>CM057452.1:308615000-311115000 GCA_016271365.2 Neoceratodus forsteri | reverse complement strand
GCTGTGGAAACTCCAAGTTTGGGACACATTAACAAAATCACGGTGCCACTATTCATGAGAAGAGGTCCCAAATGCTTTCATGAGGTGGGGGTTACAAAAAGGCCATGCTGAAAATTTGTAGTGCAAATACCAACACACGCCTGGGGCATTAGGGTTTCTAACTATAACATCCCATCCTGTACAGACTGACAGGCATCAGAGGTGTAACTTTGGATCACCGGCTGTAATACTCATGCCATCCCACCCCCACCCTGAAGCCAGCGACAGGCATCGAGGTGTGCCTTGCACTCTTCAGCCCCAGACTTCACCCCATTCTCCTGTACTGCACCCAATTCAGTGTATGTCCTTATGAAATGGGGTAACTGTGAAGCCGAACACCCCAAGGCACACCTTAACACTTGTTGGTGCCTACAAGATAGGGTGAGGTGAAATGCCGAAAGCATTATGGGCAACAACCCACAGGCAAACCCCAATGCCTGTCCATCTCTGCAGGGTGGAGGTGGGACTGGCGAGAGTTCAATACTTCACTGCCACTCCTATTCTGCATCTGTCTAACTCCTGCATGTCCAATGCTAATATCAGCAAGCAAACATTCGGCACTGACAAATAAATGCTTGTTCTTATTTAGAGATTTAATAGTAAAAGAGAAGTAATACTCTAACACTCCCTCAGGATACAATGGTGGAGGCATTGTCACTTGTCTGTGAAGAAAACATATATAAAATTATGTGAGAAGTAAAAAAAAATGATTTTATTTGTTTTATTTAGATCCAGCACTGTATTGGGCTTAAGGAAGTGGCGACAGCCACACAACTGTCATCTCCATGACTAAAAGTGGAACTAAAACCAAAATAAAGCAGCATCTTTGTTTATAAGACTTTATGTACAAGGGGAGTTCCTACAAGAAGCACTATTAAGATTGCAAAACACATTAAATGGAAACACTACACAGATTATGAGGCTTTATTCATCATCAAGAAGCTTTCTTTCCCCTCACAGTGAGGAAGTAAATAGAAGTGCCATTGATAGCAATCAGAGTGGAAAAATTGTGATATGAAAAACATTTTCTCTGATGGTTGTTTTACTTAAACAAGGCTATAATTTTCTCTGTTATTCCTGCCTTATGTAATATTGATTTTTTCACGCCAGGTTTTTAATTTTCCAAATGGGGTGGGGAGCATTGTCTCAAGTGGTCATAAAAAAAAAAATAACAGGCAAACCATAAATATGGTTAAGGTGCCGCTAAGGGTTTGTCACTTCTGTTTACTAAGAAGCCAGAGTAGATATTACTAGCATACTTCAGCTAGTTTTATATTTTGTTAATAGAAGCTGCTCATTTTGTCATGCTTTGGGGATGAATTCTTTGGTTGCCTAAGGCAAGTGCTGCTAATGACAGAAAAAAGGGAGAGATGGCTAGAAGGCATTCTTTTTTGGAGATAACACTATAAAAGCAATATAAGGAGCTATGATTTCACAGGAGAAAACATTAACATTGTCTGAAAGTCTAAAGCTATGGGGATGGTAATTATTTATTTTACAACTCATTTACCCAGTCTAACTAAGATGTAATATCTAATTTCCAGTGAGGTCCTGCTCCTTCCCATTTCCGCAACTTGGTGGACCAGAGCATTGATAAGTTATATGACTTGCTCAGAATTACACTGTGAGTATTTGGCTCTCTTGGATTTTAACCTGTGGCTCCAAATTCAGTGTGCTAATCACTGGATTACACTGACTTTAATTTAATTAATCTAATTTATCTAATTTTGTTCTAAATTTAGGGGTAACAATGAGAAACACTGTTCCCAAAGGGTGGTGAACCAATGAAAAAGCCTACCAGTGAAAACAGTGGATATGTAAACTGTAAAGGTGTTTGAGGTAAGCCTGGATAAATCTCTGCTTACCAAGGGAATCACAGTTCTATGTGATAATGGCGATCGCGGAAAGGCGATCGCCTTAGGGTGAGGGTACATTGGCAAAAATCAGTTTCAACTATGTACACTCGCAGCCCAGAGCAAAAGGGAGACGAAAACATAGCTTTTTTTGTTTATGCATAGGCTTCACCCCCACTCCCCCCTACTAAATGATTTCAACTCCAGGAGGGTGCATGTTAGGGTGGTGAAAACAAAACAAATGTGAAATCCCGGAACAGTGCAAAAATACCGACACGCCCAGAATCTAACCCTGCACCGTCCCAGCCCTAGCCTTCCATGAACCCACCACGCCACATGGCCAGCTCAGCAGCCCACCACCACACTACACCTTACAAACCCTCCCTCCTAATCTGCCCATCACATGGTGTGCTCGATCCCCCACTGAGCATGTACATATAGTGACAGGATGTCGTTATATTCGTATTCGCCCTCTCTGTTCAGTAGCCCTGTGAACAGGCATTGTTATTGAGTGACCCTTTTTGAAAGTGCTCAATAGTGGATGCCCTTATCACACAATACCAGGAATCACAGGTTACCCTGGGTAGTGAGGTGGCCCCTTTGCCCGACATCCTACTCTACAAAACACAAAATTTACCACTCAGCGACAGTCGCGGTAATGGTCCATTTCCATGTTTCGCAGTCCCCCAGTGTCCTGCTCCCTCCCCAGACCAACTGAGACCTGGAATTGAGAATCTTATCATCCAGGGGGTGCAGGGAGCAGAACCCCCCCACATGGGGAGCGTGGGGGGCACAGCCCCCCACAGAAAACACTGGGGGCTTGGGCGGCACAATACTTGCATTGGTACTGTGCCATCACTGTGCGGGTGGTCGACAGGTTTACTGTTGACCAGACTTGGTGCTTCCGTAGTAGGGTGGGTGGGGAAGCCTTACACATCAGTACATGTTTGAACAGCATACTTATTAATCCCTGTTTATGAAGCACAGGGTAGACCTGATAGGCCTGGAGTCCCTTCCACCTTTAAATAACTATGCTACTACTGTTTCTGTTACACATTTCAGCCTTTGTTTCATACAGATTTTACTTTTAGCTTCCCCTTTTTCCATTTTTATGGATTCTTTACACCTTCTTTATTTTCAGGCAACTTCCTGGACCCTCTTTCGGTTTCTGCCATTGCCTGCTCCCAGTTTTCAGAAACAAGCTGAGCAGTATTCCCTGGAGACTCTGGGCAACTGTCAATACACCAAGATGTTCCTCCTCAGGCTTGCCCCATCAGGTAGGGTCTGCCTTCTGCTCCATGGTGGTACTACCCCATGTATCCGGCCACTCTGGCAGAGGTCATGCCGGAGCTGTCCAAGGACAAGTCAGGAGCTGGCCTGATTTGGCTATGGGAGGCAGGACAGGATGTCATCAAGCCAATTGTGACCCATTTTTCCTGCAGTCCCATGAGGAGCCACCATGCAATGACATATAAGGTTCACTGTGCATGTTTCTCCATACAGCATGTCAGCATCGGCTGTTCTCCCCTGAGTTTGGGTTCCCAGTTGCCCTCACCCCAGCCATGGTTGGAGGTCAGTAAAGTACCAGGACCCATGTCCCCCCAAGGGGAGAGCTGTCCCTCAGATGCTCAATTCTCCTCCCCAGACCAGTTTTCCAGTAACCCAGGCTCATTCCCAAACCCAGTTTATTGGCATCACAACCAATAGCACTACTGCTGCACCAACCACCCAGTACTTCCCCATTTTTTTAATTGTGTAATTATGTACATTAACATGAAAGCAGGATCGCTGTCCCCCTAACTTTGCTCCTTGCATACATCTAACATCAAAATTCTCTGCTTGTGGCATCACAGTCTGTCACTTTAAAATGACTTTAATGTCACAGGCAGAGGATTGTGATGTAAATTGTAGATAAACATCTGGAGAAGATGATGTTTAGGAGACAATGATCTTATTTTTATGTTAATGTGTATTGCTACAGAGGGAAAAAGGTGAAACTAAATGAATAAAATATGTCAAACCTATACTCAATTGTGTCTAAAAATGATGGGTTATTAAAGTTTCCTCTGTGGTGTCAGGAGCTCGTCCCAAAGGAGCTTGCATAGACTTTAACATAGCAACCATGTCAAACATGAGATGGAAAAGGACTTGGGGTACTATGCAAACTACACCCCTTTGCAATATGGCCACTGAAAATTTGTGATGCTACAGTATGTCAATATTTAAGGTCATTTTTTCTTGGTTTAGGTATTGTCTGATTTACAGTGTACTTTAGGTGTGTGTGGAGCAAAGCCGCCCCCCCCAAATTTATCATATAAAAACATTTGTGTCAAGATCCAGAATTGGATCTTAATGTAAATTGCATCTGCCATATCACAAAGAGGTGTGATCTGCACCCTTGCCACTTGTAGCCCATTAAATATGCCTCCTTACCACCAGACAGTAATGAACCCAAGATTGTAAATGTGACAGTAGTCATAACCTTTGATAAAGTGCCGGGCAACAGCACAAAACATCAGGAATCCTGGTGAAGGATCCATCTGTTCTTTTTTTTTACTGATACACTTGTCCTAACTTTTATACCTTTATGCCCACAATAAAAAAAATAATCCACTGAGAAACTATGAGTGTTGGAATTTCCTGTATCAGGTAAAAAAAGAGGACTGTGGCTGAACCAGGAGTGGTGAGTGCCAGATGTTTTACTTTTCTGACTTTTATCTGAGCACCCCATACCCAGTGTGACTATTTTTGTTTGTAATCATATTGCAAACTGGTGTGATCTGCACCCTTACCACTTGCACTCAATCAAATATGCACCTTGACCACCAGGCAGTACTGAACTTAAGATTATAAATGTGACAGTAGTTACAATAGTATGACCATAGTCATGGCATAGATGAGAGAAAACTCTGCCTGTGGTTGAAACCTCTGAAACTCACACCTCCAATAGGCCATGGCTGCACTTGCTCCACAGCAGTGCAGCAGCCTGACCGCGTCAGTTGCTGCAGTGCAAATGTGGGTTTGTGGACACTTACTGGATCATAGTAAATCTTTCACTGAACCACTCCTCATTCTGTTGCAATTCTGGGAATGCATTCCCAGGTGAGTGGTGTAAGCAGCCATGTGGACAGTTTGCACCATTCACTCCTGCACACAGTGTCTGCTCCTGGGTGTTACAGGAAGCATCCTCCTGCCTAGTAGATTTGTATACAGTGCATCTCAGGAGATTCGGGGGGGGGGGTGCAGTTATGGGCAGCAAGCCCAAGACCAATGGAGTAAATTAATAAACTGCACTCAAAAACCACAGTCAGGAAGGGGGTTCCAAAGCTGAATTGCAGTAAAATATATTTGTTGCAAAACAGCAAAAAAAAACTGGCTGGAGGACAACTGAATCTTCCTGCCCAGTCATTGGACTCAGGGCCCCTCTCCAGCATGGTTTGCATCAGAGCTGAGAGGGACCATGTAAACATGCATCAGGATTGGTGTGGGAGGTTGGAGCAGCACAAGGGTGGTCCCAGAAGAGAAATGGAGCAGATATGTAAACATGGCTATTGACTCACCTGTTCCTCCCACGCATGATACAGGTTTTGTATCATATAATATCATGTCCCCCAATACACCTGAGCTTAAATAGAAACATAGAATTGGTCAACAGAAAAAGACAATTGACCAGCCATCTGCCCACACAGTCGATATTTTTTTTTTTTTTTCCGTAAGGCATTTATCCAGCTTCATCCTAAAAGTTGATATGTTGGCTTCTCTATCTCTGTAAGCTCACCATCACTACCCTTTCTGTAAACTTTCTGTAAAGTAATGCTTCCTAATTGTCCTCTTTATCCTTACACCCTGAGTGTAAGACCCGTTATTCTGCTGTTCTGTATCAGATTAAAAAGTTTACAATGCTCTTAGTTGTCATTGCTTTCTATTATCCCAAACGGAACAGTAAATGTTTTGAGAATATAAAGCTACACTATTTATTGTCCCGGTTTACCCCATATTCCCTCACAAAAGACAGAGACCATTGTTTGCTGTGCTCAGATTGGCAATTAATTTATTTATATGTCATAATTCCATGTTCCATTTCATCATCTTTTATAATTAGATCTCTCACAATTGCATTTATTTGCATCCATATATCCATCTCTGATCATCCCTCTTTCTTCCTCTTTTTGTTCCCCCAGGTGAAAACCTGGGTGCCTTCTTCTTCTCCTTTTCTGTTAGGTAATGGTGAAAACCAAGACCGCTTTCCTCCTTCAGCGTCTTCTTCTTCTTTTAATCTTATTCCTTTTTCTTTCCCCCCACCCTCCTTCCTCCCCTTTTTCCCCATCAGCCGGTCTCCAGCTTGCATTGGATGACTGGCTTTCTACTCAATTTAGGGTATTGTTCCCCCCTACCTCAGGGAACCTCCTTCCCAATCCTTCTATCTCTTTTCTTTTTTTTTTTTTAACTTCCATTTTTTGCATGCCTCCTCCATGCTTCTATAAAACCTATAATTTCTGTATTAAACATGTCTATAGCTAGATCTGACAAATGCATGCCATCTGACCTGTAGAAATCTTCTACCCACTCTTCCACACCCCACAGTATTACTTGTCCTCCCATTTTCCTTATCACCTTATCACCTTATCAGCATCCCTACCCTTCTGTTCATCTTTCTCCTGGCCCTATCCACAGCTCTATGGCTGTGCTCATGTCTTCAAACCCTTCTTGGGATCATATTTGACCAGGCAAGGCATACCCTAGGCCACCACCATTGTATTGTCTCTAGGTCCCTTTTTATCTGTATGTATGTATGTGTCCACCCATGGCTTCCCCCCTAGGTCATTACCCCCTAGATGTATAATAATTAGGCCTGGAATGGGTCACCGCTCCTTCAGCTCTTTCATGGTAGGGAGCAGTTGTGCCCATCTCATCCCCCAGATGCTGCGCCAAACCAACCTACGTTGCTTCCCGTCTTGGCACAGCTGTTTTCCCCCAGCTTTTTTCTCAGCTCTCTTTCTGCCCAATAAATATAAAAGTGGCTGCAGATCCAGACTTCCGTGGTCCTCCCTCTTGCTATAGGGTATAAGCAAAATAATTATGTTATATATGATCTTAACTTTCTTTTTATAATATCCCTTCTCCCTGTCCCCCCCATGTGGCTCCAAATCTGCAACAAAAACACAGGTGATACATTAGTCTCCATGCTGCAGTGTTTGAATATATCTCTTGTAACTGGCAGACCGCCAGCATCCCTTTTCCAAAATATTATTCACTGTCTCACCTGCCACTGCCCACTGTGAGTCAGCCCCTATCCTTAGGGAGTGGGATGAGTAGTTAATTGGATCCTTCCCCAGGAATTGCATGCCTTTTTTGAGCAAGGCTGTGACTTGATAACTTGTGACCTTTCTTCCATCACTATGTACAAATAATCTCCCTGTCCTATTCACATGCTCTGTGGCAAAAGCCCACAAAGCCTTCACTGGGCACACTGCGCCCTCTACATGTTTCTTTAGTGTTACCATGCAACCCTGCCCTCTTTGATCCATCTTTGACCTCTTAATCATGATTTGTATCTCCTTCATCCCCCAGTTTATATCTTCCCATTCTAATCCCCTTCCTTTTCTTTACTGCCATGCCCCACCACCTCACTCACTCTCATGGCCCCTGCAAACATTACCACATAAATTGTGTGAAATAGTTGGGCCTTGGCTTTCGATCTGCAGATTGCCGGTAAAACATCTTTTAGCTTTGCAAGCCACTGCTCCTCTATTGGTCTTCTATTATCCACAGTCCCTTGTCTTAACTTACCCCACCCATGCATCATTCTTCTAATGAACATTGATTTTGTCAGGTCCTTCCATCCCTTTAGGCTGCAAACTACATTAATCCCTGCCAAATAGACCCCCATTGTGGTGTGGGCTGTTCCTCTTTGCCATTGTTCTACTGTGAATTTTCCTAGTTGCTCTTCTGTAAGTGGCCTACTTACCTCCATGTGGTGTGTTGCCCTGAATGTTTGAAACACTCACCAGGCCCCATTGTAGGCCCTCAGAGTCCATGGTGCCCATGAACTATGAAGCAACAGTTCTGCTCCTTCTTGCCAATGTCCCAGATGTTCGTTGTTATGGGCGTTTTTTGCTCCTCTGCCATTGGTGCCAGCCTCCGGAAACGATCCAGTTGCAGACTAGAAAGGCTGTCAGCAAGGGTATTGTATACCCCTTCTTTGTGTTTTGCTCTGAATGACATGTTCAATTGTAAAGCCCTTAGCACCAAACGTCACACGACCTGCATGACTGTTTCTGACCTGGCTCCCCTGTTGTTTAAAACCTCTACCACTGCCTTATTGTCACACCAAAATGTAACTTTTTGATTCCATAATTCCTTCCCCCACACCAGAATGCAAGACCAAATGGGCATGATCTCCAACAGTGTTATATCTTTATCTTACCATCCTTCACCCAGTCTGCAGGCCATGGTTCTGCGAACCATTTGACCCTCAAATAACCCCCCATCCCTAGGCCCCCGGCTGCGTCTGTATAGAGCTCAAGGTCTGTGTTATAAACCCATTCCTCCTGCCAAAAAGAGCAGCCATTATAGGTGCTGAGAAATTACTCCCATACCTTAAAATCATCCTTGACTCCTTTTGCCATGTCTACCCAGTGGTGTGGTCTGGTCACCCCAGCTGTAGCCCTTGCTAACCTTTTAGTGAAAGCCCTCCCTGGCCCAATAGCCCTGCACGTGAAGTTCAGATGCCCCAATACTTGCTGTATCTGTTTTAATTGTACTTTTCTCCTACTGGTATGTATTTGAATCAGCTCCTTCAGTTTTCTCACTTTTTTGTCCGGCAGCCTAAATATTTCTCTCAGGGCATCTATCTTAATACCCAAAAATTCTAGCACCTTACTGGGCCCTTCTGTTTTATCGGGTGCCAATGGAACCCTCAATTCTCCACACAGTTCTTGGAAACTGGTCAGCATTTTTTCTGTCTCCTTTTTCCCACTGCCTATAAAAAGGAAATCATCCAAATAATGAATGACTGTTTTGTAACCAGTCTTCTCTTGAAATAGCCACTGTAAGCAGGTGCTGAATGCTTCGAATGTCGCACATGCTATAGAACATCCCATGGGCATGGCCTTGTCAAAATAGTACTGCCCACCGATTTTAAACCCCGGCAGGTCCCAGTCTTCTCTCCTAACCGGAAGTAACCTGAAAGCGGACTCTATATCTGTTTTTGCCATCCATGCATCAGCAGTTGCTCGGATGATCCTAACTGCATCTTCTAATGTGGCATACGTCAATTTACTATATTCCTCACCGATAAAATCATTCACCAAATCCCCTTCAGAAAAGGATAGGTGGTGAATCACCTTGTATTCTCCCTCCTGTTTTTTGTATACCAAGCCCAGTGGGGAAATCTTCATATTCTGCAATGGGGGAGTATCATAAGGTCCTTCTTTTCTTCCCGCTGCCTTTTTCTTCTCTATCTTTTGTCTTAACATTTCTTCCTTCCCTTTTACCGAACCCAGATTGTTCGCCTCTCGCGTTCGCCTTGGGCCCTCACACTGCAATGAAAAACCTGTGAGAAAACCTTTCTTAATCATCTCTGCCATTTGTCTATTCAGGTATCTATCCAACCATTCCTTCCATGCCTCTATCCTGATGGGGGTTCTTGCTTCTGTAAATTGCCCCTTCTCTTTCTTCCCTTCTCTTCCACCCAAGTCTCCCCCATTGCTCGGTGACTGTCCTTGCTGATCAGTGATTCTGACTCCCTCTACTTGCATGCCCCCTGCCTCTCCCCCCCTCTATTCCATGCCTGCCCCCTATACCCCTGCCCCTCACGAAAAAACTGTTACTGTGATCCTTGCGCCCCTGATCCTTGGATTCCCTGGACCCATGTCATCCTGCATCTGCTCACTGGATGTGTTCCTCTGCATTTTGAACATGCGTGCCGAAAGCAGCATTGTGGCCAGGAACAAAAGGCCTTATTGTAGGCCCAGCAACACCTCTGGGGTATCGCCCCTTTCCTTCCAAACTCTCCCTCGGGCATGGACTGATCGGTTACATAGTCTGTCCACAAATCTAATTGCTTTATATTCCATCTTACATCCCCATAAGTCGCCATTCTCTGCCGAAAGAATTTATCGTAATATATCCACCACATTCCCCCTTTTGCCTTTACTCGCCTTATTATCAGGGAGTATGTGATGAGTGGGATACCCAACTCTGGCTTTTTCTCCAGTACTATGGTTAAGAATGTGGTGAAACCTACAAACCATCCTTCTAAGTCTTCTCTTTAGTGAATTTGTCCTCTTCTTGCTTACCTAACAAAACTACTGCTGCTGCCATTTCACTCTTTCCTATATTCTCTGCTTCTTCGTATTCGACCTCTGCTTCCTGGCTTACTAGGGTGAAAATGTCCACATACTCACCTTTCCATATCTTTTCTTTTGTAGCCAACGGGACGTGTTCCCCTACCCTCATACCAGGAGCTCCTATCTCCCTTGTTCCTTTTTCCTCTTTCTCCACTCCTCCTTTCTTTTCCTTTGCCACCTTCTTGTCTGACCTAATCTCTGCCAGCGCTGACTCCATCTTCCCCAAACCCCCTGTCCCGAGTGCAGAACAATTTGGCTTATATACTCTTTGATGATGTCACCCACAGATCTGGGTGAGTTACCTGTGGCCTTGTCTGCTCCTTGTTGCCTGCTGTCTTCCTGGTGTCCAAGCATGGTCCCCAGTGGTTGAAGGTGTGGTTGCCCAAATAGTGGCTGTGGAGGAACTACTGTGCACTGGGGATCCGGTCTGGGCTCCACTATGGGAACCACAACCTGGTCCTGGGGAGGTACTGACAGTACCGTGTCAACAGGCTACACAGGTACTGGACTAGCCACCCTGGTAGATCCCACTATTGGTGGCTGCACCCTGGTTGGGCTGAGTGGCCTCTCAGACAGCTATTTTCCCCCTGCCCCTCTACCCTTCCATGCTTTCCTTTTTTCCATGGATCTCCCAGGTTCCTCTCCTTTCACTAGCTCCCACATTCTATTAGCTTTTTCCACCAGCTCCACTATAGCCCTGTAGGCATCCTACTTCAAAGGCCTGCTCTTCTTTGGTGCCATGTTCCTTGCTTCTTGCTACTGTGAAATATAACTGAAGAAAAGGGAAAGAAAATTCCATTATTAAAAACTCAGCCTGTAGTAGTCTCTCATATACCCAGGCCCGCTTTCAAAAGACCTTCGACTAATAGTCAAAGATGTGCCTTTCCCACCCTAAACTACGCTCCTGGCCATCAAATTATTTATCCTCTGCCATTTAATACTGTCGGCCCAAATTATCCCCTGCCTGAGGCCTTCAACCTCGCAGTTCCCTAAGCCTTCCAGAGGCAAACCACCAGACAAGGCTTTTCCTGTATGATCTCACTGCTCCTCCAGTCTCCCCTGGTTTATACCTCCCCATCTCTGGCCAGCAAGGACCAAATCATTCTTTTTGTGCCCCCCTGGCCTCTGACTGCTCATAGCCACCAAGCACCTCATGCGCTGCCTCCTGTAGCCCTCCAGACCTAGACATATCCCCCCTACATGCCCTCACATGCCTCTAGCTGCTGTTCCTCCAGGCCCATCCATTCCCCTTCCCCTTTTCCTCTGATAATATTTGGGGTGCGACACGTGGCCTCCCAGCCTAAGCGCTCGCCCCATCCCCTTGAGAAGCCCAAAATATGTTCTTACGCCCCCTGTAACATCCATTGCCATGCTCCTGGTCTGTCGGGCCTAGCCTCCTTCCTGCACCCCCCCAGCCAGCCTCTGACCACTTATGGCCAAGCTGTATCCCTTGCGCTTCATCTTGCGGCCTTCTGGCCTGTAGATGCCCTCCATACATGCTCTCGCATGCCTCTGGTTGCAGGCCCTCTAGGCCTGTTCAGTCCCCCCCCTGCTCCCACATGTCACTTTGGTCCCACGTGGTCTCTAGGCCTCATCCCCCCCCACACCACCCCTTCTCCTGAGGGCATCAAATATCGCCACTTTTTGTGTGCTTTGGTGTGCCCAGAGTCTTGTCCTCTCTTGCTGTTCTTCCACTGCCTACTGGACCTACTAGCTTAAAAAATGCTGCCCCTCACCAGTCGCACCCACGGCGTCTGACGTCACGCCACATGGTCGCCTCTCGCGGGAGCTCTCCAGACATGCTCCTCTGCCTCCATGCCCCACATCTTAATCAGCCTGCGATTCTCTTAAAAACAACCTAAATCACCTCAGAGGGGAAACAAACTACTAGAACATGTGCTTAGAGAAGCACTATCTCTTGCTGAAATGCACACGTGGAGTCTGACGTCACACCACGTGGTCATCGCTCGTGGGTGCTCTCCATGCCTGCCCCTCTGCCTCCTTGCCCCACAGCTTGTGATTTTAACTCATAGCCATCTAAATCATCACAAAGGGGGGTTGTCTTTTCCAGGAAAACCAGCCTTTAACTTTTTTTTTTTAAACTCTCCGCCAGACTCCTGCCCTTCTGCTTCCTTCTAAGATGCCCTCGGGACAATACAACGCTCCCCATCGCTAGCGAACCCTTCTCTCTGCCTTCAAGCAAGGCCCCACTTCCAACTAACATAGCCTCCAGGGCTTATCTTGTGCTGTACAGACATTCTGCCAATTCTCCATGATGCAGATGACCACCACAAGTGATACCCTCTCCAGGCAACAACCGCTTGAACCTACCTGTGCAAAGTTTATAAACTAGCCATTCTGGCCCCAAAACTCTTAGCAACCAGTTGTTGGTCCTCACAATTCTTTCTCTAAATGCATCACAAAAACAGTACTATCTCCTAAAGTATAACATTATATATATATATATATATATATATATATATATATATAGATATTCTATTCTCTTTTTTATATAGCCGCTTGTTTTTGCCTTACCTTCTTGTCTGTAGTGCACAAACCTCAGCTCCAAAATAACATCCTAGTTTGCCAATCTGAAGTGCTGCAGTTCCAATGCAGATCAAAATTCCAGCAAAAGTGGCTGAACCACTCTTGTGCTGTCCATTATGTAGTTCCTTTGCCCTCCTTCCTGTTGCTTGTCCATTGTTCTACCACCTGGCCCTCCCTTCCTCCCTCCCTCCCTTCTGAGCACACCATCTTGATGAGAAAGGAAGGGTGCTCCAGGACAACCTGGTCTGCCCCTTAAAGGGCAAACTCCATTATCAATGCTTTCTATTATCTTAAAGGGAAAGCACATTTTTTTGCAAATGTACAGCCACGTTTAATGTTTCTATTTACAGAAATGATTTTCATATGCCCCAAATGCTCCAGATTTACCTGACCCAGACTAACAATGGATATAAAAACTATGATATATTATTATAGTGTATGGTGGAATGTTGTTCTCACTCGAAATTCCACCTCACAGAAAAGCTATTCAGCCACACTCAGCAAAATGAATGGAATGCTGTACTGACCGTACATGCAGAACAGCATTCCATTCATGTAAAATTGAAAACTTGAGCCACGGGTTGAAATCATAAACAGAAAATCACCACGTGTCGACATTATTTACAACTGCATGAACAATTAATGCAGCGGTTCTCTGAAACAGACAGCATTCATTTTAATGCAGGATCAACCAGATATGCTAATTTACTTACAATTTTCAGCATGGGTGTCTTTTTCTTCTCTCGCTAACTGAGATATCCGGCCGCCATTTTTTTAAAATCCCTCCCACGCTAGAGAATCAACCAATGGCAGTGTACGCTGCTAAGTTAGGGATAACCAGTCCCTAGCAACCACACAAATCCCTTTCATAGAGCTCAGAGACAATTTCTTTCTGTAGGAATAAAATTAATTTAAAAAGGATAAAAAAGGACACCCATACACTATAAAAAATATAAATATGTAACCCCATGCAGAACCATGTGTTCTGCACACCAGGTCTGATTCCAAGGCCCCTCTCAGCTTCGCTCTTGAGGTCAAAGGGAATTAGACCTCTCTGTGGCAGAACATGATGGTTCTGCATGGTTACTCATTCGGTATTCTCTATGTTTTGGTTTTTATGGACAAGTGATACAGTTCTCTTTATGGAACCAGGGATTTCGAGTTTTGGCTGTGTATGAATTTGGAACTCTGACCATGGGCCATTATCCTATCAGAGCAGTGCTCAGAGTTCTGAATTCATGCATTGTTAATATTGGTAGATTCAGAGAAATTTCTTTTTCCATTTAAATATTGTTGCTATGTCCCCATGTCCCCCTTTTTTCAGTGAAAACACGCTGGATCAGATTTTCAAAGGGCAATATAAGGCTTGCATTAAAACTCTACATCAAATCCATTTTTTGGTGTAGCTACACCAAACACCTTTGCCGCAACTGTGCCCAGTTTTAGTGGGTTGGGCACAGCTGTGACACTTTACACTTTACCTGTTTTATGGCAGCTTGCACCAAATATTTGGAACAAGTCTGGCAGAAAGCGTAAACAGGATTGCTCTAATCTAGGCCAAAAAATGTTGGTCTTTTGGCAATCAGCACACAAAATGGAAAATCCCAATTGCCAGCTGGGAAATGCTGCAAGCCCCATGTGCCATTTGTTTAGAACATCCGGGGCACCCGGGTTATACCATTCAGCAGTCTTTGAAAATCTGGCCCACTGTATTCAGATTTAGTAGTCTGCTTCTAACTAATATTTTTTCCTCATTAGGTCTTTTTTTTTTTATACAAGATTTTATCCCCCTTTTTTTTCTGACCTTGCAGTCAAGGCTCTGGCCCCCACTCAGGGGCTGGCATCTGTCCCCAGCCTGTGCCCCAATCACCAAGATCACAACAGGGATCACCACGAAGCCCGCCAGCTCCATTTTCTCCCCTGCTTTGTTACAGACACACATACATATGTGGAGGTGCACATACGCTGCTTTCCCCACAACACTCTCCCTTTATGCCACCCTCCATCCGACACTGTCCCTGGGCCTCCACCTGGTGGCAGTCACCCGGCAGGAGTAACAACATCCCTTCCCAGGAGAGGAGAGCTGCCTCAAGGCCACTCAATCCAGATCCCCCCCAAATCCAAGCCCCGATGGCCCAGGCTTGTTTCTGAACCAGATTGCTGGCATGATGCAAGGTGTGGCATCCAGCATCTCAAGCCTCAGCACCAACGGGCCAGCCCCTTATTAGTTTAAAGGCATATGTGGTACCTTACCCATGCCCGCAATATTCATCAAATGTAGTGGAAGAAAAAACTGGACACATTAGTCCAGATGTGGATGGGCTAGATAAAGCCTTACCAGTAAATGGAGTTTAAGGGAGGGTCAAAGGCTTTCATCTGTTTGTGACCTTCTAAGGTTTTTCTTCTCTTATATGGAAATCCCTCCTTCCCCCAAGAAGGTTCTGGTCAATCAGCTCCCTGCCTGGCATGTCTAGCCCAGAACTGCCAGACAATTCCCTCCCACCCCATGATAGACATCATGCTATTACTTTATGGGCCACCATAAGATAAACAAATGCTGACTCTGTACATCTATTACCTCACAAGATGAGAGCGATCATCCTTCTGCTGAACCAATGCAGCTGCTGTGACATCACAACTAACAAAAAGAAGTCTAGCATCAGTGAATTTCACACCAGTCCTCTTGCTGGCTGTTTTGTCAGTTGTGATGTTGTAGTCAGTTTAAAGCTACAATGCTAATAATGGCTTAAACATGACAGGCTGTGGATTACAGGGAGATAATATAAGTTCTAGCGATATAATGAAGATGAGTACTGTTGTTCCTGGGGATTGGAGGGAGGACAGCATACATAAATCCAAGAAAAAGTGCAAGTTATCAATTGTTACTTCTGCAAAGAAAGGGGCTAATGTTTCAGTGGACCTTGGTATCTTCCCTTAGTGAACCTTTATGTTAAATTCATCATCAGCAGACAGTTTGCCCGCATCATTTAGATTAGCAGTTTGTATCATTATCAGAGGATTAAAGGGACTCTGTTGCTTTGATATCCATGTCATCATTAGACACTGGTTAAGGGAACACGCATAAACTTCATTTTCTCATTAAATGTTATTGCAACCAATGTAGGCAAACAATGTACTACATCTATTTTGACTCTTACTTTGAAGGAAAAAAATGACAGCCACAGAGAACATCATTGTTTAATTTACATCTTCAGCTTAGTCCTCCAGTGGCTCGTATCACATCACGGAATACTGTCATATGCCATACAAGAAAACATGTTTTACCTAGGAGACAGAAGCTTTGGGTCAAAACAATGCTAAACCCAAGCAGGTTCTAAAATTTAGAGCCAAAAGAAGCAACATTTTGGGTAGCTCATTGGTATCTGTGAGAATGGATTTCATTGTTCAAGTCCTAGAATCCCACTCTCATGCTGGCTGGGGGCTGGGCACATCATGTTGGTGAGGTACTGTTCCACTGGGGAGTAAGAGCATGTGTTGCTTGGCATTCAGGCTTCCCATGCTGGCTGATTATAGCTCTACATTGGCATTAGCCATGAAGGCAGCCATTTAACTTCTTTCCAGGCAGAAGGAATGGTAGGGTTACCACCTGTCCTGATTTTTGCAGGACAGTCCTGATTTGGAGAACTGTGTCCTGCAAAAAAACATGACAAATACTACATGTCCTGGCTTTATAGTAGAAAAAATATTTTCTAGCTTCCCACTAAATGTTGCAGAAAACTATAATACCCTAACTAAAATACATTCAAATGATAAGAAACAATAGAAGTAACTAAGAAACTACAATATTTAGCTTTAATTCTGATTATATAGAGAAAACAAGTCTGTTGCATTGATCGAGGTTACGTACTGTCCTGCAAAAAATCATGCTTCAGTAATAAATGTCCCACTTTGGGCTTCTTGAAAGGAGACAACCCTAAGGAATGGGTGCTTTTGTAGTAGTTATGATTGTTCAGGTGGGGGATGGGGAGGGATCAGGAGAAAAAGAACCTTCTGTGAAAGACAGCATGAGTAGCACAAAATGCAAATGAGCAATTACTATCTAATTAGTATGTGAATATATGCAGTTTCTAAACCAGGTTTTAAAATGAATATTTTAGAACCTTCTAGGTTTTAATCATAACTGGAAAAAGTTCACCCACCTCAATTCTTTATTTAAATATCACTCGTTGGTATCAATTATTTTACTTAAATATTATTCACTGAATTCAGAACTCTTCTTTTTTCCAGTAAATATGCTGTACATAAACAGAATAATAGCTAAGAAACCTTCAGCAACAATATTGTAATTCCATCAAATGATTCAGTGGGAGTATGTTTATATGTTCAGTTACTGTGTCAACTGCCATTATCAGAGTGCCTTTGTGAGTTCTTTGGGTGAGAGGACTGCAAAGAGTAGCTGAGCAGTTCTGGCACACAGTGGGCTTCAGAAGAAACTCTTGCAACATAAGAGACACTAATATACTATAAATCATGGAGAATATTTTATTTTTAAAAACTTGAGCTTGAACTTGAAATCAAAATGTTTTGTCCTGTAGAAAATTAGAGAAACCCCAGTATGGAAAGTGGACAATGCCAGCTGAACTTAAAGCTTCAGAAGTTTGAGACTTCAGGTATTTGCGTAAGACACACTCTTGTGGTTATAAAGGTACCTGGAATGTTTGCAAATAAACAATTCTGACTGGCTAGGAATTGTGTCATGCTTGAGTAGTTTGTCATGTCAGCAGAATCCCAAAATGGAATTACACGGCTTGTTACTGATGGTTTCCTAGCTGATGTTGCATATGTTTATATGTACAGACCTGTCATCTCTTTTAGCTATTATAGATTATTGGAGTATCATGTGATGCTCCCCTACCAATCACAACACTTCCTTCAGTTATGCATCTCATTGCTATAAGAATACCTCACGTGCTCACATTGTAAGGGGCTTCATGATAACTGTTAGTTGGGCTGGAGAATCAGACCCCTAAAACATTTTTTTTCTTTAAATGGTGCCATGATCTGTAATAAGTTTATAGGGGCATTAGAAGGGCCGCTTATAATTTAAAAGTGTTGCCTCTTATGACCTTAGAGCACCAGAACTGCTCATCTTCAGTTCACAGTTCTCGTTCCCTAAGAATGCATGAGGTAACACTCTTATATCCATAAGAAGCCCTCCCAGTGCCCCTACAAACTTATAAAATAATGCCTTCTCAAGTTCTTTGGGCAAGAGAACTGCAAAGTGAAGCTGAGCAGTTTTGGTGCAAATATGACTAAAGAAGGCACTTTCATAACCATAACAGATTCCAGAGCTGTACATATAAATGTATTACAAATAGTATTCAAAACTTTTATTTTTTAAAGTGGAACATGAATTTAAAATCAAAGGTCCAGATATTCAAACAGAAGCAAAAGCACAGTGCAAATGTTTTTGCCCAACCTGGCTGCTGCTATATTCAGTTGCAAATGTATGTATGCCTTGGTATCCAGTGCTTCCCCCTGGCCCATTGCCTGTTTTGTAAGTGTATCTGTGTCCTGGTGTCCAGTGGTTCCTTGCAGCCCTCTCCTGATCACCTGTTTTGCAACAGTATCTATGTCTGTTATCCAGTGGTTATCCCCACCCCCAAGCACCTATGTACAAAATTACAATGAAGCAGTGGTGGTCCAGTGTCCCTCCATCCAATCTGCTCACTCAGATACCACCTCCCTGCAACCCTGCAATTACCCATGTCACTGGCAATCATCCAAGCTCAATACATCAACTGGCACATACATCCTTTCATCTCCTCAGCTGGCTGGCAAATGAGCTATCACTGAGCATGCGTACAGTATAAATACTGTTCACACACTCACTGACAGCTCATATGGTGGCCGGCTGAGGAGGTGAGAGTAGGGCTGTGCTGATCATCATATCAAGCTTGGATGATTGCTGGCCACCCAGGTAAGAAGGGGAGTGTGGGGAGGTGGTATGTGAGCATGTCAGGGGGAAGGTACTTGACCACCACTGCTTTGTTGTAATTTTGTAAATGGACACTCAAGGGGTGGGACCACTGGACACCAGGTCATAGATACACTTGAAAGACAGGCAATTGGAGGGGGGACCACTGGATACTAAGTCATAGACTCTTTCAAAACAGACACTCGGGGGGGGGGGCACTGGACACCAGGGCATAGATACTCTTTCAAAACAGGCAACTGGAGGGGTGGAGATTGCACTACACCAACAGGGAATGTTACATGCACTGAGAGAAGTGATCGAGAGACTTACACTAGAGCACCAGGGCATGCTTTTTTAATATAAACTGGGCAATCGGGAGGGTACCACTGGACACCAGGGATTTATATTAACATTGGAATGGGTGCTCTGGAGTGGGCAGCTAAAGTCAACCTATCTTTGGGGAGATGGGGACTAAGCACCCAGTTAAGAGGTGGTTTGCAGTGGCAGTAAACAGCACTGCCTGGGGGGCTGTTTACCAGCACCGCAAACCTTTGAGTATGCTGCTATGCTGGTATGCATGAAGGAACCCCTCATTTACATAGGCACAGTGTTATATTAGCACTTTGGTGCAACCAGATTTGCAGGGCACTCACAGGGCTTCTGAATGTGGGCCGGCCAGTACCGCACATGCAAACCCAGGTTAGTGCACCAACTAACCCTGTTAGTAGAAGCATTAACCTTTCAATATCTGACCTAAAATGTTTTACAGTACTTTGTAGAAACTAAGAGAAATCATTGTGTGTGAAATGGACCTTGCCAACTGAATGTAAAACTTCAGAATCTTAGAACTGTTTATGTGAAACACCATCATATGGTGTAAAATTGTTTGGAATGTTTAGAAACAAACAATCCTGACTGGCTAAAAATTAGGTCATGTATTATGATTAATAATATAGTATAAGGAACTCTCTGAACACTCCATCCTGTAATCCCGTCAGTCTAATGTCAGAATGATGGTATTATCAATTTCTGTCATCACATCACTGGTATTAAGGGATTTGAATGTTTCACTTTCCCTATGATAAAATAATTAATATTCAGGTATTAATATTTGTGGCAAAAGCTACTGTAATGCTCAGTAGGGTTGCTACCACACAAAAATCAACAACACAAAGGTTGGAAAGTAATTATTAAGGTTGTAAAGAAAATGCCCACAATGTCTGGAAATGTGCTATTATAGTTATTGGGCTGGGATATTCAAACTGCTCTCAAAATGTGCGCAACAGCAGGAGCAAGCTCAAATCAATTGCGCATATGCGCAACAGACGCGATATTCAAACATGGAGCAGAACAAATTGCGCAAGCAGCCAACGTCTGAATATCGCACTAACTGCACCATAGCGCAACCAGGAAGGGGAAGCTGAGCAGTAAGGTTGTGCCATAATGCAACAAGGGCAACCCAGCTGAGCAGTCCAGAGGTGCCATAGCGTAAGCACAGCGCCCCCCCCAGCAGAGCAATGGAAGTGCACAACCAGGGAGGCAGGCTGGGGACCACCGCCAGCCATGCCACACATGGGCACAGGAACACACTGCAGAACCAACAAGACACCTGCACACCCCAATCACAGCATCACTGGGGGTGGGATGGATGATCTACTGGCCCATGGGGACAAGCCAACAAAGCACAGCAGAGCCATGACGCCCCAGCACAACCACTGGCAGGCTGAGAGTGCCACACACAGGGGGTTGACAACCACAGTGCACATCAGCCCCCCGTATGCACAACACACACACTGCACCGTGACCCCAAGACACCACCCATGTGTAGTGACTGGCACTGCAGGAAACACCATGCATCCCCCGCACACGCCAACCCCTGCAGCAGAGAAGCATACAAGCCAGACACACCCCTGTGCACCCAGCAGTGGGTGGCAGCAGATGGCAAGACCAACAGAAAGTCACTGCCATGCTGGAGATACCTCCCCATGCACACACGCCACACGCGCGCACACACACACACACACACACACACACACACACACACACACACATACCCAGGACCATACCACCCCAGATGGCATGCACACCACTGCAACTGAGCAACCATAGCAAGCTGCAAATCAGAGACCAACACAGTATTCATAACAAAATATAAATGTATTATCAAATGTAAATCAACAAAACAATCAACACCATAACTATTTACAAGGGGGGTAGGGGTACAAGGTAGGGGTGGGCAAGGGTAGGGATGAACAACTTGGAGAGGGAAGGCAGGGTGGGAGGGATGGGTGAAGTGGGAAGGGAATCTGGCCCAAGGCCCAGCAGGCTGGTTCTCCTCTGCACGGTGCCGCTGTTCCCGGCGATGCCTCCTCCACAGGCCATGTCGCTGGATGTCCCTGAGGATGGCCTGGTTGTCCAAGGACACTTGCGTCAGCCCATGTAGTGCCCGCTGTATCCTCCTGAGAACAGTGAGGCCTAGGAAAATGGGAACACAGTCAATGGCTGTGACTGACCACAACCCTGAACACCACCCAACCTGCAAGCCATATAGCCCAATGTCCCGCACTGGTGATGGCATGCACCCACCCACAGTGAACATGCACATGGCCATCACAAACAGGCGGCACCAGCTATGTGCACCACTGCACACACACACTGCCCATGTCCATCACAGCACAAACAAGGCTGTCAAGTGACGTGGCAATGTGGTGCGATGCCAGTTACACAGCCATGTGCCCAGTGCATGCATGGACCACCAGTGATGCATACACAGATGTGCTGTGACACTGGACAGTGATGCATGTCGCCTGTGTCATGCATGGTTGTGTTGTGCATGGCTGGTGGTCATGCCCCCAGCATGCAATAGCATCCATGAAGTAATGATACTCACACTCCTCAAGCAGCTGTGTCTGCCGCTGCTGCTGCTGCTGCTGGGACGCACCACCCACAGCACCACCGACCGGCACCGGGGCCCTGGCACGGCCCTCCTCACCCCGTGCCTGCATCCTCACATCCCGGCCTGTGGGAGACATATGTTGAGAAAAACATCAGTGTGACTCCAAAGCTGACTGCCCCCTGCCCCAGTGAGAGTGCCTGCCCACACAGCCAGCCCCATGCATCTCACACCTGCACACACTGACACAGCCAACCATGTCAGAGCCATCACCTATGCACATCCACCAAAACACACTCACACCCCTACAGAGAATACAGGTGCATAGACGGTACACCCACCTGGCCCAGGCACCACGCCCTCCTGGCATGTGAGCTTAGCCATGCAGCTCAGGCTCCCTCCTGCGAAGGTCACTTTATCTGTGCCAGCACTGCTCAGCAGACCAGCGCTGCCCAGTGACCCCCACCAGGTCACTGGCCACTTGCTGCCAGACCTGGGTCCTAGCCATGGTGAGGGGCACCTCACCATACAGTGCCCCATAGTGGGGCTCCACCAGGGCCACCAAGTTGGCCACTTCCACGGGGTTCCATTGCACTGCCCTCCTGCATGCCATGCTACCAATTTTACAGCAGGCAATATGGTGCCCCGCTGTGCCGTAACCCCACGTGGAGATGTTGCACAATAGACCACCATAGGTTCCAATCGCACTGTTCGAACAGTGCCTTCAGTTCACATAGCGCTTTCACCAGACAGCGCAATAGGGCCGTACACATGGCAGCCGAACAGTGCCAGGGGGAAAAGGTCGGACACCAGGTCATGGGCAATGACGCAAGGCCACGCACAGCGCCATCTGACGTATACACATCCTGCGTGACCGACCACCTGCGTACCAGTGCCACAGTGGACTATGACGCAGTAGTGCCACAGCGCCATATAGTGCCCAGTGCTGTAGTGCCACTGGCACAATGGTGGCCATGGCCTGAATTGCTGATCGTGCACAGCACGTCAGCAGCGTGGCAGACGTCCGCGTAAGCTACCTGGGCATGCGCACTGCAGTGTACCGCACAGTCACAGGTCTGCGCTATTGGCTCAGCCGGCTCAAATGACTTGTGCAAAGCGCAACGGCATGATATTCAGACGACACATGCAAATCATCGGATCAGCCATTCACAGGCGCAGTAGCGAGATTAGCATGTCATTAAAGTTGCGCAACACCTCATTTACATGCATTGCGCTATAAATAGGCGACATTGTGCTGTGCTGGCCAGATTTGGGTACTGCAGGTGAGAGGTGAGTTGCATGCTGTGTGATGTTCTGGACAATGGTCATGGGAAAATGCTGTAGACTGCACAGTGACAGGTGTCCACTTCCCCCCATACAGATCGCCATGACCGAGCAGAGACAAGGTGAGGGTGAGGATGGTGGGCGAGGAGGCCCAACTTTACCACAGCAGAGACAGAGGCCATCTTCCAGGCCTACCTGGAGGAGGAGCCACTACTGAGTGGATGGCGGCACCCTCAGTCCCGAGCGGCTGCATGGGAGGGGGTAGCTTAGTCATGAACCTGCACGGAAGCCACCAGTGTCTGCAGGAATGCAAGAAGAAGATGGGGACAGACCGCAGGAGGGTGAAGGAGAAGGTGGCAGCCTTCAGGGCGGCACGTGCTGGCACTGGTGGGGGCCAGCCAGCGGTGTTGGAGCTGACCCCAGCTGAGGACAGACTGGCTGCATCAATGCAGTGGAGCACTATTGAGGGTGTACCAGGAGGTGGATTCCAGACAGGTGGAAGCCCATCACTGCACGGTATGACATGGTGGTGGTGTTGGGGGGGAAGGTTGTTCACATGCACTCACATGTACTCTCTTTCTGTTACAGATCCTGTTCATCTTCAGGAGACTGTGGTGGTGGGTCCAGGCAGTGATGATGACCTGCTGGACATGGAGGAGGGTCCATCCACCTCTGTCACCAGCCAGCATGCACTGCAGCAGTATGCACGCTGGGCCACCAACTCTGGTGTCGGTGATTTGGGTGCGGGGGGTGCACAGCCTGTGTCTCAGCAGTCTGGCATGCAAGCATGCCAGCATGCTGTGACTGTGGCTGTAGCACGTACCTGCACCATTGATGGTGCAAGGACTGCAATGGCAGTGATATGTGTGTGTCCCATGATGGACACACAGCAGGCCAGCACGTGCCCCTGGGCCTTTCTGGTTCCAACTTGTGTACCAGCATGTCAGCACAGTCCCAGGCTGTGCCTGTCAGCACCGGTGGGGCAGCACCGGTGGCTGTGCAGGTGTCTGGCACTGTTGCAGCCACAGCGGTAGAACGAGTGGACCCTGGGACACAGTGGTTGGAGGGGCAGCAGCAGCAGTCACCCACCAGGTCTGGGGGTACAGTGTCAAGCGGTGGCACATGTCCGCCGCCCTTTGATCTGTCCATTCCTGGTCCTGGTGAACAGTGCCCACCCTCAAGGGGTGTTGTGCATCAGGACCTTCCACACCCTGGGGGACAGGATGCCGTTGGGGCACAGTACCCATTGGATGAGCACACCCGCCTGCTGCAGAATCAGTACAGCAGCAGAGGCGGGTTGCAATGTCCGTGGAGGCACTGTCTGTGGCTGTGGAGCGGCACAGCAGGGAGTGTGCTCTGGACCGTGCAGCGATGGTTCGTATGCGGACGGATGTGACCGCCGCCATTGACAGGCTGACCCAGGCAGTGGTCTCGGTCATGGACGCATTGGGCACACAGTCAGGTGCCCCTGTACCGCACACCCCACACAGTTCACTCTCCACTCCCCGTTCCCGGCATCGTGCAACATCAGGCCTGTCGATGCTGGGTTCTGCTGTGGGCATCCCGAGCACTCCTGGTGCAGGTTTGTTCGGCATGCTGCAGACCCCTGTGCGGGCAAGGTCACGTTCACGCAGTGGGACCCCTGGTGGTCCAGCAGTGCCACCCCATGTGGCCCCTGCTCAGCCTGCCAGGGCTGTTTGGTCACGGCGGGGCCGCCCATGCATCCGTGGTGGCCGTGGGACAGTGCTACATGACGGACCTGTCTCCCAGTGCGGGTCCTGTCCGGTGCTGCCCTGTGTGCAATGTGTGTCATGGTGGGCAGTGCACTGCTGGGTGCTCTGCTCAACACGCCAACACACGGACCACCTGCACACCCTCCCAACTGCTGTCCACAGGTGCGTGTGCATGATGATGCCTGCATTGTACTGTACACCAGCGGCAAGGGTGCCCAGCATCTGACACACGTACTTTGGACAGTACAGGTGGTGGGGTGGTCGGTGGTTCTGTGTGTTAGCAATGTCAGTTCTGCTGTGCTGTGCATCTGCCCATGTACGCTCTGTGCCTTGTGTGTGTGTCCATATGAGTGTTCACCCTTCCCTGATGGTATGTTTGTATGCCTGGACCCTTCCACTCCCCTGGCCGTCATGCACCTCTGGTGTGTTACCCTGTGTGCCTGTGGTTTGCGCCTGGACAGTGTTGGTTGCACATGGCCCCTTGACTTACCTGTGTCATGCATAGTGCTCCTCTGTGATGGTGTCCCGGTGCAGCTGGGCCTGCCGGATCAGTCGGGTCCCGCCATCCTGGGGGGGGCTGCTCATCACCATCAACACTGGCGCCACTGGCGTCCCCATCGCTGTCCCCCTCTTCAACCTGTAGGGCTATCCCACAGTCTTTGGCCATGTTGTGCAGGATGCAACAGGCCAGGAATATCCCACAGGCCTTTTGGGGGCTGTACTGTAGGGCACCACCGGAGGTGTCTAGGCATCGGAAGCGTGCCTTGAGCATCCCAAACACCCGCTCTATGATGTTGCGTGTGGCGGCATGTGCCTCATTATAGCGTTGCTGCAATGGGGTCATGGGGCGCCGGTACAGTGTGAGCAGCCAGGGACAGAGTGGGTACCCGCTGTCACCTGTGTGGAGATAGTGGCGATCAGTGTCATGTTCCTGTCCATTTTGCCCATATCCCTGTGTGCCACTACCATGGCACCTGTGGCATTCCCACCCTTGCCCCAACTTTGCATTCCATACATGCGTACTCACCCACTAGGTGGCCTGTGGGGATGTCCCCACTCTCAAATCGATGGCACAGTGCGGACTGATGCCATATGAAGGCATCATGTGCTCCGCCAGGGTGTGTGGCACAGACATTGATTATTTGATCCAGTGGCATCACACACCACCTGGCAGTTGACACTGGAGTAGCCCTTTTGGTTCCTATACGCTGCCCCATCGGGGCCAGGTGGCGTGCGAATGGCCATATGGGTGCAGTCTATGGCCCCTAGCACGCCAGGCATACGTGCTACCCTGTGGAACTCCTGCATGTTTGCTGTATGCTCTGCCGGTGCTGGGGAAATGGATGTGCTCCGCAGCATGTGGCAGCAGTGCGCTGAGGAATTGGGTGAGGATGCATGACGTGGCCGACTGTGTGATGCCTGTGGTGTCCCCTGTCGGCCTCTGGAAGGTGCCCGTGGCGAGCAGGCACATGCAGGCTGTCACCTTGGTCTCCACTGACAGAGCGTGACTCCGTCGTGAGGGTGCCTGCATCACATCACTGCACAGCTCACAGAGCCACCTCAGTATTGCCCTGTTCAGGCGGTACCGGCCCACGATCTCTACATCTGTGTACAGCTCAAAGCTGATGCGGGCACGGTACTGCCTGTTGGGGGCATACCGCCGACGGGCCCTTCCATGGCCTCGTCCCCCTGCAGCTTGCATTCTCACCCCCCTCATTACAGCTTCCATGTGGAAGCTGGCACTGTCCATCTCCCTGGCTTCTGACCCCCCCGGATGGTGTTGCTGTGTTACCCCCGCTGTCCTGACTGCTACTTCCACTGCACGGGCACCCCGCTGGCCTCTGCAGCCTATGGCCCTGATGCTTCGCCTGCCTGCTAGCCTGTCACTGTCTGTCTGTCTGTCTCTCTCTCTCTCTCTCTCTCCCACTTGGCATCCTTGTAGTGTTTTGCGCCCTTCCTTGAGCCTTTTTATTTTGGCTCATTTTCGCTAGTGTGCAATTTCCGGCAGTGCCGCTCTTGCGCAATGCGCAAGTCTTTCAATTTCGCATTGCGCTCTTTATGCATGGCTCCACCCACGTCGGTTGCGCATGCCTTCCTTTGCATTGCGCTGTTGCTCAGCATGTTTTCGGGGGCGCAACTGCCTCCTGCTGAATATCGCAGAATGGCGCACTTTTGGTCTTCCGCAGGCGCAACCCTATTGCGCATGGCGCAACCCTTTTGAATATCCCACCCATTGTGTCTATCTTCCACCCACTCTACAACATCCCCTACCCTCATGACCCAAAGAAACTTTACAGGTACAGGGCCATGCATCAATGTTATGGTACCTCATACAGGGTCAACCTATTAAAAACTAGTATATAGCAACCCTAATCCCCTCCACTCTATCCTCATGACTGATGGGTAAGGTTTATATCCAAAGTCATGCCACACAGGTCTGGTGTTTCATATATATAATATGCATTGTAGAGCTGTAATTAGAATAGTTTGGGGTGCCTAAATATGGAGGTTTACCTCAATTTAAATCCAGTACTTTACTTGGCATAGTATTTTATAGACCCTCCTCAAAGCAGCAGAATTGTTTCAACTTTGAAACTACTATACACATTGGGTGGGATATTCAAAGGGGTTGTGCATGCCGCAACAGTATTGCACCATGCGCAACCCACTGATGCTCCCCGGTGTGATATTCAAAAGGGGATGTTGCACCATGCAGATCCAGATGCGCCAGGGTGCACCAGTAATGTATGCGGCGCAAGTGTGGGGGGCGTGCCCATGCATATTCCACACATCCCGATATTCAGCCTGGGATGTGTGGCGCATATGCTGGTGCAACCACTACTTGCACCACACACTGGTGCTCAAAGTTGAGCCATAAAGAAATAGGAGCAAGGGCTGGCCACCCACAGGTGAGCTGCCATATTGTAGGGTGCAACACGGCAGCCTCCAGCTGTGGGTGGCCACCCGAGCTCCGGAGCCAAGGTCTGTCAGCATCGTACCCCCCCACACCCGATCGTGGGCATACGTATAAAAGAAAACACATTCGATTTCCCTGGCGGTCCAGTGGACTGCTTCCAGCCAGATCGCAGGCATATGTAGTAAATAAAATATGTCCAATATCCTTGGTGGTCCAGTGGACTGCTTCCAGCCCGATTGCGGGCATATATAGTAAATCAAACACGTCCAATATCACTGATGGTGCAGTGGACCACTTCCAGTCTGAACCTGGGTCAGTAGTAATAAACATGTTCTTATATCCCTGGTGGTTCAGAGTGCTCTCTAGTTTGATCGCGGCATACTGTAGAAAAGTAAAGATGTCCAGTATTCTGGTGGTCCAGTGATTGCCTGCTGATTATGGCATAAGCAGATGTGAAATAATATTTTAAATTGACCCTGGTGGTCCAGTACCCTTCTCATTTCGCCCACTGATCTCCACCACCCTACCCCTGGTCAGCGGAGGGCTGCAGTTCTCACTAGTGAAGCCACCCACTCGGCTCCCGACTGACCGCGCATAGTACAGCTGCATGCCCATTGGTCCACAGCATGGGCTGGGGTGTGCAGACTATACTATACTACATAGTGCAAATATGTGAATGGATCCATTCACGTATCTGGATCAGGTAGTACGGCATAGTTCGTATGTCCATTGGCTCACGCCTGTGGACCAATGGATGTACAGCTGTACTGTATGCAGTCATTCGGCGGGTGGCTTGTGGGTGGGGAGCTGCTGCCTGCCATTGACTGGGGGGAGCGGGGTGGCGGGGCTCAGTGGGCAGGTGGGGAGGGTGTTACCGCTGGCCCACCAGGGTTAATTTAAAATGTTATTTAGTATACTTATGCCCGCGATCGGGCTGGAAGTGGTCCACTGGACCACCAAGGATATTAGACATGTTTTATCTTCTACATATGCCCGCGATCGGGCTGGAAGCAGTTCACTGGACCACCAGGGATTTAGGACGTGTGTCTTATTTTACATATGCTTGCCATCGGGCATTGGGGCACTTTGCTGCAATGTGCAGGGGGCATCCATCCCCGATGGCTGCAGCCTGGCAGGGCGCCAAGCGCAAGTCACCAGGGATCGGGTCACCTGCATGCAAAGGGGGCCATAATGACATGCTAATGGCCCCAGTTGCACCTTGCATGCATTATGGCCCCATTTGCATAGCCACGTCTGAATATCGCGGTTCCTGCACCTAGCACAACTGCACTTGCGCTGGTGCATCCCCCTGCTCCTCTCTTGCCACTTGTGCTGGCGCAGTGCCACTGCGCCATGTGCAATGTGGGAGGCCACATTGCCATATTCAATGGTGCTGAGCCATGGTGCAGCACTGATGAATATCGCCCAGTCCACACCATGGTGCATCCCAGTTGCGCTGCGCCCAGCTTGTGCACCTGTCTGGCGCATTTCTGAATATCCCACCCATTGTGTAGTTGTGATTTGCTTTCTTTAAAGCACATACAGTTTCTTATAAATAGTCAAAGCAACTTACATGTTTGGGACATGTATTTTATTTTAGGCAGGGTCTTGTTGTAGCTGCATAAAACAAGTTACAAGGGGATGGTACACACTGTATTTTAGTAAGCAATATATGACACATAATATTGCAGTTAAATGTATGTCATACTATACACAGGGTGAACAACAATACGCACCCACAAATATAGAACTGTGGTAAGTATGCAAGTTACCACTGGACCTTCAGACAGTCACATAACCCAGCACAGCCTTGAAGGATGATGCTAGACCTATAGCTTGGCCTTGTGTCACTCATGACCATGATGGGAGAAATTTTTTTTTTCATTTAGTAAACTTTATTGGTTTAAAGTTTTTACAGCAACAACAACCATCAATACAGACAATGAGTTGATGCATTAAACAGAAAAGCAGTCCTTGAGAAGTACAGATACATGTACATAATATGTAGTACATATGTAAGGATTTTATTATAATCAGTCCTGAAACATAATATCGTTGTCTGTATCCCACCCACTTCCCCTCTCCCACTCATCCCACCCCAGTCTGCAACAATCTTAATACCAAGGATGTTTATGAAGAAAATAAAATATCATGTTATGTGTATACTGTATGTCCATAAGAGAGAAAATAAAAATAACTAGAATCTACTGAATCACTAAAAGGGTATACAATGATTCCCATCTTAGTTTATAATTTTCCATCCTATTATTAACTCCAGCAATGATGAGCTCTGCTTGCAAGGCAAGCATAATCTCTGTATACCATTCCATATAAGTGGAAGTACTTGATTCCTGCCAATGTCTCAGAATAACTTTCTTAGCACAGCCTGATATTAGAGCCATATGTGCTCTCTGTTGACTCCCTTGTAGACATGCGCAGTCACCCAAGATACAAATTTCTGAGTTAAAATAGTCTGATAGTGCCAAAAGCAGATCGAGGTGAATTTGAATACTGTGCCAAAAAGGAGTAATTTTGTCGCATGCCCAAAGCATATGAAGCAGGACAGCCAAAACATGATGACATTTGGGGCACTGATTGGATGATACTCTGCCCATTTGATGAAGTTTAAATGGGGTATAAAATAAATTGTGGTTAATATAAAATTGCAGCAGTCTATAGCTATCCCACTTAATGTATTTATATAAATGCTTCCAAATGTTGGACTAGTTCCTGAGATGAGAAATCGGGATTGGGGTATTGTCCCACCAGTAGACCCTTTTGCCTCCCAAAGTAGCAACTTTTGTTAAAAGGAATTTATATGAATAGGATATTATATGGGAAGAGGGGATAGAGCTAATGAAGGTGGATAAAGCAGAAGTAAAGGGACTGTTCCACTCCCCGGGTCCAAAATGGTGTGTCAGCATGTGAGATATCTGAAAATATTTAAAAACGTATGTAGTAGGCCAGCTAAAAAGGTGACTGGCAGCATTGTAGGAGAGGAGTTTTTTATCTTGAACCAACTGGTTCACACTTAAAACACCCATGTCAGGCCAAAAAAGGTGAGGTTTAATTACTTTACCCCAAATTAAAAGATTAGGGTTAAAGAACAGGGGCTGGGCAATATCCTTATATGTATCTGCCTTGAGGAAATTAATTAATTGATGCTGTGTTTGAAGTGAAGAGCTTAATGGTGTTTATTTTAAGGATATAGGAAGGTTCTTCCTAGTAAAAAAAGGAAGGGTCCTAGGGTCTATATCATTTTCAAGGCATAGTGCTTGTTCAATTCTAACCCAGGAAGGACAGTATATAGACTCTGTACTGTTTCCAGGAGGTTGCATCTAGTATCTAACCCTGGCCAGGTGTATTGCTAAATAATATATGTAAAAATTGGGAGCTTGAAGGCCTCCGTCAGTTTTTAGACACGTACGCTTGTAGTAACTTCGTCTGACTTTTTTCCCCCTGCCATATAAAACTATTGAGGATTCTCTGTAACTGAGAAAACCATGATAATGGAAGAGCCCCATTAAACATTTGTAGGGGATATAGAACACGAGGTAGAACATTCATTTTTATTATGCTCATACGTCCCCATATAGAAAGAGGTAGTTTTGACCAGCGTCCAAGGTCTTCTGTTAATGTTTTAATTAGAATGTCTAAATTAAGTTTTTTCATGATATGGGAAGAAGAGTGCAGGTAAAACCCTAGATATTTAAATTTTTCAGTGTTCCATTGTAATCCCAAGTGTACGATATCGGTTTTCAATGTATGTTTGTTGAGAGGAAAAACTTCAGTTTTCCCAGTATTTAACTTATAAATTCGAGATTGCTTCGAATTGGGAGATAATGTTAAAGACAGCAGGAATAGATTGAACAGGGTTAGAAATATGAAGAAGTATATCATCTGCATACACAGAAATTTTATACTCCATATCACTTATAAGTATGCCAGGTACGAGTATTGAACTTTTAATTTTCCTAATGAGGGGCTCTAGGTAAAGGTTAAAAAGGAACGGGGAGAGGGGAAAACCTTGACGGGTACCCTGAAATAACATGAAGGATGAGTAGAGGACACCATTACATTGGATTTGAGCTGATGGAGAAGTATACAAAATTTTAACTCATTGTATAAATTCCTTCCGAAAATGATATTTAGGTAATAACATAAAAAGATATTCCCAGGAAACCCTGTCAAAGGCTTTTTCTGTGACCTGGGAAACAAGTGCTGCCGGTACAGATGAGTCCCTGGACACAGAGGAGAGGTACGCTATTTTTCAAAGATGGTCAGATGAAAGCCTTCCCTTTACAAATCCTACCTGTTCTATACTTATCAGGGAATCCCAAACCTGGCCTAATCTAGAGGCAAGGATTTTCGCAGGAATTTTAAGATCTACATTAATTAACGAAATTGGTCTTTAATTAGGAATATAAAGAGGATCTTTGCCAGGTTTGGGGATAACAATTATAATAGCACAAGTCAGAGAGGTGTCAGATATTCCCTGGTTAAAGATGTAGTGAAAGGTATCTAAGAGGATGGGGCAATTATTTCCTTAAATTTTTTGTAGAAGTTGGTAGTAAAACCATCTGGACCAGGGGATTTATCTGGGGTGAGAGAATCTATGGCATCATAAATTTCTATTAATGTAATCGGAGCTTTCATAATATTAACCTGATTGTCTGCTAATGTGGGGAAGTTGATATCTTGGAAAAAATTATCGAATTGTTGAGACAGGGAGGGGAGTACAGGAGTTGAGTATAACTGTCGGTAATATTCTTGGAATGCTTTGACAATATCCGGGGGGGGTGGAGTTAGAAGGTCACCTGTCATCGAATAAATAGAGGTGATTATTTTATCGGTTATTTGGGTACAAAGACGAAGAGCCATTAGTTTCCCAGCTCTTTTACCATAGTCAAAATAGGATACTTTAGAACAAAACATTAAGAATTCAGCCTTTTCTGCTAATAAATGATTGTATTGGGCACAAAGAGATTCAGTCTTCTCCCACTCTTCTATAGGGGCTGAGGGGAGGAGAAGCCTCTCCTGATTTTCTATCTGGGCTAAAATCGAAGAGAGAGCTGCAGCTCTTTGCTTCTTTCATTTAGTCGCTAGCTGAATTAATTCCCCTCTCAGTGCACATTTCAGGGAACCACACAAAAAATCTTTTTTAGGCATAGATGGGACATTAATTTCCATAAAATTAGAAATAAATGTTTGAAGGGACTGTATTTGGTCCTCAGATTTTAGAAGTTGATTGGTCAACCTCCAAATTCTATCTCTATGTATGTTGGGAGATAGATCTAGGTGAAGAATGGTGATGCAATGATCTGAAATGACCTTTGAGGAGTAATAGGCCTGAGAGACCCCCGGAAGATGGTCCACTGTTATAAGAAAATAATCTATCCGGGAAAAAGAATGATGGGGAAGGGAATGAAATGAAAATTCCTTATTTTCTGGAAACATTGTCCTCCAAGGGTCTATCAGTCCAACAGAGTTCATAAACTCTTGTAGTGTCTTTTGTCCCAGTGATGATTTTTGTCAGATCTGACCGGATCTATCTAGGGAGTTAGATATTACCTGGTTCCAATCTCCACCTAGTACTATGGGAAACATAGTCCAGGGAGCAAGGAGATTCATAAGATTCATGAAAAATTCAGGGTCGTCACAGTTAGGTCCATAAATGGAGCCTAATACCAATTCAGAGTGGCCCAAAAGGACCCTCAGAAAAATAAATCTTCCATCTGGGTCAGAAATTTGTTGTATGAGGTGAAATGGAATTTTACGGGCTATCAGAATAGCAACCCCTCTTCTACGGGAGTCAATACCAGAACCAAATACTTGACCTACCCAGTTTCTACGTAAGTAATGAATTTGACTAACCAGGAGATGCATTTCTTACAAAAAGGCAACGTCAATTTGCAGACTTTTTAAGTGGAGTAAAACCTTGGATCTCTTGGCTGGAGTCTGAGCCCCCTTTATGTTCCAGGAGCAATATTTGAGACTAGCCATAAAGAGTTATATAATATAGTGGAATGTAACAAATAAAAATAAAAGAATATAAACAATCCTGAAAACTTAACAGAAGAATATTTAACCCCATTACAGTGGCAGACCAACCCTTACATATTATTTTATCTCCTTCCCCCCCCACTCCAATTTATTATCTCCCTCATAGCTAGGACCCGAAGGACCTAGCTCTGGACCCCACGCTTTATAATAAGAAACTAAGCCACAAACAAGCCCTAATCGGGATAAAGATTTAGGAGGTCCCAGTCCCACAGTTTGATTCATGACTGCTTCTCCTACAACTAAGCAATCATGCATGCCCTTTCCCACCTCAACGAGTTGATTAAAACAAATGTTAACAGATAGCAATTTTCTAGATTTAAAGAACACAGGTATCAAAACCATATTTTCTGCATACCTATTCTCGGTAAATCTAAGAGAATAATTAAAAGAATAATTGTCTCTTGTCAAGACTATATTTACATGTTTTTCTTGAATAAACCCTTAATGATCTGAAGGCTGTCAAGACCCATACAATGTACCTTTATATTCCAGAGAAATAGTGAAGAAAAAAAAATGCAATGGAGGAAAAAACAAAAAATTCTTATTCCGTTTTCCTTTCCTTTCCTTTGTTTAACCCCTTTTCTCTCCCTCTATAAAATTCTGGAATTAAACATCAAATTGCCTTCAGCTAAAAAATAAAAAGGCAAACACTCATTACCCCACGGAACAACCTTTGATGAGCATAATCCTGTAGTTAAACCTAAATAACTATTTGAAAAATCATGTTACACCTAGACCTGTGTCAGGGCATAGCACGCCTGATTTATAAAACTCTAAAATAAAAGGTGCAGAAACAGCAAACTATCTCTGAAAAAAACAGTCAACTGAAGTGCAGTTTCTTACCACTTGAAGTCAGAGAGAGCTCTGTAGACATAATGCCACTCTCTAATCGGGGAGGTTAAACAAACTTGCTGCCACTGTGCGATCGTGTGCACAACTGTATTATCTAAGCTGCTCGTATTATCTTGCATTAGAAGCCAAAACTACACAATGGAGCTAACTAAAAAAGATGGGAACAAATCTTCTCTGGCTCTTCTTTAGCCTGGCAGATCGGCTTTTATCATCAGCGAGCAGGGGCCTGGATCCAAGACACACTCTAACGGGGCACATCCACACAGGGAAAACCAAAAATAGACTTTCTTAAGAAAAGAGGCAGCACCCCGTGGTCATTAAGACCGAAAACTGCAATCTCACCTCTGAAGTCCTCGGGCTTAAACTCTTTTTGAAGATGGGCTTCCAAACAACGATTCCGACTTAGCATTACAATACTATCCTGCCAATGCGGGATCCTATGTAGAAGGGTTAAACAATGCAGCCTCAGCGTGAGGTAAAAAGATCTGGGAAGAGGGCTACCAGTTCTTTAGATGCCTGCTCAGCGTTCTCAAAGGTTTTCCAACTGCCTCGATGTAGTACGGATAGCCTGGCAGGGTAAAGCATCCGAAATTTTGTTCCTGCAGCAATTAATTTAGTAACATATGGTGATATTCAACTATTTTTTGATGGGTTGCAACCAGTAGATCCTGGGAGAACCGAATTGGATCATCTTCCCATTTGACTTCCTGGAGATCTTTAACTGCAGACAAAATATGTTGACGGTCAACAAAACTCAGCAATTTCAGAACAAGTGGTCTAGGTTTAGCCCTAGCTGCAGGTCTCTGCCATAAGGATCTGTGAGCTCTTTCAGCTGCATAAACTGTGGAATGTGGTGGAGGACCAGCTATTTTAATGAGCAACTTTTGTATAAACGTAACAAGCGAGTGCCCCTCTGCTTCTTCTGGAAGACCGAGGATCACCAGGTTGTTATGCCTGTTTCAGCCTTCCAGATCTTCTAGTTTTATTTCTAGCTTGTGTAGTTTGTGCAGAATTAAAGTCATATCTGGTTCCATATGAGCTTGCCATGACTCGAGTGAGGTCGTATGGGCAGAGACATCTGAGAGTGCCTTATTAGTTTCTTTAAGTTCAGATTGCATCCCTTTTAAATCCGTGGTAAAATCAGGAAAAGCTGCTTTGAGAGAAGCCATTTCTTCCAGGAATTTTTCCTCCAAAAGAGGGGCTGCAGCTACGGGAGGTTGAGAGCACTTACCCAAGCTAGAGGTGTGCATTTTGGCTCTTTTGGCCTGTTTATCTGGCGTGGTAGGCAGCGTTCTGGTCGGGAGGGCCTTCTTTATTTCGGACTCCATTTCTCTTGATTAATTCTTTAGAAGTGCTGAGTTCAATGCACGGTTTTAGCCTTGACTAAGAGAAATGCTCTCCGGATTCAAATTAGAGTGTCAGGAGATCGATTTACTGAATTTTGTAAATGAATTAAGTAGTTGGGGCGGGAGCGAGAGCACAATGCAACCACTTAGGGAGAAGGCATCACATGATCCGGGGAGAAATTAGTTTGTGACTGAGTGGTCCACTGACCTGGTGGGTTTCAAAATGTGGAAGCCAAATCAATATTTTTAGTGGCCATCATTTTTAAGGGCTTAAAAATTATTTCATGGTCTGGTATCCAGTTGGCTACAGAGCATCAAAATGTGGTAGCAAAACCATCTGTTTTTCTGGCCATAGGCCATCTGGCTAACTGATTTGCCCCACCGTGGTCATGAGGGTAGGGGAGGGTTAGGGAATTAGGTGCTATATACCAATTTTTAATTGATGCATGGCCCTGTACCTGTAAACTGTCCTGTGGTCATGAGAGTAGGGGTACATGGTAGGGTGAGTGGGAGCTAGACATAAGAGCCATAATAGCACATTTCCTAACTTTGTAGGTATTGTATTTACAACACTAATAGTTTATTTCCAACCTTTGTGAAATTTGAACTTTGTATGGTAGTAACCCTAATGAGCATTAACATAGCTTTTTTTTTTTTGCCATACCTTTCCTTACTTTTTAAGAAATTTGTGTAACAGTTTCATTTACTCATGGCCTTCAAAACTCTATGCAAAGCACAAGGGAACTCCTAACATATCTTTCACAGGACCATTTCTGGTCTGTGAAAAGCCAGAAGGACTTCTATTGTTGGGGAGACATTCCTTCCATGGAATGTTGTATACCATCATCCCTTGCTCCAATGGGGCATAGGACCATTTGGGCCTTTGACATGAAAGCCAATAGTCCAGCTGAGGTTGGACACCCCAGGTGGCACTGCAAATTGTGCAGAAGTAGAGACCCATTCATCAGTCCAACCATGGATATTGATTCCTGTTCCCACATGTCCAGCTGGTAGCAGAGGCATGGCATGCACTTTGGCATCTTGGTACTGTACATGCCCTTTGTGGTGGATACTGAGGGTGATGATGCATAGGGCCCATTGTGTGTCCACGTATACCTCTCCATCACAAATAGTAAAATATTATACTCAACATTTAAGTATTTAAAACATCATAATACATTAATGTTTTTGTTGAGCAATTAAAAAGTTTAGTACCACATGTATATTTTCAAAACAAATATTTTTGCATGGCATGTACTGCAGATTTTGAAAACCACTGAGCAGCACATTCTGTAGATTGTCCAAATCTTCCTACAGCACATAGATTTTCAAAATCTTCGTGCAGTCAGTATATTTTCAAAACCTTTGCAAAGCATTTGAGTGGGCATTTTAGAAACCCTCCTGCAATATGTAGATTTTGAAAAAAATCGAGCTTCACATAGATTTTCAAAACCACCCTGCAGCACAAAGGCTTTTACAAATACTTGATATCCTTGTGAAGATTTACAAAATGGTCACAAAACACGAAAACCATTGTGCAGCATGAAGCTTTAAAGAAATAGTTTATATCTCAGAAAGATTTTGAGAACCATCTCAAAGCACAAAAATTAGTGTGCAACATGAATACTTTAAGAAATAATTCTCACCTTCATGAAGACATAGAGGATGAAAACTGCTGTGTGGAATGAATATTTTAAAAACTTATTGAAAATCTTTGTGCTTCACGTAGATTTTGCAGAGAAAAATAAAGCTCATGAAGGATTTCATTGTTGAGATTTTCATTTTTTATGCAAAGATAAGTAATTTCTTTTAATTAAAAAAATACATTGTGTAAGCCATACTAACCCTCCTGCACACATACTAAACTGCTACCCTTAACTTTTACCAAATTAAAAAAGTTACCTTACCTTAAAGTTTGTGTGCATTCAACTTTAACATTAAAAACATTCTGGGCCCAATTTCAGGACACCTTATGCATGGTGCAAGGTGCTTTATGCCAAACTCTATGGCGCAAATCACACCTTGCACCATGTGATACGCAGGTTGCGATTCCGAGTCGTGGCTTGTGCTATGTCACATGTGAGTTGCACCAAAGGTGAGCTATGCCACACACTACACCCGCAACCCACTGTGGCATTGTACAAGTGTGGATTACAGCAGCACCCATGCTCTATTCCGAAAGGGCGGCTGCCATACCCGGATTCGCCATTCCAAGTCCCGCAATGGCTCTGCAGGTTAGACCAGAATGGAGGTGGTCTAAGGAGCATCCATCCTGGCAAAATGCTGGATGCCCCCACTGAAGTGCCATGGAAAGCACATTTCCATGCCCCATGGACCCCCCCAATCACATTGATGCCCCCACCCCTGAATCTTGGGATGCCACCTTGGTCCATAATGCCCTGTGTTCCCCCCCTTGTGCCTTTGCCACTGAGCCTACCCACCAAGGCCCCAGAGGATTGTGGGCTTGTTATGAAGTGGGGGAGCTACAGGTGGGCAGTTACATGCGGTCTGTGACTTGCGGCACCCAGGTCCATTGCGCCATTCCAGTGGCGCAAGCCTGCGGCTACTGCAAGTCGCAAGTTGTAGGTGCTGGGGACCCTGCCTGTCCTGGAATAGAGCACAGGGTCCTCAGCATAGTGGTGCATCATGCAACTCACATATGCCCATGAGTTGTGCCATGCATGCTGGAATCGGGCCCCAATGTGTTGTTTTGGCAGTTTTTCTTGATAAGTTGTTTTTAACCTGCATGTGTGACCAGTTAATCATAATAAACTTAAAAACTAATTATTTTTTAAATGAACACCCCAAAAGGACCTATTTCTGTATAATACATTATAAAACCTTTAAATTTCATACCTCAGCTTTGCTTTTTCTTAGCTATCTGTAGACAAACATTTAGGTAGCTAATGGGGTAAAAATATGTGATTTGGGCTGTTAATATCCCAAACTGTAAATAATAGATCTTCCTTAAATTTGGGGGGGAGGGGGCTATGAGATCCTAGGGTTGCAAAGGTGCATGCCAAATTTTGGAGTCTTAAAATTTACAACAGCTGAAATATAAGGCTCTCAAAATGTCCATTTTAATGAACCTACATTGCAACCCTAATGCAGAGGAGCTACAATGTCTCTATAATGTGGCAAATTCATTTTTGCAATTCCACTTCAGAAGGAATTCCACAGAATTATGTAATTTGTTTGCCAATGGAATTTGAAAATTTGGCACAGCTCTAACATATGCACACACTGAAAATGTACTGCTATTAAAATGTGGTACAAAAAAAAATGTTAAGACAAATGTAAACTCATCAATGCTTCTATGAGTGCACTGCAGGATGTACATGCAACCTGTAAGGATACCATATGGTATTTGTATGGGTCCTGAACAATCAGTAGTCTACATTTGATTATCTATTTTATAAGAAGTAGTTGGGAGCAGTTACAGAGGGTTACAATGGCCCGTTTCCATGTTCTATTCCTATTTTCCTATACTTTTCCAGGCCAGTCTACGCTAGAGAAATAATAACATAATTCCTGGTTTACCTACGCCGACTCTACAACAGTGTTGTCGAGGTTCAGCATAGCGTGATCCCAGATGTTGACAGGCAAAATTTCGCCTGATAGACATTGGGTCTTTTTTCTATCTAGGGGCCAGCCCCTGAACACTTCATGGGGTTGTGCCTCTCACCCCTTCTATATTGTTAATCTAAGTTGGAGTTAACTTGAAGGGGGCTGAAAGTCAGTGAAAGGGCAAAATTTCACCCATAGGTCCTCCACAGCGACAGTTTCTAATCTTGTCGAAATTGTCGGTGTGGGGAATTTTGCAGTCGGAGTTTCGCTCACCAGTCAGTATACCCTCATTTCCCAAGGCATATTTTTGAAGATCTCATGCAAACTTTTTGAGGACCAATTTGGAGGACCTGAACTGAACAAAATGAGGCTACTTTCTGTGCCCCTCCATTGTCTACAAATTAGGATTCAAGAGTAAGGTATTATTTTGATTTTCTTCAAAATGTTGCTTAATTTATGTTAAAAGGTAAGGTACTTCATTTCCTCTTTTCTGTATGTTTTTGTTGTAGAACTCTTTTGTAGCAACCATATTTTATGAGTGGGCAACTGAAATGTTCTAAACTTTGAAGTTCTGTGTTAGTAGGATACAACCTCTGGTTGTACTATATGCAAACCAGTTTGCAATAGTTTATTCAAAGTGCACACCCATGATTATTTATACTTGTTCATACTCCCAACAAGAATATTTTCAGCAAACAAGCCTGAGAAACAGTAGCCACTCTTGATTGGTTCACATGAAGTTTTTTTATGGTTGGATTATCTAGGTATGAAGATAACCAACTCAGTTTTCAATCTTGGGTCAGGGACTCGTGGCACAATCATACTCCTTTCCTGGTGCTTGCACTGATAACTTAACACCACCGAAAAGGTGGTCAACTATTGTGCACATTTGACATGACCCACATACAAACATGCAAAAGGCAATAGATGAAGGTCTATCAAGTCTGCTCATTGTGGAACCCTATAATGATACATTTGTCCACCTTTGATACATGTGGCATTATTTTGCTGTAAAACTGCATCAACTGCTGGATGTGTAACATAATGCTTAAACATAGCAGCCAAACATTATGCTGCATTTCCCCTGTCACTGGTTCACACTAAAATCAGGACTTGTGCCTGCAGCTGGACAGCTAAAAATCCACCCTTACACCTTTAGACTTACAACATGTCACATAGTGAATGCAGGGTGTTGTGTCATGTGTTAAGTAGAGTTCACCAGTTCTGTTTTGCAGCAACTCCTCTGGTTACTTGGGTAGGGGAGTTACTCTTGAAAGATTTCTTCTTGGGGCAGTGCCTGGTCTTATTCCTTATTTTTTTGTTATCATCAGTACTTGAACTCTTGACTTCACTTCACTCCACTCCATGTTGGCTGGTCTAATTTTAATTTCTCTGCTCCCTTTTATATATGGGTGATTCAAAATATAATTTTCACCCAGGATAAGGGTGGCGAGTTCTCTATGGGCTAGTCTCTCAAACTCATATTAACCTATGAACCTTTTTGGAGACACATGGCCACTGACCTAATTCCCTGGTTATTTGGAGGCACAAGGATTACCAAATCCTTTGCAGACACATATGGAGTTTATTAAAAGAATGTCACTTCTATGTCTTCAAGACCAATGAAGCTTTAGTTCCATGACTGCTGCCAGTAGCCACCTTACAATGTATCATGATAACATTTTATAACTACAAAAGCCCTCTTAAAGGGTAGTATTTGTTAGCAGAAAAAATATATACTGCAGGCAAAAACTTCAATATACCCATTTTGTTTTCATTTTATTTTATTCATGAACTATGGATATGGAGTGTTGACATTTTGAAAAGTAACTGCTTTCTGGCCATGCCCACTATGAATAAAAACATTTTAATAAGGTGCTATGCTGTTCGTCATTAGACATTTGGGGCCAGATATTCAAAACTTAGCACAGCATGCAGACCAATAGCATGGGAATAGCACAGGACTAGTGTGGAGCTGCGATATTCAAAGGACCAGTTAGAGCACGCTAACAACAACAGTGTGGGGCAAACCAATAATGTATGCAAGGGGCAAAGTGAGGGGGGGTGGCCTGCATACACACGCTATGGGATATTCAAAGCCATAGCGCCGTGCTAGGACACATAGTACGACATGTAGAATGGCACTAGCAACTGCCTATAAAAGGCTGGTCTTAACCCAGGGCAAACCACTGAGGGGCAGTGACCACACCAGGAAGAGAAAATGTCAGCTGGGCTGATAACAGTGATGCTGCAACTGATGGCAGCAGTAGTGGAGGAGGAGGAGGAGGAGAGGGAGCAGGCCCAACATGGGCCACAACGCAGGCCAAGGAGACGGTATGCTGCAAACAGGTGGTACTGGCCCAGGGTCTCCTTCGAGACCCTGCCAGATGAGCACATCACTGGCTGGTATGGGATGAACAGGGATATGTTGAGGCAGCTATGTAAACTCCTGCATGAGAAGCTGCACCCCAACACCAGACGCAGCCATGCCATGACAGTAGAGGAGAAGGTGACAGCAATGATGTGCTTCCTAGTCACAGGGATGTTTCAACAACCAATGGGGGATACCATCAGGGTATCGCAGTCTGCCACCTCATGCCTCCTGATCCAGTTCCTGGAAGCTTTCCTGCCACATGCTGGGGAGTTCATAGTATTCCCCAGCATGGCAGCAGAGTGCAGAGAAACCATGCAGCATTTCCTTTGAGTTGTGCACCTACCAGCAGTACTTGGTGCCAGTGACTGCACCCATGTCCCCATCTGTGCACCACCTGGTGATGGCAGTAAGGTGTATGTGAACAGGAAGGAGTACCACTTCATCAATTGCCAGGTGGTGTGCGATGCGACTGGGTGCATCAGAAATGTCTATGCACAGTACCCCAGCAGTGCCGATGACGCCTTCATCTGGCACCAGTCCCAGCTGTGCCAGGCATTAAAGTAGGTCAGGATACCCAGTGGACACCTAGTCAGTGAGTAGCAGCAAACAAGGTGCACACACCACAGCAGGGGTAGGGATAGGCAGGGGAGGCCATGGAAGGGGCTTGGGAGAGCAACACAGGTGGTGTATGACAGCAATGGGCAGACAGCAGAACAACACTAACAGGCCTGCATCTTCCAACAGGGGACAGCGTCTATCCCCTGCAGCCCTGGCTGCTGACACTGGTACCCTGGCTGGCCACAGTGGCTGAAGAGCAGTACAATGAGGCACATTGTGCAACCAGAAACAAACATCATAGAGAGGGTGTTTGGCATACTGAAGATGCATTTCCAGTGCCTAGACATGTCAGGCAATGCCCTACGGTATAGGACTCAGAAGGTATGCTGTATCTTCCTAGCCTGTTGTATGCTGCACAACATGGCAATGAGCCATGGGAAACAGGCACCTGAACCTGAGGGTCAGGCCAACAGTGGCCCAGAGCCAGCGATCGAGGAATAGTGAAGCAACTTGAGAGGAGGGATCCTCGCATGGCCCACAGGACCCTGGAGCACAGGGCTGCCATCATCAGGACACTGTCACAGGCCAGAGGGTGAGTACAGACAGCACAGCAAGAACGCACAGTACAATGGTAAACAGTTTAATATGTACAGACAACCACAACAGTGCCTATGGCAAACAAAACATGTGCACAACACAGTGGCACTGAATGCACGCATGAGGGCAGTGTGATGGGTGGGTTGTGCAGGAGACACATGTGGTGAGGACACACAGCCATGGTACAGTGATGTGGGTGATGCCCGATGTGTGGTGTCGGTGTGGGAAGGGACACCATGGCCGTGCATGTGTGACTGTGCATGTTAAGGGGTGTGTGTGTGCATGTGACAGTGTGTGTGCCCATGTGTGCAGGTGTGTGGGAGTGCAAGTGTGCACATGTGGGTGTCACCCGTGCACATGTGCTTGGTGACCGTGCCTATCTCTGGTGACTACCACCATGCACAAAGCGCACACCAAGTGTGCGGGACACATAGCCATTGGTGCTTTGAGCTGAGGACACTGTAAAGGAGGACCATGGTGAGGCTGGGAGGGCAGACCTCCTGTGTCCCCGCTGATCAGCAGATCTGGACAGGGTGGCTGAACAGCCACGGTGGTGCTGGGTGCCCACTGAGGCACATGATGCAGTGGTGCTCGTGCCAGTGTCAGTCCTGCATCCACAAGTGGCCCTCCTGTTGGCCCCTGTGCCACAATCACACAGACCCCTTTGCACAGCCTGCTGCCCACCATGCACCCCACACAGCACCGTGGTGAGGTCAACCACTACCACTGTGAGGCCAGAAAGTCTGCGGTCCAGTGTGGCAACCTTGTGTCCCAACCTGTCCTCTGCCCAATGTTCCACCCATGCGAAGCCCAGGGACAGCGACTTCTGCATCTGGTAGAGCTCATGCCTGAGATCACTCTGCAGGCCATGCAGGTCCAGCTGGGCCTCCTGTAGGGACATGAGTGTGGCCTGGAGCAGAGGGTGGGCCCCTGGGGTATCCAGCACCACGGCCGTGGCACCCTCATCGGCAGCTGGTGCTGGTGCCTGCAGCTCACCAGAGTGGGGACGCTGTCACACCGTTGGACTGTCCTGCCATTGCAGGCAACCAGTGGTGGGATGTGACCCCTGCGGGACCTGCACCCCTACACATGAAGGGCACCACATGTCCAGCAGGGCACACATGGCCTCCACATGGCCATCCACCAGCTGCGTGGGTGAACCCATGTTGGCATGGCAATCCAAGGGGGTACAGGCAAAGTGGGCAAGCATTAAGGATGCAATACTTGAAGCAACATCCCATTGTGTTAGACAGAAAAGGAAGTGCAAAAGAAGAAGGAAAACACTTTGGTTCTCAAATACAGTAGCAGAAAAGGTCAGAGCCAAAAGGCTGGTCTTCAGGAAATATAAGAGAACACAGCCCAGCGATGAAGATGGAGGCATACCAAACTGCCTAAGGGAGCAGGTAAGGCAGTAAGGGCAAGCAAAGTCCCAAACTGAGGAAACACTAACACGCAGGTAAAAGAAGGTGACAAGACTTTCTATAGATACATTAGTGAAAGGAGAAAGTCCAGAGGGGTATTGCTAAGCTTAATGGAGAAAAGGAGCATGTGAGGAGGAGGACCCTGTAAAGGCATCTATCCTAAATAGATACTTTTGCTCAGTATTTACTGAAGAGAAGGTAGGCAGGGCCCACAGCTCAACATCATGGACACAGAGAGGGGAGGGAGGTGAGCACTACTCCCTTCACAAAAGAAAGGGTCCTACAAGAGCTTGCTAAGCTCAGGGTGGATAAGGCAATGGGACCTGATGGCATACATCCCAGGGTACTTAAGGAGCTAAAGGAGGAACTAGCAGAGCCATTAGCAGAATTGTTTAGTGAGTCTCTGAGCACAGGAGAGGTCCCAGAAGACTGGAGAAGGGCTCATGTGATCCCGCCTCCACAAGAGTGGTAGTAGGGAGGAGGCGGGAACTACAGACCGGTCAGTCTTACCTCAGTAGTGGGCAAGATTATGAGGCACTCCTTAAGGAAAGGATAGTGCAACACCTGGAATCCACAGGGCACAGGATCCAAGACAGCATGGGTTTACAAAGGACGGTCCTGTCAAACTAATCTCATAGATTTCTTTGACTGGGTAACCAGAGTGGTGGACCAAGGGGAGCAGTTGATGTCACCTACCTTGACTTCGCAAAGCTTGTGACACTGTTCATAGAAGATTGATAAATAAGCTGGGTAGGCTCGGTGGGTCAGAAGTTGGTCAGCTGGGTGGCAAACTGGTTGACGGGCAGAAAACAGAGAGTGGTGGTAAATGGTATACAGTCAGAAGAGATGCAAGTCACAAGTGGGGTACCTCAGGGATCAGTCCTGGGGCCAGTCCTCTTCAACATCTTCATTAGTGACCTTGCAGATGGACTAGAGGGTAAGGCTTGTCTGTTTGCAGATGACACCAAGATCTGCAACAGAGTAGATGATCCAAATGGTGTGGGCAGAATGAGAAGAGATCTGGATAAACTAGCAGAATGGTCAGAAGAGTGGCAACTGGGATTTAATGCAAAGAAGTGCAAAATCATGCACATAGGGAAGAGAAACCTGAAGCCACCTATAGGTTGGGAGGGAGTTGCTAGCAGTCACAAAGGAAGAAAGAGACTTGGGCATCATCATCACTGATGACCTAAAATCATCCAAGCAGACCTCTAAAGCAGTAGGTAAGGCTAGGGGTGTTAGGGTGTTTTAGTAGGGTATCACAAGTCGTAAGAGGAGGCATTAATCCCTGTACAAGACACTGGTTAGGCCCCATCTGGGTACTGCATGCAGTATTGAGGCCACACCTTCACAAGGACATTAACAAATTGAGGCAGTCCAGAGAAGGGCAACCAAAATGGTGCAGGGACTGCATCAGAAGACATATGAGGACAGATTAACGGAGCTCAATATGTATACCCTTGATCAAAGGAGGAGAGAGTGATATGATCGAGGCATTCAAACACCTTAAGGGCATAAACAAGGTGAAAAGAGTCTAACATGTTTAAATATAAGAAAAATAGCAGGACAAGAAGACACACCATGAGATTGAGGGAGGCCGATTAAGGGGAATGTGAGGAATTCTTTTTCACAGAAAGGGTGGTGGATGCATGGAATGGCTTACCACAAGAAGTGGTGGCTATGAATACAGTGCAGGGCTTCAAACAGGCATGGGATAGGCATAAGGGAGCAATACAAATGACTATGAATAGATAGGCCACTGACAGAGCAAAGGCCGATGGCACATTTATAAGGTAGAAAAAGAAATGGGCAGACTGGATGGGCCTTGCGGTCCTTATCTGCCATCAACTTCTATGTTTCTATGTTTCTAATCCACCCCCTGGCACCTGTGTCATGGAGTGCACCGTGCCCCACCCTTGTGCCCCCCTCCACAGGCCCCTCCACAGACAGGATGTAACCCTCCTCTGACACATCTGACTCCATGTCACTGGTCACTGTAAGCAGGATCACTTGCCCATCACCAAGATCCTCCACCTGGGCCTCCTTCAGGGCAGCACTGAGGTCCAGGTCCCTGCCACCATTGTAGCCCCCTGGCAGGTGTACCCCATGTCCCAGTGAGTGCCACACATGGTGCACAGCCGAGGGTCAATGACCGTCACCTAATCCAGATGTCAACGGCAGGTTCTCCTCCTCCTCTCCTATGGCAGCCATCCTAGCCTGGTCCTGGCATGCTGCAGGCCCTACAAACACTGCTGTGGTAGAAACAGGACAAGGTCACTGACCGGTACAAGCACAGTGTGCCTCACCACCACCAGTACATGCACACCCTAGGTAACATGCCACCTGCCACAGACATGCACACCCCACACAGCAGCCCCACAGCCATAGACCATGGCCACATGCACATACCCACACCACCATGTGCATGCCCCGGCCTGTCTGCTGTGGTGCCAGCCATGGCAGGCACTGTTCGCATGCAAACCCACCCCATGTGTACAGTGTGCAAAGCAGAGCACCCCCACAGTGCACCCCAGGCATGACGCCAACTCCAGCACCCAGCACCTGTGCAGTTACACCACGCAGGGTGCATACATGTGGATACAGACCTGTCCTAGGTGGTGTGAGAGGCATCTCACACCCACCACCTGGCATACTGGCAACCGCCACTGGGCAAAGTGTGGATGCCACCACGGCCATGAGTGGGTCCTCCTGCTGCTGTTAAGTGGATTGTGGGCCATCTCCAGTCTGCAGTCTATCATGGAGCTGCTGTGCCTCCTCTTCCTTTGCCTAATGCAGCAGGTCACTCCAGCGCTTGCTCACTGCATCCGTCATACTGCCACAGCCTCCGACAGCGGTCACCCCTGCCATCATCTCATCCCATGCCTGGCACACCACCACATCTGTCACCTTGTGCTGCCACAGCACCTGATCCCTCTCCTTCACACCATGCACCATTGTCCTCAGCTCATCCTGTGAGAAGCGATGTGCCCATATGCGTTCAGGTCTTGCTGCACCACCTATGGGAGAGATGTACAGGGATATGTGTCACCAGATGTGGCGGGCTTGTGGTGTGTGGCACATGCAGAACAGTATGTGCATGCCACCCCCAACAGCAGCACTACCTACCCGGTTGTGGCATGGTGAAGGCAGTGGCCAGCATGTGAGTGTACAGTGCACATAGCCACAGTGTACCGTGGCCACCCCTGTGTGCACTGTGCCACTGCATGGCTGTCAGTGTACACCACGGGCAGACTGCACACACTGGACCCACATGGGCACCGTCCACACCCATACCAGTCATGTGTTCTCTGGGACGAGGGCTGTCCCTACGCTCGCCACCTGCTATCGTAACGTGCCCCCCTCAGCTCCCTAGGGGACATGTGCACTGCACACAGGGCATGTACACTGCGGATGGTATGCATACAAAAGCAGACTTCCAGAGACAGATCACATGGTGCTGTCGATGCCACATTGGGATCCTCATGGTCCTGACCCAGGGTGGGCAGTGGCTGTGTACCACCATCAGACTGTATGCGACCTTCCACGTCCCACATCCAGGGCGACAGCCGAGGGCCATGGACCCCATGGCAGTGTGCCACTGTTGTGAGGCATACCTGCAGTCCATGGTGGGGCCCCCCCTTGCCCCGTGACTGGCACCCACAGTGCACAGGCAGTGCCCGCACAGCACTGGCTCACGAAGGTGCATGGGCCTGGCACATGGACCTGTCGGATGGACAGCCAGCTCAATGGCATTGTGCACCATGATGCAGCACCGTGAAGGCCTGTGGGCCTGCATTCAACAGCCCTGTCCCTGGACTGTACAGTTGTGGTCTGCAGGTGCACAGTGTGTACACCCTGGCCCTGGGATGCACCAGTGCCCTTCCACCAGGCCTCCGGCTGCTATACAGACCTGCCTGTTGCAGCTCTGCATCCTGTGACATGGCTCCTTCTGTTGTGTCTGTACATCTGCAGCTTCAGCTGTGTGCTGCAATCCCACAACACAACACCGGTGGAGCACTGCTTGCCCATTCATAGCCCAGCCAGGCAATCCAGCCTGTTATGCATGCAAATCATCGGATAATGATATGCTAATTTCAGTGTTTGCACCATGCATGCACAGTTGAATATGGGCCTGATTAGCGCCGGGCTATCTGCATAGCACCGTGCTAATGGTAGCGCCAGGCTATGTGGTGTATAGCACCATGCTATCCCAGTAGCACGGCACTAAGTGGCATAACACATCATCTACGCATGCGCGTGGGCCCTCCGTGCTGCGCTAGCACCCCGATTTAGTGCGGCATAGCGCTAGCACTCACAGCGTGGCACTCCGCGCCTGCATGGCCTTGTGGCTCCAGGGTCATGACGGAGTCACGCATGTGCAACACGCCTGCTTCCGGGTTGCACCGCCCTACGTCATGTGTTAGCATGGCACTACTGCACTGATTGCTGGGGGGGGGCCCAGAGTGTGGAGTAGGCTGTGCAGTACTACAGGTGGCACGGTACCAGTGGTGCTTGGCAATGCCAGAGGGAAGGAGGCAACATGCTGTGGTGCACAGGGACAGGCACTGGGGGGAGGTGAAGACTGCCAACCTAGTGCAGTTAGTGCAGCAGAGGCACAGATGACTATTTGTGGAGGTTAAGAAAGGTGACCTCCCATGCCAGCAGGTGTGGGCCTCCATTGCCTGGAAGCTGAGTGACCGCACGAGCATTGTCACGATGCCGAAAAGTGTCGGCATCACTATACGGACATGCACCGGTGGAAGCAGCTGGAGTGCTTCAAGTGCATGGTGCGTGAGGGAACTGTGTCTTTGCCAGGTAGGTGTCGTTGCACGTTGTTCACCACTGTCATGTGCCTCTTGTACTGCACATTGTGCGTGTGTGTGTGTGTGTGTGTGTGTGTGTGTGTGTGTGTGCGCAGGTGTGATACTGTGCATGGTGTTGGGGCACATGTGGCACAGGTCGGGCCATGCATGTTAGCCACCTAGGGGGACATTCCGGTACAGGGTGTGGGGTGGCACACACAGTGGTAGTGTGGTGCATGCTGCATCCATGGGGGTAACACTGGTGCGGGTGGCAGATCGGGACATTGCTGTTGGTGGGACATGATACAGCACTGTCCTGCAGCCTTGCAGTCTACCACACCGTGGTGCAAGGGTGCTGTCCCTGGGCCACTGACAGCCCACACAGTCATGTGCACCTGCGTCTGGCACTGTTGCTCCACTGTGCCACCATGCCTACATGTCTTGTGTGCCTGGTGCATGCTCTGTGGGCCTTGCCGCCCTCTGTGTGGGTGCCCCCTGTGTTCAGCCACTGTCTCTGGGCTTCCCTGTGTGTGCACTGTTGTGGGTGTTGGCTGTGCATGTTGCTGTGCTGCTCGCGGTACATGCTGTGTGTTGTGCTTACGCTGCTGTTTCCTCTGTCCACTGTAGAGTGCATCATGCAGCCCAGAACATCAGCAGATGGCTGAGGCGGGTCCCAGATCAGCCAGAGGACCAGCCTGAGGGTGCCGCCCATGCCGCAATGGGTGCAGGAGAGCAGCCCTGAGACTAGGGTCCTGTTGTGTGAGTACATGTCTTGTTACTTTGAGGTGTCTCACTGTGACGTGTGGTTTCTTCTGTGGTCTGCCATTGACTGTGCTGGTGACTTGTCTGCCACGGGCATTGGGCCAGTGGTGTTGCGGCACTGTGCTGGGTTGCATACCACTGTTGCACACTGCTGCCAGTTTCTAGCTGTCAGGCCGCTGTGCCCTGTGTTTGGGGGGGCTGTGGACCAGTGTCAGCATGCATGGCTGCGAGGGTGCCGGATGGTGGTAGGGGGTGTGGTGGTGGAGGATTGGAACGTCACACACGCTGTTAATTGCCATGCTCACATCTGCAGTGGGGTGTGTTCTGGCCCTCCCACCCCTACAGTTCCTACGCCTGTGTGTGGCTGCCATTGTCTAGCTGTCCACAGACTTCACTGACCAGGGTCAGCTGTTCGCCGATTGCATGCAACTTGTTGCTGCTGGGCACCATGCACTGTGCCTTCTGGGGGCCATGTTTGGTGGCATGTGTTGGCCCATCCCTGCCACCATCTGCACCCTGTGTGCCTGCTTATGCTGTGGGTCTGTTCAGCCCTTGCATGGGTCGATCATTGGCTTGCCACCGTGACTGCATTGTGCTGCTCTGGTGCACCTTTGGGTTGATGTTGTTGTGCTCTGCATTCTGGTACATTGCCATCTGTCTTTGGGCAGTATGTCCTGATGTGTGGGTACCCTTGTGCATGTTGTTGCATGGCCCATGCACACAGCCATCCTGGGGACTGCCTGTGCATCTGCACTGTCTCGCTGTGTGCAGTGCTGGGGTGGGTGGTGTCACCTGTGCCATGGTACTGTCAAGCATGTTGTTACCATGGCTATTGGGTACTGGGATTGTGTCTGTGTCAGTCAGGCCTGCCCTGTTGGCACCTTCTGGGTGTGCATCCCATTGTGTTCTTCAGCTCCACTCAGGCATGGCTTTTGGGACATGCTGTCCATCCCTCTGTGGCCACCTGTGGCTGCAGTATGCCTCCTGGCTGGTTTCCCATACTCACATGCTCCCACTTCCTCTTGTAGGTCCACACCATTCCTCATTGTGGGCTACATGGCCAGAGGAGTCTGAAGGCAGCGAGGACCTCCTGCAACAGATCATGTACCAGCAATGCACGCTGATTGAGCAGCAGGTGGTGCTCATTGCAGAGACCTGGAGGGTGGCCACTGTTCTGGAGGCACGTCTGCTGGAGCTAGTGAGCACCAAGCCTTGACCTTCATCTGTGCAACTTTCTTCCCCCCCTTCCTGAACTCTGTTTCTGTTGCTGCCCTAATTTATCATTGTTTGTGTTTCCATCCCCGTCCCCACCTGTGACAATGCTTTGCTGTATTCCTTCCACTGCTGTACATGTTCTGCTTTGTATATACCTTTGTTGCTGTTGTTCACTGGTTAGTTGTAGTTTAGTCACCATTGTAGTGTAGGGTGTAGTTGTAGTATTAGCATTGTTTGTTGTAGATATTGTAGTGCTGGTTGTAGTTGTAGAGTTATTAGTAGTAGTAGTTGTAGTCATAGTTTTAGGTTCTGTTCTGGTGTCAATAGTGTTTAATGTACGTTTCCTTTTGCATTTCTTGTCATTCTACATTGCATTGCTGTTTGGTTTGTTTGTGTTGTACACCTGTTGATTGCCTGTTTCTGTTCCTTGCATCACTCATATTATATGTACCTTTTTCATACTTGCACTGTGTCCTGTGTCATTATTGTGTGCCTGCCATTTGCTACAGGGATGTTCTGTGCTTTGGTTCTGCTCATGGGTCCTGGTGCCCTCTGGCCTTTCCCCTGGCTGTGTGTGTATCGGTGTCTGGGTTCTGGACCACCCTCTGCTCTTGTGGTCCCTTACCAGCCTGTGCTCCTTTGCCTATGGTTCAGGGCCTGGTAGCTCCATCTGTATTGTGTTCCTGTTGGTGTTTGAACTGCCTGCCCTGGGTGCTATATTCAGTGCTGTCTTATTTGCCATATTCAGTGCTATGTTATTCCCAGGCTTTTTTTTTGCCCTGCACTCCTGGCCCGGTTTGCACAGATTACTTTGCTTGCTATATTCAGCTGGGTTTGCACTGGGCTATTTCTTTTGAATATAGCTTACTTTTTGCTACGGGCTAAGTTTGCCTGCCGGGCAGTGTTAGTTTAGCTCGGGGATGGGGTTTAGAATATCTGGCCCTTGTTCTTGCACCGTCTTTATACACACACTGTATAAATCCAGTATATAAAGTAAAAAAGTAACCTCAAGGGCAGAGATTGTTACAAAATTGTCAGTGGCAGCCATCATTAATGACTTCAGTCATGAATAATAACAATTAGTAACAAAAGCTGTTTAAAAAACATCTGAGAGAAAAAGAAAATGTACTGATGATTTATCTAATTATGTCTTTGGTATATTAATGCTGAAGAAACTATGATGAAATTGTCTGCAAATTAACATACTGCTGCTTTAATTGCAGTGTAATTAAACCAACAGGAACTAGTCACCCTGATATCTAAGTAGTTGGCTGGCCCTATATATGGACAACCAGCTGACTCAAAATCTGGTATTTCCATCTCCTTTATTTATCCACTTTACTTGCTGGGGCTGCACTTACCCATTTTTATTACATTAGCCCCATGTTCCCTTACAAACGCATCAAATTATGTACCTGCATCCAGTTATTACTGCTGTATAATAAGACCTAATGAACTGTACAGCATTTGGAGTATTACTGCCATTGGCAGATTGTCACAAAAGAAGCAGATTCAAGGTTTCAGACAGAAGGTTATTATCAGACTCTGCAAATGCCATTACTGGATATAAAACCAACCAAACAAAAATGTATTTTATCTTCAGGTATTTGAGCTTATTGAACTTTGTTTTCGAAAGACTCAGCAAACATCAGCCATGCATCACCAATACTTTACAGGCAACTTGAGAGAAATGGCATTTACTCACCTAGTAAAGGTAATTATACTTGCAACCTTTATAGTGCTTAGAGAATCATCACAAATGGGTTATCCTCCATCCATCCAATTGGCTGATGCATGATCATAAATCTTTCTGGACTGCCAGAGGCCAATCTTTCAGCTATGACCAGATCATCCAGTGAGAAACTTCCCTAGCAGAGAAAAGGATAAACAAACCCAAAGACAGACAAGAGAAAACAAACAAATGACAAGCAAGAAATAGTCTCATTACTGTAAAAGGTCATTTATTGACAGATATCAGAGATAACTGAGGGTTACAAGTGATATATCATATAAAATCCGCTATCAATAATAATGCAGATAACAGTAAAACATGCAGTAAAGGCATAAGACAAATAATAAATACTGGGCTATATCTGCTGAAATATACTTGGTAGTGGCCCACTGAAAACACTCCATAGTACCTATTAAGATAAAGTAGGTAACAACCCCTTATGATTCTGATTAACTCAGTTCCTTGTTCATCCAACCTCGGGAGGGACACTGAGCACTATGAAGGTTGCAGGTATAATCACCTTTACCAGGTGAGTAAACACCATCATCCCCTGCAATCTTTCTAGTGTTCAGAGAATCATCACCAATGGGACATTGCAGCAGTGCCCATAAAACTCATGGGTGGGAGACGGACAGTTGGTCAGCCTGAACCTGCAGCAGCCTGAAGCACTGCCCTGCCAAATATTGCTCTATCTGCAGAAGCAACATCCAGCCTGTAATGGTGGACAAAGGTGTGAACAGAGGATCAGGTAGCCACCACACAGGTATCCTGCACAGAGGCTCCTCCTCTCTCCACCCAAGATGCTCACAGTGCCCTGGTGAAATGTGCCCTAATGCCCCTAGGAGGTTCCTAACCTTCCCCTTGGTAGGTGGCAACTACAGTTGCCCATATCCAGCAACCAATGGCTTCCTTTGAGGTGCACCTGCCCAGTCTTATTACCCGAAAAGAACACAAACAATCTGTCTGATTTATGGAAACTCTCAGACATAGTCAGATAGTCTTTGATCAGGGAAACCATGTCCAATGGATGAGGGTCCCCATCCATGCTACCTCGGTCCCCAAGCATGCCTGGCAGATGAATGGCCTGCTCTAGATGGAATGATGGGATAACCTTAGGGGTAAAGGATGGAACAGTCATGAGAGACACCCTGTCATTATGGAACATATGGAAAGGTTGCGTGCAATTCGCTTATTCATCTGGCACAGCACATGGCCATCAGAAAAACATTCTAAGGGTTGTCCAATAAGGGGACATCCAATAAGAGGACTGCAGAATGAAAGGAGGCTTATGAAAGCCATGCAATACCAGATTAAGCTGCCATGGCAGGCACGTAGGCCTGAAATGGGGAGATGCAATCTGCACCGCCTGGAGTAGTCTAACCACACTGGGATGTGATCCTATCTGCCCCACCCTTGGAAGGGATTTCCTGTATTGCCAAGATAGATGACACCTGAACTCTCAGAGAGGAGTAGGTTAAGTATTTCTCAGCCCCATCATTAAGAAAATCAAGAATCTGGGGAAGGCCCGCCACCGATGGTGACAAACCCTTCACTATACACCGCTTACAGAAGATCTGCCAATGTCTCTGATAAGGCTTTTTTGTTGATTGCCTTCTGGATTTCAAAAGTCTTCAACCACCCTCGGGGATAACCCTCACTCAACAGTCTTGTCCTTTCAGCATCCATACCACCAGGCAGAGAACGTTGGGGTTCTGGTGTAGGATTGGCAAGTGAGTTATTAAGTCCAGGCATTGTGGCAGTCACCAAGGTGAATCGATCAACATTGCTCTGATTAGAGTATACCATGATCTCTGCAGCCAATCTGCAGCCACCATCAGTACTGTTGCTCTCAAGTCCCTAATTTTGAAAAGCACTTTCACAATCATCGAGAGAGGTGGAAAGATGTAAGCCTTGTCAAATGTCCACGGCACTGCCAGTGTATCGACCTCATCCGGCTGGTTGTCGGAGAAGAGTGAGTGAAAATGAGGCAGCTGCTTATTGTGTCAGGATCCCATTAGATCCACCTGGAATGGTCCCCATTGTCAGTCTAGATGCTGAAACACCTAAGGATGCAACTACCTCTCTGCCTGGCTGAGAGTCACTCAACTGAGCCAGTCAACCTGCGAGTTCAGTTTTCCTGCTAGACATGTGGCAGAGATCATCAGCAGATGTTTTTCTGCCTATTGTAATGTCTTTAGCACTTCTCTGAGCATTGCCATGTTTCAGATTCCACCTTGCTTGTTTATGCACAGCGTGGTGACCTGGTTATTGGTTCTGATCAGCACTGGCTGACCTACTAACCAAGGGGCAAAGAATAACCAATGCTGATCTGAGCTGAAGCAATATTTTCTAAGCAGGTAATTATGTGTGTGCCATTAATAAATATCCTGATGCACCCCTAGGACCTACCATCACTGTTCTCAGCAATACCAAAATGGCAACAAAACCCCACCCACTCACCTGGCCTCCCTCTTCCCATAGGTGGTCTATTAGCCCTTCCTGTGCCCTTTCCTCTTCCACCCACCCCTATCCCTCTATTACTTTATCCACACAACCACATCCTCCCTCCCTCTCTCTCTTTCTTTCTCACACACACTCTCTCTCTGTCTTTCTCTCCCCTTCTACTCTCTCCTTGCTCTCCACTTGCACTCACTTTCTTACTCTATTTAAGTCAGTCTCTTTCTCTCTCTCCCCTCCTCCTCCCTCTTTACTCCTATCCTCTCACTATCTCTCTCTCTCTATCCCCCTGCTACCTCCACCCCCTCCTCAACCCTCTCTCTCTCCCCATCTTCCCTTGCTACATCACCACCCCCATCCTCAACCCTCTCTACGCCACATAATATGACCACTCCCCCTCTCCCTCTTTCATTAGACCTCTCTCTCCCTCTCAGTGCCATTGTGCGGCACCCTGGATCAACCCAGTACCTATAAACCACTCCTCTCTGCCAGTCTGTACCCCTTCCCCTCTGCCTTCTCTTTACTTCTCTCATGCCTCTCTACTGCCTAGTTGCATCTCAGACAATTCCCCTTGGGTTGCACCTTGTAACCTATGCCACCCCACAATTCCCTTAAGCAGAGCTCTGCTACTTTTTTTTTCAGCCTTGTTTAGAGTAGTGTGAATAAGATGCAACCTCTTGTCTGGAATTACCTGTATAGATTTAGGTTTGTAACCAAAGGTCTGTTAATTTATAGTATCTGTATCATGTGTCTATGTTTGTATGATGTGGAACCTTTGTAAAAGAGTCCTGTACTAAAAGCTTGTTTCCAAACTGTGAAATAAATACATAAATAAATAAATAACAGGGCTCTGTACACCACCATCATCTCCAGAATGTTAATGGGGAGACAGACTTCCGATGGGGACCATTTGCTGTGAGTAACATGGCAGTCCAGCATGGCTCTCCATCAAAGAAGACTAGTGTCTGTTGCAATTGTCACTGTTGCTGACATTAAGAGTGGTACACCCTTTGTTAGGTTGCACCAGTTCATCCACCAGTTGAAACTGTGGAGGATGTCTGGGCTGGGATTGAGTTTGTATTCAAAGTCCTTGGTCAACTGGTACCATGTGCCCAGCACATATCTCTGGTATGGACTCATGTGCTGGTGAGTCCATGGTTCCATGGCTATCATTGATGTTATAAGCCCCAGCAATTGAAGATACATATGCTCATGCTTGTTGGGATGCATTACTATTGACCGAATTAGTCTGATTATGTTGGCTACTTTTTCTTCCGTTGGGAATACTAGGCCCAAGGTCATGTTGATCCTTGCACTGAGATGGGTGATATCTTGCATGGGTATTAGCTGTCTTTTTTCCCAGTTTATGGCCCAGCCATTTTATTACAGACAAGCAACCACAGAATCGGTGTCCTTCTGTGCTTGAGTGGGTGACCATACTCAGTGAGCCAGTCATCCAGCTATGAGATGATGTGTACCCCACTTTTGTGGTGGGCCATGGTAATCACTATCAGTGTCTTTGTGAATAATCTTGGGGCTGATGCCAGACTGAATGGGAGACATGTATACTGGAAATGATGGCCATTGACGTTGAACCTGAGGAACCATTGATAACTGGGATGCATTGGAATGTGCAGATAGGTATCCTTTAGGTCTATTGAGATAAGGAAATCACCTGGTTGAATCACCATCAGTGCTGACATGAGGATTTTCATCATGAATTTCTTGTAGACCACAAATTTGTTGAGAAACTTTAGGTCGAGAACCATGCAGAGGTCCCCGGTTTTCTTGCTGACCATGAAGAATATAGAGTACACACCCTTGTCCATCTCATGCTGTGGCACAGGAACAATGGCCGGGTTCATGGTAAGATTGTGGAGGGACTGCTGGGTAGCTTCCACTTTTATAGGGTCCTGGGGCATGGGGGATATTGTCTGTCTGTGTGGAATTGTTTTTTGAGTAAACTCTATATAATAGCCTTGAGTCACAAGTTCCATGACTCACTTGTCTGGGTGGCCTGGGCCCATTGATCAGTGAACAATTGGAGGCACCCCCCCCACACACTGGAGGACTGTACACTGTGGCCCCACTCCTTTCACTGGTTTTTACTAGCTGAGCCCTCACTTCATTTTTTTGCCATTGGCACTGGCTCTTCTGCAAAAGTTGTCTTTGAACTTGGACTGTGTGGACCGGAACTGGAACTGAGATCTTGAGGTTCCACCTGTGGCGATTGGTTGGATGTAAGGCAAGACAAGGCAAATTTTGTTTCTAGGGCACCCAGTCCCTGAGAATCTGGGAACCTGACAAAATATAACAAAATAAACAACAATTCAAATCCAGAAATAACAACAATAAATAAAATCAAGCTCAGTTGTTAACATTGACTATAATAATGAAAGGATGGGGTGCAAATTACTCTATAAATGCCAGGCTGAAAAGGTGGGCCTTTAGTCTCTGCTTAAAAACACCAATTGAGGGGGCCTCCCGGAATACAGATGGAAGTGCCTTCCACAGAGTAGGCCCAGAGACACTGAAAACTCAATCACCAGATGTCTTGAGCTGAACCCTGGGAACATACATGAGGCCCCTCGAAGAGGAGCAGAGGAAGTGAACAGAGGTCGCAGGTGTCAGAAGCTCCAACAGGTAGCCAAGACCCAGTCCATATAGGGCCTTATTGGTGAGCAAGCCCATCTTGAAAAGGACCCTCCACCTGACTACAATCCTGGGTTGCCCATACCTTGCCAGACTTTCTTGTGATAACTGAGACATGGCTCAAGACCACCACAATGGACAGGGAAGTTAACCTACCTAACTATCAGCTATTCAGAGCTGATCACCAAACAAGGGGAGGCGGAGTAGCCATATATGTAAAATCTGGTTTAGTTGTATCCTGTACTGCTGCAACATCTATGCCCAAGGAATTTGAGTGTCTATCTCTAAAGGTCTCTCTCCCCAATACAGCAGCTTTCCATTTAATTGGATGCTACAGACCCCCCTCTGCTGAACACAAGCTCTTATCCCACCTGGGAAACCTGGTCAAGTCCTGTACTGAAGAAGTCATTATCATAGGGGACCTGAATTTCAACTGGCTCACCCAGGCAGCTACACCTCTGGTATCATTCTGACACCTATGGGCTCACACAGTTAATTAATGAACCAACAAGACTAAATGACGGAATAGTAGTAACAGTACTCTACTTGACATCATACTAGTGAGTAAACCACATCTATTCACACAGGTAGAGTGCTCCTATGAGACATAAGTGACCACTGCCCCATCGCAGGGTAAGATCCAACAACATTAAAACAGATCCTGCAAAATTCCTCATGAGGAGATCCAAGAAAAACATCAATATTGAAGGATATCTGCATGATCTAGCCTACTCTCCACACTGGCAAAGTTCTATCTTGCACATTCTGTACAAAAAGCTCAGCAGGTGCTAAATAGCATTATATTAAATGCCCTTAACACCCATGCCCCAATCTCTAGTATCCGAATAAAAAATAAATCCTGTCGCTGGTTTTCAGCTGACCTCAAAGCTGCACTGCTGGAGAGAGATAAACTTTGGAAGGTAGCAAGAAAAACTAAGAATATCATGGACTGGATGATCTTTAGGAAAGCCAGGAATAAATGCACTAGGAAAGTTAGGGATGCAAAGGCTGCCTGCTACCTGGCCCAGCTCGACTCCTCCTACCATAATACTGCTAGATTTTGGGGCACCATCAAGGGTATGATGGGCCAGGATGTTAACAACCCCCTTCCAACCCATTTACACAGTAACTATGGCCCCATTACTGGCACATTGGAAATCCTGGATGCATTCAACAACCACTTCACAACAGCTGGCCTTGCCTTTGACTCCTCCCCAGCTAACCTATTAAGGGATCATTTAAGCTCCCACTATACTGGTGAACAAAGAGTTGACTGCTCCTTTAGCTTCAAACCTATACTGTTGAAACAAGTTGAGGATCTATTATGGCATCTAGATACCAAAAAAGTGCAGGAGCAGATCTTCTGGACCCATTCTTTCTAAAGATTGCGTGTCATGTGCTTGCAGTCCCTAACTCACCTCTTTAACCTTTCCTAAACTCTGGCTCTATTCCCACACTGTGGAAGACAGCCCAAGTGGTCCCTTCTAAAATCAAGGGACCCTATGGATCTTAATAACTACAGGCCCATTTCCATCCTACCTGTGTTATCCAAGATGCTGAGAAATTAGTGAGTATTCAGTTAAGGAATATCTGGACAATGCTAATCTATTAAATCCAGCTCAATCTGGATTCAGGGCCAAACATATCACTATCACTGCATTAGCCAGTCACCAATGATTGGCAAACTGAACTGGATAAAAAGAACAATGTCTGTGCAGTATTCCTGGACCTGAGCAAAGCATTCGACACTGTGGACCATGAACTCCTACTCTCATCCCTACAATCCATTGGCCTAGATCCATCCTCCCTTAAGTGGTTCAGATGCTACCTCTCTGGCAGATCACAGCAGGTAAAAGCTGAGCTGAAGGTAACCTCTCCCCATTAAGACCACTGTCAAGAGGAGTCCCCCAAGGCTCTATTCTGGGTCCTATCCTTTTTGCCATTTATATAAATAAAATTGATTCAACCCTTACCAAGTCCTCAGTACATCTCTTTGCTGATGACACTGTACTGTATGTCAGCAACCCTTCACCTAAAGTTGCTCATGAAATCCTACAAGCAGAATTCTCCCTGTTACAACATCAGCTTCTAGAAAAAGCTTCTGCTAAATGCAAAGAAAACCAAAGCAATGATGTTCTCAACCAAAACTCCACCAACACATCCTCTTCAATCAGTCTCCCCAGATATGCACTATTTGAGAAAATCTGGAGTATGTTGAAAATTTCAAATACCTAGGTGTGTGGATTGACAACAGACTTGACTTTACTCAGCATCTAGAACAACTGCTGAAAAAGCTTAGCCTAAGGCTTGGCCTCCTCTACAGATTAAAACCTTCCTTAATAGAGATTCAAAGATGAGATTAGTCTAGGCCATCTTTCTATCAGTCATTGACTATGCAGACTTCCTGTATAGTCACTGCTCCCTCTCTACCTTCAAAGTTGGATACCTTATACCATAGAGCAATAAGGTTCATTACAGACCTGCCATATAATACTCACCATTGTTCTCTTATGATTCAGTTGGATGGGTTTCCCTTCATGTCAGGAGGAGCAGAAATGTAGCTCTATGGATCTACAGAGCTTTATCAAAAAACTCCCAAGCTATATCCTGGACTGCTTCAACCTGACCACTCCCAGCTCCTATGCCCTAAGAAGCAACAATATCATCCTGCTCAAATTGCCCAAAGTCAACACCAAAATAGGGAGGCAGCAATCAGCTACTGTCTAGCCATAGCATGGAACACCCTACAAAATCCCTAAAACTGTCCATTATCATTCCATTTACATCCTTCAAGCAGCACTGTACAGCCTTCTTCACAGAGAAATGCAGTTCTACCACTAGAGATAGAATAGTCATCCCACAAAACCTTATTCCAATCACATATGGCATATTCCTTCCAGCCAGACACACGCCAGTATATGGCACTTAATATTCCCTTCACCATCCTTGTACTCATTATGTGAGTGACTGTCATAGCCCTCATTGTGATACATATGTATTGTACATATTGTAGATGTTAGTTTAACTTTTCTTGCTAAGCTTTAACATGTGAATTCTCTGTATATTATTGTGTTATAAATAACATTTTCTTGTTTCTGTATGTATAAATGTCTCATAAGTATGTGATGTAATTGCTGTGCACCAACTCGAACCTTGACCTTATCCGGTCCATCTTGTAAATGAGCCTTGCTCAATGATGATCACCTGAATAAATAAAGATTTGATTGATTGATTGATTGATTGACTGGCAGCCAGTGCAGAGCACACAGGACCGGGGTCACATGACAGGACCTAGACAGGCCCATCAGCAACCATGCCACTGTGTTCTGCACCAGCTGCAGCCTGCAGAGGTTCCCTCCCGTGACCCTGAGGTAAAGAGCATTACAGTAGTCAGGCCAAGAGATAACAAAGGCATGTACCAGGGTCGGCAGATCTTTGGGCAGAACAAGGGGCTTGATCTTGGTGATGTTCCATAAGTGGTAAAAAACACTCTTAATCACAGACAAAACCTGATCTTCAAAGGTCAGCCTGTTGCTCAGGATCACACCTAGATTACTAACCCTCAGTGAAGCAACCAATGGAGCAGACCGCAGGAAAAGACTTGTGTCTGCTCCTGGTTGTAACCCTTCATGCCCGTGATCTGGCTTCGATCACTAGCACCTCTGTCTTATCTGGGTTTAGTCTCAACTAGTGGTGGACGAGGTTCCTAAACTTCACTATGCAGAGTATTTCATGTATAACTCAAATTTTGTCAACTACTCTGCAACATGAAGCGAATAACTTCATCTTTATTTTTTACACGAAATTCCATTAATTTCAATGGACATTACGTTAAATTCACCTTTTTTATTGCTTTTTAAGGCACATTTTACAGCTATTCATGGGATGGCAGGTCACATGGGCTCTAGATTCTCCTGCACAGCCTCAGTTCAGCGTAGTGTGTGTAGTAGAATGCTGGAGACAGTTTGCTCTCAGAGCTCTGAGAATCAAACCATCAAAAAACTTTTAAAAAAGCATTTTTGCTACAAAATTTTATGTCACAATTTTGTGCATCTATTGTAGGAAACCCTTGTGTGTTTATATCATCAAGCATTTATTGACTTTGTGTGAATATTGAATGTTAATTTAGAACATTAAGTCGGTCACTGTAGAAGTGTGCTTCGGGAGAGGGGCAGATCTGTGGTGAAGGGAGATTCACAGTGAGAAAGGTAGTCTTTCCAACTGTTGTTGGGTACTATTTCAGTATTTTTGTGTGGCTAAATAGATACTTCTGCTCAGTATTTACTGAGGAGAAGGTAGGGCAGGGCCCACAGCTCAGCACCATGAACACAGGAGAGAGGGAGGTGTGCACAAGTCTCTTCTCAAAAGAAAGGGTCCTACAAGAGCTCGCTACGCTCAGGGTGGACAAGGCAATGGGACAGGATGGCATACATCCCAGGGTACTAAAGGAGCTAAGGGTGGAACTAGCAGAGCCATTATCAGAACTATTTAGTGAGTCTCTGAGCACAGGAGAGGTCCCAGAAGACTGGAGAAGGGCTCATGTGATACCGCTCCACAAGAGTGGTAGCAGGGAGGAGGCAGGGAACTACAGACCAGTCAGTCTTACCTCAGTAGTTGGCAAGATTATGGAGGCACTTCTTAAGGAAAAGATAGTGCAACACCTGGAATCCATAGAAACACAGGATCCAAGACAGCATGGGTTTACAACATGAATGTCCTGTAAAACTAATCTCATTGATTTCTTTGACTGGGTAACCAGAGAGGTTGACCAAGGGGGTGCATTTGATGTTGCCTACCTTAACTTCAGCAAAGCTTTGATACTGTTCCACACAGAAGATTGATTAATAAGCTGGGTAGGCTTGGGTGGGTCAGAAGTTGGTCAACTCTGTGGCAAACTGGTTGGTGGGCAGAAAACAGAGAGTGGTGGTAAATGGTATACAGTCAGAAAACATGCAAGTCATAACTGTGGTACCTCAGGAATCAGTCCTGGGGCCAGTCCTTTTCAATATCTTCATCAGTAACATTGCAGATGGACTGGAGGGTAAGGATTGTCTGTTTGCAGGGGACACCAAGATCTGCAACAGAGTAGATGATCCAGATGGGGTGGGCAAAATAAGAAGAGATATGGATAAACGGGCAAAATGGTTGGAAGAGTGGCAACTGGGGTTTAATGTAAAGAAGTGCAAGATCATGCACATAGGGAAGAGAAACCCTGAAGTCACCTATAGGTTTTTTTTAATTTTTAGTTGTTTAACCAGGTATAGCACGCTAAGCTGAAAGCTTTTTTACAGGACCGACCTGGGAGCACAAGGAGGTTAAGTGATTTGCTCAGGGTCACACAGTATGCAAGTGGAAGCTGTGGGATTCAAACCCAGGTCTGGTCTGCTGGATGTCATCAGATTTGCAGCTCAGAGCCTTAGACCACTGCACTATACTGCCTCCTTCATGTTGGGAGGGGAGTTGCTGGCAATCACAAGGGAAGAAAGAGACTTGGGCATGATCATCACAGATGACCTGAAATCATCCAAGCAGACCACTAAAGCAGTAGGTAAGGCTAGGGGGACGTTGAGGTGTATTAGTAGGGGTATCACAAGTCATAAGAGGAATGTAATAATCCCTCTTTACAAGACACTGGTTAAGACCCATCTGGAGTACTGCGTGCAATACTGGAGGCCACACCTTCACAAGGACATTGACAAAATGGAGGCAGTCCAGAGAAGGGCAACTGAAATGGTGCAGGAACTGCATCAGAAAACATATGAGGACAGATTAATGGAGCTCAATATGTATACCATTGAGCAAAGGAGGGAGAGAGGTGATATGATTGAAAGGTTCAAACACCTTAAGGGAATTAACAAGGTGAAAGAGTCTACCATGTTTCAATATAAGAAGAATAGCAGGACAAGAAGACACAGCATAAGATTAGAGGGAGGCCGATTAAGGGGTAATGTGAGGGCCCAATCTCCATCTGTAAGTGACACTTGTTTTTTGGCTTTCCATCTGCCCAAAAGTGCCTAAGTGCCTAAATCTAAATTTGTACTTAATTGTATGTGTAATCCCAAAAAATGCCCTCGAAGAGATGTACATGCAAAGATGTTTCTGGCTGTGGCACTGCTGCCAGTGCCAAGAGTGGCCATGGGTGTGGCAGTACACAGCAGAAGGGAATAGTTGATGCCAATAAAGGGATTTCTCTGACTATGTTTTTCACAGCACAGTCAGTCGCTTCAATGATGGTTGGAGATGCTGTTGTCCCTGTTGTTGGTAGTGGTAGTGAAGTTAGTGATGGGCCCAGCATGAGTATTGCTCCAAGTTCAACCCGTGCAAACTTATCTGGGTGCCAAAATGTTGTGGAGCCTGAAGACTTGATTCAGAGTATAGTTGAACATTAGTTGAACATGATTCTGATCATGACAATGACTCACAATCTCATGTTCCAGCGATGTTGCAGTTATGCCTGAGCCTTCCAAATACTAAAATTTTGACAAAACAATTGTAAATAATGTATCTGTAGTTGAAAAATGTTCACCACAGGACAGCATCCAAACTGAATTTGTGGATACGGATGATGATTATGATGATGATGCTACTGACCCATTAGGAACCAGAGAAAAAGTAACTGAAGGTGGTTGTGTGTAAACAGTCTCGGAGTTCTGATGTAGCTGTGTCTGTTGATGATGATGACCCAGTAATATTCATAGATTGTGATGTTCAGGCAAAGTCCAAGTGTGCCCAACAATATAAATCATGCAGTACACCACCCATTTCAGTGCCACAAAAACTGGAGTACAAAATACAGCATCAGTGACATGTGAAAAGTAGGGCATCAAAATCCCTAGTGTGGGATTTTTTCATACAAGATGAAAGTGATGAAACAGTGGCAATCTGCCAGCTTTGCGTAGTACATGTGAGGCATGGTAAAAAGGGTAGCCATCTTGGCACTGGGGGCCAGCATACACATCTGAAGAGCAGGTGCATGGCACTGGGGACTTGGCACCAAAGTGAAGCTAATGCCATATGGGGCATTCACCCTCATCCACCTTAGTGAGCATGGCATCCCCTTCCTTGACTGTTAGTAGCCAAACTAGCCATGTCTGTAGAAGTGGTGAAATAACACCGGAGGATTAATACAGGCATTAGGAGGAGGATGGTTTTGAATTGTCAAGTTGTGGTCACAATAGCCATGGTGGTCCATGTAGTAATTCTAGTACATCAACCCCTGTGCTTAAAACAGGTAAAATTACCTCATTTGTTGGCTTGTCACCTGTGCTCCCCCCATCACACATCAAAAGCACCCCACACATGTTAGTTCACAGATCAGAGCCATTTGACATGCAATGTGTAAAATGGGTAACAATGCAGCCCAAGTTGCACAGTCTTTTTTCACATCACATGAAATACCCAGCAAATCATGCGGTTGCAGGTGAACTGAATGCTGCCATAGCAGAAATGCTGGCAATTGACCTTTTGCCCTTCTCCTTTCTGGAGAATGCTGGATTCTGGTGCTTTGCGGCATGCACATGTCCCAAATGGAAAATCCTGTCCAGGACCTACTTCTCCACCCATACTGTCCCAGAGTGATATCGGACTGTGAGAGAGTCTGTAAGATATACCCTTCAACATTCCTCATCACCTTACATTCATTTAAGCATAGATATGTAGACAAGCAGCAAAACGGTGGGTAGTTCCTATTGATGTATTATTGCACATTGGATGCAGGTATCGGGGACTGTCTGCAATGGTGGGACTGGAAAGCAGTGTAATAAGTCAGACTGCGGTGGTAGCAATCTTCATGGAATTAGACAGCATGCAAAGCATGCAATGCATAGTGTAACAGGATCTCATACAGGTGAAAACATGCTAGACTTGCTACTGACAGAAATTGGTCAGTGGCTGCACCCCCTGTCCCTAAAAGCTGGCTTTATACAGTAGCTAGTGATAATGGATCAAACGTCATTAAATGTATCACCAATGGTGGCTTTGTGAGAGTTCCCTGCCTGGCCCACTGTTTAATCTTGTGGTACAGGAGTTTCTGCAGCACTCTGACATCAAACAAATGCTGACTGTTGCATGCAGCATCTGTGCACACTTTGCATGTTCTGGAAAGGCCCACAATCAACTTAGGCAGCTGTAGATTCAGACTCTCCCTCAGAACTGCCCCAAGCTTGAAGTTGTCATGCACTGGAATTTGACACTTCACATGGCAGAGCGGTTGTATGAGCATTACAAAGCAATCTCAGAATACCTAGTAATGCACAGAATCTGTGACAGTACAGGGGCCTCAGTGTCTATGACAACTGAACAATGGCGCCTCATGGACTCAGTGATATTAATTGTGAGGCCTTTTGAACATGCCACAAAGGCAGTGAGTGGTGACACTGCATCCATAAGTCAAGCCATTCCACTGCTGCAAGTGCTGCGGAAGACTTTGATGAATCTGCAGCCTAGCCTTAATGTTTCCAGAGATAGGACAAGAAATGCATCAATGAAACACATGCTTACAATATTCAACAGCAATTGGCACATCACAAGTAGTCAGCAAAATGCAGACTTTGGAATAGCCACAATGCTGGACTCAAGCTACAAACATGGCATTGCATCCATACTGGAGGGAGGGCATGTCCATGTTCAAAATCTGACTAGACAGCTGGACTTATTTGTTCATGGGGCACAGAAGTCACATGCAAAGTTCTGAAAACCGCAGCATAACAAGACTGAAGGTCACTGTGGACCAAGTACATCCAGTAAGGTGGCTGAGGGTGAGGGGCAAGATGGGTGGTGGCAGCAAAACAGTTTGCCATTAATCTACTTTGGGGTGCTTTGTCTGAAGTAGGAATTTGTCACCTGGATGAATCTTGTGAAAGGGTGGATGACTCATCAGGACTGCATGCAACGCAGAGCATGGTGATGCCTATTTTGCAGAAAACAAGCAGCTGACGATACTTGAGGATCCTCTACTGTACTGGAGTGGAAAAGTGAATGAATGGCCAGAGCTGACTTCAAGTAGTACTGAAGTACCTGATCAGCCCACTCTCCAGTGTAAGCATGGAGAGGGTATTCAGTTCTGTGGAGGCCATAGTGCGTGACCTTTGTACTAACCTATCATCTGCAAATGTCAGCATGCTAATATTTATCAAAATGAATGAAGTTCACATACCAAGTAGGACAACCATTTCTATGTTTGTGCCCAGTCATGATGATGGTTGTACAGATAACATGGGTGAAGCACACTGTCCTGGTGGCAGCATCAAATGGTGTACAATCGAGGTGAATGATTCAGTCATGAAAAAGAATTTCCAAGCAGGCACAACTCTGACCTTGACTGCAAGGGCAGCTTCCTCCTCGATCAGGATGAGGAGGATGTTGATGGTAGTGCATGATGGGTTTGAAGGCTGTCTCTGTTCTGTAATGCTACCATTTTTTTACCATTTAATAAATGAAAAACAGTGACCTTGACTAGCATGCCATATGACAAATCTGTACAAATAATGACATGTCATTTGATTTGACCTTCCCCATTCTAGATTTCGTGAGTACAGTTAACAGAATGTGTGCTGTCATTATATTTATTACACACAGTCAGTCTTATAAACACAAATGTCAATTTTTGGCCATAGCCACTTAAATCCTGCTGATTGACTGACAGATATCCTCTTCCTGACACTGAAGAACTGTAACACACCATAGCCAGCCACCCAGCTTCATGAGACAGTGAAACTGTCCCAGTGCACAATGTATGATCCCTCAGCGACAGCCACCCGGCTTCATGAGACAGTGAGAGATAGTGAAACTGTACCAGTGCCTGATGTATGAACCCTCACCCATAGCCACCCGGCTTCATGAGACAGAGAGAGAGACAGTGAAACTATACCAGTGCCCGATGCATAAACCCTCAGTCACAGCCACTTGGCTTTATGAGACAGTGAGAGAGAAAGTGAAACTGTACCTATGCCTGATGTATGAACCCTCAGCCAAAGCCACCTGGCTTCATGATACAATGAGAGAGACAGTGAAACTATACCAGTGCCCAATGCATAAACTCTCAGCCACAGCCACTCAGCTTCATGAGACAGTGAGAAATACAGTGAAACTGTACTAATGCCCAATGTATGAACCCTCAGCCACAGTCACCCAGCTTATGAGACATTGAGCGAGACAGTGAAACTATACCAGTGCCCAGTGTACTAACCCTCAACCAGCCACAGCCATCCTTCTTCTTTAATCAGTAATTTACAGCAAGTATGTACTCATACCACGTGCTATGGTTTTGACTTGAACTGTGCTCTGAATGCTTCCATAACCAATAAATGCCATTGTCACCAAATACCGACAACTGATTTTCATGTTGTTTTCACAGGCTACTGTCACAAAGAGTGTAACAGAACTCAATCAGCACTCTAAACACTGAAAGGATAACATTTTCAGGTAAGTATCAAACGTATCTCCTTTTTCCTCTTTGGTTTTAATTTTTTTCAGCTGTTGCAAAGCATGCAATGGAGGTGGCATACTGGCCAGATAACATCTTATTCATTCAGATCTCTGATAGGAGTACTTCAGTAAGTGAGGGTTTTACAACATGTATCCTGCTCATGAAAACATGTCATGTGATGTAACTATAGTCAGTGGGACAGTGCCTGTCACTGGCACTAACCATGTTAATTGGTTTTGTATGGGCTTGCTAATAGCTTGGTATTTTAAGCTGGATATAACAGAAGACAGGAACAGTCACTCTGGGAAAGCATTGTGGTAGCGCGATGAACTCCAAATAATTTCTTCTTCATATGTTTTCAAGTATCATTGAGGTGCTGTGTACTGTAGTCAGTGGTGTCTTACAATATGAAAAGATAGACAGCAGTCAGGAATCAGGATGATATGTAGAACACCTGGAAGGAAGACAACAACATTAATGAAACTTGTTTTAAAATGATGCCCACCCCCCTCAAAAAAAATACTTACCTTACGTGGCTTGACAGTTTCCCTACAGCTGAAGTCATCAACAAGCTGAAACAGGCAGCACACAAGTATGTCTGCATGACCTAGGAAAGACAAAAAAAATATTACTTTTCTGTCACTCGCACCACAGATTAAATGGCTGTGTCTCGGACAAAAAAATGACAGTGACGCATACAATAATTTACCATTGTTGTTATGATTGAATACACACACATAGGGCAGCATGTTTCAGTCAGAGCAGCACAAGATTTTTCCAGCATCAAATTATGGTTCAACCAGCCATGGTCATCTGTGTTTACCATCATGTAGCAATAGCAACACACTGTACATTAGCAGCAGCAGAAAACAATAGGACAACAGCAGCAGAAGGCCCAGGCTACAACAAGAAATGTTATCACTTTTGGGACAGTTGTGCATAGTTCTGTCTCTCTCGGTGCACACCGTAAGCAGTGCATCACCAAGTACTTGTGATTTTTCTGAACAGTTTCTCATGTCATTTTTCTTCATCGGGACTCAGGGAATTTTCATGACATTTAAACAGCAGCTATTTTCTCAGCTGGGACAGTTGTGCATTGTTCTGGCTCTCTCGGTGCACACTTTAAGCAGTGCATTAACAAGTACTTGTGACTTTTTTGAACAGTTTCTCATATCATTCTTCATCGGGACACTAATGCTGCATGCTGAATGATGTAGCAAGATAGCAGTATAATCACGCTACAATCGAATAAGATAGGAAATTTTTTTGGGGGGGGGATTGTAACTGTGTGTGATGCTGGTAGTATATTTTGCTTGTAGTTGTGGCCTTGTGGGTGTGCTTACAAAAGTTAATACACTCAATAGTAACAAAAAAGTAATATAGCATGACTAGTACAGCAGCAGTGCAATAACCGGCAGATAATTTGTACCTATGCTTTTGTATTCGATTTTCATTTGGTACTTATCTATTGACTAATTTATATGCTATCCCTCTTTCCTGAATTTATGGATGCAGTACTCTTTTTTTCAATTCTGAAATAAAAAACAGAGCACTACTTTTAATCTGGCTTTAAGCCAGTTTTCATCAGTATTACCACCTGTTTTTGTAAATCTATTATTTAAAATCATTTCTGTTGTGGCTGAAATGAACTAGCATGTAATCCAGCATGGTGTGGTACACCACCATGACCTTCTGGAGCAGTAGTTGCTCAAAAACAGCTGGGTATACTGATGAAAAACAGATCTGAAGAATATTAAAATGAGCACTAATTTTATGTTTTCAGATCTAAAAATATTGAGTAACTTGGGTGTATCATGCCATTACTGCACACCGTGGGTGCATTGTGAGGCATGAAGGCTTGAAAGAGGGACTTATACCACCTGTGAAGTGCATTAATGTCCTGATACACCCATGGGCTGGAATGGGTTAGTGCTTTTATAAAACAGGCTAGCTAAATGTAAAAAGCAAAACATCAAAACCTTTTTACAGTCAGCATGCCCACTGTAGCTCTAACAGGTCATTGCTGAATGGTCAGGTGACACTTTTTGACAAATGTCAAGTTGTCACATTTGACCTTTCATTAATGACCTTTTCTCAATGCAGAATCACATTAATTGTGGAAGGAATTGTATCATATCACTCAGTAGATGAGGGACAACTGAAAATAGAATAAAACAGTATAGGTCGGAATTGTTAAACAGTAGGTGCGCAGTGTCAGGTTACCTAACCCACCTCAAACATATATGATAGCTTAAGTGCTTCAGTGTTGAAGGGCATTAATAATATCATGTAGTCACGTCCAATAAAAAAGTTATAGGACCCCAAAGGTGTACCCACAGCAAAACAGAGCAGTGTCCTGAACCGGCTAACTCACCACCAGGCAGACAGGCACCCCCAAGCACCCTTGTGTGATGTCAGTAAATTAATTTAGAGTGTGCACTCCATTGACATGTATGTGTGTGATTTCTTTACAACTTTTACTACTATTTACTGATGAAATTTACATAAAGCAAAGGGACCGCTGGAGTAACAGGGACTGTTACTCCAGCAGTCAATTTAATTTTTCTAAATTGCAGCTATAAATAATACCAACAGCTATAGAATGATTGTGACCATAAAGGTCAAGGAACTGCACACTCAGCATTCATTTTCTGATTTCACAAAATGAACATAGGGTGACTGTATGGGGCATGTCAGCAGTTTCAGGCGACGACTCTGTATTTCTATGTGTACACAATCGGGGTGCTATGACTTTTCGACTGGATGGATCAGCATGGTATTATTAATACCCCCACAACACTGGAGCAAGTGTGCTATCATATATGGTTGCAGGGGAATGGTTACCTGACAGCATGCACCTGCTCTTTAACATGTTCTTGCACTGCTACTTTAACACAATACAAGAGAAAGAAAACATTACTGCAAAAAAAATTTAAATAGTTGGACTGTATGTCAAAAGATTATTACATAGGAAAAGAAGGAAAGTGAAGGACAGAATTTTTTTAGGGGTTTTTCTTTTATAATATTATTAGCTGTGTTTTTAAGATTTTTATTTACGGGGGAGTTAGGAAAAAGAAAGGCAGAATGCACAATAAGTGTTAGAAAATAAAAAGACTACTGGGCTGGGTGCTGCTGGCTAAGCAGCAGTTGAAGCATGGATATTATTTCCAGCTGGTGACCCTCTATCCTGTCCAACTGCTGTTGCATGTTATTGACCACATTGTCAAGGTGGTCGACCTCACTCCACAAAGCCCCAAGGTCAGCCTGGGTGGCAGTGATTGATGCTGGATTTTCAGCTCATGCAGGTGTGGGAGCTGCCTCATGCTCCCTCTTCCTTCTCCTGCACTTCTCACCACAATGTGCAGGCTGAGGCCATGCTGCCACCTGTTACTGCACTGCAAGAGCTTTTTCTGCAACCTCAACCAACTTGGCTTCCCACTGTGTGTGGTGGTGGATACTGAGGTGAGTACGCTGCCCACCCATCCCAACATGCGTACCCTTCCTACCATGCTGCACCAGCATGCCAAAGATGTTGTATTCAGCTATGCTCAAGTCACCTGGCAGTGTGCTAAAAAATGCCACACTGCCGAGCTGCGGGGTGGATCAGGCACAAGCAGGGGGCACAGATGTTGTCAGCTGCTGTACATTCTGGGGTGGAACAACCAGCTGCTGTTGTTCCACCTCTAGTGGCTGATGTTCCTCCTTCTGCTCCTCTTGGTCTGCAGCCTTGGTGGGGCAGTGCTAGGAACCACCGGTGGTGCTTCACTGGTGCCACAAACTCCACTGCCACTGGAATTACCATTTTCTGGTAAGGGAGCACTTACAGGGAACAAACTCCCATGGCTGATGCGTACCCCACCACCACGCATCCTTGGGCTGACATGGTTGCCACGTCTCTCTCCACAAAAATGGCTGTGCTCCATTTTAAATCAAATAAGGATTTAAACTATCCAAAACAAAAAAAATAAAAGCAGTCTAAAATGAGGACTATGTACCATAAAATCAAAACAAGGGGCACAACTAAAAAGCAGGAATTGGATGATAAACAGAAAAGACTGGTAAATATTAAGATGCAGTAGCACTCTCTCTCTAGTCAAAACTAGCTCCTTTCTCAGCACTAGACAAGGGAAAGTGAAGCTAGTTCACTGTCTAGCCTGATTAATTTCCTGCCTGCACCATGTGACCTGCAGACTGTCAGAGATGTGGTCTGTGTGCTGTTTTTCACAAACTTCACCTTCCTGAAATGCAACCCAAAGTTAAGGTGAAGTCAGCAACACAAAGTTATTTAAAGGTGAATTTCGACCTTTTATTAGAAGCTTCACCTAATTATCCACGGATTTGAAGTTACTAACTTTGCCTGAACTTCGCATTAGTAGTAAAACTATGCTGCATCTCTAGCATCAACCAGCTGGAAGCCATCCAGTCACTGATTTTAGCCAGACAGATGTTAAGCATGTCGACAGCATTGGATGTTCCTGGAGCAAATGACAAATACAGCTAGGTATCATCTGCATAGCAGTGAAACTCCATGCTGTATTGCTGAATGATCTCACCCAGGGGCAGCATTTACACCGCGAACAGCATCAGCAACAAGATCAAGCCCTGTGAAACTCTGCTTGACAGAGGCATTGGGGAGGAAGAGAAATTACCCAGTCATGTAGATTTTGCCTGGCCTCTTAAGCCTTTGAATTTGGGGTGAAATTATCATCCTGATGGAAGGTAAAGGTGTTTCTCTTCTGCAATCTGTTTGGCCCCTAACACATCTCTGAGAAATGGTGTCAGTGCGTCTTAGAAAAGGTGACCCCCTTTTTATTGGAGCTTCACAGCATTGCCTTGGATTCAGCATCTGCCTGCCATAATGTGAGCCATATGGCCCATCTGGCACAGTTTGTCAGGACAGCAGCTCTAGTGCAAAATTTCATGATATCCAAGGAGGCATCCGCTATATAGCATGCAGCCCACATGGCACAATCAGCCTGCCCCATCAGTGAAGAATCATCGTCGAGGTCATCTGCGATGGTCTTCACCCATCACAACAGGACTCTGCTGGCATACCATACTGCTGTGTCCTCTGATAGGACAATCCCCATAACCTCATGATTTTTTTAGTGATTCTTCAACTTTTTTGTCCATAGGATATTTGAGTGCTATGGAGTTTTTGACTGGGATGTCCACGTGTCTGGCGAGGGCTGACATGGGTGTGTCCACTTTATGGGACGTATACAAGGCCATCTTATAGAACTCAGACAGTGATTACATCTTTTCCATGGCCCATTTTTCCGGGATCCTGGATGGCTCCATTGCCTCCTGTTCCTTGCCCAGTATGGTGTTGAGGACTGTACAAGTGGGGAAATAATGCCTCATTATTTTGAGTGCGGTGAGAGGAGGTGATCTGAGACTCTCAGTCAAATACAGTGAAAAGTTTTACAGAGTGAAAACAACAGGCTGTGATCGGAATCAGCACTGGGTCTTTGTGTGTATGGAGGCTGTATTTTAATGTTCTGTGTCTATAAGACCCACACAATATGGTTGGCTATGTGTTCCAGGCTGCCATTTTCCTATTCCTGTGTCTTGCAGGATTACCAGCTCCTTGACACCTTCCTAAAATGGCAGTCATCCTGGAACTATACCAAGATGGCTGCCATTCCCACAAGATTGTGGGTGAACTCCTGGTCCAGACAGCTGTTCTCTCACGAGGCTTCTCATCTCGTGAGATTGGCCCATTGTTGAAGTCTTAAGTGCACCCCACTATGGAAATAGCCCCCCAAAGACTGTGTCAGTCAATTCACCAGCTGTAGGGAGACAGCCAAATCAACCTCTATCTGCATTAGTGGGTGCTATAGGCCCCCCTCAGCTAGCCTCTCTCTGCTCTAACACCTAAGTGACATAGTAGCTACCACCTCATCAGAAGTATCCATAATTGGTGACCTCAACCTTGACTGGCTCTCTCCTGTCTCCTTATCATTGAAAGAATTCTGTGATGCCCATGGGCTAACCCAGATCATTAATGAAGCTACCCACCCAAACACCAAAAACCTAGAGTGTAGCTCCCAACTTGACCTAATTCTTGTAAGCAAGCATCACCTCTTCTTCCACTCAGGTGTATTCTTTAATGACATCAGCGACCACTGTGCCATTGCATGCATAAGGCTGACTCATCTTCAAACCTCCTCTTCCTCTAAATACATCCATTAGAGATGTAAACTGAACGTCTGTCCAGATGCTTTTCTCTATGACCTCCAGTATGCTAACTGGCAGAAATTTTACCTCGCATCTTCTGTGGAAAAGCCACATGAGGTACTTCATGAAATACTCATCGAAACCCTAGACCTCCATGCCCCAGTTACTAAAAGCAGAACCAAAAGAAAATCCTGTTCCTGGTTCACAGATAACCTAAAGACTGCCTTATGGCATAGGGATGTTCTTTGGAAAAGAGCCAGAAAGTCTAAATTGGCCACAGACTAGGCTGCTTTCTGAAACACAATGAATTTCTGCACAAAAACTATCAAAGCTGTGAACTCTAGTTATTTCCACTCTGAACTTAATGCATCCACTAACTCTGCTACCAAGTTTTGGAAAACTTTCAGGGAGGTAGAAGACCATAACAGCACTGGCACACTTCCCCACAAAATTTCAACTGGTGGTACCCATGCTACAGATAACAATGAGATCCTTGACCTCCTTAACAATACTTTTGCCACAACAGGGATGGCTTTTGATACCTCCCCAGCAAATGCCATCAGGGCACAGTTCATTAGTCAGTTAGCTGATTGCCACAATCTGGAATCTATTGACCCTTACCACTCTTTCTTCTTCTGTCCGGTCACTGTCAAACAGGTTGAGGATCTTCTTATTCAACTTGATACTAAAAAAAAGTGTGGGTGTGGATATGATTGGGCCTTTCTTCCTAAAGTTGGCCTACTATATTTTGGCTCCCCCTATTACCCACCTTTTCAATTTGTCTCTCAATCAGGGCTCCCTCCCCAAGGTCTGGAAGATGGCCCATGTCATTCCTCTATTGAAATCAGGGGACCCCTTCGACCTAAATAATTACAGCCCAATCTCCTTGCTCCCGGCCTTGTCAAAACTACTGTAGAAGGTAGTAAATGAACAGCTCAGATCTCATCTGGAAAGTTTTAATCTACTAAATCGGATTCAATCCAGTTTCCATCCCATGTATAGTACCTCCACTGCCCTTGCAATGGTTATAAATGACTGGCAGTCTGCACTTGATAACAAACAATACATGTATGCCTTGTTTCTGGACCTTAGCAAAGCTTTTGACACAGTGGACCACGATTTGCTCCTGGTGACTCTGAAGAAAGCTGGGGTGGACAACCTGGCCCTAAGATGGTTCACAAACTATCTTGCGGACAGAGAGCAGCAAGTCAAGGCTGAAGGAGACCTATCACCAAAAAAAAATACTCCTTAGAGGTGTCCCCCAAGGATCCATACTTGGTCCACTTCTCCGTGCCATTTATATTAATCAAATTGAGACTGGCCTAAAGTCATTTAGTATCCATCTCTTTGCTGATGATACAGTGTTATACATTGACAGATCAACTCCGGATCAAGCCATTTTGGACCTCCAGAATGATTCTGACATCCTCCAAAAAAATCTACTCAACTTGAAACTCCTGCTCAATGCCAAAAAACTAAGGCCATGATTTTCTCTCCACTGGCCCCTCATCTCAAAAAAGGAAATAACAGATAAGGTTACTCACATAAGCACTCTTTTGGGAGAAGCCCTGGAGTTCATGGAACAATTCAAATACCTGGGGGTCTGGATTGACTACAAATTGTCCTTCATTGATCACATTGAAGAACTCACTAGAAACTGCATCAAAGACTCAGTACTTTCATCAGGATCAAGCACTCACTAACCCAGGAGGCTGGAAAACTCCTAGTCCAAGCTACTTTCTTGCCTCTCCTAGACTATGCAGACTTCCTATATGGCCATAGTACTAGCACAGCTCTCTCCAAGCTTGATACCCTATACCACAGAGCCCTTAGGTTCATTTCAGATGCCCCTTATGACACGCACCACTGCATCCTCTATTCTTCTATAGGCTGGAGCTCCCTCATCTTCAGGAGGCAAAAGAATACTATTCTATGGACATATAAGGCAATCACTCATAAATTACCTCAGTACCTCACAAGCTGCCTAACTCCCTGCATCCCTAGTACCTATGCTCTCGGAAGTCTTACCATCTTATCTCTGGCTATCCCTAAAGTTAAAACATGCTTTGGCAGAGCCTCAATAAGCTTCTTTCTTCCTATGCTCTGAAATATGATCCAGAAAATCTTAAAGCTCACTTCCCCTGGCACGTTCTTCCTCTTCAAATCCTTGTTCCTCAGGATCTTCTCCGAGGACTTTCATTGCTTCAAGTCAAGGTCTTAACATCATGATTTGTTACTGCTTTAAATTCTGGACTTAAACTTCAACTATTGCCTGAGGTGTCATTTGAGTCCTCCCTTCTGTCATTGTCCAAATCAAGGTGCCAACATCATGATCTGTCTTTGCTTCAAATATTGGACTTAAACTCCTATCATTGCCTGTTGCATCTGTCATGTTTCTCCCTTAGAACAGTCCATCTTCCCTAGACCATCATGTCCAACCCTCTCCTATCTTATCTGACCTTCCCTCCCCACTCCTTATACCCCCTCCCCACCCCACTTGCCAGGCCATACCTACAGTACTTATCAAAGGACTTTTACATCTCAATCTTCTTCACACTTTGTCGCTAGGGAACTGCCACTCCTGCTCATTGTGACTCCTCTAATGATGTTTACTGTATAAACTTTAGCTCATTACCTTACATCCATATATCTGTATCTATGCAATTGTATTTAAATGGCACTACCTCCTGTTGAACCTATTGCTATGTTCTGGTGGAAGCATCTTGTTACATGTGATGGTTATATGTTATTATGTTGTTATTATTACTATGTAATTGTTATGTACGTTCACTCCACCTGTTATGTCTTAACCCTGTTGGCAATTGTTTTGCCCAGGATTCATCTTGTAAATGAGCTTGTCTCAGTGATGTTCCACCTGGCAAAATAAAAGATTTTGATTGATTGATTGACTGTCCTGGCACCTGCTTTTTCCAGGGTTCTTCTGCACCTGATAAGCCTCAGGTAATCTGGAGCCACAAGTCTTGAGAAAGCCACCATGTTGAACTTGTGGCCGTGAGAATAGAATACAAACATGGTGCCGGGTTCAGAAATGTGCAGGGGAGTTGTTAGTATAACTGGAAGATGTCCCCAACATGGCATGAGCTTGCCAACAGCAGGAAGAAAGGAAAACCCATGGCATTCACCATCTTGTTGCTTGGGGGGGGGAGCACAGAGACTACAGGACATGAGATAACTCCTGCCAGTCTGAAAGAATTGCCCAGAATACAGGTTAGTTTAGAGGTGCATTACAGCAGAGCCAGACAATGCCTTTCTCTTAGTTTCCAATCTAGTGAGAGCTGAGAAACAATTCCTGCCACTAGGACCTCTGCTCAAGTCCCAGCCTGGGCTAACAATGTTCCTCTGTTTTTGAGTGCCTGTTGCACCAGACAGTTATTGCAACACACATCTCTGCCTGAGCTGGAGTGATCACTACTAGATGGTCCACTCCACAGGAAGCCAGTTGTTGGGGATGCTACCTGAGGGTCCCAAACCTGAGCAGGGGTATAAGCTGGATACTATTGGAGGGTCCAACTTCACCCAAGTCCCTGTTCATTCAGTGTGCATTTGCAGATTTTTTTTGTTTTGTTTTGTTTTATGGGATATTCTGGTCATAGCTGGGGGACTGGCCTCTGTCAGTCCAAAAAGATTTTTGATCATGCATCTGTTAATAGGGTGGATGGAGGATAACCCATTTGTGATGATTCTCTGAGCACTAGAAAGGTTGCAGGGGATAATTCTTAAGTTCCTTGGTACATAACACCATACATCTCCCGGCCCCACACACACACACACACACACGCACAACCTTTGTTTTCAAGTTTTTGCAGTTTGGAGTTAGACCACGGATATTTCCAGGGAAATACTGAAAGAAGCAAGGCATGACACAGCATTCTGCAATTGCAGGGGAAGAGAGGGAGGGACAGGTGAAAACGCAGAGACCAAATGGCTTCATTTGCAGCTGCATTTTGAGGATGTGGTTTAGTGATTTAGTATGGAGTGTTTTATTTTAGTTCTGGAGGCATTATTGAGGGGAATTAGTTTGTGGGGTTTTGTTTTCTTATACTTTTGTGTGTTTGGTGAGCTGCATTAACAGAGACTAGAAGAGAGTATACAGTGATATGGCTTCACATCATTGAAGGGGACTCCTCAGTAGGGATGGGAGAACCTCTAAAGGTTCTGGGGTTCTAAAAGGTTCTGATAAGCAAAAAAGGTTCAGATGCTTATCCAAACCTTATCTGAACTTTTTATAACCTTTATGGTTTTATGGTAACTATGCAAAAAATCATTTTAAACAGCTTTTAATCAACATATCTATAGAAAAAAGCAATTAAACCACCGTTTAGTAGTACTAAACAGCATGAGCAGTGAAATAGGGCATGAATAATGCGACTGTGAATGTGCCTACTGGAGGATGGTGATGAGTTGGCCCAATGACAGGCAAGTCCCAGATCTCTATATTTTTTAACCAGTATCCAGAGTCTGACTTTTTGTAGAAGGGGATAAGTTTGGCACCACTTTTGTTTAACAACAGCTCTCAATATGGAACACAACATGAAGCAACATGGCAAAAAAAAACAGAGCATCAGGCAGTCCGAAAGTCACCATATCACTATTGCTACTACCTCTACTGTCAGGGTGAAAAACAGAGTTAAGCAACATTTTTTTAATTTTAATCAGTCTGGTTAAGGCACTTTTAGCTAAATGATCTCCTCAGAATGAGAAGGTGACTGTTTGTGAGATCAGGGACCTGTCTGCCACAGTTGCTTCCAGTACAATCTTGTCATGCAGTAACTGCACCTCCCTCCCACCCCCAGGATGACGATGATATGGTCCAAAGGCAGGCAAGTCCCAGATCTCTATTTTTTTTAAACCAGTCTCCTGAGTCTCACTTTTTGTAGAAGGGGACAATGTGTTTGTAATGTATGTCACCAATTATGTTCAGTAATGGCTCTCGATATGAAACACAACAGGTAGGGCATCCTGCAGAACGTGAGCACAAACAAACAGATGCATCATACTGGACCAAGGCTTTTTGTGTGATATGACGTGATAACTGGTGTCCTGATTCCTGATGAAACCGAAGATTAAAAAAAAAAAAAACAGCGTTGCTACAAAAACAGTTGAAGTGGTGTGAAACGTGATGACCGCTAACTTGATTCATTGTGATGTGACATGAATCATGAACTTGGCGCTGGCAGCACTTCTCAGAGCACCAGAAACTGGATGGAATTGAGCTTCCGCAAACAGTTGCCATTAAAAATGTGAAATACATATGGCTGTACTTTCCTGAACTGCTACAATGTTAGCTCTGAAATTATATCTGCCAGATAAAGCCGGCTTGTGAGGGCAAAGACCCCCGAGTCCATCTGCTAGTAGGGCATCCTGTAGAACATGAACACTAACAGAAGCATCGTACTGGACCAAGGCTCGTTATAACTGGATGTCCTGATTCATGATTAAACTGAAGACTTAAAAAAAAAAACAGGGTTGCACCAAAAAAAAGTTGTTTCTTCTGTAATCATGATGTGTGGAACAGGTACTGTAGGTGAATTTTTGCAGGATTTCTGTGTTTGTGTAATCAGAGGTAAACTTTGTTATGCAGCCTTTAGATACTTTCTTACTAATGTCTCTTTTATGAGAACAGAACAAAACATAGTACCGTATTTCACTGTTTTGAAGCCGCAGCTTCTATTATAATCTTTTGTTTTTGGCCACGGCTTCTAAACGGGGCAGCTTCTAAATGGGGGCGGCTTTAATTATTAACATGCCAAAATCCATCCTTGTAGTGTGTTCTCTGCAAAAAGGGCTACAGGCAGAGAATTGCATACCATGTTCAGATCAGGCAGAGCAAGGGAGGCTCCAATGGACTATGTGTCTGACTACTGCTCTTCTAATGAAAAAAATCACACTTACTGGCTTTGCTTGAATAAGAAGCAGTACGGTATGCTGCTAAACATGATCGGTTGTTGGCTGGCTCTTTTCCCACCACTCTGTTCCCTGCTTCACTGCTGCTTCACCTGATACTGTTTTAGCTCTGACCAAAGTCACTGCTGCCCTGACTTCCTTTGTGGAACACACTAGGGAGGTAACAACATCAGCTGTTGTTTCCTGGTCTGGACACGGAGGTGCAAGAAGCAGGAGTCAATATTGGGGGATTACTATAGGTTTGTGGGTGATTTAAAACTTCAGGGAGGAGTTTAAAACAAAGGGACTACAGGATTCTGCAGCAGAGAGCCACATTCCATAGAGGGGATGTTTTGCTTGCCGCCCCCTTTCGAAGCCGTGGCTGCAAATCGGGGTGGCTTCTATTAACAACATTTTTTTGGCTGCGGCTTTTATATGGGGGCAGCTTCAAAACGGTGAAATATGGTATGTGTTTAAAGAATGGATAGTTTCTTTGTAATGTTCCAAATGGGACAACAAAAACTCAAGAGTTGTAATGATGCATATTTTCTCTTTCTGAAGAAGACTACATTTAAGTGTTCTGTATCTCAGAGCCAAGGATATTGTCCCTACTGCAGAGTTTGCCACTGCTATGGTTTTGTACTAAAACAAGCTCCCAAAAATAGTTGGCAAATATGAAAATCATGACTGGTATGACCATGAATGTGAACGTGATTGTGACCATGATGACAATGAACGATTCGCTGTGAGTATGAGGAATTGTGTAACAGTGGAAGTGCTTCCCTGAGCTTCAGATACTGGATGAAACTGAACTTCTTCGTGACCATGATGACCATGGACATGATTTGTCGTGAGGATGAAGAATCATGTAACAGCAAAGGTGCTTCCCGGAGCTTAAAACACTGGATGGCACTAAACTTCTTTGTGACCATGATGACCATGATCATGAATGTGATGTGTCTTGAGGATGAGGAACTGTGTAACAGTGAAAGTGCTTCCTGGAGCTTAAAACACTGCATGGAACTAAGCTTCTCCATGACTGTGATGACTGTGACTGTGAATGTGATTCATCGTGAGGATGAGGAATTGTGTAACAGTGAAAGCGCTTCCTGGAGCTTAAAACACTGGATGGATTTGAGCTTCTTCATGACTGTGATGACCGTAACCATGAAAGTGATTTGTCGTGAGGATGAGGAATTGTGTAACAGTGAAAATGCTTCCGAGGGGTTCAGAAACTGGATGGAACAGAGCTTCCAGAAATAGTTGCCAAATGTGAAATTCGTGACAGTAATTTTCTTTTTTTTAAATTTATTCCATGTGATGTGAATGTGATGGAATGCTCTGTCCACTGAGCAAAATCTTATACCCCACTGAGTGAGCACTGGGAAGAAGATGACATATGACTGACTTCTTGGGGGAGTCACGTAGACAGTATGCTAGAAGTGGCAATGGTGGTGCACTGATGACTGGCTGGCAGATTTTATTTCACACACACACACAGAATTTATTTCACATACCACCTATGCTATGGGTGATGCTGGAGACACTGCTGCTACCCACACAGATTCAGGGATCCTGCCTGGCCAAACCCTCTCAGGCACAGTACTTTTTCCCCTTCAAGGATTTTTTTTTTTAATTTATTCCACGTGATGTGAATGAATGCCCTGCCCACTGAGCCAAAGCTTATATCCCACTGAGAGAACACAGGAAAGAAGATGATAGATAACTGACCTCTTTTGGGGGGGTCACACAGACAGTACACAAGAAGTGGCACTGGCGGTGCACACACACACAATTTATTTCACACACCACCTACACCAAGGGCAATGCTACTGCTAATCACACAGATTCAAGGACTCTGCCTGGCCTAACCCTCTCTGACACAGCACTTTTTCCCCTCAAGGATTTTATTTTTTTATTTATTCCATGTGGTGTTATGGAAATTAATGCCCTCCCCACTGAGCCAAAGCTTATAGCCCACTTTGCATGCACAGGGAGGAAGATGAGAGATGACTGACTTCTTTGGGGGGGTCACACAGGCAGTATCCAAGAGGTAGCACTGCTGGAGCACTAATGACTATCTGGCAGATTTTGCTTCACATACACACACACACACACACACACACGCATGCACACACACATACACTCACAGAATTATTTCACATACCACCTACACTAAGGGGATGCTGAAGGCACTGCTGCTACCCATACAGATTCAGAGAACCCGCCTGGCCTAACCCTCTGACACAGTACTTTTTCCCTTCAAGGATTTTGTTTTAATTATTCCATGTGGTATGATGGAATGCCCTGTCCACTCAGCAAAAGCTTATACCCCACTAAGCGAGCACAGAGAGGAAGATGACAGATGACTGACTTCTTGGGGGGAGGAGGTCACACAGTATGCAACAAGTGGCACTGGTGTACTGACAACTATCTGGCAGATTTTATTACACACACACACACACACACACTCTAACAGAATTATTTCGCACACCGTCTACGCTAAGGTCGATGCTGCAGATGCTACTACAACCCATACAGATTCAGGGAGCCTGCCTGGCCTAACCCTTTCTGACATAGCACTGTTTCCCTTCAAGAATTTTTTTTATTTATTCCATGTGATGTGATGGAATGCCCTACCCACTGAGCCAAAGCTTATACCCCATTCAGCAAGCACAGGGAGGAAGATGACAGATGACTGACTTCTTGGGGGGGGTCACACATTATGTAACAAGTGCCACTGATACACTGATGACTATCTAGCAGATTTTATTTCACACACACACACACACACACTGAATTATTTCACACACCACCTGTGCTAAGTGTGATGCTGCAGGTATGCTGACTGAAGGTAAAATCCCCTATGGTGAAATCCCCCACAGTGACAATTTTGACAGGTTTTGAAATTGTCACTGTGGAGGATCTGCAAACAAAATATGCCTTTAGCCATGTGTGCCCCCCCAAATCAACTCCAACTCAGAGCTGATAATCATTTAGAAGGGGGGCATGGGGGGCACAACCTCCCACATTGGGGGGTTCAGGGGATGCAGCCCCCTGAGAGAAACATCCCATTATTGGACAGGTGAAATTTTGCCTATCGGCACTGGGGATCTCACTATGCCAAATGTCAACAACGATGTTGTTGAGTATGCATAAGTAAACAGATGCTGCAGGTGCTGCAGCTACCCACAGAGATTCAGGGACCCTGCCTGGCCTAACCCTCCCTGACACAGTACTTTTTCCCTTCAAGGATTTTTTTTATTGATTCCACATGATGTGATGGAATGCTCTGCCAGATGATCCAAAGATTATACCCCACTGAGTGAGCACAGGGAGGAAGATGACTGATGACTGACATCTTGCGGAGGGGTCACATGGACAGTATGCAAGAAGTGGCACTGGTGGTGAACTGACAGCTATCTGCCAAATTTTCTTACACACACACACACACACACTCAGAAATTATTTCACACACCACCTACGCTAAAGGCAATGCAGCAGGCACTGCTGCTACCCACACAGATTTAGGGACCCTGCCTGGCCTAACCCTCTCTGACACAGTACTTTTTCCCTTCAAGGATCTTTTTTTATTTATTCCATGTGATGTGAGGGAATGCCCTTCCCACTGAGCCAAAGCTTATACTCCACTCAGTGAGTACAGGGAGGAAGATGACAGATGACTGAGGTCTGGCGGGGTCACACAGTATGCAACAAGTGGCACTCTTGCATTGATAACTATCTAGCAGATTTTACTTCACAAACACACACACACTGAATTATTTCACTCACCACCTACACTAACGCAGGTATACTGACCGGAGGTCAAAACCCCTACTACAAAATTCCCCATAGCGGCAATTTCGACATGTTTCAAAACTGTCACTGTGGGGAATCTGCGGGCCAAATTTTGCACTTTCACCATATGTGTCCCCCTTCAAATCAACTGTGACTCAGAGTTAATAATAATTTAGAAGGAGGGAGTGGGGGATTCAGGGGGCACAGCCCCCCCAAGAGAAACACCTCAATGTTGAACAGGCAAAATTTCATCTGTCAACATTGGGGATCTTGCTATGTTGAACATCAACAACGATATTGTTGCAGCAGCATAGGTAAACCAATGTTGCAGGCACTGCAGCGCCACACAGATTAAGGGACCTTGCCTGGCCTAACCCTCTCTAACACAATACTTTTTCCCTTCAAGGATTTTTTTTTATTGATTCCACGAGGTGAGACGGAATGCTCTGTCCACTGAGCCAAAGCTTATACCCCACTGAGTGAGCACAGCGAGGAAGATGACAGATGATTGATTTCTTGGAGGGAGGGGTCACATGGACAGTATTCAAGAAGTGGCACTGGTGGTGCACTGACAACTATTTGGCAGATTTTATTACACACACACATGCACACACACACTAAATTATTTCACACACCACCTACACTAAGGGCGATGCAGCAGGTGCTGCTGCTACCCACACAGATTCAGGGACCCTGCCTGTCTTAAACCTCTCTGACACAGTACTTTTTCCCTTCTAGAATTTTTTTTATTTATTCCACGTGATGTGACAGAATGCCTTGCAACTGAGCCAAAGCTTATACCCCACTGAGCAAGCATAGGGAGGAAGATAACAGCTGACTGACATCTTGGGGGAGGGGGTCACACAGTATGCAACAAGTGGCACTGGTGCACTGACGACTTCCTGGCCTGGCAGATTTTTTATTTCACACACAGTCACAGAGACACAGACTGTAATTAATAAATAAATACTAGAAATCCCCATTGAAGTGACTGAGTAAGCACAGGCAGGAGAACTGAGACAGCTGAGTTGTTGTGGGGGGGGTAACTAGATAAACAGCAAGAAGACTAACTGAGAGTGGTGTGATACTGGGTGACACACTGGCACAATTCAACAGAGTTTACCCCCTCTGATAGACTGCTACCCCCAAAAAAATGGGCAGTCTGGCTCTGGCATTTAATGGTTAATTCTTTCTTCAGTCTCTTGTTCTCTTCTTTCTTGTCTGCACTCTAATCTGTTTTTAAGTTCTTTCTCACAAGTTGCCTCATCTCCTCTAAGTTCCTCCTCACCTTCCCAAGTCTCCTCAATAATATAACTACTCCCCACCCCAATCTCTGACTCTCACATCCAGTTCTTGGCCTCTGTCCACTCCTGAGTACCCTGCTCTCAGTCCCCTACTCCCCACCCCATCTTCCCCAAGTTTAATTCCTTTGCTTTGTTTCAGTACTTTTTTACATATCAAAAAATTTAATTCTTCTTTCAGTTTTTTTTAAAGTTGACTTCTTCTTTCTCTGTTGTCCAATGGGCAAAAAGTCTAAGAAATAATTAAAATGCAAGTTGCACAAGCACACAGAATGGAGAAGCCTACAGGAACTGCTGCTCCTTCTCCATCCTGATTCCTCTCTGAAGGTCTAAGGTGGACCATGTGGGTTGCTAGAGCAGCAACCAAATCAGGTGCCACCTTAAAGAGATGGACAGCTTGGCCATCCAATGAGAAATCAGAGTCTTGTCTCTGGTACCTCCTGTGGGTTCCTCCTACTCTGGCACTTTTGCCCTGCATTTCCAGTGATACAATGGCTGTCTGAACTGATCTGAACAGCCAAAAGTATTCAGAAGCTGTTCATTATGAACACTTTGGCATGTTCAGGTCAGTTTGTATTTTGGCCAAACCGGTTCGCCCATTCCTACTCCTCAGAGAAGCATCCTACTTTATATATTCATTGGACTCTAACTCTGCAGGCATTGATTTTATGTGATTTATATGGTTGTGTTTTAAACTGCAAGGCTGATTTATGTGAGATACAGTTCTCATAATAATTTTTGTGCATTGCTGATTGTTTCCAATGATCTCAGGGCAGGGCTACTCCCTACCCCAGCTCCATTCCCACCCACCCCAGGGTCATCTACCCTTATAGGTGGGTAGTCAGAGTGATGGGTGTGGCTTCCTTTTCAGACAGTAACAGGAGGTGCAGCCACTACCCCTACACTCCATCAGTTGGGGAAGGATACCAGTGCTAAGGAAACTTAACCTTAAACTCAGGTGATAATAGCAATACAGCACAGTTAGGCTGGGATAAGCCACTTACATAACATGTGGGGGGAATATGAGTTGCTACAGTCAGCAGAACAGAGGAGAGGGGAGAGGTGGAAGGAAGAAAGGGGCATACTAAACAGGTCAGCAGGGGAAGGATTGTGAGCTGTAATGGTCATGGGGCTGCAGTATTCATGGAGTTACTATGAAAAGCAGGGGGATGCCCAGTGTGCAGGAGCCTGGAGCAATTAAGTAGAGAGATAAGGTGGCTTCATTGGGAATTGGAATTCATGAGAGGGGAGCAGGGAGGATCAGAAGAGGCTGACAGGACAGGGAGCGCATAAAGCAGGGCATGGTAATATTAGTCACAGGGTAGGCAAGGAGGGAATTACAGAGCAGCCAAGGGTGGGCCACCAAAAAGAAGTATACCAAACTTGCAGAGCCAAGGAGGAGGTTTTGGCAGGTAGTAAGGAATGGGGGACTTGGAAGATTTACTTTGGGAAAGAGCAGGGAAACTCATGATAGGCCCCATGTCAATGTATCTACATCTAATAAATATGCAGTATCGGCAGAAGGGAAACAAGAGGCCACAGCAGGAATAAGGGTGGGAGAATCATGGGGAAGTTGGGAGGATACAGGGCAGCTGCAGCAGGTGGGGGGGATAAGGGGTTATATCAGGTCAATCAAGGAACAGATGCCATGAGGGAGAGAAGTAGCACAAGAGGGCTAAGGGGGAGCAGAAGGGGGAAGTGTGCAACAAGGGAGGTAGAATTAAAAGTGGGAAGGGGAGAGGAAATAATAGAAGGAGTGGTGAATCATGGGGAGAAGGGATCAATGGGAAGCAAGGAAACAAGACAACGAAGAGTTGTTGATACACATAGAGAAAATACAGTAAGGGACATGGGGGGACTAAGAAGGAGGAGAGATAGTTTAGGAAGAGATGATAAGGAATCGGGGCATGGACACAAAAGCAAAAGAAAAATAATGGTCTTTGGGGATTCAATAATAAAAGGGATACAGTGGGGATGAAGAGAGGACCTACGCAATAAGACAATTGTAGCTATCATGCCAGTAATTGAGGAAGGGAGAGTGTCACTTAAAATCAATGAGGTGATAAGTGAGTCAGGGGGAAAGACCGATTTCACTTTACACATAGGAACCAATGATCTAGCAGGGGAGGAGGAGGCAGTGGTACAAAATAGATTCAGAGAAATAGCAAGATCATGCAAGGATTCTGTGAACTCATTGGCCTTTTCAGAAGCAATTCCAGTCCCAAGGGCCAGCATATCTAGGAAAAGGAGGATAGCAGAATTCAGTGAGTGGCTGGGGGCTTGGTGTAATGAGGAGGGGTACAGTCTTATAGGGAAGTGGGGAGCCACATGGGCAAACAAGGGTCTCTATATAGTCCAGACAGATTGCACTTTAGTTGGGAAGGGGAAAAAACACTGAAGGATAGGCTGGGGCAGTATATGAGAAGAGAACTGAGTTTAAACTGCTAAGGGGGGGAGGTGAGGGCTTAAAGGCCTACACAAATCAAAAAGGAGAGGACAGAGGACCTCCCCCCAACAAATGCAGAGGTAGCAAAAAGGAAAGGGAGAGAAAACACCAGCCAGGAAAAGGTGGGAAGAAGAGTGGCAGGGAAGCAAGTGAGGAAAATCTTATTAAATAAAAGAACAAGGATAATGCAGGGAAAAAATGGAGGGTGGTGTAGCTGAATGCCTGCAGCCTCAGAAATAAGATGGCAGAAAGGCATGCCCTCTTAGCAGATTGCAAGGTGGATATAGCAGCAGTTACAGATACCTAGGCCATAGCACACCATGACTCAAATCTTTCAATCCCAGGTTACAAACTGTACAGAAGAGACAGGGAGGCAGGCAAGGGAGGGGGTAGCAGAATACATAAGGGAGGGAATGACCTGCATGAAAGAGGAAGAAAAGGAAGAAGGAACCCTTGAAACACTGTGGCTCCAGCTACAGAATAGCAGAGGAAGGAAGATGAGAATAGGAATTGTGTATAGGCCACCCAATCAGGTTGAGGACAAGGACAGAGAGCTGTGCTCACAGTTGAGGAATGCAGCAAAGGGGGAGGTGGTAGTGATGGGGGGATTTCAACTCTACCTATAGTGGACTGGACCACTCCCACCACATCCTGCACCAGAAGTCAGGAAATCCTAAATGCAATCCATGACAGCTTCATGACACAATATGTAACTAGTTCTACAAAGGAGGGTGCAGTCCTGGATCTACTGCTTACCAATGAGGAGCACGTACAGGAGGTAGATGTTAGGGAAACCCTGAGTGGAAGTGACCAAAGCACAGTGTGGTTCAGTTTAGACATGGGTAAGGAGGACATCCTCACAAAGACCACAGCATGACATTTCAAGAGAGAAAATTTTAGAAGGACGAGGGAATTGATTAGGGAAGACCTGGGGAGCATAAAATTGGGAATGGGGGTGGACAGACTGTGGAACAGCATTGGGGGGGCATTCAAAAGGTCACAAGCAGCTGCATTAAACTGAGGGTCAGGAGATCAAAGCTAGACCACCAAGCTGGTTTAATGGGGAGGTGGCCAGAGTAGTAAGAGAAAAGAGGGCAGCCTACAGGAAATTCCAAAGAACAGCAAGGGTTGAGGATGAGGAAGAGTACCAGTGGCTAGCTAAGGTGGCAAATAGAGAAGTGTGGCAGACAAAGGCACAGAAGAAGCTCCAAACAGCATGGGATAAAGCAAGGGGAAAGGGCCTTTTTTTGCTACATAAGTGAAAGGAGGGACTAGAAGGAGGGCATTGACAGGCTGTGGAAGGGGGGGCTGGGTTGTGGATGATGGGAGCAAAGCGGAGGTAGTGAATGAATACTTCTGCTCTGTTCTTATGAAGAAAAAGGAGGGACTGGTACTACAGGCAGGGATTGGGAGAGAGGAAATGGGGGATGCAATAGGGGTCACTAAGACTGAAAGGCTGACGGAGGTGCTGATGGCACTGAGGGTGGACAAATCCCCACCAGATGAATTACACCCCAGGGTGCTGAAGGAATTAGCAGAGGAGCTGGCAGGGCCACTGACTTTTATCTTCAATAGATTTCTGCAGTAAGGAGTAATACCACTAGAATGGAGAACAGCACATGTGGTGCCACTCCACAAGAACGGACCCAAGGATGATCCAGGCAACTACAGGCCAGTCAGCCTAACCTCAATAGTGTGTAAGCTCATGGAGACAATACTAAAGGTATGGCCGGTGAAGTACATGGAGGAAAATGATCTGCAGGACAACAGACAACATGAGTTTGTGGCAGGCAGGTCAAACAAACCTGATCAAGTTCTTTAACTGGGTCATGAAGGTGGTAGACAAGGGCCAGGCAATTGACATCATATACCTGGATTTTAGCAAAGCCTTTAATTCTGTGCCACACAGGTGGTTGATAATGAAACTGAGAGACCTGGGGTGGGCAAGGAGATTGTAAGATGGGTTGAAAACTGGTTATGTGGCAGAACACAGACAGTAATGGTAGGGGGTGAGTTCTCAAGCACCAAGGAGGTCAACAGCGGATCCCCGCAAGGGTCAGTGTTAAGGCTGGTGTTGTTCAATATCTTCATAACAGACATTGGGGAAGGCATCCAGGGCAAAATGTGCTTGTTTGTGGATGACACCAAACTTTGTGGGAGGGTGAACACCCAGGAAGGGATACAAGACCTAAAGGAGGACCTAGCCAGACTGGAGAGATGGGCAGGCATATGGCAGCTTGGTTTCAATGCCAAAAAGTGCAAAGTAATGCACATAGGGGCCAGGAACCCAAGGAAAGAGTACTACATAGGAAAGATTTAGGTATCTGCTTCCAAAGAGGAAAAGGATCTGGGTGTGGTAATTACTAGTGACCTGAAACATTCCTCTCAATGCAAGAAAGCTATGGCAAAGGCTAACAGGACATTAGGGTGTATTGAAAGGGGATTCAGTAGTAGGCAGAGCAAGATTATTTTACCATTGTACAGGTCATTAGTAAGACTGCATTTGAAATATGGAGCGAGGTACTGGTATCCATACCCTAAGAAGGACATTAACATGCTGGAGGGGGTCCAGAGGAGACCAACTAAAATGATCAAGGGGCAGCAGGATAGGTCTCATGAGGAGAGGCTGGAAGCCCTAAGGATGTATTCCCTGGAAGAGAGGAGGCAGAGAGGTGACATGATAGAGATCTTCAAGTACATGAAAGGAGTTAACAGAGTGGAAACAGAGGGTCTCTTTAAAAGAAGTGACACCACCACCACCACCATTAGGGGGAACAGCCTTAAATTGATGGGGGGACGATTCAGAAGGGATATTAGAAAGTATTTTTTACAGAGAGAGTGGTGACCACCTGGAATGAGCTTCCTGAAGAGGTTGTGGCAGCAAAGACAGTGATAACATTCAAGAAAGCATGGGACAAACACCGAGGGAACCCTTGGGACCAAGTAAGGGGAGAGGGGGGAAGGGAGGGGGGAGGGAGGGGCAGGGCTATTGGCATACATTTTAAGGCCAGGACCTTGCATCATATATCGAGCTGACATGATAGACTGGGAGGTCTTCTGCTGGCTATTTTCTTATGTTCTTATCTCTGTACTTACAGTATTTCAGCTTATATTTAATCAATTTTCTGTATTGGCTTTCTACTTTGTCATAACTGTGCACATTTACATGAAAACAGAACCACACTGCCTTTTAGAAATCATATGCTGTTGTAAACCTGCCCTTCCATGGAAATGAAATTAAGAGGCTGGCTAGAGTGGAAATAAGGTTGGACTAGTACTAGACTCCATTGTAAAGGTAACAGGAGAGGCACCACAGGACCATGCTGTTAGTGCAAGTAAGGTTATTTTTCTCACTGTCATATTAGTCAAAGGAGTATGATCCATAGCTTAGCGGAAGGGCCTTATTATTGTTTGCATTTATTTATTATCTTTCATTAACCAGGTAAGTACATTAGACACAGATTGTGCTTATTTTCAGGTGCCACCCAGGAGGTTACAAGATAAGCAATATAATGCAAAACCAGGAAGATTACAGAACAAGCAATACAATACATATAGAATAATATATGGGGTAGTATGTGTAATGAGAAGTTTACATACACTCGAGGGGTTAGATGCTCATAAACCCCAAGAGCAAAGCTCAAGGGGTTTATGTTAGCATCTAACCCCGAGGGTGTGTGTGTGTAAACTTTGAGTTTAATCTCACTACCCCATATTTTATTTTATATAATTTTATTTTATATAATTGCTGGGTTTCCCTTTTTCACCTCAGCAATTATATAAAATAAAGAGCTTCCAGCATGTCCTCTGTTCGGTGTCGAGATTTGCCATATTGTAAACCTGTTTTTTTTCCCTTTTAGCAGCTCTTTATGTGTTTCCAGTGTATGTGGTGGCTCTGTGTCAGGCGAGATGGAAGCTGTGAGTGGTCTCGACTGGTCGCGCTGTTGCCTGAGTATGCACACAGCAAGGGAAATCATGCTTGTGTTTGCCATTATAAACACTCCTTTATAATGGCAAATTAAGCCACAGTTTCCCTATGGGAAAAAGGGGAAGCCAGTTATTATAATACAATACAGTACAGTACAATACAATGCAATGCAATACAGTACAACAAATACAATACTGAGATCTAATAGTACATGATATGATACAGATTACATGTTCTGAGAACATGAGGTAATTTATTAAACTAGGGATGTTCTTAAGGGGAAAGATATTCAAAAGGATTATTTTCAAGTTTCTTATGATCATGGGGCCTGTGAGGAATGACAGTAACAGAAATGATACAAGCATTTTTTTTTTATTCAGATTCTGCTGAAAAGGGGAAGATCTTTTTTTCTAGCCAGCTAGAAGTCATTTGGGGGCAAGGAATGCCCACATACTCAGGATGAGCTGCAGTTTTGCCAAGAGCAAGGGGGCACATGTAATGTCAAGGGACATGGAAGTCAGGGGGATTTAAACTAAAGGATCTGGGTTGGGAGACAGCTAGTATAAGCGATCACCAGTGACAAGAGTGATATGCCTGGGTTCACCAAAGGAAGGACAGCTGAACTAGGCAGCCCAAGAATAGTAGACCTCCAGTTGGAGTAAGACAGTACTGAGGGACAACAATTATGTATTAAATTCAGGTCATATAAGAATCACTCTAATAAATTAAATAGCCTGAGAGCCTGATGTTCCGGAAAGTCCAGAACTTAGAGGCACTCAGAAAAACCTAATACAGGAACAAAATGGCTAGGGCACTGATTAGGATCAATTCTTTTTATGTTATAAATCACAGCGGACAATGATTTGTTGGTGGGCACTCCTGGATACTTAAACTGGATAGGTAAGTTCAGGTAGGTGCCTCCCCCAGGGAGAAGGCCAGGCAGGAAAGCCCATGGGACAAGATCCTCTGAATAGAGGGGTTGAGCAAGGGTCTGAAAAAGTCTATCATGGGCCCAGTTCCATCTCTCTCTCTCTCTCTCTCTCTCTCTCTCTGGTCATAAACAAGACTCTACTGGCAGAATTGACCTCAGTGGACTCCAGGGATACCAGAAGGATCTGGTAAGCTTTTGTTTCAGGGATTTTCTGTATTTGTCCCAGGTAGACTTTATGGTTGCTATTACATGCTGTTGTTTAGCATTGCTGCTGCTAGAGGTACCAGCCACACCAGCATGTTTTTCTCTTCTCTCTTCTATTACAGACTGTTTGTAATCATTGCAGACCCCTTGCTGTGCTCTGGGATTGGGGCAGGGGAGTGGTGGCAATCCAAGGCAATAGGACATCATGTTCTGGTGTTCAGCCACACTCCAAGGTTATGAGGTAAACTATGATCTTCCTGTACTGTACATCTCTAACTTACCTGTTTCTTGGTTCACTCTTTCTAAAAGACCTGAAAAGAAGACAGTGCATCCACAATGTGAGTCAACACCCAGCCAGTAGGTGCTCATATGGAGATGATCCCTAGCATGGCATGGAGCAGCAGTCGGGCCACATGAACACATGATCTTGGCATCGTTGGGCAACTAGCACTATTGGTTGCTTCAGGCCCATGGCACCTTCCCATCTGTCTGCCTCTTATTTATTGAGGGCTATTTCTGGTTCCCTTGTCCTTTTTTCACCTATCCTTCACAAGCTGGGGTGGCAAACCAGTGAATTAAATACAAAAGAACTCTCCCCCTCCTACTCACTCTTCTCCCTCCATGCAGCAGGTTCATGGATCTGTCAGATTTCCAGTGACTCTATCTTCTGTTGTTGGTGATGCACCGCTATATGGGGGGGTCTCAGTGAGTGAGGAACTCACCATGATACTCACAAAAATATAAAGTATGAAACCCACACTAACCATTCCCTTGCACCTCTTTGTAATCAATGTTTTATGTATTTTAAAATTAACATATCATAACATTATGGGCAAATAAAAACTTGTCATTCTTTAACTTGCACTATACCAAAAACTGAAAAAAATGTTGTCATACATTTTTCAACCAATAATGATCTTAAAACATTTCTGTAATGTTGTGTCAAACTATCCACACTATAAACATTCTTATGTAGCTTTAAAATATATAACATTTAATGTATTTTTAACTAACTATAACAAAAATTATAAACTAAATTTACAACCACTGTAAATGTTTTACATTCTAACATGGGTATGGAGAGATAGGTAATGTATATCTTTGTGTTGAATGTTAGATATCTTATAGGGAAAAAAAACTTATCATGGGACCACATTTCTTCATACAACTCAAGCTTATTGATCTTGACATTTGTTAATCTCTCATAACTCACTCTAGCACACATGTCATTTATCCACTCTGATATCTTGAGGGAGTCTTTACTCTTCCAGTGCCTCAAAACAATATTTTTAGCTGCTACCAAGGCTGCATTCTGCCAGAGATCCTTCAAATATGAGATATTTTTCACCAGAGTGAAAAGGCACAAAGTAATTAATTTGGTAGATTGTGGTATTGTTCTTTTTAATACTTTTTTAACTGCTATCAAATACATCTTTTCAAAAGTTTTGTATGATGGGACATGGCCATATTATGTGTGAGATATTACCACAACCTGCAACACATCTCCAGCATTTTGAGACAGGGAAGATGTTTAACTTGTGTAATTTATCTTGCATGTATGCGATCTGTGAAGAATTTTAAACTGTGCTAATTTCCCTTGGCTTCTCTGCAGGATTTCAAAGCTAGCTTCCAGCATAACTCCCACCACTTCTCTGTTATATTCTCATCAATCTCTGTTATCCGCTCCTGAAGAATTTTCAGAGTTCAAGTTGGCATACTAGAGATTAAAGCTTTATATAGGAGATTACTAGACTTTCAAGCCTGAGTAACAGTATAGTCAAGGGTTGAATGTTCATGTAGTATCTGTAACCTGATCTTAATACATTTTGCTAAAGATTTCACAATTTAAATATCTGTAAAATTCTGTACAAGGAAATTTACAGAGACTGTAATTGTTCAAAAGACATACGTATTTTTGATGTAGGTTCTATCACATTATTTAATTATTTAATACCTCTTGAATGCCAGTTATACCAATCTAGCATATTGTAATCAATAGTAGGTAATGGGTGCTTCCAAACTGGACAAATGTTTGATTTTAAAATGTCTCAAAATAACTTCTTTATTGTTATCTGCCATGCTTTATACCAGCAAGTAATAATTAAACGCAGACAAAGGGTTTGGAGTTTTTGTTTGTTTGTGGAATATCTTTTTCTGTGATACGTATGTCTAAATAATGAATTCTCTATGATTAGCCAAGCTGGGCTATATGTTGGTTTCATATTCCAGATGGCTCTAAAGGTTTCTTCTAATAAAAAGATAATATGCCTAATTTCAGACTGTGAGAAAGCAAAACACATGTTTTTTGGTTGCTGCAATTTCTGCAAACTCAGACTAGCCTTCTTGCCCGATCACAAGAATGATTTGAGTTTCTTATGACAATTAGATGTTGTTGGTGCAGTATTCACCACTGCTAAGCAATTTAAATCACAAACTGTAGTGACAAAGAAATATTGTGACCTACAGGGAACTGAATCCAGGCCCCCAGAATATTGCTCTGGTGTTTTTACTATTGGAGATGGGCCAACATTTAAATTAGAGGGTGAAAGTGCTATGAGGCAGCCAAAATTTGCCTTTGTTGAGCTCCACAAAGTTTTCCACCCCTCAGAAACTTTGACTTTGCCTGAAATCGTGAAGTTCTGTCCACAAAGAGCAGAATTTCACTCGCAAATGGTGGAATATTGCCTGTGAATGGTGAATTCCTGCTGTTCATGGGTGAAATTCCATAATTCACAGGCGGAATTCCACACTTCGCATTGGTACTTCACTGTTCCTTGCACTGTGAATTCCACAAAATTCCACAAAATATGCAGATTAATTTACGGAGTGAAGTTTGCCAACTTTTCCCATCTCTACTAACAACTAAGCTACAGGCACAAATGTTTTGGACCTGAGCCTCCTAGACACATTTCTTTTCACTGGTAGTGTATATCCTGCAACTAGGAATAATAAAGATGACAATCAGAAGATTTTGCTGCAGTATTAGCCACTGCTAAGCAATTTAAATCACAAACTGTAATAAGAAGCTGGCCCAGTGACATGGAGGGTTGAGGCATCACTGCCTTACCTCTTGCCACACCAGCAACCCATATTCATAGTGCGAGTGGGTCACTGGTGGTTGACCAGGGAGGGAGGGAGATGACTGAGCATCTGAAGGGCAACTCTCCTCTCCAGAGGAGGGGTGGAACCAAAGACCAATGCTTACTTGGCTGGCACACTGGCTCCGCAGAGAAAGGGGGTGGAGCAGATGCTCACCATGCTGTGTGTGTAAGCGTGCATGGCTCGGACATTGACATCATCACATGTTGTACTTCCACACTCGGGGATAGGAGAAACATGGAGATCAAAAATGCCACCGAACTGTGGGATGATGCTGGTTCCCACAGGCCCTGCACATGGCCAGCTGGCACCTCTAAGCCAAGAGGTAAGCATCAGTGAACGCCAGGGTAACAGGGCTGGGGAGGCCAGTGGAAAGGGGCTTGTCAGTGGGGAGATAAGAGAAATTAGAAAAAAAAAAAAAAAAAACACTGTAGTGAGAAAGTAATAATGTGACCTACTGGAATTGCAATTTTGATATAATCTTTGAAATATTTTAGGTGATATTGAAATTTGGATATCTTGAAATAGATCATTCATTTTTGGTGTTAATGTCGTGTTAAAGACCTAGCATTTTCCTCAAAAGGATAGCATCATTTATCTCATCTTGCAAAATCCAGTTTAAGGCTGTCAATGATGTTATGAAAATTCAGTTCTGGAATAACTGATATATTGGAGAAATCATAATGCTTAGGTAAGTCACTATTTTAGATTCTGATTTTATACCCCATTTTTAAAAAAAACAGTGTTATTGAAGAGTAAAGACATAGGCATAGCTTCAGTTTTTGATCAGTTAATATTATAACCAAAAAATAAGCAGGAACTTTATTACTTTCTTGAGATCAGGGACAGATTCATTATGCTGTGATAAAATTAGCAAAATGCCATCTGCGGAAGCAGTAACTCCCACAAATTCAATCATGTGATCTAATTTTTTTTTCAATTCAAAGTTTATTAGTTTTCCCAGTTACACATGAGAGCAGCTTCATACACGACTTATAGAGATACACATATAAATTGTTCATACAGATGTTAAAGAGGCTGCTCCCCAACCCCACCCCCACCCCTACTCCACCTCCCTTAGCACAGCTCAGATTATCTAAAGTGTACCCCAGCCCCGCTTGAGTGATTACTTGGAAAGGTAATCTAAATACAAAGCAGCGCATGAAAGGGTTCCCAAATCTGTTTATATTTAGCCAACCTATTGCTTAGACTAGCCACCATTTTCTCCATTCTAAGATTGACTAAGATCTCCTTAAGAAACTCCGAAAAGGGAATGTCCTCACTGTCCTTCCAATGTCGAAGGGCAACCTTTTTAACTGATAATGAGATTAAGGCCATGTAATATCTTCTAGATGAGACTGGTATGAAAGTATAATCTCCCAACAGGCACACCTCCGGCGTGAAAAGATCGGAAAGGCTCAAGAGGGGATCCATCCTCTGTCGGATGTCACCCCAAAGAATAGAAACTTTCAGGCATGACCAGAATATGTGATACAGCGTCCCTTCCTCCTGCCCACATCTGGAGCATGAGACGGAATCTGTTAGACCGAACCTGTAGAGCTTCTGGGGAGTATAATGTATATTATGCAAGATATGAAATTGTGCTAATCGCAGCCTATGCTGCGTAATATACTTGTGAACATTTCCCCAAAGAGCTGCCCAGTCTATTTCTAGCCTAGGGAAATACATTGCCCAATATGTCTTCGGTATGAATACTTCGGGATATTTGCAATTATATAAGCTTTTGTAAATATCGGATACCGAATGTCGGTGCCCCATTAATGATAGCAACATGTCCTGGAACCTTTTCCTATCTGAGATAGGCGGAACCGGTCCGAATTCTTTTGCTAACAAGTGCTTTAGCTGGTAAACTTTAAAAATGGACTTAGTGGGTAAGTCAAATCTGCTCAGAATAGTAGTGACTGCGAGCCATGAACCGTCTTGCACCACTAAGTGAGCAAGCCTGACATTACCCAATTGTGGGAGCCAATTGAGACTGATTGGCTTGTTGTCAGTTTTTATGTTGGGGTTACCCCCAATGGGTTGGGCCAAGTCAGTCACCTGTCTATATTCCATACTTGAACATATCTGTGCATGTACCTTCACCGAGGTCGCCAATGGGGTGAATTTCAACTGTGGGGGGAGGTCGCTCCGTCTTATATGAAGCAACAATAATGGTACCAGGCCACACTGCTTAATAACAGTTAGCTCTATTCGCAGCCATATAGGGAGGCCCTCTTCTGGATCAGTGTCGCCCACATTATCCAACCATCTCAAGTATTTTACTACGTGACTCGCCCAGTAGTAAAATATAAAAGATGGGAGGCGGAGACCTCCTCTATCCTTGGGGTCGGCCAGTTTATAATATGTAATTCTGGTCTGTCTTTCAGCCCAGATAAACATTGTTATTATTGCATTGACTTTACGGAACCAGGAGATGGGAATCCATATATTGAGCAGATTCAATGGGTAAAAAATTCTGGGGAAAAAGTTCATCTTGATAAGATTAACTCATCCCCAAAGTGAGATGGGTAGCTTAGACCATCTGTTTAGGTCTACCTCTAAGATTTTAACTAGCTCATCCAAATTCAACTTTAAGAACTGGGCTGGTTCTCTTACCACGTGAATCCCCAAATATTTTAAGGAGTTTGGAGTCCAGGACATGCCACATTGAATGACTAGCGACTTATTCACTCTGTAATTAAGCGGGAACACCAATGATTTGTCAACATTCAACTTATAATTAGAGAGCATAGCATACTCCTGGACCACCTCCAGCAACGCCGGTATTGAATTATCTGGATCTGTCAACTGCAATAATAGATCATCAGCATATGCTGATATTTTGACCTCGTGCTCCTGGATAAACACCCCTTGGATCCGGGAAGAGTGCTTTATCTGGTGGATAAGGGGTTCTAAATATAAAATAAAGAGCAATGGTGAAAGGGGACAACCCTGCCTGGTGCCTGAATAAAGTAGGAACTTTTCGGAAATCGCTCCATTGACTATTACTCTAGCGGATGGGGCGCTGTAGAGAGTTCTGATCCAATTCTGGAAGAGCTTCAGAATCTTGCAAGCATTTAAAGTCATAAGTAAAAAATTCCAATTCACTCTGCCGAATGCCTTCTCTGCATCGAGTGAAACTAGAACCGCTGGGTAAGGAGCGTCTCTGGTTTCGGAGAGGACGTACGACAGAGTTCTAAGACGGTCCAATGAGGATGCGTCCCTTCATGAACCCTACTTGTTCTGGCCCTATCAAATCAGGAATCACTGGAACCAGACGGTCTGCCAGTATCTTAGCTAGAATTTTAATGTCTTGATTCATTACAGATATAGGGCGATAGCTTGCTGGTAATTCCGGATTCTTCCCAGGCTTCAGAATTAAAACTATTAAAGCTTCCCACAAGGCTGAATCCGTTTGTGCACCGGATAATATATACTGAAATAGGGACATTAACATAAGAAGCAGTAGATTTAGAAATTTCTTGTAAAAGTTGGCCGAGAACCCGTCCGGGCCAGGTGACCTGTCAGAGGGTAACGCCTTGACCACTCTGATAATTTCCTCTGTGGTTATTGGACAGATTAATCGGTCCTGTTGGAATTCCAACAATGAGGATAGTCCGGAAGCGTCCAGATAACTGTCTGTGCTGGAATCAGGTACCGAGTTTTTAGCACTATACAAATTAGCATAGTACCTCTGAAACTCCAAGACTATCTCCTCCATTGTTGTCATTAGCATATTGTTTGTTGGAGAACGTATTGCCAAAATATGCCTATTCGCCTCCATTTGCTTGATCCTCAATGCCAGCAGCCTGCCAGCCTTTTTACCCATATCTGAGTATGCCGTTTTGGCCTTGAGGATCGCAAATTCTGCTTTGTCTCTCAATAATTCTAGGTAGTCGTCCTTCAATTTGATCAACTCCTACTTCTCAAGCTCAGATAGGGGTAAGTCTGATCTTGCTTCTTTATACTGAATTTCCTGTAACAACCCTTTCAGCTTCTTATCTTTTTCTTTCTTTCTGAAAGTAGCTAAGCTGATTAAGGCTCCTCTCATAAATGCTTTGAAGGCTCCCGAGAGCATATCTGGCCTTGCCACAGAGCCAGAATTAGTTTCTGTGAAGTGATGGATATGCTCACTAATTGTTTGGACCATTTTATCCTCTTTTATCATTTGGTTATTAATCTTCCACCTGAGAGATTTCTTAGGGAAAGAAGGTGACGCTAATTTACATATGACCAGTGCATGGTCTGAAGGGGGGCCTGGCTGTATGAGGGCTTCAACAACTCCAGGAAGGAGTCTTTGAGAGAGGAATATATAGTCAATACGAGATGCCGTATGTGCACAGGGGATAAAAAGGTAAATTTCTCTCTAAGGGTGCAGTACTCTCCAAGCATCGCAGAGGGCATACAGCTCCAAGAGTTCGGACAGAGCCTTTGAGCTGGTGAGCTTAACTCTACCCGTGGAACAGGAACGGTCCGTCAAGGAATCCACAACAACATTCATGTCTCCTCCTATAACCATCGGCAGTGCTAAGTATGGTTGCAATACGTCAACTAACTTCACAAAAAAGTCAGGGAAATCTTAACTGGGCCTGTATAAAGTTCCCAGAATGAGTTCATTGGCATAGAGATAACAGTGAATAAACAGGAAGCGACCCTGTGGGTCCCTGAGTACTTGCTTCAGTACAAAAGGAACCTTCTTGCTAATCATTATCAGGACCCCAGCACTGTTAGTGGTCCCCTCGGGGGAAAAAACATGCCCGATCTGTAAGTGTCTCATGCAATTAACCTCCGAGTCTAACAGGTGTGACTCCTGTATAACCACAATATCTATAGATAGTAACTCCAGATGCTTAAGGATTTTGTATTGTTTGACCCACTGCCTTAAACCATTAACATTCCAAGTTGCAATCTTTATAGTATTAGCCATATTCGCTAGGTTTGTAATAAGACCATGTTTTAAGTAAAGCCCCTAATAGCATATCTTCACTATAATCCCTATTGAGCTGTGCTGAGGCACCTCTCCCCCCACAGCCCTCCCCAATCCCCCCCACTCCTCCCTTACCCAGAAAGAACATGAACAAACACCCACATCCCTTCCCACCCTGTTCTTCCCTCCCATTGATAACCAAAACCCAATCCCACCCACCTCAAACCCCCAAGGAATGTGACACCTAAGATGTTAACTAAACCTCTGTGCCAATCATCCCTCAACCCTCCTGTCATAGTTATGTGATGCAGCGAGTCCTGATGCGGTCCACAGTCATTGCCCTCTCACCATCCCAAGGCTCACAAAGCTCATGCCACCTCAGAAAGCATTACGTTTCAGCAAGTGGCCATGTCCAGGCATCAGACTCAACATATAAACACTTGGCCCCTAAGAAGCCACCAGTGAAAGCCCTCGTTGTGGTCTCCACCTAGTGGCACTCTTTATCCACGATCGTTTCTCTCAGGGGAGCCATACCCTCAATATCGCCACTAATCCATGCCCCGCTTAACAGGGACTCTGTAATAATCACAAATCCCTGCCTGGGGCTGAATAATGAACCTTTGTCTGGCTGAGAGCTGGCCCCTAATAACATGTAGTTTCACAAAAGCAGCCCCCCCCCCCCGAGAGGTTAAATAAAACCAACCATGGAGAAAACTACTAAGTCTATCAGTTCTCAAAAAAAGGAGATAAAACATTAAGTCCATAATATTGAGAAAGAAGCTTGTTAATATCCTGGAAGTCTGCATTCTCCGGTACTTCTCTGACCATTCCGAGATGCCCTCAATTCACCTCCACTTTCACTTCCCCTCATTTCGGCCTGAAGAGATCAGGGAATTCTTTTTGTAGAGCTTGCGTGGCAGAATCTACATCTTCGAAGGATACCCAGGCCTCCGATACCATTACTTGAAAGTGGGCCGGGTACCCCATGCAGAATTTTATCCCTGCCGCGATGAGTTTGGTCACAACCGGGTGGAAGAGGGATCTTCGTTGTCGCACAGATGCCGGTAGGTCTTGTGTAATTCGAATTATCTTGCCTTCCCAAAGAACCTGATCTAATTATTTTATCTTGGATAGCAAATGTTGCTTCTCCTGGTAATTTAGTAATTTAACCAACAGGGGTCTGGGTTGCTGGCCTGGTGCTGGGATAGGGCGTAGCACCCTGTGAGCCCTCTCAAGGGTGTATGTGGCTCCAAAGGGAGATGGGCCCGCGATCTTCTCAAACAACTTCTGCATAAACAGAATCACATTGTGGCCCTCCTCCTTTTCAGGTATTCCCAGAATAACAACATTATTTCTTCAGGATCTTCCCTCTAAATCCTCGACTTTCTGCTCTAATTTTTTGATGCGCTGATGATTATTAATCGTGGCTTCCTCGATACGGCTTGCCATCTTCTCAAAAGAGGTTATTCGGGCCTCTGCATCCGAAACCTTGATATTTAACTCCTCCAGAGCCCCTGACAATTGTTTGATCTCTGTCACAACTGCTTTCATGTCGTTTCTTAAAGGCTGCAATTCCTCTCGGAGTAGCTCCAGTGTGAGAGGCTTTGCTTCTGGTGCAAGCACTTGTGAGGTGGTAGCAGTAGACGTCTTACCGCTTCCCGTCAACTGGGCCTTGGGTCTCTTCCCGGATTTCTTGGGGGAGACAGGTGGGGTGTGCTGAGGCATCGCGGATCGCATTTCTATGTCCATTTCCACCACTAATTGCTTTCACCACCACACCAGCAGTAAAATCTTCCTTCCGGATATTATTAATTTCTTTTCCAGGCGCTTTATTCAACAAAGTAAGCTTAGGAAAGCAGGAGTTCCGACCAAGTCCTGCTACTCAGGCTGCAGCATCACGTGATGTGATCTAATTTTTATAAGCAATGGCTCTAGTGCTAAAATAAATAGTACTAGTGATGGGGGCATCCTTGATGAATACTCCAAGTCAGATAAAAAAGGGTGGAAACATAAGAACATAAGAAAAGCATCTGCAGATAGGAACTCTAGAAATAACAATATTCAGTCTTACTATTGCTTTGACACTAGAATATAAAGTATAAATCTGCTTTAAAAAAACCAGGCCAAAGTTAAATTTGCTGTAAGCAAATATGACCATTCTTCCCAGTCAAATGTTTTTGTGCATCTAAAACAGCTAGAAGCATTGTGTGATTGAACTTTTGGATAGATGCATGATATTGCAGATCTTAAATTATTAGAGGTATGATGCCTAGTTACAAATCCAACCTGGTCTGGGCTTGCTAGGTCTATTCCTATTCCTAGACCCTATTCAATCTGGAAGCAAGAATTTTGGCCAGAATTTTTCCATTAATATTAATTAAATAAATTAGACTATAACTATCACAACTTAATGAATCTTTATCTTTCTTATGTAATACAGTGATAGCAGCTGTCTGCATTGACATTGGCAAATTTTGTGTTTCCTGTACTTTTATAAAAGCTCTAAAAAGTATTGAGACTATTTGTTGTCCCATATGTTTACAGAACTCTGATGACAGTCATCCATGTTCAGTGATTTTCCAGTTTTAAGGGATTTAATTGCTATGTATATTTCCACATCTGTAATAGGTGCATCCAATTGAGATCTAGCCTTATTTGAGATAGTCAGAATATTAGTTCCAGCTAGAAAAAATGTTCAAACACTATACTGGTGGAGTTATTTGAGATTTACATAAAGTCTCATAATATTCTTTAAATTTGCTACCCATCACCTCAGGTGATGTTTGAATTGCACCTGTGGATGACCTAATCCCTGGAACTTTATCTTCATGTGGTTGAGTTCCAGCGTGGGGTTCCCTGTAAGTGAACCTCTTCTGTGGAAGCAATCCGGTGTAGTCCAAAAAATAAATTGGAGCCTCGCCAACTCCAGGAGTCACTGGTTGTTTCGGGCTTGATGCTAGCCTGTGCCCAGGCTCCAGAAGCCAGGGTTGATGCTTATAATACTGCCTTGACTGAGGATCTGGTCCAGATTGCACCTTACTGCATTTACCCCTTGATCTCCCGGCGTCACTCACCATGGTACTATGTGGAGTTGTTCCAATTGTAAAATAAGGGCCATAGGTTAGAGTGTTCCTAGAATGGTCACACTCTGAGGAGGACAGGTTGGCACTATGACTCCCTTATTTGAAGTATCAGCTGGCAGCTGGTCATAGGAAGTCTGAATGTTTGTCCTGGTCATTCAATTGCTGTGGCAGGAAATCATCCAGCTGTGCTATTCCACACTGCTGACAGCTGGTTAAACCTCCTCCTGTCTCCAGTCCAGAACAGCCATTTCCACAGAAAAATGCAAGCAGTTAGGATGATTTTTTGCAGATGAAGTGGCCTCCATCAAAGCATTCATTACCTCCTCCAGCCCAATTCTTACTGGGGGTGATCGGTTCTCTGGGAGACAATATTCAATTCAATTCAATTCAATTCACTTTATTTACCAGGTAAGATCACTGGTCCAAGGCCCTTTTTCTGGATCGACCCAGAGCTTCACACACAAAGAAGCTTAGATGTCATACAAATACAAAAATTATACAAAATACATTAATGACAACAACACAGTACATAAAATCATGCAAAATAGTACCTAGAAACAGTTACACACTGCAAAAAATTGCAGATAATGGAACAATCCAAGGGCAATGAATTCCAGAAAATTGAACATTGTGAGGAAAAAGCTCTTTCACCCATACAAGTAACAGATTTTGGAATGAATAACTGTTGCATATTAGATGATCATAGCAACCTAGTATCGACCCTTATATTTATTAAACTATACAATGGAGATTTACAACCCTGACCTAATATATTATAAGTCAAACAAGCCAGGTTATAAGAATACACCAATTTAGGAGGGAGCCAGCAGAGATCATTGTATAAAACACAATGATGTGTTTTAAATGGTTTTGCCAAAACAAATCTACAGATGGAATTAACAGTTTTATTAACTAAATCCAGATCCCTCTGTAACAACTGAGTAAACAAAAAAGAATTATAGTATAGAATTGACACTAATACACTTTTAGATATCTGGTGTTTTCACTTTGATGTACCTCCAAACACAATATACTGGCATATGATCACTAATACCATCAGGGTAAATCCCACACTCAATTATCCTATTAACTGTCTTAGTTAAGATCCAATCAATTAAGGTATGTTGATTACTACGATAATTCATTCTAGTAAAATCCATGTTGGTCTGAGTTCCAGCTGGTTTTGGGCCATCGAGGTCCTTCAGGTGTTCGCTAGTTTGCGTCCTACCACCTGTGCCTTGGACCAGGGTCCGACGTGGCTTATTATTGGCTGCTTGGACTCTTTGGGCCCTGTGTTTGCTGAGCTCATCAAGGGGTCATTAAGGGAGGGAGTTTTTCCTACCTCTATGAAAGAGGCTGTTGAAAGACCCCTCCTGAAGAAACCTTCTCTTGATCCTGACATTCTTGCAGACTATAGGCCTGTCTTTAAGCTTCCCTTTTTAGGGAAGCATATAGAGAAGGTGGTGGTTGATCAATTTGTAGAGCACATGGAGTCACTTTCCATCTATGAACCTCTCCAGTCTGGATTTTGGCCTTGGCACAGCACTGAGAAGGCTTTGGTCCAGGTAGCTCATGATCTCTTCATGGCAAGGGACCAAGGGCATTATACCATTCTGGTGCTACTGGACCATTCATCTGCATTTGACACGGTTGATCATGAGGTGCTGTTGGATCGACTGCAGGAATATGTGGACACTACTGGTACTGTATTGCACTGGTTCTACTCATTTGTAACTGGAAGATCGCAGCGTGTGGTCCTCGGAAATTTTTCCTCGGGATCCATTGTACTGCCTTGTGGTGTCCTGCAGGAGTACATAATGATACCTCTGTTGTTCTCTATGTACATGCTTCCACTAGGAGAGATCATTAGATGGTGCAACTTGGGTTTTTACTGCTATGCAGATGATAACCAGTTGTACTTGTCTTGTGCTCCCGATGATCTGTCCACCTCGGATACATTTAGCCGAGATCAGTGACTGGATATCTGTTAACTGGTTGTGTCTCAACCTCAGGAAGGCGGAGGTTATGGTGATTGAGCTGGGTTGAGGGGAAATTTTTTTTGCAAATGGGAGGCTCCCACCACTTTCTGTGAATGTTTGCCCTATCTCGGTAACTGGGGTGGTGAAGGATCTTGGTGTTATTCTTGATGATTGGTTGGACCTTGAAAAACAGGTCACGTCAGTTGTCAGGGCTGTTTTTTTCCATCTTTGTAATGTCACCAGGATCCTCCCATTCCTGTCCCCCCTGACCTGGCTATGGTCATCCATGCCTTTGTCACTAGTTGACACTATTAGTAAAATGCACTATACCTGGGGTTATCTGGAGGGATAATACGTTGCCTGCAGCTAGTGCAGAATGATGCAACCAGGATGCTGACTGGGACTTCCATGAGTGACCATGTCACTCCTGTCCTACACTCTCTGCATTGGCTGCCTGTGAGTGTACATATCACCTTCAAGATTGGCTTGTTAACATACAAGGCCCTACACAGTTTGGGACCTGACTACAGTACCTTAAAGAGCTCCTGATTCCGTACTCCCTGGTCCACCCCCTATGCTCCACCAATGCTAACTTATTAGTTGTTCCACCTTCCCGTTTAAGGAGATCTAGAGACAGGGCCTTTGGGGTGTCTGCTCCACTGCTTTGGAATTCCCTTCCTCTTTATATTAAGGCTGCCAGCTCAGTGTAGGCTTTTAAAGCCTCTCTCAAAACTTATTTGCTTAAAAAAGTTTTTGATCTGACTTAAATTTTTATTCTGGGGTCATTTTTAACTGCTTTTATTTTTTTTCATGTATTATTTTATGTGAAGTGCTCTGAGCCCTTGGATAGGGTGCTATATAAATAAAATTTGCCTTGCCTTTAGTTTTTTTCAGACATTTTCTTAAGCCCGAAGGCCAAAAATCAGCTATGTTTGTCTCCAGACTCACAGCAAGTTTGTTTCAGTGGAAATAATGCTTATTTTGCTTTTTTATGTAAAATGTTATTGACATTTAAGTCCTACTATGACTATGCCCATCAGTTTAAACTGCAAAGTCTCTAAGTCTGTATTCGCTTTCGTTTTCTTTGCAATGGAGAAGGTAATAATTCTGCCTCTGATAAATGTTTTATAAGCATCCCACAATGTTTGCTCTGAAACCTCTCCAGTATCATTTATTCTAAAATAATGCTCAGTTTCTTGCTTAAACCAAGTAGGAAACTCAGGGTCATTTAGAAGAGATGTAGTGAATCTCCTTTGCCTTTCTGCTTGTGTTACTGTAGATTTTAAAGCTAGACACACCCTTATTGGGGCATGATCTGAAATTACTAGGTTTCTTGTTGATAACATGAAGACCTCAGATAGCAGATTTAAAAAAAAATGTTTTAATTTATATTTTAGTCCCAATTTTACCGTATTTCTCCCAACCCTGCCCAACAGCCATGCGTGATTGTGGAAGTACGAGCATGCTGCGGTACCGGGACGCCCTCCCACTGCTTGTCTCCTGCTCGCCTACACTGCCCATGGACCTCCATCTGGGGGCAGTGAAACTACAGCGGGTGACAGTGTACTCCCCTGGAGAGAAGAGCTGCCTTTCAGCTGCTCAATCCCGCTCCCTCCGTCTCCCCCTTGCTGGTTCTCTGACAACCCAGGCTTGTTCTCGAACCTGAGTCACCAGCGTGATGCGAGGTAAGGCATCCAGCGCCTCAGTCCTCAGGGCCACTGGGCTAGCAGATAGTAGATTTTGAGAAAGAAATATGTAAAGTAGTTTAATCTGCTGTGTGAGTTACACACAGTAGAATAATACGCACAGTCTGTACGAGTAGGGTTTGTCAGTCTCCAGATGTCATGTAGTCCTAAATTTGAGCATAATTTCTGAATGAGAAAGACATTCTTTTGACATTTCTCCATGGGGATTACTCCTACCCATGAATGAATCAAGGACAGTGTTTAAATCGCCTCCCAATATGATAGAGAGAATATGAAAATCATCACTTAAAACAGTGTCTATAAAAAATTCTGGTTTGTTTCTGTTTGGTGCATATACATTAACATAGAAACATAGACTTTGACAGTAGATAAGGACCACTTGGCCCACCCAGTCTGCCCATTTCCCTACCTTTTGGATAAGCTGTAGAGCCTAGTTAACCAACAGTCTACTTACTCCTACCCTCCACCAGAATTGCCTTATGTCTGTCTCATGAATTCTTAAATTCCCCCCACTGTTCTTCCAGAAGAAGGAGAAAATTGATAGCTAAAAGTAAACTATTCCACACATTGGCTACCAGTGTAGCTAAACTACAGTGGAGCCTGCCAGGATGCAATGCAGTAATCCACATCAAATGATATGTCTCAAAACACTGCATCACAAAAGGGCCCAACTGCCCCAAATTATATCATTCCCTACAGCATACTGTAGCATCCTGCAATAATATTGCAAGAAACTGTGCCACATCATGGCTGACACTACCACATATTCTAACTGTAATGTTAAAAGGAGGTATAAACTCAAAATGATTGCAACAGACCTATCCATCTTCAGCACTGGTGATAATTTTTACCTAGATCCAGAGACTAGGGGCTCAATTCTCAAAAGCTTATGCCTGGCATAACTTGACTTGTGCCCCCAATAATGGTGCCAGTAGCAAGTTATGTCAGCAGTTGCAACATGCGGTATTCTGCAAAGCAACCTGTGACATGTCATAGGCTGATTGCGCCAAAGTGGACTTACGCCACCAGTTACACTGTAAACTCCCTGTGACATGGCAGTAGTTGTGCCCTATTCTGGAAGGGCATCTTCCGAGTCCCCTAAGCGCTATTCTAAAACACCTCCAGAGAACACCCTTCAAAGTACAGTTACACCAGCAAATAGCTGGTATAAGTGTACTTTGCAATGACTGGGGGTTGCACCAATGTGCCGCCTGCCCGATCCCCCAGTATATGCAACCCTCCCAGCCCCATGCCCAAACCAGTAGTAAAACCCTGCAGGGCTATTGAACCCCCCCCCAATCCCCCAATGATGTTTTAAAAGATCCACAGGGCTATGGGACCCCCCTGCCCCCGATCCTCCAATGATGTTTTAAAAGACCTGCAGGGCTACGGGACCCCCCTGCCCCCGATCCTCCAATGTTGTTTTAAAAGCTCCACAGGGCTATGGGACCTCCTTGTCCCCATCCTCCAAAATTATGCACATCAAAGCACACAGGCTAGCACCTCCACTCCCCGATCCTCGGAATTATGATATGCAATAAAAATTAATTAACAAAGCCCCTGATCTCCCTGGTAGTTTAGTGGTTCCCCACCCACCCCATCTGGCAGTACTAGTCCACCCAGACCCCACCACCCTTCCTCAGTCAGCAACTGGCTCTGCTCATGTCCACCACCATGGCTAATTGCCAACTGAGCTCGTGATGAGCGTACCATTGTAATAGTACACGCTCAATGAATGAGCTGTCATTCATTGATCATGTACTTTTGCAGTAGTATGTGCTCATACGGAGCTCAGTCAGAGGCTGGCCGTGGTGGTGAGAGGTGGGCTTTGCCAGTTGCTGGCTGGGGACTGGTGAGGGGGGTGCTGGGTGGACTAGCACTGCAGGGTGGGGGGCCACTAGACTACCAGGGAGATTGCGGGCTTTGTTAATTCATTTTTATTGCATATTGTAATTATGGGGATCTAGGAGTGGAGGTGCTAGCCCTGCAGGGCTTTTGCTTTTAATACGGGAATGGGCATGGTGGGGGGTGCTAGACCTGTTGGGAATAGGGCATGTGTTTGAGGCATTGGACATGGGGGTAGCCCTGTAGGTGTTTTGTTTGGGGTTTGGGACATTGGGAGGGGTTGGGGTCCACTAACCCTGCAGGGCTGTACAGTGGGGGCATTTGCTCCTGCATTTGTGCAAGCCACAGGCTTGCAGGCCAACCATTCCGGTACTCCATCCATTTGGTGTACCAGTACAGTTAGCGCAGGTCACGGGACTTAGCCACGGGGACTCTGCCTGATAGAGAATCAGGCGCAGGTTCCATGGCTCAACTGTGTTTGGCGCAAGTCGCAATTGGCGGCGACTTGCGCCATCATTCTAGAATCGGACCTCAGATCTTTTTAGCGTGTAAAATAGAGTTTTGAATACAGTGCAGCTAAATAGTCAACAACACCCCCACCGAAGGCACTGTATAGATATTTGCTTTTCCAGAAGTCTGTAAGTATCAGCAAATTTGCACATTGGGTTAAAAGATTTATCACATTTCTGCATTTAACAATGCTGTAGTTTATATCTACCAATGTCCATAGTACTTTCAGCAGTTAGATAAATACACAAATGTTATAGTTTGTGGAAGTACGAAGATATTCCTCACATTCATTAAATTTCGATCTCTTAAAAAAAAAATTCAATTTATTAAAAGAAAATTATGCATTTCTTTTCTTAACTCACGCATTTGCTTGCTTCCTTGCCCATTATTGGAATACTATTCAATCTAAGCAATCTATTTGCATGAACTCCCTTGCTCTTCATTGCATTCGGGCAAATGCTTGTTAAATAGACTTTTAGGCGTCTCCTTAAGCGCATCTCCACTCTTTTTCACTCAATAGGATTAGTCCTCACTATCATAAGATCTATTCTCCTTGACGATACCTAGATAAGATACTTACTGTGGTCACTCTAAACACGTACTTATAAACATTTTGCTGTGCACCTGTCAGTACAGGCCAAAATCCTTAGAATGAACATTATCCTCTACACAATGCTCATAATGGGGGGGGACACCTGTGGATTCTCCTTGTACTCCTTCTGTATCCGGATCCCTGCAGACACTGCAACCAATCACAGGATGCCCCACAGGGGGACTAGAGGCTGACCTTGCTCTACCGCAATACCTTAACAGCATTAAGAGATTGGGAATGTGTTTATAACTTCCCCCAACTACAACTTCACCCATGGTTAACCTACTATGGAGGGACGCAGTCAGTTTTATTATTGTCAGACACACAGCTCCCCCTCCATACAGTAAAAACTTCACTGCTCCTCTCAGTCAGAGTTTTAGTCACTGCTCTCCTAGGAGGACAAAGCATCTCACCTGGGATTCATAGAACACTGACTCAGAGCACAAAGAAGTGGGCAAAAGCAAGACTATACAAACTATCCCTTGCTGCAATCATGAAACTTCTGCTCTTACTACTATGCTCAGAAATGTGGAACTTAATCTAGGGCCTCCAGAGGTTATTGCTGCACTTTCCGACCTAGCCAAGCTTAATGGATTAAGCTTCCTCCATGTTAATGTGTGCAGCCTACTAAAAAAGATCACTATGATCCAAGGATGGGTTAACCATACCATACCAGATATATTGGTGGTCTCTGAGACATGGTTTAGGCCTACCACAGCCTACAAGGATATAAATTTACCCAACTACCTACTTTTCAGAGCTGACCAACAATCTGGGGGAGTAGCTATATACGTGAAGGACAACCTGACTGCAACCTGCCTCACCTCATCTTCCATCGTGCAAGAATTTGAATGCCTACTGTATCCCTTAAAGTGGCAATTTCACATACCACATCCTTGCAGGTAATAGGCTGCTCTAGACCTCCTACTGCTGGTCTCAAACTATTATCACATCTAGGTGAGATAATTGAAAATGGGTCTCTAGAAACTATTATTATTGGGGACATAAATCTAAACTGGTTTTCCAAGGCAGCTACCCCCTTATTATCATTCTGTTACACATGTGTTTTACACAGCTCATCAATGAGCCTACCAGAATTAATAATAAGACACCAAGTAATAGCACACTTCTAGATGTTATTCTGGTGAGCAAGCCTCATCTATTCTCCCACGTTGGAGTCCTTTTCAGTGATATTAGCAACCACTGTTTCATTGCTAGCATAAGAACAACCGATAAACCCGCATCCCCCACAAAGTTTATAGTGAGGAGATCGAAGCAGAATTTTAACATCCATGCATATCTGGAAGATATGAAGTGCTCCACACATTGTCAAGAGTTTTACTTAGCAAATACGGTGGATACAGCATATGATGTCCTTAATGACATAATCACAGGAGCTCTTAACAAATATGCACCAGTATCTAAAGTGCGTATCAAAAACAAAACTTGTCGTTGGTTCACACCAGACCTTAAATCCGCTCTCCTAGAGAGAGAGAGACAATCTATGGAAAAAGGCACGTAAAACAAAGACACCATCAGACTGGGGGCGGTTCAAAAAGGCCAGGAACATATGTACCAGGAAGGTCAGAGATGCAAAGGCTGCTTACTATCATGCTGAACTAGACTCCTTCCATAACCCCACTAAATTCTGGAACACTATAAATGAGATAGCTGGACATGCCCAAAGTAATTCACTCCCAGCCAAGATAATCACTGGGACATCCATCATCAATGACAGACTGGAAGTCCTAGAGTCATTTAACAATCACTTCATGACCGCAGGATTAGCATTTGACAACTCTCCTGCAAACCCAATGCGATCCCAGTTAGGCATACAACTTACCCAAACTCTGGTAACCAACTCTACCTTCTCCTTCAAATCAGCCACTTTGGAGCAAGTGGCAGACTTAATATGCCAACTGGACATCAAGAAAAGTGCAGGTGCGGACTCCCTCGACCCCTACTTCTTAATGATTGCCGTGCAGGTACTAGCAGTACCGATAACACATTTATTTAACCTTTTGTTACTACTAGGAACTATCCCTTCAATTTGGAAAACTGCACAAGTCATTCCACTATTGAAATCAGGGGACTCTTCTGACCTCAGCAACTACAGACCAATTTCCATCCTCCCTATACTATCCAAACTGCTGGAAAAGATTGTAAGCACACAATTGAGAGCCTACCTTGAATCAGCTAACCTCTTAAACCCAGCACAATCTGGATTTAGAGCCAAACATAGCACCATTACAGCCCTTGCAAAAGTAATCAATGACTGGCAATTAGAATTGGATAAAAAAAAATTGTGTCTGCGCTGTGTTTTTAGACTTGAGTAAGGCATTAGACACAGTTGACCACAAACTGCTCCTTTCCTTCCTGAAATCCATAGGGCTGGATTCAAACTCCTTACGATGGTTCAACAGCTGCCTTACTGGATGGGCTCAGCAGGTTAAGGCTAAAGGGGAGCTGTCCCCACTTAAACCACTGCAAAGAGGAGTACCCCAAGAATCCATCCTCGGTCCTATCCTATTTGCCATATATTTCAACAGTATTGATAAATAACCTCACCAAGGCCACTGTACACCTATTTGCTGATGATACGGTGCTGTATGTCAGCCACCCTTCTCCAGAGGCAGCCTGCAAAGAATTACAAGCAAAGTTCAATCTACTCTAACAACAACTCCTGAACAAAAAACTTCTGCTCAATGAAAAGAAAACAAAAGGCAATGTTTTTCTCTCCCCACACGCATGCAGGATATTCAGTCCCAAGCACGCTCCCATACGTATCCACTGTCCTTGGTGAAAATCTTGAATTTGTCACAAAATTCAAATATCTGGGTGTCTGGCTCAACAGTAGACATTCTTTCATAGAACATATGGAAGAACTACTAAAAAAACTTTGACAAAGACTTGGACTTTATTTTAGAATAAACATTTTCTCACAAGTGAGGCTAAGCAAAAGCTGGTCCAGGCCACATTTCTTTCTGTAATCGACTATGATATTTTATTATACAGTCATTACCCCATCTCATACCTGAAAAAATTGGATACACTCTACCACAGGGCCCTGAGATATATCACAGAACTCCCATTCAACACCCACCATTGCTCCCTTTATGCTGCAGTTGTATGGATCTCGCTTCAGTTCAGAAGGGACAGAAATGCTACACTATGGATCTTCAGAGCAATATCCAAGATGTTGCCAAAATATGTCTCGGACTGCTTCACACAAGTAACCTTAAATAAATATGCCCTAAGAAGCTACACTTTCATCATGCTCAAAGTGCCCAAAGTCAATTCTCACTTTGGTAAGACTGCCATTAGTTTTGTGCTATCCTCCCTATGGAACAATATGCAGAAAATATTGAAACTGAGTATACCTATATCCATTACATCCTTCAAATCCATTTAATCTAGGCCTATCAAGGAAAAATGCAACTGTTTTTGACAGTAGTAGAGAATAATCATCTTCTTCTCCTTCATCTCATAGTCTGCCCCGACCACTGATGCTCTCCGCTAATTTCCAGGTCCTGCATTCCTACCTTACTTCTCACTTTTTTATCATGTCATCATATAGTGCCTTATAATTCCTCCATGTCACATTCCCTACTCCTTCATCATCTATTTCCACCCTCCTTCCGTCCCTCCCTGCCTACTTGCATCCCTCCCCTCTCTCTCTTTCTTTCTCTCTCAGCCCTGCCAACTTTCACTGCTAAGACCAACATTGCCTTTTTTCTTTTGTCACCCAGCCCTGATTGTAGTATCTCTCCCCCTCATCTCTCCCCTTAGCACCACTTCCTTCATCTGCCCAGACTGCTCACTGCCCATTCCTCCACCTCTGACAAATCACCTTATACTTTATACCTTAGTCACCACATATTCTCTCTCCACCCCCAAATTTGTGTTCTCCCAATTTCCTTTTTTATGTAAATATGTGAATTTGTGTCAATAGATCTTGCATAATTGTATATATCCATGTGTTGGTATCCTTTATGCCATTATATCCTGTATAATCTGTTCCTTCATTGTGTTGTGTTCCTTGAATTGTACTATATTTTTATGTAACTGACCTTTGACCTAACCAGGTCTATCTTGCAAATGAGCTCTGCTCAACGATGTTCACCTGGATAAATAAAGACTTGATTGATTGATAGTAGGCCTTCCATAAATCATTTTTGGTATATATCAAATATTTATTCAGTGTGTTTTCCTGCTAATTTATTTATTTGGAAAATGTTTCACCAGGAAAGACATCATGAGCTGTAAACAGCTTGTTTCTGAAAGTGTCCTGGGTGGGGGAGGGGTACAAGAATTGGGAGAACAGGCAAACACATAACAATAACAGAGCAATACAAGTACAATTACTAAAACAAAACAGAGTAGTACAATTACAGTAACATCATATACCAGACAGATGTGTACTGCACAGATATTCCTGAATCAATTGGTCTGCAAAAGTTGTCCAAACTACTTTAGACTCTATCACAGGGCTGTAAACCTGGGTAATATGCACTGTCATCCCATAAAGTAACTGTAGACATTTTGTGCACATACCTTAAAATATTGTTGGTCTGTTCAGGCCATCCAAATTTCTCTAGGTTCCTACACAGAGCAATGTCTATGCTGAAACTATGCATTTATTCCAAATGCTAGTACTAGTATGCATGTCTGATAATTGTTTCTTCTTAATAGAAGTTACACTGGGCTAATTGAAGTGAGGTATGGGAGAGAATGCAGTCCAGGACCTTACAGTTACAACTGTAATTGCAAAAGCTAAAGCTTATTCTATGCATACCAATACAATATCTTAGATACTGGCATGAATAGTATGAATCTGTTTAATATTTAGAAGGCACAACTATACGATACCTGCATGTATAAATTGCAATTCAACTGCAGTTATCAACTTATTTGGAAATATGTGGTTCTCACAGTTCTTGTTTGCTTTATCTCAAGTCCACTGAGCCATAATTGCCTTACTTTAGCAATAAAATGCATTCTTGCACATCTCCATAAATTGGAACATCCCAGCTACCTCATGTGCCAGGGAACAGATCCTCCTGGAAGCGTTCCAGGAAGGCTTCCTGACACAAAGGCAACAGAGCCAACTAGGGAGGGGAAGATTCAGGACCTGGTGCTGATGGACGTTGAACAAGTCAAAGACATTGGGGTGGAGGACTCCCCTGGCAGGAAGCGACCACTGCACTGTGTGATTCTCACTCAATGTAGGAAAGGAGGCAGCCAAAACAAAGACTAAGGTCCTGGACTTTAAAAGGGCAGACTTTGGCAGGATGAGTATACTGGAAGGGAACATAGTTAGCATCCACCAGACAAGGACGCTGAGCAAAAATGGACAATTATCAAGCTGGACCTGGCTGAGGCCACTAGCACATGTGTAAAGAGCCAGAGCAAGAAAACCAGGACCAAGAAGCCAAGCTGGATGGACAGGAAGGTAGAAGAGAAGGTGAGGGAAAAGAAGGCTGCATTTAAAAGCTATAAAAGACCCAACAGAGAGGAGGATAGGGAGGCATACATAAGGAATTCCAGGGAGTTGAGTAGAATAGTAAGGGCAGCCAAGATGTTGAGAGAGCTGAGGCTAGCACAGGGGATCAGAGAAGGGGAGAATAATTTATTCAGGTATAAAATGCAGCAGAGAAAGAGTAAGGTAAGATTGTCAGGATCAGGAATGGCAGTGAAAGGGCAGAAAAGGGGTCAGAGCAGGCAGAAGTACTCAACAAGTAGTTCTGTTCAGTATTCACCAGGGAAGGGGAGGGAAGGGCCCATAGCTAAGGGGGGAGGAGGAGGTTACAGATAGAGAGATCACAGTGGGTAGGATGATGGAGGGCCTTAAGTACCTGAGGGTAGATAAGGCACCTGGGCCAGATAGAGTTCATCCTAGAGTCCTGAGAGAGTTGGCAGAGGTCCTGGCAGAGCCACTGGTGGACCTGTTCAACACCTTCCTAGATACGGGGTGCATGCCCATGGACTGGAGGGTGGTGCATGTGGTACCCCTCCATAAGAGTGGGCCCAGGGACAAACCAGGGAACTATAGACTAGTGAGCCTTACCACAATTAAGGGTCTGTGGCTCACCCCAACCCCCCGGAGGTCGAGAGGGCCGTTGTCATCGGACCAGAGGCTCTCCCCCACCCCTGAGGACTGAATCTCTCTGCCCAGTTCATGGATCCTGTTTTAGGGTCTGGGGCTCACTCCCACCCCACGGAGGTCGAGAGGGCCGTTGTCGTCAGACCGGAGGCTCTCCCCCACCCCCAAGGACTGAATCTCTCTGCCCAGTTTGTGGATCCTGCTTTAGGGCCTGGAACTCACCCCCAACCCCCGGAGGTCGAGAGGGCCGTTGTCGTTGGACTGGAGGCGCTCCCCCACCCCCAAGGACTGAATCTCTCTGCCCAGTTTGTGGATCCTGCTTTAGGGTCTGGGGCTCACCCCAACCCCCCCGGAGGTCGAGAGGGCTGTTGTCATTGGACCGGAGGCTCTCTCCCACCCCCAAGGACTGAATCTCTCTGCCCAGGTAGACGCCACGACCGGCGCTCCCTGCATCTAAGGGGGCTGCTCAGAGAACTGAATTGGCACCTTTTTTTTGCAATTTAAAAGAAGAAACCTAAAAAAAAAAAAGACATTTCCATTACTTCTGTCCAGCAACAGTGAAGCTAGGGTTTTGTTTTTACTTGTGCTGCTCTGGATTTAGGATTACTTTAGTTGCACTGTTGCCATAATTTATTTTTAGAGCAATTATCCTGACTTAAAGCCTAAACTTGATTCTGTTTGCATGCTAGCAGCCAATTGCGGTCACAGAGGTAATCGGATCAGCCCCCAGAAATTGGTATTTAACGTCTCCTACCTCTCCTTTCCTTGGCTTTTCGTGGATCCTGCTTTAGGGTCTGGGGCTCTCCCCCACCCCCGGAGGTCGAGAGGGCCATTGTCATCAGACCGGAGGCTCTCCCCCACCCCCAAGGACCGAATCTCTCTGCCCAGGTAGATGCCACGACCAGCGCTCCCTGCATCTAAGGGGGCTGCTCAGAGAAGTTCTCCACAGTTGCTTTGGCGACTGCTCCCCACCACCCCATCACCCTCCCACCCTTTTCTGGCCTTAAATATAGGCGCAAACCACGCAATATGTTGTGTGGTCTCGTTTTTTTTTTTTTCTAACAGTGATGTTTTCCATTTGCTCGTTATAACGTCTGGCCACTAGAGGTCAGCTAATCCAGCAGATGTTCAATTAAACACTTTAGGTACTTTAACAACTTAGCTTTCCTTTTTACTTCAGCTACTCCTGACCCATAGAGGTTGCCTATTGCTGCAGGTGCTATCTAAACTTTTAATACTTTCTTACTTGCCTTCGCCCTTTTTTTCTGCATCACCCCATCTCACCTCTTGAATTCTTTCCCATTCTACACTATGGCTTACACAGCTCTGTTGACTCTCCTAATGAGTGCCTTCTCCCTACTGATACTTTCTGTGCTCTCCTGCCCTAAAACTCCTACCTCACCCTCCAACATTTACTCAATGGACAATTTTTACTTTTCAAATCTATTGGCTACAGCTTCACCCACCCCTATTCCCCTTACTGCACTTATTAGCAAGTGCCTGTGCCTGTTAACTAGGTTCCTCCTGTTCAGGTCAAAATTCTCCCCCAGAGCTTCAACTAGGGCTTGCTTTACGATATCTCTATGGATTTGTATCCTCTACCTTACGCTAGCTGGGGATATCGAGGCTAATCCAGGTCCTCCTAGGACACCCAACCTAGCACAACCTCCCCCATTGCTGTACCTCCCGAAATCCAATGGTCTCACCCTGGCTCACATAAACACTAGGAGCCTTCTAACCAACCTTCCCGACCTACAGGTTTGGATGAATGTGAACTGCCCGGACATCTTAACTATCACTGAGACATGGCTAAAACCCACAGTTACTGACTCCCAGTGTTCCTTTCCCGGGTACAATATGCTCCGGGCGGACTGCTTGGTGACAAAAAGAGGTGGTAGCCTTTGCCTCTACTACTAATCGCACCTAAACATCACACTCATACAGGACCCCCCTCTGCCAAATTGTGAAGTACTCCACTCCCTTCTTTTACTTGGCGGTGTTAAGAAACTCCATATCTTCTGTATATATGTCCCTCCCAAAAATTCCAAACAGGGTCTCTCGGAATTCATGGATAACTTGTTATCAGGAACAAGCAAAAACGACATTATCTGCCTCAGGGATTTCAACCACAACTGGTCAGAGAATAACTCAGCCCACCTATCATCAATCATTAGTAAGGCTAACCTATCCCAGCTCATCCAGGAACCCACTATAGTCTCTCGGGGGGGGTGCCTGCACCTCCCTACTCGACTGGATCCTCACAAATAGGAAGAAAGACTTGAACACAGCAGGCGTGCTCCCTGACACCATAAGCGATCACTATCCCGTTTACTGTGTCTGGGACACCTCCACCCCCTCTTTTCCCTCTAAAGTTGTTTCCTTCCCTAACATATCACACCTAAGCATTGATGCTTTCACAACTGATCTAGGCTTTGTTGACTGGTCTCCTCTCTACTTAACTGAGGACATAAACTATGCCACTGACTATTTTAACTCCGTTCTTCTTTCTCTGCAAAATCTACACATCCCCGTTACCACACGCAGGGTGGCAAGGAAGGTGACCAAGTAGCTCACGCTCCCCCTGCTTCAACTGCTGAAATGCAGGGACAAACTTTGGTCTGCGTGGAAGGTCTCTCGTCTATGTATTGACTTTGAAGCCTATAAGGCTTCACGGAACAACTGCAAAAAGCAAATACGCCTGGCTAAAAGCACCTACTATAGGAACCTCCTAAAGTCCTCTGCCAACAACCCTCAAACGTATTGGGCCCAAATCAAGGAAATTCTTGCCAATAACAAGCCTCAGACACCTACTGACATGAATATACAGGGCATTCACTGTAACAACCCGCTCACCATTGCCAATACTTTCAGTTCTCTCTTCTCCTCGCTACCGGCTGAAGCTCCAGAGGAGACCCAAGCTGATTGGCCCTCTCCTCCAACAATGAGCCCCACTCCTTCCACCTTTGTGTTGTTGCCAACCACGTACCTTGAAGTACGTAAACTTCTCAATACCATACCAGCCCGTGGGGGCCCAGGCCCTGATGGCATCCATCCTGGCATTCTCAGGCAGTTTGCTCCCTGGCTTGCCAAGCCGGTCACCAGGCTTTTCAATCTTTCTATCAGTACCTCCTCCGTCCCATCTGCCTGGAAAATGGCCAGAACCATCCCTATTCTTAAAAATGGCAATGTCAAACAAATAACCAACTATCGACCTATCTCTCTCCTCCCCACTCTTAGTAAGCTTCTTGAGAAACTAGTTCATCATCAGCTCTCAGAACACCTCGGCAAGTTCAATCTTCAGACCCCCTGCAAACATGGCTTTAGGCCTGGACACAGCACCACCACGGCTCTGACCCAACTTACCAGCGATATAAAAAGCAATATGGATATCGGCCTACTCACCGGTGCCATCTTCATTGACCTGTCCAAAGCTTTTGACATGGTTCATCACCAACTTATGCTGTCAAAGCTCCAATCCACTGGTGCCTCTGACACCACTCTATCATGGTTCGGTAGCTACCTGGACAATCGCACCCAGGCTGTAGCTTTCCAAAAGGCTATATCCTCCCCCAAAAGGATCACCCGTGGCATTCCTCAGGGGTCCATTCTTGGTCCTCTACTTTTCTCCCTTTCCTAAATGACATTCCAAACCCTTCCCATCACAGCTGTACTCTCATGTACGCTGATGACCTAGTTCTCTACTCGGCATCTAAATCGATGGAGAACATCAACCTCTCACTCTGTAATGACTTTCAGGTCCTTCAACAATGGCTCTTGAACAACCATCCACATCTTAACCTGGACAAAACTCGCGCCATGCTGTTCGGTTCTTCACAAAAACTACCCACCATGGTCCCAAAGCTTCTGGTTCGGTGCCGGGACGACTCCTCTATCACCAACACGTCCTCCTTCAAATACCTGGGGGTCACTGTAGATCCGTCCCTCGACTTTTCTACACATGTCAATACAGTCTGTCACGCTGTTAATGCGAAAATTGGTGGTGCCTACTGGGTGCGCTACTCCCTCACACCATCTGCAAGATTAACAGTAGCAAGGGGGGTGCTTCTCCCTCAGCTCCAATATGGACTACCTCTTCTTTACTCTGCCAGCTCCAGTGTGCTCAGCAGATGGGACACTTCCTATAATAATATCTGCAGATTCGCCTTATCTGCCCCACGCCTTACTCATCACTGCCTCCTCTACTCTGGGTTAAACTGGCTGTCACCCAAGGATCTCCGGGCCTACTCCCTAACTAGACCTCCTAGACCAGACTCCCTGGCTTACCTGCTGACCCCCGCTTCCCATACTCCCACACTCAGATCCTCCTCTGTGCCTCTGCTCTCATGTAGACCTTGCACCACAAAAATGGGTGAACCGGCTTTCTCTTACTTTGCACCTAAGTTCTGGAACTCTCTCCCCCCACAGGTCAAAAATGCTACCTCCCACCGGGTTTTTAAAAACTCACCGTTTTCTCACCTACACACCCTTGGTCACTGCCAATGCTCATAACGTAACCTCACTTGACCGCCGGCCTGTTGCCCAGACCTACTCCCATTTATTGCGACATTAAAGCTTTTATGTGTTTGTATCCTGGAGTACCAATTTGTTGTTCTTATCCACTATGTATGCTGTTATATTATTGCTTGCAACCTAATGTTTTCTTTAATGTAATGATGTATCACTGTAATTTGTGTACCTTTGTCCTGTACTCTCCTGGGTTGTGCCTGAAAATAGGCAGGATTGTTGCCTAGCACACTTACCCAGTTACCAAAAGCTAATAAATAAATAAATAAATTGTAGGAAAGCTAATGGAAAGTATACTCAAGGAAAGGCTGGTAAAATTTCTGGAAGATAATGGTCTCCAGGACAACAAACAGCGTGGATTTATCTCTGGCAGATCCTGCCAGATGAACCTGGTTGGCTTTTTTGATTGGGTGAAACAGGTACTGGATAAGGGTCATGTGGTGGACATCCTTTATCTGGACTTCATCAAGGCCTTTGACTTGGTGCCTCATGGAAGACTGACCAGCAAGTTGGGTAACCTGGGAGCGAGGAGGAAACTGGTTAGATGGGTCAAGAACTGGTTACAGGAGGGCAGCAGAAGGTAGTTGTGGGGAGTGAACTATCTGAGCCCAGAGCAGTAACAAATGGGGTCCCACAGGGATCAGTGTTGGGACCACTGATATTTAACCTTTTCATTGCTGACATATCAGATGGGTTAAAAAGAAAGATCAGCCTCTTCACTGACAACACTAAGGTCTGTGCGGATGTGAATGGGAGGAAGATAGTAAAGTACTCCAGGAGGATTTAGTAAGACTGGAGGGATGGTTGAACACATGACAACTTGGGTTCAATGACAAGAAGTATAAAGTTATGCACTTGGGAGCCAGAAACCCAAGAAAAAGTTCCTGGTTGGGGGGAGTGCAGCTATCAACGTCAATGCAGGAGAAGGATCTGGGTGTACTAGAAACAGGGGAAATGAACCACTCAGCCTGGTGCAGGAAGGCAGTGGCAAAGACCAACAGAATGCTGGGGTGCAGTGCGAGGAGAATCACTTCTAGGAGAGAGACAGTTGTCCTGCCCCGTACAGGTCCCTGGGGAGGCCACACTTGGAGTACTGCATGCAGTACTTGTGCTCCTGCTTGAAAAAGGACATCAAGCTGCTGGAAGGAGTACAGCTCAGGGCAACTAAAATGACCCTTGGACTGGTAGATAAACCTTGTGAGGAGAAGCTGAGAGAGCTCAATATGTATTCCCTGGAGAATAGAAGGGAGAGACGGGATATGATTAAGACTATCAAGTACCTAAGATGCATGAACAGGGTAAACACCAAGAGTATTTTCAAAGTAAAAGGTGGGAGGGAAACCAGGGGGCACAGTCTGAAATTGGAAGGAGGCAGATTCAGGAGGGAAATGAGGAGGCACTATTTAATCGAAAGGGAGGTTACAGAGTGGAATGCACTGCTAGAGGTGGTGGTATCATTGATGTCAGTGAGCAGCTTCAAGAGGGGTTGGGACAGGATCAAAGAGAGGGTCCAAACTGAGAGTGGGCAGCATGGTGTGAGAAGGAAGCAAGAGGAAAAACGGGGGCAGGAGGGGGCAGCTGCTGTCTAAAAGGCTGAAGTGCTGCACACTCGAGCAGACTAGATAAGGCCTATATCTGCTGGCAATTTTGTATGTTCGTATTATTTCAATATGCAGTTCCACGTTAGTGTTTTGCAATCCTGAAAATGTCAGTAAGGGATTAAATTAATCCAGAATGAATGCTAACATGGCAGAGTTCAGTGACCCCATGAATGTGTGTAGTGTGTGTGGGGGGGGGGTTGCTCACCTTGCAAGGTCTGTACTGGGCTGGCCATGCTTTCAGTTAGTTCAGCCTCTTGATTTGCTTCAGTACTTCAGAGTTAATCAAGTCAGGAACATCAAGTAAGAGAAAAAACAAACAATGTTTTATTCCTCAGGTATGCTCTCAGAAACTGGAAGAGGGGCTGTTTTTAGACCTGTTTAATATAGTAAAGCATTAGGTTGGTCTTCTGATTTCTCAGTTTGAATAGATGTTGCTGGCAAGTCAGAGTTTATAGGCACAGGGGACTGCCTTTCAAGGAGGAGTCCATGGATTCTGTGGATTTTCTACTGTTTATACCTGAGCTCGACTCTGTTTTCTGCAGATATGGCTGTGCAGTACTATTTGCTGGCCTTTAGTTCTGCCAGTATATTGCAGTTTAGTTTTTTTTTTTTTCTTGTACTCCATTTCGTATTATCTTGTGAGCATTGTGCTTTTGGGGAAGTGGGGGTGGGTGTAAATGTGTTTGAAACTGCTTTTTAGTAGAGTGTAGTCTAGTAGACTCAGGGCCATCAGATTTCCTTTGTGAGGCAGCTATGGCACAAGACATAAGGTTTTGTCCAGAACTGTCTTTAGAACTGTTGAGTATTTTTTTGAAAAACTGCCATCTCTGCTTGCTTAGCCTTGCCAGTGTTTGTAAGAAAATGACCACACTTCATCAGTAAAGCACGCACCTGCAATCGGAAGAATTGCAGCCTGAGTTTCTTGGTCTCCATCATCTAAACAGAAACAAAAAGTCAAACCTGCTATCTGCAAATGACAGCTTACTATTCTGATAGTGCTCAGTTTCTGGTTTTAGAATGAGCTGGAATTTTTTAAATCGATCACTCTGTTGTTATTTTATCATAAAAAGTAAAAAAGTGCTCATTCTGCTATTTGAAAATAGGATCTGGGGATGCATGCATGAGCACTAGATGGTATGGCTGCATAATCAGCTACTCTGCTAGCCAAACGGATGAAATCTATAAACATCCGTGATCTGGTCCTCGACGGTCCCTCTCTGAGATCACTTTCAATTTCTTTTTATATCTCTGAGCTGAATGCAGTTTATCTTACTGATCTCTCACTGGGGCAGCACTATAAACTTTGAACAACTTGCTCCTGTCCCAGGCCACCTGAGTGACAAAGATGGCCACGTCAGCTGACAATGATGCTCTGATGCTAGCAAAAGAAGGATCCAAACTTAAATCTGTACTACATCAAGTGCTACATGAAATTATTATATTCAAAATCTCTATTGGGGACCTGTAGGACAGGGTTCCATTCCTGGAACACAGGCAGAAAGACACAGATACCTTTCTGTCTTGCACAGATGACAATGATTCATGCCAAGAAGCCTGCATTCAGGAGCTGGAATGAATAGTCAGACCACTTTGGCAGAAAGCAGAAGACTTAGAGAGTAGGAGCTGGTGCAACAACCTGTGGATCACTGGCTTTCCAGAAGTGGTTGAGAAGAAAAATGGAGATGGCTTCTCCCAAAGGGCACTAACCAAACTGTTGGGATATATCTGGAACCCCCAACTGGAGATCAAAAGGGTTCACTGATCCCAGGTGCCCAAGGTGCCCATGCCCAAACCAGGGGAGCGCCCAAGACCCTTATTGTGACATTTCTATGGTACACAGATAAGGAGAAAGTCCTAACTTTGGCTAGGGAGAAAGGGTGCTTGCATTGGGAAGGCCACCACATAATAATCTTTAATGAATTCTCCATGGAGGTGGCAGCAAAATGGAAAGGGTACACCCCGATCAGGAAGGTACTGCAGGAGCTGGGGTTACCTTACTAACTGCAGTACCCAGAGAAGCTAAAGACTGTGAAAAATGTGGCAGCTCACTTGTTCAAATCCCCTGAAGAAGCCGCCAGCTACATACAGAGACAGTGGCCGGATGAACAGATCTCCCTCACTCCAACAAAAGGTCCTAACTTCATTGCCTCACAGTGAGCGGACCAGCAAGCTTCATCAGACAGATGCCTCGGTCACCCCTGTGGCAAGGAAAAAAGGATCAGAGGGAAATGGAATGGTAAGTCACGAGATCAAAGAGACACAGGCACAATAAAATAGAAGGAATTGCTAGTACCAAGCCAAAGGGGACAAAGAAGAAAACCCAGAAGCTGACTTCAAATCCCAGGACTCTGTGGGAGAGCCCACATGGAAGGAAAAGTATGTCTCTTTGCAGACAACACAAAGATCTGCAACAGGGTTGATACACAAGATGGAGTGGAAAGGATGAGAAGGGGTTTGGCAAGGTTTTAGGAATGGTCAAATAAATGGCAGCTTAGTTTCAACGCAAAGAAGTACAAGGTAATGCACTTGGGAAACAAAAACCCAGGGAAAGAGTACACAATGGGGGGTGAGATACTGACAAGAACAAAAATGGAAAGGGGCCTGGGGTACTTATATCAGATGACCTGAAGGTGGGCAAGCAATGTGAGAAGGCAGTAAGGAGGGCTGGGGGAAACTGGGATGCATAGGGTGAGGCATCAACAGTAGAAAACAGGAAGTTGTTATCCGTTTGTACAGACAGTTGGTGAGACCCCATCTGGAGTACTGTGCGCAGTTCTGGAAACCCCATCTCCACAAAGACATAGACAGAGTAGAGACTGTCCAGAGGATGGCAACCAAAATGGTGCAGGGTCTGCACCAGAAGACATATGATGAGAGACTACAGGAGCTGAATATGTATACTCTTGAGGAAAGAAGGGAGGGGGGGACATGATAGAAACTTTCAAGTACCTCAAGGGAATCAACAAAGTCCAAGAGGGTAGTATCTTTCTGAAAAAGAGATGTGCAAGAACATGGGGGCACAACTTGAAGATAGAGGGGGGACGGCTCAGAGGTAATGTGAGAAAGTATTTTTTCACAGAGAGGGTTGTGGATGTATGCAGCAGCCTTCCTGAGGAGGTCGTGGAGTCAAGAACAGTGGGAGAATTGAAGAATGCATGGGACAGACATAAGGCAGTTCTATTGGGGAGTAGGAGGAAGTAGGCTGTTGGTTAACTAGGATCTGCAGCTTATCCATCAGGTAAGAAAATGGGCAGACTAGGTGGGCCAAGCGGTCCTTATCTGCCGTCAAATTCTGTTTCTATGAGCCGGACTCAAAATGACAGGGGCATGACCAGGAAGGGATGATGTGCCCCCACAGCTGCTAGTCTCTGACTGCCAACCCCCAGCATAAGGTGACGCCCGGAGCCCTATTAACATAACCAACTGGGGAAAGCAACTGCAGATACAGGGGAACACGTGAATCCTTCACAAGGTCCATACTGCTTGCTAGAGCTTATGAACAGTTCCCATGTGAAGTAAGCAACTCTGGATGGAGCAGTACTAAAGGACACAATGGCTGGTTCCTACTGATCTTAATACTATATATTTGAGTCTCTAGATGAACGAATGTTACCCACTTAACCTTCTTCTCTCCACAGGTCAACATCTAGCCCTTAATTATTGAACACTCTTTCATATTTACCTGTCCTCTCTTCTCCCCCATGCCACCCTGGGCTTACCCCCCCCCCCCGTATTAACTCAATTAATTTATTATTAACACCACCTTTGGACGGGATCAGGTAGTGGATGGCTATGGCCTTTGGGGGGAGAGGTTGTTTGTGACTAAGTGGAAGAGGGAGTACCCCACAAACTAGGATGTCATGGCTGGCTCCTATGGTGACTGTACAACCCCAGAAAGTATGGGAGTAAATAGGATGGTCCACCACAAATCCTTTTACTCTGGGACAGACCATGGACTAGGTAGTGAGAAACAAACTTTAAGGGCTATGTAAGTCCCAGGAGGCCCCAAGAAGGCATGGGGTAGCTCCTCAAGTATTCAAGAATGGACAGTCTACTGCAGCCACACAACCCACAGAGATCAAACACAAATCTGCATTGTTGCTGTCCATGCTGGCCACTTCAGCACAAGACAACCTCTTGCCCCGAGGGTTTGGACCACATATGAGCATCTCACTGCAGTGCTTTACCAGAGCACAGGTGGGACACTAAGGAGTCAAAGGGGTTCCCCCTCACCCCCACTCCCTCTCCTTCCCAGCCACTGACATCACCTCCTGAACCAATGCTACAAATTGGTTGCCACACTTCCTGTGGGCTGCCTAGTATAATTCAGCATGCTGCTTCATATGAATGTGGTAAGGTCAAACAGGAGATAATCAATGCATGGCTCCAAGAAGTGGAGAACATCAGGAGCTGCATGCCTTCCCCCCACCCCCCTTCCTTTGTGTCTGCAAAATGGTATAGAATTGATAGCCACTGGCCTAGTTGAATTCATTGTAGTATTTGTTGTGTAAATGTTCTGAAGAAGTGGTCATGGAGCCAACTGGAATCCCTGAGGGGTGTATCAGGAGGTTAAGCTCAAACCTACCACAAGCAGACACAGGGAGCACACAGGGGGACCCAGCCAACCAGCAATACCTACAAGGGTGGTTCTGTCTGTGCCCCTTTCCACTAATTCCTGCTCACAATAATAGACATCAATCACTGTCATTTGATAGATTGCGGGACTGAGGAGGAGGAGGAGAGGAAAAGGCGGAGTGCTCTGAAGGGAGGGGGTGGACCACATAATCTCTGTCTGCCCCTCATATGACCTGTGTACAAGGAACCTGATATACAATCCAGATACCTCTAGGTGAGTTTTAAATCGACATGTGAGCAAATTTCAAATGTTACTGGTACTTGTATATACTGTACAGCCACATTGATACAGAAGCTAATCACATTAATTGAGGAACCTGGATCAGTCATGATCTTGCACTTTGACATTAACCTCCTTAGGGTGGAGAACCCTCCCCACCAGATAAACCAGAATAAAAACAAAGGGAGTACATTACATTGAAGTCTGGATTGTACTAGACAGTAGTTAACAACCCCATTAAAGTTCGTCTCTTGGCATGTTAATTGGATAAACTTGCCCATTAAGTGCAGAAAAATATTGGACCACCTTAAGAGGATGGGCACAAAGGTGATGTTCCTACAAGAAACTCACGTAATGAAACCCAAGGCTGACAAACTTAAATCAGGGTGGGTGGGTGGATAAGTATTCAGCACCTTCTACTAAAGAAAGAGCAGGGGGTGGCCATACTGATTCATAAAGACATATCCTTCCAGCCACACAGCATCAAAGTAGACAAAGAAGGAAGCTATCTAATAATGGTGGGGTCCATGAATGGGGAGGACATCACCCTTTGCTGTGTGTATGGCCCCAACTGACCCATGCCTCATTTCTTTACCTCACTCACCCAACAATCGTTGGAGTTGGGTAAGGGACAGCCTGTGATATGGGGGGACATGCATTTCATCCCCAATGTATTTCTAGATAGAAACAAATCCCCTATAAAATCCCAACCAACTATGGGTGTGAAGCCTTGAAAGCCTTGGCTGAAAACACATGCACTCTTGACATATGGAGGCTGCAGTACCCTATTGAGCGTGACTACATGTTCTACTCCATATTACACAATACATACTCAATGATAGACTTCTGGCTCACTCCAACTGTATGGCTGGAGGACATCATGGAGGCAACAATAGACGCAACAGTAATCTTAGACCACAGCCCCACCACCTTCCTATGGCTCCCACCACAATCAACCTCCAATGGCAGACCATCCTGGAGGTTCAACACCATCCTTCTGAGATACCTCGGGTTCTTCATAAAACTTCACAAAAATATCAAAGTCTTTCTAGAGATTAACAGGCCAGGGGACATCACCCAGGTAATGAGATGGGACTCTCTCAAAGCTTTTGTGAGGGGCAAATTCATAGCATATGCCACAAAACTAAAAAATGCAAAATAGAGGGACCTCCAAGAGCAAGAGAGTGGGTTTGAAGAACTGGAGATGGAGTATAGGAAGATGGGCTGTAACAACTGGGAAATACTGGTGGGGACCACATGGATGAAGTACAATATAAATCTGCACCTGCACCCGAAAGCAGAGTTCACCATCTTCAGGATGCATCAGACTTTCTAGGAAGTGTGTGAGAAACCAGGAAGGCTCCTGGCACATCAATTAAAGAAACAAGAACAAAAAATGAGGATCAATTGCATCAGAACACCTGCAGGTGAGATAATCAAGGGGGCAGGAGATTAGCACTGCCTTCCATGAGTTTTAAAAAACCCTATACTCTTCAGAGGGTATGACCACTGGGGAGTAGATGTGTGACTTTATGGACAGGCTACACCTGCCATCCCTGATGCCTGATTAGGCAGAGCAGTTGGACACACCCATCACTGAACAGGAGCTAACCAACACCCTGGAAAATATGCTGAAAAGTAAGGTCCCAGGAACAGATGGCTTTCCCTCCGAATTCTACTAGACATTCAGGGATGTTCGTCTCCTCCCCCCCCTGAAGACACCCTAAAATAATTCAGTGAGACAGGGGGTCTACTACCATCTGTGAGAATGGCCCATATATCCCTTCTCCCTAATCCTGGGAAAGACCCCCAACTATATGACAGTTATAGGCCAATCTCCCTTATGCCAGTACACTACAAGATCTTTGCAAAAGATCTGTCAGCCTAACGGTTATTACCCAACTTGTGGATGCAGACCAGTGGGTTTTGTGCCAGGCAGGCATGGTTCAGACAACAGCAGGTGCCTCACTAATCTAATATGGAAGGCATCACGCTCCAAAACCCAGATGGCCCTACTATCACCAGATGCAGAGAAAGCTTTTGACTGGATAGAGTGGCGCTTCCTGTCCCACACCCTGGAAATCTTTGGCCTTGGGCCAAACATGAAACACTGGATATCAGTACTATAAACTGGAGTGCAAGCAAGGATACTTACTAATAGACTCCCCTCAGAGGATTTTCCTTTGGGAAGGGGCACAAGGCAAGTCTGCCCCCTCCTGCCCCTGCTTTTTATTCTCACTCTAGAACCCCTGCTGTAGACAATCCACCCTCACCCAGAGATAAGAGAGGTCCACATGGGAGAGGAACATTAGGTTATAGCCTTCGCAGATGACATCATGCTAACCCTCACCCAACCAGAAAAGCCTACCCCTCAGCTAGTTGCGCTGCTACAAGAGTATGGCAAACTCCTGAGCTACAAAATTAATATAGCTAAGTCCATGCTACTCTCCTCCCATCCCTAAATAACCTTGGAGCAGAGCTTCCAGAGGGGAATGGTCATCACCCCAAATACAATCAAGTTCCAAGGCATTAATTTTATCTGGAATTGGACGCCGATGGATCAGCAAAATATAGCCCCATTGAGGGATGAGCTATGAAAGAATCTGATGAGACGGAGCCATCTATACCTCTTAATGTGAGGGAGTGTCCACGCATAAAAGATGATGGACGCTCCTCAGGTCCAATATATTTTGGATAACATCCACATCCCCATTGCTTCTTCACTTTTAACATGCCTCCAAGAAGACATGCTAACATTCTTCTGGCAGTGAGCAACAAGACGCCTTAGCCACACAAAACAGGACAACCACTGTGAAAGGTGGGTTCACCTCCCAGACATCCACCTCAAACAAATTGCACAGACAGGCCACCAACTAGTCATGTCAGTAGTGGTGACCTCCATCTCCAGATCTTGCAAGTGGATAACTTGCAAAGACAGCATCCTCAGAGCCCCCTGACAACCTTTATCTGCTTCAACAAAACCCCTATCATGGGGAAGAAGCATCCTATTATCAGGAATGCTGTGACAAACTGGCATAACATAGCCAGAATGACAGGGTAGCACCTTGAGAAAATAAAGGTATTCCCACTATGGAAGAATCACCATCTCCCGATCAGTGGGAGACCAGTGCACTGGCCAGACTGGTCTAGAAAGGGCATCCTGAACCTTAATCATGTATTGGATGACAACACTGGGGTGATGCAATCCTTTCAGCAGCTGACTAACAAGTACCAGCTCCTGAAGCAGCACCACTGGTGGTACCTACAGCTGAGGCATGCCCTTGCCACTGTACTGGGTGCCTCACTGCAAGGCCTGGCCCCAACCCGTTAAACGTTGTTTTCCGATCACAGACACCCACACACTGGAGGGCAGTGAATTTCTACCACCTAACAGTCAATCAAGGACCGGACCTGTTAGAAGCCATGAGGAGAAAATGGGAAAGAGAGCTACAAATGACCATCTCGCAGTCAACCTGGGAGCAGTGCTGGAGAACCCTCAATGCATGTATCAGTGATACTAACAAGATCTGGTGAGAGCCAACACTTTTGTTACAGAAGGCCTTCAAAACATTTAGTGATTTAATTGATATAGTCTACTTTGTCTGGTTTTGTTGTTGAAGTGTGGTGTGTTACATTTAAGGGGTGTAACCTCAGAGCTGTTTTGTTCATTATGCATGGGTGTAGGTACAACACCACCTGGTTATCGATGTTTTGCAGCGCTTGATCTCTGATGGTAAATCGTGCATTTGTCGATGTGTGACTACTGTAATATTGTAAATGGAGATATCCACAGCTTTACAACAGCACTACAAAACTACTCCCTTAGACACATTTGCAAATATGCCTTCTTAAATTCACTATATACAATATTACAATAGTCATACATTGATGTATGCACAATTTACCATCAGAGGTCAAGTCCTGCAAAACATTGATATCCAGGTACTGTTGCACCTAAACCTATACATACTGGAACAATAGCTCTGGGGCTGGACCCCTAAAATGTATCACATCACACTGTCCAGAGATCATCCTGATACCCCTACCAGCTCCTCAATTCTCAAACACTGCTTCTAAGACAACCTTTCACCTGCCTGTAACAGCTCTATAAGCTGGGGTGTCACAAAAGTCTGTGCCCAGGTTTCCAGGGGTTACCCTGCTTTGTGCATGCATTGGCAATTTGACCTCCTTGCCCTTCCCCACATGGTTCTTACAGTAATAATCCTAGGAGCTGTTGCTCTTTGAAGTTGTAAGTGCTCTGGCTACAGTTGATAAACCAAACACAACACTCCAGTGTTTCAGGCATGAAGCACTTTGTACATTGCAATTCTAGATTGGCTACCTCCTCCTGACCTCCCTTGTGCAGTGTCATTGATGGGAGATCAACTGGATCAGATCGCCCACCTAAATTATAGTGAGCAGTCCATAAGGGACCCTGCAGGGCTGCCACCGGGAACCCCACACCGCATCAAGAAGGATGCGCTCTGGGTCGGAGTCACCTATTTCTTCTCAGATGAGGAGGAGGAGGAGGAGATGATCAACAACAGGGTGACAACCCAGCCAAGTGTGAAATTTGACCAGAAGACAGATGCTTGGGAAAAATACACAAATGCATCACCAACACAGGCTGCTAGAATAGCTCAAAAACAACAAAAGATAAACTTTATAGAGACTTCCAATTCTCTAATGGCATGCTAGGCACACACCGGGTGCACACATGATCAAAAATGTCCTATATCTGTATATTTTGTATTTGCCCTATGCTTCTGTGAATACCATATCAAAGTGGTCTCTGTTCAAAACTGCTGGGGGAAGTGAGGAACTACCCCAAGGTATTACCCTTAGGTCTTAATGGGCAGACTAGATGGGCCAAGCGGTCCTTATCTGCCGTCAAAGTCTATGTTTCTATGTTTATTTGCTGAGTCCTTTGAGCAGACAGGTCAGTGGAATTTGAACCACTGATAAAATTATTCCTGGAAAGGTTAAGCTGGAAGCCCTGCTGAGAATAAATGTGAGGGTTTATTAGGGGGCTGAGCTTAAACATGGACACCTCTCCTGAGGTCAGTTCTACAACTATTACCATGTCGAATTCCAGTTCTGGACTAGTGTGTAGTTATGGGGCTTAGACATCTGTACTTCTATGTAGGGGTTAATGTGTAGTGAAACACAGAAGTAATTGAGACTAGAATGGGAATTTCTTCTATGTTTGGCTGCACATAAACACGGGCAAAAGCAATCAGCTGTTCTGCATAGGTGGCACTCTCACTGAAGTACGAAAAAGTGTTTTCTCTGTAGGACAGCTGAATCACTCATAATAGGCTGAGTGATAACATCTGCAGTTTTTTAAAACAAAAAAAATGGCACATTGATTCACGGTTTCACTGCCTAACAAAAAGTGGCATCTGCATGTTAGATTGTTCAGTGTGGTTGCGCATGTCAGGTAAAAATGAGTGAAATCAGCCAAGAAGATTAGTTGAGATTTCAAGGACATTAATCCTCCTTTCTCCTTGTATAGCCTTGTAGGCTATATATGTAAAAGTGCTCTGTTTCATGAACACAAACATACACAATAAAAAATGAAATAGGGACTGCTGCTCTTTTTTTCACAAAACTTGCTCACCCTGGCACACCTCTGAAAGAGTCAATTGTCACTGTGGAGCTTTTTTTTTAAAAAAAAAAAATCACCCTGTCACACACTGATTCTACTGATGTTTTCCTTTTTGATTTTGTCAGTTTGTGTGTTCTAAACATAATACTTTTACATAAACAGTGTTATGTCCTACCAAAAAAGCAAAGAAGGCTTTTGGCGCTGTGGTGCAGTAGCGGTGCTCTTTGGATGCGGTTCCACCCTCCAAACATGCCAGAGTTATGGTGCCAAGACATTAGGGCACCAGTCGGCAATGTCACCAACCACCATTTTTGTGCCCCCAACCCAACCTCTAACTTTACATTCCATCTCCGCTGGGGGTGGGGGCAGACCTCGAGGAGGGGGCAGCGAATCCTGGATTTGGTGCCCTGATGGCTCAGCACCCTAATGCTGGCACCCTGAGTGCCGGCAGTGTTTGGAGACTGGCTAAAACTCAGAATAGTCTCAAAAATACAAGGGTGGTGAGCATTCAGGGTTGACTGTGACCATACAATTCAAATGAGTAATTTAATGCACAAATACAAATCCACAATGAAGGCTGTATTAAAAAAAAAAGTATTACTTCCACAACCTGCTGTCAACAACCAGTAAATGGCTATGAGTTGAAAGTAAATGTTTTTTTAAATACAACTTTTATTGCAGATTTGCATTTTTGCATTTAATTACCCAATTGAACTGTATGGTCATGAACCAGTAATGTTATTTGCCCAGCCTACCCCAAGTGCTCTCCACACTTATGTTTTAAAAAAAGTAATAAAAAAGGCATGCATACCTATGTGCACTGCAATCACCCCAACATACAATCATGCTAACACACTAAATCCCCCTTAAAATCACAGCAATTATAAACAAGCTGTCATCAGAGCCGTTAAGGCTGCTCAGAGCAACCGTGAGCAATGGCAGTATGGTGAGAGTGAGTAAAAGACTTTCCAGAGCTCTAACCACACTGGAGTCTGCTGGTTGCAAGATGGTGGTGCTGACATCACTGCGCATGCATGATACTCACGCATGTGCAGTTTGAATCAGAGCCACCATCTTGTGCATGGCGACCATCACTTCTGCAGTTGCAGAAGAAAAAGTAGACGGCCGCCAAGGGGGTGTGTTTATGCAGCCCAAAGAGGGGAAGGGCCGCAAAAACAGCACCAGTGGAAGTTTGCTGCAGCACTGTGGAAGCACACCTGACAGGGGTTCAGTCACATGCTTCCACGGTGCTCTCCTAAACCTCTTTGATGACATTAACACCTGTGGAGCTCCACACACACAGCCATAAAAAGAAGCAGGAACATAATTAGTCTACAAAGATTGAATGATCAATACCAGAATAAGGGCACTAACAATTACTGTATTATATAAAAAAGTACACAGTCACATTATGAGCAGCAAAAATACTTTATTAATTGTAAGGTAAGTAGCCACAGATAGTAGCTAATGTGTTAACAAATGTAAATAAAAAGTATACAATGCTGTCCAGTTGCTAATCCCCCACCCACCGTCCAACCATAACAATTGCTAAATCCATTTTCAAACCCCACTACATAGGGAATATATTTCCAGAAACAGCTTGTTCAAATCCCACCACTACTACCAACAAAATAACACATACAGCTAGCAAAAGTTTAGTTTAGTTTAGTTTATTGTTCTAGGAATTACTACCTTTGAGCCAGAGGCTCTTTTACAAAGGTTCCACGGCAATTAGGTACAGTACAAAAGGTTACATAGATAACACAACAATTTGTGTTGTGTCAAGAGCAAGAAAACATATACAAATACATATCAAATCACTTTTGCAAAAGGACATGAGATATCAATAATCACATTATTATTACAAGAAAGAGGTCATGCCAGATTAGGAGAAACAAATAGACAAAAAGTCCAGAACAGAGAGGTTAAGTGAAAGGTATGGGGAGCAGACAATAGTAGGAGAAAAGGTTTCCCAAACATGTCTTTGTCAAATAACAGAACAGGGTGGGTAGTGAGAAAATAGGAGGTTTAATCAGGGCAGTCACAGGAGCTGGAGGTGGCAAGGTGAGAGAAAAGCCTTGATTTGAAAATACCTAGAGAGGTGGAGGCAGTAATATGAGTGCTGAGGGCATTTAGCCAGCTGGGGCACGATAGGCAAATGATCTTTGTCCGTGGGAAGTCCGCATCGGGGACTTGGAGAGGCTGGTGTTCTGATCTTCTGGTAAAATGGGTGCTAAGCGCTCGGGCATAACAGGTCTTGGATACAGGGTGGAGTGAGGCCCAAGTGGATTTTTTCGCCATCAGGCAGGTACTTTATCCGTTTGAGAGTTGCAACCAACCTGAGTCAGCATAGAGTTCACATGTGTGGTACGCCGATGTGCACCAGTGAGTAGCCGACAGGCCTTATTTAGGGATGTTGTAATATGACTAAGTGCTGTAGTAGTGGCAGATCCGTATATAACTAAGCCATAGTCAACGACTGAGATGATAGAAGATTGGATGGCAATCCTCAGTGCAGAATGGGTAAGAAGCTGTCGGTTCCAATACAGAATCCCAATTCGCTGATTAATAGTTTTTGCTGTACTATCAATGTGAGTTGCAAAGGTTAGGCCTTGATCAAAGTTGATTCCAAAATATTTAAAATTGGCACTTGTTCAAGGGTATTTCCAGGTATGTATTAATGGTGAGTGGGACTTGCCGCTTCTTGTTTTATGGTTAGAGAAGAGCATGTATTTAGTTTTTTTGTGGTTTAGAACCAGCTTATGTTCAAGGAACCACATCTCAACTTTGGAAAAAGCATGCTGAAGGTTGAGGCGTAAGAGGTTCGGATCTTTATGAGTGGCAAGAATCACGGCATCATCAGCATAGAGGATTAATTGTTCAGGGCAGGATTTGGGGAGGGAGTTTAGGAAAAGGCTGAAAAGGAGGGGGCCCAGGATGGATCCATGGGGAACTCCTGAGCGAACCGGTTTTGAGTCTGAGAGAACTCCAGCTACTTTTACAGATTGAGAGCACTGAGCAAGGTAATTTTATACCCAGTCACCAGGACCCTGCGAGAGCCCTAGGGATAGAAGTTGTTTGATAAGTAGGCCATGGTGAACTGTATCAAATGCCTTGGTTAAGTCAATGTAGACTGCTCCAGTTAGGTTTCCTTTGTCCATGGCATTGTGGATTGCTCCTGATAATTCAAGTAGGGCAGTCGATGTGCTGTGCCTTTCCTAAATCCATGCTGCTGAGTGCATAGGATGTTGTGCTTTCCAGGTAGCCTGAAAGTTGGTCCGCCACCAGCGCTCAAGGGCCTTAGAGAGAGGTGGTAGTCTTGATATCGGGCGATAGTTACCAGGCAGTGACTTATCACCACTTTTGTGCACTGGAGGACAACTGCAGCCTTCCATTTCTAGGGAATTGGCTGTAGCAGAGGGAGAGATTGAAAATTTTGTGAGGGGAGCAGTACTTCCTCCAGAGTGAGGGACAGAAGTTTAAGGTCAATAGTGTCGCTGCTTGCTCGGGACTTAGAAATGGCCTTCTTTACATATTTATAGACTTCATGTGCCTTTACTAATTTGAAATGGAAGGGTGGTTTGTTGAGAGGCAGTAGTAGAAGTAGAAATTGGAGGGTCAGCATCAGTAAAGAAATCAGATGAGAGGACACCACTAAGGTCCGTGGAAGGTATCATTTAGGTGTTTGCAATGATCTCTGGGTCTAATGTAGTGGTTCCATCCACATTCATTATTGTAGGAGAGGATTTGGACTGCTGACCCATGATATTCTTTATGTTGTCCCAGAAGGATTTCCCTTCGCCCCAGGAGTTGGAGAGGGCATTCTTGAAGTAGGAGTTCTTCATCAAGCGGATCTGTTTAGTACAGTGGTTGCAAGCCTGTTTATACTTTTGAATGTCCGACAGTGTGCCAGTAGCTCTTGCAGTGGCCCAGCGGTGATCCCTACTTTTGAGTTGTGCCAATAGCTTTGCTGTGAGCCAGGGATTTGTGAGTGCTTTGATTTTGCGCTTTTTTACTGGTACATAGGTGTCACAGGCAGTGTTGAAAGTAGTAATAGTAATCAAGGGCTAGGTCAACATCTTGAGTTTTGTAAATCAAGGACCAGTCTATCTGCCTAAGACAGGTCTTGAGATGAGTAAGGTTGCCATAAGGTAGGACTCGGCTATAGATGGTTTTTGGAGGCGGCTTACGAAACTTATTTGTCCAGGTACATATTATTGGAGAGTGATCACTGAGCGAGTCAGGGAGAACACTTACATTGGTTATACGGGTAGGGTGGCTGGTAAGGATCCAGTCAATGAGGGTGCTGGTCCCTGATTTGTAGTTTTTCCTGGTAGGGGAGTTTACCACTTGTGTTAAATTTGCTGCTAGGATGGCATCTTTGTTTGACCCTGCATCAGGAGCAAGCCAATTTATATTAAAGTCCCCAAGGAGAAGGAGTTCGATGTCAGAAGGTTGTGTACTTACGAACTCGAGGACAGCCTGTAGGCTGGAATCAGGATCTTTTGGTGGGATATAGACAGCAGCAATCGTGAGGACTTTATTTTGGGCACCAAGTAGTATCTTGATAGGGAGGAGTTGCACTGAGGTTTCTGTGGTGGGATAAGAACCAGGGAGACAGGTGAGGTAGTCCTTTATGTAGATTGCACATCCACCACCCCTTTTTGAGGTCCTATCCAGCCTGAATATCTTGTAGCCTTCTATAGAGATGGCATGATCCGGAGTATTAGGTGTCAGCCAAGTTTCGATGATGGCAAGGATATCCGGGTTGTGTTGGCTGGCAAAGATTTGAAGGGAGGCCAGTTTTGGGAGGAGACTGCAGATGTTTAAGGTAGCAATTTTGAGCCCCCCCTCCATTTTGGCAGGCTTTGTTGTACTGTAGGAGACAGGGCCAGGATTTGAGTGGACACTTCCTGATATCAAGAGTAGGAGTTTAAGAGACAGTTGCTGTACTTTGTAGTCAATTGAATTACACTTCTGAGGCTTATGCGGCTTGGACCAGTGCAGGTGTCTAGGGACCCAGAGCAAGGAGATTGTTAGTAATAGAGGATGATATGCCAATTTATCCTTGTTGTAGCTTGTCAGTTGCACCCAGTCACTTGCAGATAGGTACCTGGTGGTTAAGTCAAAAGCCAAAAGAATGATCAACAGCTGAGGTCCAGAGTCAATGAAATGTTAAAATTCCTGAAAGTGATTAACTTTGCCTGCACATATGCAGGATGTGAAATCCCTTTGTCTGTATGCTTCTTTGTCATTCAAACAGGTTGCTGAAAAGCCCACATACAGATCATGGAGCAGGTCAGACGAAAATGTGGATTCCAGCAGGACCCAGAGTCACCAAGTTTGTCAGATGTAGTTGCTTCACTTGTGTTTTGCTTGGGATAGCTTCCAAAAAGTTGATTTTAAAATGAAAATAAAGATACCTGATGATGATTTTTTTGCAGAAATCCAGTCCAGGAGACTTTCACGGATGTAGTGAGCAAGAATGGTATAGTTACCACAAGCAGAAAAACATGTAAATCCATGAAAACTAAGCTACAGATACAGACAAACACAAGCAGCCACCACACAGACCCAGGGGGTGTGGCATGATGTATCCAAAAGTATCCACTTATACTAATATAAAAAATTCTATTGTTATAAGATGCAACCCAATTTGACTGCAGCCTTCCATGCAGTGACCGGCACATACACTACTCTCATCTCCCTGGCCAGCAGCTAAATGATAGTTTACCATCATCTGCATATTTTAAACAGCTGATGCAGTATGCAGGTGATTGTAAACTGACATTCAGTGGCCAGCTGTGGAGATGAGAGAATGGTACTGTATGTGCCACTAGCCAATGAGTAACAAATAGTAAAACAGTGGTACTGGAATGCTTGATAATTCTAATTACTGATGAAGAAGGGCAATAGGCCTACGAGGAAAGCTCTATGAGGAAAGACTCAGGGAGTTAAATATGTACTCTTTAGAGGAAAGTAGGGAAAGGGGAGACATTATAGAACCATTCAAATACCTCAAAGATATTAATAAGGTACAGGAAGGTGGCATTTTGCACAGAAAGAAATGCTCAAGGACAAGGGGGCATGATAAGAAGCTGAAAGGGGGAGACTTAGAGGGGATGTGGGGAAATTTTTCTTCACAGAAAGGTTGCTGGACATCTGGGATAGCCTCCCAACAGAGGTAGTGGGTACCAAAATGGTAACAGGTTTCAATCATGTATGGGATAGATACAAGGAGACCTTGGTAACAGGTCTTGGGGGGGAAGGGTACGGCCAGAGATTAGTTAGGGTCTACAGTAGCAAACTAGAACTAGGTAGGGACCTTTGGGCAGACTAGGTGGGCCAGTACATCCTTTTTTGGTGACAGCTTCTATGTTTCCACGTAATAACATTAGTATTGTGATGGGTAATGGGAGCGGTGGGTAAACGTGAATCAAGCAACATGGGCAGTGAGAAAAAGGTGTTTAAGGGTTTACAGTTACTGAACTGGGGCAAAATGGAAATAAAATCAGCAAAAGCATGCATGTCAATAAACATATTGTGAAGTACGCTTACGTGCACATCGGCACCATACATCCACGTCTCCTGAAAACATTTGTCTTAGAAAAAAATTTAAATAAATAAAAAATGTGCAATCAAGGTGCTACAACCCCTTTCACCTACCAGTCCAAAACTTTTGATGAATCTGTATTATAATCTAACAACACAAGGGAGAAATTTCCATGAATCACAGGTTCAAATCCCACAGCACACAGCTTCTGAATAAATGCAACTACTGTAGTGCCAGTAGTTTTTTCTAATACACAATGATCCCATAGTTAACTTGAGCATCACCATCCATTCAGGGGACCAGAGCATACAACCCACTTACGATCAGTTGTGTAGTAAAGAGATAGATTGTACTGTTGGTTAAAATAAAGCATATTTGTTAGTTTGAACTTTACAGCTTGACATTTTCACACTAGGAAACCATGTGCTATGAAAGCCATCAGAATGTCATATAGAGAAGCAATGTTTCTGTTAAGAAACATAGACACATATAAGGTGACAGCAGATAAGGCCTGTGTGGCCCACCTAGTCTGCCTTTTTTCCCTACCTAACGCAATTCATCAGACCCTAGTTGATCTGTGGCTTACCCTGTCTTCCCTTTATTTATTTATTTATTTAGCTTTTGTTGATCGGGTAAGTGCACTAGACAAATCTTGCCTATTTTCAGGCACGACCCGGGGGAGGGGGATACAGATGAATGCCAACTGACCTTGAACCAGATTAAGCTGTTGGTAGTATTTTTAGTGAATGAGGGAAATTTGGCCAGGACACCGGGGAAATTCCCCTACTCTTTTCGATAAGTGCCACGGGATCTTTAACATCCACTTGAACTACCACCAATCCAGGCAGATGGGACCTCGGTTTAATGTCTCATCCGAAAGACGGAAAGACGGAAGACTTTTGCTAGAGTACTCTTATGTCTATTCCATGCATTATTAAATTCCATTCCATTTTGGCCCCCATTACCTCTGCAGGGAGGCTGTTCCAAGCATCCACTCCTCTTTCTGTGAAAAGTACTTTCTCACATTGCCCCTGAGCCTACCCCTTCTCTAGTCTCATGTCATGCCCCCTTGTTCTTGTACACTTTCTTTTCTGAAAGATGCTACCCTCCTGTACTTTGTTTTTACCCTCAAGGTACTTGAATGTCTGTATTGTATCCCCCCTCTCTCTCTCTCCTCTCCTCCAGGCAATACATATTGAAGTCCTCTAGTCTTTCCTTATAAGACTTTTGGTGCAGTCACTGCACCAATTTTTTGTGTCCTTCTCTGGACTGCCTCTATTTTGTCTATGTCCTTCTGAAGATGTAGTCTCCAGAACTGGGCACAATACTCCAGATAAGATCTCATTAGTGATCTGTACATTGGCATAACCACCTCCTTTTTTCTGCCGGTGATACCTTTCCCTATGCACCCTAGCATTCCACTGGCTCTCCCCACATCCTTCTCACATTCTTTGGTTACCTTTAGGTCATCAGATATAATTACCCCCAGGTCCTTTTCTTGATTGGTGGCCGTCAGTACATCTCCCCCATCTTGTACTCCTGCCTTGGATTTCTGTGCCCCCATTTGCATGCTTTTGCACTTCTTTGCACTGAGTCTTAGCTGCTACATTCTCGACCACTCCTCAAGCATGTTTAGGTTCTTTCTTTTTTTTTCCACACCCTCTACCCCGGAGTGTTGACCCTGTTGCAGATCTTATTGGCATCTGCAAAGAGGCATACCTTCCTCTCCAGCTCCTCTGCAATGTCGCTTATGAAGACATTAAAGAGGACTGGCTCCAGCATGGATCCCTGTGGCACCCCGCTGTTCACCCCCCTCCTTTGGATTGAAAGCCATTTACCACCACTCTCTGTGTCCTGTCACTCAACCAGTTTCTGACCCACATTACCACCTTGGGGCCCAATATCAGACTGCCCAACTTAATTACCAGCATCCTATGTGGGAGGTTGTCGAAGACCTTGCTGAAATCTAGGTAGGCCACATTGACCGCCCCTAGAAACATAGAAACATAGACGTTGACAGCAGATAAGGACCGCTTGGCCCACCTAGTCTGCCCATTTCCCTACCTACAGGATAAGCTGCAGATCCTAGTTAACCAACAACCTATTTCTTCTTACCCCTCACAAGAATTGCCTTATGTCTGTCCCATGTATTCTTGAATTCTCCCACAGTTTTAGACCCCATAACCTCCTCAGGAAGGCTGTTCCATGCGTCCACCACCCTCTCTGTGAAAAAAATACTTCCTCACATTGCCTCTGAACTGCCCCCCCATCTTTAAATTATGTCCCCTTATTCTTGCTCATCTCTTTTTCTGAAAGATGCTACCCTTTTGGACTTTGTTGATTCCACTGAGGTACTTAAAAGTTTCTATCATGTCCCCCCTCTCCCTCTTTTCCTCAAGGGTATACATATTAAGCTGCTTTAGTCTCTCCTCGTATAGCTTCTCTTACAGACCCTGCTCCATTTTAGTTGCCCTCCTCTGGACTGCCTCTATCCTGTCTATGTCCTTGCAAAGATGGGGTCTCCAGAACTGGACTCAGTACTCCAGATGGGGTCTCACCAACTGTCTGTACAGAGGGATAACAACTTCCTGTTTTCTGCTGATGATGATTCTTCCAATACATCCCAGTATACCCACAACCCTCCCTACTACCTTCTCACATTGCTTGCTAACCTTAACGTCATCTGATATGATTACCTCCAGGTCCCTTTCCATTTGTGTTGTTGTTACTACCTCCCCCCATTGTGTAATCTTCCCCTGGGTTTTTGTTTCCCATGTGCATCATTTTGCACTTCTTTGCATTGAATCCAAGCTGCCATACTTCTGACCATTCCTCCAACCTTGCCAAGTCCCTTCTTATCCTTTCCAAGCCTCCTTGTGTATCAACCCTGTTGCAGATCTTCGTGTCATCTGCAAAGAGGCACACTTTTCCTTCCAGTCCCTCTGCAATGTCACTTATAAAGACATTAAAAGGGAATGAACCCAGTACTAAACCCTGCGGTACCTCACTAATAACCCCTCTTTCTTCAGAGTGGACTCCATTTACAATTACCTTCTGTGCCCTGTTGTCCAGCCAATGTTTTACCCAGGCTACCACCCTGGGACCCACTCCCAGGCTGGTTAATTTGACAATTAATCTTTTGTGTGGGACTGTGTCAAATGCCTTGTTAAAGTCTAGGTAGGCCATGTCCAAAGCCCCTCCCTGGTCTACTACTTTGGTCACCCAGTCAAAAAAATCAATTAGATTCATCTGACATGACCTTCCCGCTGTGAACCCATGCTGCCTTGGATCCTGTGCCTCACTGGCCTCTAGGTACTCAACAATTCTTTCCTTCAGAAGTGATTCCATCACTTTCCCTACCACAGAGGTCAAACTGACAGGTCTTTAGTTTCTTGCCTCTATCTTGGTCCCACTTTTGTGAAGGGGAATCACATCCGCCTTCCTCCAGTCCTCAGGTACCACACCATCCTCCGATAATTTGTTAAAAAGGGTAGTCAGTGGTTTCACTAGTTCTCCCCTTAATTCTTTTAGAATTCTGGGGTGAATTCCATCAGGCCCCATTGCTTTGTCCACCTTCAGTTTTAGGAATTCTTTCAGAACCTTTTCTTCTGTGAAAGGACTGGGATCGACCCCCCTATCAAGAGTGCTTCTGTTAATTGGATTAGGCACCTCTCCTCCTCCTCTTTTGTGAATACTGAGCAGAAATATTCGTTCAGTATCCCTGCTTTTTCACTGTCCCTCTCTGCCCACCCATCGTCCATTCTATTCAGCCTCACTATCCTTCCCTTTGTCTTTCTACGCTCCCTGATGTACCTATAAAAGGTTTTATTCCCCTTCTTAACTGAGTTGGCTATCTTTTCCTCAGTTTGCGCCTTTGGTATTATGACTTCCCTCCCTGCTTCCTTCTGCCTTAACTGGTACAGCTCTCTGTCCTGCTACTTCTGTGTTTCCTTATACTTCCTGAATGCTATCTTTTTCTCTGTGACTTTCCCCGCCACCTCTTTTGAGAACCATAGTGGCTTTTTCTTTCATTTTGATTTGTTTATTTGCTTCACACAAAGGCTTGTTGCCTCTGTAATAGCAGTTTTGATGTTTCCCCATTGTTGCTCCACCCCTCCTTCTAGCCTGTTTGCTAGTGCTTTTCTAAGGCACTCTCCCATCTTGCCAAAGCCAGCCCTCCTGAAGTCCAGTACCCTCACTTTTGTATGGCTTGACTCTGTAGCTGAGTTTATCATGAACCTCATTGTTTGATGGTCACTTGTTCCCAAATGGCAACCCACTTCTAGATCTGAGATCCTCTCACTGTCCCCATTTGAGATTATGAGGTCTAAGATTGCTCCCTCATGAGTGGGTTCTGAAACTAGCTGTCTGATGCATGCTGCCTGTAGGGCATCAAGAATGGCCCTGCTCTTGAATGTGGCTGCAGCAAATGTGCTCCAGTTAGCATCTGGCATATTCAGGTCTCCCATCAACAGTATCTCCCCTTTCTCTGTCATACTAAGAATGCCTTCTATCTTATCCAATGCCTTCTATCATATCCCTTCCCTGATCTACCTCCTTGGTCACTCAGTCAAAGAAATCTATTATTAACCACATCAGACAAAATGATCTGAATCTCTCACTCTCATCATGCATTCAGCAACAGCATATTACAAGATTTATTTAGTGCACTTTGTATTTAATAACCAAAACTAAAACATGTTTGTCATGCATATGTGATTACAGTAAGACAAGTTGTAAAAAAATCAACAGCAAACCATACCACATTTAACAGACTTAAAGGAATGGCTGGTAACTGTTTTATTTTAAAACATATTCTTTTTCATGTGAATACAAATGGCCATTGCAAAGTTCATGTACTAACAAAAAAAGGCATGCATTATTCTCCCTGAAAAATCTAATGCTTCTTTCTCAAGGTACACTTTACTGACAGCTTCATTGTAGTCCACATTCCTCAGCAAAAAATTTGAACCAGTATTTAAAATATGACTTACAGTTTTAGTGCAGTGCTACTTAAGGATGAGCAACTAGAACAGTTTTTGTAATAAACTGAGCCCCAAACTAGGCTCCATATTCCATTAAATACAGAGTAAAAACTGGGGGAAGCAGGATCCCACTGAAAACAAGATAGCATCTGAGCTGTGTTATCCTAACTAAATGCAAAAAAAAATATGTCAAAACAGAATCCTATTGAAAAGAGATATTGCATCTCAGCTGGGTTATCCTGGTCAAATGTACTGCAAAACTATGTAAAACACATAACCCTACAGCAGAACCCCACTGAAAGGAGCTGTTTCATCTAAAATGATATGTCCTAGAATAATACATTATAAAACCAGGACCACACTAAAATCGAGATGTTGCATCTCAGCTCTACTATATGGGCTAAATGCAGTATAAGATTGTGGCAAATTAGGAGGCCATTGCAAATGACAATTATATCACATCGGGTCTATGTTAGGTTAATGTTTAGTAACATGTGTACAAGCAGGACATCGTACAACAGCAATGAAAGCCACAAACATTCATCACTGACAAATTCCTGTTTTCATATTTGTTTTTGTGACTCTCAAATAGTATGTCTTGTTTCACAAAGTTGCCTGAAGTGAGCAGAGTGAGAGTTTCATGATATCAAAATTCTTCTAAAGTAAAAGGCTATATCTGGAGGTACTTGGATGAGTTATGAAGGTTTTACAGGAGGTTGTCAATTTGTTTTACCACCCTTTTGGATCAGTAGAGTAATTTGCCATGTTATCTCCTTTTTTATGGCTTGCTGAGTCTCTGATGAAGGTCTGTCACCATACGTGTGTGTGTGTGTGTGTGTGTGTGTGTGTGTGTGTGTGTGCTTTATTTTCCCTGGAAGATCTAATGCTTCTTTCTCAAGGCACACCTTACTGACAGCTTCTCTGTAGTCCACATGCCTCAGCAAAAAATTGGAACCAATATCTAAAATATGACTTACAGTTTTAGTGCAGTGCTCCTTTAGGGTGAGCAACTAGTACAGTATGTTTTGTAATAAACTGAACCCCAAACTAAGCTCCATATTGTAGCAAATACAGAAAACAGGATCCTGCTGAAAACAAGATAGCATTTGAGCTGTGTTATCCTAACTAAATGCAATAAAAAAGTGTAAAAAAAACAGGACCCCACTGAAAAAGAGATATTGCATCTCAGCTTGGTTATCCTGGGCAAATGTACTGCAAAACTGTGTAAAACACATAACCCTACAGCAAAACCCCACCAGAAGGAGCAGTTTCATCTAAAATTATCTGTCTTAGAAAAACATACACTATAAAACCAGGACCACACTAAAATTGAGATGTTGCATCTGACCTCTAATATTCCGGTTAAATGCAGTATAAAACTGTAAAATCAAGCGGCCATTGCAAATGACATATTGCATCACATCTGGTCTATCTTCTTAGGTTAATATATAGCAAAATGTGTACAAGCAGGACCTCATACAACAGCAATGCAAGCCTCAAACATTCAGTATTGACAAATGTTTGTTTTCATATCTGTTTTTGTGACTCTCATATAGTATGTTTTGTTTCATGAATTTGCCTAAAGTGAGCAGGGCCAGTATTTCATGATTTCATGATTCTTCTAAAGTAAAAGGTTATTTCTGGGGGTACTTAGATGATTTATGAAGGTTTAACAGAAGGTTGTCAATTTGCGTTACCACCCTGTTCGCTCAGTAGAGAAATTTGCAATGTTATCTCCTTTTTACGGCTATAGTTTGCTGAGTTTCTGATGAAAATCAGTCAGTGAGTGTGTGTGTGTGTGTGTGTGTGTGTGCTTAAAAGATCTTTGTTTACTTTTGATGAAAGTTAATCTGTGTGTGTGTGTGTGTGTGTGTGTGAGCTTGAAAGATCACTGTTTACTTTAAATGCTCTTTTAAAAGGAACTTATGTTTCTCTTGGTGACATCTCCCACTCCACACCCAGCTCAGATAGCAGATATGTTGAATGTGGAGGGATTCCACTCCCTCCCAACAACACACAGCTGGTGGGAGGCAACACAGTCTACTTAATGCAGAAAAGAGGGACTTGATGTCATTCCTTTCCTGCATAACAACAAAAGTGTGCTGCATTAGCAGTTCAGACCCCTTTTTCTGATGACAGCAACACTTATGCATGGCTCTGCTCATACAACTGTCAAAATAAACACAAGCAGCAGAAAATCCTGCTATGCTGGCATAGGGTGCCAGAAGCCCTGTACAGTTGGGGTCTTCTATCATCTGACAACTGTTGGAGATGCAAGGAGGAAGTAGGAACCTTGACACACCTGATTTATACCTGCTTGAGACTGACCCTCCTCTCAGAAGTCCAGTAGGTTTGTCAGGACATGGCTTTGGAGCACTTCACATTGGACAAGGCATGGGCAATGCTAGGTATCCCCTCAGAGCGTGAAGAGAGGCAAGCCATGGGGTAAGCCCTGAGAACAGTTGGTGGATAGCAAATGCTCTGACCATGGCAAAGAGAGTTATACATAGATACTGGAAAGAGCAAGCTCCCCTGAATGTCCATGAGTGGCTGATCAAATTGGGGAAAGTGGCTAGCTTTCAATGGGTGCTAGATGTGGCTAGAGGTAAGGAGCAGAGGTACATGATCAGCTGGGGTAAATACTTTCACTTGCAATATTGCAAGATACCCTCTGGCTATTATAGTCTAGGGTGCATCAGGCCCCCTGGCTAGTTAAACACCTCCACACAAGACCCATCAAGATTCCCCTAGGACATGATCAATAGAGACCTAATGATTAAAACCCCTCAACTTAGTGAGAGTCTTGGGAGCTAGAGTGCCGATCCTTACACACCAATCTGTTTCTGTTACTAAGTGCTAGTGCAGATCTACCAGATAATGCAGGGCTACTAGAATATGGCCTCATCCTCAAGTCCCCCTTTTCTTTTAGCATTTGCAGGTAACCATGTTATGTTACATATGATATTTGTGATGCTGATTCAAAACAAATCCCTAGAATGTTCCTCTAAGAGGGGTAACCCCAGCTCGGCTGATTATTACTGTATGTTGTAAAATCTCCCAAAAGGTTTAAGTATATGCACCTTGTGGTATCCTTTGTATTACGGAATCTCAAAATTAAAATAATACAAATTTTGTTAAAAAAAAGAAAATGGGGTCACAACCGATGACAGGGAACAAGGCAGCATTAGCAACCAGTGGAGGAGGACTTGCAGCACAGAAAGATCTGATTCACAATCCATAACAGAGATGCTGTCTTCACTAAGGTCAGATATAGCAGAATTAAAAGTATCTGTAGACTAGGGCTGGCAAAATTTATCTTCTGCCAGCATAATTCTGGTGAAATTCTGATTACAAAAGTTCACCAAAATAGTTAATTAAGTTATTTCCAGATAGTTTAAAACACGTTTGTCCAAATTTCACCAAATGTGGTAAGATGACTGAACCATGGTCCATACAGTCAAGCACCAAGTTTCAGATTATGCCCTTTAAAGGTGATTGAGTTATAAACCTACAAACATTTGAACTTTTTAAAATTACATCTTGCAGTTATGTAAACTGCAGAATTTTAAAGGGGACAGGACATATGTGCTACTTGGCAGCTGTTCATAAAGTACTTATTCTCAGAAACAACATGCATTCTCCTAAAGTATCCATATTTAACTGTACCTGAATAAAAAGTGATAGGTAAAACTGTAGTTTGCATTGTCCTGGATTCCCTCCTTTTCCCTCACAAAAGACAAAGCCATAGTATGTTGTGCTCAGATTGGCAATTAATTTATTATATATCATAATTCCATTTACAATCTCATCATCATTTATTATTGTCTCTTTCACAATTGTATTTTATTGCATCCATATACCAATCTCTGATCATCCCGCTTTCTTCCTCTTCTCACTCCCCCAGGTGAAAACCTGGGTGCCTTCTTCTCTTTTCTGTTAGTAAAGGTGAGAACGAGACTGCTTTTTCTCCTTCAGTTTCTTCATCTTTTCATCCTATTCCTTTTTTCTTCCCTCCTTCCCTCCTTCCCCCCCTCATCTCTGCCATCCACCTTTGGCAGACCATATACCATTCTACTGGACAAACTCTGCCATCCACCTCTGGCAGGCCAATACATACAGTTCCTTTAGACTGTCTTCTGCTCATGCTCTACAGTTTAAAGGTGGGTGGGAGGGATCAAAACTTCAACAAAAGTGGCTGAACCACCACTGTGCTGCCCATTATGTACCTCCTCTAGCCCCTCCCCTTCCTGTTTCCTGCCTATTGTTCTGTCTCCCCGTCCCTCTCCTTCCCTTCCCCCTCCCACTCTGAGCACACCATCTTCAGGTAAAGGGAAGGGGTGCACCAGGACAACTTGGTTTGCTCCTTAAAGGGCAAACTCCATTGTCCTGGATCCCCCCTTTTCCCTCACAACAGACAAAGCCATTGTATGTTGTTGTGCTCAGATTGGCAATTAATTTATTATATATCATAAATTCCATTTACAATTTCATCATCATTTATTATTGTCTCTTTCACAATTGTATTTTATTGCATCCATATATCAATCTCTGATCATCCCTCTTTCCTCCTCTTCTCGCTCCCCCAGGTGAAAACCTGGGTGCCTTCTTCTTCTCTTTCCTATTTTCTCCTTCAGTTTTTTCATCTTTTCATCCTATTCCTCCCCCTTTTCCCCATTACCCAGTCTCCAGCTTGCATTGGATGACTGGCTTTCCCCCCAATTTGGGATATTGTTCCCCCTTCCTATAGGGGACCTCCTCCCTTCTTCCTTCTCTTTTTTTTATATTCTATTTTTGGCCTGTCTCCTCCATGCTTCTATAAAACCCATTGTTTCTGTATTAAACATATATATGGCTAGATCTGATAGTTGTAGTCCATCTGACCTGTAGAACTCCTCTACCCACTCTTCCACACCCCGCAGTAGTATGTACCCCCCACCCCATTTTTCTTATCAGTGTTCCTATTCTTCTGTTCATTTTTCTCCTGGCCCTATCTAAGGCTCTATGACTGTGTTCATGTCTCCATACTCTTCTTGGTATCATGTCTGACCAGGCGAGGCATACCCCTGGCCACCACTACTGAATTTTCTCTAAGTCCCTTTTTATCTGCATGTATGTGTCCACCCATGGCTTACCCCCAATATTGTTACCCCTAGATGCAAAATAATTAACTCTGGAATGGGTCACTGCTCTTTCAACTCTTTCAGGGTAGGAAGCAGCTGTGCCCATCTCATCCCTCGGATGCTGCGCCACACCAATCTACATTTTCTCACATCCTGGTACAGCTGTTTTCCTCCAGCCTTTTTCTCAGCTCTCCTTCCTGCTCAGTAAATGTAGGAGTGACCACAGATCCATACTTCCGTGATCCTTCCTCTTCCTATAAGATTGAAGGAAAATAAATATTTTACATATGGTCTGGGCTCCATTACCCTATCCCATCTCTATGCCCCCCAATGTGGATCTGTATCTGCAAAACAAAACACAGGTGATAGTCTCCATAATTCAGTGCTTGAATGTATCTCTTGTAACTGGCAGACCACCAGGCCACCTCTCCAACATATTAGTCACCACTTCCCCTACTGCTGCCCACTGCAAAGCAACCCCTATTCGTAGGAAGTGGGATGAGTAATTACCTGGATCCTTGCCCAGGAATTGCATGCCTTTCTTGAGCATGGCCGTGATTTGATAACTTGTGACCTTTTTCCCATCTCCTTGCACAAATAATCTCCCTGTCCTACACCCACGCTCTGTGGCGTAAGCCCACAAAGCCTTTACTAGGCACACTGAGCCATCTACTTGGGCCTTTAAGATTACAGTACAATCCTGTCCCCCTTGATCAGTCTTTGACTTCTTAATCATGATTTGCATCTCCTTCATCCCTCAGCTTATATCTTCCCATTCCAAACCCCCTTCTTCGTCCTTACTGCCATGCCCCACAGCTTCGCTCACTCTCATGGCCCCTGCAAACATTACCAGATAGATCGTATTGAATAGCTGGGCCTCGTCTTTTGATCTGCAGATTGCCGGTAATATCCCTTTTAGTTTTGCAAGCCACTGCTCCCCTATTGGTCATCTATTATCTGGAGTTCTTTGTTTTAACCTCCCCCATCCTTGCATCATTCTTCTAATTAACATTGACTTTGTTGGGTCCTTCCAACCCTTCAGGCTGCAAACTAAACTAATCCCTTCTAGATAGACCCCCATCGTGGTGTGGGCTGTGGGCTGTTCCTCTCTGCCATTGCTCTACTGTGAACATCCCTAACTGTTCCTCTGTAAGTGGCCTACTTACCTCCATGCAGTATGTTGCCCTGAATATTTGAAACACCTGCCAGGCCCCCTTGTAGGCCCTCAGAGTCTGTAGTACCCATAAGCTGCGAAACAACAGGTCTGCTCCCTCTTGCCAACGTCCCAGAATTTTGTTGGTCTGGGCGTTTTTTGCTCCTCTGCTGTTGGTGCCAGCCTCTGGAAATGATCCAGCTGTAGACGGGAAAGGCTGTCAGCTAGGGTGTTGTGTACCCCTTCTGTGTGTTTGGCTCTGAATGACATGTTCAATTTCAAGGCCATGTGCACCAACTGTCGCTAGACCTGCATGACCATTTCTGATCTGGCTCCTCTGTTGTTTAAAACATCTACCACTGCCCTGTTGTCGCACAAGAATGTCACCTTCTGATTCTGCAGCTCTTCCCCCCACACCAGGGTGCAGGCCAAAATAGGCATGATCTCCAACAGTGTTATGTCCTTTACTTTTCCTTCTCTCACCCAGTCTGTAGGCCATGGTTCTGCAAACCATCTGCCCCTCAAATAACCCCCCATATCTAGGCCCCCTGCTGCATCGGTGTAGAGATCGAGGTCCACGTTATAAACCCAGTCCTCCTGCCAAAAGGAGCAGCCATTATAGGTGCTTAGGAACTCCTCCCACACCTTAAAATCTTCCTTAACTAATTTTGTCATGTTTACCCAGTGGTGTAGTCTGGTTACTCCGGCTGTGGCCCTTGCTAGCCTTTTGGTGAAAGCCCTCCCTGGTCCAATTGCCCTGCACTCAAAGTTTAGGTGTCCTAATACCTATCGTACCTGTTTTAGTTGTACTCTTCTTCTACTTGTGTGTACTTGAATCAGCTCCTTCAGTTTCAACACTTTTTTGTCTGGCAACCTAAAAACCTCACCCCCGGTGTCTTTCTCAATACCCAGGAATTCTAAAACTTTACTGGGCCCTTCTGTTTTTTCCAGTGCCAATGGAGCCCCTAATTCTCTGCACAGATCTTGGAAACTGGCCAACATTTCTTCTGTCTCTCTCCTCCCACTGCCTATTGGAAGGAAATCATCCAAATAGTGAATGACCATCCTGTAACCATTTGTTTCCCAAAATATCCACTGCAAACAAGTGCTGAATGTTTTGGAGGTAGCACAGGCCACTGAACATCCCATGGGCATAGCTTTATCAAGATAGTAGTGGTCCCTTATCTTGAAACCCAATAGGTCCCATAGATACATAGACAGTGTCGGCAGATAAGGGCCTATGGCCCACCCAGTCTGCCCATTTGAGCTTGTAAGTTCAGTTTATGTTTTCCTAGAGGTCTGTTGCCCCTTACCCCTGACCTTCAGAATTCCTTTATGTCTATCCCATGCATTCTTAAATCCGGTGATTGTTTACGACCCCACCACTTCTTCTGGCAGGGTGTTCCACTTGTCTTCCCTCCTTACTGGAAGCAATCAGAAAGCGGACTTAATATCCATCTTGGCCATCCAAGCATTGGAGGTTGCTCTTATAATCTGTACCGCTTCTTTTAAAGTGGCATAGGAAACTTTACTCTGCTCTTCCCTTATGAAATAATTCACTGACTCTCCCTCCGGATATGACAGATGGCGAATCACCCTGTATTCTCCTTTTTGCTTCTTGGGAACCAGGCCCAATGGAGAAATTCTCATGTTCCATAATGAGGGATTTGAAAATGGCCTATCTATCCTGTCCTCCACCTTTTCTTTTTCTATCTTTTTCTTCAAAATGTCTTCTTTTCCTTTTACTGTCCCTAAATTCTTTGCCTCTCTTGCCTTCCTGGGGCCGTCGCAGTGCAGTGTGAAACCTGTTTTAAAACCCCTGTTTAACACCTCTGCTCCTCTTTTGTCTGGATACTTTTTCAACCACTTTTCCCATGCCTCTACCGTTATGGGGGTTCTTGCATTTTGAAATTGTTCTGCTACCCACACTCCCCCCCTCCACCCTTTCTGACTCCCTTTATCCTGCCCTCTTTTTTCAGTAAGCCTGGCGCCCTCTCCCATCATAAACTCTTCCTCTTGAACCTCTGTACCATGCTTGCCCTCTGTACCCTTGCCCCTCCTGAAAAGGCTGCTGACCTGTCCCTTGACCCCTCCACCTGAGCCCCTGGTGCCCAAGTTGCCCTGCATCTGCTGGCTGTGTGGGTTCCCCCGCATTTTGAGCATGTGTGTCAGAACCGGCATTGGGGCCATGAACAAGAAGCCCTATTGTATCCCCAGCAACACTTCTGAGGCACTGCACCCCTCTTTCCTATTTCCCCCTCCAGCGTGGATTGGTCAGTCACATAGTCTGTCCATAAATCCAACTGCTTAATATCCCATCTCACATCCCCATATGTTGCCATTCTTTGTTGAAAGAACTCGTCATAGTATATCCACCCTAATCCCCCTTTTGCCTTGCCCCTCCTTATTATCAATGAGTACATAATAAGTGGGATCCCCAGTTCTGGTTTTCTCTCCAACACTATTGTTGAGTATGTGGCGAAACCCACTAACCACCCATCGCATGTTTTTCTCTTAGTAAACTTGTCCTCTTCTTTCTTCCCTAGCAGGACTACCATCCATCTCACTTTTTCTAACACTTTCTGACTCTTCATATTTCATGGCTGCTTCTCTACTCACTAAAGCGAATATGTCTACATACTCCCCTTTCCAAATCTTCTCTTTTGTAGCTAGTGGTAAATGTTCCCCTATTCTCATCCCTGGGGATCCTATATCTCTTGTTCCCTTTCCTACACTGTCAGTCACCTTTTCTGCCTCTCTTGTTGCCTCTTTTTCTTACCTGATTTCTGGCATTCCATCTGTCCCAACCCCCCCATACTGAGGGCAGCAATAACATGGCCTATGTAGTCTTTGATGCTTTCATCTACTGCACCTAATACTTTACCGGTGGTCTTCTCTCCTTCTTGGGGTCTGCTGTCCTTGGGATGCCCTGGTCTGGTCTCTTGTGGCTGGGTGCTTGGTTGTGGTGGAGAAACTGGTGGGCATGAGGGACCTGGCCTGGGCTCCTGTAGTGGCACTACCACCTGTTCCTGAGGAGGTACTGATGGTTCTGGTACTGGGTGTGACAGTGGGACAGGGTTGGCTACTCAGGGAGGCACCACCTGCTGTGGCTGCACCCTTTCCAGGCTGCGTGACCTCCCCGCCCGCCTCTTCCCCCTCCACCTTTCTCTTTTCCCGCTTTTCTCTTTTCCCCGGCTCTCCCCAGTTCCTCCCCTTCCACCAACTGCCACATCTTGTTGGCTTTCTCTGCCAACTCCATGATTGCCTTGTATGCATCCTCTTTTGTTGGCCTGTTTAATTTTGGGGCCATCTCTCTTCCTGGGAACCTGTATAATTGCTGTGAAAAGAACTGAAAATACATTCCTCATTAATGCTTCATATTGAAACTCGTACCTCGTCTTGCTCACCACACGCCTCCTTGCCCTTCCCCCCATACTAGTAGGTTGTCATGCATAAATGATACTGCTAGGTATCCCCATAACAATGAACATGCTATTAAGTGGTGAAGGGAAAAAAAACCTATACTGTTGCATTAAATGAAAGACTGTGTAATGGAGGAGAAAAAAATCTAAGGCCTCATAACCATGCCTGCCTTCATACTATAAGCTGGTGGCAAACCTGTGCACGTTGCCCCATGTGATACAGTCCTCTCCTGTCCCCCCACCCTACCAGGCCTAGTTCCCTGTTGTTTGCCCAATTCCACAAAACAAAAAATGTTTTTTTTTTAAACGTCCTGTGGTCTACTGCTGCCACTCCCTTCCTGCTTGTTGTTCACAAAATCGGCATACTGCTACGTCTGTGTGAACTCCTGGACTCCCCCCCCTTTCCACTCACTCTTCCCTGGGGAATGGAACAGTTCCTGCTCCCTGTTTCCTTGCTTTCCCGACCCCGCCTTCCCCAATGCAGGTGCGGTGTCCTGCCTTTTTTCTGCCCTCAAATACTGGCCAAAAAGCTTCCATGGCCTGTGCTTTGTGTCCCAGTGGCTTTCTGCATCTTGTGAGGCCTCACCACGGCATCTGACGTCATGACACGTGGTCTTGACGTGCTCGCTCCATTGGCGGCCATTACAGCAGGCCTGCTCCAAGCTTTCCTTCTTAATGTGTCTCTCCAGATTCGTGAACACCCAAAACCACCCCCGCTACTTACTGCAGGCACAGCACCCTGTCTTTTCAGTCCTTTTAACCTGCCCTCCCAAACAACCGAGAAAACTCCCTGAGCCTCTTTTCCTCTGGTGGCATGGTTCCCGAAATGCTGTGAGGGCCCAGCTGCGGTATCTAAAGCAATGCCATGTGGCTTTAACACCCCCCACTGAAATGCTCAAGAAGAACCCACCACATGGCTCTCTACAAACACGAATGGGGCCCATGCTTTAGCCCTTACCAAAATGTACCCAAAACTGCCTCACTGAAGCAATCGTTCTTTTTTTCTTTTTTTTTTTGTTTATTATTCTCCCTCTCTCTGCTCTACCCACACACAGCACCCTGCTTTTTCCTTAAGGGCAGGCCAAGCGTCCTGCCTCCTTTGTGCTGCTACCTCTCTCTGTCCCCGCATGCATTACTTCAACAAACTGTGAGGCCGCATCCTGGTGTCTGACATCACGCCATGCGGCCTTTGCCAGCTCCACCGATAAATGGTTCTCCCAGTCTCTAGCTCTTTTCTTCACAAAACAACAGCCTTCTCACAAACAAGCTACCAAGTCCATTATTTCTTTCCACACACAACGATTTCTTGCACTATGCCTTATGCTATGTCACTGCAACCACTTCCAATCCACTCTTAATTTCCTTTTTTATTTTTAAACGCTATAGCAAACATCCCTAATTCAAATGAAAAACACATTTTATTCTTGCTATCTTATCCTTACCTCTATTTTTGCTTTGCAACAGGCCTCAGCCCTTTATCTTGATGCCAATCTGATGTGCTGCAGTCATCGATGTATTTAAACAATCAAAACTTCAGCAAACGTGGCTGAACCACCACTGTGCTGCCCATTATGTACCACCTTTAGCCCCTCCCCTTCCTGTTTCCTGCCTATTGTTCTGTCTCCCCTTCCCTCCCCTTCCCTTCCCTTTCCCCCTCCCACTCTGAGCACACCATCTTCAGGTAAAGGGAAGGGGTGCACCAGGACAACTTGGTATGCCCCTTAAAGGGCAAACTCCATTGTTGTGTTTTTACGGGCAGCATTCTGTTACAGCTCACTTCATGGAATCACTTATGTGGAGTTTTTACTCTGTCACAATTTGTGTTCAGAATGCTAATTATGAGCTGCTGACCTATCAGAACCCTGTTTAGAGTTCTGTGCACAAACCATGACATGGTTAAAACTCCAAATTATTGGTTCCCTGACAAGAACTGCAACAGAATGCTGCCCATAAAAACAGAATAATGCAAAATACAGCTTTTTATATCACTTTTTATTCAGGTACAGTTAAATGTGGATAATTTAGGGGGAATGCATATCATTTCTGGGAAGAAGGACTTTATAAACTGCTGCCAGTTAGAATGATTTCCTGTCCTCTTTAAGCTCCTATAACTTTAAGACTAGAGAATGGAATTTCATCAGTTTTGTTAAGTTCAGCGACACGTAATATAAAGCCTTGAGAATGGCCCAGCAGAAGAGCATCTCTCTGCCATGCTAATGACCCAGGGTTGGAAGCAAGCCCCAGAATTCATGTCAGGAGGCAGCCCACGGCTGACAGAGCTGCTGCTCAGCAGTGCATCTCATTTGAGGAGGGTTGGTTGTGGGTTCCACCAACACAGCGACCTCTGTGGCTGAACCAGGGAGCTTGGTCCAGCAACAGGGTAATCTGTGGCTGTATGAGGCTGACAGAGGCACCGCCCCCACCAGGGGAGATGGAAGGGAAAACAATATTGGAGAAAACCCAGTAGTCAATTGAATGATGACTGGGTTCAGCCTGATTAGGGTATATCCATGTGAACAGGGTATATCCCTGAGAGACAAGCTGCCAGCAGGGAGAAAAACCAATATGGAAAAAAAAAAAACAGGCTGTGTACGTCAACTTTCTAATCTCTTGCTCAGAGTCTGGCCAAGTTATAAGCAGCCAAAGATTCCAAAATAACATCAGTAGTTAAAGTTGAATTTCATGAGCTTTTGTGAAATTGCGGAATGTTGTGATACTTTTGTTGAAGCCATGTTCATACATTTTGCCCTGTCATACACTTGAATTGCCATTGTAGAGGAAAGTAAAGGCTCGGTAAAGTGGCAGCAAGTTAGCATTCATAGAAGGCTCCATAGTAAAACTATAGTGGTGCCAAGCATCAGATTACTATCTTCAGTGATGAACCATGAAGAATAGTCATGGATATCACTGTGCAATAGCATGAATTCTTGCAATATGTCAGATTACCACTAGAGCTCACTGACTTAATGACTTGTAGAAACACATGCATGTGCAGCATTGTTTCTGTACAATGCCACCTGCTGATTCTTTAACACGCCTGTAGATAACAAAGCATATTTTTACTGTTTGAAAACAGTGGCACCAAGTGATGCTAATCCTTACAACTATTTGCAACTTAGACTATTGTGACAAAAGTATCTGCTTATCTTTAGTCATGATAGAGTATGAGTCTGGTCATCACAGTCACAGGAGTATTGGAGGGGATATTACATACAAACATATGAAATTGCCAACAGAAACAGGCCACAATTGTCTATCAAGTCTGCTCAAGGGTGCAGCTCAGTTCAGTTCCCTAGAGCTGCCCCCTTCCCCTACTCCTCATCAAGTCATCCACCTCCACCCCATTACCCTCCTTCCACTTCTCAGTACTGATTCCTCCCATTCATTTTTGGTCAACCTGTCCCACCCCCATTTGAAACTGGCCACTGTATTTGCCATAATTGCCTCATCCGCAACTCGTTCCACCGTCACCACCCTTTCAGTTAAAAGTATCTCCTCATTTCCTTCTTAAATCTACCTCCTACTAGCTTCAGGCTATGCCCTCTTGTTGTACCCTCCTTTCTTGAATTGGAGATGCCCTATGATCCAACCTTATTTATGCTCTTATGGTACTTGAAGATTTTTATCATGTCTCCCCCTTTCTCTGCTGTCTTCCAGGAAGTACAGGTTGAGCTCCCTCAGCCTCTCCTCTTATGTTTTCCCCCCAGTTGCAGGGCCATAATGCTAGTGCATGTAAGGTGATTCAGTGGTGACAAATATGTTGTGGAAGTAAAATTTTGCAGGTAGACACCTAGTGGCATTACCTATTACACATCCATGATTGTTTTTGAAACTTTTGACAATTAATAATTTCCAAAGTATCCACAATAAACTGTAACTTGCTATAGTACATTTATCCAGCTTAATTAGATTACAGGACACATTTATTTTGGTAAGCATGCCACATCTTGAGTGTATGCCTGCAATAACAGTGACCTATAAACATCTAAATATTTTGACCATTTCACACAGTTTAAGAAATAAATTGTGAAATCTTGAACTTCTGTAACTTACACTTTATACGTTAATTGCCTCTCTATTTAACAGTTTCTATGACTCTTTCAAGAAGTATGCATATCAATTTTCAGTTATTTTCAGTACCTCCAAGTACTGGATGCCTCACATATGGAACTCCCTCCCTGCTGAGATCAGATGCTCCACTTCCACACAGCCACTCAACCTTCTCCTCAAGCAGCATTTCGTAACCACCTGCTGGTGCAGCTAACCCCAATATGAGCAAAATGTTTCCAAATGAGTCTATGTTGAATACATGTTTGTTCATAGCTATTCCCCTGCCACGAGGCAGGAGTATCTTGTACACTGTGAATAACTGACAATGTAATGTACGACTGCATGTATAATTCTCTCCCAATCCTCTTTCCCCCAGGATGCATCTGGAATTGAGCGTTGCATCACTCAGTATGCCTTCCTGGTAAAACTTTTAAATAAATAAATGTAGCTCCAAAGGTAGCTAAGTTGTAAACTCAGAAATATTTTCAGAAATGTTCAGATGATTTATAAATTGCAAGACTCTAAGCCCCTGTAACTTCCCCCACTCATCAGCTACATGTCATGAAATCTGACATCCCTTTGGAGCTTCCTCCATGCATGATACATGCCAAAGGTGAGACCTCTAGCAACTGCAACTGATGATGACCACTATGATCGATACGTAAATGTGGCTTCCGGGTTTGTACTCTCGATTACTCGGCAGTCTCTGTGGCATTTTGCATGAAGCATGTAGTTATTTGGTGTATTTGAATTCAAAACTTCATTCCTCGTTATTGTGCACTAGCACTTTAGTGTAAATATTAGTCTTTTTAGCACGTTTTGCACTTTGAAGTTGTGGTTCTTTGCACCTAGGGAAATCTGTTGTTTCTTATTGGCACCAGTACTGCTTACCTATGCTAATTGACACTAACCATATGTACTATTTTGACTGCTGAGAGACTGAGTTCAGTGAGAGAGGAGTTGTCTCCTCGGTGTGTTTTTTCTCCCTTTTTTTGGTTGCTGCAATAAATGGTCTTATGAATTATCCTGTGCCATTTATTCTGAGAGTGCTGACCTCACAATAGTGGTTTTACTGCTGCTTAAACCTTCTTGACATTGTATGTTGGGCTCTGAGGTATAAGTGCACCAGCTCTGTTACAATACATTTATAAGTAGCCCCCCATGTCTCTTTTTTTTGGGATAAGAGGACAGTTTTTTGAAATAAAATCAAGGACGTATTTCAGTCATACTTTTCCAACAAAATCATGATACAAAAAACTGTTTTTCATGAAACAGAAAGGGAACAACAATAAAAAAACTGACAGCAAAATTGAAGTATTAATCATCATCATCGTCATCATTTATTTATTTGTAGTAGGTGCCCTTCCATAGCTCAGGGCACCTTAACAATCAATAACAATCAATACAAGATAAAAACAAACAAGATAAAAACATACTCCTCATCATAATGTGATATAAGTACAATTAAAATAGAGATTAACAACTATCATTCTGTCTCAGAGGTCTTTTTGTGTTCCCCCTCAGGCCCCTTGAAAGGCCTGAAGGAAAAGATAAGTTTTGAAGGCAGTTGTAAAACCTTCAATGATCAGGGACCTTGAAGGTTATCCACCACTGTACTGGCAGCCAGTGTAGTTCATGCAGCACAGGTGTTATGTGACTGGATCTAGGGGTTCCAGTAAACAACTTGCCCATCGCGTTCTGCACCAATTGCAATCGGCGGATCTCCACCCCAGTAGTCCTAGGTAGAGGGCTTTGAAGTAATCAAGAAGAGTGGTGATGAAGGCATGGACAAAAGTAGGAAGATCTTGGGATGATATAAGATGCTTCACCCTAGCAATGTTCCTCAGGTGGTAAAAGGAAGATTTGGCTACCGCCGACACTTGAACTTTCAAGGTCAGGCTTTCATCAAAGATCACACCCAAGTTACACACCTGACCCAAGGCAATTAGTGGGGTTCCTCCAAGCTCTAATTTGGAGGGTTGTCTCACCAACTTCCTGATTGTCCTACGATCCGGGTCCACAACCAATGCCTCCATTTTTCCAGGGTTTAATCACAGTCAATTAGCATTCATTCAGTCCTGTATTTCAGTCAGGCAGTTGTTAAACAGCAAGACAGTAGTTCCCACCAGGCCAGGCACAAAAGACATGTACAGCTGAGAATCATCTGCATAGCAATGAAAAGTATGAACACAATTCATAATTCCTCTCTCTAGAGGTTTCATTATAAGCTAGAACTTTAACAACTAAAAGAAAAACTCTGACATTCAGGCTAAAATGTATGTATTCAAATCATATGTCCTATCCAAACCCCCCACCCCTACCCCTTGAAGTGGGGATAGTTTATAATTTCCTTCCCTTATATTTTCTTTTTAAACTTCCAAGTAATTCTACAAAACAATATTAACTTGCATGAACTTAGTGGTAATAAAATAATTATTAGAAAAATCCAATAATATTGAAAACATACATCTATAAACAAACTCTCTATATTCTACCCTGAGAATGAAAAGAAAATCTCAAAGTAAATCATATACCCTCCCACCCTTAACCATGGGGAAGATGAAAAGGTTTTAAGAAGGCTTTCTATCTACTAGACACACCCTTACTAATGGGTCCTTCATGTGGTAAGCCAAAACTTGTTCTACATCTTTTGTTTCCTTAACCAAAATTGCCTTTTGCCTGCTCAGCCAGTATCTAGCCAATCAATGTATTTCCACCATTTCCTATATTGTCATGAATGTGTTCTTTTTCATCAAGTGTTTTTATTTTCTATTTATATCTTGCATCACAGAGAACCCCACTTTTCTACAGCTATCACCTGCTTCGTAAGGGTAAGGGCACATCTTGCTTGCCACAATTGCTATTGAATACATAAAAATATTAACTGCACAGTTTCTTCTTCATATTTAGACCATGCAGGAGGTAAAATACCCAAAATCAATGTATCTGGGGTTATTGCTGTTCCAGGAGAAAGAGTAAATATTTTCTTAAGATAATTTCAAAAGGATATCACATAAGGGCATTCAAAATAAAGATGTTCTATAGTTTCTGGGATATGTGCATAGGAGTCCCCTCAGGGACAGCATTGTTCAGAAGCTTCTTTGTGCTTCATATTGCATTTTACCCCTAACTTCCCATGTACAGTAAGCCATAAAAGATCTCACATATACACAGGGATCCTTTTGTATGTCAGCATATTACATATGCATGATCATTCCTTTTGGAGCCTATGACCAAAAGAGGTATATCGACATATTTATTTTACATAGCTAAGTCATAGATCTCTTTCCTGGACATGAGTTTGAATTGATGTTTTGTAAATTTCCATAATTTTATTTTACCTGAAGAAACCTGGAAACTTTCTGAAAGACATGCAATAGATGTCTGTTTTGGGAGAAAGTGATGCAAATCCCGGATCTGTAGTAAGGGATGTAGGGAGTCCAAAATCCAATGGCCCAAATATTATTAGTATATATGAGAAGGGGAACAATATTATCAGAAAAAATATTTAATGAAAGAAAACAATGGGATGCATTATCCCAATCCGCCTTTGGTAATTGGTAAGTAAGTGATTCCTCTTTTCAGGGGGTTAAGCCTATTGCCCCACAGACACCAAAAGAAAACACTGAATAATGCTGTTTTTTTTTGGGGGGAGGTGCTACTTAAGTATGAAAATATGGGTATCAAATATGTCTTGTTCATATATATCCTCTTTTTTTGGACATTCTTCATTTGTTCCAATGACATACTTTAATGGAGGTTTCCTGCATCTTGATGTTCCAATTATGTCTTATGATCAAAAAGAAATTTCCCAATATTCTATGAAATTCCTGCTTAACCTGTACAACCAATATTTCCTGTATAGTATCGCCTGGTTGTCCAATCGGTAAGCAGCAACTTTTTGCAAAAATTAATGGTTGATCCTGAAATTACAGCAAATTCAGTTAGAATTTGCCCTGCTACTGTACTGGATACATAGTCTGAAAAAATAAGACAGAGATCATCAGCGTACATGATTGTACAGATTGGTAGGTCCTCACTACTTAGTGATAATCCTAATATATCTTAAGTCTTGTTTAATTTATGGAGCAGAGGATCTAATAATAAAATATATAACAGTGGGCTGGGGAGCACCACTGCTTCACTCCCGTATGAACATAGCATTGTTTTCATTACCAGCCATTAATACATGGTACTAAGGAAGCTTTAGAATAGCATGTTCTAATACAGTTAATCACTTTGTTCAGGAAGTTATATGCCTCCAGAACAGCACATAACTATTCATGTTCAACCTTATCAAAAGGTTTGTTTTGATCTATACTAAGAAGAAACCTCATCAATTCTCCATCATGCCCTTTAGTAAAAATGTCCTGTAATAGAATCACGGCATCAGAAATCTTCCTAGAAAATTGTGACTGATGAATAATATTTTCCTAAACCATGGAGAATCCAGCATCTAACGACTTAGTTAATAATTTATAGTCAGTATTGAGGAGGGTAATAGGTCTCCAGTTCTGCAAATTCCCTTTTTCCCCATTTTGTATAATAATATCAGAGCTCATATATACTGTACATGCTATCTGGCAGAAAACCCTGTTTAGTGCTTCACTATAAACTTGGACAAATTCTTCTCCTAAGGATGAAAAAATCAGAGGGTACAATTCACTGGGGAGGCTATCTGCACTGGAGGCTACCCTTTTATTTAAAGTTTGTATTATGGCATGTAATTCTTTTTTTGTTTGTTTGTTTGTGCTGATAAAATGTTATGAAACTCTTTAGGAACTTTAGGGAGATTACATGATTTTAACCATTTTCTCATGGCTTTTACACTAAATTTTTCTCCAGTAAACATACAGTATGCTCTACATGCTGTTCTATTTCTTTTATTATCTTCTGTATTTTATTAAGTTTTGTCCCATCCACTGTTAGTAAATAGGATATTGTTTTATTCTGTTGTAGCTGGGAACAGTAGCCGAAGGGGTTGGTGTGAGCTCTCTTTCCTTGTGTGCCAAAGGCTGCTCCCTCTGTAGTGTCTTTTGTCTGTTATACTGTACATCTGTCATTTCTTTCTTTATCTCCTGTATTTGAGATGAAAATTTCCTAATCCATTCCTTCAGTAAGGAAGAAAATGTAAAAAGCCGATTTCTGAGATACTTATATCCATCAGTCTTACATTTCTCGTTTAATGTACCCATCATTTTAAAATATAATGAAATATCTTTTTAATGTCTTCCCACCAAGCATGTTTATCATCATATAAAAAAATACAGATTGGTCTGCTTTTAAAATATGTTGAAAACCTGTTGCTATAGTTTCATCCTCTAATAAACTAAGGTTTAATTTTCATATACCTGGTCCTCTCTGTTGTTCAGGGCTATTCCTTAAAGTTACTTCTAGGAGACCATGGTCTGAAGTGGCTACCAGCTGGACATTTGCCTTATTGATGTGTAGGTTTGAAGAAATAAAAAAATCAGTAAATTCTGGATAATCTGTTTTCACAAAAATATGTTCTAGGGGGAGTACCATATAAACTCTGAAAAACATCTATTAGATCAGCTTGCTTTAGTAAGTCTTTTAAGAAATTTGCATCGCAAAAAAATTTAGATGTTTTAAGACCTCTATCTAGCACAGACATGCTGCATTTAAAATGACATCCCAAAATTATGTTTTTTGCTGAAAAAAGAAGAGGCCTACTACTTTTAAATAACTCTACCCATGGTGATTTTAATTGGGGAACATAAATATTAATAAGTCTGAATTCCATCTCTTGTATTTTTACATCTAAAAGAAAAGCTTATCCTTGAACTATATCCACAATGGATAGAATATTCAGACTGCACCAGGCAGGGGCGCAAGCCAGGGTGCAGCACAACTGGGATGGGCCAGGGCATGTACCAGTCAATATTCAAAGGTGCTGCACCATGGCTCAGCACTGTTGAATATGACACTGAGGGTGCACGCACTGCACACAGTGCTTTGGCACTGTGCCAGCACAAGTGGCAGCAGGGGAGCAGGGGGCTGCACCAGCACAAGTGCGGTTGTGCTAGGCACAGCAACAGTGATATTCAGCTGTGGGCATGCAAATGAGGCCATTATGCATGCAAGGTGCAAATGGGGCCATTTGCATGCCATTATGGCCCCATTTGCATGTGGTGCTCTGATCCCTGGTGACTTTCACCTGGTGCCCTGCCAGGCTGCAGCCATCCCGGACCAACGCCCTGCTGCCCCTCGGTGGGTGCCGCTCCCACCACCCAATCATGAGCATGTGTAGATATATTCCCTGGTGGTCCAGTGGATCACTATCCCTTGCCAGATCATGGGCTAATGTACAAATGATCCCTGGTGGTCCAGTGGACTGATCCCCTTCGCCCACTCGCAGGCATATGTCACAACTCCCTGGTTGTCCAGTGGATTGATCCCCTTTGCCCACTCATGGGTATATGTCACAACACCCTGGTGGTCCAGTGGACCGATCCCCATCACCTGATTGAGGCAGAATGACCATAGGACACCCTGGAGTGCAGTGGTACCCCCTCCTCACCCACCCCCTTAGTCCTCCACCATCCTGCACCCCCCTAGTCAGTGGTGGGTGGCAGATCTCCACCCACAAGCCGCCTCCCCACTGACAGTGTACAGTAGGGCTGTACACCTATTGGTCCACTGTGTGGGTCAATGGGTGTGCAGACCATACTGTACTAGACAGTTCCAAATTGTGAATGAAATATACCTACACATGCCTGTGATTGGGTGAGGGGGGTGCAATCACCCTGGGCAGGGGACTTGTGGACTGTGTCCTGGGTGGTCGGGTGGCCAACCACAGTAGGCAGCTGCCGTGTTGCACCTTGCAATATGGCAGCTCACCTGTGGGTGGCCAGAACTTGCTCCTGGTTTTGCTGGGCTCAACTTTGTGCCACCCTGTGCGGTGCAAGGTGGGTTTGTGCCAACATATGCGCTGCACATCCCAGGCTGAATATCGGGATGTGCTGCATATGCATAGGCATGCCCCGGCACTTACGCCACATACATCACTGGTATGCCCCAGCACATAGGGGGTTGCACAGCACAACCTGCCCCTTTGAATATCATGCCGAGGCGTATTGGTGGGTTGCGCATGGCACAACCTGTTGCACCATGCGCAACCCCTTTGAATATCCCACCCAATGTGTAATACTTGTATGTTTGAGGATAAAAAACAAAACCCCACAGCTGAACACATTTCTTCCCCCATAGACCAAAAGCTGGGGCCACAGATCCATCCCTTATTAGCTTTCTTTATGTCAAGTTCAGTGTGCAGCTGGACATCCTGGAAAAAACAACATCAAAATCAGATTTATTAAATGATGCATAGGACCTAAGTCTTTTTTTGTTCAAATGCAGACTGTTGGCATTTAATGATGCCACTTTTATACCATACGAAACAGTAGACAGAAGGAAAAATTATAATCAGTGTGTTTTTTTGTTTGTGTCTCTTGTGCCCATCCTCCACCTATGGGTTCTTGGCTGATCTTCAGGAGGCCTTTCTATATCTGATCATAGATTTAGTAGTTGCCATATTGGTCCTTGCAAGAATAGATCCAGAAGCAAATGATTTGATACCTTTTAATGGACCAACATAGATGTAACAGCAAGAACAAAGTGCTTTAGCTTTCGGACCAACCAGTCCTTTCATGGCAGTAGTTTAGAAAATACAATACTTATAACAGCTAGCTAATGCAGAGGAAAACAGAAAAAAAGAATCCCCATTGGTTTAAAATACTCATTTAAAAAAAAAAAACAGAAGATGATGTCAGAGACTGGACTGTGACTTTTACTTGGGCAGTGAGAGTGCCAAAATTACCCTGTCTACCTGGTCACGAGAGGACTGGGGGTGGGGTAAACTTCATTATTCATATGTTGTTTTGTTTATCTGTGATTTTATGCCTGGGCAGTGAGAGTGCCTGAATTGCTCATCTCCCCGGCCATGAGATGGTTGGGGGGTAAGTTTAATTATTTCATTATTTTGTATTCTATATATGTGTGAGAGGGGGATTGTTGTGGCTCCAGATTTAAGTATAGGAGTGACTCTATTAGTTAATAGGGGATAGGGTGGTGTTTTAAATTGCATTTTATTATATATAGGGTGGGTTAGTTGAGTAATTGTGGGGTTTATTTTGTTTTATTTTAATTTGTTTTGTTATCGTGAATTTTGGGATAATATTGCTTTGGGTGGGGTTGGGTGATAGTAGGGTTGGGTTTGTTTAGTGTATTTATTCATTTGTTTTGTAGCTGCAGAATGTGTTGGATGCCAGTCCCCACAGTTATGCGCTACTCATCCTCTGCCCTTCATGCCCTTCACCCTTTCTATACTCTCCCTCTCCAGTTTTAGACCTACCAGCACTGTAGATTGCTGGGCATTATGCGTAGGAGAGGGAGGAGGTTGGGGGGTCATGAACAGTAGAGGATGAATGAGGGGGGTCACAAGACACCCTGGGGTGAAATGGAATCCAGATTGTGGTTCACCATGTCTGGTGCCCATACCCAAGGGCACTACTGAGTGTGTTAGGCAGATGGCTCGGGTGGCCCACCAGGTTTATTCAACTTGGGCAGTGCAATGTTCAATGCCAGGTCTATTAAGAATAAGACTGCAATTATTGCAGATCTTGTTGATATGGTGGACCTGGCATGCATCACCGAGACCTGGCTGGATGAAAATTCTAGCTCCATTGTGGAGGCTATGACTCCAGCTGGGTACTTGGTGATACACCGCCCGAGATTGGATCTCGGGGGGGAGGGGTTGCAGTCTGTTTCAAGACCGAACTAAACCTCACCGGGGGGGGGTATTAGTTGAGGAGGTTGAGTACTTTGAGTGTACACTAGTAGCAGGTGTAGGTTATTGAATTGCTCTCATCTACCATCCACCCACTGATGAGAAGCAATTCCTTCAGGAAGTGGCGGACTTTGTCGTCAACATGGCATTTGAGTCATCCAGATTGATGGTTCTGGGTGACTTCAGTGCCTGGGTCGACAATGAACTCTTGCAATTTGGTCAACACTTCCTCCAGTTAATGACATCTCTGGGCCTTACACAGGTGATTTCCACTGCTGTTCATAAACATGGACACTCTTTGGACTTAATCTTTCTCCTATCGAAACATCTGATGTGTGGGTAGAACCAGTCCGATCACTACACCGTGGGGTTTAGTTTTGGCACTCCCCTCAAAGGTCAACACCTGTAGAAATGGTTAGGTACCGCCCTTTATGGGATATAAGTTCCCAAGGCATTGCGGCGGTCCTTGACCTCTCATCCCCATGTTGGAAAGCAATGATCCAGAGATCCTCGTGTCGGCTTATAATGCAACCATTATGGTGGCTCTGGATTCCATTGCTCCAGTCCGTGTTCACCCTCTCTTCCTTCACCCTAGGTCCCCTTGGTTTGATGGGACCTTGAGGGAGATGCAGAGACAGGGGCAAAGGTTAGTGTTGCTGGTGAAAGTCCTCCCTTGATGCTGAACGTCTTAGATTGATGGACCATTACTTAGTCTATCAATCTGAAATCACCCGTAAGAAGGCAGAATTCCTGTCCGAGGAGATTGTGGCTGCTGAGAATCGACCAGCTCAGCTATTTCGAACTGTGGACAGACTGTGCAACCCAGCCTGCCCACAGGTTCAGAAAGTTTTTTCACAATTAGAGTGTGATGAGCTTGCTCGATTCTTTGCAAATAAGGTGGCAGACATCAGGGCAGTACTGCAGCCAGCACACCCTAGGGGGTTGTTGTTGATCAGTAGAGGGTCACTGTACCTCAGTTTTCCTGGAGTACCTTCAGTCAACCAGAGTTCATGGATGTCATGGGGATTATCCAGAGTGTGCACCCTACGTGCTGTAGCTTGGATCCTGAATTGACTTCCATAATTTTGGGTTGTAGTGACATCATTGGTCCAGTCCTTGTGTTGGATAGTCTGGTGCTTCTTGGAATTGGGAGAGTTTCCTAGCTCCCTGAAAGAGGCGGTCGTGACACCACTCTTGAAGAAAGCTACCTTGGACCCAGACTGTTTCACAAACTACAGACCTATCTCTAACCTTCCCTTTGTTGGGAAGGTGATTGAGAAGGTAGTGGCAGCACAACTGGAGGACCATTTGACCATCCATGACATCTGTGAACCCTTCCAGTCCGGTTTTTGTAAGAGACATGGTACCGAGTCGGAGCTGGTTCGGGTGCTCAATGATCTCCTAATGGCGAGAGATTGGAAGAGCTGTTACATCTTGGTTCTTCTGAATCTTTCTTCAGCTTTTGACACCGTGGACCACATGATGTTGATAGGATGCCTGAGGCATATCTGTGGAATGTCGAGGACAGTCCTCAGATGGTTTACATTGTTTCTCACAGGTCGAACACAAAGAGTTGTGTCTGGGTTTTTTTTTTCAGGCCCAACTGCTTTGTCTTTTGGGGTGCCTCAGGGCTCTGCACTATCACCCATGCTGTTTGCAGTGTATATGCTACCCCTCGGAGACATTGTAAGAAGGTATGGACTGAGGTTTCACTGTTATGCTGATGATACCCAGCTCTACCTCTCGTTTGCACCTGACCAGGATGGAGCTCTCTCAGTCTTTAACAACTGTCTGAAAGAAATCCAGGAGTGGGTGGATTCTAGCTGGCTGAAGTTGAATTTGGAAAAGACTGAGGTTCTGGTTGTGGACCTGGGTCACCAGATGGGGGTGGGGTGGGTGTTGGTGCACCCTCCGGGTTGTTCTTGGTGGCATTTCTTCCCGACCTCTGAATGGGTGCATAACCTGGGGGTAGTTTTTGATGACAGACTGACCCTACATTCGCCGGTGTCGGCTGTTGTCAAAACTTCCTTTCATCATCTTAGGAATATCGCCAGGGTTAGGCATCTGGTTCTATCTGACAACCTTCCTACCTTGGTCCACGCCTTTGTGTCCTTGTGCTTGAATTACTGCAACTCCCTTTATCTAGGGCTTTCTGGGGTTGAAATCTGTCACCTGCAGCTGGTGAAGAACTCAGCAGCCCGGCTTTTGATGGGTTCTACTTGATCCTGCCATATTACCCCGGTGCTGTGCAAACTGTGCTGGCTGCCAGTACGGTGGTGGATCACTTTTAAAGTCAGTTTACTGACTTTTAAAGCTCTATATGGACAGGGCCCTGATTATCTGAAAGAGCTTCTGGTTCCTTACTGCCCTGGTCAATCACTCCACTTGGCCGATGAGGGGTTGTTAGAGATTCCAAGGGTGAATTTGAAGTCATCTGGTTCAAGAGCTTTTGCAGCTCCCACCCTTTGGAATTCTCTACCCCGTCAGTTAATGGAGTGCACAGCTGTGGAGGAATTTAAGAAGGGCTTAAAAACCTTTCTGTGGAAAAAGGTTTTTTGGGATAATTGAAGTATTTATTACTGATTGTTTATGATTCTTAGTTGTATTGTAGGACACAGAGAGTAATAGTAAATGGAGTCCACTCTGAAGAAAGGGGGGTTACTAGTGGGTTACCGCAGGGTTCAGTATTAGGACCGGTCCTCTTCAATGTCTTTATAAGTGACATTGCAGAGGGACTGGAAGGAAAAGTATGTCTGTTTGCAGATGACACAAAGATCTGCAACAGAGTTGATGCACAAGGTGGGGTGGAAAGGATGAGAAGGGACTTGGCAAGGTTAGAGGAATGGTCAAATGTATGGCAGCTTAGATTCAATGCTAAGAAGTGCAAGGTAATGCACCTGGGAAACAAAAACCCAGGGGAAGAGTACACAATGGGGTGAGATACCAACAACAAAAATGGAAAGGGACCTGGGGTAGTCATATCAGATGACCTAAAGGTGGGCAAGCAATGTGAGAGGCAGCAAGGAGGGCTGGGGGATACTGGGATGCACAGGAGAGGCATCACCAGTGAAAACAGGAAGTTATTATCCTCTGTACAGACAGCTGGTGAGACCCCATCTGGAGTACTGTGTGCAGTTCTGGAGACCTAATCTCCATAAAGACATAGACAGGATGGAAGCTGTCCAGAGAGGCAACTAAAATGGTGCAGGGTCTGCACCAGAAGACATATAAAGAGAGACTTAAGGAGCTTAATATGTATAGCTTCGAGGAAAGGAGGGAGGGGGGGACATGATAGAAACTTTCAAGTACCTCAAGGGAATCAACAAAGTCCAAGAGGGTAGCATCTTTCAAAAAAAGAGGTTTGCAAGAACAAGGAGGCACAATTTGAAGATGGGAGGGGCGGCTCAGAGGTAATTTAAGGAAGTATTTTTTCACAGAGAGGGTTGTGAATGCATGGAACGGCCTTCCGGAGGAGGTTGTGGAGTCAAAAACAGTGGTGGAATTCAAGCATGCATGGGACAGTCATAAGGCAATTCTAGGGGGTGGGGGTAGGAAGAAGTAGGCTGCTGGTTAACTAGGATCTGCAGCTTATCCATTAGGTAGGGAAATGGGCAGACTGGGTGGGCCAAGTGGTTCTTATCTGCCATCAAATTCTATGTTTCTATGTTTCTATTGGATTTTATATTAATTGTTTTTAAATTGTTAGGCGCCTTGGCAATGGAAAGGTGCCATATAAATAAAATTATTATTATTATTATTCCTGGTCAATAAAAACTACATAAATAAATAAACACAGAGAATAAGTTATTACTAATTGAATAGTTTCAGAAAATTCTGCAAAATTTCAAAAAGTTCACAGAATTTTCATGAAAATTCCATGAAAGTGGAATTTGCTAATTTTTTCCACCCCTACTGTAGATTCTGTGAAAACTGCTATTGGCACAATGACAGCCAGAGTTGAAGAGGCTAAAGGTAGGATCGTCGTTGTGGAGGATACTCTCACAAATACTGAAGTCTTAGTTCAAACACATGACATTCAAATTGCGCAGTTAATAAAAAAGGTTGATGAGTCTGAGAATCAGGAAGGAAGAATAATTTAAGGATTCTGGAGTGCCTGAGTGGATGGAGGGTCAAAACATGCCTGCATTTCTACAAACATTTCTGTCAGCACTACTAAATTAAAATTGCAATTGTCCCTTGGAGATAGAGAGGGCTCATAGCTCCCTCAAAGTAAAACCCAACTCTACCCCCGACCAGTCATAGCATACTTCTTACATTTTTCAGTGAAAGAAGAGATCATTAAAGTGGTAAGAAAAAGAAAAAATGTTAACATGGAAGTGACATAAATTACATATACAGTTATTCAGGACTACTTAGCTGACCTGATGGAAAAAAGTAAAATGTTTACTGAAATAAGATACAAATTACAAAACTTTGGGGTGAGCTAGCAAATGAGATATCCAGAGATACCACTAGTTAATTGGAAAACAGAGTGCATTCCATTACTCCCCTGTTGGTGGATCACTATTGGATTCCCTCTTATTTTATTAAATTTAGTTAGTTTATGTTGACCAGGTTAGTGCACTAGACAATTAAATGCCTGTTTTCTGGCACAACCTGAGAAGTTACATAGGGTCAAGGTCAGTGAACAACAAGTACAAACAACGTGTATTGCAGAATACTCAGAAGGTAGTACAAAGTCAATCGTGAACGAGGCAAAAATAAAATAGTTATAAAAGAAGCAGCTTATACTGGTGAATGGCAGTTTGGGTCACCAACGTGGTCGGGGCATCTAAGGTTCCTGCATGCATCTGGCATTTTCCTGGCTGGCAGCATCCAGTCTAGGAGTTTTGGCTGGTCCCTTTGTTTCTTCTGAGTTTGCTGTGCTCTCCTCAGGGATAGGCAGTGCAAGTGGTGCAGTGTCCTTACCCAGGCTTCATGGGGAACATGATCTGTAAAATGAATTACAGGCTTACATGCTTGCCAGACCCAGGGATCGATCTTTACAACTTTGGTCTCAAAGCAGCAGTTCTAACCATTTAGCTAAAAGGTAGCCTTCCTTTTAGTCATGCAGTTAGACTGACTTTTGTTCTTGTGTGCTGCAAACCCTTGGTGGAGGGGGACCATCACACTGTAGCTCTAGTCAGCCCACTACCCTAAAGTATGCACAGGGGCATGATTAATTAATGCCCGGTTGCAGAGCAGCTCATGCGGGGCCGGGTTCCTAATGACTCAGAGAGACCCTGAGTGGCTAGAATAAGTCACAGAACTCACTTCTCCAGTTACTACAGCAAAATAAAATTAATGTCCATTCTTCTTTAAAGAATATGACCTGCAAACATTTTATTGCCAAACGCTCACAAAGGAAGACAAAATGACTGACGTTTCACCTCAAAATGAGGCTTTGTCAAAGTGATTGCCCTCTATAGACCACAACATTAAATCGCAGTTATCAATACACATGTGATCAAACAAACCAATCAGAAAGTGCTGTGCATTCAAAATTTCATTTTAAAAGTTTCATTATAAAAGTGCTGTGATCAAAAGTGCTACATAAGAACAATCTTAACAGTGCTAGAGTAAGAAACAAACTCTGGTCTTAATGCATATATCTACAAGAACTGGTATATTTTAGGAGCAGACACAAGGTTGAAGAACACATCAATAGTACCTCTGAGAATGGCTTATAGACGTGCTAACACATCCTCCACAGCTTAATTTGGACCAGATCCAAGGGTCCCAGGGGCCGAGAGGGCGCAGTCAGCAAGAGCCCCTCCCCCACGCCCTGAAGCTTAATTAGGACTAGATCCAAGGGTCCCAGAGGTCGAGAGGGCGTGGGCAGCAAGACACCCTCTCCCACCCCCGAAGCTTAATTTGGACCAGATCCGAGGGTCCCAGAGGTTGAGAGGGCACGGACAGCAAGACACCCTCCCCAACCCCCGAAGCTTAATTTGGACCAGAACCAAGGGTCCCAGAGGTCGAGAGGGCATGGGCAGCAAGACGCCCTCCCCCAGTCCGGAAGCTTAATTCAGACCAGATCCGAGGGTTCCAGAGGATGAGAGGGCAAGGGCAGCAAGACGCCCTCCCCCACCCCCGAAGCTTAATTCGCACCAGATCAAGGGTCCCAGACATCAAGAGGGTGTGGTCAGCAAGATGCCCTCCCCCACCCCTGAAGCTTAATTCGGACCAGATCCAAGGGTCCCAGACGTCGAGAGGGTGCGGGCAGCAAGACGCCCTCCCTCAGCCCCAAAACTTAATTTGGACCAGATCAAGGGTCCCTGAGTTTGAGAGGGCGCAGACAGCAAGACGCCGTCCCCCATCCACCGAAGCTTAAATTGGACCAGATCCGAGGGTCCCAGAGGTCAAGAGGGCATGGGCAGCAAGACACCCTCCCCAACCCCGAAGCTTAATTCAGACCAGATCCGAGGGTGCCAGAGGTCGACAGGGTATGGGCATCAAGACGCCTCCCCCACCCCCGAAGCTTAATTCAGACCAGATCTGAGGGTCCCAGAGGTCAAGAGGGCGTGGGCAGCAAGACGCCTTCCCCCACCATCGAAGCTTAATTCGGACCAGATCCCAGGGTGCCAGAGATCATGACAGCATGGGCAGCAAGATGCCCTCCCTTACCCCCAAAGCTTAATTCAAACCAGATCCGAGGATGCCAGAGGTTGACAGGGTGTGGGCAGCAAAATGCCCTCCCCCATCCCCGAAGCTTAATTCGGACCAGATCCGAGGGTCCCAGAGGTCAAGAAGGCGTGGGCAGCAAGAGGCCCTCCTCCACCCCCCGAAGCTTAATTTGGACCAGGTCTGAGGGTCCCAGAGGTCGAGAGGGCGTGGGCAGCAAGACGCCCTTCCCCACCCCCCGAAGCTTAATTTGGACCAGATCCAAGGTCCCAGAGGTCAAGAGGGTGCAGGCAGCAAGATGCCCTCCCCAACCCCCTGAAGGTACGTCCACGGCTTTCCACGAGGAGCTCCACTGTTCCAGCACTCTACTATTTGAATTTTGGGCTTGGCGCCTTGTTTGTTGATTGCTCTGTTGCCTTGAGCTATTTCTGTCTGCACAGGTTTAGAGATAGTTTTTTTGGTCACATTTCTGCCTCCTAAGGCATATTAATTGGCGTTATTTTCAGCTGTGCTTTATGTCTTTCTCTGTATGTAGGACCTTATAACAAATGTTGTGCTGTACTCTACTGTGCATTAAGGAGCCCTGAAACCTCTGGTCCCCTGCATTTAGTTTTGATTGCTGAGCCCTTTTAGATTTCAGTCCCCTAATGTGTCAGAGTAAATAAGAAAAAAAAAAGGATTTTCTGAGGCTGAAAGACATTTAATCTGACTTCAGTGCCCTAATTCAGAGTAAAAAGCTTCGGAGGCTACAAGAAAGCTGCAATTGAACCAGGCTTGGTAATTTGGTCTGTGTTGTGCCTTTCTGTCCTGCCCACAAACCCTCCCCTTCCCCCACCTCTGCTCTCCACACCCATAATATAAGTATCTTACAACCCTGTGCTTTTCTCCACAGCTTAATTTGGACCAGATCCGAGGATCCCAGAGGTCGAGACTGCATGGGCAGCAAGACCCTCCCCCACCCACCGAAGTTACGTCCACGGCTTTCCACTAGGAGTCCCTCTGTTCCAGCACTCTACTATTTGAATTTCTTGGCCCCGTTGATGCATAGCATCAGCTCCCCACCGCCGCCACCACCACCCTTGCTCAGCACGGCCTTATATAGTGAGCGAGAACAAATCAGCCCACATCTCCATTTGCAGCTTTTACAATCTCACCACTAGAGGCTGCTATATTGCCTTCTGGCTTAATCCTACTTCCTTAGGACTACTCTTACCCACCAGTATGCTTCCTTTAATCCTACAGCTATGCTATCTATTACCCACTACCCTGGCTCCCCTCGAACCATTCCCCCTCACAAATACCCTCTCCATCTTTGGCCCCCTCAATTACCTGAATGCCTGGCTTCTTTCTTATGCCTGGGTGTCACCTCTCTCCCTCCCTCCCAGCCTCTGCAGATGTGCCAGTACTTGTTGCTTTCTCTATAGCTACCACCACTTATGAGCTCCACCCTAGGTGTATCACGCTAGCTTTGCCTTGCCACACTTGTCGGCCATACCATCCCATACTTCTGGTGCAGTTCCCCCATCCCTCATTCCAACCCCATCTACTTGCCACCCCCCTTATACTCCACCTCCCCATTCCTACCTTCTCTACCTCTGTGCATTCAGAAAGGCTCGCTCAGTACAGTAAAAAAAGATCCTGGTACTCTGCACTCAGGTTCTTTCTCCTCTTCTTTCTTATGTCAGGGAATGTTCACCCTAATCCTGGGCCTCCATCAGCCCAACCACCTATCCAGCCCCCTTCCCATGGGCTTTGCATTGCATCCCTTAATGTCTGCAGTCTCTTAAAAAAGTGGGACTCCTTCCAGGTCTGGGTCCTTCAGCATCAGCCTGATGTCATAGCAATTAACGAAACCTGGCTTAATCCTTGGATCCCCAACTCATCCATTACTCTCTCCAGCTGCAACCTCTACCGTGTCGATCGGAAGGGTAAACGTGGGGGTGGATGCACCATTTACTGAAAAGTGTTATTACATGAGCAGCTGCTCCCCTCTCCCCTACTAGGTCCAGAACCACAAGCACTCACACTTAAACTAACCTTGAGACACTCCCAAACCCCGCTTCTTATTACTGTTGTTTCCATTCACCCCAAGGACCAAAAGGCATCCTTCCTCTCACTGCTGACCTACCTGGACACCCTCCCATCGCCTACAGAAAATATTATACTTGGTGACTTCAATATCAATTGGCTAAGTAGGGATGCCTTACCACTCATGGACGCTGCCACAGCCCAAGACCTAACCCAAGTAGTCTCTTCCCCCACCCGTAGGGACCAGTGCTCTAGGTCTTCTTCTCTGCTAGACTTCGTCTTCACCAACCGTCCACACAAAATGACTAATGTCTCCATCCTCTGTAATGTACTTAGTGATCACTCCCCCATTCTCTGTTCCTGGACTTGCAAAGCTCCTAGGTCTCCCCCATAAATTAATAACGCAACACAAACTAGGCCCTGGTAAGCTGACACTTCTTAAAGCACACCTCAGCATGATGGACTGGTCCCTCGTTACAAACTCCGTTGACCCTGATAGAGCACTAGACCTCTTCATCCTAACTTTCAACACGATATGTGACAGTTATGCCCCTTTCACCAAAAGAATGGTCAGAGGTAATACTGTACAATGCCTTGGATCTCCGATCGCCTCCTGGCCTTGTTGTGGGTGAGTGACTCACTGTGGCAGCTCTCCATTGAGTCCAACCTCTTGCTCGATAGACAGAAGTGCAGAGAGGCTTAGAACAAGTGTACCTGGGCCATGCAAAAAGCAAAAGCAGATTATTATAAATTCTCCTTAACCACCTCTTGGGGCTCAGGGTGTAAGTTCTGGAACAACATTAAGGAAATCTGTGGAAAACACCCTAACCCTGTTCCTGTCCAGGTCTTGGTCAACAGGTCATTGAACTCTTACCCCACCCAAATTGCTCAGGCTTTCAATAATGTCTTTTCAAACCTCAGCCATGTTCTCCCCTCTAATTTCTTTGACCCACTTTTTTCCTGCGCCCCTACCCCCCCCAGAGGCCCCCCTTTTTACCTACACCAAATTACTCTCAAATCCGTGGAGCTGTACCTCGCTAAAGCACTGAGCCACTTCTCCTTCAGCAGTGACTCCCTAGATGTGAAACTCCTTCAACTCAACCTGCAGGAGGTCCTATACCCACTAACTCACATTTTAAACTGCTCTCTGTGCCAAGGTAAAGTCCCCACCAAGTGGAAATCCGCCACCATTACCCCTATCCTTAAAAGTGAGGATTGATACAATACCAATAATTACCGCCTCATCTCCATACTCCGGCCCCTATCTAAGGCCTCGGGATGGATTGTATCGGACCAGCTCACTGCTCAACTCACCAAATACAACCTAGTCTGTAATCAACAACATGGCTTCTGCAAAGGTCACAGTACTACCACTGCACTTCTTGAGTTTCCTCCCACATACACTCCGCGTTGGACAAGGGTCACATCACTGGTGCAGTCTACATAGACCTCACAAAGGCATTTGACACCATCAGCTACTCCCTCCTACTTGCCACCTTGTCCAACATGGGCTTCTCCCATGATGCAATGGGCTGGTTTACGGACTACCTCATGAACCGGTCCCAGCAGGTCAAAATAGGGAACACCTTATCCAATAGCCAGCCTGTCCTCTCTGGTGTGCCCCAGGGATCCATTCTTGGGCCATTACTTTTTAGCTTATTCCTCAACTCCTTCCCTATGTCCTGCCCCAGCAATCTACTTCTGTATGCGGATGATGCTGTCCTCTTTTCCTCCAACCCTGACCCCTTACAACTCCACCGCTCCCTCCAGGCCGCCTTCAGCTGAACAGAAAACTGGTTCACTGCACATCGCCTTACTCTCAACTACTCAAAAAACAAATTCATGCTGTTCTCCCACCTGCAGAATGCTAGAAAGGAGCTTTAACCTCCAGTCCTAACCTCTAACCAGACCCCCCCCTGGATCAAGTGGGCTTCTTCAAATACCTGGGCATCACCATGGACCTGGCCCTTAACTTCCACCTTCATATTCGCCACCTATCCAAGTCCCTAAATGTTAGGTTGGGACTGTTATACCGCTTTAAACACTGTCTCACCCCAGACACCCTCAGGCTTGCTGTCTCCTCCTCAGTTCCCTCCCTGCTCGAATAAGGCTTGCTGATACATGGAGCAGCAAATACCACAGCCCTAGATAGTCTCCGTCTCTCCCTAAATAAAGCTTGCTGCCTTGTCTTGGGATGTGACCATCTCACACATACCTATTCACTTTACAATGATACCAGCTGGCTCAACCTTGACAACAGAATCAGGTTCCACACATGCCTCATGGCTAAAAAAATTGCCCTTGTTCTCTCCCTCTTTGGGCTAGCCACTCTAGCCAACCCAGGTCCCAAGGTGCAGCACACCCATAGCTGTGACAAACCCCTCCTCTCAATGCCCAGCTGCAGGACCTCTCTATTCCAAAGGTCCTTCGACTACAGGGCACCTCAGTGTATGAACAGCCTCCCCACCCCACTATTAAATGAACCAAGACTTGGGCCTTTCAAAACCCACCTTAGGAAACATCTCCTGACCTCAAGAACCTGTGACTGCTTTTGAACTATTAACTGCCTCTAACGATGTCCTCTGCCTGTAACCACCTCACCCCTTGACTGCCCCTTAGCCTCAGCTGGTTTTATAGCATTTGTTTCCCACCTGTTGTTTCTGTTGTGAAGTATCCTTAACTAAGTTATCCCTATTATTATGTGTCTGTGTTAATCCTTATTCGAATACTTGTATACTTCTCATTGTAAATAATCTGAACTTTGTACTCTGTTCCTAATGTTTAGTTACGCCTGTCTGTACTTTTTCTGTGACGTGGATCCTTTGTAAATGAGTCTTTGACTCAAAGGTGTTCCAAAGTGCTAATAAATAAATAAATAACAATTTAAGGAACATCCTTGTGAGCTCTGTACATGAAAAGCTATTTTCAGATTGGGGGCACGCTTGGGGCCGGGGGCCTTAATGAACAGATTAAATTGATACCATTTTTAAAGGATGGATAAAGTGCAAGAATATCTGGAAAATTTCAAAAAAGAATAAAAAAGAGGGACCACAACCTGTATTTATTCCTGTAAATAAGGCATTTATGTTTATATTTATGTCCATTATTATGTATTTGACATCTACTAAAAAATGTTTTTTTCCCCCACTCCCATCTTTTCTTTCTTTCTTTCTTTCCTTTTCTCTCTCTCTCTCTCTTTCTCTCTATTTTGTTTCCTAGGACATGAGGAGTTTAATCCATGTGAATCATTATTACCACAAGATGGTAGAGTTGGCACATCTGACGGGGTTAGTGACGTTCTCTCTCAAGGATCATACCTCCTAAATAAATGCCTCTTATGTCTCTCCTTTGCCCCTTCCCCCCATCTAATCTACTGCTTTGTAGAGCTTGATAATAAAAAAAAATAGTCAGAAGAAAGATGTAGTTCAGTAAATTGGTTTAATGCCTACAGAAAGGCAATGGAATTTAAAATTGTTAGCCCATTGTGGGCATACAGAACAGTATAAAGCCCAAAATCTGTAGTTATATGCATTGAGACCAAAGTTTGTTTCTTACTGTAGCACTGTTAAGATTGTTCTTGCATAGCACTTTAGATCACAGCACTTTTATAATTAAATTTTGAATGCACAGCTCATTCTGATTGGTTTATTTGATCACATATGTATTGATAACTGCTATTTAATGCTGTGGTCTGTAGTGGGAAATCACTTTAACTAAGCCTCGCTGTGAGGTGAAACAGCCATTTTGTCTTCCTTTGTGAGCGTTGGGGCAATAAACTTTTTACAAGTCATATGCTTTAAAGTAGCCTGGACATTAAGTTTATTTTGCTGGAGTAACTGGAGAAGTGAGTTCTGTGACTTATTCTAGCCACTTGAGGCATGATTAATTATTTAATTGAAATAAAAAAATGGAAAAGTGAGCCAGGTGGCTCCTCATTACCCTCCCCTCCCTGACTCTGAATGCCAGACCAAGTGGTAGAGGGGGGCATGGCCATGTATATTCAGTATTAAAACAAGCATTTGTCAATGCTGAATGTTTGCTTGCATGGTACAGTATATGTGTCAGGGGTGTATTAAAGTTACCAAAATGCAACACAGACTGACAACTTTATTGATTTTTTTTTGCCCCATGTTCAACATAGCCTTCTTATGACCCTGCCTCATGAGTAATGGTGGAGAAAATGTATTTAGTTTATTATTATTTTGGAAGACACCTTTGAGCCAAGGCTCTTTTAGAAAGGTGCCACATCGGGGAATCAATACAGAACATAGTGAGGACAATAACAAGTACAGTAGTTTCAAGCAGCCATAGGCTTTGTCAGGTACATTAAAGCTTTCATATGGAATTACTGTAATATGTGCAATGATTCACAGTATGAATGTTAAGCTACAGTAATTTGTGTATATTATTCAAGAACATATGTACAATAAAAAGTTGTAATATGGTTCACTAGAATAAATAAGAAACTGCTAGGAGAGATGGTAGATACATGTAGAGGAAGCTATGGGGAGAGAATGTAGATAATAGTGGGGAAATAAAAAGGAAGGATATAGGAGATGGTGGGGGTAAAGGTGGGATGGACTTAGAGGGGGGAAATTAGAGGGAAGGAGAGTAAGTTTAGTTAGAAGAAACATTCACAGGAGGCCATTGTGACAAGATGTTGATACAGGTAGCACTTGAAAGTGCCCAGGGTAGTGTCACTGGTAACAGCAGGTGGAAGCTAGTTGTACCAGGATGAGGCTCTGTAGGTAAAGGAGCATTGTCCTTGGGGAGTGCGGCAGAGTGGAACAGAAAAAGTAAGATATTCTGAGCTCCTGGTTAGGTGGGGGCCAGTAAAGACTGAACCCCTGAGGGTAGGAGATTTAAGGTAATCTTTTTTGCTAGCATACAAAATGTTCAACTCCTGCCCAAAAGGTGGGTTAGTGCAGTGACTGCAAAATCACCTTCCAGGATGCTGCGAGAACACATCTGAAAAATGATAGCTGTCATATTCCTGAGGTGCTGTGAAGAAATGGCTATGCTGAAAATTTGGGGTCATAACACATGCAATCTGTGTTTATCTTTCTATGGACATCTTGAGCAGAACACCTGAATGTAAGTATGGAATGTGTGTGGATATGCTGTATTGCCCTGTTAACTTTGCATGTCTCAAACAGTTACAGAACTAGAAGGATAAGTAAACTTACTGCTCTGCCAAGATTTCCTGAAGTCCTCACCATCCACAAGCAGAAAGCAGTTAATAGGACAGAGAAACAGCAACAGAGGTGGCTATAATAAGCACAGACTCCCACTGCAGTCAACCCACCCAAAGTAAGATTAAATAAAGGGGCTTACCTGCCGCAGGGTGCCTGGGTAGATGTCCAAAGAGGTGACACCAAGGTACCTGTAAAATAAAACATAAAAAGGGTCACAAAGGATCCACAGCTCTTAGGGGGACCAGCAGGGCCGAAGGGATATGATAGACATAAAAGTAATACTTATCTGATTAAGATAGAAGCCCTCATTTGGTCAGACCTGCAAAAATAGAAGAGAAATAGGTTAGTTAGTTAGTTAGGTAGATGAAAAAGCAGTAAGAAAGCAGAAGGAGAGAAAAGGGAGTGAGGTTAGGGAAAGGGGGACTCAGTTGGGACCCTTTGCCCCTAGTGGTGGTAGAGTGGCCAGTAATTTATTTAGTAGCCTAAGTGGACTAGTGGAGGCTAGTAGCCCTTTTGTAGAAATAAAAGTAGTATTGGTGGTCAATGGGGCTTGGAAATGCCATGTAAAGGGGGGGTACAACATAAAGATAGCCCTGTTTGCCTAGTGGACTAGCCCTGATGTTCCGAGGCCAGCATTTATGTTAAAATAAATGCTGAACACTTCCTGGTTCTAAAAGGGGTTCCCTAAGCCCTAGGTATGCTGTGGGCAGTAATGGGGGGTTTATTTGTAGTGGTAGCAGAGGAGCAAGATGGACTGCTGGGCAGCCTGCAATAGTGCAACCTCACTATAGTGAGAGTGCCTGCTGGTGCTGTAGACCTCCCAGCCTGTACGGAGCTTAGGCTGCGGACAGCTTAGCATGGGTGGGAGACAGGGAAAGGTGTGAGCCAGTGGGAGGTGGAGGAGGCATGTAATGAAAGCACCTCCTCCCCACCTTCCTGATCTCCACTCCGGCAGCATTTTTTAAAATTTATTTATGCCCTATGGGGCTTAAGAGGAGGCAGACAGGGCACAAATGAAGCCAGCGAAATGTGGAGAAGGCATGTCAGAAAGCACCTAATTTCTGATCGCCGCTCAGGCAGCAGTTTATTTTTAATTAATTTGTGCCCTACGGGGCTTAAGAGGAGGTAGACGGGGCACAAATGAAGCCAGTGGAAGGTGGAGGAGGCATGTTAGAAAGCACCTCCTCCACTCCTTTCTGATCGCAGGTCTAGCAGTAGTTTTGTTTTATTAATTTATACCCTACAGCTACAGGACTTAAGAGGAGGCAGATGGGGCACAAATGAAGCTGGCAGAAGGTTGAGGAGGCATGTTAGAAAATGCCTCCTCCCCCTCTTTTCCGATCGCCACTCCAGTTGCAATTTTTATTGTTTAAATTGTGTCCTACGAGGCTTAAGAAGGGCAGCCAGGGGGCCAGAGAGCAGCAAGATTGTGCCATAAAGTAAAGGCACTCTGGTGGCACTGGTGACAGCCTCGAAGCACTGTACAAGGAGGCAATGGGGCTGAGGAGGAGTGTGCAGGGCAGCAGCAGCCACGGCATTAGTGAGAGCTGGGGGGGGGTCCTGTACAGTGCAAGGTGGAGAAGCCACCAAAATTGGAAGCCACATGGTGGCTGAACAATGTAAAGTGGGGGTGGGCTGGTGGGGTTAAGAAAGAGAGAGAGAGAGAGAGAGAGAGAGAGTGAGGAGACAGCATGAATGGCGCATAAATGAGAGCTGTGCAGCTTATTGAAATAGCCAGATAGGGGGGTAAAAGAAAGAGAAGCACCACAGTGGGTAGCAAGCCCTAATGGCCTGTAACAGAATGGGGGAGAGGAGCTAAGGAAAAGAGTCATAGCCACACAGGAAGCTGAGGGGAAGCCAGTGCTGGTAAAATGATGTCATGCCCTAGGATGCTGATGAGGCAAGGAAGTGGCAGAACCAAAACAAAGGAAGGGCAAAAGAAATACAAACGGGACCAATGGCGGAGGCCAGAGGGACAGAAATGAAGGAGGTAGGGAATGGAAGGAAAACACAAAGCATAATGTAGGAATGGAAAGGAGTAGGTGTTGGTGGCTAGTGGTGGGTGAAGTGTGCAAAATTTGCTTTGCGGAGTAATCTGCGAAATTCCAAGCATTTCGTAGAGCGAAATGCGAAACTTTGTCCTGCAGAGCAGCGAAATGGTGAAATTTCAACTTCCACAGTGAAATTCCACCTTCTTCAGGTGAAATTTCTCCCGAAGAAGGTGAAATTTCACCCACGGAAGGTGTAATTTCACCACGGAAGGTGGAATTTTGCCCACAGAAGGTGAAATTTCACCTTGGCGAAATTTTGCCTAATGCAGAAAATTTTGTGAATTATTTCACGTGGCAAAATTGGCCACTTTGCAGACATTTCACAGGCAGAATTTCAATTCGCTGCATCTCTATTAGTGGCTGGTGCTTTCCTTGAGGTGGCAATCACTTTGTTTTTTTTCTTGGGGGTGTTGCTTATGCAAATGAAAGGAATGAAACACACTCTCTCATTGGTGCGGTTCATTTCTCTCAAATGAAGGCCAGCTCCCGCTGTGAAATTCCAATGGCTGTCACACCAGGCTTCACCATTCATTGGTGTGTCAGGGTCTTGCCTACAGTGCAATGCTCTGGATTGGACTCATCCCTGACACACCTCTGAAATGCGGTAGTGTCCCAAGGTGTTTCTTGTGCAAGCAAACATGAAAACAGAAACATATCAGGAAACACTTAAAAACCTTTCCATGAATGTAATGACTGCACTACAAAGACATTATATTTACTGTTATTATTTCCATTTCTAATACTGAAAACTTTGATCCCTTTACTGGTGGCTCACAAGAACTAGTACTGAGACATGGTACTGATCCCTTCTTTAAGCATCTCCTGCAAAATCAAGTAAAATACATCAACTTATTGTGCAACACCAGATAATCATGACCAACCCACAGTACTGTAAGAAGTGCACATATGGATAAGTAATCTATGCATCTAGATTAACAGTAGGAACAGAAGGCAGAAGAAAAAATATGGGCGTCCATACACAGCAGGCCTGTGTCCGCATCAAAAGTTTTCAATGAACCAGTAAACTTGAAAGTGAACCTCAATGGGTTCAGTAATTGTCAGACAAAGCTTTTGTAGCAGACACTTGCTTCTCTGTGTGTGGATGCACATAGTTTATCTTTTAAGGTATGTGGGCAACCTTTACCATCCTACACACTTTTGTTGCAGTTAATGAGTGCAAAGAAAAAAAAAACATGCTTATTTTAGGAATATACCATGACCGGGTCTGGGTGATGGCAGGGTTTACCCATGCCTGGTGTGGTTTGCTCACGAGGTGTCGCCGTGTGAGGAAACCATGCCAGAAAGCGGTAAATCGTGCCCTTGTCCATACCAGATCATGGCATATTGCTATTATACAATGTAAAAAAGAAGGAGAGAGAAGTTTTTCCTTTTTTTTTTTTTAAAGTATCACTCATTCGGTTTACCAGGGGAAAATAATATGATGTCAGGCAGCTTTGAAGTTTGCTGCCCTGTTTGGCTGACACTTCTACTGTGGGGGTGATGCCAGGATTTAAACATTGTAAATCATGCAAGCCAGTGAATCAGGAGCCAGTATTTCTAGAGCCATTGTATAAACTATATTAACCTGTACTCATTTTTTCCATATAGGTGTTTGCACTCTCCAGCAATCAGATATCAGCCTCCCATCTCCCCAACCAGCCATCCCCCAGTGGCACACACTCATTGCCAAACAAGGGTCATTGCCATGGCAAGAGGTAAAGCACACAGCACCTCAGCCCTCAGTACCACCAGGCCTGCTCACTTGTACTCATTTAACAGTATTAAAATTAGACAACTTTATGGGCTGGTAAATGTAAGTGATAGAGCTAATCATGCACAAAAGGGTAGGCATTGCACTTGGTTGCACCACAAGAGAATTTACATCCAAAAGGGGGTATGAAATAAAACAGACGCATAACCACGGTTGCTTTTATTGCTTAACTGTTGACACACATGGTTGTAGACAAACATTCAGTTCCTACACAGTATGAGAACGATGTGCTTTTCCCATACACTCCTGAACACCATGGCCTGGATATTCAAAAGGGTTGCGCCATGCGCAACAGGGTTGCGCATGCGCAAGTCCAAAATGCGCCATTCTGCGATATTCAGCAGGAGGCAGTTACGCCACTGGCATCAGGTTGCGCAAGAGAGCAATGCAAATGAATGCATGCTCAACAGGAGGGGGAGGATCATGCATAACCTCGCAACCCGATATTCAAGCGGGTTGTGCAGAGTTGTGCATGTCAGCAACCCCAACCTGCGCCTGCACAACCTTGAGCCCAAAAAGGCTTAAGTTAGAGGCCACCCACAGGTGAGCTGCTGCATTGCAGGCGCAACACAGCAGCTGCCACCTGGCTGGCCCCAGCATTTCCTGTGCCCCCACCAGCCCGATCGCGGGCATGGTGTAACTGCGACTCCCCACGCAGGGTGGCCAGGCGCAAGTCCTCGAGGATCGGCGCACCTACATGCAAATGGCATGCAAGGGCCATAAATAGATGCAAATGGCCCCCCCTGCGCCTTGCATAAATGATGGCCCCATTTGCATGTCACCTTTTGAATATCGGAAATTTGCGCATGGCGCAATGGTACTTGCGCCACCGCAAGTTTAATGCTCATCTCTGGCAACTTGCCGTGGCGCAAGTTCCACAATGCCATCTTGCCAAGTGCTGTGGCTGGGGTGATATTCAAGGTTGCGCAGCAAGCGCTCACCTGGTATCACCCGGCTCCACCCTCTTCGTCAACTATTTTGAGCAGCGCAAGGGCTTGCGCCTCAGAATGGCGCAGTTTGAATATCCAGGCCCATGTCTATATACATCTAAGCCATTACAAATGGACAGCTTTTACATGAATCCTCCAATGGAAGCCTTCTTCTTGTTGCAACACCACTATAATGACTCTCAACCGCTCACCTGTTTAGCCACATCTTTCTGTGTTCCTAACCAACCCTCTGTGTTGTCCAGCACCATACTGATATGCGTGTCATCTACAAATATGCAAATCTTATTCTAATTCTCATTTGCAACGTTAACAATAAAGAATTCAGAAAACAATGGGCCCATCACTAAGCCTTGTGAAACCACTCTTTTTACTACCTTCGATGTTGACAGTTTTCCACCAGCCATAACCATGTGTTTCCTGTCCTGCAGTGAGTTTCTGACACACTCCACCTCCTTCTCCCCTGCCTCCCAGTCACACAGTTTGCAAATCTACCTCCCATGTGGCACCAAATCAAATGCCAGGCAGGATAAGAAATATAGAACTTCTACCATCTTGCCACTGTCAATTGCCCTAATTACCCAATCATAGAAGTCAACCATGTTTGTCTGGCAGTATGTACCAGTGGCAAACCCTTTTGTCTGATGTTCTAGAATCTGCTCTCCTCTACAAAGTTTATCAGAGGGTCCTTAATCATAGTTTTTATAATTGTCCTCGCAGGGGAGGTGAGACTGACTGACCTATAGTTTCCAGGCTCAACCTTGTATAGAATGTTGTGAATCACCACCACTTGTGCCATCCTCCAGTCCAGGGGTAAGTTCCCAGATGACAGAGAGGTACAAAACAAATCTGCAAGTAGACTTGCTGGGATACCTGTCATGTCACTCAGCACCTTAGATTGAATGCCACCTTAACCTGGTGCCTTATCCAACTTGAAGGCCTTAAGGCCTTTGAGTACTCTGCTCAATATGAATATCCCCTCCATTAACTATGCTCCTCCTTCCCGACTATAGCCTTGCAGCATTGCATCCTTCTTCTCCCTGGCAAACACAGAACAGAAGTAGTAATTCAGCACTTCTGCCTGCACCCCCCACCCCTTGTCTGCCCAATCCCAATCCTCCTTGGTCCTAACAATCTGATCTGCACACCTTCTTGTTTTCCTTACATACTTGAAGACATATTTCCCTCCTTCTCTGGTTCCCTACTCCAGCTTTATCTTATTTGCTGCTATGGTCATACTAACCTATCTGCTCACCTCCCTTGATTAACTCATTAACTCCTCACTACACCATTTGCCAAAATGTTTGCGATTGTCACATGGTTCTAAACATTCCAAGGGAGACTTATTGCACTGACAGAATAGCCAGAGTAAAGATATGAGACTACACAACAGTGTATCAAGTGGAAAAATAAAGTTTACTTAAAAGGTCACCCATGAAAACGGGTCTTTGGCCCATGGTCTTACCAGTATAAACAAATCAAACAAACAAACAAAACAATCCATAACATTTTCAGCGGGTTTGATCAAAACAGTACTGACACAAATACAACTGCATGTTGCCCTCAAAAAAAATAAAATCACCTTCCGGTAACTGCATTGATAATATGTTGATGTCATGGATTACAATGCTTATTTATCTTTATACTTTGTTAACAATCCTGCTTCTGACACAATCTTACATGATCATGGTACGCCTGGCTTGCAACTCAGGTGCATTATTAATCTGGAACAGGCTGCAAACTAAAAAAAGTGTAACAGCAAGTCAAGATTCCAACACTTTACATGATACGCACCTCAGGAGGTTTAGAAGATGCACAGAGGCAACTCAGACCAGAATGGGGAAAAATGGGGTGTATAGATAAAAAAGGACAGGCAATCATAACTGGGATTACAGAGGAAATGCTCATACTGAACCTGTTAAATATGTTAGTACAGGGAAGAGAAACAAAAGTCAAATATGGATTTTAAAGAGAAGTAATAAAATCACGTTACATAGAACGAAACAGTATGTATGAAATACTAAAAGTCTCAAAAAGAAAATGACTGAGAGTGATATAACAAACAAAAAATAAAGGCGTGCTGTGCAGACACAGGACCATTCATCAAATGTAGTGGAAAAGGAAGACAAGACATTGCACAGGCACAACACAGACCAAACAGGCGGCATTATGACAAGGCAGCAGGGAAGGCTGTTTGGAAAGGTGGGATGCATAGGCATGGAAATTACAGTTAGAGAAAAATATGTGATAATTCAAAATTGCATGCAATGGGTAGGACCACACCTTGAGTAATATGTCCAGATCTGGAGGCCTTCCTGACATACAGTAACTGATGAGGTATAGGCCACTCAGAGGACAGCAACCAAAGAAAGGCAGGGACTTCATCAAATTACCGAAAAGGTAAGCCACTGGAGATGACTATGAAGACCCTTTGGGAAACGATGGAGAAAGGGAATATGACTGGAACATTTCAACACTTCACAGTGGCATGTAAAATAAAATAGAGTACAATTTCTCACAGACAGACCAACTTTGAGAAAAGAGACCACCATATACAAGTGCCAGGGGGTGGGGGTGGAGGAATTTTAGAGGAGACGTGGAAGTAGTTCTTTATGAAACAGAAGGCGTGCCAGTCAAACTACATGACATTAAAGGTGGCAATGAAAGAAAAAAATAGCCGGGTGACACAATGTTTGGGGAAGGCACAGAAGATTACCGAAAATAAGATGTGTGTTAGTATTACTAGCATGAAAAGAAACACATAGCTTGGACTACTTTTTCTGGCACCTGACATATACGACACATTAATCAACACTAATTTTGAAGCTATTGAGTTAGACCAGATGTGCCAAGGGCCATTATATACTAACACATGTCTATGTCTACACCACTGTATTCCATGTGAATGTAGTTCTTCACATCTCTCAAGAACCTACCAAGGACTCCGAGATCTACAGTGATGCCTTTTCTTTTACAGAGAAAAACATTATGCCATATTCTGGGAATTTTTTCCCAAATATTTGCCAAAATTATACAGGGACACAAAGCAGCTTAGATACAAAAGGAAAGCATGTAATATAAAGGAAAACACAGATGAATTTGTATGGATTAGAAACATAGAAACATAGACTTTGACGGCAGATAAGGACCACTTGGCTCACCCAGTCTGCCCATTTCCCTACCTATTGGATAAGCTACAGATTCTAGATAACCAAGAGCCTACTTCCTGCAACCCCCCCCCACTATAATTGCCTTATGTCTGTCCCATGCATGTTTGAATTCCCCCACTGTTTTAGACCCCACAACCTCTCCAGGAAAGTGATTCCATGTGTCCACCACTCTCTCTGTGAAAAAAAATTTCCTCACATTACCCCTGAGCCGTCCCCCCTCTATCTTTAAATTGTGCCCCCTTGTTCTTACACATCTCTTTTTCTGAAAGATGCTACCCTCCTGGACTTTGTTGATTCCCTTCAGGTACTTAAAAGTTTCTATCATGTCCCCCCGTCCCCTCCTTTCATCAAGGGTATACATATTAAGCTCTCTCAGTCTCTCTTCATATGGTTTCTGATGTAGATCCTGCACCATTTTAGTTGCCCTCCTCTGGACTGCTTCATCCTGTCTATGTCCTTGCGTAGATGAGGGTCTCCAAACTGCACACAGTACTCAGATGGGGTCTCACCAACTGTCTGTACAGAGGGATAACTACTTCCTTTTTCTGCTTGTGATGCCCCTCCCTATGCATCCCAGTATCCCCCTGGCTCTCCTTACTGACTTCTCACATTGCTTACCCACCTTTAGGTCATCTGATATGACTACCCCCAGGTCCCTTTCCATTATTGTTGTTGTTAGTACCTCCCCTGCTATTGTGTACTCTTCTCCTGGATTTTTTTTTCTCAGGTGCATTACTTTGTACTTCTTTGCATTGAATCTAAGTTGCCATATGTCTGACCATTCCTCCAACCTTGCCAAGTCCCTTCTCATCCTTTCTACCCCCCCCTTGTGTATCAACTCTGTTACAGATCTTTGTGGCATCTGCAAAGAGGCATACCTTTCCTTCCAGACTGTCTGCAATGTCACCTATAAAGACGTTAAAGAGGACTGGACTCAGTACTGAGCCCTGAGGTACTCCACTAGTAACCCCCCTTTCATAGGAATGTGTTCCATTCACTATTACCTTCTGTGTCTTGTTGTGCAGACAGTCTGCTACCAAGGCTACCACCCTGGGACCCACTCCCAGGCTGGCTAACTTGATTATTAATCATTTGTGTGGGACTGTGTCAAATGCCTTGCTAAAGTCCAGGTAGGCCATATCCACAGCCCCTCCCTGGTCTATTACTTTGGTCACCCAGTCAAAGAAATCAATTAGATTTGTCTGACATGACCTTCCTGCTGTGATTCCATGCTGCTTTTGGTCCTGTGCCCCACTGGCCTCTAGGTACTCAACAATTCTTTCTTTCAGAAGTGACTCCATCATTTTCCCCACCACTGAGGTCAAACTAACAGGTCTGTAGTTTCCTGTTTCTGCCTTGCTCCCACTTTTGTGGGTTTACTGGGAAAATACAAAATCTGTCTGGAAGAACTGCTTCCCACATCTGGCCTCATGTCTTTTGAACGTTTATTTAGTGGAGAAAAAGAGGCCTTTATATTTTTTTTATGTATGTAATACTTCTTACCAGACTCTATCATGTCTCCCCTGTCAATCCCTCTACCAGAATGTACCAAATTCGGAGAAGATGTCACACCTCAAAGCCTCTTTGAAAAAAGAACTGTTATTCTTTTAACAACTCTCATCCATATCGTCACAAGCCTGTCTCTGTCATTTTCTGTAGAACTAATTACAAGAACTACACCATACAGTAGACAGACTATAAACAGCCAACTATAAAAACGGAGCACTACATCACTTATTATGTTGCTCTTATTCTGCATTAAAATTAAACTGCAATTCATCCACCTTTTGCTAAAAAAAGAATACTCAGAAAAACAGTAAGAAAAACAATTCCTTTAGCAAAAACTCACAGCACTTCCAGCACACATAGCTGATAAAATAACAAGACACAACCGCCAAAAAAAAAAAAAAACGAAAATTGCAGAAGGCTGACAGTTCAAAAAGACTAGTGTCCTACTTGTGTCAAGAAACATTTCCAGACTAACCAAACTGCTTCTTCCACACAGTGACACAGGGATAGTTTTTCAGGATATTGACTACTGCAAAGTTTTGCAAATAATAATGCTCTCTGCCACACAGCACTAAATGACCATGAGTATAGACAATGCAAAAGTAAAAAAAAAACCAGTGTATTAAACATAGATCAGCAAAATAAAAAGACACTACAGCAATATAAGGCTGCCCATTACTGACAATGACTAGAATGACCAGGGTTCAGTTCTCATATTGTCCCAATGTGAATGCATCACCACAATCACTGTTTCTTTACTTCCTTATGTCTTACTTATTTAAAACATATTTTAGTGAACATTTAGCTTCACTCATGCAAAGAAACCAGTCAGACATAAGATGTGTGTCAACTTTCATACCCATATAAATGTCACAGAATGAATGTGTGCAACCCATTTTATTCCTATGGCTTTATACATTATATTTCTGAATGACTGTTTTTTCTTTTTCGGAGTTTACTCCTAACTCACCCAGGAAAGCTACTTTGAGTTCAGACAACCCCTCAAAATCTTCTGGTTTGAAATGTGCACTACAGGCGACAGAGTGCTTCAACCACTTAAAATTTGAACGAGTTGCGTTAACAAAGGCAATCCACTTCTGCTTAAACAAGAAATTGCAGAGGCTCTTGAATTAATGGCTCTTAAAGTGGTATGTATACACCACATATTACTGAGAGGCAGGTGTTGGTGTTCCCTGCATGATTTTTGGTATGCTGGGAACACCAAATAATGGGGATTTTTGAGCCCTGCAAAATAATAAACCCTGCTAACAATTTTACATTAACTGTGATGTATATAAATTGTGATGCGAACGGCATGGTGTGCTGCTGTGCCGTTTGAGATGTATGACTTCAGACTGTCGGCAGAAGTGAACTGGAGATAAGTTTGGCAAAGAAACTGTAGGTGACCATTGGAGGTGCTTTTAAGCCAGAAAAGAGGTGGGCAGAAAAGTGAGTTTTGGCTACTAGTAATTAGGTGGGGGAGAAGGTTAAGCACTTTTAAGGTGGTGGTCTGAGAGAAGAAATCCGAGGATCAGATTTCAGTGTTTGAGGATTGATTGCGGTGAGTCACTGACAGACTGAGAGCAGCCTTTCTCAAGCTTGCTAACTTTTTCAGAGGTACACACATGAACAGCTAAACTTTTTACTCGGGTCTTTGTTTTCATTAGCAAGCTAGTAAAATGCCCCTCGGTAAGTGTTGGAATTAATTTGCCTGTTTTTTTTTCCATTGTGCATGTAATATTTTATTTTTAAAGCTCTGAGCTCAGCTAATGTATGACTGTGGGTTTTAATGCCCTCCAGGGGTTGCAAACAGACATGTTTGCTGCTGCTGCTGTTGTTGCTGTGTTGGTTCTGCTGTATGTGCACAGCAGCCGCCCATATCATGGAAGGTAAGGCTCGCCCCACCACAGAGATACTAGGAGCTGCATACTGCTCGCCTGCCAGCCCTGCACTGTCCACACTACCCTTCCAGCAAAGATGAATGTGTAGTTCTGTGTGGTTGTGCGTCTACCCTTTTTGTTGTTGCTTTGTATTGGGGGTGGGAGGTTATGGGTATCGATGCACATAGATTGTGCACTGAACTACATAAAGCTATAATGTAAAATATTACTAGATAAAACTTAACTGTAGTGGCGGTTAGGGGTGCTTGCAAGTTCATGTTTCCAGCAGATGGAAATGTACCTGCAACTTGGAAAGTGAGCGGGTGGGCTAAGCAAGAAGGTACAGTTACTATACTGAACTACTGCTGAGATTCAAGGCAGTGAAGGTGATGTGGAGTGTGAGAGGTGGGTGGCTGGCTGGCTGCCTGGCTGGCTGGCTGACTGACTGTTGTTGGCTCAGGACCCAGGGAGCTGAACACCTAAGAAAGGTTGGGGAGGATGAAATTTAGGTTGGAGGTGGATCTTGGTGCTGGTCCGGAGTATGTTGGTACAGTACCAGGTGCATTTGCAGCATCTGTATCAGCTGGTATGCATGCAGACCAGTATGGAAAAATGTTGCCAAGGGGAAAAATGAATAAACTATTTGTGTTGGACCACAGGTGTCAACAACGCTATATGATCCCTCTGAAGCTTGGGGGGGGGGTTGAAAATGTCACCAAGGCAAAGCATGAACAAGATTGAAGTATCTGTAAACTGTACACAATGCATCTGAAGTGACGCATGATGTTTATCTGATTATTTAAGAAATGAACATGGAAAGAATTTAGCAGCAGGGCTATATCTCATAAGTTGTGCTCGAGTGCTGACATCCATATAGCAAACTCCTCTAGCCAGTAGCAGCATCGGCAATCTTCAAAGCACAGTAGGCAAAACATGAATAAAGTATGCCGGACCACGGCTGTCAACAACTCTATATGATCCTCTGAAACTTTGGGCGGGTAGTGGTGGTGTAAATATTGCCAAGGCAAAACATGATTAAATGATTTGTAGCAGAGTGCATGCATGAAAACATGTATATGATGCCTCTGAAGCTATGCGTGATGTTTGCCTGATTAGAAGATACACAGCAAGGCATGTTTTGTCTGATCACAACAGCTGCTATGCAAGAGATGTGGGGGAAGGACAGAGAGAAGTGTGGACTACATATGGGAACAACAGAACGGGAGGACGGGCGGAGAACACCGTGACATGAATATGCTAAGTAGACACATGTTTCTGCTGCTGATTGCAGCGGACCTTTTCTTTGAGGTGAATGCCACTGCAGCCAAACTGCTGCCATTGACAGCTCGCCCATCCATTGGTGCATCAGGGACGTGCCCGCTACAGCAAGTACTACATTGGCTTGGACAGGCAGGCAGGGCAGGCACACACCTCCACTAAGTCATACACTCCCAAGATGTTTCTTCCGCATGTGCGCAAGCAAACATAAAAAGGGAAACTTATCCCTATACAGTATTTGAATGGCCAGATCAGTAAGAAGTATGTCTCTTCCCTTCTGGCCAGAGTGTTTACCTCCCTCCAACCAAAGAACATCTATGAAACCTGTGAGTGCTGTAACAAGGACCTGGCCACCCTGGAGATAAATGAATGCCTGCACCTAGTCCCTGTCTGTCCATTTTATTTATTCGTTTCAACAGTTTAGCCCGAAAAGACATACTGATCTGATGACTGCTTATTTCCAGATGTATCAGGGTGGGGAGAAATACAAAAGGAAAAAGAATAAAAAGGACATTATACAACAGCCAGAATATTTCTGGGATCCTGATTGGTCACAGTGCCCCTGGACCAGTGATGTTTTCTGACAATAACATCACTGGCAGCACACACATGACTTTCTTACATCTGAACAGCAAGCTTCATATTAATACTCATGTTCTTACCCCAGACATTCTTTACTCTCCATTCACCCCTTTTCTCCCCACACAGAGCCACCATAATACTGCTATAGTCCCCGATGTGGTTCACAAGCAAAAAAAGAGTGAAAGTAAAAATAAAATGAAGCCACGCCTCCAAATGGCTTTTCCATCCCACAGTTGGTACTTTAATCATGACAGCACATGCACACTTCAACGCTGTGCTCACTACACTCACCAAGTAGCTCAGTGGCCACACTAAGAAACTGTGTGCTGTTATAACTTAATTTAAAGAAAAAAAGTGAAATAAAGTCCATCTTAACCACTGTACAGTATTAAGGGTGGGCGAACAGCTGGGTGGGATGATATGAAAGATCTCAGTAGACGGGAAACTGAAACATGGAAAAAGCTTAGGGGACTGAACAGGCAGGATCATTCAGGAAGCAGCAGCACCTAGTGGTGAAAACATGATTTGTGGCCTTTTTTTGTAAACATATACAGTACCTATGCTTACAAAAAAACAAATAAAAAAATGCAAAACAATATATGTTTTCCTTTTTAATTTTTTTATTAACACATAAGACATTGTATAATGGCAATAATGCACTCCAGGGGTGTGTTTTGTAAAATCACTCCTCAGGTACTGAACACCCTCAGCCTGTGGCCTTGTGCTTCAAGCCACCCGAGATGTGATGTTGTTACAAAATAACACACACCCTGTCATCCTGTCATGCATTATTTCTTAATCAACAGAGTTGTATCATTAGGTAAATGCCAAACAATATTGTTTGCCAACAGGAGCAAGATAAATACATACAGATGTGCACAGTGATATCTAATACAGTGTAAAACAGCACAAGGTTTATATTTATTTTTTTATTGAAAATGTTTCACCAGGAAAGGCACACTGAACAAAAAGATGCTCATCTCACGGTTCGACCTGGGGAAGGGGTTACAGTGGAGGCAGGTATACATACAATAGTTGAATTTAGAAGTAGAGCAATACAGATAATGTACACAGTTGAGTGGAATTACATTTGAACTTGTTACAAAAGGAAAACAGTATAGAACATGATCTTCAAGGACAGGGTATACATATCATGGGTACATATCGAGGGCAATACATGATAAGTGCCAGTAACAGAACTTGAGTGCCAGTAACAGAACTTGAGCTGAAGCGAGATGCACGAAGATGACAGTAGGAGCTGGAGAGTGAAGATAGGGGGTAGATGATGAGTGGACTAGTAAACACTAGGTGTGTATGGGGGTGGTTTAGGTGCGGTGGGGGGGAAGGAGTAGGGAGTTAGTAGCTGTGAGTAAGGCTGAAGGCTGTAGGTTATTTAGGAAGGAGGGGGAAGGGAAGGGAGATATTGGGAGTGAATAAGAGTGAGTAAGAGTGAGAGTGTAAGCGCGTAGCGCAGTGTATAGAAACATAGAAACATAGAATTTGATGGCAGATAAGGACCGCTTGGCCCACCCAGTCTGCCCATTTCCCTACCTGATGGATAAGCTGCAGATCCTAGTTAACCAGCAGCCTACTTCTTCCTACCCCAACCCCCTAGAATTGCCTTATGACTGTCCCATGCATGCTTGAATTCCACCACTGTTTTTGACTCCACAACCTCCTCTGGAAGGCTGTTCCATGCATCCACAACTCTCTTTGTGAAAAAACTTCCTTAAATTACCTCTGAGCCCGCCACCTTCTATCTTCAAATTGTGCCCCTTGTTCTTGCACACCTCTTTTTGAAAGATGCTACCCTCTTGGACTTTGTTGATTCCCTTGAGGTACTTGAAAGTTTCTATCATGTCCCCCCTCTCCCTCCTTTCCTCGAGAGGGGTGGTTTAGGTGCGGTGGGGGGGGAAGGAGAGGGGAGTTAGTAGCTGTGAGTAAGGCTGAAGAGTGTAGGTTATTTAGGAAGGAGGGGGAAGGGAAGGGAGATATTGGGAGTGAATAAGAGTGAGTAAGAGTGAGAGTGTAAGTGCGTAGCGCAGTATAAGCCAGACAATTAGGCGAAGGTCGAGCTGCTGGTCAGGCGCTTAGGGGGGACGGGGGAAGAGAAGCTATCAGAGGGAGGGGGTTCATAAGGTACTGTAGATTAAAATTGCTCTTAGACAGTAGCAGTAAAACAAACCATTCCAGAGCGTAACAGAAAGGGGGTAGGATAATAGAAGGGGGTGATGGATTCCTAGCAGTCAGGGCTGTATCCACTATGGGAAGGAGGAGTCACTAAGAATTGAGCTCATAGCTTGGCCATTCTGTTCCCGTGTATTTAAAAAGGTGTGATTTTGTTTTGATGGAGCAGCACTGCATTCAGTACAGCTATGGTTAAGCACTAGTTCTATTACTATAATTGCCTTGGCATGATGCTGTTTACTTATAGGCGTTCCTGGATATAGCAGGTTGGGGTAACAGATAATACACTTGCGGTGCATAATGATGACTGGCTCAGCTGATGCCAACCTGATTGATTCACCACAAAAAAAAATTTATTAATTGGAAGTAAGTGCCATAAAGGTTTATGGCAAGCCTGGAGAAAAACACCTGCAGACCCCTTACCATCTCATTCGGAGGGTATCTTTATACTGCACGTTATGCATGTTATACACCGCGAGAAATGCTTGCTCTAAGGCCATCCATTGTGCTAAGGCTGGCTATTTTTAGCATCACCTCAGCACTGCACACACCTCCTCCTGCTGGAACATAGTACACTCCATTGCTGACACTCCTCCTCAATCCAACACCTATACTCTCAAGCACAATGGAGATGTCATAATGGACCCAGTCCAAGTTGAGGATACACTAAATACCTTTTTCACCACTTGTGCTTCCTCCAACCCAACCATACTCTCGCTGCCTTCCTCTAATCTCTCCCCAATACTCACAACAAATAAAAAACTCTTACAAGCCCCCACTTCCACATCAAAAGTCCTGCTCACCCTTTTATCCCTTAACACATCCAAATCGCACCCTGATGGCTTGCATCCTAGCCTCCTGCATCTTTCTACCTCCGCCATCACCCTCCACCTCACCTACATCATAAATTTATCCTTTTCCACTGGCATAGTTCCAAAGGTCTGGAAATCAGCGTGTGTCATCCCTCTCCACAAAGGTGGTGATCCCACCACACCTGGAAATTACCACCCTATCTCCCTTCTCCCCGCCTTTGCAAAATTACAGGATTGCCTAGTTCAATCCAGACTGTCCGATTTCCTTGCCACCACAAACTTCTTATCCCCCTAACAGTCAGGTTTCAGAATAAAAACACTACACCATATCTTCCCTTCTCCGTGTCACTGGCCACATTCAATCTTCTGCCGACAAAGGCCACCTCACTGCTGCAGTCTTCTTCGATCTGGCTAAAGCCTTTGACTCGGTATACCACCTTCTCCTTCTAGACTCACTTGAGGATGCAGTGCTCTCTCCTCCTGCTATTCGGTGGTTCGATTCCTATCTACATGACAGACACCAGTCAGTTAAAATCACAAACTCCTCTTCCCTCTTCCTCTCTATTCTGGTAGGTGTCCTCCAAGGTTCCATACTTAGCCTTATCCTGTTTTCAGTTTTCATAAATAACCTCCCATCTGCCTGCTCTTCCCCCCTCATCCATATGTATGCAGATAACACCATATTGTTCACATCCGGCCCTGACCTAGCCACAATTCACTCTACACTGCAACAAGACTTCAGCTCAATTCAAGTTTGGTTCATCTCAATACAGCTCAAACTAAGTACTATGAAAACAGTCTCAGTGACCTTCAGAATTCCCCAAAGATTAGCCAAAGCAATCAACCCCCCACCTATAACCTCCCTTGATGGCACCCCACTAAAAGTGGTCCCATCCTACAAATACCTTGGCATCTGGCTCGACCCACAACTAAACTTCTCTCATCATATTGATTACATTGTATCCAAACTTCACTCTAAGTTTGAAGTCCTCTACCAAAACAGACATTCTGTCCCCCTATCAGTACACAGAGAACTTTTGACTAAGATGATTATGCTAGTCTTTGATGAAGGATAAAGTGTGGGTGAGACATCTGTGCGAGAGCGGAGGGAGATCTAGGCAGGAGAGAAGGGAACAGTGGTGAGTCCTGTAAGCAGAGTTTGAGGTGACATGACAGAAGGCATAATAAAGGAAGTCAAGTTGAAAGAGAGAGGTAAAGGTAGCAGTGCCGTAAACAATGTCTGCATAATCATCTTAGTCAAAAGTTCCATACCACCCAGCCGTGGCCAGAGGTCCTTCTGCTATAGAGCCCCAACCTGGTTTAACTCTCTCCCTGCCCCCATCACCAATGCCACCACCATCTCCAAGTTCAAAACCACCTTTCAAAACCACATCGTCAACACTCGTAACTGCTCCTGTCTCTGAAAGTAGCCTCCACCTCTACTTCTCTTGACAACGCCCTCCGGGCGGCTCTCCACCTAGCCATCCCCACCACCACTTCCCTGTACACCGTGCCTATGTTTAACCTGGCCAGTGCCAGCTGTTTCACTGTTTACCTATTAGATTGCTCACTATTGATACCAACTTGTGTAACACCTGTTCTCAATTACATGTACCCTGTAACCTAAATGTATTTGTCTGACCACAGTGTGACGTTGGCGCCTCTGTTGAACGCCTATTGTGTTGCAAACCTATGCTATGTAACCAAAAACACTATGTATGTCTTTATGTGACGAAGTACCTTTGGAAATGAGCCTCTGGCTCAAAGGTTGTAAACTGATTTTACAAATAAATAAATAAACTTCACTGTCAAATTTCGCTACGCCTTCTATCCCTCCCCACTTGTTCCTATATCATCACATAGCATGTACTGTTGGTCCCAATTGCACTTACTCTGCTCTCTGTAATCCAACTCTCACCTATACCTTACCATGTATTTTATATATCTGAGTAGCCTGTTGTGTGGCATTACTTAACATGAAATGTGTTCCTCTTGTAGGGCACCATTGTAACTGTATGCTTCTGTACTATTTATTTGTATCTCTCCTGCACTGTTTGCATTTGTATACTACAGTTTGCTGGACTATGTATTCTTGTAAAGTTCTGTATGCTGTGTAGCAATGTAACTGTAAATTTATCCATTGTCCCCCTCCCCCGGGTCGCACATGGAAGCAAGCCTTGGCTCAGTGTGCCTTTCCCAGTCACCAAAAAAAATAATCTCAGTCATTACTAAATTGACAGTTTTGGACAGTTTGCTTCATGCAGTTAAGCTATTGCCCAAATTAATTGTTTATACAGCACATAGCTTTCAACACAGGTTGGGGTACTGCAATATATTTTCTTATGTTATTGTATCCATATAATTAATGCATACCTTCTTTGTGGGTATTGAGTGGATAACTTATTATTTGGAACTCACAGTACAGTGCCATGAGGTATGTTAATCTGAGATGGCCACTACATGTAGGGCAGAGTATTTTGTGCATTGTGTCATGATGTCTGAAAAAGGGAAACTCTGTTGTGAAGAAAGAAGTGGAAACATTGGTGGAGGCACTGCTTCGGGCACCCCTCATGTCCAAGTGGAGGGCATGGCTGGATTCCTTCTTTGAGAACATCAGTGCCCCCTCCGCCTTTAAAGAAGCCAGCAGCTACATAGAAGACACAGAAGTCATCATCCTCAACACCAAGTCAAGCAAACTGGTCAAAGGTAGGCCTGATTTTATCAACTGGAGCCCAGTGCAAATGTAGGCATTTTTAGTGGGAACCTTTGAGGGGATAGTCCAAGGGGTAAGCCAGCACCAAAATGGCCAAGACAGACAACATGGCCTGGATCCACTCCAGTTGTACTTACCTCAGTAGAGCCCCAGCATCCTAAGCCCCTTCTGGCACTTCTGCAGGAAACACTGGTACCACAGCAGACGCTACCAGAATCAGCTGTAGTGGTATTCTGTCACCCCTTTTAACTTCCAGGGCTGTGGTGAGCTGAACTTATTTCTGCTTCATTTGAACTGTGGACTTGCGTGTAAATTAACATATTTATGCATGATTTTGCACTTTTTTGCATTGAAACCCAGCTGCCAAGATCTTGACCACTCCTCGAGTTTTTCTCAGATCTCTGCACATTCTTCCCAACCCCTCTGGAGTGTCCACCCTTTTACAGATCTTGGTGTCATCCACAAAGAGGCAAACCTTCACTTCTAGCTCATCTGCAGTGTCACTTATAAAGACATTAAAGAAGACTGGCCTCAATACTGCTCCCTGTGGCACCTTACTAACCACCCTTCTTTCCCCAGAGTGAACTCCATTTACCACGATCCTCTTTCACCTATCCCTTAACCAATTTCTTACCCAATTTACCACCTTTGGACTTAACCCTAAGATTCCCAGTTTCAGTATGAGCCTCCTATGTGGAACGGTGTTGAAAGCATTACTGAAATCTAAGTAGGCCACATCTACCACCCCACTCGAACTATTTCCCCTGGTCACCTAGTCAAAGAAATTCATCAGATTTGTCTGACATGACCTCCCCTCATAAATCTATGTCACCTTGGGTCTTGAGACCAACTGCATTCAAGATACTCCACAATCCTTTGATTTGGAATTGACTCCATTATCTTTCCCATCACCAATGTCAGACTGACTGGCATGTAATAGCCAGTCTCCTCCCTGCTACAACTTTCTTGAAGCAGGTCTACATCTGCCCTCCTCCAGTCCTCTGGAACTGCTCCTGTGTCCAGCGAGTTGTTAAAAAGGACAGTCAGATGTGCATCCAGTACATCACTGAGTTCCCTCTGTATCCTTGGGTGTACCTCGTCTGGCTCCATAGCTTTGTCCACTTTCAGATTTGTGAGTCCCTTCAGGAGTCTCCTCTGTAAATGGACTTGTGTCTACCTCCCCCTCTCCAATGCTCCTGTTGCTTTCATGTGGCCCATCCCTTTCTCTCCCCCTTCCTCTGTGAAGACTGAAGAAAACCATTTGTTCAGGATATGTGTTGTCCTGATCCTTCTCTGCACAGTCCCCAACTGCCCTTCTTAACCTCACAATCCCTCCCCCGGTCTTCCTCTTTTCATTTATGTTCCTAAAAAATGTGTTGTCCCCTTTCATTATCCTTTGGGCTATTCTTTCCTCAGTTTGTGCCTTTGTGCTTCTCACCAGTTTCCCTGCCTCCCTCTCCTTTTCCAATTACACCTCCCTGTCCTCTTCCTTCCATGTCTCTTTATATCCCCTGAAAGCAACCCTTTTAGCCTCCAGAACCATATCAGTCTCTTTTTCCTCTTGTTTTAATCACTTCCTTTGCAGAGAGGATTGTTGCCTTCACTATGCCTTCTCTTAGCTACTCCCACTGTTCCACAACCCTTCCCAGGTCATCCTGTCCACTATGTCATCTCTAAGGCATTCACCCATTTTTTTTAAATCTGCCCTGATCTTTAGTACAATGGACAGGTCTTCCAATCCCTATCTTTATCCCCTAGTTCTGCCACATCCACAATTGGCATCACATAATCCTCCTGTGATTCTGAAGCAACACCCAGTAGCACCATCAGCATCCATGCAGAACTAGAAATGCTGGAATTTCTCTTGGCACAAGCTCTGCAAAGGCTGGTGGCTCCTTCCTCAGGGGCATCACTGGTTATGCCACATGGCCTGCTTCTAGAAGCAACCAGTGTTGTGGTGGTGCCCATGACATTGGCTCCTCATGCCCCACAAATTATGTGAGCAAAGCAGACCCATTGGGCTACACCTGATGGAGACGGCACACCTAGAGATCAGGAAATGTAAGTATGTAGGTATGTTCTTGTTTATGAACTGGCCCAAGGAGCTGGAGGAGAAGAAAAGGGAGGTTAGGAGGAGGACAGGAGGTGGGTATAAATCCATCATAATTGGGACAACTGGTCAGTAACATTTGTAATATTCACCAGTACCATTTGCAAGGCCTCTCCAGAAAAAAATGCATGGGTCTATTGAACTACTGTGGGTGCATTATGGCCATGTGCAATGGCAAAGGAAGTTCTGGAGGCTGGAATATGATGAAGAGTTTCCCAGAGGATGCAGAACAGCTCTGCCAATGATTGGGCTGTACCACGCAACTGGGTAATCTGCCTAGAAAGCTTGTCCACCTCGAAAATGAGCTTGCTCAACGGTGATCGCCTGGTTAAATAAAGACTTTGATTGATTGATTGATTGATAGATGTTGCAGTTCTTAATGCTGTGGCCTTTGAGAACCCTCCCAAATCTACAAATAAGTATCCCACGCTAAGCTATTCACTTAAGGCTTGGAGACAAGGGGCCAAACTCATGAACTGGGATCCTGATAGTTCTCCAGCACTACATCTGTGGCATACTCCCAAGATCTGTATCATGGGGCAGGTGGTACAGTGGATGGATTGGCTCTCTGAAGGCATTGAGTTCCTCAGCCACCTCATGGACGCAAGCAGTGGGGTCTGGAGGTATCTCTAGCTAAGACATGTGCTGCAATCCATATTAGGGCCCAGATTTTGTCTCCCCAAACTCACACCAATGGATGTACTGCTAACCATGATGAACCCACAGCACTGTGAAGCCAGCTTTCTGTATCGGCATCTCATCAGACAAGGCACATCAAACACCATGAGACAACAATGTGAGGGAGAGCTTGCATTATGATTGCCACCACAAGGATGGGAGAGATGTTGGAAAGATTTAGCAGGAGTGAAGCTTCACCCAGCAAGAAATATTACATAGGCGGCATAGAACCCCTGAAAAGTTACATAAATGGGGACTTCTGGACCATAGCTTATGTTAGAGATGAAGGTAACATACAGGCATGATAACTCCTCTGCTATGGTCCTGCCCAATAATAAAGGAATATTGGAACAAGGTACAACATATCTATAGGGAGGTAACACAGGCTGAACTGACTTTCACTCCACCACTGGTCATGTTAGGGAGGGATCTTAAAGTCTCACCAGTAGAAGATTCACCACCCACACTGCACAAGGACAGGTGGGTAGAGGGAGTGGTGATTATAGCCAAGAGGGTAATCCTTAACCATTGGAGACAGCAGGAGAGTCCAAATCCACATGAGTGGCTGTTAGAACTAGGGAATACTGTGAGTTAGGAGAGCATTCAGTTTGTTACCAGGGGAGGTTAGATGCCTTCATTATTGTCTGGGGGAAGTACCTCACATCAGCTTACTGTAGGATCCCAGTAGGGAATTTTATGCTGGAATATGTCAGAACACCCACCTGAAATGGGTGCTTGCCCGCTGACTGGGGGATGGGGCACACCATTCATTCAGACTGGGAAGGAGAGAGAGGGGTTAGGTCCCAAACTACCCTGAAAGGATAGAGGGAAGGGCCTAGAACATACAATAGTAACAGTACGGCAAAGAAAAGGCTTAGTCCAATTAGGGAACAGACAGGAACTGGAAAATGTTAGCTATGGTTTGACCTTGATACTGTTTGACATAATTAAACTTGTCTATAAAAAAAATGTTTGTGGAAGTATGTTTTAAGGTGTTAAGAGTTGTATTTCCAAGGGGGTAGCCATGGTTAGGTTACAAATGCATAACTTATGTACAGTATTGTAGAAACAGTTATTGGTTGTTCAGTCAATTGATCTTTATATTCTGGAGTGGCAAACCCTGTGAATGTTACAAGGTAACTGTATAAGTAAAATTAATGAAAACTTTAATTATAAAAAAAAATGATTGGGCTGTATTAGACATGACTTTCTTGATGACAGTTGAACATGGTGGCAGGATTCAAGATACAGACAGTGGCTTCCCAGTGAGACAGGCCCCATCCCCCAAGGAGGCAGATGAAGGCAGGAAAGCTGGGTGCTGCTATAACTACAAACAGGGGGGATGCAAAGTGGAGTCATGCAATTATATATGCATAGCCTGTGGTTGCCTACATCTTTTCATGCAGTACAAGCCATCTGGGCCAAGGCATGGCAATAGTTGTTGGCACTTTGGAGAAAGAACTCACGGTCTTCCAATACCAGTAAGGGTGGAGCAGCTTAAACCATGGCACACTCCTACTTGGATAAGTAGTCTGTGTGATCCCTGGCAGTGGATTTTTTCTGAGGGTTTCAGTATCCCGAATGGCAACTCATATTGGTAGTATGAAGTGGAGAACTTGAAATCAGCCAGGGACACATCAGACCTTGTTTGGGCAAAACTGGAGAAGGAAGCGGTGTTAGACAGAGTCAGAGGTCCCTACCTTTGTCCACTCCTTTTGGGTCTCTGTGTGTCACCAATAGATTTTGTCCCCAAAAAGCCTCCAGGTGAGTTTAGGATGATAAATCACCTGTATTACCTAGAACAGGATTTGGTCAATAACTATAGCGTCTCACTTTTGGTGGTGTCATGTGTGTCATTCAACAGTTGGTGAAGATGGTAAGAACTGTGGAAAAGGGTGCCTGGATGGCAAAGGAGGAAACAGAATCTGTGTTACACATCCTTCCAATTCATAGTGGTGACAGATAGCTACTAAGAATGATGTTTAAGGGACAGCAGCATGGGATATGCAGTTTTCAAACAGCACAGCACAGCACTTTCCTCTGCTGGGTAATGGCTGAGAAGGTGGGTCTGTCTGGGATCAACCCCTACCTAGACAATTTATTTTTCATCTACAAGCTAGGGACATGGGCAGGGTCACTGGAAAACTGCAGAAAACATTTCCCAAAAATGTTGAGATTTTTTGCAGACGCTGCAAGAAAATTGCAGGAGTAGTATTTTACATCACAAGTGCTCTACACAATACCATTTATTATTTTCTGAATCACATATTGGGCAACATAAATTGATACATTTATAAGCAGTCTCTTGTATATGCTTAAAACCTGAAGAAATGTTCGTGTTATTGAAATTTATCAGTATGTAGCATATCTTCTAAAATCTGAAAATATCAACCTCATGCAGTACAGTTCTATGTGATAATGGTGATCACTGAATGGCAAGCGCCATTAGAGTGAGTGTACAGTGCCAAAAATAAAAATGGCGATGTACACTCATGGTGAAAACAAAGTTGCCGACATGGATCTACTTGTTATGTGGGAGGGCTGTGCCCACCTTGACACACACACACCCCTGCACCCTCCTAACTAAAGATTCTCAACCCAAGGTGGTATATTGGGGACTTGTAAAATTAAAAAAAAATGCTGTGATGCAAACCACTATCAAACTCTCCAGGCCTGAATCCTGTACCCTCCCCACCACAGCCAGCCACCCTCACCACACGGCCAGCTGGGCAGCCTTCCAATGCACTGCCTCCATCATACCTTCCCTCCCCTTCCATCCCCCACAGTGTGGTTCCAGTCATCTTCCTTCTCACCCTTTGCTACCCTTTCAGGTCAGCCCAAAATTCAGGTGCTAAGATTGAGTCACCATTGTTGCAGTCATTCAATGTCAGACACCCTGTTCATTGGATATCATCACACAGAATCACAGAATCAATATGAGTCATCAGCCAGAGGCCATAAGACTCAACAATTTTAGTTCTACCTAAAAATGTATTTATTATGATACATGAAATTATCTAAGGATTTCTTAAAATTCTCTAGCAATGTACTAGATACCATACATCACTAGGGAGTCTGTTCCAAGAATGTATTACTCTCTGATTTATCCATTGGCCTCTTAAATTGGTCTTATATATTTCACCCTTTAATTGAGGTTGATGGAATCTACTATGTCTCACATTGTTTCTGTTGAGACCTATCACTTCCCAGAGATCTTGGTCTGAAAAAGCTCTGTACGTTAAACAGAGATCTCCCCTCAATCTCCTACTCTAGGTTGTACAGTCCAAGGTGCTTTAATCTGTCTCCATAGTCTAATCCTCTGATTTGTGTGATGTTACTTGTCATTTTCCTTTGTACCCTCTCAATTACGTTGATATCTGAGATTTTGTGAGGGGCCCACATTTGGATACAATACTCCATGTGTAGTTGGACAAGATATTTGTATAGTAGAAATATAACACTTTTATCCCTACTTTTGACATTTTTAAATATTTGTCCCATTATTTTATTTGCTTTACTAGCAGATGATTTACATTGTTCTGCAGGTGATAAATTTGCAGTGATTATCACCCCTAAGTATCTTTCTTTGACTGTCTTAGTGATGGTATTGGCATAAAGGTGATATTTGGCTCTTTGGTTGTTACAGCCCATATACATAATCTTGCATTTCTCAATATTTAATTTAATATGATTTTTATTTGCCAAATCTTCTATATCATTTATGTCAGTTTGGAACTGATTGATAGCTTTAGTGTCATTGACTATACAGCCTAATTTTACGTCATCTGCAAATCTGGAGATCCAGCACTCAGATGCTGACTGAAGAGATGCTATGTAGATGGTAAACAATATGGGTCCCAACATGGATCACCATGCAGTGCTTACCTTACTAGATTTTATTTAGTGATGTACCGCTAATCAGTATTAAATAAATTCAAAAGCAACATATTTTGTAAGTGCCTAGTTGTAAAATATTTATCATAAAATAAATACAAATGCAATATATCTTTTCACTGTATCATACAGTAGTTTGTAATGTGCTTTTGTTTTAATCTGACCACATTTATTTTTGTCTATTTTAAGAAAGATACAGTATTTAAATATATTTCCACTCCAATAATATCTCCTCTTGCATACTGTGTGACTCTAAGTAACTCACTTAACTTCCCCAGTGCTCTTGGGTCACCCATGAATACAGGCACTCGTGCCCCTTTTTCCTTATCCAGTTATCCAGTTACCAAAGAATGAAAAAGAAAATCACCTGTTTTAACAGAATGTTTTTAGTCCAGTTTTTCATCTAAGTATGTAAGTGGCACATTGTCAAGAGAGGGATCACTGTCCTAACTCCCTTAGTGACACATTCAAGTTCAGAATCAGTAGGGCAATCCTAAATCCTCTCCTGTCTGCATCAAGATCCTTTCACAATGAAGTGTGCACAAGGAAAAGTCTACCCTTTCACTTACAAAACATTTTGCTGTTAGCCCCCATTTAAATAAAAGGCACAATTTATACCTTTACTGCTACCATTGTTTAAGTCCCTGTGACAATTTGAATATGCTGCTTTAACACAGCTCTTAAGTGTTTAATGCACACATGCTTAGTTAGAGGATTCTGAAACCATACCAGGTAGTGAAACCATACCAGGTAGTGAATCTGATGAAAGCAGCATCACACAGAGCCCCTTAGAAATCCCTTCCCCTCTTTATACTCTATTGTTTTGACCAAAACCAAGCCTGCATGTTACATTATTACTACATCTGTTAGTATATTTACATTTTAATTTGAAAATTTAAATATTTTTTTACACAGTTTTAGAAAACTCCACTGATTGCAAGAAACTATGGAAATGTTGTGGAGAATAGTGAAAACTGCAGATTTTGCAGTACAATTGGAGGTGCTGTTTTCCAGTGTCCCTGGATATGGGATATTAATAAATAAAATGAAATAAATAAAATACTGTATTAATGAAATTGCATTTCATTTTCAGTGGCAGAGATTCCAAAAATTGATCTCAGTGAAGAGACAGCCTAGGGAGGTTCTGGCCTTACCCAGGGAGTTGGTAATCCCAAAATCTGGGAGAACTGCTCAGGAATGCCATAGCTTCCAGCACCCAGATAGCCTACAGAATGGGTGCTTGAAAACATCTTGAGAGTCAGGACTGCTTAGGTGTAGCCTGAGATGTGGAAAAATACCTATGGACTAGCTGTGCCGATACTTGGTAAAGGAGAAACAGGAAGGTTTGGCCTGCTGGCCAGCAAATTCATAATTTAAGAGGCCGGAGGCATGCTGCTCAACTGAGATACCAGAAAATGTTTCTTCTGTTCTCATTGGATGGGGGTGTAAAAGGAGAGCCTAATTTAAAAAGAGAAGACCATGAACAGTGATGTAAAAGTTTCCTTTCATTTTGGCTCTTCTCTTATTGGATAGGGTAAGAATACAAAATCTATGTAGGGTCAGTGGCAGCTTATTAAAGGTATGGTATGTGGGCAGACTAGATGGGTCTGGTGATCCTTATCTGTTGTCACTTTTCTATGTTTCTATGTGATGTCTCCCTTTGCTATTTTTGTTTATGATATTTTCTTCTTTTTGGAGGTCTCCAATTGCTTTCGTGCAATACAACTGTGCAGAGAGTAATAGTAAACAGAATCCACTCTAAGGAAATGGGGGGGGGGTTACTGGTGTGGTACCGCAGGGTTCAGTACTGGGATCAGTCCTCTTTAATGTCTTTATAGGTGACATTGTAGAGGGGCTAGAAGAAATAGTATACCTCTTTGCAGATGGCACAAAGATCTGCAATGGGGTTGATACAAAAGGGAGAGTGGAAAGGATGGGAAGGGACTTGGCAAGGTTGGAGGAATGGTCAAAAGTATAGCAGCTTAGATTCAATGCAAAGAAGTGCAAAGTAATGCACCTGGGAAACAAAATCCTCAGGGAAGAGTACACAATGGGGGGGTGGGGTACTAACAACAACAAAAATGGAAAGGGATCTGGGGGTAGTCATATCAGACAACCTAAAGGTAGTCAAGCAATGTAAAAAGGCAGTTAGGAGGGCTGGAGGGATACTGGGATGTATAGGGAGAGGCATCACCAGTAGAAAACAGGAAGTTGTTATCCCTTTGTACAGACAGTTAGTGAGACCCCATCTAGAGTACTGCATGCAGTTCTGGAGACCCACATTTCTGCAAAGACATAGACAGGATGGAGGCAGTCTAGAGGAGGGCAACTAAAATAGTACAGGGTCTGCAAAGAGAGACTAAAGGAGCTTAATATGTATACCCTAGAGGAAAGAAGGGAGCGGGGGGACATGATAGAACATTCAAGTGCCTCAAGGAAATCATCAAAGACCAAGAGGGTAGCATCTTTCAGAAAAAGAGATGTGCAAGAACAAGGGAGCACAATTTGAAGCTAGAGGGGGCTACTCAGGGGCAGCATGAGGAAGTATGTTTTTACAGAGAGGATGGTGAATGGATGGAACCACCTTCTTAAGGGGCTGTGGGGTCAAATACAGTTGGGAATTCAATAATGCATGGGACAGACACAATGCAATTCTAGAGTGGGTAGGAGGAAGTAGGCTGTTGGTTAACTAGGATCTGCAGCTTATCCAATAGATAGGGAAATGGGCAGACTAGGTTGGCCAAGTCAGTTAAGTACAGTTAAGTGTATGGAAAATTCATCCTGCAGTGTGACATCCAAGCTTGGCACTCTCAACAAGGTTCTGGGTGGTCAATGTTTTACACCAATCCATTCACTATACTAAAGGACCCCCTAGGTGGATCCATGTCCAACAGGTACTGTAGGTTTCCAGAGGCATTACTGCTTCCAAGGTGAGCACGGCCCTAAAGCCAGATGACAGATGCCAATCCACTGTCTGATAGTGCTTCACCCACAGGACAAGACTGATGAAGTTATCCCTGACCAGTCCATACTGGGCCTCTGGTCATCATGCCTCACCCCATGTGGGCCTGGAAGGGAAGCTGTCAGGAGCAGAACTGAATTCCCCCATTTCTCTCTTGTTCTACTCCTTATGAGACTACCCTGACACCACAGAAGGAACAACGCCCTTCCCACCAAGTATATCACACTATCTCTTCTGCAAGACCTTATGTATAAATGTCAAAAACCTGTCACAACCTATGTCTGATAAATGTATGTCATCCTTAGCATGCAGCTGGAATACTCTTGTGACTATGTCATCATGTGCAGCACAGTCCCACCTACCAAGTCCATAATCCAGTGCATCTCCATGATAATTCTTCTGTGAGCCTTCTCGATGGCCCTGGTATCCTTCACATGGTGCCAATCTCTGAATATTGTAGGACCAAACCATCACAGTACCTGGCCAGGCTTCCTAGATGGAATGCAGGACATCCTTCACACTATAAAGCATGTCAGTGGATTTTTACAGCCCTAAGTCATTGCTGCCCCTTTGTCTCACCAGCACATCAAGGGGACCACTTACCAAGCCTTGGCAATAGCCCTGAGTAGCAAGTCTTTCCACCTCATCCCGTGCTGGTGAATCCAATGCACTTGTGCCTGATGAGGGTCAAAAAAGAGGTTCTGTTCCCAGGAGTACTTCCTGGCCTATCCTGCTGCCCAGTGAAGAAAAGTATGTCCACATATCCAAAACTGCTTTGCCTTGAGGTAGGCTCTACAGGTAAAACAAAGACAAAGTTAAAGCAAATGAAGACATGCATAACATTCGAAGATCTGCAACCTCCACAATCTGAGAACCTGTATCTGGCTATCAGTGTTCTCCATGGCTCTATCATTGGTAGCCACCCTGATGCAAAAGGACAGGGTATTGAACTCCTTCAAGTTCAGCCCCATCCTCCCCATGGACATGTTTATCTTGTACCTGAATTGTTACACCATCAGCTTAGCCCCATTCTTGTGATGGAAGACAGTTATCCCACTGGTAGGTTTTAAAACCACAAGGTTTTGTACATGGCTTACAGGAACCATTGTGTCCCCAAGGGAGCCCTCTTGCTGCACCATCATCCTCATACCAGGTGGTCCGTTTTGCTTCTGTGAAGCTGAACAATGAAACCACCAGGAGTTATGGCTATATATTCATCACCCAGTGCTATGTGGGTGCCAGGGCCATTTTTGGATTGAACCAAATCAGACAGCCTGAATAAAGTACAGAACACCACCAAGAAAGCTATGCAGAAAAAGCAAGCCTTGTACAGAGATAAGCACACATGCATCATCTCATCCCATATCCATTCCAGAAACTACCTAGACTAGCTTCTCAATATATTTCAAAGTCAGAAGACCTGGATATTTGTCCTCTAGCCCTGCAACCTTGGAGAACCAAACTATGTCCACTAGGTCATTTAGGCAGACCACTCCCATATACAACAGCTGATGCACCACCTCCTCTGTCTAACCTGTCTAAAGGTGGTGGAAAGATCATATCAGACAAATCTAATAGATTTCTATGATTGGGTGACCAGAGCAGTAGACCAGGGAGGGGCTGTGTACATGGTCTACCTAGACTTTAGCAAGGCATTTGACACAGTCCCACAAAAAAAGATTAATAAACAAGTTAGCCAGCCTGGGAGTGGGTCCCAGGGTGGTATCTGGGAAAACACTGGCTGGACAACGGGATGCAGCATAACCTGCTTAGTCCTCCATTGCTCCAAATATCACCTGGCTGATATCGAGATCCCCAAAAAACTGAAACAACAGACAGACCGCTTCTAGGTTTCTGCACCTATTCTTGCCATGAGCGTATGTGTTTGTTACATTTTTGGTAGGCTGGTGGGCAGCTGCATCGACAGAGAGGAGACTTTCAGAGTGCAGGCTGGCAGAAGGATGGACAGAGGGAAAATATTTGGTTAATCAACTGTAGTAAAAAAATAGAAACAGATTTTCTTTTTTACAAACTTTATTCATTGACTAAAAAGTCTTAGCAATCATTCAGCATTAAAAACATTTACAATACAATATCTTGACAATTCACAATTGCTCCAACCCCAAAAGTGCAATGTAATACAATAAATGAGAATGTCTAATCCATCTGTTCAACATTTCATGTTCCTGAGATAGTCAACCCTCAGGGCAGAAAGTAGCAACAGATATATGACAAAAGATTGACTTTCTGAATCCTGAGTTTCAGGATCCCAAAATGGATTGTCCGAAACTCGATATTCCGACAGTTGGTAATTGCCCATGGCAGAGTGTTTTTACATGTTTCAGGGTGCTTCACCCCCCACTATAGATAGAAAACTCTGCCAAGGGTAATTACTGACTGTCGGGATATCGAGTTTCAGCAATCAGTCTCGATCACCTGCCCAGCATGCTAAAATAGCCTGGAGCCATTAGCATGCTATATTCAAAGCAATAGCCCAGGGGCTAAATCAGTCTAATATAGTGTGTAAATGAAGGCATGCAAACAGGGCTGAGAATGCAGTGCAAAAATAGCCCAGCAAATAATACAGCTCTGAATATAGTAACCAGGAAGGCCAAACTGCACCAGCAGCCCAGTGCACATAGAGGTGGACTAAGACACAGTTGCATTAGGTGGCCAAAGTGGGTGATAGCAATGAAGTCTTTTTATTTATTTATTTATTAAGGTTTCAGATAACACTTTTGCGCCCAGGGCTAGTTTACAAAGGTTCCACGTCAGTCACAGGCATACGAATACATATTTAGTGAAAAGAAAAGAAAAAAGGTACAGACAAGCAATTACTTACAATTTACCAGGAGTCACCAGAGGCTTTGTCATTCACATCCGATTACACTAATTAGGATACCAGGCAAGTGTGGAGTGAGACATGGGGCAGATCCTCCACAACTTAGCTAGGGAGGTAAAGTGCCTCCAGGGCAAAATAAGAAGCAAAGGGAAGCCACGTAATAAAAAGGGGGGAGGAGAGGATGTGTGGAGGGAGGGGGTGGAGAGAGGGTGTGGTAGGTGATAGGTTGCCACTGTCCCAAGAGTGGACCATAGCAGTGGGGGGGAGGGATTAGAGAGCATGTATAAGGGAAGAGGTAGTGAATGGGGGAAGGGGTAGTGGAGGAGGTTGATGAAGAGAGAAAAGAATGCAGAGGAAGTAGGGAGTGAGTCAAATTGGGGGGGCAATTAAGCAGCACAGGGAGGACAAATGCAGGGCCATTTAAGTGTAGCAGTCACAGTGGGCCCTGGTCACCAGATGTTGGTGAAGTTTACATTTAAAGCTGCCGAGATTGGTACAGTTGAAGATTTCTGCCATGAGCAAGTTAAACCAGCAAAGGGCTCTAACTTTAAAGGAGCACTGTCCTTTTGAGGTATGGCAGCGAGGAATGGTAAATGATAGGCTATCAGTGCTTTGGGTTTGGTGGGTGGCACAGTGAGGGGTCAGTAAGGACCAAACCCCAGGGGGTAGCAGGCCAAGGGTGAACTTTTTTGCTAGGATACAGGTCAGGTATTTTAGCCTGCTCGAGAACTGGAGCCAGTTTGCCTGTTTATAGACATGGCAAGTATGGGTGAATCAAGTGGCTGAATTGAATAGCCGACAGGCCTTGTTGAGGGCTAGGGTGATGCACCGTAGAGCAGTTTCAGTGGCAGCTCCATATACTACGAGGCCATAATCTATTATCGAGGTGACTGAGCTTTGAATAGCCAGCTTCAGGACGTCAGCTGTCAGACAGTGCCTATGCCTGTAGAACAGACCAATGTGGGCATTAACAGAGTTAGCAATGTTATGGATATGAGTATTATATGAGAGGATGTTGTCTAGGGTCATACCCAGGTACTTGGACTGATTAACCTGTTCCAGCACAGATTATCTGCGGTTGTTAATGAGTAGTGGCTGCTCTTGATGCCTGCTGTGGGAACCATGAAACAGAATTGTTTTGGTTTTTGAATAGTTTAGGATGAGCTTGTGCAACTAGAACCAGGTTTCAACTTCAGAAAAGCTTCTCTGTAGCTGATGCTGAAGAAGTGTAGGATCCGAGTGGTTCATGAATATGACTGCATTGTCTGCATATAGAAGCATTCTGTTGTGGCATGAGGCAGGAAGATTATTCAGGAAAATACTTAAAAGCAGGGGTCCTAAGATAGACCTTGGGGAACTCCAGAGCGGACAGGTAGAAAGGTTGACAGGAATTCTCTTATTCTAACCTGCTGGGAGTGGTCATAGAGATAATTTTGAAACCAGAGGGTAATGTCCGGAGAGAGTCGTAGGTGAGGTAGTTGTTCGATCAGAAGGGAGTGGTTAACTGTATCAAATGCCTTTGTCAGATGTATAAAGGTGGCTCCAACTAATTGGTTTTGATCAAGGGTTTGGTGGATGTAGGATGTGAGGTCTAGATGTGCATTGTAGGTGCTGTGCCCCTTTCGAAAACCATGTTGCTGGTGGCAAAGCAGATTATACTTTTCCAGGTATTCAGTAAGCTGATGTGCAACTATCCATTCTAATGCTTTGGAGAGGGATGGAAGGATAGATTTTGGTCTATAGTTGCATGTCTGAGTCTTGCCACCACTTTTGTGGATAGAGGTCACCACAGCAAACTTCCATTTCTGAGGATACTGAGATAGTGTCAAAGAGTAGTTTAGGATTTTTTGTGAGGTGGGGTAGGACTTCATCGATGGTGAGGGCAAGTAGTTTCATGTCCAGAGAGTCACCATTATTCCTGTATCTCCCTATAACTTTGAGAATGTGTTTTCAGGCTAACCCTTGTGAGATGGCCATAAAGTAAAATGGGGTATGCTGCCGAGTTGCTCCTGAGTTATGCAATAGGGTAGCGGTCTGGGTTGTGTTAAAAAAGTCAGGGGGAAGCACATGATTTAGGTCGGTAAATGTGGAGTTGAAGGTATTGGCAATATTTACCTTATCCAGGGTAATAGAGCCATCAATGCAGAGTATATTGAGAGTGATTTTGGGATTCTTCCCCATTACTTGGGAGAGATTGTCCCAGAACTTCCTACCATCTTTCCAGGAGTTAGCAAGTGCACTCTTGTAATAAATTTCTTTCGTTAGGCATATGGGTCTAGTGCAGGCATTGCTGGCAGCTTTGTAGGCTCGTGTGCCAACAGAAGTACCAGTTAGTTTGGCACGGTACCAGAGCAGGTCCCTGGATTTCATTTGTTTTATGAGGTCTAGGGACACCCATGGGTTAGAAGTACCCTTGACTTTGCATTTCTTTATGGGGGGCATGGACATCACAGGCCATGCTAAAGGTGTTAATAAAGTATTCGAGGGCAGAGTTCACATCCATGGCAGTATCAATCAGGAACCAATCTAGTTCACGCATGAGCACTTTTAGGGGTACAAGGTGATGAGGCAATAACATTCCACTGCAAATGGTTCTAGGACGAAGTTTGTTGAATTTATTTGACCATAGGGACATAACCGGAGAGTGGTCACTGCTAGTTTCTGGAAATCTTTGAGATGTGTTCTGGTCTATTTGTGAGACCCCAGTCAATGAGAGTGGAGGTCTCCATCCTGTAGTTCATCCTAGTGGGTGTCTGAACCATTTGGGTGAAGTTAGCTGTGGCCAGGGCATCGTTGTAGTTGTTTGCGCTGGGGACTAACCAGTTGACATTGAAGTCCCCCAGCAAAATGACCTCCCTGCTATGATCTAGTATGTTGATGCAGTCCAGGAGGAAGGGAAGACACTGGCTTGTCAGATTGGGTGGAATGTAGACTGAGACAATGGTCAGTACCTTGTTATGAGTGCCAAGCAAGACATTGGGGGCAAGTATTTTAAAGTTACTCCCAAGGGTGGGTAAGGCCAAGACATATCCCTTAAAGGACTCTCTTAGGTACAGAGCACAGCTACTCCCTTTCTTGGAGAGCCTGTCTTGCCTAAAGCCAGTGTACCCAGGAATAGCAATTGTGGAATCTGGGATCCTGGTAGCCAACCAAGTTTCTTGGATTGATATGATGTTGGGACTGTGAAGAGAGATCCAGGCTGTGAGGGGATCCTGTTTTGTGAGGAGGCTGCAGATATTTATGCTGGCTAAGAGTAGGCTTCCATGGTTTTAAGATGCCTTATTCGCTAGCCGTGGAGGACTAAGGTTAGGGTGGATGTTGCTCAAAAGTAGTAGCAGCAGGAGAATTAGGCACTTGTGGAGTGCATTGTGGTGATAAACATAATGATGCCTAGCACTTTTTGGAGAGTTTTTTTGTGGTCCTGGTGTAGCATGGCAGTAAATAGCAGCAAGGGGCTAGGGGTCTTAGGTGCTTTCTTAGGAGTAAGGAGTAGCACCCATTGGTTATGTAGCTCAGTTGATTACTGAGAACCAGATCAACATGGCTGGTATACTGTATGTGCCATAGACTGACAGTTGGTGGGAGTCTATACTGGGTGTGTACCTACAAGTTTGGGGCTCTGGATGGCTGCCAGACTGAAAGACTATAGCTAGAAGGATGACAGAGCTCAAAATGACATTTGCTGGTTGCATTATAGATTAGGCTAGGGCCACAAGAGGCAGGAAATGATTAATGTTGATGGCCCTTTAAGAGTAGGGAAGGAGGACAGGGAGGGGAGAATGAGGGTGGAGTGAGTTCACAGGTGGGAGAGACTTAGGTGCATTTAATAGAGGCCGAGTTTTGGGGGGGACAAAATATAGAGAGAGGTAGCGAGGAGAAGTGGAAGGGAAGCAGGCTTGAAAGGTGTCCAATCGCAGGAATCGGATTTCCAGGGAGTAGCCAATCAGGGGTCACTGGTCAGAAAAGTACCAGAAATTTAAAAAAGAGTGAGTGTCTTAGGACTGTACCTTGCTGTGGGCTCCCACAGGGATCAGCGGCAGTCTCTCGTTGTGTTGGGCAGTGGGCAGGAATGCTGCGCCGCCTCCTCAGGTGCAGTCAACCAGGCAGGGGTAGGAGCTGTGAGAAGGTAGAGAGGGAACAAGATTAAATTAAGTGTTGCTGGTGGGGGGGGGCAGGATAGTCAGAGAGGCCAGCAGACAGTGGGTCAGCCTCAGGGTGAGAGGCTGAAAGGAAACAAAAGGCAAGGTTAATCGGGGGTGGGATTATGGTTAAACACAGTAGCAATACTAGGCTGAAAGCAGGGTTGGTCAGCGCTGAGCTCGAGAGGAGGAGGAGGGGAGGAAGGATGCTTAGGACTGAAACAGGGAATTAATAGTTGGAGAAACTTAAGGGGACAAAACTTTAAGCAGAGGGAGAGTGCAGACAGGGAGAGACAGATAGTTGAGTGGGGACGTGGCAGAGGGAGCAAGAAACCAATATTTGAAGTTGGCTATGAGTGAAGATACTATTCAACAGGGCACAGGATTAAAACACTAGTGAGTGAGAGTCATAATGTAAATTCACAAGCATCGAGAATTATTTCAAATACAAACAGCTTACTCTGGTACCTAAAGTAAAATTCACAGGCACTAAGAATGAATTCAGATAACGTACAAACAGCTTACTCTGGTATAATTAATTAAATACAAAACTGCTACAATAAAGCATTCGTTGGAAGAATAGCTCATGTAGGCAGAACAGCTTATTAAAATACATATACAGGCAAAATACAAAATATAAGGAACATACAGAACAGCTGAGGTAGGCAGAACAATTGAATAAAATATATATATAGGCAAAATACAAATTTTGGAGAGAGGTAGCGAGGAGAAGTGGAAGGGAAGCAGGCTTGAGAGGTGTCCAATGGCAGGAAGCAGATTTCCAGGAAGCAGCCAATCAGGGGTCACTGGTCAGGAAAGTGCCAGAAATAAAAAAAAAAGATTGAGCATCTGAAGACCGTAACTTGCAGCTGGCTCCCCCAGGGATCAGCGGTGGTCTCTTGTTGCATTGGGTGGTAGGCAGGAAAGCAGCACCACCTCCTCAGGTTCAGTCACCCAGGCAGGGGCAGGAGCTTGTAGCAGGCTCCCCCAGGGATCAGCGGCAGCCTCTCGTTGCATTGGGCGGTGAGCAGGAAAGCTGTGCCACCTCCTCAGGTGCAGTCACCTAGGCAGGGGTAGAAGCACAACATCGATGTTGTTTACTGTTGTAGCCAGAAATTTCCATTATGTACACAATCTCCAACAGTTACACCCCCCAATTAAAAAATGTTCACATCCCTTCCAAATGGCACCCCCTTCCAAACAAGTCAGATTGTTGTCAGATGATTCCTCTACTTTCTAAAGAGGTTATACATGTATTGGACCCTCCTCAGTGGCCCACACTAACCCAAATACTACACATTAGAATGATAATATTAATAGAGCGGCTTATGGTTTGTGACAGGCACTCAACAAAACTGTACACAAATGTGTACAGTGAGTACGCCTGTCTACACCCTTGTGAGCAGGCCAAACACAGGAGAACTGTGCTATGGGTTTGACAGGTTAGCTCAGTGCAAACACATTAGCCCAGCGCTAGCACATTTGAATGAATGAATGAATACTTTATTTTTAAGAAGTGCCTTTCCAAAACTAAGAATCTTTTACAATAGATCAATACATAAAATTAAAACAAATTCCTAAAATCAATCCATAAATATATTTTAAAAGTCTGGATATGCCAGATTAAACAAATAAGTCTTTAGGGCTGACTTAAAACTTTGGACAGTCAGGCATTCTCTCACCTGATGAGGTAAAGAATTCCACAGGGTTGGGGGCCATAAAACCAAATGATCTTGCCCCTGATGTCTTTAAACGAACCCTGAGAATCTCTAGCAATCCCACATCGGTGGATTGGAGCTGACAGGAAGGATGGTAGGGACGAAGAAGATCTTGCAGGTAACTAGGTCCCTGATCATGTAGGGCCTTATAGGTCAAAAGACCAACCTTGAAGGTAATTCGTCATTGAATTGGCAGCCAGTGCAGTCCACGGAGGACAGGCGTTATATGACTGGTCCTTGACATACCAGTCAAAAGCCTGACTGCCACATTCTGCACTAGCTGCAAACGGCGAATATCTACCCCCAGTAGCCCTAGGTACAGGGCCTTGCAGTAGTCCAAGTGGGAGGTAACAAAGGCATGGACCAATGTTGGAAGGTCATCAACAGGAACCAGATGCTTCACTCGGGCTATATTCTTCAGATGGTAAAAGGAAGTTTTGACAGCGGCTGACACCTGATGTTTAAGGGTCAGACAGTCATCAAATATAACACCCAAGTTCTGCACCCGGTCTGAGGTCGCCAACTGGTTCCCCCCAAGCCAAAGACCTGAAGATGACCCAGTCAGCAAACCCACCCCTCAATGGCCTAGGTCCACAACCAACACCTCAGTTTTTTTGGGGTTTAACTGCAACCAGCTCACAGTCATCCAGTCCTGAATCTCGGTAAGACAGTTATTAAAGACCGAGACAGCATCACCCTGGTCGGGCACAAAGGACATGTACAGCTGAGTACCATCTGCATAGCAGTGAAAACTCAAGCTGTACTGCCTAATGATCGCTCCCAATGGCAGCATATACACCGCAAATAACACTGGTGCTAAAATAGAGCCCTGCGGCACCCCAGAGGATAGGGGGAGTGATGCCGAGGAAAAAATCCCAGACACCACCCTCTGAGTCCTACCCTCAAGGAATAATAGAAACCAACTGAGGACTGAACCAGATAGTCCACAAATAAACTACAGGCACTCCAAAAGCACTCCATGATCAACGGTATCAAATGCCGCAGAGAGATCAAGAAGGACCAAGATGGAACGAGTCTTTCGATTTCTCGCTATTAGGAGGTCATTTAGTACTCTAACAAGGACTGTCTTGGTACTATGTCTTTTCCTAAATCCAGACTGGAGAGAATCATAGACATTGTGGCTGGTCAAATGATCGTCTATCTGCAACGCAACCACCTTCTCAATAACCTTACCCACAAAAGGCAGGTTAGAGACGGGCCTGTAGTTAGCCAAATATTCCGGGTCTAAGGAGGATTTTTTTAGAAGATGCCTGATCACAGCTTCCTTCAAGGGGTCAGGAAAGATCCTCTTCTCCAATGACAACCAGACTATCTCGGCAAGGATCGGGCCTATTTTATCCACACATCCTACTAAGAAGTGGGTGAGGCCCGGATCCAGACTACAGTTGATCGGTCGCAGTGATTGGACGATCATCACTATGTCATTGATTGTGGGTCAGTCAAAGTCAAACCACACAAACTGGGTGTCCAACATCTCCTGCTGACCACCAAAACTCCTGTTTGAGAGAGTTAGAAGGAGATTGGACCTGATTGCGGCAACCTTATCTGCAAAGAATTGAGCAAACTTCTCACACCGTTCCTGTGAAAATGCTCTCTCAGGCTGAAGACAGAGTGGATTGCACAGTCTGTCCATGGTCCAAAAGAGCTGGGCTGGTCGATTCTGTGCAGCAGCAATTTCCCTGGACAGGAATTCTGCCTTCTTACGGGTAATTACTGATTGATAAACACGATAGTGGTCCATCAAACTAAGCCTGTCACATTCCAGACCCGACCTCCGCCAACATTTCTCAAGCCTTCTTCCCACTCTCCTCAACTCCCTGAAAGTGTCATCAAACCAAGGAGACTTGGGACGAAGGGCGAGGGGTCGAACACGTACAGGAGCAATGGAATCTAGGGTCCCTACTACTGCCTTGTTACAGGCAAGAACCAGGTCCCCAGGATCCATGCATTCACTTGGCAAACTAGATAGATCCAGCACCGCCATCAGGTCTTCTGGGGTAACACCCCCCAAAGGGCGGTACCGGACCATCTCCGTAGGGGCCGACCTACCGGGGGGGCCAAGAAACTGAACCAAATGGTATGATGGTCAGACCATCGAACTGGCTCCACCACCAAATCGGATATCTCCATCCCCAGGAGGAATACTAAGTCCAATGAATGACCATCTATATGGTCAGAGGAGGAAATAACCTGTGTGAAGCCCAACGAATTCATTAGCTGGAGGAAGTCTTGACCAAACTGTGAGAGTTCATTGTCAACCCAGGCATTGAAATCCCCCAGGATCAGCCATCTGGAGGATCCCAATGTCATATCGACCATGAAGTCTGCGACTTCCCGCAAGAAAACATTCCCATTACCTGGCAGACAGTAAATGAGAAGAATCCTGCACCCCACACCCTCACCCAGGACACATTCAAAGAGTTGGTAATTCCTACTGGTACCTCCATCAGGCTCAGTTCCATTCTAAAACAGATTGCCACCCCCCCCGCCTCTACGATCCAATCTCGGATGGTGTATCACCGAGTACCCGACTGGTACAGCTGAAGCCAAAACAGGGCCAGCATTATCATCCCGCCAGGTCTCGGTGATGCATGCCAGGTCCGATGATCTGACAAGATCAGCTATTATAGCAGTCTTGTTTTTAATGGACATGGCATTACATAACACCATACAAGTTGGATGAGTTGCCAGTGAAGATCGAGCTACCTGCCTGCTGCAAGCAGAGCCCTTGGGTATGGCAATCAGACAAGGGGAACCCCTTTCCTGAACCCATTTTGCCCCAGGTGTCTTCTCATCCTCACTATCTCAATCCATCCTCTCTTTTCCATTCCCCCTCCAGGCCCGGCCTCCACATTCCTCCTCCTCACAATCCCCAGAGCCCTACAGCATCTATATACTTCTGGGGATAATGGGGAACAATTAAAAGGGCGGAGGTCCTTAAGCCGGCAGGGGGAATAATGCCTGACCATCTGAATAACTCCCCAACACATCTTCACACAAAAATATACACACTAAATTCAGACCAATAACACAACACCATGCACCCAACCACTCAACTCTCAATCATACACCACAAAACAAACACAGAATGAATAAAAACAAAACAATTGTTACAGCAAGGTTATGGGGAGAAGTTACCGCAATTGTCTCCAAAACAGTTTATTACTTCTGGGAGCTCTCACCTCACCAGAAACAAATATCCCCCCACCAAACTCTCACTTCAGCAGTACAATTCAGGATATAATATATAAATAATCTTTTAAAAGAAAGCAAAACACTTTCCATATTCCCAATATGTCATTAAACTGTCTGTAAGAGAGAAAACATTCATATTGTCCTCCAGGCAGGGTGTAAAATGAATCCTTTAAACGGTCTAAAAAAGAAACTGTCCATCAGGCAGGAGAATAAAAGAAATGTTCTTACTAGGCTGTAGAGATCTCGCCAGCTCACTTTCTGATATTGATCTCCACAAACTCAGAGGTCGATGGGCCTCCACATCAAACGCCGCTCCTTTGTTCCAGTTCTTAGCCTCTCCAATACCAAACCCCAAACCATCCCCCGAGAGGAACACCAGCAGGGATCTAAATGAATCAGTTCTGGGTGAGGGACAAGCTCTTCAGTCCCCCCCCAAGACCCACAAGGCCCCTGCACCTGCTACTTGTCCTCCGACAACAGCGGGTCCAGTCCTCACACCAAATCCCACCTGTAGCACCCTCCAGGTTCAGGTTCAAAGTAACCAATCCGAAAAAGTCAGCGATCTTCTCGACTACACAAACTTGTATTTCGGGAGCAGGTCTTTATCCACAGTCCAGATTTTCAAACTTAATCACACACACTGACCGTCAGTATACAAAATGAGAGGAGAAAGGGCAGTGTCACAGAGAGAATAACTGGGAAGCCAAAACTCTATATCAACAGGTTCTTCACCCGGCAAATCAGGCATCTATCACAGTACAGACATTTAAATTGCTAGGTAAACAACCAGACGCTCAAAGAGTCTCACCCAGCCCCAAACCTCTCCCCAGACCCGTTCGATACCATGGCAGCCCGCCAGCTGCCGAGCAAGCAAGCGGAAGTATTGTAGGAACATCCACCCAACAGCAGCAGACATACAATACACCACTAGGTTTGGGCCAGGGCTGGGAAAAAACTCCTCTCCAGCAGTTTACCTAGCAGCTGCTACCGGACAGGATCTTCTCTAATTTCGCCTCTTCACTTCCTTCAATCCACAGCAAAACTGGCTGCCGACTCCTTCACCTCCCCATGGCAGTCTTTCACTCTGCCTTCAAACTCCAATTCCCACTCGCCACGGTCCCATCTGCTGCATTTGCACAGGTCAAACACTTTAGCCTGGGGCTAAATTTTGCTATATTCAAAGCTCCTGTGCAGATGGGCCTGGTTAGGCAATCCATGTGCAAACAGCCACATTAGATCTCATCATGGCCTGCTTTGCATACAATACCATGTAGTTTGCCTGATGCTATTTCATGGTGCACAGAGCTACACCTGTATGTTAGACTGGAACTACAGGTCAGTAGCAGCAGGCTGGGTTGTGCACACAGCTCCACCTATATGCCAGACCTAAGCAACAGGTTCATAGCTGCAGGTTACAGTTGTACACAGCAGCATAGGTAACCTGAATTATTTATCAGTGTCCTATTGTAGTATCGTTCTATCACAGCGACAAAAGGCTGTGCACAGCATTGAATGTGGGATCATGATGTCATGCAGTGCCTTAGGAAGCCATGACCCAGGCAATAAAAGTCAGATGGGAAGCAATGGATGTGAGAGAAGGAGCAGTATGCACTGACACTGCTGTCTCTCTCTGTACACATGAAAGATACCACTAGTTGTACTGATAATAACCTACAAGTATGTATGTAATGTTTACAGTCAATCATATGGGATGAAGGTCGGCCATATGGGAGGGCCCCATGACATCATTAATCCTGCGGGGGGCGCCCCCAAAGCCCTGAATCAGGCCCTGCCCCCCAGCCCCAATCCCCACACCTCTAAAATGTCCCATAGTATAAGGAACAGTTTCTCAGTTCACCCCAGAAAAGCCCTCTGTTCTATATTGAGTGGGGACTGTCCCACATTTTAGGCTGATATTTTACAGCAGAAATTCAAACAATAAATGTAAAAAAATGTGGTGCTCAATAAAAAGTAGCACTGTGAACATTAACACATATGTAAACAATGTTCTGAGCTTCAGTCTTTGTGATATGATGAGGTGGTCCACATTTGGCCTACTAGTTCCAGATTTTGCAGTGAAGTGCTCCACATGTTGGACTTGAAAGGTTGACAGGCATGCCAATCCCCCATACATGTTGTGAAAGATATAGAGACCTATATATATATATATATATATTTATACAACACGTTTTGGGATAAATGTGGAGATAAAAAGTGATATCTCAGCTAGGAAGTGAAGATATCACTGATATCTCCATGTTCCTATACGTCACTGTGATATCTCCACACTCCTATACGTCATAATGAAACTGAAGCTGCTGTTCTCACACTGCTATTCTCAACTTTCACTTTCTTCTCTAACACTGTATCACTGACCACTATTAGTACTACTAATGTTCTGCTACTCATTTAAAACAATACACAGTCTCTATAAATACTGAACATATCTCTTTTGTACATTAAAACTTATCTGGTTGATCCTGCCGTGTTAATTCTGCCCCCATTCATTCTGCCAACTTCATTCCTTACGCTCAAGAAGTTCCAGTACAATCTTTACTGTAGCATGACTGAGCGCTGTGACTCTCCTGACATCCTGAGACAAATTAAAAACAAAATACTGCACTCACATTTATACACTGCAAGAGTGTCTCTGTTATCTTTTTATTGTATCTTAGTTTGCTTGTAAGTAAAAACAGACCACATGCTGTGCAGAGTGAGCGAGTGAGCGGTTTCATAACAAGACGCAAGCATGAGCATGTGTTGCTATAGCAACGCTTGCTCCAGCTCGCATCTAGTTCAGAAAGTGCTCACTCGCTCCCTCTGCACAGCACATGGTCTGTTTTATTTACTTACAAGCAAACTAAGGATGCAATAAAAAGATAACAGAGACACTTCTGACACTATATAAACGTGAGGTGCAGTATTTTATTTTCAGTTTGTCTCAGGATGACAGAACGATCACAGCACTCGGTCAGACTATGATGTATACATTACTAGAACTCTTTGGACAGTATCATTGAACTCACAAAAATGATTGGGACCAGAATGTACATGGCAGGATCAACCAGATAAGTGTCAACAAAAAACAAACAGACGTTTTCTCACTATTTGCACAAATCACATCTTATTTTAAATGTATGCCACCAACTCACAAACCAGAACTAATGCTCTGTCATGCTACATTTTTAAACATACATTTTTAAAATCCCAAAACACATTTTGTATAAACAGAACATGACATGGCCTGACTGAAGATATCATATTTATCTTCACTCGAGGCCAATGACATCAAGATATCTCACTCGTGGCTTCGCCACTCGTGAGCTATCATGATATCATTGGCCTCTCGTGAAGATAAATATGATATCTTCAGTCAGGCCATGTCATATCCCCTATATATATGGCATAAATTAATAAATTGTATAAATTACAATTCTTTTTTCTTTTTCTTTTTTTTTTTTTAAGAAAATGTTGCCAATTAGCAATTTGCTGTATTTCCTCTGTAAATGTAGAACTATTGAACCAGATTTCCCCCAGCTTTGATAAATTCCATGATCCACTGATATTGGATATGCATACTATGTTTTAGGTCTATAAACATTCATATTTTTCAAATGTTTCACACAATATTACAAATAATTAAACAGTGCAATAATGAACCCCAGAAACATAGACATACTGAACCAAATTGTATCATGTTTTGTAGTTCCTATTAAACTTCCAGAAAAACTATGCTTGCTAACTTGCATATAGTTTTCTCTACATATAGCCAAGTTATAGGCAGATAAGCATTTTCACAAAGTTTCAAAAAACAATAAAAAATAAGCCCCTGTAAGTTGAAATTTCTCATTCAAATATCATATCTGAAGTACCTTTAGGGCACCTAACAGCATGTAACAAATCCTTTTCTCAGGTTTCTAGCTCAAGTGGTGACTGAACTATTATTAAATAAATAAATAAATAATTTCACAGAATTTTACAAAAGTTCACCAGAATTCTATGAAATCCGAATTTACTAATTTTTACCAGCCCTAGCCAGGAGTACTCCCTTGATCTATATACCATGCATGGAACATTATGATAGCAGGTGTAGGCAATGGCTAGAGAAGGTCGTTTTTAGGGCTGCAGGTGGGCGGAATCCTGCAGTCCTTTTATGATCACAAAAAGGGCTCCTTTCTGAATGAATCACATGGGCAGATTGCATCACAGCTACCTCCACATCTGTGAAACCATCCACCCATGTTGTCCCTAATAACCGCAGCACTGCACTATTTCTCAATACCTGCGGATTTTTTGGCATCCCCTTCCCCTGGCACTGCTGAAGTACATGCAGCCAGGCCCCTCCTAGAGCGCGTCTTTGATCAGTAGTTGTGTTCATGGGCGTGGTTTTTCTATGTCCCTCCCCGTGTGCTGCTGGAAGAACACACAGCCACGCCTCACCTAGAGCGGGTCTTTGATCAGTAGCTGTATTCATCCCCCCTTCCCTTCCAGAGATGAATACAGCTACTGATCAAAGACCAGGCAAGATGACCATGTTGCTGCTTCATTCCCCATAGCTGCACACTTCCCCCATATTGTTTTTGCCCACATCAGGGTGCCTAATCCCCAAGTTGGCATGCATCCCCCTCAACCCCCATTATTGTGGCACACTGTGAGCCCACCCCAGTGAGCCTTGATATTTTCTTTTTTTCTTTTGTTTTCCTTTCCGACACTAGGATGCCCACTCCCAGTGTTGGATGCTCCCCAACCCCCCAAGCCCACATTCATTGCTGATGGGGGTGCCCAATCCCCCTGTCGGCAGCATGTAACCCACACCCAACTCATGTGGCACACTGGGAGCCCACACCATTGTGCCCAAAAGTACTTTTATTTTCTTTTTAACTATCAATACAGAAAACAGTTCCCTGATTTTTTTTTTTTTATCGAAGAAGTTAGAAACATAGAAACATAGAATCTGATGGCAGATAAGGACCGCTTGGCCCACCCAGGCTGCCCATTTCTCTTGCTAATGGATAAGCTGCAGATCCTAGTTAACCAACAGCCTACATCTTCCTACCCCCACCACCTAGAATTGCCTTAAGACTGTCCCATGCATTCTTGAGTTCCACTACAGTTTTTGACTATATAACCTACTCCGGAAGGCTGTTCCATGCTTCAACAACCCTCTCTGAGCCGCCCCTCCCTCTATCTTCAAATTGTGCCCCCTTGTTCTTGCACACCTCTTTTTCTGAAAGATGCTACCCTCTTGGACTTCGTTGATTCCCTTGAGGTGCTTGAAAGTTTCTATCATGTCCCCCTCTCCCTCCTTTCCTCAAGGCTATACATATTAAGCTCCTTAAGTCTCTCGTCACATGTCTTTTGGTACATACCCTGTACCATTTTAGTTGCCCTCCTCTGGACTGCCTCCATCCTGTTTATGTCTTTGTGGAGACTGGGTCTCCAGAACTGCATGCACTACTCCAGATGGGGTCTCACCAGCTGTCTGTACAGAGGGATAACAACTTCCTGTTTTCTGCTGGTGATGCCTCTCCCTATGCATCCCAGTATTCCCCAGCCCTCCTTACTGCCCTCTCACATTGCTTGCCCACCTTTAGGTCATCTGATATGACTACCCCCAGGTCCCTTTTTATTGACTTTTGTTTTTTTTATAAGCATGACATTACAGACAATATGTGTCCAGCTCAGACAGTAGTATACATAGGAGTTATATCTTGTCATAAGTGTTATAATTCCCAAAGCTAATTTATGCTAATATCATATTTAGAAACAACATATTCCAGTATACAGGACTAGTCGTAACTGCACACCCAGATGCTTACACCTTCTATAAGTAGAAGCTAAAGGGGGGATTTGCAGGGGTGGGGAGAGTTTGCGAAGTTCAGAATGCGAATATGGATCCCATTTGGAGTAATAGTGATGTAAATTTTCCCCTTGCAGATAAGTTAATCATTCAAAGATAGACAGTCTTGCAAGAGCCGCATGCCAATTCTTCTGTGTAGGTAAGACCATCTGGTGCCTGTGTAGAAGTAACAAGCATTTGGCTTCTAAAAAGGCTGAAAGGGTCCAATCCTGGAGAGGTTTAGGGAGATATAATAGTGAGAAAGTAACCCCCAATAATAGTTTGGGATCTTAAAGGGTCACAGGGGTCTTAAGTACTTTAGAAAGATCCGAGGCAACCATATTCCAATAACTTGAGAGGTGGGGGCATGTCCAGAGGATATGCATAACATGGACATTGGGCTGTGAACATCGATAGCAATTTGCATGGTTAAGCAGGCCTCAAGCTTGTAATGCTTCTGGTGTACGATACCAAAGCAACAGAATTTTCAATTGAAGTAAATGGCTTTTTGTGTCTCTATATACCCGATGTGCGTCTTTAAGGTAAATATCCCATTGGTTCTGCGAGATAGGTGATGACAAATAGGTTTCCCAGCATTGCTTACTTGTCAATGTGGCAAAAGGCTATGCATCTCTCCAGGTAGCATAAAAATGCTCCAGAAGACCCTTGGAGGTAGTGTGTTTGTGCAGAGTATTCAACCATTACCAAGGTGTACTGAGAGACTGGTTGACGAGAAAAGGCTGTACAATGCTACGAATCTGAAGATATCACCAGAAATCTTTTTGTGGAAGGGAGAATTTTGTTTGGAGTTGTGCAAAGGACAGGATGTGCTGCATCCCCTGTGAGCATATGTCCTGAACTACTTGTATTCCAAGTTCCTGCCATGAGGGCCAATGGAATGTGGCTCCATCAGTTTGAAATAGACTATTCAGCCAAAGCGGGCTTATCAAAGTGGGGGAAACCATTCCTGTTTCAACGTGTACATTTTAAGTTTAAGGATTTTCCATGCTTTAATAGTACTGCAAATCGTGGGGGGTAAGGAATGTGTTGAGGGGTGTTTGAACAGAAGAATACCCATTCCTTGCACCCCAGCATCAGGCCCCTTGCACAACTGTCCTGCTCGAGGCCACAGTTGCTGCCACGCCCTATTCTGACTTATCACACTTCTCCTTCTACTATCGGGCAATATTCATCCCAACCCTGGCCCCATGTTCACCAACATTAACAAACCCTCAAATGCGCAAGGTCTACATATTGCTTCTATAAATATTTGCAGCCTCCTTAAAAAGGCTGCTACCCTTTAGTGCTGGGTTACACAGCAGCAACCAGACATTATTGCCCTCATTGAAACTTGATTATCCAAATCCACCCAGGATTTCTTTGTCTCTCTCCCAGGTTACACCCTTTTCAGGTAAGACCGAGTGGAAAAACACTGTGGTGGGTGTGCTGTCTACATGTGTGATACCCTCCTTGGACATGCACTGCCACCTCCAAAGCTTGATAGTGGGGCTCAAGCCCTCACCCTAGAAATCACCCACAACCCCACAAAGGCCCCACTCTTCCTTACTATGGCCTATATTCCCCCCCCAAGAAAGCAAAACCTTGCTATGCATTTGCTAACTGACTATCTCTCTCTGGGCTGCCACCCAAAATGTGCCAGATAATTGTTGGAGACCTAAACATCAACTGGCTCTCAGACACTGCCGCCCAAACCAGAGACACCTTTGCCACCCTTAACATGATGCAGCTTGTCACCAGCCCCACTAGACACAATCCATCAACTGGTACTAGCACGCTCCTGGATGTCGTTATTACCAACCATTCCCAGAAAGTGCTTAATTTGAGTATCCTACCCAACGCACTCAGTGATCATTCCCCTGTCACGTTCTCCTGGTCCAATACCAATAGTAAGCCTGTACCACGTACTAACCAATGCAACCCGGGCGGCCTTCACCACCTCAAGCTGCACCTTGCAAAGCTGGACTGGTCCCCCATCAGACGTTTCTCAACCGTTGATGAGGCGCTGGACTTTTTTACACAAGCCTTTAACTCAGCCTGTGACCTCTTTGCCCCTTATACTAGAAAACGCACCAGAAAGCCAAATGCACCTTGGGTTACACTCTCCCTCCTCCTTAAACTTAAAACAAGAGACAACCTCTGGCGCATTGCTGTGGAATCTGGTAAGCCAGCAGGCAGGCAAGCATACCACGCTGAGCGAAACAAGTGTACCTGGGCCATTTGGCACGCAAAAGCCCAGTACTACCAGTCCACCCTTGCCTCATCCAGGGGATCATCCAAAAACTTCTGGAGCAATGTAAAAGAGCTGAATGGGAAAACCAGCTCTCCCCCATCCCAACTCTCCATCAACGGTACTATCTGCTCTGACCCCCTTGAAATTGCAGACTGCCAAAACCACACCTTCTCAGATCTAAGTTCTGTCCTACCTAGTACTTTCTTTTACCCTCTCACTGTCTCACAAATGCCCACTCTCCACTGTCCCGCCTTCTACCTATGCACCATCTCCCCACTGGAGGCTAGACCCTTCATCCTTAAAGCTGTCAATAGTAACAGCCCTGGCTCCGACCCAATGAACACCAAGCTCCTCCGACTGACCTTGGACATTATCCTGGTCCCCCTCACAGAGCTGCTTAACCATTCTCTGTGCCTGGGAGAGTTTCCCAGGACCTGGAAAATAGCCATCATCACCCCCGTTCTAAAAAGCGGCGATCGATCCACTCCTACTAACTACCGACCCATCTCCATCCTCCCCCTACTTTCTAAAGCTCTGGAAAAAATAGTAGCCAGCCAACTCAGGGAATACCTGGAAAAGCACACCATCCTATGCCCTGAACAACATGGCTTTCACTCTGGCCACAGCACTACTACAGCCTTACTTGAATTCTCTAACTTCCTGCACTCCGCCCTTGACACCGGCCACCCCGCTGGGGCTGTGTTCATTGACCTCTCCAAGGCCTTTGACACAGTCTGTCATCCCCTCCTGCTTGACTCCCTCAGATGCCTTTGTTTCTCCCCCAGTCCCCTCACCTGGTTCACCAGCTACCTCTCTGGCAGGACACAGTGCATTAAAATCAACAGCATGCAATCTGACACACACTCTGTCCTCTCTGGTGTTCCCCAGGGCTCCATTTTAGGCCCCCTCCTCTTTAGCTTGTATCTTAACTCACTCCCATCTCCATGCCCTAGCAAAATACTCCTCTACAAGGTTGATGCAGTGCTATTCACATCAGACCCCAACCCCACCGCACACCAGGCTACTCTCCAACATGCATTTCAGAAGGCAGAGTACTGGTTCACTGCTCAAAGACTGGTATTAAATCTAAAAAAGACCAAAACCATGCTTTTCACACACCACCAAAGTAAAGCCAGTGAGGCCCCCTTCATGATACTTCCTAACACTCTACACCCAACAGAACAGGTCGCTTCCTTCAAGTACCTGGGTGTCACCTTTGACTCAGCCCTCACCTTTCACTCCCACATCAGCGCCCTCTCTACAGCTACCAATGTTCGGATTGGGTTGTTATACCGGCATTGGGACTGCCTCCCACAAGATGATCTCAGACTAGCAATTATCTCATCAGTCCTGTCTCTAATTGACTGTGGTCTGCCTGTCTATGCTGCTGCTGACAATACTGCCCTTACAAAAATCCAGCTCTCCATAAATAAGGACTGCTGGATCCTTACAGGGGCCCCAAGGTGCACCCACACCTGCCTGTTATACTCCTCCATAGACCTGCTCAACCTAGAAGAAAGGCTTTACTATCAAACCTGCCTCCTTGTAAAAAAGGCACTGTTCGGACTCCCCCCGCCGGGGAATCTGCCTCCCTCCAAGGGACATCCCACTCAGTGTCTACCCGTAGCACAGACAAAACCTCACTCACTGTCCCAAGGGTCAGAACAACTTTGGCCCAGAGAGCTTTCAGCTACAGAGCCCCCTCCTGGTTCAATGCACTCCCAACCAGTATTGCTGATTGCGCCAAACTAGGCCCATTTAAGACTGCCCTCCGAAGCCACCTGACCAACTCCCACTGCTGCAATTGCATGTAGCTCCATCCCCTCAGGACTAATTATCCCTGTGCATGAAAAGATCTCCCAAGCTACTTCAGCCTTCGTGGGAATTTTGTGTGGGTTTTCTCTCTGAATCATGTGATTCACACACACACACACACATTTTTTTTTGCCATTCATTACTGTTATAAAATTTGTCTCTCTCTTCACCTGACATGGTACCCATGTACCTATGATATGCCAGCTTGTTTTGCACCATTGAAACCTTTGTACCACCAGAGAATGATTGTAACACTGGTAACTATGTAAGCTCTAATGTATTACTATGTCCTATTATTGTTTTTTGTCTCTCCTGATGAGGTGCCTTTGTAAATGAGTCCTTGACTCAAAGGTCTGTAAATCCGATACTCAAATAAACAAATAAAAAGAGGGAAGCACCTCCTGCCATGTCTGATTCTAATTGTACCCAGGCCAAAGGGCACATTGGATTGGGTGTAAACCATCTGGGTGCATGTGCTGCCAAACACGCAAGATGATAACCCAGAAACCAGGGAACTTCTAGGCCACCCTGCGATCAATGTGCTGTTATTTTTCTTTTACTCCACCTAGGGGGTTTATTATCCCATAAAAAGGCTGAGACTCAATGCTGTATCAGAGTGAACAATTTAGGAGAAAAGAAGATGGGAAAATTATTAAAGAGGTGAAGAAGGTGGGGAAACAGCAACATACGAATTGCCACCACCCGTCCAGGGAGAGAGAAAGCTGCAGTTTATGCCATCTGTCGATCTCTGTTACAAGTTGTGTGAGTAGAGGGGAAACATTAACAGATTCAAGTGCAGACCAGTTGGTGGGAAGATGTATACCCAAGTAGGTAAAGCTGTGTCCATGTAAGGTTAGTACCTTGTTTGCACGTATTGGTACACCCTGAATTAAGGGGAGCTACTGTTGTTTTCTTATGATTGACCTGAAGGCCAGATAGGGTGGCAAAATCCTCTAACACTTTAATGGTGGCAGGGACCAACTGGGTGGGGTTGGACAAGGTCAATAGAAGATCATCTGCGTATGCTACAGCTAGGTATGAATGCTCTGCGACTCGTATACCATGGATCTGTGGGGATGAGATCAAAACCCAGATAAGTGGGTCTAAGGCTACTAGGAAAAGAAGAGGGGAAAGGGGGCAACCTTGCCTTGTACCTCTATTAAGTGAGAAAGGAGGGGAAATGTCACTATTAGTTAAAATGTGTGCGGTAGAAGAGCAATATAGTGTCTGGATCCATTTCTGAAATTGGTCCCCAAAACCATAACTAATAAGCACTTCATGGAGATATGGCCATTCTATAGAGTCGAATGCTTTTGAAAAGTCTATGACCATAGCTGCCATGGGAAGTGCCGACCTAGATGCAAACCATTTAAGATTAAGTAACAGCCTGGTATTGTCTGTTCCCAACTTGCCTTGCATAAAACCTGCTTGTGCAGAATGGATGTTAGATGGAAGGATAGATGTCATTCATGTAGCTAAAGCTTTAGCTAGAATTTTAGTGTCAACTGGTAGTAGTGATATAGGCCTATAAATAGAGGGGTCTGTTGTAAAAAGGTAGATAAACCTTGGGAGAGTTGATTACCTGTAATGGGCATTGGAGATTGGTATAACGTTTCATAAAACTTTTTCATGATATCATTAATGCTTTGTGGACTCGAAACAATGGCGCCTGATGAGGAACGAAGGGCATGGATTCTGGTCGCAGCCCGTTGTTGGCATAGTCAAAAAGCAAGGAGTTTTCTGGTTTTCTCGCCACAGTCCCAATATGCATGTTTAGACCTTAGCAGAAGCTACTCTGCTTTCTGATGGAGAATGAGATTAATCTGATATTTTAGCCCTATAATTTGTCAGTGCAGAGCATTATCTCCTTTAGCCAGCGGGTGCTCTTAAAGCGTTGTTCTAGTATTTGTAGGTCTGCTTGCAGTTTAGCTAGTTGTGATCTACTAGCCTTGTCTCGGGCTGCTGAGAAGGAGATAATATGGCTTCGGATCACCCTCTTAAGTGCTTCCCACACAGTTGTGTGGTCAACTCTGCACTCAGAGTTTAGGGCAAAATAGTCTTTTGTTGCTTGCATAAGCATGGGCCGAAAGTTAGGGTCCCTAAAAAGAAGGGGGTTACAGCGCCATCTAACCCGGCAGGGAGGGCTATTGGGGGGAGTAGGAGATTTGTATTGGAGCATGATCCAAAATGAGAATTGAACCAATCAATGAACCTATTATACCCTGGGCAGCCACATCATTGACTAGCCACAAGACTATACAACTATGGGAACTGTGGGGAGCAGAATAGAAGGTGTAATCTCGACCCATAGGATGATCTCTGCACCATACATCAATAAGGGCCCATTCCTCTATCATGTCCTACAGTGACTGCCTACCTTTGGGTGTAACATGAGGGGTGGGGTAGGATTTTTCCAGAAAAATGTCATTGACCATGTTGAAATACCCACCGAGTACTATTGGAATAGGTGCTTCAGCAGGATTTAACTCCACGATAGCATGGCTGATTTCAGGGAAAAAGACCACATGATCTAGATTTGGGGAGTGGATATTACCCAACAACATGGTATTCCCTGGGCAGGAAATCCTAGCCAGTACCCATCATCCCTGAGTGTCTTTTCTAACATTTTTTACTTTCCAACGGGAAGCACGCCTAAAAAGAATAGCAGCCTCTTTGGTCTTATTAGCTGCGGAACTAGTCACTATTTCCCTTACTCAGGATTTCTTGAGCCATGAAGTGGCACAGGGTAAAAGAGGTGTTTCTTGTAGCAATGCAACCTCTGCATGGAGGGAACGCAGATGTTGCAATACCTTTGTGTGCTTAATTGGATAATTCAGTTCTTTTACATTCCAGGACACCCAACAGACTGCACTTGGTATCAAAGCATCTGCTGCCACAGTCCCAAAAAAGAAATAGATAGGTGTACGTACTGCGGGCGATTAAGGGGGCAGAGATGAACTCACCCAAGAAGTCATAGGACCACAGTACACAAACCAGGATATTACCAGTAAGCCAAGGACCCCGTAAAAGGGAGGTGTAAGCATTACCAAGTCAATAGGTACACACTGTCTGAGATTCGAAATAGACTAGACAAACACAGAAAGAAGAAAAGACTATTAATATTTGTTAAGGACTACTAAGTCCAACCAATAGTTCAACAATAAATACTCTTAAGAGTGTGGAGGTCAATGCAAAAGAGGACAGCAAAAACTGCCCTACTGCTATGCTTAATCCAACACTCAAATTAGGTTATATGTGGAAGTTTAATTGAGGAACTCCTCCTGCACTGAGAACCCTCTAAGGTCGGGCATCTCAAGCTCATGGAGGGAAAAAAGGAGGGAAGGGAAAAAGGGAAAGGTAACTGGGGGAATTAAGGGTAATAAGGGGGGTTTGGTGAGTTCACCCACCTACCAGTACTAATCAGGCATAACAAAAAGGCAACAGGCCCTATATAAATCTTCAACCTTGACTACAGGGAAGGCACCAAACAGGTGAACACCTTGTCACATCATGGGAAGGTGGGGGGGGGGAGTAAACTTCTGCTGGAAAGGCGACTGTAATCTATGTGTGAAATAACTTATCACATAGATTCAGCTGAGCAAAAACAGAAGGGGGAGTAAGTTACATTGGGAGCCAGAGTTGTGGGGGGAGGAATGTGCCACAGAGTAGGTCTAAGGAAGACATAAACTAGAGAACAGTTAGTCCCATAAGGAACAATATAGCAATCATCAGGTGACCAGTCCTTCGACCTGCTCAGGGTTCACCTGAGTTAGGGCTTTAGAGTTTGAGGTAGTGTTCACAGCCACAGCAGCATAAGTGAGTAGTCCAGGCTTGACTGGAGTAGTATCATCCAGCACTTCTACCAATGAGGCATCTAGAAAGTCTGCCCAGTCCACTGAATGTGTGGTATCCATGTCTTGCAACTCGGCATCCCCTGACATCAAGGCAGAAGCAGTATCTTTCATGCTTATCTCTGCAGGAGGAGCTGCAGGACACTTGCTGGGAGAATTCTGTGGTCCACTTCTGGCACATTGGCGAGACCTGGTAAACGTGCTTGAGTCTCTCTGGGGAAGACATGGCAGTGGAGACTGCACTGGATTTATTATTGTCACTGGGCTAGACAGCTTTGTCGAGGAGCCCATTAGCGGTGGGGGACCAGAATGGGGTAGGACTGAGTTGACTGGTCTGTTAGGTAAAACGATCCCCTGAGCCCCTGCATGTGAAAAACTGTTCCCAGAAGATGTCTCAGCAGTCGATGGTTCCCACAGCTTTCTGGGAAATGTAGTAGGAAACTGTTGGGAGGGCCAAAACTTTGCTAACCAGCATTCTAACTCCTTTGGGCAAGCTACAATCACTTCTCTCCCCCCTCCTTAGAGACCTGAAGCTTGGTAAGATTCTTGAATTTAAATTTAAAGTTATTTTGGTTTAAAACAAAATTTCAAAGGTCCAAAAGCTCTTCTCTTTGCTGCCATTTCTTGGGCAAAATCCTGGTAGATTAAGATCTATGTCCCTTGCCAACAGAGTACTCCAACATCCCTGGCTGCTTGAATGATCCGTTCTTTTGTAGAATAGCAGAGTAGGTAGATGACTACTGGTCTCGGTGTACCTGCTGATTTATTAGGCCGCATGGTTACACGGTGCACCCATTCTACCTCTACAGGTCCCTTCCAGCGATCCCCTAGCATAAGAGGGAGACATTCGTTGAGAAATGTTTCCATTGACTGACCTTCAGACCCTTCAGGCAATCCTATAAATCTTAAATTATTGCGCCTGCCCCTATTTTCCTGGTCTACAATTCTCTCCCAAAGGGCACCCAGGTGTTCTTCTTGTTGATGTAGCCGCTGCCACATTTGTTGCTGCTGAAGCTCACATGCTTCCATTCTTTGCTCAGAATTGTTCATACGATCCTGGAGGTGACGAACCTCTGTAACTGTTCCTGTTAGAGTCAGATTAATATATTCTATGTGTAAAAGAACAGTTTCCAACATCTTAGTTATATATTGGAGAGAGTCCCCGACAGAGGATTGGTGCAAAGTCCCAGATACTGTAGGCTCAGGAAGCTTAGCAGCTAACATATTGGGTGGTGAGACTCTAAATGTGGAAGACAGGCATTGTTTACAGCCCATGCTGAATCTGCACTTACCCACCAAGCAGGCTGGGGACCAGATGACCGTCTGTGAGAGCTATAGCTTGTGGAAGTAGCCTGTGCAGCCTAACTAGGCCAAAGTCATGATAGGAGGCAGTGCTGCAATCTTCGATAACAACCTCCTAATTGCTCACAAAGGAAGGCGCCACCTGGTAGGTGGGGTTGAACCCATGAGTTAAATTACATTTTGGGGAAAAAACTCCACAGGATCATGGCGACCAAGCCTAGATAGGGTTCAGGCAGGAGAGAGCTAACTAGTTAAGCTGCCATCATGTCGGTGGCTAGACCACCTCCTCACTGTCTTTTTTAACCTGTAAAAAGAAAATGGTCCTTCATTGTCTCCTCAGTCCCCCTTCTCCATCCCCACCCTCCCACTGAGCACCCACCTCCTTGCACCCCCCCTTACCCCCATACTTACCATCAGAAGGTCAGAGCTGTCATCTTCTCTGGACCGGGAGACGTCTGCACTCTTCAAAGCCCAATGGCCGTTGGGTCTAAAACAGTGGGGGAATTCAAACATGCATGGGACAGACATAAGGCAATTATAGTGGGGGGTTGCAGGAAGTAGGCTGTTGGTTAACTAGAATCTGCAGCTTATCCAGTAGGTAGGGAAATGGGCAGACTGGGTGGGCCAAGTGGTCCTTATCTGCCATCAAAGTCTATGTTTCTAAGTCATATAATGGGAATCATGGGGGGGGGTTAATCTTACGTTGATATCTCAGCCACTTTTAGGAATTTTGACCCCAAATGTTCAACATGGGGTTCTTAGGACCCCATCTCATGAACATTGGTGCTGCCATGTTGTTATTTGGTCCTAAAATGTGATTTTGAAATTGCTGTGCAGAATCACTTTTTGGGACAGATAAAAAGAATAACAGTGCCAGGGTTCATTGGGTGGCGTCCAAAGAACCCCATGTTGAAAATTTGGTGAGAAAATTCCAAAAATGCCCGTGTTGCAAGCATGCATTGGCAGTTTCTCCAAACACTCTTAACTTTGCCAATTGTTTATATTTTCTCTCCAGATTTTCAGCATTGCCATTTTTCACACCACCTTATGATCAGTGCAGTTGTCATTTTTCACATCGTGCTCAAAATGTGTTTTCACACCTGTGGCAAAGAATGGCATGGTAGCTGTACAAAACGAACTTTTGGGATGTGTTAACAAAATAACAGTGCTACTGTTCATGGGGGGGGGGGGTCCTAAAACACCCATGTTGAAAATTTAGTGAAAAAATTCCAGCAAATAAGTGTCACGAGTGTGCATTGCACAATTTCTACGTACATTCATAACTTCACCAATTTACAATACTTTCACTCCAGCTTTTCAACACTGTGATTTTTTCACACCTCCTCATGAACAGTAGTGGTGGGCGAAGTGGGCTCAATCCGCTCTGCGAAGTGATTCGCAGAGCAAAGGAGGATTTGTAGAGTGTTCCTCAATGTGAAACAGAGTACTTCGCATTATAATGAGTAACGCGAAGTCCATTGAAAACAATGACTTCGCGCTACTTCACCTTCCCAGACCACTCCTCCACCAAAATCTTAAGATGAAGTGCATTGAAAACAACACATTTTCCCTCACTTTGCCTTGTTTTTAAGCTCTGAAGGCAAATTTTGCAGTGATTCATGGGATTTCAGGTCACATGGGCTCTATATTGATCTGCACAGCCTCAGTTTGGGGTAGTGTGTGTAGGAAGGAGAAGGAGACAGTGTGCTCTGAGAGCTGTCTGTGATTGAAACCTTTTAAAAGCTGTTAAAAAAGTATTTTTGCATATTTTGGGGGGCTCAAACTTTAGTTAATCAACTGTAGGAAACGCTCCTGTGCTCATATCATCGAGCATTTTTGTTTTTGTGTGGATTTTAAATGTTAATGTACAACATTGAGTGTGTGTAGTGAAAGACAGTGAAAGTGTGCTTTGGGGAAGGGGTGTATCTGCGGTGTAGGTAGATTTAAGTTGGAGAAATAGTGATTTCTTTGTTTTTTTGTTATATTTTTGTTATATAACTGACTGTGTTAATGTACACACAGCAATATTGTCAGTAATTGTTGAACTTTTCTTGCTGATTGTGTGCTGTGTGGATCTGGGGCAGCAGTTCATAATTTCAGGTTGTTTACATTACAATACGTAGCATATTACTATGCATTACTCATTCACCATTGTAGACAAACTGTCTGTGTGTGTGTGTGTGTGTGTGTGTGTGTGTGTGTGCGTGAGTGTGTGTGTGGTGTTGCGTGACATCAAATAATACCCTTTAATTGTGCCATAGACTAGTGTAATTGCAGGCGCAGCAGTGTGAACCTGTTATCCACTGCAACCACCTGATTTTGTACTGTGATCATGGTATCTGTTCTTTGTTTTGCTGCTTGTACTGCCATAAAAATCTGCAGTCAGTGCCCCCCCCACCCCAACCGACAAAAGGAATTTTTTACCAGATTGGATTGTTTTTGTGACTTCATCATCACCACTGGTTACTGAAGTTGTTTTCATTGCATGACAGACTAGTCTCTATCTGTAGCTGAAGCTACAGCTGTTTTTTTGGCTTCACATCCAGCGTCCCCCCAATCAGAAAGTGAACGTATCAAAATCTAAATTTGGTTATACTATTGTTGTTGATACTCCAAAATGCCTGCAAAGAGATGTGCAAGCAAAGCTGGTTCTCACCATGGCAATGCTGGCAGTAAGATAATCTGAAGGCATGGTAGTGCGCAGATGCAAAAGTGCATTGCTGATGTGAGGAAAGGTATTTCTCCTGTAATGTTTTTTACAGCTCAATCAGTAGTTTCACTCATAACTGGAGGAGATGATGTTTTCCCAGCTGGTGGTGTTAGTGTTACTGGTGTTAGTGGTGGTGGTAGTATTAGTGTTGGTGCATCAAGTTCTAATTCTGACCAGTGTACCGTATCCAAAAATACTGAGTGTGAAGCAGTGCAAGTGAGTGGCAGCGTAGATGATGTCATACTTCCCAGTAACATCCCAGTTACTGAACCTGAGGATTCTGATAATCATGTCAACAATAGCATACAATGTGATATTCCATCCACCGTGGCGGTTAATATCACGCATTTTCCATGCAGTGATTCACAGTGTGGTGAAAACATATCAGGTGATGGTGGTGTAGATGATGATGATAAAAGTAATAATGACAATGATGTTGCTGTTGTTGCAACATGCAGTCCACATGCTAGCATCCAAGCAGAAGACATGGATGTGTGTGATGTTGATGAATATGATGATGATGTAATTGACCCCAGTTGGGAACCGGGAGAAAAGTAAAATTCAAAGTGGCTGTGTCTGAGTCTGTTTGCAGGAATCCCCCCCCCCCATAAAAATTTGTGATTTACTGGTTTTAGTTGATGATGACCCAGTAATAAATATGATAGGTAGTCGTGGTGGTCAGATTCAGTCCTGGTGTGCAGTGCCCGAAACATCACATGCTCCCCCCCACTTCAGTGCTTAAAATAAGCAACATCATGAACATGTTAAAAGCAGAGCATCACAGTCCCTTGTTTGGGATTTTTTTGTTCAAGATGCAAATGATGAGTCAGTTGCAATCTGCCAGGTTTGCCATGTGCTTGTGAGTCGAGGTAAAAAGGGGAGTTATCTGGGCATAGGAGGACAGCATATGCATCTTAAGAATAGGCACTTGGCACTGTGGACCCAACATAAACTGGCAGCTAATACCACAGTGGGGCATTCACCCTCGTCACTGGCAACCATAGTGAGCATGTTATCCCCTTCCATGACTGTTAAGTCCAGTAGTAAATTAAACATGTGCAGTACTGAGGTAATAACAGCACAGGATTACTACAGGCATGATGAGGTGGAGGACCACAATGACTTTGAAATGTTGTCCAGTGCTGGTGAGGGTAGCAGTTTTTATGGTGGTGGCGGTGAATACAGTATGTCTAGTGCAAGTGGTACATCAACCCCAGTTGGCAAATCTGGCAAAATAACAGCATTTCTGGGTTTGTCATCATCATCTGTGCAGCCGTCTTCATCAAACGTCCACACTCCACCCCCTGCCAATGCCATTCATCACAGAGCACAACCATTTGTAATCACACCCCGTGTAAAATGTTTAAGTCAGCCCACATTACAGAGTGTTATTGCACATAAGCTGAAGTACCCCCCCCAATCATACAGTGTCACGTGAACTTAATGCTGCTGTAGCGGAAATGCTGGCAATTGATCTTTTGTCCTTCTTTGTGGAGAATTCTGGGTTCTGGTGGTTTGCCGCAAGTGTCTTTCCAAAATGGAAAGTCCCATCCAGGACATACTTTTCTACCTGAGCTGTCCCCGAGTTGTTCCACACTGTGTCCGACTCAGTAAGACATGCCCTTCAACATTCCTCCTCTTCATTCATCCATTTAAGTATGGATATGTGGACAAGTGGCAAAACAGTGGGGAGTTCATATTTATGTATAACTGCACACTGGGCCCAGGTGCCGGGGGTTGTTTGTGATGTTGGTAGTTTGAATAATCAGTGCTGTAAGGTGGATTGTCGTGGTAGCAATCTACCAGGAATTCGACAGCATGCAACAATTGCTATCCTATGCACAATGTGACCTGTTCACACAGTGGTGAGAACATGTTGGACATGGTACTGACTGAAATTGACAAATGGCTAAACCCTCTGTCCCTGAGAGCTGGGTTCATAGCAAGTGACAATGGGTCAAATGTGGTGAAATGCATCACGAATGGTAGTTTTTTTCATGTTCTATGCATGGTCCACTGTTTAAATCTTGTGGTGCAGGAGTTTCTGCAGCACCCTGATGTAAAGGAAATGCTGACCTTTAGCCTCTCCTCATATGGCTTCTCTTGCAGACCCTGCACCATTTTAGTTGTCCTGCTCTGAACTGCCTCCATTCTGATATGTCCTTGCAGAGATGGGGTCTGCAGAACTGGACGCAGTACTTCTGATGGGGTCTCACCAACTGTCTGTACAGGGGGATAACAACTTCCTGTTTTCTGCTGGTGATGCCTCTCCCTATATATCCCAGTATCCCTCCCAGTCCTCCCTACTGCCTTCTCACATTGCTTGCCAATCTTAAGGTCATCTGATATGATTACTCCCAGGTCCCTTTCCATTTTTGTTGTTGTTACTACCTCCCCCATCCCCATTGCGTAATCTTCCCCTGGGTTTTTGTTTCCCAGGTGCATTACTTTGCATTGAATCTAAGCTGCCATACTTATGACCATTCCTCCAACCTTGCCAAGTCCCTTCTCATCCTTTCCACACCTTCTTGTGTATCAACCCTGTTGCAGATCTTTGTGTTATCTGCAAAGAGGCATACTTTTCCTTCCAGTCCCCTGCAATGTCACTTATAAAGACATTAAAAAGGACTGGACTCAGTACTGAACCCTGCGGTACCCCACTAGTAACCCCTCTTTCTTCAGAGTGGACTCCATTTACAATTACCTTCTGTGTCCTGTTGTTCAGCCAATGTTTTACCCAAGCTACCACCCTTGGACCCACTCCAAGGCTGGTTAATTTGACTACTAATCTTTTGGGTGGGACTGTGTCAAATGCCTTGCTAAAGTCTAGGTAGGCCATGTCCACGGCCCCTCCCTGGTCTAATACTTTTGTCACCTAGTAAAATAAATCAATTAGATTCGTCTGACATGAGCTTCCCACTGTGAACCCATGCTGCCTTGGGTCCTGTGCCCCACTGGCCTCTAGGTACTCAACAATTCTTTCCTTCAGAAGTGATTCCATCACTTTCCCTACCACAGAGGTCAAACTGACAGGTCTGTAGTTTCTTGCCTCCGTCTTGCTCCCACTTTTGTGAAGGGGAATCACACCATCCTTCCATGATTTGTTATAAAGGGTAGTCAGTGGTGTCACTTGTTCTCTGCTTAATTCTTTTAGAATTCTTGGGTGAATTACATCAGGCCCCATTGCTTTGTCCACCTTCAGTTTTAGGAGTTCTTTCAGAACCCTTTCGTCTGTGAATGGACTGGGATCAACCCCCCCCCAAAGTCCTTCTGTTAATTGGATTAGGCACCTCCCCCACTTCATCTTTTGTGAATACTGAACAGAAGTATTCATTCAGTATCCCTGCTTTTTCACTGTCACTCTCTGCCCACCCACCATCCATTCTATTCAGCCTCACTATCCCTCCCTTTGTCTTTCTACACTCCCTGATATACCTATAAAAGGTTTTATTCCCCTTCTTAATTGAGTTGGCTATCTTTTTCCTCAGTTTGTGCCTTTGCTATTCTGACTACCCTCCCTGCTTCCTTCTGCCTTAACTGGTAGAGTTTTCTGTCTTGCTCCTTCTGTATTTCTTTATACTTCCTAAATGCTATCTTTTTCTCCCTAACCTTCACCGCCACTTCTTTTGAGAATAATAGTGGCTTTTTCTTTTGTTTTGATTTGTTTATTTGCTTCACACAAAGGTTTGTTGCCTCTGTGATGGCAGTTCTGATATTTCCCCATTGTTGCTCCACCCCTTCTTCTAGCCTGTTTGTTAGTGCTTTTCTAAGGCACTCTCCCATCTTGCCAAAGTCAGCCCTCCTGAAGTCCAGAACCCTCACTTTTGTATGGCTTGACTCTGTAGCTGAGTTTAGCATGAACCACACTGTTTGGTGGTCACTTGCTGCCAAATGGCTACCCACTTCTAGATCTGAAATCCTCTCGCTGTCCCCATTTGAGAGTACGAGGTCTAAGATTGCTCCCTCATGAGTAGGTTCCAAAACTAGCTGTCTGAGGCATGCCACCTGAAGGGCATCGAGAATGGCCCTGCTTTTGGATGTGGTTGCAGCAAAGGTGCTCCAGTTGACATCCAGCATATTAAGGTCCCCCATCAACAGTATCTCCCCTTTCTCTGCCATCCTAAGTATGCCTTCTATCATATCCTTCTCCATTTCCTCCCCTGACATGGGGGTCTGTATACAACCCCTGTGCAGATTGTGGTGCCATTTCCAGTCTCTAAGGTGACCCACAGTGCCTCATCTCCTCCCTGTTTACTCTTTTGTTCAGTTGCTTTTATCCCTTCCCTTACATAGAGAGCTACTCCCCCCCTTCTGCCCTTCCTGTCTCTCCTGTAGGTTGTGTGCCCTGGTATGTTAACATCCCAGTCATGGTTCTCTGTGTACCATGTTTCTGTGACTGCTACGCTATCCAGGCATCCATCTTCCATCATGGCCACCAGTTCAGATGATCACATTGCATTTGCTCGAATCACCTCGCAGAACACATTGGACCAGCAACAGTATGCTCACGGTCATCATTTTATTCTGGGGGACTTTGTATGTGCTGAAACATTCCAATTTCACTGTGTTACCACTTATCAATTTTCTGGACACAAGGAGGATGCATTTTGGGCATGCAGAAAAAATCTGGGGACTCGGTGCCACCACTGTGCGCATAACTGAGTGTGCCATTAATCCTGGGGGACTTTGCATGTGCTGAAACACTCTCATTCCACTGTGTTACCACTTGTCAATTTTCTGCACACAAGGAGGATGCATTTTGGGCATGCAGAAAAAATCTGGGGACTCTGTGCCATCACTGCGCTCATGATTGAGTGTGCCATTAATTCTGGGGGACTTTGTATGTGCTGAAACACTCTCATTTCACTGTGTTACCACTTGGCAATTTTCTGTACACAAGGCATGACTGAGTGCACCATTAATTCTGGGAATACATTTTGTGTGTTGTGTGATTGTGAGCTCATAATGTCATGCTGACATTATCAATTAAAGCAGCATTGCAAGAATGTCATGATAATTTTGAACTGTACTTTTTTATGCCACTTTACATTGCCACAGACACTAGTTACCTCTGAGTCATTACTTGAATGATATACTTCTTTTCACAATTCCTGTCTGCTTTACTTAGTTGACTACTTTTTTCATGTATGCAAAAAAAAAACAAAATGAGCATGCCTTTCAATATTGTTCTGACCAGGTTTGCATTTATTTGCAACTGATTTTCAATAAATATTGTTCCTTGGTGTCATAAAACACTGCCTGCTGCATAACTGTTAATTTACAATGGAAGTGATATACAGTATAACAACTAACTGATGTGATAGAGAAAAGTAGAGGACAACAATGGCAAAGACCTGATCAGCACCAATTTTAAAGGAATGCTCCTTTCATTATTTTACACATGAAAAAAGGTAGTAGAGCAGACTCAACTACTGGACATTCTCATATCATTCCAGTCAGGATGTAAGTAAAGAAACTTATAACCTAGCTTTAAAAAATATAGGTCAGAGTTCTCAACAGATTGTTGTGCTGCTGCTTTATAGAGATTCACCATTGTAACAAGGGATAGAGAAGTTTGTCCCTACATTGCAGCCTAACCTCATTTTTGGTCTGAAAACATTCTGTGCATGTATAACAAATGCTGGCCCATAGAGCTAGGTTATATGAAGCTTATAAAGCTATGAAAAGAGTTGAGCCACAATTGCAATAATAATGTGCCTTCTAACATTGTAATTTTGTAGATGTAAGTAATAGCACATATTTGGCCTATGTAACTGCAAGTAGGAACACAGGACAGTGTCCATATCCCCGTTTTAATTAACTTTAGTGCCTGTCCTTATATGGACAGTCCAAAATACTTGTTAGCACATTCATAAGCTAAAGCTTTTCTCTTCCTCCTGACTTTGGTGACTGGTAGTAACAGTTGTTGCTAGCCACAGGTGGCAATGGAATGTACACTATCTGTATTTGTGCTGACCAAGGGTGAGATCATACACATACCAAGAGAAAGTACCTTATTACCTTATAAGTTGATGTTTGTGCTGTTTTGAACCAATCATAAAGGTTATAAAAATAGACACACTGTTTTTCTCTATATAAGCAAGCCTGCACATCCTGTTATTTTGAAGAATGTACCACTTGTAATTTCTCGCTGTGATTATTATTATAATCATTAAATTCTTCTGCCATCAGTCTCGTCTCTGTTCGTCTCCTTTCTAAGTATCTGTAATTGATAATTTACTAACTGTAGTTTTTTCACAACGTTACAACCATGTTACAAAAGTTATGGTGATGCACATAACCTAATACATGGGCGCCTTACTTCCAGGGTAATATTTTTTGCTCCACATAGTGCAATACATTTCTGAGAAAAACACCCCTAATTTCATTAAAGTGTGTCACGTGACAGAGGAATTCCCATTCAGAAAAGCCACCCACATTCTGCCTCACTTTCTCAGCAATGTTAGGGCATGATGCCAGGGGGGAGCACAGGTGCGTGCTCCACTATAGTGAATGATGGCAGCTATCCCAATGTTTCTTTATGTTATAATGGTCAGTTTGTGGTGAAACGTGTGGGACCATTTCCAGTAAGAAGAGCCTTGTTAGTGGAAACGTTCCCTCATTTCAGCACAAAGTGAACCTTATAACATTATGAAACATTGGAATAGCTGCCGGACATTCACTATAGTGGAGCATGCACCTGCGCTCCCCAGGCATCACATCCTAACATTGCTGAGAAAGTGGGGAAGAATGTGGGTAGTTATTTGAATGGGAATTCCTCTGTCATGTGACACACTGTAATGAAATTATGGGCAGTTGTCACAGAAATGTATTGCACTACGTGGAGCAAGAAAGATTCCCCTGGAAGTAAGGCGCCCATATATTAGGTGCAATGCTGTAACTTGGTGACTCTCTTACATGTCTATTTCACAAGTACAATTGTTATAGTGCCTCAGTAATGTTTACTTTGTGTCAGGACTCATGAATCAGATTTTAAGTGTTTCACAAACAGCATGAAGACTGAGCAATGCGAGTATGTTGTGCTAAACTGCATGTGTGCTGTCACTGTTCTTTCCTGTGTGTGCATACATTGTACAGCTTCATGCAAACATATATATGGTAAGACCTATTGCATGATCAAGAATAAAGATTACGAAGAATACCTGATGTATATTTTATTGGAACCATCAGCGCCAGCGGACTAAGTGATATAATATTTTTTCAGATGTATCGGCTCATTGTGCACCTCAGTCACTCACAGTGCACGCATGACTTTACAGAGATCATAGCATAAAAACACATGCTCTCGTAAAAGTTATGTGTGCAGTATAGTATATAATGGGACTAAGGTGCATTCTAGCCAGACACTTCTGAAAAGTATTGTACCACTTAGTCCACTGATGATGATGATGGTGACAATGAAATATACCGTATTCTGCTCACTATTCTTTAAAGCATAAACACTGCCTGCAACAAGTCAGCAACAGCAATATGTATTTGCAGCACACTGCACAATGTCTGATGTCACACACACCCACACACACACACACACACACACACACACACACACACACAGAGGAAACAACACTTACTAGACACATGCAGTTTTACACATCATACTTGCACTGCTCACAACAGCTTGTCCACAAGCACTCCAAAACAAAAAGTAAACATTACTGAGGCACTGCCGCTACAGAAGGGAAAATGTATATTATTAAACAACAACAAAAAAAACACACACAAAAACAGTACAGCACAGTAGTGAGGTGGGGGGATCCAGAAAACAATCCCTTAATGTGGCCATAGGATGCCGTGGTGGTCCAGCAGCAGGTGCAGCATCGTGAGTAGTTGCTGCTGCTGTTGTTGGATTGTATTGACCTGCTGCTGCACAGCACCTACCCTCTCATTATTCTCCTCCAGGGCAGCCCACACCAGGGCAATGTCAGCCTCTATTGCAGGGACTGTGGCGGGGTCCACTACAGGTGGAAACCCAGCTAGTGGTGGTGGTGGAGAGGGTGGTGCTGGTGGCTGTGGTGGTGGTGCAGCTGCTGTATGGGCCCTCCTCCTGCTGTGGCAGCGAGGCACAAGTTCAACCCCAGCAGCATCCTCAGACACTGCCACAGAAGGGCCAGCAGGTGGATGCCTGGCCCCTTCCATGGCAGCCTGCCACTCCGCCTTGTGGTCGGTCAACATGTGGGTGCACTGGCCACCAGTCCCCAAATGTGTCCCCCGGGGCCCACGGTGCACCAGTACACCTCACAGATGGCACACCATGACTGTGCTGTCTTCCCCCAGAGAGTTAAAAAGCTCCCACACTGGGGAGCTATGGGGGGGACCAGATACAGTCCTGGCACCACCTATGTTTTCCTGCGGCACCTCCTGTGGCTGTGGAGGTGGTGGAGGGGTGCTGCTGGAGCCCCTATAGCTGCTACCAGTGGTGGTGGTAGTGGCGGAGTAGGTGGATGCACAGCAGCCACCGGTGGCACTGGTGCTGCTGCTGCTGTTGCTTCCACAGGGGGGAAGCAACACCCAAGAGTTGGGAGCAGTCCAGCAACACATGACTGCCCCCATGTGTGCGCACTCCCCTCCTCTGACTGCACCCATGGGCCAGTGACTCTCCTCCAGGATCCATCCTTCCCACACAAGTTGCCAACCCTGACTATAAAAAAGTCCAACTATCCGGCGGCTGCACTCACTCTCATACTCCCAGACACACTCACACTGACACACACAGTCACATGCACACAAAACAAAACTTATAAAAGAAAATTCACTCCCAAAAAAAAATCACAAACACAATACAAAAACTAAATAAAGATACAGCTGTCAAAAAACTGTTGTTTTCAGACACAAAGGCAAAAAAGCATTTTCTTACAGTGACTCAAAACTGCTTTCCTCTCCACAAAGCCTTCTCCATCTATGACTGCAAAGGAGAAAGTGAAACTGCTTCTCTGACCTCACTTCCTTCTTGCCTGGCTAAAGCATGTGACTTACAGTACTGTAAGCCATGTGATGTGTGGGGGGCTGCCTATTTACTTGTCACTTCCCCTTACTTCATGTTAAGGCATAATGACAATGCGAAGTAATAATGAGAACACGAAGTGATCACTTTACAGTGGCCACTTCGTGTCGAACTCCGCCAATGCGAAGTGACCACTTTGCATTCACTTCGCCAGCAGACTAAAAATTCACTGCGTCTCTAATGAACAGTATGGCTGTCATTTTTCATATCCTGACCCAAACCTGTTTTCAAACCTGTGGTGTAGAATAGCACAGCCGCTGTGTGAAATTGGCTTTTGGGAGGAATTAAAGAAATGACAGTGACACTTTTCATGAGGTGGGTTCCTAAAAAGGCAATGTTGAAAATTTAGTGAAAAAACTCCAAAAAATGGCAGAGTTACACGTGGTAGTCCAAACCTTTATACGTACTCATGTAACTTTGCTCATTTTCAATATTTTCACTTCAAATTTTCAGTACAGCCATTTTATCATACCATCTCATAAACATCTTTTACATCCTGCCTAAAGCATGTTTTCACACCTGTTGTGCAGAATGCAGTTTTCCCACGGATTTGAAAAGTCTCGCCTACAGGGTTTATGAGGTGGGATGATAAGAAGACTATGTTCAACATTTGGGGTCAAAACATGAAAAAAATAAAGGTTATGCCCATTCCTTTGAAATGTCAGGGTTTATGCCCTTGCCCTCCACCACCCCAACCCATTTGGTGTCACAATACGAAAAAATGACAACGTTATACCCATTCCTTGCAAATGATGGGATTTATTCCCTCTTGCTCCCCCACACCCCTCCCTTCAAGCCAAAGACACACACACACATACATACACATATCAAGTAAATGCATTAGCAGCCCTAGTGGCTCTGCCAGAACTTGTTATTATGAGAAGGGGAGAGTAAACCCAGACAGAGAACATATTAGCAGACATTTGTCAAAAATGTTTTCTCAAAGTTTGTCTGGAATGTCAATGGCTTTTTTGGATCCAGCGTCACTGTTCAAGGCCCTTGGGAGGCTACCTACAATTAAAACTAAAACATAAGAAAGAAGATATTAGATGACTGCATTAGTTTTTCTGCGTGTGCTGGTCTCTGCTATATTCAATTTAAAGAACTTTAAATCCAACCAGAACTAATTTTTCCTATTCCTGATTTATAAAGTTCAGAAAAGCAACCCACTTAGTGAGCCTGCATACAGCACTGTAGGCTGAAACTGACAAACTTATCACCTTTTCAAAGTTCAAAGTTTCACCTTTTGTTGCACATGGTCATCAAAAAGTAATTTCTGTAGCTCTAAGACTCATTTGAAGAAGAAATTGAAGGACCTCTGAATAACATGACATTGTGATTAGTTGCATTAACACTGATTTTCTTAAAATATATTTCTTCTCTCAATGCTGACACATTTTCTTTCAGAAATGTAAAATGTGGCATAAAAGATCAGAAGTTTAGCATTTTTACTTTTCAATTCATCTTTAAGTATCAGGTTTTAGCATACATTAACAAAACAAAATCCCCCTTTGTCATGTTTATTTCTTTACTTAAACCAACACCTTCTCATGACTTCATGCTATTTCTTTTTTCAAAAGTAGATAAAGTAGCAGCAATTATCAATTATCACTTGGGGGGGGTGGTTTCTGAAGCCTATTTGTTACTGCAAGTCATACATTTATTGCATTGGGCTTGCATTACAGAAATAAGGATTTTTTTAACACTGCATCGAAAGGATGCCTGTTAGATTTAATTTCCAAATGCTAGCAAGCATCTGTTTTAGGGCTACATCAATGCATGTTTGAGTCACTTGCATCTACAGTACATATAGATGTCAGCTGCAACAAAGCATGTCAAAGTGTTGCAGATGTGCAGCTATTGGAAAATCCAATGCAGGCATAGCAAAAGGATTAGCCACACTACAAGTATCTAAGCTTGTGACTGCACCTGTATCTGTGGGTCCTGCACTCTAAGACAGGATCAGATCATGTTTAATTTTTATAGGGAAAATTAAAATCACTAAAATCCTATACTATTCTCAAGAAACATCTCTCCCCTTCCCCCCTACACCTTTTACCCTGTCCCCCTCTGGCCTCCTATTGAAGCATCCCCCTCCCTCCAACACCATTCAACCTGCCATCCACCTTGTTCCCACCTGTATCCTCCTCACCCTACTCCCACCTCACCCCTCCTCCCTTTTTGCCTCCCTTTCATTCTTAACCTCTACTCCTCTCATATTCTATATAATCCTGACATGGTCAACTTTTTGGCTGATTCACCTTTGTCTGATATAATGTTATAATGTAATCACCTATTTTTATATTTTGTTGTTTTGAAGTAGCTGTCCAAATGGTCAAGTTCAACACTGGCTGTCTTCTGAAAGCCTGTTATATGCATTATACAAATTTGGCACTGTTGCGTTTTATAAATTGTATGTCTATTATGTTTCTCTGATGTGGGAAATTTGTAAAAGAGCTTCTAACTCAAAGGTATTTTAAGTCAAGACTTTAAATAAATAAATAAATAAAATAAAATAAATGAATGCCCTCCTGCCCTAGCCTTTACTTATCTGGTCCTTTCTATCTTTCAAAAAATTGATTGCATAGCCATATTTCCATGGCAGCAAGAAGCCAGTAGTCTGATAACCCTCCTCCATTCCTCGTTACTTATCCTGTTCTTGTTTTTTAATTTCTTTTTTCTTTTCCTCCCTTTTCTTTGCAAGCTCTATACATTGGGAACCACCCCATCAAAATAGACTTACAGGATCTGTAATAGTTGATGCATTGAATCTGACTGCTCCTGAGGCAGTGAAAAGGAAACAGTTTTCTAATGTCAAAAATTAGGAATTTGTTAAAAGAATAAATTAACTCTGAAGGCAGGAAGGGGTTAATGTTTACAAGCCTGAGCTACGGTCATTTTTTGCTTATTTGTTTATCTCCGGAAGCTCAGGAAGGACAGCAAATTGAAGATTGTATGTCACTGGGAGGTCTGATCATAAAAACAATAGCCATAAAAAGACTGCAGAAAAGCACTTCTCAACACATTCTGAACTCTTGGAGAATAAGGGTCAGACTACCTGAGAAGCTGAAAGCAAGAAAGACCTAACCTAGTCGAACTGGTTGACCTGATGTTGAAAGTTATTACTTCCTACTGTTAAGACAGGGGATCTAACATTTTGATCTAAGCAAGAACTTCTAGAGTAGATGTGTAACGCAAAATACTTTGCTGAACTTATTATTCATTACTAACATAAAGCAGCTTCAAAATCCAATTTACAATTTTTGCCATTCAGATTTCATCCAACAGTTTATATTGCAGTTATTTTTATAGTTGTGTTTTTGCTATTTGTATTTTGCATCCTTATCCATGGTATATATATGTTTTCCAACTCACTCCTCTTCTAAAAGCTCATGTCCCAAAATCCCACCCCACGAAAGATTTTTGTAGTATTCTAACATTAACAAGCATGTGATAAACTCTAGAACGGAACAGCATGTTCACAACTTTATTCAGAATAGTATCAATGATGCATTACACTCATTCATATTTTCTTTTTTTTCAATAGTCTTGTTTTTCCCATCTTTAGGCTAAAGATGGGCAAAACAGGACTAATTAAAGAAAAGCAAGGGTTCCTTGCAAATCTTGTGCCAGATATTCAAAACTTAGACCTGGGAAAAAATGTGCACTGCATGCCATGCAAAATTAGCCTGGAACCATTTGCTCACTATATTTAAAGGAATAGCTCCAAGGCTAAATCAGTTTAATATAGTGTGCAAATACAGCCATGCAAACAGGGCTGGGAGTGCAGTATTCAGTAGACAGTAGTCTCTATGCCAAGGACAGACTACACTTGAGTGAGGAGGGAAAGAAAGTGTTGAAACAGAGGATGGAGGAGTACATAGAGGAAGTTGGGAATTTAAACTAGGAGTGGGGGGTGGCAATTGGGCAAGAGATATGCAGAGACCACAGGTTGGGAAACCATATGAGCATAACCCCCATAACAGTGACAAAGGACAAATGGCAAGTACTATTGGTGATGCTAGTAAAGGAGGGCAGTATGGGGGGGGAGGGCGGAAGGTGGTTACCCTTGATGCTAGTAGCCTTGGGAGAAAAACTGCAGAGTTACAGGTGCTCATGGCAGTGGGAGAGTTGGACATTGCCGCCATCACAGAAACATGGGCCACTCAATACAATGACTGGGACCTGTCTGTACCAGGGTACAGGTTATTTCGTAGGGACAGGGTGATTGGGAAAGGAGAGTGTGTGGCACTATATGTGAAGGAAAGACTAAAGTGTGTAAGGGAGGAAGGGGAGGAGGGTAGTACAGACTCACTTTGGATGCAAATCCAGGATTCCAAGAATAGGATTCTTAGAATGGGTGTGGTGTACAGGCCACCATCTCAGACAGAGGAGTTAGACAGGGAACTAGTGGGACAGATCAGAAGGACCTGCAAGAAGTGTAGTGTGGTGATTGTGGGGGACTTCAACATGCCAGGAGTGGACTGGAGTACCCCAACAACCAGGAACAGAAGGGAGCAGGTACTGCTGGATACCTTACAGGACAGCTTCCTGCTGCAAATGGTCAGTGAACCAACCAGGTTAGGGAATACCCTTGACCTTGTGCCGGCAAATGGGGACTTTGTGAGAGAACTTACAGTGGAGGAAACACTGTCAGGGAGTGACCACCACTCAGTATGGCTCATATTGGATATGGGCAAGGAAGGAGTGGAATCTGGCAGAAGAGTGCTGGACTTCAGGAGAGCCGATTTTGGGAAGATGGGGGAAGTGGTAAAAGGGTACCTGGCAAGAATTCAATCTAGTATGGACACTAACCAGAGGTGGGAACTCATAAAGCTGGGGACAGTGGAGGCAACCAAAACCTGCTACAAGGCCCAGAGCAAGAAGGCTAGGGCTAAGAAACCAAGCGAGTTGAGCAAGGAGGTCATGGAAAAGGTATGGGGAAATTATGGAGGGCAGAGTTTGGGAGGGTTTGAAGGCACTGATGGTGGACAAGGCACCAGGCCCAGATGGCATCCATCTCAGGGTACTGAAGGAGCTGGCAGAGGTTCTTGCAGGACTTTGGCAGACCTTTTTAATGCCTCTCTACATTTGGGGTGTGTACCTCAGGACTGCAGGATGGCTCATGTGGTGTCCCTCCACAAGAGTGGCCCCAAGGATGAACCGGGAAACTACAGACTGGCAAGCATCACATCCATTGTGGGTAAGCGAATGGAGACTATCCTGAAGGAGAGGCTGGTGGCCCTCCTAGAGGCCAAAGGACTTCAGGACAGCAGACAGCATGGCTTCATATGGGGCAGATCCTGCCAAACCAACCTGGTTGAGTTCTATGACTGGCCAACTGGACAGGGACCATGCAGTGGATGTCCTGTATCTGGACTTCAGTAAGGCATTTGACTTGGTGCCGCATGGATGGCTGGGAAGTAAGTTAGTGGGCACAGGGGCAGGTGCAAAGCTGGTGAGATGGGTAGGAAACAGGCTTCAGGGAAGGCAACAGCAGGTGGTGGTGGGTGGGGAGCTCTCACTCCCAAGGGTAGTGACGAGCGGTGTTCCACAGGGCTCGGTGTTGGGACCACTGTTGCTTGGGATATTCATTGCAGACATAACATGGGACATCAAGAGCAAGATCAGTCTGTTTGCTGATGATACCAAGGTAGGAGCAATGGTGGATGACCTAGGGGGATGGCAGGGGTTGCAGGATGATCTGTCAAAGCTTGAAACCTGGTCAGACACCTGGCAACTGGGGTTTAATGCCAAAAAGTGTAAGGTGCTGCATTTTGGGATGAAGAACCCAAGGAGGAGTTACCAGCTGGGGGAAGTGCAGCTAGCCCAGACAGAGGAGGAGAAGGATCTGGGAGTGCTCATTACAGGGTCAATGAACAACTTGGCACAATGTGGAAGGTAGCTGCAAAGGTCAATAAAATGCTGGGTTGTAATGCAAGGGGTATATCCTCGAGGAGGGAGGAGTGATTCTGCCACTGTATAGGTCATTTGTTAGACCACACCTGGAGTACTTCGTGCAGTACTGGCACCCGTATCTGAAGAGGGACGTTAAGTTACTGGAGGGTGCGCGGTGACAAAGATGATCTAGGGGCTGGGGGACTTATCATATAAGAGGAAGCTGAGGGAGTTGAACATGTATTCGCTGGAGGAGAGGAGGGACAGGGGGACATGATTGAAACCTTTAAGTACATGAAAGGAATAAACAAGACAGGTACAGAGGAGCTGTTCAAAGTAAGGAAGGGGAGGGACACCAGGGGCCATGATATGAAACTGGAGGGAGGAAGGTTCAGGAGGGAGATGAGGAGACACTTTTTTACAGAGAGGGTGGTGGCTGGGTGGAATGCGTTACCTGCAGAAGTGGTATCCAGTAGAACAGTGGACTGCTTCACAAGGGGATGGGACAGGACAAGGGGAAGGGTGGAAGGAAGGGCCAGCTGCAGAATAAGGGTGCTAGCTGCACATTCAAACAGACTTGATAGACTTCTAGGCCTTTATCTGCTGGCAAATTTTGTAAGTTCGTATGTTCATATGCAGTGCAAAAATAGCCTGGCAAATAGGGCAGCTCTGAATACCATGAAGGCCAAACTGCAACAGCAGCCCAGTGCACACAGAGGTGGAGTAAGGCAGAGTTGCAGTTGGTGGCTAATGTAGGTGATAGCAATGAAGTGAAGAACAACTGCAAACAACATTGCAGGCAAATCTATGTGCTATGGTTTTGACAGGTTTGCCCGGGGCTAACTCATTTGCCTAGTGCTAATACGTTTGCCCTTTGCTAACACATTAGCGTGGAGTTAAATGTTGCTATATTCAAAGCTGCTATGCAAGTTAGCCTGCTTAGGCAATCTGTGGGCAAACAGCCACATTAACATCTCATTATGGTCTGCTTTGCATGCATTACCTTGTAGATTGCCTGCTGCTATTGCATGGTGCATGCAGCTCCACCTGTATGTCAGACTGGAACTACAGGTCAGTAGGTGCAGGCTGGGTGTGCTCACAGCTCCACCTGTATGTCAGACATGATAAACAGTTTGGTAGCTGCAGACTGGGTTTGGACACAGAAGCACAGACTATTGTGGTCCAGGGGACCAGCACCATGGGAACAGATGGTTATGTTGCATGCCACAGACAGATTATTATGCCTGCTACAGAGTATATCAGACATTGCAGTACCATAAGAGCTGGTATTGTGAGGGACACAACAATGCCTATGGTGTGTCAGGCAACAATGACTGCTGTTATCCACATGGTGGCATGTGCAGCTGGCACGTGTGTTCTGACAGTGGATACCACAGTCATAATGTCCTGTGACCCTGATATGCTGTACAAGTGGCATGGAATTCTCACATTAACATACACGTGGCTGGCCATGTGTGATGGGAAGCCTAGACAGGTGGGTAGTATGTAACTTGGGGGGGCAGACACTTACCATCATACAGGCACACTGATGTCAGGGGCATTCCCAGGACTGGCACATGTGCACTGTGTGGACAGTCCCAGCTGTGTGGCAGCACCTACTATGTTGTGCAGCCTGGCTACCTGTACACCCTCGCCTCAGTACTCTCCACTCCCCCAGTGCTGCATGTGGGTGCCAGATTGTGGTGGTGTACCCTTGTGGGGGGACTGGACAATTGTGCTGCATGGACACATTGACACAGTGTCCACTGGTTGCTGGGGCACCCACATATGCCTGGCAGTGTTGGGACTGGTGCCAGATGATGGCAACATGTGAGGTGTCATCTGTGTGCAGCATGTCTGTTCCACAACATACGGAGTTGTCCAGGGTGGCCATCCACCCTCTCTGCCACCTCATTGGCTGCTGTTATCAGGTGCACCATGAAGCTATTGTTGCTTACAGCCATGTTGCCTGTTGCTGCTGTGTCCATGCCCTCTATCCTTGTTTTGCCCAAAGTAAAGACTACCTTTTTCTGGGTGGTAATTTACGACACACAAAGTATCATGCAAAGTCATGCAAACACACTTTGCATGGAGCTAACACACTGAATATGGCATAGTGCCTGTATTCATGTACATACCTCTTCTCTTTGCATGGTGCATACATCATAAGTTTGCCCAGCGCTAATGCAGTTTGCCTGTGCTATTTGGACTTTTGAATGTAGGAAATTCATGCAAACATGGCTCAAACCCAGCACAAGTGGTTTGCACTCATTGCAAAGTTTTGAATATCTGGCCCCTTGCCTTTTCCTTGCATAAAAAATAAAAAAGTAAATTAGCCATATTTAACAAGACAGAACTGCTAATTACTTGCTCATGCCAGGTACAATTTAAAAACTGCACTCTTTTAATGAAATTGCACCAATTTTGAATAGGGCTGTGTAAATTTATTTATTTCTCCTGCAGAATTTATGCGAACGTGGAATTTCGCTTCCATGAAATTTTGCAAATAATTATGCCAATGCTCATAGAATTTCACCATTTTGTATGGCAATTTTACCTTTCTGCATTTTAAATTGCAGAATATATTTTCCTTGGAACAGCTACAATCTTTGGAAATTTTGATTCCACAGTTCTTGTTTAAATAAATATTAAAAACATCATGCGGGTTACATTTTCCGTGGCTTTGGTACGTCTGACGTCTTAACTATTTACCATAGTTTCTCGGGTCCTGCGGGTTAAAAATTCCATCGGTTTCAAATAAGTCCATCATTATAAACCACGGATTTTTTGTGAATAGCAAATTAACAAATCCTCCGTTCAAACCACATGCAATTCACCATTCAGAATCTCTGTTTCTTCTTTCTTTTGAAAATCAGTTTGTGTCCGAACAATGACCTAGTGTTGGACTGCTGTTTGACTGGTATAGTGGAAGTGGCAGACAGTGTCCTGTGGAGGAGTGGACAGTGAACTTACTTCTTTGCAAACTTTTGTTCTTTTTTACTTGTACACTGCAGTTTTTTTTTACTATGTCTGCTTCATCATCCCCAGTAAAAGGGCTGTCTTTGGAACAGACACTGTATGATGCTGCTGTACAACATGCTGGTGCAAGCGATGTGTAGCCTCAGAAAGAGCACCAGGGGGTAGTTGAGCTGCAAGGTGAGTGCAAGCAGGAGAATCATCACCAGGCACAAGATCAGCAAGTGAAAGATGTGGAGAAGGCAGTGCAGCATGCATGCAACTCCCGCCACAAGCTGGCATCACCTTTTTGCAGAAAGGATGTCACACTTCTTGTGAAAGAAGTCACCAGACACTCCAAATTGCCGTTTGGTGCTGAAGGAGTCCCATTTAAGAAATTGGAGGAACTGTGAGTGGAAATCAAAAGTGTTATTGATGCTAAGCCCGGAAGTGTCTCATGTATGGTATAGCAACTAAATCATAAATGGGACAACCTCCAGGGCTGAGGGCTAGAAGTTGGGGAACTACTTGGTGGAGCCTGAACCATGTGTGAGGGAGTGTCGAAGAAGTGAAAGAAAGATGAGGGTCACAGCACCAGTGAGTACTGAAATTTATTTAATTGTGATCCATAGTACCTGAGTCATATGTTATAAATATAGGATATACAATTGCCTTCTCCCAGTATATCCAACACAAAAGCTGAAGAAGGACTGCACTCACAGTGGCAAGTGCAAAAACAGCACAGACGATAAAATAACATTTTAAGCTTTAATGCTCAATACAACAGTGCTGCATCCAGTGGGACCACAACAACCACTCACCCCGGCGCTTCGGGTACTAACCCATCATCAGGCGGCATCTCAGTATATCCCACCTTCTCTCTCTCTCTCTCTCTCGCTCTCTTTCTCTTCTGCTACTGAGTGCTGTCTTAGTATCCTACCCCTATTTACCCTGTTCCCCATTTTTCTTTTTAAATATTTCTGTCTCTCTGCAGCTAATTTTTATGGCTCCCTACAGCCATATCACTTTAGCTTGAAAAGGGGTTTCCGTGGAACACATTTTTTTAGTAGTTTTCAGTGTATCCTTTCATAACACTGCAAATCCCTGAGGCAATTAAAAGAATACTCCCTTCTTTCTGTTTAGAATGATCGACATGGAACTCAAAGCTGCTTTTCTCTGAGAACAAATGTGCACACTTTCCAAACAAATGTAAATATCTTTAAAACTATTCAAGGTGCACAAAAACAACTAGCGTGAAAGTTGTTCAGGGTAAACAGACCTTTCACATGAGAGTAGTCACTAATCTGAATTCTTTATATTTTGTAAAATATGGTCTTCCAAACAACCTCATTTCTCTCTCTCTCTCAGTGAACACAATAGGAGTCATGGCAAACAAATGTAAATATCTCAGAAAGTATACAAATAACCAATATACAAACAACATGAAAGTTGTTCAGGACAAAATGACCTTTCAACTTGAAACACAATTATCTGCTTATTGGGGTCATATTAGATATTTTCAGGATGGGATCATGTTAAATCTTTTCAGAACAAAAGAAACAGATTAATTTTAGTAATTATTAACCAGCAATATCCTATGAGATATATATGTGAAGCTGACACTGACCAAATAGGAGGAACAAAGAAGAAAGAGAAGAAAAACAATGGCTGTCTTTAAAACTTTTAGGCATCTATGCTGCAACAGTTTTTTTTTTTCATTTATCATGTCCTCTTTGGCAACTTCTATTAATAAAATGCATTGAATGTATAGTTTACTAAATCTTGACCTTGGGATAACTCTTGAATTACTTCTAAATACGTTTTAAGCCATTCCCTTTATGGGAGGTCAAGACCTGTGCAAAAGTTCAGGTGTTATTTTTTCATATTTTTTTACAAATTTCCACAGTAAAAGTGTGGAAAACAGAAAAGTATGTACAACTAATCTCCTATGCATTTTCAGCTCAGAGAGAAGTTAATATTTATGCAAAATCGGACCCAAAGTTTATGCAGTTTTGTTCAAAAGTTATTTTATTCTAAATCTTATTGGACTGTTGAGTGTTAGTTTTTCATATTTTATTTTACAAATTTCCAAAGTAAAAGTGTGGAGAAATACAAAAGTGTGTACAACTAATCTCCTTTGTATTTTCAACTTGGAGAGAAGTTAATACTTGTGCAAAATCAAACCCAACGTTTATACAGTTTTGTTCTAAAGTAATTTTATTCTAAATCTTATTGAACTATTGATGAACTTAGCAAAGAAACACTTAAATAAAACAAATTGAAGACTCCAGGATTGGGAGGTCATTAAAATTGCAAAAGGTTAAATTATGAAACCTTAAATGAACTCATTAAGACCATTCGTCTTAGTGTGTTATTATAAGAGCTACCTCATGAATCACTTTCAACAAGTTATGATTGATAATGTCCTATCTGACAGTAGACCCATTCACTCCTGTGTGCCCCAGTGCTCCATTCTGGGCCCCATTTTATTCATTTTTTTTCTAAACAGGCTCCCACTTGCCAGTAGCTGTCCAACTCTTCTTTATGCAGATGATGCAGTCCTTTATACAAGTGACCCCTATCCCTTTACCTTGGAACTCAAGCTCCAAGACAGCTTTACTACTGTTGAAAAAGGGTTCAGAGAACAAACTCTCATTATGAACTACAAAAAAACAAAAACAAGGCCTTGCTATATTCCTGCTCCCAGAATTGGCATTGTTCACACCCACTCAGTATAACAAATGAGTCTGGAACTACATTGGAACTCATCCTGCATTTCAGATATTTGGGGGTCACTATTGACAGCACTATCTCATATGCCTACCACATTGAAAATGTTGCAAAGGCTGTGTGCATCTGTATTGGTTTGCTTCATAGACATAAGCAAAGTCTTACCCCTGAGGCCCTAAACCCACTATCCAGAGTACAGTGGTCTCTCTTGTTGACTACAGCATAGTAGTCTACAGCTCAGCTATGGACACAGCCCTCCACCATATAAAAGTCACTCTAAATAGAGCCTGTCAAATCTTAACTGGCTCTGCACAGCTCACACATATGTGTGACCTATATGACCAGGCTAACTGGTTCAAGTTCACAGGTAGGCTCAGGTTCCAAATGTGCATCCTGGCCAAGAAAGTGCATCTGGGCCTCATGCCAATGGGTGTCCAGAAGCTCCTTACTCCCTATGAAAACAACCATTCCACCAGAAGCTCAGATAGCAAGGTCTTGAAAATTCCTAGGTATTGCACCTCTCTTGGTCAAAGAGCTTTTGCCCAACATGCTCCCAAATCAATTAATAATCTTCCTTCTGCCATCTTCTCTAGAACAGCATTAGGCCCCTTCAAACATGAGCTCTGAAAACATCTAAATGCTAATGCCAGCTGTGACTGCTTCCCTTAGCCCCTCAATTGCTGTTTTACCTCATGTTTAGGCAGCACTCCCTTGTTACCACATGGCCCCTAGTATCCAGCACTTGCTGTTTCTCTCCCATCCTTTGTCTTAATCCTTCCTCCATCAAACTCCCCTCTTATCCCACCCCTTCTTTTCTCCTACAATTCTCTCCATCTGCCTTCAGTCCACCCCCCAAAAGAAGCTTCAACAAAGCCTTCCTGGGATGATGTTTCTCTACTTCTTAAGTGGGTGTGGTGGTGGCCACTCTGGGCTGCTATAATCCCTGTACAACACCTTCCATCCTGGCAACACAGACTGCTGCAGTACCTCTCTCTCTGCCTTTCAGGAACCCCAATCTGAGCTGTCTTCTCTCCCTTAAACTGTCTTAACCCTCTCAGATACTCATTGTGCTTATAATAGCCTGTTGACTTAGTCCACTGTCTTTGTCTTCTTGTTTATATTTAGATGCATACTTAGACTCCTATTTGTTATTAGCCTGCACTTGCAGTTCTACTGTATACCTAAATGTATTTTCATTAAATTACTGTTAATGTAATTCTGACATGGAACCTATGTAGGGCCCGATTCTAGAAGGGTGGCGCAAGTCGCTGTCAAATGCAACTTGTGCCACCCACAACTGTGACATAGACCCTGCATTCTGTTCTAGAAGGGGCAGGGTCACCGCAGCTAAGTCCTATGATTCATGACATGTGGCCAGGTACGCTGAACAGAGGTCACATCTGGCAAGTATGCCGCATGCTGCAATGTAGGTCACAAGTGCCCCCCATGCCCAGCATGTCACAGTAGGCACCCCGCGGCTCTTACCTCACTCCCTGCCCCAGAACCCATCAATAACTGCCAGCCAGGGCTGCCCACACCAATTGACCCCCAAACTCATCAATCACTCCCCCACAGGGCTTCCCACACTTCAGCCCCAAAATCACCTGTTGATATATGCCCTGCAGTGGCATTGTCATCCCCCTCCCATCAATCCCCAAGTCGGCCACAAATGCCTGCCCTGACAGCCTGGTGGCCCCCACCAGCCCATCCAGCACCCCCACCAGTCCCCACTGGCTGGTGTCCCTCTCATCACCATGGCCCCGGCGCCCGACTGAGATCAGTATGAGTCGCGTACTGAAAAGATGCACTCAGAAATTAATTTCTGAGTGCGTCTTTACAGTATACACTCATACTGAACTCAGTTGGCAGCTGGCCATTGTGGTGAGAGGTAGGCTGTGCCAGTCACCAGCTGGGGATGGGTGGGGGGTGCTGGGTGGGCTGGCTTGGCTGTGTGGGGGTCCACTAGGCTGCCAGGGCAGGATATTTGCCACATTTGTAGCCGGCAACTTGGGGTGGGGGCATGGTTGGGGGATGGTACCAACCTGTGAGGCAATGCACATGGAGTTTCAGGGGCAGGGTGTGTGGGTAGCCTATGGTGTCTCATGCACCTCGGGGCAGTTACAGTGGGTAGCCCTGAGGGGCATTACATATACATTTGGGGCAGTGGGTGTGGGTAGCCCTGTGGGGCACCCACTGGGGTATGCTGGGCATGGGGGGGCAGGATAACTGTGGCATAACTGCAGATGGGTCTACAGGACCCCTGGGGGCATCCATACATTACACCAGCTAAAAGCTGATGCAACTTATGTTGCCAGTTCTCCTCTGGGGGTTCTCATAGAATCCCAACATTGGGGGCTTTGTTGCTGCCCTTCTGGAATGGGGCACAACTGCTGCTGTAAACCCCCTAGTGCCATGTCACATGGGGTTTATGGCGCAACTGCTGGCATAACAGCTTTTCTCCTCAAGTTGCCTGTGACATGTCGCAGGCCACTTTGCAGAATCTAGCATGTCACAACAGCTGGTGTAAGTTGCTACATACGCCATTCTATTTGGTGCAAGTGCTGTTACGCCAGGTGTAACTTTTCTAGAATTAGGCCCGTAATGAGCTTGTTCTCAAAGGTGTTAATCTGAGATCACAATAAATAAATAAAATAAATAATGAATTAAATCCATTTCAATATAGACCTACAGTTATACAACCATTGTGATATATTTTTTTTAGGCTCAGAGGAATGATGCAAGGCTGCCAAAATTGTGGCGACCTCACTTCTCCAATGCTTCAGTGTGCAAGGATCAAATAAAAAAAAAAAAACATAATAAAAGCTTCTATCTTCTCAAGAAAAAAACAACAATTATATTTTATTATATTTGATTTATTTAACCTGAAAATACAAAATAGCAATAAGGAAATAAAACAATCAAGATGAGATTGCAGCATCCTCCAACCATACATTGAAGCAGAGCCGTAATAAAGGCTTCTATCTTCTTCAAAGCAATTATATTTAATTTTGATATATTTAATATTTTGTACCTAAGTAGACACTAGAACAAAAAAGTTTATTGGGTGTTTGAAAACAGACAAATGCAACCAGACACAGAAGAAAGTCAAAAGAGAGTATTGGTTGCAGGGCTAGTAACAAGTCGAGGAGCTCGCTTAACCATTCCAACAGGGGCCATCCACTGACACTACTAACTGTTGGTGGGCACTGGTAGCAGAGGAAGAGCTGGATAAGTGCTGCAAGCAGTCAGTGTAGGAGGAGGAGGAGGAGGAGGAGATGGATGGCAGGCTGCCTGCCATAGTCCAGCCTTCGTTTTAAATCATGGTGGTACCTGAGTGACTGTAGCAATCATCTGTGCAGCAGCCCTCCATCCGTAGGGATTAAAGGGGACTCAGTTTAGCTGTCCTCTTGTATTCAAGCAGGCTCAAGCTCCATTACAGAAACGGGTCCGACTGGAGTCCTGGATGCCTAACTCTGTTACTTGTACAGGACTGACTGCTTGAGAGTGAGGGATCCTCGCTGCTTGCAGAGGAAGTGGGAGTGGTTGTGGCTGGTGTTCATTTGTGTGCCAGGGAGGCAGGCTGAACTGGGAGGATTGCCTTCAAGTGTAAGCATTGCATGTGTCTGAACTGTTGTGGATTGCATTGGCGTAGGCAGGGGGAATGTCCAGGGTATTCAAGCGCCCCGAAATTACCTAAGAAAATGTCAAATTCCTGTACTTTATTTTTGGATTGGCTCAGACCCAGCTGCTAAAAAACTCAGTGTCTCAACAGTCTCCATAGCGGTTGGAGCTAACGCAACACAATGTGCTACCGCGGGACCATTGATGGCCAAGGGAGATGGAGACATCATCAACAGAGAGCAGGAGAAGCCTGGTGAGACAAACTAGTGATCATGCTGCTGTGCTTAGTCATCTGTGCAGCATCAAGCTAGTTGTGGTGACCTGTCGACTGCAGTGGTAGACAGGGACTGTGTGCTGCTCTTCTCTAGCCTCAGTTGAACTGTGGGAGAACTTGAAGTATGGTCTGCTAAAGAAAGAACTGGCCCATCCAGTGCTGAGCTGATAGTAATGTGTGGCATGTCTTCTTGACTGTGCTGGATGCTGACTGGACTAATGGTGTGGTCTGATGAGAAGACAGGAGAGGTTGAAGAAAATTTGCTCTGGCCTAATGGCCAGTAATCTTGTCTTGGGAGAGGAGCGACTGCTAACGCAAACAAACAGGAGGATAATCAGCAGAAAAGTGGTGTATAGAGAAAAGAATAAAGATTTATTCGGGGGGAGGGGACTCCTCTCATTCAGAGAGGTGGTAAGAGGTATTGGCATCATCTCCCAGGGCAAACCACTCATTATATCTCAACCCCACCGATGTTCTGCCAACTTGGAGCTTATCTTTTGGAGTGGGAATAGGTGTGGAAAGGCAGATGCCTGACTGACATATTTGTCTCTGGCTGTTTCAGAGTGCTTTCATGTGCAAAGGTGGAATGGGGTTAGGAGTATATACAGAGGTGGGATTGTAGTAGAGAAGTGGTGCAAATGTATGGCGGTGTCCCCATGTGTAGGAGTGGGATGGATGGGGAGAAATGTTCCCCATTTAGGGGCAGTGGGATGAAGGGATGGAGTGCTCTACATGTACAGAGCTGATATGAAGTGGGAGGAAGGCTCCCCATGTGTGGAGATTGAATGGAGGGGGAGAAGTGCTCCATATGTGCAGTAGGCTGGGATGCAGTGGGATAAGTGCTCTTCATGTGGGGGAGGTGAAATGTAGTAGGAGAAAAACTGGTGGGGCCAGGGGATGAGTGCTCACAATATACGGAGGTGGGATGGAGGTGGAGGTGGAGCAATGATACTTATGTGTGGAGATGGAATGGAGGAAAGAGTGCTTTCCATGTTCAAGTTCAAGTTTATTGTGAAGGGATAACATCCACTGAGCAAGCTGATTTGCAGGGAGGCCCCAAGTACAAGCAATGATAAATACGTGGTGTGCAATAAAAAATGTAAGGGCACATAATATAAATTAAATCAATTTTCTTTACATTAGTATTTACAATATGTACAATGTTGCATTCAACAAGGATTGAGACCAAATATGATTACATATGACTCTATGTCCACCATGTGGAAGAGAGCTGGAGAAGAAGAATTGCTCCCCATATGCAAAGAAGGCATGGGGGGAGAAGTGCTCTCTATGTACAAATGTGTAATGGAGGGCAGGAGTGCTTCCCATGTGTGGCGGTGGGATGGAGATGGGGACAGTCACTTAATGGCCACTATCCTTGACCACATTCCAAGCTGTGTGTGAAACTTTTTGGAATGGGCACAGTTTATGATGGCGCAGATGTGAAATCCACATCTCTTCTCTGGCTGCTGTAAAGTACTGGGTTGATAGGTGAGGGTGCAAGAGGGGGCACCAGTCACTTAGAAGCACCCACTGTATCCTACCCCCCACCCATCCAGCAGAGTGGGAACAGTTGTGGAGGGGGGGTACAAGATCCATATTTTTATATCTCAGTACCTCTGAATGCTCTGTATCAGTAGAACACATTAGGTGGGACAGCCTCTGGCTGAAGCAGAGTGTTCTGCAAGTGAAGAGGTGTGGCATAGGGTGAGGAAGTGCCAGTCACCCAAAATCCCACTCAAATTTTCATGCTAGCTCTGGTAAAACAGGGACGGGTATGAAGGGGCAGATGTGCAACTTTCATCTCTATTCCTGGCTGCTGCAGGGTGCTACCCTTGCGTGGAGGTGGGATGTGGGGATGGGACATCATTCTCTCAGAGTCATCTGCCTGGAGACTACCCAATGCCAGCACCAGCTTTCATGGAACTCGGATGGGTGAAGATGGAGAGATGTGTGAACCACATCTGTCATTGGCTCTTGCAGAGTACTCCTAACCTGCAGGAGGTGGAATGGAAGGAGAAAATGCTTCACATGTGCAAAAATGCAGAAAGATGTGTTGGGTGCCAATGATCTTGGGCCACCCAGTGGATATGGACCGCAACCCCATTTCCACCCACCTGGTGCCCACCAGGCCAGATAGAAACAGGTGTGGTGTGGCAAATGTGCAACTCACACCTCTTTGGGTCCTGCACTGTCTGTTGGGGGGGTGCTGCTGCCTCTCCTTCTTGGTATCCGTCCCTGCAGCCTGTGCCTCCCCCTCTCTGACATGCAGGGTTAAGCTACAGCTCTGCAGGCAATGCTGCCTCACTTCTCAGCACTCTTGCTCCTTGTATTGTGCAGCAGGGTGGGGAGGGCACACTGAGGCTACATGGACACTAGGAGATCTATGGGGTGGGTTAGTGGGTACCATCACAGAGGGCAATGCTCAGGCTGGACATTGTGGCACACATGAAGCACTGGAGAGAGAGGAGTTCAGGGACAAGAACAGGCACTGCCATTTGCACAGAGACACAAACAAGTTCAACGTGGATGTCTGTCTGGGGAAGGATAAATAATATGTATTTGTTCTTTACTGCTAGGACTGTCTACTGATTATGGAACAGAGAGTGGGGGATGCATTGTATGGCTGGGTACCCAGCCATCTGCAGGATGGGTAGAGAGACAAGCAATAAGATCAGTACGGGTATGAATGAAAGGAATGAAGCGCTCTCAGTCCAGCACTTTATTTCTTTCAACTAGATAATGGATTCCAGATGTGAAACTGTGACTAGTGTGACAGTCTGGTTGCATGCTCATTGATCTGCCAGGGACAAGCCCACTGTAGATTGCTGTGCATTGAACTCATCCCTGACACACCTCTGAAATGCTGTTCTATCACAAGATGTTTCCTGCACACTCACAAGGAAACATAAAAAACTATAAAGAACTTAGATTAGTGACTACCCTCATCTGAAAGGCATTTTAGTCCTGAACACAAAAATGTAAAATAATGCACTTGGGGTACAGAAATCCAGAGGCAGAGTACACATGGTTGGAATGGTATTGACAACATTAAGAAAGCACACATTCATAAAAAGAGCTTTTACATACAGTTGATTACTGTTTAACTATATATATATATATATATATATATATATTTTCAATTGTTTAACCAGGTGAGACACACTAAGCTGGAAGCTTGTTTACAAGTGCAGCCTGGGAGCACAGGGAATTTAAGTGACTTGCTCAGGGTCACACAGTATGCAAGTGGGGGATGTGGGATTCAAACCTAGGTCTCCAGATTTGCAGCTCAGAGCCTTAAACCACTGTGTTATACTGCCTCCCATATTTTGCATCTATGGCTGCTACACTGTACATCTGATACAAACTCATAATGACATTCCTCACTTGAAGCAAAAACGGGGGGTGGAGGCCATAACTGACTCCTTGTTTTTGTGTTAAAGGGTCAGTTTCTTTACAGCAAAAACAAGGAAAAGCATAATTTCTAAAATGTGCACACAGACATGGGGACCACTTTTTTCCAGAGCATGCCACCACTGGCAGCTACCACTTCAAGACTGCTACTACCCCCGCCTAATACAATCTGGGAAAAACCAGAAGTAGCCTACCAGCATTAAGATCAATATGGTTAAGGCACATTTGCCAGAAATTACTGCTTAGAAAAGAATGAGAAAGTGACTGTGATGATGAGCAAGTCCCAGACCAGAATAGACTCCTCCTGAGTCTGATTTGTATGGCTGCATGGGCCAAGTTCCAAGCATGTTATGTCATCATCAGATTGGTATAATAGCACTGTGGAAGCACGTAACTGGACCACTGCCTGATGTGCTGCCACAATGCTCTGACACAGTTTCCAGTGATTCTGTTTATGCAGCCCTTCCCCTCCACAGGCCGCATAAACATCTCACTTCCCGGTGCACTACTTTTCTGTTTGGCAACTGCAGTACTGACAGCCACTGTGTGCAACATGGTGACATTCTTAAACTGAGCATGCATGAGTATCATGCATACATAGTTATGTCAGCATCACCATGTTGTGCAGGGCTGGTACAGAGCAAACTTCACATGTACTAGTATCATGCATGCGCAGTACTGTAATTACTGCAGTATTACTTACGTCTGACTCCAGTGCAAAAAAAGCACTGCATATTATTTCCACACTCTTGCCACTCCTAAAAGGATTCCATAGCCATATCGGTTCTGACCAGCATTTGTTTTCATTGTGGTGTACCACCTTTTTTTGTGACAGTAGCTAAGTAAGTAGTTCTGCTGACTACTCAGCTGAAACAGGCACTCAAGTGCAGTGCTGTTTTAGAGTATTGTTCTCGTTAGCTCTCTATTTTTACATTCTGATCTGTTTGTCTCTGTAGTCTCACATTGTCTTTGTGTACTCTCTCTGTTATACACTTGCAGTTTCTTGGTTTCCTATATCTGTCACAAACTCACAATCTGTCTTTAGAATGTTTAGGAAGTCCCACTTTCACTTGATCTTGCTCAGTCTCTCATTCCCACACCCTCCTCCTCTCTTGCTGCCCATATCTGCTCTGATTTCTGCAAGGAATCTTAGTTAGTCCATATTGTACAAGTCAGGAAGTCCTCCAGGATCTCATGTTGGGGCAGTAAATTTGTTTTTGAACAGTCAATCAACCGTTAAGAAGTGCTACCATCAATGCGATCTTCATTGATTGTCACCAAGCTTGAACTAAGAAATCAGTTATTCCAGCTGCTCAACTATTTGTTGGTGCCAATCATTAACTGTATTTGAGTCACAAAGCACTTCAAGCCATTGCTCAAAAGATCAGTGTTAGTGAACCATGACAAAGTGACCTACATTAAGATCTTTCTGGTTAACCTACTGCCAGTGTCCAAGTCTGACAGCCTCAAGAAAACAGCAAACAAGAGTCCTTGCTACCTATGAACTCTGTACAATAATCAAAACAACATCAATATTTAAGTACCGTTTGTAAGAAAGTATTATCATTCTTGTAATCACAACAAAAGAAAGAAGAAAGCGATCATGTCAGTCACTGTACTGTGGCTGGGGGAGTAGCTTGGGTCGTGCCTGTCCTCTTTACACTACCTGCTGCATCACCGTGTTGCAGCCTCATTGTCATGTCACAGACTGGGCTCTCTTCTGTTGGGGAAATGTTTTATGACCTTATTTGACATGGTGTATCTTGACTTTTTGGATTGCTTTTAAACTGTTAATGTTATTAATGATCAACAGGTGCTGAAAGAACACAAGTTGATTTGGCCTCAAGTGATGATGTACAGCAGACCGAGACGAGTAGCAGTGCAACTGTGTCTAGTAAGTAAATCTTTTTCAGTAAGCTTTAATCCCTGTCAGCCAGAGGTTATACTAGGCATTAATGCATGCCCTTTCGTATTGTGAGGCAGGAGGCTCAGTCTACTCATGTGCTTTCAGTGTGTATTGCACTTATAAAATGAGATGGGTTTCTTTTGAGAAAAAAAAAATATCCTAACAAGTACCAATTGTTGAAAATTTATGTTATTTTCACTATGTCTGTCTACCTTAAAAAATAGTTCATTATTGAGCTCATCAGACGTCCCTTCTAGTGCTGCTCTTGCTTTCATTGGTTGGTAGTAGTGTGAGTGATCATTTTGAAAACTAAAAAACATGACTGTAGTATTTCTTGCTAAGCAAGAGGGTTTAATGTGAGATAAAAAAAGTGGTCAAGAAAATCTCTGTGTCCTGATTGGCTGAGACTTGGATCTAGCCATGGTAGTAACAGAATACCACCAATGGCTAAAAACAAGACCCTGCCAACCAGGGCAACTCCCAGAATTCATAAGTCACTTAAAATTCCTAATTTCCATCATACACATTGCTGTAGTCTTAACCCGTATATAAAAAACCTAGAACAAGACCTAAAAATAAAAGTTCTTTGCATTTATATTAGATGAAGTAAGTAAATCTATTTACTGTTATTTAACCTCCTGAGCCCCTTCCCACACATATAAAAATTTAAAAAATCGAGTGCTATTGAGAGTTTTAATTGCTGGTGTTCCTTTTATGAATTTGGAAACTCACATTTGTGTCCCTAACTAGCGTTGTGCAATATTTCATAATGCAAAATATTTTGTGAAATTTGTGCATTTCACAAAATAATTTGCAGGTGCAAAATGTAAAATTTCACCAGAAAATTATGAACTTTTGCCCAACAATTGTGAAATTTTGCCAGAAAACGGTGAATTTTTTTCTGCAAAATGTGACATTTTTCAATTTTGGGGCAAAATTTCATAATTTTCAGGCAACATTTTGCATTTCGCGCATCCTCAAAATATTTCATGAAATGCACGAATTTAGCGAAATGTTGCACACAGTGAAATTGCCGATTTCAAAGCAATTTGACTGGCAAAATGTTATTTTGCAACATCTCTATCCCTAACACTTTGTAAGAGAACTCCATGCACCTTACTAGGCAACAGATAAATCTAAGGTTCTGTCTCCACTGGAGGCCTGTGTGTGTGTGTGTGTCTATGTGTGTATGCAAGAGGAACTCTGAAGTATTTTGAAATCATTTATTACATGTTACCATTCTGTGTGTGTGTATGGGGGGGGCATTGTACTACTGGAATAACGTAGAGATTTTAATTATTTGATTCCATGGTAAACAATCACATAATGTATTGAGTGGGTGTGAAGAAACACAGCTGAATAACTGTTTAAAAATTATGGTGAGGGGCTAGTTTGACAATAATTAGCAATATTTTAGTGTATACAATGTATGTAGGAATTCTGTTATTTAAATAAATGCATTATTTTCCCAAGCCTCTGACACAAGTGAAAGATAAATGATATTATTCACCCAATGGGTAAATAACACTGTTTATTTTTCACTTGCCTGCATCACAGTCAACTGGACTGACAGCTCATTCTGCCAATTTTACAATGAATCTGCCTATATCACACAGAAGTTCTAGAACACAGACATTGTATACACTGAACATATAATGGACTGTGTTCAAATATGCCATTGATTTCCATTTGGAAAGTGGTAGAACATTCATAACTCACTTGTGGCTTTGCCATGAATGAGTGTTGGAATATATGAAGGTAATAAACAAGGTGAAGGAAGGAAGCATATTCGGGATGGGGGCATAGATATCAACTGGGGCCATGCATTCAGGTTGGAGGTGGGCAGATTTAGAGGAAATTTGAGGGGACAGTTCTTCACTGAGAGAGTGGTGGGTCCTTGGACTTGTCTGCCACTGCCAGAATGGGTGGTGGGGGTGGATTTGGTGAGCAAATTCAAGAGGGCAAGGGGCTAAATAAAAGTAACAATGGCATGGATTAAATGGAAGCTTTCTATGGTCCCGCCCCCTTCCTCATGGAAATAAATGCCATATTTGAACACAGGCCATTGTATATCCTCTATATATTTCTATATATTTCTAGTGCAGTTCAAGAATTGTATAATTAATGTTCTTTTTAAAAAAGGTTATCTATGAACCAATGTTATATAGGCAATAATACATTACATTGAAGGGGACAGGGACTAATTACTTATGTACACCTCGGTGTTGAACTGTACTTGGTCAATGACCTTTCACCTACAGAGTCCCACGCTGGTTCAACTCTCTTCAACCAGATGTGCCCAATGCAACTACACTGTGATACTTCAAACACAAGCAGCAGCAGCACCTAGTACTTGAGGCTACCTGTGACTGATACTGCTAATATAGAATTCATCGTACTCCATACCTGCTCTGTGTGTTGGCCATGCTACTCACGCTCCACAGTGACAGCCTCTGAATCCCTTACTCCCTAACTGCAAATTCAGCACTATAGTGCTTATCGATGTTATCCCACCTACCCCCCTGGTGCTTCTCCACCTACCCCCCTCCTCCTCCTCCATGTCCCTCTCTCCCCCACTCCCTCACCTCCCTCCTCACCACCACCTACCCTCTCCGCCTATGGCCTCCATACCTCACTATATGTTACCCGACTCAAGCATATATTGTACTCTGCCTCTGATACTTGTAAGAAGTACCCTGTCACCCTCTTTCCATCCTCTTGTTTCACCTCTAGCCCTCATTATTTATGTGCCCTACTGTGCCATGTTCTGTTTCAATCTTTTGACTATATTTGTTGCCTTGTCCATGCGTCTATTGTTGTAAATTGTCTTTTTGTAGTGTAACATTTACTAATTATGGATTGTAGTGTAATATTTACTCACTTTTGTATTTGTAATATTTCACATTTAATGATGGTTAGCTTTCATCTTTTATATTATTTTTGTAATATGATTATTTCACAAATATATACCAAATGGTCTGTGTATAACCTTCTTTAGGAAGGAATGCTAAAATTTTAGAAATAATCTTTTTAGGATAATGTGCATTTACCTTATTGAAAACATGCTTGGGCAATGTATTTGATAAAAACATGCTTGGGCACTGAATTAGATAACAGCATGTTTGGGCAATGAATTTTCAAACAATATAAAAAGACAAGCCTTAAGTTGGTGTACGTTGCTATGGTGTATTGTTTTGCCTAGGTCATGTTGACCTATTAGCAAATGTATTAAGGTAAATATAGTAAATACCTATGAGGTTGTGTGAAAAATAAATTAATACCTCTGTTTTGAAGAAAAAGGTACACCACACCATAAGATTAATATGTTATTTTGTTATATGATTGGCTTACAATGGGGTGTTGACATTTTTCAAGATAACAATTCTTTATATAAACCCTGTATAAAATTGAATGAGCTAGCACCAAAACAAAAAACAAAAATACATGTATTTAAAGTTGATGAACTCGCAAAGAAAATAAAAAAGAGAAACATTCACTCTAATTGGATTGAATTATTTGAAGATAAAAAATTACAACACAGCTATCTTTATCTTACAATTGGTGCCATGACTCGGATGTCTGAAGACAGTCTATATGGTTGCTGATGACATCAAACAAACCGAGATGGAAGCCACTGTGAGGAACACCTTACTGAACCTGATCTGATCAATCAAATACAGAAGGGAGTCAAAAGAGGGACTCGAGGAAACAGACTGGTGTGAAGTCAGACGTGATTTGCCAGCTAGATAACTGACGTAAGTATGGACACCATATTATGCAAATTTTTAGAGACACACTTTAAAGAAGGTCCGTGTTGCTCTCCTGTAGAACAGGAAGATGAATACTTATGTTTATCAACTCAATGCCTAGAAAGAAATGAGAAAGTAAAGGCAAATAAAAGCAAATTGTCCCGGATTCCCCCCTTTTCCCTCACAAAAACACAGAGACCATTGTTTGTTGCTGTGCTCAGATTGGCAATTAATTTATTTATATTCATAAATCCATATTCCATTTTCCATTTCTTTACTATCATATTTCCATAATTTCCATTTATTGCCATCCATATATCACTCTCTGATTATCCATCCCCAGGCGAAAACCTGGGTGCCTTCTTCTTCTCCTTTTCTGTTAGGTAATGGTGAAAACGAGACCACTTTCTTCTTCATCTTCTTCCTCCTTTTGTGTTATTCCTTTTCTTCCCCTCCGTCCCCCCTTTTCCCCACTAGCCAGTCTCCCGCTTGCGTTGGATGACTGGTTTCCCCTCAACTTAGGGTATCACCCTCCCTTACTTCAGGGATGAAAATTCCTTCCCCCTTTTTTTTTTACATACCAGCTTCCGTCTGTTTCCTCCATTCCTCTATGAAACTCATTGTTTCCGCATTGAACATGTCTATTGCTATATCTGACAAGTGTACCCCATCTGACCTGTAGAAGTCATCCACCCATTCTTCTATTCCCCGCAGTATCACTTGTCCCCCCATCTGCCTTATCAATGTCCCCACCCATCTATTCATCTTTCTCCTGGCCCTCTACACTGCCCTGTGGCTGTGTTCCTGTCTCCATACCCTTCGTGGTATCATATCTGACCTGGCAAGGCATACTTGAGGCCACCACTGTCTTATTGCCACTAGGTCCCTCTTTATCTGTAAATATGTGTGCACTCAAGGTCTGCCTGCCAGGTCATTGCCCCCTAGATGTATAAATTAGGTCTGGACTGGGCCATTGTCTTTTGAGTTCTTTCAAAGCGGGCAGGAGCTGTGCCCATCTCATCCCCCATAGGCCGTGCCCTACCAACCTACACTGTCTTACATCCTGGTACAATTGTTTTCCCCCAGCTTTTTTCTCTGCTCTCTTACCAGCCCAGTAAATATAGGAATGGTCGCAGATCCAGACTTCTGTGCTCCTCCCTCTACCTATGGGGTGCAAAGAAAATTAATTAATTTACATACAATCTCAGTGCCCTCATTGTATTATCCCCGCCCCTTTTCCTTTTTTTTTATTTTAGAGCTCTGATGTATCTTTTATAACTGGCTGACCACCAGCGCCCTTTTTCCAAAATGTCCTTCACAGGTTCACCCGTTGCGGCCCACTGTGAGGCCGCCCAAATCCGTAGGGAATGGGAAGAATAATTAGCTGGGTTCTCCCCCAGAAAACCCATGCCCTTTTTCAGCACTACTGTAATTTGATAGCGGTGACCCTTTTCCCATCCCCATGTACAAATAACTTCCCCGTCCTGGTCCTCTGCTCTGCGACGAAAGCCACAGGGCCTGTACTGGGCATATCGCAATCTCCGACTGCCCTTTTAGTGTTATGATGCACCCTTGCCCTTTTTGGTCTGTCTTTGACCTCTTTAGCTTGATTTGTATTTCTCTTATCCCCCAACTCACATCCTCCCATTCCACACCTCCTTCCTTGTCATCTTTTCCATGGTCTACCACTTCACTCACACTCATAGCCCCTGCCAACATTATCACATAAATTGTGTGAAATAGCTGTGCCTCCCCCTTTGATCTGCATATCGCCGGCAGCACCTCCTTTAACTTTATTAGCCACTGCTCACCTATTGGCCTTCTATTATCCCCTGGTCTTCACTTCACCCTACCCCATCCCTGTATCATTCTCCTGATGAGCATTGATTTTGCTGGGTCATTCCATCCTTTTAGGCTGCAGATATCACTGATTCCTGCCAGATAAACCCCCACTGTGGTGTGAGCAGTCCCTTTCTGCCATTGTTCCACTGTGAACATTCCCAACTGCTCCTCAGAGAGTGGCCCACTTACCTCCATCTGGTGTTTTGCCCTGAATGTTTGAAAAACCTTCCAGGCCCCATCATAGGCCCTCAGAGTCTGGGGCGCCCATGACCTGCAAAACAGCATTTCTGCTCCTTCCTGCTAACGTCCCAGATGTTCATTGGGATGGGCATTTTGTGTTCTTCCGCTGCTGGTGCCAGCTTCTGGAAACGGTCCAGCTGCAGACGGGAAAGGCTGTCAGCCAGGGTATTGCGTACCCCTTCTACGTGTTTCGCTCTGAAAGACATGTTCAACTGCAAGGCCCTTAACACTAGCTGTCGTACTACCTGTGTGACTGTATCCGACTTGACTCCCCTGTTGTTTAGTGCATGAACCACCACTCTATTGTCACACCAAAATGTCACCTTCTGATCCCGCAATTCCTCCCCCTACACCAAGGTACATGCCCATATGGGCATGATCTCCAGTAGTGTTATATCTCTCACTTTCCCATCCTTTATCCAACTGACCGGCCATGGTTCAGCAAACCATCTGCCCCTTAGGTAACCCCCCATGCCTGACCCTCCCGCTGCATCCATGTAGAGGTCAAGGTCTGTGTTGTACAGCCACTCCTCCTGCCAGAACAAACACCCATTGTAATCCTTTAAGAATTCTTCCCATATACTAAAATCCTCCCTGACACCTTGAGTCAGATCAACCCAGTGATGTGGCCTGGTGACCCCTGCTGTCGGTCTGGCTAATCTCCTTGTGAATGTCCTTCCTGGTCCTATGGCCCTGCATGCAAAGTTCAGGTGCCCTAGTACCTGCTGAACCAGCTTTAGTTGTACCCGTCTCCTGCTGGCATGTACCCAGATTAGTTCCTTCAGCTTCCTTACTTTTTTGTCCGGCAACCTAAAAACTTTGCTGGCAGCATCTATCTCTATCCCCAGGAATTCCATAACCTTGCTGGGCCCTTCTGTTTTTTCTGGTGCCAATGGGACTCCCAGCACCCGGCACAATTCCTGAAACTTAACCAGCATCCTTTGTGTCTCCCTTTTGCCCTCCCCAATGAGGAGAAAATCATCCAGGTAATGGATGACTGACCTATAACCCATTTTTTTCTGGAATATTCACTGCAAACATGTGCTGAATGCCTCAAATGTAGCGCATGCAGTGGAACACCCCATTGGCATTGCTTTGTCGAAATAATACTGTCCCTCACTTTTAAAACCCAATAGATCCCAGTCTTCCCTCCTGACCGGAAGCAGTCTGAAGGCAGACTCAAGGTCCGTTTTTGCCATCCATGCATCACTTGTGGCCCGGATTATCTGAACTGCATCCTCTAGGGTTGCGTATGTTACCCTACTATGTTCCTCACTGATAAAGTCATTCACCGACTCCCCTTCCGGATAAGACAGGTGGTGGATCATCCTGTATTCACCTTCTTGTTTCTTGGGTACCAAGCCCAAAGGTGATATCCGCAAGTTTTCAAGTGGGGGGGGTATCAAATGGGCCTTCCACCCTGCCTGCTGCTTTCTCTTTCTCAATCTTCTGCCTTAGCATTTCCTCTTTCCCTTTTACAGACCCCAGGTTGCTTGCCTCCCTTGCTTGTCTGGGTCCCCTAAACTGCAAGGAAAACCCTGTGTTAAAACCACTTAAAATCATCTCCCATACGCTCATGTCCAGATATCTATCCAGGCAAACTGTCCATGCTGTCAGGTTTATGGGGCTTCTGGCCATACCAAATTGCTCCTTGTTGTGCCACCCGTCCCCCTTTCTTGATCCCTCCCTTCCTTCCTGTCTGACCTTCCTTGTTTCAGTGGTTTTGGCCCCCTCTATTCCCATTCCCCCTGCCCCTCCCTTGTTCCATGTTTGCCCTTTAAACCCCAGGTCATCTCAAAAAAACTGTTGGCCTGATCCGTGTCCCCCCATGCCCTTGTGCTCCTTGTACCCCTGCTGTTCTGCACTTGCTAGTCGGGTGCCCCCTCTGCATTTTGAACAGGCATGTTGAAAACGACACTGAGGCCATGAGCAGAAAGCCCTGTTATAAGCCCCACAGCTTCTCTGCGGCGTAAATCCCTTTCTGCCCCACCCACCCTCGGGTGTGGACTGATCTGTCATGTAATCCATCCATAAATCTATTTGCTTGGTGTCCCATCTTACATCCCCCAATGTTGCCATTCTCTGTCGAAAACATTCATCGTAATATATCCAACCTACCCCACCTTTTGCTTTTGCTCTCCTTATTATCAATGAATAGGTAATGAGCGGGATGCCTAGCTCCGGCCTCCTTTCCAGAACGATGGCTGAAAAAGTGGCAAAACCTAGAAACCACCCATCCCAAGTCTTCCGTTTAGTAAACTTGTCGTCCTCTTTTCTTCCTAAAAGCACTATGGCAGCTGCCATCTCACTCTTACCTATGCTCTCAGTTTCTTCATATTTTGCCACCGCATCCTGGCTCACCAAAGCAAATATATCCACATATTCCCCTTTCCATATCTTTTCTTTCGTGGCTAATGGCACATGTTCACCTATTCTCATCCCAGGCATACCTACCTCTCTTGTACCTCTTCCTTCCCTTTCGGCTCCCTTTACAGTATCTCCTGGTGCCTCTTTTCCTGTCCTAATTTCCACCAGAGCAGATTCCATCTGCCCCAGCCCTCCTGTCCCCAGCGCCACCACAATTTGCCCTATATATTCTTTTATACTATCACCCACTGCATTGGATGTGTTACCTGTAACCTTTCCTGGCTGAGCTGCCTGGAATCCTCAAAAGGTCCCCTTGCTTCTTCTTGTGATTGAGGTGGAGGTGGAGGGTGAGTTACTGGGGCCTGCGGGCCAGACCTCTTGTTCTGGGCTTCATGTCCAGGTTCCTCTGGGGAGGTTCCACTTTTGGCTGGGGTGGGTACTGGCATCACTGGGTTCACGGGCCTCATGGGTACTGGGTTGCCTGCCTTGGTGGGCCCCATTGTCACCAGTGTCACCTTAGTGGGGCTGTGTAACCCTTCAGCTGACCTTTTTCCTTTGCCACCTTTTCCAGCACCCACTTTTCTCTTCTCCCCGGACCTCCCTGGTTCCTCTCCCTCCACCAGTTCCCACATGTTGTTCACTTTTTCTGCCAGGTCGATTATAGCCTTGTAGGCATCCTCCGTCGATGGCCTGCTCTTTTTGGGTGTCATGCTCGTCTGTGAAAACAACTATGGGAAATAAAAACAGGGTTATTCGTATATCTGTATTTCTAGTACATCCTCCTCCTGTCCGTCAAGTCCCCCATGTCCCCACGGACTGGAGCCACCCATGACAGACCCCCTCCCACCCAGCAGGCCGCCATCTCTTAGCCGGGTCCGTCTTCTTGTGACCCCTTCCTTTACGTGGTACTAGTGGCATGTGGCCCCCTCCTCGAGATCCTTTGTCTAATGGCCCACCCCTGCTCCAAGGCCCCCTACCTCCTGTCTGCTTGCCATGTATCCATCACCCATTTTCTATAGGTTATACTATTATTAGTTATTATTATACTTCCCCCCATACTATATATTTTCTTTTTTTTTTCCTTTGAAGTTTCTTAGGGAACCATCATCTTCAGCTTTGAAAAACCCCGAACACTGTGATCCCCACAGCTCCCCACAGTCAAAACCAGTCTCCGCTCTTCCCTTAACACCTTTCTGCCTCTTGTGCCCCTCCCCCAATGTGTGACGTTATGCCACGTGGTCGCCGTTCAGCATTTCCCTTTAAAACCATCCCTCTGGGCCTCCTTCAGCCTGCAACTGGGCCAGAAAACCTTATAAGCAGTCTCAGGCCAGGAAATGGAGAGGGGAAAAGTCCTCGATGCACCATGTGGTGTGCCCTGCCCCTCCACATGTTCGCACACTCACGTTCTCGCTCCTTCCCTTTAAAGGCCAACTATTAACTCTTTACCACACACAGGCCCCCACCTGTCACATGCGGCCACAACAACCTGGAGCAGGCCTCACCGCGACCCCAGCAGCGCATGCTGTCACACAACGGGTCCCCCATTCGCTCCCTTATCAGCTAACTCAAAGGTCCAAACCAGGCCTAACACTCTACCAGCCAACAGTCTTAAGAACAGTAAGCCACCAAATCAATGGGGCAATGTGCATTGCGATCCACCCAGGCATGTGACGTCATACGAAATGCCTTGTCCTTAGCTCACGCTGTCTTTTTCCTAACATGTGCTTCCACAACTCCACATGCTTGGAGTCACCTTAAGTATCTCCACCTGACTTAAAAGCCAGTACACCTCTCCCCTGGCCATGCGACACTTGCAGCTGGCAAATTTCGCTTGGACCCCGCTCCCAACCCTGCACATGCTTCCATCCAGAGGACCAAGCTGGGATGATCCAACAAATGCACCCAAAACTGCTGGGAGCATCGCCTGTGAATGTCCAAACCATCCCCAGCTGCTGCCCCCATTCTGGGGACTCTACCAGCCAAACCACGGTGTTCCATGGGCACGCTCCTGGGGAGTGGCTGCCCAAAACCACAGACTACCATTTCCCGAGTGCACCAGTCAGGCCCCAACCCCCTTTCCACTGCAGGGCAGTAGCAATCACCCAAACAATGGGGCACCTTCTTCTCTTGCACCAAGCGGTGTGTGATGTCATGCCGCGTGGCTTCGGTTCGCGATCCCCATGTGCCTCCTTCCAGGCCTCTTCCAGGCCTGCCATATTCACCCTAAATCACACACAACACACCATTTTTCCCTTTTTTTTTGTCCCCAAAAAGCAAACTTCCTCAGGCGCACCAAACCTCGAGCCTGGCTCTTCACTCCCAAACAATCTGTGCATTCCGGTATTAAAGCGCTATTGCAGTTTTCCTTACTATGAGCTCCCATAAACATCTCCCATGCCTGCCCTGCTTTCCTTTTTTTTATCCCAATTCCAGCCAAACTGGTTCTCCTTCTTTGCAACACTGCTGTTTCTCTCTGTCTTCCATCCTATCCTATTTCCAAACTAAACACTGCAAAGATAAACCTTTATTAAAACAACTCCACATACTTTCCAAACACAATTTCATAACCTTACCTTCTTCTCCCAGTAACCAAACCTCAAAATTAATGCCAATCCTACGTGCTGCAGTTATGATCAAAGACTCCAGCAAAAAGTGGCTGAGACCCCCTTGTGCTGTCCCTTATGTACCTCCCTTCTCCCTTCCCCTTCCTGCTACCTGCCCATTGTTCTGGCTCTTGGCCCTTCCCCTTCCTTTTCCCCTCCCCTTCTGAGCACAACCATTCCCTAAGGGAGGGAAGGGGTGCACCAGGACAACCTGGTCTGCTCCTTAAAGGGCAAACTCCATTAGCCAATATTTTTCAGATGTATCTACAATATCAGTGTGAGATAGCAACTAGGACCTGTCTATTAAAGAAGCAGTTACTTGACAGTGAAGAAAAGTATTTTCTAGGTGTAGCAAAGTATGTTACTGAAGCTAAGGATGGTGAATATAAATTAAATATCTCTCAGGGAGAGGTATGTGGGCTAAAGATTAAGATTAACCAACTGGAAGAAAATGTTAAATTTCTTAACAAAGAAATTCAAGCCCAGATTAATGAACTATCTTGGCAGTTACAACAAATTGTAGAAAGGTTAGACCATGCCAACCAGGAGCATGCACAAGATTTAGCATATAAAGAGCAAACTTTGCACAAAGACCCCACCTTCCAAATCCTTGGTCAATTACAAGAGGATTGGGAAGAGTGTCCAACAATATCAGCAATGATCAGGGGCTGCCAGACTGTGATATTAGTTGATACTGGTGCTACTATTAGTATAACAGATAGTGATATGCCTTTAACAACTCCCGGGAAATGACAAATTAATTTCCAAGGTTTCTCAGGGGTGTGTTAACAGCATATTTAACCAAACCAGTTTTTGTTCAGATAGGTGAACAACAACTGAAATGTATGTTTTGGAAATGTAATACACATGAAGGTACCATCATGGGTATAGACAATGTAGCACAACATGGTTCAATAGTGGATCTTAGTAATATGATTTTATGGCAGGGAAGCACTACTAACCCAGGACCAAATGTGGATGACTCACATAGTGTGTACACAGTAAAGTCATTAAAGATTTATCACATGAGTGATTTATGGAAATGAGTGCCACAATGGATAACATTTTTTGTACAAGGGCATGAATCAGTTTGGGCTAAAAACGCTATACAGTGTGGCAGGGTGTCAAATATGAAAGTCCAAATAGAAGGACCAGATCCCTTCCCCTGAAACAATATGCTTTTCTTAAAGGAGCTTATTAAGACATATATGTGATACTGAAACAGTTACAGTCACAAGTTACTTTTTGGGGAATATGTATTAACAAAGAAGGACGAACAGCAGATCCTGAAAAAAATCAGGTAATCCAACAGTTGCCAAGACCTAAAACAAAAACTGCATTACGACAGTTCTTGGGCATGGTAGTACTTTGCAGAGATTTTATTGAAGCCTTCTCTAGTATGGCAAAACCTCTGTATAATCTACTAAAGGAAGGAAAGGAAACTGATATCCTCAAATGGAAATCAGAACATCAGATAGCTTTTCTGGCTCTAAAGCAAGCACTAATGACAGCTCATTTGTCCTTCTGAATCCTCTGATTTTGTAATACAGGTACTTGCAACAGATCAGGTAATCAATGCAGTACTATTACAAAAGAGAGCAGGGACTTTACGTCCTGTGGGATATTTTTCTCATGTACTAACACCTGTGGGAGAGACATATGAAGAATGCATAAAACATTTGTTAGCTGTATATTGGGCTATACAAGCTACTGAACATATTGTGGGGTTTAACAGAATTATCCTGCAAATGTTTCACAATCCAGTGAAATTCCTACTTGAAAGGGATGTGAGAGGTGTGTCTTCACAGCAGTTGGTTAAATGGGCTTTAGCTCTACAAGAGAAAAAATATCATTGTAAAAAAATGTACCTCACCTATCTTAGTTGAATTAATGAAATGGGAGGGAGAGGCACATCATTGTGGAACTGTAATGGGAATTGATTTTAAACCCATATTTGCTGCAGAACCAAATACTGAAGCAAGAGATGTTTATATAGATGGCTCTCGCTTTTGGGAGGATAGACGTTTCTACACAGGATATGCCGTATGGACTAATGGAAAATATTAGTGTGATGCCCATCATCATTTTCTGCCCCAGAGCAAAATTAGAGGCAGTCCACAAGGCTATTATGGCTTACCCTCAGGAGGTTATTGATATCTTCTCGGATTGTGCTTTTGTAGTGAATTTCTTATTGGACTTTTTGCCAATTTGGACTAAACAAGGAAAGTGGACAGCATCTGGAGAACCTGTCACATTTGCTCCCATATTACAACATGTATGGGACATAGGAGCTCAAACAACTTTGAGAATAGCAATTTGTAAAGTAAGAGCTCACCAAAAGAATCTAAAGGATATCCGTGAGTTAAACACTAACTTAGTGGACAGCTTGGCTCAGGTTGCAGCCAAACAAACAAACTTATGGGTAGACCCTCTGGGGGTGATTCTACACAATTGTGGAAGATGGACAAATTTGACAAACACTATATTAAATGGATGGCTGCCGTCTCACAAGTCCCCAGTTTAGGGCGTATCCAAGATACAGATGCTTGGATAGTGGGTTGTCAGAACCAATGGAAAGACACTGGACAGTGTGCAACCAAACATGTTACCATAAGAGAAGATATGGTAGTATGGGAATGACAACCTGGGTTTAGGAAGTGGATACCACACACTTCATTTAAAAAAGATATTATCATGGATAATCATCAAATTGGAGGTCATGGTGGACTCCACAAAACATGTAAAATGTTGGCACAAAAATATTGGTGGCCAAAAATGGGAAAAGATGTCAAACAATGGCTGGAGGCTTGTCTCATCTGTGCACAGATGAATCCTCCAGTACCTGGTAAAAGTGTTCTGTTAGGTCGTATACCCCTGGTGGATGGTCCTTGGTCTGGTTTACAAATTGATTACTTAAGAACCTTGCCTACTGCAAAAGTGGAGTTCAGATATTTATTAGCCATTGTTAATATATTTTCCAAATGGGTAAAAGCATTGCCCATACAAAATGATAGTATTACAGCTACTGCAAAAGAGCTATGAGAACAGGTGTTCTCATGTTTGGGTTTTCCCAAAATACTTAAAAGTGATAAAAAAAACTCACTTTACAGCAAAAATAATGACAGCTTTGTGTGATATTTTGGGTATCACTCAATGTTTGCATTTACCCTATCATCCACAATCATCAGGGATGGCAAAAAGGTTAAATCACACTCTGATAAATGCACTAAAAAAGGCAGTGTTGGATACTGGTAAAGGGTGGGTGATGCACTTACCAGAAATCCTAATGGTAATAGAGGTAGTAAAAACAAGAGTACTGGCTATAGCCCATATCAAGTGATGACTGGATGGGATATGCAGCTGTATTATCCTTTAGATCACGATCTATCAACACCAGTGTTGCACTGCATCAAAACTGATGTGTTCTTGCAACAGCTACAAAAACAGTTAGCTGTTTATTTACCCCATGCTGCCAGAAATATGGCATAGACTCACTGAAAAAACAAACAGAGACATGATGAAAAAGTGATACCGCCCATTAAACAGGGTCATCATATCATGATTAAAAATTTTGGTCAAAAGGGACCATGAGATGCTAATTGGATGGGAACCTATAACATCATTGATGTTTTGGGGCTATGGGTCATTCAGGACCAACAATTTCAATAAGGGTCTATAGAAACCAAATGGGTCCATGAGGACCAATGTCAATTATAACAGCCTTTAAATGATGACAACTGACACTGCTCTGTTTCTTCCAACAGGTAAAGTACAATGATGTGTCCTGTACTTATACTGAGCAGTACTTTATTGATCCTGGCAACTTCTGACCGATACAATGGATGCCCAAGACACATATAAAACAGTTTATACAAAAAGAACTATGCCAATCATTCTGCAAGAGGTTTTCCAGTATTGTTGAGAAAACCACATGAACATACTGGATATCTTCTTATCAAATGGTACTTTATTCGTTATGGACAATGTCAAAATGCAACATGGGGATGCTCGCCAAAAACCTGGCCTGGCACAGCGATATGTGTAGTGAACACAACAGCCCAGAAAGAGATCCATATCCACTCCACTTTGGGGGACACTACAAATTTGACAAGAAATAAACAAAATTTATTTCTAATACAATTAAAAGACATGTTACATTATCCTTCTAATATTTCATTGTTAAATGCATCTTATAAAGGTTCAAGGCATAATATGTGGCATTTTTTTTATATAATCCTTCTAAAATAGTAACAGTAGGGTTAAAGCAGTTTTTTACAATATTGCCATTAACAAATGAATATTCATTGCTAATGTATTTGCATTATTTTATAGATACACAATGGCCAGGTATGGCATGTACAGTAATGTTAATCAAACAGCATGGCATAATTTTACTGCATAGAATATAGTGTATCAAAAGCAAGGTATATCAGGGCAAAAATTCTTGCCCCCATCAGATGGTATTATTTTGACACAAAATATATATCCTCTATATTATCCATGTAAATTACAGTATTATAATATTTTGCTACATTTGCCATTTCCATGATTACCGCTTAAATGTAGGAATCGGGCTTCAGTAATAGTATGGCAACAATATTATAATAATACTTTAAATTGACACCATGATAGACACAAAATGTAGTCATTTCAAATTCCTGCAAAAGCAACACCAGGCTTATTCCGTCGTAAAAGAGACGTGTGGGGCTGGTTAGGTTCAAGATTAAAAATTGCTAATAGTATTGATTCTATGGTTTTAAAGGGTCATATTCATTCTTTAGAAACAACTTTAAAAGATATGGCTACTGGACCATTATCAACTACTGTGAAATTAGTGGCTGATAATAAAAAAAAAAATGATTGGTTTGCTTTTAGGGAAACCTTACAAAATGTTTAAATTATTGGTCAAATAGCAGTCCATTTTTGTAATTCACTTTCTAATATGTCTAAAGAAAGCTATATAACACTAGCTTGCTCTCAATTAGCTGCTGAAGCACATGCTTATCTAGTCAATGAATTAAATAAAACTGAAACAAATAGGTTACCTTTAAGAATAGGTGAGACCAATATGACTAAATTATAGGATCATCCCACTGTATTCTTACCACCCCTAGCTATAATAAAAGTATAGAACTCACCAAATCATTATGCATAAGTGCTGCGACATGTTATTCCCATACTAGTGATACTACCTGTATGTTTTAAACCACCAAAAATATCATGGCAAATCAGTAATTTGAGAGTATTAATACATGACCAGATCATGAGACTCCAAATACCAGGTGACAATATTATCTCAGTACAAAATGAATATGTTGTCTTACCTTAACAACAGTGTGTACAAGAACATAAAACCTTAATATGTGAGGAAGAGACATCAAATGCCCCATGGTTTCCTAAACAATGTAAATTTACCCTAATGTCTGCAAATAAATACCATTAAGCTATGAGATGAAACCAATCATGGTGTGTAATCGCAAGTCAATATTGAAATGTATGAGGGTGTAGTGACAAAACTTGGTGGGTTGCAAATTAGACCCTCTGAGAACAACCTGTCTATAGCCAAACAAATGTTAACAATATTGATGGTTCCAGTATGGCCTTAGATTTACTCACTGATTTGGCAACTCCACCTCATTTTGAATTACCCAAAATTAGTAAAATGACACTTGGTGCCTTGTTGTATCACCAACAAACAAAAAGACTTATTTTCTTACAAAAGGCCTCTGCTACAAAGGTAGAGAAGCAGTCATCTTATATCCCGATTACATCCTGGTGGGATTGGGGTTCGGCTGCTTTGGGTATTAGTCCAACCCTAGCAGTGGTAGTATGCGGTATTGCAGTAATATGTGTTCTTGTTATCACACAATTATTATTGTATCGTAAGATGAGACACATGGTTCAACAAATACAAATGTTACAATGGCAACATTGTCTTATGTGATCTCCAATTATAGAGTCACAAGGGGGGGTATTGTAGTGTAACATTTATTAATATAGATTGTACTGTAATATTTACTCACTTTTATATTTGTAATATTTCACATTTAATGATATTTAGCTTTCACATTTATATTATTTTTGTAATATGATTATTTCACAAATATATAATGCCAAATGGTCTGTGTATAACCTTCTTTAGGAAGGAATGCTAGAATGTTAGAAAGAATCTTTTTAGGATAATGTGCATTTACCTTATTGAAAACATGCTTGTGCAATGTATTTGATAAAAACATGCTTGGACACTGAATTAGATAACAGCATGTTTGGGCAATGAATTTTTCAAACAACATAAACAGGCACGCCTTAAGTTGGTGTACGTTGCTATGGTGTATTGTTCTGCCCAGGTCATGTTGACCTACTGGCAAATGTATTAAGGAAAATATAGTAAATACCTATGAAGTTGTGTAAAAAATAAAGTAATGCCTCTGTTTTGAGGAAAAAGGTACACCACACCATAAGATTAATAGGTTATTTTGTTATATGATTTGCTTACAATGAGATGTTGACATTTTTCCAGATAACAATTATTTCTATAAATCCTGTATAAAATTGAATGAGCTAGCACCAAGACAAAAAACAAAAATACATGTATTTAAAGTTGATGAGCTTGCAAAGAAGATAAAAAAGAGAAACATTCACTCTGAGTGGCTTGAATTATGTGAAGACAAAAAACACTACACAGCTATCTTTATCCTTACACTTTTACTTGATGTATTTTACCTGGAGACACTTGCATTGCAACCACAATAGCTGTAATTGTTATCCTGACTATGCTATCTTCTGATGTGGAATCTATGAAAAGAGCTTTGGCTCAATGGTGTCAATCCTAGATTTCAACAAATAAATAAATAAATGTGCAGCTTTTTGTAATGCCTCTAGTTTCATAAATTATATTCATACATCACAAAATGATTCCTATTTAACTGTGCCTGAATAAAAGCTGAAGCTGTCAGTTGTGTTTTGTATTGTTTTCTTTTTATGGACAACATCCTGTGCAGTTCCTTTCATGGAACCAAGAATTTGGAGTTTTGACTATGTCACTTTATGGTTCAAGAACCATGGACATTATACTGATAAATTCATGCTCACATTTCTGAAACCATGAAGTGACATACTCAAAACTCCAAATTCTTGGTTCCATGAAAGGAACTGCACATAATGTTGTCTATGGCATACAAAATAAACAATACAAAACACAACTGACAGCTTCTGCTTTTATTCATGGAATGTTAACTCAGGATCCTTTATAGTTATGGATGAATATGAGTAATGAAAATTGAGACAGCTCAAACAGTTGCACATAAGTAATCAATTCCTGTCCCCTGTAACTGTTATTGTTACTCCAGTTATTTTTCTTGCTTATTAATAATATGTCCCCCCTTGCCACTCATTGAGGTATGAAAGTGTTTTAACTTTAGTTTAGTCTGTCCTTGGACTGAAACCTCCTGCAGTTACTGTTATCCAGCAACAATTGCCCAAGGGGTATGTATTAACATAAATTTTGCAATGTTGCAATGAAATGAGGAAATACATAGAGAATACTGGATGAGCAACTATGCACAACCAGTGAGTTCAGCCACAGAGGGGTTCTGATTCCCTCTGACCTCAAGAGCGAAGCTCAAGAGGTCCATGGGAATCAGAATCACGAGGTGGCAGAACACGCTGGTTATGTATAAAGTTGCTCATCCTGTATTTTTTATAGTGTATAGTATTATGTGAAACATGTGCATTGTGTTTTTTTTTTCTCTTTCACAATGAAATTTACTTGTGCATCTCTAGAGGTCCTAGAATGCTGTTCTACCACAAAAGGGTGCAATTACATTCCATGAGTTTTAAACTGTGGTACAATAGCATTTTGAAAGGGGTGGAATTCTATACAGAACAACTCTGTACTATACACTATATAGAGGATAACGTATGGTCATCAGGGCATAATCACACTATGCTTGCCATCGAGTGGTTCCCATAGCAGCTCTTTTAATCATTGAGAGCAGAGCTGCCTTGGGAACCAAAAGATCGCAAGCTTAGCGTGGTTATGCCCCGATGACCATACATTGTCTTTTATAGTTTATGGTCATTGGCACAAACATCAACAAGAGGTTTTAAAATCACTGCACCCAAATTACAACAGACTCTTCGATTACCTTGCTACACAGGAAGATGGATGCAATCGTGTGGTTTGAAAATGAGCAGGTTAATCAGGAACATTAATAAAAATGAAAGCCAGGAAAACATAAAAAAAAAACAATAAAAAACACACTGCAATAACACTGTTAATACATACAGCAAAAACAGCTCCTCCATGTATACAGGTGCTCGAGTAACGACGTGAAAATCCAACAAAAAGCAAAACTCAGCACTCTGTGATTGGTGTCGATGTAAGCATAAGTTTAATGACATTCAATTCAAAACGCCAAGCCTCACAAAAGTCAGGTAGCACAACAAGGTAGTTCCCAACTGGTTTCATGCACTCAGCATGCCATCAAAGAGCAAGTGAGAACAGAGCAGGATTGCAATCCTAAAAAAGACAATGTTACAACTTGCCAGTGCAGAACTGGACCAGATACAGGAGGTAGAAAATAGTTCCACCAGTGGTGGAACTGCTACAATCACCTCACAGTCTCCAACGACACCCAAAATGGTTGCAAAACCTATTGAAAAGCCCTCATCATCATCCACAAGTCATGCAGATAACTGTGTATCAAAGGAAGACTTTAGGGAGTTAATGACTAAAATCAAGTCCCTGAAGGAAGGGCATTCCCTCATAGAGGCTGAAATGCTGGAGCTAAAAAGATCTGTAAAGAACTTGACTTTACTGATAAAAAACAACGGACGCAGAAGATGAGTTGGCAACAGGGTGCTGCAGCAGGTAGTGTAAAGAGGGCTGGCACAATCCAAGCTACTCCCCCAGCCACACAGTGACTGACATGATTGCTTTCTTCTTTCTTTTGTTCTGATTGCAAAAATGATAATAATCTCCATTTGTCTTATTTGTTCTTGACGTTAAAGATTACAAACTGTAGCTAAACCTTGATGTTGTTTTCCTTTTTGTACATAGTTCATAGGCTGCAAGGGTTCTTGTTTGTTGTTTTCTTGAGGTTGTTATTGTTACATTTCCCATTGTTGACATTTGCCAGATAAAGATTGTTTGAAAAACAAAATTTACTCACTATTCTAAGTTATTTTACTATGATCATGATACAGTAGAAGGCGTCATATTAAACCATGGCTGTTGTGTGCATTTTGAGGTGAAATGGCATGAATTATAGGTATTGATGGTATGGCATTATTGGTGGGTGTAAGGCTTCCCACATCAGTGGCACATTAGCAGCAGCAGCAGCACCAGTATAGGACCTAGTAGCTCCTCTTTATGCTGTTCATTGGTGCAGCTCTATCAGCAGGGAAGGTGTGTGCAGGTATTGATGGTATTGCATTGTTAGTGGGTGCAAGGCTTCTCAGATCAGTGGCACCTCAGTAGCAGCACCAGTACAGGGCCTAGTAGTTCCTCCTTTTGTTGTTCAGTTCAGCATTGTCAGCAGTGGTGGTGACTGTGTGCAGGCATTGATGGTACAGCAGAAGTGGTGGTCAGATCAGCAGCAGCAGCAGTAATAGTTCAGGGCCTAGTAGTTCCTCTTTACAGCGTTTCTTAGTTCAGCATTATTTGTCAGTGATGACTACATGCAGGCTTTGATGGCACAGCAGAAGTGGTGGTCAGCAGCAGCATCAGCAGTGGCACAATTATGGGGCCTAGTAGTTCACCTGTATGGTGTCCTTATTTGATCATTGTCACCAGTTGTGGTGGATGCAGGCAGTGAAGGTAAAGCAGTAGTAGTGGTCAGCAGCAGCAGGAACAGTAGCATCAGTGTGAGGCATATCAGTTACTATTTCTAATATCAATTGGTACAGCTTAATGACCAGAGGTCGGGAATAAATGATTATTGACATCACAGCAGATGCAGCACCATATGAGCAGGAACATTTTGTCGGTGGACCTGAAAGACAAAAGAGGCACAGAGCTGCAAAGAAAAACACAAGTAACATTGATTTAGATTAGGAAATACTGATTGGTTGAGTGCAGCTTAAACACCAATAATCCTAGGCAATCTCTAACCTGATTTCACATAATAAGTACAGCACTGGTCTGAGGCTACATCACATAGATTCTCTACCCCCCAACACCTGGCACTTTCTAACCAGCTGACCTTTCCATGCATAAAGGACATGCGTGCAATGAGCTATCTGGCTTACTTATTATGCTCTACATTGAAGGAGAAAAGTTCACAACATAACAAACATTATTACTTACTGTACCTTACCAATAAGTGCAAAACACCGCAGGTATCCAGAGTCCTGGTGCAGAAAGTTGATTACGGACAGCAGGAGCAGTGGCATATGGGAAAAAGCATTTTATCTGCGGACATGAAAAACAAATCATGAATGGAGTTGCAGAGGAAAAAAACGACAAGTGACATTGATTTAGATTAGGAAATGCAGATTTGTAGAGCAGCTTAAACCACAATAATCCTTGCCTGTTTCTAACACTACTTCGCATGATAAAAACAGCAACGGTCTGCAATTGCATCTCATATCTCCCCCCTGCCTTCCCCACAGACAAACTCTATCTGCATAGAGGTAGGGCATACAATGTATACCTCTACATGTATGATATAATATCATTAAGAAAGAAAAAAATGCCAACTAGTGACCATTTAAACATTATATTTCCTAGGGCTGTGCGAATACCTTTTTTCGAATATTCGGCCGAATATTCGGTATTCGGAGCCCATGCGGCTGAATATTCTATTACAGCACTTTTGCATAAAAAAGGTAAAATTTCCTCCCACCCTCCTCCCTTACTCAGATCTGATAAGATAAGAAAGAACCCCCTTCCCCCACCCTCAGATAGCACCCAAACCCTCCCCAATGATGCGACATTACAAAAGAAAAGATCTTCCAAAATCAAATGGGCAACCTGCAACCCACCTGCCTCCGGCCCTCCATGAAGTTTCTTCAATACTGCACCCCCATGCGCACACACACACACACACACACACACCTCCATCCCACCCCAGTAGTGACACACCCCACACCCTGCAGCTAAAGAAAGTAAAAAAAAGGCAGCCAGCACAGCTCGCCCTCCTCCTCAACCGGCTGCCTTCTTGTAAATGAAATCATTCACTTGCTTGCACTTATATAGTAGAATAGCTGATCATGTGATCCGCTGTTCTACTATATAAGTGAAAGCAAGTGAATGATTTAATTCACAAGAAGGGAGTCGGCTGAGGAGGAGGGCGGGCTGTGCCAGCTGCCATTTTTTTTACTTCTCTTTAACTGCAGGGTGCGGGGTGCATGCCACTACTGGCTACTTGGGTGGATATGGGTGGGTGTATGTGTGTGTGTGTGTGGGGGACACAGTATTGAAGATACTTGGCAGCCAGCCATGGAGGTGGGTGTGGTTTGCCGGCCGCCATTGATTTTGATGATCTTTCTTTTGTAATTATGACTTGGTTGGGGAGGAGGGGATGGGTGCTATCTGAGGGTGGGTAGAAGGGGATTATTCTTTATCTTGCCAGATCTGGGCTAGGGAGGAGCGGGGCGACGAAGTGAAATGTTTCCCGAATACCGGACGAACAGTAGACTATTTGTTATTCGGAATCCGAATAATGAATAGCTCATTATTCGTGGTATATGGGAAATAATATTCGTTATTCGCACAGCCCTAATACTTACCACTGATGCTGTAAGGATATTGGCCTAAAAAGTTATGCCGCTATATTCTCAGGACAGGATATAACATGCAACAGAATTGAGTATGCCTGTATAACGGTTAATCAAATAAAATACATATTAGCAAAGCCAAATTTGACATGAACAGCAACGACGATGCAACAGCTGAAGTACTGTAGCAGCCTAAATCATATTTTATGTAAAAAGCAATGCTAGCATCTAACAATATTTATGGAATAAATGTCAATAAAATGGTGACCATACAAAACTAATATAATTATCCCATGTATTTAATTCATTGCTATAAAATGGCAACACTTTTCTTTCATTGGCAAATAACCCATAAGACAAAAATGCAAGGAAAAAAAATTATAAATCCTTACTTTCCTGATATATTGCTAATTAAAGTCTGTTGTCATCTGGACTACAACACAATCATCAATCTCAAATCATCCTCATTATCCTTTTATTCTGTAGCATTGCTGTGTATTACTGGCTTTTCATGATGTTCAGTAGTGCGGACATCAAATAAGTAGTAGAGTATGCTGGTGTGGACAGCATGCACATCCGCAGCACCAGCACAGGGCCTACACTACTGCATCAAATTCCATTAAAATTCTTTTAAAATCCATTATTTTATCATTAATATCATGCAAACCCATTAATTTTCCCCATTAAATCTTGTTTAATGCGAAATTTGTTCTCCCATTCAATTTCCATTAAGTGTTGGTGGTTTCATGGGTGAAAATCATTAATGTAGTCATCCATGGTATTAATTAATCATTACTGCCTCCCATTAAATGTTTAACTGGTGTTGTAAGTCTATTAAACTTTGTTTAATGCACAGTTAATGGTGATTTTAACACCCATTGAAACACAGCAACAAGCTTTTGATAGCCATTAAAACGTGATCACCTAGTTTCATTGTCATGAACACTATCATTGTGACCATTAATTTATTAATGGCCATTTAATATGTGGTTTACTTTGATTTTAATTGCCAATAAATTGACATAACTGTCTGCAAAAACATTAATGGGCATAACAATGGCCATTAAATGTCTTCAGCTGATAGTTTAATGGGCATTAAAATGAATTGCTTTTCAGCTAATCCATTAACGGGCATTACAATGTGGCTAATTTTATTTTCATAGCCATTAAAAATAATGTGGTTTTGGGACAACACATTAATGGTCATTAAAAACCAATGCATTTCCATTGTTTGTCCCATTTGTTATGTTTGTTTCTCCTACGTTAATGGCCATTAATGAATTTATAAGTGCCACTGCAGTATATATCTGATAATTCTTTGTCCTATAGAGGTTTGAAATTATTTCGTCATGCATTTTTGTCTGACATGTAATGTAATTATAAGTATGTAATTTATTTTAATCTATATTCTAGTCTTTAAGAAATACTATAGGCACTGAAAAGTAGTATAAAAATCATTATTTTATTTTTATGCTCCTTCCCCAGCTCCGGGCCAGCCTCTCCTTCAGGACACCTATGCCCTCCGAGCTGCATTGCCTCGGAGCAGCCACCTCTTCACCCCCTCATACAGCAGCCCCCCCAGATGACCCCCCGGACGTAACCCTTCATCGGATGGGACTCCCCCTCCGAGGGGAATGGTGCCACTGGGGGTGACCAGCGCCAAAACTGTTCCAGGTTGCTGCTGGGGATGGTGCATGCACTGTCCTTGGTCTCACTGCTACAGGGGCTGGTGACCATCATCTGGTTGGCTACGGGGCTCTTTTTTCCTGTTTGCTCCCCGGGGGCATGGTGTGCCACAATGCAAGGCTGACCCCAATGTTCACCATGCTTCTTCAGTAAGTAGGACCCTGCGTATTGCCATGCCCTCAGCCTCTGCCAGCGGTCAGCAAGCATTGGGTCATGTCCCCACCCTCCCCCCAAGATAAGGCGAGCCATCAGCTGACGCTCAAGCCTTCTGTCCCCGGCCTGCCCTCCAGCACCCGAGTCCGTTGCTGAACCCAGGTCACTGGCGTCGCAAGTGGAAATCTAACTGCTGCATTGGCGGGCCGGCTTAAAAATCTTTATGACTGTACCATAAGTACCACAGTTGTGAAACCTTGATTGTTCCATTATCAAAAGTATTCCAGAGCTCATTAATTGTTAAATGACTTGCAATCATAGTACATAACATATACAGTTCATGTATTTGTATTTCAATCGCAATGTAGACACCAAAATGAAATATAAAAACTGTTACCATACAAAAGTACTGAGTTCCCCAACTAGTGTAATAATTGTTCCACTAATATTGTTTGTTGCAGTAAGTCATGAATAATTTATGACCTCTGCCCTATTGCACATTCCCTTACTCAAATACTTAAAGCAGCAGTGCAATGAAAAAATTAATTCTAGAAAGTTAATTTTCAGGTACAGGTATGGAACATATTGGCAGAAATGTGGATTTGGCTTTTCTGGCTGCTTCCTGTGCTGTGTACTGTACATTTGCATATTTGTGTGGACTCTTATCCTCCAGGAGTCCTCAGTATTATTTCTATGCAAAAATGAGGCCACCACACCCTACATGACACACACCCCCACACCCCCACAGACACACACCCCCACTGACACAGACCCCCTCACCACCACAGACACAGATCACCACACCCCCACAGACACTCCCACGCCCAAGCATGCATGAAATGGGAACCACAAACCCCTGTTATATGCCTGTGCCCCATTGTTCATGCTCAGTGTTGTCTCCTTTCCTTGTCCTTGCACAAAGTGGTTGCTGCATGTAGTGGTGTGTGTGCTGTCATGTGTCCTATGTTACTGACACTGTGTGTGTGTGTGTGTGTGTGTGTGTGTGTGTGTGTGTGTGTGTGTGTGTGTGTATGTATTCCTTATGCTGGAAAAGACAGATGAAAATATGATGCAAGGTAGCCAGGCCCCCAGTTCCTAACACAACATTTTCATCTTAATTTTGTTGCCCAAGAAATATGGAAACAATTTGACAATTCAACAATGACATTAACAGAATGTTCCACAGACACAAATACACACACACACACACACACTACAGCATGCATGACACAGCCACCAGAAACACTGCTACATGCCTATGCCCCATTGTGCATGATCAGTTTTGCCTCCTTACATTGACCAATCACAAAGGGGGCTGCTGCATGTAGTGGTGTGTGGGCTGTCCTGTGTCATACGTGACTGACACTGTGTGTGCACGTGTGCATGTGTGCATGTGTGTGTGTGTTCATGTGTGTGTGTGTGTGTGTGTGTGTGTGTGTGTGTGTGTGAATATGGATTTCTGATGCTGGAAAAGACAGATGAAAATATGATGCAAGGTAACCAGGCCCCCAGGTCCTAACACAACATTTTCATCTGAATTTTGTTGTGCAAGAAATATGGAAACAAGTTGACTATTCAACAATGACATTCTCAGATGCAGCATGCATGGCACAGTCACCAGAAACACTGCTACATGCCTGTGCCCCATTGTGCATGATCAATGTTGCCTCCTTACATTGAAAAAGCACAATGGGGCTACTACATGTAGTGGTGTGTGGGCTGTCCTGTGTCATATGTGACTGACACTGTGTGTGTGTGTGTGTGTGTGTGTGTGTGTCTGTGTGTGTGTGTGTGTGTGTGTGTGTGTGTGTGTGTGTGTGTGTGTGAATATGTATTCCTGATGCTGGAAAAGACAGATGAAAATATGATGCAAGGTTACCAGGCCCCCAGTTCCTAACACAACATTTTCATCTGAATTTTGTTGTGCAAGAAATACAGAAACAAGCTGATGATTTAACAGTGAGATTCACAGAGTGTCCCACAGACACACACACACACAAACACACACAATGCAGCATGCATGACACAGCCACCAGAAACACAGCTACATGCCTATGCCCCATTGTGCATGATCAATGTTGCCTCCTTACATTCACCAATCACAGTGGGGGCTGCTGCATGTAGTGGTGTGTGGGCTGTCCTGTGTCATACATGACTGACACTGTGTGTGCGTGTGTGTGTGTGTGTGTGTGTGTGTGTGTGTGTGTGTGTGTGAATGTGTGAATATGGATTTGTGATGCTGGAAAAGACAGATGAAAAAATGATGCAAAGTAACCAGGCCCCCAGTACCTAACACACCATTTTATTTGTTTATTTATTTATTGAATTTTGATGACCGGGTTGACCCACTGGGCCCTGAAGGTCCCTTTTTTAGGGGCAACCCAGGGAACAGAAGCAATACAATACATACAATCAGGTGACCCAGAAGCAATATAATACATAGAGTCAGGTGATACAGGGTTACGAGAAGTAGACAAGATAATCAGGATAACAGTACAGGCAATTATTCAAATCATAGACCATAAGTGCAGCACGTGAAAGATTTAAGGATTTAAGGCATGATTTAATGTAGGTTAAGGTGAGAAGAGAGGGGGATAGGTGTTATGATTATCATCTGAATTTTGTTGTGCAAGAAATACGGAAACAAGTTGACTATTCAACAATGACATTCACAGAGTGTCACACACACACACACAATGCAGCATGCATGACACAGCCTCCAGAAACACTGCTACATGCCTGTGCCCCATTGTGCATGATCAATGTTGCCTCCTTACATTGAAAAAGCACAATGGGGCTACTATATGTAGTGGTGTGTGGGCTGTCCTGTGTCATATGTGACTGACACTGTGTGTGTGTGTGTGTGTGTGTGTGTGTGTCTGTGTGTGTGTGTGAATATGTATTCCTGATGCTGGAAAAGACAGATGAAAATATGATGTAAGGTCACCAGGGCCCCAGTTCCTAACACAACATTTTCATCTGAATGTTGTTGTGCAAGAAATATGGAAACAAGTTGGCAATTCACAGAGTGTCCCATAGACACACACACACACACACACACACACACACACACACACAATGCAGTATGCATGACACAGCCACCAAAAACACTGTACATGCCTGTGCCCCCTTGCACATGATCAATGTTGCCTCCTTATATTGTGTGTGTGTGTGTGTGTGTCTGTGTGTGTGTTTTCTTGTACATTTGCTTTGTTATTGTTTTTTGTTAAACATTTTTGAAAGTTAACATTTTTCAATTGGATTGTAAAATCATTTAAGTGTGTGAACACAATTTGTGTTTTCAAACAGTCACAAAAACAGTTCCCCATTGTCCCATCACATTACTTCCAAAAACGCAGTTTTCTCCATTTACAATTTATTTGTTGATGGTTTCTTCAATAATGCCTATTACCACAACCTGTATCAATTTTAATATATGTAATCCTCGATGCATCATATGCATCATACTGTGAATGTCGTTTATCTATATGGCATCTTTCCAGTGTTACATAACCAAATTAAGTCATCCTCCACAGCAGTAACAAGAGGTGGTGATAGGTCTTTGACCTTTATGTAACAGTAATTCACTATACCATCAATGGGCATGTACCATAAGCATGAGTCCTTATCGAAGTATGCATCTTCATTCCACAGAAGGTTTGCAAGATGTACTTCCACTGCACTGCTAGTAGTCTATATGTTTTATGAAAAACTGAATGCATCCAAACTTTACAAATCTTCCAGATAACACTTTCTGTGCTCCAGATCCTCTATCTTTCTCACAGCATACAAAGGAGGAAATAGTCTTAGCTGATGACAGTTATCTTTCCTTAGAGTTGTAGGTTGTTATACGTTTGGTAATTGGATGCATTTCTTGATGGGTAAAGTACTTTATGGTTATGCAACTTTTTTCACAGCAAGATATTTCACTACTTTCTGTGTTTAGTAAGGTATGTTCTAGTCCGCTTATGTTCATTAACTTTGTTTTCCCAATCACATGACCAAAACTTTTCTGTTCTACACTGATATCGATATCAAATAAAGGACTTCTCTCACCATCCATATGTTCACTAGTATTGAAATATTCTGGCATACGACCAGACGAAAACATGAACTGACACTAGTCACAAATAACGTATGTTTCGATTGCTGTTGCTTCTGGATAACACATATGTTTAGCCCTCATACATATCCATGAATTAAATCTTTCAAAGACATACATTCAACTTCCATATACCGGTCCATGCATTCAAATGCCATCTATGATATGGTGCCTCAAGTGTATGTATGATTATGTTTTGTATGGAAACTGGCAATTTTTTTTCAAGTAAAGCCAATACTACTTTCAATTTATTTCCAATTCATCAATGTCATCCAAAGACAAACATTCTGCACATAGATCAGATATGCAATCCAGCAATACATACAAAGTTATTCTGCACTCTGCATGTAAAGTTCCTCACAAACAAAATTTCAGAATTCCTTGTGTGGCTATTTGCTTCCAATCATGTAATTTCAAACACCCAGATTTACTGATGAAAGGTGATAGCCTCAGTTCAAATCTGCTGGGCACTCTAATTTTTTGTGCTCTTGCATCTGCCAGCTTAAGTTCTTCTGTTGTCAGTAAGTAGGGAAGACAATTGTTGTCTTTTCCATAACGACTTTCACCAACATTGAAACGAGTATTCGTTTTCTCTTCTTTGAAGTTTGATGTTCTATTGAATTGCCTTGATCATTACAATCCAGTCTCTCAGGTGTGCTTTCTTGTGTGACTGTATGTAACCTCTGATATGCTCTTTCCGCAGCAACGATTTTAGTTAAATTGACATTTCTCTTTGTAACTAGATTCATGACATTTTGGACAACATCTTTAACAGTGTGACGTGCATCAGGTTGAGTTTCCTTTAGTCTGTTGTGTGCATGAAGTACTTCAAGAGCATAACTTCCCTTGCAGCCTGTTGCAGTTACCATCATATTTGCTTGAGTTTTATTTCTTGCATCATCATATGCTTTATGATAAGATTTTTCTGCTTCTTCAATTCTTAGCATGAGTTTCTGTGAATAATCAACATTTTTGTCCATGAATCTTGTGACGTCTTTCCTGAGTGGGTCATCCATTGTCAAGTAAGATCTATTCACCAGGTATAGAACTTTTTCCAGATGAGGGTTATGTTTGCCTTTGATCATGTACCAATGACAACCTATAATAATGCCACTACCACGTTGATTGAACAATTTTAATAATCCTGGGTAATCTAAAACATATATTAATAACTTTATTTTTATGTCAACAAGGTCTTTGTGATATTCGCTGTATGTAGTACAGCCACATAGACTGAGCAGTTTGTCAACAAGTACTTCAATGTATGGCTTTACCTTTGATGCTTCTGCTCTGCCAGTCCCTGGAATAATTTCAACAAGCATTATGTTTCCAAAGGCATTTCTCATATGTCTTGGCAAGTTTAGAAGTATCAGCATTATTGGTCTCATGGAGTACATGACACCAATGTTGTGGAATGGATTTACACCATCTGCTTCCATAGCAAATGAAAGTCCCATTTTGTCCTTTCTGAAATAGCCATTTTCGGAATATAACTCTTTCCATAAAGGAGCTTGATTAATATCCCACATTTTGTCTCCCTTGGACAGTATCTCATTAGTACTTCTTGGATGTGATTACACTAACTTTGCTATTTTAACTTCCCCATAAATTCAAGAGTTTCTTGGACCAAAAGGAATGTAGCAGAATTGTTTTTGGTAATTAAATGTTTAGCCTCACTGTCTTGATACCTTGCTTCATTATGAACTGGGCATTTGATTAGTTTGGAGTAATCATATTTTGAAGTGTCTCAATACAGTATGCAATCATTAATGCAACTATCAAATACCTTTGCTTTAATTAAATATGGCTCAATCATTTTACTTGCTTCACAGTATGTATCTGGTAATAAATATGCATCTTATTGTAGAAATTGTATCATTTTTAAGTTAGATGTAAAGGCAGATTTGCTCATGGAAGGATGGCAGGTAAATACAGCAAAATTCATTGCTAGCCATTGGAGTAATGTAATGTCTTTATTTGGTGTTCTCTATACAGCAATTCCAGAAGTATATAAACTTTTATTGTATGTGCAAGACCAAGAGTGTGGCCAATCTCCACTTGCTTGATCACAGTCATATTCACCTAAATACTCATCACAATTTGTAAATGTTTCACAAAGTGATTCTGCTTCACAATCTGATATATCATCACTGAAAGAAAAAAAAAAGGATAAATAAACCAAATCACAGATCAGTATTACAATTATGCACTACTTGCAATGGTAAAATGGTTGAATGAGGGCCTGTCCAGTTTGTTATGCATAAAGAAGGAAATGCAATCATGTGTTCCACTCTTTGCTTTCTGTCCCTTTGATACCAATGAAAATGGAAGCTTCAAATGTCAGTGTTTTCAGAGCAAGTGCTGCACTTGAAAGAAATTTTCAGTACCAATCATGGACAGTTTACTCATTGCAAAGTCTGTTCTACATGTATTACTCCCGCCCCTTCCTGGCAACCAGGCATATTCCAGACATGTGCATTAAAATGCACAGTCATGAGCATTGCTGGACTTACCAGCAACTCGTTTGCTCACTGTGCCTTTACTGGTGAAACATATAAATAAATAACTAATATTTTGCACTCCAAATTTCCAATACTTGATAATACTTGGTAGAATAAGACAAAGTAGGCTATAGAGTAAGGCCCATTTAATTGTCTCCCACTCCTAGTGGGGTCCTTTTACCATAGTGTCAGTCACCCATCTGATTTCAAATCAAGTGATTATCTAATCTGCTCTTAAATTGATTGAAACAGGGTGCCATGATATTATTCGTAGGCAGGTAATACCATATTTTAGATGATCTTACAGAAAAGAAATGTTGTCTTTTAACAGTCCTTGCCCTTGAAAAGTATAGCTGTCTCTTAAGCGATCTTAAATTCCTTGCTGGTATGTCTTCGAAGCTGAAACCACATATTTTCATCAAATCCGGATTTTGCAAGATTTTATAGGTCAGAAGTAAATTACCTCTCCTTCTTTGAGTCTCTAGTGAAAACAAACCTAATTCTTTTAATCTAGACCTATAATCTTTGCTTTGAAACTGACTAAGGATTTAGTTAATTTCCTTTGAGTTTTTTCAAGTAAACTAATCTCTTTTTTCAAATAAGGGCTCCATAAAGAAGAACCATAATCAGAGTGCGGTATTACATACAATTTGTATAATTTCATTAAACACTCCTTATCTCTAGTAATAAAGGTTTTCTTTATAGTTCTTAGCAATCTGTTAGTAATATTAGAGATGTGGCGAGTATGGTCAATAGTCGCTAACTCAGTATTTACCCAAATCTCCAAGTCAAGTTCCTTCTTGGAACATTTCAGTGTTTTACCATTGAGTATATATTTATAATTAGGATTTTTTTTCCAAAATGCAACACTGTGCATTTTGATTCATTAAATTCCATTTTATTACATCTTGCCCGTGATTCAATTTGTTCCAGATCTTGGCAAAATTCTAGATAGTTCTGTATAGAGTCCACTTCATGTCCTATCTTGGTATCATCTGTAAATTTTGAAATGACACCCTTTATACCACTCCCCATATTGCTAATGTACAATGAAAACAATACCAGACTGAACACTGATCCTTGGGGTACTCCACTGGAGACACCCTCCTCATTAGACAATATACCATTGATCCTAACATACTGTTTATGTTCTGTGAGCCAATTGTTAATCCATCTAACTATATATTTGTTGATTCCAATACTATTAAGTTTGGATATCAACAAATTGTGGGGTACTGTGTCAAAAGCTTTTCTAATATCCAGGATGATGACATCAGTGGGGATGTTACTGTCTAATTTGTCAATTATGAACTCATGAAAGGACAGAAGGTTAGTCACACATGATAAACCCTTTCGAAATCCATCTTGAGACAAATCCAGAAGATGCAATACCTTCATTTCCTTTTCAATTTTATTTTTTACTATCTCCTCCATCGATTTAGAGCAAATAGAAGTAAGGCTGATAGGCCTAAAATTTGAGACACTAGAGTGACTTTCCTTTTTATGTGTTGGGACTACTATGGCTCTCTTCTAGTCATTGGGAAATAACCCAGATGATAATGATGTGTTAAACAATATGGTAAGTGGATAGGAGAGTGGTTTGGCCAAGTTTTTTTAAGAATAAGACTCAGGTTATCAGGCCATGTGAGGAGGATGCTTTTAAATTTACTAACTCATCAAATACTTCTTCTTGCTGAATTTCAAATAATTGACTACCTTCCATGGAAAACATAAAATCTAAACTAGATGATGGATTGAAAACAGAAGTGAAATAATGGTTAAAATTACTGGCCATTTCGTTAGGGTCTTTAATTGATTTACCATTTTGTACAATTGAGGTAATAGAATTATTTTTTTGTTTATTGGTATGTATACAAGCATATAAACTTTCTAAATCCTTATTGTGAGCCAACTTAACTTCCAGTTTTCTTTTTACTTTTTTAATCAGTTTATGAAGTTTTGCTTGTTCTGCTCTATATAAAATTTGATTTTTATAACAGGGATTATTTTTGAATCTCTTAAATAACTTGTATTTATTGCAAATCTGTTTCTTAATTGATTTATTGAACCACAAATGAATTTTACCTTTGAATGTTATATTTCTTCCTCATAGGTATGAATTTATAAATAAGATCCTGAAGAATTATATTGATTTTATCCCACATTTTCCTTACACTAAGCCCTTTAAAACTTATATTCCAATCAATTTTGTTTAATTCTTCTATTATTTTCACCCAATTTGTATTTTTTATAATCAGAAGTTTTGGTAATAGCTTTTAATTTTAATTTGGACCTTGTACAATCAATATTACACTCAACCATATTATGGTCATTAGTTGCTAGATGACTCTTAACCCTAGTATCAATAATATGATCAACATTATTGATAATAATAAGGTCCAAAATGTTAGCATCCCTAGTAGATTCATTAACCAATTGGTCACAGCCACAGGATGTAATTGTGTCTAATTGATCTTTTTCAAATTCATTTAGACCTGATAACGATTTCCAATTTATACCCAGGGCATTGAAATTACCAACTATTAATACGTCTGCTAAACCAACAACTTCTTTGATTTCCTGTAATATTAATTTATTACTACATGGTTCAGCTGAAGGAGGTCTATAACAGACACCCATATTAATTTGGGAAAATCAGCCAAGTCAAGATCTTTTCACACATGTTGCACTAATGTTGCATTACCTGTGCACAATCACCTATCATTTATTTATTTATTTATTTTTATTATCAATTTATTAACTGGGTAGGGACACTGGGCAAAGCCCTTTTTCAGGTCCAACCCAAAAGACAGGTCAACAGTAACATACAACAGACATTTAACTAAAAAATACAAAGCATTTGGCTAACAATTACATAAATCAATAGATAAATAACATTTAAATTTAACCTTAAATTCCATAAATGAAAAAATACATCTAAGGGAAGAGGGTAAATCGTTCCATAAATTAGCAGCTGATGATGAGAAAGATCAAAAAACAGATTCCTCCTTTTAACTGTAGCCCTCAGAACAGTTCCATGATTTGAACGCAGATTGACCTGAGAATCCCAGATATTTACCAGATAAAATAAAGGGAAATAATTCCTAGCATAAATAGCATGATGTACCAAATTACCAAGTGCAGAGGCAATCTTTAATTTGGGAGATAGCCAACCCAAAGAAGAGTATAAGACACAGTGATGAGTCATTCTGGGAGCATCAAGAACAAATCGACAAATATTATTGTAGACTACGCTCAAAACCCTCCCTTCCCCTCCCTTACACCCAAACCATAATATAAGGAAGGAACATAATCAAAATGAGGTAACAAAGTACCAATTGCAATTGTTCTATGAGATTCCAATGACAAATGAACCTTAAATTTATATAACAAGCCCAATTTTGAGTTTATAGTCCTACCAACAGCCTTTACTTGTGGCAAGAATCCCAGACAAGGATTCAAAAGAATTCCCAAATACTTGAATATGGTAACCTGTTCTATTAAATCACCACATTTGTCAAGTATATGTAAACACAGATTTAACTTAAAATGAGGAGCACTCCCAAATACCATGCACTTGGTCTTTTTTACATTCAAAATCATTTGATTATTTTACAACCAAAGACCAAGTTTATCAAAATCATTTTGTAAACCAATATTAACCAACTCAATATTCTGATTCTGATTATACAAAATCAAGTCATCTGCATAGAGAAGACAATGACTAGCTGAAAAAATCAAAGGAATTTGATTTATAAATATAGAAAATAACAGGGGACCCAAAATGGATCCCTGTGGAACACCTCTGGGATTTAACCGTAAATTAAATAATGAAGGCTCAATAAACACTTGTTGAGTTAATCCCTCTAAAAAGTTCATAAGAAAAGAAACCACCAAAGTAGAAAAACCCAAACTTTCAAACTTAGAACAAAGCAAATTATGATTTATTAAATCAAAAGCCCAGGTCAGGTCCATGAACACTGCCCCCGTAAAACAATCCCTATCACACCCAAGGAGGACGGTGTTTGTGAACCTGACCAAAGCTGTACCTGTACCCCTTCCCTTCTTAAACCCATGCTGCTCCAAGCAAAGTAAACCCTTTAGTTCCAAAAAATAGTTCAACTGTTTAACCACCAACTTTTCTAACATTTTACTTAAGGGATTCAATATTGAAATGGGATGATAATCATCCACTGTATCTGCTCCAGCCTTTTTCAGAATAGGCACCACCCTTGCAACCTTCCAAGAAGAAGGAAAACTTCCAGTTGACAAACATAAATTAAATAAAGAACAAAGAAGTCCTGCAATAAAAGGTGCAACCAATTTAACAAATCTTATATCCAACCCATTACCACAATCACCAAACCTATTGGGTAATTGATGTAATAATCTTAATACTTGAGAGGAATTAGTACAACTGAACTGAAAACCAGGCAAGTCTTCAGGTAAACTAACCAGTGATGGAGCATTTAGATCACTATCACAATTAACAATATGGCCATCACATCCCAGCGCATCGAAAATAAGATCATCAATATTCGTGAATTTAACATTCAACAAATTTGCCATTTGAAAAGAGTCAGTAATCAAGCCATCAGCAGATTTTAAATGGGAAATAGTTGTCCTATCTCTAGGAGATAACAATTCAGTGACAAAATGATATTGACTCTGTCAATGAGGTTGTGCTCCAAAAGGCCGATTTTTAAAATTTGGAGGTAAAAGAACTACAAGTGTCCTGTGTGTTATAGTTTCCAACCATAATGCCCTGCCATGTACAGATTGACAGGCATTAGGGGTGTGGCTTGTGGTTGGCCATAAGGCTCATACCATTCAACCCTTACCCTTCAGCCACTGACAGGCATGATGGTGTGCCTTGGTGTCTTCTGGCCTATCGTTCACACCATTCTCCTATACTGCACTGATCTCATCTTATTTCATTATGGAATGTGGTGAGTATAAGGGCTGAAGACTCCAATGCAAACCATGACACATGGCAGTGTCAGCAGGGTGTTGTCAGATGGAATTGTATGAGCATTATGGCTGATGACCCAAAGCCACACCAGAACGCTTGTCAGTCTGTGCAGGGTGGTGGTGGTGGTGGTTGGAGTTAGTTCTATACTCCACTTCCATTCAAATCATGGATCTCCATAAGTCCTGCAGTCCCAATGACATATATATATATATATATATATATATATATATATATATATATATATATATATATATATATATATATATATCTATCTATCTATCTATCTATCTATCTATCTATCTATCTATATATATATTTGAATGACCCCAATGGTAATTGCTTTCCAAGCATTTTCTCACTCTTGACATAACCACTGGCATCACAAAATGTGCATTAACAGAAGTAGATGTTTCACATCTTCACCAACATTTTAAAATCACATGGTGGCATTTTCAATGATGCATCAAGTCCAAACATTTGCATATTCTGGCGATGTTCCATTATACACTCCCAGCGGATCTCTTGTGAATATACCAAAGCTGCACCCTGTCTCAACAAGAAATGTACCCATGGCATCCACCATGTTTCACTTAATACCCACAATGGTGATGACAGGCGCATCCACATATGTGGATGGACAATGTTACATATACTGAGCACTAAACATGCTAATGGGATCATTATACATGCATTTCTCAAAGTGGACATTTACATGTCATTATGTACCCATTAGAATGCTGTTGGCAGTGATGCTCATGGAAGAATGCACATGATGACTGCACCCCACTCCGCTGTTGGTGGAAATGTTTAAACACCACAGCACCATTTCCATACTGTAGCTGCTTAATCCTGTCCCATTCCCAGGTCCTGTGTCATAAAATAATCCATCCCATCCCCTTTTTACATCCTTTAGTGTCCACCATCCCGTACTGATTCCTGTTTCCACTGTAAGACACCCAGACCCCTTTTACTGACCGTACTGCACCACAACAACACCCCTACCACTGTGACAACTCACATCCCACCACATTCTCATCCAAGCATGGCCTATTGGCCAAGAAGCAGGTGGTCAGCACAGCACATCTGCACACCTCCACAACTGCATTATTAAATTATCCATTTTTACAGATTGCTTACAATGTAGATTATGCATTGAAGACTCTTCCTGTAGAAACATAGAAGTTGATGACAGATAAGGACCGCAAGACCCATGCATTCTGCCCATTTCTTTTCCCACCTTATGAATGTGCCATTGGCTCTGTCAATGGCCTGTCTATTCATACTCATCTGTACTAAAACATAGAAACATAGAAACATAGACTTTGACGGCAGATAAGGACTGCTTGGCCCATCTAGTCTGCCCATTTCCCTACCTACAGGATAGGCCGCAGATCCTAGTTAACCAATAGCCTATTTCTTCCTACCCCCCACAAGAATTGCCTTATGTCTGTCCCATGCATTCTTGAATTCTCCCACAGTTTTAGACCCCACAACCTCCTCAGAAAGGCTGTTCCATGCATCCACTACCCTCTCTGTGAAATAATACTTCCTCACATTGCCCCTGAACCATCCCCCCTTCTTTTAATTGTGTCCCCTTGTTCTTGCACATCTCTTTTTCTGAAAGATGCTACCCTCTTGGACTTTGTTGATTCCACTGAGGTACTTAAAAGTTTCTATCATGTCCCCCCTCTCCCTTCTTTCCTCAAGGGTATACATATTAAGCTCCTTTAGTCTCTCCTCATACACTTCTCTTGCAGACCATGCACCATTTTAGTTGCCCCTCTCTGGACTGCCTCTATCCTGTCTATGTCCTTGTGGAGATGGGGTCTCCAGAACTGGACACAGTACTCCAGATGGGGTCTCACCAACTGTCTGTACAGAGGGATAACAACTTCCTGTTTTCTGCTGCTGATGCCTCTCCTTATGCATCCCAGTATACCCCCAGCCCTCCCTACTGCCTTCTCACATTGCTTGCTAACCTTAAGGTCATCTGATATGATTACCCCCAGGTCCCTTTCCTTTATTGTTGTTGTTACTACCTCCCCCCATTGTGTATTCTTCCCCTGGGTTCTTGTTTCCCAGGTGCATTATTTTGCACTTCTTTGCATTGAATCCTAGCTGCCATACTTCTGACCATTCCTCCAACCTTGCCAAGTCCCGTCTCATTGTTTCCATGCCTCCTTGTGTATCAACCCTGTTGCAGATCTTTGTGTCATCTGCAAAGAGGCATACTTTTCCTTCCAGTCCCTCTGCAATGTCACTTATGAAGACATTAAAAAAGGACTGGACCCAATACTGAACCCTGCAGTACCCCACTAGTAACCCCTTTTTCTTCAGAGTGGACTCCATTTACAATTACCTTTTGTGTCCTGTTGTCCAGCCAATGTTTTACCAAGGCTACCACCCTGGGACCCACTCCCAGGATGGTTAATTTGACTATTAATCTTTTGTGTGGGACTGTGTCAAATGCCTTACTAAAGACTAGGTAGGCCATGTCCACAGCCCCTCCCTGGTCTACTACTTTGGTCACCCAGTCAAAGAACTCTATTAAATTCGTCTGACTTGACCTTCCCACTGTGAACCCATGCTGCCTTGGGTCCTGTGCCCCACTGGCCTCTAGGTACTCAACTATTCTTTCCTTCAGAAGTGACTCCATCACTTTCCCTACCACAGAGGTCAGACTGACAGGTCTGTAGTTTCCTGCCTCTGTCTTGGACCCACTTTTGTGAAGGGGAATCACATCCGCCTTCCTCCAGTCTTCGGGTACCACACCATCCTCCCATGATTTATTAAAGAGAGTAGCTAGTGGTTTCACTAGTTCCCTAATTATTTTAGAATTCTGGGTGAATTCCATCAGGCCCCATTGCTTATCCACCTTCAGTTTTAGGAGTTCTTGCAGAACCCTTCCTTGTGGAAAGGACTGGGATCGACCCCTATCAAGAGTGCTTCTGTTAATTGGATTAGGCACTTCCCCCTCCTCTTTTGTGAATACTGAGCAGAAATATTCATTCAGTATCCCTGCTTTTTCACTGTCCCCCTCTGCACACCCACGGTTCATTCTATTAAGCCTTACTATCCCTCCCTTTGTCTTTCTACGCTCGCTGATGTACCTATAAAAGGTTTTATCCCCCTTCTTAACCGAGTCGGCTATCTTTTCCTCAGTTTGGGCCTTTGCTATTCTGACTCCCCTCCCAGCTTCCTTCTGCCTTAACTGATACAGCTCTCTGTCCTGCTTCTTCTGTGTTTCCTTATACTTCCGGAATACTATCTTTTTCTTCCTGACTTTCATAGCCACCTCTTTTGAGAACCATAATTGCTTTTTCTTTCATTTTGATTTGTTTATTTGCGTCACACAAAGGCTTGTTGCCTCTGTGATGGCAGTTCTGATGATTCCCCATTGTTGCTCCACACCTCATTCTAGCTTGTTTGCTAGTGCTTTTGTGAGGCACTCTCCCATCTTGCCAAAGTCAGCCCTCCTAAAGTACAGTACCCTCACTTTTGTATGGCTTGACCCTGTAGCTGAGTTTAATGTGAATCACACTGTTTGATGGTCACTTGTTCCCAGATGGCAACCCACTTCTAGATCTGAGATCCTCTCACTGCCCCCGCTTGAGAGTATGAGGTCTGAGATTGCTGCCTCATGAGTGGGTTCCAAAACTAGCTGTCTGAGGCCTGCCACCTGTAGGGCATCAAGAATGGCCCTGCTCTTGGATGTGGCTGCAGTAAATGTGCTCCAGTTAACATCTGGCATATTCAGGTCTCCCATCAGCAGTATCTCCTCTTTCTCTGCCATTCTAAGAATGCCTTCTATCATATTCTTGTCCATTCCTTCCCCTCCCCCTGACATGGGGGTCTGTACACAACCCCTGTGTGGATTGTGGTGCCCTTTCCAGTCTCCAAGATGACCAACAGTGCCTCTTCTCCTCCCTGTTTACTCTTTTGTTCAGTTGCTTTTATCCCTTCTTTTACACAGAGAGCTACTCCTCCCCCTCTTCTCTCTTACCTGTCTCTCCTGTAGGTTATGTACCCTGGTATGTTAACATCCCAGTGATGGTTCTCTGTGTACCATGTTTCTGTGACTGCTATGATATCCAGGCATCCCTCTTCCATCAAGGCCACCAGCTCAGGGAGCTTGTTGCCCAGACTATGGGCATTGGTACTCATTACCCTCCATTTCCTGATGGCCTTACTCCTTTTTGCCCCATCCCTGTCCTTATTGCCTTTGTCACTTTCTCCATTTACCCCTTCCCTTCTCCCTATTGACACCTCTATGTTGGTGTTTACCGCACTTACTACTGTGATTTTTTTGGGGGGCTAGGATTTACCTGCTTCTTTCCAGTGCCTCCCCCCTTGCCTAGTTTAAATGCTTGCCAATGAAGCATTTAAACCTATCACCTAGGATCCTGGTTCCCCTCCTGGACAGATGCAGCCCATCATGCCAGTATAGGCTTGCATCACTCCAGGTAGACCCCCAGTCCCCAATGAAGCCAAATCCCTGAGCTCCACACCAGTTTTTCAACCACTGATTGAATCCCATAGTGCAGAACACCCTAGCCTCTCCAATGCCATAGATGGGCAGCACCTCTGAGAAGGTTACCGTGCGGGCTACTTGTCTAAGGCCCCTCCCCAATTCCACAAACTCTTCCTGCACTTCTCTAATCCCTTTCTTAGCCAGGTCATTTGTCCGTAGGTGGACAATGACATCCATCTCCTTCCCCTGTGTAGCTGCTCTGGCAATCCTGAAGATTCGCTCCCTGTCCCTCCAAGCCATGGTGCCAGGCAGGCACCTTACCTCCCTCCCCCTCTCCCCTTCCTCCCCCAGTTCTACCTTCCTAACAATGAACTCCCCCACCAGGAGTTGTTTCCTTCCCCTGTGGTGTCCTCTGCCACCCTCCTGTGGGTCTCCTTTGTGGAGATTCCCAGCATCCTCCTTGGTCTCCACTGCAGGTGCCTCCATAGAGGAACCACACTTTGCCTGAATGGCATAGGAATTGTGGAGAGGTACAACTGGAGGGATGCACCTCTGTTCCACCATCCTCACCCTCCCTGAGCCCACTGTGATCCAACCACTCCTCTTCCTTGGCAACCTCTGAGGCAACGACAGTGGCACTGGTGATCCCTGGATGGAAGAGGAGGTCCCACAAATCCTGGCCAACTCAGCCTGGAGATGAGCAATCTTCTCCTTCAGCCCAGAGAGGTGCCTGCAGATGGGACAATGCCACATCCTCCAGAACGTCTCCCAGAAGACTGCTGCTACACAGCCACTGCACTGCACCACTCCCATCATGTCTTATTTCTGGCCCCTTAACTGTTTGCAATCCTTACTCTTTCCTCTTTTTTTTTCTCTTCCTCCTTACTTTCTGCCTGTGTAATTTTTAAGTTACTGATTGTCCAGTTCTGAGACAAGAATATCCTATATTTCTCAGTAGACCCCTTACTTGCTCAGAGGCAGACCTCCAGAAGCTAGAGGGGGCCGGAGAGCTACTCTTTCCCTTCTTGGATGGTAGATCTTTGGTGGTTCCATGATCACTCACTTCCTGCTCCCAAACAGGAAGTTCCTGTTGTCAGTCAAATCCTGTGCCTATAAAAGTAGAACTAGCTGAGGGTGGAGGGAAGGGAAGGAGGGCAATATAGTCCCAGTAGAGAAGTCCAGTCACAAAGCAGTCCTTTCTCCTGGTGTCTTCTGCCAAGCTGCTAGCAGAATCTTTCTAAGGCAGTCTTTAAATGTAGCTTCCTTCTAGCTAAGCCACTCCCCCTACTTACTAGATCTTTCTACAAGTAATTAATACCTCACAGCTATCAAGTCCTTTCAATCACCTGAGATTTACACCTAGATAACTGTTCAGATAACCATTCAGTTCAGTTAACTCAGACAAACAGACACTTCTTTTTGTTTAGTTTGTTAGTTTTTTTTTACCCTAAATTAAAGGTCCAAGTACAAGAGTTCTACTTCTTTAGTCACAGCAGAGAAGTCCAATCACACAGCAGTCCTTTCTCCTGTTGTCTTCTGCCAAGCTACTAGCAGAATCTTTCTAAGGCAGTCTTTAAATGTAGCTTCCTTCTAGCTAAGCCACTCCCCCTACTTACTAGATCTTTCTATTGCTCCCTTATGTCTATCCCATGCCTGTTTGAAGCCCTGCACTGTATTCATATCCACCACTTCCTGAGGTAGGCTGTTCCATGCATCCACCATCCTTTCTGTGAAAAAGAACTTCCTCACATTACCCCTTAAACAGCCTCCCTCTAATCTCATGCTGTGCCCTCTTGTCCTGCTATTTTTCTTATATTGAAACATGTTACACTCTTTCAACTTGTTAATGCCTTTAAGGTGTTTGAATGTTTCAATCATATCACCTCTCTCCCTCCTTTGCTCCAGGGTATACATATGGCCTGGATATTCAAACTACGCCATTCAGGCGCAAGCCCTTGCGCTGCTCAAAATAGTTGCGCGGTGTGTGCGGGGTGATATTCAAAGGGTTGGCTATTGCGCACTCAGCTGAACTCTAACTCACCAACACTTTCGCATGGTGCAGTGGAACTTTGCGCCACCCAAGTTGCCAGAGATGAGCATTAAACTTGCGGTGGTGCAAGTACCATTGCGCCATGCTCAAATTTCCGATATTCAAAGGTGACATGCAAATGGGGCCATAATTTATGCAAAGGCGCGGGGGGCCATTGCATCTGTTATGGCCCCATTTGCATACCATTTACATGTAGGTGCACGATCATAGGACTTGCTCTAACCCACCCCTGCCCAGGCAGCAGCCATCGAGAACAACGCACAATGCAGCCGATCGCGGAGCGGTCCGGGTACATGAACACCCCCCACACACATCTCCCACAGCCAATCATGGGCATAATGTCCATATGAACCCCCCAATTAACCCGATCGCGGGCAGAATGTAACCCCAACCCAAATATCTCCCTGGTGGTCCAGTGGACCGTAAAACCCGATCGCGGGCAGAATGTCCATCACAGCCCCCAAAATCTCCCTGGTGTCTAGTGTCCCCCACCCACCCACCCAGAAGCCCCTCCACCCGCTCCCCCCGCGGCGGCCAGGTGATCACCACCACCGCCTGCCGCCCGCCGCCCGCCCGACTGACTGTCGGTGGGGCTGCCGCCCATTGGTGCCCAGGCTACAGCCAATGGGCATGCAGCCATACCGTACATGACAGTCCAGATTTGTGAATGATTGGGTGGGTGGGGGGACACTAGACACCAGGGAGATTTTGGGGGTTGTGATGTGACATTCTGCCCGCTGGCAGCTACGGTCCACTGGACCACCAGGGAGATATTCGGCTGGGGTTACATTCTGCCCGCGATCGGGCACTGGGGGCTCATACACGCTATGCCCACGATCGGGCTGTGGGAGATGTGTGGGGGTGTTCATGTATCCTGACCGCCCGCTATCGGGCTGTGGGAGATGTGGGCGGGGAGGGGTTCGGTTACACTATGCCCGCGATCGGGCTGGTGGGGGGGCACAGGGACCGAGTTGGGGCCAGCCAGGGTGGCAGCTGCTGTGTTGCGCCCTGCAATGCAGCAGCTCACCTGTGGGTGGCCTCAACTTGCGCCTTTTTTTGGCTCAAGCTCAGCGGGCGCAGGTTGGTGTGTGTACCAACCTGCACAACCCGACTGAATATCGGGTCTGCAGGTTATGCATGGATCCTCCCCTCCTGTTGAGCATGCATTCATTTGCATTGCTCTCTTGCGCAACTTGTTACCAGTGGCGTAACTGCCTCCTGCTGAATATCGCAGAATGGCGCATTTTGGACTTGCTCATGCGCAACCCTGTTGCGCATGGCGCAACCCTTTTGAATATCCAGGCCACTGAGTTCAGTTAATCTGTCTTCATATGTTTTCTGACGCAGTCCCTGCACCATTTTGGTTGCCATTCTCCGGACTGCCTCAATTTGGTTAATGTCCTTGTGAAGGTGTGGCCTCCAGTACTGCATGCAGTACTCCAGATGGGGCCTAACCAGTGTCTTGTAAAGAAGGGATTATTACCTCCCTCTTCTGACTTATGATACCCCTACTAATACACCTCAACATCCCTCTAGCTTTACCTACTGCTTTAGTGGTCTGCTTGAATGATTTCAGGTCATTGGTGAAAATGACACCCAAGCCTCTTTCTTCCCTTGTGACTGCCAGCAACTCCCGTCCCAGCCTATAGGTGGCTTCAGAGTTTCTCTTCCCCATGTGCATGATCTTGCATTTCTTTGCGTTAAACCCCAGCTGCCACTCTTCTGACCATTTGCTAGTTTATCCAGATCTCTTCTCATTCTGCCCACCCCATCTGGATCATCTACTGTGTTGCAGATCTTGGTGTCATCTGCAAACAGACAAACATTACCCTCTAGTCCATCTGCAATGTCACTGATGAAGATATTGAAGAGGACTGGCCCCAGAACTGACCCCTGAGGTACCCCACTTATGACTTGCATCTCTTCTGACTGTATACCATTTACCACCACTCTCTGTTTTCTGCCCGTCAACCAGTTTGCCACCCAGTTGACCAACATCTGACCCACCCCAAGTCTACCCAGCTTATTAATTAATCTTCTATGGGGAACAGTATCAAAAGCTTTGCTGAAGTCAAGGTAGGCGACATCAACTGCTCCCCCTTGGTCCACCACTCTGGTTACCCAGTCAAAGAAATTTATGAGATTAGTTTGACAGGACCTTCCTTTTGTAAACCCATGCTGTCTTGGGTCCTGTGCTCCTATGGATTAAATGTATGTTGTCCAAAGTAGAGACAATATGCTGACCTGACTACATAGCATTATGTCTAGTAATGTGCAATGTGTGTATAAATACAAATCTCATAGTGACCTACTGATATACACTACAGTTCTCTCCACACCAAATTAGTTATCTCAAATGTTATGATTTATCATGTACTTGACTTTTCAGTGCCGTACTGCAGAGATTCTGAATCCAGAAAATCTTTTCTTGGATCATTGGCTTGTTTCTATTTTGATTGTCCTTTTCATCTGAAGTGTCATTTTCAGCCATGTCCTCACAACTGTAGTGTTTTATAGAGGATTCTCGATTTTCATTTGTACCATTTTCATCTGAGGATTCATTTTCAGCCATGTCCTCATAAGTGTTTTGTTTAATCGAGGAATCTTGACTTTCATTTGTACCATTTTCATCTGATGTTTCATTGTCATCTGATGTTTCACTTTCATCTGATGTTTCATTTTCAGTCATGTTCTCAGAAGTGTAGTGCTTCATTGAAGATTCTTGATTTTCATTTGGACCATATTTCTTGTATGCATAGTTATAGTTCTGGTATCCACTGGGTCACACACCCATCTGCATAAAGTGCACCACGTCATCTTTTTGATGGCATTTTACGGTAAATGTCCTACAAATGTTTAATGTACAGAAAGCATATATTAATTGTTAAGAAACTGCAATATGCATAATCCAAAATTTGATTACCACTGACAACATTTGTTCTTAATTCTATATGTCTCGGTCTTCATCATATTTGTTAAACACGTTTCTCATAATGCTCCCAATTTACAAGTACAATACTCTCTTTTCCACATTCTTCCCCCCTCCTGCAGATGGGGTATGTAAGCAATAAGACATGGTAGGGTGTGCATTGAACAGATATTAATGAACGCCCAGTTGTGTAGTGATTGACAAGGACACAGGCCAAGTGTCTTCACCCCTTTGTGAACATTCATATCTGTTCTATGCACAGCCCACAGTGTGTTATTGCACATGTAAAAGTGGCTATTCAAACAAAAAATGATGTTATAAAAACCTATGTAAAGCTGGGATTAGTATGATATGCTGGACAGGCTAGACCAGAAAGTGTCAAAGATTATGAAGGTTCATATAATGTTTAGAGGTGATGTGAATGGAGTTTGCCCCTTTAAAGGGCAGACCAGGTTGTCCTGATGCACCCCTTCCCCCATGCTTAAAATGGTTGTGCTCAGAAGGGGGGGAGGAAGGGGAGGGGCTAAGGGGCCAGAACAATGGGCAGACAAACAGGAAGGGGAGGGAAATAGGGAGGTACTTAAGGGACAGCACAAGGGGGCCTCAGCCACTTTTGCTGGAGTTTTGATCTTTCAGAACTGCAGCACATCAGATTGGCATCAGAGTAGGTTGGGTGGATTTAGTTCGGTAAGCAGTAACAGATTTTTCCAAACTTTAATGGTAGAGTGATAAAGACTAGGACATAGTGCCTTAGGTAATTTTGAACAGATTATTTATTTATTTAGCTTTTGTTTACCGGGTAAGTACACTAGATAAGTATTATGCCTATTTTCAGGAACGACCCGGGAGAATACAACAAAGGGATACAGATAACTGTACATAAAGGTTGCAGGTACATCATGACAAATATAATGAGACATATGGGAAATAAGGTACATCATTGACTAATAAGAGTAACATACAGGAGTAGAACACTATCCAAAGGAATGGTAGGTCATAATATAACTTATAACTTAAACTTATAACTATATAGTTTAGCACCCCAGGGCATGGAGGTTCATAGACAATCTTCCACTAAGTCATCATGCATTAAGACATATAGATTAAGACAGGACCAGGATGCACGAGAGTGGGCAGTCCAACTTATGATCATGGTGCAATGCTGTGGACAAAAAAGGTATACCCAACAGTCAGAAACCCAGGGAACTGAAAAGAGTTTAATGGGATCATTGTGGTCCTTAAGAAGTATCAAGCAGCTTCAGTGAAGGCAGCTTGGGGCAAGTATGACAAATAGTTTAGGATTCCCCTAGGGAGGCTTGGGGCAGTCACACACAGAGGCTAGTTTCAGGTAGCCCCACAGGGAGTTACGAAAACTCTGATAGGAGGGGGCCAAGCGGATGTCACCAGGGAGGGAGTTCCAAAGTCTGGGTGCACTAACGGCAAAATCTCGATCCCCCATGAGGGTACGGGTGGAGGGGACTTTGAGCATCCCCGAGGCCTGAGACCTGAGATGGTAGGGGATAGCGTCCATTTGTGGTAGGAGCAGGGCTAGCTCCTGGGGGATGCCATTTCTGATCACTTTCCCCGAGAGGCACCCAACCCTGAAATCAAGGTATCTGGCTAGGGAGAGCCAGCAAAGTTGATCATAAAGCTCACATTGGTGGGTGAGACGGGGGGCAGTCAGAGCAAAACAGCAGATGCTGTTATGTGCTGTGTACCACCGAGTGAGATGAGTTTTTGGGGATCGAGCAAATAGGTGCAGACCATAGCTGAGCGAGGGAAGAAGTACTCCTCTCACAAGGGCAAGTCTGGCCGCCGGTGTAAGGTTGTACTTGGCCCTGTAGGCCAGGCCTAGTTTACAGTTCACTGCCCTGCAGATACTAAGGATATGGCTCCCCATGTCAAGTTGGGGGTCAAGTGTTACCTCTAGGTATTTGATAGAGGTCACTACCGGTAGTGGGGGTTCATCGGCACTGGTGATGTTTAGCAAGGCCGACGAGGCTTTGATTTTGGCCTTGGAGCCAAAGAGCATAGCCTGTTTTTTTTTCAGGTTCAGGACCAGTTTATGATTGGTAACCCAGGACCAGATATTGTTAAAGTCATGGGACAAGCACTGGTTTAGAGTGGCGGCATCCTGGGAGTGAGCCAGTATCACCAAGTTATCTGCGCACAAGGTGGCACTACAGCTGGTTGTCACCTTGGGTAGTTGATTGATAAAGAGAGAGAACAGGAGGGGGCCCAGTACCAAACCCTGGGGGACTCCAGAGGTCACCGGTAGGGGCTCGGAGAGGATTTTATTGAAGCAGATCCGTTGCTTTCAACCATGCAGGTAGCCTGGAAACCATTGCATAGCATAGGGGGAGAGCCCAAGTGACCACAACTGTGAGCCAAGCAGTTTATGGTCAACGAGGTCAAAGGCTTTGGACAAGTCAATGAATATGGCACCAGAGAGTTTACCCTGGTCCATGGCTGTTCTGATGCTTGATGTTACCGAGATCAAGGCTGTGGTGGTACTATGCCCCTTTCGAAATCCGTGTTGGGCCGGGGACAGCAGCTCATGGGAGTGGATGTACTCCGAGAGCTGCTCAGCCACTATCTTTTCAAGGAGCTTGCTAAGGGATGAGAGAATAGCAATCGGACGGTAGTTATCCAGTGATTTAGGATTGCCCTGCTTCAGAACAGGGACAATCCTTGGATTAGCCGGATTAGCCTCAAAAATAAAATAAGAGTAATAAATGAGAAGAAGCTGCCCTTGTAGGACATGGCTAGTTTGTTCTCTGACCACAAAAGGTAAAAGTTTGGTGTGGTTTGGTTCTTGTGGAGCCATTAAAAAAAAAAAAGGTGGAAACAATTGGGTAAAATCATCAGATTGAGTACTGGTCTGCCTGCCCCCCATTTTAAGAATTGTGGTAATGAAAATGCAGGGCTAAGGGCAAGAGTGGTGCCTGAGTGAGTTGAAACAGATTTGTGGTGATTGATAATGCTAGAAAGAGGTCAGAGGAGGCGCAAGAACAACACACCGAGGACATGGAGTTTTCGGTTGCTGGGGGCAGGCTCCCGAGTCCCCAGGGCATTAGCAGTGGTGATAAGGAGAGCGAGAGCACCGCATGGGCTGTGTTGTAACTGTTGGGCCAGACAGAATGCCCGTTGTTGTAGGGAGAAGGTCCGAGGGACCAGGGTAAGGCAGCGGGTAGAGTGGAGAGTGAGGCAAGGGGGGGGCGAGAGTGCCACGTGTTCCGGGCGTATGTTTTTAAAAATGCTGTTTCCGTGTTTACACTGTGCCTGCTTTTTCTCCTCAACAGATAACAGGGCAGGTAGAGAGGAGAGTGAAGCAAGGGGGGGAGAGTGCCACCTGGTCCGGGCGTGTGGTTTTAAAATGATGTCCGATTGTTTTCTGTGCTTTACAACTTGACTGCTTTTGTCCTCAGCAGATAACAGCATAGTCGCCCGTATGGTCAAAGGCAGGAGCAGTAATTATTCGTTTTCTTCTTGCCCGCGATGTTTAAGGGGCTGCTGGAACAATAGGGCAGTGTTTTTACTGAAGGGGTTCACTTTGCAGCAATTTTGTATAAATTTCTGCAGGTAGCGTAGGGAGGAAGCAAGCGAAGAGCCGTAAGTGGGGGGGTGAGATGGCCACGTGCCACGGGTTCCGAGGTTGTGTCTTCAGATAAGCAGGGCAGTCGCCTGTCTGGGAAAAGGGAAGTGCAGCAATTGTCCATTTTTTCTTGCCTGTGATGGTTAAGGGGAAGTGTTGAAGACTAGGGCAGACGACTTAATGACTGGGTGGCACGTTGTAGCATTTTTTTTAACTGTTTCGGTATCGTGATGACTGGGTTAAGGGGTTTGTTTGCCATAGGATTAAGGGCTTGAGGAGCAGGCCTAGCGGAGGATAGACAGCGTGACGTCACAAGCCAAATTTTTGCAGGCAATATGAGCAGGGCATTGAATGGTCAAAAGCGAAAAAGGGGGTTTGGAGGCCTGACAGGGGCTGTGAGGCTGGGAGGAACCAGAAGGACAAGAGAGGGGTAGCGCAAGGCATGCGCTACATGGGGGGGAGGGGGGTCTCGGCATGCGCGTGCACCCACTAATTCAGCTTTTTACTTGGTGAGGTCGCACGCCACAGAAGTAGCATTTACCAAATCTTTGGGGAGGGGCTAAGGGGACAGAATGAAAAGGTATGGCAGCGATGCACCCACTGTTGCTGGGTGGATATGTTATGAAGGCCTGGGGTTTTGTAAAATGACTCTTATCAGGTTTTCTTCTAAAGCCGAGGCACCGGGTCATGAAACTGAGGGTTGATGGCCTGATGAGCACCATGGATGTTAAATCATGAGGGAGTAATAACTTCACAAGGGCGGGGGGGTTTTTGGGTTTGGGCCTGCATTTGGCAATCTGAGAGCAGGTTGTTATTGGTACCTCCCTAATGGGGGTCGGCCTCACAGAATACAGCATTTGCAATATTCAGCCCACTAATAGCAGCACCTTGGGGTTTAGTCTAGAGATTGGTAGAGAACATAGCGTGAGGGACGGCCTGGCACATGCAAAAAAACAAAACAAAAAAAAACAAACAAACAAAGGAAAGCGAAGGCAGGGGACGAGACCCTATTCCCTTTGCAAAACAGAGGGGATTACCAAGAGCGATGCCAAAGGGATGACGATGGGCCAGTGAGCAGCGCCTGGGTTAAGAAGAGAGGTTAAACGGGGGGGGGTGGGTTGTTTCTTGATGATCAGTGGGAAGCCCCGAGGCAGACAGCAAGTGGGGACTTGCTAGAAACAGAGAAGGGAGGACCGGACGGGTCACAAATGAGTGACAGAGAGTGGCAAGAATCTGGTCAAGAGAGAATGGGGTCTTGACTGATGGCCAGACTGCGGAACAGGGTGGGGGGGTACAGCCGAAAGTAAAAGTGTTCCGGATGGTACAGTTATACAATTAACCTTGTTTTCCTCTGGTAATTGTTTTCACAGGGTAAAGAGAAAGAGGACAATAGCACCAAAGAAGAGCAGGCCATCAAAAAGAGGAGGCTTACAAGGCTATAATGGAATTGGTGGAGAAAGCAAACAGGATGTGGGAGCTGGTGGAGGGAGAGGAACCAGGGAGACCCGGGTGCAAGAGAAAGGTGGCCGAAGGAAAAGGCGGCAAGGAAAAACAACCAGCCAGAGGGATGCGTGGTCCCGGGAAGGCACCGCCGGTGGTAGCGGGGCCGGCCAAGACGGTGGATCCATTACCCCTGCAGCCTACGGTCACTGTGTCACTGGTCCCCCACCCAGATCAGGGTGGCATCCCTCTGGTTGACCCCAGTTGCGATGCCCAGAATGGTTTGCTCCCTCCACAAAACCCAGCAGCTCACCCCCCTCCTCAGCTGCTGGGAGAAGCAAGAAGGACCTTGGAAGACTCCAGGCAGGATGGCCCGGACAAGGTCACAGGTAATACATCCAGTGCAGTGGGGGACAGTATAAAAGAATATATAGGGCAAATTATAACGACATTAGGGGCAGGCGGTATAGGGCAGATGGAATCGGCACTGGCAGAGATCAGGATGGAGAAAGAAGGGACAGAATAGAAGGAACAGGAAACGGAGAGTGAGGGAAAAGGGACAAGAGAGATAGGCGCCCTTGGAATGAGGATAGCGAGCATGTGTTGCTGACCACGAAGGAAAAAATTTGGAAAGGGGAATATGTGGACATATTCACCTTGGTGAGCCGTGAGGCTGCCGCCAAATATAAGGAAGCTGAGGGCATAGGTAAGAGTGAGATGGCAGCGGCTATAGTGCTTTTAGGGAAGAAAGAGGAAGATAAGTTCACAAAAGGGAAGACTTGGGATAGATAGTTCCTAGGTTTTGCTACTTTCTCAGCCATTGTCATGGAAAAGAGGCCAGAGTTAGGCATCCCGCTCATTACCTATTCCCTGATAATTCAGAAGGCAAAGGGCGGGATGGGGTGGTTATGCTATGATGAATCCTTTCGGCAGAGAATGGCAACGTTTGGGAATGTGAGATGGGACACCAAACGGATAGATCTATGGATGGATTACATCACGGATCAGTCCACGCCCAAAGGGGAATGGAGCAAGAAGGGTTTTGGGACCCAGAGATGCTGCTGGGTGTATAACAGAGCTTTTTGTTCCTGGCCTCAATGTCGCTTTCGGCATGCATGCTCAAGATGCGGGGGAGGCCACCCAGCAAGCAAATGTAGAACGGTATGGGGCCAAGGGGTACAAGGGCACGGAGGGCAAGGAACAGGTCAACAGCTTTTTAGAGAGGGTCAAGGTTTTAGAGGCCAGACATGGAACAGGGGAGGATGGGGAAGGGGGAACACGAATAGGGAGGGACAGAGCTGTTGAAGGTTGAGAGGTCAGTCAGGAAGAGATAGAAGGAAAAAGGGGTAAGGGTGGGGGATGGGATAAGGAACAGTTTGGGATGGCCAGAACCCCCATCAAAGCAAAGGCATGGACAGGTTATGTGGACAAATATCCAGACACAAGAGTGCGGGATATGATTTTGAAGGGTTTTAGCACTGGGTTTTCATTACAGTTTACGGGACCTAGGTGAGCAATGGAGGCCAGCAATCTAGGATCAGTGAAAGGGAAGGAGGAGGAGGTACTGAGACAGAAGATAAAGGAGGAAGTAGCAGCAGGTAGGGTAGAGGACCCGTTTGATAACCCCCCATTGCAGAGCATACAGATCTCACCATTGGGTCTGGTACCCAAGAAATGGGAAGGGGAATACAGAGTGATTCACCACCTGTCCTATCCAGAAGGGGAGTCAGTGAATGATTTCATCAGTGAGGAGCACAGTAGGGTGACTTATGCGACACTAGAGGATGTGGTATGGATGATCCGGGCCACAGAGGAGGCATGGATGGCTAAAACGGACATTGAGTCTGCTTTCAGACTGCTTCCGATCAGGAGGGAAGACTGGGATCTATTGGGTTTCAAAAGCGGGGGAAGATACTATTTTGACAAAGCAATGCCAATGGGTTGTTCCACAGCATGTGCTACATTTGAGGCTTTCAGCACCTGTTTGCAGTGGATATTTCAAGAAAAAATGGGTTATAGGATGGTCATACATTGTCTGGATGATTTCCTATTCATTGGAAGAGGAAAAAGGGAGACACAAATAACGCTGGGTAAATTCCAGGAATTGTGTCAGGAGTTGGGGGTACCACTAACCCCGGAAAAGACAGAGGGGCCCAGCAGGGTTATAGAATTTTTGGGGATTGAGATAGATGCCCCGAATGAGGTATTTAGACTACTGGATAAGAAAGTCAGCAAGCTGAAAGAACTAATACAATTGCACACCAGCAGGAGACGGGTTCAGCTAAAGCTGGTACAACAAGTGCTGAGGCACTTGAACTTCGCCTGCAGGGCCATCAGGCCAGGGAGGACATTCACAAAGAGGTTAGCCAGGGCTACAGCAGGGGTCACCAGATCGCATCACTGGGTAGACTTGACGCGAGGGGTTAAGGAGGATTTTAAGATTTGGGGTGCTCGTTCTGGCAGGAAGAATGGCTATACAACACAGTTCTCTATCTATACACAGATGCGGCTGGGGGACTGGGCATGGGGGGGTACATGAGAGGTAGATGGTTTGCAGAACCCTGGCCGGCCAGTTGGGTACAGGATGGGAAGGTGAGAGACATTACATTGCTAGAGATCATGCCCATATGGGCGTGTACTTTGGTCTGGGGGGAGGAATTATGGGATCAAAAAGTAACTTTTTGGTGTGACAATAGAGCAGTGGTAGATGTGCTGAACAACAGGGGAGCCAGCTCGGACACAGTCATGCAGGTATTACGACGTTTAGTTTTAAGGGCATTGCAACTGAACATGTCATTTAGAGTGCAACACATAGAAGGGGTACACAACACTCTGGCTGACAGCCTTTCCCATCTGCAGCTGGACCATTTTCGGAGGCTGGCACCAGCAGCAGAAGAATTAAAAACACCCATACCAACGAACATCTGGGACGTTGGCAGGAAGGATCAGAATGGTTGTTTCGCAGCTCATGGGCGCCTCGGACTCTGAGGGCCTATGACGGGGCCTGGTGGGTGTTTCAAACATTCAGGGCAGAGCACCAGATGGAGGTAAGTAGGCCACTCACAGAGGAACAGTTGGGAATGTTCACAGTGGAACATTGGTGGAAAGGCATAGCCCACACCACAATGGGAGTTTATCTGGCTGGGATTAGTCTTATCTGCAGTCTGAAAGGGTGGAGGGACCCGACAAAAACATTGCACATCAGAAGAATGATGCAAGGATGGAGCAGGTTGAAACAAGGACCAGCAGATAGTAGGAGGCCTATAGGGGAGCAATGGCTTATAAAGCTGAATGAGGTGCTCCCAGCAATATGCAGATCATGGAATGAGGCCCAGCTGTTTCACACATGTTCGCAAGTGCCATGAGAGTGAGTGAGGTGGTAGGCCATGGGAGGGAAGATGAGGAAGGGGGGGCTAGACTGGGATTACATAACCTGGGGGGTGACTGAGATACAGATCAGGATTAGAAGGTCTAAGACAGATCAAGGGGGAAAAGGTTGCATGGTGACGCTAAAAAGTCAACCAGAAGGCTCAATATGCCCGGTACAGGCGCTGTGGGTTTTCGCCGCAGAGCAGGGGAGCAGGACAGGAAAATTATTTCTACACGGGGATGGGAGAAGGGTGACTGGCTACCAAGTCATGGCAATACTGAAAAAGGGCATGCAATTCTTGGGAGAAGACCCAGCTAATTATTCTTCCCATTCCCTGCGGATTGGGGCTGCCTCACAGTGGGCAGCAGCAGGCGAGACGGTGAGCAAGATATTAGAAAAGTGACGCTGGCAATCAGCCAGTTATAAAAGATACTTTAGAGCACTGAAATAAAAAGAAAAAAAAAAGGACACGAAACTATGGAGACATAGATAGATATATATTTAGACATAAGGGGATTGTGGGGCTCCTGGCTGGGACCACAGTGATGGGGGGGGCAAGAAATGGGATTAGACAGGGAGGTGGGCATGAAAAAGGGGGGATGAATGTGGGAACGACACTATGAGTTTGCATAGTAATGACTTTTGCTTGCACCCCATAGGTAGAGGGAGGATAACGGAAGTATGGATCTGCGGCCATTCCTACATTTATTGGGCCAGAAAGAGAGCAGAGAAGAAGGCTGGGGGAAGGCAGCTATACCAAGATGTGAGAAGGTGTAGGTTGTTTTGGCATAGCATACGGGGGATGAGGTGGGCTCAGCTGCTTCCCACATTAAAAGAACTCGGAGAACGGCGGCTCAGGCCAGACCTAATTATTATACATTTGGGAGGCAACGACCAGGCAGGCAGGCCTTGGGTGGACACATACTTACAAATAAAAAAGGATTTAAGAGCCATACAGCAGTGGTGGCCGCAAGTGTACATCGCTTGCTCAGATATGATACCAAGGAGAGTGTGGAGGCAAGAGCACAGCCACAGAGTGGTAGAAAGGGCCAGGAGGAAGATGAATAGGAGGGTTGGAACATTGGTAAGGCAGATGGGAGGACAGGTGATACTGAGGGGGGTAGAAGAATGGGTAGATGAATTTTACAGGTCAGACGGGGTACACCTGTCGGATAAAGCTATAGACATGTTCAATACAGAAATGATGGGATTTATAGAAGAATGGAGGAGACAGACAAACAATGGGAATTAAAAAAAAAAAAGTAAATAATAACAGATATAGATGGAAAAGGAGCTCCCCTGACCTAAGGGTGAATGTAACCCTAGATAAAGGAGGAAGCCAGCCATCCAACGCAAGCTGGAGACTGGCTAGCGGGAAAAGGGGGGGCAGGAGGGAAGGGGGGAAGGAAAAAGGAATAACACAAGAAGAGAAGGAAGATGAAGGAAAAAGCGGTCTCGGTTTTCACCGTTACCTAATGGAAAAGGAGAAGAAGAAGGCATCCAGGTTTTCACCTGGGGGAAGAATAATCAGAGACTGATATATGGGTGGAATAAACAAAATGTTGGAAATATGATAATAAAGGAATTGGAATGGAATATGGAATTATGAATCTAAATAAATTAATTGCCAATCTGAGCACAACAACAAACAATGGTGTCTGTCTTTTGTGGGGGAAGAGGGGGGAATCCGGGACAATGTGGAAAACATTAAAGATATCCTGTAAAGAAAACAGATTTGTGGGTAGTGTCTGAACCTCTGCCAATCCTGTCCAGCCAATCACTGAAAACATGTTATGCACTCAAAAACTGGAGGACAGCAGATGTAGTCCCCTTACACAGAAGCTGGAACAAAGAGGAACTGTGGAACTACAGCCCAGTCTGCCTGACCTCGGTAGTTGGTAAGATCATGAAAGAACTACTGAAGGAGAGATTGGTGGACTATATGGTTACCAATGGACTGCAGGACACAAGGCAGCATGGTTTTCCCTTGATAGAGGTGATGCCAGACCACCCTCATTGAAATTTTTGACTTGGTGACAAGGGAGGTTGATCAGGAGAGGGCAGTGAAAGTGGCCGATCTGGATTTCAGCATAGCATCTGACACTGTGCCACATAGAAGACTATTAAACAAAGTGTTGAGCAACTTTGAAGTTAAAAACTGTTTTGTCTCTCGGTGAATATAAGCTGATTTCTCCCTTCCCTTCTTATGTCTTTAGGATCCCGGAAAGGATTCCATTTTCTGCACTATCATTCCGGTAATGAACACAGCTGACTGCAGGGTGCTCCCCAGTCTGCCATCAACAGCAAGGATCCAGTTATGATTCTAGAAACCAGTTCACGTCCATCTTGGCAGCTGTGAACTCACTTGGTGGATGGTCCTGGAATCTGGGTCTACTATAGGCTGATTCAACTCTATGTCTCTCCAAGATCAGCTTTAGCATCTGGGGATTTGAACTGCCTGGCACTTTCCCATGGAGCTCATCTGTCTGCTACCTAAATTTCTTCTCTTTTCATATTTTTTTTTTTGTGTGTTTCAACACCCTTCAGGTGTGATGGCAGGAGGTGCAGCACTGAAGACCCCAACCCTCAGGTGTGATGGCTGCAGTAGCATCACAACAGTACTCACCCAGTGACATGTACTAAAGCTTGTCTGTCAGAGTTCAGACATGAATTAAGCTGAACCACCAGACACCAAGGTCGACTCCATTAGTTCAGTCCATATGTAACATTTAGCTTCCTGAATTAGTTTATTTGTAAACAAGGTACATCCAATTTAAAAAAAATCCATAAGTGATAAATGAGGATGCTAATGGAGAGATGCACAATCTCTGTCAAGTAATAAACCAATCCTGAATTAAACCCACAGTAAATTGTGCACTTTCTGACTTGGTCTTCATGAAAGTTGAGCCTCTTAGTTTTTACGTCAGAGCTCAAACTCATGAAAGGAGTTGTACCAGCAGATTTGAAGCCACAACCACTGTACAGATCAGGGCTTCATCTCTCCTACCCCCTCTGTCTGCAGTCAACATAAATAAATTAATGTTTGTGCCTAATCACTAGTACAAACTGGTACATCCTCCGGTGAGCTATTGTCCATAATGCGCTCTTGGTCATAACACTGCAAGCTGATGATGTTCTCTTCCCCCTTCCTCCTTCCTCAATAGGCACAGCAATACTGCCCATGGCACACACATGTGATTTATAAAAGGGCATTGGAGATATAAACGTCAATCTCCATGCACAAGGGCACTATTGAGGAAGGGGCAAGGTAGTGTCAACAGTTTAAGAGCGAGAGCACAGGTTGTTCATGAGTGCCGAAATTAAAATGCCAGACCCAACAGAGAATTTGCTAGTTTGAGTGATCAGGTACAAAGATTATTTATTTAATATAGTGCCTACAGGGGGACCAGAGAGGTGAAGCCACAATCTGTACAGCAGTTGGGTCGTCACCTCTGCTGATAGCTCTCTTTTAAGAAATCGTTGGCATCTCTGTAGTTCCACAATCCCATCAAAGCAAACACAGAGTGCCATGGCACCAAGGCAGTCACACCACAACACCTAAGAGAACAGACACCACAGGTAGCCCATTGGAAAGACACCTCCAGATATCCATGCATAGCCATACATGATCCACCCTGACTGGTAAGAACTTGGTTAGTGGTTTTTGTTAGCATCACTTATGACAGTGGGTGGTAGGCCTGGTTGTGGTTTCCCAGGTTGCCTCGAATGCTTCCCCCACCAACTACTTCAAAATTGTGTCATCCAACAATTTTGAATGTCACAGATGAAACATGGTTTATTCAGTTTGATGTGGTTTAATAAGGTTTTTTTTGTTCAAGTGTGTGTCTCTATTTTTCTACACACAGACACACACTGCCAGACAATGAGTTTTTTTAAACCATGTTCACATACAGGGTAGAGACAGGGTGAAGCAGGTCCAGGCAGTACAACACAGTAAATGAAATAATGCATTTTACAATTAAGACACATGACCAGCAAACCACCCCAAGATCACCAAATAATGGACCTTCCCCCTGCCCCAGGGTGGTACTGACCGGATCACAAGTCAGGGTGCTAAATAAGGAGGACAGACCACAGAACATCTTGTTGAACCACACAGTAATGTAAAACTTCATAAACATACACGTGTTTTCTACTGTAGGATTTCATACCTCCAAACAGTCCCTAATTTAGACACAGAAACTTATCTTCAGTGCTAAGCAGTTCCTTGTATTAGGAGGGATAAGCATGGCATGAACCAGCAGCCTGTCATACATGTGTGAAAAACTGGTGCTGTGCCACTCTGCCCATTCAACCCTACCTACTCCATCACCAGAGGCCAGAGCCATTTTTTTCAGTATGTGTGCCAGTCCGTCCAGCCATCCCTCTGCCAACCATCAACTACAAGTGACAGGAACATGGCACGGACCCAGCGGAAAGGCATACGTGTTAAAAAAAATGGTTCTGTACCGGTCTGCCCATCCACTCCTCCCTCATAGCAACCAAGGCCAGAACAATTTCATTTAAACATGTAGTACCTGCCAGCCATGTCTTTTCACCCACAATGAACAATAGACCACAGTAGTGAAGGACTGCCCTGGCCTACCGTAACACACACACCAAAAATAACAGTTACCAAAAACATTATTGATTGTTTTTCTTAATTAATAATACCAGCTCATGCTGGCCCGGTGGTGCTGAGGGCTGAAGTGCTGGATGCCTTACCTCGCACTACGCTGGCAACCTGCGTTCAGTAATGAGCATGGGCCACTGGGGGTCGAGAGGGGAGGAGAAGGATTGAGTGTCCAAGGACTGCTCTCCTTTTCCAGGGAGGAGGGACATCAGCTCTTGGTGCATAACTGGCCCCTACCGGAGGCTAGGGGCTGGTGTGCTGATTCTCAGAAGGGCAAGAGATAAGACAGATGCTCACAGTAGTGCATATGGTAGCGTGTGCACTCTCTCCTCGTGGCGTCATTGCATGCCACATCTTGGGGCAAGTAACTGGAGGAGAAAATTGGTACTGGCGAAGCAGAATGACTCAATCCCCACAGGCACCGCCTCTGTGATGGGCAGAAACCCTCTGCACCGGATCAGTGTGTTATGGTGGATTGGGGGATCCCTCTGCTCTGCTATGGGGGGAACAGCCGTGGGGCAGCCGTGAGGTAAGCTGCGAGCGGGGGATGGAGCTGGGGGATCGAGAGAGAATAGCTGCCAGTACTAGTAGGATAAACATGATAAACTGCAAAAAACAAAAACACCAGCTCAGGCACCACCCACCTCCATCTTCCTGCCCTTGTTTTCCCTTTCAAACAGCAGCAGTGCTACACCCTACCCCCAAAAAAGAAAAAAACTTACTAGACTATGGCAGGCACTTAGAAAGGCAGTTGTCCTGTGGCAGCATATGGCAAGGTAGGTCAGGTCAGCAGCAGCACAAAGAAGCTGAAAGGGCAGGTTAACAGAACAAGGAAGATGATGGGGCAGGTTAGCAGCTAAAGCTGGCAGGAGAGGTCAGCACAGCAGCACACCAGAAACAGGCTATAGTGCACACCCCGATGCACCAGCATGGCTACTCTCCCTGCCCTGAAGCACCAGCACATCCACTCTCCCCACCCTGGGTCAGCAGTGATTCATCCCATACCACCAAGATCAGCAAGTGTCCCCATTAAGCATGTGTAGCAGTCAACTAAATCCTTCCACCACTCATCACCATCATGGCAGGGACCTAGTGGACTGGTAGGCATGTTGAAAAATATAGTTCTGTGTCAGTCTGCCCATCCATCCCTCCCTCCTCCATCAGCAGAGGTCAGAACAATTTTTTTAAGCATGTATACCAGTCGACTAAGCCTGTCTCTCCACTGACCATCAACATCAAGACACAGGAACATGACACGGACACAGCGGACTGGTATACAAGTTGAAAAAAAATTGTTCTGTGCCACTCCTTTGTCTGTCCTTTCATTGCTACAACAAGAAGCCAGAACAGGTTTGTTTAAAAATGCAGCACCTGTCATACCTGTCCTTCCTCCCACAATCAACAACAGACCACACTAGCGAAGGACTGACCTGGCCTACTGGTAAGACACACACACCAAAACAAACAGATATCAAAAACTTTATTAATTTTGTTTTAATCAAGCATACTAGCTCATGCACCACCTCCCCCAACCACACATCTTCCCTTCCTTGCTTTCCTATTCGAAACAGCAGCATCAGGTCTATTCCCCCCACCCCACAAAAAAGAAAAACTTACCAGACTATGGCAGGCACCTAGAAAGGTACTTGTCCTGTGGCAGAAGATGGCAAGGGTGGTCAGGTCAGTAGCAGCACAAAGAAGCAGAAAGGGCAGATCAGCAGCACAAAGAAGCTGGTAGGTCATGACAGCAACCAAGCTGGCAGGGCAGGTCAGCACAGCAGTACAGCAATACCAGGTTACAGTAGCCAACCAGGCACAACAGTAGGGCCACTCTCCTGACCCTGACACACAAGCACAGCCTCTCTGCAGACCCCAAAGGACCATCATGGCACTCTTCCCCACCCCGATGGACCATCACAGCCACTCTCCCCACCCCGAGGGACAGTCTTTCACAGCTATGCCACTCTTCCCCATCCCCCAACCAACCAACCAGCACTGCCACTCTCCCCACCTCAACTGACCAGCATGGCCACTCTCCCCACCCTGCCCCACCAGTACGGCCACTGTCCCCACTCCACCATATCAGCACGGCCACTGGCCCACCCTACTGGGATGGGCAGTCTACACCCTGACCCACCAGCATGGCTACTCTCACCACCCTGATCCATAAGTATGGCCCCTAGACCCATCCCAGACCACCAGATTTAACATTGCTCCCACCCCACCACTATTTCCATCTCAATTTCTGTGTTAGCTGACTCCAGACATCTAGCTCTGTGCCCCCCCCACACACACACACGACAGGCACACCAACATAAATAAGAGACATACACATTTCATACCGTATTTATTATTTAGAAACATAGAAAAATTAAATGTGTTGTCAGTTAAGGACCATACCGCCCACCTAGTCTTCACATTTCCATACTGGGTTTGGCAATCCCTACTCTTATCTTGGCTGCCTTCCCTCACTCTGCTGTTCAGCAGGGTGCCTTTGTGTGTATCCCATGCACTTTTGAATCCTTGTACTTTTTTCACATCCACCACCTCCGCTTCTAGGCTGTTCCACGGATTCACCACGATCTGTGAAAAAATACCTCCTAGCATTCCCCTTAAGCCTCAATCACACATTTTAATTATTTATTTATTTATTTCATGGTCTGGAGAGAGTTCAAATGTCAAGGACTGGAGATAGGATTGCTGAGCTACCAGTCAGAAGATCAGTTTGCCTATGTGAGTGCAACCATGCCTCACCAGCACAGCCACTCTCCCCAACCCAACACACCAGCATGGCATCTTGACACAGTAGCATTGCCACTCTCCCAAACTCACCACACCAGCATGGTCGCTCTCCCAATCCCACCACACCAGCATGACAATTTGCCCCACCACACCAACACAGCCACTCTTCCCACTCTACCACACATCACCACAGCCACTCTCACCACGCTATCCAACCAGCATGGCCAGTGTCCACACTCCACCACATACCACCAAAGCCAGTGTCCTCACCCTACACCAGCATGACCAGTGTCCCCATCCCACCCCATCCCACCAACACAATGCCAGTATCCACACACCGCATCACCAAAGCCAGTGTCCACACCCCACCCAATACCACCAAAGCCAGTGTCCTCACCCCACACCAACATGACCAGTGCCCCATCCCACCCCACCAACACAATACCAGTGTCCCCACATGACTGACACAGTGTCCCTACCCCCAGTAATACAGTGTCCCCACCACACACCAGCCTGACCAGTATTCCCATCCAACAACCAGCTGTGACAACACCACCAGACAGCCCAGACCTTTATCTCTGCAGCAAGCCTACCCCACAGACACACACAGCCAGCAATCTCTCCCCCCCGACACAGGGCCATATCTCTCCACACACATGGCTAGCAAAGCCCTCCCCCACAAGACACATGGCAAAGAAGCCCTCCCCCCCAACATACATGTCAGTCAGCACTCGGTATGACAATAGCCAGGTAGTAGAGCTGCTCTTAGGGTGCATGTTTCAGTGAATGATTTTGGCTAATCTGTAACGCTGTACAGGAAAACACAAAAAACACCACCTTCTGCAGTGTTGCAGAAACAGGAACAGCAAAGCAAAGGAGTCTGACCGTCTCACTCCCCCCAACCCAAACTAAGGTCCCACAGTGGAAGGCTGGAGAAATTGCAAAACTGAAAAAAAAATTACTTTTTACAGCCAGGTAAAGGACAAGGCCAGTGAAGTAATGTTTAAACCTTTACTAATCTTTATATGCATCGGTGACAACAGGTCAGCACGATAAATCCCTCAGCAGCGGTTATCAGAATTACAGACACAAAGACAAACAGATATTAGGCTCAATGAAGGTTTGCTAGGCAAGTAGTTTGGCGCCCCCCCCACCCAAGTAAAGGATCCAGCTGTTAATGCACTGCATCACACAGGGAATCGATCATCAAAATTACATAGAAATCACAAACTCAGTGCAGTGCTTTAATTACCCGGCTGAATTAGAAGTTAATAACCTAAAAATGCTAAGTACCAGAAGAAGACCGGAATGCCTTGCAGACAGTGACGACAGTAATCAAGGTAGCAAGACAGTTTAGTAGCTTAGCACTTGTAATTTTTCTGACCAGCTATACTTTTTTCCTGACAATCTACACACTTTCTTTGCCTTGTTCTGCTTAATTTGATGGATGGGAGGTAAAGCATGAATGGAACAATAATTATGTGACTGAGCACTGTGCTGTTTTTGGAAGTGCACACTGTTTTTCAGCACGTAACAAAATTACTGCATTTAGAGGGCAGGTCTCAAATTTTTAAAACAAATGTTAAATACTGCAGTTTACTGAATCTTGATTTCAATAAGGTCACTGGTCACAGAACTCGGTCCCGAGGGGAAAGCAGAAACAGCAGCGAGCACCAAAGAGAAAACAAAGAACTATGTATGCCTTACTTCACGGATACTCTGAGGTGCGTACAGCCTGAAGTATCATGCTGCCACTTCCTGTTATTCCAGACATTAGACATTGAGCCCCAGACTGCCATTTGAGCGCGAATCACCTCGTGGACTGATCATACGTCAAGACAGACTTAAAACAAGTACTGCAATAGCTGACTTAATTTGGTAATAATTTTTTTTTAGCACCTACATGCAAGTGATATTGCAGTAAAACAATTGTGTGGACTTATAGTTGCTTTATATGTTAGGGAGTGAAGATCCTGAAATTATGTACCAGTAACTGTAGAGAAACAGGAGGTACCAGTAACTGAATTGAGTGATTGCAATATGGTGTTCACAACATGGTTTGAACATGAAAAGGCTTGCACTTTTTAATCTCATCCCCATCGCGTGCACAATGATCACTGTTAAGTGAGGGACATAGGAGGTCAAGTTAAATGTGTACCAAGGGGGGGTTGGGGATCATCATTGATGCTTGCATGTATTCTGATACTTCACTATGTGTGAGCTTAAATTTATCTGCCTTGATTTCTAAACTGTTATGTAGTACCTGCATACATTGCAATGCAGAGTGCAGTGAATGAAACTTTTAGGCAGTGTTGCATTCCTTCTGTTATCACCACCATATTCATTTACTATTTATGGAAGTGCTACCACATGCAGCAGTTTCTTATGAAACTAAGAATTAAGGGACCACTTGGTTTTATATCTTCCATGTCCCTGTTGTAGGGAGTATTGAGGCTTTTGATGTTGCATTAAGTTTGACAGCCAATATCAATCGTGGGAAAATGCAGTATATAGCCCACATAATGTTGCACTGGCCATCTGGTGAACTTATTGTAACCTTCTGCAGTACAAGCCATTTGGGCTACTTGAATGAAAATATTACTAGCCTGATACAAACTGTAACATCATTTGGCTAGTGTGATGTAGCCCGTTTTCAACTGTTTATGTCAGTGCTGCCACATGCAGCAGTTTATTAGAAATGTTTTTCATCCAATGTTCAAAGTGTCTACCACCATTTAAGTTAAGAAATTTATCAAGCTCTCAAACTTCACCCTCCAGCTTCATCAGATGAGCTTGTTCCTGGCACACAGTGGTGTTATTTTTATTTGAAAGGGGCTCCCCCTTATGAACTCTGTTCACCCCTGTGAGCTACCTATAGACCTCTGTCATGTCCCCTGTCACTCTCCTTTCTTACAGGGTGTAACTTTTCCACCAAAGTAATACCTCTGCCTCACACACCAAGACCCTTCCTCCCCCATATCATTCCTCCACCCACATAGCCCCCTCCTCCACAATAATACCCCACCCTCATACGTACAACATGGTTTCAATGGGGGTACGTCATGCCATACCAACATCATCAAATTTTGCAAATGGGTTACAAGGGAGGTGTATCGGGGAGGTCAGTGGATGTGGCAGATCTAGACATCAGAAAGGCCATTGACACTGTGCCACATAGAAGGCTATTTAACATACTGCGTAATATGGGAATTGACAGAACAGTAGTGTGGTGGGTGAATAATTGGTTGGGATGCAAGACACAGAGGGTAGTGTTAGATGGCTTTTACTCAACAGAGGGAAACATGACCAGTGGGGTACCACATGCTCAGCACTGGTACCAGTCTGATTCAATGTCTTTATCAGTGACATTACGAAGGACCTAGAAGACAAAATTCTACTTGTGGTGTATTATGAGGGGTATCAGAAGTCAGAAGAGGGAAGTAATAATCACTCTTTACAAGACACTGGTAAGGCCACAACTGCACAGGGACATTAAGAAAATGTAGGCAGTACAGAAAAGAGAAAATGGACATGCATCTGGCATCAGAACACATATGAGGACAGATTGAGCTCAATGTGTATTCCCTAGTGAAAATGAGGGTGTTAGGTTAAACATTCAAACATCTTAAGGGCATTAACAAGGCGTTAAGAGTCTAACATGTTTCAATATTAGAACAATAGCCGGACAAGAGGACACAGCATAAGATTAGAGGAAATCAGATTAAGGGCTGATGAGATGAAGTTGTTTTTCACCAAAGGGGTGGTGGAAACATGGAACAGCCTACCAACAGTGTCAATGGCTCAGTAGGTAGCACACTCGCCTCTGAGGCCGGGAGATCAGAGGGCTGTGGGTTCAGTTCCCACATCTGGCACTTGGGTTAATATCCCAGTACTGACACTGTAGTGCAGCATGAGAGGGGTGCTGCACTTCTGAGGTGCCGTCTTTCAGATGAGACATTAAACTGAGGTCCCATCTGCCTGGATTGGTGGTAATTCAGGTGGATGTTAAAGATCCCATGGCACGTATCGAAAAGAGTAGGGGAATTTCCCCGGTGTTCTGGCCAAATTTCCCTCATTCACTAAAAAATACCACCAACAGCTTAATCTGGTTCAAGGTCAGCTGGCTTTCATCTGTATCCCCATCCCTCGGGTCGTGCCTGAAAATAGGCAGGATTTGTCTAGTGCACTTACCCGGTCAACAAAAACTAAATAAATAAACTTCTATGTTTCAAGGGTCTGGAAGTTGAAATTCAATGTAAGGAGGTGCAATATAATGCATAAGAGCCACAAAAACAATGGAGAAAAATATCAATTGGGGGGGCTATGATATAGCATGCACACAGCAGGAAAGAAACCTTGAGGTTATCATCTCTGATGACCTCAAGGTAAGAAACCATGCAACAAGGCAGCATGTAAAGCAAATAGGATGCTGGGATGCATATGCACGGGCATAAAGAGGTGGAAAAGGGAGGTCATAATTCCACTACACAAGATACTAGTGAGGCCCCACCTGGAGTGTAATTCACAGTTCAGGAGACCTTACTTACGAAAGGAAATAGACAGGGTAGAGAAAGGTCAGAGGAGAGCAACCAAGATGGTATATGAATTGCATCACATATCCTATGAGGACAGGCTGCAGGACTTTAATATGTGTTCCCTGGAGGAGAGAAGGGAGTGAGGGGATATGAGAGACATACAAGCACCATACTGGGAGGAACATGGTGCAGGAATACACTGTTTTAAAGTGAAAAAGATGTTCCCGGACTAGAGAGCATATAATGAAGTTGGAGTGAGGGTGATTCAGAGAAAACTTGATGCAGACATTCTTCACAGAACGGGTGGTTGACAAATGGAACACCCTTCCAGAGGAAGTGTTGGGTACTGAATCACGGGATTTAAGAATGCATGAGATAGACATAAGTGAATTCATAAGTTTAGAGATAAGGGGCAAGAAACTACATTACTACAATAACGTAAAGGAAAATTACAAGCTGAAATGGGAAGAGTGGTGTTGACAATATGCCCTACTCTGCAGTTCCAAACCTCACAACACCACGCAACACCCTGATTTCATATTTGCTACATATCACACTATTACAATTTGATCTTTAAAAGATCTGGTAGTATCATTTACTTGTTTATTTATTTAGTAATGTATCTCTTTATTCCATTTTTTTTCCACCAGTCAGCGACCACTTGTGCAGATCCATTAGACAACATGGCACATTAAGGAAATCCAGACCTGCTGGTAGATTCTGTTTATTTTTTAAGTTTGATTTCTAGAGTTATACAAATGTATACCCAGACTGTGAGAACAGTGCAGAGACAGTAAAATCCCAGAAAGAAAAAAAGAGTATATATATATATATTTTTTTATTTTAGTCTTTGGTAACCAGGTAAGGCCCACTAGGCACAAGTACCTGTTTTCAGGGGTGACCTGGGAGCACTGGGTGGTTAAGTGACTTGCTCAGAGTTACACAGTATGCAAGTGGAGTTTGTGAGAATCAAACTCAGGTCTGGGCTGCTGGATGTACCAATATCATTCACACCTCGCTCCTCTAGCCTCTAGGCTATACTGCCAGCCCATATAATAAGCAGCCATTCAATTACAATGCATGGGAGGTGGTATTTTGGTCATGATAAAAGATACACAGTACCTCTTGCTCCAATGCTCTCCTTGCCTCCTTTGACCATCATTAACTCTCTTCCTGGCAAACACACACACATGCCTCCAGTCTCCCAGCATTCAGTAAATGGGAAAACACTTAGCTTCAACAGATTGCACATCCAACATCAGCCACTCAGCCATTGCAGTTCACTAATCTATCAACACTGCCATGTCTGTTGTCCTCCTGCCCCATGTTCCAGTCACCCTACATCTGCCACCACCCTCCTCTCCCCTTCCCATACCAGTCCACCATCCTCTACCACTAGCCTCATCTGTGTGCCGATTCCCACATAGCCTCCTTTTGCAATCTAAAGGACTTAACATACCTCTTGAGGGTAAAACAGACATTGTAGCAACTGAGTGCTTAATTTTCTAAAATCTTTAAGCAGCATTTTGATTCTTGAGTCCCCGTGACCTGTGAGATCACTTCCGGGTCACGAGTCTGTACATAACTCGACCCTGCAGTGAGCAGGCGACAGCAAATAGACATTCTCAACTGCTGGGCACATTTGAGGCTCATGTAATATATACCGTGCTTGTTTTAAACCTGTTTTGTGCATTTGTGTATTGAATTTAGTGCACTGTAATACGGAGCCCTGCACCCTGGTAAACCAGGAAGTAGGAGAAGAGTGCTGGTAGTCCTGCGATGCTATGTAGGACTACAATAGTACTAAGCAGCCCTCCTTTTGCAATCTAAAGGGCTTAACATACCTCTTGAGGGTAAAACAGGTGTAGCATCTGAGTGCTTAATTTTTTTAAATCTTTAAGCAGCATTTTGATTCTTGAGTCCCCATGACCTGTGAGATCACTTCCAGGTCACGAGTCTGTACATAACTCAGCCCTGCAGTGAGCAGGGTGAGCGCATGCAGGACACACATCGTCGCGCTTGGAGACGCGCGCAGAGACATGCGCATTAGCGTATGTCAGCTGTGTCTGCTGGGCCAGTGGGCCTAGGGCCTCTACACAACATTGAAAACTGATCCTGTACTGTATACTGTTTTAAAACAAAATGGATAAAGATACTACTTATTATTGCTGCACTGGTTGTGGTATGTATACTACTGCAGTTCTAAATGAGTCTGTTTGTGAAAACTGCTGCATGATTAACATCCTGAGGGCTGAAATTGAAGCATTGCAAAAACGCTTACAAACTCAGGTTGATATTAATAATCTGGAAGAGTATATTGATTCAATAGCTGACAGTTTAGTCAATGACTCAGTACAACAGAGCACATCTGAAGTCAAAAATGATGATCATGAGTGGTGTCTTGTTCAAAGGTTTAATGGGAAAAAAGGTAGATGTAATATTGGGGGCAGCTGCAATATTCCTATTAAAAATAGATTTGATGCTTTATTGACAGACTCCTGTCTAGATACACCTGACGCTGCAGCTTCCGATGAAGCATCATCAGCAGTGGAACTTTCCCCTACTTTAGTTACACCAAGCACTGATATTTTTCATGAGCATTTACACACTCCTGAATCATTGCATCCAATACCATCTGAGCGAGCACCAGATAAAAATCCATCCCATTTGCTGGAGCATGAGAATCCCGACCGAATACCAAATGCTCCTAGTGATCAGGGAGCCAGCAAAATAAATTTTTCTAGGGATGTTTTAGTGATCGGTGATTCTACAATTCGATACACTGATCATATTTTATGTAGAAATCATAACTTATACACCACTGTTAGTACCCTTCCAGGAGCGGGTATAAAAAATATAAAAGAAATGTTCCCAGGGTTGCAAGAACACACAAATTCACCCCTCACCTTGATTCATGCTGGAATAAATGACCTTGGTAAACGAACACTCCTACAAATTCAAAGAGATTTTGAGGAAATCGGTGTCTCTATTAAAAGTCAAGGAGGGAAGTTGATTATTTCTGGGCTTCTACCTATACCCAGGGCAAGCATTGAAAAACAAAGGGATATTATGACATTAAATGGGTGGTTCAAAAGATGGTGTATAAGGGAATGGTTTTTCTTTTTGGAAAACTGGGCACGGTTTTTAAATCAAAATCTTTTTGCTAGAGATGGTTTACATTTAAATAGACATGGCAAACGCATTTTTGCCACTAGATTAAGACAACAGATTGACTACTGTTTAAACTATTAGGTGGGGGGGGGGATATTCTGACCCTAAAAACCGTCAGTAAAAATAATATCTCTTTGGCCCTTCCAGAATGGAAGTGCTTAGTCATTAATGCAAGAAGTCTTGGGAATAAGTTAGATGAATTTACCTTACTATTGGAACAACTAAATATTCACATCTGTGCAGTCACAGAGACTTGGTGGCGCAGTGATGACCCCTGGGACAAAAACATTCCAGGTTTTACTCTGTTTCACAAAGACAGAAGCATTAGTAAGGGGGGTGGTATTGTACCTATCAAGTATCATCATTGCAGAGAATATCAAACTTATTCAGTGGCCAAATATCGAGGCATTATGGGTCAAAATTTTCCCTATCGCAGCACCCTGTATCAATATGGGAGTAGTTTACAGGCCCCCAGCAATTACACATGATGATGATCTTTATCTCTTGGACTTTGTGGAGAAGATATCTTCCACTAAAAACACCCTGCCAGTAGGTGACTTTAATCTCCCTGGCATAAATTGTAAAACTATACATACTTCATCTCTTTAGAAAATAATTATCTGCAATTATTTCTGCTGTCAAATATGGATCAAATAGTTAACACTAGTACCAGGGGCAACAATATCTTGGATCTAGTCTTACATAATATGGGAAATCAAATTTCTAAGTGTACAGTACTCCAACCATTAGCCTCCAGTGACCATTCAATGGTGCATTTTATTATCAGTGAGAATTTGGGACAGGATAGTGGTAACACAACAGTGTACAACTTCAAGAAAGCAAACTTTCTGGGTATGGCACATGATTTAGCATCCTTGGACTGGCAACATTCATTCTTTGACAAATCACTTTCTGAAATCTTGCAAATTCTGATTAGCTAGTTAACTTTAGCCTCTAGTAAACATATCCCAATTATTAAAAAAAACTGATCAAACTAATTTGAATAGGCCTTGGATGAATGAAACTGTTAAAAAACATATCAAACATAAAAACAGAGCTTATAAAAAAGCTAAGTCATGTGGAACTAAGCTAAAGCTGGGAAGCCTTTAAATTCCAGTTGAAAGTGACAAAATACAGTATCAGAAAGGCAAAAAGGGATTTTGAGGTACTCTTGGCTACAAATGTGGGGGATAACTGTAAATCGTTCTATAAATATATAAATAACAAAAGGGGTGGCACTAACATCATAGGCCCACTTAAAGATACCTCAGGAGAACTAGTATCAGATAAGACACCTATGGCTACTATGTGCAATAAGCAATTTTCATCAGTCTTTAATAATAAAACTGAAACTAGAATGAAACATAGTGACCATATCCTGAGTGGGTATTTTTCAGTAGATGCTATTACTATTCAAAAACTGCTTCAAAACCCTGGATCCTAACAAATCAGCAGGGCCAGATGGTTTACATCCCCACATTCTCAAGGAATTGGCTGTCCCTCTTTCTGGTCCTGTTGGTGCCCTATTTAACAAATCCTTACATGAAAGACAAGTTATTGATGTCTGGAGACAAGTGACTGTAGTTCCAATTTATAAAAAGGGTTCCAGGCAGGAGGTGTCAAATTATAGACCCATCAGCTTAACATCTATATTGGATAAAATGTTAGAAGGAATCATAAAGGAACATCTATGTAACAAAATTGAACCTGACCCCACCCAGCATGGTTTTGTTAAGGCCAGATCATGCCAGACTAACCTGCTGAGTCTCTATAACAGAGTAATTGGGGCATTGGACGGGTGAGGCAGTGGATGTCATGTTCCTGGATTTTTCCAAGGCATTTGATAAGGTTCCTCATGGACAGCTTATAGAGGACATGATTAGTCTTGGAATAGGGGGAAATATATCGCGTTGGGTGGAATCATGGCTCAAAGGCTGCACCCAGAGAGTGTGCATTAAGGGCTTCTTCTCAGACTGGGATATTGTGACCAGGGGGTCCCACAAGGCTCTGTTTTGGGTCCGTGTCTGTTTAACTTATATATTACATCATTAAAAACCTTGATGAATGTTTAGTTAACAAAATTTGCCGACGATACACGTTTAGGATACCCAATCAAAAATAATGGTGATATAAATACCCTCCAGTATGCCCTAAATGAGATGCAGAAATGGGCTACCCTGAAGCAGTTGTCCTTTAATGTGGATAAATGTGTCATGATGCATTTTGGTAAAGAAAACATTCAGGCTAAATACATTATTGGAGGAAAAACTTTAAGAGCAGTAGATGATGAGCGTGATCTTGGTACAAGAATATCTAATGAACTCAGTTCCAAACTTCATTGCCACACTGTTATTAAGAAGACAGCAGGTGTGTTACATTGCATCAACAAACACATCAGCAGTAAAAGTAGAGATGTGTTGCTCCCATTGTACTCACCACAAGTAAGGCCTCATTTGGAGTATTGTGCCCACTTTTGGGCCCCAGGGGATAAAGGCTCCATTAAATCATTAGAAAAAATGCAACATAGAGCTACTAAAAAAATTCAAGAAGTCATTAACTTAGATTATGATGCCAGACTTCAAAGTCTAGGGCAGTACTCATTGGAGTATCGCAGAATGAGGGGCAACTTATGTCTGGTATTTAAGGAATTATATGATGATCACCTTTGGGAAGTATTAGGGCTCGAATTGAAGGATACAATTCACATAACTAGGGCACATCTATTACAACTGAAAGTTGAACAGTGTAAAACCAAAAAAAGAAATAGCTGGTTCACTGTAAGAGTCTGTAATATTTGGAATAGTCTTCCTATGGAAATAGCATCGTGTGAGAATGTGACTGCTTTTAAAAAAACCTTGGATACCTATCTGCAACATAAATGCATAGTGTGATATAATTAATACTTGCAAGCATCATGGACCATGGTCTACTAGCTCTGTATAACCTATGATACCTATGATTATCATCAAACACAGGGAATGGATAATTGTGCAATTTGTCTCTTAAGAAGACATATGAAGATATGGAAATGCCAGCAGATATAGGCCTCATGGTCTATTCTTCTCCATTGTGTGGCTATGCCCTCACCATGCAGCTGCCCCTCCGACCCCTCACCTCTTCATACTTTCCACATCTCTCTCTCTCTCTCTCTCTATCCCATTCCCTCTTAAGGCCGTGCACAATGCTACATGCTACAACCTCCCAGGGCAGAGTATCTTGTCCACCACCCTGTCTGTGAAATACTGTCTCCTGACTTGTATCATGTACCTTCCACCCTCCAACCTCAGCTGGTACACCTGTCGGAACAAAGGCTTATAATATCACTTTTTTTAATAATGCACTTAGATTCACCTCGGGCCTTACTCAAAAATTATTTCATAAATTGCTAAAAATAATAATATTCAAAAATGATATTGTGCTATGCTCTCCAGATTCAAAAATAACAGTGAAAAACACTGTTGCCACACTTTGGATTATATAAGAGATAAATATATATTTTATTCACATATGTACAAGTCATAAATATTCATAATTAGCATAAATATCGAGCATAATAAAAATAATGTAAACATGCACTGTAACGTAAACAAAACAACATGTTTTAGGAAATCAAGTAAATCAGATAAAACAAACAAATTTCAGCAAATAAGCAATGTCAATTAATTAATAATATTCATCATAATAAATGACATTTTACACTATTTCTTTAGCATACATATAAATACCATGACCTTTTCTTTTTTCTATGAGGACTTGCAACTCATTACACTAGTGTTTCAGATTATCTTGGTATGATAATTGCTTAAACTTTATGGTATGTAAAAGGTAGTTTCTTTAAAATTAAATTCAAGCTTGACCATATACTTATGTTTTAGTTATCCGTAGATGTGGTCTTCTGCTTTTTAGCTTTCAAAGTCTTAACATACTAACATACTAATTACCAGCAGATTAGGCCTTATGGTCTATCGATTCTGCTTGAACCTCAGATCCCTAGTTGGGTACCGAGGCCCTCCCCCCTTTGTGTTCTAGAAACCCCAATCATCCATCCCCACTGCCCTGGGCCAGGCCATCATCTGATACATCTGCTTTCTGTGTCTGTCCCACCCTCTCTTGAAGCCCTCCACTGTGGATCTCTGAACCAGCTCGCCAGGCAGTGCATTCCAAGGGTCCACCACCCTCTCAGTGAAAAACCTCCTCCTCTTTTCCCCCCTCACCCTTCCACCTTCCAACTTCAAACCATGCCATCTGGTGATACCTCCCTGCTTTAGTCTAAAGATCCCCTCAATGTTTACCCTATTTATTCCCTTGAGGTACTTGAAGACCTCAATCATGTCCCCCCTGTCTCTCCTCTTCTCCAATGAAAACAGGCAGAGCTCCTCAAGTCTGTCCTCATATGTCAAATCCCCTATTCCTCGTATCATCTTAGTTGCCCTTCTCTGTACCCTCTCCAGGAGCTGTATGTCCCTCTTCAAGTGTGGTCTCCAGTACTGTACACAGTACTCAAGGTGTGGTCTAACCAGTCCATTGTACAGCAGCAGAATCACTTCCCTGCTCCTAGAGGTGATCCCCCTTATGATGCATCCCAACATCCTGTTTGCCTTGCTAGCTGCCCTCCTGCACTGCTCGGAGTTATTCATACATGCATCTACCATGACCCCTAGGTCTTTTTCCCCTGTTGAGGCCTCCAGCACCTCCCCCTCCCAGGGTGTACCTGTGTTTAGGGTTTCCCCACCCAAGATGTAACACCTTGCACTTGGTGATATTGAAATTTAATTTCCATGTGTGAGCCCACCTTTCCAGGGAGTCCGGGTCCCCTTGCAGGGCCAACCTTCCCTCTTCCTCCTCAACTACTGCTCCCATCTTGGAGTCGTCTTGATGAGAACTTTTGGTTTTGGATGACAAATGTCCTTGGTGGTGAGTGTGGCTTTAGTCTGCTGTCTTTTTCCGTTGAACCTAGAATTGTAGAGTCTTCTGATATCAGTGAAGCAATGCAGGCTGGATCCTTCTTGCTTGATGTCACAAATCATCAAAAGTCACTTCAGGATTTAGTGGGAAATATCAGATAACAAGATTTCAGCAGTTCAGCACAGTCTGTAGAAAGATCTCTCCCCCGGTAGACAGCAATGTTGTTTTGGATAACTGGACTCTGTGACTCTTTTCTGTTTCAGTTGATTTCTGCTCTCAAACCTGCAATTCTGGACTCACTGCTATTTAACAGTACTGCAGGCTTGCTGGCTAGAAAATTCCAAAGTCACTCTCTTGTTCAGGCTTTTGACAGAAATTCCAAAACCTTACTTTAGTCTAAATTCTAAGTATGCAAAACATAGGCCTTGCTTAATCCAATATTGCGAAGAGAGTCCTTTCTGTAACAGTCAGTTTCAACAGCTGGTTTAGCATCCCCATGTGGTAGCAATGTCAAAGCCCAAATAATGTTCCAAGCAGGTGTGGCTTCAGGCTTTTGGTCTAGTACAAGTCTAAACTCGTCCAAAATTGTCAGGACATCCAACACATATCTTCACACGCCAAAGAATCAAGCAGTTCTGGGCCAGCTTTTCCAGCATCCCATTTATGTCCCATTTACTGGTGACATCACCATCAAGATATGATTGGTCTGTGTGCTCTTTGAGGGTGTTGCTGATAGCCCCTCCTAAGCCATTTTTCTTATCAATATGACCTCATTTTTAAAAACTATTTCTGATATGAAACAACTTTTCTTTCTTGCATCTATGTGTAGCTTATTACACATATAAAATTCACATTTTCAGATGCAACGTAATGTGAGGATTAAGTTGAGACCAAACATGATGGTGTCAATCCTAAAATAAAATATATAATTTATAAAACCACTATAAAATGTTTTCCTTTGTAGATATCTAAAAAGTATTTACAGATTTTCAGAAGTACATTTTTTCCTGTTTAGAATTATGTTAGTTTGGCACATCTACTGTCATTAGAACTGTAGACATTTAATAACGCTTCTTTAAGACAGGGATCTTCTTTGTTTGAGGTAAATGAACCATGACTTCATGTTGCTTCAAATCTTATTCAGAAGGCTTATAATCCACCTGATAGTTGTTTCTATTAGATTAACACTTTACTCTTATTCCATTGAAAATGTGGCAAGGTCAACTTACTATAGACACCAAACTTGTCAATATATTTTAAACAGTTTTGGTGAAACTTGTCAATATATTTTAAACAGTTTTGGTGGTACAGATTTTTGTAAATAGTCCACACTACACTTTGTCTATAGGTTTAAATCTTAGTCACTGTGCAGGTTCATGCATTTCCAATCACCTGTATAATTTTGAAATGTATCAGTGTTATTGTATATTTTCTATAAATAAAAGTCTTAATGTCTTAAAGCCAGTCTAAGTCTATGTTAACCTCTGAGATGTGCTCTGACTGGTACTAAAAAAACATGATCATAAATTATGTCAAGTTTCAAGCTCTTCTGCTACTAATTGGAAGAGGCCATTCAATTTAAACAGACTATTCCTGAAGCAACTTGTTTTTTTTCTGAAGTTGACATGTATGCTGTATTCCCTTTTGTATCATGGCATCATTCCTCCATTTCAGTATTCAAGCCTTAAGCAGCATTGTCCTTGTTTTAGAGTTTATTTAGACATTAATTTGACCAGAAATATTTGTAGTACTTAATAATTAAGCCAATATAAGAATATAGAATAGCAATAAAGAATATAATAATAACATATTTTAATCAAATTAGTTCTGTTCCTACACACCCTGGTAATCCTCCCCATTCTGATTTGGAAAATAACTTCAGTACTACTGTTGTTTATGACCTTTAGGTATGTAAAGTTTTTGACCACGCCCCCACTATCCCACCTCTCCACCAGGGAACACATTTTCAGCTCTCACAGCCTATCCTCATAGGAATATGCATCTAATACCAGTGTCATATTTGTTGTTCTATGCTGTACACACTCCAGCAATGTGATGTCCTTCTTCAGCAATGTGTGCAAGAACTGCATGCAGTACTTATGGTGCAGCATGATCAGCAACCTGAAGGAGGGCAGGATCACCTCCCTATTTCCATATGAGAATCCACTCACTGTGCACAACTGCATTCTGTTGGCATTTGATGCTACCTTCCATCACTGAACAGAACAGTTCACACTCCATATTATGATCACCCATAGATCCTTCTCCTCCTCTGTGCATTCAAGCTGTCCCCACCCCCCACAGCTGATAGCTCCTCCTTTGTCAAGTTCACTTTTTTTTTTTGTTTGTTTTCCCCCCTCCTCACACCCTTCTAACGCCACCTCTTTGGGAGTCCCTAGGAGTCTATCCATGCTCTCTGCTTTACCTGGTCCATCCTTCAATCCCCCATAGAGCCACAGTTACCCCCCCGGGCAGCGAATGAGGTGGGGCCCATGCACCCCAAAAACTTTCTGGTTTTATCAGTATTGAGGCAGAGGAACATGAGGGTTAGCTCTGGTGGCTCCATCTACCAGGAGCTGGAAGGTTTTTTCCATTTTTCCTGTGGGCATTGTGAGTGCCCTGATGTCCAGGCACAAGCATCGACATCCACAACATCCTCCCCCACTACATCAGCCTTAGAGTTTTCTGATCCCCATACCTTCACCTGTGGTCAGTCAAGCACCAAGGTGCCGATGTGCTGCTGTACCCACAGCCTCTGCCAGGAGTCCACACATGCTGAGCCATATCCCCACCCTTCTCCCAGAGAAGGTGAGCTGTCATTGGACACTCCAACCGTCTGCCCCTGGGCCAACCCTCTATCAGCCCGGGTCCACTCCTGAACCCAGCTCACTGGCGTCTCAGACGGAAATCCAATTGCTGCACCGATGGGCTGGCTCTGTCAAGTTCACTTGTCACTCAAACATAGAACTCATTCCATTTTTTCTTTCCAGATCTTCAAGAGACAAAACACGTGCTGCTTACTAACCTGGAGACCATTGTTCTCCTTAAAGGTCAGCAGCTGCTATATTATTATTATTGTCTCCATCAGGTTTGCCACAATTGATGTGAGGCTCACTGGTATATACTTGCCTGATTCATCCTTTGGTCCAATATTGTGAATGGGCACCATATGTGACACCCTCCAATATGCTGGCACACATCCTGTGTCCACAGAGGTATAGAACATGCCATCCAATGGTCCTGCTAGAAGCTCAGCTAGCTCCTTAAGTACCCTAGGGTGAATGATGTCTGGACTCAGTGACTTTCCCCCACATCACTGGACTTAATACTTTCATCAGCTGGTCCTCTGTGATCCCCGTATCAGTCACCTCCTCCACCACCTGCCCAGCACTCCTCTCTGAGGTGGTGCCTGTCTCCTTTGTCATTCATGAACACAGAGCAGATGTAATCTTTTTTCTGTCTCTATTTGAAACATAGAAACATAGAATTTGATGGCAGATAAGGACCACTTGGCCCACCCAGTCTGCCCATTTCCCTGCCTACTGGATAAGCTGCAGATCCTAGTTAACCAGCAGCCTACTTCTTTCTGCCCCCACCCCCTAGAATTGCCTTATGACTGTCCCATGCATGCTTGAATTCCACCACTGCTTTTGACTCCACGACCTCCTCTGGAAGGCCGTTCCATGCATCCACAACCCTCTCTGTGAAAAATACTTCCTTAAATTACCTCTGAGCCCCCCCATCTTCAAATTGTGCCCTTGTTCTTGCACACCTCTTTTTTTGAAAGATGCTACCCTCTTGGACTTTGTTGATTCCCTTGAGGTACTTGAAAGTTTCTATCATGTCCCCCCTCTCCATCCTTTCCTCGAGGCTATACATATTAAGCTCCTTAAGTCTCACTTCATATGTCTTCTGGTGCAGACCCTGCAGGTCCTTCCCCTTCTCCACCCAGGCCTCCCTCATTCTTTATCCTCACGATCTGATTATTATGTTTCACCCAGATGAACCTGAAAAAGTATTTCTCTCTGAAATTTATACCCTGTGCTAATCTCAGCTCCCTAGGATGCCTTGTCCTCTATGACCAGCCTGTTAACCTCCATGGACTTCTTTGTATACATTTCCTTGTTGTCCTCCTGATTTCTGTAGTCCCACCATGACCTTCTGCATCAGCCATCTGTGTTTCTTCTCCATACCACCTTTTTATGCCTTGTTCTTGTACATGTTTCTTTAGCTGCCAGCAGCTATTTCTTATTGATATCTCATTTCAGGCTGACGGCCTTGCAGTGTTGAATACCTGCCAGATTCATGCCCACCATATAAACAATCATGTTACAGTCCACCTACTTAAACTGAATTACCCTGGTACTGTTATGTGGTCTGTTGTAGTCGTCTGTAATATTATTACATTTTCACATTATGTGAACAACACTGTGTCCCACTCTGTGTATTGTACTTTACATATATCATTCATTTATTCCTGTAATTGAAGTTAATGAGAGGTTTCAGATGCAATTAGCATTTCTAGGTTGTAAATACAGAGGTTTCAGATAAAGTACAAAACATTTAAAAACAGTTAAAAACAGAAATTCTGATTTTAAATGTTTTGTACTTTTCATGAAAAGATGCATCTGAATCCTCTGTATTTACAACTTAGAGATACTAAGAACTGAATGCCATATAACTTGTGCATTTTGACAGAGATTGCACTTAATTTCATGGAGGTCCTGAAATTTTGTTTTTAAATGTTTTGCACTTTTCATGAAAAGCTGCATTTGAAACCTATGTAGTTATGATTTAGAGATACTGGAAATTGAATGCCATATAACTTGTGCATTTTGACAGAGATTGTACTTAATTTCATGGAGGTCCTGAAATTCTGTTAACTATTTGCACTTTTCACGTTTTTTGCACTCTGTTACTGTGGGCACTTTAAAAAGATGTGTGTATTGTTGCTTTGCACTTAATGGGTTGTTGATGCAGACCAATGATTTTAAAGTTTTTATTAGTGATGTCATAGCTATGGTGTATATACAGATGGGTGGTTTAGTTTTTCATCAGCCTTTGAGAAAGGATATTTTATCTGAAATGCATCAGGCAATATGTGTCATTTTTTTTACTTAATAAAAGTTCATAATTCACTTGCAGAGCCTTGGTGGTATTTGAAGATGGGTGAGAGTGCTCCAGTTTTTGGTTTGCACATTGTACAACCATGTATTTAATCTGTCTAAGGAGACAGGTATGTAGTACCACAAGACAATGCACAGAATCTAGAGAGATTATTAGGGTGAGGGAATTCAAATGGACACCCCAAGATAACAAATGGGGCAGGGAAGCAGGATGTGCCACTGATAAACACGTACAACTGTTAGTGAGAGGGAGGGTTTGTGGCCAGATGAAACACAAATAATTAATGGTAAAGGTAGGATGGATGGCAGGATCACAGAAAAAATTAAAACTAGTACTGGTGAGAATGGCACTAAATGAGTTGTTGCCTTTTCAACCTGTGTAATTAGGGGCAAAGCAGTATCCATGTTATAGTGCTGTGTATGTGTATACTGTACATTAATAATTGTTATCTATATAATCAGTACTATTCACAAGGTTCTGACTTTAGAAGAAATTAGAATTAAACATCTCTTCTGTCTCAAAACCCCGTGTAAAGGCCTGCCCTGTCCTCTCTCTGTTTTCATCATTTTTGGTGGATTGTTTATGGATGGCAATAGGTGCATGGTGTGGTTACGTAAGCAGGATTGAGTTATACCACCCCAACCCATCTAACACCCACACTGGATGGTCACAATTTTAAAGACTTCACTGATTTGTCACCTTCACTACTTCAGCACCTCCATGCTACTAAATGATTTGTTTATGACATCTTACATAACTGTAAGTCATCAGACACAATCTTTCTCTTACCTTGCACACACACACACAGTCATACGCAACCAGACACATACATTCATTAACAACATAAAACAGACTAGTGTGCAAACACAGATGCACATGTGACAACACACACACAGACATCCAATAACATAATTAATGACAAAAACCCAAAAGAAAAAAAAGGCCATTGTGGTACTTGGTATACCTGAAACATTAAATTTATTACTCTGATCTCAAGATTAAAGTTCATACATGGCATTTCATTTAAAAAACAATATTGTAAATTGAGCTGGAAAATATTTACACAGATCAGTATAACTGAACTGGTAACTATTTTGTACTTGAATACTGTGTACTGTCTTGTGCATTTGAAGTTTAATAACAGTTGTTCTTGTACTGCAGACATTGACAACATTTGTTGAATCGGGACGAGTATGTCATTGAACAATACATTGTTAGAAATAGGCATTAGTGTGGAGGGCATCAGAGCAGCAGAAGGTAAATAATGGGAACAAAAATGTGCAGTTTGTGTTGTCAATATAATAGTCATTGTTGTACCTGGAAAAGAAAATGTTGAAATCAATTATAGAAAAACAATTGGTGATATGATTGATTAGCAAACATGAGGCACAAGTCACACAGTTAGAGAATACACAAACAGAGAAAGATATGAATTTGACAGAAGAAACATGCAACATGGCCCATTAAGTCTGATTGAGTGTGCCCCCATCTGTGCAACTTCCACTCAAAAATTACAATTAACACCCACCTCTCAACCTGACAATCTCCTTTTAAACTACACACTATCTTACTGGATAAATCCTCTTGGCCCAGTGTTCTATTCTGACAGAACACTAAATGTGAAAAAGTGTCTCCTTTTTTAAATATATCTCCTCATATGCAATATAAGACCATGACTTATCAGGTCCCTCCGCCTACTTAGTGTGAATATGCCTTCAGTACCAGTATTGATAATAACCATTAACTACTTGAAGGTATCAATAGGTTCAACAACAAAGTCATCGAACAGCATCACAGTGACAGGTTCAATGTCATCCATGATTGGCAGTCGGCAGGGAGCCATACAATTAAAATTGTTTTTTTCCTTTGGTGCACTTCACCCCACAAACCACCCACAAGGAGGGACTCTGCACCCACTGCACCACCATAATTTTCTATTCTAACTACCACCTTGGTCCGGGTTTGGGGTGCAGGACAGGGGCAGGTGTCAATGTGTCACTGATGGACTTCTACAGTGGGCTTGTGTTTATAGGATATAAATGTTGTTTTCTTTTGCATCAACCAGTTCCTGTATAAATCATTGTTTATCTGAATTGGCATCTTCACATTGAATATTTGCCTGTAGATCTGGAGACATGTGCTAATGGCATCAGCTCAGTAACATTTGATGATAGCAATTTTATGTACTTTTATTGCATAATGTAAACAACACATCTGTTTAACACCTTAATGCTGTATAAGGAACTATATAGTCATAATAACAGATATTTGTGTATTCAGTTTAATTATAATTACCATCTTTTATTGTAGATAGTGATGTGGATCTTGACATGCTCATGCATTTCAGTGAAGGTGACATAAATGATATATATAAAAAGTTCAAAGACCGTTACTTATTGCGTCAATTTTTAAAGATAAGAAATGCACAATTCATTGAGTGATTTATCAATGGAAGTAATAGAGACGGAATGAATAAACCAAAAGAAGACCTTAATGTATCGATGGTGACATCTTCAGAGAGTTATACAGTGGAGCAACTGCTTAAAAAAAAAAACCCTTATAGGAAAACCAAACAGGCATTTTTTCATGGTGTAATGAGGGACACAGCAGAGACTGCCAATCTGCAGAGAAAAGCACCACAACTGTCTAAAATTAATGAGGGTAAAAAGAAGCTTTTTTTTCCAAATTATTGAGTGTGTAGTACTACAACTCAGAACACAAAGACAGAAGGTATGGCAGAGGATATGACTACACCTACAGAATTGTAGAAAGTACTTATTGGATAAAGAAAGAGGAAAAAGAATGTCCAAAGAAGATAAGATGAGACTGTCTGGTCAGTCAAATACAGCTTTAGAAATGACACCCAAAACATCGATATTTTCCCCAGGTCAACAAGTTTTGATTACAAACAAAACAGGAAGTAATTTAGGAGAAGGCATTTTTGTACATCAGAGAAATACAAAATATGGAGAGCTTGTGGTTAAAGTAATACACAGAAATAACATCAAGAAGGATGAAGAATCTTATAATGAACTACCAGAGGCATCACACAACATGCACTCCTTTGCATATGTTTCATTAAAGCAGCTCATTGTCTGGGACATGAAAAACAAAGCCAGTAACTGATGAACATTCAGAAAAGTCAAATTCAAGAAACTTGCAGAGTAAAGAGTCAAACACAATACATTTAACAACACACAAAAAAAACAACCATCTGAAGAAGCGTGATGAAACAAAGGGACACAGAGAAGAAATACCTAAAGGTGGGCAAGCAATGTGAGAAGGCAGTAAGGAGGGCTGGGGGGATACTTGGATGCATAGGGAGAGGCATCAACAGTAGAAAACAGGAAGTTGTTATCCCTCTGTAAAGACAGCTGGTGAGACCCCATCTGGAGTACTGCGTGCAATTCTGGAGACCCCATCTCTGCAAAGACATAGACAGAGTAGAGGATATTCAGAGGAGGCAACCAAAATGGTGCAGGGTCTGGACCCGAAGACATATGAGGAGAGACTAAAGCAGCTTAATATGTATACCCTTGAGAAAAGGAGGGAGAGGGGGGTCATGATCGAAACTTTCAAGTATTTCAAGGGAATTAACAAAGCACAAGAGGGTAGCATCTTTCAGAAGAAGACATGTGCAAGAATAAGGGGGCACAATTTGAAGATAGAGGGGTGATGGCTCAGAGATAATGTTAGAAGGTATTTTTTCACAGACAGGGTTGTGGATGCATGGAACAGCCTTCCTGAGGAGGTTGTGGAGTCACGAACAGTGGGAGAATTCAAGAATTCATGGGACAGGCATAAGGCAGTTCTAGTGGGGGGTAGGAGGCAGTAAGCTGTTGATTAACTAGAATCTGCAGCTTCTCCATCAGGTAGGGAAATGGGCAAACTAGGTGGGTCAAGCAGTCCTTATCTGCCATCAAATTCTATGTTTCTATACATACAAAAGAAATAACACAAAGAAATGATGAAGAAGACAGTGATGTTATTGTCATTATGGAATGGGACAATGGAGAACTATATTTGGGACTATTGGAAAAGAAGAATTCTGTGCCATCAGTTAAAAGCTGTTACAAGCCAATTGGGAAAAGTTGGAAGTGGTAAAATTATAGAACCAAAACATATAACAAAACCAATAGTGACAATCAACCCATTGGACTCTCAAGACAATCCAAATATGGATTTCTGTGTATGGCAGACATCAGCAAATGATGGCACCATACAGTACAGTCACAAGGGATTTAATATACAAGATGCTGGACTGTTCTTCAAGGAACTACAGGAACAATTTATGCTTTACTAAGTTTTCATATCTGACAACATTGTGCCTTGGGGCAGGGAGCATTCAAGTACACATGATGTAATTACTGTACCTTTATACACAGTAACACACACACACACACACACACACTGTCAGTCACGTATGACACAGGACAGCCCACACACCATTACATGCAGCAGCCCCATTGTGCTTGGTCAATGTAAGGAGGCAACATTGATCATGCACAATGGGGCATAGGCATGTAGCAGTATTTCTGGTGGCCGTGTCATGCATGCTGCATTATGTGTGCGTGTGTGTGTGTGTGTCTGTCTGTGGGACACTCTGTGAATGTCATTGTTGAATCATCAACTTGTTTCTGTATTTCTAGCACAAGAAAATTCAGATGAAAATGTCATGTTAGGAACTGGGGGCCTGGGTAACTAGCATTATATTTTCATCTGTCTTTTCTAGCATCATGAATCCATATTCACACACACACACACATAGTGTCAGTCATGTATGACACAGGACAGCCCACACCACTACATGCAGCAGCCCCATTGTGCTTGGTCAATGTAAGGAGGCAATGCTGATCATACACAATGGGGCACAGGCATGTAGCAGTGTTTTTGGTGGCCGTGTCATGCGTGCTGTGTGCATATGTGTGTGTATGTGTGTGTGTGTGTGTGAGACACTTTGTGAATATCATTGTTGAATCATCAACTTGTTTCCATATTTCTTGCACAACAAAATCCAGAAGAAAATGTTGTGTTAGGAACTGGGTGCCTGGTTAACTTGCATCATATATTCACGTCTTTTTCAGCACCAGGAATACATATTCTCACACACACACACACACACACACACACACATATATAGAGTCAAGCATGACACAGGACAGCCCACACACTACTACATGCAGCAGCCCCGTTGTGCTTGATCAATATAAGGAGATAACATTGATCATGCACAATGGGGCACAGGCATGTAGCAGTGTTTCTGGTGGCCATGTCATGCTTGCTGCAGTGTGTGTGTGTGGGTGTGTTTGTCTCTAGCTGAGACACTATGTGAATGTCGATAGAAACTGATAAATTACATCACGTAAATGACAATGTCTCAAGAGTGGGTCCTGGCATATTGAAAACATCGATGATTTTTTGGGACAATATAAAAAACAACTCCATTGCTATTGGTTAACTCACATCATGTGGGCATTGATAGATGTACAGCACACACTTCTTAACATGCAAAACAGGAACTTAAAACTGAAAAAATCAAAGCACAACTTAGCACCTGTAGTTCGTGATTTTGAAAGCTTGTCATACCTGTCAATTGGGGCTTTTAACTGTTGCACCAAATTAAAAAATGGTGTTTGACAGAAATTATGGGAAAAAAGTGTCAACATATTTTCATTTGAACAAAATAAGGTGTTCACAACTGCAGCAGCAAGTATTTGCAGTGAGCATGAATCAGCAAATATGTCTTGGTTCAACATGCAATCAGGTTAGAACTAAGTTACATTTTCATTTAGGTGACAGCTCATACAGTTTTACATTTGTAATGTAAAGGGACTGCATGCCAAAGACAGGCTTCATCTTGCTCCGTTAGGGAAGGAAGTCCTTAAACAGGGGATGGCTGACTACATTCAAGAAAGGTGGGGTTTAAACTTGTGAGGGGGGAGGGATAAGGGAGGGGCTGACCAGAAGCCCTCTCCTCCAGATGAGGGGAGTAGCCTTCAAACCCAAGGGGATGGGGAAACAGACTGGGGTGGAGGTTTCAGGAGGACCACAGGGATGATGAGTATAAGGAACCTGGGTGGGTTCGACAAAGGGATCAAGGATAAGGGGTGGGGGTGGTGTTAGTAAATGCCAGGAGCTTGGGAAACAAGTTGCCAGAGTTCCAGGCCATGCTGTTTGGGGGGGGGGATGGATGTGGCGGCAGTCACAGAAACGTGGGCCAACAAAAACCATGACTGGGACCTAAACTTGCGGTGGTACACTATGCTTGGGAAGGACAGAAAGGAGGGCAGAGGGGGTGGAGTGGCTACGTTCATTAGAGATGACATAGAAATTGCTAGGGTAGAAGAGGCAGAGGCAGAGGGAAATGTGGAGGCCTTATGGGTCACCTTATGAACCCCAGCAGGAGGTAAGGTCAAGCTGGGTGTAGTATATAGGCCCCCTGGGATGGGTGATGTTCTGGAGGATGGTTTTCTGGACAACATCATTGCTCAGTTTGGACCAAAAGGGTAAGAAGTGGTGTTGATGGGAGAACTTAATATGCCAGGTACAAACTGGGGAACCATGAAGGTGGCCAAGGAGCAGAGGCTGCTGGATGGCTTCCAGGATGTGTTCTTAACACAGCATGTGATGGAGCCCACAAGGGAGGGGCATGTCCTGGTTGTGGTTCTGGCAGATGGGGATCTGGTAAGGGACATGGTTGTAGAGGATCCCCTGACTGGGAGTGACCACAATACTGTCTGGTTTCAAATAAGCTTGGGGGGAGGGTGGGGAGATCTAGGACACTGGCAGTGGACTTCAGGGGGGTAGACTTTGTGGGCATGGGAAATATTCTCAAGGATCACTTGAAGGGGATTGCATCAATGACAAATGTGGAAAAGGGATGGGAGGTCATAAAATGGGGACTTCATGAGGCAGTCAGGACCTACGCTAAGGCGAAACGTAAGGGAGCAAGGTCACATAAACCATGCTGGTGGTCCAGTGAGGTTCAGGTAGCGGTCAGAGAAAAGAAGGCAGCCTACAAAAAATATAAAGCAACAAGAGGGGATAGGGATAAGGAAATGTACCATCTTGCATCTAGAAAAGTCACCCAGATGGTGAGGGGGACAAAGTCCAGTAAAGAGCAACAGCTGGCACAGGGGATACATGGACGGGAAAAGGTGTTCTTCTGGTACATTGGGGAGTGGAGAAAAACTAAGGGCCATCTCAGCAGATTGAGATCAGAAGGAGGGTGGGTGGAAGAGGCGAGGGACCAGGCAGAGGTATTAAACGAGTACTTCACCTCTGTGTTCACTAGGGAGAGGGATGGGATATCTACAAAGCAAGGCATGATGGGGATAGAAGCAGCAGTGATTGGGATCGGGGAAGCAACAGAAATGGAGCAAGATGGAGGGAAAGGTACCCCAGGGGTGTCACATCAGGATAAGAATAAAAAGGCCAGTAAGGTGGAGGGGATGGATGATGCTATCTCCACCAAAAGGGTGTGGTTAGCCCTCAAGGCCCTAAAGAAAGATCAATCTCCTGGGCTGGATGGCATTCATCAGAGAGTACTATGGGAACTGGCGGACATACTGGCTGCACCCCTGGTGTAGCTCTTCAACGGGTCGCTTGAGACAGAGAGGGTACCTAGGGATAGGCGAGAGGCACATGTGGTGCCAATCCATAAAGGGGGGTCAAGGGAACTACCAGGTAACTATAGACCGATCAGTTTGACCTCAGTGGTGGGAAAATTAATGGAGAGATTGAGGGTGTACTTGGAGGAGGTGGGAGGGCTGGATAGTCGGCAACATGGGTTTGTGCCAGGTAGATCATGTCAAACCAATCTTGTGGAGTTCTATGAATGGGTAACATCAGAACTGGACAGGGGAAAGCCTGTGGATGTATTATTCCTGGACTTCAGCAAGGCGTTTGACTCTGTCCCCCACAATGGTCTGGTGGAGAAACTGATGGGGTTGGGAGTAGGCCCTTTGATGGTCAGATGGATTGAAAACTGGCTAGCTGGATGCACCCAGACAGTAGTGGTCGGTGGGGAGCTCCCGAACCCTAGAGAGGCTGGTAGTGGGGTACTGCAGGGCTTGGTCCTGGGTCCGATCCTGTTTAATGCATACATATTGGACATCAGGGAGGGTATAGGGTGTGAAACGAGTCTCTTCACTGATGACTCCAAGATGGGAGCAGTAGTTGAGGGGAAGAGGGAGGTTGGCTCTGCAAAGGACCTGACACCCTGGAAAGCTGGGCTCACACATGGAAATTAAATTTCAATATCACCAAGTGCAAGGTGTTACATCTTGGGCGGGGAAACCCTAAACACAGGTACACCCTGGGAGGGGAGGCACTGGAGGCCTCAATAGAGGAAAAAGACCTAGGGGTCATGGTGGATGTATGTATGAATAACTCTGAGCAGTGCAGGAGAGCGGTTAGCAAGGCAAACAGGATGTTGGGATGCATCGTAAGGGGGCTCACCTCTAGGAGCCGGAAAGTGATTCTGCCACTGTACAATGGACTGGTTAGACCACACCTTGAGTACTGTGTACAGTACTGGAGACCACACTTGAAGAGGGACATACAGCTCCTGGAGAGGGTACAGAGGAGGTCAACTAAGATGATACGAGGACTAGGGATTTGACGATGAGGACAGACTTGAGGAGCTCTGCCTGTTTTCATTGGAGGAGAGGAAAGACGGGGAGACACGATTGAGGCTCCCATACCCTCGAGGGAATAAATAGGGTAAACATGGAGGGATCTTTAGACTAAAGCAGGAGGTATCACCAGGGCATGGTTTGAAGCTGGAAGGTGGAAGGGTGAGGGGAAAGAGGAGGAGGTTTTTCACTGAGTGGGTGGTGGACCCTTGGAATGCACTGCCTGGAGAGCTGGTTCAGAGATCCACAGTGGAGGGCTTCAAGAGAGGGTGGGACAGACACAGAAAGTGGATGTACAGTATCATATGATGGTCTGGCCCGGGGGGGGTGGGGATGGATGATAGGGGTTTCTGAAACACAAGGGGGGGCCTCGGCACCCAAATAGGGATCTGAGGTTCGAGCAGACTTGATAGACCGTAAGGCCTAATCTGCTGGCAATTAGTATGTTAGTATAAAATTTGAGCTATTACCATTTAGTAGTTTTAAGAAGAGTAGCTGTACAGTATATGTGTGCCTAGCATTCCATTTCTTGTTGTACATGAAAGTTGATAGTTACACACAGTAGAACTCTGCAACAAGTTAATGGAAGTGTGGAGAACAAATATTCACTTTTGGTTTTTCCTTACAAATACTATAGGTTAGACATTATATTACAGTACCATGACTTTATGTAAAAGCTCCCATACAGTCACGTTCATGGGACAATTTGTAGCTTACAGAACAGAATGCTTGGACATAATGCGTACCATACAAATGCACACTTTCGTGACAACATGTTTACAATGTTCAGTTTATATGAGAGGATGACATATTTTTTAACAAAAAAGCAATAACAACTACATATATAAAAAGTTACATACCTTATTCATTATTGATGCAATTTCTTATGTCTGCTGAAATAATGACAATTGATGTGTTGCAAACCCTTCATATCAATCCATTTGAGAAATTTACAGCACTGTTATGATATGCTATGACTTAAGTACCATGAGACATTTGTCACTAAAGACACTGAGATGCCATAACAAAGCTGAAATCTGAATAGGTTCAAGGTTATCTGGCAGTCATAGTTTATATGCTTATGCTTTAAGAAGATCAATTGTGTTACTGCTGAGGAAGTGAAATACTTATTACAGTTTATATGTAACACAGTACACATACATATTTAATTATGTGAAACACACAGCAACCACAATGCAATCTTGAGGTTTAAAAAGTTGTGATGTAGACAGCTAAAAATGAAATTAGTGTATTTTTTGTCAGATAATGATCCAGACTCTATATTCAAGTGAAATGCTTGCTGATGGGTACTGCTATGCATCAGTGTTTTCTGTAACAGTAATTAGCTCATCAAAAACCAACTTAATGGTGAATTCTGGTGCATAACAGACAAGGTTGAATTCACTACAATTAATGGGTCATTAAAATTCCTGGGTCGTAATGGCATATTATGTTATTAATGGCACCATTAAAATGCTACAATACCATTAAAATAAAAATGGCCATTAAATATGTGAAAACAATTTAATGGTGCCATTATTTATGTAGCAATTAATGTGGTATTAAGGGTTTTATTTAATAGGAAAATGCCATTAATTATCTCATTAATATATAGATATGGCTTAATGCCCATTACTACACACATTCAAAATACAGATTAAATTAATGGCCATTTCAATGGTCAGATTAATGGCACATCTGAATGCCACTAACTTGCATTAATGGCCGGCAAAATTAATGGTCGAATTCCATTAAAAGAGTCCATTACAATAATTTAATGGCAGAAAATATTAATGGTCGATAGACCATTAAATTAATGGCACTTAACAACAAGTAATGGCCATTCATTTCATGGCTAACTAGCCATTAAATGCCCACATAACATTAATGGCCATTAAACAATTAATGGCATGAAACCATATGAAAAATGCATTTCATTTCAGGGGATTTTAATGCTTTGACATAAATCACAATGTTAATTTGGCCATTATTTATGTACCAATTAATGGGAATTTAATGGGAACTTTTAATGGAAAATGTAATGGATTCGTAATGAGTTTTTAATGGCACTTTAATGGTGTTCGATGTAATAGTGCTAGTAGTTCATTTTTATGCTGTTCATTGTTGTGGCCATCTCAGCAGTAGTGGTCATGGATGCTGCAGGTCTGGACAGCATGCACATCAGCAGCACCAGTGTGGGGCCTAGTAGTTCATCTTTATGCTGTTATGATGCAGTACAAGACAGAATAAAAAAGTAAACACCTTAAGTTTTAACTGAATGGCAAATATGCTATAAGACAGTCTTATGTGGGACATACAGTACTAAGTAAAGGTTGTTATTACTGGATAAAGTAATAATACAACAGCAACAGCTGTCATTGGTGTCATCAATGCTTTTCTGAAAATTAATTTCATATCTGCTAAAGAAAGTATTACTTCTTCAAGATCCATTTTGGGAGGACTACTGGGGTACTTGCTTCTGTGCTGAGCATCCAGTCAAATTCATGAAGGTTTTACATGCATTATGATTAAATACATTTTATGATTAAAGGAAAAGTAAACAAGGTTAATTTCATAAAACATTAATTAAAAATCCAAATTCATAGTCAAGTAAAGGAAAGGTTATTGTTTACATTACTGATAAAACTGTACTTATGTAATAAGCGTAATGCATTTACGTATCATTTGAAAAATGTAAACCAAAGCCTTCACCCTTTAAAACTACAGCACTGGCTGGCCTGTTGTCACAGGGACAGCATGCTGACCTTCGACGCCAGTGACATGGATTCAGAAATGGACCTGAGATGTTGGAGGGCTGGCTGGGGGGAGAAGAATTGAGCGTCCGATGACTGCTTTCCTTTTCCATGGGGGAGGGTGGGGAGCATCTTGGCACTACACTGACACCCAGCAGAGGTTGTGTGTATAGCTTGTGTCAATGCCAGCATGTTAGGAGGGTGGGTGGGGCAGATGCTGGCCATCATTGCACATCCCTTCCCTCACAAAAATCCAGGGGAAGAAAAAACCTGCCAACTACCTGCCTGGATGGCGTGTGCCCCTCCGCTGCTATCAGCTCCCAGGCTGGCTCCTGACCTATCCCATTGTTTGCGGCACCCTAAGAGGGGTTCTGGTGCTGCAACCCCATCCTGGAGGGTAAGTCAGGGGTTATCGAGAGGGCGGCTGATGTGGGAGTGGCAGTCCATTGGGTCCATGACTGAGCAGATGGTAACGGCAGTAGGCGGCAACAAAAAGATAAAAAAAAAAACTACAGCACTGTCAGTTCTAAAAAATGTCCAGCAGATGTGCCACAGATTGACATCATCAAAAAGAGATCTAGATGGCTCTCCGTGCTGCTTAAATAATCAATTTTCTAAATCCTCTTCCACAGTATATTTGATACAAATTCATTTATCAAAATCTTGACTTTATTATTTTTTGCCAATATACACGTTAAGGGTTCTATGTGATAATGGCAATCATCAAATGGTGATCACCATTACGGTGAATGTGCATCACTGAAAACAAAAAAGGTGATGTACATTCACAGTGAGAATAAATACTTAAGTGTTTCACGTGTGGGCGTTCATGTCAGTGAGGGGGCAAAACCAGGATGCAGGAAAAATAAACGCCACAGAAAAGCACAAAAACATTGTGCTCACCCCCAGCCCTGAACCCTTCTCACCAGAGCCAGCCTCCCTAACCACAGCACCACTAGGCTATCTGGGCAGTTTCCCCTCTCACCACCCTCATATACCTCACGGATACCTTCCAGTATCCTGTCGCCATTCTGTCACCCTGCCCTTTCCTGTTGCTACCCTTGCAGGGTAGACCACAACAGAGGCACTGAGACTGAGTCGCTCATATTTGACTCGCTCAATCTCAGTCACCCTTTTAATGGTATACCAATTTTAAGGTATGATTTTGACCAGTTCTGTTTTTTAACTTTTTTATTATTATTTTAATTGTTTTCTAATTTGAACCACATCATGAGCTCTAGGAGCATGACAGCACAGCAGTACATGGTGTGCTGTAAAAAGAATGAACCGGGTGGCCCAGTTGCCGAATATGCCTCCTCCGCATGCTCTGTAGTAAGAAAATCACTTAAAGTAATCCAAAATCCATCGTTATTGCTCTGCAATGTAACTGCAGAATTTAGACAGCTCCCCCCTGCATGCCTGCTCAACCGACCACATGCCTGCCAGTTGCTGCCGCTATCGCGCAGCGTCCGACTATCCTATTTAAATATGTTATGAGATATATTTATTTCAGTAATATAACTGAGGAGCATACCATTGAAAATAAAGCCAAACCTCAAAGCTGCAGGCAGGATCTTCATCCTTGCTTCCTGAGTGTCACTGGTACATGATGCTTGGTAACACTTCGTTTAGCAGTGCCAGTTATGAAGAAGGATGCATCCTGCATGCAGCTTTGAGTCTTAGTTTTATCTACAATGGCATGCTTATGCTTATCAGGGATACTAGTGAGATAAATATATCTCTGTACTGATTTCAGTAGAAGAGACTGAAGCTGTGGGTGAGCAACAGCAGCAGGTGGGTGGGTAGTTGGTCGAACGGGCAAGCATGTGGGCCTGTATCATAAATTCCACATACTTACATTTAAGAGCAACAACAATGGATTTTGAATTACTTTAAGAGATTGTCTTAATACATAGCATACAGCAGGGAGGAATAAACAGCAACTGTGCCACATGGTAAATTCTTTTGTTCGCACGCCCTGTACTACTGTTTTTCTTGGGGAGCCCATGCTATGGTTCAAATTACTTCCTGCTGTTCTGCAATAAGGAAAATCAGAACTGATCAAAATCATACCTTAACATGTGTATTGGCAAAAAATAATACACATTTAAAGTCACGATTTTGATAAATTTGTTTTGTATTGAATATACTGTGGAAGAGGATTTAGAAAATTGATTATTTAAGCAGCACAGAGAGCCATCTAGCTCTCGCTTAGGTGACGCCATTCCATGGCACGTCTGCTGTCCATTTTATAGAGAACACAATGCTGCAGTTTTGAAGGGAGAAGGCTTTGGTTTACATTTTTTAAATGATATGAAAATGCATTTATGCTTCTAACATAAATGTAAAATGCAGTTTTATCATTAATGTAAACAATAACCTTTATTGTACTTGACTATGAAGTTGAATTTTTAAATGTTTTATGAAAAAAAACATTGCTTACTTGGCCTTAAATTAAAATTAGAAACTCAAAATAATATAAATATGTGCTGTCAGCATTGCTGTCATCAAAACCACTACAAGATTATGTAAACGTGTGTCCTTCTGCTGTACCCTCACCATCTGAACAAATACATACAGTAGAAACATAGAAACATAGAATTTGACGTCAGATAAGGACCACTTGGCCCACCCAGTCTGCCCATTTCCCTACCTACTGGATAAGCTGCAGATTCTAGTTAACCAACAGCCTATTTCCTGCCACCCCCCACTACAATTGCCTTGTGTCTGTCCCATGCATGTTTGAACTCCCTCTGTTTTAGCCCCAACAACCTCCCCAGGAAGGCAGTTCCACGCATCCACCACTCTCTCCGTGAAAAAAGATTTCCTCACATTACCCCTGAGCCATCCCCCCTCTATCTTTAAATTGTGTGCCCTTGTTCTTACACATCTCTTTTTCTGAAAGATGCTACCCTCCTGGACTTTGTTGATTCCCTTGAGGTACTTGAATGTTTCTATCATGTCCCTTCTTTCATCAAGGGTATACATATTAAGCTCTCTCAGTGTCTCTCTCTTCATATGATTTCTGATGCAGACCCTGCACCATTTTAGTTGCCCTCCTCTGGACTGCTTCCATCCTGTCTATGTCCTTGCATAGATGAGGTCTCCAAAACTGCACACAGTACTCCAGATGGGGTCTCATCAACTGTCTGTACAGAGGGATAACCACTTCCCTTTTTCTACTTGTGATGCCCCTTCCTATGCATCCCAGCATCCCCCTGGCTCTCCTTACTGACTTCTCACATTGCTTACCAACCTTTATATCATCTTATATGACTACCCCCAAGTCCTGTTCTAATTTTGTTGTTGTTAGTACCTCCCCTGCTATTGTGTACTCTTCTCCTGGGTTTTTGTTTCCCAGGTGCATTACTTTGCACTTCTTTGCACTGAATCTAAGTTGCCATATGTCTGAACATTCCTCCAACCTTGCCAAGTCCCTTCTCATCCTTTCTACCCCCCTTGTGTATCAACTCTGTTACAGATCCTTGTATCATCTTCAAAGAGGCATACCTTTCCCCTCCAGACCCACTGCAATGTCACCTATAAAGATGTTAAAGAGGACTGGACCCAGTACTGAGCCCTGAGGTACTCCACTAGTGACCCCCCTTTCTTCGGAATGTGTTCCACTCACTATTACCTTCTGTGTCCTGTTGTGGAGCCAGTTTGCAACCCAGGCTACCACCCTGGACCCACTCCCAGGCTGGCTAACTTGATTATTAATCTTTAAGCGGATTGTGTCAAATGCCTTGTCAAAGTCTAGGTAGGCCATATCCACAGCCCCTCCTTGGTCTATTACTTTGGTCACCCAGTCAAAGAAATCAGATTCGTCTGACATGACCTTCCTGCTGTAAATCCATGTTGCTTTGGGTCCTATGCCCCACTGGCCTCTAGGTACTCAACAATTATTTCTTTCAGAAGTGATTCCATCATTTTCCCTACCACTGAGGTCAAACTTACAGGTCTGTAGTTTCCTGCTTCTGCCTTGCTCCCACTTTTGTGAAGGGAAATCACATCTGCCCTCCTCCAGTCCTCAGGTACCACCCCATCCTCCCATGATTTGTTAAAAAGTGTGGTCAGTGGTGTCACTACGTCCTCCCTTAGTTCTTTTAGGATTCTGGGGTGAATCCCATCAGGCCCCATTGCTTTGTCCACCTTGAGTTTTAGGAGTTCTTTCAGGACTCTTTTTTTCTGTAAATGGACTGGTGTCAACTCCCCTACCCAGAGTGCTTCTATTGTCTGGTTTAGGTAACTCCTCCTCCTCATCTTCTTGTGTGAATACTGAGCAAAAGTATTCATTCAGTATCTCTGCCTTTTCACTGTCTCTCTCTCTGCCCACCTCCCCTCTCCCTTATTAATCTTCACTATTCCTCCCTTAACCTTTCTATGCTCCCTAATGTACCTATAAAAGGTTTTATCCCCCTTCTTAACTGAATTGGCTATTTTTTCCTCAGTTTGGGCTTTTGCTATTCTGACTGCCTTCCCCACTTCTTTCTGCTTTAATTGATACAGTTCCCTGTTGTGCTCCTTCTGTGATGCCTTATACTTTTTGAATGCAGCCTTTTTCTCCATAACCTTTCCTGCCACCTCTTTTGAGAACCATAGTGGTTTTTTTACTCTGCTTAGTTTTCTTTATCTGTTTCACACAAAGGCTTGTTGCCTTTATGATGGCAGTTTTGATTTTTCTCCATTGTTCTTCCATCCCTTCTTTTTGGCTATTTGCTAGTGTATTCCTCAGGTATTCACCCACTTTGCCAAAGTCAGCCCTTCTAAAGTCCAGTATGCTTGTTTTTGTATGGCTTGTCTCCATGGTTGTGCTTATTATGAAGCACACTGTGCAGTGGCTCTTGTTCCCAGATGTCTACTGACTTCTAAATTTGTGATCCTCTCTCCATTTGAGAGTACCAGGTATAGTATTGATCCCCCCTGAGTGGGTTCCAACACTAGCTGTCCCTCTATGTGACTCACATCATTTTCATCATCCATGCTTTCCTCATCATCACTTGGCATAACAATGCCAGACACAGACCAGTGAGGTGGAATGAAATGTTAATTCATTTTTATGTATGTCAGTCACTCAGCATTTAAATCAGACAGACATGTGCAACGGTCTGACACAATTGCCCCTGCAGCACTAAACACCCTTTCAGATTTTACACCGGAACAAGGGCAAGTTAAAAATTCCTGTGCAACAGATGCCAGTGCAGGCCAAAATGTAACCTTGTGTTGCCACTATACCAACAAAGGGTCATCCTCAATAGAAACCTGCTCTGTATCATCAAGGTTTGCAGTCACCATGTTTGCCGCTGACATCTGCAGTTGGCTGCTATATTCCTGCTTCTTGTGTTGGGAAACACCCACCTGTTGTAGTATTGACCACAACAGATTTCTGTTGGGTTTGGCAACTCATGACGATGATGACTGGGAGAACACAGAGGGTTTTGAACTGGTACGCACTTGTTGCTGAGTACTTTTCTCCTTCTTTTCATGAGATTTGATTGAAGCATCTTGTTGTGCACTTTCTCATGAAGAGTAAGTGCACAATGATAAACCTCTGCACTACTCTGTGGCAGAAGTGCTGCAATGCCATATTTGTAACCAGGATCCAGTAAAGTGGCCATCATGTATGAATCACTGTGCCACATTTAAGACATATGATCCTCCCTTTCTAAAATATCCATCATGAGGTTCAACAGGTGAACACCAACCTCATCTGCCTCACCTTCAAATTGCTCATGCAAATTGAGCAATGCTTGTTTCAGTATCTACAACAAGGGAATGACCTAAGACATTCATATTCACCACTAACAACCTGAGTTGCATGCTCAAAAGGGTGAAGAGCCTGTATGATGCTGTCCTTGACCCTCCACTGTGATAGAGTAAGGGACATGTTCTTTTGAGTCATGGGGTCATGAAGCTGCATGACATAGTCACTTACAGGCTTACATTACTCAAACAGGCACTCCGACATATAAAGAGTAGAGTTCCACCTTGTGGGAACATCCTGCTTGAGATGATGCTGTGGAACACCATATGAGCACTGCAGAACATTAAGCTCAGAATGAGCTTTTGAAGAACAGCTGAAATGGCCACAGATTTGATGACTAATGGTCACCAGGCTGTCCACTGCCTCATGTTTCAAGAACTCACATACAATCAAATTTAAAACCTGCAAAGCATGAAATGCATTTAAAATCACTATCACTTATGGCTTTGACTACATTGGCACCGTTGTCACTTGAAACTTGTTGTGAGTCCATGTGGTTTGAGCCAGTACAAAAGTAGTCTCATTTAAACGTTCAAGAATTATTTTGGCTGTGTACAAGCCATGCATACGTTGCATGCTTAGTGTCGCATGCTGATAAACACCACTACTGCTGCTGTTTGTGGTTTTCAAACAGCAAGCGCTTGCAGGACAAGGTGAATTAGCATACATACCAAGGATGTGTGCCCAATGTGCTGTAACACACATGAAGCTGACTGTGGATCCCGGGTGACTGGTCCGCATACAGTGGTCAGATGCACAGTGCTGACAGCAGACTGTGACAACACATGAGAAACTATATAACTAAGTGTGTTATACAGCTCAGGGACATCTTTTGTAGAAAAGTAGGTTCTGCTTGGAAGTTCATATTTGGGTACCACATTATTCATGAGTGGCCGAAAACCAGATTTCTCAACAAATGAATAAGACACAGTAGAAGATCATTTGCAAGCATTTGGGTCACGGCTGCATTTAAGTGCCTTGCAACTGGATGATTGCGATGATACTTGGTATTCTTTGACAATGCCTCCTTGTCCCCAGATCCCATCCAATGAAAACTCAGACAACAATGTGTGGGTGTCCAGTTCAGCAATCAATTTACTTAAATCATTTTCATAATTCAGGCAATCCATATTTCCAATGTTTACATATTGAAAACAACACCATATCTTATATACATTTTCCAACACTCTTGCATTCTGTTTATATTATACATCACTTTTACTTTTTAAGACCATTCGACTTTTCTTTTTCTTCTTCCCCCAGATGTACATCTGGGTCTGCTTTTCTCTTCCTTCTCTACCGGGGTCTGTGAATACACTAGTATCCCTCCATCTTCTTGGGTCTCTCATATCATTTCTTTTATCCCCCCCACCCTTCTTACCCTCTTTTTCTCCCCTCTTTTCCATTCCTTCTTTGTCCCTGCCATCCACCTTTGGCAGGCCTGAGGCAATGTGTTCCACCTGCCATGAAGCCTCCTTCCTTCTCCAAGTGGAAATTTTGTGAGCTCTCCCTCACTTATATTCCATTATGTACCCCCCCTTGTTCAACCCTCTCTCTCTTTCCTCCAGCCAATTTGTCCATGCCACCTCCTTTTGACCTCATAGACCCCTCCACGGCATCACTAGCCTCCCTCATAATTTCCCTCCCTTCTTCTTTGCCTTTGAAACTTGAGCCTCCCCACACATTGGTTTTGGCCTGTTGACACTGGGGCCTGCCCCTTGAATGGGGCAAGTCACTTTATCCCCAGACCCCATCCAATGAAAACTCAGACAAAGATGTGTGGATGCCCATGTCATATATACATTTTGTAACACTTGTATTCTGTTTATATTATGCATCACTTTTACTTTTTAAGACCATTAGACTTTTCTTCTTCTTCTCTCCCCAGAAGTACATGTGGGGGCTGTTTTTCTTTTCCATCTCTTCCGGGGTCTGAGTGTACACTTGTACACCTCCCTCTTCTTGTGTCTCTTCATTTTATTTCTTTTATCCCCCCACCCTTCCTACCCTCCCCACCTCTTTTCCACTAGGCCACCTCCTGCATGGCAACAGACGGTGGCCTCCCCTTACTCCAATTTTTCTGCATCCAGGGCACAATCATGTCTGTTATCTCTGCATTAAAGAGGGCCAGACCCAAACCTGGAAGGTGTACTCCATCCCCCATAGTATTCATCCACATGCTCATCTATACCCCTTGATATTGTTTGCCTCCAAAAGCTGTAAATAACTTTCCCATCCTGGTGTTCATGTACCTTCTAGCCCTCTCTACTGTTTTATGACTATGAGCATGTCTCCACACCCATCTGGGAATCATCTCTGACCACACCAGAGCAACCTCAGGCCACCAATCACGAATCTTATTCAAGTCCTCCTTTATCTGGAAAAAAATGTTCAACCAGGGTCTGGTAACCAAGTTGTTTCCTCCTAAATGGATAATGAGCATATCTGGGCATCTGTGTTCCCCTTTCATCTCCTACAGTAGTAGTAGCAGCTGCACCCATCTCATCCCCCATGCCTTTCCATGTTAGCTGGATGCGCTTGGTCCAAGTATAGCTGCCCCCGAGCCTCCTGGATCCCACTTTTTCGCCCAGTGAACAAATGAGTGTCCACAAATCCACACCTCCAGCCTTTTTGTCAGACCTATTTGAAAGTAATAATTCAAACACACACGTTAGTCATTGGCTTTTTGCAGTTCCTCCACCTTTTTCCCCTTTTTCCAATTGTCTCTGTTCCCCTTCTATGAACTGTTTTTTTTTCCCCCTCTTGAAATACTTCTTACTTCTTTATTGATAGCCTCGCACCTGCTAGCAGGGGAGAGAAAGAAAAAACATGGTTAGTGCCATCATCAAGCATCATTTCGAACATATCTCTTAAAATAACCTGATGCCCATTGCCCTTTTGTCCTAATCACCTCCTTCGACACTCCTTGGGCCTCCAATTCTGATTCCCCTCTTATTTAGAAAGAATGTGACAAGAACCCCCCCGGTCCTCCCCCAAGAAAATCATACATTTTTTGAGCATTGCTGTTGCCTGTGAGCCCGTTACTGGTGACCCATCCCCATGTATAAATAGTAATGTGTTTTTGTCCTTCGGATGCACCGAAGTGTACACTGACAGCACCTCCACTGGACAGATGAAGCTGACTCTATGCCTTTGCAATGTTACTTGTGCTCCCTTTCTCCTCTGATCTGTCTTGGAATGCTTTATGACTACTGTCACTCTTTCACTGGCCCACACCCTGTGTCCTCCCAACGTCAACCCACTGATGTGTCCCCCTACCATGCCCCACTGCCTCACTACATCTAAAGGTGCCTCTATACATAGTGGCATACAATGCCAAGAACAATAAGTCCTCGCTTCTGGACTGGCACAGATTGCATAGTGCCCCAATGATCCCAGCCAGCAATGTTTCTGTGATGGGCTGCCTGCTGTCCTTGGGTTTCTCTCCCACCCATAACTCCCCTGCATTATGTGCCTAACCAGGCTGGTTTTGGTGGGGTCCTCCATTCCTTCAAGTTGCAAACTTGCCCTTTTGCTGCCAGGTGGACCCCCATGGTCGCATGTGCTACCTTATTCCTCCAGCCTGCAACTATGAACTTCACCACTTGATCTCCAGTTACCACCCCACTTACCTCAAAGCCATTTCCTCCTCCTCAGAATGCTTGGAGCACCCTACAAGAGACCACATAAGCTTTTAGTGTCCAGGGGGCTCAGGAACTGTGAAACAACAGCTCGGTTCCTGCAACCCATTCTTCCACACGTACCCGGAACTGTTGTTTGCCTATGTTCAGCTCCTGGGGTGATTGCACAAAACTTTTTCATCTGCAGGTGGGAGAGGCAATCAGCTATTACATTATCCATGCCATCTATGCTTGCCCTAAATTACAGGTTTAATGACAGCTCCTGTAGCACCAGTTGTCTTATGAATTGTAAGCTAAAATCCCTTCGGAATCCCTGTAGTAAAATACCAGCCACATCCCTGTCTGGATAGTCCCCTAACCAGTCCTCCAGTATCAATGTCTTTATGGGTGTGTCTGCTAGCCAGAATTGTGGCCCCTCTGCACCCTTCCCCCTGCCCTCTCCCCCATTGTTGATCCCTGAAATCTGAGTGGCCAGCCCAAAAGGGCTGATTTTGGTAGGAGCTACCCGCCACATTTTCCCAGGTTGTTCAGCATTTTGATGCCGTATGAGTACCTCCACACTTGGAGCATGTGTGCTGGAAATGGCAGTGAGGCCAGGAGCAGAAAGCACTGTTATAGCCCCAGCAGCATTTCCCTTAAGCCTCCTGACTTTTTGTCACCATCCCCTTCTGCACCAGATGTCCAAGTGCAGATTTCAAGCCACAGGTCTATTTGCCTGGCATCACACTTTAAGTCCCTAAAATGGGCCATCCTCTTCCTAAATTTTTCATCATACTTCAACCAGCTGTAACCCCCCTCGATTGATATGCATTCTTGATGATTAATGAGTATGTTAGTAAGGTGGAGGCCAATTCCATTTTTTTATCAGTCACAATGGCTGTGTAATATGTGAAACCTGTCAACCGTGTGTCCCAATTCTTGTCCTTCAGGGACTTGTCATCCTCCCCTTTGCCCATCAACACTACGGCCACCACCATGTCCTTCTTTACAAAGCTTTCCTTCTCCTCATACTTATTCATATTGTCTACATTTATCAATGTGAGTATGTTGACATGTTCCCCTTTCATATCTTCTCCTTCATGGCAACTGGAACATGGTCACCTATCCTCACTCCTGGGGCTCCTATCTCTCCCCCATCACCCTGCCACTGTTCTCCTTTTCTGTTCCTGTGCCCATCTGCCCCCTTTTTCATTCTTCTTAATGTTCCCTAAAACCTTCTCCAGCTGCCCAAAACCATTATTAATAATTAATAAGCTGGGTAGGCTCAGGGTGGGTCAGAAAGTGGTCAAATTGATGGCAAACTGGTTGACGGGCAGAAAACAGAGAACTATGGTAAATGGTATACAGTCAGAAGAGATGCAAGTCACAAGTGTGGCACCTCAGGGATCAGTTCTGGTGCCAGTCCTCATCAATATCTTCATCAGTGACATTGCAGATGGACTGGAAGGTAAGGTTTGTCTGTTTGCAGATGACACGAAGATCTGCAACAGAGTAGATGATCCAAATGGGGTGGGCAGAATGAGAAAGATCTGGATAATCTGACAAAATGATTGGAAGAGTGGCAACTGGGGTTTAATGCAAAGAAGTGTTAAGATCATGCACGTGGAGAAGAGAAATCCTGAAGCCAGATATAGGCTGGGAGGTGAGTTGCTGGCAGTCACGGGAAGAAAGAGACTTGGGCATCATCATCACCAATGACCTGAAATCATCCAAGCAGACCACTAAAGCAGTAGGCAAGGCTAGGGGGATATTGGGGTGTATTAGTAGGGGTATCACAAGTCAGAAGAGGGAGGTAATAATCCCTCTTTACAAGACACTGGTTAGGCCCCATCTGGAGTACTGTGTGCAGTACTGGAGGCCACACCTTCACAAGGACATTAACCAAATTGAGGCAGTCCAGAGAAGGGCAACCAAAATGGTGCAGGGACTGCATCAGAAAACATATGAGGACAGATTAACGGAGCTAAATATGTATACCCTAGAGCAAAGGAGGGAGAGAGGTAATATGATCGAAACATTCAAACACCTTAAGAGCATTAACAAAGTGAAAGAGTCTAACATGTTTCAATATAAGAAAAATAGCAGGACAAGAGGACATGGCATGAGATTAGAGGGAGGCCGATTAAGGGGTATTGTGAGGAAGTTCTTTTTCAAAGAAAGGGTGGTGGATGCATGGAATGGCCTACCTCAGGAAGTGGTGGATATAAATACAGTGCAGGGCTTCAAACAGGCATGGGATAGGCATAAGGGAGCAATACAGGTGAGTATGAATAGATAAGCCATTGACAGAGCAAAGGCCGATGGCACGTTTATAAGGCAGAAAAAGAAATGGGCAGACTGGATGGGCCTTGCGGTCCTTATCTGCTATGAACTTCTATGTTTCTATTATCCTCCACTGATTTGAGCATCTGCTCAACATATTCCTTAACACTGCTTTCCATTGTGAATTCCACGTTGCCTGGTGTCCAGGGCTCCGGTTGTTGGCCCGGCCCTACTGGCAGTGCTGGAGGGATATTATCCATTGGACTGATGGGAACAAGTGGGCTCACCTGTGTCTGGCTTATGGTAGGTGTAGGCAGCTGCAGTGGCTCCAGCAGAGGTAAAGGAGGGGGGCTAGTATTGGTGCCAGCAATGGGGTGGTAGGTGATACTGGGGGAACTGGCACTGGCTCTATTGGAATGGGGTCCACTGGTCCTGGTTTGGCCAGGGTCCCCGGTGCCTTTTTACCATTCTCTTTCCCACCTTCCTCTTCTCATCCCTTGCTGGGGAGGGAGGGTCAGCCACTTCCAACAACCTATTTGCCTTCTCCACCAACTCCATAATGGCCTGGTAGCAAGCCTCCTTATTCAGCTTCGATTTTCTGGGTGCCATTATGCTCAATTGCATAGAAGTCCTGGTAATATGAAGCAAAATAAAACAGTTAATATCATCTAATGCTGTTCCTGTTATATATACATTTTTGGGGGGGGCAGGCTCCCATGCCCTAGAAAACCTCAGTTAAGTCTTCCTGGCAGTCACTAAGCCCCCCACCCTACATACTTGATACTCCAATGCCCCCCCACTGGGCCCCCTCACTCTTGTCGCCTCTTGCCTGTTGGCTTCTGAAGCCCCTCCCCCTTGGATTCTGCAGCCGCTCCACCCATTCATTGTGCAATTTCCAAATTCACCAAAAAGCCTTAGTGGGAGTAGATAGTGACTATGGTACCCATGAGGCCTGCAGAGGGGCTCCCCCCCACCTGTTGTGGTGTGTCCTTTTTTTTGCCTTCCTGGCTGCGTGTGTCCTGGGGGCCTGCCTGGAGACTACTGTTCAAATCCCCCTTGTTGTTTACTCCCAAGGGCCATGTTTTCTCAGCCCTTCCTCAGAAATCTGCCCTCATTAGGCCCAAGGTGCCATGAAACTTTTTCTCCAGCTGCTCAGCCACTGGGTTCACCCTACCGGCCTTCCCCACCCGCTCCACCAAACTTGCCATCCCGGCCACCTGGCAAGGAAATCCATCCCAAATAAACAAAGGAACACTTGCAATTGTCCTCTGATTTACTTCTGGTTCAGCAATCCTTATTGTTCTCTGCACTGCCAAACCCCCGCCTTTGTGGTCCTGCCCCCGAGTCACTTCCTCCCTTGGCCCTGCCACAATAGCACTCGCAAAAAACCCCTGCCCAAGAATTGGGCCAAAAAGGCTAAAATTGCTCTTGTATCTCTCCCTGTTTCTGTTAGAATCCACCGCGCCCCTTGGCTTGCCCTTCTGATCATCCAACTCCTGGCAAATCCCCTCTAGGCCGCAGATTCATATGGCCATGAAGTCAGATGCCATGCCGCGTGGCTTGCCACTCCAGCCTTCTCTCTGCTCAGCATGGCCTAGCAAGCTGCCCCCAAAACACTGTTTTTTTTGGCCATAAAGCCAATGTTCAGCCACCTTTTTTTGAAGGCTGCACCCAACTTACTCCTCAATCAGTTTCTTCCCCCATCAGCTACCTGAGGACCACTCCTGCTGCATCGTGGCTTGCAACCTGCCCAAACTGCACTCAGAACAGTTCTGTGCACCTAGTGCTGGTCCCACTGTTCCCCCAGCACCTGTTCAGTAACAACACCCTGCCTCATGTAGCTAGGTCGCCACCTTGCACAAGGCTTTGCCGTAAGAAAATTTGAAAAACTCACAACCGCTTTGGCTGGCATCTTTGTTTTCTTTTTGTCGTTTAAAATGCACTTACCTTGATGCTGTGTTTTCAGGCTACTCACTTGCTTCCTGCAACTGGATCAGCTTACCAAATCACACCTAAAAGATCGTATTTAAACCTAAAATTTGACTATACCTATACAATTACCAATTTTACCTATATAGTTCTATATACCTCTAGATTAAACATATATATATATATATATATATATATATATATACAGTATATATATATATATATATATATATATATATATATAATATATGCCTGTAGGTAAGCTACTAGACAGCATATAAAACTACCAAAAACAGTCCTAGTTGGCCCCAGTTTGTAATCTAAAAAATCGATCAAACTGGCATGCTTCTTAAAGAAAAAGGCAGGATACTGTGGTGAGGGAAATTTGAAAATGCAGAGGAGGATGAGGTAGAGGATAATGATTGACTTAGCACTACAGACCACTTGATAGTGGGTGTTAGCTGTGGTGGAGCAACACTACCGTCAGTGTGAACTGGCTCTAGTATGTACTTGTGTAGAGGAACAGAATGGCTGTTTTCTTCATTTGAGGCCTGGCATTTATGCTGCTGCCAGTGAATGGTGTGTTTTGTTTGCAGATGTGAATGCATACCACTTGTACCTAAATCTGACCCTGCCTTGCCATGACTTACCTTAGATCTGCATATCTGGCAAATCTCTGTACTGTTGTCATTTTCTTGCATTGAAATAAAATCCCACAGCAGAGATCTGCCCACTTTACAATGCTTTTTAGAAGGGGGACCACACTCTGGATTAGTGCTGACTGGGTACTGCTGCTACTTCTGCTGCTGTGCCTCATGTTGCATGAAACGTCATGTTGTTTTCTGAGGGAGGAAAACAATATGATGAAAAATTCCTGTGAATTATGAATGTATTGATGTTTGTCATCGTCGTTATATAGCCCTCTTGAGAAAGATATAAATGAGGTTGTGAATTGTGATTTTTGAATTTGTATTTTTCCATATAGACTATCTCTTTCCTAAAATACACTTTAAATTATATTGCAGTGAGGACTTGAATATAATATTGAGTTGATATTTATAATGATTGTACTATTGTCCAAGCTATGATTAGTGCAGCCACAAATAATTTTTGTATTTGTTTTTTTTACATTTTCCTCACACTGTTTGCACAAGGTAGCACATTTTGATGCATGTATCACTTTAAGAAACATTTTGTATAAATGGCTCCAATGGTTTGTTTGAATCTCAGATGCGCTCCCATTTGAAGACCCACTGAAGGGTTGGGGCAACTATTTTTTTACACAGGCTCCTTGCTGACAAATAAATAAGCACTTGCTTACATAATTTTACTGCCTGAGTGCCACGCTTTTCTTGTTTTTGTATATGTTTGAGCTGGCAGTTCTGCACAGGCACCGCCGTTTCCAGTGCACACACAGTTTCTTTAGTTGATATTTCTACACTGTTTCCTGGCTGCTATGGCAGCATGTCGTTGTTATTCATAACAAAGTATTTTAAAGTATAATCAGAGCTGACATGTTACAAGGAAAGTAAACCAGATCTTGAGTTGTATCAAAATAAATTTTATTAGTACAAGCCGGCCTGGTGGTGCAGAGGGCTGAGACGTGGTAAGCACTTTACCACCTCCCATGCTAGCAACTTGTGGGAGGGAGGATTGTGCATCCGCAGGACTGCTCTTCTTCTTCAGGAAGGGGGATCCCGTGCCTCACTGCTTGACTACCATCTGGAGGAATCCAGATTGTAGAGTGTGTGAGGCACAGTAAGTAGGAGAAGCACACATTCAGATCACCAGGGGCGTCTTCGTGGAGGCAGAGATCGCACACAGTGCACATTGCAAGTCTGCGCAGCCCGGGGAGAAAACAGGGATGAAAATGATTTAGTGCAACCATAAATAATTTTTGTATTTGTTTTTTTATATTTTTCTCACACCATTTGCACAAGGTAGCACATCTTGACGTATGTATCACTTTAAGAAACATTTTGAATAAATGGCTCCAATGGTTTGTTTGAATCTCAGATATGCCCCTGTTTGAAGACCCGCTGAAGGGTTGAGGTGCTAGGGGCTACTGGTTCTTTACAAATGCTCCTTGCCAACAAATGAATAAGCACTTGCTTAAATAACTTTACTGCCTGAGTGCCATGCTTTTCTTGTTCAGGAAACAGTGTGGTAGGGATTCACAGTTGCACCTCAAATATTCAGAGTCATGTACCTTTATTTGAGTTAGGTTTTCCTTTTCTGGTAAAGCACTTACAGTGCAGACTCAAAAGATGAAATGCAGTAGAAGAACTGAGAAAGCACACAACGTTCATTCCAACACTGTTTGGTGCATCTCAACGATCACACAGACCAGCAGTCAGTGGGCCAGCACATGCTCATGACATGACCACATAGCAACTGATGTTTTGATAGATTCTGTGTTCACAGAGCCTTCCAGATTTACTCATTTGTTTTGTTCAGTTTGATGCCATTCAGGTAACAATCTACACCCATGTTGATAGTATCCAAATGATTAAAAAGAGCTGTGTGGAATTCTTACATTCCACTTCTGCTGGAATTCAATGGAATTTTGCAGATTTTGCCTAATTCTGTAGAGTTCTGTCAAAAGTGGAATTATGAAGTTTTGAAAGTGGAATATTAATAGGAATGATGTTCTGCAGTTAAATGTAACCTGCATATTTCTGTTCTGCAAACTGGAATAATATTATTAGGATTTTGTAATCCGCAGTATAGTTTACATAGAAATGATTTTCATAATTCTGCAGGACTAGAATAGAAATTTCAAAAACATTTTGGAAGTGGAAATGTCATTCTGCACAAATTCTGTCTGGGCAATTGCTGTACAACTCAACTGATAACGCATTTGGCAGCATCAGACTACATCCCTCATCTTTCCACCCAGCTTACAATATGGTTAAGGTCTCATGTGTGGAATCTGACTGCTTGGTGCACTCCACAGGCCCTCCAATTTTGGCATTATTGACAAACTTTATAAGCCAGTTTTAAATTCTCACACTCAAATCTTCTGTATAGACAGAAGTATGGATTGATTCCAGCACAGATCCCTAAGGCACCCTACTAGTCTCTGTGTACTTACCCCCAAAAAATAAATAAATAAAAATTTATATTAGGGTGACCAGATGTTTTGGTTTCACTTTGACAGTCCTGAATATTTATGGCCCTGTCCAAGTGCCCTAATAGTACTGTAATTTACAACCCAGTGTTTTGTCCCAGTTTTTTTTTCAAGCTGCGCTGTTGTCTTGTTATTAAGAACTGCTTGCTTGCTGCTGATGCCCAGGTATGAATTGTGTCCCTGTAAATTTGTGTGATGTTGTCTTAGACTGTTGGTGGAGTCTGACACTAACATCCATACCCCTGCCAGTCTGTTGTCTGCCCTGTCTCTTCACCCTTCCTTGCCTATCACACTAGCTGTCTCACGTTGCCTGCTGCAGTGCTGCACTGCCTGCACCAAGCAAACTCCAATGCCAATCTGGATCAAACATGACCACACAAGCAGATCAGCATCAGAGTTTGCTATAGCTTGGGGCATGCTAGCAATGTTGTTACATATGTTAATCATATATTCGATAATTCTGGTACCCAGAGTCAGTTGGACCCCACTCTCAAATTTCAAGTTTATGGAGGGTGTAAGTCAGTGCCAGTTTTTCCTCCACACCCTGGCATTTCAAGCAGTTAAAGAAAAAGTACAACAAACTGAGGCAGTGGGGAGGAGGGGGGAGGGAGAGAGAGAGAGAGAGACAGAGACAGAGAAGGGCTATGCTGGAGTGGGAGGGTGAAGCCACTGCATAGTCATGGAAATGAGCCAACCCTAGACAGGGCTGAAGGACGAATGTCAGAAGGCAGTTTAGCCTTTCCTGAAGGCAGCTAAAAATAATATGCATTATTTACTTTGTGTGGAAAGAAAGAGGGAATTGACAGACAGGGGAAGGAAAAGAATGAGAAATGAGTTCTCCAACACCAGAAGACTCCACCACTCCAACAGTGCAGCCAGTGCACTGCAAAGTGATCTGAGACTCCCCCGGTCCTGGTGGCTGGCAGGTGGCACCTCCACTTTTGTTTCTCCATAACCTAGCCTTTCAGGCACAACAGATCAGGAGATGAGCAGTAACTCATGTTATATCTTTACAAAATTATGTACATTTTGTGTCATATAATATTTATGAACATGTTATCTTACACATGATGTGAGTTGTTAATCATGTATTGTTCATACCTGTTGTGAACCCAACCTCCTGAGGCATGGCTGAAAATGAATCTTTGATCCAGTCCACTTTCCTGGTAAAACAAACAAACAAACAAACAAATAAATAATAAATGAGAGAGGGCTGCAGTTTGAGGGTTAAGCTGTGATTAGAATGATTAAGCCATGGACAGAGTTAATTCAATAACTGAGAAAGACAGGACAGGAAGGGAATCAATCTGTGGAAACTAATCCCAACTGCAATCTGCATGCAGCCACATTACTTCCTTGAGCCTGCTCTCGGAGTCCACTGAGGTGAGGAAGAGTCAAAGACAGACACAGAATGTGGCACAGCTAACTAAACAATGGAAAGCAAAAGCAGGTGAATAATGACTTACATTTTTATACTAATTTTTAACGTGTTCTATGCTGATTGTTTTTTTATAATAGAGGTGAAGGTAAAGGGGAGGGTAGTATGCATCCAGATTGCCAAAGAAAAGAAGTGATTGATGGGTTACTTAAATAGAGACAAGCCATAACTAATTTTCTTCATCACCCACCACTACGTTGTATCTAGAACTATGTTTTTTTTTTGTTGTATTTTTTAATTCTTTGTTAACAAGGTAAGGCCCACTAAGCAAAATTGCCTGTTTTCAGGGGCAACCCGGGAGCTTTAATCTTAAGTGACTTGTTCAGAGTCACACAGTATGCAAGTGGAGGCTGGGGGAAATCAAACACAGGTGTGTTGAACCAAGCTCATTCACTGCTCATTACTCTAACCTCTAGGCTATACTGCCAGCCCAATTTGAACTGATTTTTATTTATTTAGCTTTTGTTGACCGGGTAAGTGCACTAGACAAATCCTGCCTATTTTCAGGCATGACCTGGGGAAGGGGGATACAGATGAATGCCAACTGACCTTGAACCAGATTAAGCTGTTGGTGGTATTTTTAGTGAATGAGGGAAATTTGACCAGGACACCAGGGAAATTCCCCTACTCTGTGTGGAGAGAGTGCTGCTGGGTAATCCGGAGGGGTTGCTCAGTAGGCTCTTGGTCAGGCATGGAATCGGATGCTGTGTTGTCTGGCTCAGTGGAGCCTACTACGGAACGGAGACCAGAGCAAAATCCCTTACCTCGAGAACCGGGAGAAGTGCTTAATATCCAGGAGAAGCCTCAGACTGAATTGCGGTCTGAATCAGGAGCTGCAACTAATTTATTTTCGATATCCAAGTTTTCTGTACCTGTGGAAATCGCGATGTCGGCCAGCCAGGTGACTGATTCCGGTCGGGCCCTTTTGCAGACGCACCGCAGGAAATACAGGAAGGGACTCATTTTGAAGCGAACCAGACAATGGAAGCTGCATTGGACCTGGGAATACTACCTGTTCTACACCTACGGCCTCACAGATTCTAAAACAACAATTTGGCTTGCATAATAGAAAATCATCCTACCCTACTATGGACTGGTCATCGGAGGAGGTTTTACAAGATGCTGGATGGACAAAATCACAAACAGGCATATGGATCCCAGACCCTACATGGACGGACAGTTCTCAGTCTTCCACCATGCATGCCAACGTTTCTACAAACCTGAGCTCGGTATGGACATTCAGACTTCTGGGGTGGAAACTATTAATGATAATCAGAGCTCTGAAACCCGTCCTTCGGCCATACCTGGGCTGAGTTCGGGGGGGGGTATAGGACTTGTACAGGATTTAGCTCAGACAGGGGCACAGGCTGGCTTGCAAAAACCCAGAGCAGTAATGTCTGACTTGTTTAAAAACAAATTAGAACAGGCACCTAGAAGAAACGCTGTCCGTTTATGTTATAGGGGTGGCCTTCAAACCCACCCGGATAGATATTATATTGCTAACTCGCTTTTGAAAGGTTCCATGAATTTTCTTCCTGTTGATATTTTTGCATTAATTCATCTCAGGGAGGATTCTTATGATATTAGTTTTAAACTTTAAAGGCTTAGAGAAATTTTGGGATAGATACTCCATTTTGAAAATACCCTTAGTGGGTTCCATTTTATGCTATCCCCTTACTAAACCAGTGTTTCGTTACATTACAATCATGTTTAGGAATGAAGGTGTCAGCGTAGGTAATATTTACCAATGGTTGCAAAATAAATGTGAGGTGATGGGACCCCCTGAAGCTATCTTAGACCTAGAAGGTATTTGGACAGGGAGCTGGACATTTAAAGTGAAGTTACCTCAAATAAATGGTGAAATTATCCATTTATCGAACAGCTTCTTTCTAGGGAAAGATAGAGGGTCTGTTTTTATAGTGGTCAGCCTCGGCCTGTTATAAATGTGGAGCCTGTACTCATTTAAGTAGCTCCTGTGACCTTTAAAATGTCCACTGTGTGGAGGGTTTGGGATGTAGCAGAAAGATGTCAAAACATCTTTCAATGTAATTTTGTGGTGATAAAGGCCATGCCTTTCACAATGCCCACGGGCCTCTCATAACAAAGCTGGAGGCTGGGATTCTGATGCCCTAATTAACAAGGCTCAGGGAAACAGTGATTGATCCTGGATCCTTCACACATCAGGTAGTCAGGCTGATCCTTCACCCCTCTTGGTGGACAAGCCTTCCTCCTCAGAGACTGAGGTGACTCCTTTGGTTGCAGATGTATCTATTTCATCTTCTCCACCCAATATCTCTGACTCTCAACAGGCCTCTTCTTCCATACCCCCCTTTGAGATAGTGAAACCCGTGGGTTACGAGAGCTTCTAATAAAGCTTCCTCTACTACTCCACTCCAGTAGAAACTTTTTCCCTTTGCAACTGGAAGGTAGGGACTCAGATTTAGAATCTGATACTTCTCACCTATCGGAATTGATTTCGGAAGAGGAAGATAGCAAAACCACAGACTTGAAAAGAAAAAAGGAAAGAAAGGGAAGAAGAGGAAAACTAGCCATTCCCAGAAGTCTGGAACTTAATGGTACTATCTCTGCATCATGGCGACCCTGAAAATAGCCTCCTATAATGTCTGCAGTATAAAGAACTTTAAGAAGAGACTTGCTGTCCTTTCCTTTCTTGGTACTTTAAATGTAGACATTATTCTTTTACAGGAAACTAGGCTATCCTCCCTGGCTGAAATCAAACAAACACAGAAAAGATGGGTGTGGGGGCCTTCCTTTTGGACTTTTGGGCCTGACGCAGCTGATGGGATTGGGGTTCTCTTTACTTCCACGGCCTTTAGACTTCCTAAACTGGTCGACATCTGTCCAGGACGTGCCCTGCTCCTAGATTTTTCCTGGCATGATTTTGATTATAGATTATTAAACATTTATGCCCCTCAAGTTAAAACTGCGCGTATTAAATTATTTGAGGATGTTAAGCCCTTTCTATATACTCAAAGACACGTTATCTGGGGAGGGGATTTTAACTGTGATATAGATACTAAATTTAAAGGGGAAGTCCAGAAAAATATATTGTGATTCTTTAGCTTTAAAACAGATTATTAAAATGCTGGACTATTGGACGTTTATAGGTCATTACATAGTACAGGTGGTTCTTCATATCACAGGAACATATTTTCTTCACGTATTGACTATCTTTTGTCTCTAAGTTTCTAAAACCTTCCTTACATATATTAAACCAACTGAGTTCTCAGACCATCACCTTTTAATTGGGGTTTTTAGTCTAGCAGATATTCCCCTAAACTATATTCAGCTAGCCCCAGATGCGTCTAAATGTCCTCCTTGGAGGACAGTGATTATATTCAGAATTACAAAATCTATTTTTGCCCGTCATTCTACACTTTGTTGTTATGAGAACCTTTTTTCTGGTGGAGAGACACTAAAATAGAGATTAAATCCCTTTTACGTTCTAAGGGGAAACACAAGGCCAATTCACGATATCTTCAATACCTACATTATGGATCAATTTTATAAACTGATGTCACTTACCATCGAGTGACAAACTCCCTTTGTTGTCTCAAATCTCAGAATTAAAAAACAGATGGTTGAATATCAGTACAGTAGAGCTATATCACTAGACATGGAATTTAGATTTGGGGTACAAGCCCAACCAACTTCAGATCCCTATTTGGCGTGTAAGGAGCCTTGACGGTTTTAATGTCTAAATTAACCTCTTCAAAGGTAAAATAGTAACCTCTGAGAAAGATATGATGTCTGTTTGTACAGCAATTTGTTTCGGATACCTTTGGGGAGAACCCGAGCTTAGTGGGAATTTGCCGAGGACTTTTGCCTTATCTTCCAGTGATGGACACCACATTTCAAGCTCATTTATTGAAACCCATTTCTCCATTGGAAGTGGAAAAAGTTATCCTATCCATAAACTTAAAACATCCCTGGTTTGGATGGCATTCCAAATGAATTTTATAAAACCTTCATTTAGTACATGTGTCTTTTCTTCCTCTTGTGTTCAATTTTATCTCAACCTCCACCTCCAGGTTTCCAGAATTTAATGTGGCCTTATTGAAATTTATTTTTAAAAAGGATTCCTCCTTACTTACTAACTGGAGGCCGATAAGTATCCTTAATAGTGACTATAAGATCTTTGCTAAAATCCTCACAAATAGATTGTCCTCACTTTCTGGTCCCTTATTCATCCCGCCTCAATCCTGTGCAGTACCACATAGGAAGATACAACATAGTTTATATTTGTTAAGAGACTTATTTGACAACAATGATAGGGGAAAAGGGTCAGGTTTATTATTGCTTTGGATCAGGTTAAGGCCTTGACAAAGTGTGTCACTCTTACTTATTTAATATACTATTAACCTACAAAATTCCTAAACTCTTTGTATACTGGATTTCGATTTTATACTCGGAAGCAGTGATACATCCTTTAGTGAATGGAAGAATGGGGCCTGCGGTTCCTGTAGTTAGGGGAGTTCGGCAGGGTTGTCCCCTGAGCCCTCTTTTGTATGTGTTTGTTTTGGACCCTATTATTCGATATATTCAGGGGCATTCCGAGATTATGGGTTTGACCCCTGATGTATCCTTGCCAAGGGTTAAAATAACCGCCTATGCAGATGATATTACACTTTACGTTCAGGATAAGCCTTCCCTTCAGAAAGCCTTGCATTGTTTTCAGATTTGGGGAAAAATCTCTGGATCTGAACTTAACGTTTCAAAAAGTTTTATTTTTTCTTTACATCCTGAACAGGATACTCTCTTTGATACTGGGGGTATTCCATTCTCATCACAACCTAATAAAATTCTAGGAATTTGGTTTGGGTTAGGTGATATGGCTACTTTTAACTGGGAAAAGCAGTTAAAAATAGGGGAATCTAAAGTGAATGTCTGGAAACAATGGAAATTTGGGAAACGGAAAAGGGTTTCTATTGTTAAGCAATTTTTGATTCCCATATTTTTATACCTTAGTTATTTATACCCACCACTTGTTTCATTAGAAACACGATTGTACAGCGTCTTTTTTCAGATGATTTGGGGGAATTGTTTAAATCCAGTTCGCAGGGATTTCCTTTACTTACCAGTTAAGAAAGGTGGATTGTCCATGATAAATCCAATTGTTTTTTTTCATTCCATTTTTTTGTTTAATTCTTTTAGTTTCCTTTGGAATCACACTGGTTCCCTTTGGCATTCGTGGTCTTATTTTCTAGGAGTCCTTACTTCAGAAATGGACAACATACCCCTAATTGTTAAAACAAAATCATTTGCCCTGTATGGAATGCCTTCTCTTAAAAATGTAGGCAGTGGAATTTATTATTTAATGACCTTATTTCACATACTAGAAATCTTTCTATAACTATATTGTTTTTACTGTACAAGGCTCCATTTTGCTTTTTCCAGACTGTGTGCCAACCAAAATGTCTTTTGCTTTACATAAATTAACTGACTATAGAATACCATCTTCTATATGGGACATTGTGTGGATATCTTTACATGGGAAATTGGGGGTGCGGGGGAATCTTAAATACAAACCGACAACTGAAAGATACTGTTTAAGGTCTTCTTGTAACTCTATTGAAGAAAGTTTATCTCACTTTCTTATTGATTGTCAGTTCACAAAAGAATTTTGGTGTAAGGCATCTGATCATTGGGGGGTTCCGATGCTGCAGCAGATAACATATAATGCTTTGGTCTTAGGGGATTATACAGGTATATGGCAGTCTTATCATCCCAGCACCTTGAATGTTTTTTTTGCCTTTATTCAATTTTATCTTTGGCAGGCCAGATGTCAATTTATTTTTCAGCAACAATTAGTTCCTATTTCTATAATTTTGTCACAAGTGGAGACTGGTTTATCCTCTGTTAAAGTCAATGATAAGCAAAAATGTTCTGCTGTTAAATTTGCTTCTTTTTGGAAATCTTTTTTTGTTTGACATGTATATTTCTGTGTACAATTTTTGTATTGTTGTGTAAATATGTTTAACTGGTGATGTTATGTTCTTTTCAATAAAAACTTCCCCTACTCTTTTCGATAAGTGCCATGGGATCTTTAACATCCACCTGAACTACCACCAATCCAGGCAGATGGGACCTCGGTTTAACGTCTCATTGATTCCACTCCCTCCAGAATTCTTTGAACTTTTGGAAATTTTGCTTAATTCTGCAGAATTCCATCAGAAAGGGAATTCAAAACTATCTAAAGCAGAATTTTTTTAAACCTGTTGATTAGTAATCTGTGGTTTACATGAATCACAGAATAGTATTCCACAGTTTACATAAACAGTGGATTATTTTCCCATAAACTAATATAATCTGCAGAATATTATTCTACGGTTTACATACTAGAGATATGATTTTTGGAATTAAGTGGAACGAACCTTCAGAAGACTCTGGGCGTATATATACGTCCAGAATCCATATATGTTCAAACATATTCAGTACTCAAAGAGTTAAGAAAGAAATTCCAAAAAGCATTGAAGAATTGAAGCAGAAATCCACATTCAGCAAAACTGTAATTGTATCTGTTGGGGCAAATCTGGGGGCAACTGTGAAAAAGTTGGGTGATGGCCAAGAGTCAGGTCAGGGGCTTGTATTTTTACTGAGTCAGATGGGTGGGGGGGAGGAGGTGGAGGAGGAGGTGGCATGGCACAGTGATATGCAACTTGGGTGAGAGAAAGAGTGATGATCAATTTAAATTATGAACTTATTTTAGAATGGGAGGTAGGTAGGTATGGGTGCTATGCCTCAAATCATATTTATTTGTTCAGGCTTTTAAATGAATTTCATGTTATAGTGGTCAGCATTTTAAGTAGAAAAGAGGTTTAAGCTCTTATTAATTATTTTATTGTTATTTGAAATTTGTTTGTTGTATTTTAATGTGTTGAATTGTTCTTATTGTGCAGCACCTTGAGTCTGAACAGAGATGGGTGCTATATAAATAAAATATTGATTGATTGATATTGATAAAGATGGGGGAGTACTTATACTTATGTCTGGTGAGAGGGGTGTTTTAAAACTTGACACTGGATGCCCTAGTGGCCCTTTGCCTAACATTTCAGAAAAGTGCCATTCCAGTGCTCAGTGTCACTACAGTAGTCTGTGTTTGAAATGTCACTGTGTGTAGGCATTGCTGTCAAAGTGACACAACTAAGGCTATGCATGTAGTCTTAACTTAGAGAAGTAGGCACCTACAGATGAAGAATTATGCAAAGTGAATCTTTGTGCTATGTGTACTGAGGTTTCTCAGGTTTTTCCATCCTCTCCTTTGGAGAGTGAAGGCAGGGAGGTCAGGACAGGCAGAGCCCAAGTGAATATAAAGAAGCAGTCATGGGCAGGAAATCATGTTGCTGATGTTGTCTGAACTGAACATTGAACAAAAAATGATGTGATTATGCTGGGTGGTGGAGTGGGTAGGTCAGGTTAAGCATAAGCTCTGAACAATGAAGAAAAAAATGCTTTCTTGTGCTGCCAACACTTATGGAGCAGGTGGGGCAGCAATTGTTAAGAAAACATTTTAAATGAAGCACTTGGATCATAATAAAGTGGGACATTTGAGAATGACTCCACATTAGAAACACATATAATCCAACTCCTTCTGCAGCATACATGCCAGCCAGGTGCCCACACAGGGAAAGCACAGGGGTGGGTGAGGGACTGCATTGAATCAAGTGTGTCTACTCACTGTCCAGCTGTTGAAGGGAGAGGTAGCATGCTGCAGCCACATCTTCTTAGTTTGTTTTTTCAGTCAGTGAGGCATCAGGCTGGGTCAGGGCAGGGTGGCCTCTGCTGCAGCACTGCATGTAAATTCATTTGTTCATTCCTACAGCTCAGCTGAATCAGCATCATGTGCAGAAGCATGTTATTTGCATGAGGAACCAGTCCATGTCCACTTCTGTTGCTCTGCTACATGCAAACTTCTATCATCCCTCCTCTTGGTGAAAAAAACATTCAATGTTCATTTTCTGCAGCTCTTTTCATCTTGAAACACAATTGTATGCATTGTTGAAGAGGATATCAATAAGAGTAACCTAAATTTGAATTTTCCTTAAACTGTGAACTTAACGCATTGTGAAAAAGCAGAACATTTGACTGCACATTGCTGCAGCTCAGGAAAAGTGAGTTGCCGTTTGTCCATCCCATAGCCTTTTTTGCCCTCTTGTGCTGTCACTAGCACTGCCATCAGGAGCTTTGTGTGTGTGTCTCTCTTTTGTGTATGTTAAAATTTGAAGTAATTTGTAATAGTTTTCTATAAATAGTCATTTTTAAATAAAAATAGTTTAATTTGGGTTATGTGAGTGACCTTCTCATCTTTCTCACTCTGTCTCTGTCTCTAATCTGGTGCCCACAAAAGTGACTAAGTTGGTAAATGCATTATCATGTAGTCTTTATATTTTGTAGCATGCAACACATTAGGGGGTAACTGGATAACTTTTTGGAAAAAATATCTTCAAAACTCAGTGGACAATAATTCTGTGACTGTGTTCTTGCCTCAGCAGTTACAGTTTGTGCATAGTGTGAGCTCCACTTCACAGCAGTGAACTCTGACTGTATCCAGCAGTTCAGTTTTTGCAGTAAATTGAGGAGATGTGTGTTTTGTTGAAAAGAGAGCAATGACATGTGTATCACAAGACTAAGCAAGATAACAAAAGATGTATGTGTGGGAGTCAAACAACTCCAGGCTAGTTTATTAATACCTAACAATAACATGCCAAAACTAAAGTGTAATTTTAATTTGGCTCTTCAAAAAGAATCCCCACTTTTGAAGCTGAAAGACAAACATTGGTTGAGATATATTGTTCTTTAGGCAACCCAAGTTTTTCAGTCATTCATGGTGACCACTCAGATGTTATGGACCTCTCACAAAGAAGCACAACATGGGTATTTCTGCAATAGAAACATAGAAGTTGTCAGCAGGTAAGGACTGCTTGGCACATCTAGTCTGCCCATTTTCCCTACATACTGTAATACTGCAGACCCTACTTGATCTCCAGCTTTACCCTCCCTTTCTGATCCACTAAATAGTGCTGTACAGAATTTTTAAATTCCAGGTGAACGAAATTTCACAGACATTTTGAAATTCTGCTGAAATTCTGCTGAATTACACCAGAAACAGAATGGTGTAATTCCACAGCAGAAAAATGAGGAATTAGATTTTCCACAATATGTTCTACACAAATGGTTGCAGAATGATTTTCCATGGAAAAATGCTGTTCCATGCAATTATTTCCATGGATTACAACAGGTGGAATTCTGCAGAAGAATCAGTGACATTCCGGCAGAAATTATGTTGGCGGCATAGATTATGTTATGGGAAGATATGTGTCTGTCATAAGGTATAAACATCTGCCCTTATCCTGGGCTTAGTTCATTTCTATGCACTACTCTCCTGAAAGTACTATAGTGTTTAAGAATAACTGTAATATGAAACTCAGGTACTTATAATCAGAACATATGTATACTGAAGAATAACACCTTTTTCATTGTACCTTTTGGACTGTACCATACTTTGTAATCGGTAAACTGTGCTGCTTACCTTCTATTGTACGAAAGCACTTAAAAAACCTCAATAAAATATTATACAATAAAAAAAAGAAATTGTTTTGGTGCAATGGTCAATCCACGTTAATTTCGCTGGTGGAATTCTGCATTCCACATAGCACTATCACTAAGGTTCCTTTATGCCTGTCCCATGCATTTCTGAATTCCATTACCATTTTTACTCCTGCCACCTCTGCTAGAAGGCCGTTCCATGCATCCACCACCCTTTCTTAGAAGAAGTACTTTTTCACATTACCCCTGAATCTACACCCCTCTAGCTTCAATATCATGACCCCTTGCATCATGCTCTTCTATTGCACCTTCTTTTCAAGATATTTCCAGATCCAGAGGAACTTAACTTCAGCTGAAGCTACTTTTTCCTATTGTATACAGGTCAGCATAATCAAAGTCCCTGGTCAATTGACAGAGTTAATCAAGAAGATCTGAAATGCAAAGCTCACAGCTGCACATATATTGTTGAGAATGTTCTGACTCTTATTGTAGACTTTACATAATGTTAAAGGTGTTCAATGACCTCACAGATCCCACTTGTAGTGTGATATTCTGCTTGTTCTTTAGAGAAACAGACCAGAATTATTGACTTTGCAACAGTGGGCAGAGAAACTTCAGATATACTTCAAATCTGTCTTGTCTTTTTTGGATCAACATGAATGCATTAGGTGCCAACAATACTAATGAAAATTTGAAGGGAATGCTTGCAAAGGGCATAACAATGTTTTCAAGAAAATCAAAGACAGACATTCAAAAGAATGTTTTTTAATTGGATGTGGAGCTCACATTGTGTGTATCTGTTCAGAAACCACCAGTGGCTGCTTGCCAGTGGACAAAGAAACAATTGTTAAAACAAGCATTTTACAATTCAGGATGGCTGATGTCTGTTAAACAATTTATTTATTTTGTTTTAATTTTGACTACAAGTTTTGAAGATACTTGTTTTAGTATTCACCTTATAGACATGACATGTGCCATTTATAGTATATTGGCAGCAATATCACTTTGCACCAAAGGTGTGAAAGCACATCTCATCAAGGATTTTAAGAATGACACATGTCATGTTTATGAGGTGGTGTGGAAAAATGGCTATGTTGAAATTTAAGAGTCAAAATATTAAAAATTAGTAAAGTTATGAGTGAATGCTGAAATAATGTAAGGTTCAGTCAAAACATGGCCTTTTTACCACACTTGTATCCCAAATTTTCAGCATAGCCTTCTAATTAAAGAGCAAGGACTGCTACTGCACTCAGGACAATACAAGAAATCCAAGTAGTCAGGAATGTCAATGAAAGGTATTTTTATTCCAAAATAAAGAAAACCTGACCAAAACGGTCAACTGCGTGGTGTTATACCAGTCTCCCCAGCACTTCAACGTAAAAAGGGTATTCCTCAGGGGTGGAGCATGGTAAGAGGACATTAGTATTTATAGTGCTAAACAAACAGTTGTAATTAATTATTCAAATTCATTAATCATTTGTGAATATACAAAAAAGTGTGCTAGTTTTTTAAAATTAAATCAATGGCCAGTCTCTGGTTGAAGCATTAAGTGGTGCTATAGAACTGCATAAACACTCCTATATTAATTATTACAAGTCCTAGTGTTATGAACATAGTAATTTCCACAATCAGTGCTTTCTAATGCCTCATATAAATCAACTCATTGAGTCCTGATGGCCATTTTTGATCAGGTTCTGTAATGGATGGTTCCGACGCCATATGGCATTTACTGGACCCACTGAGTAATCTACTTTAAAATAAAAAGGAAAAAAAAATGTGCAAGTTGTTTTTTGAGGTTAAGCAAATAAGAAATTAAGGGACAGATGCCCAAAACCTCCATTTCCAGCCAAAGTGTCTCATTTTAGCTTCATGGCAACTCTACTTATAGAGATGAATCCCCATGTGAATAAGAGTTCAAACACAGATGAAACTCAGAAGGTTTAGCCCAAAAGTAAGAAATATATATAGAAAAAAAAGAAGAGTGAGTAAATACAGTTAATCATTATGGGAGGAATACATTTTCTATTTCTTTTTCAAAAAATGTTTTAAATCCCCCTTGTCATTTAATCATAGTGGCGTAACACACCTGAGTCTGTAGATCCATTGGCTCTCCCTCTGTAGTAGGAGATTTGATCTATCCCCTCCATTTTTTAGTGGGGGTATCCATTCCAAACCCATAAATCTCAGCCCCCCCCGGACTAGACTTATGTACCAGGGAGAAGTGAACTCCTACAGGGGTGTCCTGCCTGCAGTTTACAATAGAGCATACATGCTTTTGTATCCTTTGTTTCAATGACCTAACTGTTTTGCCAATATAGATGTGTTTACACTCGCACCACAGCACATAAACCACATACAGTGTGTCACAAGTGATTAGTTCTCTTACATCTGCTGTAAGATTCTCAGTTTTTGTATGGTGGAAAGTCTGGGTGCTAAGGCCATATTTACAAATATTGCACCTGTTACAGCTCAAAAACCCAGATAGTCTCTTTGGCAGCCAGGTGCTTCTGGGTACCTTATTTGTCTTAATTCTGCTTTGTACAAGCTTGTCTGTGAGATTGCTGTCCCTATTGAAAGTTACCCTTTGTCTACCTCACACAGCCATGCCCACTTTAGAATCACTTTGCAATATTGGCCAATTTTAAGGATGATATTTCCATTTTGTCCAGCAATGTGGTTATATTCTGTAATACACATGCATGGCTGTGTGTGGGATGTGATTTCTGCCTCATTTTGTAACAATGTTTCTCTGGGTATTTCACTTGCTCTATCCCCTGCATTCCAATGTGTATTTATTTTGTACCCTCTGTCCCTAAACCTCTTAATTAATTCATCTGCGTGTGTGTTAAAGCTCTTCTCTGTACTACAGTTCCTATGTATAGGTAGTAATTGGCCATATGGCATTTAGTTTTTGAGTCCAGGGGGTGGGCACTAGTAGCTAGTAACAGAGAATTAGTAGCAGTTGGTTTCCTGTAGCACCGAGTCTTAATCCTGTGCTCCATGCTGTTAGCTATCGGTGTAACATCCTGAAAGTTAATAGTGGAGGCTTATTGATCATATGCAAATTTTAAGTTAAGTTTGTTATTGTTTAACCAATCCTTGAAATCTGGTATAGTTCCTCTATCCCCCTCTCAGATGCACAGCACATCATCTATAAAGTGAAACCAGTGCTTAATGTGATGTCTGAATGGGTTTTTGTTGATGTTGAAGATAATCGTTTTTTCCTAGTCACCCAGAAAAAGGCTGGCATAACATGGTGCCATGGCAGCACCCATTGCAGTATCGCATTTTTGCAAGAAAAACTGCCCCTCAAATTCAAAATAGTTATGAGTTAACACGAACTCAATAGCTTCCAATAAAAATTATTTTGGTACGGTGTCCATAGTGGACAGTTTTTCAAGCCAATGTCTGGTTGCTGCAATGCCTTGATGGTGCTGTATATAGTGCTTCAACATCTATCCCTATCCAAGTGTAGCTTTTCTCCCATCTCACATCCTTAAGGTTTCCTAAACAGATCCGTGCTATCTTTTATGCATGAATCTAGTACCTGTACTCCAAACTGGAGAAAGAAATCAATATATTTCCCCAGATTCTGTGTAATGGATCCACACCCTGACACTATGGGCCTCCCGCGTGGGTCATTCTGATCTTTATGAATTTTGGGGAGTGCATAAAACCCTGCTGTAATTGGATGTTCCTGCCAGATGTAACCAAACTCTTTATCTGTGATGTCTCCTTTACTTAATGCATTGTAAAAAATAGCATACAGTTCTTTTTTAAACTTAATTGAGGGTTCGCTCAACAATGTACTGTTATTATTTTCATTATTTTGTTGTTTTAAAACCATATTTCTATAGTTTTCCAGATTCATGACAACATTGCCTCCCCTTATCTGCAGGTTTAATTATTAGAGAAAAGAATCCACAGCTCCACACATGTGCGTGCCACATGTTCCAATGAATAGACTTGCCAAAAGTAAAAACAAAGGCACCACAGGTATTTGGTAATAATTTATTTATAGAATAAAATCCAGTCACCCTGCAGCTCAGGACCAACAACCTCAACTGGTTTTGCACTATTTGTGTGTCATCAGGAGGAGGATGATGCACAAGTAGTGCAAAACCGGTCGAGGTTGTTGATGCTGAGCTGCAGGGTGACTGGATTTTATTTTATAAATAAATTATTGCCGAATACCGTGGTGCCTTTGTTTTTACTTTTGGCAGGTTTAATTATTATAAGTTTGTTAGAAGAAAAACTCTCAAGGGCCTGCCTTTCTTTTTTACTCAGATTGTAATGTCTAGGGGCTTTGTTGTTGACAAGAATGTAATTTACTTGCTTATTTACAGCTTTTTCAAAAGTCTGGATTGCATTATTAAAGATGTTGGGACAGAAGGTGGAACCCTCTGTAAACTTAGCTTTTCTTAACTTTAAAATGTGGAAACTGGCATTCAAGATGCTATTACCTGCCACTCCTCCATCGGGTTCAAAAGGTCATGCATTCCAAAATTTTAATCATAAAGACATTCACATATTTCCAGAAGAGCTTCTTCATTACTTTAATCTCTTGACACATAGGGCCCGATTCCAAGACATATGGTGCAACTCGTAGGTGAATGCGAGTTGTGACATATGCCGCTAAGACGGGGACCCTGTGTCAGATTCCAGAACAGGCAGGGTCCCCAGAACCTATGCCCTGTGACTTGCAGCAACTCCAGTGTTGCACCACAGGAAGGGTGCACCTAACCTGGGTGCTGCAAGTTTCAGCAATGCCCACCCACAGGGCACAAGCCATGCATGGCACAGCCCCCCCCAAGGCCCCACACCGAGACACCATGGCAATGCCCCACAGGGCTGGGGATGGGTTGGGGGTGGCCACTCGACACCCTTGAGGAGCATGACAGGTGGGGGACATGTACTGCCCTATGGGGCACTGCTCAGGGATGGGGGCATGGAGGTGCCAGCTGCCCACAGGGGGCTGCCCTGCAAATGGGGGTGGGGTGGGTACCTATGTGGGACCATGGGGGGTGCCTGTAGGGGTGCCAGGCATGGAGGTGTGACACCAGTGGACATAGGGTACAGTTAGACCAGCTAATAGCTGATCTAACCATACTTAGAACATTGTCTGGTAGAGTCCCTCCTGGAATAGCAAAGTTCCATTCTGTCGGTGGCACACCTGGAATAGGACAGTAACTGATGCCAGAAACCCTCTTGCACCATGTCACAGGGGGGTTCTGGTGTAGCCAGTGGTGTAGCCCGCCTTTGGTGCAGGCAGCCTGTGCCATGTCGCAGGCCGCCTTTTAGAATAGTGGGTGGTGTACTGCATGTCGCAGGGTGCAACTTGCATGATTGGGTTTGGTGCAAGTTGCCTTGCAACATACATAACCCATTCTGTAATTGGGCCCATTATCTATAATGTCCACAGTTGTGTCCCCCAGTGCTGAAGTCAAATTCAAGTAAGATGCGGCAATAGCATTTAATAAATAGTTCAAGTCTTCACCTGGAACAAAATCTTCTCTAGTGGGGTGCCCCATGCTATCTGAATTCTTTGTCTCTTTCAAAAAAATAAGTCTCAGTTTGAGCTTTCTAAAGAATTTCTGTAGCTCAACAAAGATTTAAAAATCATTTATGGGGGGATGAAACTCAGACCTTTTGAAAGTACTGATTGCTCTGTCTCAGTTAAAGTGTAGCTGGATACATTTATCACTTGTAGCTCACATCTTACTTGTGAGCTGTCGGTGAACACTCTATCCCTATTGTTGGGTCATCCACCCTTCCTGCCATGCCTTGGTTTTCTTTTCCTCGGGTGGTCTCTGTTATTCTCTGTCCCTCATCTAAAAAAGGCTCCTTTCCTTGGTTGTTGTTGCCCCTTGTATTTCAGCAATTTTGGCTCAGATTCCTGAATTGAAGTCGCACTCGGGATCTCCCCCTGCTTAATGAGCATGTTTTGGTGCAATGAAAGACATTACCATGAGCATAATCAGTTTCATCTCACAACAGTTTTTTGGTTATTTTGTCAATCACTTCCTGCTCATGTTTCTTTATTTTGGACTTCAGTTTACTGTCCAAATTATTTAACTGAGGATGATCCTTAAAGTTAAGCACCTTTGTTTTTGCTTCCTTAAGTTTATTCAATAAAGCCTACATTTTTAAATTGTTATTTTTAATAAGGATTTCAATAAATACCTTAGAGCACTCACATGCTGCTCGAATCCAGTCATCTTTAAAATTGAACTCTGCAATACCACTTGAAGGAGAAACAGTGATCCTCACTCCCCTCAGTGCAAGCCCTCTTGCTATATACTCCTCCAATGTAGACACGTTATATGTGAGGTCAATCTCTCTGCAAAGCAGTCAGAAAAAAATTTCCAAGTTGTTTTTTGAGGCTAAGCAAAGTACCTTTCCACAGACTGCATATTGACTATCCAAACAATGATAGAGGAGAGCAAGAGAATGTTTACAAAGGGGAGAAATCATAGCAGCCACTAATGATTGGGAAGACATCTGAGCAGCATTCATTAACTTTGAAAAACTGCTTTGCAGAGAAATTGAGCTCACATTTAAAGGAACATCCTCAGTTTAATGATTTAGACAGTAAATTGAAGTCCATACTAGAGAATATGAGCATGAATTGATTGACAAAAAAACAACAAGGTGTTGCAGGATGAAACTAATTATGCTCATGGTAATATCATTCATTGGCCAAAACATGATCGTTAAGCAGGAGAAGATCCCGAGTGTGATTCCAAACCAGGAATCAGATCCAAAATAGCAGAAATACAGGGGGCAACAACAACAACCAAGAAAATTTGTATTTTTTTAGACAAGGGACAGAGACTGCCAGAGGAAAAGAAAAACAAGGCATGGCAGGAGGGGTGGACGACCCAACAGTAGAGGGGTGGATGACCCAACAGTAGGGGTAGAGCTTTCACTGAGAGCTCACAAGAAAGATGTGGGCTAAAAGTGATAAATTTATCCAGCTGCACTTTAACTGAGACAAAGAAATCAGTACTTGCAAAAGGTTTGAGTTTAATCCCAACCCCCTCTAAATGATTTTCAAATCTTTGTTGGCCTACAGAAATTCTTTAGATTGCTCAAACTGAGATTTTATTTTTTGAAAGAGACACAGAATTCAGATAACATGGGGCACCCCACTAGAAAATATTTTTTTTCCAGGTGAAGACTTGGGCTATTTAATAAATGCTATTACCACATCTGACTTGAATTTGACTTCAGCATTGAGGGACACACCTGTTGACATTACAGATAATGGGCCTGATATTCAGAATTGTGCCTGGCAATGGCGCAAGTGGGTGCTCAGCATGACTGAGATGTGCTGGGGCAACAAAGGGATATATTCAAAAGAGATGTGCCATGGTGCATCTCTTCTGAATATATCAAATAATGCATGCTGTACAAATACAATGCGCTGGCGCATCCCCCAGACAGTGCTGAATACCAGAAACAGGCACTGCACCAGTGCAGCAGAGATATGTCATATGCAAATTCCTGATATTCAGACACCAATATGAAAATGGGGCCATAATGCATGCAAGGTGCAAATGGGGCCATTTGCATGTCATTATGGCCCCATTTGCATTAGTTATGCAGGGCTAGCCGGCGAAATGCACCTGGTGCCCTGCACATCATGAAGTGCTGGCAGGGGAGATCCAGAGGTTCCCCACCCCCTCATCCCATAGCTCCCATTGCCCATAGTGGTGAGAATCCAATATCCCTGGTAGCTCAGTGGTACCCCCCTCCCAGCTTGTAGCTTCGATCACCGTATTCCCACTGTAAATCCTCCCTGGTAATCTAATGGTACCCCACTCCCCTCCCGAAGCACTGATCACCATCAGCATACTAGAATAACTACCCCGGTGGTCCAGTGGGTCCCCCCTCCCCATCCCAACTCTCTGATCACAGAATATAATATTCATTATGATCTCTGGTAGTATAGTTGTACCTACCTCCCATCCTGACCCTCTGATCACTGAAAACTATAATTTAATATGATCACTGGTGGTCCCAGTGGTACCCCCCTCCCTGCCTGAATCCCAGATCACAGTCAATTAATAAAATACATTTCCCTGGTGGTCCAACAGTACCCCCCACCCACACAGGACCCCCAGTCCACTCAGCTACCCCCCAGTCATCGGCAAGCAACATACCCACCTGCATACCACCATGGCTGCCAGCCGAATGACAGTTTACAGTAGCAGCTGCAATTCATTCACAAGTTGTGAACTATTACAGTATGCACTGCAAGCCCATTGGTCCACACCATGGACCAATGAGCTTACAGCTACTATTGTAAGCTGTCATTCAACAGGCAGATATGGTGGTATGCGGGTGGGTATGCTGTCCATTGATGACCGCGGGGAGCTGAGTGGGTTGGGAGTCCTGTGTGGGTGGCGCGGTGGGGGGGTACTGCTAGACCACCAGGGAAATGTATTTTATTAATTTGACAATGATCATGGATTTGGGTAGGGAAGGCGGTACCATTGGACCACCAGTGATCATATCGAATTATAGTTTTCAGTGATCAGAGAGTCAACACAGGAGGGGGGATACCACTGGACTACCAGGGATCATAATGAATATTATATTCGGTGATCAGAGCATCAGGATGGGGAGGGGGGAACCACTGGACCACCAGGGACTCTCATGTGTGCTTGTGCATGGTGTGGGGGGGTTGCCACCCACGGCCGGTGGCTGCTGAGTTGCACACTGCAATACAGTGGCCTACTGGTGAGTGGACTGCACTTGAGCCTTTTTTTATGGGCTCAACTTTGAGCCCAGGTATACGGCACATCGCTGGGTTGTGCCAGCAGATGCATGTGCCACATATGTATGGGCATGTCCCCTGTTGATGTGCTGTATACATTATCTTTGCACCCTGGCGCATTGAGAATTGCACTGCGCAATTCCCACTTTTGAATATTGCCGGGGTGCAGTTCTGTGGTTGCGCTGGAGCAACTCAGTTGCACAAGGCATAGCCCCTTTGAATATCTAGCTCATTGTATCCAGAGACTTAAGTAATGATGAAGCTCTTTTGGAAATATGTGAAAGTCTTTATGACAAAAATTTTGAAATGCATGACCTTTAGACCTGCAGTGGAGGAGTGGCAGGTAATAGTATCTTGAATGCCAGTTTCTACATTTCAAAATTAAAGAAAGCCAAGTTTACAGGGGGGTTCCACCTTCTCTTCCAACATCTTTAATAATGCAATCTAGACTTTGGAAAAAAAAAAGTACTGTAATAAGCAAGTAAAAGACATTCTTGACAACAACAAACCCCAAGACATTACAATTGGAGTAAATAAGAAAGACAAGCCCTTGAGAGTTTGTCATCTAACAAACTTATAATAATTAAACCTGCAGATAAGGGGGCAATGTTGTCATGAATCTAGAAAACTATAGAAAGATGGTTTTAATACTACTAAAAAATGAAAACAATTACAGTACATTGTTGAGTGACCGAACAATTAAGTTTAAAAAAAAACTGTATGCTACTCTTAACAATGCATTAAGTAAAGAGACATCACAGATAAAGAGTTTTGGTTACATCTGGCAGGAACACCCAACCACACCAGGGTTCTATACACTCCCCAAAATTCATAAAGATCAGCATGACCCACGCGGGAGGCCTATAGTATCAGGGTGCAGATCTATTACACAGAATCGGGGACAATATATTGATTTATTTTTCTAGTTTGGAGTACAGATACTAGACTCATACATAAAAGACAGCATGGATTTGCTTAGAAATCTTAAGGATGTGAGATGGGAGAAAAGCTACACTTGGATAGGGATAGATGTTGAAGCACTATATACATCTATACAGCACCATCAGGGCATTGCAGTGACTAGACACTGGCTTGAAAAACTGTCCACTATGGACACTGTGCCAAAAGAACTTTTATTGGAAGCTATTAGGTTCTTATTAACTCATAACTATTTTGAATTTGAGGGACAGTTTTTCTTGCAGAAATGCAGTACTGCAATGACTGCTGCTTTGGCACCGTGTTATGCCAAACCTTTTCTGGGTGACTGGGAAAAATCAGTTTTCTTCAACATCAACAAAAACCTATTCAGACATCACATTAAGCACTGGTTTCACTTTATAGATGATGTGCTGTGCATCTGGAAAGGGGATGGGGGAACTATACCAGATTTCAAGGATTGGTTTAACAATAACAAACTTAACTTAAAATATATTTATGATCAGCAAGCCTCCACTGTTAACTTCCTGGTTGTTACACTGATAACTAACAGCATGAAACACAAGACTGAGACCTAGTGCTAAAGGAAACTAACTGCTACTAACTCTGTTACTAGCTACTAGCGCCCACCCCCCAGGACTCAAAACCTCAATACCATACTTAGAGGCAGTATAGCACAGTGGTTTAAGGCTCTCAGCTGCAAATCTGGTGACATCCAGCAGACTAGACCTGGGTTTGAACCCCATGGCTTCCACCTGCATACTGTGTGACCCTGAGCAAGTCACTTAACTTCCCTGTGCCCTCAGGTCGCACCTGTAAAAAAACTTTCAGCTTAGTGTGCTAGTACTGGTTAAATAACAAAAAAAAAATACAGCCAATTACTACATACAAGTTGGAATTGTAATGCAGAGGAGAGCTTTAACATGCAAGCAGATGAACTGATTCAGAGGTTTACAGACAAAGGGTACAAAATAAATGCACTTCAGAATGCACGGGATACAGCAAGTGAAATACCCAGGGAAACATTGTTACAAAATGGGGCAGAAATCACATCCCACACATAGCCAAGCACATTTATTAAAGAATGTAACCACTTTGCAGGACAAATTGGTAATATTATCCATATAAATTGGCCAATATTAAAAAGTGATTCTGAAGTGGGCATGGCTGTGGGAGGGAGTCCAAGGATAACTTTCAAAAGGGACAACAGTCTCACAGACAAGCTTGTACAAAGCAGGATTAAGACAAATGAGATACCCAGAAGCACCTGGCTACCAAGGAGACCATCTGGGTTTTACAGATGTAATAGGTGCAATATTTGTAAATATGGCCTTAGCACCTAGATTTTCCACCATCCAAAAATTGAGACTCTAACAGCAGAAGTAAGAGAAATAATCACTTGTGGCACACCGTATGTGGCTTATGTGTTGTGGTCTGAGTGTAAACTCATCTGTGTTGGCAAAACAGGCCATTTCAACAAAGAATACAAGAGCATGTACTTGCTATTGCAAACTGTAGGCAGGACACCCAAGTAGGAGTACAGTTCTCCCTGGTACATGAGTATAGTCCTGGGGGACTGAGATTTATGGGTCTGGAATAGATACCCCCACTAAAGAATGGAATGGATAGACCAAATCTCCTGCTACAGAGGGAGAGCCAATGGATCTACAGACTCAGGAGTGTTAAGTCACTAGGATTAAATGACATGTGGTATTTAAAACCTTTTTTGAGAAAGAAATAGAAAATGTATTCCTTCCATAATGATTAACTGTATTTACTCACTCTTATTTTTTGCTCTCTAGGTTTCTTACTTTTGGTCCAAACCTTCTGGGTTTCAACTGTGTTTGAAATCTTATTCACATGGAGATCCCACTCTATAAGGAGAGTTGATATGAAGCTAAAATGAGATGCCTTGGCTGGAAATGGAGGTTTGGGCATCTGTCCCTTAATTTTTATTTTGCTTAGCCTCAAAAAACAAGTTGGATATTTTGTTTTTCCTTTTTTATGTTAAAAGTAGATTAAGTACTGATTTATGTGAGGAATTAGAAAGCACTGATTGTGGAAATTACTATGTACATAACACTAGGACTTGTAATAATTAATAGAGGAGTGTGTATGCAGTACTGTATCACCACCTAGTGTTTCAACCAGGGACAGGTCATTGATTTAATTTTAAAAACTAGTACACTTCTTAGGGCTGTGGGAGGAGCCTACAGTACTATTGGGATCAGATTGTAGCTCTAAAATGGCTGATCCTGGAACTCCCTTTTTGAACATTTGTAAGTATTCCTCCACAGCTGCAAAATAGTGCACCCCCCTCTGATTTTTGCTGTTTGCTACTCTGTGTTAAAAGCCTCTGAAGGGAGGGGGGATGCTACTGTTTTGTACCTCAGAACTTCTCAGGACATTAACAAAAAAAAAAAAACTTTTTAAACTGCTGTTTCTATCATCTGGCTAGTTCAGTCTAATAGATTTATTCTGTTTCTTTCAGCAACCCAGAAGTTAACTCATTATATGTTGTCTGGAATTTATTGAACCTCTGAAAGTTGGATTACAGTGTCAGATTACAGACAGTGCAGTTGCAGCCTGTGAGCTATCTCATTGCTATGGCACACACACACACACACACACACACACACATATATACACAGCATGTACTCTAAATAAATTCAAGAGGACTGAATTAGCAGCATGCCAATTTTTGATGATTGTGACTAAACAGCACTATATGGCACCAACAAGAAAATAATTTAGGTAATTTGGTAGCTCTTCACAGCTCTATTGGCTCTGGCTAGAACTTGTTTGTATACTCACAAGTGATTAATGAATTCAATTAATTAACTACACCTATTTGTTTAGCACTATAAATAGTAATGTCCGCTTACCAAGCTCCACACCTTAAGGAAGACTCTTTTTGAGCTGAAGCACTGGGGAGGCTGGTATAACACCATGCTGTTGACCGTTTGGTCAAGTTTTCTTTATTTTGTAATACAATTATCTTACTTGACTACTTGGATTTCATGTATGGTGCTGAGTGCAGTAACAGTCTGTGTTCTTTGTTTTATATGTAGGGCTGTCCACCCTCTTAGCTACTGCATCAGCTTGTACACACCGATCACAGCCCCTATCCACAGACTGCATCTTAGCCTTCTAATTACCCCACCTAATGAACCCAGTAGGTAAAAATTTTCAAATCCCTGCCAAAATGCCTTTCTGCACCACTGAAACATCATTCCATACCACAGGTATGAAAACACATTTTGGCTAGGATTTGAAGAATGACTGTTATTACTTTCACAGGGTGCTGTAAAGAAATGGCTATGTCGAGAATGTGGGGTAAAAATATTTAAAATTACCACAGTTACCAGCCTGCATTTGCAAATTTCAATGTAGGCTCACAATGTTCTTGTTTGTTAATGTTTTAACACCACATTTTCCAAATAGGCTTCTTATGAGCCCACTTCATGAACAAGGTTGCAGAAAATTTTCAACTCCTGCCCAAAAGGTAATTTTGCACAGTGACCACAAAATCACCTTTCAGAACATATTTTCCTAATTTCCCTACCATTGTTCATGAGGTGGTGTCCTTATAAAGGCATGTTGAAAATTTGGAGCAAAATTACCAAAAATGGCCAAGTAATGCCACTGAGTTCAAAACCCCATTGAAATACATTGAACCATATACTGTACCCGAGTTCCTCAGTTTGCAGTCTGGCTTAGAACAGTGAAGACCCATCTGCAGTCCAGAGAGGATTACATCATTTGACCCCTGGTGGTTAAGTAAGGGGTTGGGGAGGGGTGGGGTGGTGGGTGCTGAGTGGGAGGGTAGGGTGAGTGGGGACTAATGGTGCAACAGACATTGATGGATGTTTTTCTTTTTTACAGGGTTAAAAAAAATTGAGGAAACATCATGATATGGTTACAGATGCATTCCGATGCGGGTATTGGGAACCCCAGCATCAGGCTTGTTGTGGTATGGGGTGGACCACCTGGAGGGGAGGGGAGGGGGTCAAAAGAAGTGGTAGTGGGGTGGGCACCCCACTCAGCTTACATTAAAATATATATATATATAAAACATATAATAAATATATAGCACTCCACCCCAACCAATTGAACCACTGCACCCCACCCCACCCTCCATTATATATTCTATGCAAAAAACTTCATTAATGCATCTGTTAGGGTTCTTCTATAGTAAAAAAAATGAGGAAATTCGATTTTAGGGTTCCCACCCTTTTACCTCCCAGCCGCCCCCCACCAAAAGGCATTGGGGTGTACATTGGGGTTGTCATCCCTAACTCTCACCACATTCCATGTGTAAATAAGCTAAAGTGGTGCAGTATAGGAGAATGGGGTGAGAGTTAGAGCCAATGACCCTAATGCACACCCCGATGCCTGTTGGTGGGGAGGGCTGGGTGGGGTGCAAGGGGTGGGAACTCTAAAATCAAATTCCTCACTTTTGCTGTAGAAGAACACTAACTGATGCATTAATGAAGCTTTTGCATAGAATTTCCTTACATTTTAAGAAAGAATAAAAAGTAGAAAGCTGTGCAAGTTGGTGGGAGCACGCGGTCCTTCGGGCCCCATGCTCCCAGCAACTTGTAAGTGTTTGGCCACATTACACAGCTGATGACTAAAAAGTACAATGACAACAGCACAACCAGCTGCTAAATGAATATGAATGTAGCAGAACAACAGAAAAAGCTGTCCACAAAACATTGAGTGCATCTAGCAATCTGTCCACAAAAAATACATTGTCCAAGACATAAAAACCACAATTCACATCTACAGGACATCCTGTCAACACCCTCCAAATTTCAAGTAGAAAGACCAAACTGTGTCCAATATATGACATGTCAAAATTTGAAATTGTGATTCATCAGAGTGTCACAGTTCCGCACCTGTTGACATTTAACACACACAATGACAGAAAACTACATCCATTACACTAAGGCTAGGTATCCTATCAATTTCAAGTGACCACCACAAGCAAAACGCTGCCCTCAGAATGTAAATTGCGCCACACCATATCTCCACCAAAAAATATTTTCCAACACGGAAACACTGTGATTTACATCCACAGGACATGCCGTCAACACCCTCAAAATTTGAAGTGGAAAGACCAAACCATGTCCGAGATATAACATTTTAACAAAGCATCATGGGCTGCACATGCAAATCACCACAGAATGTTATACTGGTTCAACTTTAAGCAGAATTGAATGGTGCCAAAAGGCCTCTCACACAGTTTGCAAAGGGTGCTAACAGATGACATAGACACATGTTTTATCCTACCAGGACTCATCAGTATGCCTCATCTGTTTGACACCCCAGTGGAATGAACCAGCTACCCTAAGACGGTCTGTCTGGGTTATGTTGTGGTGAACCCATTAAAATAAAAAAACTATTTAAAAGACAAATAACCTCTGTGCACAAACACTGAGGCAAGGGTTACCCCAAAGGGCATTTGGCTGGGAAGCCAAGTTTCAAGAAAATACAAAATCACACATGCCCACACAATGCACCATGTAATCTGCACCATGCAATTCTGCTTAAAGTTGAACCAGCATAACATTCTGTGGTGATTTGCATATGCAGTCCATGATGCTTTGCATTGTGTGGGCATGTGTAATTTTGTATTTTCTTGAAACTCGGCTTCCCAGCCAAATGCCCTTTGGGGTAACCCTTGCCTCAGTGTTTTTGCACAGAGGTTCTTTGTCTTTGAACATTTTAACATAGGAGATTTTCATTCATCAGACTTGCACAGTTCCACACCTGTTGACATTCAACACACAGAATGACTCAAAACTACATCCATGACACTAAGGCTATGCATCCTATCAATTTCAAGTCACCACCACAAGCAAAACACTTTCCTCAACACGTAAAATGCATCACGCAATATCTCCGCAAAAACATTTTCTCAGACACGTAAGCACCATAATTCACATCTACAGGACATGCTGTAAACACCCTCTAAATTTCAGGTAAAAAGACCAAACCGTTTCTGAGATATTCAATCTGAACGTTTGGTTAAATGTCCCTATCTATTCCATTATAAAAAACTGGCCATCTTGTCCTACCCTCACGATAAAAGATGGCGATCAAAGACTCTCACAATCAAAGAATTTGCAGGATCATGATCAAAGAATGTGCAGGCTCATGAACAAAGAATAAAAACTTTTGAAATTTACAAATTTGGAAAATTGCCGTAAACCATGGTTCGACAGATCGAAGCCCCCTGAGCAAAACCCACCCTCATTTGACTTCATGGGGCACCCCTGGGCAGAGAAGACTGACTTTTTAATCTGGCCATCTCGTCCTACCCTCATGATGCACGATCGTGATCAAAGAATCTCAGGATCAAAGAATTTGCAGGCTCATGGTCAAAGAATTTGCAGGGTCATGACCAAAGAATAAAAAGTTGTGTAATTTACAAAATTCAAATAATTGCAGTAAACACACCATGGATCATCAGAATAAAGTCCCCTGAATAAAACCCACCCTCATTTGTCTTCCTAGGATACCCCTGAGCTGAGAAAATAGATTTTTTTATCTGGCCGTCTCTTCCCTCGCTCACGATGCATGATCGCAATCAAAGAATCTCGCGATCTAAGAATTTGCACTCTCGCGGTCAAAGAACTTGATCGATCACAAACAAAGAGTGAGGGATGAGATGGCCAGATTTCAAAATAGTATTTTGAAACCCAGGGGTGCCCTATTAAGTTATATAAGGGTGGGTTTTGCTCAGTGGCTTTGCTCTGCCCCATCTGAATAAAAAAACGGTACTTTTCATTATCCCTGGTAGTCTGGCGGTCCCTTCCCCATCATGGTAATGTACATAATGATGCCTGTTATCCCTGGTAGTCTAGTGGCCTCCCCATGAGTATCTTATTAATATGTTTATTTTTTATCTGTGGTAGTCTAGTGGCCCCCCATGTATGTTTGTTTATATATTTTTGTCATATCCCTGGTAGTCTACTGCCCCCCGATCTGTACTTCATTATCATTATTATTGATATCCCTGGTAGTCTAGCAGTCTCCCCATCATAATAAAATAAATAAGAATGTCACATGTCCTGATAGTCTAGTGGCCCCCCACCCAGCCATGCCAGCCAACCTAGCACCCCCCAGCCTTCCCCAGCCAGTGACAATCCCACCTCTCACCTCCATGGCCAGCTGCCAACTGTGAGTATTACCAGCGCTAATTCAAACAGGCACTCAGAAATAATTTCAGTGCACCTGTTTGAATTACCGCTGCTACTACACACAGTCAGCTGCTGGCCGTGGAGGTGAGGTGAGCTGTCAGTCGCCGGCAGGGAAGGTGTGGGGGTGCTGGGTGGGCTGGCATGGCTGGGTGGGGTGGGGCCACTAGACTATCAGGTCATGGAACTTTATTATTTATTTTATTATGATGGGGGACCGCTAGACTACCAGGGATATCAATAATAATGATAATGAAGTACAGATCGGGGCACTAAATTACTAGGATATGACAAAATATATAAATAAACACACATGAGGGGGCCACTAGACTACCGCGGATAAAAAATAAATATATTACTAAGATACTCATTGGGGGGGGCCACTAGACTACCAGGGATACAGGGATCACTATGTACATTATTATGCTAGGAAGGGGGCCACTAGACTACCAGAGATAATGAAAAGTACTGTTTTTTTATTCAGATGGGGCAGAGAGAAGCCCTCTGAGCAAAACCCACCTTTATATAACTTAATATGGCACCTCTGGGCTACAAAAATGCAATTTAAAATCTGGCCATCTAGTTCCTTGCTCGCGATGCATGATCATGATCAAAGATTCTCGCGATCAAAGAATTTGCAGGCTCGCAATCAAAGATTGTTAACGAGCCATGAACAAAGATTTTAAAAGCTAATAACTCTCTTTTTAGACTGATTTGGATGAAACCAAAGGCATGGCTCGATAAATCGGGGCCACCTGAGTAAAACCATCTAAGTTTTACTTCAGAAGTGACCCCTGAGCCAAGATATTTGTGTTTTTCCGATCGGAAAACTGAAAACAAGATGGCGGACCTCACGATCAAAGAATTTGAGAAATCCTCAGGGACAAACATTCTTGAACCGCGAGGCTGCAAATTCTTTGACTGCCATGCGGGACCAGATTGCCAGAACACCATTCTTTGTTCGCAAGATATACGTATACATATTTCCATTGATTTATAATGAGAACTTAAAAGTGCCATAACTTTTGAATGCCTTAATATTTTTTTACCAAATTGAAAGTGGCATATTCGGCCACCAAAGCTCTTTCAAACAAGCCATCTCGCAGAGTGGCATGTCACACAATGGCCATGCAGGACCATATTCAGAATCCCAAAAGGTGCCTCCAAAAATGTATAATATTGCATTTTTCAGCACTTTCATACACAAAGATCGTCACTCCGACCAAAATGCAATTTGACAAATAAAGTGATCTACCATGCCCCACTGCACATACTGAATTTCAGGCAAATCCATTGAATGGGTCCAAAGTTATTAACGCCCAATCTTTTGACTTTAGTATGTAACTGACCACTGAACCCTGATGATAGTGGTGCAACTAGCTACTACTATATTATATATATATATATATATATATATATATATATATATATATATATATATATATATGTATATATATATATATATATATATATATATATATATATATATATATATATATATATACCCCAACCAACTGTACCACTGCACCCCACCTCCACCAAACCCACCTCACCCCTCCCCAAGCCCTTACTTATCCACTGGGGGTCCAATGGTGTAATCTTCTCTGGACTACAGACAGATCTTCACTCTTCAAAGCCAGAGTGCAAACTGAGGAAATCAGGTACAATATGTGGTTCAATGTATTATTCCTGGTAAACTTTTAAATAAATAAATAATTCCATGTGTAAGGAAGCACAGATGGTACAGCATAAGAGAATGGGGGTAAACATTAGGAGTGACAACCCCAAAACACACTCTGATGCCTGTTTGTGTGTGGAGGGTGGGGGTGGGTTGCAGTTGTACAGTTGGTTGGGGGATTGGTGTGTTAGGGTTTGAACCCTAACACCACATTTCCATACTTTTGTCACTTTAATTTGAATTGTAACTGATGAATTAATGAAGTTTTTTGTAATGAATGTCCTTGCTTTTTGAGACAGTGTAACCTTACACTTATTTGGATGTGGAGGGCCCTGTGTTCTCATCAGTCCATAGTATGTTGTGGGAGCACAGGGCCCCCATGCGTGTATATAGAAATTGTGCCTGATTGTCATGTGGAAGCACAGGGCCCTTGCTATCCATATATGGGAGCGTAGTGACCTCTTGGCACTGCGTTCCCATCTATCCATAAGAGTAGACCCATTGTTATTAACCCTCATCTCTGTGTAAGAGGGGAGGGACCTCTGGGCCCTGTGCTCCCATCACTCCATAATGTTATCCATATACCTCTCACCTTCTTCTGCTCTTCTACAGCTCTCCTCTACTCCTATCACTTAAAGTAGAAGTCCACCCAGAATGTGCAAAAACATATGTTATGTAGAGTGTTTTGATATGTATGTTAAGTCCTAGTGTGTCCTTCCCTCTGTCTGCTATTAGGAGTTTTTCCTAAATTAGCCTACTAGCTGTATGGTAGTTTTATGACCCCTGGGGATCTCCATCACAAATAGGTTTATTGGCTTTCTTTCTTTCTCCCTCCTACGATGCAGCCTGGTTCATGTGACAGTGATGCAGCTATGCCCCTAGATTTAGCAGGGTCTGTCACAGCTCAGCCACAAAGATAATACTTCTTTCAGAGAAGAAGTCACATTGCTACATTTTGGGTGAGTGCAATCATTATTATTTTTTGATATTAGTACCTTGTCCTGCTATGTTACAACCTATAAGGTGATGTTTCATTTTTGCTACTTAGTACTGGTGCAAAAACTGAAAGTGACTGAGAGGAATAGAGTAAACAGTGACATGATTCACACACACACACACACACACAGCAGAGCATAGCAGAACAAGGTACTGATATCAAAAAATATTAATGATTACACTCACCCAAAATCTAGCAGTTTGTCTTCTCTGGAAGAAGTATTTTCTCTGTGGCTGAGCTGTGACAGACCCTGTAACAAGACACTGGCTTACTGCAGGGGCAATTAGACATCACACCAAAGGGCACTCTGGGAAGACTAGGGGCCATAAAAGAAACCAGAATGGCAACCTCCAAAGGCAATAAAACAGTTAGGGAAAGTTAGAAAACACATCTCTCACAGCCAGAGGAAAAGAAAATGCTGGGAACTAGTTAGAACACAGAAAAAAAAGACTACTACATATCTTTTTTCTGATTTTACATGGAGTTTTCCTTTAAGTCGTATGTTATGAACTGCCCAAAACAAATATATCACAGGATTGGACACTTTGCCTCTGAAGCTGTCCCCAGGGAACATCATTGCATCATACTAACATCTCTAGGTTGGCTACAACTGGAGCATACATTCCAGTATATTTCCCTCTGCCTCACTTATAAGTTAGCCCACCTATACACTCCTCTGAGTCTAGCTAATATTATTGTAAGGAAACCAGCTAGCTGGACCATCTGCTCCTCCTCTCTCCCATTGTTAACACTGTCAATGACATGCCTATCTACAAGCAGGAGATCCTTTGCCTGAGCTGCACCCAGGGCTTGGAACTCCCTCCCTCCATCCATCCATCCTCTCATGCACTTCCCTTCTCAGATTCAAACAAGCTCTTCACAACCACCTAAATGACTTAGGAATTTGCTCATGCTCTACCTAACTCTCTGTACCTCTGTGCTCCTGTTCATCTTGATGAGCCACTCATGCTCATCCCTTCCAACCTGTAGCACTGCACATAAGTCTTGCAGTATTCTTGCTTAATTGCTGAACATTTTGCCCTGATCTATTATGCAGAACTACTGTACATAATGTAGTGGCCCTAACCGCCTGATCCTGCATTGTACTGAACCTTCCACTCCCCCATGCTCTGAATCCACTGTTCTCACTCTATGTACTTGGGACAGCTTGGATTCAAATTTTACTAGGCTTTATGATCCCAACTATTGTTGTTCCTCCTATATCTGTGACTTACCACATGTAGAGAGTTTTGTATATATTGTACTAGGCATTATGATCCCAATTTTCATATTTTTCTTCCCATTCAGTGATGTTATTTTATATGGCTTTGTATATATTCCTGTCTACTTCCTTATTTTGTATTACCCTAATATCAATGTTTATTTATTGTATGTACATGTCTTGGCTTGCACTTTTGTATTCCTTATCCACTGTACCCTCCCCCAGGTCACCTCTGAAAAAGGGACTGCATGATCTCAGTGGGCTTACCCAGTTACCAAAATTCAAATATTATATACATAAATAAATAAATCTGGGAGTGCAGGGCCCTCCAGGCCCTGCCCTTCCTCATATTCATTAATGTTGAGATATTGCAATTAACTCTTGTGCTGCCAATGGCAAAGTATCACAGTCACTGTATGCCCATTCATTTTTTTTTTACTGTAAACAAGCCCTGGCAGCATCCATAACTGCTTAGTACACCTATAGGTGTACTAAGCTGCTCAACACAGCAAGTCCATATCTCAAAGCATTTTTGAGATATAGCCCCCGAAAAGTATCTGACCACCACAATGTTATCCTATAGGAAATTTCTAACCTTCAGAATTTTATAAGTAAGCAACCAATTGTAATTTTCTGACCAAACCAGCAAAAGGAACATCTATGGGGCAAGCACTTTTTTTTTTTTTACTTTCTTTATCCCCCGTCCTGGGCAGCCTTCAATCTCTCTGACCCCCCAGCTCCATGCTCACTACTCACAGTGCACCTCTTGTTGTCCTCCATGGCTTACCACCCACCCCATGGTGTGGCGGTGGAGGTCCTGTTACCCACAGATCCAGTTTTCAGAGGTGCCTGCCATTCATGGGAAAGGTGCCTGTGGGGATCAGAATTCATCCAACCACCCAGGACATTTTTCTTCTCTGACATTTCTCCCTCCCACCTCTCCCAGAGGTGGAGTATTTTGGCATTGGCTATGGCCGAGCTGTGTGTGCTTCCACCCATGGCATGCTGGCTGACTACTCTGCCCCATCCCTAATGAATGGGACATAGGCGCTCTGATACCCTGACACCACTAGGTGTCAGAAGTACATCAGCCTCTGTGTCCCTCCCTTCCCTGGAGAGGAGAGCTGTCCTTTGGATGCTCAATCGTCTCCCACCCCAGCTGACCCCCAGTGACCAGCTCACACCTCCAACACAGTTTGCCAGCATGGCAGGAGGTAAGGCATGATGCCTTATCCCTCCATGTCACTGGGTCAACACTGGTGCAAGCACTTTGTACCCTGAAAATTTCAGCCCATAAGAGAAAACTGTTAGTTTACTATGCCATGGCAAAGAAACAGACATTTCTGGCAAAGCAGTGTTGCAAATTTGCGACACTTTCTCAAATTTGAAATGTCACTATCAGTTTCACAAAACTGTGTCACAAATTTGCAGCACTTTTGCAAAAGTAGTGTCACAGACTTGTGACACTACCAATGGACAAGTTCAAAAAACATATTTCCTGAAATTATTTTAGAAATCTAAACACAAGCTCATGTTCCTCAGGCCCCGATTATGTAAACACAACTGCTAGTGTTTACCAAAGGGCAGTATTTTTTGAATTACAGTGTTTTTTCCCATTCACTAACTGAAAACAAGATGGAGGCAGCACAACACTACTGAAACCATTTGCGGCATTAAAAAGTACTTTCACGAGAGCAGAAACTGCTTTTGAGTGAAATATATATGTTTTCCCATAGGCTATAATGGGAAACTTTAAAGTTTTCTAGCTTTTGAATGAATTAATATTTTTTCATCAAACCTTCAAAAGGCACATCTGTGACCCAGGCCCCATACACCCTAACAATTTCAGACCACACTGTCAAGCCATTTCAGAGATGCAGTACAGTGCTGAATTTGCACCTAAATGATACTTTTTACATTGTTTGACACTCCCCATCTCAGCACCTGCACATCTGGCCAGGAAAAAGCTTGCAACATTCAGAGATCTATGGTACCAGATGGCATGCACAATTTCAGAAGAATTGGTTGAACGGTTGCAAAGTTATTAAAGTAACAAAGTTTAAATCAGGCTATTCACTATCATTTGTAAATCTGTGAGGTGGTGCTCCTTATATTAGTCTAAACAGACCAAAAAGGATAGTGCACCCACCTCTTAAATCCATCCCTTAACACTCCACTTCTGATATACGTTTGCATCTTCTTAGAACTTTATTCACTTGAAAAATTCAAACATTCCAGTACTTACAGTCCAGTATAATTTATTTGTAGAATACAAATGCAATCCATAAGAAGCAGAACACACAAACAGGACAGACCAATAAAAACACTAAAACAATGCCGTGTTAATGGCACCATGGGCCATGGTGAAATGTAAGGCTTTTTTTCACCATTGACATGCCGTTGCTTTAGTGTTTTATTGGTCTGTCCTGTTTGTGTGCTCTGTTACTTATGGATTACATTTTTATTCTACAAATAATTTATACCGGACTGTAAGTACTGGAGTCTGGTTATAATACTATTCGTGCAGACAGAGTGGGAAAGAAAAATGGGGGTTGTTAGTTTTGTATAAGAAAGGTCTTGAAATCTGCCTTCTGGGCAGTAGTGTAGCCACTAACTCTGATACTGACTGGTTATTATTGAGGCTTATCTTGGATGGTAAGAAATATGTTATGCTGGGGTGTTTGTATAATCCTCCTTGTAGTGGTATTCAAGGCCTATGGGAATTTTTTAATAATTGTTCTGCATACAGGTATTTATCCTCTTCTGATTTTGTGTTGGTGGGAGACATTAATTTGAACTGGCTTCTTTCCGATAGCCATGGTTTGGATGTTTTATTACAAACTTATAAGTTGACGCAGCTGATTCTAGAACCCACTAGGTTAAATTTACAGACTGGGAACCATTCCATAAATTGGATTATAACAGATAGGACAGACATTATGTCCTCAGTGGAGGTCCTTGTTAAATCAGTAAGTGACCATCAAGCTGTTTACTGTCTCCTGAATTTTAAAAGGACCAAGTCCATACCTAGGTTTGTACAGTTTCGTAATTTTAGAAATTTTGATTGTGGCAAGCTAATGAAGCATCTCTCCTTAATAGATTGGTCCTTATTAGATTTAATTCCTTATCCAGACTGTGCAGTAGACTATTTCTGCAATCAGTTGTTATTGGTTCAAGAAATGTATTTTTCTGTATGTAGAATCGAAGTGCGGGGCAATTTTAATAAATGGTTTACAGAGGGCTTAAAATATTGGATTAAGGCTTGGAATCTTGTGTGGTCTTAATATAAATAGTTGCCCTCCACTTTATTAAGTAGATATCATTACTTGAGGAATAAAGTTAGCAATTTAGTTAGCTATGCAAAAAAGAATACTTTAAAAAACAACTTAGTGATAATTCAGCTGACCCTAAACAATTCTGGGATTCTGTTAATTGTTTAACCAACCCCAAGGAGAAAACTAATGTCAGTAATATTGAGAATCCAGAGGGTGCAGTTTCCAACCCAGAAGTGACAGCTGAGTTGTCTAATGTCAAATTGTCAGACCTTTCTAGTTATGAAAAGATCCTGCCTAAGCCATCCACTAGTGCAATTGATATTGAAGGCACTAGGCTACTTTTTTATTTCCATAGGGTTACAAAACTCAAAGTTCTTAAGTTACTACCCACCCTCCCTAACAAATTCAGCGACTGTGGTCAGGGGCTTGATGTTCGATTTCTTAAGCTAACAGCCCCACAAATTGTAGCTCCACTCTATTCTATTTTTAATTTATGTTTAATTTCTGGTCTTTTTCCTTCAACCTGGAAATTGGTGAAAGTAGTTCCTATTCCCCAAAAAATCAGAAGTTGTCAGTCTTGAAGATTTTAGGCTGATACCTATTCTTAAACCTTTAAGCAAGTTTCTTGAAAAGAATGTCTCTGCCCAAATATCAGATTACCTGGAATCATATGATGTGTTAAGCCCGTAACAACATAGCTTTAGAAAAGGCCCTGGCACAGAGACTGCCTTGGTCAGGTTCATGAATGCTGTCCTTCAGGGCCTTGATAAGGGACTTTTAACTGGGGCAGTCTTTGTGACCTGACCAAGGCATTCAAGCCTTATAAATCACTCTTTCCTGTGCCAAAATTTGAACATTTAGGATTCTCAGATTAAGTTATAGCTTGGTATAGAGATTACCTATCTGATAGGTCTCAGGTTGTTACTTTGGGATTTGTGGATTCTTCTGTTAAATCTATCAATTTAGGGGTTCCACAAGGGTCAGTATTGGGCCCATTATTATTTTCATTGTTCATTAATGCACTTCCCTCCATTTTTAAATCACGAAAGTATCTATTATATACTGACGATCTTGTTATTTTTTCACAAGCTAAAACTGCTTCTCAGATTAATTCTTTGCTTGAACCAGAATTTCAAAATGCATGTAGTTGGTTCTCTGCTAATCATTTGACGCTCAATGTCAAAAACACTAAATCAGTGATTTTTTTTTTGATTCACACTCTTTAAAAAATATTCCTATTCTTCTGGTTCACGATGACAGGGGAGAAGTAATTGAATGTATCTGGGAATTTAAATACCTGGATGTTGTATTGGATTCTGGCCTGAACTTTTCCCTTCAAATCAAAGCAGTTTGTAAAAAGGCCAATCAAAAGTTGGGACTGCTATACAAGTTCAAGAAATACTTCTCTGCTGACATCCGTAGAACAATTGCAGTTGGGATATTACTCCCACACTTGGATTATGTTGCTAGCCTTTATTATAGGCTATTAGATAAGGAAATTAAGATATTGTCAGTCACTTATAATAATGTTTGTTGCTTTGTATGGGACTCTTCTTATTGCCTCCAACATTGTCAACTGTATGCTAATTTGGGTTGACTGTCATCTTCTTCTAAAATCACATATTTCTTTGGCTGTCAGGTGTTTAGAAGTGTTTTCTTGAATACTGCTTATCCACTAAGGGACTTGGTTGATATTAGAACTTCAATTAGTTCCTTACATTCATCTAATGCTGTTCTGCGTCAAACTATCTTACATCATTCTAAGTTGCTGCCCCCATGTTTTGAAATTCATTACCTGTAGACCACCACTCTTCTAGTTCAATGTTGCAATTCAAACCAAAGTTCAAGCTGTATTTATCTTTAGATGTTTGTAGTTGTGTTGTTTAATTGTTTTGCATAATATTGTTATCTGTTATTGAAACTGTATTGTTATTGCTTTGTCTTATACGTTGTGGTTGAACCTGAAAATGGACTGGTTCCAGTGTTCTTATCCAGTTAACAACATTTTAAAAAAATAAAATAAGAAAAAATAAAAAAATTGTGAAAATATGCCTTATGTTTCACCAAGGCCCTATGTATGCCTCTGATGAAACCATGCTGGGCCATGGTGAAACGTAAGGCTTTTTTTCACCATTAACATGACATTGCTTTATCATTTTATTGGTCTGTCCTGTTTGTGTGCTCTGTTTCTTATGGATTGCATTTTTATTCTTCAAATAAATTATACTGGATTGTAAGTACTGGAGTCTTTGAACTTTTCAAGTGAATAAAGTTCCAAGAAGAAGCAAATGTGTATCAGAAGTGGAGTGTTAAGTAATGGATTTAAGAGGTGGGTGCACTAAGTTATTAAAGTGTAAACTTTTGGGTTAAACATAGAAGTGACTGTTGAACCCTAACTATAGTGGCATAGATAGATAGATATGTGTGTGTTCTTTGCAAAAAAAAAACCTGTGTTAATGCAATATTTTGTGTTGAGGCTACAGCATCAAAAGTAGGGAAATGTGGCTTTAGGGTTTCCAACACTGATGCCACCCCTTAAGCAAATCAAGGGTGGAGTATTCTTAGGGGCTGTCAACTCTAAAGCTCATCTGATTCCATACACTCCAGAAATGCCTAATTGTATGAGCTTTAGGGCTGAAAGCCTCTAGAAAGACTCTGCCCTGATTTGCTTTAGGGGTGGCATTGAGGTTTTATGGTTCAAAAACATAAAGCCATGTTTCCCTACATTTGATGCTGTAGGCTTAACCCTAAATGTTGCATTAACACAGTTTCTTACAAAGAATTTTCTTATGTTTTGAGATAGTATAATGGTATTCTTATTTTCCTGTTGGTGCTCCAATGTATCTGTATTTTTTGATATAGGGTAATTGTACCCTAATTTCTCTGATGGAGCGCAGGGCCCTCTGGGCCTCTGCTCCTGTCTCTCTATAGATGCTTACAGTATGAATATCTTCATGGGTAGATCCCATGCTTCCATTTGTAGGACAAGAGCAACCAAATTGTCAACACAGCCTTCCTATTAACCCATCTCATCAACCTGATAGTAAAAACCATGAAACCCCTATCAAACATCATTCCACAGCACTGCAGCACCATTGTGTGCCAGGGACATGAAAAGACATTTTAGACAAGATTTGAAAATGACAGCTGTCATATTCATGAGGTGGTGTACAGAATATGCTAGGCTGATAATTTGGGCTTAACATATTTAAAATGACAAATGTTATGAGTGAACATAGTGAAATGTCAATGAATGTGCAGAACTTTGTCATTTTAGCATATTTTGACTCCAAATTTTCAACATATCCTTCTTATGACCCCACATCATGAACAATTATGGTGACAATTTTGAAATCATGCCCAAATGGTTTCACCAGCTGACCTCAAAATCCCCTTTCTGGCAGGATTGGTGAAATCACACCAGAATTGTTCATGAGGAAGGATCTCAAAAATAGTATGTTGTAAATTTGGGTTAAAAATATCCCAAACTGGCAAAGTTATGCACCAAAGTTGACAAACCCCATTGAAATACATTGAACTGTACTTACCTTACTGTCTCATATAGCAGTCAACATTTCAAGTAGCAAGACGTGTCTCTGATCAGATAGTGGATCTTCACCATGGCACCTGTTCAGGTGAGTGAGAGTCTATGGAGGGTGTGAGGTGGTGGGTGCTGAGTGGGAGGTGACTATATACTAATACATGAATGAAAATAAAATACAGTAAAACAAGTCAATTAACAGATCAAATTAAGTCAAACATGGGTGTTCAACAAGGGTGTATGTTAGCACCCACATTGTTTAATATTTATGTCAATTAAATGTTATTGGAATTAGATGATAACTCCTTTCACCCACCTAAAACTGAACAACAAAGAATCCCTGTGTTTGCCTACTTAGATGACTTAGTAATAATATCACAAAGTAGATTAGGTTTACAAAGAGCACTTGTAAAATTGAAGCTCTTGTGTGCCAAACTAAATTTAAAACCAAACACACAAAATAATGAAAGTGATGGTGTTTGGCAGCAAAAATAAATAAGGAGATTAACATTGGTGGGCAATAATTTGGACTTTGTGAATGAATGCCCATACCTACAGGTGAATTTTCCTAGCAACTACAAACAGAACAAACATCTAGAATGGTGTAGTGTGAAAATGAAAAACAACATAAAAGCACTACAGAGATTTAGTTTTAAATATGTTGGTATATCAGTATCTCCCATGTTAAGAGTTATAAATGCAAAACTAATACATCAAGGATTATATGCTTCTGAAGTATGGGGAATTATTGAAGTGTCAAAAATAGACACCATACTAAATAAACAATACAGTTGCTAAAAGTGCCATATAGCACTCCAAATAATTTATTAAGAACACAGGTAGGTCAGGTAAGTTTCACAAATCTGGTCCATATAAGGATTCTTAATACATGGATAAATTTCCAAATCGGGAATAAAGAAACCACCATAGCTAGATGCCCAAGGGAGAAAAGTAATTATTCAAAGGAAAATGCTGATGACTGGCTTAAATTTGTATATTGTATATTGGAAAAGTATGATTTTAGTTACCTAAAATTTTGGACTGATAATGGTATTACTTTAAACAAAGTATATACAAAAACAGTAATTCAACAAACTCAGAAAATTATCAAACAAGATGATCTTAATGCTTTTTCCCACCTAAAAGTTTTCAAATGGCTTGTATCCAACACAAAAGAACATACTTTAAAAGTCTATCTAGACACTATAAATACCCCCAGAACATAGGGAAGTACTCTCTCAATATAGGTTTGAAGTTTTTCCCAGCAACATCCTTGAATCATGCTATAATAAAGGAGAAAACATATCTACAAAAGGTTTTTTTGCCTTACAAGAGGATGAGGATCTCTTTCATGTATTATTTTGTTTCCCCAGATGTGTCTTGTTAAGAGACAAATTCCTGGGATCCTTTATGGCAACACTCTTCATTCCACCTAAATACAGTAGAATCCTGATTATCCGAACCCTGGTTAACTGGAAATCCCTCTTATCTGACCCGCTATTATGTTGCCCAAATTTTACTGTCTTTTGCAATGATTTAAAGCCTTAAGTTAGCCTTAAGTTAGCGATCAACTCGCCGTCCTTTAGAACATCTGAAATCACCTCGGTGTATGTTTTTATCTGTGGAATTACATAGAATTACCTGTCAAATACTGATTGGCATACCTTAGCTTACCTGTCCCTTTTCAATTGGTCCCTGTTCATCAGCTGTTCCCTTTAATTAGAGCAACAAGTATGCTCCCTCAACCAATGTATTTTCACTCTGTACAGTACTATCTGTCACTGAAATGAGCACTAAGAGGAAACGCATAGTGCTCACTTTTCAGCAGAAGCTGCAGATCTTTGATAGGATTGAAAATGATGAGTGTGCTGTGTCCCTGGCTGCCGAATATGGAGTCAGCAAATCAACAATAAGTGACATAAAAGATGCAAAGGAAAAACTGTGTCAATTTGCAATGTCGCTTGAGGGTTCTAGTGGACTGGAGAATAGGAAGACAATGTAAGCGTGCAAAGACGATGAAAGGGATGATGTAGTATGCCTGTGGTTCTGTCAGGAGTGGGAGCAGGGGATGCCAATATCTGGGCCTCTTGTAAAAGAAAAAGTGATTCAGTTGCATGCTAAGCTCAGTGGTGAAAGGGGTAGTTTTGCAGTGAGTGACAGCTGGCTGGACCACTTCAAAAAATGCCATGGCATAAGGCAACTTTGTTTGTGTGGCGAGAAGTTGAGTGCAGCCATGGATGGAGTGGCTCCCTTTATTCAGCAGCTACAAGATCTTATTAAGGCTGAATCACTTTTGGAATATCAGATCTATAATGCCGATGAAACTGGGTTGTTCTGGAGATGCTTGCTGGACAAAACACTGGCTCATAGATCAGAGAAGAATGCCCCTGGTCACAAAAAACAGATGGACCGAGTCACTGTGCTTCCATGTGTAAATGCAAGTGGGTCACATAAACTCCCCCTATTCTTAATAGGCAAATCTAGACAGCCAGGGTGCTTCAGGCACTGCAACATGACAGCACTTCCAATGTTGTATGGGCATCAAAGCAACGCATGGATGGATGGCACACTGTTTGTTAAATGGTACAAAGATACTTTTGTACCTAGCATAAAGAGGCATCTGATGTCATTAAATCTGCCCCTTAATGCCATTCTACTCCTTTATAACTCCCCAGCTTACCCTGAAATGCCTGTAATTCAGACTCAGGATGCCAGCATCCGTTGTCTATTTCTGCCCCCAAACACTACATCTAAAATTCAGCCCTGTGATCAGGGGATTTTAAAAACCTTTAAAAGGTTATACAGAAAGTGGCTGCTTCAAGCTGTTCTTTTGCATAATAACAATGAGATGAGCCTGCAAGAGATTATCAGGTCTATTTCACTAAAAGATGTTATGTATATGGGTGGGGATGAGTGGGACAAGGTAAAGCAAGAAACCATAGCAAAGTCCTGGCGCAAATCAGGAATCTTGGTGCAAGATGAACTTGCTTGTGAGGCAGAGGTGGAGTTGATGTGTTCAAACACAGACATTGGAGAGCGAGATCCTGATGAGGATCCTAACATTGCCACACTGGCAGAAGACATGATCTCTAAACTAAATTTCTCACTGACAAATGAAGATATGGAGAATTGGCTGATGCGCGATAAGGTTGAGGAAGGGCATGCGCATCTCTCTGATGATGGCAATTGTAGATGCCTTTCGACACCAACCAGACATACCAGAACATCAAGAAGTAGATGAGGAGGTGGATGAAGATTCAGATGAGGACATTGAGTCAGTACCCATACGCACCAATGTGGAAGATGTACAAATATTTAACAGGTGCTTACTCTAGCTTGAAAACCAACCAGACTGTGATCCAGTGCAGCTTATGCTGCTACAAGGACTTTGCTCAAAAGCTGCAAATAAACAAGTACAGATCCTGCAGCAATCAAACATTAATAAGTACTTCTCCCCTTTGCCCAACTAAAGCTGCACAGAAACCATGAATAAAGCAACCTCCACACCCCCCCACACTACATAATCACAAGCACAAGCATACAGGAAAAAAAAGAAACTTTAATGAAATGTGATGCTGTTTGAAGCAAAGCACAAGCACAAACATACCAAATAAATTTCTACCCCAAAAAAAACCCATCACAAACAATGAATGGATACAGCCTAGTGCCTCAGATTCATCCACTTAAAGATGCATTTATCAGAGAATCTATATGCGGCTCCCATTCTTACTCAAATCAGGCAATTTCGATTATACAAACTCCTGTTTATCCAAACTGAAAACTTGTCACATTTTTGGTTTGGATAAATCGTATTCTACTGTACTTATTAGGCTTGCTTTTTAACTCAGAAAATGTAGAAATCCTAACCAATCAGGCCTACTATTTACTGCAAATCAACAGAATACAGAAAAAATATATTGAGATTTGATTAGCTATTTTATATCAAACTATATCTAGTGATCCTCTTCCTAATTTGAATATTAAAAGGAAATGAGCAGTTGAGGTCCATTTTTGCAGCATGTCTCTGATTAGTTATATGGCTACTCTTGCCTTTTTTGTATGGAATGGTGGTAGAAGTTCCCCATATATGCCTTGGCATTTTATAAGCTCTAATAAGTTAGATGTTTTTTTTAATAAGTATTCAAATGATTATTGAGACAGAACATGTGTCATTTTATACCTGTGATTTTTTATGCATCTGCTTTTATCCTCTGTATTTATGTATTTTGAAGTGACAATTTTTATTCACCAATAAAACTGTAAACTGAGTGGGAGGTGGGGTGGGGGAGGGTCGAATCAGCAAGGGACTGTTTAGAGGTTCCAAAAAAAAGACACTGAGGGACCATTTTCTTTATTACAGTGAAAATCAGCAAGAGAAGATGAAGGTGCCACTAGACACCTGGGAAATAATGCTTACATGAGGGACAGTGATTGGAGGGTAGGAGTGCCACTAGACACCAGGAAAAAAACAGTATCACAAGGGAAATGGGGATCAGAGGTCAGGGTGCCACTAGACACCAGGAAAACTATAAAAACAAGGGGTATGGAGATCAAAGGATGGGGGTGCCACTAGACACAAGGGAAACTAACAACAATGATAATGGGGATCAGAGGGTGGGGAGCGCTACTAGACACCAGGGCAAATGATTTATATAGTGGGGACAAGATTGTGGGGGAAGTTCCACTAGGCCCCGTGGTAAGTTATTTATTTTAAAAACAAGGGGAAAGGAATTGGAGGGTGGGGGATGCTGCTACACAGCAGGGGAAGCAGTTTTCCCTCACTTGTGATACGAAAAAATTATCTTTTTTTGTATCATGCAATATGAAAAAGGTTTACGAAACATCAAGAAACAATATTTGAGGGGCATTCCAGGAACGGATAAGCGCAGAATGCAGCTAAGGGTGTTCCAATAAGCAAGCTCCATGTCTTGGTAGCTTTCCACAACCTCAATTATATGGTTTTTCAATGTTAAACATTTTTGGAAAACACAAAACAAGATGGCGGTCAAACAAAAAAGGATTTCCTTGAAAAAAAAGGATGATGTTAATAAGAACAAGGAATTCTTTTTTTGTTTCTTACAGTTATTTTGAGTTGCTTACTGAGCATGCTCAGAGCCAATTTACAACAATTGTAAAATTAAATAACTTTGGAGCAGATTAGTACTTTGTTCACCAAACCAGCAAAAGGCACATCTGTGGTTCACCCCCTTTCTACCCCAAAACTTTTAGACCAAAATTCCAAACCATCTGGGTAGTAGACAAATTCAAAGAAAATCAAATTCAAAGCTATGGGAAAAAACTATGGAAAATCACTTTTTTCACTATCCAGGTCTCAGAAATTACACATCTGACTAGATTGAAACTTGGCACATCCAGAGATCTACCACAGGAGACCACACATGCCAACTGTTATGCAAATCCATTGAACAGTTGTGAAGATATTGAATTGCACGATTTTGGATTTAACCTAGAAACCACGCCACTATAATATAAAGATGGGAAGGGTGAGGAGTAGGCAAGCCACCTGAAGGGAACTGGGAGAAATAAGACATAGTGGATGTGGGCACCCAGTCCACTTACATTGCAAAAACAATATTTATAAAGATGGGAGCTTACACTGAAGGGACACTGTCAGTCTCTTACTTCATCCCCATACTCGTACGGGGACCACTGCACCAGAGCTCAGCTAAACATGTTTTTAGATACTAGAACAAAATCTGAACTCAGAAAACTGGTTATTTTTTTGAAACAAGGGTTAAAAAGTACTTCAGTTGCATTCCAAAAGTAGAGCCATGTTATTGGGCATGTGTGTATGCATATTCATGCAAATATGCATACACACATGTCCAACTCATGGCTCCATTGATTTAAGTACTTTTTAGCCATCGTTTTAAAAAAATAAATAGGTTCCTGAGTTCAACTTTCTTTCTAGTACATGGAAACATATTTAGCTGAACTCGGGTACAGTGGACCGCAAGAAACTGACAAAAATAAAAACAGGTTACTGGTGCAGAAAGCCGATCAGCTGCTTGCTGACCAGCTGGTTTCATGCAAACCAAAGGACCAACACCCTCTCACTGGAGTGGCTTTGGGTCCTTTGAAATACATGGTTTCCACTCAGCAAGCAGCAAAGTGTGTCATGACCACAGTGTGTGGTCATTGTTCTAGGCTGCTGAGCCCCTGCTAGTTTCAACTACAATGGCTTGGCAGTGACACACCCCTGAAATCCCCTTTCACTGTAGCAAAATGTTTGGTGCACACATGCATCAAATGTAAAAAGTATTTAGCTACTTTCCTGTCTTCACCGTTAGAGCTGAACTTCTAAATTAATTTAGTGATTTTGTCAATATGCAATTTAGCACATCCTTAGCAGTGGAAATATGGCATGGATGTCACTGTTGCCTGCAGTTGAAAGAATTCTGACTCTTTCTGCAGCATTCATGTCCCCTTTCTTCCCAGAAGCAAAGTGCCCTGTATTACTGAAAATGTTTTTTTGAACATCTCTGTTCAGAGTTGTGGCTGTAGTTTATCCATAGGCAACTGCCACTACTCAATGCTGCTGTTCTCTCATTATGGAATGAGAGAAATCCACAGCCATTTTGATGACAGCCAAAAGTTAAAATAATAAACTATCAATTCTCAAAAAGAAAAGACATTTTATAGTCTGAGAATTAAATCATTCCTCAGTGAACTAGAGAGAACAATGGTGACATTGTTTAACAAGAACTGACAAATATGATCAATAGTTTTATAATACTTCGAGCCTTGGCTCAGTGTGCCTATCCCATTTCACAAATGTTTAAATAAAATAAATAAATACTTAATTTATGAGGTAAACACTTTGAACCATTAAAACCAAATGATGTGGGTTAAACGTGAACAACATCCAGTGTGGTCAGATGTTGAACCATCTCTTGAAATGGTTGACGTCATTCAGTGGGCCATTCTGTGGATGAAAGCATTCTTTTTGATGAAGCTATACTGTACATTTTAAATAGTTTCTGACAGGTGCACAGATGGCAGCATGACAGAAACTGAAGACAACTGTTGAGTTTAGATGAGTGTGTTCTCCATCTGTCAAACCCAAAAAGTTCCTCTAACAAGTTTGGAACTCGTGGTTGAGTTTGCACTGGCAGTTCCAGGAACAAATGTTCCTGTTGAGAGAGCATTTTCTGTGATGAAAAATACCATGGCAGATGATAAAAGCAGACCTGGTGTTAAAACACTAAAAGCAATGCTTATTGTGAAAGTCATCATTCAAGACAGCTGTACAACACTATATGACAGAAATGTGAATGACAAAGGTCTACTGAAAAAGATTAATTCTTTAGAAAAGTATGCAGTTGCTCAATCTTCTGAACCTGAACCATGATTTTAGACTTGAAAGGGAGTAGAAATGTTGCAATCACAGTACACTCACAGACTCCTTTCACTGCCCATATGATAAGCTGCCAAAGCACTTCAATTACTTACTGCTGTGAAGTCCTTGCAGCCTATCACCTGTCAAAAAACTTAGAACAAAAGCAGAGTCCTCATTCAACCTTTTATACTTTTTATTTTTAACTTAGAAACATAGAATGTGTTGGCAGAAAAGGACGATTTGGCACACCTGTCTGCCCAGATGGTCACTGCCTAGTCTGTCTCTATAGACCCTAACTGGTCTCCGATGACCCTTCTCCTCCCTTCCTATTTATTAATATTCCTCTATGTTTATTTCATGCATGGTTGAAGCCCCATACTCACCTCCACCACTTCCGCTGGCAGTCTTTCGAAGATGTCTACCACTCTTTCAGTGAAGTAGTACTTCCTTAGATTCCTATTAAATGCCCCCGCTCCTCAAGCTTCATTGCATGCCCTCTGGTCCTGGTGCTCTTCTTCATTCAAATTCAAAATAGACTCCCCTCCTGTATCCTTTTTACCCCAGTGAGGTATTTGTAGGTCTCCTCTCCTGAAAGAACTCCTAAAACTCAAGGTGGACAAAGCAATGGAGCATGACGGGATTCACCCCAGAATCCTAAAAGAACTAAGGGAGGACCTAGTGACACCACTGACCACACTTTTTAACAAATCATGGGAGGATGGGGTGGTACCTGAGGACTGGAGGAGGGCAGATGTGATTCTCCTTCACAAAAGTGGGAGCAAGGCAGAAGCAGGAAACTACAGACCTGTAAGTTTGACCTCAATGGTAGGAAAATGATGGAATCACTTCTGAAAGAAAGAATTGTTGAGTACCTAGAGGCCAGCGGGGCACAGGACCCAAAGTAGCATGGATTTACAGCAGGAAGGTCATGTCAGATGAATCTAATTGATTTCTTTGGCTGGGTGACCAAAGTAATAGACCAGGGAGGGGCTGTGGATATGGTCTACCTAGACTTTAGCAAGGCATTTGACACAGTCCCGCACAAAAGACTAATAATCTAGTTAGCCAGCCTGGGGGTGGGTTCCAGGGTGGTAGCCTGGGTAGCAAACTGGCTGCACAACAGGACACAGAAGGTAATAGTGAATGGAACACATTCCAAAGAAAGGGGGGTTACTAGTGGAGTACCTCAGGGCTCAGTACTGGGTCCAGTCCTCTTTAACATCTGTATAGGTGACATTGCGGAGGGTCTGGAGGGAAAAGTATGCCTCTTTGCAGATGACACAAAGATCTGTAACAGAGTTGATACACAGTGGGGGGTAGAAAGGATGAGAAGGGACTTAGCAAGGTTGGAGGAATGGTCAGACATATGGCAACTTAGATTCAATGCAAAGAAGTGCAAAGTAATGCACCTGGGAAACAAAAACCCAGGAGAAGAGTACACAACAGCAGGGGAGGTACTAACAACAACAAAAATGGAAAGAGACTTGGGGTAGTCATATCAGATGACCTAAAGGTGGGTAAGCAATGTGAGAAGTCAGTAAGGAGAGCCAGGAGGATACTGGGATGCATAGGAAGGGGCATCACAAGTAGAAAAAGGGAAGTGGTTATCCCTCTGTACAGACAGTTGGTGAGACCCCATCTGGAATACTGTGTGCAGTTTTGGAGACCCCATCTATGCAAGGACATAAACAGGATGGAAGCAGTCCAGAGGAGGGCAACTCTGATGGTGCAAGGTCTGCATCAGAAACCATATGAAGAGAGACTGAGAGAGCTTAATATGTATACCCTTGATGAAAGGAGGGATGGGGAGGCATGATAGAAACTTTAAAGTACATCAAGGGAATCAACAAAGTCCAGGAGGGTAGCATCTTTCAGAAAAAGTGATGTGTAAGAACAAGGGGGCACAATTTAAAGATAGAGTGGGGACGGCTCAGGGGTAATGTGAGGACATTTTTTCTCACGGAGAGAGTGGTGGATGCATGGAACCTTTTCCTGGGGAGGTTGTTGGGTCTAAAACAGTGGGGGAATTCAAACATGCATGGGACAGACATAAGACAATTGTAGTGGGCGGTTGCAGGAAGTAGACTGTTGATTAACTAGAATCTGCAGCTTATCCAATAGGAAGGGAAATGGGCAGACTGAGTGGGCCAAGTGGTCCTAATCTGCCGTCAAAGTCTATGTTTCTATGTTTCTATGTAAGTGTACTTGTTGAGATCTCTCAGCCTCTTCTCATAGGGCTTTTGATGCAACCCCTGCCCCATTTCTGTTGCTCTCCTCTGTACTACCTCCATTAACCAGATCCAAAGTACATACAGCACTCACTGGTGCTGGATGGGGTGCTGGTTGTGGGTTTTGCTCACCCAGACATGTTTTTAAAAAAAAATCTTTTAGAACTGCACTCCAGAACTTCAAGTGTAGTTGAACAAAGTACGAATGTAATAAAATAAGTATGAAATACACAAATATATAGACGTTAGAGCTGTAAACTTGTTATCAGATACCCTGATGCTTCGCTTATTAGAGCTTTCTCAAGGGAGATGAGCAAAGTGCCAGGGTATCTGGTAATGGCTTTAGAGCTCCAAAGTCTATGTATTTGTGTAGTTCATACACTGTTATATTTAAATAAATTAATTTGGACATTCAAACATTTGTGTTGTTAGTACATTTGTACTTTGTTCAACTACACTTGAAGCTCTGGAGTGCAGTTGTAACAGTTTTTTTTCTGGACTGCATTCACCCTACGTCCTTTCTGAGGTGTGGCTTCCAGAACCGGACACAGTACTCCAGGTGGGGTATAACCAGTGAGTTATATAGTGGCAATGTCACCTCCCTCACCCTGCTGGAAATACCTCTGCCAATGCATCACAGCATCACACTGACCCTACCTACTGCTCTGCCACTTAGAAGTCATCAGATATGATAACCTCAAGGTATTTTTCCTGCTTAGTGAATTACATCACCTTCCCCCATACTTCAATCAGTTCCTGGGTTCCTACAGTATGCCCTAGGTACTTCTTGGCATTGAACCACAGCTGTTATGTTCTTGACCTATCCTTCAGTTTCTCCAGATACCTATGCATTCTTTTCACCCCATCCTGACTGTCTACTCTATACAGATTCTGGTATCATCTGCAAAAATGCTTATTTTCCCTTCCAGCTCATTTGTAATATCACTTAAGAAGATATTGAACAGGAGAAGTCTCCGTACTGAGCTCTGTGGCACCCCATTGGGCACTCTTCCATCATTAACATAAGTGTTGTTAACCCACACCCTCTGTCACCTATCTATTGAGCAGTTTCTACACCAGTTCACCACTTTGGATCCCACTCCTAGGCTGCTCAATTTCCAAATCAGTATCCTTTGTGTCACTGTGTTGAAGGCCTTGCTAATGTCCAGACAGGCCACATCCACTGCCCCTAAGAGGATGAGCTACATGATTTTGTTAATGTCCAACAGTCTACTAACAGTAATCTATGGTTATAGATGGAATATAGCTACACCAATGTTCACTTTTTAGACCTGCAAGCCTCTAAAGAATCCAGATGGTATAATTAGCACTGACCTATACCATAAGACCACTAATAGAAATACCTTGCTTCATCCATCCAGCTGTCTCAGAATACTCAGGAATTGCTCTATAGATACTTCATTTGAAACTTGAGCTACAGAAATGGAGGAACACTTCAGACAAATGGGATACCTTTCTGATTTGGTAGCTCAAGCTAAAAGTTCAGTAAGAAACACAAATAGAAGCACTCTGCTAGTTTACAATCAGGATGGGCAAGGCGCTGATCCTCTGACACTCATTCAACAGATCTCTAAGATAGGCCCCATCGGTGGAGGCTTTCAAGAGGAGTCTGAACGCCTGTGTTTTAAGAAAGCCTTTCCTAATTAGCTGCAGTACTGATTTTATTGTTATTTATTTATTAATTATCTTAATTGTTGGTTGTGTTATTGACCTTGTGTATATGTTTTCGTGCAACTCTGTTATGTTCTTACACCTCTTGTAAAGTGTCCAGAGTGTCTGGGATTGGGTGCTGAATAAACACTTACTGTATGATAGGAAATATTCACGATCCTTTTATATTTGCTTTGTTCACGATTTTGCAATATGCAGTAATATAAGAGAATTGTGAATATTTTTGATCGGTGCCATTGGATTTTGTTAGCCTGAAAAATGCAGCCTATACTACAGTAGTAGGTGTAGTAGGTAGTGAAGATGGGAGGGTGCTTGTATTGGGAGTCTACAGTAGATGTTTTCTGTAGTCCATTTTAAAATTATGGACAGTGGACTCATTTATGGTTTTATGGTACTTTGAACTATAGTACCTCACAGATGACATCACGCCATTCTCACTGGCATATTTACCGACCTCAAACCGAACCTCTCCCAAATAGGTGGTATACAAGGAGGGACGGCATTTTTTGGAGGAGGAGGAGGAGGAGGATTACAGTCTGTACTTTCAGTGGAATCCGATTTTGCCGTTTCCTGGTCTAAGTCAGACTGTGTCAGCTGCTCACAGGATACATCTGCGCTGTCCACCGGATATTCTCATTTGACAGCTTTTGCAGAATTTACCAACTTTAATATCGACAGTTTGTGGGCCACAGAACAGATCAGATCATGATCACGGTAGGGCATACTGCATAGTAAGCCAGAATGGCAAAAGGCATTGTGGTGAAGTGGAGGTGATTTTGCACAGCTGCCCCTGCTGCAGGTTACTGTAGGTTGTGTCTGCCAGCCAGCCAGCTGATTTCTGTAATTAACAACTATGGCAACAGAGCAATAGAGACCTAAATAAAACAGAACATTGTAGAAGCAATAATTAATTAACAGGACAAGATCACAGCAGTGTTTGATGCGCTAACTTACAACAGCAAGGTAACCACTGGTCCACAAATATTGTCGAGCCCTAATAAGTTTTAGACTTCGGGATCACTAGTATTAGTGGGCACAAACATATTCAGGAATACAGTACTTACTTACAAATAATGTGCTGAACTTGAACTGAATATACTGAACTATGGGCAACCCTAACAGTTCAGTGCAACTGTAACAGCTAATCATCCCAACTAAAGTCCCTCCCAGTATACTCTTTGAACTGTGTAGGACTCTGTACCATAACTATGCTTGTTTTACACTGATTCTGTCTACCTGCCTTATTGTAAAATTGCATAAAATTGTATGTAGTTTATTCCAGCCTATTTATTAGATCTGCATGGGATATAAAATTCTGCTGGAGGAATGCCTGGAGAATTACCATTCAAATCCTATGGAATTGTTTGGAATTTGCACAAAAAGTCTGTGGAATTTAGCCAAATGTTAAATTTCAATTATTTTGTTCTAGTTTCCAAAGTATGTATTCAAATGACACCACATTTGGCAGATATATAGGTCCTAATGGTTGCATAAGTGTACCACATTTCAGTTTCCTAAGTTGAAAGGTAGCTAGGTATTGGTTGGCCATACATTTAATCAAAATTTTATTTTCAGTTATTTCCATCCAGTTTTACAATTTCTTATCTAAATTTCTCCACAGTTCAGGATTTAGATAAATATGCAACATGGGCATGAGCACCAAGGTTTAATTCTCAAACTTTAAAAGGGGGCTGTGGTATAGGTAGCCAAGCATTTTGCCAAAATTTAGATTTTTTTTTTCAATTCTCAAACGGTCGGGAATGTCTCAAGGTGTTTGCATCACAAAAATATGATGCAAGGTGCTCACTGTACCACACCTGGTATCATTTTCAATTCTCAACAGGAGCTTGTGGCACTAAGGTGATGCAGTGCACCAGCCACCCTTGTGCCCAGCTTGTGGTGTGGCACTGATGAGTGTTGCATCAGTAGGCAGCTGCCATATTCCCTATGGTGGAATTCTATAAGTGTAGTAATGTATGCTGTGCCAGCCCAGAGTCAGACCAGCCCTGACCTGGTCTAACTCTTGGTGCGCCAAAAGGGATCCCACATGTGGACCCCCAGGGCACCCTGTGGTAGCATTGCTGCCCCAGTATTGATGGTGGTGTACTGTTGGCATGGACTGCAGGTTGGCTGTACTGCTGGTGGCATGGTGTGCTGTTGGGAGTGTGCCTCAGTCATGCCAGGGGCACATGCAGGACATAGATAGCACCCTGCTGACCTCTTGGGCAGGCAGGGACATACCCAGGATGTCAGTCAGGAGTTCCAGTGCTGGCAGACTGTACTGGTGCCAGAGGTGGGCTCTGACTACTGCAGCAGAGATTGGGCCTACTCAGTGGGCAACAAGTCTGCTGGTGCTGTCAGTGCCGCATGTTTGTCCCCCTGCTTGTGTCATTCATCCTCCCTGTGCCTTCCCTTTGCTGTACAGGAGTGCTTGGTACAAGCTATGGGACTCTGGTGCCAGGACTCCTCCTGTATCTGTATCAGGTACAGGGTCCTTGGCATACCAGAGAATGGCACAAAATGCCATTGGTGCAGCTTGTGCCAGTCTTTGAGAATCAAGCCCAATGTGTCCTATTGTCATGCTATTGGGTACATCATTAGAACACCTATAATCAAGTAACCATGCAACATTTTAGATTTCTAGCTCAATAGATGGCTGAGTTATGACCAAATTATTACATTTCAAAAATTCCATGGAATTTCACCAAATGTTAAATTTCAGTTAATTTGGTCTTATTTTCAAAGTATGTCTGAAAGTATACAACATTTGGCAGATATACAGGTACTAATGGCTTTCATAAGTGTTCCAAAGTTCAGACTCATACAGTAGATTGAAAGCGGTCGAAGGTATGGGTGGCCAAATGTAATTTAAATGTAATTTTCAGTTATTTCTATCTAATTTTACAATTTCAGATCCAAATTTCTCCTCATGTTCAGTATTTAGGGTAATTTTCAGCATGAATATGTTTACCAAGTTTTATATCTCAAGCTTTAAAGGGTGCTGTGTTACAGGTAGCCAAACATTTAGCCAAAATTTAAATTTTAGTTATTTTAGTATACATAATTTCAAAAGTGATTATCAAAATGTTACACAATCTTGAAGGTATATGTATTATTACCACCATTAATATATGCACCTATGTTTTATGGAGATAAAAATGTTATGAACTTTCCCACAAAAAATAAAATGACAGAATTTGAGCATGTATCATTTTGACATGGTGCAAGCTAATGTGATATTTAGCACACTGTTAGAGAATGTATGAGCAAGTAATTTTGCCAGATTTCAGATCTTTATTTTAATAGACAGCTGAATGTTGACCAAATTAATACATTTCAAAAATTCCACAAAATTCTGATGAAATTCCACAGAAGTTTGCAGAATTACGGCAGAATTTTGAGAATCAGAATGTTCTCATTCCACACAGTTCTAATATTAATTTGTATATTAATTTGTACTTCGTTGACTATATTTGTAGTTGTTCATTCCACTAGAACTCACTTATTGTATCTGCTGTGTTACTTTGTAATCTCTTTTATTGACATGAAACCTTTGTAAAAGACCACTTGTGCTCATAGGTATTTTTCGAAATTTTCAATGAATGAATGAATGAATCAATCAATCAATACATTTTGTGACTAGCTACAACCACCATTTAAAAAGGGTTCAAGAGGTTATACTCAAACACAGGAACATCCTCCAGTTAGAGTCACTGGTAGTGGATTTTCCACCAAGAATGGTGTACAGGAGAAGTCAGATCCTGCAAGACATTGTGGTATACAGTTTACAGCCTACCCCTAGCACAAGAGCCACATGACTACCTGATTCACCCAAGAGCTGTCACCTATGTAACACTTTGCTGCTACTTGGATTGTGTCAAGAAAATAAACACATTTTGTGCAGAGAATACACAGAAGGAATTCCAAATATGGTTATTTATAAATTGCTCTACAGCTGGAATTGTATAATTGGCTACTTTCAGATGTGGGACCTTCTATGTAGGGAAGGGCTCTTGCATGTTTAAACTGTGATGGTTTCTCTTTCCTTTTGCTTTTACTCCTTTCCTTCATGTAGATGCAGCTTGCTTGAATTATGCCCTCCATTATTTTCTGCACTGTTCCTCCATCCCTGTCTCGCAAATCATCCCTATGAGGCAGTTTGTGAGTCAGTTTTCCATTTCTTTAAAATCCACCCTCCTAAAGTCCAGGACCCTCATTCTCATGTGGTTTGTCTCTGCTTCTGTCTTAATGTTAAGCTACACTGAATGGCGATCACTGATACCTAGGAGACTGCCCACTATGACATCTGCAGTGCTGTCCCTGTTTGTAAGTACCAGTTCCAGCACTGCCTCATCCCTACTGGATTTCCTGACTAGCTGCCTGAGAAACAGTCCTCGTAGGGAGTCATGGATTGCCCTGCTCCTTGCTGAAGCTGTAGTTGGAATGCTCCAATCCACATCTGGCAAATTGAAGTCACTAACTAGCAGCACCTCCCCCTTAATTTCCATCCTGATGATATCTTCCTCAAGTGCCTTATGCAGTTCCTCTCCCTCTGCTGGAAGTCTGTATACTCCACTGTATGGCCAGTAGATCCATTTATTTCCTCCAGGAAGTACCCACAGCACCCTTTGTCCTTCATTTTCCTCTGGGTGGCCCTCTACTTTCATAGTATTGATTCCCTCTTTTACTTACTGTACAACCCATCTCTCCTCTGCCTTACCCTGTCTCTTATGAACAGAGATACACTGGTATGCCATATCCCAGTTATACTCATGGCTGTCAGTGCACCATGACTCCTTTAAGGCCACCAAATCCAGGCTAGCCTCCGCAGTGATTGCCTTCAGGCCCAGAATTGTACTACTCAGACTCATTCTATTGTCACACATGACTCTCCATACCTTACATCCTCATGTCTGCCTCCCTGCTTTCTCTACCCTCACTTGTGTTGTTCCTTGAAGTTCCCCCTGACCCCCTCTTCCCTTGTTACCCCCTTAATTACCTGTCTCATTTACTCCTCTCTTCTTTCTTTCCTGGTTTATTCACCCCTTGTCCTCTACCTTGTTCCCACCCCATATTTTTGTGCTCCTGCCCTGGGGGAGCTTCCAACCCTCAGGTCCTCCCTCCATGTTGCTTCATCATCTAGGGAGAGGCACATTTTGAGTCCCTTGGTATTATGATCTCCCCTAGCTAGTTTAAATGCTCATTCAAGTAGCATTTAAACCTCCACTGTGGACTATAGTTCACCTCCTGGAAGGATGCAGGCCATCTCCGCTATAGACGCCCATAGCCTCCCAGGTTGTCCCCCAGTCCCCAGTGTAGTCAAAGTCCTCCTCCATGCACCATGCTTTCAACCAATTGTTAAAATCCCTTGTTCAGAGAGCTCTTTACTTTTCTGGCCATACACAGGTAACACCTCGGCAAATATTACCATGCATGTTACCTGCTTAAGGCCCATCCCCAACTCCCTGAAATTACACTGCAATATCCCTACCCAATCCCTTGCCAGGTCATTTGTCCCAGGTGAACAATGAAGTATAGCTACCTTCCATCTCCTGCCACCATAGCAATCCTCTAGGTCTGCTCTTCATCCTTCCAAGCTGAAGCACCAGGAAGACACTTCACCTCCATCTCCTTTCCACCACCCCACTCCAATGTTTATCCCCCTAATGATAGAGTCCCCCACCACCACCAGCTTTCTCTGCAGCAGGGGGCATCTTCCTCCTTGAGGAGTCCCCTTCTGTGGACCTCCACATCCTCCCTTCCCATTGCTGTTGGTGCCTCCTCCTGGCTGTCCTATCCTGCAAGTATGGCAAATGAATTGTGCAGCGGTACAGGCTGAGAAGTGTGTATCCTTCGTACCATACTCACCCTCACAGAACCCACCAATATCCAACTCCTCTGCCTAAGCATCCTCTGTGAGTGTGGCAGCAGACTTGGTGACACGTGGGTGGAGTAAAAGGTTCTCTGCAACCTTGTGTGTTTGGCCTCGAGTCTAGCAACCTGTACCCTCAACCCAGAGATGTGAGTGCAAATGGGGCATCACCTCAGTTTCCAGAATGTGCCCCGAAAGACTGCGGCTCTACACCCATTACACTGCACCACTTCCATGCTCTTTCCTTACTTAACCTTTTTGTCTGTTCAACCTTCCCTGTACCTTTCTATCTCCTTTCTATGCCTGTTGACATCCTAACTATTTGTTTCCATGTCTGAAATGTATTTATTACCCTACCCTAGATAGGGTGTCTCCTAATTCCTCTTTTCAACCCTCCTACCAATAGTTACCTTTTCCTGATGTCTACTACCTGTTACCCCGTAGTTGGTACCCCACTAACTGTAGCTCCTTAACATTAAGGCTGGATTAACAGAAGTGCAAATGGGGCAATGTTCTGGGATGTTCAGCTTGGGGCGGGGGGAGCTCTTGCCTTCCCTTAGAAAAGATTCCTTTAATATTTTTTTTCACTGTGCCCAGACTGCCCAGCTTGGCTTCATGGCAGGACTGCCCCTCCCCCTTACACACACACACAAACACACACACACAAGCACACACATATACAGAGACACATGTATGCACTGCTAACAACATGAAAAAAACAGATGTTCTTCTTTTCTTAGCTAACATCTATGACTGTCCATTGCTAGAATGCAGTGGAGACCCAATTGTGACTAGGCACAGGCTGTCATTATTGGTGGCCGTAAAGTGAGGGAGAGGTCAGGTCATACCCTTAGAGGAGTCTTACAGTGTTGCAGCAGTACACTGGTGGGAAGGGAATCATATCACCAAGTCAGTCCAACTGTCACAGATGTCAGTGGTCACTAACTACTGAGAGAGGAGACCAACTAGAGAGGAGTCCCTGCTTGACTAAGACAGTCTCGTAGTTAAGACCAGCTAGAGTGGCCAGCAGTGTCAGTGTCTGTTTGAGGAGGTAAGTGAAGTATGTGGAATAAGTGGTGGCTCAGCTGCATGCTGACTTGAACAGGCAGACGTCTGACAGGACTTGGAGATGCAAGTCAGGGCCGCTGGGCCAGGCAGTGTGTCACTTGTGGCCATAGTCCATGCAGTGGTGCCATGCTGCCATGGTGCAGCAGAGGCAGTCAGAGCAGCATGGAGTGCTGAGACTGAGAGCAGAAGGTGGGAGCAAAAAGCTGTGCCAGAATGTGGAGATACCTGTGCAGCACTTAATAAGTCTATGATCTGTCAGGCCAGCCTGCAATAAATCGAGTCTGACTGGTAGGCAGAAATAAATATCAAATTCCTTCCGGTGTGTTTACTGATGATATATGAACACTAGCTAGCACCTAATGGAAACATATGTGCGTGAAAAGGGTCTACATTTATAGATATATAGAACAACGGGTCAATTATATAAGAAAAAACATAAGAGATATATGTAATGATAATGAATTTAAGAAGGGTATAATAGAATCCTCTGTACCGTAGTAAGATGACAAGGAAGCCTTCAAGAATGCACACCACCAGGATTCAACTGTACAACCTAGATTAGGGGAGCTCAGTGCTGCTGGTGGTGGTGTCAGTAATGGGACCAAGAACCAGAAAGTCAAGGAGCTAGGAAGGCAGCAGTAAGTCATGCTACCCACAGTCCACTTGCTGTGGGTAGAGGTAACAGTGGAGCATGAATATGTGGTAAGTTTATCTTTGAGAGTTTATTTATTGCTGAGATTTTTTGTAAGTTTTGCTGATGGTTTTTGAATTTAGCTGAAATCTTCCTGTGGCTGGATTGTCTGGGGACTGTTGCTGGGGAAGGGGTTCTTTGTCCAGTAACAGAGCAGCCAATCAAGTTTGTTTGCATTTTAGTTTAATCTCTCTTTAAATGCTCACTGACTCAATTTGTCTGTTAATTCTATTTGCTGTGGGTAGCGGTAATAGTAGAGTTTGAGTAAGTGGTGTGTTTGTCTTTGAGAGTTTATTTCTGAGATTTTTAGTAAGATTTGCTGTCGGTTTTTGAATTTAGCTGAAATCTTTTTGTGGCTGGGGATTGAAAAAAAGCCCCCCCCCACCCCCCTCCACCAGCCTTTTTTAAATGCTGAAAAACCACTGAGGGTTGGATTTGAAGGTTGTGAGGGAGGAACTTGGGGAGCTGCAAACTTCCCATATGAGCTTACTTTTAAAGCTAATTTATTTATTTACCTATTTTTGAAAGTCAGATTTACAACCTTTGCATCAGGGATTCATTTACAAAGGCACCTCATCGCAGGGAGGGTAGACAAGGTTACAGAGTGAGATACAACATTGGTAACATACAGGTGCAATACAAATAACAAAAGAACACAATAGAACAGTGGTTTACAGAATAAAGTTACATGCAGTAAATAGCAATAGTATAAAGTATAACAATAGTAGAAGTCACAACCCTGGTCATACCGGGGAAATACCTATGTGGAAGGGGGGACAGGGGTGAGGAAAAGAAAAAAAAAGGGGAGAAGCAGTCCAACAGAAGTTGTCAAGGCTATGGGCCAGAAACAGGGAGGGACCCCAACATTAGGTTAATTAAGGGCACCTACAGCTTCGGGCACCAAAGAGGTGGTTATGGAGAGCGACTTTAAAAGGACCAATTTTGGTAGACTAAGTGACAGAGGGCAGGAGGGAGTTGAACCATGTGGGGGCGTGGTAATGGAAGGACCTTTGGGCTAGGGAGGTCTTGGTATGGGGCACCAGAAAGGTGGCCTTAACTGAGCTACAGGTGGCAACAGATGGGGATGCAAGCCACAGGAATGCGGTGACCCCTGGGGGGGAAGAGTCCTAGCAGGGACTTTTTGGCAAGTAAGCAGGTTTGGTAGTGCAGACGCTCCTCCAAAGTGATCAGGTTGGCGGTGGAATAAAGCAGGCAAGTATGGGTGAGGAGGGATGCACTGGCAGGGCTTCAGTTAACTCCATTTTGGGAGTATTTGACTCCTAAAAATAAGGCAACAACTTCCAAAATAAATGAGAAGTAAGTCATTGACTTCCAAATCAAAAAACAAAACTGGATGACTTTCAAAACTGAAGGCACAGAAGTGAAGAAATTATGGAGTTTTCTAAAAGAAACTATATTCTACCACTAGTATTTGTATTAATATCCATAAATTGATCCTTCTTAGAATACTGGCTTTCAAACTGTGGGATCTGGGAAGTATTTTGACTTCAAAAAAACTGGAATGACTTCCAGATTTTGACTCATGGAAGTATTTGACTTCCACAAAAAATAAATTAACTGAACCCCTGTGCACTGGTCAGGAGCCTGCAGGCCTTGTTTATTGAGATCTGGATTCTAGTGAGGGTGGCATTGTTGGCCGCAGCATAGATAGGTAGGCTGTAGTCCACTAGGGACAGGATAGAGGAGTTGATGGCCAGTCAGAGGGCGGTTTTGGGGAGGCAATCTCTGTGGTGATAGAGAAGGCCAATCCAAGAGTTTATGGATGAGGACAGGGTATTGATGTGGGTGTGGAATGTAAGAGCTAATTCGAAGGTGATGCCCAGGTACTTGTAGGATGACACCTGCTTGAGACGGTGAGCATTACTTGGGAGAATGTAGGGGTGGGCATTTTTGGACTTATTCTGGTGATGCAAAAAAAGCATAGATTTGTGTTTTTTTGAGGTTAATGACCAGCCGGTGGTTAAGGAACCACTTTTTGGCTTGGTCGAATGTGTGTTGCAGGGATTGCTTTAGAGATGTGGGGTCAGGGTGGTTGGCAAGGAGAACTGCATCATCACCATAGAGTAGCATATTGCCCAAGCAGGAGCTGGGGAGGGTGTTGAGAAATAGGTTGAACAGAACGGGGCCCAGGATGGAACCCTGGGGGACACCTGTGTGAACAGGTAGGGTATTGGACAGGGTGCTGTTTACCTTCACGTGCTGTGATCTGGTAGAGAGGTAACTGGTGAACCAAGTCAGTGGGCCAGGGGAGAAGCCAAGTTGATGGAGGGAGTCAAGTAGGAGGGGGGTGACAGACAGGTCAAAGTCCTTGGAGAGGTCAATGAACACTGCAACCACAACATGATCAGAGTCAAGAGCAGAGTAGAGGTGCCTTGATAACTAAAGGAGGGCTGTAGTGGTGCTGTGTCCAGGGTGGAATCCATGTTGTTCCGGACACAGCATGTCGTCTTTGGCCAGATACTCGGAGAGCTGAATGGCCACTATTTTTTCTAGTGCTTTGGAGAGAGGGGGGAAATGGAGATGGGCCTGAAATTGTTAGGGGAGATCTTATCTCCACTGTTATGGATAGGGGTGATTTCTGCAATTTTCCAGGCACTGGGAAATTGACCGAGATATAGTGACCAGTTTAAAAGTTGGTGAGAGATGCTAATACAGTATCTAGGACTAATCGGAGAATCCTGGAGTCCAGGGGATCACAACTGGGGTTGTTGCTAGCTAAGGATTTTTGCAGATGAGGCCTGGCTTCAAACAGTGATATGGCATGCAGGTAGAACGGGGGACGATCCGAGGTGGGGGAGTGGAGGCAGGGATAGGGTCAAAAAAGTAGTTGGGGAGGACAGAGCTTAGATCTGAGAAAGCCATATTGAGGCACTCAGCTATGCAGGGAGGATTAGTAGTGACGGTATCGTCTATGGAGAGTAGTGATGGTGGGATAGAGTGGGTCTTTCCAATGAGCTCTTTCATATTCTCCCAGAAGGCACGGGATGAGCCCCAAGTGGATTCAAGGGTGGCTTGACAATATTCAGATTTAGCCTGCCTTATAGCCCAGGTGCACTTGTTATGTGCTGCATTGCAGGCTTGTCTGTCAGCCAGTTTGCCTGTCTCAACAGCAATATACCAGAGATTATCTCTTTGTTTCAGTGTTTGGATGAGGAATTGGGAGATTCATGGGGCATTGTGTTTCTTTGTATGGATTCTGGTCAGCGGGTGAAAAGGTTGGAGGCCTTGCTGAAGACACTGGAGAAATAGGCTAGGGCAGAGTCAATATCATTGTAATTAGGATTGGGGACCAGTCAAGCTGGGCTAGGTGTGTTTTTAGCTTTCTGAGACCCCCGGGGCAAAAGCACCAGCGGGAGGTGACTTGGGACACTGGTTTTGGTGTGGGGATGACCAGTGACAGAAGACAGGAGAATGGTCACTAAGAGATTCTGGTAGTACATTAATATCCCTGATTTTATGGGTGCGGTTCGACAGAATTACATCTAGGAGGGTGCTGGAGTCGCCTGACTGGTTAAATCTAGTGGGTGAGGTAACTAGGTGGGTCATATCTAGGGCAGCAAAGGAGTCCCTGATATGGAGGGCAGTGGTAATCAGCCAATTGACATTAAGATCACCTAGGATGAGCTGCCCCAACTTGTGTGGGAGTGTGGTGAGGTAATCAATGAGGGAGTGGACAGCTGGTCCCTGGTCCTCTCGGGGGTATGTAAGAGACTGTGAGAAAAAGAGGGCCCCTGGCTGGGTCAGGGGTAACCTTAAGGGTGAGGGCTTTGGCACTAAAACTGAGCCCGGGGGCAGGGAGATCATGGCCTAAAAGTGTGTCATGCATAAAGACTGCACACCTGCCACCACATTTGCCTACACGGTCTTCCCTCAACAGAGTGTAGCCAAGGAGGGAGATAACCAAGTCAGGAGTTTTTCTCAAGAGACAGGTCTCGACAAGTGCTATAACATCAGGATGGTGTTGTAAAGCCCAGCACTGGGGAGCGGTGGATTTTTTTTTTTAGGATGCTGCAAATATTCATGGATGCAATGCTGAGGCCAGTACCAGAGTGGGGTGTGGGGTGGCTAGTTGACAACGGCCCGGGGTTGGGGTGTATGTTCCTGGAGAGCAGAAGGAGTAGAGCAATTAATCTGATGAGTGGTCTGCTGTGACCAGAACCCTTAGCCAGGTACTGATGCAAGGTTCTACTAGTGGAGGTACAAAGGATGGGTAGGGAGTGGAGGGTAGGTATGGCAAGGAAGAGGTGGGCCCAGGGTGTCCTGGGGGAGAGGGTACTGTTTGGAGGTGGGTGCCTTGGAGAAATAGGAGTGTCCAGGGTGGGGGGTGGTAGAGCAGGTGGGGCTTAGGGTGGAGGGTAGGGGGGCAGGATGGGACATGGGCAGAGCAGGAAAGGTAACCATGAGTAGGCTGAGTGTGATAGCCGTGGTGCCCATTGCTATTTCTTATTGGAGGGGTAAAGGAATAACTGACATTCAGTAAGGGTGACTGCTGCTGTGGATTAGTAATAGTTAGGTGATGAAAAGTTCAGACACTCAAGCTTTTACTAGATGTATTTTAAGGTTTAAGTGTTTCAAAGTTGGAAGTTTGATAGTCATACTGACAGGTTTGGGTTGGGGGTAACTGCATATTTAAAGTTGAAAGTTCAGACTGACAAGGATGTGTAATAATGTAGCTAGAGTTACTGAGCTAGCAAGCTAGGGACCAATGGGGTAAAGTAGGACATGAAGCAAGCTACTAGGGTCACATATGGTATTCAGCTTTGCTGTACAGACTGTGTGATAAGAAACAGGTTGCGTTTAAGTTAAGTGTGACTAATGGAGGGAAGAAAAATGGGGCATTATGGGGGGATCACAATGGAGGGTGGAGGGGCTTGAATAAGGGTGGCTGGAGACATCGGAATAGTGGATGGAATGGGGGTAACATAGAGTGAGGGTGGCAGGCACAGGGAGGATATTGGGGTGCAATGGTTGTGGGGTGGCTGTTTGGATGAATATAACTGGGGGTTGTCCAATTTGTTACAGGCTGAGCAGACATGAAAAGGAGGTACAGGGCTCTGGAGGGAGCTGGAGAGGTGGGGGGCTGGGAAGGAGGGACCCGGAGAAGAGTAGCTGGGAGAAGCAGAGGAGGAGGAGGAGGAGGAGGAGGAACAGCAGAGCTAAATCCCATGAGGATGTACAGAGGGGGGTGGGGGAAAGGAGAGCAGAGGAGCCATATGTAAAAGAAAGGCTCAGGACAGGGAGAAGGAGGAGATGGGCACCACTGCGGGGGTAGCAAGTAATAGGTTTTCAATGTTGGCATCAGAGGTGGTAATGGAAGTGTCAAAGATTCGTGAGGGGGAGGAGAAGAGTAGTGAAGGCCCAGGAGTGAGGAGTCAGGCTAGGATAGAAAGAAGGGAGGAAGGGAAGAGTAGGGTAAAAGCAGAGGGACAGGCGGAAACAGGGAAAGAAGATGTAGGAGCAACAAATGGTGCAGATAGAGATATTAAGGAGCAGGGCAGTGTGGACTCTGGAAATGTGGACAGGGAAAACAAGAGGAGGGGTGAACAGGACAAGAAGAAGGGAGGGTACTAGTGCTGGGGGATTCTATACTGAAAGGGTTCAGATGGGGCGGAACGGAAGAAAGGCACTGTCATATCTGGGTCGAGGCTATTCTAGGGTTGACCACGGGAAGGGCAGTGCATGCACTTCTCAAGTGCGCACAGAAGGGAAGGAAGAAATCTCCCATAGTGATGCGCATAGGTACAAACGACTTGGTGGGGGAGATGATAGAAGTGGTAAAGGGGAGCTTTGAGGATTTGGGTAGGCAGTGTGAGGCGGTTGGGGGGGGTCTGTGGCATTCTCTGAAGTACTCCCAGTACCATGTGCAAGTACAGTGAGAAAAAAAGGATAGAGGAGTTTAATGAGTGGCTGAGGGATTGGTGCCATACCAGGGAGTACAGATTAGTGTCAGACTGGGGCAGGACCTGGGTAATAGTGGCCTATATGCAGGGGACAAGTTACATTTGAGAAGGGAGGAGAAGGGAGTACTAAAATGTAGAATAGAGGGGTATATATCAACAAAGGTTGATTTAAACTAGAGGGGGGAGTGGCGAGGGGACCACTGATAGGAAAAGGGTCCAGAAAGGGGAGCCTAGTGAGCTTCCCCTCCTACTTATGAGTAAAGACAGTGGTGAAGTGGCACAGGGAGGGATAAGGGGGTGGAGAATAGGGGTAGCGAAAGGGAGGGGACAGGCTGGAAGGTGGTCTCACTGAATGCAAGAAGCCTAAGGAATAGAACAGCAGAGTTACAGGCTCTCTTGGCAGTGGAGGGGGTGGACATTGTGACCATCATGGAAATGTGGGCCACCCAGTACCAGGACTGGGATATGATGATCCTGGGGTTCTGGTTATTCAGAAAGTATAGGGTTAAGTGGAATGGGGGGGAGTGGTGATCTATGTAAGGGAGGGGATAAAGTGCATAAGGGAGGAAGGGGAGGACAGAAGCACTATGGATGCAGTTCCAAGATGCAAAGAATAGGACACTGAGGATGGAGGTAGTGTACAGGACACCAGCTCAAGGGAGTGACCTGGATAGGGAATTAGCTGAACAAATAAGAAGTGGCTGCAGGAAGGGGAGCACAGTGGTGGTGGGGGACTTTAACCTACCAGGGGTGTAGTGGGGTACCCCAGCCGCCATGAGTGCAAAGTAGGGGGTCTTGTTAGAAGCATTTCAAGACAGCTTCCTGACACAGCTGGTCCAGGGGCTGACTCAGTTAGAAAGGACTATGGACCATGTACTGGATTAAGGGGAAGCTGTAAGGAATCTGGAAGTGGAGGATCCACTGGCTGGGAGTGACCACTATTCGGTGTGGTTCACGCTCAACATGGTGAGGGAAACAGGGGGTACAGGTACAAGTGTGCCTGAGTTTAGGGGGTGGACTTTAAGAAGATGAGGGAAATTTGGGGCAGGCACCTAGCAGGTATGCAACCTCACTTAGATGTAGACCAGAAATAGGACATCATAAAGGAAGGGCTGGTGGAGGCTATGGAGTCTTGCACTAGGAAGAAAAGCAAGAAGGGGATGGCAAAAAACCCCAGTTGGCTGACACAGGAGGTTATGGAAATAGTGAAGGCCAAGAGGGCAGCATTTTGAAAGTATAGGAAATTGGGGAAGGGTGAAGATAAGGATACATACATGGAGAAGTCCATGGAAGTTACCAGACTGGTCAGGGCAGACAAGGCATCCAAGGAGCTGAGACTGGCGCAGGGAATTGAAAGTGGAGAAAAAGACTTATTTGGCTACATCAGAGAGAGAGAGAAGAAGGAGCAGAGATCAGCTGGTGAGGATTAAGAAGGACAGAGGGTAGGTGGAGAAAGGGATGGAGCAGGCAGAGGAACTGAATGAATACTTCTGCTCTGTATTCACACAAGAGAAGGAGGGGCAGATATCACAGGTGGGGGGTGTGGGGGAGGAGGAAACAACAGATGTAGGGATTACAGAGAGCAGGGTACTAAATGGATTGAGGGCATTAAGGGTGGACAAAGCATCTGGACCTGATGGCATTAACCCTAGGGTACTAAGGGAGTTGGCAGAGGTCCTGGTGGGGCCACTGGCTGACCTGTTCAATACCTCCCTGGACACAGGATGTGTACCACAGGACTGGAGAATGGCCCATGTGGTGCCCATCTGCAAAAATGGACAAAAGGATGAAGCAGGAAACTATAGGCCAGTGAGTCTCACATTGATAGTAGGAAAGCTCATGGAGACCATTCTAAAAGAGAAGCTAATGAACTTCTTGGAGGAAAATGGTCTCCAGGATGGTCAACAGCATGGGTTTGTAGTGGGCAGATCCTGCCAGACAAACCTGGTAGAGTACTACAACTGGGTGATGCGGGAACTGGACAAGGGCCATGCAGTGGATGTCCTGTATTTAGACTTCAAAAAAGCCTTTGATTCAGTGCCACATGGCAGGTTGTGGGGGAAATTGGAACATGTGGGGGCAGGACCAAAAATGGTGAAATACATCACAAACTAGCTAAAGGAAAGGCAGCAAAGGGTGATGGTGATAGTGGGGGGACCTCTTGTCACCAAGAGTGGTGATGAGCGGGGTAGCACAGGGATCAGTACTGGGACCGGTGCTGTTTGGGATTTTCATTCCAGATATCTCACATGGGATTCGAGCAAGATCAGTCTGGTCACAGATGATACCAAGATGGGAGCTGTGGTAGATGATGCAGAGGGGTGGAAGGGGTTGCAGAAGGACCTGACTAAGCTGCAGGAGTGGGCAGAAACATGGCAGTTGGGGTTCAATGCCAAGAAGTGCAAGGTTCTGCACTTTGGAGCCAGGAACCAGAGGAGGGATTATCACTTGAATGGGGTACAGTTAGTGAGCTCCACTGAGGAGAAGGACCTAGGACTGATCATTATGGGGAGCAAGAACAACTCTTCTCAGTGCAGGAAGGCGGCAGCAAAAGCCAACAAAATGTTAGGGTATATTGCAAGAGGGATCTCCTCCAGAAGGAGTGAGGTTATCCTGCCCCTGTACAGGTAATTGGTCAGGCCCCACCTGGAGAACTGCATGCAGTACTGGTGCCCATTTCTGAAGAAGGACATCAGATCGTTGGAGGGCATGCAATGAAGAGCCACAAAGATGATCCAGGGATTAGAGAGCAAACCCTACGAGGACAGGCTGGGAGAGTTGAGTATGTATTCACTGGAGGAGAGGAGGGATAGGGGGATATGCTTGAGACCTTTAAGTATCTAAAGGGGATAAACAAGACCAACACAGAAGGGATTTCCCAGATGAGAAAGGTGAGGGACACAAGATGGCATGGACTGAGATTGGAGGGGGGAGATTCAGGAGGGAGGGAGATGAAGAGACATTTTTTCATTGAAAGAGTGGTGGACAAATGGAATACCTTACCAGACGAGATAGTGTCCTGTAAGATGGTGGGCAGTTTCAAGAGGGGTTGAGAAAGGGTAAAGGTAAGGGATACTGGGAAGAGGGGGATGGGAGAGGCAGCTGCAAGGTGAAATGCTAGCTGAACACTGGAGCAGACTCGATAGATCATGAGGTGTGTTTCTGCTGGTAATTTCATATGTTTGTAACACTTGGGAGTCACTCAAAGACTCCCCACTGCCACATACATTGTTAGGAAAATCACATTATTTGAATACTGCCCCCAGAGCAGTCAGCAGCAAGGCATGGAAGACATACACTATCAGGATTTACTTTTCCCCTTAGACTTACCCTGAGTGACAGACCCCCAACCCAGCTGCAGTGCAGTCAACTGCAAAAGTGAGTCCTGTTCTCCTTATTTTATCACACTGATGTGTGTCACAGACTAAGACTTTTATGGGGAGATGTAAGTATACTCTCTCTGCTTGTGAAGGTTATGTGATACTGAAAGTAAAACACGTGTTACAGTATATGTATATCTGGGTATGTATTTCTGTAAAAAGAAAGAATTTAATACTTTTAATTTTGTTAAGGGTGGGGGCCTTCAGCTTGAAAATACCCAGGTGCCTTTTCAGTTTTAACCCACGCTGAGAAGTGCCTTGCATCTTTAATGTCCACTTGAACAACCACTAAAGCAGGCAGTTGGAATGACAGTTTAATACCTCATCTGAAAAACATTAAAAACACTTGTAAAATAAAAAATGTTACCATAAATTGTTCAGTGAGGTTTCTATGCATAACCTGTGGCCAGATGTCAATAACAGATACTGTGCTGTAAAGGGAGAAAGTAGAGAACACACAAAATAATGTTGCTTTCAAGAGCGTAGCTTACCATGCATCTGAGTTGCAAATCTTACCATGCTTCTGAGTTGCAAAGAAATAAGAAGTATGTAAGTGTATGTGAACGTTTCAACTTTATTTATTTATTTAATAGTTTTACCAGAAAGGCATACTAAGCAGCCTACTGCTCGATTCCAGATGCATCCTGGGGGTAGGGGTAAGGATTACAGTAGCGATAACTTGATACAAAAATACAAGGCACAAAATACAGAACAATATTTAAATACAGTGCATCAGCAATTTGTAGTGCAAGGTATGTAAAAACAGACAGAACTACATACTTCAGAACCCTTCAGGACTAACCTATCATTCAATAGGAGGATGCTGACCTTGGGGTGGGCAAGTTTATTTAGTTACATGTGCAGTTGGTGGAGTAGTGTAATTTGAGGAGGGAGCTGAGGTGCTAGGTGGTGGATGCATATCGAATTTCCATAGGTTGGGAGTTCCATAGTTTAGGCATGCAATACCTGAAAGCTGCCTGGCCTTTAGCTGTTAACATGTGAGGTACAGATAGGAGTCTGGCATCATTGTTCCTTAGTGCATATGCAGGAGGGGTAGGAGTAGTTAATTTAGGTGTGAGGTAAGTGGGTAGAGACTGGGTCCAGAACTTGTCCATGAACCATGCACAGTGGGACAGTCTACGGTCATGTAGGGAGGGGAGTCACAGGGACTGATAAAGGACACAGTAGTGGGTGGGAGGAGGACAGTCAAGAGCAAAATGACAGAAAGAGTGGAAGAGTGGATCCAGTCTGGCTAGATTTGACTTGGGAGTGGTACTGTGGACTACGTCCCCGTAGTCAAAGATTGGGAGGATAATTTTCTGTACAATAGAGCAGCGAGCCAGCAGCGGGATGCAACCATGGTTACAGTATAATGCACCCAGCCTGGGGTGAAGCTTCTTGTGGATGGCACCGATATGCACTGAAAAGTCAAGTTGCTGGTCAAGGCAGACACCAAGATATCTAAAGGAGGTACAGGCCTCCAGGGAAGTCCCATCCAGGGTGTGGAAGTTTGGGGTGAAAGGGAGCTGCAAGAGTCTCTGGCTAGTACCGAAGGTCATGGAGACTGTTTTCTTGGCATTGAGTGAAAGCTGATTTGTGCAAAACCATAGCTGAGTATTATTGAAGTCCAGCTGGAGTCAGGTCACCACATCAGTGGCTGTTGGACCGAAGGTATACAGCACAGTGTCGTCCACATACATATGGATGGAAGTGTGAGGGCAAGCAGAGGGCAGATCATTGAGGAAGCTAGAAAACAGGAGCGGCCCAAGTACAGAGCCCTGTGGCACCCCAGTGGTGACAGGGAGGGGCGCAGAGGTAGTGTTTCCAATTTGAACTAATTGGGTTCTACTGACCAGGTAGGAGTGGAACCAGTTTGTAGCCACACTTGAGAGTCCAGCAAGAGAGAGTTTGGACAGGAGGAGTGAGTGGGAGACAGTGTCGAATGCCTTTGCCAGGCTGACAAAAATAGTTGAGGTGATGTGGCCTAGGTCCATACCAATATGGATGGAATCAGTGAGCCTTATGAGGGAGGTGGCAGTGGAGTGGGTCTTCCTGAAGCCAGACTGGTAAGGATTGAAAAAAGATGAGGAATCGAGGAAGGAGGAGAGCTGAGTGAGGACCAGGCATTCCTGAAGCTTGCCCAGTAAGGGGAGGAGGGAGATTGGGTGGTAGTTATCAGGGATGGATGATTCATTACCTGTTGGGAGTGGGATAACCAAGGAGTGCTTCCACTCAGATTGGATAGAAGCTTGAGAGAAGGAGCAGTTGAAAAGCGTTGCAAGTAGAGACGCGATGGCAAGAACTGACAGGTAAAGCATTCGTGAGTCCAGGCCAGAGGGTCATTTGCCTTTGGTTGGATTTAGAGCGAGCAGCTCCTTTAGTACTTCCTGTGGGGTAACAAGGTAGAAGGTGAAGTGGGGCTTATGGGTCTTGTCTTTGGCTGGGGTGGGAGGGGGTGGTGGAGAATTTGGGGGAGGTGGGAGGGAGGACAGCAGTGACGATGTACAGCTTGTGAAGAAGGAGTTGAATTTGGAGGCCACAGTGATAGGGTCAGTTACAGCTGAGCCACCTATGTTTAAAGCAGAGGTTTGTGGCTGGGATGGAGGGGAGAGAAAAGCAATTTGACCACCTTCCAAAATTTACCTGGATGGTTTAGGTTAGTGATGAAGGCGGTCTTAAAATAAGCAGCCTTTGCCTGCCTGATTACTTTCATTGCAGGCATTGCGTAGGGTTTGATACCAGAGGTGACCCACAGGTAGGCCGGATGCCTTATAGGTCTACCAAGCTATATTTCTGCCTCTGAGGTGGGTCATTATGTCAGCTGTGAACCAAGGCAGGTGGTCACCCCTCACCCAAGATCGTCTAAGAGGGGCATAATAGTCTCAGACAGCCATGAACCTAGACTTGAAATATTCCAGGGTGGAGTCAATGGAGAAAGCTCTTGTGATGCCTGTTCAGTCTGTGTTGGCCAGGTCATTTAGAAGCGAGATGAGGTCTGGGAGTTTAAAGGACTTGTTCAGAAGTGTTTTTTGGTGGTGTGCCTTTGGTCTGAATATTTTTCTTACTGAATAGATCATATGATGATCACTTAATGAGTCCAGTAACATGCCCATGACTATTACACAGTAGGAGTGGGAGGTGAGGGACCAATCTAGGAGAGAGTGGTTTAGGGATTTGTGGTTCAGGCATGTTGGCTCAGTGATCATTTGTGACAGTTTGAGAGTGGACACCTGGCTGTGCAGCTTGGCACTAGTACTGGAAAGCCAGTTCCAATTGAAGTCCCCAAGGATATAAAGCTCACCCACCGATGCCAGTGAATTTAGATTGCTGAGATGTTCCAGGATCTCGGGCATAGTGGTGTCTGGCGAGCAGTAGGAACTGGCAAAGAACATAGATATAGTGTGGGGGAGGGACAGCTTCAGCAATAAGGTGTCGATGGACTGTGAGGGCGCGGGTACTGAGGCTTGGGATAATTGAAATGAGGATACAACATGCATGGCTATGCCACCTCCTTGTTTTCATCCAGGTTGATCGTGGGTGAAAGACAGTGTAGCCAGGAATAACAATTTCTGCATTCTTGATGTGAGGTTTCAACAAGGTCTCAGAAATAATCAAGATATCCGGACACATAGATATGGCAAGTGGCTGCAGGAGGGTTATTTTGTTTGAAAGACTGCAGATATTTAAGTGTAACAGTTTTAGGCCTTCAGGGAATTTATGGGGGTTCAGACCAGGGGTAGGGTTTGGACCGGGGTTAGGCTCAATATTTCCAGGTAGGAGGAGCAGGAGGTGTATCATAAGCTTAGAGTAGGACTGTGCCCACGGGAGTTTACGCAATGAGGCTGATGACTGGTTTGTGGGCACTGAGGGCACTTTGACAAATACTTGAGAATAAGTTATACAAATGTAAGATGAGTTGTTAAGCTCAAAGGACTGAAGTGTTGAGAGTTGCAAAGAAGACCAGAGATAAAGAAATTAAACCAGTGAAATCAACACTGTCAAAAGGAAAAAATAAATAAGAGTACAGAAGGAAAGTAGAAGACAGCCTGTGCTAGTTAACCAGTCGAGTTGTAAGAAAAACTGGCAGTTGTGAAATGCAAGCTAGATGGAGATAGTGGGAGGTTTAACAGAATCCACACCCCAACCCCCCAATGCCTACAAAATGCAAAGGTTTAAAAAAATAGAAAGAAAAAAACAGTAACAAAAAGACTGAAATAAAATGTGTTTGGAGAAGAAAGTAATGTGCTTGAATATTTTAAAGAATGGAAAAATGCATAGAAAAACTATAAAAGTCAGAGACAATGGTTTTGAATTAGTGGACAATAAACACATTTTTTCCACATTTGATGGTTGTGGTTTTGTTTTATTTTTAATTTTTACTGGGACAGAAGAACATATTGAAACTTTAGAGGATGTTTCAAATGTACAGTGTACTGAAAATGTAAAAAAATGGCAATCTGGAGAAAATGCATTCTGTGATTATCAATTTTTATGAATAATCACTTAGAATTATGTAACCCCAAGGGGCGCAACCCGTAGGGCTACTACCCCTGCCTGCCTCCACAGAGACCGGGTAAGAGGCCCAGATCCGTTGGTGGGTGCCTCCACCCAGAGGTCGGGGTTAATACTGTCGAGATTGCCTCGGTCACAGCCCTCTGGGTTACTGCAACCCCCCTTTTTCCCCACTAGTGGCTCACACTGGGTACCAACAAGGCTTTTCACCAATACACTTACTCCCCGGGTAGTATCTCTCAGCTCACTCCCAGGACCCCCTGTAAAATAAGATACAGTTATATCACAGTCACTATACAGCAGTTCAACAGGGATGCACAAACCAGCCAGGGTGTAGTTGCAACACACAAATCTGATTTATTAAGGGGGGGAGATAACAAGGATGGGGGGAATCAGGCTAATTGGTTTATCATTATACTTAATTACTTAGAGCTCTGTGCACAGGCCTATCCCTACGAGTCACTGCCCCTGGGTACCCAAGCCCTAATGGCTTGTCCAAACGTGGCAGCTGGTTGGGGCCCTTAACACAAATAGACGCTGCAATCCTGAGCAAGTCAGCAGGGAAAGAAAGTTCGTTTAGGCAGTCAAAAGTACAGCAATACGATTGGAAAACCACTGATTGCACACTTAACAGGGAGCTACCCTGGTTTAGTACTCACAACCTCCAGCCAATCCCGGTTCTTCCAACCTAGCAGGGCTGAGCCTGAACTTCACAAGTCTCTGTACACATTTATATGGTTATCTCAATCCAGGCAGAATCCCTCACTGGCGGCAGGATTAACTTGAACTCACAAGTCTCTTTACACATTTATATGGTTATCGCAATCCAGGCAGAATCCCTCACTGGCAGCAGGATTAACTTGAACTCACAAGTCTCTTTACACATTTATATGGTTATCGCAATGCAGGCAGAAGTCCTTTAATTGCAGCAGGGCTAACTTGAGCTACTTACACATTTATATGGTCAACAGCAATAGGCAAAAGTCCTTTAATTGCAGCCGGACTAACTTGAGCTACTCACACATTTATATGGTAAACAGCAATAGCAGAAGGGTACCACACCAGGCAGCTGCTCCCAGGCTCTTCCGCTTTCACATTCACTCCAGCTCTGCAATGGCAGCTTTTTTACTCCTCCCGCGGACCGAGCGCAATTCAGCAATGTTCTCCAGTCCTATTACAGGTCGAGCCTGGTGGGTAGCTGTACAGAGCACAGCCTCCTCTGACCGCCCATCGCCAGTTTCAAGGCGAACTCCTCGGGAAAAACAGCCGACTTAGGCCTTCACGCTTCCCAACGCTAACACTTCCAACACAGAAGCACACAGCTCCCTCCTCCCTCACTAGCCACAACGAGATTCTGACACTGGCAACACCCAGCACTCCTCTTAGTTTGGGTGCGACCGTTGTCATTGGCTGGCCGAAACTGCCAGTCACTTCTCATGGCTCCCATTAGTGCAGAACGAGCGCCATAGTCCATAATGCCTTGTTCCCTCTGAACAGCTCCTCTATTGGTCAGTCACATCTGTGGGATTCAAAGTACTGATTGGTCCAATTTCACAGTTCGGGACCAAAATGGAGGAGGCAATCAAACTCTCTGTGCTGCAAAGCAAAGCAGGTTAGAACAACTATGTTATCATTATCTTTACAACTTATTTTAAACAACCACCTACATCCTTTATTAGGGCTCCCCCTGCACTATTAGCGATGGCAGAAGGGAGCGCTACTTAGCAGTTCGGGCGGGAGTCGAGCATGACAACACTCAAACCCCCTCCCATTTTAACTAATCCCAACTGCAACAGGCAGCCCTTACAGGGACAGTATACGGAGGCCTTATAAAGCACTCAACCGGACTCCCATTTCGGCGGCTTTATGCCGACTACCAACCAGGCATAGGGCACATTAGGAACCCCCATTTTCAAGGGGGTTACACCCTCCCTGGCCTGGAAAAGCTTGGCGTCCATGCCAAGTAATCACCCTTGAGGCAGAGTAGGTGAACATCCCAAGTAACACCATATCACATTTTACCTTACATACATAAATATTAGATCTACAATGCACTATAGTGTATACACATCATACATATTAAATCTTACACTCTCTTAAATCAGGTCATAGGGCCCTACCCGTGACCCTGGGACTGAGGGGCTCCCTCTTTGGTTAGCTACTAACGGGTCCCCCCGGGACAAGGGCACCGCACTTGAAAGGCTGTACTAATAGTCTGGAGTTATCCCCCAAGGCTAACTTAGGCAAAGACCTTGGGGACACATACACCCCTTTGTGGACCACATTTAAGGGCAGGTCCACTGGCTGACCTAAAGATTCATAGCTTAACTTTATTATGGGCTGAATTTGTCGGCCGGATCGTCTAGGGGTCTCAGGGGATTCTGAACCAGGCCCTGACTCCACTCCCATGTCAGAGACATTAGCAACAGGGATCCCTTCAAGGGAATAAGGCTCGATACTCATAATACTATCAGGGGCTTGACCTTCTATCCCTGAACCCACCCCACTGGGCTCATCTAGGGGCTGTCCAGTTACTAAAGGGGAACCATCAGGGCATTCAAGATACTCTTCCGGTTCTGGCATATCACGGACTTGTTCCCCCACTTCACTCTCTTCTTCTGAAAAGTCAGATAACTCAGCCAGGCCAGACAGTTCAGCCAAGCCTAAGGACTCAGCCCCTTGAGTTTGTCTGCTACCCCATTCATCTTCTGGAGGCAGTTCCTCCGGGGATAAAGTAGGAGGCTCAATCAACACAGATGGGCTAGCTTCTGTTCCTGAGTTAATAAGGGGATTGCCCCAAAACAATTGACTTAGTTCATAAGAGGGATAGTATTCAACATCATCTTCGCTGTCTTCTGACACTGAGTGTTGACCATCTCCTTCTGCACGGGGGGTTGGACAAGGCTCCCTCGGTGGACTTGTTGAAGGCTCCACGGGCTTGGTTCTTTTCTTAGTAACAGATCTAGTCATGGGCCTGGAAGAAGTGGTAGAGGAAGGTTCAGCTTCAATCAAGATCTGCCCAATTGGCAGCAGATGATTTCTGTGTATGGTTTTCACATCTTTGGAATTGTTTTCAGGCCGCACTTTATACACAGGTAGGTCTGCCAGCTGTCCCACAACAATATGGGAGGTGATGCCATCTGTCGGCAATTTTATATTTGCCATGCAGTCCCAGATTTCTCAACAACACTCTATCCCCTTCTCTCAACTCTACTGTTTTCACTTTTTGTCATATCTTTCCTTGTTAGCTAGATTCGTTTAGCAGCCATGGTCTGGGCCAGTTGGTAGGCATGATTTAATTGGGCCTTTAATTTCTGTACGTACTGTAGATGGTTGTCTGCTCACACCCCATCAGGGGAAACCCCAAAACACACATCCACTGGCAATCTTGCCTCTCTTCCAAACATCAGTCAATAGGGGGCGAACCCTGTGTCATCACTTTTCGTACAATTGTAGGCATGAATTAGAATGCTAATCTGTTGGCTCCATCTCGATTTATCTTTGGATTGTAAGGTGCCCAGCATGTCAAGCAACGTACGATCGAACCTTTCAGGCTGAGGGTCTCCCTGTGGATGGTAGGGGGTGGTTCGTGATTTGCATACCCCCCACAAAGATAGCATCTCTTTAATCAAGCGACTTTCAAAGTCCCTTCCCTGATCAGAATGAATCCGCTGTGGAGCCCCATAGTGGACAAAAAAATTCTCAACAACTATCTTAGCCACTGTAGTTGCTTTCTGATCCTTGGTCGGGAAAGCCTGTGCATACCAGGTAAAATGATCAGTGACCACCCATATGTTACTAACACTTTTCAGATCAGGCTCTAAACTCAGGAAATCAATACAGACCAGTTCCATAGGAGCACTAGTAGTAATGTTGACCAAGGGAGCAGCTCTCTGAGGTAATGCTTTCCTTTGCAAACAACGACCACAGGTCTTGACATACTGTTCCACATCCGCACTCATCTTTGGCCAATAAAATCGAGTCCGTACCAAATCAAGTGTTCGATCTATGCCCAGGTGCCCCATCTGATTATGTAATGACCTTAGAAATAGTTCTCTGAAAGCTGAGGGCAGCACCAGTTGTTGTAGTTGCACCCGGCCCTCCTTACTCACAGTCTCTCTATATAGTAGTTGATTGATCAGCTTTAATTTGGGCTCTTCTTTGTACAACAAGGAAGTCCACCAGTCAGTGGAATGCAGTTTGGATACATCCCTTCCAGCCCACAAAACCTCTACGGCCGTTCTTATCATAGGGTCACAGGGTTGAGCCTGTTGGAGATCATCATTGTTGAGTTGCGGCAGAGAGCTGGTGTCCAAGGCAGAGAAATGACAGTAGGCAGCAGGTATACAGTTCTCCGGTGGCCCCAAACAATCTACCACGAGTCCACCGTGTCAAGAGACACCTGTTCTTCCTTATCAAATTTCTGGCACAGGGCTCTTATGTCAGGCTCAGACAACGGACCCATTCAGTCTGGGACACAGGCCTCCGAGAGAGCATCCGCATCTATATGGTTTAAGCCCTCTGTATTCTACAGCGTAGTCGTGGTGGCCAAGGCAACGAGCCACCTATGCCCAGTGGCATCCAATTTGGCTGAGGTTTGTACATAGGTCAGAGGATTGTTATCAGTCTTTACTAATATCTTGGCACCATATAAATAGTCATGGAACTGATCAACAATGGCCCACTTCAAAGCCAAAAACTCTAATTTGTGCATGGGGTAATTCTTCTCTGATGGTATCAGACTTCTACTGGCAAACGCTACAGGTCTCAGTCCATTCGCGTGTTCCTGGTACAATACAGCCCCCAGTCCTTTCAGACTGGCATCAGTATGAAGAGTGTAAGGCTTGGCTGGATCAGCATAGGCCAACACGGGTGCGTGGGTGAGTTGATATATGATGTCATGGAAAGCTTCCTCACACTCAGCAGTCCATCGCTCCCCAAACATATCATTTGGCTGAAAATACTTCTTGTCTATGTCAGTGTGCACACCCTTCTTATACTTTTTGTGAGTAGGCAGATACCCCTGGGTGAGATTAAGGAGGGGGCGAATCACTCGTGAATAGTCTCTGACAAACCGCCTATAGTAACCACAAAACCCCAGGAATTGTTGCAGCTCTTTTAAATTTCTAGGTTGAGGCCAAGTGGTCAACGTCTCCACCTTGATAGGGTCAGTCCCTATGCCTTCTGTGGACACTATGTGGCCCAGATATTTTACGGAAGTCTGGAAGAATTGACACTTGTCGATAGACAACTTAAGGCCGAAATCCTCCAACCGATCCAGGACTTTAAATAATCGTTGCTCATATTCTTCCAATGATCGGCCAAACACTATAACATCATCTAAATAGACCAAACACTCGAGTAGGTTCATATCCCCACAGCTCATTCCATCAAAGCTGAAAAGTGGCTGGGGCACCCGAAATTCCTTAAGGCATCCGAATAAACTCATAGAAGCCTAAGGGGCAAATGAAAGCAGTCTTCTCCCGGTTGTCTGGGGCCATCGGGATCTGGTAGTATCCGCTCCGAAGATCCAATACAGAGAACCACATACTACCATTCAGACAATCCAAGGCGTCTTGTATGCGTGGCATGGTATATTGATCCGGAATGGTCCGCCTATTCAAAGTACGATAGTCTACACACATCCGAACTGCCCCATTCTTTTTCCTTACTACTACAATGGGGGATGCATAGTGGCTCCTAGACTCTTGAATTACACCAGCAGCCAACATTTCTTGCAGATGCCGCCGTACATCATCTATGTCAGCGGCAGCCAGACGTCGGGATCTCTCTCGGAAAAGGTCTTTAGTCATGCAAGCGAATGTGATGCTCAGCCCCTTGTACACATCCTACATCCCACTCCTTCAGAGAAAAAACCTGGTTCCTCTTGGCAAGCCTCTCACTGACCCTGCGCTTCCACTCAGTTGGCAGTGGAGAGTCACCAAAGTCAAACAGATCAGGAGCAACTCTATCACCCATCTGAGAACTCTTTCTATTTGGTAGTACAGCAGTATCCGCAGAATGAACGCTAGCCAGGGTGCACCCTCTTCTTATCTGAATCTCTTTGTCAGACATATTGTGCACTTGAACCATCACCCTCTTAACGTAAGCATGGGCTCTAGCCAGCAGAATGCTGGGTCTGAGCAACAACCCCTCAGGTAATCTTCCCTCCACAGGTGCATCCAACATCAACAACTTATTCTTGACATCTGTTTTTAGTCGTATCTCTCCATGCAGAACACATTACTCATTTGGGGCAAGTACCACGGGGGCCGGATCCTTTTTCCATACCACTCCCACAAGGCCTTCAGGTTCCTCCAAACTACCCTTCTCCTGGGCGGCCCTGACCTTTTGAATCACAGCCGGTATGCTCCAGCTCGCCCAGTCTGAAATGCTTTCCTTCTCTAGCACAACTGGCTCATTGTCGTCCAAACATGTGAGGCATTTGTTCCAATCAACAAGGGCACCCCATTGTAAAGTCCAGTGGTGGCAAACTAACACTAAGGTTTCCACTTGCTCATCTATTCCATTTACAGTTGCAGGGAACGATAACCAGACACGGATGTACCCCAAATATGGATAAGCCTTGTCGCTCAACCCCATACATGTTAAGGCCAGTTAGAGGCTGCAGGGCACTTCAGATAAGTGTGCTTGGTACCAGTCCTGAAACATGATGGTCACCTGGAGCCACTGTCCAATACAGCTCTAGTGGAATTCTGTTCACCTGCCCGGGTCTCCATAGACGGCCCGACCACATCGAACCAGTTGGGGGTAGCAACATTGTTAGCCCGGCGGGCATGGGCCTAAGTCACACAACTTTTCTTGGGGGCCGAGACTGAGTCTGGCGGTCTTCGACGATCAGTCTGCTGTTAACTTTCCTCAAATTTTCCGGCCTCTGGCGAGTCAGGCTGGAAATGCCCATCTTCCCACAGTGATAACAAAACTTAGGGTCCCAGGGGTCACTATTCTGGGGGCCCTGGGGGAGAGAGCTCTCTAGGGCTAGGGTTCGGGCTCTCATGACTCAGGGCCCCGGGCGAGTAAGGTACATGATGAGACTGCTTTAAGTCCCTCACCAATTCCGTAATTCCTGATCTCAGCCCTCAACTCACCCTCCACGTAGGAGTCAGAGAAACAACCCACATCCCCACCGTACCTGGGAATCTGGGGACCCCTCGGACCCTCCAGGTGAGCCAGTCTCCTCAGGAGTATTAGACTCAGGGTCCCACTAGGGTTCACTGCCCCACACAGGGTTCCCACCCTCTTCATCAGTTTCCACTTCTCAATTTCCCTCATCAATTGACAATATTCATGCGGGGTGGCCCATGATCATGCAACAAGTTTTAATAGAGTTACACTAGAGAATCTGGCAGACTTTAAAATATGTTCTAGCCAAACCTGATTCAGGGCTGCAGCAGTGAGTCCCCCTTTTCTACAAGCCTTCTGCAATGCCCGCTCCACTCTAGTAACAAAAACAGACAATTTTTCATTTTTCCACTGCTTAGCAGACCTGAATTTCCATAATAAATCTTCACCAGTCTCCGTACTCCCAAAAACCCCTTCTAAAGCAGAGAGATACTCTGCAGCAGTGGCTTCCGGACGAGTGGCCCGAAGAATCTAATGGCTTCTAAGGCAGGACCCCACAAACTCTCCATCAGCCTCTTCCTTTTCTCCCCCTCGGAGCATTGCCACTCCTGGACTAAAGGGGTGGCATAGTCCATCCACGCCTCCAGGTCATCCTCCCCAGGAGGCACAAGTACCATACCAGAGAAAAGCTTTAACTTACGGTAGGAATCAAGCTGTATGGATGAGACTGCCAAGGGCAAAGAAGCCAGCACGGAGCTTTTGGGTGGGCCAGGGGAGGTGCCCGGAGAACCCCGAGGGGTAGTATCACTGGACAGATCCAAGGCTTGTAGCAACTCCTGGGTAGTCCTCCCTTCCACAGCTAACAATTTAAGCAGTTTATCTTTAAAGCTGTTCATTTGAGGAGACCCTCCGGGAGTGACTGACCCACTTTGGATATGGATTAGCCTCCACCCCTGGGACGCACCCTCCGGGTAAAGTACAGGAGGTACCGTCTCAGGGTCGATGGCCACACTGCATAGGAGTAGCACCTGCAATGTCTGGTCGAGCAAATCAGCCATACGCCCTTTCACTTCAACCTTACCCAAACACTTTACTCGTTCTGCAACAGAGACAATATCAGCGGCCGAGGTACCCAAGGGCACATCTAACAATAATACAATCTTTTGGAATCTAGCTCTTCTGCTTCACCCCAACCCATTAGTTTGTGTACCATGGTTTTGATGGGTCCCAGCTTAATTTTTCCAACATATCCCTTCCATTTTTTCCATCTTTGGGTATCTCCTCACTGAGCCACTGGGACTAATCCCAGATTGCCTCCAATTTGTAACCCCCAGAGGCACTACCCGTAGGGCTACTACCCCTGCCTGCCTCCACAGAGACTGGGTAAAGAGCCCAGATCCGTTGCCATTTGCCTCCACCCAGAGGTCGGGTTATCGGTCGAGATTGCCTCGGTCATAGCCTCCTGGGTTACTGCAACCCCTTTTCCCACTAGTGGCTCCACTGGGTACCAACAAGGCTTTTCACCAATACACTTACTCCCGGGTAGTAGCTCTCAGCTCACTCCCGGGACCCCCTAAAATAAGATACAGTTATATCACAGTCACTATACAGCAGTTCAACAGGGATGCACAAACCAGCCAGGGTGTAGTTGCAACACACAAATCTGATTTATTAAGGGGGGGAGATAACAAGGATGGGGGGAATCAGGCTAATTGGTTTATCATTATACTTAATTACCTAGAGCTCTGTGGACAGGCCTATCCCTATGAGTCACTGCCCCTGGGTACCCAAGCCCTAATGGCTAGTCCAAACGTGGCAGCTGGTTGGGGCCCTTAACACAAATAGAAGCTGCAATCCTGAGCAAGTCAGCAGGGAAAGAAAGTTTGTTTAGGCAGTCAAAAGTACAGCAATATGATTGGAAAACCACTGATTGCACACTTAACAGGGAGCTACCCTGGTTTAGTACTCACAACCTCCAGCCAATCCCGGTTCTTCCAACCTAGCAGAGCTGAGCCTGAACTTCACAAGTCTCTGTACACATTTATATGTTTATCGCAATCCAGGCAGAATCCCTCACTGGCAGCAGGATTAACTTGAACTCACAAGTCTCTTTACACATTTATATGGTTATCGCAATCCAGGCAGAAGTCCTTTAATTGCAGCAGGACTAACTTGAGCTACTCACACCTTTATATGGTAAACAGCAATAGGCAAAAGTCCTTTAATTGCAGCCGGACTAACTTGAGCTACTCACACATTTATATGGTAAACAGTAATAGCAGAAGGGTACCACACCAGGCAGCTGCTCCCAGGCTCTTCAGCTTTCACAGTCACTCCAGCTCTGCAATGGCAGCTTTTTTACTCCTCCCGCAGGCCGAGCGCAATACAGCAATGTTCTCCAGTCCTATTACAGGTCGAGCCTGGTGGGTAGCTGTACAGCACAGCCTCCTCTGACCGCCCGTCGACGATTTCAAGACAAACTCCGCGGGAGAAAGCGGCTCTTAGGCTATTCACGCGCTTCCAGAAGCCTTCCCAGCAGGAACACACAGCTCCTCACTCCTCACTAGCCACAATGATTCTGACACCGGTAAATACCTAACACTCCTCTTAGTTCGGGCGCGACCCGTTGTCATTGGCTGGCCGAAACTGCCAGTCACTTCTCACGGCTCCCATTAGTGCAGAACGAGCGCCATAGTCCATAATGCCTTGTTCCCTCTGAACAGCTCCTCTATTGGTCAGTCACCTCTGTGGGATTCCAAAGTACTGATTGGTCCAATTTTGCAGTTCGGGACCAAAATGGAGGAGGCAATCAAACTCTCTGTGCTGCAAAGCAAAGCAGGTTAGAACAACTACGTTATCATTATCTTTACAACTTATTTTAAACAACCACCTACATCCTTTATTAGGGCCCCCCCTGCACTATTAGTGATGGCAGAAGGGAGCGCTACTCAGCAGTTCGGGCGGGAGTCGAGCATGACAACACTCAAACCCCCTCCCACTTTAACTAATCCCAACTGCAACAGGCAGCCCTTACAGGGACAGTATACGGAGGCCTTAAAAAGCACTCACCGGACCCCCATTTTGGTGGCTTTATGCCGACTACCAACCAGGCATAGGGCACATTAGGAACCCCCATTTGCAAGGGGGTTACAATTAACATTGACAGATTTTCTTTTCAGTGTGTAGTAGGCACGGAAGTAGAATGAGGGCAATGAGAAATGTTGCTTTTGCCTTCTCAGATGTAGGTTCCTCAATTAATTTGTGGTTGTGGTGTCTGTAATGGGATCAAGAACCAGGAAGTCAAGGAACTAGGAAGGTAGCAATAAGTCATGATAATACTTGGGAGTCACTCAAAGACCCCCCCCCACCTACATTGTTAGGAAAATCACATTATTTGAATACTGCCCCCAGAGCAGTCAGCAGCAAGGCATAATTTTCAGAGTCCATCAAGCCCACTCTTGGACAAATGCATTGGGAACCACCTCCCCCTTCTATCAACCTTCATGGGACACAACCAACAGCTCACTGGCACGCATTGCCCTTACTAGGTGCACTATACCCCTCATGGTCTAAGTCAGCCCCAGAAGATGCAATATAGCACAGTGTGTTAAGGCTCTGAGCTGCAGATCTGGAGACCTGTGTTTGAATTCCACAGTCACCTAGGTGCATTCTGTGAGATCTTGAGCAAGTCACTTAAGTTCCTGGTGCTCCCAGTTAGCATCTAGAAAAAATCTTTGGCTTAGTGTCCTACTCCTGGTAAAACAATGTTCCCTTTCTGCCCTCCACCCCAGATCCCAACATCCCTTCTGCTTGGGATAGTAAGGCACCTAGAAAGAAAAAGTGCACAATTCTCATAGAGACCTTGAAAAAATGAATCCTGTTGCTCCTATTATGTGCAGGTAATGTAGAGGTAAGCCCAGGCTCCTGCTCACACATCACCTCAATCTCAGACTTTGCAAAAGCCCAACTCCTAAAATTTTTGCTAATTAATGCCTGCAGCTTACTCAAGAAACTTGACCAAATAATGGTTTGGGCCACCCATACTAACCCTAATGTGCTCATAACAGAAACATGGCTAAACAATTTTGTCAGTGACCAACAGATCGTGCTCCCTTCTTTCAACACTCATAGGGTCGACAGGCCCACTGGGTGGGGGTAGTTGTTTATCTGAATTTGAAACTTAATGCCACTGAAATTCTCTCCTCTTCAAACCCCACAGAATTTGAATGTATAGCAATAAGGATCCTGGTTCTCTCGATTGAAGTGCTTAACATTGTGGGCTGTTACAAACCACATTTAGGGGGCATGGAACTCCTATCGACCCTTAGGGACCTCATAGAAACCAATGCCAGTGAAACCATTATTCTTGGCAATCTGAATTTATATTGGCTCATGCCCTTAAAAGATTTCTGCAATGAACTAGGCTTCTCTCAAACCATTACGGAACCCAAAAGGATCAAAGTAAAAAAACAAGGAAAACAGCTCCATCCTCCATCTAATCGTTACGAGCTGCCCTCACAAAATCTTACACTCAGCGGTCTTCCAGAATGATGTGAGTGACCACAATATAGTGGTATGCACATGCTCACACATCCAGTAACCCTCATGCTCTAAATTTTTCACTAAAAGAAGCTTTTGCATATTCTCAGTAGCAAACTATCTGGCTGACCTACTAAATGTAAACCGGCAAAAATTCTACCTGGAAACTTTAGCAGATGCAGTTTTTGACATTCAGAACACAGTCATTATGCGCACAGCAGACAAGCATGCCCTGCATCTTAGATGCAGATTAAGGAAGGTGACACACCCATGGTTCACCCCAGACCTAAAAGCTGCCTTTACATGGCCTGATAAACTCTGGATCAACTCAGGTCACACAAAATCTGATGCTGATTTGTAGGAGTTCAAGGCTGTCAGGAATGCCTATACTAGGCTGATCAGGTCTGCCAAGGCCAGCTATTACATTAACGCCCTGGATGAAGCCAAGGGCAACTCTGCCAAAATCTGGTAGACACTCAAATTGGTCAAAAGTCATAAATCCCCCCTCCTTGCTGTTAAAAATTGTTACAGATGGCACCATTATCACTGACCAAGGCACCATCCTAGATAAGCTGAATGCCCACTTTCACGCAGTGGGACTGGCCTTCGATTCATCGCCAACTTCTGGGCTGCTCACAGCTCCTTCCCCTCAGATAGCCTCAACCTTTAACCCCCAGGATTCCTTCCAGCTCTCTCTAGTAATGTATAAGGAAGTCAAAGACCTCCTTCGTAAATTGGACCTGAGGAAAGGTGCTGTGGCAGACAGAATTGAAGTCACTTTCCTAAAAATAAGAAGCCACTTACTAGCGGCACCCATTACGCATATTTTTAACCTATCCATCTCCTCAGCCACTGTTCCCTCCTGCTGGAAAATAGCACATATCCTGCCTCTATTCAAGTCCAGAGATCAGAGCGACCTAAACAACTACAGGCCCATTTCCATCTTGCCAGTCCTGTCCAAAATGCAAGAGAAACTAATAAACACCAAGCTAAAGGAGCACATGGAAAGCCATAACCTATTCAACCCCCTGCAGTCCAGCTTCAGGCAGAAACACAGTACTGTTTCTGCACTGGCCTAAGTGACCAATGACTGGTTCACTGCTGTCGATAGCAAGAACACCACATGTACTGTGTTCCTGGACCTCAGCAAGGCATTCGACATGGTGGACCACAACCTCCTCCTTCTATGCCTCAGATCCCTGGGTATGAATGGCCCTTCCACAAATTGGTTCTCCAACTACCTTATAGGTTGGATGCAAAGAATTAAAGTCGATGGGGCTGCATCAGACCCAGTTCCAATCACGATAGGAGTTCCACAGGGATCTATTCTTGGGCCACTGCTGTTCGCTATTTAAAATACATAAATTCCATATGTTAAAAAATACACACGTCCAAACTCCACTTCTTTGCAGATGACACGGTGCTGTACACCTCTAAACCCGTAGCACATGAAGCATGTATTGAGCTGCTAGAAGCTTTTAACCAACTGCAGCTCGCTCTTGCTCATTCCAAACTGCTATTAAATGCTGAGAAGACCAAGATAATGTTCTTCACACCCATCCATCTATCTGTAGCCACAAGCACTCAACGCACTCTGGTACCCATCACAATCATTTTTGGTGACACCCTAGAGGTCGTGGAGCACTTCAAGTATTTGGGAGTCTGGCTAGATAGCAGGCTATCTTTAAGCATGCACATCGAATGCCTGGCTAAGAAACTGAAAGCAAGACTCAGGTTGCTATATAGGAACAAATCCCTCTTCCCCATGGACATCAGACACAGGCTAGTGGAAGCCACCTTCCTCCCACTCCTTGACTACAGAAATATTCCATATAACTGTAACCTGGTGTCACACATGTGCAAACCTGACACTCTCTTCCATCGAGCGCTGTGCTTCATAACAAATGCTCTTTATAGGACTCACCACTGCGACCTCTACCAAGCAGTAGGCTGGACATCCTTAGTCATGAGGCGAATGCTACACGTCAGCACATGGACATTGAAAATACTTTGGAATAAATTGCCCAGTACATTTGCTCACTCGTACTGTACATAGATCACATAGCAATTACTCACTGAGGACATCCTACTGGATGTACCTAGAGTACGTACCAATCATGGCAAAGGTGCCATCAGCATCTCAATCCCTTCTGTATAGTATAAAATGCAATCTGCACTTAGGCTAACTGAACATATATCTGTGAACTTTTTTAAGAACTTGGTAAGTAAAGCATTTAATACTGCATGTCAGTGCCCAAGGAGCTCATCACACTAATCCCCCCCAACGTTACTCCTCTCCCTTGCAACCCTCTCCCCCAAGGTGCACATTCCTCCATTAACCCCTTTCTACCAAGTCTCTTCACTACCTATCCCCACTAACCTGTGTCTTGCACTACATCTCCTGCACTAGCACTCATAACTTCAGCACTACACCAATGTGTTCTACTATTTCCCCGTCCCTTGAATATGTCATCCCTTTGTGTGCTATATGTCATACAGTAATGAAATACCACTGTCATATATCTACTATCTGCCTTGTCACTTGTTAATACTGTACTGTTGAATTGCCACCAGTAGCCACTATTGTTATACTATGTAAATTTGTATACCTTTATCTTGTCTGTAACACTTGTATAGCTCTACTCTGTTTTCATTGCTTGTATGTGTCAGGACTTCCTTGTGAATGAGCCCGCTTAATGGAGTTTTCTTCCTGCAATAAATTTGAACTTGAATAGAAGACACACACTATTAGGACTTACTTTTCCCCTTAGATTTACCCCGAGAGACAGCCCCCCCACCCCACTCCAGCTGCAGTGCAGCCAACTGCAAATGTGAGTCCTGTTCTCCTTATTTTGTCACACTGATATGACTTGCCACACACTAAGACTTTTATGGGGAGGCTTAAGTATACTCTCTCTGCTTGTGAAGGTTATGCAATACTGACAGTAAAACACATGTGCTACAGTATATGTATATCTGGGTATGTATTTCTGTAAAAAGAAAGAATCTCATACTTTTAACTTTGTTGGGGGGGGTGGGGCCTTTAGCTTGAAAATGCCTAGATGCCTTTTCAGCCTTAACCCACCCTGAGAAGTACCTTGCATCTTTAATGTCCACCTGAACAGATGCAAAAGCAGGCAGATTGGATGTCAGTTTAACATCTCATCTAAAAAACATTAAAAACACTTTTAAAATAAAAAATGTTGCCCTAAATTCTTCGGGGAGGTTTCTATGCATAACCTGTGGCCAGATGTCAATAACAGATACTGTGCTGTAAGGGGAGAAAGTAGAGAGCACACAAAATAATGTTGCTTTCAAGAGTTCAGCTTACCATGCTTCTGAGTTGTAAAGAAATAAGAAGTATATAAGTGTATGTGAGCTTTGCAACATTGACAAATACTTGAGAATATGTTATACAAATATAAGCTGAGTTGTAAAGCTCAAGGGACTGAACTGAAGTGTTGAGACTTGCAAGGAAGACCAAAGACAAAGAAATGAAACCAGTGAAAACAACAGTGTCAGAAAGAAACTATAAATAAGAGCGCAGAAGGAAAGTAGAAAACAACCCCCGCTAGGTAACCAGTCAAGATGTAAGAAAAAACTGTCAGTTATGAAATGCAAGCTAGAGATGGTAGGATGTTTAACAGAACCCCCACCCCAACCCTCCATTGCCTACAAATGGCAAAAGTTTAAAAAAAAATAGAAAGGAAAAAAAACAGTAACAAAAAGAAAGAAATAAAACATGTTTGGAGAAGAAAGTAATGATGTGCTTGAATATTTTTAAAGAAAGGAAAAATGCATGGAAAAACTATAAAAGCCATAGTCAATAGTTTTGGACTAGTGGACAATAAACACATTTTTTCCATATTTGATGGTTGTGGTTTTGTTTTATTTTTTATTTTTACTGGGACGGAATAACATATTGAAAGTCTAGAGGTTGTTTCAAATGTTCAGTGTACTGAAATTGTAGAAAATGGCAATCTGAAGAACATGCATTCTGTGATTATCAGTTTTATGAATAATCACTTGTAATTAACATTGACAGATTTTCTTTTCAGTGTGTAGTAGGCATGAAAGTAGAATGAAGGCAATGAGAAATGTTGATTTTACCTTCTCAGATGTTGGCTCCTCAATTAATTGTGGCTGCATGGGATGTCACCATGCTGATGTGCTGCTATGACAAAGAGAGAGAGAGAGAGAGAGAGACAGAAGGGACTCTGGAAGGATGTGACTGGATACCTAGTCTGTCACCTTCTGCTCAGTGATTGGAGTGAAACTGTATCACATCTTTTCACCTCTGTAATACTGTTCCTTGGTGTTCCTATATCTTCCTGCCTCCACCCCTCCTCCACCACTGCACTAGCAACACTATTTATTTGCTCTTGACTTGAACTCCTGAGCCTACAAATGGTCACTTTCAGGGTCCTAAAGGGGACATGAATGTTTATCTAGTATTAGATTGTTTGCATATGTCTCCCAAGCTTGTTCTGATCATAGCAGAGTTATTTATGTTTTTTTACTGCACAATTAAATGAGAAATTACGTTTCTATTAGTTCACTTCATTCTTTCACCTATGGCATTTACTGGAGATCTGTTCAGCTGAATTCCATTCAGTCTGGCAGAACCACTAATATTGCAGCATGTTTTCTTTTCATTTGAAGGTTAACCCTTTGTCTACCAGTGGCACAGTGCTATCAGCTGTGCTAGCATGTTGTTGCAGTGAAGGGGTATTTGTTTAAAAATATTTTATGCACTAGCCTAGTAAATAGTTAATTTACCTAGTAAGGTTGATATGGTGTGCTTTTAATTCTGTAACACACATAGCATCCAGAGTATATAAGTGCATTCAGCTACCAAAGTTAAAAAGGTATGTAGACTTGCTGCAGTCTTTATTTCATCAGTACGAGAGTTTAAAAAAGTTTGTCAATGGGCCAACTGTGTTTTGTTTAAACCTTAACCCATCTCCCACCTTCAGCAGCAGTACAAAGTTAATATGAATATCCAGCTGTTCCATTGAATTTATAGCAGTGGTGACATCACACTTCCTGATAGATTGAGTTTTATTTGCACTGAGCACTAGAGCTGTGCAGAATGGGAACATTCTGAATCCACAGAATTTCATTGAAATTTCACAAAATTCTGTGACATTTCGTGGAATTTCGTTGGGATTTCATGGATTGTTTTAAATTTACTATTTTGGTTACACCTCAACAACTGTTCAAGATAGAGCTCTGAAATTTTGAATATATTCTCATTCAGTCAATGCCCACAAATGTGCCAAATATCATGTAATGTGGTTCTATAGTTTCAAAATCAAGGGAGCTCAAATGTTGTAATTTTATTGTTTGTGCGACATTTCATGAACATTTTTTATCTGCATATACCTTAACCATTTATTGGGTCAAGGATCTTAAATTTGGCATGATTTCTTGATGAAAGGTGTTCTAATAATGTGCCAGATTTCATGACAATATGATGCATCATCTCAAAATTATATGTGCTCAAAATCTGTCATTTTATTTTTTCAGGAAATTTCATGAAACAGTTTCATCTGCATATAACTCAGGCAGCTTTGATGCTAGACATATGTAAATTAGCATGGATAACCTTTTTGTAATGCTTATAGAATGATCCAAATATGGAAAGAATTAGATAAGAGATTTGTAAGTTACAGGGGTTCAAAACTTTACTATGTAAATATTTGTAAAACTTTGTGAAAACTATCAAAAATTTGGATGTTTGTAATTTTTCTGCGCTTGCATTCATATAGTTAACATTTGACATGCATATCCATAGTTCATGTATCCTGGTGCTAAAACAAGTGGATAACTTGGTTACACAGTTTTAATTTTGCAGAAGGAAAAAAAATGTAAATAACATTTTCTCACATATTTATGATTGCATGTTCTGTAGATGAAGTTCCCAGAATTTTGTGTGGAATTTAACATTAACAATACACATATCACTACTTCATTTGATAAGCTGGGCTGAGCTTTTTGCAGTCCTGCTGTTCCTCACTGGGTGACTCCTCCCTCACCCCATTCTCTTTTGGCATAGCCAGACTGACTCAGTAGAACTACTGATCCCACTGATATCCTCTTTGTTCTTTACAGTGACAAACTCCCTTAAAATGTGAGTCACCTACTCCTTTTCCTATCGACCTACCCTAGCCAGAATTCTTTCTTCCTGCTGCTCAAGACATTGGCTTCCCCCATACATCTTTTTGAGTACCTATAAGTCCTAGACTTGCGTGTACACCAGGTTCCCTGGTTCATAAATTTACTGGGTGTGATCCTTAAATATCCTGCATTCAGGTTGAAATTGTTGATACTGTGTGCTTTCTTGCTCCAACCAGGGAGTCTACACTATTGTGCTACCCAGCTCAGCTGTCCATTTCTTGGTGAAATTGTGCATCTAACTCCAGAACCTGGTGACCCCCTGCACTACCTGCCTCTTTTTAATTAGAAACCCCCAGCACCCAGATCAGGCTAACTGAAATTAGAAAATTCCAGTTTTATGGAATTTTTCATGAAATTCTGTAATTTTCACAAACACTCATGAGATCTGACTTTAAGTACAGATGTTATTTTGCAATCTCTCGCAGAGAGCAATTTATAAAAATGGCACATACATTCTTCTTGTAAGGTCTAAGGACCTGCCAAATGTAATGGTATTGCATTTTCTAGTTTTAACATTTCTCGGGTTTATAAATTTGTAGTTTACATTCTTGCAAAATAAAAATGTTAAATGTTGTGAAAGTTTGGCTACTTTTAATTCAATACCATTTAAAGCTGAAAATATGAACTTTTTCAGCGATGCTCATGTGGTATAGTAGTTTAAATGTTTAAACTCTGGTTAAATTTGAACATACAGTTTTAAAATGAGAGGGAATCAACCGAAATGTAAATTCTGGCAACATGTTTGGTAGACTATAATGCAGTCCCTAAATTAATGGCTGCAACTCTACCACAGAAGAAGCTCAATGCTATGGCACATTAAAAACAAATTTTCTTGAAATACAAAAATAGCACCCCCTCCCTCCCGTTGACATACGTTTCACATCCTAAGATGCTTTATCGAGACAAAGCATCTTAGGATGTGAAACGTACATCAATGGTGGGGTGTTATTTTGTATTTCAATAAAAATTGTTTTTAACGTGCCCTAGCATTGGGATTCTTTTGTGGTAGAGTTGCAGCCATTAATTTATGACCTGCCATTTGAATTATATGTTCGGCTCTTCTTTTGGGTTCTTTAGCTGCCAGGTTTTGTGTTTATAATGCAGTCCCATTTAAAGCTAGAAATCTGAAACTACGTTCATATACAAATGTAGTAATAGCCAGTATACCTGCCAATTTTTTAATATTTCAATGAATACTATCAAAGTTATGCTAAAATTACAGCAATCCAAATTTTGGCAAAATATTTGGCTACCTATAACTCAGCTCCCATTACAGCTTGAGACTTAAAATGTGATGCCTATATGCATTCTATATGCTTCTCTAAATCCAGATATAGTGAAGAAATTTGGATAAGAAATGTTAAAATTATCTCAAAATAACCAAACATTACATTTTGAATAAATGTTTGGCAACTGATAACACTGCCCCCTTTCCATTTACAAATCTGACATTTTGCACACCTTTGTAGGCCACAGAGTACTGCTTCTGTTCCAGAGTTGGTGGTATTTGGACATGCACTTTTAAAATTATAGTGAAATAATTGAAATTTAAAATGATGTGAAATTCTGAATGTTTGTGAATATTCTGTGGAATTTCACAGAATCGGAATGGTCATTCCACGGGCATTCTGCAGGTGGAATTTTATATTCTGCATAGCTCTACTAAGCATATCTACTATTACTAAAAGAACGATGGAACAGAACATAAACATTTTCTTGTTATTAAACATGCTGCCATATACAGTTCACCTTGTATTTCTTAGTTTTCAGATCAGAAAGAAGTTCATATGTCTGAATTTAGCTATTCAGTCACTATATACAGTATCATGGTATTTTACTGCCACAATCAGACTAACATTTTGGAACTATATTTCTTCTTCATAATTATGTAATCTTTTTTTTTATCATATAATATTTTATTAATTTCATCTTTTATGTATACAAAATCAATATGCACTCATGTGCACCGCTCACAAAAACAAAATCATAATACATAAATGAGCCCATAAGCCACAAATCCCATAAGTCCATGCAAAATCTTTAAACATCTTTAAACATCAATTCAAACATAATTTTCCTTAGTGCATACCTTTAAACATAAAAGGATAGACCCAGACCAAAACAAGGGAGGGATGAAAAATATAACATACATAATCAATACAAAACTAATGACAGTAGCCTTATTTATCTATCTAACACTCCACAAAATTATTCTTATGTCATATCAAATGCCTCCCCTAAAAACCTCATTGCTTTTAAACTTTAATTTATTCTGTGTTGCCCTCCAAGTCAGTCAGTACAATCAAGCAAGCCTTAAATCCTTTATACACTAATTTTTTCCAGATTCCCCATAATTTCATGTTCTGATGATGTAGGTGATAATACAAGTGACTCCTCAGTACCCTGGGTAGAATAATGAGTGCAAAGATAAGCAGTAAGCTGGTCTACATCAAAAAATATGTTATCTTTTCCATCCTTGACAAATTTTACCTTGGCAGGTGGCAACAAAGAAAATTGTGCACCAATTTCCAAAACTGCTTGGTGATAAGACAAAAACGTACTCTTCCGTTGTTGAGTAGCATAGCAGAAGTCGGGGTAAATATAGTACTTGGAGCCTTTGTATTCCAAAGCCCCCCTGAGCCTGGCTAATTTAAAGATGTAATCATGATCGAAATCAAAGCCAAAAGTCGCCAAAATTGTTGTTTTCATTGGGGATGTTGCATTTCTCTCTCATTTGAATAGTCAGAAAGCCTTCATAATTAGAGGGGGATTCTCCTGCAGTAAATCAAAGTGGTGATTGGTATATCCTTAACTAAATCCCTTGCAGAGTCGAAATCTGCCTCCAGAGGATCTGAAACTCCCAAAATTCAAATGTTTTTATAGCGAAATAGATTTTCTGCACTCTCCAATTTTCTGTTTATATTAAAGTTATCCCTCATCAGGCTCACACAATTCGCTTCTACAGTCATTAATTTAGCAGCGTGCTCAACTAATTTTGCAGAATTATCCACAGTAACTCCCTTTGTCATCTCTGCCATAACTGTAGCACTACTTAGTTCTGTTAGCAAAAACTCTTTTTCATTAAGGTAAGTAATCTTTAGTTTGGAAAATACATGAAGAAACATAACATAAAAGTGACTGCTAAAAGTTGTTTCATTTCCTGAAATTCAAGCACAGAATAATACATATTTCAGATATTCACAAGAGATGGAACTAACCTGTTTAGATACTCAATTATAACTGGGAAATTATAAAGGGGGAAGCAGCTCCAGCTGCATATGACTTCCGTGAAATCCTTAAAAATAAAATTATAGTTTAAGTTGAAAAGGATCTTTTGTTATTTTATTATAGGATATTTAATATACTCAGTAGACATTTAGTTTATAACTAAGTTTATGTATATAGTAACAGTTTAGTTTATAGTTTAAAGCTAAGTTCCTGTATCAGAGTTTTAACAGATGCCCAACAATTCAAAATAAAAATTAGCCCGTAATTATTGAACTTCATTTACCTGATTTGTTTTAATCTAGTCTTTCATAGGTGCTCACTCTTGAGAGTTTCAATTCCAGTAGTTCTGCTTTTTAGTATTAAAATATCTGCTAGGGAATAGTAGCTCATGAGTACTGTTTACATTTGAATGTTTTCTGTATAATGGTGCCAGTCCAGGAGTTTGAGGAATTATTTAAAAAGAAAACTACATACTTTATTCAAGAATCATTATACATTTTTTTCCTCGGGTTTTAAACTGCCATTCTTCTGCATGGTGAATGTACATGTTTCCTCATATCAGTTGCAATGTAAAGGGTCAGGCAGCATTATAAAATGTGGGACAAAATACTCAAAGCATTGCACCAAGCTTAAACTGTTAGCGTCAAAAATGCACTGCATTTGCGCACAGCAATATTCAGATGTTCAAATAGCATTGGTGAAAGGTGATAGCACCAGCACTAGAAAACAATTTATTCTGGGGATGGACATAGGGGCAGGGACATGGATACCCATGCACTGGGTTATTCAAAATGATAGCACCATGCTATAGCCATTAACACAACCTGTAAAGCAGCATGAATTACCGCTTGTGAAAAGGGGGTGGTAACGTGGAGCAAACATGTCCAAGAGTCCCCCAAATGGCTTTGATTCTGCCAGATTTGCTAAAGACATAGTTCTGTAGAAAAAAGAAAAGAAACATATCTGGTTGATCCTGCCATTTCCCCCTGGTCTCACCAAAGGACTATCAGTTCACATGTCCTATATTTGTAGCGTGACCAAGCACTGTCAAAACATTACATGGAGGACCTGAGAATCATTCTCAAAATAAGGCACACTCACACTGACATGTTAGAAATCCATTGCTTGTTTGTCAAACTTCCTGGGCTTACTGGAATGGGACCATGAGCGTGTGTTGCCATAGTAACACTTGCACTCTCGCTCACTTTACTGAAGCTACCAACTCGCTCTCTTTCCCCTTTCTACTGTCAGCAGCATGTTTCTATGAAAGCCCAGCAAATTTACGGAAAAGGCTATGCATATATAAGGTTTCAGAGTGGGAGAACCTTAATTAACATGCCATTCAGGTCCTCAATGCAATGTAGTGCAAGCAGTCGGTTACACTACAAATGTAGTACATAAGCAATGAAATTCCTTTGGTGAGACCAAGGGGAAATGGCAGGAACAACCATATATGTTCGTTTGTAACATGGGGTAGGAAAACACCATCCAGCAGGCTCCCATCCCTTCTGTGTGACATCACATGTAGCCGTGCAGGAATGGCATGTGGCAGAAAATGACACCTGGTTTCAGTGTCATAGAGAGAGAGAGAGAGAGAGAGAGAGAGAGAGAGAGAGAGAGAACCAAGGAGACAAGTGGACATCAAGCAATGATGTGAACCTCTGTGCCATGGAAGGCAATGCAGTCCGGTGTGTCCGTGTCTCTGTTCCTCTCACTCTCATGCTCTGGTTATCTGCAGTGGGCTGTCCTGTCCCATGCTAAATCAGTTTGTCTCCTGAGTCTGAATGACACTCAGAGTGACAGACAGCTGACAGGGAATGGTTAATTCCTGTGGTGATTGATCTTCCCCCCCCAGTGGCTCACCGGTGTCCCTTGTATGTGTGGTTGTTGGGGGTGATATGCTTCTGGCCTCTGTTCCTGAAACTTGGCTGTGAGAGGTACCTGGCACCAATGAGGTATTGCGGGTGAGGCACCAGTCACTGTTCAGTAAAAGTTATTTCCCTTCCTGTTGTGCATGATCACCACCTCTCACAGAATATACATGCCACCAGGAGGTGGGGGGGTTGCTGGCTCCATGCCCCTTCTCACCAGTGTAGTGGTGGTCTGTAACCTCCCCAAAGTCCATCACACCAACATATCATGGGTGATCTCAATTCAATTTATTGGAAAGCAATACTGAGAGTAAGCTCTCGTTTATAATTGCATCCATTACACAATAGTTAATATAAACACAGACATTGTCCCTGCTGCTGCTATGTAAAGCCAGTCAGTTGCTTCCATGGCCCCAGTTTACTTCCTGGTTCATGCTGCTGCTGTTCCAGTCAGCAGCACTGAGAAGCATGAATCTGGGCCCTGGACGAGGATGGGTGTAACACAGTGCAGTACCGAGACACCCAGAGCAGAGTGACAAGTAGCTGGCAATAAGTGTGCTGTTACCAGTATTTGAATCATAGAATCATAGAAGCTTGATGGCAGAAAAGAACCATACTGACCCAAGTAGTCTGCCCTTTTGTTTTCCCCCTACACCTCTCCCTCCCTGCCAGCCCTCGTCATTTGTCATTTGGACACAGACTCAGGCAGCAGGGAGGTAGGACTGCCAATAAGACATGACTGATGCACAGGTAAGGTCACAGGAAGGATGCTGGAATATGTGAAGACAGGTGTAGCAGAAACAGTGGGATAGGAACAGCACCTGTGACTGTGGCCTTTTCCTTCCTTACTGTCAATGTGCCCTGCACGGTGCAGGAACTATTTTGTGTGGTGGAAGAGGATACTTCCCCAAATCCACATGTTTATTCCATTTTTCATCACTTTTCTTTGATGTATAAAGGCAGGGGGGTTGCCCTAAGTTACAAGTCAATTACCCACTCCAGAGTGTGCTGTTATGCAAGCAATAACACACGATGGAGTCCGGGTCATCGCCTGATAAGAGTGCTCCTAGGGGTGTACTAAGGAACAAGGCGCTTGTGCCTAGTGCCTTATGTCCCTGGGAGTGCAATTATCAGGCAATAACCTACACCTTGGAGTGTGTATTTGTGCTTATAAAATGGGCCCGAAGTAGAGACTGAGAATTAAAAAGAGAAAAAAGCTTTATTTAGTTGAAGGGATAAAGTAGTTCCTCTATGTAATGTGCTATACAGTACATTTTATTTGGCTTAGTTTGTAGTACAGCAAAAAGACCCACAGCACTCAATACATCCAAGCCCCCAGTCCCTGATGCCCAAGAAGAAAAGTAAATTAACTTTTTTCAAGCTGTAACTATTTTTTCTGTGCCAATTTTTTTCCAAAGATGTACAGGTCTTGCACCCATTGTTTTAAACTGCAGTCTGTGATTTGCTTTGTTTGCAGTGTCTGATGCCCAGGATATTCCCACTAGCACTACGCTTAACTAATTTAAGTTTTAAAAAAAACTACATAATCTCTGAAGCCACACTCTCACAGAGTATGTTATACTTTAAAACAGGAAGAAGGAAAGTGCTCTGTATGGCAGTTATTAAGGGACACACTCGCTATGACTGAAGCAGGACTAGGGGAGAAAAACAGGGTTTACAGTATGGGGAAAGTGCCTGCTGGGTGGGAGCTTAGTGTGATGTTTCATGGGTTTGTGACAGTGGCATCGGGTATACGAAACAGTACGAAATGGAATCTTTTTATGTGTCTGTGTGGAGTGAATTTTTATTTACATCAAGGATTATTTTGAAATTGCACTGTGCCTGCACACGCTGTGCTGATGACTTTGGGGATCATTTTGTGGAGGAGAAGTGAGAGTGTCTACTAGAAATGTGGGAAAAACTTTTTAAAAATGTTTTGCTGCTGTTTTTTTATGTAGAGTTTGCTTTCTGTGCTGTAAAGGAGAAGGGGCACAGAGACCGGAGCTGGGTCACAGGGATGGGATGTCATGCTGTGAGCTGTGCCAGGCTGTGTTTCTGTTTTCAGCTGGCACAGCTCACTGATTCCATGGTGTTGTAGGGCTTGGGACTGGAGGGTAGTGCCGGTTGGCTACTATATCATCTGATAAGGACACAGCTCAGATGATGTAGTAGCCAATCAGGAAGATGTATTTTTTCAGCCTATGGCCTCATGCCTTACAGTGCACCTGGGTGTGTGTTAATCCCCACTAACAGTAGACCCTGTCCTGGGCTATTGCTTACTTAAATTACTTTATTGTTGGAAATGATGGCAGGATCAACCAGATGTAAGGGTCATACTGGTGGTAGGGAGGAGGTGCAGGTCATGGAGAGGCAGAGCCTTTGAACAGTTTGTTTTCAGAGGGACCAATACCATTTGTTAGAGATGGCATACAGGGGTGCAGGAGATAACAGGATGACATATAAGAGTATTGCAGATAACATGATGAGAATAGGAACATGAGGATGTCAGTATCATCTCCACTGACTGCTTCAGATATCACTTTTCACACTGGCATTCATCCCAGCACATGTGTTTTGAAATACATGATGTGGTGTGTGTGTGTATATATATATATATATATATATATACACACACACACACACACACACACACACACACACCATAGTTAGGGTTGAGTAGCACTTTTAAGGTTAAAGGGTCAAATTTTGCACTTTAATAACTTTGCCACCGTTCAATGGATTTTGCCTGAAATTTGGTATGCATGATGGGGCATGGTAGATATTGGGATCTGCCAAGTTTCATACAGGTCGAATATACAGCTGCGGAGTTATTAAGTGACAATAAAGTGAGTAGTTATGCTTTTTTGCGAATTCTTTGCTCTCGCCTACTGGTCACACGGTTTGTGCAACTGCTCCAAAAACTTCAGGAAACGTGCGTCCGGGGTCCCCAATGTGCCTTTTGAAGATTTCATGAAAACATATTGAATGGTTTAAAAGTAATTAAAAAAACAATGTTCCCATTATTGTCAATGGGAAAAGTTGACAAAAAGTTTGACAGTGTCGCAAATGCACTTTTTAGTGTCGCAAATAACCATAGTAGTGTTGCAAATCCACCATTTTGTTTTCAGTTACTGATCACAGAAATGCTTGGCATTTAAAATTAGGACAATCTAGGGACATAATTACTTTTGTGTTTACCTAGTCAAGCCCTGAGGATGCTAGGCATGTCTTTATTTTGGGGTTAAAAACCTCAGAAATATATTTTTCAAATTTTTGGAAAAAGTAGTGTCACACCTGTGACACTGTCGCACTTTTCTGTTTGTCTTTGCATTTACATTTGTGTCACCATGCGCATTTACATTTGCATTTGCAGCCACCCTTCCATTTGTGTTTGCCTTTCATTTGGTGTAATCGTTGCTTTTACCATTACCATTTGTGTTTCCAATTGCATTACCATCACCGTGTGCGTAATGCTTTGTGTTTCCGTACATGCTTGCGTTCGCATTTCCATTTCTGTGTCCTTTGGCGTTATTGTTGTTGTTACAGTTACCATTTGCATTTACAATAGCAGTATCATGAACGTACGTGTTACCAGTTGCATTTCCATATGTGCTTGCATCTCCGTTTGAGTGACTGTTCACTTTGGCGTCAGTTTCTGCTTGCATTTCTATTAACGTTTGCTTTACCATTTACATTTTCATCACCATGTGCATAACCGTTAGTGCCTGCATTTGCATAGCAGTTACTGTTACTATGTCACACGAAATCAAGTGGTTCAGGCCCCATGCTCCCACCACCACATTCCATTCACTATTTATAGTTCTCATTCTCAAAAAGAAGGGAAATTCATGGCAAAAAACTCCTTTTAAAGCATCAGTTAGGGTTGTTCCACAGCGACAAAAGTGAGAAAAATGTGGTGTTAGGGTTGAAAGCTCCCCTTGCACCACCCCAGCCCCCCCCAACTGGCATTGGGGTGTGTGTTGGGGTCGTCTGTCCTAACTCTCACCCCATTCTCCTATACCTCACTTTGTTTACACATGAGGTGCGGTGAGGGTTGGGGCGATGACCCCAATGCACCCCAATGCCGGTTGAGGGGCAGGCCTGTGGTGGTGGTGTTTCAACCCTACCACTGAATGTCCTCACTTTTGTTATTGTGGAATATTCCTAACTGATGATTAAACAGAGTTTTCCATGAATATATATATATATATATATATATATATATACATACACTGTATATATATATATATTCATTGCAAAAACTTCATTAATGCATCAGTTAGGGTTGACTGCACAGTGACAAAGTATGGAAATGTGATGTTAGGGTTACCCCGCCTACCACCCCACCCCCACCCTCCACATATCAACTGATGTCAGGGTGTGCCATGGGGTCATCAGGCCCAACTCTCACCCAATTCCATTCCAGTAAGTTCTGGGATAATATAACAATACTTAATGTTAAATCCTGGGCCCCCTTCCCAGCTCACTATAAATGAAACCATCTCCACTGACCCAAAGTGTATAGGTGACAGCCTCAATACTGCCTTTACCAACCTTAACTCGGTGCTTCCCAACAATTTCTTTGACCCGTTAACCATCTCCCAGCCACCCATTCTCTCTTGCCACCCTTTCTACCTTTGGACAATCACTCTCCAAGAAGCCAAGCCTTACCTGGCCAATGCCCTCAATGGGACCATCCCCTGTAACGACCCCTCAGATATAAGGCTTCTCCACCTGGCCCTAGATGTGCTGCTTCTCCCTCTTACTGACCTTCTAAACTACTCCCTGTGCCTCATGCAGTTTCCCAGTGTCTGGAAGACTGCAATAATAATGCCCATATGGAAAGGTGGGAAAATCTATCCCTTGGAAACCACCAACCAATTTCCATCCCTCCCCCAAAGCCCTGGAAAAGTAAGTAGCGGACCAACTTGCTGACTACCTCAAAACCCATGACCTGCTCTTCAAGGAGCAGCATGGCTTCCACTCAGGCCGTAGCACCACTATGGCACCCTTTGAATTCTTGTACTTGACTGCTAGGCCCACCAAGTCTGCCCGTTTTCCCCTGTCTGCATCAGCAGCTGCTGACCTTGTTTTTTTCTTTGTCTTTCACCTCTCATTTTAACATCTATTTATTTATTTTATTTAAACTTTTGTGTACTGGGTAAGCCCACTGAGCCTGTGACCCTTTTTAATGCACAACCCGGACCATAAGAAGATGTTACATATAATAATAATAATAATAATAATAATAATAATAATATTAATAATACAGAAACAAAAAATGTTATACATACAATAAATATAATATAATTAATGGGTTGTGTTTTTTCCGATTGAAAAAGGAGTGTATTAAATGCCATAATACATGTATGCGGATTATGGCATTTTTTAATACACGGCTCTTTGTGTCAGACTGTCGGCAGTATCTGTGAAGAGCAAGTGGTCTGGATCCCTGCTGTGCACTAAGGTTCCCCATTTGTTTAATTATTTAAAAAATAGCTTTGGTCCCTCTTTGCCAATCTCACACACTCAGTCAGGCTGGAGGAGACAGGAGCTTCGAGAGTAGCAAGGCCCCCAAGTCATCCCTCCTACTGCCTGTCTCCAGCACCCCTCACCAGCCAGCATCTCTTGCCTCCTTGTCCTCTAACTTCACCCCAGGCCGGGGCAGTGAGTAGGCGGTAGTACCACTGGCCAGGTGCTCACCGCCTGGATCAAAATAATTAACTTTTTATTTCCGCACCGCACAGTGAAGGCAGACAGGATTCAGGGAAAAAACGCAACCCCTTAAATTATATAAAACAAAATATGGGGTACAGAAGATGTTACATATAATAATAATACATAAACAAAAAATGTTATACATACAATAAATGCAATAGAATACTCAATACAGTCTGAAAAAAGCAATTGCACTGTATTTGACTAAAGAGATGTTTCCTCAAGTCTAATTTAAAAGTATCATGGCTAATAACACCTTGGAGTGACTCTGGAAGTTCATTCCAGCTTTTTGCTGCCCTGTTAGAAAAGGCACGAGCTCCCATTTTAGTTTTTGTTTTGGGGATAACAAACCTACCTGTTTCATTGGAATGTAATGCTCTTTCATCGTTTTTGAGATGAAATAGTGAATAAAAAGGGAAGTTGTCCTTTTGTTGTAAGACATAATCCATGAGACAATTTAAATGTCAAACCTTGGAGGAAGTCAACCGGTATTTTGATAAAGCAGAAGGTGATGAGTATGATATGGTAATTTATGTGCAAATCTACAGATACTATGAAAAGCTGAAGTGAAAATGAGATAAATCTTGTTTAGATACGTCTGAAAAAAGAAATCAGTTATAATTCAAAGCAGATAGAAATATGTGACTTATAGATGTAAAATGGCTTGAAAAAGTTACAGTAAGTTTGAGTCCAACAGAATCCCCAAATACTTGAATTGGGTGACCTGTTCTAATTTATTAACTGTAGAGTCCATTATTTTTAATTCAACAGCTTTATCAAGCCTGGGTTATGAACAAAAAAGCATACTTTTTGTCTTTTTACAATTTAGGGACAATTGATGTTTCCTAAGCCAGTTGTCTAATTCATGGAAATCTTCATTCAATGTTTGATTGATTATTTCCACTGAAGATGAGCTGCTGAACAATATATCATTGGCATAAATTATGTTATTTGTATTTTTCAGTTTGGATGGAATTTCATTAATTAACAAAGTAAACAGGAGAGGCTCAAGGATCGAACCTTGGGGAACTCCCAGCTCCATTATCCTATTACTAGATACATTTCCACCACAGCACACCCTCAAAGGCCATCCCGTAAGGTACCTTTTAAACCATTCAAGTGGAGAGTTGGCCAGTCTAGTGTCTCCTAGACTCCCAAGCAGCAGGCGATGGTTCACTAAATCAAAAGCCTTGGACAGGTCCACAAACACAGCACCAGTGAGCAATCCCCCCATCCATTGCTCTACTAGTGTGGTCTGCGAACCTAGTCAAGGCAGTGCCCGTACCATGGTACTTTTGAAAGCCATGCTACTTGGGAGTATTGAGGCCTGCGGACTGTAAATATCCAGTAAGTTGTTCATTAATTTTTCTAAGAGTTTACCTAAGGGTGGCAATAGTGAAATAGAATGATAATTGTCCATGTCCTTCATACTTCCACTTTTAAAAATGAGTTTTATTATAGTGTGCTTCCATTGACTAGGGAAACTTCCAATAATGATGGACAAATTGAATATTATAGTCAAAGAGTCATTAATGTGGGCATCAACTAATTTTAGGAACCTAGGCTTGAGATCACAAGCTCCTGAGCTTTTAATGGGTATCTTTTTAACAATTTAAACAACTGATATGGTTTTATAACTCTAAAATAAAAAGTAATGCTTATATCTGCATTCCTTGGGAGGTGCATCTCATTATTATCAGCTGGATCAAAGTACTGAGTATATTTTGTTAAATCTAAAAATTTATTTAAAAAAACATTACTCATTTCCTGAGTATTAGTTAGCTCTTTACCATCTTTACACGGTACCCACCTGCCTTGGATCTCCCAAGAGCTCACAGCTTGTATGAATGCCTGTGACTCAGCATGGCGAGCTTTCAAAGCCTCAGCTATACCTCAGGACCTCTCCCACTAGCAGTTTTTGTGCAACATGTGCACTAGAGCAACTTGGCTAGCTAAAGCAGAGTACTTTAGATCCTCCCTCCAATCAGACCTTAATAGCCCCTCCAAATTCTGGAAGGTCATACACTCCCTCTCACTCTCGGATCCTATCTCAGTCACTGCAGAGTTCAACTTATATTTCTCCACCTGTGTTTCCTCAATCCTTTCCTCCTTACCCCCCATGTCACCATCTTTACCACCTACAGGGCAAAAACTACCTCAAAATACAGGTATTTTCTCCTTCAGGGGAAATCTCTCTGGATGAAGCTCTAGAAGCCCTGCTAACATTAAGCCCCTTAAATGGGAATTCCCCAGATGGACTAGACCCCAAACTTCTGTTCCTCTCGGCCTCTGCCATAGCCACCCCTATTGCCTACCTTCTAAATCTATCCTTCGCCACTGCATCTGTCCCTCTGTCCTGGAAGTACGCCATTGTCATCCCTCTCCACAAAGGAGGCGCCTCCTCCTCCACCTCAAACTATCAGCCAATCTCCCTCCTCCCTGCTCTGGTGAAGCTGCAAGAACACTTAGTGCTTACCCAGCTAACCTCCTATCTCGCTGACTCAAATTTCTTCACACACTATCAGTCCGGATTCAGGAAATATCACTCCACTCCACTTCCTCCTCTTTACTAAGGCTCACTGACACCATCCAATCTGGAATGGATAGAGGTCTCATCACCTCTGCTATTTTCATCAATCTGGCCAAGGCCTTTGATACAGTCTCCCACACTCTGTTACTATCTAGTCTTTCTGACTCTGGCCTCTCCACATCTGCTACTGCCTGGTTCAGTGCCTATTTTACAGACAGCACTCAGTCTGTCAGGATTGTGGATGCCATATCCCTTCCCCTCCCCATGTCCACCAGTGTCCCCCAAGGATCAGTGCTTGGGCCTATCCTAGTCTCTATTTTTCTAAACAACCGGCCCCAAACTTGTTCTGCCTCCTTGATCCACATGTATGCTGACGATACTCTCCTATTTTCTTCTGGCTCCTCCCCAGCCTCAGTTGCCTCAACCCTCCAGGCAGATTTTAACAAAGTCCAGCTCTGGTTCATCTCTCACCAGCTCTCTCTAAATGCAAAAAAACTGTTACTATGACTTTCAGTACATCCCAATGACTAGCCAGGCTCCCCTCCCTCCCACTTTTCCACACCCTTGATGGATCAGAGCTGGAGGACGTCACCTCCTTCCAGTATCTTGTAGTTTGGCTTTACCGCCACCTCACCTTCGCAGTCCATGCTGACTGTATACTGACAAAACTCTGCCCCAAGCTCGGAGCTTTATATTGGAACCATTCTAGCCTCCCCTATCCGGTCCATCGTGAGCTTATCCAGAAGATGATACTTCTCTCCTTCGATTATTGTGATATTGTTTACAGTGCTGCCCACAAGTCAGTTTTATCCAAACTGGATACCCTTTTTATGTTTTCTGCTGGTTTGCTCTTGACTCTCTTCCTCGCACTCACCACTGCGAGCTATACTGCTCCCTTGCTCTCCTCTCCCTTGAGAACTACCATCAAATACACTGTGCCAAGTTTATCTTGAAAAACTGGTTTGGTATCCTCCCAGTGTACCTGACCTACATAATATCGCCCCCTCTGGCACCCACCTATGCTCTGAGGTCCGTAGACTCCAGGCTCCTGTTAGTCACCAGACATCGGACCCAAGCCAGCCAGGCCACCTTCTCTCACCACTTCCTTCAACTCTGGAACTCTTTCCCCTCTGAAATTGGCCACTTTTCCCCTGTCCACTCACTATCCTATGCCCTTGCCAACCACTGCTCAGTAAACTGCTCCTGCAGCTAACTCTCCAATCTATTCTACCTCAGACACTCCTATATTTCTCCTCCCAGTAGGCCCAATGGTACTACTTCACTAACCACACCCAACTACTGCACTTGATTGCAACTTTTGAGCTAGCTAGCTTGCACTGACCCCTATCTCATTATATGCCACAACCCAATACCTTAACAGGATTTCCTCATTGCAGCTGTATACTCTTGACTATTAGGGTATATGTATTAATCCACACTCACCTATTCCTGTCAAACATATGCAGCTGTATTATCTAATTATATGTTTTCAAGGTATAAAGCATGACTTCCCCATGTAATTGCTACTACACCATAAGTAAGAGTAAGTTGTCATCTACACCCAACTATTTCTGTCAAATGTTTTCAACTGTATTGTAATTGTATGTGTACATGTCAGGACCTGGACTACCCTTGTCCTCTTTCCCACTGTACCCCTCCCCCCCAGGTCGCACCGGGAGATGAGCAGTTCTTGCTCAAAGTACTTTTCCTGGCAAAACAATTTCAATAAATAAATAGATAAATAAACTTGTCTGCTCTTTCATTGTAAGATTTATGAGGGATTTTATGGATGACCAGAATTTTGGGGAATTTTTTTAACTCCAAGTTCTGTTGATCTAAATGGTGCAGCAATTTGATTTGCTTTGACTTATTTTAATTTTGCATTCATTTCTTAACTTTCGATAAGTGTTAAAATCAGTATCAGTATTAGTTAATTTAAAACATTTCCACGCTATGTCCCTGAGTTTCATTAAATGAAATAGATTAGTGGTGATCCATTTGTTTACTACTCCTCTGACCCTTCTGGTAATTTTAGTGGAATATTTATTTATTTATGTATTTAACAGACATTAGGATTACAACCTTTGAGTCAGGGACTCATTTACAAAGGCTCTGTATCAGAAAAAACAAATACAAACACTTAGTACATATAGACATAGAATGGCAGCTAAAGGTTACAGTTTTTTCAGTTACACAATATTGCAGAATCATGATCAGCTATACATTGCATTGAACGTGTTACCGAGAGCTGTATTTTACAGTTTTCAAGAGAACAATAAGTTTGCTGACAGAGGGAGGGAGGAGGAGTAACAGGTTTGAAACTTACATCGAAGTAGAGAATTAGACAGATTATTTTGCAATTCCAAGAGGAAAGTCATGAAATAATTCACTGCCACATCCACATCTGTGATTGCATCCAAATAGGTTCAGTCAATCTGTTGTAAATCTATGAGCAGTCCATCACTCATTTCGTTAGTAAATTTCCTACAGTATAAGAAATTAATCTGGGGGTGGTCTGATCCTTTTGCACTTCCAGGTGCAGGAAGTGGCTAAGTAGCCACTCACCACATCCAGAAGTGCACCCCCACTTTTATCATTCGCTGGATTGTTAGTAAGTATCCAGTCAACGGTGGTATGTTTATTACTCTTTATATTCATTCTAGTGAAGGTATGCATTAGTTGACATAGACTAGCATTTGTAATTAGGGACTCAATTTCTGGATCAATTGATGGGTCCTAATGAATATTGAAATATCCCATGGCCAGAAAATCACCCCCAGGTTGTACGGTAGCAACAAACATTAAAAAATCTTTAAGCCCATTATGGCCAATTTTTGGAGGATTATAGACCATCCAATATTTCAATTTGTAACAACCTCCCTGCTTCAGTTCCAACAACCATTCACAATCGATGCTGGAGTTGTAAGAAAGGGACTGAGAGGGACTGAGAGCTACTTGGAAGAAACTGTGGTACGGAGCTGTGTCAGCATGGCTCAGTTGGTAGCACATCCACCTCTGGACCAGAAGGTTGTGGGTTCTCATCCCACACTGGGATTAGACTTGCACCTAAAAATTGCTGGCATCCGAGTGCAGTATTGGGGGTTGCTGTACTGCTGGGGCATGCCGTCCTTTGGATGAGATGTTAAACCGAGGTCCCTTCTGCCCATCCTGGTGTTGTCCTGGTGGGTGTCCAGGTGGAAGTAAAAGAACCCAGGGCACTCTTCACAAAGAGCAGGGAACATTCCTGGTGTCCTGGCCAACATTCCTCTTCCCATAAACTGGTTCATGCAATTATTCAGGCTGTGTGTAGGTGATGATGTGTGATATGGCCGCCACCACACATTCAGTCACTTCACTACCAGTCTAGCATTGCTTGTAAAGCACTTTGGGATACTGTGTATGAAAAGTGCTATATAAATGCTGATTCTTCTTCTTCTGCCTTTGGACGAGTCTTTTGCAGGTGGTCTGGCCAGCTGCATGGTTGTTCAGATTGCGGTTGTGTGTTGGCCCATCTATTGGCACAGTATCTGAGCGTGGTTCTGAGACTGTATTCTGTGAAGTTGGCTGTCAGTGATACAAGTGTTCCTATCTCTGTTGGATGGCCAAACAGCTGGATTTGCTGCTACTTGGGGGACCAGGCCTTAGACCAGGCAGTGAATTGGCTGACAAGCCTGTAGTTCTCCTAAATCCTCAGGGTCTGGCCACATGTTGCTACTCCATGAGTATTGAAGGTGATGCAGTAAATATCTCCGCCCATGGTCGTGGGTAAGGGAATTGGTCAGCCATGGTGTGTTGCCGATCGCTGATATGAATCTTTTGCTGGTCTCTGCCTAAATTTGACTCCCTACTGGATTACCTGCACTTCTTGTACTTTTCTTTCCTAACTTGGCTCTGGATATGTGTCTTTATTTCTTCCTTTGTACAGTGAGAGTGCCCTTCTTCATGTGGTATCCCCAGTGGTGAGAGGACCTGGGGGGCCACATTTACTTACTTTTTGTTAACTTTGTAAAGAAGAAAGAAGATCTTTTTGGATATTCAATGTCACTGTTTTATTTTTTAATTTGACCTGGATCTTTAATTGTGGGCAGTGAGAGTGCTCTGGTTCTCTACACTCCCAGGTTGTGAGAGGACCTGGGGGGAGGGGATTTACAATTCTTCTGCTTGTCTAGTGAGAGGGGACTGTAGGAGATTTTATTCTGACTTGGTTTTATTTACAGTCTATTTTTCCTTTTATGTGTTCCATGAGCTTAGTGCTGGACTGAAGCTTCCATATAGTTTTGGGAAAGATTTTAGTTTTGGGGTTTTATTTGTTTTGGGTGGGTAACTTTATTTCATTAATTTGTTTACTTTGTTTATTTATTCAGCTTGGACAATTTTATTATAGTCTGTTCAGGGGTTTATCCTTGGGTTAGCTACCTGGGTGTTGGGTGTTTCTTTTTGGGTGTTGGTTAGCCTGGAGGATGTGTAGGTCTCCCCCCCAAGTCATGCGCTATTCGTCCTCTGCTCTCAGCTCCCTCTGCCCATTTTTCTTCCCTCCATTGACGCTGTCAACTTACCAGCTCTGGGTATCATTCATAGGAGGGAAGGTCGGGGGGGTGCAGACATCAGAGGATGAATGAATGGGTCTCTCACATCAGGGTTGTTAGGTCTAGAAGACGCCCTGGGGTGAAATGGAGTCTGGAACATGGTGCTCCATGTTTAGTTCCCATACCCAAGGGCACTACCACTTTTGGTGGGCAGGTAGCAACCTGAAACCTGTCCAACTCGAGTGGTGTTATACAGTGCCAGATCAGTTAAGAATAAGACTGCAATTATTGCAGATCTTGTTGGAACAACTAATCTGGCATGCATCACCAAGACATGGCTGGATGAAAATGCTGGCCCCTTATTGGAAGCAGTGATTCCTGCCTGGTACTTGGTGATACACCACCCTAGATTGGACTGTGGGGGGGGGGTCTGTTTCAAGACCAAGCTGGGCCTCACGAGGTTACCAGTTGAGGAGACCGAATCCTTTGAGTGTACTATTGTGGCAGGTGAGGGTTGTAGGATAGCTCTTATCTACTGTCCACCTGGGGATGAGAGGCAATTCCTACAGGAAGTAGCAGACTTTGTGGTTGACATGGCTCTGGAGTCACCCAGACTGATGGTTCTGGGTGACTTTAATGCCTGGATCGATGACGAACTTTTGCAATTTGGACAGCACTTCCTCCAGCTGATGAAAGCGCTGGGCCTTACACAGATTGTTACCTCTGCCACCCATAAACACGGTCACTCTCTGGATTTGATTTTCATTCTGGGGATTGAGGCCTCTGATTTGGGGATGGAACCTGTCAGTTGGTAAGATCATTACACCATGAGGTTCAACTTTTGTGGCCCCCTATCCATAGGCCTGCCCCTGTGTAAATGGTCAGTTACCGCCCTTTATGGGAGGTGAGTCCTGAAGGCCTGATGGTGGTGATTGATCTCTTGGAGTTTCCTGTGGCCAGCATGAGTCCAGAGACCTTGGTTTTAGCCTATAATAAGGCCATCTCCATGGCCCTGAACTCTATTGCTCCTGTCCATGTTCGTCCTCACCCCCTTCACCCTCGGCCCCTTGGTTTGATGGGTCCTTGAGAGAGTTGCAGTGACTAGGACATAGGTTAGAGTGATGTTGGTGGAAATCCACCCTAGAAGTCGACCACCTTAGATTGGTAGATCATTATCACACCTACCACTCAGCGATCTTCCGTAAGAAGGTAGAATTTCTGTCCGGGGAGATTGCTGCCACTCAAAATTGACCAGTTCAACTCTTCCAAACTGTGTACAGGTTGTGCAACCAATCCTATCTGCATCTCCGAAGACCTTTTTCACAACTGGAGTGTGATGAGCTTGCTTGATTCTTTGCAATAAGGTGGCCGACATCATCTTCTTGACGCTCTCTGTGGGAGATGCTGGTGATTGGTGCTCAGTCACTCCACCTCATGCTTCTTGGAGTTCCTTTGACCTACCAGAGTTCATGGATGTCATGAGGATTGCCCAGAGTATGCACCCTGTGTGCTGTAGTTTGGACCCTGGTCCAACCTCCCTTAATATGGGATGTTGTGATATTATTGGCCCAGTCCTGGCACAGATAGTCTGGTGCTCCCTTGATTTGGGTGAGTTCCCAAGCTCCCTGAAGGAGGTAGTGGTATCATCCGTCTTGAAGAAAGCTTCATTGGACCTGGATTCTCTGGCCAACTACAGACCAATCTCTAACCTTCCCTTTATAGGGAAGGTTACTGAGAAAGTTGTGGTGGTACAGTTGGAGAACCACTTGACCATCCATAACATCTACGAACCTCTCCAGTCTGGTTTTCAAAAGAGGCATAGTACCAAGACCACACTGGTTCGGGTGTTCAGTGATATCCTGATGGCAAGAGATTGGAGATGCTGTTCCATCTTGATGCTCCTTGATCTCACTTCAGCTTTCAACACTGTTGACCACGGGGTGTTGCTTGAGCATTTGAGGGCCATCTGTGGCCTGACATGTAAGGTCCTCAGGTGGTTTACTTCTTTCCTCACAGGCAGAATTCAGAGAGTGGTTTCTGGGATTTTTTCCTCAGATCCATTCTCTCTGTCATGTGGGGTCCCTCAGGGCTCAGTGCTGTCCCCCATGTTGTTTGCAGTGTATATGCTGCCTCTTGGAGACCTTGTGAGATGGTATGGTCTGAGGTTTCACTGCTATGCTGTTGATACCAAGCTCTACCTGTCTTTTGAACCTGACCAGGATAGTGCACTCTCAGTATTCAACAACTGCCTTGCTGAAATCCAGGACTGGATGAATTCAAGCTGGTTAAAGTTGAACACAGGAAAGACCGAAGTGATAGTTGTGGAACCAGGTCATCAAATAGAGGGGTTGAGGACTGGTCAGCCCTCTGGAATTTATCTGGGGGCTGACCAAATCCCTACCTCTGAACGGGTATGGGACCTGGGCTTGGTGTTTGATGATGGGCTGACTTTATGATCGCAGGTGTCAGCAGTCATCAAGTCATCCTTTTACCATCTTAGGAGCATTGCCAGGATCAAGCACCTTGTTCCATCTGGAGATGTACCTGCATTGATCCACACCTTTGTGACTTTGCGTCTTGATTACTTCAACTCCCTGTACTTAGGGCTTCTTGGGATTGATATCCGTCGCCTGCAACTGGTGTAGAATGTGGCAGCATAATTGTTGATGGGGACTCCTTGAAGTTCTCACTTTACTCCTGTGCTGCGCACTCTGCACTAGCTGCTGATTCAATGGCGGATCACCTTTAAAGTTGGTTTGCTGATGTACAAAGCCCGACATAAACTTGACCCTGACTACTTGAAAGAGCTTCTTGTTCCCTATCGCCCCAAGCAACAGCTCCGTTCAGCTGACGAGGGGTTGCTGGAGATTCCAAGGTCGTCTTTGAAGTCTTCTGGGCCCGTGCTTTTATGTATGTGGCCCCTACCCTCTGGAATTCTCTACCCCATTGGCTGTGGGAGTGCACAACTGTGGGAGGTTTTAAACAGGCATTGAAGACCTTCTTAAGGTGCTAGGCCTTTAATGGAGTTGATTGAATAACCTCATTCAGATTTTTGTTATTATTTCTTACTGTATTTATTGATTTTATTATTCTGGTTTTATCTTTTGTAAAGTGCCTTGCTTATGGAAGGGCGCTTATGTGAAATAAAGGATATTATTATTAATGGAGTTGTAAGCAGATCTAACTTCATTTAGTTCTAAAGTAGGCTTAAACTATACTAAAATCCCCCCAGCTTTCTTTCTACCAGCTCTGTTCTTTTGGATTAGCTTATATCCTTCTAGTACAAAAAGGTTGTCTGCAATTGTGGGTTTTAACAAAGAGTCAGTTAAGCTAAATATATCAGGGTTGTATCTAGTGACCCAGGCCTCAATCTTTTGTTTCTTTGATATAAAACTCCATACATTTAGGTGCGCAAATCTAAGCTCACCTGACTGCTAGGTGTAATTGTTCAAGAATATATCTTGGGTTGAGGGCCCAGGATTAGTCTCCAAATCCCCAGATAAATGCAATACAGGCCAGGCTGTAGTATTAGTAAGAAAAACTAGGACAATATTGGTATTCATAATTACTTCAACATAACTCCCGATATTATACATAGATTCCTTCTTTAGGCTAGCTAAGCACTTGATGTTTTCGGTGATTAGGTAAGTAGAATTCAATAACATATTAGAGTGGGAGAAATCCTTTAATAATCTATCTTGGCTGTAAGTCTTTTCAGGACAGTTAGGTATAAATAGTAATCCCTTGTCGAGTAAGACTAAACTTAAAAGACAACAAATCATCCCTACATATTGACCCCCCGATTTAAAAAAAACACTGTAGATGACTGTTTCTATGGTCTGATAAATCTGACAATGATGGTAAACTTTGTATAAAATACTGTAATAAAAAAAGTAAAAAGGCAATTGCAATACTTTTAAAATTTCTACCGAGTGGCACTCACACCACTCATGCTCATGCCTGAGCACTCACACCGCTAGCCGGCATGAGCTTTCAAGGTGCTTTACCCATTCCTTTCTAGCTGCTGGTTGGCAGATGGCTCACCACCAAGCCTCCAACTCAAACACTATTCGGCAGCTAATCCAGTGCAGAAAACCAGTTCTCATGAATGAAACTGTGCCTCAGAAGCAGTTCTGTAGTTTTCACAAGTAAAACTTCGGAAGCAGGAGCAGAAGAAACAGCTGGCACAGGAACAAACATTGTAGGGCAGTTCATATGGAAATGCTGCTTTCGTCTTCTAGCCAGCACAAGCTTTTAAGGTGCTCTGCCCCACCCCTTCTAGCTGCTGGTTGGCCGATGGCTTGCAGGGGCGTAGCCAGGATTTGGTGGTGGGTGGTTTCCCAAACATGTCTAGGGGACCCAGGGGCATGCCTCCCCTGGAAATTTTTGAGAATGTAGGTGTTAAATGGTGCAGTTTTGTGCATTTTAAGCAATAACAGTTGAGTCACAAAAAGTATCAAAATTCAAATCATCACTGTCATCCATCCCTATAGTCCCAGATATTTCAGCTAGGTATTCCTTCTAAATTTTTTTTTTTGGGGGGTGGGAGTAATTTTCGCTTCCCCAAATTTAATTTATGTGTTCAGCTATTGCCTTGCCCTTTATGTCCCACCTTTCCCACCACATGTATTCCCCTTTTAAAAGCTGCCCGCAGTTTGTATGATTTTTGTTAATTGTTTTCCCCCCTTTGCCTCTACATTACATGCATGACCCCCCCCCTTAAGTCAAACAAATAATGCTCAGGTACTTTCTATTTTTAAATGTTTACTGTTTGTGTGCAGCTCATATTCTAAACAGTAATGCATTAAAAATATTTAAACAAGTGCCCAGCTGTTTCTGTATGTTTAAATATTTTTAATGCATTACTGTTTGATATGTGAGCTGCACTGACTATAATGTGCGTAACAGGGGATATATAGCTTGTCCCATCAAAAAAAACCAAACATTGAACCAGAAGTCGAGAACCCTCCCCCTCCCCGTGGTCATTTTTCCATCACCCCATATCATCATTTTTATTTAGCCCTTTTAGTTGATGTTGTTCATGTGACCAGCCAGCCAGCCATGTTTTCATTTCCTGACCTTAGACTCCCTGGTCACATCAGCCCCAGTGTGATGAATCAGCACAGAATTATAGAAATCCCCACTTCTAGGTCACTTTTAGTTTACCAAAATTGCCCCCCTCCCCGTAATTGTTCCTTATACCCCACCAAATCATGTTTTTGTTAGTAGTAAGCCCCATCTAATTGCCTGCTTAGCTGCCACAGCACTGAAAATTGTCAGGACCCCCCATGGGTAATTTTTCATTTCCCCTCCTGAATCCATGTTTAGCGTTAGTTTTTGCCCCATTTCACCTCAGTGCTCAGCTGCAGTGCATTTTTATTTCAACTACCTGAACATCCTCCCTCCTGACTTCACTGCTGCACCCACTCGGTCACCGAGTCTGCCTCCAGGCTTCTAACACTCAAGGCCTGTAATTTTGCCACTCCTGTCCCAGTGAGTACGTTGGCCCAAATTCCTTTACTGCGGCCTTCCCAGAGATGCCCCCTGCTGCTGAGGCTGTCCGTTACTCCCCTGTCTCCCAGACTGTAGCTCTGCCACATTGAATCTGCCTTTACTGGCACTGAACATACTATGGACAGCAAGCTAGCTGCTCAGCACCTCCGCGGCAGGTCCGGAATGAATCTGCCAAAAGAGTGTGTACATTCAGAGCGCAGCGGCTCTCAGCATCATGTGACTGCCAATCTGCAATCACACGTGATGCAGAGCTGAGGTGGGCCGAGGATCTTTGTGAGCAAGCTGAGCGCTGCTGGCGGAGTCCGAGGCAGGGTTTCATCAGATGACTGACGGCAGGTGCCCTGCCCCGCATGCCATCGTTTTTTTTTTAATTTAAATGCCTGGGAATACATTATCGTGGTGCCGGTCGGAAAAGTTACGGTGACAGAGCAGGGCACCCACAGCCTTGGTTTCAGGAGGCAGATCGACTGTAAGTAAATCTGAGGGGGGGGGTACAGTGACTCGACTCTCTGTACAGAGTCTCTGGCTAAATGAAATGAAAGATTTTGGGATGGGCACAGTCAGCAAGTGGGCGGTGGTGGTGGGGTTCTGAGCACCCAGAAAACTCCCCATAGCTATGCCCATGGCTTGGCACCGAGCCCCCTACTCAGACACTATTTGGTGGCCAAACCAGTGCACAGGAAAACAGTCTTGCCCAGAAAAACAGTTCTCATGAATGAAATTGTGCTCCAAAAGCAGTTCTGTAGTTGTTGCAAGCAACACTTTGGCAGCAGGAGCAGACAAAACAGCAGGCACAGGGACTAGTATTGCAGGGCAGTTCAGATGGAAACACTGCTTTCTTCTTCTAGCCAGCACAAGATTTAAGAATCTCTGCCCCACCCCTTCTAGCTGCTGGTTGGCTGATGGCTCGCTGCTGAGCCCCCTTCTCAAGCACTGTTTGGCAGCCAAACCAGTGCATAGAGAAACAGTCTTGCCCAGAAAAACAGTTCTCATGAATGAAACTGTTCCCCCTCTATTGCTCCTATATGCCTGTCCCATGCACGTTTCAATCCACACATTGTGCTGCCTCCTTCTACTTCCTGGGGTAGGTTATTCCATGCATTCATCTCCCTCTTTGTGAAAAAAAAATTCCTCACATACTTCTTTATCCTGCCCCCCTCCAATGTCATATTGTGCCCCTTCATTCTTGTACAGTTTCTAAATGAAAGATGTCACTCACCTGCACCTTGTTCAAGCCCTTAAGATACCTGAATGTTTCAATCACATCTCCCCATTCCCGCCTCTCCTCCAGTGCATACATATCGAGGTATTTTACTCTCTCCTCATATGTTTTCTGATGCAAGCTCCGCACCATCTTAGTTTCCGTTCTTTGGACCACCTCCACCCTTTCTATGTCCCTGTGAAGATGCAGCCTCCAGAACTATACAATGTACTCCAGATGAGGCCTCACTAGTGTTTTGTACAAGGGAAGCACCATCTTCCTTCTTTTGCTAGTGATCCCCATACCTATGCTCCCAATGTCCCACTGGCCCTCCCCACAGCCTTGTTACATTGTTTAGCCATCTTCAGGTTACCTGAGAGGATTATCCCTAAATCCCTTTCTTCCCTGGTGACTGTTAGCAACTCCTCCATATACTGTAACTCTCCTCAGGGTTTCTGTGGCCCAGGTGCATGATTTTGCACTTTGCATTAAACTTCAGCTGCCACATCCTAAACCATTCTTCCAACTTTCCCAGGTCCCTCCTTATTCTTTCAACCCCTTCTGGAGTGTCTACCCTATTGCATATCTTGGTGTCATCTGCAAATAGGCAATCCTTTCTCTCCAGCCCTTCAGCAATGTCACCAATCAAGACATTAAATAGGACTGGCCCCTGGAATGATCCTTGTGGCACCTGACTGGACACCCCCTTTCCATGAATGTGATCCAATTTACTACCACCCTCTGCTTTCTGTCCCTCAACCAATTTCTAACCCAGTTCTCCATTTTATGGCCCACCCCCAGGCTACCCAACTTGTTAACCAGCCTTCTGTGTGAAATGATGCCAAAGGCCTTGTTGAAATCGAGGTAGGTGACATCCACTGCTCCCCCCAATCCATCTCCTTTATCACCCAGTCAAAAAAGTCCATCAGGTTTGTTTGACATGACCTCATAGCTGTGAATCCATGCTGCCTCAAATCATGTGCCCCACTGCCTTCCAAGTGTTCCACTAGCCTTCATGATCTTGCCTACTACTGAGGTGAAACTGACTGGCCTATAGTTACCCACTTGTTTCCTGCTTCCACTCTTGTTTGTTTGTTTAGATTTGTTGACCCAGTAAGGCCACTGGGCCTGGAAGTCCCTTTTTAAGGGGCAACCTGGGGGGTACAGATGGTAAGCAACTGAGATTGAACTGGATTAAGTAGTTGATAGTATTTTTAGTGAATTAGGGAAATTTGGCCAGGATACTGTGGAAATTCCCCTACTCACAGGTAGGGGAACCTCTGACATCCTGGTCCTTGGCCAAGATGGCGGAGCTCATGGATCCAGGAGGAGGTGGAACAGTGAAGTCTACAGGAATGGAGGAGATGGTGTCTCTTCCCTCTGTCCCTTTACTCCTAGAGGCATTAATGGATGACAGAAATGTGGATATGGAAATCACAGAGCAGGTACCTCTGCCTGCATGTCAAGAGTTGTTGGATTTTAAAGGTGATGACCAAGGCGGCTCCTCTGAGCAAAGAGCCATGGGTGGTTCTAGAATTGTGTCTGCAATGCAAGCAAGGGAGGTGCTGAGTGAGGAGTTACAAACAGAACTGCATTTCAGACTAGAAGCGACTATTTGTGGGTGCCGTTGGCTGAAGAGGTGCACCGAGAGGACGAAGGGAAACTGGGCAGCTTAGCTCGTGACTTTTCCAGACCTGACCTCGAGCTATGCAGGGACAATCTCACTGTCATGCAGAGTCCCATGGATGGAGCATCATGTAAAGATGTATCAGAAGAAATTTCAATGCTACAGACGGGTCTGAAGGATGGAAGAGTACAGGAGGAGTCTGCTACGAAGGACAAGGGAAGTAACACTGTTATTCATGATAATTCTTATGTTGGTGATGTGCAAAATGTGGGGCTTTCAGGAAAGGATGATGGGAGAGTCATAGAAGGCTTGAGTTCTAGCAGATTGAGCTCTCAGAAACTGCTTGGGGCTGAAGCAGGCAGTTTTAGTATGGGAAAAATGGGACTTATACCTGATATCAGGGTAGAACTTCCTAATTATGATGACAAGGTGTTAGTTACAGGGAGGACCGTAACTGAAGCATTGATCTCAGCTGATTGGGTGAAGCAGGCCCCTGACCAACCTTGGGTGTCTCCTGCAAGAACAGAGGAGGATCAGAGGGATCCTTTAGAATTCCCCCTTAGAACTAGTGAACTCTCCAGTGTTATTTCCTATGGTACACAAGAGTCCTTTGATCTTCCCCAGTAGTAACAATAATGCTGGGCAAGGAATATCCTCTGCAGAACACATGGTGATACCTGACATCACAGTTTTTGGAGATGGGTATATGCATTCTGGCCCTGTATCTGGGGTTCAACATTCAAATAGGGAAAACACTAGGGAGTTTGACCCTAGGGGATGACCCTCTTCTAGCAAAATGTATGCAGATTTGTTTCATTCACCTCCAGAACAAGCTAGGGGAAGAAACACAGTTCGTATTAAATATAAGGGTGGCCTAGAGACCTATCCGGACAGGATTTATGTGGGGCGCACACTTTTGAAATATAGCCTAGGATTTTCAGCACAAGAGATTTATGCCTTGACTCACACATATGCTCTAGTGTTGGAGAATTAATCTGAGCTTCAAATGGCCCCCACATAGAATCATACTTGTTCAACTGATTAGCTGTTGTATAAAATATCCTTTCTATTCTATGGGTCCCTATCATATAATTTATCCACATGCCTGTGTTCGGGGGGTGTATTATCTTTCCACCTCTGAAGGATGTACTTATAGGCCATAGTTAAACCAATTCTGATCAGTTTAGCCTTAGCCTCTGGCATTCTTTTTATTGGCCCCCCCCTTGTCCCAATAACATCCAATATTCTTGTTTTTTAAGTGTAAATCCTGTAGATCTAGAGAGCACAAGTAGTATCCTTATCCAAAATAATTTAATTGTGGACAGCTAACCAGCATATGCGCTAAGGTACCGGATTCATAACTGCATCTAGGGTATGCATCTATAATATTAGGGTTAAAAAGGTTTAGCCTGTGCTTTGTAAGGTATACTCTGTTAATCATATTGAAATTAATTTGTTGTAATTTTAGGGATCGTAGGCCTGTCACCTAGACATCTATAGCCATATTCCAACTGCAGTCTGAGATATTATTGTTTTATTTGTCAATTTATTTTTTTGGCTGAACCTTTTATTTATTTTTGGATGGCATCAGCCAGCCATATATATTAGAAATAATTCTCCTTGGACTTGGGAATATAAAAAAGTCCACTATGTCCTACAATTCCTTACCCCCTGTTTTAAGTATATTCATGTTACTATAATCTCTTACCTTCAAGAAGGCATAGAACTGAAGATTAGGTAACTGATATTGGTTTCTAATGGACTTAAAATCTATACATACATTATTTTTAATAAGTTGTCCCATTTCTAGCAGGCCCCTCTTGTACCAATTCTTAAATATTGGATGAGTTAAAGAGGGTGGAAAATATGAATTGCAAAACATAGGCATAAAAATTGTCCCTTTTGGGACTATTTTATTAAGTTTACAAGCAGAGCGCCATATTGAAATTGTTGTACGAGTAGTGCACAGTAATTTTTTGTGAGCCTCATTATTCTGGCCATTAAATAAATGAAGTCTTCCATCTTCATATAAAGAATGTATACAGTCTATTACATTTACAATATCTTGTTTACCTGCTTTGAACCAATTATAAACCACAGCCATATTAGCTGCCAAATAATACATTTTAAAGTTAGGGAGAGACAACCCTCCTGCTGAGTTATGATATAATTTATTCATTTTTAGCCTGTGCTTCTTACCCTTCCATACAATTTTTTTTAGAGTCATTTATATGTTTAAAAAAATTATCTGGCAGTAAGATGGGAATAGTCTGAAATTAAAAAAAAATCAGTTTTGGGAGAACCGCCATCTTAATTGTGTTAACTCTGCCAATTAGTGTAAATGGTAATGACTCCCAGTGCTTTAGCTCCCTATCACTTTTCTCTGTTAATGGCAAAAAATTAAGTTGGTAAAGATTCTTACCCTGATGGTCTATATTGATTCCCAAATATTTAACCATTTTCATCCTTCTAATAGGACATCCCTGTGGAGGCATAATGAAATTACTATGATGGGGACTTTCCATTAATTCTGATTTGGTCCAGTTAATTCTGAACCCTGAGATCTTATCAAAATCATCAAGCACTTGAGTTATGATTGGAAATGTCAGATTCATATTTGGTGTATACAGTCTTGCATTGTCAGCATATAAGCCTATACAGTGCTCTATTTCTCCTATGCTAATGCATTTGTTGTCATTATGCTGATGTATAGCCAAAGCTAATGGTTCAACTGAAAATACAAAAATTAAGGGTGATGGGGGCACCTCTGCCTTGTGCCCCATTGTAAAGGAAAACATGAAGATATAATATTGTTAGTTCTAATTCTCACCACCTAGCCAGAGCACAGCATTGATATCCACCTTATGAAACCAGGGCCAAAGCCAAATCTACACAGAACTTCTATAACTTATTATCATTCAATCTGATCAAAGGTCTTTTCGGCATCAAGCATTAGTACTGATAGAGCTTCATCCTTACAATGGTCAATGATAGTTAATGTAGTTCTTATATTTGCTTTCATTAGCCTGCCTTTAATAAACCCATTTTGGTCTGGTTGGATAATCGAGTGCAATACCTCCTCTTGCCTGGTGGTGAGAACCTTTTTGCCAGAATTTTAGCATCTGAATTAATGTGTGATATAGGTCGATACAAGGTTGTAGACATAGGATCCTTGTCCTTTTTAAGAAAGACCATACTAAGTGATGGTGGCATTTGACCAGTAATAATTATATGATTAAACAGGGTATATAAATGGGGCACCATAATTGATGTTAAGTTGTTAAAGAGATCTATGGGGAAACCATTGGGTCCCAGTGATTTGCCTGCTGACAATTTATTTACCGCATGATTAATTTCTTCCGTTGACATTGGTTGTTCTAATTTAATTTTGTGTTCATGTGAAATTTTATTTATCCTAATGTTTGAAAAAAAAACTCCATCTCCGGCTCCCCCTGCTCCCCTTTACTTTAGATGTGTATAAATCCTGATAATTCCTAAATATCTTGTTAATTTCTTTTGGTGATTCCACGCCATCTCCATTATAATTATTTATTTTATGAATATTTGTTTTTAATTTCTGTGATCGTAGCTGCCAAGCCATAATCTTCTCTTGTTTCTCACCCATTATATAATATATAGATTTAGTATATAGTATCTGTCTTTCCACGTTTTCAGAGGTAATTTTATTATATTGATCTCTTAAAGCTGTCACTTCTTGCAGAATAATCAGGTCATTTGTTATTACATGTATATTTTCTTTTATTTTAATTTGATGCTCTAACTCCATAAGAATCCTCTTTTTTTTTTGATTTCACTTTATGATCTATGATGTAGTGTCCATCCGGACTGTTGCCTTAATTGCATCCTACCATGCGGAAAAAGATGTGGCGTCATAGTGGTTATAGTTAAAATACATTTCAATTTCTTTTTTGAAATATTCTAAATATTGATTATCTTTCAATGGTATAGGATCTAATTTAAATCCTGGGTTTTTAATATTTTCAGAAATGTTTAAGTTTAAACCAACCGGGGCATGGTCAGATATATGGATACTACAGTAATCCACATTAACAACCTTAGACAAAAATGAACTAGGGCCTAGATATTCAAAAGAGTTGAGCCATGCGCAATAGGGTTGTACCTGCTCAAGTCCGAAATTGCGCCATTCTGCGATATTCAGCAGGAGGCAGTTGCTCCCCCTAAATCACGCTGAGCAACAGCGCAATGATAATGAAGGCATGCGCAACTGAAGGGGGAGGAACCATGCATAAATGGCACAGTGTGATATTCAACAACTTGCGCCATGCGCAATAGGGGAACAAGCGGAAGTTGCACCATAGCGGAAATGAGCCAAAATAAAAAGGAGCAAGGGAGAGGCGCAAGAATGCTACAGGGAAGGCACATGAGACAGAACTCTAGACACACAGAAAGGTCAGGAGGGACACACAGGGCAGGCCAGGGAAAGGGCACCCTGAACACAGAGGCACAGGGAAGGTGTGGGGAGCCACAGCCAGTGCAGAAGGGGGAAGTGCCACACAGCACAGAGGCCACCACAGGCAGGTGTTCCCAGTGCAGGGGAAGTAGCAGTGAGGACAGCGGGGGAATACAGTAACAGCTGTCATGGGGGTGAACACAAGACAGGGACATGGCCAGTGCCACCTTCCAGATGGAGGCCATTATGAGGGGGGTGAGAAGGCGGGTGGCAGGGGGGTGTGGCTGTGGAAGGGCCCATCGGCGGTATGCCCCCAACAGGCAGTACCAAGCCCGCACCAGCTTCGAGCTGTACAGTGATACTGAAATTGTGGGCTAGTACTGCCTGAATAGGGCAATTCTGAGGTGGCTCTGTGAGCTGTGCAGTGATGTGATGCAGGCACCCACACGACAGAGCCATGCCATGTCAGTGGAGACTAAAGTGACAGCTTGCATGTGCTTGCTTGCCAAGGGTACCTTCCAGAGACCAACTGGGGACACCACAGGCATAACCCAGTCTACCACATCACACCACCTCACTCAAATTCCTCAGCGCACTGCTGCCACATGCTGCGGAGTACATCCATTTCCCCAGCACACTGGCAGAGCGCACAGCAAACATACAGGAGTTCCACAGGGTAGCACGTATGCCTGGTGTGCTAGGGACAATAGATTGCACCCATGTGGCTATATGCACACCACCTGACCCTGAGGGGGCCACATACATAAATTGCAAGGGCTATGCCAGCATCAACTGCCAGGTGGTGTGCGATTCCAGGGGGGCTCATAATCAATGTCTGTGCCATGCACCCTGAGGGAGCACACGATGCCTTCATCTGGCACCAGTCGGTACTGTGCCACAGATTCAAGCGTGGGAACATCCCCACTGGACATCTACTGGATGAGTATGAAAACCACATGGACTATCATAGGGCCTGGGGGGGCATGGCCAGAGGTGACATGGGTAGTGGCCTACATGGCCCAGGGCAGGGCGATGCTGGTCACTGAACTAACCTCCACCCTCTACACACAGGTGACAGTGGATACCCACTCCATCCCTGGCTGCTCACACCCTACCGGCGGCCCACTACCCCATCACAGCAGCGCTACAATGAGGCACACGCCACCACATGTAATGTCATCGAGCTGGTGTTTGGGATGCTGAAGGCATATTTCCGTTGCCTGGACACCTCCGGTGGTGCCCTACAGTACAGCTCCTCAAAGGCCTGCGGGCTATTCCTGGCCTGTTGCATCCTGCACAACATGGCCAGCGAATGTGGGATAGCCGTACAGTTTGAAAAAGGGGACAGCGATGGGGATGATGAGGACGCCGGTGACAATGGTGATGGGCAGGCCCCCCTTGGGTGACAGGACCCCCGACTGATCCAGCTGGCACATCTGCATCAGGAAACCATCACGGAGGAGCACTTCAGCCAACCCAGGTAAGTCATGGGGCCATGTGCAGCCAACAGTGGCCAAGACACAACCCAAAACATGCATGGACACGTACCAGGGGTGCATGCCATCAAGGGAAGTGGCAGGGCATGGAACCACACACACAACTAGGGATGGGTGAGGGCTAACATGCCACATGGATGGACACACACACACACGCACACACACACACACACACAACGCACCAAACTTGCACAAAGGGCAGGAGGCACACCGACCCAGAATGCCAACCCTAGCCACACACATGTCCACTGACCACCACGCCCACTGCCTGTCCATATGTGTGTGTCAGATGCTGAGCACCATTGCACATTGGTGTACAGTACAATGCAGGCATCATCATGCAAATGCAACTGCGGACAGCAGCCGGGAGGGTGTGCAGGAGGACTGTGTGTCCGCGTGCAGGGCCAGGTACCCACCCGTGCACTGCCCACTGAAAGACACAATGCACACAGGGCAGCACCAGACAGTAGTCACATTGGGAGACAGGTTAGTCACGTGACACAGTGCCCCGGCCGCCATGGATGGATGGGCAGCCCCACTGAGACCCGCCAGCACTGACAGGCTGACCACTGGCCTCATGGGGTGGCACCGATGGTCCCCAAGGGGTTCCACTGCATGACCACGACCATGCTTGTGTAGGGGTCTGCAGCACACTGAACATGCCTGTGCCAGGCGTGCTCAGGATGCCCACAGCTGAACTTGGTGTCAACAGGGAGGGTGTCGCATGACGCCGGAAATGGGGGGGTGGACAGTGCACTGCATGGTGTCCGCGACGCATGGGCACATGACTGTGTGCCCATTGTGGCCATGATGGCACTGAATGACTCTGCATGCCTGTCAATGGCAGCAGTCACATCTTCCCGCAACCGGTCTATCCCTGCCAGGATCAGAGCGGTGTCCCTGCTGTGATACTCCTCTGCCCGCTCCAGAGCTGCACGCAGTGCATCCACCGATGTCGCAAGCCACATCTGCTGCTGAACTGATGCTTGCAGTAGGCGGGTGTGCTTGTTCAAGAGGTCATCTGCCTCCTCGGCATCCTGTCCCTCAGGGTGTGTGCAGCCCTGATGCTCAGCACCCCTTGAGGGTGGGCACTGCACATCAGAACCAGGTCTGGGCATGTCCACAGGTGGTGCACAGATGCCACCGCTGAGCCCTGTACTCCCAAGTCCATTGGCTGACTGCTGATGCTGCCCCACCGGCTGCTGCTCCCCAGGGCTCAGTGATGCTGTCGCAGTGGCTGCAACAGTCCCACTATCCTGAACAAACACCAGTGCTGCCCGACTGGTGCTGACAGGCACAGGCTGGGACTGTGCTGACATGCAGACCTCCATGGCAGGACCACCTAGAGCCATGGCTGCGATGCATCCTGCTGTGTGGCCATCCCGTGGCACACATGTGTCACTGCCCATGACGTTAGCGACATCATCATCGGTGACGGACTCGGCACTGGCCCCAGGCACAGCATGCTGGTATCTGTGGATGCCAGCATGCTGGGACACAGGCAGGGCTTCCTCTGCACCTGTTACAACAACATTAGTGTGGATAGCCAGGCGGCCCCACTCTCGCACTGAGCCACATATACCTGTGGAGGTGGATGGGCTCTCCTCCATCTCCAGCTGACTGTCCTCAGTGGACAGGCCCCCCACCGCTGACCCATGCAAATGCTCAGGATCTGTAAGGGAAAGCAAAGTCGCATTACTGCATGTGACCTACCCTGCCCCCCAAATAGACAGACCATGCAGTGATGGGCCACCACCCATCTGGAAGCCACCAACCGGAACACCATCAATGGCACTACGCTGCATGCTTCCAGCAATCCTCTCCTCTTGTGGGGTCAGGTGTACCACCTCCAGCTGTCCCCCACCTGTTGCAGCTCGTGCTGCCCTGATGGCAGCCACCTTCTCCTTTATCCTCTTCCTGTCCGTGCCCATCTTTTTCTTGTACTCCTGCACGGAGGCTGGTGGCTGCCACGCAGGTTCACAGCACGTGCCACCTCCTCCCATGCAGCAGCACAGGCTTGAGGTGTTCCCTGACATCCGCTGAGAAGTGGCTCCTGATCCAGGTAGGCCTCAAACAGGGATTCGGTCTCAGCCTTGGTAAAGTTCAGCCTCCTCCTCGTCCCACCACTGTGTTCCTCCTCTCCCACAACTTGCTCAGTCATTATTTAGCCTGTAAGAATGGCAGTTGTTACCTGTGACTGTGCAGTCCCATGCATGTCCCTAAATCCACAGTCCACACTCCCAAACAGCATGCAACTCACCAATAGACTGCAGTAACTGACTATGGCCACTGCAGCCCAATGTCGCAATTTTATAGCACAACCCATGCAAATGAGGCAAGGTGCAACTTTAAGTGGATGCAAATTGCAGTGCTGTACCATTGAATGGCTGATTAGATGATTTGCATATGATGGCCCGAATATCGCACTTTTGCGCTTTGCACAATTGTGTTGAACGTACTGAGCCAATGGTGCAGTTCTGTGACATGCATAGTACACACCTCACTGCGCATGCTCGGGTTGCTGACGCAGGCATCTGCCGCGCTGCTGATGTGCTGTGTGCGGTAAAGCAATGCAGGGCACGGCCACCATTGTGCCAGTGGCACTATAGCGATGGTCACCTACATGGCGCTGTGGCACTGGGCCATCATAGGCACACTGGGACAACTGCGTGGTAGGCCACTACTGGTGGTAGCACACAGGCAGCCAATCACACTACATGCATTGGGTTCCAATGGCATTGTGCGTGTCCATGCGCCAGAGACCCTTGACCCTGTGCCTGACCTTTGCCCCCTAGGTGCCATGTGTCAGGCATGGGTGCACCTCTAGCGAGCTGTTCGGTGACAGAGTGATAGGGAATGGCAGTGCTGTAATGCGCAGCATCTGCATGTGGGGAGCCATGCTGCAGAGCACCATATTGGCATATCGAGCAGACAGCATGGGGCACAGGAGGGCTGCTCAGTGGTCTCAAATAGAGCTGGCCAACCTAGTGGCCATTGTGGAGCCACACCATGGGCCACTGTTCAGGGAGGCACCCCTGGACAGGTCCAGGACCCAGGTGTGGGAGAAGGTGGTCACTGCACTCAAGAAGGCCACAGAATGGGGGGAGAAGCACTGAGCAGTGCCACCACAGGTATGGGGACCTGTGGCGGAGGGAGCCGGAGCTGCTAGCCCACCTGCGGGCACGTGCCAGGAGGGGCACGGTACCATGGCCAGGTAGGTGTTATGTCAACACACTTTTATCTTCCATATGGGTATCACAGTTGTATGTGTCCAGCACATGGGGGCGGAACAGTCTGGGATTGGCTGTGGTGGTGTTATCAGGGTGTGGGGTGGGTAGGTCTGGCTGGGTGGGAGGGCACACACTTGGGGGCAGGGGAGGCTTTGCTACGGGATTGTACTGATGTTCCTCTCTCCATGTTTGCACCACAGGCCCGGAGAAATGTCACCTTGCCCATGATCTTCAGCAGCAGGAGGAACAGAGGGAAGCCAGCCGGAGCGAGGGTCCTCACTGCCCAATGGACCGGCTCGATGATGGTGAGTGCCATAACACCATGATTACTATTGCATGCTGTGTAACAGAGTGGGCAGCGGGTCATGGCCACCTTCCATCGACACCACTGCCATGCACACAACTTGTTACAGTCAACACTGTCCAGTGGCAATGCATGTCTGGGAGTGTGTCGATGGTGGTCCATGCATGTACCAGGTACATGGCTGTGCCACTGCCTTTGCACCACGTAGCCATGTCACTAAACGGCCATGGTGGTGCTGTGCGTGACTTGGCCGGTGGGTGGGTGCAGTATTCCACATGGCTGTATGTACCTGGGTGGGCAGGTCATGTGGACGTGATCACTGTGGGTGGTCACACACCATCACATAGGTATGTCCCACAGCCGTATGCCATGCACAGTGGGCGGGCTGTATGGGGCTGTGCATTCACACCTATTGACTGTGCTCCCTTGTCCTAGGTACATGCCATCTCTGGGAGATCAGGGAGGTGCTTCGGGAGATCCTCCAGGTGGCAAGGGCATCACTGGACATCCTCCGCAGGATTGATGACACTGGGGTCCTGTGGAGGCACCGACAGAGGCAGAGCCAGAGTGGGGAGCGGCGCTCCCGCTAGGAGTCCCTCAGCCACTGAAATCCCCTACACCCCCTGGACCCACCCTCACACCCCTCCTTTCCTGTCTCATTTGTCCACCCCTGCCCCTTACCCACCCCCACCTTGTTTGTGGTCCTCACCCCCACCTTGTATATATTTTGTAAATAGTTTTGTAAATAGTTGACTTTTATATGTTTTTTCAATACAGTTATTTTGATATGAGTACTGTGGTGGTCTCTGATTTGCAGCGGACTATAGTTGCTCAGCTGCAGTGGTGTGCATGGCATCAGGGGTGGTGCGGTCATGGGTATGTGTGTGTGTCCATGTGGAGGTGACTATGGTGTGGGGTTAGCTATCAGTCAGTGTCTGTGGTGTGTGTGTGTTGTTCCCTGTGCACTGGATGACTGTGTGCAGTGGTCCATGGTGCGTGCTCTGTGCCCATGGCGCCACTATCAGCCCATCCATGGCCTGTGCAGCTGACACACATGCATGTCTGTGACCTGCACTGTCCACTGGCATGTCAGTGGTGGCAGTCCCTGCAGGGCAGCCACTGTACCCATCACACTGCAGGGTTGCCTCCTGTCACTGGTGTGGTGCATGTCTGCCTCGGGCGACACTGTGGCCTCCACAGTTGTTGTCCCACCTCCATGCTGTGCCTTGTGTGTATTGCAGGGGATGTGCACCACTGTCTGTGACTTGTGCTCCAGGAAATGCTGGTGGCATACGGGTCCACAGTGTCTGCGGAGGGTAGCTGGCACTCCAGTGCTATGGAGGACTGCGGGTTGTGTGTACACAGTTTACATGGGCCCACGCTGGGGGCTTGGTTGCCCCGCCACTGCATCCTTGTGTTGTTGTGCCCTTGGGTATGGGTGGGTGTCTGCCCATGCACTGTGTGGCATCTGGTGTGGTGCATGCTTCCATGCACCACTGTGGGTGTCTCTGCTGGCTGTTGTGGCCAGTGCTGGGTCGGGGTGTGTCATTGGGATACTGTGCAGGGTGCTGTACCACTGGTGGTGGTGTCCGGGGCATGCCCTGTCCCGTGTGGGGTACCTCATGTGCCGACGCATGGTTGGTCTCTCAACAGTACCTCGGGGGTACTGTGCATGGTGGCACTGTGTAAGCCATTGTTGCATTGCTGTGTGCTGCCACTTGCTGATGGGTGCTCGTTGTGGGGCTGCCTTGCATGGTTCTGTGGTGAACAGGGTTGCAGTGTCACAGTGGGGGTGGTGGCATGCATGGGGTTTCCTGCAGTGGTGGTCGCTGCTCCTGGGCAGGGTGTCTAGGGGTCATGGTACAGGGTGTGCTCTGCATTGGGGGGATGGTGTGGCATGGGGTGGTCAGCCCTCTTTGTGTGCCAGTCACAGCTTGCCGGGGGGTGTGATGGGGCACCATGGGCCAGCTGTGGGTTGTTTGATTGTCTCCATGGGCCGGTTGTTATTCCAGCCCTCCCCCAGTTGTGCAGTGCACGGGGTGTGGGGAGACGATGTCTCTTCTGCTGTGTGTTCCTGTGCCCATCTGTGGCATGGGTGGTGGGCCCCTACCTCCCTGGTTGTGCAGTTGCATTGCTCTGCTGCTGGGGGGCATCCCTGGTTGCGCTATGGCACCTCTGGACTGCTCAGCTGCACATCCCTTGTTGCGCTATGGCGCATCAGATCTGCTCAGCTTCCCCTCTCCAGTTGCACTATGGCGCAGGTGGTGCAATATTCAGTCGTTGACTTTAGGCGCAGTTTGGCCTGCTCCATGTTTGAATATCATGCCTCTTGCATATGGGCGCAATGGACTTGCCCTTGCTCCTGCTATTGCACACTTTTGGGGCGCAGTTTGAATATCTGGGCCTAGGTATCAAAAATATTTCTAATCTGGAGTAGTTTTGATAAATGGGTAAAAAGAAAGAGACTTTCTTATCATCTGGGTGGTGATATCACCAGACATCCACCAAATTGTACTCTTCCATATACTGTATGACTTTCTTTGCTGAAGAGGAAGTGGAATCACAGAATACTGAAGATTTATCCAGTGATGGATTTAAGATGATAGTCCAATCACCTGCCAAAATACATGAAGCAATATTCAAAAAAAGATCATCAAAAAATTATGGAGAGTTTTCATTTGGGACGTACAGATTAATCATGGTTATTTTCTGATTCAGCAGTTGTATCTCTGCTATAACGCATCTACTCTCTTTATCGATTATCGAATTATTAATCTTTACATTCAGGCTTCTATGGAAGAAAATTGAGACCCCTCTGGTGTTATTAGCATAGGGTACATTCAGCCCTGGTCCCCACATCTTAGTATAATAGGCAAAATCTTGTGGTAATAGATGAGTCTCCTGTAACAAAATACAGTTGATCCTGTGTTCATCAGCATATTTAAAAATGCTTCTCCCTTTTACCCAATCCTTAATGCCTTTAACACTCCAAGATAAACATCTTAAATCACTGACCTCCGGCATTTTTAACTTTTTCTAATTTTAAAGGATCCATCCTTTTCTGTATTTCTAGCCAGAGACAAACAATAATCTTAATTCTCTCTATATATTGTACGAACTATATGCTTTCTAAATTTAGCAGTTTTTTTTGATAATTAACCCCTCTCCCCCTCTCTAAATAAATTTTTTTTTTATTTATACTTTTGGTCCTTTACCCTGCCGTCAGGATCCACTCTAGTCATGGACCCCCCTGCCTCCACCTCCAGATATGCACCTGCACTCACTCAGTTATCCCTGGCTTCTCCACCAGAGAGTGGGGTTGCGGCACTGACCCCCTATATCGGGCCGCAATACATTTTGACTGGTCGGGGAGCTGGCTTCGGTGGCTGATTTTGAGGCACTGTGGGTAGAGCTTCATCGAGATGACCAGGTTAGGTTATTTTTTTTTCCTGTATCAGGGCGAGAACGTGCAATGACAGCCAGCGTCCCCCCCCCACACTGATGTCTTGTGAGTGTTGGCACGGTGAGGTACCCCCAGCCTCTGCTAGGTGCCGCTTATGCACTGAACACTACCCTCCCCTCCACTCCCTCCTGGAGAAGGAGAGCAGTCCTAGGGATGCTCGATCCTTCTCCCCCCCTGGCCAGCCCTCTGATGACCCAGGTCCATTCCCGAACCCAGGTCGCCAGTGGAAATCCAACCACTGTGCCGAGGGGCCAGCTTTCCTCTTAATCCAATTATAAGATGGCTTCAAATCCCCATAATGCTGGGGGGAAAATACCAGAACAGTGTATAAATTGAGAAGAACAGTAATACCCCACATAATGCACCCTCCCTTTTCCTCAACATTAGCTCTGAGAGGTTTGGCCTTTGGCTTGCCATGCCCCACCCCCCCTTTTCATTTTTTTATTTTCCTTATTAAACCACATCATATCCATAAATCAACACTTAAATTCAAAAGAATCCACTTTTAATGGGCTAGCTACATCATTATCTAGAGGGAGAGAGGAGAAGATAGAGAGAGGCCCTCTTCCCTCTTATTCCCACTCCCCCCCAAGCCTCTTTATATCATTTCAAACTTCTTTTTATTTCACATTTTAGCTGTACTACTTGGCTAAAATAAATGAATTGATTCAAGTGTCTGGACCCCTGATTAATTTTTCCACTGCTGCTGGGTCACTGTACTCATGCCACTTGCCATTTAAAAAGAATTTCAGCTGAGCTGGATGCAAAAAAAGAACTTAATTCCTCATTCTTTGAGCAGTGTTTTTTACTTTGTTAAAAGATTTCCAAGTCTGTATCATCTCCATTGATAAGTCAGGAAAGGCAGATCATTCTCAATTATCACATACTAGCTCTTTATTAATTACGGCATGTTTTAGGATAAGTTCTCTGTCTCTATAATAGTGTGGTTTGATAAATACAGGTCTCAAATATGTCAACTGGCCTCCTGAAGAACTTGAGTTACCACCCCCTCCATGAAGGGCTCGATCCAAATGATTTTTTGTTCTGGATATTGTAAATCCAGTGCTTTAGATACAATTTTCTCGAAGTAAGGCAGCGGATCTCCTGTACCCTCTGAGCCTTCTCGTATGCCAAAAATTTCAGTTTATTTCTATGAGAGCAATCTTCCAGATTATTAATTTTAACCTTAAGATCTTGAAGTTGATTTTTAACAGTAGATAAGTCCATTTTCATAGGCCCAGTTTGATCTTCCAATCTACTAATTCTGTTTTCTGCTTTAGTCGTGCGTATAGTTATCTCTGACAGTATTTTGTCAAAAACTGAAATAGCAACGTTGATCTCTGATAGTGCATTTGATATTGGAGCAAGGCCTGCCTGAATTTCATTGTGAATTTCAGTTTTTATTAAACATGCCAGGGTTTGATAATCAAAGCCGCCATTCCCCCATTAATCAATAGGTAAGCCCCAGTTCTGTCCGCTCTCCCCAGCGGTAGAAGGAACTTCCCTACTATGTTTTATAAGTGATGATGAACCCCCCACCACATTTGCTTCAGATACATTGCTGCATGGTAGATTTTTACCAGTGTCAATATGCTCAATGGAGGGTGCACTCATATGTTGTGTCATCATAATGTTGCCGCTGAATATGACATTTTGTTGTGGCACATCTTCCCCATTCTTCCATCATTGCTCACTGTCTGCTGTGAGGCCTTGTCTTCTCCCCTTGGTGCCTCTGGCATCTCATGGTTTGGTATCTGCTGCATCCTGAACTCCTCCAATGAAGTTGTCTGGACCTCTGGTGCCTTTGCACCTGTCTCACCGATCTCCACCTCATCTACTGTTAGGAAATTGGTGTCTTCTGCATCGGGTTTATTGCTTCCGATAATCACAGCCTGAATACCCTAGGCAATTGCAGCAGTAACCTTCTCTCCTTTCCTAGTGTTTCCATTTGGAGCATCCTGAATGGGGAATAACAATGGCTCAATGGCTGTGTTAAAGGTAAAAACAACATTTAAAGTCTGCTGCTTCTGAGTTTGAGCTCTGGTATGGTTTTTAGCTGGAGATAGCTCTAAATTTGTTTCTGATCCCTCTATAGCAAGCAAGGCAGACTCTATTCTTTTTTTTCCTGTGGGCCATAAGTGGTTCTTCTGAAGTCAGTGTCAACTGCCAATTTGTTTCAAACAAAGAATACTTGTAAGTCCATTATTTTTAGCAAGCCATTTCACTGTTTCTTCTCCAGCTTGGAGAATTGCGGTTGACTTTTACCTCTGATCTGGGTCTTTATCTCAGAATTTCCTGCATAGGGAGCTGGTGGCATTCAAGCCAAAACTCTCATGGAGCCAACTTGGTCTGCATGCTCTACCCCCAAACAAAATCTCTACACCTCTCTGAAAGACTTGACCCACAGGGGTCCCTGCTAGCAACGGTCTCCACCACTTACTTTGGCACTGCTGTTATTTCACTCACTAGGGTGAGAAAACGAGCAGAGGTCCTTCACCCAGACTCAGAACAGGCTGGCAGGCACCTCTACACTGAGAACTCCCTCCTCACAGAGCTCCTACACTGCTCTTACTGTTCTATCATCTGAACAGTCTAAAGCTATCCCCAGGCAGCTGATTCCAAAGTGTCTCAGGCTGCTGGGAGGGTTCTAAATGACATAATCCATTCTCTCCTTAGGCTAGCTGAGTAAACAATGATGTCATGTTGTAAGAAGTTTTTAACAACTCCCTACAGACTGCCCAGAAACCTTTCTATGTCTGACACTGATAGGATTCTAGTAACCCCAGGGGACTAAGTGGTTACACGTGTGGTCTGTGTCCTCCCACACCTGGTCAACATTCTGTCAGACCTGTAGACATAAAAGGGAAAATGGGTCAGTATGAAGAATAAAAATAGTGGTCAGCTATGTCAGTTGAGAAGGACCTGTGGAGGTTAAAAAAAGGGGGATGAGGCTAGTCAGTTGCAGGGCTGAAGCTTGGAAGCCTGAATGAGTGGGACTCTAGGGGACAGGGTGGAGCAAAAAAAAAATAAGGACTAGGCCATCTGGACAAGTACAACTGTGCTCAAATTCTGAAGAGAGGCTACGTGCAAAAAGCAGTGGATTTTTACCTTAGTGCATGCAGAGCTCATGCTAAAGCCTGACGTTATGTCATGGATGTGGGTGAATGGAAAACAAATGGTCAGGTGGCTGAGGAAATAAAGAAAAGACAGACATCTGTCCAAATCTTATTTACCCAGGAAAATTCAGTTAAGAGTTGCAGCACCTCATTTTCAATTTGATCCTGCTTCTACACATTTCCATAGCTGGGCAAATGGGTGCACTGGGAGGTTACATAGAAAGACAGAAGTTGTCAACAGATAAGGACCTCCTGGCTCACCCAGTTGCCCTATTGTCACTACCTATAGTGAACTACAGACCCCACTAGGTCTCTGGTCTTCACTCCCTTCCTTATTTCTAAGGCCCTTTGTGTCTATCCCATGTGTTTTTGAATACTGTAACCATTCTAGACCCCACCATCTCTGCTGGGAGGCTGTTCCATGCATCCACCACTCTCTCCATGAAGAAGTACTTCTTCACATTGCCTCTGAGCCTCTCCCCTTCCATCTTCATTGTGTGACCCATTGTCGCTAAGCATAATTTTCTTTGGAAAAGGCTAACTTTTTTTATCTTTTTTTTTCCTGTGAGGTATTTACATGTCTCTATCATATACCTCCTTTCCCATCTTCCCTCCAGGGAGTACACATTTAAATTCATAAGCCTTTCCCTATAGTGCTTTTGATGCAGGCCTTGCACTGTTTTGGTTACCTTTCTTTGTACTGCCTCCACCCTATCTATGTCCCTGCAGAGATGGGTCCTCCAGAACTGGACACAGTACTTAAGGTGTGGTCTCACCAGTGATCTATTCAGTGGTATTATTAGCTCCCTCTTTCTGCTGGTGATTCCCCTGCCGATGCATCCCAGCATCCTGCGTGCCTTCCCCACTGCCTTGTCACACTGTTTAGCTACCTTCAGGTCATCAGAAATTATTTCCCCCAGATCCCTTTCCTGCTTTGCGACTGTTAATACCTCTCCTCCCAGCTTGGTATGTTGCCCCCAGGTTTCTGTGCCCCATGTGCATGATTTTGCACTTTTCAGTGTTGAAACCCAGCTGCCAAACCCATGACCGTTCTTCCAGCTTTTTTAGATCATCCCTCACTCTTTCTACCTCCTACCTCCACTCAGTGCACCCACTCTTTTATAGAGTTTTGTGTCATCTTCGAACAGGCATACATTCCTTTCCAGTCCTTCTGTAATGTCACTAATAATTACATTGAAGCGGGCCGAGCCTAGTATTGAACCTTGTGGCACCCCACTAGCACTTCACCTGAACTTTAATAAACATCTTTACTATAATTTTAAGGTGCACAAAAGAAAAATCTGAGTGCTTACTTACCTTTTAAAAGCTCTTTCATCGAGGAGTTGGTTACTTGATCCCTTCTATTTTCTTATCTACAGTCTGCCCCATGCTCAGATGTTTTGTGGCTTTTGTTAGTTGAAACTTGGCTTTGATTTGTATCAAAACCCAATTGAAAGTAGGGAAACTAACACTATCAAAAAGTCACACCATAGAACTAAACTGAGTGTGCCCCATGCTCTCCCTATACAGACATCACAAAATGTCTGAGAGCAGATACAGAGCCCGTGATAAGGAAATAGATGGGATCCAGCAGCCAACCCCTTGGGGGAAAATTATACTCCTGTCCCTTCCAAAAGGGGCATCCAGTGCTCCAGATAAGATGGAAACTGGCCTATTTTACTCTAACAATATTAGGAAATAGTCTTCCATTTTTATTTTAAACTCTTACCAATCCTTATCCCAATACATGGAAATGCTCCACACCCCATGGAATAGTGCTTCATAACATCACTGATGACTTAAAAGGTACAGATCTTCCCCAGATTTAAAGCACTTACACACAACCAAATTTTGTTTTACTCACCAAGTTTGAAAGTGATGAGTAAATGACTCTTACATCCCTCACCCATGACACCTCTCCCCCATGCCAAACTGGCCCCTGTCACTCTCCTCTACAGCACTTACCCCCTTACCAACTAGCTCCCTTCATAGTAAGCACTTAGACAACCCCACATTACCCAGTCCTGCCCTTCAGGATTCAAGTAGCCCTCGTCCCTTAGCCGGAGCCTTGACTCTGTCACGCCCCCCCCCCTTTTACTAGCTAAGTACCCTGCTGGTGTGCTTACTACCTACACTCCCCTTATCTGTTACCTGAAAAGTCACACTGTTAGTTACACTGTTTACACTCCCCTTGTGGTTACCCGATAATCTCCTGCCTCCTCATGCCTCCACAGAACCTTGTGGTTGACATGTCCGCCTTACCGTTTTCTTGCTTAATACCATTGTCTTCTCCACCATTTAATACAAGCTAAATTTGTGTCATGTTTCTATCTCTGATTGTATCATGTCTCCATATTGTACTCTGGCTCCACCTGTGACGTGGGCCTGTGTGTTACCTTGACAATGTACCATGTTTGCTGTTTTCGTAATATGCTGTATCGTAATTTTTTCTTCTGTATTGTAACCTCCCGGGTCACACCTGAAAATAGGCACTTGTTGTCTAGTGTGCTTACCTGGTTAACGAAAGCAAATAAAAAATAAATAAAATAAAAATATTACCTGGAGCACTGGGGGCATCATTAAAAAAAAAATACAGCCATGAGCTTCATTAAGGAAAGGGGATGCCCCTGTTTTTATTTTTAATTTTTTGAGCACTGAGAGAGGTTCTTTTTAAAGGGTCCTAAATCATAATTAAATCTGATTTTGTCAAGCAGTGTTATTGAACTGCTAAGTTACTAAGATGAGTGATTAGGATAGCTTTCTGTTTTTTATAAACCGATTTCAGCGGGCTCCATATTCCCAAGAAGTCATCCCATTGTCCCATTGAACATTAAAGAGCCACTGACATGGTCCAGGCATGTAACTCATACCAAGGAGTTGCCTGCCCGATGAGTTAATTTAGCCCATGTTTGATTTTTTTTCTTAAGTGGTTAAAAGTATTGGAACAGAAGTTATGGGTGGGACATTAAAGCAGTACTTGTAATCACTCACAGAATAACTTCAAAAATTGGTTGCATTAACTCCTCAGGTAGGCAACTCCTTGGTATGATTTACCACAACCCTAAACCATCTTGTCAATCAGCACCACCCCCTGTGAAGTGCAGAATGCACATAAATAAAAATAAATAGCACATTGAAATGGGAAGACAAAGCTTGGATTTAGGCTGTTTAACAAAAAAACAAACAAACAGAAGAACTGTCTTGTGGCTTATCTTAGTAACAAGGCAGTAAAAGAGACCCCAATGTCATTGAGACAAGCTTGAAATAATGTAATATTTAGACACAATTAAGTTTATATTTTGTAGTTCTTTCTGAAATTCCAACCATTTTTCTCTAATCATGAGGGCATTTACAGGAAATCAAGATATCTAGCAATCATTTCTTCTCTGTCTGCTTGTCTACACCTGACATCACAGTTCTGTTTAAAACATAATAATCTATTGCAGTGGAGGTAAATATGATGTCATAAACAGGGGAACTATGATGTAACAGGTGTACAAGCAGCCACAGCAAATGATGTGTATGGTACTTTTTCTATAATCTACTTATCTCCTGGTCTACCCAGCTGCCCTCTTCTGAATGACCCCCCCCCCAAGTCCCATCACCTGGCTTCTCCAGGGCTTACCTTATTCCAACATCCGCTTCTACAAGACTGTGGTGGTGCCTGGTCATGGGTGCTGGGCCTGTATCCTGCTGCCTTGGATGTTTTTCCTCCTGGTTTTCACCCTGGGCCCATGAACCTGCAATGGATGTGATTTGTGAGCTCAGCTTCTGTGGAGACATCCCCGGCATCCTAAACATGCTTTCCCCTTCCCAACATAGTGGCTTCACATGTGCTGCCACCCAACCACTGCTGGATGACAGTCAAGTAGGGGACCACACTAGCCCTTCCTTCCTGAGGAAGAAGAGCTGTCCTAGGGGTGCTCAATCCTTCTTCTCTCCACTGGCCCCTGAGAAACCCAAGGCCAGTACCAACCCCGGGTTGCCAGTGTGACAGGAATGATTTTTTTTTTTTTTACTATTTACACCCCAACTCTGCCATGTGCCGTCTTCATCAAGTGCCCCCAACTCTGTCACATCACATCTCCAGGACTTTGCTTATCCTGCAGATGCCCCATAGTGAGACAAACTCTGTGATCAGTTGAAACAGCCTTGACAGTAGGCAAGGGTCCTGCGGGATACTAGCATTATTCTGCTGCCCTGATTGCTCTTTTCTACCATTTCTACTCCCTCCCTTCAGAGTCAGTGGTGTCAACATGCACATGCATGCATGTATGCAACAGGTGTGCACATGTGCAAGCTGACACACTCCCCATTCTAACTTGGTGGACACTATGATGTCTCCTGCACTACTGCAGGGGACATTTGTACATAGGCAAAGGCAGCCACCCTGTCATCCAGCCAGCTCCTCACCACCCAGGCTAAATTCCAAATCCAGGTCACTAGCACCGTGAGCAGTAGCACTACTGCTGCGCCGATGGGTCAGCTAATCCAAACCAGCTTCTAGCTGTAGAACTCCAATCTGCTTCTTGATGGTTCCTACTTATAACTCAGAAAACATACAGTAGTAGATTCTGGAGTGAACCTCGTAGGCTGGCACTTGGATGACTTGTTGTGAGGGATAATGCTAATGGCTGCATCTCCAAGCAGGGGATGGTTTGGTGTACATTCTGTAGCCACAGTGACCCCCAGCAGTGGGCAATGGAGCTCGGTACTCCAGTAATAGGAGTGCATTATGTGTAAGAGATGCTGCTAAATGTAATGCAACTCAACATGAAAGGGTCTGGTGTACATTCTGCAGCCACAGTAACCCCTAGCAGTGGGCCACTGAGCTTGCTACTCCATTAATAGGATAGCAGCTTGTGCAACAGATGCCACCAATTGCAATGTGTTCCAGTAGGGTAAGGGCTGGTGGTGTATTTCACAGCTGTTGTGACCCACTTCAGTGGGCCAGAGAGTTTGGACTTCCATTAGGAGGATAGCAGGAAGTGCAAGAGCTGGCTCCAATGGGTCTTGAAAGCCTTAGCTCAGTTGGTAAAAGGGCTCTGATGCAGAAACAGGGAAAATTGAAGAGCTCTGACTGCCTTCAGAATGACAACCACTGGCACAGCCCAACTTCCCTACATGGATCTACACTGACCGTGATGAGGGATGACAGGGTTGTTGATTGCCATGGGTAGATGGGGTGGGGTGGCAGGGGTCAGCATGGGGCAAATGAATAACAGATTAAAAAATAAGCATGTGTGTGGTACGGGGCACTTTGGGGCAGACTACAAGTGTAAAAGAAGGCAGTCATTGTTAAGTGCTTAATTTGTTAAAGTAGCAGTACTACGAAAAAAAAAATTGCGCTTTTTTGACAGTGTATTCCCTGTGCCCTGCTAATCATATACCTAGTACTCTTTCTCCCCGGCATTGTACTATCGCCGAGTAATTTGCTTGGTTATTCTCTGCTTTTGTTTACATTTCTGCCAGTAAGCACGTTGCACTAGAACCCCCTCTGCTGCCAACTGCACATGTGAATGACTTGCAGGGACATCGGGAATGGTTAGCAGAGGGACCCTCTGCTGTTGTCAAAAGATGTGATGCGACCTGAAGAAAAAGCGCAGCTGAAATTAATCAGCTGCCATATTTGTTGTAGCACTACAACACTTCAAATAAATTGCAAATATCTAAAAAACTAAAGACGACTGGAAAAAATATTTATAAATATGGAAACTGGAACTTTGGGCGCATGCTTACAGCTGAAAAACAGAATTTTGATTGCTCACTTCCTGATTTCATAGTACTACTGCTTTAAGGTCTTGTGGAGGGAGCTTGAGTTACTAGTAGAGAGGACTGCAGGTTTTCTGCCTTTTTGCATTATTTAAAAAAAGACTTATTAACTCTGCACAGCTTCACATTCCCAGTTCATTAAGTTACCCCCACACCATCATGCATCGGATACTTACACGGTATAGATCTCTCTGTCTCTCTCTCTCTTTCTGTCTATATGGATAGCCCAACTGAGATGCAGTTTCTCATTTCTAGTGGGGTCCTGCTTCTACACATTTCCACAGCTGGGTGGACTGCAGCACTGGGAGGTTAAGAAAGCTGCCTAAAATTACAGTGAGAATTTGGCTCTAGCTGGCCAGTTGGACCTGAGATCTCCTGGTTCCCATGTCAGTGTTCAACCCACTAGACCATACTGCCTTACAGCCTCCTAATTCTCTCTTACCACACTGCCTCAGAATTCTTAATGGTTAGAGCACAAGCTTGGGTACCAGTAGCTAAGTTTAAAGTGATGCACATTGGAAAGAGGAACTCAAGAGTGCAATATGAAATGGATGCAACAGTGCTTGAAAGCACCATGCAGGAAAAAGGCCTAGGGGTCATGATACAGGTCAGCCTAAAAATAATACACTGTATTGGAGCAGTGGGCAGGTAAAAAGGATGCTGAGGTGATTCTCCCATTTGTACTGGTTACTAGTGTGACCACAGCTGGAATACTGCACAAGGTACTGAAATCCGCACATGAGGAGAGACAGTGCCAAAGTGAAAACAGTACAGTGCTGGGCAACCAAGATAGTCTATGAAGTAGGGAGAAAGACATTCAAGAAGAGGCTACAAGACATGAACATATACACCATTGAGAAAAGGAAGGAAAGGGGTGACATGATTGAGACATGCAAGTACTTGCACAGGACAAATAGGGTGGATGCCAAGTAATTTCTCTCCTTGAGTTCAACTACAGGTATAAGAGGTAACTCAAACTCACTTGGGGGGGTCACATATGGAGTGGTGGGCAGTGAACAAGTTACTGAAGGAAGTGGTATGGGTCAGATCAGTAAACAGTCTCAAGCAGGTGTAGGACAGGGGCAGGCATATGGGGTTAGTTAGAAAAGGGGTCCAGAACAAAGGGGAGGGATGGCCACTACAGCCACTGCAGAGTAACGAGGTAGGGTGGGCAAACAGGATGGACTGGCAGGCCTTTTGCTATCATCATCTATGTATCTATGGTTCAAAACTTGCTAAAGCCAAATACTCATTGCTTGAACAATGCTCCAATCCACCCAGCTATGGGAATAAGTCAAAACAGAGACCCTCTGAAAGAAATGATATATTGCTGTGAAGCAGGGTTAGTGTACGTAAAAACATGTGAAATAGAAAAAATATTTAACATTCATTTACAAAGGATAAGTTTCTTACCTTGCCAGTCAAACCCAATGAACTAATCCTAGAAGTTGATCCTAAGGAATGGCTAAAAATAACAAGCATTTGTCAATGCCGAATGTTGTCGCACTGGCATTGGCAGTGCCAGAGCTAGAGATGCATAATAGGAATGGCAGTGAAGTACTGATGTGATGCCAACCCCACCCCCACCCTGTAGAGAGTGAGAGACTTTGGAGTGTGCCTTTGGGTCATCAGCTATAACGCTCATGCCATTGTACCTCACCCTACCCTGTAGACACTGACAAGTGTTGTGGTGTGCTTTGGGGTCTTTGGACATTATATTTACCCCATTCCATAAGGAAATACATGGACGTGGGTGCACTATAGGAGCATGGGGTAAACTTTGTGGCCAAACAGTGCAAGGCACATCATGATGCCTGTCAGTGGCTGCAGGGTGGGGGCAGGGGGTGGAATGGCATTAGCATTACATCCAATGTTCCCAAGTTACACCCCTGACACCTGTCAGCCTGTACTGGTTGGGGTGCTAAAGTTGGAAACCTTAACACTGTAGGCGCATGGTGGTAGTTTCACTCCACATTTTCAACATGGGCTTCTTGTCAGACCAAAAAGTGGCACAATCACTTTGTTAGCTGAAAGGTGGTTTTGCACAGCGACTGTAGCATTTGGCAACAGAGGGACGAAAACACATTTTTGGGCAGGATGTGGAGAAAGACAACTGTATTGTTCATGAAGAGTCATAAAAAAATTGAAACGTTGAAAATCTGGAGTGACAATATGAAATATTGGCGAAGCAATGAGCATGCATACAAACTGCGCAACACAAGTCCGTAACCCAATTATCATTTGCAGTTTGGTAGCCACATTTGTAACATAGGCATTTTGGGACCTCCCCTTATGAACAGTGGTTCTGCAATTTTGTTAATCTGTCCCAAAAATTGATTTCCCACAGTGACCACGCCATTGTGCACCACAGGTGCGGAAACACGTTTTCAGCGGGATGTGAACAATGACAGCTGCAGTGTTCATAAGGAAGTGTGCAAAAATGCCAGTGTTGAAAATCTGGCATGGAAATATTGCAAATTTGCAAAGCTATAAGGGTGCATGGAAACTGCGCAATGCACACTTGAAACATAGTCATTTTATGGACTGTTGGCATCAAATTTTCAACATAGGCATTTTAGGACCTCTGCTCATGAACAGTGTCACCATCATTTCCTCAAATTGTCCAGAAACATGATTTCGCAAAGCGACTGCGCTATTCTGTGCCAGACGTGCGAAAACACATTTTGGGCAGGATATGTAAAATGACAGCTGTACTGTTCATCAGGAGGTGTGGAAAAATGCTAATTTTGAAAATCTAGTGTGAAAATATTATAAATTCATGACATTTCGAGCATGTGTAGAAACAGCACAATGCACACCCGTAAAACAGCCATTTTTGGGAGTTTTGTCACAAAATTTGCAACATAGGCTTTTTGAGATCCCCCCTCATGAATAGTGGCACTGTTGTATCATTACTTGGTCCTGAAAGATGATTCCATGCAGTGACCACGAAATCACCTTCTGGGACCGAATAACGCCATGACAGTGCTACAAATCATGAGGAGGGGTTCCAAAAACTCCATGTTGAAAATATGGTGCCAAAATTCCAAAAAATGCCTGAGATATGCATCAAAGTTGAAAAGAACCTATTTAAACCATTATAGAGCTTATCAGCATTTCCTCAGTTCGTGGTCGGCTTTGAAGTGTGCAGACATGTTCCCATTCCACCAAAGATCGTCACACCAGACTCTGGAGGTCAGTATGGGGTGGGGGGAGGCAGGGTGCGCAGTGGGTGGGCGTGGGTTGTGGGAGGGGGCCAGGGAGACTGCCAAGGGATCGTTTCCATTTTTTACAGGGAACAAAAAAAACAGAAAAAAGCATTGCGTGACTGCTTTTATATTCACAGGGGCATGCGGGGGTGGGCTCCCAGTGTGCCAACAGAGTCTTTTTTTGGGGCAGCTGTAGCCAACAGGGGATTGGGCACCAGCATTGGCACACAATAAAAGGGGGGATTACTTTATGCAGATGGGGATTGGGCACCCCCATCAGCACACAAGGAAAGCGGGGGGGCAAGAGCCAAGGGGGATTGGGCACCACCTCGGCATATAACAAATGGGGAGTTCTTTATGCTGATGGGGAGTGGGCTCCCCTCATTGGCACATACATTGGGAGCAGGTTAAGGTGACAGGGGGATTGGACACCCTCGAAGTCAGCAGTTTGGTGGACAGTGTGCCGCCATGTTTCAACGGCCAGGGAAGCAAATCTGGAGGTCCACTGCATGTGATGAGCTTTGCTCGCATTGCAGCAGACTTTTCCTTAGATGTGCTCGCCACATTATGTACGCATGTTGTGGCGCCGACATGCAGGCTGATTGGGGAATGAGTGACGCACCTACTGATGCGTGCCCTGCATTCACCCAACAGTGACCGTACCGCCAAATCTGCACTACCACAAGATGTTGGCTGCATAAGTGGGCCAACATAAAAATAATAAATTAGAGGACACAAAGGACCAAGGGGGACCTAAACTACATGTAAATAATATATACAAATACATATACATATCTGATCGGTATGATTTATGTTGTCTTACAAGACCTGCAAAATAAGATATATAATAAATAAAGCTTTTTGTGGAAGTTTAGAAAAGCCAGCAGATGGACTGGTGGTGCAGAGGGTACCACAGTGCATTGCAATCTGGGAGATCTGCTAGGATTCAAGTCAGGATAACTTTAGGGAGAAGAAAATAATAGGAGAAAGTAATGTTGCAATGCAAAAGCTGTTTATTTGCAGTGGCCATCCATAACTGTGTGCCCTAGGGCACTTTGAAGCAGGCTGCAAAAGTATTTAATCTTGGAAAGAAACACTGAAAATGAAAAAAAATATATTATCTAGTAAATTCTAACATCTGAAGCATCTTATTTATGAAAGTGAATGTTGAAGTGCAGAGTTGCTCTTTAAAACGAACAGGACACAAGTTATGAACCAGTGAATAATAATAAAATTAGACTGCAACCAAAAATGTATATTGCAGGCTGAACATACAGTATGTGGCAAAATGCATACACTTAAGCAAGCAAACACAAATGACCAACAAAACAGTACAACTAAAAGAGATTTTTCTATAGTACTTTCATTGATCAGAAATTGTACTTCAGTTGGATTTTTCAAAATTCAAACTGGGCACTTCACCTTTTATAGAAATAGCCACATGAAGTATACATTTAAAGCATGCTTTTCAGAGACATGAAAAATTACACCAAACAAACACAGGCAGAAATTCCTCCACAATCAGCAAAACAATAGAAAAATACCTGGATCCCATCCCTTTTATACTATTTAAAGTAATGTATTTACACATGCAAATGTTTTAATAAAATCAAATACAAAAAGCACAGCCCTACACTCACGCCTCACACACATGCACATATTCAAACACTCCAGCAGTTATGAAATACACACTGTAAAAAACTTTAAGCATTCAAGATGAGAGACTCTACATAACAGATTCAGTTTGAGAAGAATTTTTTAACATACCTACAGCTTGTGAATCCAAGCTAATCCATATACTGTCCTAGCCCTCAGAATTCAAAACACAGAGGAAGTTCAACATCTTGAAAATGCCCCAAAGGATTTTGGGAGATCACATGTCTCTTGGGAAGTGCCACCCCCCCCCCCACATACACACACAAAGGATTTTGGGAGTTGTAGTTTTATTATAAGCAGATATTTAAAGTAACAGAAAAATACTAACAGGTTAATTTAAAAAACTGCTCTATACATTACAGAAAATAAAAGTGTGTGTCTGGGGGGGGGCAAAGGAGCAACATAGGAGTGCTCTCAGAGAACACACTTTTTTTCCCCTTTTATTTATACAGTATAGACAAACTGAGGCATTTTTGGTTTCTCATAGGGGAAACTGGAAGAGACAGCTGTGGTCTTCCGTTATGATTCAGTGCATATTCAAAAAATTGTACTTTCAAGTGCATTATGGGCAGACTGGGTGGGACAAGCGGTCCTTATCTGCCATCAAAGTCTATGTTTTTATTACATATCTACTCCTAATCTTCATTTATTAATAATTTAGTCTTAAATAGTTTATTGAATACTTCTTAGAATGTAGTATTCTTAAAGGCTGTATTATTCTATTGATTACTAAAAATAATTAAAAATGACTATAATTAGTCTTTAAAGACAAATTAATAAATTTAATACTAAATTTAGTATTTGACTTTGGTGAGGGAAGCTAATGTCTGGCCAGATGTGTTGAAATAAAGGTAAAAATAGGTAAGCATGAGGAACTTTTAGTACTGTGGGTAGAAATAGGGAGCAGAGAGATACATAGGGTTAAATACAACATAGGAGTAAAGAAAGTTAAGATTTAGTGGAAAAGAAAGAATTAAAGAGCAACTCTCTATTATAATAAAAAGCTTAAAAACATTACATTTACTCCAATTGCGCTTTAACTTTATTGTTTTCCAGTTATTTGTTAGTTTTTACTTTGCAATGCTGTTGGTCTAAATATAAATGCAGCACTTATTTCAGTAAGTCTTTCAAAATTGTATCTGACTCTCCCCTGCTAACCACACAACTGTTGCTTGTGACATCACAATCTGTCATGGTAAGCACTATGATGCCATATACAAACGCACTGTGAGGTTAACAGGGGAGAAGCAAATGTTTTCCAATGTTTTCTATACAGACTTATTGGATGGACTACCAAGATGTGCTATAAATCTTGGAAAGGAACATTGAAAGTAAAAAAGGTATTCTTTAGTAAAATTGTAGCAGTTAAAACATCTTATTTATAAAAGCACTTGCTGAAATGCAGAGTTGTTCTTAAACGTTAAAGTAAGGAAAACAGAGATATAATGACAGAGGACAAAATAAAATGAAACAAGCAAAAAAAAAAAAACAGATAGGAAACAGGAGCTGTTTTCCCCATGCCTCAACAAAGCAGCTATGCTCCCCCACTCTCCCAACATAGACGTTTTTGTCCCAGTACCTCTACATAGGAGCTGTGCTTCGTTTCCACCCTCCCAAATCAAATCAAATCAAATCGACTTTATTTTATAGCGCCTTTCAAAGCCAAGGCGCTGTACATAAAACATATACATAATGATAAAAAAGTTTTTAAAACAGCATTAAAATGTAATAACCATAATTAAATGCTAAACTAAATAAATATGTTTTCAAACCGATTTTAAAACTATCGACAGTTGGGCACTCTCAACCAACGAGGTAAAGAATTCCACAGGGTTGGTACTGAAAAATCAAAAGCACGAGATCCTGATGTCTTTAATTGAACCCTGGGAATCTCTAGCAATCCCTCATTGATGAAGTGGAGAGGACGGAGGGGGCAGTAGGGAATCAGGAGATCTTTCAGGTAACTGGATCCCTGGTCATGTAGGGCTTTAAAGGTTAGTAAACCAACCTTGAAGGTGATCCACCACCTAACAGGCAGCCAGTGCAGTTCGTGGAGCACAGGCGTAATGTGACTGGTTCTAAGAGTACCAGTCAAAAGCCTGGCCACTGCGTTCTGCACCAGCTGCAGGCAGCGGATATGAACCCCAGGTAGCCCTAGGTAAAGGGAGTTGCAGTAATCAAGATGGGTAGTGACAAAGGCATGGACCAATGTTGGAAGATCACCCGGAGGAACCAGGTGTTTCACCTGGCGATTTTCCTCAGATGGTAAAAAGAGGATTTGACAACAGCTGACACCTGAGATTTTAGGGTCAAACCACCATCAAAAATAACGCCTAGATTTCGCACCTGATCGGAGGTAGGGAGCGACATACCACCAAGTAACAAGCCTGATGGTTGTCTAGCTCCCAAACCTGCCCCCAGATGACTTGGGTCCACTACCCATACCTCAGTCTTATCCGGATTCTCCCAGCACAGGAGCTTTACTCCCTGGCCCCCAGTACAGGAGCTGTCATCTACTGGCCCGCAATACAGTGTTAGTGGCTCAGTAGGTAGCACACTCGCCTCTGAGGCCAGGAGATCAGAGGGCTGTGGGTTCAGTTCCCACATCTGGCACTTGGGTTAATATCCCTGTACTGACACTGTAGTGCAGCATGAGAGGGGTGCTGCACTTCTGAGGTGACGTCTTTTGGATGAGACGTTAAACCGAGGTCCCATCTGCCTGGATTAGTGGTAGTTCAGGTGGATGTTAAAGATCCCATGGCACTTATTGAAAAGAGTGGGGGGGGGTTATTGAAATTCACATAATACATACAAGAATTAAATCATCATAATAAACATAAACATAAACAAAAACAGAAACAGAAACATAAACAAATGGATCTTAACCTCCTTTTTGTTTTAACTCCAGAGGAGGATGTAAAAATCTTTCATTTATATTTAATAAAAATTTGAAAACCTTCCCACCTTATCACCTGAGAAATGTAATAAATCAGAATGATAGACCTAATTCATTGCCTGTGCCACCAGGAAACTATACACTGAATATGTCATCATTTTCTGAGAAAGCACCCACTGGCATCGGGCTTGCCACAAATAAAACCTTAAACAACATAAAAAGATAAGGTATGTTTCTAAATGTAAATCTACATTCTCCTTAGGGAGGATACCCAATACCAGAGTATCATAATCTAAATTTAGTAACCAATCCATGTGCCATTTAGTTTTAAGAAAAGACCAAAATGGCTTTGAATACGAGCACGTTAGTAGAAAATGAGTCATAGTTTCTTCTAAATTAATACACATTAAGTATGGAAAATTCCTGTCTGCCAGATTTTTATGCTTAGCATTACCTCTGATATTTGACCTACCATAAACAGTGAGCCATAATACTGCCCACATTGTAGCAGGTACCCATTTATTAGTAAGCTGTTTCAAAACATGCCCATTAAGAGCAGGAGGACAATCCTTAAAACTAGGCTCCATAGGATATAATTGAGCTAATAATTGATTATAAAAATGTTTCCTAGTATTATGCAGAATACAAGTTCGGGAAATTTTCCATTTAAATAATTTCTGAGCAATGGGTCAAAAATATTCAGGTAAATGTAGCCTTGTATGAGGCTTTGGTGCTATCTCGTGCAACCCAGCTAAGTAACACTCGAGTACCCACTTTACTATACCCATAACTCCAACCGTTATGGTAGAAATACCATACCAAACCATATGGTAAATAAACAGAGAATGAAAAAAAAAATATAGGTTCAACCATACCTAGTCCCCCTTTTGCCTTACTTAGATAAGTATAACAAAGCTTAACTGGATTGAGCCTATTCCCTCAAAGCATTTGAAAAAACATCCCCTACATAGTTGTTTCTAAAGAGGAAAGAAGAGGAAAAATATATGTCACATAATGCAACTGAGGGACTATAAAATGTTTCAAAATTTGAATTCTTTTAAGTTTGGATAATTTCCAGAATTGCCATCTCCTAACCTTATTCTGGGTTTTAGATTGCGCTAATTCCCAATTGTCTAGGGGCAAATTAGTTGTTCCAAAAATAATACCCCAAATCACTATTGGCCTATTTGAAAAAGTGATCCCCAATACATGACAGGAGGAAATGTCCCAAGGGCCTATCATTAACCCCTTACATTTAGAAAAATTAAGTTTTGAATTAGAAACCTCAGCGTATTTTTGCAATTCCTTCAAGAAAAGGGGATTTGATCATAATGTGAGAAGAAACCACAGATGTCATCTGCATAAGCCAACACCAAAAGGTTAGCAAGTTCACACCATACTGGTAGTCCGTTCCATCTCAACCTGATCAAATATTGCAATAGGGGGTCAATAGAAAAAAGATATAACAGAGGGCTGAGAGGACAACCCTGCCTAACTCCTGTAGAAATAACAAATCCATCCGTTATTTGTCCTTTCAATAAAACTTTGACAAAAACACAGGAGTATAACAACTGTATATTTTTAATAAATGACAATGGTACACCATATTTGGCTAGTGCTCAAATAAGAAAGCACCTATCAACCCGATCAAAAGCTTTCTCCTGATGCAGAGAAAGTATACATCCTCTATTACCCTGCATAAGCAATGATTCAATAAAATCTCTAATGATAATAAGAGCATCTTGTATTTTCTTTCCTGGAATACCACATAATTGTTGTGCTGAAAGTACAAAGGAAGCATAGTTTTTAAGTCTGGAGTTGGGAATATGGGCCAGAATTTTATAATCAGAATTCAGCAGAATAATTGGTCTCCAATTTGAAATATCAGCTCTATTCCCAGTTTTGTACAAATAAACCAATAATCCTTCAGAAAAATTTGTAGGGATCTTATTATGTTCAAAAAAGAACAAATAAATGGTATGCAAAATAACAGAAAGCTCTGAAATAAATACTTTGTAAAATTTATTTGGCAGACCATCCAGGCCCGGTGAAGTACCTGTTTTAAGATTTTTAATTGCCTCTGTAACTTCTGCCAGAGTGATATGTTTAAGCAACAACAATACTTCATCAGGACATACTGGAACCTCAATATTCCTTAAATAATCTGTAATGTTCCCATCAGAAGGAGCCACCACTGGGTCTAAGGAGCAATAATGTGTTTTGATTAGCCTTTCCACGTCTGAAACAGCTTCTATCTTATTACCACCTGAATCCTGCAAATATTCAAGAGTCATGTCAGTATGAATTTCTTTACAGGCCTCATATGGGTCCCCTATAGGTGACTTCTGGGTTCCACTAGAAAGCATTGCAGATATTGTAGAGGCTCTATCATACTGATAAATTAGCATGTCCTTTTTTAATTTGTTAATTTGAGATGAATAATCATAATTGGTGAAATATGATATAGTGTATAGATGCTGTAACTGATTTCGAAGGGAAAGATATTTCAAAAACTTATTATTTCCTAAACCCTTACCGTGATTGCTAAACCAGTGTTGTAGATCCTTTTTAGTGTCCACCCACCAATCCCCGGTATCATTATATAAACACAATACAGACAATCTAGCGGATAATAAAGCTACAATACTCTTTTGAACCTTTGGAGATGCAAGCAAGGAAGAATTCAATTTCCATCTATTTGTAAGTTTGGGTTTAAAAATCATATCAGGAATTGTGGACTTTAATAAAAAATGGTCTGAAAATTCACTAGGAATGATACAAAAATGGCCCTTAGGGAAATTACGGGAGAGAAATAAATGGTCAATGGTGATTTTGTAAATACTCCTAATGTATGTAAAACGTGAACCTACATTATATATACTACAATTCATTAACCCTGCTGTTTTAATTATAGCTGATAACTTATTGGAATCACAGTAAACTTTCTTTCTTTTCCCCCCATCTACCTGTTCCCTAACTATATCACAGTTAAAATCTCATCCTAAAATAATCATATATTTATTTTATTTATTTATATGTTTTTGTTAACCAGGTAGGCACACTAGACAACAAATGCCTATTTTCAGGTGTGACCCGGGAGGTTACAATACAGAAAACGAGGTACAGAGTCAAGGCAGCAAACAAGCGCAATACAGAAAACGTGGTACATAGACATGGTAGAAAACAAGTCCATTAAACAGGTGAGCCAGCGAAATATTACAATACAGAGAACATGGTACACTGTCAAGGTGGCATGCAAACCACCACGCAGGGCGGGGCCGAGGTACAGAGTAAAGACTTGAGTACAACAACAACTTGACTGGAAAAAGTAGAGAGTATATGCCAACTGGTGCATCTGGTCCATGCGAGTGGGAGGGTTGGAGTCCACAGATGGGAGCAGGGGGAGATTGACAGGCAGACAGGGAAGGGGGCAGGCAGAACAGAGTCGAGGTAGAGGTCAGGAGAGTAGGCGAGGGGGGATAGTGGGCAGGGGTAGGTCAGCAAGGGAGCTGGTGAGTACAGGGAGGGGAAGGGGCGGCAGGAGGACCACCGCGATATGATTGGTTAGGCATGCAGGGAGAGAGCAGCCCAACAGTTACGGACCCCAGAGGGTGGGACAAGGGAGTAGAAGGTTTGTTAAGTGCCACAAGGGAGGGAGCTAATGGGTAAGTCAGGTGATGGGGCCCCTCGCAGAGGGTAGGAGTTGAGGGTTAGTCTAAGTGCTGCAGGGGAGAGAAAAAAGGGGTAAATTGGGTGCAAGGCAGCGGAGGGGGCTAAAGGGCGAGTAGGGCAAGGGGACACCTAGCGGAGGAGGAGGGGAGGTGATAAGGGCGAGGAGGTCGGAGGCCGAAGTTCAGTATGTGGGAGGAGTGTGTGGGGGAGGAGAGAAGAAACTAGGTATGGTTGAACCGTTTTCAAAAGACACACCCTATCTGCCTTGGTCTGAGGCCTATAAACATTAATGAAATAGAAAGCCATCGACTTCCATTTCCCATCTAACACAAATAAATTACCTGGAATCAAATCCACTAATTTCACTAAAGACAAATCATATGAGCCAAAAAGAATACTCACCCCATCTGCACAATCTGGACCAAAAGACCAATAAGATGGTCCCCAAATCCAATCCCTTTTAAATAACATCATTTGCTCTCTGGAACACATCCATGTTTCTTGCAGAAAAAAAATACTGTAACCATAATTATGAATAAATGGAAAAACAGCCTGCCGTTTAACCACATTTAACATTCTGTGGATGTTTAAAGATCCAATGGAAAAAGAACCCATAAACTGTTAAACTGAAAATAAAAAATCAGGGCCATCATACTTTATTTTTTCCGTTTTTAATTTTTTTTTATTTTTATAATCCCCTTGGTCTATCCCAATAGAAGGCTGACTACTTCCCAGTGATTGGGAATCCACATCTTGTTCCATATCAGAACCCTTGTCTGGCAGGAACAAAGCAGCATAAGTGTTGTCATTCTCACTTATAACAGGGTTATTCAGTATGACTGGAGGTTTCTGCTTATTGTTCCTAGAAGAACGTCTTCTAGCCACAGGTTGACAAGCCGTACTGTTAGCCAAATCATACCCAGGGACATTTGGCTCCTCATAACAAACTGGTATTAAAGGAGGGTTTTTAACAGGAATCCCCTTATTAAAAGTTTGCTGTGTTAGAGTGTCGGATTCAGGGATAACTATGGGGGAGGGTCTTCTGGTCAGTAACCTTATCCTGTAAGGGTACAGAACTGGGAGGAAGAGCCGGGGGGGGAGGGGGGTTCCACCTTGGCTGAAACAGAATCTTGTGCCTGCTGAATAAGGAGCTCTGGGCTGGCACAAGAAGCTTTATTCTTTGCGGCCCAAGGACACTCACCAAAAACATGGCCACAATCTTCACATAAATCACACCTAGTTAGATTAGTGCACTGCATTGCTATGTGCCCTATTTCTCCACAGTTATCACAGCGCGCCTGATCACAGGTACTGGATAAATGAATTTTTGCACCACATTTATAACTTGCCCTAGGCTGCCCTGCATAAAAACAGACTCCTCTGTCTTTCCCCAACATAAAAGAATTAGGGATATGCTCCATTCCTGTATCAGTTACATGTAACTTAACTTTATATTTCCAACCCCCTGTCCAGAAAGATTCAGAATCCAACAGGGCTTCTGGACTACTCAAAATCTCACATTTGTGTGATAACCTAAATGTAATGTCGTCAACATGGACCCCCTCATTTCTAAACATGACAAATTTAACCAAAGGCTTAGTCAAGGGAATAACTAAAAAGGGGGTCCATATGGGTGAGAATTTAACTTGTGCATAACGCTCCCAAAATAAGTCCAAGGCATATGCTGTTCTAAAACTGACATCATAATTGTCCTCCCTTGATATGTTAATTAGGGCAAACACTTCTCTGGGAGAAAAATGTAAAGACTCCTTCAATAAATTTTGACTGACATAGGCCCGGTCCGGCCTGTCCTCTAAGCCACCCTTGTAGCGGATACGAACACCATTCCACCTAGGTGCAGCTTCTTTTTTAACTATGGAAAATAAATCTGATAACAAAGGTGTCCAGCCAAGTATAGAATCCTGTGTCTCTGCATTATGGCCACTAGGAGCATCTCCCTCTATAGGTGTTTTTTCTTCTGAAACAACCAATACCCCTTAGTCTATCTGAGCCGTAGAATCAACAGAACTAGTATTGTCCTTTATAATATTCGGTATATCCTTTGTCTGAGATAATAAAGTAAGATCTGTAGCCATGATATCAGAATGTTTCCACTCAGGAGATACTTGAGAGAAATTTAAGGTGGAATCCCAACTAGGATCAGGAAGCCAAGTTCCTTTTGCAGATTTTAGCCACCCTGCCCCTTGTAAAACCTTTTGAGGAGTCCAGGTAATGTCTGCAATAGGCAACAACAACGGGTCAGCAGGCTGTGAAGGTGCAGGTATATTAATTACTGGTCGTTGTTCTGGGGACTTAAGAGACTGCTCTGTAGAGTGGCTAGAACTAGGGTGAAGGGAGGATTTATCCCCGAGTTTAGAAACAAAAGAAAAGGTAGTAGCCTCTGTCTGTATTCCTGGGCCAGTCTGACAAACAATGTCACTGTTTTTACAGGCTTGAGGATCATTAACTGAGGGCTTAGCAGGGAACTGAAAAACAAATCCTGAATCTTTCATTGGAGTGGAGGAATTCAGAGTGGCCACAGCTGACTGCACCTTCGTCTGTGTACAAGCGCTGACTCTTGGTATGCGGCTACTGCCCTCGGGCTGAATTCCGCCAGTAGCAGAAAGTGAAGTTTTACTATTGGGCTTTTGGCACACACCTACCTCAGTGTTTTGACTGCCAGCCTGCAAAGTAGGCTAGAGGGATTTGTCAGCAGAAGGCAAACAAGGCTGTCAGCACATACTAGCCGCGCTAGAACTGCCAGCCCCCGAAACGAGTTGTAAATTTTTACAGCTTTAGTAGCCAACTCACCAACCTCTGGCTCACCCTCTGAACTCACAATGCTTCCTGTAGACAGAACAGGAGTCTCTTTTTTCTGTATGTTCGAATCAGCAGTCTCACACTTCCCCCGGTGCATAGAAAGTGCATCAGCAGCCATTAGGCCAGTTGCCACATTACTTGTAGTCATATCCAAAGAAGAGGATGCAGCTCCACCAGATTTTATGTCTAAAGCAGACCCAAACATAGATAAATCCTCCGTAGAGAGAAAAATGTCACTCATATCACCGTCTAACTCGGCATCTTGTTGCACCGCAAATTCAGCCTCTTGCCTGATGAGAATAGGAGAGGAGGCTCGTTCTCCTAACTCCACAGTGTCCTGTCGGTCCGGCAACTCACTCCAAGTGGTCATCTTGATGGCCAGAAGGTCCCCCTACTGACAGCAATGCAGTAGGGGAATTTCCCCGGTGTCCTGGCCAAATACCCCATATTCACTAAAAATACCACCAACAGCTTAATCTGGTTCAAGGTCAGTTGGCATTCATCTGTATCCCTCTCCCCCGGGTCATGCCTGAAAATAGGCAGGATTTGTCTAGTGCACTTACCCGGTCAACAAAAACTAAATAAATAAATAAAATAAATACCCAGGAGTTGTCCTTCCCTGTCCCCCCGACAGACAGGAACTGTGCTCCCCTGACAGGAAACACACACAGGAGCCATGCTTCCCCCTAGAGATGAGCTATGCTCCCTCCAGACAGGAGCATGCTACCCTAGACAGGAGCTGTGCTCCCCCAACACACACACACACACACACACACACACACACATGCACAGAAACTGTGCTTCCCTCACCCTCCACACACAGAAGCTATGCTTCCCAACCCACCCACCCACCTCCACACACACACATACATACACAGAAGCTATGCTCCCACCTACATATACACACAGAAGTTGTGCTTCCTGCAACACACACACGCAGAAGCTGTGTTTCCCCACACACAGGTTACACCCCCCCCATTCATACAAACAGGAGTTGCACTCTTGAGCTTGGCTCCCTCTCCCTTCCCATGCTTCTCATCCCACTCAAGAATGGAGAATGACTGGCATGATTACTAAGCTGGCCACCCACCCATCCATCAGTCCTCCAAACAAACCAACATGCCATAAGTCCACCAACCTTTGTGCTGGTGATCTCACTGCACCATTTCATTCTCCATGTCCAAAATGGCTTTGCAAAATAATGATGATAACGATAGTCACTGTTAACATTTGTGCTCAAACAATCAGTTTGACCTTTTGTGAGCTTCCTGGCAGAAGTCCCACTTATTCCATCCTGTTCTTTATTGGCTGTTCCTGGGAGGGAAAGCTTATCAATCACCCCATACAAGACAACTGACAGCAAAGAAATTCAATGTTGAGTGGAAGTCTGTGATCATGATGGCGACAGTGGATGTGTTATCCCCAGAAATTGCATTTGGCAAATTTGGGGAGAACCGAAAATAAAACTATCACACCTTACCGGCCCCCGAAAAAGTCCCTAGTATCCATTGGCAAACACCTCTCTCATCCCATTCCATGTAAATTAAGTCCCTGGTGTCCAGTGGCACCACCTCACTCTCCCCAAACTATATTTAAAAAATCAGTCTCTGCTGTCCAGTGATACCGCATACCCTGAAATGGACAAGGACACCCTGTTACAGTCAACCCACCCTATATAGGTCAAGTAGAAGGTGTTACTTGAGCACAAGGGATCCAGAGGTAGGAGTCTCAAAGGGTTGTCATCTGCTACACTTGTAGAAAAGAATAGAATAGGGGGTCACAAAAGATCTGTATCACTTAGGGGGTAAAATAGTGTGGGAAGAATGGATTAGGTAAAAAAGTATACTTATCTAATGGTGAAGAAGTCCATGTCCAGTCTGACTGCAAAATAAAGGAAAAAACAGGTTTGCTGTGGGGAAAACACAGTTGTAAGTAAAGTAAAGTAAGTAAGTAAGTAAAAAATATATTTTTAAGCGCTTTTCAAAGCCAAACCGCTGTACAAATAGGAGGCAATTAAAACACAAACATATAACACTAACAATACAATCACAATAAGATCACAATAAAATCACTCTCCATATACCTTTAGAAATAAGTAAGTTTTTAATTCTAACTTAAAACTCTCAACAGTCAGGCAGCTTCATATCCGACGAGGTAGAAATTCACAGGGTGAGACAGCGTGAAAATGCCCGTGCTCCAGATGTTTTAAACAAACCCTGGGAATCTCTAGCAATCCCTCGTCAGCGGAAGCGAAACGAGAGGACAGTAGGGAATAAGGAGATCTTAGAAGATACTGCGGTCCCTGTTCATATGAGCTTTATAGGTCAGTAGCCCGACCTTGAAGGTGATCAGCCACTGAACGGCAGCCAGTACAGTTGGCGCAGCACAGGTGTAATATGACTTCTCATAGATGTCCCAGTCAAAAGCCTGGCTGCTGCGTTCTGCACCAGCTGCAAGTGGTGGATATCAACCCCCGGTAGCCCTAGGTATGGGGCATTGCAGTAATCAAGGCGAGAAGTAACAAAGGCATGGACCAATGTCGGAAGGTCAGCCGGAGGAACTAGGTGTTTCACCCGAGCGATATTCCTAAGATGGTAAAAGGAGGATTTAACAGTGGATGACACCTGAGATTTCAGGGTCAAACTGTCATCAATAATAACGCCCAGGTTACGCACCCGGTCTGAGGTTGGGAGCTGGGCACCATCGATCCATACGCCCGAAGGAAGTCCAACACTACAACCTGCCTCAAGGCAACCTGGGTCCACCACCAACACCTCAGTCTTATCCGGGTTTAACCTTAGCCAGCTGGCACTCATCCAATCCTTGATCTCGGATAGACAGCTGTTAAGTATAGAGACTGCATCTTCCTGTCCGGGACTAAAAGACAAATACAGCTGGGTATCATCTGCATAGCAGTGAAAACCCAAGCTGTATTGCCTAATAATGTCTCCCAATGGTAGCATATAGACAGCGAACAACATGGGTGCCAAAATGGAGCCCTGCAGAACCCCACAGGGCAGGAGGACGGTATCAGAGGAATAAATTCCGGTGATGACCCTCTGTCTCCGCCCCATGAGGAAAGATCAAAACCATTGCAGAACTGTACCAGACAGTCCGCAATAGAGCTGCAGGTGTTCCAGAAGCACACCATGGTCCACAGTGTCAAATGCTGCAGAAAGATCAAGAAGGACTAGAATAGTACGAGCCTTTCGATCTCTCGCTATCAGGAGATCATTTAGAACCTGGACAAGGGCAGTCTCAGTACTATGTCTTTTCCTAAATCCTGATTGAAGAGTATCATAGATATTGTGATTTGTGATGTGGTCATCCAGTTGCAGTGCAACCACCTTTTCAATAACCTTGCCCAGAAAGGACAGGTTAGAGACAGGTCTGTAGTTAGCTGGGCAGTTCGGATTCAATGAAGGTTTTTTCAGGAGTGGTCGAACGACCGCCTCCTTTAGGGGATCAGGAAAGATCCCCTGCTCTAGAGGTTTCCAAACAATTTCAGCAATGGTCGGACAGATAGTATCTACGCAACTTAATAATAGTGGTGTAGGGCCCAGATGCAAACTACAGCTGGTTGGACGTACAGTCTGGACAATCCTCACAATATCCATGAATTCCAGCTTACCAAAGTCAAACCAGGTGACACGGGTGTTTGTTTCCCCCTGCCGATCACCGCAAACCCTTAAAGAGTGAGCCTGGCCGACATCCGACCTAATGCTGGCAATCTTATCAGCGAAAAACTGAGCAAGCTCATCACACTTTATTTGTGAAAAATCTCTTCCAGACTGTAGACAGAGTGGATTGCACAGTCTGTCGACAGTCCGAAAGAGTTGAGCTGGTCGGTTCCGCGCAGCAGCAATCTCCCTGGACAGGAATTCTGCCTTCTTACGGGTTATTGCCGATTGATAGATACTATAATGATAATGATCCATCAATCTAAGTCTGTCAGCATCCAAGCAAGATTTCCGCCAGGCCCTCTCTAGCCTTCGCCCCACTCTCCTCAGTTCCTTCAAAGACTCATCAAACCATGGAGTCTTTGGGCACTGAGTGAGTGGGTGAACACGAACAGGAGCAATTTGGTCCAAGGCCCTGCTCACTGCCTTATTATAGGCAAGAACAAGGTCCCCTGGACCCATGCTCTCACCCGAAATACCCGATAGGTCCAATACCACTAGTAGGCCCTCTGGGTTTACTCCCCTTAAAGGGCTATACTGGACCATCTTCGTGGAGGCAGGCCTATTAGGGCGTGCCCCAAAGCTGAATCTTATGGTGTGATGGTCTGTCCACACATTTGGTTCCACCCCCAGATGCGTGACATCCAAATCCAGTAGGAACACCAGGTCCAAAGAGTGATCCCCTATATGGGTAGCAGAGGTAACTACCTGTGACAGGCCCAACATAGACATAAGTTGGAGGAAGTTCTTTCCAAAGTGCGAGAGGTTATCATAGACCCAGGCATTGAAGTCACCCAGTATTAACCATCTGGGCGACTCCAATGCCATGTCAACGATGAAGTTCGCGAACTCCTTCAGGAATTCTCCACCATCACCGGGTGGACGGTAGATGAGGAGAATCCTAAACACTGCACCTGCTGCCAGGATACACTCAAAAATCTGGTGTTACCCACTGGCACCTCCACAAGACTCAGATCTGTTCTAAAAAAGATGGCCACTCCCCCGCCCCTACGATCCAATCTCGAACGGTGCATCACCGAGAACCCAGCCGGAGCAGCAGAGTCTAAAATAGGACTTGCATTCTCATCCAGCAAGGTCTCGGTGATACATGCCAGGTCAGATGTTGCAACAAGATCTGCAATAATAGCAGTTTTGTTCCTAATAGACCTGGCATTACATAACACCACCCGAGTAGGATGGGTTTTCGGAGAGGAGCACAGTACCTGCCCACAATCTGTGGCGCCCTTGGGTATGGGAATCAGGCAAGGAGGACCCCTCTCCTGATCCCATTTCTCCCCAGGGCGTCTCCTCGTTCCAACTGTCCCTATCTGCCCACCCCCCTCCAATCTCCCACTCTGTCCAGCCCACCCATCCCTTAAACGCCTTCTCATTATTCTCACTGTATGACAGTTATTAAAGACGTCATTAGACAAGTGGGGACAATGAAAGGGACGGAGGTGCCGGAGCAGAGCGGGAGAATAGCACCTGACCGTCCTAGACCCCATCAAACACATCATTAACAACCAATATCTAACAAACTATCTCAACTTAAAGCAACCTATCTTAATTAACAAATAATATTATACTAACCAAAGAAAACCTATAAAAAATAAAATAAAATGAATATCAAAGTTATATTATAATTACTATTGATCCAGTAACAAACGTAGAGTCAAATAATGTCATAAAGTCTAAAAAAGCATAAAAAGGTGAAAATGAATTTAAAATAATATAAAATTCTGCTCAGTAAAAATTCTCTTTATAATATAATTGTGAATGCAAGCAGTCATCAAAAGAGTCATCCAATGTTCAAATATAAGAATTCCAGGCTCTCTAAAACCCGAACAATCAGAGTCAGGCTGTCTTATAGGGAGGATGAACGAAATGAAATTTAGACAGTTCTAGTCTGGAGAACAAAGATATCCCAAACAATCGTGTGATGGAAAATAGCCCCCCCCCCACAGAGTGGATTTCTGATCCAAGCTGGACCCTCAGCAATAACCCCCGGAACGGTGTCCACCCACCAGTAGACCACTCCGGTAGGTTCAGGAGACTTCCAGCATTTCACACCCACCCACCAGCAGGTCGAGGCCAGAGTCACCCATTGTAGCTGAAGCAGAGAGGGAGGTCGGCTCAGAAAAATACCTTGGATCTCATCGGTGGCAGAGTGACCAATATTTTACTTGGTAGCCCAGGAGGGTTAGTGTGGGCTCTCTGGGGCTAGTAGGTAATTTGGTAAAATGAAAACCAAAAATTGGTGGTCTTGTGGGCTAGATATGCTGGGGGGGCACTATGTAAATTTAGCCCTAGTGGGGTAACTCCCTCATGGTTGAGGCCAGCATTTCTTTAAATACATTAGTACCCATACTGGCCCGGTGGTGCTGAGGGTTGAGGTGCAGAACACCACACCTCATGCTACGCCGGCAACTCGGGTTCAGGAATTACCTCAGGTCACTGGCGTGCTGATGTGGGGGGGCAAAACAGGATCAAGCATTCCGATGTGCAGCTCTCCTCTCCTGAGAGTGGTGAGGGTTGGTTGGTGCACCCCCCGTAGTTCCGCTCCCACTGGGTGGAGGTCCGGTGGGTAGCATAGGCCAAGAGGGGGTGGAAAACAGTTACAGGAGGTGAAAGTGGCTGAGATTGCACCATGGGGTGCGTAGCATGCCTCCACATGCTTACACGGCTGTGTGTCGGGGCCTCGGGGGGCAAGGGAGAAAACCTGTACAAATACCTATGTGTCCCCATTGCCAATTGGCAGGAGGAGGTGGCAGGGACCAAACAGCTATATATAAAAAAAAAATAAGTCAGTACCCTTCCCTGTGGTCTAGTGGGGGTCCCTGAGCCCTATCGTAGTGTGGATGATGATTTGTTGAGTGACATGGAGGAGGACACACTGAGGTTACAGCCAGCCCTATACCATGATTGCACTAGAAGTGACTGTGCCTGCAGGCACTTACAACTTCTAGCCCATACAGAGCTCAGGTTGTTGCCTACTCCATGCAGGTGGGAGGGGGGGGAGAGAAAAGGAGCTAGCAGGAGGTGGAGGAGACAATGAATGGAAGTGCCTCCCCTCACCTTCCGGAACCACCAATCTGGCAGCAAAGTTATTTTTGCCCTAAGGGGCTTGAGTGGCAGAAAGCAGCTGGAGCAGCAAGGAGAAGTCACTCCTGCAGCAGTGGTGGGGGTTAGGTGAGAGAGAGAGAGAGCTAACAGAGAGATTGTCAGCAGTAGCAGCAGAGGGTGCTGCACATTGTAAGCCATACCAAGGTTTTTGGCAATGCCAAACAGACTTAATTTAAATTGTAAAAGCCTTATGGAAACAAATAGGACTAAGTGCTCCTTGAAGGGAGTAATGGACATGCTGCATGCAAGCTTGAGTAGGAGCTGAATAGGAGTCTTGGTGAGGGGAAGGGGGAGACCAGACTACATATAGGAAGCATACATAAATAAATTAATTAATTGATTAATAAAAATGTATTAATAAGTGATTACCTGGATGGAGAGACATGCAGTTCTCCAGGAAAAGCAAAGCAGGCCATGTTTGGAGCCTGCTGTCTGGCACATCAACAGCAGGAGGCGGGATCAGCCAGATAGTAAAGGAAAGTTAAAGCAGCAGAGTTTGTTATCTAAAAACTCTGCAAACTCACTCAACTGTTGTACGAGTGTTCTAAATAGCTTGCTTTAATGGAGTTGCTGTATTCCACATATTTTCTATTTCTCATGTAATGTTATGCGTGCAAGGCGCATACAATCTTGTTAGGTCCGCCATTTGTACTGCCGGTTGGTAGAGATCTCTCCTGCCAGCAAAGCCTATAGAGGAGGCTCATTTAAATATGATGCATCTCGTGCTCCTCCCTCTGAAGTGTCAATCACTTCTGCAAGTTCATTCACAGTTTGTGTCAGGAGTCTGCTGTCAGTTCAAAAGGGAGACAGCTGCCTCATTTTCCAGTAGTTCCTTGGAAAGCTCTGAGTATGTGTCATCGCTGTTACTGATCATAGCATTTAAAATATAGGTCTCTAGTCTGAAACTGTGTGGTTGTGGTCACAGCTCAGGACATCTAATTCAACAGTCGATAACTTCAGAAACTGCACACAATCAAGATAACAACAAATTCCATGCGACCTTGTTCCAAGCACATAATCCCAGATAGAACAGTTTATGGGCAAACAGTCATTCCTAAATTACACTTCATTTGTGATGCTATTTCAAAACAAGGGATATAACCAAAATAGTGGCCATCAGGAATGGCTATCAAATAAAGTTTTGTGTCTTGAATCAGGGTCCGAAGTGCAGCCTGTACTGACTGCAAGTATAGCTTCCTTCATGTCACAGGTCAGTGAAAAGAACTCAGACAAGCCATCATTGCCTGCATATACAGTACCTGTGAATAATAAATAAAAACCATAGACTTATTACTATTTGTGCAGACACACATTCCAAGCATTGACTATGCTTAGAAAGGACATAACTTTCAGTTGCAGAACACAAGGAAGTAGAAGAGAAGATCATGCTGGCAGCATGTCAATCAATCTGTTGGGGGTGAGTGGTCAAGCTTGCATTTAACATGCACATCTCCAGCACAGCATGGTAAAATGGCAGCAGACAGATTTTGTGACTTAAGTCACTAATTTAAAAAGTTAAAAACTAAGTTAAACAAACCATGGAACAAATGGAGGCAATGATAATCTGCAGTCTAAATGTCAATTCTTCATCTGACAATGATAAAAATAGAAAGTCAGAACTTATCATCCAATGAATACTGCTGCTTTAAGGAGATAGGCAGTACTGCCTGGTGAGGGCTTCTGCATAGGCTATACTGAAAACAATATGCAGACTTAGGGCTGCTCTGATGGGGAACAGGCTCAAGAGTATCTGTTCTTCGGAGGGGGGGTGCTTTTGTTGGACATGCTGCAGGGGAGTGGTTGGAGTGCCTAAACTGATTTCCCCCTCAAACACTGTTCCCTGTGGCCACTGTTGAATGGTGTTCCCCAAACACACTATTGTGCCCTGGGGTGCGGGTGCCAGCTGTGAGAGAACAGGTGGTGTGAGTACTGGTCAGTAGGTGAGAATGGTGGTCCATGGGGAAGGGTCCATCTGTAAGAGGGTGGTCATTTAGGGTATGCACATTTAGATTTTTGCCTTTCTCTCCCCTATTGCAGAATTTCCCTTTTACTGTGAAATGGAAAGGGGGTGCAAGACCACCATTGGAAGGTGTGGGGTGCAGGTCCATGCGTGGGATTAGGCCACTGTCTGGTTATAGGGTTGCAGTGCTCTGCACAGGTAGGGGATGCACATGCATTCAACAGGGGATGGGGTTTCAGGTCAATGCATGGAAAAAGGTAGGGGTTGCAGGCCCCTGCAATGGGTTCCCAAGCACCCTAACAAGATGCGTCATTAGATAGCAGTGTGCGGGGTTGTTCCAGCTGCAAGGAGAGTAGTTGGCAGTGGGTGGCCAGATGGTCACTGGACAGAAAGTGTGGGCTGTGTGGGTCCAGCTGCAGGGATGGTGGTCATCTGGGTAGTATGCAGCCTTGAGTGTTGTGGAGTGATCCAGGGAACACGTGCAGCATTAGGGTGTCTATTTTATTACCACATTTTGACCTTATCTACTCCACCGCCCAAGTGTAGGATTTATTTTTTACTGGGTAGCCAGATGAGTGCAAGGCCCTCCATTGGAAAGGGGGTGTCCCTGACAGCTCCCTTCCTTGACAGTATCCCCTCCTCCACAGCCCTGAACACTATCTCCCTCCTCCCTCCATGGCCCAACACTAAGCCCCCCACACCAAATCTTTCCTCCATGTCCCCCTCCCTGGACCCTCCAAACTCTCTTCTTCTACAGTCACCTGCCACCTCTCTCTCCCCCATGGCCTTTCAGACACCTCTCCCTCCCTCCCTCCCTCCTTCCTGTCCCTCAGATAACTCTCATTCCTGACCCACCAGACATACTCTCCATTGGCTCATCAGACATCCCTCTCTCACTAGACATGCCTCTTGACCCCCCCAATTGATGCTTCCTACCCTGGCCTATATGCCTTTCTCCCCAGCCTCCTGGATGCTCCTCTCTCCCTATACACCAGTCTCTCCTGTGACCCACGGACATCTCACTCTCTGTTCCCTGGACACCCCTTCCTCTTGAACTCCCTGACACCCCTCCCTCCCTCTTTGGTCCCCTTCCTGGGACCCCTGGACACCTCATTCCTCCTGGGCACCATGACACTCACCCTACAACACTGTATGCCCCAACTTACTGAGCTCTTGCAGCTTCACCTCCTGAGTCCACCACCCATCAGGGTTAGGGTGGCTGGGTTCAGGAGCCTTCCAGCAGTGCTGTGAGTGGATGTTCTTGTGTGCCTGACACAAGAGCTGGGAGTGGGTGATCTTAGGAGCTCACTGCTGGGAGTGCTGCAGAGACATGCGGCCAAGGATGCTGCTACTCATGAAGTCCTATGTGCACAAGCAACACAACCAGTGTGGTAGGGGATTCAGAACACAGAGCAACACAGAAAAATCACACTCTGTACTCAAAATAAATCACAAAACTTGGTGCATTTAAGAAAACTCTCCATCCCCATCCATATTGCTATGACTGAGTTATAATTGTCTAATTAGCCAAATAACTGGTGATTTTATATACTTTACCACTGTTTGAAATGGGTGTTACTACTTGTCTTACTACTGTGTCACCTTGGATTATGTTATTCATTGTACTTCTTTATGTTGTCATTCTGTCATGTTGCTTCTGTATTATCCTGTACTACCCTGTATCATTCTGTTGTACTCTCCCGGGTCGTTCCTGAAAATAGGCATAATACTTGTCTAGTGTACTTACCTGGTTAACAAAAGCAAAATAAATAAATAAATATTTAAAGGACTAGGATTCCTGAGGCCCTCCTCGGTCATTGAGCGACACAAATATGATATGATAGCACAGCACCAAACTAGCCCCAGTGCTTTGGATCTGTAGCATGGCCATTCATCAGGGGTGTGACCTTTCATCAGGGACCCCAGATGAAGGGCCACACTACAGACCCTAAGTGCCAGGGCTAGTTTGGTGCTGTGCTATCATATCATATTTGTGTCACTCCATGGCTGAGGAGGGCCTCAGGAATCTGGGCCCTTTAAATATAGCAATATGGATGGGAATTGGTTGTGGGTGGGTCCCCTAGACTACAGGTGTGAGACGGCATGGGTAAGGGTCAGCCTTAACTTTTTTTGCACTAGCCAGCCAGACTGGTGAACCAGAGATTGCACTAGCCCACAGAAGTTTGCAGTAGCCCGCAGTCAGTATGGTTAACAATGATTTGTTAAACAAAAGGCAAATAAAATTGCATTTGTTCTGTCAACAGTCTGGACACCTATAAACTGATTTTGCACTGTGCCTTTATCTGCAAATCGCACATACACTATCTCAGCTTCTGTAACTGAAGAGTCAGTGGTTCTATCACTGATGACTGAAACAAACTTTGTTCCCATAATTTTTTTTTTGTAGCGCCATGTGTTCAACTTCATCTATATAGTGGATAAAGTTGCAGGTATATATGCCATTCTGATATGCTGAACTGATATTTAGCCCTTTCGTATCATGAAGGCTGCACATCTACACAAAAGCCCCATTTACACCATCTTGTTTGCAGTGCATCAACCCGTGTGCACTGTGTCCTGATTGTCAACCTGGAACCCGACTTTTCACCATCGTGCTTTCACAGAGCAGCTGGTACTGAGCCCCATTGCATCCTGGAACAAGCTGAGGGAAGTTGTGTTGTCCTGTTCGCACTGCTGGTAAGTTTGATTTAAATCCTGAACCGTTCTTCAAACTGTACTCAAGCCTACCTTGAATCAGGGTTTGAGCATGGTTTCTTAAAACAGTTCAGGAAGCGTGTTCACTATGAATGCAAACCGTGCTTGGGGGTACTGCAAATGTTTTACCATAAATAAATCATTTTAAGTACCAGAGTGTGAACAAGGCCTGAGCGACTTGATTAGGGTCACACAGTATGCAAGCGAAGGCAGTGGGAATTTAAACCCAGATCTGCTGGATGTACAAAGCCCATTCACAACCTGTTGCTCTCTGTTAAACACTCTCCAGTTTTCCTTTCCATGACAGCCATGTATTCTGATATGCTTTGACCACCTTTTTGATAACTGAACTATCAGTACGTGTGGTATCCTCAGTACTACATTTTGTTCCCTTTACCTCATCAGCTACTGCTATTTCTTTTCAAATGTCTAGGACACCACATTCCACAATTTCAGGTACACCATTCCATGCTGTTTATTCCAGTGGCCTGTACAGGTGTAGCTAATCTCATGGAATATTCAGGTTAGTAGTATAAAAATAAGAGCAGCAGCTGCTGAGGATTTAGGAGGGAAATAATCATTACAGTGACAAAGGCAATAACATGTGAAAACTAATCTGAAAAAGTGGTTCTAAAACATATGACAATATAGGAAAACCAAAAAAAGAGCCCATTACAGCATACAAAGGTGTAAAAACTGTTTCCTATCATGGTAGTAAATGACAATACTTAAAATTCAAGAGTTGAAAAGATTAGGTTGATTTACTGCTAATGGTCCTAATGGCCATGCTTTACACCTTCTAGGCAGACTGGTTTTACAGACAAAGGCTTGTGACTAGTGACATCAGAACTTTTTTTGTAACCTGGGCATGCATACAACCATGAATGATTTGATACAATCAGTTTTGATACTATCTGAGCACTCAAAATTGCCCAAAATCTGGACTACATTTAATCAAAACCGGATGACCAGATAAGGATGCTGAAAACTGGATTTTTTTTAAAGTCTTTGGTAACCGGGTATGGCCCACTAAGCACAAGTGCCTGTTTTCAGTGGTGACCTGGGAGCACTGGGTGGTTAAGTGACTTGTTCAGAGTTACACAGTATGCAAGTGGAGGTTGTGAAACTCAAACCCAGATCTGGTCTACTGGATGTACCAAGCTCATTCACAGCTTGTTACTATAACCTGTAGGCTATACTGCCAGCCCAGCAGTCTACAACTGGACAGGTGGCAACTCTAGAACTGTGCTGCTCCTGGACACAGTCACAAATCTGCCTGTCATGAGTACTGAGCTAAACAAGGAAAGGAAAAGGAGAAAATATCTTTAGCAGCAAAAAATAAAAGCAGTAATTAATATAAAATGAAACAGTTTGTAAATGCACTACGCAGATATCTATTTATTTTCATTCCACTAATGCTAAGGCAGCACATAGTTAAACCTCCATGAAAAGAACCTGACTTAAAATTAAAAAGGTTATTTTTATGTATGTATTTATTTATTTATTTGATACCTGGGTTGAGAATGGAACTACAGCTTTCCACAGGAGGAACTGCGCTAGCCCAGCTGGGCAAGTAACAGAGATTCTGCACTAGCCCACAACAATCTGTACTAGTACCCGGGCTAGTAAATGAATGTTAAGGTTGACCCCTGGGCATAGGCATTAAGGGGCTGCTGACAGTTGCATTCAAATGAGCATGCAGCTGTCCCCTTGGTACATTGCATGCCTAATGGACTCATTTGCATGCAAGGGATGAATATGGCCTTTAGGTGCCCTAGCGCTATCCCAATAGGGCTGCACTATTGTTCGTGGCTCCTATGGGTCATGTCCAGCCCCATATTGTAACAGCACAGAGCAAACTCACTATGCACTGTGCTGCCAATTGGCTGTATATATTTAGACAGGAGAGAAAGACTTTTTCAGATACATCAGGGAGAAAAGTGTCAGGACGTCTAAACCTCACTCTCAGGTTCTTGGCAATAATGGGCATGCAAGGAATCACAGACGCGTTGCATAAGAATAATAAAGCTTGTTTATTACTACCAAAAGGATAATCACAGTTGCCCTAAGCAGTTCTTATCAATACGAACTGGAAGCCAATGCTAAGCATTCCCTATACCGCAAGGATTCTCTGTGTCTCTTGGGGTCTCCGAGGTAGAAGACGTAATGTCTTACATTATATACAGTACCTATGATAATTACCATGGTTACTGTAAGATAGAAACATTTCTAGTTACAGAGATGAGCCCTATTGGCTAAATTAGAGGTGGCTCCTCAGTCCAAGATAACATTATACAATGTTGTAGTAGTCATCACTTTCTAAAGACAAAGAAGTACAGTTTGTGCATAGCCGTGTAATAATACAAATCATCAGAAGATTGCAATGCTGACTCATATATTATAATCATTACAAGGACACAGGTGTCCTAACATCTTGTAAGCAAGAAATGCATGTGTATATTAGAAAGAAAAGTGTATAACAATAATATGCATACATATCCTGACATCTACTCTTACACGGTAGATGCCCTTTGCCCTATATGTTAGTATAACATATGCCTAAATACTAGCTGTCTACGGTGTACCTCGAGGGGTACCAATAAGGGTGCAGGGACCTTGTGTAACATTCCCCCCCCCTTGTTGTCTCAAAGGGGCACCACTGACCAGTGGCACTGAGGGCTGAGGCTTTGGGCCCACACCGCGCCCATACCGCGACCTGGGTTCGGGAATGGACCGGTCGCTGTTGGGGGCCGGCAGGGGAAGAAGGATCGAGCATCCCAACGGATGCTCTCTCCTTCAGGAGGGACACCGGGGGTGTTCTTTTGGCCGGGAGAGCCAGTTGAAGCACCGGCTCTCGGGAGCAGCGGTGGCTCCATTGGGGAGTCGGGGAGGGATGCCATTCGGCTTGGCAAGCGTGTAAGCACATTCCACCCGAGCCGGCCCCTCAGTGGGAGGGAGGAGGACGAAGAAAACGGAAAACAACCCGCGGCACTCTGGATGACGGCCGCTCTAGCCACCCAGTCTGCAACCACGGGCAGACCCCGCTGTGCAAGGTGAAGGAGGTAGGTAAAGAGGCACTCTAGGGGCAGACCCAGTGGGGACTGGAGGGCATTGAGCTAGCCGGAAGGAGTAGCGTGACAAGGGCGACCAGGAGGATAAAAAGAAATAAAAAGTAAAAAAAAAAAAAAAAAAGGGCCACCACAGCAAGAGTAAGGAAGTGGATATGGAGCAGGGGTCATTTACAGACCCAATGTGCAAGCCTTGTAAAGGAACTCCATCTGCTCACAGTGTTGGCGTAATGTGCGCCATAGGCAGCAAAGCATAATAATCAGCAAAAATATCAAAAATGCTTGTATAATAACAAAACCTTTAAAGGTAATCACTAACCAAGTGTTAGTAATTGCACTATTCATATTACCATCATTAATAAGTGCAAGTACAGCTTCATTAGCTTTAGAAATATTATTGCTGATGTGGATGAGGTGGGTATCTTTTCTTTCTAAAAGTGATTTTAAAGTCAAGGTGAGGGGGTCAATGTGTACATTAAAGTAAGGTAAATACTCAGAAAGTGTAAGCAGAAAATCAGGGTTACCATCAATAATATCAGCGTCCATGACAGGGACAGGTGTAATAACAGTGTGGCCAATAACTGACTTCTGATGGGGCACAAAACAAAAGTTTGGACTATCTATAGAACATGTTTGAAGACCATAAGTGTAACTCTTAAAATTTGTAACTACACAATAGTCTCCATCTGAATTATATTGCATTTTAACGGTAAGCAGTCTCTATGTTTGCATCTGTACTGGGCAAGTATAAGTTTGCTTGGAAATCCATGTTGACAGGCAGTGAACCTCCTCCCGGTAAGACTGGTAGAGCTTGGACTTGTCTGGAGCTGATGTTGAGTTCTGGTATTCTGTGCCATTAGTGGTGATGTCATCGTCCATGGAAAAGGGCCAATCGATGCGGTCTGGGGAATAGCCACATACAGGTTTAATAACATCAAATACATCACAGGGACACAAATAAATCTACCCTTTCTTCACACAGCAGTCTATGTGCCGGGTGACCCAGGCATCTAGAAGAGGATGGAAAGTCAATAGAGGAGGTAAGTCAAGACGTTCTCTGTAGAGGTCTTCGTCAAGGTGCCCAATGGAGTGTACAGATGCGAGCTTATCAAATAAAACTGTAGTAGGATCAAAATGGGGTAAAAAGACAGTAAAAGAAACAAACATAGTATCCTTCATGGAACATTTCTTAGTAGGAAAACAAGGACAAGTATTATGGTGCCTGGTCACAAAACCCAAATTCCTAGCTGTAGAAAGTATAATAGTTAAAGTCTGGAACTTACACATGGAAACACAGCTAGAGGATTTGCACTGAGGACAATATCATTTAGAAATACATCTATCATGTATAATATCATGGATTCTTCCGGATTCAAGATCACAGAAAAAATTATTTATGGTAGTGATAATGTAAGAGCCATAGGCTGAGCATAATATCTCACAAGGAATGTATTGCTTATCTGCTTCTTTATTATTCTGTGCAATGAGAGCATTGATCTTATCTTTAGAATCTGAAAATGCCTTCACAATATTGTGCATGTTATATACAGTATATCTTTTTTCCTGACTAAGGCCATCCACACCATGCAATAAAGGGGGCATAATATAATTTACCAAACCAGTTTGGAATTTCTGTGAATGTGATTTGATAGCAGCAATGTCGGCTTTATTCCAAATAGACATGGCTGTACCAAAAAGACCTGAAACAGTGCCTGTGACACCAGTGACATCAGAACTGTCAATTTCACTGTTATTACATTTATGACTTTGATCATCAGGATTAGATTTTCTCCTGAAATTGCCTCTATGCTTGGTGGAATGTACCCCAGTAACAGGGTCTTGAGTACGAATTTGAAAAGCTGCTAAGCCATCAGGTAATAAAATACTATAAAATAATGAAGTGTTAGTAGTATGACACATACCAAATTCTTCCATATTCCAGTAAATCAAGTTAAACAAAACAGGTATATGCATAAATTGTAAGTTATTGATAAGTGTACCAAGTAAAGCAGTGGCTGTGAGACCACTACGAGGACCAAGGGTGTGTTTTGGATATTCCAAAAGCTGTTTGTCCATAGGGGCAACACAGATAGATACATGGCAGCTGAGGCCATGCTGTGTACAGCACAACATTTCCTGGCAGAGTCTTTAGACAAGGAATTACAATATGAAGGATCAATTAAGGCAGTACTATTGTATAAAACAGAATGTCTAAGAGAGGTTTGGAGCAAGGACAGAGAACCATTTGGGGATAATTTTGCATTGGGCTAACCATGGAAAGTTCCCTTGGAAAGCTTGGTCACAGGGAGAATTTGTCCTTGTGACATGGTTTGCCATTCAATTTGTAGGGTAGATTTATCAGGAGCAACAACCGAGGCAGTGAGGTAGGCATCTGAACCTTCCTGGACAGTAATCAAATTGCTGGGTATATTGATGGAGACTCCCTCTGGGCTAGTTGCAGGAGGATCAAGGTGAGGAAGGAGGTGCTTTACCATGCCTTGGATGCAGGGGATAACTCCTGAGATGAGGAGAAAATGGAACAAGATAGCCAACTTGTCAGATCTGAAAAGGAAAATCAAACATTAGTAAATTAGTGCTATTCTGCCCAATGGGGTGAGGAAAGGTAATTTTACTCCTTTATACAGTTTCATCTGGTTTGCGTGTAACCATTTGTCAGTCAGTTTGTTGTTATACATGAGTCTAACCTGACAGACTGCTGGACTGAGCTTGTTGACAATGGGATAGGATCCTTCCCACTTATTGGAGAAGGAATGTGTGGGATGTGCAAATCTGAGAACCATTACCTGATCCCCAATTTGCCAATCCACTTCTTGTGCATGTTTGTCAAACCGGATTTTGGACTGTTGCTGGGCCTTGCCCATGCAATTAGCAGCATACAAGTGAGTGTGTATGAGGTCTTGTCTGAGTTTTTCCACATATTGGTCTACAGAGACACAGTCTACAGTGGGGTGTGCAGGTCAAACAAGTGGTGTTTAGGTAATCTCATATTTCTACCAGTCATCACCTCAAAGGGGTAGTCGCTGAGGGTGTACCCCTAATTGCCATAAGGAGTAATGGCAGTAGGGAATCCCAATCCTTGGGATTGTCTTCAATGAATTTGGAAAGCAGTTGCTTAATCTGTCTGTTGGCTCTCTCTACTTAACCTGAGGATTGTGGGTGGTAGGGTATGTGGAACTTCTAATGAACTCCAAGGAGTTCAAGTGCTTCTTTCATCAACTCACCTGTAAAACTGGTTCATTTTCCTGAGTCTACCTTGAGAGGTAGGCCCCACCTGGAGAAAATCTGTTCCACCAGGATTTTGGCAGTGGTTTTAGCAGTACATGTCTTGGTGGGGAAAGCTTCAACCCACTTAGAAAAGAGGTCAGTCATCACAAGGGTGGGGAGGATGAAAAATCAGCCTAGCTAGAAGCAGATCAGCCAGCCAAATGGAGCTTTGCTGCTCCTGGAGTAGCCAATTGGCTTCTTCCTTCAGTGGCTAATCACTTCCCTGGAATTGGGTATGAAGCAAGAATGCAGTACCTGGGGTGAAGTTGGTGTTCTCTCCATGGTGCAGTAGCTTGAAAACATCCGGCAGCTTCCTCCAGCCAGTCATTTAGTTGAGGATGGCCCAGTAGGGCAGCATCTGAGGAGAGGAAGGTGTGGATGTTACAAATAGTCTCAAGCACAATGGCACAGCAGGACGCTTAAGGACAGGGCAGGGATTAGTGAGGTAGGAGACATAGTATTACACAAAGAGTGGAGAAGGAGAGTGGTGGGGGTGTGAAGGACTCCACAGCCCAGCAGATGCAATTAAAATTGATGCCTAAATTAAATGTGAATTAAATCTAGTGCAAAAGGGTTCTGCTAAGATCCTGGCGGGAAGAAGACACAGTCAGGGCCGTAATACACTTTAGGAGAATTAAAGAACAAATATTCTTAAAGTGCCAGGAGACTGTTTGCATCCCAGATGCAGGATTAGTACTAGGTTTGAATAATACAAACAGCTAAGATGCCTGGGGTCTATTTGTAACCCCGGTAGGTGCACAGTACTGGGCTTACAATAAAGGTTAAACAAACCAGGCTCAAAAAACAAGATTGCACTTAGGTGGCAATAGTGCGCGGCTTAGATTTAAAAGTGAGTTGTAAAATTGCTCTTAAGCAGTGCAGGGCTTAGAACTCAAACTGAGCTGTAAAATTGGCTTTAAACTGTTCAGGGCTCATATTTTAAAGCTGTAAAATTGCTGTTAAGCGTGCAGGGTTTGGATTTAAAAGCTGTAAGATTGCTTTTAAACAGTGCAGGGCTTACATTTAAAAATGAACAGTAAAATGCTGCTAAACAACCATATACAGTTCACACAGTGCCCTTCCATCAGCACACATAGATAGCAATAAACCAGTTGGCCCCCAAATGTCCAAGCAAAAAATCTGAGCTGAGGTATCCATGGTTTTTCAGCCTAGTTGAAGCAGGTCAGCCAGCCAAACAGAGCTTTGCTGCTCCTGGATTAGCCAATCAGCTTCTTCCTTTGGCGGCTAATCACTTCCCTGGATTCGGGTGAGAGCAAGAATGTAGTACCTGGGATGAAGTCAGTGGGGAAAGCTCTCCGTGGTGCAGTACCTTGAAAAGCGTCTGGTGGCTTCCTCCAGCCATCACTTGAAAGTTAACAAAATCATGAAAAATCACCATTAAGAATTAGAAATGTTAGTATTTTTGATGATCAGATCACCATCCAAGAAAATCATCAAAAATCATAAACTTGATGGATTCACACTAGGTTTTCATACTAGATGATGGTACGGAAGAAGGCACCATGGCCCATTATACCGTTCCCCACAAGGCAGGCACAATTCAGTTCCTAAAACATATTAACTTATCTATCTCTTTTTTGAATTATTCTATAGTTTTACTAGCGACAATGTAATCTGGTAGGGCATTCCATATTCTAGCTGTTCTCTGCACAAATGAGAAATATCTAAAATTCTTTCTTACAGTCTCTTTTTATTTGTGACCTATGTCTTCTTAATCCTTCTGGTTTATTCACTATATCTATTCCTGGTCCTTCCATGATCAGATGATGATAATTGGTGAGTGGAAGTAATTGTTAATGTCAGCAAACTGAAAGATCATGATTCATGATCTATCAATTCGACTGGGCTGCGGCTGGAATGGTATTTCTTTTATGGAGGAAGACCCGATATTATTACAAGTTAAATACTGACTGATACATGTGTAAGCGAAAAAGTCTCTAGTCTGCAAAGAGATCTTCTCTTTCATGTTGGTGAAGAATTTCAGAGTGCCTCCCAGATACAAGTCTCCCACCAATTGTAACCTTCTTCTACCCCACCTGACAAAGTCTGATGTAGGGGAAATACCTATAAGGTCTGCACGAGATGCTATTCCTTTTGGATGGCTGATGAATCTGTGGGCACCCAGCCAAATTCAAGCTAATTATTTAGTATAGGGGTTAGCGTTTGAAGTAGGAAAGGACATTGCAAGTAAAGCTGGGTAGGGATGGAGCAGCAAAGAGAGCAGATGACAGGATGGGGGTGAAGAGGGGGGAGCAGAAGGGGAAAGGGTGGAGTTAGTGAGGTGGCATGCTCCAGTAATGGAGACCTTGGGAATGGATGGGGCGGGGGGCAAGGAAAGAGGATGGGGTTGTGCTATTGCTGGGGGATTCCATACTAAAGGTAATCAGATGGGGCAGTAAAGGGGAAAGACATAGATATGGGTCAAGTCTATTCCTGGGTTGATGGCAAGCAGGGCAGGACAGTCCATTCTCAAATGCACAGGTCAGAGACAGAGGAAACCACATGTTGAGGTGCACATGGGTATGAATGACCAGTTGGGGGAGACGGTGAAGATAGTAAAGGGGAGATTCAAGGAGCTGGGGAAGCTGTGTGAAGAGGTGGGCAGTTCAGTGGCCTTCTCAGAGGTGCTCCCAGTACCCCATGCAAGTACTGTGAGGAAGGGAAGGATAGGGGAGTTCAACACCTGGCTGAGGGAATGGTGTTGTAACAAGGGATATGGGGTAGTAGGGGCTGGGGCAGTACCTGGGACAACAATGACCTGTATGCAGGGGACAGGTCATATTTGAGCAGGGAGGGGAAGGCAGAATTGAAGTGAGAATTGAGGGGTACATAGCAACTAGGGTAGCTTTAAACTAGGAAGGGGGGTGGCAAGTAGACAGCTGGTAAACAGGGTTCCCAGGAGGAGCCAAATGAGCCTATCCCCAAGCTAAAGGGAGGAAGCAGGAGAGGCAAAGGGGGAAGTTCAGGAAGGGGAAGGGAAAGGAGTGAAGTGGAAGGTAGTGTCACTGAACGCGAGGCACCTAGGGAACAAATCAGTGGAGCTTCAGGCCCTCTTGGCAGTGGGGCAGGTGGACATTGTGGCCATAACAGAAATTTTGGCCACACAGTACCAAGACTGGGATATGATAATCCTGGATACAAGCTGTTTGCAAAGGACAAGGCAAACTGGAAAGGGGGGGGGTAACATTCTATGTCAGGAAGGGAATAAGGTGCATAAGGGAGGAAGGGTAGGAAGGCAGAACAGAGGCCCTGTGGACACAATTTCAGGATTCAAAGGGCAGGGTACTGAGGATAGGGGTAGTGTACAGGGCACCAACTCAAGAGGAGGAGCTGGACAGGAAGTTGGCAGAACATATCAGGAGGGTTTGCAGGAAGGGGAACATGGTGGTGGTGGGGGACTTCAACCTGTCTGGGGTGGACTGGAGCATTCCAACCACTGCAAGTGCTAGGGAGAAGGTTATACTGGCAGCATTTCAGGATAGCTTCCTGGTGCAGCTGGTACAGGAACCAACTAGGTTGGGAAGGACTCTGGACCATGTGCTAATGAATGGGGAGGCTGTAAGGGAACTGGAGATCCAGGACCTACTGGCTGGGAGTGAGCACCACTCAGTAAAGTAGTAAAGTAAAGTAAACTTTATTTTTAAGTGCTTTTCAAAGGACCAAAGCACTGTACAAATAGAGCAACATTTAAAACAACATACATTTAAAACAATATTGATAAAATTATTCTTCATAGGCTTTAAAAAAAAAATAAGTCTTAAGCTCCAATTTAAAGCACTCGACAGTCAGGCAGTCTCGTATCCAATGAGGAAGAGAATTCCACAGGGCAGGGGCAGTGTTGGAGAATGCATGTGCCCCAGATGTCTTCAAACGAACCCTGGGAACCTCTAGCAATCCCTCGCCGGTGAGTATGAGTGAACAAGAGGGGCAGTAGGGAGTAAGGAGATCTTGCACATACTGTGGTCCCTGTTAGTGTAGGGCTTTATAGGTCAGTAAACCAACCTTGAAGGTGATCCGCCACTGAACAGGCAGCCAGTGCAGCCCGGACAGCACAGGTGTAATATGACTATTTCTAGATGTCTCAGTCTAAAGCCTGGCTGCTGCATTCTGCACTAGCTGCAGGTGGTGGATATCACCTCCCAGTAGCCCTAGGTACAGGGCATTGCAGTAATCAAGGTGGGTGGTCACGAAGACATGGACCAAGGTAGGCAGGTCAGCCAGAGGAACCAGGTGTTTCCCCCGGGCGATATTCCTGAGATGGTAGAAAGAGGACTTGACGATGGCCGACAACTGAGATTTCAGGGTCAGACCGTCTTCAATAATAATGCCTAGATTATGTACTTGGTCTGAGGTCGAGAGCTGGACACCATCAAGCCAAAGGCCCGATGGAACCCCAGCACTATGACCCACATCAAGGTGACCTGGGTCCACAACCAACACCTTGGTCTTATCTGGGTTTAACCTCAGCCAGCTAGCACTCATCCAGTCTCTGATTTTAGATAGACAGCTGTTAAGCAAAGAGACTGCATCATCCTGTCTGGGAATAAAGGACAACTATAGCTGGGTATCATCTGCATAGAAGTGAAAACCTAGACTGTATCACCTAATGATATCTCCTAATGGCAGCATATACTCTTCGAACAACATGGGCACCAAGATGGAGCCCTGCAGCACCCCACAGGACAGAGAGATGGCGTCAAAGGAATAAATTCTAGTGACAACCCTCTGTGTCCAGCCCATGAGGAAAGATCTAAACCAATGTAGAACTGTTCCAGACAGTCCACAAAAAAGCCGCAGATGCTCCAACAGCACACCATGGTCCACAGTATCAAATGCTGCAGAGAGATCAAGAAGGACTAAGATAGTAAGAGCCTTTTGATCTCTCAGGTGTGTGGTTCACACTAGGAATGGGGAAGCAATCTGGATGTTTGGGTACCAGGGTGGTTGAGTTTAGGGGGCAGACTTCAACAAGATGAGGGGAATTCTATTAGGTCACCCTTAGGGAATCCAACCAACCATGGACGCCAACCAAAAATGGGGTATTATTAAGGCAGGGCTGGCAGAGGCCGCTGGGACATGTATTAGTGCACAGAGTAAGAAGGGAAGGGCAAAGAAGCCCAGCTGGCTGACCAAGGAGGTCATGGATGGGTTGAGAGCGAAGAAGGGAGCTTTTCAGATATACAAGAGATCAGGAAGGGAGGAAGACAGAGAGGAGTATATGAATAAGTCCAGGGAGGGTACAAGACTGCCAGAGCCATCAAGGCAGCCAGAGAGCTGAGGTTGGCACAGGGCATCAAAGATGGAGAGAAGGACTTCTTCAGATATGTTGTTGAGAGAAGGAAGAACAGGTACCAAATAGTGAGGATTAAGAAGGATGGGGGGTGGGTAGAGAAGGGGGAGGAGCAGGCAGAGGCGTTAAATGAGTATTTCTGCTCTGTATTCATGGTGGGGGGGCAGATACCTGATGGGAGGAGTGGGGTGGGAAATGGAGAGGAGGGGGTGACAGTTGGTGATATTACAGAGGGAAGACTACTGGAAGGGCTGAGGGCACTGCGGGTGGACAAGACACCGGGACCTGATGGCATTCACCCTAGGGTACTCAAGGAACAGCAGAGTGCCTGGCAGGATCACTGGCTGGCCTGTTCAATACCTCTCTGCACATAGGATGCATACCACAGAACTGGAGGTTGGCCCATGTAGTGCCCATTCACAAGGGTGGCCCAAGGGATCATCCAAGTAACTACTGTGGCCCAAGGGATCATCCAGGTAACTACAGACCAGTGAGCCTCATGTCAATTGTTGGAAAACTCATAGAGACCATCCTCTAGGAGAGGCTGGTGACATTTTTACAGGATAATGGCCTCCAGGACCGGCAACAGCATAAGTTTGTCTCAGGAAGGTCCTGCCAGACAAACCTCATTGAGTAATATGACTGGGTGACCAGACAGCTGGACAAGGGCCATGCAGTTAATGTCCTTTACTTGGACTTCAGCAAGGCTTTCGATTTCATGCCGCATATGAGGCTGGGGGGGAAGCTGGAATATGTAGGGGTGGGTACTAGAATGGTCAAGCAGATCACTAACTGGCTGAAGTGCAGACAGCAGAGGGTGGTGGTGGAGGGAAACTCTCTTCACCAAGAGAGTAATGAGTGGGGTACCTCAGGGGTTGGTCCTGGGACCAGTGCTGTTAGGGATATTTATAGCAGATATCTCACACAGGACCCAGATTAAGATCAGTCTGTTCACAGACGATATCAAGATGGGAGCTGAGGTGGATGACATTGAGAGGTGGAAGGGACTGCAGGGGGACCTGACTAAACTACAGGAGTGGTCGGAAACATGGCAACTGGGGTTCAATGTCAAGAAGTGTAAGATAGTGCACTTCGGAGCTAGGAATCAGAGGAGGAGCTATCAGCTGGAAGGAGTGCAGTTAGGGAGCACAGAGGAGGAAAACAACCTGGGGTGATTATAACAGGGAGCATGGACAACTTGGCACAGTGCAAGAACACAGCAGTGAAAGCCAACAAGATGCAGGGCTGCATAGCAAGGGGGACCTCCTCTAGAAGGAGTGAGGTGCTCCTTCCCTTGTACAGGTCACTGGTCAGGCCCCACCTGGAGTACTGCATGCAGTACTGGCACCCATTCCTGAAAAAAGACATCAGACTGTTGGAGGGGATGCAGCACAGGGCAACTAAGATGATCCAGAGTTTGAAGAGGAAATCCTACGGAGGGAGGCTAAACATGCTTAACATGTATTCCCTGGAGGAGAGGAGAGATGGGGGGATATGATCGAGACCTTTAAGTACTTATAGGGGATAAATAAGGCTAATACAAGGGAGATATTTTGGATTAGGAGAGGGAGGGATACCAGAGGGTACCAACTGAGGTTGGAGGGGGGGAAGATTCAGGAGTGAAATCAGGAGACATTACTTCACAGAGAGGGTGGTGGACAAGTGGCACACTTTACCAGAGGAGGTGGTTTCATGTAGGATGGTGCACTGCTTGAAAAGGAGGTGGGACAGGGTGAGGGGGGAAGGATTGTGGGGGGGGATAGGGTAGCTGCAAGTTGAGGCACTAGTTGCACAATCAAGCAGACTCGATAGACCATTTTGGCCTGTTTCTGCTGGCATTTTTATGTTTGTATGTTCGTAAGAATTGTCCATGTAATAAACTGGCTTCTAGACACTCTTCTTCAAGTGTGAACCAGTCAGGGGGGTTCCCCCTTTCCCCTTCAACAGCAGTGCCAGTTGTGCTGCCCAGTATTAATATTTTATGTTGGGCAATACTAACCCTTCCCCCTTATTCAAAGGGAGCTGCAAGATATTCCTGGGTATGCAGATGCTTTTTCCTCCACAAAGGAAGCTATGCAAGACCCCGTTAAGCAATTTAAAGAACTTCTCAGGAACATGAGTGGGTAAATTATGAAGGAGATAAAGACATTTTGGTAATATTTCATTTTAATAGTACTGACCTGACCAATAAGACTGAGGGTAAGACCCTCCCCCCATCCCTCACAGTCAAGTTTCATAGAATTGAGCAATTTGGTGTAGTTGTCATGGAACATCTTTGGACCATTGTTGGTGATGTTTACTCCTATATATTTTAACACCTTGACCACTTCCATATTTAAGGAGTTATGGACTAAGCATGTGTGTGGTCCTAGCCCTTCAGGCTTGATCTCACTCTTGGTCCAATTAACTTTATGACTGGAAATTCTACTATACTCAGACAAAATTTGATCGCATCTAGGAATACCCTCACTGGACTTCTGTAGGTATATCAAAAGGTCATCAGCAAATAGTGATATTTTGTAATGTTGCTGGCCCAATTGGTAGACTATGATCTGTGGGTCAGCCCTAATTATTGCAGCCAATGGCTCAGGGGACATAACATATAACAGTGGAGGATTGGGGGCATTGCTGTTGATTCCCCAGGTGAGAGGGAATGACTTTGTAAGCCTACCATTAATCAGAACTTGAGCCACAGGTGATTGGTACAGTGTTGAGATCCATTTTAACGCATTCCCTCCCAAGCCAAATTTCTTGAGAGTAGCAAACATGTACCTCCACTCCACACGGTCAAAAACCTTCTTGGCATCTAGGGCCAGGATTGTGACTTCAGGATTGGACCACTCTGCTGCCCAGTGCCACAAAATATTCATAATCTTTTGTACATTATGCTTACCCTAGCTACCCTGTATGAAGCCAGCCTGGTCGGTATGAATAATAGTTAGAAGTATCGACTCTAGTTGTCAGGTCAGCACCTGGGCTATGATATTATAGTCTGCCTTGAGTAGTGAGATTGGTTGATATGACCTGCAGAGCATTGGGTCTTTACCTGGTTTGGGAAGAACAGTAATTGTGGCTAAACACATGGAAGTGGGTAACTCGCCATGCTCCAGACATTCTGATATCATATCATTGAGTGGTTCACACATCTTTGTACTAAAGGTCTTATAGAAATCTGCTGGGTAGCCATCTGGCCCCAGTGCCTCCCCCCCTTTGAGGTGGTATGTGGCTTTTAAAACTTCCTTCCAAGTAATATCTCTCTCTCCATTATGTGTTTGCTTTCTGAGTCAATCATGGGATTTTCAGCTTCACCTAAGAAATCCTGGATTTCCACCTCTGGCAGCTGTACCTCAGAGGTGTACAGAGAAAGACCTTGGCAGAATACCCTAAAGTTGTCCCCTATATCCTTGTATATTTAGGACTCCATTCTGATCCTTTATTTGGGTTATGTTTTTAAACTTTCCCTGTGTTTCAACTGCCATGCCAGCAACTTCCCTCCAGAGTCTCTCAAAATAACTTAAAGTCTGGGTCAGTAAGATAGCACATTCTGTTTTATTTATTTTTTTTAATTCACACTTTCTTCACAAAATTTCCACAATACAGGAGGCAGTGATACAAATGTGAACAGACGGATAGTAATACATTCCAACAGTGCCCCCCAACCCCCCTTCTCCCCCTCTGCACAGCAGTTCCTTCAAGTGTTGTAGTAACTAGCTATCTGTAATAATCAAATACTTAATAAGATAGCAGGTAAACCAGTTACACATTAAGTCCTAGCGGTGATGATTAAAGTGTGAAGGGGATTCCATATATACTTATACTTTTGTAGCCTATTTTGGAGGCTTGCTGTGGCCTTTTCTGTGCAGAGATTAGCAAGGATTTCATGTGTCCATTCCTGATATGTTGGACAAATCCCATCTTTCCAAAGCCTGAGAATAATTTTTTTAACCGAGAGTGCGATCATAGATATATGAAATCTCCGAATTTTAACCTTAATAGAAGACAAATCTCCCAAAAGGCACATATCCGGAGTAAAGCAGTCCTGTAATCCCAATAAGGGATTCAGGTGGGTTTTAATTCAATCCCATTGCGAAGCTATCTTGGGGCATGACCAGAATATATGAAAAAGCGTCCCAGCTTCCTGGGAGCATCTAGTGCACCTATCAGTATCGAGAAGGCCCCATTTTGCCAGTTTGACTGGCATGTAGTACATATTATGCAAAATATGAAATTGCATGAGACGTAATCTATCTTGTGACACATATTTATGACAGAACATCCAGAGAGCCGACCAATTGAAAGTGGATTGAGGGAAAATTTGGTTTCAAAAACTAGTGGGACCATTACCACTCCCAAACCGCCATTGATACAATACCTGATATATCTTAGAGATAACCCCTGGGGATTCGAGAAAAGAAGAAAGTTCAGGTACCAAAGCAAAATCTGTTGGTCGGGGAGGGACTTTACCAAAAACTGTGATTAACAAATGCTTCAACTGACAAACCCTGAATGACTGAGAGTCTGGGATATTGCACCTTCTGAGAATCTCAGTTACCGGGAGCCAAGCCCCCGAGTCTTCCAAGAACTAAAAAGCTATCTCCTCACCTAACTGAGGTAACCATGTACGAGAGATTGTCTGCTTATTTATGGTGAAAGCCGGAGAATTCCAGATAGACTGAGACAGGTCTGTACTCGGATTATATCTTAGGAATGAACACAGCTGTGAGTGAACCTTTAATGAGGTCATGAGAGTGGGGCATTTACTAGCATTCTGTAAGAGGGAGACTTTGACAAAGAGCATGGTCAAGGGGTCCATGTTCATAGCCTGGATATAGTCTAATTCAATGCTGAGCCAGGCTGGTCTCAGATTTTCCGGTCCCTGCCTTACCCATTTCAGGTACTTAGCAAGATGACTAACCCAGTAATAAATTATCAAATGAGGAATCCGCAACCCCCCCTCATTTTTAGGGGCGGCTAGTTTGTGATACGCCAGCCTGGAATGTTTATTAGACCAGATAAAATTAGTGAAAAGTTTATGCATTTTCTGAAACCAGGATACGGGGACAAATGAGTTAAGATACGACAGGGGTTAAAAAAGGCGGGGAAATACATTCATCTTAATTAGGTTAATGCGGCCCCATAATGAAATCGGCAGCTTATCCCATCTCTCTAGATCCTGCACAATCATCTGAGAAAGAGGTTCTAAATTTTCTTTAAACCATAGGGAAGTATTACGTGTTAACTTGATACCCAGGTAATTTGATAACATGGGGAGTCCAGCACAAACCCAAAGGGATAATGTCTGTCTTAAAAACCTTGTGATTAAGGGGAAAAAAGGACGTCTTGTTTGCATTCAACTTATAATTCGAAAAAAGACTAAAGTTGGCAATCTCATTTAACATATTTGGGAGAGATGTTACTGGGTGGGCCAAATGGAGGAGGAGATCATCAGCATATGCTGTTATCTTCACCACATTGTTCCGGATCGGGATACCTTGTATTCCCGTGTTGTTAAGAATGTTTTGAATAAGGGGTTCTAAATAAAGATTAAATAATAAGGGAGAAAGGGGACATCCCTGTCTCATACCTGAATGTAGCAGGAAAAATTTAGAAAAAGCCCCATTACCTGAAATCCTCGCAGAGGGAGACCGATATAGCAACCTGATCCAGCCTATGAACATGGCAGGAAACCCAAATGCTCTGAGAACTTGGAATAAGAAATTCCAGTTTACCCGGTCAAATGCCTTCTCGGCGTCCAGGGAGACCAACCCCGCTGGGAAAGTGGCATCCCTGGACTCCAAGAAGATGTCCGAGAGGGTACATAAATGGTCTGAGGATGAACGTCCTCTCATAAACCCAACTTGGGACATGCCAATCAGGTCCAGGAGAACCAATGTTAGCCTATCTGCCAATATGTTCGAAAGAATTTTGACATCCTGATTCAATAAGGATATTGGCCTGTAACTCTGAACCGATTTGGGGTCTTTGTCCAGTTTGGGTAATAGGACTATTAGGGCTTCAAACAAGTGAGTGTCTACTGCAGCCCAGATAGAATATGAAGGTAGAGCCGGTGGAGCACAGGCAGTAATTGTTGCCTGAAAACTTTATAAAATAAAGCGGAAAACCCATCGGTCCCAGGGCTTTATCAGAGGGCACAGCCTTTATAACGGCTGAAATTTCCTCCTGCGATAAGGGAGAGGATAAGAATTTGGGGGGGGAATTTGCCAAAGAAGGCAGTCGAGAATCTCTAAGGTACATTTCCAACTCTTCTGTGGAAGGAGGGCTATCCATATCCCTATATAGCTGCTCATAATATGTAGCAAATTCCTGCACTATCTCTGAGGGGATACCCTCAGGGATCCATCTGCTTGTGCCCTAATAGGAGGTATAAATCTTGCAGACTCCTGCTGTTTTAAATTTAAGGCCAACAGGTGCCCCGCTTTTTCTCCTTGATCCGTGAAACTTGCTTTGGTACGAATGATAGCCAACTCTGTTTTTTCTCTTAATAATTCTAAATATCTGTCCTTAACTACTAATAATTTCTGCCTCACCTCCTTGGAAGTGTCATTTGTTTGTCTAGATTCTAATTCCCGTATTTGAGACAGTAATGATAATAGCTCTGCTTCCTGAGCCCTTTTCCTCTTTGTAGCTAAACTAATGAGAATACCCCTAATGTAAGCCTTAAAAGCTCCCCATAAAATACCCGGCGTAACACTTTCTATTGGGTTGGTAGAGAAAAAGAAATCAATCTGATCCTTCACTAGTCGACAATATTTCTCCTCCTTCAATAGCTGCTCATTTAATTTCCATCGGGTCTCTTTCTTGGGAATATTAGAGAAAGCCAGATTACATAACACCAGAGAATGATCAGATACAGAACCCGGCTGGATCGAGGCAGATAGCACACCCGGCAAGAGCTCATGAGAGACCAAAAGGTAATCAGTGCAAGACTGTGAGACGTGTACTGGCAAACTAAAAGTAAATTCCCTGGAGTTGGGATGCAAGACTCGCCATACGTCACACAGTCCGCACTGATCCAACAATTCCCTGAAGGCCATTTGCCCCGGGACAGTCCTCTTGAGACATTTCCAGACCTGTCTATATTAGGGTCCAAAACCAGATTAAAGTCTCCCCCCATAATAATGGGAATTGGGAGTAAGGGGAAAATGATGGTGGTCAACTTCGCAAAAAAGGTGGGATCATCCACATTTGGTCCGTAGATGCTGCCAAGCAATAGTGGCATGGCTCAAAGGGTACTCTGAACTAAGACGTACCTTCCCTCTGAATTGCTAAAGACCTGAGTGGGGATAAATGGGATGTCTCTATTAACCAGCATCATGACCCCACAGCTGCTAGTAGAACCAGAGGCATTAAAGACCTGCCCCACCTGTTGTCTCCTGAGTTGCAATGTCTCAGTATCTAGCAGATGAGATTCTTGCAAGGACGTTATCTGTGCATGCAGCAAGCTCAGGTGTTTAAGCACCTGATATTGCTTAGGTTTTTTCCTAACCCCCTTCACATTCCACGTAGCTAGGTTAATATTGCTAGCCATCTATATTGGCAAAACAAGCCCGAGGTTAACCTTTGGCAGTTACTACTACTGTGATCCATGTACCCCTGTTCCACTAAGACTGCTGTGCCATCCTCCCTCCCCCAAACCCCCCCAGCTCTGCTCAGACAACCCCATCCATCCCCCGAGCAACACTCAATCACAACATAACATTAATAAACTCAAAATTTTACCTTCTTCCCCACCCTCCCTACCCCCAACTGTCACCAACAACGTTCAACAACATACCGTTTACTTCTCCCCCCCCAGCACCCTGACATTACACCCCTAAACCCAAAGGAAAAAAAAAGAAAAGAGAGAGCTGTGCGCTCCCCTATAAAAAATAACAGGAGGTAGATGACCTGAGTTACAGTAACAGTTTGTGAGGTCCTCAGTTAATCTACTCCTGATAACCTGTGGGAGTAACACTGTATTGATAGTACATTGGCACTAGAAATAGCGAGGGTTACCAACCCTCACACCTTGCCTACTAAAAGGAACGCACCTCAATAGGTGCTGTTAGGGCCAGATCAAAGACCATGTTTCCGGTCCCCATGCAGGACACGCCCACAACGGGACTCACTTGACCCAAGAAAATGGGTCCTGCCACACCCCATCAATTATAACGCCCTTATGCCAGGGAAACCCCCCCATCCTGGGCCGTTAAGATCACTGGACCCTATTGCATTGAGACACGAGCTCCCTCTGGTGGTGCAAAAGCAAAAGCGCGCAATAGGGCTCTGTAGAGAAAATGCCCCGAGACCCTCTCCAAGCAACCCACCATAAGATGGGTATTGATACTCTGCAAGGTGTAAACCATAGGCCTTAACAGAGCCAATCCCCCTCGCATACTTGCAGGGGAGATACTAAATCAAAACATTGCAAAATTACTCTCCCCAACGTCTATGAACGATAAAATTAAACAGTCATTTTAGAAGAAATCACAGTCCCAGATAAAGCTAAGGTGTAAACAACCATGGAAAGTCCAGATAATATTTAGGAAATTGTGTCCCTTAAGCCCACTGAACAGGTTTGGATAGGAAACCAGCAATTATTTATATTCTTCCCCAAAGAGTCCTTCAAGTGATAGCCACTTCTCTTCGATCCAGAAATCTTCCCTTTAAATGACAAAGGGCCTCTCATGTATCCCTGAAGAGATCAGGTAGGGACAGCTTTAGTCCCACAATAGCAGCCTCAGGATCCTCATAAGAAACCCAGGTACCGGCCACTTGCACCTGTAACCTGGCTGGGTACGCCATACAAAACTTCAGACCAGCTGCAATAATCTTAGAAACAACTGGGTGAAATGCTTTGCATTTCAAACAGACAGAGCCCGGCAAATCCTGTGCAAGCCTGAGTTTGACTTGCTTCCATCTCACTTCCTGGATTTCTCTAACTTTGTACAACAAGCGCTGCCGCTCCAAATAATTTAGAAATCGGCATACTATAGGGCGAGGTGTTGCTCCGGGGGTGGGGCTTCGGACTCAGGGATCTGTGGGATCTCTCAATTATATATTTAGCCCCAAAGGGCGAGGGGCCAGCGATCTTCTCCACCAACTTCTGGGCAAATGCTATGGTGTTCTGGCCCTCTTTTCCCTCCGGCAGCCCAAGGATCACAATATTATTTCTACGACTACGACCTTCAAGGTCTTCAAGTTTAGCTTCAAAACGTGCAAGTTTCTGCCACATAGCCACCATCCCAGGCTCGAACCTTTCTGCTTGTTTCTCCAAGGAGGAAATTCTGGCAGTGTTATCCGTAGTTAAGACTGAGAGCTCTTCGAGTTTTCTAGTTAAAGATTTCATCTCTGATGCCATTTCTTTTATTTCTTCCCGAAAGGGCTTAAATTCCTCTAGGAATCTGCTTAGCGTAAGCGGTTCCTGCTCTGTGCCCTGATTTGCGACCTCTGGCTTATCAATTCCACTCAAGGCCCATGATTTCTTCAGGGCCTTCTCCAGGGAAACTGGCGGGGTATGCTTTTGCGGTGCCCGTTTCGTTTACACCTCCATTATCTCTCAAATTCACCCAGCACAAGCACACAATGCTAAGAAGGCAGTAGACCATAAAATTGTAGGGTTTTAGGCTAGTTAAATGCTCCAAAAAACACTTTTACCAAGTCGGGAGGCTGGAGCTATGCAGAGGAGCTTGTACCCTGTACCCTGCATTATGCGGTCCCCCAGCACATTCTGTTTTAGAACTGGATAGTCTATTGTACTCCCACGTCAATTTTTGCAGCTCCTAATAGCCATCAGGCATAGGGGTGGACATATGGTGCCTCTCAATTTGGTATATTTGTTGTTCTAAGGTAATTAGGTTTTGAGTTTCAAGTTTCTTTTTATGTCAAGAGTAGGAAATTATGGCCCCTCCCAAAAAAGCTTTAAGGGCCTCCCATCTAGCAGTAGCAGATGTGTCTTCCCTGTTGTTATGTTTGAGGTATATTTCTATCTGATCTTTGATGTGGGACAGAAAGTCTGACTTTTCAGGAGTACTGGGTCCAGCTTCCACAGCTTACCTACTGAGAAGCCCCCCCCCACCCCCGCAGATTAAGAAGCACAGGAGCATGATCAGTGATCAAGATTGAGTCATGCAGCACCGATTGTATGGAAGAAATTAGTTTTTGGGAGATCAAAATTGCATCAAACCTAGCATAGTTGGCAGCAAAGTGAGAATAGTATGTACCTTCTCTGCCTTCAGGGGTTGTATGCCTCCATGCATCCACTAGCACATGCTCCGACATAAGTTAGACAAGCGCTTTGGCATTATTGGACATGGGTAACAGTTTTGGAGGATCTGTCCAATATTGTGTCCTTGACACAGTTATAATCACCACACAGAATCCACAGCCCCTCAAAATCCAGCATCTGAATTGAGAGTCAGTGGTAAAAATCAGGACAGGTGATATTTGGACCACATATGGAGCCAATAGCCATCTTATGTCCCATATTCATCATCACCTGCACCAATGTGTACCTTCCCCCTCTGTTAGCACTCACCTTCGTAACTACCTCTGGAAAGTGAGGCTGAACCCAAATAACAGTTCCCTGGGCATTGAAAGAAAAGTAGGATCCAAACCGTTCACCTCACCAGTTCCTCTGCACGTGACTACCCTCATTTTCCCTCATGCATCTTTTCAAGGCAGATTACATCAGATTTCATACTTTTAATTTTAGCAATAACCTTCTTGTGTTTGAGTGGCATTTCAATCCATTAATATTCCAGGACAGTACAATCATGAAATCATTAGCTATATTCTCTGATTGCCCCAATCAGTTTTGCCAACAACTCTCTGGAAATGCCCATATTATTTCAATAGTAGTTCTGCAAGTACATTTTTCTATTAAGAAACAGGAAAGGTACTGTATAGAAACATATAAGTACTTGAAAACAAACCAAATAAAGAGAAATATAAAACCCTCAACCCCCTCCTTGAAAGTTAGAACAAACAACTCCAACAGCAAACTGAATAACCCCCCATCCATGCCTCCTCCTTTTTCCAAACATGCCCCTGAGAATGGATAAAGTAATGGAGCATGAACAACAACTTACACATGGGCCTAAGGTGTACCCTCAAGACTCCCATCCCACCTCATTCAGAGAACATTTGATGCAACATAGAAACAAACCAGCAAAACAGTAACCAGAACTGTAGTGTCCCCTCACCCTTTGCATTTGAAAAGTGTAGCATCCAACCAGTTTTGTTAGTGGATAGCGAAATAGGGCTAAGCAACTTATATGACAACAAGTAGTACACAGATCAATAGATGCAGCAAACATTTAAGTTAGTGTGAAGAAACCTAGAGTCTTCCCCCACACACATGTGCAGGAGGAAGACTGAACCCAAGCATCAATCGCCATCGAGCATTGTGAATGTCAGTATCAATCAGCCAAAAGAAGTCCCTAAACCCTCCATAGTCATGTAGATACATTATAAAGGGGCTGTCATATGTGTTAGATCAGGTAGTATTCCAGTGCATGCCCAGTAACACCCATCATTGCATTTAGAGAGGTCCCAGTCCAGTATAGCCCCACCTAACCCAGTGCTGCACAGGCTTAATAAGCAACTCCTCACCCAGCAATCCAAACTTTGCACTAAACTTTGCATATGGAAACTTTTATTACTACATAAAAGGTACTGAATATCTCACAAGTATCTGGAAATATAAAGTTTAGAAATAAACTGTATTGTCCCGATAGTGACTCAGGTAGTTGCTCTAGTGATTCAGATTCCGGTTTGAGCATCCTTCTATTTCCAATCTCTGTGCGGTCATGTCATCTCAAACTTGGACTTTAGGTTTGGTATGCGAGCTCCCCCTTGGTACCTGTAGCCATAGCTGCAGTCAGAGGGAAGGAGTGGTGGGTAGCCTGTGATGTGGGAGACTGAATGTTGGTGACTGGTCATAAGGGCTACTGCACAATGGTGCCGACAATGTGGTCGACCTTAGATGTCACCTCTTTCCCCGAGTTACACCCACCTGGAGTAGGAATCCTAATTAAGGGGGGGGTGGGGTGCAGGGAGCAAAGCCCCCCCCGCATTAAACAACATACTGTTTTTCAGTTACCCTTATCGTTGTGTGCCCTTATGAGCAGTCGCTGACATTCAGTTGTCCTTTTCACGTAGAACCGGAATGGTGGGACCCAAAATTAGGGATTTAGAATTAAACCTCAGACAGGAATTTGGATGCTGAAGAATGATATACTGGGTCCATCCATCTGATGTAGCAGAGCCTTTACTTACAATAACCTTGAAGTATAATAGAAATGGGTTGTGAGTATTTCCCATCAGCCATCTGCTTGAGCGGTAGTACAGTTGTGGCAGCGCAGTTTGACAGATGGTTGCTATGGTAAATTAGCACTTTTGTGTACAGTGCTTTGAGGCCGATGTTTAACAGTGGGGCCACCCAGACTGTTCTTCAGGGGAATAACAACACTACAGTTTGTGGGCTTATCAACGTGGATCCATATTCAGGAAAATAAAGAAAATTAGAAGGTCTGTTTGGTGCTGAAACAAAAGAAGCCATAAATTAGTTAAGACCTGGTTGAGTAATACATTGACAGGCATCCTATTTAAAATGAAGACTCCTCAGTACCTATCATTCACATGGAAGAGAAGTAAAAATGAGAAAAAAACTGCCTAACAGTGACATAGACAAACTTTGATTTTAGAATAAAACTTTGATTTGAGCAGTACCTTTTGTGACTGTTCTTATTGGTGAGTGGCTCCATTCATTTTAACATTCAGCACATTCACATATTCAATTACCTATCAATGACTACCATGGGCAGAGGGTATTCAGTGAGATAGCTGACTATTCCTAGTGTGAGACCAGCCCTCATTAGTAGCTTTCATAGTGTGCACATACTCTACTACAACAACCAATGGTTTAGAAAAGATCTCCAGATGGTGACCTAAGCAGGTGATCCTCAGTTTAGTCAGGTATACTAATGCAAAATCCCAGCCCAACACATTAAGTTGGGTTTTTACACCAGAAAACTTTTGTCTTTGAATTTGAAGAGCGTGGCTAAAATCTTGAAAGATATACACCCACGCACCATCCACATCCAAGGGTCCGTGCTGCCTGGCTGCTCACAACATCTTCTCCTTTTCAGGGTAACATGAATATTTAATTAAATAATGCCATGGTCTGTCACTGGCTTGTGGCCATGGTGTGGTGTGCTCACTATATCTCATAATTTGCAGCTTCAGAACATAGTCCCAGCTTCTCTACAGTGTAACAGAAATGGGACAGAAGGAGTTAATGGCTTAGATTTTTGGCTTTGATTTTCTGGCCTTCTGAAAGAAACACACTAGGATTCCACTGCCTAGCACCATCTGGATAAGGTGATGGTCTGAGTATTAAATCTCAGCCAGAATGATGAAGAGGGGGAGCGGGCATGCACACACACACACACACACACACACACACATATACAGTTTGAAAGGATTGGATCACGCAAATATAAACTGGATGTTAAATTGATCTAATTGAATATCTATAAGGCTGTTTAAACTGATTGGAACAATTAAACAGATATATGGTAAATGGCTTGTGCATTCAAAGGACACAAGAATTACCTATTCAAAGGGGGACTATAAGATGCTGTAAGACAGTTACATCAGGGCAATGTTCTGTTGGAATTACCATCAAAGAGGAGAAGCTTTGAGCCTACCGAGATTGTGATTGTGGTCTTTAATCTCCCCAACCCACTATACTGGATCACTTTCTCTCTCTAGGCCTACTCAACTGGCTGCTACCTCTTCCCCTCTCCCTCTTCTAACCTCCTCATCAATTCCCCCCTTCTTTCTTCACCTACACCATCTTTCTCCTCCTCTATCCTCACCCTCGACAATGCTTGACTCAGGCTGCTCTCCTTGCCCCTTGTCTACTCCGTTACCTCTCTCTCCAAGTCACTTCTCACCCTAATCCTACTTGGTCCGCTGACTGTGATACTGCTCAATTACTACTTTTTACATCCTTGTTTTATTTTTATTTTTGTTTAATTTTAATTTCCATTAATTACTTTTTCTAGTATCTCTCATCATTGTGTTTGTTCACTGATTTTATAGTCATGTTTAAATATGTATAATGTCTGATGTGTTTATTTTACTTGTCTGTAATTGTTGATTGACACAGAGCCTTTGTAAATTAGCTTTAAGTTCAAAGGTCTTCAATCCTAGTTGCTGATAAATAAATAAATAAATAAAAATACTGCTCTAACTACGTCCATGGGAGCTGACAGACAGCATAGGAATTCCGTCTCCCTCCAAGCATAGTAAAGGGAGTAAGACAGAATAGCATACCTTAGTTAATAGCCATTTTCTTTTGTCATCTGTTATTTAAAATCGTTTGTTTAGTTTTCCTGTAACAGTGTTCTTCTCTTGTGTTAGACATATATATATATATATATATATATATATATATATATATATATATATATACACAGTGTATATAGATATCTATTTATAGATATAGATATATATTTATCTCCTGTAATGCAACTTGTGACCTTCTTTAAGTAAAAAGTTATTTATCTACACAACAGTCATGGCTATGATTTAAATTACTAAGGCAGTTCATGATTTACACTGGTTGGGGCAAAACTCTATTAGCATCTGCCATCCGAGATACACACTACAAGACTTTAACCTGTGCAATTACATGTTTGACCTCCTAGTTCTGTGCAAGAGGGAAAGGTAATTTTGCTGGTGGAACCAGCTGGTGGCAGCTAAAAACAGTGACAGACACCTTTCTGAAAACTATTACAGCCCAGTGAGAGAGGTGGTTTGTCACAAATTGATTGGCAGTGGTGGGGTGACTGCAAACTTTCTAGCACATTAAGAGACATAGTTTGCCAGTGGAACTATTTTATCTTAGCAGTCATAAAACAGAATATACAAGACAGTACACTTGTGCAATATGTTTTTGTTTGTTTCTAGTTAGTACATAGTGTAGTTTGAGAGAATGAGCTCCACAGACTATGACTCGCTTTCCTTGCAACAGCTTTCTGACAAGTGCCAAGAAAAGGGGGTCCAGCTTGAGGGTCTAAAACAGAAGAAAAAGTCCGATCTCATAGCCACCCTGGTGGCTCATGACAAGAAGCAGAAGGTCACTGGAAGTTGGTCAGAAGCTGGCACAGCAGACCCCCACAATCAGCATGGCACCATACACTTGTAGCTGTTCCTGCAAGGCAAGAAACTGGAGGCAAAATGGCTGGACCTTGAGGCAAAAAAGCTGGAGGCAGATGCCAGGAAGCAGGAAGCAGAGACAAAAAGACTGGAAGCAGAAACAGAGGTGAAAAGATTGGAGTACAGAGAAAAAGAACATCAGGAAAGAGAAAAAGAACATCAGGAAAGAGAAAAAGAACATCAGCATGAAGTCCAGAGACAACAGCACGAGAAGGAGATGGTGTCACTATGCCAGAAAAAACGTAAGCAATGGGGGGGGTCTCATCTCATGAAGATAAAATTAATTCTAAATTGTTTCCACACTATAGAGAGACAGATGATCTTGATCTATTTTAAAGGCATTTGAACAAGTATGTTCTCAGATCTAAGTAGAAAAAACTTCACAGATGGTCCATCTTAGCCCCTGATTTATAGGACATGCTTTGCAGGCAGTGAGTAAAATGAATAATGAGGACTGTGTTGACTATGGTACGGTAAAAACTGTGTTATTGAAACATTTTTAATTAACTCTGGAAGCTTACAGAAAGAAATTTAGGGAGTTAAAGAAAAACATAGAAGATAGTTACACAGAGTTGTATGTTCAATTGTGCACTTGTCTTGACCAGTGGCTGGATGGGGCAAAGCAGACATTGTGGAATTGATTAGATTTAATCGTAAATGAACAAATACTTAGAATTGTACCTGAGGAACTATGCATATGTTACTAGACTGGGCATGCAGCTCCTCAAAGGAGGTGACAAAAAACGCTGACCTGTATGGGGCCAGCAGATCATATGCACAGCATAAGTCTCATGTTGGGGGACAATACATGGTTCTAAGGGGTCCCATGTGGGGTAGCCCAAAGGAAACCAGCTTGCACCAGAGCCCAAAGCAGAATCCTCTGGTTCCAAAGGGACCCAAGAGCTGGAGCCCAAGAAATGTCATATTTGTAATCAAGTGGGGCATTTTAGGTTTATCTGCCCATAGAAAATGGTTAAAGGGCAAAGGCCAGGGGAAAGGGGTGATGAAAAAGCACTTGCCTGATGGTAGGGCGTGCATAGCCTGAAGAACCACATGCCTCCTCCAAGCATATAGACCCTGTTGTAGTTAATGGGACAGTAAGCAAGGGAGTGTGAGTCACAGGAGCTTGCATCTCCCTTGTGAGACAGGATCTAATCCAGGTGGAGCTTATGCTGCCAGGTCAATACTCCCAGTCTGGAAAATCACAGGTCCAGCTGTCCAAATACCAAATGGCTTGAGTCTTCCTGAGCTGGGAGGGTTGCCATGGAGAAAAGAAGGTGTGAGTGGAAGAGGACCTCTCTGTAAATGTAATTGTGGGGAATAATTTTGACCACAGGGAATCTCTGGTGTGTGTTACAACCCACAGCCAGGCAAAAGGGCAAGCTTCTGAGGGTGAAGAGGGGGTGACTCAACCGGGTCCAGCCCCTCCCTCAGTAACTGAGGAAGTGGCTAGCAAGGGAAGGGCTGGCTAGAAGTAGCAATCCTGAGCCCCAGTCACAAATGGAGGAGCCCACAGGACTTCATTCTGAAGGGGAACTGGGAAGGGTCAGACAAAGGGAGCAGGGCACTGCACAGCGGACTGATTCTACCTTGCAAAAACTGGGGGAAATAGCTAACAGGGCTGAGGGTCCTCAAGGGGGTAAAGAGTTAGTTTACTGGGACAATGGGCTGTTGTACAGAGAATGTACTGCATGGGAAGGGAAAGGTAGAGAGGTGCTCCAGCAGCTGGTAGTCTCTAAGGTTCACTGCCAGCAGCTTTTAACCCTTGCCCATGATATCCCTTTTTCAGGCCACTTGGGTGTGAGGCGCATGAAAAAGCAACTGACCAACAATTTCTTCTGGCCTGGTATTGGAAAGAATGTAGCAAATTACTGTAGGAGTTGCCCACAGTGCCAGATGGTGCAGAAAATGGGGGCCAAGGCCAAGGCAGGTTTAGTGCCCCTGCCCATTATGATGAACACTTCAAGAGGGTAGCTGCGGACACAGTGGGGCCACTAAGTACCCCAAGTCACACTGGCAAGTGCTATATCCTGATTGTAGTTGATTATGCCACAAGATATCTGGAGGCAGTGGGCTTATCATCCATTGATGCAGAAAAGGTGGCTGACGCACTGTTGGGGATATTTACCTGGGTGGACTTTCCCCAGGAGATACTGACAGATCAGGCACCAGTTTCATCTTTGGGTTAATGAGTAGTTTGTTGGAGAAGTGTGGGATAAAGCAGCTCAAAACCTCCCCATACCATCCTCAGACTAATGGTCTGATGGAGTGATTTAATTCATCCCTTAAAACCATGTTAAGGAATTTCACTGACCAGCACAAGAGGGAGTGGGACAAATATTTGCCTCATCTTCTATTTGCATACAGGGAAGTCCCACAGGAGTTCACAGGGTTCTCACCTTTTGAGCTCTTGTTTGGCCACAGGGTGGGGGTGGGGTCCCTAGATTTGGTTCGAGATGAAAGGGAGGGTGATTGTGCCTCCCAAGGGGAGTCAGTTGTGGAGTATGTCCTGAACTGCAGGACCCTCTTTAAGGAGCTCATGGGACTTGTTCAGGAGCACTTGGCCACTGTGTAATAACGGCAGAAAGTCTGGCATGACCGCAGGGTCCAAGCCAGAGAATACGAGGTGGGACAGCGAGTGATGGTACTCATCTCTGTCCAACAGAATAAACTACAGGCATCATAGGAGGGACCATTCCCCATCGTTCAAAAGGTTAGTGATGTCAGTTACATGATAGAGCTACCTGGCAGGAGATGTAGGTGAAAGGTGTAGCATGTTAACATGATAAAGCCCTACATTGACAGGGAGAAATTGGTCCTCACTGTATGCAGCACCCCAGAAGAGGAAACTAAGGCTGACCCACTGATGGACCTTCCTAGGGAGGCCCAGGCCAGATCCTCCATGAACAACCTCACCCTCTCTGACTGGCTGATACCAGCCAAGGTGCAAGACATTCGGGGTTTGTTGAGAAAATTTGTGGACATCTTCACAGGAAAATGGGGATACACCATGTTAACCAAGCACCATGTGGAAAATGGAACTCAGTTGCCCATGAAACAATCTCCTTACAGGGTACTCAAGCAGGTTAAGCATACCATGAAGGAGAAACTGAAGGAGATGCTGGAACTTGGAGTAATCCAGAAATCCAGTAGCTACTGGGCCTTGTCTTTTGTATTAATCCCCAAGAAGGACAGTACCACCCGATTTTGCACTGACTACCGGAGGCTCAACAGCTGCATGGAGTCAGACGCATATCCCATGCCCAGAACAGATGAGACCCAGGAACGACTGGGGGACCCAAGTATCTGACCACAATAGACCTAACAAAAGGCTACTGGCAGATACCTCTGACTCCTGCAGCTAGGAAGAGATCTGCTTTCTTCACTCCATTTGGCTTATATGAATTCAAGATAATGCCCTTTGGAATAAAGAAGGCACCTGCAACCTTTCAAGCTTGTGGATCACATTCTGTTGGGGGAAGGTGAGTGTGCACTGGCATATATGGATGACATAACCATATACAGCCAGACGTGGGAAGAGCACATCAAGAATGTGCGGGAGGTGTTCTTCAGGCTGAAGGACCCAGGTCTGACAGTAAAGGTGGAAAAGTGCCAGATAGGTATGGCAGAATTGTCCTACCTTGGGCACTGGGTGGGCAGTTGATGCATCTGTCTGGAGCCTGTCAAGGTTGATGCCAACCTAGCCTGGCCCACTCCTACCACCAAGAAACAGGTAAGGGCATTTCTGAAGACAGTGGGGTACTACCAGAGGTTTGTCCTTCAGTATAATGATCTGGCCAAGCCCCTGATAGACCTAACCAAAAAGGGAAAGCCAGATAAGGTGCAGTAGACAGAGAGCTGTGAGGCTGCTTTTCAGGAGCTAAAAAAGCCATCAAGTGGGCCAGCTGTATTAGCCAGCCCCAATTACAGTCTAAAGTTCATTATCCATGTGGACACCTCAGACCATGGGCAGGGTGCAGTGCTAAACCAGGTTATCCAGCAGTGAGAGGTGCACCCTGTAATGTACCTCAGTTGGAGGCTTCTGCAGAGGGAAGAGGCCTATGCCACAATCAAAAAGGAGTGCTTGGGGAAAGTGTGGACCTTTTAGAAGCTGCAGCCTTACCTGTATGGGAGAGAATTTACTGTGGTCACAAATCATAATCCCCTGATCTGGCTTCATAGATCAAGTGGGCAAAATGGAAATCTACTACACTGGAGCTTGGTACTGCAGACATACAACATGACCATCCAGTATCACAGTGGTAAATAAACTGGCAATGCAGACAGGCTATCTAGGCAGGTCTAACAGCATGGCTGGATACTTTGGGCACTCACCAGCAGCTGCATGAATGGCTCTGTCACTTGGAGTGGCCCAAAGGACATGCCTTCATCACCTGGGGGAGGAGGAGATGTAGAACTGGGAAGGAAGGAGTTAATGGCTTGAATTGTTTGGCTTGGATTTTTCTGATCTGAAAAAAATACAGTGGGTTTCCACTGCCTAGCAACATCTAGATAAGATGATGGTCTGAGTAGTAAATCTCAGCCAGAATGATGAAGAGGAGAAGCGGGCATATGCACACACACACACACACACACACACACACACACACACCCATGCATTCACACATGCACGCACACACACACAGATTTTGAAAGGACTGGACCCCTCAAATATAAACTGGATGTTAAATTGATCTAATTGGATATCTATAGGACTGTTTAAACTAACTGGAATAATTAACCAGATACATGGTAAATGGTTGGTGCATTCAAAGGGCACAAGAATTACCTATTCAAAGGGGGACTATAAGATGCTGTAAGACAGTTACATCAGGTCAGTGTCCTGCTGGAATTACCATCAGAGAGGAGAAGCTTTGAGCCTACTGTTCAAACTACATCTGTGGGACCTGACAGATAGCATGGGAATTCAGTATTTCTCCAGGTGTAGTAGAGGAGGTAAGACAGAATAGCAAACCTTAGTTACTAGACTTTTTCTTTTGTCATCTGTTATTTAAAACCATTTTCTTTACATTTCCAGTAACAGTGTTCTTCTCTTGTGTTAGACATGTATATATTCTGTAATGCAACTTGCAACCTACTTTAATTAAAAAGTTATTTATCTACACAGCAGTCATGGCTGTGATTTAAATTACTAAGGTAATTCATGATTTACACTGGCTGGGGCAAAACTCTGTTAGCATCCACCATCCGAGAGACACACTACCAGACTTTAACCTATGCAATTGCATGTTTAGCTGCCTAGCTTTTTACAGGGGGGAAAGGTAATTTTGCTGGTAGAACCAGCTGGTGGCAGCCAAAAACAGAGGCAGACACCTTTTTAAAAGCTGTTACAGCCCTGAGAGAGAGAGGTGGTTTGTTACATATGGGCATACGCTGTACCACCCTGACACCCTCCTTTCCCTCTAAATTTTCTGGCAGCCCATTGAGCCATATGTTAGACCTTCTCCCATGATTTTCCTGATCTTCGGCTTGTTTATTGAGGGAGCTGACCATCTCAACAAGCTTGTTTCTGTCCCTTGTCAGATCAGCTACTTGGCCTTTAAACTCACTGATTTATTTCTCCATCTCATTGAACCACTGGGGATGAGCCACTGATGTCTTAGCAAGACCTGTTACAACACTCTGCAGGTGGGTGATTTGTGCTACAATATTAGTAAATGCACAAAAAAAGAGCCGCTGTGAGAAAATTAGCAGAGCATTGAGCCCCAAAGTACACACCAAATGAAACAAAAAAGGGTTGCTCAAAATACTATGAAGAATGCTGCTAAATAGTTATTTATAGCAGTTAAAAAATTATTTTAAGATAAGATATCGTATAAAAGGTACAAGTACAGAAAAAACATCCAGGGTAACAAACACCCATATTAGTAAATCCATATTTCACCTCTTGCTGCAAGTTCATTACTAATGGAAGGTCACAAGTTGCAGAATAAGGGGTGCTAGCTGCACATTCGAGCAGACTTGATAGACCTCTAGGCCTTTATCTGCTGGCAAATTTCATATGTTCATATGAAACCAGCAAATTTGTCCTGGGTCAGTCTTTCCCTGTCCTTTCCCATCTCCAAGGCCATGCTCTATAGATGGACGCAGGCCTCTCCGGTAGTATTAGGGGATGTGTTTGAGGGTTCCAAAGTGATTGTGGTTTGCCTCTTGCTGGTCCAGAGCACTGCTATCAGCTACTAGAGGTCTGGTCGGTATTTACTGCCCGATGGATATAGATATCATTGATGGGGGGCTTAAGTTATCTGACTTTCAGCCTATGTATTATGGTAAACACAATACGACCACTGGCCAGGTTGGACCCTTGGATCAAAAATGCTAGCCCACCTAGAGGGACAGACTGAGAAGCCTTGGTGGTGGGGAGCTCAGTGTTACTGAGGGTACAATCCTTCATCTGACCAAACAATAAGCCCATATGCCCACCACTGAATTGACACTCAAAACTTGGAAAACTTCCTTAATCTGAGCAACTGGTCCCAGAACAAGGCTAAGTTGTTTCCCCTCTGGCACAATTCTCACTTACTAATTGATAACAGGCCCATAATCACTAAAAAGTGGGCTAAGGCAGGCATTACTTATCTGAGGGATCTTAGACAACTGATGCAGAGGGTCATGAAGAGCTTCCTGCAACTACAGCAGGAATATCACCTACACAAAGAACAAAACTGGCAGCATCTCCCACTGAGGCACTCCATCCTAGGCTCCATAGGCCCACATGCTTGGAATATACAGTACAATAAACTAGACACCATCCTATGGCTAAAATCATGAGGCTACCCTGGAGTAGTGGCATATATGAATGCCTCTCTATGCTTTCTCCGGACCCCATGGCAGGAACCAGTGAAAGGTAATCAGAGGAGTTAGGGGAAGAGGTAATACCCCAGATCTGGGGTGCAAGTTGGAGAACACTCAAGAGTTTGGTGAAGGATGCGCAAAACAGATTCACGCAATTCAAAATAAATAATAATAATAAAACGTTATTTTTAAGGCACCTTTCCAAAACCAAGGTGCTGAACAGGTTTAAAAACAAACATATTGCACCATTTACAGCAGCTTGATTAAAACACAATCATCTAAACAAACTTATAAATTTAAATCATAACACCATTCAGTCACCAAATGTTTGGTGCCAAAGATGAGTTTTTAAAGCACGTTTAAATCCCTCCACAGTCATGCACTCACATAACTGGCAGGGTAGAGAACTCCAGAGGGAAGGGGCCACGTGCATAAATGGCCAGGCCCCCGAAGATTTTAAACACACTCTTGGAATCTCTAGTAACCCCTAGCCAGCTGAGCGGAGCAATCACCCAGGGCAGTAGGGAACCAGAAGCTCTTTCAGGTAGTCAGGACCCACTCCATGTAGGGCTTTATAAGTCAAGAGACAGACTTTAAAGGTGATCCGCCACTGTACTTGCAGCCAGTGCAGACCACACAGCACTGGAGAAATATGGCAGGACCGAGAGGTTCCTGTCAAAAGCCGGGCTGCTGCATACTGCACTAGCTGCAAACAGTGGACTTCAACCCGGAAAGCCCTAGATACAGGGAGTTGCAATAATCCAAGTGGGAGGACACAAAGGCGTGAACCAATGTAGGGAGGTCACCGGACTGAACAAGGTGCCTAATCCTGGCAATATTCCTCAGATGATAAATATAGGTCTTGATGACAGCTGACACCTGCACATGCAGAGTCAGACCCTCATCAAAGATAGATTATCCCCAGGCTATACACCTGTTCAGAGGTAGGGAGTGGCAAACCCCCAAAGAATAATCCAGAGGGTTAACCTACTCCAGACTCCCCTATCCGGCATCCTGGGTCCACAATCAACACTTCAGTCTTTCCCGAGTTCAATTTCAACAAGCACGAATCCATCCATTCCTGGATGTCCACCAGGCAGTTATTAAAGACTGAGAGAGCTCCATTCTGGTCAGGTGCAAAAGAAAGGTATAGCTGGGTATCATCAGCATAGCAGTGAAATCTCAGCCCATACATCCTGACAATGTCTCCGAGGGGCAGCATATATACTGTGAACAACATGAGGGACAACACCGATTCCTGAGGAACCCCACAAGACAGAGGGACTGAGTCTGAGGAATAAATCCCGGACACCACCCTTTGAGTTCTTCTAATGAGGAACGATGTAAACCACCTGAGGATTGTATCAGACAGGCCACAGATGAAACCTCAAATGATCAAGCAGAACCCCATGGTCCACAGTATCAAACTCTGATGACAGATCAAGAAGAACCAATATGGAGCAGTTCTTCCAATCTCTAGCCATCAGGACATCATTGAGCACCCGAACCAGTGCTGTCTCTGTACTATGCCTCTTTCAGAAACTGGACTGGAGGGGTTCATAGATGTTATGGATGGTCAAATGGTTCTCTAGCTGTGCAGCCACTACCTTCTCAACCACCTTCCCTAAGAAGGGAAGGTAAAGATTGGTCTGTAATTTGCAAGGCAGTTTGGGTCCAGGGAAGCTTTCTTCAGGAGGGGTGTTACCACCGCCTCCTTCAGGGAGCTAGAAAACTCACCTGTTTCCAAGGAGCACCAAACTATCCAAGCAAGGACTGGACCAATGGAGTCAATACAATCCAAAATCAGGGAAGCTGGATCCAAACTACAGTACATAGGGCGTGCATCCTGGACAATCCTCATGACATCCATGAACTCTGGGTGGTCGAAGGTACTCCAGGAAAACTGAAGGCCAGTGGCCAAGCGCTGATCATCAGCAATGCCCATATAGTGTGCTGGCTGGAGAGCCACCCTGATGTTGGCCACCTTAGTTGCGAAGAACCAAGCAAGTTCATCGCACTCTATTTGCAAAAATGCTTTCTGAACTTGCAGACAAGCCAGGTTGCACAGCCTGTCCACAGTTCAGAAAAGCTGAGCTAGTTGGTTCTGAGTGACTGCAATCTCCCTGGACAGGAACTCTGCCTTCTTACAGGTGATTGTAGATTGATAGGCTTGGTAATGGTGCATCAATCTAAGGTGGCCGGCATCAAGGGCAGATCTCCACCAGCAATGCTCTAACCTTTGACCTTGTCACCGCATCTCCCTCAAGGTCCCATCAAACCATGGAGACCAAGGGTGAGGGGAGAGAGGATGAACACAGACAGGAGCAATGACATCCAGGGCTGCCGCAACGTCCATATTATAGATCATCATGAGGTCCTCTGGGTCACTGTTTGCACCTGGAATGGGCGATAGATCAAGCACCACCATGAGGCCTTCAGAGTCAATATCTCATAAAGGGCGGTACTTGACCATCTCCACAAGGGTAGGCCTTCAAGGTGGGGTGCTAAAATTGAACCTCACAGTGTAGTGATCAGACCATTCAACTGGGTCCATCCCCAAATCTGAGGCATCGAACCCCAGGAGAAAAACTAAGTCAAGGGAGTGACCATGTTTATGGGTAGCAGTGGTAACTACCTGTGTGAGGCCCAGATGTCATCAACTGGAGGAAGCATTGTCCAAATTGTGAGAGTTCATCATCTACCCAGGCATTAAAGTCACCAAGGACCATCAACCTAGGAGACTCAAATGCCATGTCGATGATGAAGTCCGCCACTTTCTGAAGGAACCATTTCCCATCCCCGGGTTGACGATAGATGATAACGATCCTGCAACCTACACCTGCTACCACAGTGCACTCAAATGACTCAGCCTCCTCAACTGGTACACTCGTGAGGCCCAATTCAGTCTTGAAACATACCACAACCCCCCCTCCCCTGTGATCCAATCTCGAGCAGTGACTCATCGAGTAACTGGCTGGAATTGCAGCCTCTAATACAGGGCCAGAGTTCTCATCCAGCCAGGACTCAGTGATGCAAGCCAGATCCACTGAATTTACAAGATCTGCAATAATTGCAGTCTTGTTTTTAATGGATCTGGCATTGCATAACACCGCTTGAGTTGGATGAACTTCCGGGGCCACCTGAACTACTTGCCCACTTAATTTGGTGGTGCCCTTGGGTATGGAGTCCACACACAGAGAACCACGATCTGGATTCCATTTTGCTCCAGGGCATCTTTGGGACCCTACAACCCTGATGTGATGGCCCCACTCATTCAACCTCCACTGTTCTCACCCTCCAAACCCCCTTCTCCTCTGACAAGCAATACCCAGCACTCTACAATGCTGGTAGATGGAAAAATGCAATGGGGGGAGACAAAGGGGCGGAGGGAGTGAAGGGTGGAGGATGAATAGCGCACGACCATGGGGGCAGGCCTCCAACACATTCCAATGACCAAATTAAACAAAGCCTAAAAATCATATAAATTTAACACTAAACATAAAATAAACAAAACACCCTCCCCCACTAACCAACCACAATAATTAAAATAAAGAAAATTTAAAATCACGACAACTAACAATTTAAATACAAAAGACCACACAAAACAAAAAATCCTCAAAATTGCAGAAAATCATAATATTAGGGAAAGAGAAACACACATTTCCAGTCCCCAATGGGTTTCTCACTTCAAGGGAGACAATGTATCTGTTTTCCAAACAAGACAGATAGAAAGATCTTGATGGGTTCTTCAAACCCCTTAGTCACTCACACCAAATAAAAAACAGACCAAATATTTTGAGGAGTTTGGCTGAAATAAGGCTGGAAGATATAATCAGTCACCAAAAAAAAAAAAAACTGTAAATAAAGTGAAACCAGCAACTGGGTATCTCTCACCAGTCCGGATGCAAACAGTTGACTTCAATTCCACCACCACCTCTCACGTAGTGAATGAAAAAGACATTAATAATTTAAAAGTTTGAGAAAAAAGCAGTATGCAGGGTACTGTCACCACCCTCCAAAGTCTGCCGTATTAGAAGAAAGCCAAACAATGTAATCCCTGTGCATAGATAGTAACAAAACACCACGATAGCAGAGGAAACTCAGGGGTGAGGAATCCTCAGATACAATTGCACATCCACAGTCCATAGGTAGATCCACAGTCCATGGGAGAAGAAACCAAACGTCAATATCTTTGGCAGCACCAGCTACCACCAAATAATTCTATAGCCAAGCACTGAACAAAGGGAATTTAAGCATCTCTGGCAACCCCACCAGGAGATTCACTATCCCCCCCATGAAACTGTGACCAGCGGGTACAGACGCCCAGAAAGTTAGCATTCAACTGACCCCCCCAGGAGGCTTAGGGCAGCACCACACTCCCCCACCAACTTTTCGGTGGTTGGATACAGGTGCTCCTCCCCTGGACCCGGGCATGATTAGGGAAAGTGGCCCCCCAGCAGGCAACCCTAGGCCTCACCCTTAAATCTCAGGCAGTCACTGCAGACAGCAGCCTCTCCACAGAATCAAATTAGACTGGATCAATAAACCATAAATGCTGTGGAGAAGATAAATAGCCTTGACCCGACCTCTTTTGTGATGAGAAACAGTGCACTAGGCAGCAAAAAAAAAAAACAGTTCCAGTACTGCAGCAATTCATAGCAGAAAACAGTCATTTGGTGACTCACATTCCACCGTTCCTCAATTTCAGCCTATAATCCAGGAAAACGTAGAACACAAACTAGTCCAATTTAAACTCGGAACAAAACCAAAAAACAAACTTAAAACTTAATGAACCAAACCAAATAAAATAAAATTCCTCTAGCTTTAATTCAAGGCTACATAGATGGCACAGGACCCCTCATAAATTACACTAATAGGGCCTAATTCCCACAGATGTGTGCTGAAGATGCCATACCTATAGAAGCACTTTTACGCACACCCACCCTATGGTCATGTAAGGCTCTGGTATCCTTCTGGGAAACAGTGCAGAACACCCTAAACATAGTCCTCTCGAGTCAGATATCCCCTGTCACCTCTGTTCGTTATGTTGGGCCACCACCAGGCCCCCCCCACACCAAGCACAGGCCTCCCTCCAGCTGAAAAGAGATGGTTATTAGGTGCCCTAATCACAGTTAAATGGATCATACTCAGACACTGGAGGGATCAGAATCCCCCATTGGCACAGGAGTGGTTGCAGGAACTGGGGCAACTGGCAAGTTTTGAAAGGATCCTACATAGGACCAGCAACAGGATGGGGATATATTAGAAAGTCCTGAGAAAGTTCTTGGCTTCCCCATATTGCAAACTGCCCAAAACCAATGTAACCCCTGTCCTCCAGCCTCCCTAGTACACACAAAATGCCTCTCAGTAGGTGTGGCCTGAGAAGTACCTCCATCCCACACCGGTTTAACCATAGTAGGATAGTAAGAGGGGCCTAAACCACAGACTAGGTACTCCATCCTCACCCCCTCAAACATGCTATAATGACAAATGAAATCATAGGACTTATATCAGACATGTCAATTGGGTATTGTTGTTATTGTTGAAGGCCCTTATCTGCCGACACTGTCTATGTATCTATGTATCTATGTTGAATAGTGTGTTTTTGGAATATTGTCATATATGTTTGACCAAAACAATTTACTGTATCATAACTTTAGATTGTTTATCCAAGGGTATTTACCCAGCCAGGATATGCAAGCTACACAAAGTTGTCATTTGAAATGTTCTTGTTATTTGCAGCATCTTATCAGTATTGGTATTCACCTTGCAAATTATGTGACATGTATGTCAAAATAAGAAATTGCAATAAAAATATGAATTACAAAAAATTAAAAAATAAAAACTTGCTGTTTAAAGTACCTTAAAATTGCATCCATTTTGTACACATCCAATGCAACAGTCTCACAAGCTGAGAGTCATCAGCAGTGGGGGACAGAAGAACGGGGTGGTGAAAACTACAGTGACTGAAACCTGTACTCTGTCACAGAGAATACCTTTATCATTTACCTATCTGCCAAAGTTTCCATCTGGATCGACTAGAACAAGATCTCCTTGTGCATTTTCAGTGTCTACTGGTTCCCAGCTGCATAGTAAGGAGGGAGGAGACTCGGTGGAGTCAGTAGCCACGTGGGACTGCCCAGGAGGAGTGGCTAGCTATTACAAAGCCCTGCACCATGCACCTAGCATGAGCATGGGCATGAGCGTGAGTGGTGCAGGTACCACTCCATAGAGAAATTCAAAAAGAACAACACGGGGTGGATGTTTTGAGAAAATTAAATAATTGGGCAGCTAAACTAAAGGACAGAGGGGGATATGAGAGTGAAACTTACACATAGTTATTTAAAGTTTTTAATTTGAATATTGCAATGTATTTAATAATGTGCATGTTGTTGCCTTGCCTTGCAGGCCTCGTGACCCCAGTAGCAGGAAATGACAGGAAATTGGGAGCCTATTGGCCTCCACAAAATTTAGTGAAACAAGAGGTAAACAACAATTTGAAAAGAAGAAATGCATTTACCAATGTGTGGAGGGTGAGAGACTTGCACTGCAAAGTACAGTACAAATTTTAAATTCATACAATCAGCATACTGTAAAAGGTTACAAGGGCAATTTGGAAATGCTGGTGTACTGCTTTTACTTGTTTTGGGAGAGATGTAGAATTAAATCCAAGACCTGAAGTAGTTAAGAAAATAAAAATATTACATTACAATGCAAGAAGTATAGGAAATAAAATAGATATACTAAATTTAATGTTAGCAGAACAAGTTCCTGACATAATGGGTCCAACAGAAAAATGGCTAACTAGTAGGATGAATGATGAAGAATTTATACTCCCAGACTATACATTATTTCATCAAGATAGAGTTAAAAAAGGTGACAGTGTTGTACTATATACTAAAAACAGCTTAGGCCATGCTGAAATAATAATAAAAGGTAGTGAATATAATATTGAATACTTGGCAGTTAAGATAAGTAGATTAAAAAACATTTTTGCATAATATATCCCCCTGAACAAAACTGGAATCAACTGGAAAATTGGAATCAATAGAATGTGTGATAAATAAAATCAATAGTGTATTAGGAGATAAGATAAGAAACTAATATTAATGTAAGATTTAAATTGTAATTGGTTAGGCCCGCGAGGAAATCAATAAAAAAATATTATTTTGATTCTTGTGCTAACTCAATACATAAAGGAACCCACCAGATATACCAATACTACTAAACAAGGTGCCATACTAGACTTGTTATTTATTTCCTTCTCAATAATGGTAGAAAACATAGGCATTCTGTCCCCGTATCTGGGAGATCATAACCCTATCTGGGGAACTAGGTGGAGGAGGCTCTTTCTGATCTGAGCAAGATGGCGGCTGCACGCTATGTGAGCTGAGGAGGAGCTGCAGGAGCAGGGTTGAGTTTGTGCCTGATTTTTAATATGAACAGGTATGCCACCATTGCCTGAAACTCAACCTTACCAGACTTTCTTGTGCCTGCTGTCTTGCTGCAGTGTCTTGCCTTGTTTTTTTCTTCTCCTCTCTTCTAGGAGGAAGGTGGCTGAAAACGGTGGAAGGACTGAAAATGGTGAAGCCAGATGGACAGGGGAGGAGGTAGAAAGCTCTTTGGGCGAGCGAGTGACATGGGGGAGATACCGCATATGGGCCACTGAATGCCTTGCTGAAATTTTTCTGGGAAGTGGCAGGCCAGGGGTTTGAACAAGGTTCAAAAGGCTGAGATAATATGTGTATGAAGAGGAAGTTTTCGATAGAATTCCAGAGAAGGACAACCTCGGGGATTGTTTCATGCTAATCTATAAGATATACAGTAGATTAAGTAACACATTACGTACAAATAGTATAAACTACTCGAGCTACCAAATTTTAAAAACTGCTTGTTTTAGTATTTTGATGTATTGTATTAAAAGTCTTGGTAATAGCTTTTTGGAGGGACTGAAAATAAGAGGGTAAGAAAAGTATAATAGATATATAGGGTATGAACATGTTTGACTACATCTCGATTGTTTCTAATTTACCTTAACTGCTTCTTTATCTCTTCAGCGGGAATACGACTATATAGAACAACATATAATGATATAGAGATGTTTTGAGGGTACGTTATATATGGAGTATTATGGTCCATGGTTAGAGAAAGGTTAAATTTTGCGCACTTCCAGACATTTGGGTGATATGATTCGGTGGGGAGGGTGCCTTAGAGAGCATGCACTGGTATCTTGTTTCTGATTTAAGCCCTGCAGTACCATATGTAGAGGCAAACAGGGAAGAGAAATTTCAGATGTGCGGCCCAGAGTATTCATTTTTCATATATACTATTCAGTCCAGCTAATTTAATTTGACTTCAGGCAATATGAGTCAAGTTTAGTCCGCCATTGTTGGCTAGCTCTCAGCAAATGAATATTAAATGAGTATTAAAGTGGAGAGCAGTGTGAGGCAGAATTAATTTAACCTGCTGGTATTGGTAACTTTAGTGGAAAAACCTACGAAAGAATGTTGGTGGTGTGCTTTTGTATGCTGCTGATTTAGTAGGGCTGTGCATTGTGATTAGTGAATTTGTGGCACCCGCACTCATATCTGCGACCAGCAACTTGCGATTTGATTCTATTTGTCTTGACCTGCTTTAGCCTCTTTTCCTTACCTTGTCTCCATTTTCCTGAGCATCTCTGATGGTGAGGGTGTTGGAAGAGATAAAAGACAGAGTGGTAATAAGTGAATGGAAAAGTAAGTACATTCTGTTTGAGGAGGTTGAAAATTGATAAAATTGTTAGATTGTTAAAATTAAAATAAGATCGAGACAGGAATAATTATTTCTGAGGTGTACTTAAATAGGTGGTGTTAAAACTTCCACTGGGAAGATATTAGATGAATTATTAAGGCTAAGGAGAGTTATAGGGGTTAGAACGTCCATTTGACAGATGGACAGGTGGATAGATATTTCAAGTCCCCACAGGAAACCACTAGATTTGTCTTGTTTTTTTTTTTTTCTTGCAGTAACTGTATGGAAGGTATCACTCAATCCTGAGAAATGAAGGGGTGTTTGGAAGATCGGTTTAGTAAATCTAAACAGAAGACTGAGGATTTAAACCTGTACTGGAGGATTGGGGACCAAAGGCCAATACATGTTATACATGGATACCTAAATACCATTAGCTTACAAGACATATTTAATATTTTGGACATTATGAATATTATGGACATTTTTCTACTCCGATTTTTTTTCTCATATTTTTGTATATTTTGCATATTTGCACATTTTGTAATTTAGCATTTGGCACATGACACTTTGGCTTATTTTGGATATCCTGTTATCTCAGGCATCAAAGCTACTAGAGCTATAGATGTTTAAAAAAAAAAAGCGAGATTAGATGCTGTTAGTAGCTTAGTAGAAGTCTCTGAGGGTGATTATTTGTACCTGGGTAAATCTTGTAATTCGTCAATTTTAGAAATGTATGTCTAGTTGTTTCTAGCTGCATTTAATTATTTATAATTACAGCTATTTTTCTGATTATCAAGATCATAATTATTACTACTACTACTATCAATTAATACTGTTAATACCATTCTTGCTGTCACTTTTAGTACTTTTTTTAGTGCTGTTAATGGTAGTGATAATGGTTTATGTTCACTGTCTGGTACTGTGAATTGTTTAATTCCTTAATTGCTTAACTGTTTAACTGCCTGAATTCTGTTAGTCTTGCTAGTATTGCTGTTAGTTTCATACTGTTGGTATTACACTTTTTATGACTATTGCCAGTCCTATTTTTTCTTTTAGCGTTATTGTGATATTAAAGAGCCCTTGTTTGGCATTTGGTATACCTATATAGACTAAAAGCAATGGTTAACTGGTTTTTGGGGTATAAACCCTAATATTGCGATCTACTGAATACTAAGTGAATTAGATGGAAATATCTCTTACTCATGACAGAAAATGAGAACTAGAAGTAAAAGAAACACTGGCAATATGAGTAATGAGGGATATGGGGGACATGAAGGTAAATCTAACAGTAGAGACTTTGATGAAGATTGTGTATGGCCTAAGCGAGAACAAAAGAATGGTAAGAATAAGGGAAAGGCAAAGAAAAGAGAACACTTTATTGAAATAAGCCAGGTTGAATCTAAAAATGTAAAAAAAGGGGGGCAAACTTTAATTACAGAACATCTGAAAAAGGTTATAAATCCTTGAGAAATAGTATTGCCAAAAACAATTGAGAGAGTAGTAGATCTTATAACACAGGAATCCCTGGAATGCTCACCAACATTGAAGTGGGAGGACATGGATGGTGTAGAATGGGGAAATGAAGAGAGATCTTATTGGAGGAAAGAAAGGTTGATATATTGAAAAACTCTGTAGGTCTGAGCAAAGGGAGTCAATTAGAAGGTTCAAAGGATTTGAGAACTGAGATTGAGAATAGGAGTGAGAATAAAGAATTTGATCTATCTTGAATAATATCCAGTATGTAGGAAACCTTGCAAGGCCTGGAAGAGTTAGCAAAAAGGGAGTCTATGACAAAAAATTAAATTAAACATATAACATATACACAATTCATGGATCCCAGTTTAATTGAGGCAATACAAGATCCACATGTGGCTAATGTGGCAATAATGGAGCAATTAATTCTTTTGAGAAGTGCAGTCAATGAACTTAAAGGGGAAATGAAGACAATTATGATAAGACTGAAGGAATTATCACTTGTTAGGGGGATGGATGAGGTACAGATAATTCAGAAATTAGAAGAGGACCAGGAAGAGGAGAAAATATCAAACTCTGATACTGATATGGAAAGTAAGCCTATAGAGCAAGATGGCCCAGAGGACAGAATAAATATACAGAATGATTGGGAGGAGGAAGATCAAGTAGGCCAAATAGAACAAGTCCAAGAGAATGTATGGAATGTCCCTGAAAGCCCTAAAAGGATGAAGAATAAAATGAAGAGAAGTGGATGGAATAGTGGAGAAGATAATTTGACTGGTATACAGGGTGAGGAGGAAAAGATTTTGAGAACAGAATGTAAGGGGAAATGGGGGAAAAAAGAAAAGTAAGGGTAAAATAGTGAGGAAGAAGGAAACAACAGAACAGAGGATTTTGGAGGATGATAAAAAGGCTGAAGACAAGAGGGAGGTTGATGAACTAAGTTTAGAAGAACAAGATGGTTCTAAGGGAGAGCAGGTGATTGAGGTTGTAGATTTGGATTTAATTGAGAAAGACCAATCATTGATTATGATTGGAGGTATGAAATTGGACTTAAATGAAAGTAGCATAGTATTGTGAATATTAGGATGTCTAATTTGTAATGACATCTCAAACTTGGATGTGCAGCTGGAGGATATACATGATACTAGATGATTTTTGTATGATGAACACAATTATGTATTGCAATTATTTTTTAAACAACCAAGAGTGGCTCAGTATGTATGGAGAAACTCGGTCTCACTACAGGAACTTAAATTGAGTGTGGAACCACCTATATTAACTAATGATTTGATTACTTGGGGGATACAAACAAAGGAAGAATTGAAATTGTATTTTGATAAACAAGGGAAATTCTCATTGTTTAGAGAGAAAGATTGTGAGTGGGAAGTTTCTCCATACATAACACTTTCTATATTTGGTATTGCATATGTGGGTATGAATAATAAAGCCAAATTAAGAACAATGATTACACATTTTATATGGAATAGATTGGGGTAGAATTCTATGAGGATGATATTATACATGTTCAGAGAGCACTTAGGTACTGGAATGAAGGAGATCAGATAGATTTGACATTAGAAGATGGGAATTTAGCTAAAAATAATTTAGAAGTGAGTTCAAAGTTAGATAATTTAGGGATTTTAATAGTGGATTTTCAATCTTTGAATGTTGATAAAGTGACAAATGAAGTAGAGAAGGCCCAACAGCAAGTGGACTTAAGACAAGAAGGAAAAAGGATGGAGTATAATATAACCACATATAATAGATTTCAAATGCTTGAGGAGGAACAGCTGTGACCAGGGAATGGTCTAGAAACTGATGAGGGATTCTCAAAGTACAATGAAAAGAATATAAGTACTATATGATTTATTGAGAGAAATAAGGATTAGAACTGGGGAATTCTGTCTTGGAATATTGCTGGGTTACAAAATAAATTAGCAGATCCAGAACTAAGGGACTTTTTAGCAGGGATGGATATAGTATTGATTCAGGAATCATGGCATGGTAAGGAACAGATAGAGAGAATAATGATGAATGGCTATAGTATAATTCATTCCCCAGCCATAAAACAAAAGAAAATGGGAAGGTATATGAGGGGTTTAATTGTGTATATCAGAATAGATGAGAATATAAGAATTTTGAAACAAGTGGTGAAACAAAATTATATTCTGGTTAAAATCCACATAGAGGGTAGGTTGTTAATTATAGTAAATGTCTAAAATCCACCAATAAAATCACCCCTGTATGATAATGTACTATTTAATAATATTGTGCAAGAAGTTAAAAAAGGTCTGGGTAAATACTCTGTAGAGATAATTATAATGGGAGATCTAAATATTAGATATGGAAATAAAATTAGCTCAGAGCACAAGGACCAAATATGTACAGCACTGGATATCCCAAGTAGGAGCTCGAGGGATATTAAAAATAAGAAAAAATATAAACAGTTGGAATACATAATAGAGGCACTACAATTAGTTATTCTATATGGGAGATTATCATCTGATAGTTTGGGAAACTGGACTTGCATAAATGCAAAAGGGACAACTGTAATTGATTATGCACTGGTCTCAGTATATGATTACTGTAATTATGAGGACTTAAAAATAATTAATATAACAGAAAGTGACCATTATCCATTAGTACTATATAAAACAAGCATTTGTCAATGCCGAACTTTCGCTTGCAGATATTTGCAATGATGTTTGCATTTATACAGCCCCCCTACGTAGCTGTATCCATGTCCCTTCAGCAGCCATGTCCCAAAAGAGTACCTCTCTGCAACTCCTCTTGCATCAGATTTACATTTCAGCCTCATACATCTTAATCGTCTGTCTTAGGAACCCTAATGCGCCAGTTGTTGTCAAGTTTACAAGCCTGTGTAGGAACTGCGCAATGCAGTCTGATAACACAGTCCTTTTGTGGAATTTTCTCACCATATTTTCAACATAGGCATTTTGGGACCTCTGCTCATGAACAGTGTCACTGTGATTTTCTTAATCTGTCCCGAACGGTTAATTCCCCACAGCGCCATTGTGTGCTGCATGTGTGGAAAAACATTTAGGCCAGTGTGTGAAAAATGACAGCTGCACTGTTCATCAGGAGGTGTGACAAAATGCCAATGTCAAAAATCTGGAGTGCAAATATTACAAATTGTCGTAGTTAGGAGTGTGCTTGGGAATTGTGCAATGCACGCTTGTAACACTGTCATGTTTTGGAATTTTTTCACCAAATTTTCCACTTAGTCATTTTGTGACCTCCACTCATGAAAAGTATTACTGTGGTTTTCATAATCTGCCCTGCACATTGATTTCCCACATCAACCACACCATTGTGTGCCAGATGCATGAAAACACTATTTGGCTAGGATGTAAAAAATGACAGCTGCACTGTTCATGAGGAGGTGTGAAAAAATGGCAATGCTGAAAATCTGGAATTAAAATTTTACAAATTTGCAAAGTTACGAGTGTGCGTGGAAACTGCACAACGAACGCTCATAACACAGCCATTTGTTTGAATTTTTTCACCAGATTTGCAGCATAGACTTGTTGGGACCCCACGTCATGAACAGTGACACTGTTGTTTTGGTAATCTGTCCCAAAAAGTGATTCTGTGCAGTGACCACAAAATCACCTTTTGGGACTGAATAACGACATGACAGTGACTGAATTCATGAGGTGGGGTCCCAAGAACACCATGTTGAAAATTTGGTGTCAAAATTCATGAAAATGGCCAAGATATGCACATAATTTAAAAAACACCCATCATGCCATTATACAGCTTACCAGCATTTCTTAAGTTCACGGTCAGCTTTGAAGAGTGCAGACATGTTCCCAGTCCACCAAAGATCATCTTGCCCAGCTCCAGAGGTAGGTATGGGGTGAGCGGGTGTGTGGGAAGGTGGGGTGCGTAGAGGGTGGTGTGGGTTGGGGAGGGCACTGGACTCAATGGGGACTGTTTTCTGGTTTTACAGGTACAGAACGGCAAAAGAAAATAGCACTTGTCAATGCCGAATGTTGTCTTGCTGGCATTGGTATTGGTAGTGCAAGAGGTAGAGGGATGCACAATAGGACTGGCAGTGAAGAATGGAATGGATGACAACCCACCCACCCACCTGCAGAGACTGACAGGCATGGAGGTGTGCCTTTGGATTGTCAGCCATAAAGCTCATGCCATTTCCACCTCACCTACCCTGCAGACTCCAACAAGTGTTGTGTTGTGCCTTGGGATCATGGGGCCTTACGCTCACCCCATTCCATAAGGAAATATATTGAGTTGGGTGCAGTATAGGAGAATGGGGTGAACTTTGGGGCTGAAGAGTCCAAGGCACCCCTTGATGCCTGTCACTGTGCAGAGGGTGGGTGTGGGTTGGTGGAGGGTGGCACCGTGGGCAATGAGGGACTGTTTTCTTGTTTTGCAAATACAAAGAAAATAAAAAACTTCAGGGGAAGATTTTCTGTTTTTCAGGGCAGCTGGGTTTTTTTGGGGGGGGACTGGATTCGACTGGGATTGGGCACCCCATTGGCAAAGAAAGCCTATCTGTGTTTGGGGGAGCATGATGCTGAGGGGGATTAGGCACCCCTCTCAGCAGACAAATAAAACTACTGGAACATTATGCCGATGGGGACTGAGCTCCCCCATTGGCAAACAAATTGAACTGTGGAGGGGGCATGCTGACAGGGGGATTGGGTACCCCTGAACTCAGCTCTCTAGGGATTGTGAGAGGCATATGGTGAGAGTTGTCACCATGTTTATTCAAATTTTTCACCTGGGGCACATAATGGAAGCGTGTGAGATCTGTTGCTGCAATGATGAGCTTCTCTCTCAGTACAGCAGAAGATTTCTTTCAAGTTGTTGGCACACTTTTCAAGTGCTGTCATAGACTGCTCCCCAGCGGCTTTGGGAAACTATCATCACCTTTGTAATGCCTGCACCAAAGCCATCAGCTTGCCAAGTCTGAAAATTTTGCATCCATACTCCAGAACAACATTAATCATCCCGTCAAGTTCTGGAAGGTTATTCATTGTTTTCTCCCCTCCAACTCACTCTCCTTCCCCTATTCTTAAGGTTGATAACTTGATCTCGGATCCTTCTACTGTTACCTCTTACTTTAAAGAGCTAGTGTACTGCATAAAAGTAATATTAGTTTTTAAAAGCAGTTAAGTATTACTTTTCATATCTGAAATACTTTTTCTTTCCCCTTTTGTTAGTTAGACGATTGTTTGCCTGATGTTAGTAGGTGTTATGTGTGGGACAGCACTCTGCCTGGCAGCTGACTTATCTGTCTATTCCCCCACTACATCATCAGCATTGTGGATGCAAAGACTCTAACATCACTGCTGCTTAGGAACAGCAAGTCAGTAACTGCCAGGTCAGTCATTTGTGGTGTCAGTGAGATCACAATGCTGATGATGGATTGGGGGTGAATAGAGACATATGGTAGCTACCCAGCAAAGAGCTGTTCCACACACAGCACACTTGGACCTGGTGGTAAGTAATGGAATGTGGGCTACCAGGTAGCATGACTGGGACATGACCATACCAGGGTATGCAGTATCCAGGAAGGTGGGAAGGGGAGATACTATATATAAGGCAGTGTATAAAGGCCATGGAGACCAGGCTTCCTAATGGTCCGTAGGTAGAGCATTGTGCTCCAGTGCTGGTGACTTGTGTTTGGGAGTAGACACTAGAGCAGGGCAGGTGATCCGGGGTAGCAGAGAAGTGTGGCCATGTAGCTGTGCTTTCAACCCAGAGGGTATCACCACACCAGATTCTGCAGCACTAGTAACTTGCATGCAGTACCGTAGGTATGGTCTCACCAGTGACCTGTACAGGGGTAAGATGACCTCCCCACTCCTGGAAGTAATCCCCCTTGCTATGCAATCTAGCATCCTGTTTGTCTTCACTGCTGCCTTCCTGCACAGATCAGAGTGGTTAATTTCCCCAGTTACCAGCACTCTCAGATCTTTCTCCTTGGATTTTGTTAACAGGACACCCTCCAGCCAGTAATTGTGTCCTGGGTTCTTACCTCCTAAATGCGTAAGACTGACTCTGAATACCTACTATGTGTTGGCATGTAGCAATATGCTTGATATTTCTGCTAAACTCTACTATGAGAGCTATCTCCAACATTTTGAATTGTATTCATTAAAATCAACGTTGTGCCATGTTGCTGTCTCTCTCTCTCTCTGTCTCTCCCTGTATCCCTCTCTCCTTTCCACTCTCGTTCTCTCTCTCTATCACTGTCTTTCTTTAATGTATGCAGTACCGTGTGTGTGTGTGTGTGTGTGTGTGTGTGTGTGTTTTCCAGTATAGTCCTGTACCAATGGATAGAAATAAAGTGCATCTTCGTTTCCCTTGTTTGCCTAATTCCACCTGCTTCTTTCAGACATGTAAATCTTGCAGATCAAGTGTGATGGTACAGTATACACCAGTTAGAAAAAGAGACCTCGTGGTCATCTACACTGGTATCTTATCACAGATTGCTTAATGTCTTGTTTGGTGATTTGACCAGAAACTATAGCTTGCTTTGTAAAAAAGATGTTTGCATAGAACGAGCAATCTGTTAATAAGGCCATTAGAATTAAATGCACACATGGATCTACACAAGTATGCACTGTATATGAGCAAGTTGCCGGTGTCATTTTTTTTTTCTACTGGCATAAACTCAGTCTGTTCAGTTCTCTTGCTTGGATAGTATCCCCATTATGTACATGCAAACCACTGCAAAGTGATTTGCTGCTGCCTGGTTATTTTTCTATGCACTTATTCATGTGTTAGGAGAGATATGAGACACCACCCCATTTGATCACTCTGTAGCAAAGAATGAGGTGTGTAGTAGAAAAGGAAAGGAAGAAAGTTAAGAAATGGTTTTATATACAATGGCTTGGACAGTTTTCTAACAAAATGTCATGGTTCATATCAGTATATGGGTCCCAAAACAGTGGACAAGATTTCATCTATTGAGATTTCAAACAGTGATGTCTTACATACAATTAGTAGTCGGGGTAGATATAATATACTGCTCGTGGTGGGAGGGGGGCTTAGGGGGCTTTGCTGCCCAAAACTAAATGATCGGATGTGTGTGTAGGAGGAGGGTTCGGGGGTGACATAGCCCCCTGATCTGTGGAAATCTCATCCACCATTTTGACAGGATCCATAAACTGCACCAACTCCAATGTCACTTTGAATATTGCTTGTTAGGATCACTGATGACCTTTCCATATGGTCCCCATCCCGAAAATATTGATTCAAAGGACACAAGAGTTTGTCATCTGGCCTTAGCTTATAATTTGCCAAAGGGTGCAACAATTACACACAGTTCAATGAATGCCATGCAGGGGGCACTCTCTCTCTGTAAAGGAGTGCTTCAATTTAATTAGACATTAAGGAGCTGCTGACACTCAAGCAAAACTTTACAAAACATAATATTTAGATACAATTCAACTTGCATTCTAAATATATTCTATAGATTTCTCCTCCTCATCTTTTATTACTGAGGAACTTTGCATACGTACATGATCTTTGTCTGTTAGGGTTCATCTGCTTCTAAAGCTTGCTCCGTACTTCAAGTCATAATCCCCTGTTGTGACATCACAATCTGTTTCCATGGCAGTAACTGTGATGCCACTAGCAGTGAAGTATGACCTCAGGTGGGGAGAAAGTAACAGGAATATATGAACTCTTCAAGAACAGAGATCCTGTTTTCATGCAAATGACCTCAGTAATGAATAAAGGGGAAGAAACATACAGAAGTAATGTGAAATATAAACTAAGCTGTGTCTAAATATGTTTTGTTTGCATTATCCTGAAGGTGTCAACTGCTCTTTAACACTGAATACAAACACAGGAGAGGGAATATGGTGCCTCCTTCCAGGCTATAGTAAGTGTGACAGAGACTCAGGAAGGCCATACTGTGCATAGTGTCACCAAAGTTAGGGAGTAAGAAAAAAGGGCTACACTTTCCACTGCCAAAAGTATTATTTAAAACTATATAAAAAGGGGTTCTGCTTTCATGTGTGACATATTCTGCCTTAAATTATGTTTATGCTGCCATCCTGTATTTAGAAAATACAACAAGGTGATATGAGACAAACTTGTGTTGCTGTTGACTAGAACTAACAAGTGATCTACAGGGCTATATAATAATTATTTTCTCTCTCTCTCTCTCTCTCCCTCCTTCCCTCTCTCCCTCCCAGAGTGATCTCTCTATCTATCATATCTAACTATTTATCTATCTTTAATGTCTAACTATACTATACTATCTATCTATCTATCTCTCTATAATATATATCTATAATATCTATCTGCCTAGTTATCTAGCCACACACATACTGTACATGCATACAGTACATGCAAAAAAATGGGTTTCTAAAATTACCCAGCTGGATTGTGTTTGTGTTGTGTTGTTGTCTCAACATAATAGCTTCAGGTAAAGATCCAGCACTCTTCACAAAAAAATTAATATCAACCTCACTTCCTGACTGCCATCAGAAACATGGCCCTCACCTTTACTCACAGAAACCATTCGACTGGGCCCAAGGTTATCTGCGGTCATAATCTTCTTACACACACATATACAAATAATAAAATGAAATGTTGCAGTGCTTATAGTTTTAATTTATGGTGGTTTCTTGCTGATTATAAAAAAATATCCCTCCTATCCTTAACTTATTACCAAGAAAAACTCTGCTGCCTACACTGCTACAAATAACACAGAAGCTTTGGCTCCATGTCAGGCTCTGTTTAGTGTGTGTGTGTGTGTTGGGGGTAAACATTATACCAGTAGAAGTAAGCAGATATTTAAATTATTTTATTTCATAGTAATCCTCCTATCTATAGAATGAATATATAATGAATGATTAAAAAAAAACAGGTTGTGGAATGGGGGAAATTATATAAAAAACGGAGGAAAAGTGTGGAAATGGGTAACTGTGATGGGCTGGGGAAAATATAAGGCTTAAGGGGTAATATAAAATATATATCTCATTGGGCATAATATTTGAGAATAAAATGTCGTGCAAATGCTCGAATGTACTGGAACTATTTTGGTGGGGTGGCTGAGCTTGTTTTACAATAATAAAAAAAAAAAACCTCAACATGTTCAAAGTTATTTTATTTTTGTGGGTTTTTTACCCAAAGAAATCTTGAACCCATTTCATTATCACAAGAAGACACTCCAAACTGTGCATTGTAGTGGGATTATGACACTTCCAGGTGGCTGAGGGCATTGATGATGCATCATGCCTCACACCACACCCAAAGAGTTCCATTATCTCACCACAATGCACATCTTGGAATGTCTTAATTCTTCAAAAATTAACCCCAAATGTAACCTTAGACATGGGTGATGTTAGGAAACTTCACATTCTGAAATTATTCACTATGATTCTCAGCTTTGTATTGTACAAAATGACACTCTGCATATCCCTTTAGTTGGTATAAGGATCTCACTTCACCAGGCAAATGCGTAGTAGCAAACTGCTGTAACGGTGCAACTATATGTAATTGTTTTCCAACTTTGCCTGATTAAAGGAACAGTTCAGCAGGTGAAGACTCCACATAGTTGCACTTTACTGGCAAAGTGCCATAATGTGTAATACTGGTTTCCATTTTTTTTCCCATTTAAGAACACTCCATCCACATAGACCATTTTACTGACCCACATCACAGCATCAGTACCTCCGCCCATGACCAAACTTGTAGCACCCCCTCCTCCTCCTCATTCACAATAAAGTTATAAAAAAATTGTTATAACCCTTCTCCCCCTTCTAGTTGCCTATTTCCACTACCCCCACCCAACTGAACAGGTGAAATAAAAGTTAAAGACCTGTACCCCATCACTCTCTGCCATCCCCACTCACTAGTCACCCCAAAGGATACACATTGTAAACCTGTAAAAAGAGAAAACTGTCCTTCACCATGATGACTAGCCACCCTGTTTAAATTACCAGGTTTTCCATTAATGAATTAGTGTTGTACCTTAAAGTAACACGTGACTGTCAGACCACAGAGACCAATCAGCTGTTACTATAGGACATGTCACAAATTAATTCATTCATGACAGAACTGCCATATAGGGAGGCTGTTCACCATGGCAATGAGCAGTTGTCTCTGTCACTTGTTTACTAAGTGTATCCTTTGTTGTGAGCGTAGGGGAAGGATGGTGGAATGCCACAGGAAGGTATGGTGGGGATCTTCAACTGTGCACACTGCATATACTAAGATGTGACATGATGGTGGTGGGGGGAAAAATGGTCTACATGGGTGGGTGGACTTATTCTATAATTTTCTTTTTTAAAGAAGGAAAACTTTGCTACTATCTGATGGGATGGTGTTGGGGAATGCTGTCCTGCTAATTTTGCTGAGGTAGTTGTAATCCACAACATCCCTTTTTAAGAACAAGCTTTTTCTTATAGTGAGTTCTGTAATATCATGAGTGCTTCAAAGCACAGTTCCAGAGCTCCTGATGTCACAGAATCCAGGACGTATTAAAAATCGTCTGTTCTTCACACTTACGGGGTCTGTAATTTTGCATGCTATAATGGGCACCTGTGCACCTCATTTTTTATTCAGTTTGTCTTTATCTGTGCAGAGACAGAAGGGGGAGGGTAATCTGAATGCAAGGCAACTATGTTTTGATGAAGTGGGGAACAAGTAATGGAACTACAGAAATAATTAAAACGTTATTACAGGTGAAGCAACTGTTCATTACTGTATTTAACCACTACATCAGTTGATATAGATATATAGTGGCAATTACATAACCATAATTGATTTTGAAAGGTGTGCGTGGCATTCACATTGTCCTCTGTTTGCGTGTTAAAAAAAGATAAGTATGTTACATTTGTTTTGGAGTGATACGAACCTGTGAAGTTTATTGAAGCCATTACATTATAGGGGCCAGCACTGTATCAGGTTGATGTAATTTAATACGCTGCAAATACTAATAATCATAAGAAAAAATGTGCCGAAAAGAATATCTAAAAGGTAAGATTAAGGCTTGTTGATTTCAGAGTCTCAGGCCCCACTGAGGAAGCCAATTTGTGTCGCTGGTCAACCCAGAGCTGCATATGGGGGTTGAGTTGTGTGGAGTCGGTACAACTGGGCTCCGGGAACTGGGGCAAGGCGAGAGCAGAACCACTGAAACCGGAGGCGTCCTCGGCAGAGTTGCACGTCGGTCCTGGCTGCAGGGCTAGTCGGGTCAGTTGCCTGCTGATTGCCAGTCGGTTTTACATGGTTTTACAGATTCACTCTGCTGCCTGGACTCATTGACGACAATGAGCTCGATGGCTGAAGATCTCGTCTCTCCGGAGCCGTCCAAGTTGGCCTTCCTGGAGTTTGCAGCAGTAGCCCTTGACCATGGCTAATCCTACTCTGCGGTGCATGGCTTGCACTCAGGCAGACACCCACAGCATAACAAAGGACCCTGCTTGCCCGGCGGCTCCTGCTTGTACAGCCAGTCTCTGGGCTACACCTATGTAGGCACCCTTCAGCACGGACATCCATATCTGTCCTATCAACCTGCACCCACCATGGGCCTGGCAGCCTGGGACCCCCACAGCAGGCTGGAGGAACTTGGTGAGTCCTGCAAGGAATAGTCATTTTGGCTCCTTTTATTATTCAGTGTATGTCTGTAGTCTGGGCCAGGCTGGTGGTGGTGGTGGGTGCTGATGGGGGGGGGTTGCGCGCTTGCTTTTCTGTGTAGTGATAACCTTGCAGGACCCTCTTCCTATACCCTAATCCATCAATGTGTGCACTGCATTTCAGCTCAAAAGCTGCAGTCGCACAGATCCCGGTATGGTCCCTCTCACCTTCTGCAGCTCTGAGTGAAGGAAACGGACGCCTTTCTATTGATTCGAATCTCGATATAAAAGGACAGTTTCCCCAGTGACAGGAAGCGGGAGGGCAACATTAAGCAGCAGTGGTTTTCTTTGAACAGAAGACCAGGTCAGCGTAAGTGCTGTCATAGAGGGCTTGGACATCTATTGGTGCTATAGGGCTGTGCCTGCCACATGGACCATTGCATTGAACAGGAGGGTCACACACCTCCAAGAAGTCCTACTGTTGCAATAAGTTCCTTGCGCATGCATGCAAGTGAACGTAAAAAGGTTTTTCTTTCTTCTTCAGGCGTTCAATGAACCCAAGAGGCTCATGAGACCCGATCTGTCTCGTCTTTCATCTCCCAATTTTTTTCATCTTTTTTTTTTTTTAATTTGTTTGCTAAAGAGGCCTTGCAAGTGCCTATTATGTCATATAATGCCTGCTGGAATCCTGCTCACATACATCCACCAGTCCCACCTTTTCTAGCTGGCATGCAAATTGCATTGCTTAGCATAAAGGTTGTTTTATTATTATTATTTCCTTCTTCTTGACTGGTTCCTTTGATAGGCAGCCTCCTCCCTGTTTTGTTTTTTGTTGTTTTTTTTTGCAGGTTGAATCAATCTTGCAGTCAGCTTTGAGAAAAAAAGTGTTTCACAATGAGACCGGATTGACAGCTCTGACAAACCAAATGATTGATTGTGGTTGGGAAAGTGGTACTTGAGGTGATGAGACATGTGACATGGATGGCTACTCATTGGGAAAAGCAAGCCAAGGCAGGCTTGTGTGTGTGTGTATTTTTCCCGCAAGGCTGAGCTGAAAACACATGGGACACGACGCTTTAATAAACAAAAGCCTGACTCTAACAACTTCATTGTGGCATTATTGGAATCATGACCATCTGTCAGTAGAGGGGATGAAGTGAAACTGTCTCCTTAGATTGACAGCTTGTAGGATTTGATGCAAGCATGCATTATTTTAAACTGCAGTTTCTCAATTCCTCCTCTGCGGAGATAATCTAAAGGAATGAACATCTTTGCATGTTACCATGCAGTGTCCTCTGTCTTTCACATGGCTATTTGGTATCCATTTGGGTGAAAAAAGCAACCCAATGACGCTGCAAGTGAAGCATTCAATGCATGTAGTAACAATGATAATGAATGATACTCGGATTTATGTGTATGTAGTATTTTCGATGAAAAAAGATGCTCGGGGACAAGGGGTCATGCTATGAAGCTGGATGGTAGAGGCTCAGAGGAGATGTGAGAAAACACTTCAGAAACACATTTTCTCCGATGAGAGGGTGGCCTGTCTCTTTAAGGCCAGTGATTGGTGAACCCCCTCTACTTTAAATATCTGGGGTCAAGCTCCTCCCCCGTTCATGTCTGAGGTGACTCCGCCCCTTCTCTTTTCATGTCCGAGACCGACTCAGTCCCTTCCCTTTTCACGTCTGGTGCGGACTCCGCCCCTTCTCCTTTTAGGTCTGGACCTACCCAGCCCCTTTTCATGTCATGTCTGAGACCAACTCCATCCCTTCTGCATTCATGTATACATGTGACTCCGCCCTCTTCCGTGTCGTAGCGCTCGCCGGCTCAGCCCTCTTGGGCTGTGTTCAGCTCTTAGCCAGTGCCGAGCCCTACCATTTGTTGGCAGCGTAGTCCCTTTGAAGTTTGTCTTCTGATCTGCGCTCTTTGACATGTTGATAGGTGCAGAGAATGCTGTTGAGGGGGGCCGGTCTTGTGTTGGAATCATCAAACTAAAACGTTGAGCATTGCAGGCTGTAACTACATTCAGAGAGCCAAGCAAGCCTGAAGGGACCCCGGACTCTCTCCTCACCTCCTCCTCTGCCTCGCTCTCTCCCTCTCATCTCTGGTCTCTCCAAATGAACAGTTCCCCTACTGGATCTAACCAAAGGGCACCCTACCTGCGTGCAGAGCTGACCCATGCCCTCCTGAGATTGCCTTCGGCTCCGGTATCTCAAACTCTCGCTCCCTCTGACCCGCTGAGACAGGCAAAGCGGCTCCCCATCAGAGTTCTGAAGATGCTGACTGCCCACACCAGCCACCTCCTTCACCCTGAATATCTGCAGCCCTTGTCCTCTACACCCGTCAGCCCCATTGAAGTAAGTGCCTTTCCTTATTCTTGTATTTCAGCCCTGCTTCTTGGGGGGCCCTCTGCTCTAATGGTTTTACTGCTCTTTGAAGTACGTTAAAAATCAGTATGGGTAAAATATTTTAATACTGATTTGATCAAAGTGTTTCAATCTTTTCCCTTCAGTGATCTGTATTTCTTGTCCACCCCTCTACCTTCCGTGGGGTAGCTGTCTGTTAATTAGGTTTGTGAGGGCATTGTGTTGTAAGGTTATTTGTCCAGTCTCCAGTACTAAGGCAGTGTATTCAGACAACAGCTTCCCGAAAATGACAGAACGTGTGTGTGTGTGTGTGTGTGTGTGTATGTTTTTGAGAAAGCTGATGAGGCAATGATAGAGATTCCTCGTTGTTACTGCAGCTTTAGCCACTGGGGAGGTACAAACAACACACACCCTGGCACACTAATACCCCACCCCACCCCTTGTCTTTGAAAGGTCTGCTCTTTGAAGTAAAAAAAAAAAGCTGCAGTCACACTGATCCCATTATGGTCCCTCTCACCCTCTGCAGCTCTGAGTGAAGCAAACGGTTGCCTTTCTATTGACTCGAATCTCGATATAAAAGGACAGTTTCCCCGGTGACAGGAAGCGGGAAGGTGACATTAAGCAGTGGTGGTTTTCTTTGAACAGAAGACCAGGTCAGCCTAAGTACTGTCATAGAGGGCTTGGACATCTATTGGTGCTATAGGGCGGCGCACTGCCACATGGACCATTGCATTGAACAGGAGGTCACACACCTCAGAAGTCTTACTGTTGCAATACATCCTTATCCTCTTTGCATGAAGGCACGTGACGAAAGAACACAACATAATGGCAGGGAAGAATACCAGAAGACGCAGGAGTCAGTGATAGCAGGTACAGTGTGCAGCAGCCAGGTAAGGTGAGTTTGCAGGGACAGTTAGAAAGAAGGGAGAGATGAAATGGTCAGTATAGCTGGGGGGAGCTGGGTTTATGTAACAGCCATTTTTATATAACATATTTCTAAATAGTGTATGCATTTTAAATATTCACTGGAGACTTCAGAACTCTTTTTCAGACAAAAAATACTTGCAAACTTTGTATCTGAGATGTCTATAGATAAAATATGCTTTTGTCCAGCTCTTCAACCCTCAGAAGGCAGTATAGTGCAGTGTTTAAGGGCACTGAGCTGCAAACCTGGGTTTGAATCCCACAGCCCCACTTGCATACTGTGTGACCCTGACTGAGCAAGTCACTTAACTTCCATGTGCTCCCAGGTCACACCTGAAAACAAGCTTCAGCTTAGTGTGGCTTTCCTGGTTAAACAATTTCCCCTTTCCTCCTTCTCTTTCCATCACCAGGCCATCTTGGTTTATAAAATATTAACACAAATTTTGGCCTCAAGGTTGCAATCAGTTATCATTGGCATCATTCATACAAATCACATCGGATTTATCAGAAATAGATACGGACAGGATAATATCAGAAGACTTCTGAAGGTTTTCTGCAATGCAAAGAATTTGTTTAACCCAATGAAATGAGGTAACATCCCAGCTTTCACACTCTGAATGAACTTGGTGCACTTGTTACGTAGAACAAAGCATGAAGCAAAAACAAAATTGACTCAATATCCTGAAAACAGGTATACTGGTGCCACACCAGCACTTCAAGAATCATTCAAGGACCAGTACAGAATAGCCTAAAATGAGACGGTTTTAATAAATAAATAAAATTGCAGCATAGTTTAACATTGGATACACTCCTCTTATTTACTTCCTTTTCATTTTTCTATTTTCAAAATGTTCCATCACACTTCTTCATTTGTATTAGTTATTTGTCATAAGGCCACAGCCATCCAATAATGAATTTAATAATTCCCCATGTTTGTATAACGTGCCATCACTCCATAAAGTGCTATATAGTACAAGTAAAAAGAAGGAGCGACCAGTGTCTGTTTTCGAATATAAATGACATTAAGTAGGACAAAGTGTTGAATTTCCATGTGAGTTTAAAGCACCAAACATCCACAGAGTGCTAACAGACCAAAGTCAGAAACAGTCTGTGGGACAGGGGGTTCCAAAAAGTATGCACTTATTATAACATCTTAGCAAATATTCTCAATGTCCCAATCAAAGCAGCACATGCACTTCCAGCTTACTTTGCCCAATATCAGCAGTTCGCAAGTATAGGTCATTTGCTCCCATAAAAACTAACGGCTCCCTCTGCCTTCAGCATTCTCTAGTGAAGCCTAGTTGAGGACCCTAATGGTATAATGCTGATGTAACATTAATTTCTGGCAACACAAATGTTTGTTTGGATCCAGAAAGGGACAGATAAGAATTTTTTACTCATCATTGTCGGAATCCATTTCAGGAAAACGGGAGCGGCAGTACATCCAGAAAATCTGATGTTTAAATAAATCCAGCAGCAAAATAGAATAACATTACGTGCATAAGTCTGATGAAGCGGCTTCCCAAAACACCACCACCTGCAATATTTGCCTTGCAAGCCATGTTAGCCAGTCGGCCATTGCTCTCAATGTTTTGCATTAAGTTTTTTGTCTCTATTTGCATTTTCCATGCACATAATGTTGTTCTAGTTTGCCGTTGGATTTATCTAAACATCATATTTTCTGGATGTACTTCCGCTTTGCTCTCTGTGGGACTTGTTGTATTAACAACTGGAGGGGCTCCCATTTTCCTGACATGGATTCCACAGTGATAAGTAAAAAAATGTTATCTGTCCCTTTCTGGATCCAAACAAACATTTGTGTTGCCAGCACTAGGCTTCACACTAGAATATGCTGAAAGCAGAGGGAGCCATTAGTTTTTATGTGAGCAAATGACCTATACTTGTGAACTGCTGATATTGGGCAAAGTAAGCAGGAAGTGGATGTGTTGCTTTGATTGGGACATTGTTTGTATTTATTTATTTATTGTACAATTGGACTTACAACCTTTGCGTCAGAGGCTCGTTTACAAAGGTACCTCGTCACAGAGAGGACATACATACAGAATACATTGTATTCAATACAATCATATATAATAACAAAGCTGCAGTCACACTGATCCCGGTATGGTCCCTCTCACCCTCTGCAGCTCTGAGTGAAGGAAACGGTCGCCTTTCTATTGACTCGAATCTCGGTATAAAAGGACAGTTTCCCAGTGACAGGAAGCGGGAGGGCGACATTAAGCAGCGGTGGTTTTCTTTGAACAGAAGACCAGGTCAGCCTAAGTGCTGTCATAGAGGGCTTGGACATCTATTGGTGCTATAGGGCTGCACCTGCCACATGGACCATTGCATTGGACAGGAGGGTCGCACACCTCCAAGAAGTCCTACTGTTGCAATACGTTCCTTGCACATGCACGCAAGTGAACGTAAAAAGGGCAAGTCAGATTCAAATTCTACCAAATCAAGATCACATGGAGATAGTGAACAGAAGAATTAGAAAGGATCCAAATAAAAATAATCAGGAGAAGAAACTGAGTGATCATATTGTAAGAACTATAGCTAATAATCAAGATCTGTGGGAGTCGTCTGAAATGTATAAAGAAATTATTGAGATATTTCAACAACTTGTCAATGAGGAAGAGAAGGAAAAAAAGAAGGAGACTCAGATGCAATATCAGGGTTGGTTTTATAAGAATTGTAGAGCTGAAAAAAAAATTGGCAAGGTTGGTAAGAAAACCAAAAAAGTACCCTAACAAGAGAAATATAACAGAGTTAAATACAGCAAGGACAAGTTTTAAGAAGTTTGTCAATTTATGTAGAATGGAACATCAAAGTGAACTTTGGGATGTGATGATTAAGGCAATAGAGGTTACAGATGACAGGAAATGTTGGTCATTGGTAGCAAAAGAAACTTGTAATTATAAAACTCGGATGTCCATATTGAGCCTGCTATATGGGAAAAATATTTCTTGGGTATCTTTAGTGGTGCTAATTGTGTTCAAGATGAAGATGTAGGAGAACTAGATGAGGGTTTTAGACAGTTTACAGCAGCTGAGGTTAAAGAAGGTATAGAATCTTTCAAAACTAATAAAGTGCCGGGCCCAGATACGATCTCTATAGATTTTTATAAACTTAATATAGAATGGTGGTCATTTCTTCTTGCTGACTTTTATAATAAAGCAGCAATACATACATTTTTTCCTGATTCATGGTAAGGAAGTTTTATAGTACCTATTTTTAAAAATGGTTCTAGGTCAGAACTAGTAAATTATAGGCCAATTAGCCTTTTAGATGTGATGGCGAAAATGTATGCAAAGATACTGCTGAATAGACTAATAAAAATATTACATCAGTCTCATAAAATCTCAGAGTTCCAGGAAGGGTTTAAAAAGGTAGTAGGTACAAGAAATCAGGTCTTTATCCTCTTGCATATAATTGACAAATATTGTAAAACCAAATAACAAGGGCTATTTGTTGCGTTTGTGGATTAATCATCAGCATTTGATACACTAGATAGAACATTGTTATGGGCAAAGATGGGATGAATGGGAATAGATAAAAATCTGATAATTCTTATTAGAAGATTGTATAGAAAGACATGGACAAAAATTAAATATTCACAATCAGGTGCTTTGACCCAAACAATTGTAACTAAGATAGGGGTAAGGCAGGGATGTGTCCTTCCACCAACCCTCTTTAATTTATATATTAATGAAATTTTGCAAGATTTAGATAACCCAATTTATCATTGTCCATATGTGGCCCAAAAACAGATACCTATTCTAGCATATGCTGACGATTTGGCAATTTTGTTGACATCTAGATTGGGATTACAAAGAGCATTAGATAGATTGGATATTCTATAAAAAAAAAACATAATCTAAAACCTAATACTAATAAAAGAAAAGTGATGGTGCTGGGTTCTAATAAGGGATATAGGAAATTAATTCTAGCACAAAATAAATTCAATTTTGTATTAGAATACCCATATCTAGGAATATTAATATCTAGTAACCGTAGATGGGGTAAACATGTGGGATGGACTGGGAAAAAAATAGAACAAGCAATAAAAGCCCTTAAGAGATTTAATAACATATATGGAGGTCTGACAGTAACAACTATGGTGAAGGCCATCAATGGGAAGGTAATAAACCAGGCCACCTACTTGACTGAGATATGGGGTTTGAAAAATATGAGTAAATTGGAAGCAAAAGTAGATAAAACTTATAAACAAATTTTGAGGATTTCCTGTAGGGACACCAAATACATTAGTATGAGCTGTGATTGGGCAAATTAAAATGGAGCATATAAAACATGTGAGGCTGATAAACTTTTGGGTTAAATTATCAAGGGAAAAAGATAATACTACAATTGGTAAGATTATGAGGGAAAAGCAAAAACAGCTATCTGTATATAATAAAGGATGGTTATTCTTTGTATACAATCTGTTAGAGATATATGGGTTAAATTATTTAAGGAGATATATAAGTCAGGATATACAATTGAGCCCAAGTTATTGTAAAGAAATAAAAAAAGGAATATATAAATGTTCAGAAAAGAAAGATATGGATGTGATTAAAGACCTGAGGGTTGCAAGTTGCTTAGTTAAGATTATACCATGGACCTTGGACACCGACCAATGAAAATGGCAGGCTGGCACCTTACCTCCATTGTAAATCCTCTGATAATCACCTCAAAAGGTGCCAGCCAGCCGCATCTCAATAACAACTACAAATGTTTTTTTTATAAATCATTCTGAGCCGCCATCTTCGTTTCCTCGCTAAACGCTCACTACACTATGAGGGGATACAGTTAAAGCACCAACTATCTCGGGAGTTCCACCTCTCTCTCTGCAGTACCACACCCCGAGAGGGGGTACTAGTTTACTCTTCATCCCGGACCTTCCTCAGTGAGCCTCCCCCCACTCGGCAGAGACCATCCAGAACCACAGACACTCCACTTATTGTTAGCGCCCCCCCCGCATGGACATACTGTAGGACACGGAGTGCCTCTGACCAGTGTCACTCTCGAACATCTTGTGGTAATGTTTTTAAATGTCCAGTCCGATCCTAGCATCTCTCTTTGGCTCGAAAGAATAGTAACACACTGTCCTGCAGTGCATTTACGTGCACACAGTTAACCGGTAAACGCAGCGTTAACGGGATACACCGGGAGAAAAAAATGTCCAGGTAACCTAAACTGCATGTGAACGTGGTGATGGTTGGTGACATAGCAGTTTGACGTCTGCCATACTAGAGAGGCTGTTTTTTTAAGAGGTGGTGGAACCAAGTTCCGTTGGGCTCCTGCCTAGTTTAACCCATGCAACAGGCTTATCAGTGGTTTTCCAGTTTTTTTCAAAACTGTGACAGTTGGCATTAGCAGAACTCTGATCTCATAATATCACCCCCCCACTGAATTTCTTGACTTTCCATTCTTTAATGTCAAAGATATTGCATGAAAACAAGCTCTTTGCAGTATACAGAGCTCTCTCTCTCTCGCTACACTGCAGCGATGGAGCGATCTCAGCTCAGCAGCCCATAGCAACACCCTAGCAACCAAGCACAACTCAAAGAACCAAGGACTATTTTTTGTAGCAGACTAAAAAATACAATAAAATAACATAAAATACAAAAAAAAACATATTTTATTTTATTATTTTTGTATCAAAAAAATATACTAGTATAATCGCAATAAGCCACTTGGGGTGTAGGTTATCGGGGATTACACAGTTGTTGAGGATTTACCCACTCGGCTGCACCTCGTGGGCAAACCACGCCAACCGTGGTAAATCCCCCACTAACCCACACCCCCTCATGGCTTATTGCTTAAATACAAGGAAGCATAGGCAAACATTTTACCTTAATGCTATCCACCAGCCAGAGTATAGAACAATTTTGATGAAATATAGATTTGAGATATTTCCAAGTAATGTACTTGAGAAAAGATATAATAAAGAAAGTGCAAGAGGATCAGAGTGTTACTGTTATTTGAGAGGCGAAAAGGATCTAAGTCATGTGACCTTAGGTGTCCATGGTATAAGGATGTTAGGCATAAATACCTTGGGCATTACCTAAAAGGGATGAATTTCCCAGATAGGTACACATTGAATCTGATTTTTAACTCAGAAAATATTGATGTTCCAACTAATCTAGCAATATTCCTGACAAAAATCACCAGTATTAGAAAGAAATGTATCCAGCAATATCGTCCTCTAGAATAAAACTATTCTATAACAGAAAATACAGAGTTAATGTAATATGAATATCTTTTCCTCTAATAAGTTAGTTTTGTTGGGACTTGTGTCACTCTTGGAAATGTGTAAATGTGTAATACGAAAATATTCTAGCTTTGTTATGTGGACTATTAGGTAATATGGAAGCATGTATTTGGGTAAACTCTTATTGTATTATGATGTTTAAAATGTCTATAAGGATATTTAACTATGGCATTTGATGTAGCATGTAAAATGGTAAAATGAATGTATGTAAATTGTTAAGGCATTGTGATGTCCATGTTGACACTTATTCATTGTTATTGTATGTGATTATTAAGATGTTTTTCTTGTAATGGTTGTAATGACAATAGGTTTTGTCAAACAATAAGAATAAATCAATCTATATGGGAAACTATATTGATCTCACCAGAACAGAGAAACTCTGATAACTTAAATGTTACCTGGAAAAGGAACTTGAGAAAATTTCCAGAGGATAAGTTTTTAATAAGTGTTGAAAGAGAGAAGTGGGAGACATGTTTACTAATACCAGATCTGGACACATCGGTACAGTACTTTACTGAGACTTTCAATAACATCTGTGATACACATGCACCAAAATGTAAAAATAAAGTACAGCAGGCTAGGCTACCTTTGATTAATGAAAATATTTTGAAAAATACAAGAATCAAAAAAAGGATCTGGCAAAAAGCAAAAAGAAATAGGCAAGAAAGTAATTGGATTCTCTTTAAAACTAAGAGAAATAAATATAGACAGCAAGTAAGGAAGGCCAAAGCTCTATATTATAAAAATAAATTACATTGTGATAACGACACCCGAAAGTTCTGGCAGAATATACAGTAAATAATTTTTAAAACCTGGACAAAGAGATCACATAAAGAAACTTAGCCTAGAAACAGATGATACATTGGTGGAAGATCCCTATAAGATAGTGAATTTATGAAATAATTTTTTTGTAAACCTGCCAGGGTATGATTCTATTGTAATTGGAACAGGGAAACAGATGGTACAACCTACTAATGGATTCAAAGGTAACTACCCACCCTTTAGATGAAAAAAATTAAATTCACCAGAGGTTTATAAAGGGTGAAAAATATATCAATATTCATAAGTCAATGGACCCAGATGGTCTAGAAAAAGATGTTTGAAAATGGCAGCTAAACAAATAGCCCCAGTTGTAATACACATTTTTAACTGGAGTCTACAGAAAGGACAATACACACAAACATGGAAGGAAAGTAAAATCAGTCCAATCTATAAGGAGGGGGGTACACACAGAAGTAACCAACTACAGTCCCATAGCACTCTTGCCTATCCTGTCTAAATATCTGGAAAGGCATGTCCACACCCAGAGTATGGAATACTTGGACAAAAACAATTTAATCACTCCATTTCAATCCAGATTTCCTAAAGGACACTCAACAACTTCAGTCCTGCTGGAGTTTAATGATTTAATAAATACATCTATGCATTCTGGATTTGAAATGGTAGTGATTTTCATTAACTTGTCCAAAGATATTTTTTTTTGTTTATTGATTTATGCACCTTCCCTAGGAGCCTCCATTGGCCCTACTGGCCCCCCCCCCCCAGCTCCGATTCCTGGAATTACCGGAGCTTACCTTATGCCCGGCCCGAGAGCGGTGCCTGCAGGGGGTCTGGCTACATCTTGCTGCTGGGGAATTTTTCTCCTCCATTTTCTCCCCTTTAATCATTGGGCCCCAGGAGTAGAGATGCATATGCGTGGAGGCACGCATGCGTACTACTTCCCCAGTGACAGCCCCATCCACCCACCCCACAGCCTATTGCCTGTGCTCCCTCGGCTGTTCTTCACCTGGCGTCCACCAGGAGGCAGACCTGCACCGACGGATGCACCAGATCCTCCCTGGAGAGGAGAAATGCCTTCCGGCCACTCTAACCAGCTCTGTACCTTCCCTTCTTACCAGCCTCTGACGTCCCAAGCTCGTTCCTGAGCTCGGGTCACCAGTGTGGTGTGAGGTAAGGTGCCCAGCACCTCAGCCCTCTGCGCCACTGGGCCAGCACAACTTGTCCAAAGATTTTGACCTGGTGGACCACTCCTTCCTACTGCAAACATCAGATGCAATGCGTATTACAGAGGGACCCTGGAGATGGTTGAGGTCTTGCCTGGAGGATCTCACTCAAAGAGTATCAATCTCAGGATGTATTTCATCCCAGACAGAGATAAGGAAAGGAGTACCACAGGGGTCAGTTATAGGACCCCTGTTGTTCTTGCTGTTCAATTATAGCTTGCCATCTGTAGTGCAACACTCTCAGGTAAGACTGTGCATGGATGATACTGCCCTAATAATAACAGGCCGAGATACTCATGAGCTTGAAGAAAAAATGCAAGCTGATATTGACCGTCTGGTGGAGTGTTCAGCAGGTTGGAGCTTATTATGAACACTAAGAAGGCCAAGTTTTTGTATTTCAATCTTAAACAAAAAAATAAGAATACACAGATTAAAATAAAGGTGGACATAGAGGAATACCTAGAACAGGTGAATCATTACACCTATGTGGGTGTTACTTTTGATATGGACATGTCTTTCCAGGAACATATAACTATGTTAATAGACAGGGTAAACAGAATACTAGAGGCCTTATGATGAACAACTAAGTGTTTGCCTAGACAAAGTACGAAAAAGGTGTCAGAACAACTAGTAGTACCAGTTTTGACATATGGTGGGCTCTTGTATCGAACTGTAATAAAATCATTATTACAAAATTTGATAAGATATATTACAGAATAGCAAGATATGTTTTGCAGTGTGCTGTAAGAACTTATCATTGTATCTTACTATCTACCTTACAGTGAAAGCCACTTGACCCTAAACATGCAATTATGTGGCAAAGATTTTTATATAGATACACAGTAGATTACTCAGGACACTATATTAGTGTTAAACTGTTTGCCAAGGATAATATAATAACCTTGAACATAAAATGGTCAACATACAGTATGTAAATAAGATATCCATCCCAATGGTCAAGAATAAACATGGAGAAAGGACCCTATGTTGTCAAGCTGTTAAGTAATGGAATATTCTACCTTACCCAGCATGCTCATCTCCAACATTTGCACAGTTCTCCCAAGAGATAAAAAAATAAATCTTTTAAGCTGTTCATGTTATTGACAATACTTAAGATTATGCTGCTAGGATTAAATAATTAATTGGGGTTTCCTTATCCTACTTTAGACTACTAGTATCTAAGCACTGTAATTTAATTGTTGTTTACTAATGTGTATTGTCAATATGTTCTGTGGTGGTGGTGATTGTGGTGGTGGAACCCCCGGTATACCATATAAGTAACACCAAGAATCTGAGGTGCAAACCTTCTCTCTCTCTCTTCTCTATTACTCTCTTTTCCTCTAATTTATTCTAAGACTGTTGCGCAACAGCATTTTTATTTCTCGTTTTAATGGGAAGACTAGGTGGGCCAAGCGGTCCTTATCTGCTGTCAAATTCTATGTTTCTCCGTTTAGTTCACATTGTGACTTGTTGGCCATGTTATAATGGGAACTCTTAGCTGTCCCTGGTTTCCTTCTTCTGCTACCTCTAGAAACTTGATATGCTTAAGGCTAAAAACTGATATGCCTAAAATGCAAGCAATACTGGCAGAGGGATTCATCTCAATATCCCCCCTCATCTGTAAGACACACGCCTGCCTGGGTTATTACAACCCTGATGCCTCATTTTCATTGTGTTTTTCAAGTAAAATAGACAATAGCTTATATTCCCTGCTTTAATGTTAGAATTTGGTCTTAAATGGTCTTAAGAAGCTGATTATGTATCCTCTTCTTGTTAAAGATAAGAATGTAAACAAAATATGGGACAGAATCCCTGTATGTATAGATTTAGAAGCAATTATTTTGTTTCTCTGGAACATGTTCCCAAACAACAAGCTTTTCTGTTTGCAGGCCTTGGCCTTGTTGAAAGGTTCAATCAAACCTTAAAACGCATGTTGCGTAAGTTTGTGGACAATGAGGGAAAGAACTGGGATCATTATCTACCCTTGTTTTTGTTTGTCTATCGAGAAGTTCCACAAGCTTCCACTGGGTTTTCACCATTTCATTTGTTGTACAGTCAAAACCCTCGTGGACCCCTTGATGTAATTAAGGAGGCTTGGGAGGGTCACCTTCAAATAAACCATGTAACCATCCCGGAGTACATGATGGAACTCTGTAAAAGGTTACTCCTATATACACAACAGGCTTATAAAAACAGTACCTTGGCCCAAGAGAAACACAAGGTCCTTTGTGATCTCAAAACTCATGACAAAACATTTGTTCCAGGTGATAAGGTTCTATTCCTACTGCCATCTTCAGTGAATACATTATTAATGAAGTGATAGGGTCCTTAGAGTGTATTGGAACAAATGGGGCCTGTCACATATAAAATAGAAACCCCAGGAAAAAGATCAGCAAGTAAAATCTATCATGTCAATTTATTAAAGAAATGACAAGAGTGAGTAGAACCCAAACCTTGTTGCTATGTCTACACAGAAAGCCATAATACAGAGTTAGACACAGCATACAGGAGATTAGAGAAGGCAGAAACCATTAAGCATGTGGTTGTTAACCCCCACTTAACTGAACAACAAAGAGATGAAGTTTACCAACTCCTTAAACATTTTTCTGTTGCATTCACCAATGTACCAGGTCGAGCAGTTAATGTAACCCATAATATTAAAACTACTGCTGAACCCATAAGACAAAAGGCATACAGGCTACCTGAGAAAAGTCGTACCGAGGCTAAACTAGAAATTGCTGCGCTTAGGGATAATAGAACCTTCTGTGAATGCCTGTTCATCCCCTATCGTCATTGTGCCTATGAAAGAAGGTAACATCTGCCTCTGCTTAGACTTTAGAAAGTTAAACCTGGTTTCTCAATTTTTATGGTTATCCTATACCCAGGGTGGATGACATCATTGATCAAATATGCCAAGCCTATTACATTTCCACGTTAGAGCTCACAAAACGGTACTGGCAGATCCCTTTAGACCCAGACTCTAAGGAAAAAACTGCCTTCAGTACCCCATATGGCCTCCAGTTTGTGTATATGCCTTTTGGCCTACACGGTGCCCCTGCAACCTTCCAAAGATATATGGATAGGCTGTTAATACCACACATACAGTACTGCTCCGCATATCTAGATGATGTGGTTATTTATAGTAATGATTGGTCTGCCCATCTTGAGCAATTAAGTAATGTTATACAAACTATCCAATCAGCAGGGCTCACCATAAATCCATTTAAATGTTGTTTAACCATGCAGAAGACTAAGTATATGGGTTTCATATTAGGAAATGGGGTGATTCGGCTTGAAATTGAGAAGGTGACAGCAGTAGCAAACTGTCCTGTTCCAGAAACCAAGAAAGAGGTTAGATCTTTCTTGGGGCTTGCTGGATATTTTCAGTGATTTATTCCCTATTTCACCACCATTGCCACCCTATTAACTGATTTAACAAAACAGAATATGCCTAACAAGGTTCCCTGGTCCCCCAGCTGTGACATAGCATTCTGAGCCATCAAAGCAGCCTTATGTGCTTCACCAGTACTTCAAGCCCCTGATCTCACACAGCCTTTTGAGGTGCATACTAATGCCTCAGAAACTGGGCTGGGAGCAGTATTATGTCAAAACATTAAGGGAGAAGACCATCCTATCCTATATATCATCCGAAAACTATTTCCTAGAGAACACAAGTATGCTACTATTGAAAAAGAGTGTCTTGCAATCAAATGGGCCATTGAGGCTCTAACATTTTATCTATGGGGAAAATAGTTTACCCTCATTTCTGATCATAATCTCCTGTACTGGCTGAGTCAAATGAAGGATAAGAATGCTCGTACCCTAAGATGGTATTTGGCACTGCAGCCCTACACCTTTGAAATTAAACACAGGTCTGGTGCAAGTCACTAGAATGCTGATTTCCTTTGTAGGTATGGTGCTGGATGAAAGGATTAAACAAACCCCAGGGCAAAATGTATGTATAGTGTAGAATGTACAGCCTACATATATGTTTGTATCAAAATTTTTAGGGTGCCCTGGGGTGGGGCTTCTGTGAGGGAGGGTGGAAGCACCATCCCATTCCTTAGGGAATGTGGAAGTCATATCTTAAGATGAACCATTCCCGATTGGTTTGTTTTTGAATAGGGAGTGTATGTGGTGGTGCCCCCCCCTCCGTATACCATATAAGTACACCAAGAATCTGAGGTGCAACCCTTCTCTCTCTCTCTCTCTTCTCTATTACTTTTTTCCTCTAATTTCTTCTAAGACTGTTGCACAACAGCATTTTTATTTCTCTGTTTAGTTCACATTGTGACTTGTTGGCCCACTTGTTATAACAGGAACTCTTAGCTGTCATTGGTTTCCTGCTTCTGCTACCTCTAGAAACTTGGTATGCTTAAGGCTAAAAACTGATATGCCTAAAATACAAGCAATACTGGCAGAGGGATTCATCTGAAAATCCCCCCATCTGTAAGACACATGCCTGCCTAGGTTATTGTAACCCTGATACCTCACTTTTATTGTGTTTTTCAAGTAAAATAGACAATAGTTTACATTCCCTGCTTTAATGTTAGAATTTGGTCTTAAATGGTCTTAACAAGCTGATTATGTATCCTCATCTTGTTAAAGATAAGTATGTAAACAAAATATGGGACAGAATCCCTCTATATATATTTAGAAGCAATTACCTCGTCTCTCTGGAACATGCTACCAAACAACAAGCTTTTCATGTTTGCAGGCTGTACACAGACACAGACACACCAAGCTTAGTAGGCGTGGTTCCTTTAGGGAATGAGTAGCATGATGTGAGCTAGCTTTATACTGTTAGCAAACCTCCTCCTCCTACAAAATGGGCAAAGTTTAGCCTAATGCAGTCCATATTCCTGAAATTAAGGGATATTGTTTTTATGCATCAAGATACGAAAGGAATGTTATGCCTTACTTTGATTATTTGTACAACTGAATAAAGAATGCTATGAAGTATTTAGAAAGGCCTGAATCTAAGGATGAAAGAAATGTATAAGAGATAAGAGGGTTTGGCAGTTGAAATTCAATGCAAAGAAGTGCAAGATAATGCATATGGGGCACAAAAACCCTGGCACAATATATCAGTTGGGGGGTGAGGATATAGCATGCACCAAGCAGGAAAGGGATCTTGGGGTTGTCATCTCTGATGTCCTCAAGGTAGGGAAACAGTGTGACAAGGCATCAGGTAAAGCAAATAGGATGCTGGGATGTATAGGCAGGGGCATCACCAGCAGGAAAAAGGAGGTCATAATTCCGCTATTCAAGACACTAGTGAGGCCCCACTTGGAGTACAGTATACAGTTCCGGAGACCATACCTACGTAAGGACATAGACAGGGTAGAGAAGGTTCAGAGGAGGGCAACAAAGATGGTGCATGGATTGCATCACAAGTCCTATGAAGACAGGTTAGAACTGAACATGTACTCCCTGGAGGAGAGGGAGGAGAGGGGATATGATAGAGACATACAAGTATCTTACAGGGAGAAACAGGGTGCAGGAAAACACTATTTTAAGTGAAAAGATGTTCCAGGACTAGAGGGCATGGGATGAAGTTGGAGGAGGACGATTCAGAGGAAACATGAGAAAGAATTTCTTCACAGAACGGGTGGTGGACTAAGTGGAACACCCTGCCAGAGGAAGTGGTGGGGGCTGAAACAATCATGGGATTTAAGAATGCATGGGATAGACATAAAGGAATTTTAGAGGTCAGGGTAAGGGGAAACAGACTTCTAGGAAAACAAACTGAACTTACAAGCTCAAATGGGCAGACTGGGTGGGCCATAGGCCCTTATCTGCCAACACTGTCTATGTATCTATGTATCTATGTAATTATTGGGAGGGGTTTCAGCTTGTGGGAGGGGTCTGAGACCTATAATAGACTCAAGCTGAAACACTGTGGCAGATAGTCGTTGGGAGGGGAATTGTGAGGTTATCCCAAGAGAAATCTCTGATAGAGGTTAGGCACACACAAATGTCAGCTGATAGAGCTATTATTCTAGCCAAGCTGAGCACTCTGTTTTCTTTTGATTTTATGAATATGCCAAAATTATTTGTTTGAATTATTTTCTTTTCTGAGTTCTTTTTTTTATATAAAAATCATACCAGTGTGGTATGTTGTACCAGATATGCTGTCTCTTGTCTAAGTCTATTTATCCCACCCACAACACTGATATGTTTTGTTCAATGTGTTTTTACTAGAACTATTTTTTATAAGCAACATTGTAAGATATGAACAGGACTGTCTTGCAAACTGGGTTACTTGACCTAAATGACATGTTTTCCTGTATAAAAATAAAGTTTTTACTATGACTACATTTGCACTGTTCATTCACCAAACAAATTATTCATGAGAAAACCCCACAAATCTATTCAGACAATAGGCTAGAATATTATTTGTTTATTATGGACACGTAACTCAGCCACCAGCCTAGCATCAGAAACCCGATAAAATTATATAGAGCAATGTAAGAGTGAATCCGATTCTTACTTAACCTATTGCATATAAAAGGTTCTGATTATTATGAATGAACTTTTCTGTGATGCCCTTGGAATTATATAAAAATTGATTTTATTATCCCTATACAATATACGCTAATAAGTAAATTAAAATATGTAGCATAAATATCAAGTCCAACAAGTATTGCACAAAACAAAATAATCACAAAGCAACAGCTTAAAAACAAGAGAAAAGTAAGCAAAAGCAATTAGATGCAACATGCCATCTTAGTCACTTTCATAAATTACATTTTTGTTCATGCATAGAGACTTGGAGAAGTTTCTTTGCATAAATGTCTGATTGTTTTTTTGCTTATAAAAGTTGTTCAATCATTTTTTTGCATGCAAAATGTTTAGATACTGTAGCTTCTTTATATTCTAATATTTAAGAAATTATGTTTCCCATGCAACCCATGGCTAAGCTAAACTAAAATATTATAAAACTATAAAAAATAAATACTCAGACATTTGGCTTGTTGCAGAATTTGGGGTTTTCTTCTTAATTTCAGAATATTGGTGAAAGCCCTTCTTTTTCGTTTCTTGATGGCAAATGTCCCTTTTTGATCCTGCTGGTCTCTAGCTCAACTCCCCACACAGCATGGAAGAGCTGAAATGAACTACACAGCAGAGGTGATTGATTTTATTTTATTTCATTTCAAAGTTGCAGGGTTTGTGTAAGTGAATAAACAGAAGGGCTTTGGAGTAGGGATTTTTGTATTCTGTTTTCGTTTACTGTTCTCTAATTCGTAGAAGCCAGGAATGGGGACTGCTGTAGTTAGCAGAACTGCTGCCTTTTTACTGTTGTACTAGGGAACTTTGCTCTTCAACTCGTTTCTGCAGTTTCTCTCTGATTGTTTTTCTCCCTATCCAGGAACAAACTGAAACACCCAGCCCCACTCCCACAAATCCCACCCTCCCCTGGGTCATTTACATTTATAGCCAACCTTTGCCTCACACTTTCTGCAGGGACACAGGAAAAGGCACTATATACTGTTTTCATATTGTCTCTTGCACAGGACCTCCATTAATTTTCGTCCACACTTCTTCCCAAACATATGAAGAACTATATTATTTAGTTATTTATTCATTTGGTAACCAGGTTGGTGCACTGATCCAAAGACCTTTTTCAGGAACGACCTGCACCAGAAACTGGCACAAACAACATAAAAAAACATTGAGAGAGCAGCGTGAATCATGCAGGGAACATAACAGCATAGGTCAAGCTAACAGAGAAAATATAAGGTAAATAGTACCAGGTACATCAGCAATTGAGCAAACAAGATAGATAACATTTAGGTAAACAGGGTAATGTTGCTCCATAATTCAAAAAAAGGAATAACAATAGTATTCATGGTGAGAGGAGAGTGGAGCACTAGAGAGGGAGGGGGTAAGGGTGAGCTGTGAGGGAGGGTAAGCCATGCTAGTGGCCTATGTGCAGATGCAGGTTGTGGTGGACAGAAAGTGAATTCTTAACAGGGATGTCATTCCATAGTTAGGGTCTGGCTGCAGAGAAGGCTCTTAGGCCCATCCTCATAGTTATGTTAGGGTGTTCTAGCTGAAAGTGTGAAGACTGACATTGATTGCAGCAGTAGGTTCAAGGCTGGATAAGAAGGGATAGTGGAGAGTAGGAGGGATTGTGCAAAGTATCAGCAATGGTCCAGGCCAGCAGGTAGGAGTGTTGTGCTTGTGGAGGGAGCCGGTTAAGGGACTGATAAAGGGTGCAGTGGTTGGTGAGGAGAGGGGGATGGAGGGCAAGGTGACATATATGATCCTAGGTAGCATCCAGGTGGTTAAAGTTGGTAATGGAGGTGAGGGAGTACACTAGGCAGCCATAGTGAAGGAGGGGAAGAAGGTTGCCATGGGCAAAAGCAAGGTGGGCTTCCGGCACAAGGTCGTCGATCATGCAATAGCAGAGCCCTATCTTCTGGGAGATGTGCCTGATCAGTAAGGCAATGTGGTCAGTGTAGGTTAGGGACGGGTCCAGGATTACCTCCCAGAAACTTGAAAGCAGGAACAGTGTTAAGGGGAGATTCGTCTGGGGATTTGACAGTGAGAAGGCCACCATTGTTGGCTAGGGAAGAGAGTTTTGGTTTGGAATTGAAAAGCATGGTCTTTGTTTTGGCAGCATTAACCAACATTTTGTTGGAGGAGAACCAACAATGTGCCTCACAGAAATCATCAGTAAGAAAAGAGGATAGAGAGGAGTGGTCCCTTTGGTAGAGTATTAAGTTGTCAGCATAGGCCAGCCTGGTGATGCTGAGGGTTGAGACACTGGAAGCCACACCTCACATCATGCCAATGACTTGAGTTCAGGAGCGAGCTCAGGGGTCGGGGGTCGGCAGGGAGGGAGATGGATCGAGCACCCACTGGGCTGCTCTCCCCTCCTGGGGGGAAGGTATGGGACTACTCAGCACTCTGGAAGCCCCTGGTGGAGACCGGAGGCACCACAGAGTGCAGAGTCGAATGTAAGGGAGCGTGGCTGATGCAGGCAGGGTTGTCATGCGCCAATGTCAGATGTGCACCATGCATGATACTGGAGGGAGGGACTTTGGGCACCTAGAAAAATAAGAGGAGAAATACCCCTCCAGCACGGATAGGTGACGGCCCTGCCAGTGCCACCGCTACACACCCAATGCTGGTTCCCCGTCACTACCCCCTGTGGTCTCCCCAAGTTGCTGTCCCTCGACCTGGGGAACCATGATGAAATTGAAGATATAGAGGAACACAGTAGGCAGTAGAGCGAATCAGCGAGTGCAGTGGCCCGAGAAAGTTCTGAGCCAGAGGACCAGAAAGATAATTGAAAAAAACAAAGTTGTCAGCATAGAGGAGTGATTTACAGTATAGGCCCTCCAATGGGTGAGAGTTAATGAAGATGGAAAAGAGGAGGGAGCCAAGAACACATCCTTGGGGTCACCCATAGAGACAGGCAAGAGGGGGGAGATGACACCACCAAGACAGACCATCTTTGTTTTGCCAGAGAGGTAGTTAGTAAGCCAGGCAGTGGAGACAGGGGAGAAACCAAGGACATTGAGTTTTGCTCTCAGGATGCTGTGATTTACAAGGTCAAATATCTTGGAAAGATCAACAAACACTGTACCAGTTAGCTTCCCTTCATCCATATTCCTCAGCACATTGCTGGTGAAGAGGGCAAAGGCCATGGTAGTGCTGTGCCCCTTTCAGAAACCATGTTGCTGAAGAGAATATATTTGGAGATATGCTCTGTAATTTGGTAGTTTACTGCCTTCTCTAGGAACTTACCAAGATGGGGCAGAAAGGAGATGGGACGGTAGTTGTCCATAAGACTAGGGTCACCTGATTTAGGAATGGGGACAATTTTGGTCTGCTTCCAGACATAGGGAACAGAGACTGTAGTAAGGGAGAGGTTAAAGATGAAGGTGAGTGAATAGGCAATGTTCTGAGCCAATAATTGTAAGAAGCGGGGGGATAGACCATCACTACCAGCGCTCCCTTGAGATGGTAGGTTGAGAAGGAGCTTAAAAGTCCCAGGAGGAGAAATGGTCTTAAAATAAAAAAGGGAGCTAGTAGGAGGGGAAGGTGGAGGAGGGGGCAAGGGAGTGGAGGGGAGGAGTTTAGCTAGGTTGCTGCTAAAGTTTGAGAAATGTGCATTAAGTGCATTCACAATGTCAGTAGGATCAGTGAGGGAATCTTGTTGTGTGTTTAGGGGGGAGGTGACTGCTTGGTGGGGGAGTAAGGCATTAATGGAGGATCAGAAAGGCTTGGGGTTGCCTAGGTGACTGGATTGAAGTGGATTGCATATAGTATTCCTCTATTGCATAGGACATTCTAGTTCTTTTGTCCACACTTCCTGCATAGGATTTTCATTGCATTTCATCCACACTTCCTCCCAAACATAGGAAAAAGTTATATTTTATTTCTCTACTGCACAGGACTTTCTAATTCTTCATCCATACTTCCTGCATTGGACTTTCATTACATTTTGTCCAAACTTCCTCCCGAACATAGGAATAACTATATAGTATTTCTGTATTGCACAGGACCTTCTAGTTCTATTGTCTATTGTCTCTCTACCTGCACGTCATGTCGTACCAATGAAGGGGCAGGTCACTCATCTGAACATAACATAATGAAATAGGAAACCCTTCTACTAATCTCTCATTTTCATCCACCACATCCTTCTCTACAGCTCTCTCTATTCAGTCTTCCAGGAAGTTCCAAATAACGTTAACATAAGAGAGAGCAATAAACTTCTAATTTCTCCTTCTACTGATCTATCTGTTTAGTCCACTACCTACATCTACCACAAGCACAAATCTTCTTCTTGTCCACATGCATTTCCCAGCTGAAAAGCTTTAACTAAAGCAAGGAGGACAAAATTTTTTTTTCTTGTATTCTTTCGTCCACATACTTGAACTAAATGGACATCATAAATTGTCATCGATGTGGGACGGCCTTCCATAGAGTACATTTTCTAAGGATGGGTCACTGCCCCACATGCTGGACCATTGATGGAATTAAATGTCAGCTAAGCAAAGCCTGGGCCCATGTTTTTAACCTCTGTAACTCACTAAGCAGCTGAGGACCATTGGACTCTCCTCAGTCGCGTCATCTTCACCAAGAACCACTCCTCACCCGCATTCAGATATAGGCAGAGGGGAGTGGCAGGTGGTGAGGAGAACAGGGGGAAAACACAACAAATTTGGGAAACAGCACAAGGAACAGGGCTCATTCATTCAAACAACTAACAGGTATGCAGCTTTGGCTACTGTGGTAGACAATGGACACAGTATGGGGTCATGAAAAAAGAAATCAGATCACCCAAAAGGAAACAAGGAGGAAAGCTCCCAAGAACCTAGCTCCAAAGGGAGCAGAAAAGCTATGATCATAGGTGACTCTATGATCAGAGGAATCAAGTGTCACCTGTGTCAGGTCAGAGATACTAAGGTGGTAATCAAGTGCCTTCCCAGAGCTTACACAAGAATGGACACCAACCTTATCATCAGTATTCTAAGAAAAGAGAGGGATTGGGCAAGTGTTTTCATCCACATAGGTACAAACAATCTTGTGGATCTAACGTTGGGCGAAGCCAAAATGCACATATCAAAATTAGGTGAAAAGTTAGTCTCCACAGCACCCATCATAGCCTTCTCAGAAGTTCTTGTTTGAATCAAGAAGGGGTTTACAATACTGCTTATCAATTTGTAGGTTGCTACTTTAAATCCAGAGGGATTGAAATACTACTGCATTTGTTTCCCTGTGAACTGCTGGCTTGTTGTAGTTTGCTAGTATTTTGGTGACATTTTGCAACAAAACATTTAAGTTTTAATTGGTGGCTGAGGATTTTTAAGTCCTGCAGTTTGGTGAAGTTGCTTGTGTATTCAACCAAGACAAACCCTGAGGAGGTTCAAACTGGATTGCTCTGATTGCCTTCACAGCACAGACCAGGTGGATAGCCCAACCCTTGCTTCCCCATCCACACCCTCCCCAGGTTCACTTAGCTTTTTGGGGCCAAGCAGGAAGGTGTAGCAACTTCCTGCTCAAACACAAAACAGGGTGGTATGTGCCACAGAAGGCAGTCGTGCAACTCTGCATCAGCTAGGAGGACATTGTTTTGAAATTGCTATTGTATAATAAATAAAAATTAATAAATAAACTTGCTGGTTCCTGGTACATAGTCCCTAGGATTTACAGTACTAAGGTGAAGTGAGGTTCCTAACATCGACCTGGGTTGACAGAAACAGAGTACGTAGAACTCATGTTGGGAGTGGTGCAGTGCAATGGATGTGGAGCAGCAGTCTTCAGAAGGATGTTCTGGGTACTGCAGTGCTGACCCATCTGCAGGCATCTCTCTGAACTGAGGGAAGAGAATGCTAGCCTCCAAGCTGAGTTGACTAGTTTGCAGGGTATCTCCTCCCCCACCCAGGGTCCACCAAGTCTAGACTCACTACCTCAAAGGAGAACCAGCAAAAGAAGTGTGTGGACTACAGTAGGCTCAGGGAGGAAGAGGCAGGTGGATCTAAAGCACATCCTTCACCTAGTGCAACTAAGAAACTCCTACACTGTTTTGGAGGAGTGGGAGGATCCCACTGTGACACCCAAAGTTGTGACCTTGGTGGACGAGCAGGTTCTGCAGAAGAGAACTCCACAGGAAAGGAAGTTCAGGAAGAATTTAGGAAACTGGGAAGGGGTCTCAAGCAAGTAGCTACTTCTGTCACTTTCTCAGAAGTACTACCTGTGAGAGGCAAGGGAGATCATAGGAGTGCATGCACCAGGAACTTTAACTCATGGTTGAAGAACTGGTGCTGTGAGGAAGGGTTTGGATTCATTGGTGAGTGGGGACCCACCTGGAGGGATGGAGGTTTGTTCAAGCCTGACGGCCTACATCCATCCAGGAGGGGAATCCAAGCACTCAATGATAAGTTTAAATGCTACATTGACAAGCATTTAAACTAGCAAAGGGGGGTGGCAGGCCAGCAAGGAGGGTACCTACTTGCTCACCTCCCACAGCTAGCAGTGGAACCAGTGAACCAGAGGAGTGGCTATCTCTGCAAAGCAGTGTGCAAAAGATGGAGATTAGTGCCCAAGAGGTGGATAAGCAGAAAAGGGGCAAAATTCAGCAGAAGGGCAGACAGCAAGGAGAACCAGGGATAAATGACAACCAAGGAAGGGGCTGGAGTAGAACAGTGAAACAGTCTAGGAGGTCAAATCATGGAAAGCACATGTGCAAATGCCAGGAGCCTTAGCAACAAGATGGAAGATCTGGAGGCTGTCATGGTGCAGTCAGACCTGGACATTGTGGCCATCACTGAAACCTGGTGTAATATTAACCACGACTGGGGATGGCCATACCTGGCTACAACATATTCAGAAGAGACAGAGCAGGCAGAAAGGGAGGAGGTGGCACTCTATGTGAAAATGACATAAGGGCCACAGAGATCCAGGAGGAACAAAATGGGGAGAGATACTGTGGGTTAAGCTGGAAAGGAAAATGGGGACAGCCATCCGTACAGGTGTGGTCTATAGACCACCAGCCCAGGATGAAGAAACAGATAGGAGCTGATGCTAGCCATCCAAAGGATGGCAGACAAAAGTGAGGTAGTACTGGTTGGAGACTTTAATATTCCAGATGTGGACTGGAGCATCCCAGCAGCAGCATCAACTAGAGCAGATTTATCCTGGACTCCTTCAGGGTGCCTTCCTCAAGCAACTGGTCATGGAACCAACTCGGCAGAAGGCAATACTGGACCTTGTGCTCACAAACAGGGACAGTGTGATGGGGGTAACAGTGGGGAGCACCTGGAAACAGTGACCACCAGTCATTGTGGTTTGAAATCACAGAAAGAGCAGAACCAAACCAAACCACACAAAAACACGTATCCTGGATTTTAGGGGTCAGACTTTGGGAAAATGGGGAGATACTTGAAAGAGGCATTAAGGGGAATGGGACAGGAATCAGGGTTGAGGAACAGTGGGCAGTATTTAAAATGGGGATTACAAGAACAACAGAATTATGTATTAAACAGGTTAACAAGAGGAAAAGGAAGAGGAGACCATTATGGTTTTCCAAAGAGGTAGCAAAGAAAGTGAAAGCCAAAAAGATTGCATTCAGGCAATACAAAAAGACACAGGTAGAGGGGGATAGGGAGAAGTACCAGGATAAGCAAAGTGAGGCAGGGAGGTCAGTAAGGGAAGCCAAAGCTCAGACAGAAGAACACATTGCAAAATCAGTGGGTAGAGGGGACAAAACCTTTTACAGGTACATAAGTGAAAAAAGAAAGGCAAAGAGAGGGATAGTGAGACTGGAGGGGGAGGATGGGGGCCACGTGAAGGATGACAGCAGTAAAGCTGACATATTGAACAGGTATTTCTGCTCAGTCTTTACTGAGGAAGAGGAGGGTAATGGGTCTGAAGGGAGTACAAGGGGTGAGAATGGTGCAGAAATGGACACAAGTCCCTTCACGAGAAAGGGTCCTGAAGGAACTGGAAGTAATAAGAGTTGATAAAGCAATGGGGCCAGATGGGGTGCACCCAAGGTCCTTAAAGAACTAAAGAGGTGGTGACTGAACCTCTGGCTATCCTGTTTAGCCGATCACTGGAAACAGGGAGGTACCAAAGACTGGAGGACACAGATGTAGTCCCCTTATACAAAAGTGGGAACAAGAGAGCAGGGAACTACAGACCAGTCAGCCTCACCTCGGTAGTGGGAAGATCATGGAAGCACTACTGAAGGAGAGATTGGTGGAACATCTGGTTGTCAATGGACTACAGGACCCAAGGCAGCATGGCTTCACCGGGGAGGTCATGTCAGACCAACCTCGTTGAATTTTTGACTGTGTGACTAGGGAGGTGGATCAGGGAGGGCAGTGAACATGGCCTATCTGGACTTCAGCAAGGCCTTGACACTGTGCCACATAGAAGACTATACACAAACTGGGGAATATGGGTGTAGGCAGGACAGTAGTGTGGTGGGTAGGTAACTGGCTGGGTGGCAGGACACAGAGGTGGTGGTAAATGGCTGTCACTCCACAAAGGGAAGAGTGACCAGTGGGGTACCAGGATCAGTGCTGGGACCGGTCCTATTCAACATCTTCATCAGTGACATGGCGAGGATCTAGAAGGCAGAATTTCACTGTTCGCTGATGACACAAAGCTCTGTAACAGAGTAGACATACCAGAGGGTGTAGACAGAATGAGAAACGACCTGCAGAAACTTAAAGAATGGTCAGGGTTTGGCAGTTGAAATTCAATGCAAAGAAGTGCAAGATAATGCATATGGAGACAAAAAACCCTGGCACAATATATCAGTTGGGGGTGAGGATATAGCATGCACCAAGCAGGAAAGGGATCTTGGGGTTATCATCTCTGATGACCTCAAGGTAGGGAAACAGTGTGACAAGGCAGCAGGTAAAGCAAATAGGATGCTGGGATGTATAGGCAGGGGCATCACCAGCAGGAAAAGGGAGTTCATAATTCCGCTATACAAGACACTAGTGAGGCCCCACCTGGAGTACAGTGTACAGTTCTGGAGACCATACCTACGTAAGGACATAGACAGGGTAGAGAAGGTTCAGAGGAGGGCAACAAAGATGGTGCATGGATTGCATCACAAGTCCTATGAAGACAGGTTGAAGGAACTGAACATGTACTCCCTGGAGGAGAGGAGGGAGAGAGGATATGATGAGAGACATACAAGTATCTTACAGGGAGGAACAGGGTGCAGGAAAACACTATTTTAAGCAAAAAGATGTTCCAGGACTAGGGGCATGGGATGAAGTTGGAGGAAGGACGATTCAGAGGAAACATGAGAAGAATTTCTTCACAGAGCGGGTGGTGGACAAGTGGAACACCCTGCCAGAGGAAGTGGTGGGGGCTGAAACAATCACGGGATTTAAGAATGCATGGGATAGACATAAAGGAATTCTGGAGGTCAGGGGTAAGGGGCAACAGACTTCTAGGAAAACAAACTGAACTTACAAGCTCAAATGGGCAGACTGGGTGGCCCATAGGCCCTTATCTGCTGACACTGTCTATGTATCTATGTATCTATGTAGGTGAGTGGAAGAGGACCCCAAAGGAAGAAGAAGCTTCCCCTAGTGGGGGACTCCATTGTTGGTGGAGTGGAATTGGGGACAGGAACAGGGAATGAAAAGGAGGGAAGGTGTCTACCAGGAAGCACAGCTCAAAGGGATGGGGAGAGGATCCAGAGAATTTCTAAAGCAGTAGCAAGGCAGGGAAAGCTTGATGTTATTGTCTATCTGGGGACAAATGACCTGGCTGAAGACAAGGTAGGGATAGCAAGGGTGCAGGAGGAGTTCAGAAAGTTAGGGAGGGGCCTTGCAGAGGTAGTAAGCTCCTTGACCTTCTCAGGGGTGTTGCCTGTCCTTGGCAAGGGGGAGGCTAGGAACCTCCATAGCAAGGTCTTCAACACTTGGCTGAAGAGCTGGTGCAGAGAAAATGGTTTTGGCTTCATTGGGAACTGGGGACCCACCTGGAGGAATGTGACTCAGTACAATGGGGAAGGCCTACACCTGTCCAGTGAGGGGACCACTGGCCTCAGTGAACAGTTTAAATGCTTCATTGCCAAGCATTTAAACTAGCAAGGGGGGGGTGGCAGAAGTATGGGGGAGAACCAAACTTCCCACCTCAACAGGATAAGGAAGTCAACATGGAGAATCATAACATTATGGTATCACCAGAGGAAACAAACCCATAGAAGGGGGAACAGTGGAGGACAGGAGAAAGGAGTTGAATATGGTAAGGATAAACAGAGGAGGCAAAAAGACAGGAGGGGGAATGATAAAAGGACAAATGGCAGGACATGGAAGGCCATGTATACCAAGGCCCACAGCCTAGTGAATAAAATCTCAAACCTGCTGGCCTTGATATTGGAGGCTGACCTGGACATTGTAGCTATTACTGAAATGTGGTATACTAGAAACTATGACTGGGATGTAGCAGTACCAGGTAATACTCTGTTTAGAATTAGCAAGTTGGGCAAAAAGGGAGGGGGGCGTCTCTTTACACCAGGGAGGGTATTAGGGCGACTGAGGTACAGGGGGAGCAGAGGTACTTTGTTCACCCTTGAGGCAGGCAACAACACAGCTATTCACACAGGCATGATATACTGACCTCCAGCACAGGGGGAGGAGGTAGACAGGGTTCTAGTGGAATCCATTCACGTGATGGCAGCTAAAGGGGAGGTGCTGCTGGCAGGTGATTTCAATCTGCCAGATGTGGATTGGAGCATCCCAGATGTTCCCTCAGCCAGGAGCAGAGACATCATGTACTCCTTACAAGGGGCAGGCCTCAAGCAGCTAGTGCTAGAAACCCCAGGGAGTGTGCAATTTTGGACCTGGTACCCACCAGTAGGGACAAAATTGAGGAAGGCAGGATGGGTGAACACCTGGGATCCATTGATCATCTCACAGTGTGGTTCAGCATGAGTACAGTGGCAGAGTAAACCACACAAAGGAAAAGGTCCTGGATTTCAGGAGGACTAACTTTACTAAAAAGAGGATATGTTTCAAGCATGCCCTGGCAGGGAGGGACAAAAAGGGAGGAGTGGAGGAGCAGTGAGCCCATCTGAAAGGAGCCATAGTGGAGGTGACAAACCTTTACATTAGGCAAGTAAATAAGGGCAAGAGAAAGCCACTGTGGTTCTTTGTGGTTAATAAGTTTTATTGATTTGACTTATTAAGATGATACAAACATTAAAACAGTCAGATACATTACAAAGATATTACATACTGTTACATTTGTCTGTAGAAGCAGAGAACAGAACATGCTGGCCAAATAGTAATGAACTGAATATACTAGCCAGGTAAGCAGTAGGATAATACTCTGTGCCTGGATGTACAACACCTATCCAGCTGGGGATTAACTTTGAAAGTATTAGCAGTAGGTGCATTGCATTATGGCTAACTCATACAAACATATCTTAACTGGCCCCATCCTGCTAGTTTCTGCAGTATTTGACAAAGCATCAGAAATTATGAGAGGTCCAGGGCTGCTGTCCTGTACTTTACGCCTACAAAATACAAGAGATCACACACACAAAGCAAAAAGGTCTTCATTGTCAGAGAAAATAGTATCCTTTACTAATATTATACCATGTCATCCATAGAGCAGGGTCCCCTATAACTCAGTAACAATCTCTTCAGCACTTGCCCCTAAATGCACCATGAGAGGAGACCATTATAGTAGCATGGTTGTGCCTATTCAGCCGATTCCCTCCCTAGCTTTCAAAAACAGAAGGAAGGGACTCCAGTGGGCAGTATATTTAAAGAGGGTATTGGTCACAGTATGTGATATTCTGGCCCAGTTGGCAACTTGAGCCATGGAGGTAAGTACCCCCCCCAGGGAGGGGATTATCTGGGACCGCCATTTACACAGTAGGAGTCTTTTAACCTGCATACTGAGTATCAGAAGTAGTTTCAATTCGGAGAGACGAAGGTGAGGGTCTGGGGTCTGGAGTCCTAATAACAGCAACTCAGGGGACTGAGGCACAGGCTTCCTAAGTATTTTGGACCCCATCTCACAGGTAGCCTGCCAAAGGGGCTGGATCAGCCTGCAGGATCAAAGTATATGGAACAGGTCACCTGGGAGTTCCTGACACCTCCAACACAGGTCAGACTGAACCCGATTTGCCCTGGCAAGGACTACAGGAGTCCTGTACCATGACTGAATTATCTTGTTCTGTATTAATTGACTACTGGTGTCAAGATATGCCCCGTGAGCTAGTTTTAGACAAGATTTCCACTCCAGGTTCGTAATAGGGGCATGCAGTGCTTTCTCCCATTTATGCTTGGATTCCTCTGCTTGGGACGGGATGGTGCTCCAAATGGCTGCATATACCCAGCTAGACTGTCCTCTTTCTATGGCCAGCCATGACTTGACCTGGGAGATTTGTTGCTCTTGGTGCTGCTTATGCCTGTACATAAGGACGGCGCTTCTTATTTGAAGGAATTGCCAGAAGTCTTTGGGAGAGATCCCATAAGAGCTCCGGTGAGGCCCCTCAAAGGAATTAAGGGTATCTGTACCAGGAATGAGCATATCTCAAGCAATGAGATACCACCATGTTCCCATGAGGGCCATGCAATTGGTTGTTTATTGATGGTAATCTCATTATTGCCCCATAGTGGGGTAAGTCTTAGGGGAGATGGGGAGGCGCCCAACTTCTTTTGCACCTTGGCCCAATATTCCAGAGAGGGACATATAGTAGGATGAGATTGAGTGCCCTTAGGGGGATGGTTAAATAACAATAGTACCAAGTGAGTACACTGACATACCTCTCTCTCCATATCCAGCCACTGGGGTTGTGTTATCAGGGAAACGGAACCATTTTAACGTCTGAGCCAGCTGAAAGGCCCATTTATACCCCTCTAACCATGGAAGACCCCAGCCCCCTTCCGACCAATGAGCTCTGAGCTTATTTCTATTGTACTTAGGTTTCTTACCATCCCACATAAAGGATCCCAGGAGGGAGTCTAACTTAGTAAACTAATAACGAGGTATTTTCAAAGTAATGTGGGAGAGAAGATACATAATTGTTGGTGCTGTGACCATTTTAATTGTGGATATTTTACCTACAAGCAACAGTCGAAGAGATTTCCATCTGTCCAGTTCTGTACGAATGGATGCAAAAAGTGGTTTCATATTCAGGTCCCAGATTTTATGCAGATTAGGGAGATAGTAATGCCCAAGTAGGTAATTCCCTCCGGGGCCCATCAGAGCCCATGCTGAGTAACCATTTGAGAGGTACACTTAGAGTTTAAAGGTAGGACCTCCATCTTGGCCTAGTTAATCTTGAGCCCTGAAAATGTAGAGAAATCTGACAAGGCGGACAGTGGGGGGGGGGGGAGGTGATGATATTGGCTATAGGGAGCAACAGGTCATCCACATACATAAGAGTAGAGTATGCCCTTGTTCCCACTGGGACCCAGAAATTAGCGGATTTTGCCTAATAGCAGCCGCCAGGGGTTCTACTGCCAATACAAAAAGTAGTGGGGAAAGTGGGCAGCCCTGATGGGTACTCCTACCCAGTATGAATGGGGGAGACAGCATCGTATTGGTGAGTATCCGTGCAGCTGGGGATGAACATATTGCCCCAATCCAGGCCCAAAACCCTGCCCCCAAGCACATAGTGCAAACTACTTGTTGGACATAGTCCCACTCCAGAGAATCAAAGGCCTTTTCGAAATCTATTGCAATGGCAGCAGCAGGGGAAGATAATGTTTGGGCTTTATGGATTAAATTTACCAACGATCTAATATGGTCTGCGCTAAAGCGGCCCTTATCAAAGCCTACTTGAGATGGATAGATCAAACTGGGAAGAAGAGGATTAAGTCTATTAACTAGTATCTTAGCTAGCACCTTGCCATCAGCATTCAATAATGAAATAGGGCGGTAGCCGGACGCTTTAAAATATTCTTTATCTTCCTTTTTTTGGTAGGATAGTAATAGTCGCCTCCCTAAGGGATGAAGGGAGAGACCCTGTTTGCAACGACTCAGTAAATACTTGTTGCAATACCGGAGAGATTATGGGATGCAACACCTGCCACACTTCAATACGGAAACCGTCCTCTCCTGGGGCCTTTCCCTTTTTTAAGGGAGAGGATGGTGTCTGCCACCTCCTAGATTGAGATCGAGGCATCTAGGGCATTAGCTTGGGCTTCCAAGATTTTGGGGAGATATAGGGACCCAGAAATGGGCAGACCCCCTGGGGGTCTGGGGCTCTGGAGGATTTATATAATGAGGAGTAAAAATCCATCATTATTTGATTAATACCTTGCACCAAGGTCTGGGTCCTACCCCTGCATCCTCTAAAGCCACTAAATGCCTTTCAGCTTGCTGCTTTTTGAGATGGTATGCAAGCAGCTTACCCCCCTTTTCCCCCCTTCCCAATATTTATGCTTGAGTCTAATGATCGAAATCTCTGCCTTTCTAGAGACCAGCTCATTCACTTGCATCTTCAGAGAGGTGACCTTGTGACCTGCCTCTGACCTAAGGGAAGGGACACTAAGGGCCTTAAAAGCAAGCTCCGCTTCTCATAGTTGTCATTCAAGCCCCCTCAAATATTGTTCCCTCTTCTTTCGGCGCCTGCTTGCATACCCTATTATCACCCCTCTTAGAATAGCTTTGAATGCCTCCCATGTGGTACCTGCAGAGGTATCTGCTATGAGGCTATGCTGAAAAAATTCCATTGCTTCCTTTTGAAGCCAAGGGGGAAAGTCTGGGTCACAAAGTAGCAATGGGTCCAGCCTCCATGAAGGAGACTTAGGGAGAGGGGGGGCCCCATGTGAAGGCAAGATGCACAGGGGCATGATCCGAGATAACTAACGGATGAATAAGGGTATTAATGGTTTTACTAGTAATAGTAGGAGAGGTGAGCCAGAAGACTATTCTACTAAGAGAACTATGTACTGGGGAATGAAAGTTGTAGTCCCGCTGGGAGGGGTGAAATATTCTCCAGATGTCCATAAGGGCCAAATCTTGTTGTAATTGAGCTACTGCCATTACAGCCCTGGAGTGGGGCTCAGTATTGGAAGGGGATCTATCCAGGAAAGGGTCCAGAGTAAAATTAAAATCGACCCCTAATAAAATGGGGGTGTCTTCTGGAGCTATGGATTCCAGCACCTGGGCCAACTTGTGAAAGCTGGAGGGCGAGTCCTCATTCGGAGAGTATATATTACCCAGGATCAGAGGGCCCTCCCCAGTATCCATGAGTACCACCACCCATCTACCCCAGGGTCTCTCACTTGTCTCTGCAATTTCCATTGTAGTTGCCTGTGAAGCTGAATGGCCACCCCTCTCTTTCTAGAGGAGGCAGAGGCATGAAAGACTTGACCTACCCACTCCCTCTTCAGTCTCTCAGGATCTCCCCACGGTAAGTCTGGTCTCCTGCAGGAAGGTGACCCTCACTCCCAGTCTCTTAAGATGGCCCAAAACTTGCTTCCTCTTGTTTGGGGTGCTAAGCCCTCTGACGTTCAATGTCAGACAAGTGATATCATCTGTTAGTAATAGGGAGCAAATATTTAATTAAGAGATATATCAAGAACAACCAGCAGATAGGAGGAGAGGGCAGCCCAACCACAAGAGACAAATTTCTATACAGTGCCACCAGATATGGAGAGAGTGGGTAAAGCCCATATACCCTGCCCCTACCAGATGACCTTATACTAACAAATAACGAAACATCTGTGTGCATCTCTTGTGAAACAAACATGCATAAACTCATTAACAAACTATACGTTGTGCACAGTGTACCATGCAATTTGGGTATATAGAGGCATCTCTTTGGCCACAGAGCCCTGCTGTAGGCCAGCCCCTATTCCCAGGGAGTTATCAAGTGGTATCCATCCTTCCTTCCTTCCTTAGCACTACGGTGAGTGCAGGGGTGGACCCCCTGAGAGAATCGAGCAACCCAATAAGAAGGTTGGATCACGTGGCTCATTGCAACCCCAGAGGGCTGAGAGAGCTGCTCCAGCGGTATAGCTCAGAAGCTGGGGTAGTTAAAGTTGGACTACTCAACGCTTCTAATGAGGTGGGGATTTGCAGGAAAGAAACTGGGGCGGAACTGCCCACTATTTTGGCAAGCCTAGGGTTCTTGCTGATGGGTGCCAACGTGTTCTCATAACAAAAATCTTGGTGAGGTCAGGCTCATCACACCTATGAAGAGTGTACTGTAAGCCACCCAATGTGGGGGCTGGGAGATCTCCACTTGATAGAAAATAATAAAAAAAAAAAAAACATACCAGAGGGGAACAAGCCTGTTCCATTCACCACTTAGGGCCTCACATAAAAGACATCCTGGCTATCCATTCAGCACAACAGTTTATGCATGCCGACAAATATTTTCATATTATATGACACAGCTTCCCAGCGGACCTCACCCCCCCCCCCACACACACAAGTAAGTGAGGTAGAACCCACAAAAGTTCTGCTGTTTAATCAGATAGTACAAAAAAGGCCTTCTTTGCCATCTAGACGTGTCTGGACCTTTGATCAGGATGTCCACTGAGAGCTTGTTGGTAGGCCTGGCTGAATCCCTCCTGGTATAAGAGTGAGACATCTTCTCTGCCATATGGCAGTGCAAGTCAGGGGTCAAGGTTGGGGTGAAAAGGGGCTAGAAATTTCCCTTACATGGGTAGCATGGAGAAAGGGTAGCAGATGGGTCAGCCAAGGAGATTGTCCACTGATGATCAATTTAGACATCCAAAACTTGCCCCATACCTAAAACTCCCTGGGGGATTAAAAGAATAGGAATATAAAGAAAATAGAAGGATGACCACTTATCTGATCATGCCAGTGGGTTCTCTCTAATTGATTGCCCTGGAGATGTAGAGTGCACAGGATTGTCCACACTGAAGACGAGATCTCCACTGGTAGAGGAGGCCTTCCTCGTAGCCTTTGGTGGATGCTGCCCTCCGCTATCTGTAGCTTCATTCTGCAGCTGGTGAGGAGTTGCTGACGGGGACAGGTAGCTGGGCTGCAACATAGGAGTAGGTTTGCTTTCCACAGTCGAATCCACAATGCCTGAGTGATGATCCGGTGAGCTGGGGCGTAAAGCTTCATATCTATTAGCGGAGTTGTAGACCTGTAATGGATCTAGAGCAACAATATCCATGCTTGTGGCCTCATCTGTGTCATCTTGCCCTCTCTCCGAAGGATGTTCCTGGCGGCCGTGTTTCTTTGAGGAGTGCCTCTTTTGGTGTGCTTTTGGGGGGAGTTCCCAGTGTTGCTCTCTGAGGTCTTGCCAAACTGCAGGCCTGCTCACTGATGGAGAGGAGTGGCAATCCAACTTGTCGGTAGCAGTTTTTGCCAAAGGGGCTACCGGGGTAGTGGTGGTGAATTCTTGTGGCCAGTTGCACCATAAAAAATCCAAGAGTGCATCAGGAGATTCAAAACTGTTCGGGACCCCATTATGTATAACCTGCATCGTGGCTGGATAATGCAAGGAAAAGGACAATCCAATACTGTGCATTTTATGCCTTGCCTCAGAGTATGCTCAGCGTTTGTCCAACAGATCCTTGGAGAAGTCCTGAAAGATGTGGATCCTATTCGATCTCCACACTACATGCTGTAACTCACAAGCTCTAGTCAGGACCTTCTCTTTGTCCCTAAAATCAACAAATCAGGCTATGATAGGTTGTGGTCTGTTCTGGGCCTGACACATGGGGGCTAACGTACGGTGTGCGCGTTCCATCTGGAGCGGTATCAATGGGTCCAACTGCAGCATTTCAGTGATGGCTAATTGTAGAAATCCCTCGGCATCTTTGCATTCTACATGCTCAGGGAAGCCCAGGAAGTGAAGATTATTACGGCAACCTCGATTCTAGAGGTCATCCATCTTCTGCGCAGCATCTGTATGGTTCGTTGTTGATCTCTTAATTCTGCCCTTAAGTCTGAACATGCCCCTCTGTCGCTGAGAACCACTGTTCGGTATGCAGCATCCTGGCTTCTAAATTTTGAACCACTTGGATGTTTCAATTAGTTGCCACAGTGATTTGTGCCATCTGAGCCATAAGTTGTCTGAACATCACCTCAACTGACGGTTGCTCCCAGGTTTGTGGCAAGCGGCCTTCAGCCATATTTTCAGGCCTACCTCATCCAGGAGGCTGTTCAGTAAAATAGAAGTTTCCACATAGCAAATGAAGGCGTTTTGTATCAATGAAGTTAAATTAGTGTAGCTTGAGTATTACCCCACAAGTTACAGTAGAGTGAGGATATAATACCAGCTGGTAGAAAAAGGATTTTAAAGGCTATTACCCTCTGGGTTGTGGAGCTGATCTTTAAGCTGCCATCCTATTTAGCGCCTCTAATGGCCAGTCTGCCACTATGGTTCTTAAAGGTAGTGGCCAGGAAGATAAGGATGAAAAAGATGGTTTTCAGGAAATACAAGGAAACACAGCAGGAGGAGGACAGGGTAGTGTATTTGGATAAACAGAAGGAGGCAGGGGAAGCAGTCAAGAGTTCAACAAATGGAGGAAAAAATAGCAGAGGAGGTAAAGAAAGGAGACAAGACATTTATAGGTACATTAGTGAAAGGAGAAAAAATGGGGTGGGATAGTAAGGCTTAAAGGGGAAGAAGGAGAGTGTGTGGGAGGTTACCTGGAAAAAGTATCAACACCGAGCAAATATTTTTATTCTGTAGTCACAGAAGAAGAAGGTGAGGGTGGGGACCACGGTTTGTCAATATGAACAAATATGGGAAGGAGATGGACAACAGGCCATTTACAAAAGAGAGATTCCTAAAGGAACTCACAAAACTGAAAGTTGACAAGGCAATGGGATCAGATGGGATGCATCCTAGAATATTATGGGAACTACAGGAGGTGCTGGCGCCACCATTGGTAGCATTGTTCAATGAGTCACTCGATACAGGAGTGGTTTCAGAGGACTGGAGGAAGGCAGATATAGTCCTTCTTCACAAAAGTGGCAGCTGAGAGGAGGCTGTAAACTATAGACCAGTCAGCCTCACCTCAATAATGGGGAAGATTACTGAATCACTACTTAAACAAAGGATTGTGGAACATCTTGAAGCCAGAGGAGCACAGGATCCGAGACAGCATGGATTCACAGCGGGAAGGTCATGTTAAGGAAATTTAATTGATTTCTTTGACTGGGTGACTAAGGTTGTGGAGTGGGTGGGAGCAGTGGATGTCGCTTACCTGGATTACAGTAAGGCCTTCGATACCGTTCCACACAGAAGACTTGTGAGCAAGCTGTGCAGCCTGGGAGTGGGTCACTAGGTGAGAAACTGGGTTAGGAACTGATTGAGTGGCAGAAGACAGAGGGTCGTGGTAAATGGTGTTCAATCTGAGGAAAGGAGGGTGACCAGCAGGGTGCCACAGGGATCAGTCCTGGGCCCAGTCCTGTTTAATGTCTTCATAAGTGACATTGTGGAGGGGCTGGAGGGGAAGGTGTGCCTCTTTACGGATGACACTAAGATCTGCAACAGAGTGAACACTCTGGGAGGGGTGGAAAAAATGAGGAGGGACCTAGATAAACTGGAGAAATGATCCAGAGTGTGGCAGCTGAGATTTAATGCGAAAAAGTACAAAATTATGCATTTGGGGTGCAAGAACCCATGGGAGGATTACATGTTGGTGGTAGAAACTGATGGTCACCAAAAAGGAAAGGGATTTGGGGGTAATCATATCTGATGACTTAAAGGTGGCCAAAAAATGCGATGTGCCAAGGCTGTGGGGAGAGCCAGTGGGATGCTGGAGTGCATAGGGAGAGGTATTATTAGCAGAAGGAAGGAGGTATGATGCCACTGCACAGATAATTAGTGAGGCCTCATTTGTAGTGTTGTGCAAAATTGACATATTTTGCTCTGCAAAAAAGTTTGCAAAATTCACACATTTCACAAAATTTTTCACCGGGCGTGTCAATTTTGCCTGTGGGCCTACCACACCAATTGGAAAACTTAAATTAGTTAAGTTATTAGTCCTGCACAAGGTACATTTCCTCCATAAGGTCTGATAATTATTCTCATTAAAGTCTCATCTGGTGGTTTACATCCCCCCATAAAGTCTCCTTAATGATAGTTAATAGATCATGACAGCTATGAGTATAGACAAGTATTAACAGAACACAAGCATAAAATCTGGTTCCTTCTTGGGAGTAAGGAGCATATCCTTATCCATGTAGTCCTTTTTTAACACAAAAATGCTACCTATGTACAACTCTCTGTGACTTAAGGTAATTCTCTGAGGTCACAGAGTTCTAGGCTAAGAGATGTGTCTGGTTTTACATGATAGAAAATGTCCTTTTACAACAATTTCACTTGTTTCAGCTTAGTTTGACTTCCTTAGATGAAGGATGAACTCTACAAATCAAAGGACTAGAGGCCTATTTTTAATGGGAATTTTCCTAGGTACAACACTGCACTTCGAAAGCAAAATGCTGTTTACCATCTCAGTGATATTGTGTTTCGACTGTATATACAAGAACATGCTGCAGGCAGTTTTTACAGTACAGAGTGGGCCACCGGCTCAGCCCCCTTCTCTCCTCCACTGCCGGCAGCCCACTGAAATCTGAATGAATGAATGAGCGCATGCACACATGCTCATTCATTCATTCACATCTGAGCAGGCTGCTGGCTGTAGAGGAGAGCGGAGACCTGATCCGGTGGCCTGCTCTGTTTCAGGATGGTGGGCAGCAGGGTGGAACAGTACTTGCTGGGTTGGGGGATGTTGTGGACCACTTGACCACCAGGGAATAATATTTAAAAAACTATAGACGGATGGGTGATGGGCTCGGGGGGAGTGACCGCAAGCCACCAAGGTAAATTTATTTCTTTGTTTTTAGATTAATGAATGAGCACATGCACAGCACAGCACACACCCAATCATTCCTATATCAGCAGGCTGCTGGCCGTGAAGGAGCATTGAGGGCTGAGCCGATGGTCTGCTTTGTTTTGGAATGGGGGGGGGTAGGCATTGCTGGGTTTTGGGGGTGCGGGGTGGGCCACTAGACCAATAGGGACTAATTAAAAAAAAAAAACTACCGGTGGATGGATGATGATGGGGTCGGAGGGAGGGAATGCTCGCCACCAGGGTTAATTTATTTTTTTTATATATATAAACAAATGAGCATGTGCTCATTTATTCATATGTCAGTGGGCTGTTGGCCATGGAGGAGAGCAGAGGGCTGTGCCAGTGGCTTGCTCTGTTTTGGGATGGGGGAGGGAGTGGGGTGGGAAAGCTGCCAGGGTGGGGGAGATGGAGGCCACTAGACCACCAGGGAATATGTTAAAAAAGCATACTGGGGTGAGGGATCGATCGGGGATAGTGGAAGGAGAGGAGTTCACTAGACCACCAAGGAAATTTATTAAAAACCAAAAAATTATACTGGGTGGGTCTGAGGATTGGCAATGGGATCGATTGGTGGGATGGAGGGAGGGGAGTTCATTAGACTTCTAGGGAAGATAATTAAAATAAAATGAAAAACATTCTGGGTTGGTCTGGGAATTCTGAAGTGGATCGATTGGGGAGCCAGGTGGTGAGAGTGTATGCCACTTGCCAGGGCAATGGTGTAATTCTGCCATTTGTGGGTGAAATACCACCATTCTGGGCAGAATATTGTATTTCATGGGTGAAATTCTCGCAATTGCTCATAATGCTCTGATTTCACCAAATATTTCACGTGGCAAAATTGCTGATTTCACGTGAATTTCACCCGTGAAATAAAACTTTGGCACATCTCTACTCATTTGGAATCCAGTGTCCAGTTCTGGAGGCCACATCTCTGTAAGAACTTAAACAGGGTGAAGGCAGTTCAAAGAAGTGCAACAAAGATGGTGCAGGGCCTGCACCAAAAGTCATATGAGGAGAGACTGGGAGACCTCAATATGTATTCCATGGAGGAGAGATGAGACAGGAGAGATATGACAGAAACCTACAAATATCTAAAAGGCATAAATAGGGTACATGATGGTAGCATCTTTCAAAAAAGGAGATGTCCAGGAATGAGGGGGTATGGCATGGGGTTGGAAGGGAGTAGACTAAGGGGTAACGTGAGGAAGTATATCTTTACAGAAAGGGTGATGGATGCATTGAATAGACTCCCAGTGAAGGTGTTGGGGGCAAACACAGTGAGGGGATTCAAGCATGCATGGGACAGGCATAGGGGAACCCTAGCAATAGTAACGAGGAGGTACAGCCAGAGATCAAGTAGGGTCTGCAGCTTTTACAGTAGGCAGGGAAAATGGGCAGACTAGATGGGTCTAGTGGTCCTTATCTGCCATCAGTTTCTATGTTTGTCCCAGTATAGGAGAAAGGAAGCAGAAAGCAAAAAAATCAGGGAGAGAGAGATCAAGGAACTAAACACATGGCTTAACTCATTGCCTCCTCAGGAGCTCTCTGAAGTTGCAGCACTTGTGTCCTGTATACTGATAACAGTGAATCCTGGGGCTTTCTTAGCAAAATCAAGCCATAATCAGCATGCCGCAAACAAATGCTAATAGCTCAAGAATCATATGTGCTAGGCACAAAGTATGAGTGGCAAACTTGTTCAGCATAAAATTACCTTTCCAATGATTGTATTCAAGCAATAATATGTAATTTATTGTTTTTTCTATGCTGGTTGAAACAGCACAAAAAAAGATTTTTACACTAAAAAAATGCACTTTAAGCATTTTTTTGTTGGAAAGTTTGTGACATATCACCACAAAATTCAACATGCAGAAAGAAACTAGATGTAGTTTTAATAATTTGTTTGTTAAAAAGACAGCTATTTCTATAGTATAAAATATTTTCTTTTACCATTGTGTGGTCATTTTAGTCAAGGGCCCAGATATTCAAACTGCACCCAAAAAGTGCGCAATAGCAGGACCAAGTGCAAGTCTATTGTGCCCATGCGCAAGAGACGCAATATTCAAAAACAGAGCAGGCCAAACTGTGCCTACAGTCAATGACTGAATATCGCACTATCTGCGCCATAGCGCAACTAGGGAGGGGAAGCTGTGCAGATCTGATGCGCCATAGCGCAACAAGGGATGTTCAGCTGAGCAGTCCAGAGGCGCCATAGCGCAACCAGGGACGCCCCGCAGCAGCAGAGCAAAGTAACTGCACAACCAGGGAGGTAGGGGACCACCACCCATGCCACAGATGGGCACAGGAACACACAGCAGAACAGACATCATCCCCCCACACCCCATGCACTGCACAACTGGGGAAGGGCCGGAATAACCACTGGCCCATGGAGACAAGCAAACAACCCACAGCCTGGCCATGGTGCCCCATCACACCTACCGGCAAGCTGTGACTGGCACACAAGGAGGGCTGACCACCCTGTGCCACACCATACCCCCATTGCAGAGCACACCCTGCACCGTGACCCCCAGACACCCCCCCAATGAGCCGTGACCACCACTGCAGGAAACCCCATGTATGCCACCACCCCCACTGTGACAGTGGACAGGGTGTGCCCTTGACACCACCACCAGTGGTACAGCAAGGGCACAACAACACAGGGATGCAATGCTGGGGCAACCAAGCCCCCATTGTGGGCCCATGTAAACTGTGTACACACAACCCGCAGTCCTCCATGGCACTGGAGTGCCAGCCACCCTGCACAGGCACTGTGGACCAGTAAACCCCACCATCAGTCGCCCGGAGCACAAGTCACAGACAATGGGGCACATCCCCTGCAACACACACAAGGCACAGCATGGAGGTGGGACAACTGTGGTGCCCACAGTGCCACCCAAGCCAGGCATGCACCACATCAGTGACAGGAGGCAACCCAGCAATGTGAAGGGTACAGTGGCTGCCCTGCAGGGACTGCCACCACTGACATGCCAGTGGACAGTGCAGGTCACAGACATGCATGTGTGTCAGCTGCACAGGCCATGAACGGGCCGATGGGTGCACCATGGACACAGAGCACGCACCATGGACCACTGCACACAGTCATCCAGTGCACAGGAAACAACACACACACACCAAAGACACTGACTGATAGCTACCCCCACACCATAGTCACCTCCACATGGACACACACACACACACCCATGACCGCACCACCTCTGACGCCATGCACACCATTGCAGCTGAGCACCTATAGCCCGCTGCAGATCAGAGACCACAACAGTATTCATATCAAAATTAAATGTATTGAAAAAATATAAAACAATCAACTATATACAATAATACAAGAACTATATGTAATATAACATAGGAACTATGTACAAGGTCGGGGGGGCCACAAACAAGGTGGGGGTGGGTAGAGGGCAGGGGTGGACTAATGGGACAGGGAAGGAGGGGAGTGAGGGTTGGTCCAGGGGGGTAGGGGAATACTGGGAGCAATCCATCCCTAGCAGGAGCGCCTCTCCCTGCTCTGGCTCCTCTGGGCCCTGTGCCTCCTCAGTACCCTGGTCTCATCTAAGCATCGCAGGATGTCCAGCAACACTCATGCTACCACCAATATCTCCCGCAGTGCCTCCCAGATCTCACAAAGATGGCAGGTACCTTGGACAAGGGAGCACAGTCAATAGGTGTGAATGCACAACCCCATGCAGCCCACCCACTGTGCATGGCATACAGCCGTGGGACATACCACTGTGATGGTGTGTGACCACCCGCAGTGATCACGTCCACAGGACCTGCCCACCCAGGCACATACAGCCATGCAGAACGCTGCACACACCCACTGGCCAAGTCACGCACAGCACCACCGTGGCCATTTAGTGACATGGCTATGTGGTGCAAAGGCAGTGGCACAACCATGTACCTGGTGCACGCATGGATCACCATTGACACACTCCCAGACATGCATTGCCACTGGACAGTGCTGACTGTAACAAGTTGCGTGCATGGCAGTGGTGTCGATGGTTGGTGGTCATGTCCCGCTGCCCACCCTGTCACACAGCATGCAATAGTACATAGATACATAGACAGTGTCGGCAGATAAGGGCCTATGGCCCACCCAGTCTGCCCATTTAAGTTTGTAAGTTCAGTTTATGTTTTCCACGAAGTCTGTTGCCTCTTACCCCTGACCTCCAGAATTCCTTTATGTCTATCCCATGCATTCTTAAATCCCATGATTGTTTCAGCCCCCACCACTTCCTCTGGCAGGGTGTTCCACTTGTCCACCACCCGTTCTATGAAGAAATTCTTCCTCACGTTTCCTCTGAATCATCCTCCCTCCAACTTCATCCCATGCCCTCTAGTCCTGGAACATCTTTTTGCTTAAAAATAGTGCATTCCTGCACCCTGTTCCTCCCTGTAAGATACTTGTATGTCTCTATCATATCCCTCTCTCCCTCCTCTCCTCCAGGGAGTACATGTTCAGTGCCTTCAACCTGTCCTCATAGGACTTGTGATGCAATCCATGCACCATCTTTGTTGCCTCCTCTGAACCTTCTCTACCCTGTCTATGTCCTTATGTAGGTAAGGTCTCCAGAACTGCACAGTGTACTCCAGGTGTGGCCTCACTAGTGTCTTGTATAGTGGAATTATGACCTCCCTTCTCCTGCTGGTGATGCCCCTGCCTATGCATCCCAGCATCCTATTTGCTTTACCTGCTGCCTTGTCACACTGTTTCCCTGCCTTGAGGTCATCAGAGATGATAACTCCAAGATCCCTTTCCTGCTTGGTGCATGCTATATCCTCACCCCCCAAATGATATATTGTGCCAGGGTTTTTGTGCCCCATATGCATTATCTTGCACTTCCTTGCATTCAGTAATAGTAATCATGGATGTATGGCACTCACCCTCATCGGGCCAGTCAGGTGGGTGGTGATGGCCCTCTCCCCACCTGGCTGCACCATCTTCCTCCCGCCGCCGCTCATCCCTCGCACGGCGGCATTCCTCCGGGCCTGTGAGGCAAAATAGAAGAGAGGAACATCAGTACAATCCCAAAGCGAAGTCCCCCTGCCCCCAGGTGTGTGCCTCCCACCCAGCCAGACCCACCACCCCACACCCTGTGAACAACACCACAGCCAACCCCAGACAGTCCCTCCCCTATGTGCTGGACACATACAACACTGTTAACCATAAGGATGATAAAAGTGTGTTTCCGGAACCCCTACCTGGCCGTGGCACTGTGCCCCTCCTGGCACATGCCCGCAGGTGTGCCAGTAGCTCCGGCTCCCTCTTCCGCATGTCCCCGTATCGGTGCCTGCACTGCTCCACACTCCTCCCCATCCAGTGGCCTCTTTCAGGGCAGTGGCCACCTCCTGCCACACCTGGGTCCTGGCCCTGTCCAGAGGTGCCTCCCCAAAGAGAGGATCATGGTGTGGCTCCACAATGGCCACTAGATTTGCTAATTCAATTGCAGACCACTGGGCTGCCCTTCTGCATGCCATTCTCTCTCTTCTAGTTGGCAATATGGTGCTCTGCAGCATGGCTCCCCACATGCAGATGCTGCACGGTACAACGCTGCCATTCCCTATCACACTGTTACCAAACAGCGCGATAGAGGTGCACCCATGCCTGATGCATGGCACCTATGGGGCAAAGGTTGGGCACAGGGTCCAAGGGTCTTTCTAGCGCATGGACGCGCTGAGCGCCATTGGAACACAATGTGTGTAGCGTGATTGGCTACCTGTGTGCCAGTGCCATAGCGGCCTACCGCGCAGTTGGCCCTTCGCACCTATGATGGCCCAGTGCCACAACGCTATGTAGTGACCATCGCTATAGCACCACTGGCACAATGGTGGCCGTGCCCTGCATTGCCTACGCACACAGCACGTCATCAGCATGGCAGACGCCTGCATCAGCAACCCAGGCATGCGCAGTGAGGTGTGTACTATGCATGTCACAGAACTGCGCCATTGGCTCAGCACGTTCAACACAATTGCACAAAGTGCAACAGCGCGGTATTCAGCTGTCATATGCAAATCATCTAATCAGCCATTCAATGGCGCAGCACTGCAATTTGCATCTACTTAAAGTTGCTCCTTGCTTCATTTGCATGGGTTGTGCTATAAAAGTGCGACATTGTGCTGCAGTGGCCATAATCGGTTATTGCAGTCTGTTGGTGAGTTGCATGCTGTTTGGGAGTGTGGATTGTGGATTTAGGGACATGCATGGGACTGCACAGTCACAGGTAACAACTGCCATTCTTACAGGCTACATAATGACCGAGCAGGTTGTTGGAGAGGAGGAACACAGTGGGAGGAGGAGGAGGAGGCCTAACTTTTCAAAGGCCGAAACCGAGGCCCTGTTCGAGACCTACCTGGATCAGGAGCCACTTCTCAGTGGATGGCGGGGAACACCTCAAGTCCATGCTGCTGCATGGGAGTAGGTGGCATGTGCTGTGAACCTGCATGGCAGCCACCAGCGATCCATGCAGGAGTGTAAGAAAAAGATGGGCATGGACAGGAGGAGGATAAAGGAGAAGGTGGTTGCCATCAGGGCAGCACGTGCTGCAACAGGTGGGGGACAGCAGGAGGTGGTACAGCTGACCCCACAGGAGGAGAGGCTTGCTGGAAGCATGCAGTGCAGTGCCACTGAGGGTGTTCCGGGTGGTGGCTTCCAGACGGGTGGTGGCCCATCACTGCATGGTAAGTCATGGTCTGTCTATGGGGGGGCAGGGTAGGTCACACACAGTAATGCGACTTTGCTTTTCCTTACAGATCTTGAGCATCTGCATGGGTCAGCAGTGGTGGGCCTGTCCACTTAGGACAGTCAGCTGGAGTTGGAGGAGGGACCATCCACCTCCACAGGTATACATGGAGCATTGCGACAGTGGGGCTGCCTGGCTCTCCACACTGATGTCATTGTAACAGGTGTGGAGGAAGCCCTGCCTGTGTCCCAGCATGCTGGCATCCTCGGATGCCAGCATGCTGTGACTGTGGCCGGTGCAGAGTCTGTCACCGGTGATGATGACACTACCGTCATGGGCAGTGACACGTGTGTGCCACGGGATGGCCACACAGCAGGGCAATTCTCACCCATGGCTGTGGGTGGTGCTGCCGTGGAGGCCTGTGTGTCAGCAGAGTCCCAGCCTGTGCCTGTCAGCACCAGTGGGGGAGCACTGGTATCTGTTCAGGGCAGTGGGATGGTTGCGGCCACTGCGGTGGCACCACTGAGCCCTGGGTAGCGGCAGCCGGAGGGGCAGCATCAGCAGTCACCCAATGGACTTGGGGTACAGAGTTCAGCAGCGGTGTCTGTGCACTGCCTGTGGACATGCCCTGACCTGGTCCTGGTGCACAGCACCCACCCTCAAGGGGTGCTGATCATCAGGGCCGTGCATACCCTGAGGGACCGGATGCCGAGGAGGCTGATGACCTCTTGGACGAGCACACCCGCCTACTGCAAGCATCAGTCCAGCAGCAGATGCAGCTTGCGACATCTGTGGATGCACTGCATATGGCTCTGGAGTGGGTGTAGGAGCGTCACAGCAGGGACACCGCACTGAACCTGGCAGGGATGGACCGTTTGCAGGAGGATGTGACCGCTGCCATTGACAGGCATGCACAGGCATTCACTGCTGTCATGGCCACAATGGGCACACAGTCAGGTACCTATGCATCACGGACACCACACAGTGCACTATCCACCCCCCGTTCCCGGCGTCGATGCGACTCCCACCCTGTCGACACCGGGTTCAGCTGTGGGCATCCTGAGCACTCCTGGCACAGGCGTGTTTGGTGTGCTGCAGACCCCTGCATGAGCACTGTCATGTTCATGCAGTGGAACCCTTGGGGGACCATCGGTGCCACCCCCTGAGGCCAGTGGTCAGCCAGTCAGTGCTGGCGGGTCTCGGCAGGTCCACCAATGCATCCGTGGTGGCCGGGGCACTGTGTCGCGTGACTCACCTGTCTTCCAGTGCAGCTACTGTCTGGTGCTGCCCTGTGTGTAATGTGTGTTTCAGTGGGCAGTGCACACAGACACACACTCCACCTGCACACCCTCTCGGCTGCTGTCCGCAGTTGCATATGCATGATGATGCCTGCATTGTGCTGTACACCAATGTGCAATGGTGCTCAGCATCTGACACATGCACATGGACAGGCAGTGGGCGTGGTGGCCTTTGGACATGTGTGTTGCTAAGGTTGGCATTGTGGGTCGGTGTGCCTCCTGCCCTCTGTGCACATTTGGTGTGTGTGCGTGTGTGTGTGTCCATCTGTGTGGCATGTTAATCCTCACCCATCCCTGGTTGTGTGTGTGCTTCTGTGCCCTGCCACTTCCCTTGACAGCATGCACCCCTGGTGTGTGTCCATGCGTGTTTGTGGGTTGTGCCTTAGCCACTGGTGGTTGCACATGGCCCCATGACTTACCTGGTTTGGCTGAAGTGCTCCTCCGTGATGGTGTCGCATTGCAGCAGTGCCAGCCGGATCAGTCGGGGGTCCCGTCGGCCAAGGGGACTGCCCATCACCATCATCACCGGCGTCCCCATCGTCCCCATTGCTGTCCCCCTCTTCAACCTGTACGGCTATCCCACATTTGTTGGCCATGTTGTGCAGGATGCAACAGGCTGTGAACAGCCCGCAGGCCTTGAGGACTGTACTGTAGGGCACCGCCAGAGGTGTCCAGGCAACGGAAACATGCCTTCAGCATCCTGAACACCAGCTCGATGACATTACGTGTGGTGGGGTATGCCTCATTGTAGCGTTGCTATGATGGGGTGTTGGGCTGCCGGTAGGGTGTGAGCAGCCAGGAATGGAGCGGGTATCCACTGTCACCTGTGTGTAGAGGGCAGAGGTTAGTTTGGTGATTGGCATCGCCTTGCTCTAGGCCATGTAGGCCACTACCCATGTCACCTCTGGCCATGCCCCCCCCAGTCCTGTGATTGTCCATGTGGTTTGCATACTCACCCACTAGGTGTCCAGTGGGGATGTCCCCACTCTCGAATCTGTGGCACAGTGCTGACTGGTGTCAGATGAATGAATTGTGTGCTCCCCTAGAGTGCATGGCACAGACATTGATTATGCACCTCCTGGCATCGCACACCACCTGGCAGTTGATGCTGGCATGGCCCTTGCGATTTATGTATGTGGCCTCCTCGGGGCCAGGTGGTGTGCGTATGGCCACATGGGTGCAGTCTATTGCCCCTAGCACACCAGGCATATGTGCTACCCTGTGGAACTCCTGTATGTTTGCTGTGCACTCTGCCGCTGTGCTGGGGAAATGGATGTACTCTGCAGCATGTGGCAGCAGTGCGCTGAGGAATTGGGTGAGGTGGCATGACATGGCTGACTGGGTTATGCCCGTGGTGTCCCCAGTTGGTCTCTGGAAGGTACCTGTGGTGAGCAAGCATATGCAGGCTGTTACCTTAGTCTCCACTGACAGGGCATGGCTCCATCGTGTGGGTGCCTGCATCACATCACTGCACAGCTCACAGAGCCACCTTAGAATTGCCCTATTCAGGTGGTACCGGCCCACAATCTCAGTATCAGTGTACAGCTAAAAGTTGGTGCGGGCTTGGTACTGCCTGTTGGGGGCATACCGCTGACGGGCCCTTCCACGGCCACGCCCCCCTGTTGCCCACCTTCTCACTCCCCTCATAACGGCCTCCATCTGGAAGGTGGCACTGGCCATGTCCCTGGCTTGTGTTCACCCCCGGCAGCTGTTGCTGTATTCCCCCCACTGTCCTGGCTGCTACTTCCCCTGCACCGGGACACCTGCCTGTGCTGGCCTCTGTGCTGTGTGGCTCCCCACACCTTCCCTGTGCCTGGCTGTTCAGAGTGCCCTTTTCCTGGCCTGCCCTGTTTGTGCCTCCTGCCCTGTCTGTCTGCCTATGCTTCTGACTCATGTGGCTTCCCTGTAGCGTTCCTGCACCTCTCCCTTGCTCCTTTTTATTTTGGCTCATTTCCGCTATGGCACAACTTCCGCTTGCTCACCTATTGCACATGGCGCAAGTCGTTGAATATCGCACTGTGCCATTTATGCATGGTTCCTCCCCCTTCGGTTGCACATGCCTTCATTATCATTGCGCTGTTGCTCAGCATGATTTCGGGGGCGCAACTGCCTCCTGCTGAATATCGCAGAATTGTGCAATTTCTGACTTTCACAGGTGCAACTCTATTGCGCATGGCTCAACTCTTTTGAATATCTGGACCAAGGTGTTTTGGCTAGGTTTGAGGCATGAATCTGAACCATACACACCATATCATAAACAAATGTGTATAACTCCTAAAGTATACAAGATACACACAACATATTAGCAGCAAACTTGTTCATCACAACATTTCCTTTCTGGTAGTGCTATGCAATCAGTTGTGCTCAATGTGTGTTTTGTTTTATACTGGCTGAGATACCCAGAATGTGTATTTTACTCAACATGCTTAGGAGGTTCTTGATGGGCAAAATGTCAGCCATACACACCATGCCATAAGCAAATGCAAAAAACTCCTGAACTATACAAGATACACACAAAATATCAACACATAATCTGTTCATCACTAAATTACATTTCCAATGGTGCTCTACAATTAATTGTAATCGATTTTGCAGGGCAGTGCGGCAAAGCAGTGGGTAGGACTATTGTGATGCTGGGAATCACTGGGAGAGGCATCTCCAGCAGGAGGAGGGAGATGGTGTTGCCACTGTATTCACTGTATTAAGACCCCCACCTGGAGTATTGTGACCAGTTCTGGAGGCCACACCTCAGAAAGGACAAAGACAGGCTGGAGGAAGCCCAGAGGAGAGTGATTAAAATGATGCAGGGGTGGCACCAAAAGCTGTAGGAGGAGAGACTGAGGGATCTCAGAATGTGCACCCTGGAAGAGATGACAATGAGACCTACAAGCACCAAGACCAGCAGCATGCAATGCAATTAAGCTGGGTGGGGGTTACATCAATTTCATTGTTTTTGCTTGATTGTTTCTCCTCCCCCCTTCCCCGGGTTGCACCTGGAAATGAGCCTTGGTTAAGTGTGCTTACAGGGTTACCAATATTTAAATAAATAAATAAATAGGGATGTGAGGAAGTACTACTTCACTGAAAGAGTGGTATACAGCTGGAACAGACTGCCAGTGGAAGTGGTGGAGGTGGAAACAATAGGGGGCATCAGCAGTCGCCCAATGGGGGCATCTAGCATGCATGGGATAAACAGAACATGAATAGGTAGGGATAAGGAGGGTCACCAGAGACCAGGTGCAGACTAGGCAGGGATAATCTTGGAAGACTGGATGGCCAACAAATTCTGTTTCTATATTTCAGCAGATGGCAGTTTTCACAGAGTGTGCTTGCACCCTACCAGGTTAGTATGTCATATGCTTTATGTCGTACGACAAAACCACTCAACGGGAACCATGTGGTAGGGAAGAACAACAGGTTGCAAAACTGCGAAAGGGTGTATGCGCGGTAATGCACCCTCTCACTCTCCTAGGCAGAGGTTAAGACTTCTGCTGGGACAGGGGGCTGGTGAGCAACTGCCATGGCTCGATGGGATGAGCCACTAGCAACAAGGAGGTAGGCAGTGCGTTTGGGACAGAGTTTCTATTCTTGGTCCCAGACACATGGATTTTTTAATTTTTTGAACTTTGTGTGATTTTAACTGTTAACCCCCCCCTCCCCGGAGTTAGTTATTTTAGTTGGGAGGGCTCGGGGGGAGCAGTCTCTTGCAACCGGGGGGTGCAGGGTGCAGAGCCCCATGCAAAACAAAGACTTATGCCACTGGCAATACATTGCACTGTATTGGCAGCATGATATATTGCTGTGAAATAATGTCTTGCGACATTATGACCCCATGCCTGCTTTTACTTGTACTGTAAGATTGATAACTCTCAGCTGTCTCATACTCACCATTTAACCAGTGTGTGTAACCAAAATTTTGCACGCACCCAAGGTGTCAGATGCTACATAAACCCCAAGAGCAAAGTGTGAGGGGTTTATAAAAGTATTCCACGTCAAGGGTGTGTGTAAAATTCTGAGTTACACACACTCACTCGTTTTGTTTTTTATAATTGCTAGTGGAGCCATTTAATGTTTGGGTTTTAAACATTTGCTTAACAAATGGAAAAAGTGAACAAAAGGAAAAAACATTCCCATCTCTAAAGGATCATGAGGTGGCCCAAGCTCTGAAAAACCTATGTGGCACCCCTTATTCCCCAATACTGAGAATGACTACTCTAACCCAGAAAACTACTAAAATAGAAAATTTCCACCACAATTTCTCTCTCATGATCCTAGTCTGCTGTAACTAACCTGAAAATGTTCTGAAGAACACTGAGGCAGGGGGAGGAGATGACATCACCAAGGGGTTTTAGAACCACCACAGGTGTTTTCTCCCTGAATAGGAATATCCTGAGCCCCAAATATGTCCAATGTAAGTCCAACAGAGGCAAGTGCAAAAGCATTCCATAGTGCTGAGTCCCTTATTTGCAACATAACTGGATAATGTGACTGCTGACCTGCCTATCAAGAGGGCCTAATGCTTTCACAAGGAGAAACAGCATCTTTGTACATGCTCAGTGTTGACACTTGAGCATGAATGACATGAAGTGATTACAACTGCCCAGTTGTAATGCAAAATTATAACTGGGCAGTTGTAACGAGATTTTAATAATGTGCTATCCACATATTATTTATTTATTAAATTTTGATGACTGGTTAGGCCCATTGAACCCTGAAGGTCCATTTTTCAGGGGCAACCCGGAGAGACATTACATGGAGAGATACAGGCTATGAAAAGGTTACAGAGTACATACAGGTTCAATAGTTACAGTTTTTTGTCATAGATGCAGAACAATAATGGTATTCCATCCATAATGGTATGGCGCTGTTACACAAGGTCCCTGCACCCTTATTGGTACCCTCAGAGGTACACCGTAGACAGCTAGTGCTTAGGTATATGTTGTACTAACATATAGGGCTAAGGGCATCTACCGTATAAGAGTAGATGTCAGGATATGTACGCATGTTATTGTAATACACTCTGCTTGCTAATACATATATATTCTTCTACGTATTTTCTTAGTATTTCTTACTTATAAGATGTTAGGTCACCTGTGTCCTTGTAATAATTATGATATATAAGTCAGTATTGCCACCTTTCAGTGATTTGTACCACTACACTGAGTTATGTAAGACTCTGTATAAGTACTCTTTTGTTTCACAAACTGATGACTACTACAGAATTGCATAATGTTATCTTGGACTGTGGAGCCTCCTCTAATTTAGCCAATAGGGCTCATCTCTGTAACTAGAAATGTTTCTGCCTTACAGTAACCATAGTAATTATCATAGGTATATAATGTGAGACACCAAGTCTTGTACCTCAGAGATCCCAAGAGACACAAAGAAACCTCAAGGTATAGGGAACACTTAGCACTGGCTCCCAGTTAATATTGGTAAGAACTACTTAGGGCAACTGTGATTTTATCCTTTTGGTAGTAATAAACAAGTTTATTACTCTAATGCAACGTGTCTGTGATTACTTGCATTCCCAATATTGCCAAGAACCTGAGAGTGAGGTTTAGACCTCTTGACAGTACGACCCAAAAACATCGGTGAGTTACCGAGATAAGGGATAGTTCTGTGCAGGTTGTACAAGTAAGGTGGTTAGCATAAGTTGGTTGGGGGGGTGTCGACTGTCTGGTGCCCTGACATTGGCAAGTGCTGGCCTCAAGCAGGAGTGCCTTGAGGGTCACGTGATGGCATCCAACTAAGCAGCAGCTGGGATACTGAGCCCCTCTGGCCGCCTTTATTGTATAATTTTACATTGTATTCCGAAGTTTTTTCGGTCAATTTCGCCAGAAAGTAGCTTTATTAATACTCTACCATTGATTTGAGACCTCATCTTGGGAATTTGAGTTTTGGTTGGACCACGATGGAGGTGGATGGGAAGCAGGCCCTAACCAAACACACTCCTCCTGCTTCCCCGGAGAAGGCCGCGAAAAAGCAAAGAAACCAGGCCCCGACTAGGCCGGACCACGGAGGAGACAAGATGCCACAACCTACTCCATTGTCGGAGGATAAATTCTCCAAGAGCTTAACCTCTGAAGGATCTTCTTTGGAACTGACTGGGGAGCTTAAATCATTGCGAATGACCCATCCTCGGTCTCTAAAAAGGTCTCAGATGTTGAAGCCAGGGTCGTCTCCTCGGAACAGTGAAGATCCAGGGCCGAAAAAGAAATAGTGGAACTCAGGCAGCAAGTGAAGAGGCTGCAGCTCAAAACTGAGGACTTGGAGGGGCGAAACCACAGTAATAATTTGTTGATAATGGGCCTTCCTGAGCTGGAAGAAGGCCCAGACCTCATGGCCTTCTTACAAAAATTCCTCATTAAAATAGTGGGCCCATCCCCTATAAACACCTCCTACCATCTGGAAAGGGCTCACCAATCCTGCGCCTCCGACCTACAGCTGGATCTCCCCACATCCGATCATTATGAAGTTTCTCAGCTACGTGGAAAGGCAAATACATTTATTTGAAGGCCTGGGAACTGAAGGAGATTTTGTGGGGAACATCGAGGATCCAAATTACTCAAGACCTACCCAAGGAAATCCGGGAGAAGAGGGCAGCGTACCACCCTGTCGTACAAAAATTAATAGCAGCAGCAATTCCCTTTAGGATGGTGTACCCTGCAATGCTGAGAGTGACTGTCGGAGGTTCTACTGTAAATTTTAGTACTCCTGATGCAGCCCACAAGGAACTCGTCAACAGGCTCCTGGACTTGTTCAAAGGACTGGCTGAAAAGCTATATGGTGGACTCTGGATGGTTGCACTAATACTCTCTTAACCCAACTTTTCGTATTTAAATGTGTCTGGCTCTGGTTTTTTCCTGGTGGTCTGCTTCCTTTCTCTGGCTTCTCGTCTGTGCCTCCCTACTTATTTTCTTACCTGCTTCTGTCTCGCTCTCCTCGCCTATGCTAGCTTGCTGTTCTGGTCTTCCTTTGGGGTCCTCCTTACAGGCTGTCTGTCAGGGCTGGATGAGGCTGAGTCGCTGGAGTTTGGGTTCTGGCTGGGGCTCCCGGTCCATTTTTAAGCGTCGGCATCTCCACGGAGGAACTTCTTTTTGGGGGTTGCTGTTTCCAGAGGGAACTTCCGGGATGTAGAGACGCTTTGGGTCCTGTGGTTATAGCGGTCCCTGGAAACATGACTTCTGATCTGGCAGCGCTTGGCGAGTCCTCCCTATCGCCCACTGGATTAGTACCTGAGAGATGGATTTTGATAGCCAGGATGGCGAGATTCGGTTAGTGTGCCTGACAGTTGAATATGGGAGAGTTGATGGGAGTCATGCTGGCTTCATTGGGGTGAGTGGGACTTGGCTTTCCTGGACAACTCGTGCCTAGTGGTCCTTTGTGTCTTGTCTTATTCCTTTCTTTTATATGCCCTATCCCTCCTATCTCTGTGGTGTATTGGTCTGCTTTATTTTTATGTTGGTGGGCTGGGGTAGGAATGGCGGCTATGGGGGGGGAGGTCTTAGTGGGCTTGCTCGCTGGATGTGGGATTGCGAGCCGTGTGTTAGGGGGGTTGCTAATCTCCACCCGGGGCTGGATTTGGGAAGGACTGGGTTTGCTAGCATCTGGGTCTTGCTCTCCTTTAGAGTATACCTCTATCTAGTAGTATATGGGTACTGCCTGGCTTTTGGGGGTGGAGGTTCGCATGGGGTTTGGGAGGTCTGTGATGCGGGTTAACGGAATATATGTGGGACTATATTTTTCAGACCTCCAACTGTACATAGTTTTTGGGGTTTATAGTTAGGGTTGTTTGTGGGGGTGGGTTAATGTATGGTATGCCACAGTTTTGGTCTGTCTGTCCTCTTTAGAGGGAAAGGGGTTTTCCTGGCATATGGATGTCCCACCATACTGACTCATGTTCGGGAAGGGATATGCGTGGGGTGAGGAGTCGAATTGATTCTTCACCTAATTTCTTTGTATTTGGGTTAATTTGTTTAAAGGGCCTTTTTCTGGCTGATATGACTGCTGGTGGGTTTTGGATTTTTTTGGGGGGGGAGGGGTTACTGTGGGTTTCAGACCTGTATATGGGAGGTGCACCTTACTACTATGTCTGATAATCACTCTGTCTGGATATCTAACTGGCTTGGTATATTTTAAAATGGCTAGAAGTACAGCTAAATTAGCATCGTGGAATGTTAGAGGGCTTGAGGATCGGGTCAAGCGCCTGCAGGCTTTTAATCACTGCTCATTGCTCCACATTGATATCCTTTTTTTGCAGGAAATACACCTATGTCGTGATGAAGCTAGGTTGCTCTCTCGATCTGGTTTTGCTCAATTTTATCTCGCTGGGAACTCTTGTTTCAGTAAGCGGGTGGCGGTTCTTCTTAAAAGGCATGTACTCTTTACCAAGGACCTAGTTCTCTCAGACCCAGAAGGGAGATATGTTCTAGTGAAAGGTAATTTAAACGGAGAAAGCGTATTTCTTGGCTCAGTATATGGACCGTGGGGGGACCTGAGTTCTTTATGACGCTGCTAATAAGTTGGCTAGCTTACTGCCTGTTCAAATTATACTGGGGGACTGGAATGTACCTTTTCTGCGCCTTAGATAGGGAACCTCAAGATAAGTGCACGCCTTCCCCGGCTCAAAATGCTGTCCGTGAAATTATTTCGTTGTTGGGTCTGGGTGACCCTTGGCACCTTGCCAACCCTTCCTGTCATGTTTTTTCCTTCCAATCCCAATCACATGGTACCAAATCAAGATTAGATATGATACTAGTCAGTCTCTCTCTCCTCCCGCATGTCTCTCTATCGGGCATTGAACCGATCATTGTGTCGGATCATGCCATAGTCTGGGTACAAATGTTTTTAAACCCTGCCTACTCTTGCGATTCCATGTGGCGATTAAATACTCAATTATTAAAAGACCGTCACTGTGTCTCAGAAATCAGCTCCCGGATATCTCTTTTTCTGGCTGACAATGCAAACTCCACCCCCTCGGGTTGATATGATATGGGGAGCTCTAAAATGTTATCTTAGGGGTGACTTTATCAAAATGGCTTCCTCTAGAAAGAAGGCACATTTAACTAGGTCGTTGGAGTTGGTAGGTAAGATTAGGGATTTGGAAACTAGATATTCATCAACTTCCTCGGCATTGGACCTTAGGGAGCTTCTTTCAGCTAAGAATGAATATTCAGATCTCCTGAAAGATAAGACAGAATACTGCTTGCTGAAAACCCAGGCTAAATATCTGATCTCGTGAAAAATCTGGTAAGTTATTAGCTTTGCGTCTGCGTGCTCTTGAGAGTTCGAGGATCATCCCTTCCCTGATCTCCCCGTCGGGTAATAGTGTCTCTTCACCCAGAGACATTGCGTGTGTCTTTAAGGAATACTTCTCCGGTCTCTATAGCCACTCCCCGGCACGCCACCCCAAAGCGAATGTCAAAGAATATATAAGAGAAATAGGTGTTCCGTGCATATCAGAATCCCAACAAGCTAGTCTGCTAGCCCTATCTCAGCTGAAGAAATAAGGTGTACTATTGCTTCCTGGCCCCAGACAAGGTGCCGGTCCGGATGGATTTCCGCAAACTTCTATAAAGTCTTTGTTAAGGATTTAACACCTATTCTTCTCAAGCTATATAACTATCTCTCGTCTCATCTGAGCTTGATCCCGCTTATTTGAGGCTACCATAGTTTTAATCCCTAAGGCAGATAAGGAACCCTCTGATCTGGCTAGTTACCACCCTATTTCCCTGCAAAATTATGATATTAAAATACTAGCCAAAATACTCGCTGAAAGGATCAAGAAAATCTGGCTGGAGCTTCTGAGCCTCGAGCAGACTGGTTTTGTTCCTGGGAGGTCAGCGGCTGACCATTTGAGGACCTTGTCACACATCTCTCAGCATGCCCGGTCTATCTCAAGTTCTGCTGCTTTGATATCTCTTGATGCTGAGAAAGCATTCGACCGGGTTGACTGGTCCTTCCTATGGATAGTAATGGAGGAAATGGGCTTTCCGACCTCCTTCTTGAATGCGATACAGGTATTTTATAGGTGCCCTCCGCTAAAATTTACTGTAATGGGGGTCCCTCCTCTTTCCATCTTTTGCTGGTACCAGGCAGGGTTGCCCTCTCTCCCCTGCTGTTTAATCTATATTTGGAACCCCTGCTGATTAAACTTAAGTCCTCCCTATGTGAAAGGTATCATGCTCTACAAGCGGAATTAGTTTTGTCTGCCTATGCAGATGATGTCCTGCTCCATTTAATGGAACCAGTATCTTCCTTAAAGGCAGCATTAGATATTATTAGGCAATTTGGTTCTTTTTCGGGTTACAAATTAAACATCTCCAAATGTGAAATTTTCCCCTTAAATAATTATACGTTCAAACAAGATTTCCTTTCTTTCAGAATGAGGTGGACTCCCAAATCAATTAAATATCTAGGAATTCACTTTTCCACTGACCCCTCACTTCTCAAAAAATTAAATCTGATTAGAGTTAGAGACTCGATTAGCCAAGACCTGCAACGTTGGTCAGCTCTCCCTATCTCACTGTGGGGCAGAATAAATATTATCAAAATGAATGTTCTTCCCCGGATTTTCTATCCGTTGAACCTTACTAATCTCTGGGTCCCTCTTTCCTTCTTTCAACAGCTGCACCGACTGTTTTCCACTTTTATCTGGCGGGGAAAAGGGGTGCGATGTTCCTATGCCACCTTGTCGATTCCTAAGGAGAAAGGGGGCCTGAGACTTCCTAACTTCCTTCTGTACTATTGGGCGGCCCACTTCTCTAAGTTAGGAAAATGGTTTTCTACGAATACTGAGAGCTCCTGCCCAATCTGGCTCCAATTGGAGAAGGCCTTTCTCTCCGAACTTAGAGTTGATATGTCCGCCTTATTCTATCAGACCCCAAAAATCCTCTCACAGCTGGTCTCTGATGAGACGGTGGCGGTTTCTCTCAGAACATGGACACAATGTCTTAAGTCTTTTCGGATCTCTAATCTCACGGATCTAGGGCAGCCGATAGTTCTCAACCCCAATATTCGATTAGGGAAATCTTGGATAGGATCAAGCTGGCTTCCACAACTCAAAGATTCTAGGGTGGAACACTTGTGGTTATGATTACGCTTCTTACTTCAGATGATATTCTTACCAGGTTTGATATACCAACCAAAAGTATTTTTAAGGTGTTTCAGCTCCGGCACTTGGTGGGTAGTAAATTTGGTACTGAGGTCAGAAGCTCGGTTGTATACCCCTTTCTATCTAACATTATAAACTTGGCTTCTCAGCCTCATTCCATATCGCTGATTTATTCCTACCTCTTGGATTTTAACTCACAGGAGGAAGTTGGGGGTCCCTTGGTCTGGACACGTCTTCTTCCTGATGAGGTTCCGCTCTGGAGAAATTTTTGGCCTAATTTACATAAATACCATACCCAAGATAGGTTTCGTTTAGTACAATACAATATTGTTAACAACCTTTATTATACTCCCGTTAAACTTTTTCAGCGTAAACTGGTTTCTGTCTCAGATAGTTTCAGGTGTTCACAGGCCGAGGGCAACCTAATTCACATTTTCTGGGAATGTTCTAAGGTTGCTCCACTGTGGTCTTCGATCCGAGACAATCTGGACTCCCTTCTGGGTCTGACTAGGTTTTTCTGTCCCGATATCTGTGTGCTGGGTGACCTCTCTCATATAGCTAGTGTGGAGCACAGATATCACATGGTCTTAATATCTATGGCTGTCAAGAAACTGGTTTTTAGAAATTGGAAGGACCAGTTGGTTTTATCATACGCTGACTGGTTAAAGGAGTTAATGTTGTATCTCCAATCGAAAATTTGATTGCAAGTTATAAGGATCGTATGGATCTATTTCACAAAAGATGGGGTAAACTGCAGTCCTTTTGTTTGTCCTAATGCCTGGGTCTGCTGACCTGATCCTCGACCCTCATATAGTACACATAGTACATATAGTGTTTCTAGTTTTTTATGTTATTGTGGTTCCTAGACCTGCTCCTTTCCTTGGTTAGTAAGTTAAACTGCTCTAGGTTACAAAGGTATTATGTAAATAGATTGTGGTATCCAGAATTCAGGGCCTTTTGTGTTTCGTGGTCTGTTGCTGGTGCACTTTAGGTGGGGGTGGGGGGATGAGTGGTGGGGATCATATATTTTTTCTGGAGGTTTGGTTGCAGGATATGTATTTCATGCTTTCTTCACCTTTTAAACATTTCCGGATATCCTGTACATTTGTTTAATGGGGAAGGGGGTTGGGGTTTTGTTATGTTTCTGTTTTGTTCGTTGTTACTTCTTTGTTTGGGTTGTATTGTTTGAAACTAATAAACTTAAATTTAAAAAAAAGAGGAGTGCCTTGAGCCTAGTACGGAAGTTCATGAGAGGGGGGCATCCTGTGCCTCTGGTGGAAGTTTGTTCCACAGATTGGGGGCTGTGACAGAGAATGATTTGCCACCACGTAGGTCCTGACCCTGGGGGTTTCCAGCAGAGTCTGCCCTGAGGCCCTCAGGGTCTGAGGGTTATGCTTGGAGGCAATGGTAGCAGCGAGGCTGGGTGGAGCCACCGGGCTGAGTAGAGTAAATGCTAGACAGAGGAGGGGGTATTGCAGGTGTGCTTCAAGAGAAGGCCACTGTAATTTGGCTAGTGTATCACAGTGGTGGCTTCTGGAGGGATCCTGGATAGCGAACCGTGCTACCATGTTGTATAGGATCTGCAGCTGGTGGACCTCCAGCTTGGTCATACCCTGTATTACTGGGACAGTGTAGGTCAGTGTGGGGAGCAGGATGCTGGAAGCAATGAAGAGCCTAGCTTCTGGTATAAGCTGATCCATAATCCAATACAGGATGCCAAGTTTCCCATGGATGGTCTTGGTCACTTGTTCCACATGGTTCTTGTAGGTGAGAACTTGGTCAAGCATGAACCCTAGGTATTTTAAGGAGGGCACAGCTTCATTGCTGGTCCCTGAAAGTGAGTTAAGCTGTAGGGAGTTGGTCCTGTCTTGCCCCAGGGATCTGGGCCCGAAAAGGATGACTTTTGTTTTGCCTGCATTCAAGACCATTCTGTTTATTTTTAGCCACTCCTCCAGTGACGTGAGGTCAGTTTGGAATGAGGGGCCAAGAACCACCAGGTTATCTGAGGAGCATAAATTGACTGTGTCATCTGTATATTGTACAACTGAGCTACCCTCGCAGTGGAGGTTTAGGTTATTCATGAACAATGAGAATAGTAGGGGACCAAGGATTGAGCCCTGAGGTACTCCCTCTTTTAGGGGTTAGCAGGTCTGATAGTGCTCCCTTCCAGATGACTCTCTGGGTGTGGCCAGATAAATAGCTCTTGAACCACTTGAGATCCAGTGGGTCTAGGCCTTTATTGTTCAGCTTGACTGGCAGGAGGTTGTGGTTGACAAGGTTGAAGGCCTTGGACAGGTCAATGAATACCACACCGGATGGGGTCCCCTCATCCATGGCTCTGAGTATTTCTGTCATGAGGTTTGTGAGGGCAGTGTCTTTCATGGTTAGTTCAAAAACCGTGCTGAGAGGAGTCCAGTAGATGGTGAGTCTCCAGGTAGTCACTGAGTTGGCTATATATGGGCCTTTCCTGCAGTTTGGCAAGCAGACAGAGCATGGAGATTGGCCTGTAGTTGCCTGTGTGCTCCTTGGAGCCACCCTTGTGGGTGGGAACCATGTTTGCCTGTTTCCACTGGTTTGGAATGGTTCCTTCCAGCAGGGATCTATTTATGAGCCAGGTCAAGGGTCTGGAGAGGGATAGGGCTCCATTCTTGAGTAGCTTGGGATTAATTCCATCAGGTCTTCCTGGGCCTTTGATTTTTCAGGCCCTCAAGGAGAGTCTGTACCTCTTTAGTCCTGACCAGCCTTAGGTGAAATAATGGTCGATGTAGTTTTGGGGGCTTGGTCGTGTTTGGTGCCGGGGTGGGAGGGGGTAGTCTGGCCTTGTATGCATTGAGGTTGGTGAAGTGAAGGTTGAGGGCTGCAGCAATTTGTGGACCATTGCTCACTAGCTTACCTTTGACCTCCATAGGGCCAGGTTCAGCCTTGGTGTTTCCTCTGATCAGTTCGTTGTTATGAGACCAAAATAGTTTAGGGCTACCTAAGCTGTTTTATTGAAGGTGGGTGACATACTCCCTTTTGGACAGTTTAGTAGTGCTCTTGCATTTGTTTCACAGGTCTTTGTATGCCACAAGGTTGGCCAGGAGAGAGGAGTTCTTAAATCTCTTCCAGGCCTTGTCTCGGCAGATCATCAGGGCATTTGGAGCTGGAGAGATCCACTTGTAGCAGCTACCTTTTACTCTGAGCTTCTTCAGTGGGGAAAAGAGGTTGTCTGCCTTAGTCAATGAGTTGTGGAAGTATTCTAGTGCCTCATCCAAGGAGGGGAGGAGCCTGATAGGGTTACAGTCCAGGCTGTTGCGTAGTAATTGTATTGTGCCGCCAAGAAGTTTGAGTAGTCACATGTGGTCAGTATTCTGGGCTGGGCCTTGGGCACACTGTTCCTCCAGATGCAGAATATTGAGGAGTGGTCACTCAGGGTATCGGCCATTAGACCAGTTTTCTGGATGTTGGTGGGGTTTGTCACCAGAGCCCAGTCCAGGTTAGTGTGGTTCCCCATCTTATCGTTCAGTCTGGTGGGTTCTGAGATAACCTGTACCAGATTTTCCTCGTGTCGGGGACATGAGGTCTTTGTTGGGATCATGGGCCCAATTTAGGTTGAAGTCCCCCAGAAAGAGGAGCTCCATGGAGACATCTTTGGCCATGGTTCTGGTGATAGCCTCAAAGGATTGGAAAGCCATCTTTGGGGGTTGTAGACACAGCCTATAATGAGGTGTTTGGACTGGCCAAGGGTAACCTGTATAAATATAGATTCACTGTCTGGGGCAGAGTCCTGCTTCAGGGTTAGGTTCAACACCGTTAGGCAGTCCTTCATGTAGATTAACAAACCACTCCCTCTTTTACTGTCCCTGTACTTGCGGAAGGAGTTGTATCCTTGGGCCATGATCACATGGCTGAGGATGTGGGCCTTGAGCCAGGTCTCTGATATGGCAAGAATATATGGCTTGTAGAGGTCAAGTCAGGCTTGTACCTCTTGCATTTTTGGTCTGAGACTGCAGATAGTCATGTGTACAATCTTCAAACCCTTGGAGGATGCCCAATGAGGGTTCTGTGTGGAAGATATTAAGATACTGGCAATAGGAGGGTCCAGGTTGGGCTGGATGTCACCTTCCAGGAGAAGCAGCACCGCCAGCAGGCCAAGTAGCTTTGGGCTGTCAGATAGGATTACGTTACTTTGGAGTCACCTACTTGTAAAGTGGAGTGACCTATAGCATATACCCCATTTTACTAGCTCATGGGCTATCAGTAGGGTTTGCATGCTAGGGTGGAACTTGGTGTAGTGTAGGTCCCTGGGAGGGGTGTCGTAGTCCTGAGATCCCCTGATGTCAGGGTCTCCTCAGCATAACATCATGTCTACCCATAGGAGGGGCAGTATGTAGAGTGTTGCCAGGAGTACTCCCCTGTTGGAGAGTAGGGTACAAGGCTTTTTCATGCCACCCAGCCCAGGACAGGATGGGTAGAGGGCTGTGGTCCGCCTCTAGGGTGACATATTTGGAAAGCAGTAGAGCCCTGCATAATTTCACTAAATGACCTCTGCCATCTCTAGGATGTAGCACTCCCCTGGTCCAGTTTAGGGTAGCTGAGGTTGTAACACTGGGTTATACTGGTGCGAAGAGTGCTTCTACTCAGACTGTCAGAGATACAATTAGTTCTACAGCCTACAGTAAATTCAGCTAGCAATGTGCACTATACATGCATACTTGTTAATTGAAAGGATCTGACTAAGGTTATATGGGGGAAGAGCTCCTCCCCAATAACCTGTTTAAGCACCAGAACCCTGCTGCTCTGCATGGAGTGAGACACACTTGCTTCTCAGTGGCACAGCTGCCTTCCCCCCCTCCTCCTTCTCTCCATTTCATTCTGCTTCCCCCCTCCCATCTCTGCCCAGCTGTTGCCTTGCTTGCTCTCCTTGTGCTCCCTCCGTGCCCCTGTCCCCTTCTGTTCTGATCTACTCCTGGTTTGTTACTATTTTTCTTTTTGGGGGGGGGTTCTTTGCCAGCGGCACATCAGTTCGTCTGTCGCAGCTCCTGCTCACCTGATGCCGACATCCTCATCTGGCTCCTTCGGTGCTCCATTCGGAGGAGCGTTCGCCCTGCCTCACAGCCATCTGGATTTCAACCGGACACCCGCTAGGATTTGCCTAGCTACTCCATGCTGCTGCCTTCTTTTCCAGCCAATGCAACCTCCACATACAGCCCTCCACTCAGTGCCATACAAGCTCACTCTGGCGCTCTTGCTACTGCTCCTCAGTACTTCCATCACCCCATTTTCTCCATAGCCTGCACCGTACACACTGGGCAGCGAACGATGTTGTACATTCATGTACAAGACCTAAAAGTTAGCATTGCAGATTTTCTATCTCATTGCCAGGATACATGAACTGAGCCTCTCCGCCCCTTATTTACCAGGTCCAGGTGCAAGTGCCAGAACAGCAAGCCTTCCAAACAAACACTGTTACTTATGCTAGTTGCAAGGTCCTTCAACAAACAAATCACGGCACTGCCCGCTGCTTGCACTTCCTGGCTAATCACACTCAATAATGTACCTCAGCACCTTCGAGTTCGTTTCACGCTGTTAAGCAATTACAGCTGCCTACATCTACAGTAATTGCCGCATCTACCCTAGCATTCGTGCCTGCTCCAGGATTTAGCTGGTTCAGCTACCTGCAGGCATATACTAGTTATCCATTCCAATTGAACAGCCAAGAGATGAGGACATAAATTGGAGCTCAACGCTAAGGTAACTATCTTATTTTACAAACTCTGTGTCTATCACTGCGTATGTTGGGTGTCAGCTCAGAGACAGCATTTAATTTAAAGCCGTCCCACACCTTTCAACTGCCATGAACTGAGTTTAACACTCTGACTTCACAGTCGTTTTGGCCCTAGCTCTGCAGATTTCCTGATGCTTCTCATACTGTTGCAGCTAATTCTGGATACTCAATTAAATCGATGAACTCAGTTGCTAGAAACATTCCCTATCACTAACTATATGGGGCCATTTACTGTAGACTTGTTATTGTTTCATAAATAAGGACGTTGCTTCACATTATAGCCCCTTCTATAATTTTGCTGCTTGGTCACCAATCAAAACAATTTTTAGGAGGGTCAGGCTATTACCTGCAATTTCCATTCTTATCAGTCTCTACTACGTACCTTTGTATTATTCAGTACTACTCCTTGCTACTTCATCTGCATTTCATGCAATCCAATGACTACTACTACTACTACTATTACCGACCTAAGTGCAGGTCCGTGCTACCAACTCGTTACCTATTGCTCGCACTATTCATCGCATTCCTGCCTCCTGCTCTTCCCTGGCTGCCTGGAATCTGCTAACTATATATTGAACTTGCAGAGTCCTCACACTCATACGCTCTTCACGATCCGCTCTCAGTGCTCATTCAGCAGCTTCCAAGGTTGCTCAATTACTCCACCTGTCTCGCCAAATTGCGGACTGGAGGTTTGTCTATTCATACACTATACCTGCCTTGCCCAGCATCAAGCCTGGAGATGCATAATTTTTGTCAGCCTGCCATGCCCCTTTTGGGCCTGGAGGTTCATATACATCTACCTCATATCTGCTTCGCCTTCTGGGCCTGGAGGTTTGTCTGTTCGTACACTATACCTGCCTTGCCCATCATCGGGCTTGGAGGTTCATAATTCTCTCAGCCTGCCATGCCCAGTTTGGGCCTGGAGGTTCATACTTCCACCTCGTAAGTGATCCGCCCTCAGGACCTTGAGGTTCATCAAGAACATCGCATGCTTACAAGACCTGCTTCACTCATCTGGGCCTGGAGATCTTCGAGTTCTACATCTACTCGCATATTAAGTTACATTGCAAATCTACTCCTATCTGTTTTGCCCAATCAGGACCAGAGGTTCCTTCCACTCAGCCCCAGCCTCATAGCCTGCATTCAGCTTCCCTGCTTCACCAAAGAACTTTTCTACCTTAACGTGGCATCAACTCCAAGACCATATTCTCCTACCGGATCACAGTAATTCGTTCAAGCTCCTCTCCTCCTTCGAAGGAATTCCACATCTGCTAGAATTACTCGACACATGCAGCTCCTCCTATGCGGTTTGTATATGCTCACCTGTGGATTTGACTGTTCTCATGGACATCACCCCGGATACATTATACCCACTTATGGGCTTGACTGCTGTTCCCAGTTACCTCCTAGTTACTCATTGGCTGACCCATGTGGGGACCAACTGAGTATAATAGCCTACGATTCAGGTTCAGGGGCAATGTGAGGAAGTATTATTTCACAGAGAGGGTAGTGGATGCATGGAACAGCCTTCCTGAGGAGGTTGTGGGGTCTAAAACTGTGGGAGAATTCAAGAATGCATGGGACAGACATAAGGCAATTCTTGTGGGGGGTAGGAAGAAATAGGCTGTTGGTTAACTAGGATCTGCGTCCTATCCTGTAGGTAGGGAAATGGGCAGACTAGATGGGCCTAGTGGTCCTTATCTGCCATCAAAGTCTATGTTTCTATGTACGAGGGCTAGCTGCTACTCTGCTAACTTATCAGCAGATGTATGAAGGTCTGGCTGTGCTTACAAGCTTACCTGGAGCTAGCCACCACTCTACTTACCTCACGAGCTGACCTTTTCAGTCCAGCTGTGCATTTCAGCAATGGGACTAGCTGCCACAGTCTACTACTATCAACTGACCAACCTGGTCCATATTACTTACTGCCTCATCTCCTAACCTACTCAGTCCAACCATACATCCTTATTTAATTGGCTCACCTGTTATACTCCCCTGGATGCTTCCAAACCTCACAATGTATTGCTTGGTTGTACTACACTCAAATCCTGCCAGGATTTCAGTTCACTTCTACTGCTGTATGCCTTCTATATCATGACTTAGGCATAAGTCTACTATCTTCATGATATTAACTTATCTGGGTTTGTCAGTCATCAGCTTCATTTCAAGCTTTCTACCATTCCATAAAATTCATAAGCCTTCTATCAGCAGAAGCCTGGAGGTTGGACTACTCCTTCATCCTGCCTCACCAGCGTCAAAGCCTGGATACATTTACTCTATTCGTCTCTCTATCATTTGCTAGCCTTAGGCGCTCCTCACTTCCAGCCTATGTTGAACCTGTTAGATGTGTTCCAACAATGCTAACCTCCATGCGCATGTACCTGGATGCTTCACTTGTTCATACAGCTACCTGCTTTGCTCCTGCAAGAATTGGAAGCCTGTTCCTGACCCTTCGTCTCTTACCACAAACTGTTCCACTAGATCATATGTAATCTGTAACTTGGATTAGCCAATAATGTAATTAATTTAGGATTATATTCCTTTAGTATGCCCAGAAGGACGGGCAGGTCAGGTGCCATGGATCCTCAGAGGTTTCCCCCTAAGGGGTTTCCTCTTCTGCGTGCTGCCGGCCATACTCTCCAGAGTTGCAGGAGAAAATCTTGGCATATCATATTTGTTTTGGAGGGTGTCATATCCTACTCAACTAACCATCCTTTCTATGGTGGGATACAAGCAAAGCCAAACCATCAACTTACAAAGAATAACTCTTCTGTTCCAGTATCTAGTACTATCTTAGTTCAGCTCATCATGTACTATAATCATTGACTTACTCATGTCCAAGCCTAAGTACCTAAGCACTACTCATTCATACAACTATACCTTGGAAGCATCATTTCACTTACTGGCCTGGCCTCTGTATCCAATCTCAAACCTATATTATGTAGATGCAGTATGTAACACAAGCACTGAGCTCTGAACCACATATAAACATACTTTACACTAATATACTGTCCTTCTGCTTAAGCTAACCCCTGTCTTCAGCAGTTATATACACTATACAAGAATACTTACAAACTTTAGGCTAATATACTGTTCTTCTGCTTAAGCTAACCCCTGTCTTCAGCAGTTATTGCATGCTATATTTACTTATGCAAAAGACAGTAAGTAGCAGTGAGGGGCAGGCCCGGAGGAGAATTGCAATTACTTAGCCTATTCTAGAGGAGGGGGTCCCTTCTATCCATAGTTGAGGTAGTATCACTGAGCTCAAATAGAAAAAGAGAGCAGAGGGAGAGAGAAACAGCACGGAGAGAGAGAGAGAGAGAGAGAGAGAGAGAGAGAGAGAGAGAGAGAGAGAGAGAGATTGCAAGGCTTCTAAGTTTTAGACCTGTATAGCGAATTGGAACATATATTAGCAGTACTTTTTTGAGTCTCTGTGAGGCTGGCCATAGACCATAGAAACATAGAATTTGACGGCAGATAAGGACCACTTGACCCACCTAGTCTTCCCATTTCCCTGCCTAATGCATAGGCTGCTGATCCAATTAACTAACAACCTACTTCCTCCTACCCCCCACTAGTATTTCCTTATGTCTGTCCAATGCATTCTTGAATTCCCCCACTGTTTTTGAGTCCACTACCTCCTCAGGAAGGCTGTTCCATGTGTCCACAACCCTCTCTGTGAAAAAATACTTCTCACATTACCTTTGAGCCATCCCCCCTCTATCTTCAAATAGTTCCCCCTTGTTCTTGCACATCTCTTTTTCTGAAAGATGCTACCATCTTGGACTCTGTTGATTCTCTTGTTGTACTTGAAAGTATCTATCATGTCCCCCCTCTGCCTCCTCTCCTCGAGTGTATACATATTAAGCTTCTTTAATCTCTCTTCATATATCTTCTGGTGCAGAGCCTGCACCATTTTAGTTGCCCTCCTCTGGACAGCCTCCATCCTGTCTATGTCATTGTGGAGATGGGGTCTCCAGACCTGGATGCAGAACTCCAGATGGGGTCTCGCCAACTGTCTGTACATAGGGATAACAACTTTCTGTTTTCTATTGGTTATGCCTCTCCCTATGCATCCCAGTATCCCACCAGCCCTCCTTACTGCCTTCTCACATTGCTTGCTCACTTTAAGGTCATCTGATATGACTACCTCCAGGTCCCTTTCCATTTCTGTTGTTGTTATTATCTCACCCCTCATTGTGTACTCTTCTCCTGGATTTTTGTTTTACAGGTGCATTACTTTGCACTTCTTTACATTGAATCTAAACTGCCATATATTTGACCATTCCTCCAACCTCGCCAAGTCCCTTTGCATCCTCTACACCACACCTTCTGTATTAACCCTGTTGCAAATCTTTGTGTCGTCTGCAAAGAGACATACTTTTCCTTCCAGTCCCTCTGCAATGTCACTTATAAAGACATTACTGAACTCTGCGGTACCCCACTAGTAACCCCCCTTTCTTCAGAGTAAACTCCATTTACTATTACCCTCTGTATACTGTTGTCCAGCCAATTTTTAGCCCAGGCTACCACCTTGGAACCCACTTCAAGGCTGGTTAACTTGTATATAGAAACATAGAAACATAGAATTTGACGGCAGATAAGGACCGCTTGGCCCACCAAGTCTGCCCATTTCCCTACCTACTGGATAAGCTGCAGATCCTAGTTAACCAGCAGCCTACTTTCTTCCTACCCCATCCCCCAGAATTGCTTACGACTATCCCATGCATGCTTGAATTCCCCCACTGTTTTGACTCCACAATCTCCTCCGGAAGGCTGTTCCATGCATCCACAACCCTCTCTGTGAAAAAATACTTCCTTAAATTACCTCTGAGCCGCCCCCCTCTATCTTCAAATTGTGCCTTCTTGTTCTTGCACACCTCTTTTTTTGTAAGATGCTACCCTCTTGGACTTTGTTGATTCCCTTGAGGTACTTGAAAGTTTCTATCATGTCCCCCCTCTCCCTCCTTTCCTCGAGGCTATACATATTAAGCTCCTTAAGTCTCTCTTCATATGACCTCCGGTGCAGACCCTGCACCATTTTAGTTGCCCTCCTCTGGACAGCTTCTATCCTGTCTATGTCTTTGCGGAGATTGGGTCTCCAGAACTGCACACAGTACTCCAGATGGGGTCTCACCAGCTGTCTGTACAGAGGGATAATAACTTCCTGTTGGGGTCTCACTCCAGATGGGGTCTCATAAATTTAAATGAACAGATTCCTTTCTGGAGATGCCGGGATTGAACCCGGGACCTCATACATGCAAAGCATGAGCTCTACCACTGAGCTACATCCCCATGGGCTTTTGTGTGGGACTGTGTCAAATGGCTTGCTAAAGTCTAGGTAGGCCATGTCCACTGCCCCTCCCTGGTCCATTTCATTTGTCACCCAGTCTAAGAAATCCATTAGATTCATCTGACATGACCTTCCCGCTGTGAATCCATGCTACCTTGGGTCCTGGGCCCCACTGGCCTCTAGGAACTCAACAGTTCTTTCCTTTAGAAGTGATTGCATCATGTTCCCTACCACTGAGGTCTAACTAACAGGTCTGTAGTTTCCTGCCTTAGTCATGCTCCCACTTTTGTGAAAGGGAATCACATCTGCCCTCCTCCAGTCCTCCTGTACTACACTATCCTCCCATGATTTGTTAAAAGGGTAGTCAGTGGTGTCACTAATTCTACCCTTACTTCTTTTACAATTCTTAGGTGAATCTCGTCAGGCCCTATTGCTTTGTCCACCTTCAGTTTTAAGAGTTCTTTCTGGACCCTTTCTTCTGTGAATGGACTGGTATCAACCTCCCTATCCAGAGTGCTTCTGTTCTTTGATTTTGGTACCTCCCCCTCCGCTTCTTTTGTGAATACTGAACAGAAGTATTCATTCAGTATCCCTGCTTTTTCACTGTCATCCTCTGCCTACCCTCCCTTCCCTTTAGTAAGCCTCACTATTCCTGCCTTCATCTTTCTTCACTCCCTAATGTACCTATAAAAGGTTTTATCCCACTTCATAACTGAGCTGGCTATCTTTTCCTCAGTTTGGGCTTTTTCTATTCTGACTGCCTTCCCCACTTCCTTCTGCTTTTACTGGCACAGTTCTCTGTCCTGCTCCTTCTCTGTTTCCTTATACTTCCTGAATGCTATCTTTTTCTCCTTAACCTTCCCCGCCACCTCTTTTGAGAACCATAGTGGTTTTTCCTTCAGTTTGCTTTGTTGATTTGCTTCACACAAAGGCTTGTTGCCTCTGTGATGGCTGTTTTGATTTTTCCCCGTTGTTTCTCCACCCCTCCTTCTTTCCAGTTTGCTAGCACTTTTCTGAGGCACTGTCCCATTTTCCCAAAGTCAGCCCTCCTAAAGTCCAACACTCTTGTTTTTGTATGGCTCGACTCTATGGCTGTGTTTATCATGAACCACACTGTTTTGTGGTCACTTGTTCCAAGATGGCTACCCACTTCTATATCTGAGATCCTTTCTTCATCCCCATTTGACAGTACCAGGTCTAAGATTGCTCCTTCCCGAGTGGGTTCCACCACTAGCTGTCTGAGGCATGCCCCCTGCAGGGCATCAAGAAAAAACCTGCTTTTTGATGTGGCTGCAGCCAGGGTGCTCCAGCTAACGTCTGGCATATTCATGTCCCCCATCAACAATATCTCCCCTTTTTCTGCCATTCTGAGGATGCCTTCTATCATTTGCTTGTCCATTGCCTCCCCCTGAGATGGGGGTCTATATACCACCCTGTGCAAATTGTGGTGCCATAACCTGTCTCCAGGGTAACCCACAGTGCCTCCTCTGCTCCCTGTTTATCCTTTAGTTCCATTGCTTTGATCCCTTCCCTTAAATAGAGAGCTACTCTGCCTCCTCTTTTACCCTCCCTGTCCCTCCTGTACATTGTGTACCCTGGTATGTTGACATCCCAGTCATGGTTCTTAGTGTACCATGTCTCTGTGACTGCCACAATATCCAGATGTCCCTCTTCCATCAAGGCAACTAGTTCAGGGAGCTTGTTACCCAGACTATGGGCATTGGTACTCATCACCCTCCATTTGTTGATGGCCTTACCCCTTTTAGCCCAATCATTGTCCTTACTGCCTTTTTCTGAATTTACCCCATCCTGCTCCCCATTAACTTCTCTACTTTGGTGTTCACCTCTCTAACTACTGTGTTTTGTGGGGGGAGGCTAGGTTTTCCCTGCTCCTTTTCAGTGCCTCCCCCCTTGGCTAGTTTAAATGCTTGCCAGTTATGCATTTAAACCTATCACCTAGGATTCTGGTTCCCCTCCTGGACAGATACAGACCATCATGCCAGTATAGGCCCATATCCCTCCAGGTGGACCCCCAGTCCCCAATGAAGCCAAAACCCTGAGCGCTGCACCAGTATTTCAACCATTCATTGAATCCCATGGTGTGAAGAACTCTAGCATCATCCTTGCCATAGACAGGCAGCACCTCTGAGAAGGTTACTGTATGTGCTACTTGTCCAAGGCCCCTCCCCAATTTTTCAAACTCCTCTTGCACTGCTGTGATCCCATTCATAGCCAGTTCATTTGTCTCTAGGTGGACAATGATATCCAGTTCCCTCCCTTGTTCAGCTGCTCCTACAATCCTGAGGATTCACTCCCTGTCCCTTCTTGCCATGGCACCAGGCAGGAACCTTACCCCCCTCTCCCCTTCATTCCCCAGATCTACCCCCCTAATAATTGAGTAGCCCACCAGGAGTTGTTTCCTTCCCCTGTGGGATCCCATGCCACCCTCCTGTGGGACTCCTTTTTGGAGGTTTCCCGCATCCTCTTTGGTCTCCACTGCTGGTGCCTCCATAGAGGAACCACTCTCTGCCAGAAGAGCATATGAATTGTGGAGCAGTACAACTGGATGAATGTGTGTCTGTTCCACCACCCTCTCCCTGCCTAAGCCCACCTTGGTCCAACTGCTCCTCTTTCTTGGCAACCTCTGAGGTAGCAGCAGTGGCCCTGGTGGTCCCTGGATAGGGGAGGAGATTTCACGAATTCTAGCCAAGTCAGCCCCGAGACGGGCAACTTCCTCACTTAGACCAAAGAGGTGCCTACAATTAGGGCAGCATCGCAGCCTCCAGAAAGTCTCCCAGAAGACTGCTGCCCAACAGCCAGTGCATTACACTACTCCCCACATGTCTGTCTTCTTTCCTGATTCTCTTGCATTAAGCCTTTTTTTTGGTTACATATAGTGATTGAGTGTGCTATTACCTTCAGTGCACTGTGCTGTGCTGGTAAGGAAAAGTGCTGTATGCACCGTCCCCTTGAGAAAATGATGTCACAACCCCTGCTATAAAGGAAGTGACACATGGAGGGTGGGATGTGGGGAAGGGTGGGTTTGGGCCCAAGCTGTGCCCTCAAGGAATAATCAGCTACAAACTCTGACCCACCACTAGGATGAGTGTTAACCTTTCTTTAAGCAAGACAACCTGCACAACAATGAGGGGAACACAGTCTCCTGCACCTGAGGCTGTCTGTGTTTCAATCCACACTGCAGCTTTTGCTATAACAGCTCCTTAACCACCAGTAAAGTATTTATAAATAGTTTAACTATCACAAAATCCTACTCACCAGTAAGTTATTTAAAAATAGTTTATCTGTTACAAAATCCTAGTAGTCAATCCAACTACCCCATGGGACAACCATAATGCAGTATTTAAACCCTTCTGACGCTGCATCCAAGATAAACAGAGTTTGCAAGCCCCTTTTTCAACTCATCAGCCTCCCGTAAATTATTTAAAAATAGTTTAACTGTCACAAAGTCCTAGTAGACAATCCAGCTACCTCCAAGGGACAACCCAAATGCAGTATATCAATCCTTCTGAAGTTACTCACAAGGTAAGCAAAGTTTGCAAGCCCCTTCTTGGTTAAACACAAAATAAATATATAAATACAAAGCAATTACCAAGGGTAGTTAGTTTCACCTCCCACAGAATTGAGCAAGAGTGTGCAGGATGCAGATATCAAGTATAATATAGAATCTCCCACACAGCTGACAGCTGGGTAAAGTAGTAGTTTCCTTCAAGGTCAAGAAAATGTGCTTTGTGTCTCCAAATGTTGCATACACCAGTGGTTTATAGTAATCTGATCAAGTCTGGAAGACTCCACCCAGGGCAGTTGGTTGACAATGGTTATGATGCAACATTTTCTGATCCAATACAACGCTTTGTGGTCTGAAAGACATGAGGGAAACAATTTCCTGCACCTGAGACTGTCTGTTTGTCTATCCACACTGCAGCTTTTGCTATGACAACTCCTTAACCACCAGTAAATTATTTAAAAATAGTTTAACTCTTACAAAATCATAACCACCAGTAAATTATTTAAAAATAGTTTATCTGTCACAAAATCCTAGTAGTCAATCCAGCCAGTCAACATGGTAGTATTAGATTGCTAGCCCAATCCACATTAGAGAGTCACTTCTGTAAGTAGTTCTGGAAGTATATAACATGCAGTCAATAGGAGCAATGTAGAACCAGGCGTATGCTCAGATACCTTGTATAGTCTGTGGAGTGGACCCCTAGTAAGGTTTCAGTGAGATTTCCTGATCCAGAGAGGCCCTTTGGTGTGAGTGGGAGTGGCCACTTGGCATTTAAGGGGAGGAGGGAATGGTGTGGGTGGCCGGGAAGAATTTTTCCCTGGTGCACAGCTTCCACTCAGCACTGGAGTGCTTTGTGGCAAGGTTCTGTAAGTCAGCAGCAAGGAATCACAGTAAATTTGGTGCACAACTCCTGTTCCAGGCAGGGGACACTTTTTTTTACTGTTGCAAGGGAGGTCTGCCGAGCTCTGCTCAGTGAGCCGGCACCTCAGCCTCGATTGTGGACTTTTCGGCTTTTTTGGTAAGGGGGGACCCCACTTGTAGAGAGGTCACCCTCACCACCCCTAAAGTTGGCTTGTAGCTCTGTTGCTTTGTGAGCCATGGGGCTCCGATTCCTGCCTTTTTGTATCCTGGGGGGATTCATGTCACCAAAATGGCAGGTGTCCAATCAGGTGCAGTTGCAGCTTTTGAATTTCACCCCCAAAGTTCAGGCCAGAAGAAAGAATTTTCCCCTGGTGCACAGCTTCTGGTCAGCACAGGAGCGCTTTGTGGCAAAGTTCTGTAAGTCAGCAGCAAGAAATCACAGTTAATTCGGTGCACAACTCCTGCTCCAGGCAGGGGACAAGTTCTTTTTACTGTTGCAAGGGAGGTCTGCCGAGCTCTGCTCAGTGAGCCGGCAGCTCAACTTCGATTGCAGACTTTATGGCTTTTTCAGTACAGGAAGGGGGACCCACCTGTAGAGAGGTCACATTCACCACCCCTGAATTTGGCTTGTAGCTCCAGCACTTAAAAATGGTCCCTAGTATTAACAGCCTTATTATATATACTTGTGTGTTCAATATTCCTTACATAAGCCAAATTATATATTAATTTTAAATGTTCCATGTTCATCCTAAAAATGTACTATCTTGATTTAATATGAACAAAATGATCTCTTGTTTAAACTGTGATTACATTTCTTATTTTCTATAATGCCTACAGAGTATCATGCTAAGATTATGCGGTATATTCACATGTAAATAACTAGGGGAAAACAGTACTGAACAACAAAGGAAAATAGTTTCATTTATCTTTATAAAAGCCATACATTTATACATTTTGAAAAAAGAGGTATAGTCACCTTTAAAAAAGAACTATATTTTTTAACAAAAGGCCTGTTTTTTAACTGTAATTTAGTTGTTTTTTAGCTCTTCTGGGCTATATGCCCAGCTGAGATTATGCAGTTGTGCTTGAGCAACTTTTTATAAGTAAGACAAACCAGTTCACCTCCTGGGTACATTCCTGTCGTACAGAACTATTTTTTGTGAGTTCCACTGATGCCCATCCATTATTATGCAAGCAAATACAGTTCTTTTGGCTGTTGTGACTGGTATTGTCATTCTGGCACTGACTGTTAAAGAGAAGGTATTCGCTACAGTATATAATTCCATAAACATGTTGCTTTTAACGATTACAGTGTACTAAAGAAGTTCCAGAACACTTTTTTTAAATCCCACTCACATTTCACAGGTTTTGCATTTTGCCCACTTTTCCATGCAGTGTGACCAAAAAGCATTAATTCAGAATTTTCAATTTCATAATGCATGTGTTATGACCTCAAAGTGCTTACCATGGATGCTGAATTCAGTGTCACAGACACAGCAATTGTGAAGCCAGCTGGGGTTGATCAGATGTTTCTGAACTATATAATGGAATAAGTACTTGTTTATGTGACTGGATAATAAAATAAATCCACATGCCTAGTAAAAAGACATCAAATGTTACTATAACTGCTGCAAAACATAATGGTTTCAAACATTTTATTTTAGTGTCTCTTGGGCTAGATTTTCAAAATCAGGGGATGCAGATGCAAGGGCCTTTTGCACTTCCTTCACATTCGCCAGTACTTATTTGCTCTATTGTCAAAGTGGCCCACGTTTTTGCAACAGCTTCTGTGATTTGTGGCTACTTGAATTAAAAAAAAATGATTCAAGCATAATTTTTTAGATCCATGCTCTGAAACATTTGTTGCAAATTTGTACAACTGTGTATGACCCATGGATGAAATTGGTGGACACGTGACTGAACATCCAGCCCCTCCTCTCTAAGGCTAAGTCCCTTTGAAAGAAATAGAATGAAGATATTTGTGGCAATATTTATAATGGATAGAATGAGTAAGTCTACTATTTAGGCAAAGTAAAGGGTATGTAACTGCACACGTATGCAAACATTACTGCCTTCTGCAGTGATACTTATACACACATGTAAGCATCACTGTAGAAGGCAGCAAAGTCACAAGAGTAGAGATGACCTTATGTTTCTGTGGGGACCCAGCAAGGCCAATCTCAATGGTTCTCTATGCAGCCCATTGTCTGTGCCCCTGTACACTTGGTTGTCAAAGGCAGCTCCAATAAGGTGCATGGGTGGGGGCGTCTGAAGCTCCCTCTCAAGTTCTACTGCTTAATTGAATAATCCCATTCTAGTCACTGTTCTGGAACAGTTATGACCTTTATGACCTGCCCCCCCCCCACACACACACATTTTAGATCTAGAGTTTTCCCTGCTGGTTGTTTAGGTCATGGTGCTTTAGGAAGAAACTCAATAACACCCTGATGTCACATTAGAAATGTCACCCATGCTGATGCCCTTTACTGTAGTTGAAGTAACAATCCACAAAATGATGTACACTACTTGTAGCAGGGGTATTCCAGAAGTTGTGGAACTAAGCTCTACACCAGTCAACCAAAGGAAATCTGCCAGAATGCTTTTCACTTTCATAGAAAAGGACTGCTTGACCAAGCCTGTGTACCCAGATGTTCCCTGCCTTATCTGTTTCTGCAAACCCTAATTGGTCTTCTGCAACCCCCTCTCCTCCCTATTTTCTAATATACCCCTATGTCTAGCTCATGAATGCTTAAGGCACCCCACTGTTTTTGCCACCATCATGTCTACTGGCTATCTGTTCCAGGCATCTACCACCCTTTCAGTAATGAAATATTTCCATAAGTCTGTCTTAAACATCCCTCCCTCCAGCTCCATCACATGCCTACTGATCCTGGTGCTTTTTTCTCATTTGAAAGAGACACCCCCTCCTACATCCTGTTTTACACATGTGAGGTACTTTTAGGTCTTTACCATGTCACCTCTCGACCTCCTCTCTTCCAGGATGTACATGCTGAGATCCCTCTGTCTCTCCACTTAGGGCTTCTAATGCATCACTGCATCATTTCAGTTGCCCTCCTCCAGACTGCCTCCACACGATGTCTTTTCTGAGATACAGCCTCCAGAACTGGACACAATACTCCAGGTGGGTTCTAACCAGTGAGCAATACAGTGGCAACATCACCTCCCTCCTCCTGCTGGAGATACCCCTCCCTACACACCACAGCATCCCACAAGCTCTAACTACTGCTTTCTCACACTTCCCTGACACTTTGAGGTTGTCAGATCTGACAACCCCAAAGTCCCTTTCCTGTTTAGTGACTGTGACTACTGTCCCCCATCCTATACTCAGTTTCAGGGTTCCTATGTCCTAGGTGCAGGGTTTGGTACTTTGTGGCATTGAACCCCAACTTCTGCATTCTTGACTACTCCTTGAGTTTTCCAAGATCCCTGCACATTCTCTTCACCCCATCCTGATTGTCTACTCTATTGCATATTTTCGTATCTTCTGCAAAAAATGCAACTGTTCCCTTCCAGTTCTTCTATGTCACTTATGAAGACATTGAGGAGGACTGATCCAAGCACAGAGTCCCGTGGCACCCCTCAGGATACTTTCCCATTGATAGAGAGAGTGTGCTGTTTACCACCACCCTCTGTTTCCTATCCATTAACCAGTTCCTAACTCATTTCACCACTTTGGAACTCACCCCTAGCATACATGTGATATGTCCAACTTGCTTAAGAGGGAGATTTGGGTCAAATTAGAAGGGAGACTAGTCTGCCAACTTGCTTAGGAGGGAGATTTGGGTCAAGGAGGGAGATTGGCCTACTAGTAGGGAGATGCCATAACGTCATGAGTTTGTCCCTAAATGGCATCAAAAAAATAAGATAAAAGTCATTACAAAAATTTAATGTATTTCATTTTGTCAAGAATAAGCACTAAAAAGAATAAACAACTAGTTATATAATGTTATCAGATACATTGTTCATCACTGATTTCATTTTTATGTGTCTTTATCTGCCCAAAAAACATGGATATTTTGGACAGAATTTTACTTAAGCAGGAGATTTTGTTTCCCGGGAGGGAGGGAGTTCAGTCAAAAAAAGCAGGAGTCTCCTGCATAAAGAGGGAGATATCACATGTATGCCCTAGTAGCACAGTCTCTTTTTCTGGCCCATGTGCAGCAGAATGTCGAAGGCCTGCTAAAGTCCAGATAGACCACTTCCACTGCCCTCGCCGTTTTATTTTCCTGGTCACCCAGTCAAAGAAATCTATCAGATTTGTTTGGCATGACCCCCTCCCTGTGAATACATGTTGCCTGTGGTCTTGCAGCCCACAGAATTCAAGATACTCTGTCAGTCTTTCCTTTAGCAAGGTTTCCATGCATTTCCTCATCACTGAACACATACAATTAGTTTAGTTGCCGTATTGATCCTTGTAAGAACAGATCCAGATGCAAATGGTTTGATACCTTTTATTGGACCAACACAAATGTTACAAAAAGAAAACAGTGCCTAAGCTATTGGACCAAGCCATTCCTTCCTCAGAGAGTTATGCCAGTTGTTTAGAGAATCACCTTCTATTAACACCCAGACCATACATAAAAAAATTCAGAACTACAGTAGTAGAATCTGGCTCCTTCCATTTAAATTTGTGATTTTTTAAAATAGGTATTTTAAAGCAATGAGAATTCTTTCAGTTTTTTTTTTTAAGTATCATCTGGGTGTTAACAGAATGTGATTCTCTAAACAACTGGCATAAGTCTCTGAGGAATGACTTGATTGGTCCGAAAGCTTAGACACTGTATTCTTTTTGTAACATCTATGTTGGTCCAATATAAGGTATTAAACCATTTGCTTCCAGATCTCATTACTGAAGTAAGACTGATTGGCCTGTAGTTGCTAGCCTTCGCCCAGCTGCCATTCTTATGCAGAAGGACCACATCTGTTCTTCTCCAGTCCTCCTGAACCATACCTGTTTCCAGTGAGCTTTTAAATAAGAATATCAGTGGGGCCACTAGCACCTAAAAACAAAGAATAGTTCCACACTTTGTGGTGCAAAGCAGGCACAGTCCTGGTGGCCACTGTCCCCCAAACTCAAAATGAAACAGACCAAAGGGGGGCTGTACTCCCATGGTAAGACCTAAGTGCTCACACTGTAATTGTAAGTAGATACTCCAAAGAAAACACAGCCCAAGAATAATGGAGTTCAAAACATTATACATTTTACTTGAAATAAACAATCACACAGACTGCCCCTGCCGGTGTTTAAAAGGCAAGTTCTATCACAAGTCAGGTTCAGCCAGCACCTCCCTGAGTTTCTTTAGAGCTCTTGGGTATATCCTGCCTGGTCCCATAGCTTTGTACACCTTCAGAGCTGCAAGTTCATTCTGGAGTCTTTCCTTTGAAAATGGACCTCTGCCCACCCACCTCCTCACCCCTGTTTCTGTCACTCACTGGCAGTCCATTCCCCACTGTGAAGGCTGAGCAAAAGTACCTATTTAGGATGTCAGTTTTTCTTGATGCTCATCTGCACAGTCTTCCCCCTCTGGCTTTTTAATCCTCATTATCCCTCCCCTTGCTTTCCTCTGTTCACTTACATATCTAAAGAAAATCTTATCCCCTAGTGACACCTTTAATGATCATTTCTTCTGTCTGCACCACTGCTACCCTAATTACCTTACCTGCTTTACTAGCTATACCTCTTTGTCCTCCTTCTGTGTTTCTTTATACTGTACTGTCTGAAAGTCACCTTTTTTCTTCACCACTGTTGTCACTTCCTTATAGAGCCATAATGGTCTATCTGTTCCTTCTGCATTTATTCACTTCCTTCATGCAGCGTTTGGTTCCTTTAATTATGCCCTCCATTCCATTTCCACATTGTACCTCTAACCATTCCTGGCAACCATCCCCTTCAAGGAAGTTTCTGAGGAAGTTGCCCATCTCTTTAAAATCTGCCCTCCAAAAGTCCAAAACCCTTTTCCTAGAGTGGTTAGCCTCTGTTCCTGTCTTTATTTTAAACCATATTGTATGGTGATCACTGGTACATAGAGGACTGCCCACAATGATGTCTGCAACACTATCCCTGTTTTTAAGAGCCAGATCTAGTATTGCCCCATCGCTAGTGGGCTATTTGACTAGCTGCTTGAGAAAAGACCCTTGTAACGAGTCAAAGATGGCCCTACTCCCTGCTGAAGCTGCAATTGGGAAGGCTCCACTGCACATCAGGCAGAATAAAGTTACCAACTAGCAGCACCTCCCCCTTACTCACCATTCTGATGTCGTCTTCCTCAAGTGCCTTATCCTGCTCCTCGCCTTGCTCCAAGAAGCAGGGCTCTCTTTAAGAAGTTCAGTGCCTTCAGAATGCCTAAGAAGTACACTCCCAGCCATTTGCCTGCACAGTTATTGAGATGGTGTGAGCTGCTGGAGAAATAGCAGAGAAATAGTGTGCAGGCTGAGCTTCAGGTAGCGGGTGGTTGAAGAAATGAAGTGAACAGAGTAAAGAAGTAAAGACCAGTGGAAAAGCCACAGGGTATGGGTGCCTGGGGTCCAATAGGTGGAATCAGAGGAATCAGCAAGAGAGTGCTGCAAGCAGTGCGAAGGTGTAGGAAGTGCGGTGAGGAGGAACACTGAGAAGTTGGAGAACGTGGTTCCCTAAATTTTCTAAAGTCTGTGGGCAGAGTAGGAGGAATACAATGGCAGCCTGCAGAACAATGCTGTGTGATTTTGCACCTTCTAGTATTTATAAAAGCCACTACATTAGTCATTCAGTATCAAACCCAAATGGTTTGAGGAGGATATACTGAAACACAAAATTGAAATGGGAGTTTTACAGGTTGTTTACTGGTAGCTGGGAATACGGTTTCCATACTCCCCGGGAGGATGCAGCTTTGTTACCGGGAAGGCCAATGACCTGTTCCCCTAGTGCTGCACATGTTTGGGCACTGTTATGCAAGTGGGAGGTGAGCCACTGGATCACACATGAGCTGATAGTTTCTGATCTCTGTCCCCTGTTACTTCCACGCTATTCTGCTAAACTCTAATTCTATTTTAATTTTGTTACTGAATGTGGTTTTAAGTACTATGAGTGCTAATTATTTTGCTTCAGATGTGGGAGTGGGGTATTTTATGGGTCTGTACCCTGCCTGGTGTATTTTAAGTACAGAAACAGTTTCTATAGTGTGTAAACTGTTGGACTATGTAATATTTGACTAGTTGGGGATGAAACTGCAGTGAAATTCTTTAAGCTGCCAAGGAACATTTACTGTATTTATTTATGTATTTATTAATTTATTTATTTGTTTTTGTTAACCAGGCAGGTACACTAGAAATAGTATATGCCTATTTTCAGGTACACCCTGGGAGAGTACAACACAAAAAACATACAGAAGATACAGTGGGATCAATAGCTGCCAAGTAGTAAGGAAATAATATGTGCAAGATGTTGTGTACAATGCAATTGAAGTTGCACAGGTAATCAGACATATTAAAAGCAGAAAAAATGAGCAAGGTTACGAAGTACAATAATTTGTGTAAACAGTAGGCACAATTACAAACATTATAACTGAGGATTCCACAAAAGGTAGTACTACATCTTACATGTACTAGAGAGGTACTTGGTAAAGGCATGGGAAGATTGTAATAATGAGTGAGCAGCAGCAAGGGTGAAGGCTTTGAAGGAGGGAGAAAGGCATAGTGCATCAAGACTGAGAGTAAGAACAGAAATGGTTAGGGAAGAATTTGAGAGGGGGGAGGAAACAAAACATAAGTGCATAAAGATATTCACAGTGCAGAAACTTATGAAGTCCAAGTGCAGCAGGAAGCTCATGTTGGAAGAAAGCAGTTACAAGGATGAGAGAGGAAAAGATAGTGGTGAAACTCCCTCTTGAAGTGATTATGAGAAGAGAAGAATCTGATAGAGACTGGCAGGGAGTTCCATGGTATTGGGGCAGAGTGCGAGAAGGCTTGGGAGCCCATAGTCATATGGCACCTGGGGAAAGAGAGTAGAGACCATTCCCCAGAGTGAAGGGTTAGGGAAGGAGAGAAGGCGATAATAGTGAGGCAAGGGAGGACAGTACTCTGTTGCAAATTATTTTATCTGTTATAGTACCAAAGGCATATGAATGATAGGCATTAGGGAATAGCCAGTTTAAGTCTCTGTAAAGCCAACAGTGATGGGTAAGACGGTGCAATGACCACACAGAGCAACAGATATTATTGTAGGCAGTGTCCCATCTGTGAAGGTGAGTTTTAGCTGTGCAGGCAAAAATGGCAGCACAGTAGTTCAGGGTAGGAAGAAGTAGTCCCTGGGCAACAGTCTTTTTTGCAGACGGTGTAAAGGCATAGCTAGATTTGAAGGCAAAGCCTAGTTTGTAACTTACAGTCCTACACAAATTTGTAATGTGTTGGGCAAAGTTGAGTGAGGGATCTAGATGGACACCAATATAATTAAAGTTAGGAATATAATGAATAACTGTGCCATCAAGGTTGGAGATGGATAGTTGCCCCGAGCACATTCTTAGCCTAAGGCAGAGCCAAATAGCATAGAATGAGTTTTGCTGATATTGAGTAGTAGTTTATTATGTGATAGTCAGGAGTAAATGTTATGGAAGTCAGTATTAAGGGTGCAGTTGAAGAAAGCAAGGGTGTCAGAGCTGGAGTAAAGTATTAAGTCATCAGCATGAAGTAGGGAGGAACAAGAAGAGGCATTTAGAGACAGGTCATTGATAAATATAATAAAGAGTAGAGGACCAGGAATAGCTCCTTGTGGTACTCCCACAGTAGTGTTAGAGAGAGAAGATACAGTGAAGTTAATTTAATAAACTGTTTCCTGTTGGCAAGGTAGTTCTGATACTAGCTAACTACAGCAGAGGAAAAATCAAGGGAGGGCATCTGAGATACAAGAAGAGAATGATCAACAAGATCAAAGGCCTGTGTAAGGTCAATAAAAACAGCACCTGTATATTGACCATCATTCATTGCAACCTTGATGTCATCTGTAAATTTTAGTAGAGCAGTTGTTGTACTATGGCCACTTCTGAAACCATGCTGGGAGTCTAAGAGGAGTCTGCGGTCTTGTAGATAATTTATGGTTTGGACATACTAACATACTAAAATGCCAGCAGAATAGGCCTAACGGTCTTTCGTGTCTGCTCGTTTGGTCAGCCCCCACCCTGGGTGCTGACCTTGCTGTCCCCCTCGCCTTCTCTGGCTTCTCCCTTCCCAGTTCCGGATATTCTTGCTGCATTGGATTTTGCTTCCTGAACCCTTCCCCTGTACCTGTCCCACCCTCTCTGAGCCCCTCCACTGTCTCTGCCTCCCACCAGCCCCCAGGTAGTGCATTCACAAAGCACCACCCCTCTCAGTGAAGTAGCACCTCCTCCTTTCTCCCCTGAATCTTCCCCCCTCCAGCTTCCACCCATGCCCTCTAGTGGCCCCTTCCTCCTTCCTTCGAAGCACCCTGACTGTTCCTCCCCTATTTACCCTCTTCATGTACCTGAAGACCTCTATCATGTCCCCCCGGTCCCTTCTCTCTTCCAATGTGTACATATTTAGCTCTTCGAGCCTCTCCTCATAGGTCCTGTCCCCCAAGCCCCAAATCATTTTGGTTGCCCTCCTCTGGACCCTTTCCAGGAGGTTAATATCCCTCTTTAAGTGTGGCCTCCAAAACTGCACGCAGTACTCCAGGTGCGGCCTCACCAAGCAGTTATACAGAGGGAGTATCACTTCCCTCCTTCTGGAGGTGATCCCCCTAGCGATGCATCCCAGCATCCTGTTGGCCTTGGCTGCTGCCCTCCTACAAGTCTCAGAGTTGTTCATCTTAACATCCACCACCACCCCCAGGTCCCTCTCAGCCATTGAGACTTGTAATATTTCCCCAGAAGTGTACACTTGGCCTGGGTTTCTGGCTGAGTGGAGTACCTTGCATTTCCCTGCATTGAACCTCAGCTTCCACTTTCTAGACCATCTTTCCAGAGCCTCCAGGTCCCCTGCAGGGCCACCCTCCCCTCCTCCCCATCCACCACCGCCCCAGTTTGAGTCATCTGCAAAGACTCATCTCACTCCTGATTCCTGTCCTTATGTCAGATCGTGGCGTTGAACAGAAGGGGCCCAAGGACTGATCCCTGTTGGGACCCTACTAATGACCCTCCTTGGGGATGAGACTATCCCACCAACTACTGACCCTCTGGGTCCGTCCTGGAGCCAATTGCCATCCATCTGATCATCTGTTTCCCACCCCATTTCTCCTAGCTTATCCAACAGGCTCACGGAGGAACAGAGTCAAATGCCTTGCTGAAGTCTAGAAAGAGGACATCCACTGGTCTACCCAGGTCCAAGGCACTTGTCACCCAGTCATAGAACTCCACCAGGTTTGTCTGACACGATTTCCCGGGATGAATCCATGCTGTCTATCGTCCAGGCACCCTGACTTATCCAGGTCCCCCTAGCCTCTCCTTGACAATGCCTCCATCACCTTGCCCACCACCGATGTCAGGCTGACAGGCCTGTAGTTCCCTGCAGCTCCCTTGATCCCCCTTGTGGATAGGCACTACATCGCCACCTTCCAGTCTTGGGGCACCCACCCTGTCCTCAGAGAGATGGTGAAAAGCTCTGTCAGAGGTTTCGCCAGGACATCTGCAAGTTCCTTCAGCACTCTAGGATGTAATTTATCCGGCCCGGTGCTTTCTCTGTCTTAAGGGAGCTGAGGCTTCCTCACTCTCTGCTGTGATTTCCACTTCTGGTACCTCTTCTCCTGCTTAGCCCTACCCACCACCTGCCAGTGATGCCCCCCCTCTCCCCCAGACCTGCCCGATCGGAAAGGGTCCCCCCTCCTCATTATCTCGTCTCCTCCCATGTATGATGCAGCATCCCATTTTCCCTGGTGAAAACTGAGGTGAAGTACTCATTTAGTACCGCCAGCCTGCTCCCGGTTTTGTGCCCATCTATCCCCTGATTTAATCCTGCTAATCTGCCCCTTCACCCTTCGTCTTTCCCCAATGTATCTAAAGAACCCTTTTTCCTCTCCTAATTTCCCTGGCCAGGTTCTGCTCCTTCCTTGCCTTAGCCGCCCCCTCACCACTCTGGTGGCCCTTCTAATAATCAGCTCAGTACTCCCTAGATCCCTTTCACTCCTTGAGCATTGAATTTCATAGGCTGCTTTCTTTCCCCACACCACCTCCTGACCTCCTGGTCCACCAACAGGGTTTTGGGGCCCTACCGCAATTTTCGCCTTACTCTTGCACAGGTGCTGGTAGCATCCTGCACCCCTGTCCTGATGATTTCCCACCTACTATCAGCGTCCATGTCTAACCCAATCCCATCCAAATGCTCCTTAAGGATCCTTCCAATTTTCCTTAAAATCCGCTCCCCTGAAGTTGGTTACTTCCATCTTTGTGCAGCCTCCTACCCCTCCTAGGTCCAGGCAGAACCAGACAGTGGCATGGTCACTCCCCGCCAATGGGTCCCTTACCTCCAGGCCCCCAATCTGGTTACTGTCTGCCAGGACCACATCCAGTACCCATGCCTCCTGGTCCGTTTCCTCACCTGCTGAGTTAGGAGACAGGTCTTGAAAGACATCCAACAACCTCTGTTCCTGGTCACAGAGGATGTCATAGTCTCCCAGTCTGTTCCTGGCATATTTAAGTCCCTAACACCACCACCTTTCCTCTGCCCAGTCTGCAGTGTCTCCTAACATCTGCCACCAGACTGTCCTCCAGCCCCTCCGCCAGGCAGGGGTCTATACACCACTCCTATTTTACTCTCTTGCCCCCTTGTTATCAAAGGTACCCAAATCGCCTCCACAGTTCCCTCCGCCTCCTCTACTCCCCCTATGCCAATGCAGTTTTTGACTATCATTGCTACCCCTCCTCCCCTTCCCTCCCCCCTGTCCTTCCTGAACATAGTGTAACCCTCCAGGTTCAGGTCCCAGTCATGTCTTGCAGTGGCCAAAGTCTCAGTGACCACTGTCACATCCACTGCTCCCTCAGTTAACATCACCTGGAGCTCAGGCATTTTATTGCCCAAGCTCCTGGCATTTAGCAGGACTACCTTCCACCCTTTCCCTGTAGTTCCATTTCCCCTGCTCGTGTTCCCATGGGGATTCTGTTTTCTTCTGGTCTGCACTTTGCCAGTTGGCCTTTTCCTGCAATCCTCCTGGTCCCCAGGAGGGTGGAGACAGTCCCTCCTTTATCGGCACCCCTTGACAGCCTTTTCTCCCATCCCACCCCCCTTCACAAGTTTAAACCCCACTTTTCACCAATGAACTCCTCTATTTTCAACTTAAGGATTCCCCTCCCCTCCAAATTGAGATGTAGTCTATATCTAGCATACAGCTCCTTATCCTCCCAGGTCTCCCCCCAATCCCCCATCAACCCATACCCTCTGGCCTCACACCACTCCCTGAGCCACTGGTTTATCTCCCTAATTTTCCTTGTGTGTTCCCCACTAGCCCTTGGCACTGGCAGGATTTCTGAAGAAATTGTGCATCCTATGTCATGACAGACCCCTGGCGAGCCCTGAATCTTGCCTGTATCTCTAGCTCGCTATTTCCCTCAATGTCATTTGTACCCAGGTGGACCAGTATGTCTGGGGAACCCCCACAGTCTTTGCCAGCTGATATACCTGGTGCTTAGCCCTGTGCACCGTTAGTCCAGGGAAGCATCTTGTTCTAACTGCCAGGCTTCTCCTCACTATCCCATTTGATACCCCTGATCATAGAATCCCCAGCAGGAGCACTCTGACCACCCTTTTCCTCCATTCCCCCCTTCCAGTGTCCTCATCCTTTCCGCCCCTCCACCCAGCTGGCTCCCTTGTTCCTCCCCTATCTGGGTGCCACATGCCACCCCTCCTTATTTACCATGGCCACTCCCTCCCTCCAATCCTATGCTCTCTCCTCCTGAGTATCCTTCTGTACCTATGCCCCCCCTCACTGCTCACCAACTGGTCCTTCTCCCCATCTGCTAAACTAGCCTGACTCATCCTCCCTTCCTTCCTGTCTCCATTTAGTTCCTCCTTCACGTCGTGTGTCTCCTGGCCTAAACCCTCAGCCCCTTTACTGAATCCTCCTTGTACTTCTGGTCCTTCTCCCTTTACCTTTCCTCCCAACTGGTCCTTCTCCTTGCGCTTTCCTCCCTCTTCCCCTGCCCCTCCTGCTCTGATTCACCGCTCCCCCACTCTCGCATTCCAGGTCCCCCCCTGTTCTTCCTGCTATCTGGCTCCTGCCTCCCACCTCCCACTCCCACACACCCTTTCCGTCTCTAACCACCCCTGTCGTGGCTACATCACCCCCCATCCTTGACGGCAGAAGAAGAGAATTGAAGCGGTTACTGAGTATAAGGTCTGATCCACCTCCCTGCCTTTGCTTCCTTCTGTCCAGCCCCTGGCCATCTGCCTACTTTCCTGAGAATGTTGTCCCTCTGTCCCCCTTGTGGAGGGTCCCCAGCCACCTGCCTGCTTCCTTGGTAGTGTCCTTTTGGACCCCATCTGCCAGGTTCCCTATGTGACCCCTGAGTATTCTCCTGCACTCCTTTCCCTATACCCCCACCCCCAGTGCTTGGTGCAACCCCGTGGGAGATTTCCAGCCCCCGTTCCCAACCATACCACCCCCCTTCCCCCAGCTTTCTCCTCATCCCCGCAACCTCCTCCCTAAGCTGTGCTAGCTGGTAGCACACTGGGCAACCACCAAACTTCTAAGCCCAGTCCAGTATCATGGCTGCTCCACACCCTGTGCACCCCACCACCCTCCCAAAGATGCCGGCCCTAATGATGTGTGTGTCTCATCCCTCCAAATAGGTTTCCTTGGTGACCACCAGGTTCCCCAGTCCAAGATACCCTACTGCCTAATCAGGTCACCACTAATCTTAAGACAGTCCACTGTGCACCAGTAACTCTTTTACTAGGTGCAGTACAACACATTAAACTATATAGGAAATGAACAACTCCCTAAGCTCCTCTCTCCCAGCCTTTAAATCCAACCCCAGTGGCTAGAACTACATGAGCTGCACCAGCAGCTTTTTCCTCCAATTGCAGGGCAGGTCTTCCCCTATAAATTTGCAGACTTCTGGGGAGGGAGGGAGGAGTGGGTCTTGAGGTAGACACCTGACAAGAGAGAGTGCATCAGCCCTGTGTCTCCCCTCCAAGCCCTGCAGCTAAAGAACCAGGCCCAAGCAAATCCCACCAAATTGGTTTTAAATCAGAAGAAATAGGCCTCTACCAGCGCAGCCTGTTACACAGTGAAACATCCATAAAAAGAGCCCCACTTACAGCCACCAAATCAGTTTACAAACATCCAGCATCCCCCAAAACAATACCCTGCTAGCCCCTTAGAAGTAAGAAAGAAAAGAACTAACCTACCAAGTAAAATCCACAAGAACCCTGTGAAAACAACAGCAGCAGCTACTGTCCTGGAACACAACTGATCCTGTCCCCTTCCAGTTCTTTCTGAGAAGACAAAGCAGCTAGCACCTCAACCTGATTCAGCCCTGCCTCCAGTCAATTGGCTGAGTGAGACCTTGGCCAGGCCTTAACACCCCTCCCCACTCTGAACTAACCTTTACAGCTAATGGAGTCAGCACAGGAATCAAAATTCAAGTCAAAGCCCCAAAATATGTTTGCTGCCAAAGGAAACAGGTCTCCAATTTAATCAGCTTCACTAACACCACATCAAAATAGGCTTGAAATTAACAGATATAGGTCTCCAGTTCAAATAACCATCTCCAAGCAAATCCCACCAAATTGGTTTTAAATCAGAAGAAATAGGCCTCTACCAGCGCAGCCTGTTACACAGTGAAACATCCACAAAAAGAGCCCCACTTACAGCCACCAAATCAGTTTACAAACATCCAGCATCCTCCAAAACAATACCCTGCTAGCCCCTTAGAAGTAAGAAAGAAAAGAACTAACCTACCAAGTAAAATCCACAAGAACCCTGTGAAAACAACAGCAGCAGCTACTGTCCTGGAACACAACTGATCCTGTCCCCTTCCAGTTCTATTCTCACATATGCCATCATTTTCAATAGCTTATTAAGAATTGGAAGGATAGCTATAGGGTGATAGTTAGTAATAGATTTAGGGCCAGATATTCAAAACTCTGTGCCTGGTGCAAATCCGTAGCACTAGAATAGCACTGGATTTGCACCAGGCTGCTAATAATCCAGTGCTTTTGGCAGCTGTGTGGTAGCCTGATGCTAAAAGAATAATATGCAGGGAGTGGGGTTGGAGGTGCCCAGGAATGCTGACAGCGTGGCATATTCAAAGATACAGCTCTGCGCTACAGGCATTAGTGCGACCTGTAGCGCAGCGCTAAATACCACTGACAGACAGCTGGTGGTAATGCAGAGGTGCCCCCTTCCCATTGCGATTCCTGACCCCCATAGCAGCGCTACAGCAACAGTATCCCTGGTAGTCTAGTGGTCCCCCCAACCCCCCAGCATGATTCCTGATCCGGTAGCTGCTCGTATAAATATATTCCTAGTGGTCTAGCAGTCCCCCACCCCAGCATGATTCCCTAATCCTGGTAGCCACTTGAATAAATATATTCCCTGGTAGTCAAGGGTCTCCCAACCCCCAAGCTTTATTTTCTAATCCCAGTAGGCGCGTATAAATATATTCACTGGTAGTCTAGCAGCTCCCTCCCACCCCAGCATGAGTCCGACCCCCAAAACTCAGAATGACCCTGGTAGTCTAGTGTCCCCCACCCAGTAGTGATGGCCCCGCTCCTCCCAAAAACACCCATGAATGGAGCTGGCGAGCTGGCTCAACCCTCATCTCACCACCATGGCTGGCAGTGACCCCAGGAAGGGAATGAGCTGTACTGTATAGTATAGCTCAGGAGGGCTAAGATGGTCCCTGTCTGCCTGGGGTGGTTTTAGGAGGAGCGGGCCATCACCGCCGGGTGGGGGACACTAGACTACCAGGCCATTCTGAGTTTTGGGGGTTGGGACTCATGCTGGGGGTGGGGGACCGCTAGACCACAAGGAAATATATTTATAACACCTACATTGACTAGAAAATAATGTTGGGGGCTGGGGGACCTCTAGACTACCAGGGAATATATTTATCTGAATGGCTACCAGGATTGGGAATCATGTTGGGGAGTGGGGGACTGCTAGACTACCAGGGAATATATTTATATGAGTAGCTACCAGGATCAGGAATCATGCTGGGGGTGGGGGACCACTAGACTACTGGAATACTGTTGTTGTAGCACTGCTATGGGGTCTGAAATGCGATGGGGGGCACTAGACTACCAGGGATACTATTTATGTAGGGCTGCTATGGGGGTCTGGAATCAGGCTGTGGGGGGGGACCTTGTTTCCTTTACTCTAGCAGTTGTGTTAATCACTGTGGCAGTTTGCAGCTATGTCATGCTATATGGTGAGCTTTATATCATGGCTGCCAATGATTGAAGCACCGGCTCTCTTGGGATGGATCACGGCAGTTTTGTTGACTTATTGACAGTGTCCGTAGCTCTGCTATGGGGTTGGAAATCGGAATGGGGAGATGTCATCCAGTGCACATTTGGACTCAGGCAGTACAGATATATATATATATATATATATATATATATATATATATAAATTAGAGGCAAAAACTCAGTTTAATGCATCAGTTAAGGTTGTTCCACAGAGACAAAAGTAGGGAAATTCGGTGTTAGGTTGAAAACCCTAACTCCGAATTCGCCCCCCCAAGCACCACACACACACACACACACATATGCAAGTACGGGGGAGGACCAAGGCAACATGACAAATGACAGACAACCAGCAGCAGGTGACAGAAATAAACAATTGTCTAAATGTACTATAAGACATCCCCACCCACCTGACCAGGTACTGCATGATCAGTGGAGATCAACAGCAAAACTGAGGCCATGTACACCACACGTACACATCCCTGATTGCAGCTGCACACAACGCACCACACTTAGTAGTTGCATGGCCTTACCTACCAATGCTCCACACCACACCACATGTGGTGGGCCACCTGAGCAATAGAGTTGAGCAAAACCAAGGAGTTGTACAGGTATAATAACATGTTTAAATATAAGAAAAATAGCAGGACAAGAGGACACAGCATGAGATTAGAGGGGGGCCGATTAAGGGGGAATGTGAGGAAATTCTTTTTCACAGAAAGGGTGGTGGATGCATGGAATGGCCTACCTCAAGAAGTGGTGGCTATGAATACAGTGCAGGGCTTCAAACAGGCATGGAATAGGCATAAGGGAGCAATACAAATGAGTATGAATAGAAAGGCCACTGACAGAGCAAAGGCCGATGACACATTTATAAGGTAGAAAAAGAAATGGTCAGACTGGATGGGCCTTGCGGTCCTTATCTGCCATCAACTTCTATGTTTCTATGATTATAACAAGGGTTTGAGAAATGCAGCTTTCTGATTGGCTGTAAACATTCTAACAGCCTTATGTTTAGTTTTTATTAACATACATATAGAGCCTAACCATATGATGAACATGGTTTAATGTTGTTTAAAAAAAACAGTTTTATTACGATAGCAATAAGCCACTCCCAGGTATTATGTTAATGGTCAGTTTATCACTGTCTAGTGACATGTGGCACTCAGCTACGCCTCATTCAACATTAAACCCCTAGAAGGTGATTAACAGACCATTTAACATAACCGTTGGTCATGCCTTATTGCTTAATTACCTTCATGTGTAGATAGTCTCCCTCTGCTAGGCACTGCAGGAGGTTTGCAACACAGTGTCCCACCCAGTTACACCATCCACAGTCTAGTTACTGGAGAACGGCTGCGAATATGAACTCATGAAGATGAACAGTGTAACTTGATCATTGCAGTCATTGAAACCTTAGTGTGATTATAACTGACAGAGTCAGTTATAGAGAATAATCCCTGCCGACCTAGTACACTTATCCCATTGTGAGTTAAATCAATACTAAAAGACATTCTATGTATATCTACACCATACCTACTTGATTCTTGTTGTAGCACAATTAACATAGTTATTACTTTGATAGCATCAGTGACAGAATTGTGGCAAACCCAAACACTAGGCATACAGCCTAAGTATGAAACAACTGTTAAAAAAATTAGGCTGTGTCCATAAGTGGCATAGATCACTCATTGCAACAATAGTAAATGTATCACTGTTTCAATAAGTTAGTCATCACAGATGCAATGGCATTGTCTTTATCAGGTACAACATACTCAGTAAGTGCCTACAGGAAAATCTATCCTATAGACATCTCCGATACAGCTACGTCATTGTTGGCTCAGTAGTGCTATGATATTTATTTATTTAGTTATTTAGTTAAACATCAGTTTAGAAACCTTTGAGCCAGAGGCTCATTTACAAAGGTACCTCATCACAAAGAGGACATCAGAACAGTAGTACAAGGGACACAGTACTTACAAACAAAAAGTTACAGTTCAATTACAATTTTGTTACAATAGAGTACAATCTCCAACGAGCAAAAAGATAACAAAAGTGCAAAACATATGGTCGAGGAGGCTGTGGGGGTAGAAGGGGAGATAGGGAGGAGGAATAAGTAGGAAGGAAGGGGGGAGCCGCTCAGTGAGCATTGTCAAACAGAGTATATATATATATATATATATATATATTTTTTTTACACTAGGCTAGCGGCAGTTGCATTTGTGAGAGCTAAGCAGGAAGTTTCTGAGCCTGGGCTTAAAGCAAGCTAAGGTTAGAGAGTTTGAGACACTGGCAGGAGGAGTTATACCAGTGGGGCGCACGGTAGGGAATGCCCTCTGACCTTGTGAGGTCCGGCTCGGAATAACTAGGGTAGCTCTTGGAGAGCTGCGGCGTGATCAGGGTCGGTGCACGGCGAATGGAGTTAGATAGGCCTATGGGGATAGGCCATGCAGGGTTTTAAAGGTGAGCTGGCATGTCTGATACATGAGTCGCTCTTTCCAGGTTAGTAGGGTAGCCAGGGTGTACAGCTCACATGTGTGAGTGAGTCTGGGAGCACCAGTGATAAGTCTGCAGGCCTTATTTACTGTGAGATGAACCTTGTTGAGGGCAGTCTGATCTGCTGAGCCATAGACCGGAAGGCCATAGTCAATGAGAGACATGACAGAGGAGGTGACAGCCAGGTGGAGGCATCAGGAGGGAGGCATTTCTTGTGCCGGTAAAGAATGCCTAGCCGTGAGTTGGCAGAATTTAGGGCAGATATATGTCCATGGAATGAAAGTGCAGGGTCAAAGGTTATACCAAGATATTTATAGGATTGCACCTGGTCAATGACGAGATTGGTGTGGAGTGGACAGCTAAGGAAACTTGCTGTACTTATTTTGGGGGTGGGAGAAGAGCATCATTTTGTTTTCTTAAGGTTGATAACAAGTCGGTGCTCAGTGAACCAGGTAGCTGCAGAGTCAAAGACTAGTTGGAGGGAGTTCTGTAGCAGCATGGGGTCATTGTGGGAGGCAACGAGAACAGCATCATCAGCATAGAGAAGCATCTTACCGCACAACTGCTGGGTAGGGAGTTAAGAGTGAGAATAGTAGGGGTCCAAGAATTGAGCCTCTGCACCCCACAGTGAATGGGGCATGTTTCAGAGAAAGACCGCTGACTTTCACACATTGGGAGCAGATGGAGATAGCTGGTGCACCAGGAAACAGGTCCTGAGGCAAAACCTATTAGGTCAAGGGGTGGAGAGCAAAAGAGGATGCAAACAGTATCGAATGCTTTAGACAGGTCAATGAATATAGCACCAGCCAGGGCACCAGATCCCAAGGGAGGCATGGAGGAAGTTGGAAAATTCCAGGAGTGCTGTATTGGTACTATGACCTGCTCTGAACCTGTGTTGTTCAGGGCAGAGAACATTAACTTACAGAGGTAGTCAGAGACTTGGGGCGCCACAATTTTCTCTACGCCTTAGAGAGGGGGAGAGGATTGAGATGGGTTGGTAGTTACCGGAAGAGTCCTGTCACCACCTTTATGGACAGGGTAACTGTGGCAATCTTCCAGGCAGAGGGAATTTTCCGACACAGAGTGATTTGTTGAAAATGCATGTAATAGGTGAGAGGACCTGAGCCAAGACCTGATGTAAAGGCAGGGATCAAGTGAGTCATTACCGATGGTGTTACCTTTAGGCTTTTAGCAAGTAAGGCCTAACTTCTTGCATGGTGACACGACGCAGGTGGAAAGAGGGGCGGCAATGGGTGGTGGTACAGATGGAGGAGGTGGACTGAAAAAGTTACCAGGAAGTACTGAGCTAAGGTCGGTAAAGGAGTTATTGAGGTGGGAGGCAATGGGGCAGGGTCAGAGAGACAGTACCATTGATGTTGAGAAGAGAAGGAGGGGGACTGGGAGTGACCATTCAGTTGCTTGATGTTGTCCCAGAAGCACCTGGGGTTCCCCCAGGAGGAGGTGAGAGGCTTGGTAGTATTCCGCCTTTGCTTTGCGGATGGTCCAGGTGCACTGGTTACGGGCAGCAGCATAGGACTGCCTGTCAGCTGAATGGCCAGTAGCAACAGCAAGGTGCCAAAGATTGTCACATTGCTTAAGTTGCCACAGAAGGGCAGGGGTGATCCAAGGGGCATGTTTCACTTTGGACCTCCTAGCAGTTATGGGAGCAAAGATATCACAGGCAAAGTTGAAAGTGCTTACAAAGAAGCCCAGGGCCAAGTCAATGCTGGTTGCCCTCGTTAGAGGGGACCAATCAGTGTGGGCAAGGAAGCGCTTAAGGCCTATGAGTCCCCCAGGCCTAAGCCGCCTTCGAGAGGTGGTTTTGACCGGGGATGAGAACCGAGGGGTTTCCCAGTTGAAAAGTGCAGGGGAGTGGTCACTGAGGCAGTCAGGGAGGATTTGGATGTTGTGGATGCGGATTGGCCTGTTGGTGAGGACCACATCCAGGAGGGTGCTTGTCCCCCCAGGGTTTTTTTCTAGTAGGCTGTGAGACCAGTTGAGTTAGGTCAATTGAATCGAAAGCCTCACGGTGGGAGGAAGATGAGGGGCAGAGCCAGTTTATATTCAAGTCGCCCACCAAGATTTGGTCCGACCAGTTGGGTAGGGAGGTGAGGTAGTCAATTAGTGGGCCCAGGGCCTGGGATTAGTTCTTAGGGGGTATGTAGGCTATGGTTAGGAATAATGGGCCTCTAGCTGGGTCCGGGGACAGCTTTAGAGTAAGTGCCTGGGCCTTATGGTCGAGGTCAGGCGGGGGGAGTGGTAGCCCCACGAGAGAATCCTTCAAATAGAAGACACAGCCCCCACCTCTCCTGCCGACACAGTCCAACCAGTGGAGAGTGTAGCCGGGGAGAGAGACATGAGAGTTAGGAGTGGAGGGAGACAGCCAGGTTTCAACAAGGGCAACAACATCAGGTTTATGAAGAGTCATCCAGCAGTGCAGAGAGTCCAGTTTTTTCAGGAGGCTACAGATGTTCATAGAAGCAATGCAGCCCAGGAGATTTCAGGGAGGGACCAGTGCTGCCAGGCCCGGATTGGGGTGGACATTGCCTGACAGGAGAAGGAGGAGGAGGGCTGATCTGGGGAGTGCACAATGGCGTGATAGCTTTCGACGATTGGAGAGGGGGTGATGAGGGAGTGATGAGGGGGTGATGACCAAGTGAAAACAACTACTAGAGAGCAGTAAAATGTGACAAGTGAGGTACTGGGAGCAAATTGTTCAAACTTAATTAGGCTCCCTCTAGTGGCAAAACAATATAAGGAGCTAATGGAGAAGTTGGGTCAAATAGTTTCAAAATCATGCATAAAAGTAACAGTTCAGCTCCGTTTGAGCCTGGGCAGCAACTCGAGGTGCTACTCTGGCCGGGATTCATGCGCTGAGCAGGGAGCCTGGCCGCTTTCAGAAAAGACACCAGATGGCCAACGGGCGGTGGCAGCAGCCTGGACTGGTGCAGAAATTACCTGGTGTGTCTCGGGCCCGAGGCTTAACCTGGGTTGGAAGTGGGCTGGTAGTGGGTGTGGGGAGAAGAGCAAATGGGCTGTTGGCTATCAGGTACTATTGTGATTCAAAAAATGAAGGCAATTACTAGCAGGACAAAACTCAAATTCTAAACACTGGAATAGCACTTAGAAGTTAAACAGTCCCCAAATGAGTTTCTCACAGGGGGGTAATTCAGTTACAACTGGAAATGCACTTTACAAATTAATAAACAGTCCCCAGTCCGATTTGCACAGGGGGGATTTCAGACAGAACACAGGTCCTGGGCTTGCAGTGACTCTAAGCTTTTAAATACAGTTATAGGCAAATGGAAATAGTTTCAAAATCAGGCACAAAAGTAACAGTTCAGCTCCGTTTGAGCCTGGGCAGCAACTCGAGGTGCTACTCTGGCCGGGATTCATGCGCTGAGCAGGGGAGCTTGTGGCCGTTTCAGAAAAGACACCAGATGGCCAACGATGGTGGCAGCAGCCTGGATCAAGGTAGAAATTACCTGGTGTGTCTCGGCTTCGAGGCTTCTTTGGGCAGAGAGGGCTTCAGAGCAGGCCCTCGTGACCTCCGGTCTCCTCAGGGGAGGAGGGTGGTCTCTGGTGTGTCTCGGGTTCGAGGCTTCTTTGGGCAGGGAGGGCTTCAGAGCTGGTCCTCGCGACCTCTGGTCTCCACAGGGGAGGGGGGTGGTCTCTGCGGAAGTTGCTTGGCCTGATCCACGCAATTACACTGTTTCTTACAAAGAATACTTACTGCATCTTTAGTATTCAAACACACTGAAGGTATATGTATGTACATCAGCAGTACACCTTCATCAGTAAGAATGCATCTGATACTGGCAGTACAAATTTCACAGCGTTGAACAGGCAATGCTTTTCCATACGTTTACATCAGCCTCTCTATCTTGAGTAAACAATTGCAGTAAATGTACTACTATGTAAATCACATACTAAATGCAACACTACTGAGCATGGCTGTATCTTGTAGTTAATTTATGTAGTTCTCTTAATTAATGTATACTCACTAGTGTTAAAACCTTTGTACAACTGTGATCATGCACCTTCAGCATTTATATTGACTAACGGCACAGTACCAGTTGAGGTGTGGTGTGGGGCATCAGTAGGTAAGGCCATGCAACTACTAAGTGTGGTACATTGTGTGCAGCTGCAATCAGGGATGTGTACGTTTGGTGTACATGGCCTCAGTTTTGCTGTTGATCTCCACTGAGCATGCAGTACCTGGTCAGGTGGATGGGGATGTCTTGTAGTACATTTAGACAATTGTTTATTTCTGTCACCTGCTGCTGGTTGTCTGTCATTGGTCGTGTTGCCTTGGTCCTCCCCCGTACTTGCATGTGTGTATGTGTGTGTATGTGTGTGTCTGTGTGTGTGCGTGTGTGGTGCTGGGGGGGGTGAATTTGGAGTTAGGGTTTTCAACCTAACACCGATTCCCGCTTTTGCCGCTGTGGAACAACCTAACTGATGCATTGAACTGAGTTTTCTGCCTCTAATTTCCCTTCTTTTGAGAATGATAATGAGAAATAGTGAATGTACAGTGGGAGCGCTGGGCTCAGGGGCCCTGTGTTCCTCGCCACATGATGTCTTGTCACATAGTAACATTGTGCCCGCAAACGCAAATTGTAATGCAATGGTGACGCAAAGCGAAACAGAAAGAGAAACAGTACTGTAGACAGAAATGTTAAAAACAATGCAAATGCAACCGCAAATGAAAACGCAAAGGGTAATGCACATGGTGGCGTAAACGTGAACAGTAAGTGAAACGGATACAGAACCGCAAGCGGAAATGGTAATGGTAACAGTAATGTGAGAGCACAGGCTGGTTTTCACCAAAAGCTGTACAGAGAAAGACAGTGAGTACAAAGAATGTATGCAAAATAATGACTCTCGGAACACAAAAATGAGGACTTGGAATAGTAAATTGCTTATATCTCAGTAACCATACGACATACAAAAAAATGTGAAAGTCATATGAATTATCAGTTTCCTGGTTGTTTTGAATTTAGTCTCTATGGGGGGGCTAATAAGTTTTTCGATGAAAAGTCCGTATCTCTCACCGTTTTCAAGATACGGGCCATGAAAGGCGCGGTGAATTCCAAAATGTTATCCTATGGGAAAAAAACAGAAGTTCAGAGTGCCATAACTTTGCCTTCCTGTAATATTTTTTCACCAAACCACTGAAAGGCACATCAGTGGGATGTTGGCTGCTGTGTTCCCTGCAAATTTCAGCCCAAAAGACCAAACCATTATTTTGCAGCAGGGCGCCAAACAATTGCTGCAATGCGTCGTATGCCGTAATGTTATCCTATGGGAAAAGCGTCAAATTTGGAGTACCGTAACTTTGCCGCCATGTAATATTTTTTCAACAAAACACTGAAAGGCACATCTTTGATATGTCAGCTGCGTTCCCGCCAAATTTCAGCCCAAAACTCCAAGCCGTTCTTTTGCAGCGGGATGCCAAAGAATTACTGTTATTTTGGGCATAGTGTCGCAAAGTAGTGTCATGATTTGCGAAAGTTGCAAAAATTCATGACACTTTCATGAGTCCGACTAATTACTTTGCAAAATATTTTCCAGAAATCTGAAAAACATATTTCTGGGGTGTTTTATCCCAAAATAAAGACATGGCTAGCATCCTCAGGGCCCAACTAGGTGAATACAAAAAGAATTAGGTTGCTAGAGGGTCTCAATTTTAAATGCCAAGCATTTTTCTGATCACTAACTGAAAACAAAATGGCAGATTTGCGACAGTAAAAGGACCATTTGCGACAGGAAAAATGCATCTGCGAAAGTGTTGAACTTTTTGTTAACTTTTCCCATTGACTTATAATGGGAACTTGTTTTTTGAATAACTTTTGAACCGTTTGATATTGTTTCATGAAATCTTCAAAAGGCACATCGGGGACCCTGGCCACACGTTCCCTGAAGATTTTGGGCCAGTCACGCAAACCGTGTGACCTGTAGGCGTGACTGTAGAATTCCAGAAAAAGCGTAAATGCACACGCAGATCATGCTTAATAACTCCACAGCCGTGTATCCGACCAGTACGAAACTTGGCAGATCCCAAGGTGTATGGGTCTTGATCATGTATTCCAAATTTCAGCCAATTCTGTCAAACAGTTGCAAAGTTATTAATTTGCAAAATTTGGGGTTTAACATGTATATGGCTCCTCAACCCTAACTATGGTAGCACTACTGCTACTATATATATATATATATATATATATATATATATATATATATATATAGTATATATATATATATATATATATACAGTGCCTTCAGAAAGTATTTACCCCCTTGGATCTTGACATTTTGTTGTGTTACTACCAGAATTTTCAATGCATTGAAATGATTTTTCCCCCCTTGATTCACACGGCATACTCAACAATTTAAAGGGGCAAAAATATTTTTATTGTGTAACAAAAATTTATGAAACATTAAAAACTGAAATATCTTGTTTACTTAAGTATTCATCCCCGAGTCAATACTTTGTAGAAGCACCTTTGGCAGCAATTACAGCTTTGAGTCTTCTTGGGTATGTCTGTATCAGCTTTGCACATCTGGATTTGGGGATTTTCACCGATTCTTCCTTGCAGATTTGCTCAAGCTCTGTCAAGTTGGATGGGGAGCATCAGTGAACTGCAATCTTTAAGTCTTTCCACAGATTCTCAATGGGATTCAAGTCTGGGTTTTGGCTGGGCCACTCAAGGACATTCATCTTCTTATTCTGAAGCCACTCCAGTGTTGCTTTGGCTGTATGCTTGGGGTCGTTGTCCTGTTGAAACGTAAATCTTCACCCCAGTCCAAGGTCTATTGCAGACTGATGCAGGTTCTCCTCAAGGATGTGCCTGTATTTGGCTCCATTCACTGTTCCCTCTATCCTGACAAGTGCCCCAGTCCCTGCCACTGAAAAGCATCCCCATAACATGATGCTGCCACCACCATGCTTCATGGTAGGGATGGTGTTACACGGGTGATGAGCTCTGTTCAGTTTGCGCCAGGCATAGCACTTTGCATTCAGGCCAAAGAGTTCAATTTTTGTTTCATCAGACCAGAGAATCTTTTGCCACATGGTCTCAGAGCCTGCCACATGCCTTCTTGCAAACTCCAGAACTGCTATTATGTGGCCTTTTCTTAGGAGTGGCTTCCATCTAGCCACTCTCCCATAGAGGCTACATCTGTGAAGTATTGCAGAGATTGTTGTCCTCTGGACAGGTTCTCCCATCTCAGCCATGGAACTCTGTAGTTCTGTCAGGGTGGTTATTGGGTTCTTGGTCACTTCCCTGACCAAGGTCCTTCTTGCCCGGTTGCTCAGTTTGGGAGGATGGCCTGCTCTAGGAAGAGTCTGGGTGGTTCCGTAATCTTTCCATTTCCTAATGATGGACTTGACTGTGCTCCTGGGAACTTTCAACACCATAGAAATGTTTTTATACTCCTCCTCAGATCTATGCCTCCTCACAATTCTATCACAGAGCTCTACGGAGGGCTCCTTGGTCTTCATGGTAGAGTTTCTGTTCTGACATGCACTGTCAACAGTGGTACCTTATATAGACAGGTGTATTTCCTCTGAAATCATGTCAACCATTTGAACTGACCACAGGTGGACTCCATTCAAGTTTTAGAGTGATCTCACAAGGAAATTGGATGCACCTGAGCTCAATTTGGAGTGTCATAGCAAAGGGGGTGAATATGTATCAAATCAAGACATTTCAGGTTTTTATTTTAAATTACATGTACAAAAAATTCCAGAAGTTTCATTCCACTTTGACATTATAGAGTAATTTGTGTAGATACGTGACAAAAAATTCCCATATAAATGTATTTTAATTTGAGTTTGCAACATCACAAAATGTGACAAAATCCAAGGGGGGTGAATACTTTCTGAAGGCATATCATTATCATACATTTATATATTTATATATATATGTTGATAGATATGTATCTATATACTGTTATGGACTGCTTGCAGTGTTGCTGGGGTGAGGTGTATGCACTGCTCCTGCCTGCCAGCACCCATATAATGCAGCATCCAGTCTGTATTTCCATTCTGACCAACAGGGGATGCTGTGGGCATGCCTTGCCCTGCAGCGTCCAACCTGTACTTCCATTCCGACCAAAAGGTAGAGATGTGTACTTCATGCAGTAGCACAGGGAAAACTGCATGGTAATGTATGCTAAGCAGCACCTAATGGGATGCAAATATACCTGTTTGCCCTCGGATTACCTAAGTAGGCTCATTTGCATGGGAGCTTTGAATATAGCTCCAGTTTGCTCCGGGCAAACCAGTTTGCACCGGGCTAATGTGTTAGTACTGTGCAATCAGGTTAGCCCCAGGCAGATCTCACTTCAGCATAGCAGAGTTCTGCAGTGTGTGGCTTACATTGTTGTTTGCAGCCATACCTCTCAGCTGTCCCTGATTTTCAGGGATGGCCCTGATTTTACCTCAAAGTTTTACTCTGTCCCTCCTAAACACTGTGTTTCCATGACCAAACAGTGGGGGTTGTAAGCATATAATAATGTCAAACATTAATGTTACTGATGTGTTCTTCCTTAGAAAATGCATTTTACACTACACCACTTATTTTACCAGCTTTCTGAGTGGATATCACCAATTTTTAAGGTGTGTCCCTGATTTTAAACCTTTGTCCTTGTTTGTTTTAAGCCTTGTCCCTGATTTATGTGGCAGGAGATTGATAGGTGTGTTTGCAGTAGCTGTGAGACATCTCTGTGCAATCACACACAATGTTCTCCACCTGCAACACTGGCTTGCTACAGGGTCTAATGAGCTGCAGTTGCAGCTTGCACTTCTCTATTGCTATATTCAGTGCTGTCTTATTCCCGGGCTATTTTTGCCCTGCACTCCCAGACTGGTTTGCCCGGCTTCCTTAGACTGCTATATTCAGCAGGATTAGCACTGGGCTATTTCCTTTTCAATATAGCTTGCTTTGTGCTCCCGGCTAAGTTTGGCCACTGGGCAGTGTTAATTTAGCCCCGGGTTAAAGTTTTGAATATCTGGCCCTCAATGTCACCTTTCTTGAAAACAGGAATGACCCTGGCAATTTTCCATATATCTGTGATGATTCTATGTGATAGCAGCTACTGCACAATTGCACTGGACATAACGGTGAACACACAACAGCACACAGAGAAACAGCCCAAATACAAGAACAGGGGATGTCAAAATGGAGAAGCTGCGCCTGAAAAAAACTCCCACAAATGAAAAACTCCCTACACAGTACACATGCCAACTGTAGATCACAGCTGCAGCTGGAATTTGTAGGCAAACCCATGTAAATATTTGTAATAGGACCATGTGGAATACTCTGTGACTACTGCTGCCAGACACTTGTTGAGGTCCTTATACTTCTTCTTCCCTGAGGGGGTGTCCACACCTAACACCAGCTACTCTAGATGATGCTCCATTAACCATTGCTCCTACTACAGACATTCAATGAACCACCATGTCATGGGATGTGAAGAACCAACACGGATGTTGAAGCCCCAATACCACCCCTCCATGGCATTATTAGTATGAGCCATACCCTGCACAGTAGCATCATAACAGTTCCAGAATGATTGACACAGGGAACACCAGTCTGCGATTCCCAAACTGACCCAGAGGACAACTGATCCAGGCATCCCTGAAATAGTCCATCAACAGCTGTAACAGTTCATTGTGCTCAACAAAAAAAGCACACTCTCTCAACTTCTCAAACACGACAAGCACATCTACAACTGGTATGAATGCCAAAACCAACAGCAGGCACACATGCAGAGTGAAGTCATCACTCAAACAGAGCAGGGCACTTCTGTATCTTCCTCCAAACTGCCAGTGAAAAATGGAAGAAAAACCCCCTTACCTGCAAGCCAGGAAACACAGTATGCAAGCCCTTCCATGCCACCAGCTCGAAATCCATCAGTGATGTATGTGGACTCATCCCAGGGCTTGCTTCCTTCAGTGCAGTAAACACATGCATATAGGACTGCACCTTACGGGAACACATGATAACATAAACAGCTGGTATGATCATCCCACCCTTCAGGCCATTGACTGTATACAGCTTGGAAAATAATGGCAGGGAACAGCGAAAGGTACCATCCAGAAACCACTCATCCACATTTACCAGATACCGAATGTTCCACTCTGTACAGAACAGCAATACATGATCCTCTTCAGGCCCACTAACACACAGCAGGAAACAGTCACCAGCAGCTGTGACAGAATACTGCTCCAGTATGCACAGCTCCCACACAGAGCATGGTGCTACAGGACAGCCTCTTTCAGCATGTCAGACCCGCTGCACTGTCTACTTTGTGAGCTGCACTGCCGGTAGTCACCCAGCAACAGAATCTGGCACCGTGGATGTACATTCCACAACAATAGCAGAGGTGCTCTTTATACTATGATTAGCCCAGTCCCAGAACTCCCACAGTATACACCTTGCAGCTACAGGACCAGCATTGGGCACATGATTGTGGGTCTTCAGGCTACATACCATATGATCGGCCACAGTATGCACACATGCCAGGCACTGATACTTGTGGTACTTCGCACACCTCCAATACATCTTCTGGGCCACCACCTTATCTTGAAGGTACAGATATCCAGTGTACACCAGCAGCAGCATACCCTTTTGGCTTTTCAGGAACTCGGCAGCCATCATGACTCACATAGCCATCGACACCTCCACACGGCACACCTGTCCTAAAATACCCCCGGCTCCAACCACCTGACACCGGCATCCACTAACAAGTACCACCTGCCAAGCACTCGATTTGGAAAATAAAAGCACATCAGTCACTACCTCCACATGGTAAGGAAAAATGCTCCACCAGCAATGCAGCACCGCACATTATGACACACACACACACACTACATACTGGTGACCAGTATTGAACCCCAGCAGTACAGCCTGCTTACATCACTACCTGCCTAGCTACCTGACAAACTGCCTAACACACTATACCACAGAAATGCCATGGTTGCAGCACACCACCAAATGACCTAACACAGCACACCAGTGGATGGCTACAGGTATATGCCCATCACATTATGCCCCTATACAGTGCACAATGTATAAGCCCTATGAAATGAACTATGTTTACTAGACTGCATGTGCACACACACAGCTGTCTCTGTTTTATTCTAGTCACTGTTTATCCCAAGTGCCATTCAGTCAAGTCACCGTAATCCTCATTTGCCCTTTATACCAGTCGCCAATATTCCAAATCACTCCTACTTCTTTCGCTCTTTAATGATTGTTGCTGTTATAACTCCGGCTATTAGGAACGTGTCACCATCTATGCTATCACTCAATATGAGTCGCTCATAATGAGTCACTCATATTTAGTATATCATATCACAGGATACCTCTAGGACTATAACAGAACAAAGGGATAGGTTGTAAATACTGGTAAGGGCGGAGCCAGTGGGGGGCAGCTAGTTTTAGTAACCATGGTTCAAGACCATCTCAGCCAACACTACCACAGACTGAGATAGAGTTAACAAGTCTATATACTTCACTAGTAGAGACCATGAACAAGTGGAGGTGGGGAAGAGCATGAGGGACTTCAGAAGAGATGAAGGAATTCATGGAATTAGAGTCAAGTTGTGAGGTAGCAGCATGGGAGTACTTGGAGAGATCTGTGAAGTAGGAGTTAAAAGTACTTGCAATAGTGGCAGGATTATTACAGTTTGAGCTACTGATCACTAAATTGTTTGTAGAGGAAGTCTGATTAGTGCCAATAAAGTTTTTAATATAGTGCAAGAATTTTTGGGAGTCACCCGATATGTCATCTAAAAGGGCTTTGCAGTAGGAACGTTTGGCATGATGTATCACTTTTCTGAAAACATTTATTTCGGCCCTATATTCAATGAAATCAGTGTGCATGCCAGAGGCCTTAAATTTAGACCAGCTTTTGTCCCTGTCATTAGGAAGGGCTAGAATGTCCTTGTGGAGCCACCTGTTTGGGAAGCCCCTAATTCTCCAAGTTACTACAGGTAAGTGTAGTCCTGTAAAGTAAATAGGTGAGTTATAAAGTAGCCTAAAGCCTTGTTTATATTGTTTGATGAGCAAAGTGGACTCCAATCTACTAATAAAAAGTCTGTTTGGAAAGCAAGAGGATTAAGCTTGGAGAAGTCATGCACGGAGATAACTTTAGGAGGATGAGATGGGGTTCGTGCTGACCAGACACAAAAAACTGGGAAGTGATCAAAGATGGAGTCAGCTAACATACTTGCCTTCAAAATCCTGTCAGGTCTGTTTGTTAGTATCCAATCAATAGTGGTATGTATACATGAGGTACGGGACTGTCTAAGTTGATCAGTGATAAGCGGATGTACGTGAAATTTCTAAACAATGAGGTCAAGAGGTTTGGATGATTTACCCACCCAATGTAGGTTAAAATCACCCAGCAGAAGAGTCTCATTTCCACCAGTTAGTGATGCAGTATAAGTAAGAATTTCTTAAAGGCCATCAACACCACCTCTAGGAGGGTTGTAAACACAAATAATGTGCAGTTTTTTGGCACCACCTAGGAGTAGTATGAAATAAAGGGTCTCACAATCAGTAAGGGGAGAGGAGTGGAGTATGTATAGATTGAGATGGGACTTGTAATAGATCACTACCCCACCACCCCACTTAGGGGAGAGGGTATAACCTCTGAGTATATTGTAATTTGGCACAGAAACAGCAGAGTCGGGAACAGAGGGTTTCAACCAGGTTTCAGAGATGCATACAATGTCAGGATTACAAAGAGATAACCAGGCTTCCAAGTCAGATGGATTACAGAAAAGGCTCCTTATATTAAGGTGCACAGTCTTGAGGCCCTTACTATTACTCCATGAAGGGTCAACGCAGTTCAAGGGAGAAAATTGCCATATTGAATATATTTCTTTTTTTGAGCAAAAGCAGAGTGTGGAAACTAAATTGAATGCAGATATAGCACAAACAAAATTGAACAGTGGCTAAAATGAGGACAAGGCAAGAAAAAATGAATAGTGAGGATTCTAATTTAAAAAAAAACAGAAGTGGAGAAGGAAGGGAGCATTGATGAATATGATAAAAAATACACAGGGCTGGATATTCAAAAGGGTTGCACAATGAACAATAGGGTTGCACCAGCGCAAGTCAGAAAATGCGCCATTCTGCGATATTCAGCAGGAGGCAGTTGAGCCACTGAAAACATGCTGAGCAACAGCGCAATGATAATGAAGGCATGCACAACCGAAGGGGGGAGGAATCATGCATAAAGGGCGCAGTGCGATGTTCAAAGACTTGCGCAATGTGCAACAGTGGAGCAGGCGGAAGTTGCGCCATAGCGGAAATGAGCCAAAATAAAATGGAGCAAGGAAGAGGTGCAATAATGCTACAGGGAAGCCACATGAGACAGAGGCAGAGACAGGCACAGGGAAACAGGGAGAAAGAGGGCAGGCCAGGGAAACCACACCACACAAGAGGGGCAAGGGAAGGTGTGTGGGACCACAGAGAGCAGAGGCCAGTAGGTGTACCCGGTGCAGGGGACGTAGCAGTCAGGACAGCGGGGGGAACAAAGCAACATCACCTGGGGGGGAACTCAAGCCAGGGACATGGACAGTGCCACCTTCCACATGGATGTCATAATGAGGGGGTGAGAAGGCATGCTGCAGGGGGACATGGCTGTGGAAGGGCCCGTCGGTGGTATGCCCCAACAGGCAGTACCGAGCCCGCACCAGCTTTGAGCTCTACACAGATGTTGAGATTGTGGGCTGGTACCACCTGAACAGGGCAATACTGAGGCGGCTCTGTGAGCTGTGCAGTGATGTGATGCAGGCACCCACATGATGGAGTCATGCTCTGTCAGTGGAGACAAAGGTAACAGCCTGCATGTGCTTGCTTGCCACGGGTACCTTCCAGAGACCAACAGGGGATACCACAGGCATAACACAGTCAGCCACGTCACGCATCCTCACCCAATTCCTCAGCGCACTGCTGCCACACACTGAGGAGTACATCCATTTCCCCAGCACTGCGGCGGAGCGCACAGCAAACATACAGGAGTTCCACAGGGTAGCACGTATGCCTGGCATGCTAGTAGTGATAGACTACACCCATGTGGCCATATACACACCACCTGGCCCTGATGGGGCCACCTACATGAATCGTAAGGGATATGCCAGTGTCAACTGCCAGGTGGTGTGTGATGCCAGTGGGCGCATCATCAATGTCTGTGCCACGCACCCTGGGGGAGCACATGATTCCTTCATCTGGCACCAGTCAGCACTGTGCCACTGATTCGAGAGTGGGGACATCCCCACAGGTCATCTAGTGGGTGAGTATGTATGTAGAACTGACATATCGTGGGCAAGGGGGGTATGGCCAGAGGTGCCATGGGTGTGGCCCACAGTGCTTGGGGCAGTCTGAGCCTGAACAAGACACTAACCTCCACTATCTCCACACAGGTGACAGTGGATACCCACTCTGTCCCTGGCTGCTCACACCCTACCGGCGGCCCACAACCCCATCGCAACAACGCTTCAATGAGGCACATGCCACCATACGCAACATCATTGAGCAGGTGTTTGGGATGCTGAAGGTGCATTTCCATTGCCTGGACACCTCTGGTGGTGCCCTACAGTATAGCCCCTCAAAGGCCTGTGGGATATTCCTGGCCTGTTGCATCCTGCACAACATGGCCAAAGACTGTGGGATAGCCGTACAGGTCGAAGAGGGGGACAGTGATGGGGACGATGGTGATGCTGGTGACGATGGGGATGGGCAGCCCCCCCCTTGGCCGACGGGACCCCCACCTGATCCGGCTGGCACAGCTGCACTGGGACACCATCACAGAGGAGCATTTCAGCCAACACAGGTAAGTCATGGTGCCATGTGCAACCACAAGTGGCTAGGGCACAACCCACATACACGCATGGAAACACACCAGGGGTGCATGCTGGCAAGGGATGTGGCAGGGCACAGAAGCACACACATACAACCAGGGAGGGGTGAACAGTAACACGCCACATGGACAGACACACATACATGCACACACAATAGGCGCAAAGTGCAGAGGGGTCAGGTGCAAAACAGAGCTGGAACACAAACACTAGCAACACACATGTCCACAGGCCACCACGTCCACTGACTGTCTATGTGTGTGTGTCAGATGCTGGGCACCATCGCACTTTGGTGTACAGCACAATGCAGGCATCATCATGCACACATACCTGTGGACAGCAGTTGGGAGGGTGTGCAGGTGGACCATGTGTCTGCGTGCAGGGTCAGGAACCCACCCGTGCACTGCCCACCAAAACACACAATGCACACAGGGCAGCACCAGACAGTGCCTGTGCTGGAAGACAGGTCAGTCTTGCGGCACAGTGCCATGTCCGCCTCGGATGCATGGGTGGCTCCACCAAGACCCAGCAGCACTGGCAGGCTGACCACGGGCCTCATGGGGTGGCACCGATGGTCCACCAGGGGTTCCACTGCTGAACGCGACCATGCCCATACAGGGGTCTGCAGCACACTGAACATACCTCCACCAGGAGTGCTCGGGATGCCCACAGCTAAACCCGGCATCGACAGGGTGGGTGTCGCACGACGCCGGGAATGGGGAGTGGATAGTGAACTGCGCGGTGTGAGCGATGCATGGGCACCTGACTGTGTGCCCATTGTGGCCATGACGGCGATGGACTTCTGTGTTTGCCTGTCAATGGCAGTGGTCACATCCTCCCACAAATGGTCAATCCGTGACAGGATCCTATCGGTGTTCCTGCTATGTCACTCCTTGACCCGCTCCAGAGCCACACACAGTGCCTCCACGGATGTTGCAAGCCGCATCTGCTGCTATAGTGATGCCTGCAGTAGGCGGGTGTGCTCATCAAAGAGGTCGTCTGCCACCTCGGCATCCTGTCCATCAGGGTATGGAAGGACCTGATGTTCAGCACCCCTTGAGGGTGGGCGCTGCTCACCAGGACCAGGTATGGGCAAGTCCACAGGCAGTGCACAGATGCCACCGCTGAACCCTGAACCCCCAGTCCCGGTGGGCGACTGCTGCTGCTGCCCCTCTGCCTGCTGTGCCCAAGGGATCAGTTGTTCCACTGCTATGGCCACAACAGTCCCACTGTCCTGACAAGCCACTGGTGCTGCCCCACTTGTGCCGACAGGCACAGCCTGGGACTGTGCTGACATGCTGGCACACATGTCGGAACCAGCCAGGTCCATGGGCGTGAGCTGGCCTGCTGTGTGTCCATTCCGGGCACGCACATGTCACTGCCCATGACGGTCGTGTGTTCATCATTGGTGCAGGCCTCTGCCACAGCCACAGCCACAGCATGCTGGCATCCTTGGATGCCAGAATGCTGAGACACAGGAAGGGCCTCCCCCACACCTGTCTCAATGACATCAGTGTGGACAGCCGGGCGGACTCACTGTTGCAGTGCTCGACGGATACCTGTGGAGGTGGATGGTCCCTCCTCCAACTCCAGATGACTGTCCGCAGTGGACAGGACCTCCACCGTTGACCTCTGCAGATGCACAGGATCTGTAACAGAAAGTAAGGTCACATTAGTGCATGTGATCTACCCTGCCCCCCCAACAGACCATGACTTACCATGCAGTGATGGGCTACCACCTGTCTGGAAGCCACCTTCTGGAACGCCTTCTATGGCACTGCACTGCATGCTTGCAGCAAGCCTGTCCTCTGCCGGTGTCAGCTGCAGCACCTCCGGCTGGCCCCCGCCTGTTGCAGCACGTGCCGCCCTGATGGCAGCCACCTTCTCCTTCACCCTCCTCCTGTCAGTACCCATCTTCTTCTTACACTCCTGCATGGAGCGCTGGTGGCTGCCGTGCAGGTTGATGGCACATGCCACCCCCTCCCATGCAGCAGCATGGGCCTGAGGGGTACCCCGCCTCCCACTGAGCAGTGGCTCCTGATCGAGGTAGGCCTCGAAGAGTGCCTCCGTCTCAGCCTTGGTGAAATTGGGCCTCTTCTTCCGCCCACCATTGTAGTTCTCCTCACCCGGACCTCGCTCGGTCATTATTCAGCCTGTAAGGATTACAGTGGTTACCTGTGACTGTGCAGTACAAAGCAAGTCCCTGATACCACAGTCCAGAACCCCACACAGCTTGCAACTCACCAATAAACTGCAGTAACCGAATATGGGCACTGCAGAACAGTGTCGCAGTTTTATAGCGCAATCCATGCAAATTAGGTGAGGAGCAACTTTAATGAGATGCAAATCACGCTGCTGCGCAATTGCATGGCTGATCGGATGATTAGCATATGACGGCTGAATATCGCGCTTTTGCACTTTGCGCAATTGTGTTGAACATGCTAAGCCAATGGCGCAGTTCTGTGGCATGCGTAGTACACCTCACTGGGCATGCCCAGGTAGCTTACGCAGGTGTCTGCTACACTTATAACGTGCTGCGCATGGTAGGCAATGCAGGGCACGGCCACCATTGTGCCAGTGGTGCTATGGCAAGGGTCACTACATGGCGCTGTGGCACAACTGCGCGATAGTTCACTGTGGCACTGGCACACAGGCAACCAATCACGCTAGACACATAGACATCCGATGGCGCTGTGCGTGGCCTTGCGCCAGAGACCCATGACCCTGTGCCCGACCTTAGCCCCCTTGGCGCCATACGTCTGACATGGCTGCACCTCTGTCGCGCTGTTCAGTAACAGCACGATAGGGAACGGTGGCGCTGTACCGTGCAGCAGTTCCACATGTGGTGCCGCGCTGCAGAGTGCCATATTGCCTACTATAGCGGTTGAGATGGCATGCAGGAGAGCCCCACAATGGAGTGCCCTTGAGCTGGCCAACCTTGTGGCCATTGTGGAGCCACACTATGGCCCACTCTTTGGAGAAGAGGCACTGGACAGGGCCAGGACCCAGGTCTGGCAGGAGGTGGCTACTGACCTGGAGGCGGCCACTGGACACAGGAAGACAGTGGAGCAGTACAGGCACCATTATGGGGACCTTAGGAGGAGGGAGCCAGAGCTACTTGCCTGTCTGTGGTCGCGTGTCAGGGGGGCATGGTGCCTCATCCAGGTGGTTGATACATCTACACACTTGTATCATCCATATGGGTAGCACTGTCTTATGTGTCCAGCACATAGGGGAGGGATAGTCTAGGGTTGGCTGTGGCGGTGTTTACAGGGTATGGGGTCGGTGGGACTGGCTGGGTGAGTGGGCACACACATTGGGGCAGGGGGACTTTGCTTTGGGTTTGTACTGATGTTTTTCTCTCCTTTTTTCTCCCACAGGGGTGGACGACCGGCAGCGGATAGTGGAGTGGCAGCACAGGGAGGAGGACACAGCACACAGGTGTGTCGGGGACCAACACCACTGACAACAACAGCCCGATAAGGGTGAGTGCCATGACACCATGATTACTATTGCATGCTGTGTAACAGGGTGGGAAGCAGGGCATGGCCACCATCCATGGACAACACTGCCATGCACGCGCGACTTGTGACAGTCAGCACTGTCCAGTGGCACTGCATGTCTGGGAGTGCGTCAATGGTGGTCCATGCGTGCACTGGGCACATGGCTGTGGCACTGCCTGCACACTGCATAGCCACGTTACTGTACGGCCTTGGTTGTGCTGTGCTCGACATGGGCGGTGGGTGTGTGCAGTGGTACACATGGCTGTTGCTGCCTGGTTGGGCAAGTCTTGTGGACACGGTCACTGTGGGTGGGCGCACACCATCACAGGAGCATGGCACATGGCTGTATGCCATGCATAATGGGTGGGCTGCAGGGGGGATGGACAGTCACACCTATTGACTCTGATCCCTCATCCTAGGTGAACGGATACTCCTGCGGATCCAGCAGGCTGTGCAGGAGCTGCTGCAGGTGGCATGGGAGTCCCTGACCATACTGAGGGACATACACCAGCATGGGGTCAGGAGGAGGAGGAGGAGACGGGCCAGGCGACAGCCCCAAGCAGAGGAGAACCAGGCTGGCCACTAATGCCTGCATGAACCTGCCTACAACTTCCCCCCTTTGACCAACCCTCACACCCCGCCTTCCCTCTCCCATATGTTCACCCCTGCCCTTTACCCACCCCCACCTTGTTTCTGTCCCTCCCCCCCATTTGTACATAGTTTTCTGTATATAGTTGTGTTTTATATTTTACAATAGATATATTTTGATATGAATACTGTGGTGGTCTCTGATTTGCAGCTGGCTATAGGTGCTCAGCTGCAGTGGTGTGCATGGCATCTGGGGTGGTTCAGTCATGGGTATGTGTGTGTATGCATGGGGAAGTGTCTATGGTGTGGGAGTGGCTATCAGTCGATGTCTGTGGTGTGTGTGTTGTTCCCTGTGCATTGCATTACTGTGTGCAGTGGTCCATGGTGCATGCTCTGTGTCCATTGTGCCCCTGTCAACCCATCCTTGGCCTGTGCAGCTGACACCCTTGCATGTCTGTGGCCTGCAAGGTCTGCTGCCTTGTCAGTGATGGCTGTCCCTGCAGGCCATCCACTGTGACCATCACAATGCTGGGCTGTCTCTTGTCACTGGTGTGGTGCATGTTTGCCTCGGGTGACACTGTGGCCTCTGCAGTTGATGTCCCACCTCCATGCTGTGGCTTGTGTGTGTTGCAGGGGCTGTGCACCACTGTCTGTGACTTGTGCTCCAGGCATATGATGGTGGCATACGGGACCACAGTGCATGCACAGGGTGGGTGTCACCCCTGTGCCATGGAGGACTGCAGGCTGTGTGTGTGCTCAGTTTTCATGGGCCCACACTAGGGGCTTGGTTGCCACACTACTGCGTCCCTGTGTTATTGTCCCCGTGGGTATAGGTGTGTGTTTGCCCCTGCACTGTGTTGCATCCGGTGTGATGCATGCTTCCATGCACCACTGTGGGTGTCTGTGCTGGCTGCTGTGGCTAGTGGTAGGTCAGGATGTGTCACTTGTCTACTGTGCAGGGTGCTGTCTCAATGGTGGTGGTGTCAGGGGCATGCCCTTTCCCGTGTGGGGTACCTCTTGTGCCGACACATGGTCTGTCTCTCAGCTGTGTCTCAGGGGGATTGTGCATGTTGGCACTGTGTCTGCCATTGTTGCATTGCTATGTGCTGCCACCCACTGCTGGGTGCTCATGGTGGGGCTGGCTTGTATGGTTCTGTGGTACACGAGGTTGCAGTGTGACAGTGGGGGTGGTGGTATGCATGGGGTTTCCTGCAGTGGTGGTCACTGATCATGGAGGGCATCTGGGGGTCACAGCGCAGGGTGTGCTGTGCACTGGGGGGGCTGGTGTGGCACGGGGTGGTCCACCCTCCTTGTGTGGCAGTCTCAGCTTGCAAGTGGGTGTGCTGGGGCACCATGGCCCAGCTGTGCTTTGTTTGCTTGTCCCCATGGGCTGATGGATATTCCAGCCCTCCCCCAGTTGTGCTGTGTTTAGGGTGTGGGGGTGCATTGTCAGTTCTGCTGTGTGTTCCTTTGCCCATCTGTGGCATGGGTGGTGGGTCCCTACCTACCTCCGCAGTTACATTGCTCTGCTGCTGGGGGACTCCCTGCTTGCGCTATGGTGCCTCTGGGCTGCTCAGCTGGGCAGCCCTTGTTGCGCCATAGTGCATCATATCTGCTCAGCTTCCCCTTCCTACTTGCGCTATGGTGCAGGTTGTGCGATATTCAGATGTTAGCTGTTAGCGCAATTTGGCCTGCTCCTTTTTTGAATATCGCGTTTATTGAGCATGGGCACAATGGACTTGTGCTTGCTCCTGCTATTGAGCACTTTTTGGACGCAGTTTGAATATCCAGCCCACAGTATATAAAAAATAGTTAAATCAAAGTCATAAAAGAAAGCATCTAAAAATTCTACTAAGAAAAAAGGAAATGGAAAAAATAAAACTAATAGCTCTAAAGGGATTGATCCAGGCCAACGTTCAATTATTGATGACTTTAAATTGAATAAAAAGAAGAATATAGAGGTGGCTCAAGAAGCTAGCATTTTAACTTCCACCTCTATAAATGTTACAAAATCACAAAAAGTAAAACAATTATTTTCAAACACCTGATGCTTTGAACTCTATAAAATCCCCAAACAATTCAAATCAAAACCCTAATAATAATGACTCCCTAGAAAGACCTCTTTTCATACAGTTTGAAAAAAAAAAACGAGAAAGGAATAGTATAAAACTAAGCTTGGAGAGCTCTAAAAAGTAAAAGATTTCCACTGAAAGTGAAAAAGAGTCTTTGCTGGATAGCTATCAGAACCTCCCAATTCCAACACTGGATAACAGTAAGTTCCAAGAGAAAGGGGCTTTACCAGGAGACATTCTCAGCAAATTAAATCTTAGATCCCAGAAATGATGCAGGAGCTACATCAGACAATTATAGCATTAAAAGAAACTGCTGATAAAACAGAAAATTATGAAAATAAAATGGATAGACAGATCACTCAGTCCCCCTTCTTAGATGAAAATTTGGTAGAGGTTTAAAAAAAAACAAATGTGGCAGTTGTAGCCATATTAGAACAGCTAATAATATTAAAAAAATGAAATTGTATCCCACGCCGGGAGGCCATTTTAGAATTTCAGAGAAGAAACAAAATACTGTATTACAAAAAGAGTCCCCGTTCTCCCATAATTCATTAAATAAATCAAGGTATTGATGAAAATGAATTCCAGAAGGTGAATTTTACAACTACAGAAATACCAGAAGAAACAATTACAAAAGAGGGGGAAAAAAGGAGAAACAGCAATGCTCTGCAAAATAATTCAGTGGTGGAACCCTTAGAGAAAAAAACAAGGGGAGGATGACCTAAGGACTATTCAAAATGACCAGATAGGAAAAAATGAGGATGTTACTGGTCTAGGGATGGAGGTACTGCACCCCAACCCCCACCCCCACAGATGAACAGTCCATTATTGTACACTTGAAGCTGGATAGTTTAGTAGAAGTGGAAGCAATCCTTACACTAAGAGGGTGCAAAGAACTGAGTATGAGAATTCAGATGTTCTTAAAATCCATTCTCATATGATATATGTGAATTCATTTTAGGGGTGGAAATTGCATTTGATGATATTCCTGAGGTGATAAGATGTGATGACCTTACAACAAAGAACAGTCTTTTGATAATGGTTAAATATGCAAAAGTGGCTCATTATGCTGGCCCGTTGGAACAGCGACCCAGGTTTGGGAATGAATCTAGGAAGCTGGAGTGCCGGCCAGGGGAAGAGGCTTGAGCATCCCAGGGACAGCTCATCTTCTCAAGGGAGGGAGTGGGGACAGCATCTCAGCACTTGACTGACCCCAGGTGGAGGCCTGGAGCACAGCATGCACTGAGGCGGACATAGTGGGAAGGCATCACGGATGTCCGCTATGTGCCCTGATGTCAGGGCACTCATGACACCTATAAAGGAAAAAGAGAAAAAGCCTTCCAGCTCCAAGGAGACAGAGCTCTGGAGCTAGCTCTGATGTGCTTCCACCTGCCTAGCTGTCACCTGAATGGATGAGATAAGAAAGTGTTCGGGGTGTACGGGCCCCACCTCATCCCCACTGGGGGGGAGGAACATGGCTGCATGGGGGATCAGGATGTACGAGGTAAGGTGGAGAGCAGGGGTAGACTCCATGGGGTTCCAGAGGAACCAGAGTTGGAGGGCTGTGGGGGGAGATAAATAGAGATTAAAAAAAATAAAAAAAAAGTGGCTCATTATATCTGGTGCAAATGTGACAAAATTTAAAAAAAATATATAAAATGTAAGAATGGATTATCCTGTACAACTGAAAGCAAAATCAGAAATGGAAAACCTGTAAGTTATGACAAAGTCAAAACTGATTACAGAATTGGCAAAATACTTAAACTTAGGAAGGCTTTACTATTAAATTGGGAAAAAAACATTTACTACTCCAATTACTGTATAGTGATCTCAATTTTTGGTATTGCTCATATAGACTATGAAAACAGAACAAAGTTAAAACATATGGGCCCAGATATTCAAAAGGGTTGCGCATGGCGCAACAGTGTTGAACCATGCACAACCCACTGATGCACCCCAGTGCAATATTTAAAGGGAAAGTGCGCCAGACACTCCTGGCGCGCAGGGCGATCAATAATGTATGCAGGCACAGGTGGGGGCGTGCCCATGCAGAACTGCACAGCCCGACATTCAACCGGCTGTGTGAGAGCTATGCAGGCACAACCCTACCTGCGCCTGCACAAAGTTATGCTTAAAAAAAACAGGAACAAGTCGAGGGCCACCCACAGGTGAGCTGCCACATTGCAGGGTGCAACACAGCAGCTGCCACCTGTGGGTGGCCCTGGACCTGTTCCCGCTGCACCTGGCGGCGCCCCCCCAAGCCCCGATCAGGGGTTAAAGTGTCACCCCTGAGCAGCCCAATCAGGGGCATAACTGAATAGTTGCCCCTCCAGTAGCCTGATCATGGGCATAACGGAATATTCCCCCAGTAGCCCGATCACAGGCATCAGACCTCCCCAAAGTCCAATATCCCTGGTGGTCCAGTGGCTTGTAGTACTGATGCAGGCGACATCCTGCCCCATGTCGGAAATACCTGGTGATCTGTTGGCCCCCACCCCACCCAACCACAGAGCCCTCACCACCCGATCCTCAGCCAGCAGGCGGTAGCACCCAACCCACCTGCCGCCCCGCTGCCCGCCAACTGACAGCTCAGTGGGCTGCATGCCCATTGTTCAGAGCATGAGCCAATGGGTGTGCAGCCCATACCGTAAGGCAGTTCAGATATGTGAATGAATGAATTTACATTATGCCTGTGATCGGCTAGTTGGGGGTGGGAAAGCTTACGTTATGCCCGCGATTGGGCTACTGGGGAGATTTACATTATGCCCATGATCGGGCTGCTGGGGGGATGGAATACTGTTCTACCTGGGGGTCGGGGATACTATTATGCCCGTGATTGAGCTGCAGGGTGTCAGTCCCTGACAGCTGCTGCCTGGCAGGGCGTTAGGGTGGGGCCGTCAGATAGGTGCACTTGTTTTCGTTAATGGATGCAAATGGGCCGCAATTAGATGCAAATGGCTCCCTATGCCTTGCATATATTATACCCAATTTGCATGTCACCCTTTGAATATCGCAGGTGCTGCACATGGCGCAATGGAGCTTGCACCACCGCATCTCTATGCTCCACTCTGACCACTTGAACTGCGCCATGCACAGTGGGTGTGCAATAGCTCAACTCCATTGAATATCACCCTGGCCACACCCCTGTTCAACTTTTTTGAGTGGCGCAGGGACTTGCGCCACACAATGGCGCAGTTTGAATATCTGGGCTATGATTTGCAATCTTATTGGAAATTTCATGGGGCTGGAATTTTTTTATGGAGGACATAGCTGATGGCCAAAGAATTTTCAAAAGTTGGACAAAGGGAAATCAAATTGATGTAACACTACAGAAAATGTTAGTTGATACCTTCCATGAGCTACTCATGGTTCACCTCTCCCTTACCTACACTTTCCCAATCTATATTGTAGTCTTATACTGCTCCCCCAAAGCACTCCAAAACTCCATTGTCAAGTGTATGTCCACCATTACCTTCCTCACAGCACAGGGCGAGCTCATTCTCCTTGGTGATTACTGTGACACTCTGCCATCTGCTTATTGTTATAGTGTATCATATTTGTGTTATAAATAAAATGTGTATGGTATGTGACTGCTTGCTTAGGGATGATAGGGTGAGAGACTTGACCTTTGACCTCCAAGGTGTCAGTGTGGTTGAAGCAGCTGGCTGTTATAAAAACTGACTAAGGAGAAACTCATCTAAGGTTTCCTGTTCTCTTTAACAGAGGGCTCTGGCCATCTGCCAGGAGATGGGACCTCATAAAATTTTATGATTCCTGCAGGAAGAGACCATTTGATCACAGAACCTGGATATCAGTAGTAAACCTGAGATCACTCTAGCAAAACACAACATCAACAAGGAGACATCAAAGGCAATGTTTTGATGAAAGACTCATATTTATAAAATTGCTGAGTGTTGATTTCCACAGTAGAAATTAAATCTATGGGAGGATCTAACTGTGATCTTACCAAGAAGGGGTGGGGAGAGGATTTTGAAATGAACAGGCATCAGAGGGGAAACAGAGCTTTTGATTTTGGACTCAAGACAGAATTAGTCTCTGGACTTAAGAAGGCACTTTATGGTAACATCTAGCTAGGCAAGAACTTTTAAGTATTTGTGGTATGCGTATTTGTGTTCTGTAACTTCCCATTTTTTATGTGACTATAAGTTATTGATATAATTGTTCTGTGTTTGATTTTACCTGTTTTACAATTTTTAGTAAACAATATTTTCTTTAAAATACTGCCTGTGCTTTTTTTCAGTTCTTTTACATGTGAATGCTGACCCAGTGTTTAAGTCTGACAGATGTTAAGGGTTTGAATGAGTTACTAATCTTGTTAAAGGTAAGAATATACCTAGGTCTCATATTGAATCATAAGGGTACATTTTGGAAACCTAGTTGGGTGCCACTGGATAAAAGATTGTACTGCATTCCTGAAGAGGGTACATATCGGAGCTTGTTAACTGGGTGTGCTAGCACAAGGTTCACATCTGACCCCTAGGACTCAAGGCTAGTAGGTGATTCGGATCCAAAACAGACAGGAGGGTTACCCTGTCTGTACCCTGTTCACACTATTGCACTTCAAGAATGGCACTCTGGGAGCAGAGGACCTGACCTGCAGAGCGCATTTGTGACAATTACAACCTGGATTGGCTCTTTCCTTCCTCCAGATCCTCCAACCTCAAAATCGAATCCTTAAACCTCTCTCAGCTGATCATAGAGCCAACTCACCTAAACCCCAGATCAACCACCCTTTCTCTCCTAGAGTAGGTGCTCACTTCCCACCCCCACCGTATCTCTGCAGCTGGCATACTCCCTGACACCCTTAGTGATCATTGCAAAACGTTCTACGTTAGGAAAGACTCAATCCCAAATACAGCCCCCAAATATATATGGTATTGTCCTTTTTGCACTCTGGATTCAATTTCCTGTCTCCATGACCTAACTGTAATGGACTGGTCTCCTATATACACAGACATGGCACTCAAGTCCTTCTCTTGATACCTTTACCAGTGTCTGGGATTTCTGTGGCCCATAAAAAAGGCAAGAGTAAATTGTCTTCACAATCTCTGGAAAACCCCTGACTTCTTCTCCCTCTGCAGAGTCCAGGATAAAACTCTGGGCTAAATTAAAGGCTATCCCCTACCCTCTATACACCAACTTTACAAGTCTCACAGAAAAGCCTGCACCAAGGCTATCAGGAAAGTAAAATCACATTTTATAAAGTCACAGTTACAGGCAAGCTCCAGGTCACCTTCCACCTTCTGGAAAGTTCTCCATTCTATCCTTAACCCCTCTACCTCACAGGCTCCCCTAGCTCTTAATGTCAACTGATCAATAGTGTCTGATCCTGCACAAATTGCCAATACCTTTAACACTTCCTTTATTACCTGTGCCCTCCCTGATCACCCCGTCCCACCCCTGAAATTCCTCCCCCCACCCACTCTGGTACGGGCTTTACTATCCCCACTATTACATCCCAAGAGGCTTACAAAGCACTCATGTCACTCAATCCTACTAAATCCAGTCCTGATGGCCTCCACCCCAAGATTCTCCATTTGTCCACACCTGCAATAGCCAGTCCTCTTGCCCATATCCTTAACCTCTCTCACTCTACCAGCACTGTACCCCAAGCTTGTAAACTGGCCAAGGTTATCCCCCTCCACAAAGGTGGGTGGCGATCCCACTTCTCTAGGCAGCTACAGACACATCTCTCTCTCTCTCTCTCTCTCACCTGCTCTTGCCAAACTCCAGGAGTCACTCATCTATTCCAGGCTCATGGAGCATCTCTCTGAAACTGACTGTCTATCATCTTTCCAATCAGGTTTCATGAAGCAGCACTCCACAGTCTCCTTCTTGCTTCATGTCACCATTTCCCTCCAGTTGGCAATGGACAAAGGCCTAGTTACTGCTGCCATCTTCATAGATCAGGTGAAGGCCTTTACTTTGTCTCTCACTATCTTTTAATACAAAACTTCACTTCTCTGGCCTTGCCCCTCCCGCTCCCAAAATGATTCTGATCCTACCTTCATTCTGTACAAGTTGGAAATGTCCTCTCCCCATCCAAGCTGGCATCTCTCAAGGATCCATACTTTGCCCAATTCTTTTCTCCTTATTCATTAATAATCTTCCCTTCATCTCTCTCTCCCCCCACCAATATCCACATCTACGTGAATGACACTGTGCTATTCTTTTCTGGCCCCACTGCTGCCGATGTAACCTCCCCTCCTCAGCATGATTTTGACAAGGTGCAAACATGGTTCCAGCAAAACCAGTTAACACTAAACTCCAAAAAGACTGTATCTGTACTCTTTGGGACAAGGCAAAGATGATCCAAATCCCAAATCATTCTCTCTTTTGCCTCCCTGGATGCCACACCCTTGGACACAGTCAACTCTTTTAAATATCTCAGAGTTGGGTTATATAGTAACCTTGACTTCTGCACCAACATTGACTTCATCTGTGCCAAAGTCCATCCTAATCTTGGAGCACTCTACCACCACAAGGACTGCCTCCACTTGGCTGTCCACTGAGACTTAGTCATCAAAACTATTCTCTCTGTTTTCAGTTATGCAGATATAGTCTACTGCTCAGCACCTGCCTCCTCCCTTGCCAAACTCGATACCCTGCTAAACTCATTTTGCTGATTTGCCACCTCATCCCCCCTCCTCTCTCACCACTGCCTTCTCTATTTATCCCTCTCCCTAATGCCTGTTCCTCCTAGGTGTCATCTCCACAGCCTTACTTTCATCACCAAATACAGGTTAGGAACACTCCCTTCCTACCTAAACTCCTGCTTACTTACTTCCATTCCCACCACATATTTACTTCAATCAAGGGACCCTCAAACTTTCTGTCTCCCCCCATCCTCACACAAGCATACAGTAGGTCAGGCAGATTTCTACTGCTGCCTTCATTCTTTCACCTCTGGAATCAGCTGACCTGCCTGTAGGACACTCACCACTCCCTAACTCTCCCAGCCCTAAAATCCTTGTTCCAAGCTGTTCCTGACACTGTTTGCTCCTACTTCTCCACATCCTCTTCACCCCCAGCATTTCTGCACTCCATCCCACAACCTACTTTCTTTTTTGCACTGAATGTAGGCTTTATACCCCTTACTCAGTATAGCTCAAATGTTTGTAGTAACTGAAGCCGTTTTGTCCATCTACATATAGCACTTGTGTATTTTTACTACCTTCTTGCACAAGTGTCATATATTACTCCAATATATTGTGCATAGTTTATTTTATTTGCAATTGTGTACCTAATTTTGTTATTACCATGTATCATGTCTCAGTATTTCTCTGTATACTCTGTTTTTACTCTGTTTGTTGCATAGACACTGGGTCACACCTGGAAACAAGCCTTGGCTCAGTGTGCCTTTCACAGTTACCAATGGTTAAATACATAAATAAATAAAAAATACTAAGGTCAGAACATACACTTGATAATGTTGGAATCCTTGTTGTTAACGTTAATCAATTAAACAGGCAACAAATAAAGAGTTATACTGTATACAAAAAAATTATAGTAATAAAAGGGGTCAACTTGAATCAGAATACAATGTTCAGATCAACAATAATGTTCAGATATTGACTGACATGGACAACTGACTATCAGATGTAATAAATGAACATTAGACCTTGTGTAAGAAAGATGAGGTTTCAGATCCAAATTAATGAAGGGCAGTGGATTACAGTACCTTTACCTTTCTTAATAAGAATAAACAAAATGTTGGTATTCTATCCTGAATTGTTGCTGGACATGCCTCAAAGCTAATTAATTTAGAATACTCAAATTATTCAGTGACAGCAGATATAATCAATCTGCAAGAAACCTGGCATAGTAAAGAACAAATGAATTCAATAAATCTAAATGGCTATCAACTCTTTCAAATTCCTTCAAAAGAAAAACAGAAAAAAATAGACAGTAGAAGTGGAGGTCTAATTACTTATGCTAAAGTAACTGAATATTTGGAAGTTATGACAGTAATCAACAATAATCAGTAGAATGACATAGTAGTTAACATTTTAAAAGGATATATTAATCCTGATAAATATTTACAATTACAACCCCCCAAAAAATGTATCAATATATAATAAGGACATTTTTAGTAATATAAGTCATGACATTGTGTCTATTCAAAAACTGTATAACAAACAGCTGTTATTGGTGGGAGATTTGAAGATCAGAATGGGCAATGATGGTCTGCAGGTTGAAACAGAAATCCAACTTAGGCTTGATGTGTTAGGTATAAGGACTAGGAAAGCACTTAATGGAAAGAATTCTCTGATAATACTGAACAAATGAAAATATTGTGTAAAGCCTTGGATTTGGTAACATACAATGGAAGGTTTCCATCAGACCAAGAGGGATGATTTAGCTGTATAAATTGCTGGGCTACTTCACTTGTGGACTATATTATTGGATCCCCATATGACTACCATAAATATGAAGATTAAAAAATTATTACACAGCCAGAAAATGACCATTTCCTTCTCTTACTGTATAGGAAGTTAGCAAGAACTATGACAAACAGCATACAGTATATGAATCAGTAGATAGAGTAAATAATAAAAAAATCTACTGGGACAGAATCCCTGGGGAGAAGAAAATCTTAAATAATAAATTAATATAGGCAACAAGTAACTCAACTGTAGAGAAAACAAATGGAACCAGAAGGTTTATAGTCACATATGCTTTATTGCTAAAATAAACCGCTGAAAGAATATTTTAAGAAAGGGAAAGGAAAAAGTAAGGAGCAGTATGAGAGTTGGTTCAGTGGGATGTATAAAGAAGAAAAAAAGAAACTTGCAAAATATGTGAGGTATACTTAAAAAATTCAACCAAAGCAAATATTCACAAACTAAATAGGCTTAGAAAACAGTATAAAGCTTATGTAAGAACACAAAAGCTGGCCCACCAGAAAGAACGGTAGGAGAATATGATTATTACAGTAGAAAATAATAATAGCAAACAATTCTGGAAATTGGTTGCTATGGGAACTAATCAATATAAAAAACAAACTGATCACTATGTTTCACCAAAAAAGGGTCAGATTATTATAGGAGTATCTTTTTTAACACACAGTATCTTTCTGGACAAGAAATTGATGAAATAGAGGAACTGTTTTCTTGGATTACTAAACAAGAAGTGGAGGATGCAATAATCAGTTTTAAGAAAAATAATCTGCAGGTCCAGACCTGTTGAATACTTTAAACTTAATCTAGAGTGGTGTTCACATTTTTAAAGGTCCTCTATAGCAAATACATTATGTATGGATTTGCACCACATGCATTGAAAGGTAGCTTCATCGTCCCAATATTCAAACAAACTCTGGCCAGAGCTGATAGGGCTGCAGGCCAGGTCACGAAAGAGGGTCTGGGGGAGTTGAGATGCAAAACCACTTGCAACCACACCAAGAAAATGTAAGCTGAGATGCAATGTCTCATTTTCAATGGAGTCCTACGTTTATCCATTTTTACAATGTATTTACTCAAGATAGGGCACTTGACAGATGAAATACAGTAGTGTGAAATAATAATACTATGTATCCCCCTAATGAATTCTATGGCTGGTGTTTGGTTTTCCATTCCTTTTCCTGAAGGTAGCAATGTCCTATCTTATTTGTGGAATGCAGAGGAAGGACATGGAGCTGGCAATGGAACAGAATGGCAGAAGGGGAAGAAAGAGACCAGGAGCAAAAAGAAAGTCAGAATGTTCAATAAACCCACAGCCATCTAAATAAAAATTTGTCAAACTGAGGTTTAAATGATTAAATGAAAATTGGCTATAATAAGTAGTCCCTTCCTGTTGAATAGTAATTTGTATTTTATAAAAGCCAGCATTGCTAATTAAATGTTAACTATAGAGTGAGTTTTTTTTGGGGGTTGTGTACTATATACTGGAATAACAAGAAGACTAGTGCAAGCTGCTCTACCATGGGACACAAATTGATGACTTCACAGTGTATCCTTTGAGTGCTGAAGGAAGATCAAAGTTTAAGCCTTTACCCAAAATGGACTGCCGTTTGAAAATCACATGTCCATAATCAGAGAAAGTTTGCTTCATAACCAGAGAAATATTTACATTTCCAATACAGTATAATAAAAACACTGTTCAATATGTAGTATTAAATAAAAACTATTGGCCTTATGCACTAACGGGTGGGATATACTCACCTGAGGGGCAAACCCCACCCGCATATCTACACAGCCCTGGACAAGCACAGGGTGCACAGTAAGCATGACTGCTAGCACCTGCAGGGTGCCTGTCCATGGCCATGCCCCCTCGGCAAGCAGGGTCATGCAGGTGGTCGGGTGGAGTTGCAGACCTGGGCTGGCATCCAATCAGATGCCCTTACCAGTTCCCAAAGTGAATCTCTTGTGCACATGTGGTGGGCACACAGCATAGGGGCTGGCCGCATAAAGTGGTACCAAATGTTCATCCTATGAGCCTAGTTGGCTGTGACAGCACGGATGTCCTTTTCCCAGTGCCACCATGCCCAGCAGTGGGAAAACATGGGAGCATGTAACGGGTTACACCAGGTCTCAGATGGTTTACCCAGCATCCTCCTATGCCCTGCACTACGTGACTTCATGAATGCGCATAGTGCAGGCACACCCCCAGCATAGAGTTGCCCACGGGGCTAGGACAGCATGCACACAAGTGTCCTGCGCACCCATAGTGAATGCCACCAAGGGGCTGCGGAACCCCCACTGTGTGGCATTCAGACATACAGTTGCCTATGCGTCTTGGATATACGGCAAATCAGCAACTGTTTTGGTCTTGCATAGAGCCCTATGTGAGGGAATTACAAATAGGATGCCCTGAACCAGAGAAAAAATCATTAACTAGCCAGACAGTATATAACTAAGCTTTACAAGTACACTATACATGAGCAATGTTCAAGAATATAATATGTAAACAATGGTACTCTGCAATGTCAGGTGAAAAATGTTTATGTTCTCTAAAGGCATTTCCTACAGCCAGAGAGGTGCTTACTTTTAGTACATGGTTTCAAAAACAAAACACTGTCACAGCTTAAAGTCTTTGGCTCTCCAAAATCGGAATTATCTAAACTTTGTACTTGAATTAGCACTGTTCAGAAATGTAATACAGAAGAAAGGGAACTGAAATGTTAGATAAACTTTGTTATGGTCCCCAAAAGTGTTTCCTACAGCCTGGTCTTAATATATTCAATTTTTATGTTAGCTTCTTTTATCTGAAATATAAGCAGACTGAACAAAAAGTATGCTTGCAGTTTATGGTTTCAAAAAGATGCCATCACCTGTTATGGTCCCCGGTTGTCCGGAACTAATATATATGCAGCTGGTCTGAAAGTCCATGGGAGAGCAGTGCAAAAAATTAATTTAATAATAATAAATGTTGTACTACTGTACTAAGTGAAAGTATATTTTTTAGTTTAGTCTGCTTGTCACATTTCAGATAAAGGATGCTAACATGCAAATTGAATGTACTACTGCACACCCAGGGGCTAAAGGCACTTGGTTTGCAGCCTCATGCCTCACTATGCCCTCAGCATACAGTAGCATCTGTTCAATGCATACCACATTGTGTCTTATTGCAATTATAAAAAGGCTACTTTTAAAAAAATGTTTTACAATTAGAAAATCATGTTCCTATATAGAAAAAACAAATTTGATAATGAAAATGAATGATAAAATAGTTTTTTCGCCTGATAGAAAATGACATCATTGTGCAAGTGTTGTAAATAGTTTGCCCTTTACTTGCATCAGTAATACTGGTTTCATTTTGCTGCTATGGTGGGTCCAGAGAGAGAGAGAGAGAGAGAGACTATAATGGAAGCACAGTGTAATCACGACACCCCCATAGTGACACAGCCACAGAGCAGCCTGCAGTCATGACCGCAACAACAGTGCAGCTCCACAACACCCAACACGCCCCCACAGCATCAGCAGGTGCACCGGCGGCTACAAAGGGGAACACAGCACCTGCTTCAACTGGTCACAGAAAGCCACTGAGGGAATGGCAGTGGAGTACGTCGACAGCACAAAGGGCCACAGGCTGTTGGTGGCAGAGGGACATGCCTACCAGCAAAACAGGACCCATGGCAAGCGCACATAATGGAAGTGCTGTGAGCATGCTGCCATCGGATGCAGGGGTCAGACGATAACCATGGCTGGGGGCCCACCAACACTAATGGGCACACACATCCATATGCTGGACACCACAGCTGTAGGTGTCTGCAGGGTCCATGCAGCAGTACAACACAGAGCAAGGGACACAGTTGAGAGCAGCCAGAAAATCATCGTGGCATATTGCTTGGGGGTCAGCAAGGCTGTGGGAGGGATCCTACCATCAGTACCCCTCCTGAAGAGATCAGCACAGCATGTCAGGAGAAGCATGAGGAGGGCACCTATGGATCCACAAACACTGGCTGACCTAACCATCCCTGAGGAGTACCGCAGGACCCACAGAGGTGAGCCATTCCTGCTCCATAGCTCTGGGCAGGGGGAGGAGGCTGGCAGCGAGTACAGATACTAGCTCTTCAGCACCACAAGGAACCTAGAGTTCCTGGCCTGCAGTCCAGCCTGGCTAGGGGATAGGATGTTCAAGTGTTGCCCCAAGCTGTTCACCCAGCTATACACACTACATGGGGTGGATGGGGCCACTGTGTTGCCCACTGTGTACGTCCTCATGTCCAAGAGGACTGTGGCTGCATACACAGAGATGTTCCAAAAGGTGTCTGAGCTGTGCCCCATAGACGGACCCCACCACATGCTCCTGGTCTTTGAGCTTGCAGCACACAGAGCCATCTGGACAGTACTGCCCCAAATAGAGGTGCATGGGTGCTTTTTCCACCTGTGCCAGTGCATGTGGTGCTGAATACTGCAGTCAGGGGGCTTGCACACAAGTACAGCACGGACGATGTGTGAGACATGCACCTCTGGATGCTGTGCGCCCTCACCTTTGTACCCCTGGGTGATGTCTGCACCTCCTATGAGGATCTTTGCAGCTGGAAATACTTTAGAGAGCATGAGGAGGAGCTGGCCCCCATCCTGGACTATTTTGAGGACACCTGGCTGGGCAGACCTGTTCACAGTGGGCACTGCAGCAAGCCGCTGTTCCCCATCCCTGTGTATAACTGCCATGCCACTGTCCTAGAGGGGATGCCATGGACCAACAATGCCACTGAGGGCTGGCACAGGGCATTTAATGCCCTGTTGGGTGTGGCACACCCCTCCATGTGGTGGTTCCTGGATGTCCTGCATGGGGAACAGTGGCTAATGGAGGTTAAGCTGCAGCAGGCAGTATTGGGCACGGCCATGGGGCACACCTGTCGGCAGGGGCGGGAGAGTGCCCAGAGGATCATGGACCTGGTCAAACAATAAGGCACCCGTAGCCACAGGGGCTACCTGATGGGGCTGGCATGGAACATCAGCCTGCAGGTGTGAGTCCTGGGGTGCGTGGGGGGGGTTCTGCAGCCTTGCCTGTGCCACCCTTGCAGACCCCTTACAAGCTGTTCTGTGCCCTCAAGGGGGCAGTGTCCTTCATGTGGTCTGCACACCCCTCACTGGTCTAGTGGCCTCCATTGCCTTCTGAGGTGCCTCTCCATTGCCCGGCTACATTGGGGCCGTCCCCCTGTCTATGTTTCCCTGCTTTAATATGTCATTGGCCCAGTCACTGATTCTGTGCCTCCTGGTGTACCTCACCCACCTTCCATTGTACCATGCTACAGCTCATCGGGGTGCTCGCTGTTGTGTCCTGCACCATGGGTAGTGCCAGTACTAGTGCTGCGGCATTCTGTGGATGTTCATGTGTCAGTGTATTAGGGTTCCTGCTGTGGCGGCTGTGGCAGTGTTTCATCTGTTGGTGTCAGGGGCGTCGGGACCATTTGCAGCATTTACAAGGTGTCGCTGTGAGAGATGCCGGCCAGGATGCTGGTGCCCTCCTGTGGTGCTTCTGACTATAATTTGTGCAACTGTTTTTATAATTGAACCAGGACTGAGGGAAGCAATATTGTTTAATTTTTTTTCCAATGTCTACTGACAGTTTAAAGTCCTTACCTGATTTTCAAACATAACAATCTGGGGCTGCTGCGTATAAGAACTGTATGTGCAGAGAGCCAAACTTCGTATGCTTTCTGTGGTGCCGTCCTGTCCGAGTCTGAACCCAAGATAAAATATGGTGGGTACTCTTTAACAACAGCCATGGGAGACATATACTATACTCAGTGTAAAGTAGAAAGGGCAATCAAACAGCACACTTACACTGAGCTTCAAATTTCACAGTTCTGTTTTGTGTACAATGCATTATCCTTTTTTTGTTTGTTTTGTTCTTTTCAGCTTGATCGAGTCCCTTAACTTCCCAGATTTGAAAACAGTATATGCCACTTATAACAGACTAGTCTGTGCATTGTACATTTAAAGAGCCCCTGTTATGGATTATAAGTGCCCTGTTTAGTAAGATTACAGTTAGGTGACATGTACGCATTTGTGTTGTTTTTTTGTCTGTGGTACTAAATAGTAGTTTTCAGGTCAGTCATTATCTTCTTGTTTGAACATTTCAAGCTCAAATATTTTCCCACTGAAAATAATGGTGCAAGTGTGCCAGTGAGGTGATGTCATAATGTAGGGAGTATTTTCATGCTATTGTCACCACTACTTGCGAAAGGACATGGAGTTTGCCAGTGACCAGCTGAGTTTTGACACCAGCACCAGGACACAGAGGTTTGGGACATACAGACAGACTGAGCTGCCAATCTTTTTGCTTCCCGATTGGCTGATGGAGCTGCAGGTGATATGTTTGACTCTGGTGCCTTTCTGCTTTACACAAAGTGTCCAAAACAAGTGACATGCTATGATTCTGTAAGTGGATTACAATTCATCTCAAGGGAAGCTTCTCAGGAACAAAGGACCCACCCCAACCACCACAACCACAAATATCACCACTCGAGAACTCGAAGTAGACAAAGTCTGTCCATGATCGAGTGACAGATGAATTAGGAAATAACTGATCAGTTCACGCTGTTGTGGCTGCACTGAACTTCTGACAGTAACAGATATTTGAATGAATGCTATCAACTGCAAATATAGCATCAGCTAATTAGTCAATAGTGTTACGATTAGACGAGATACAGATTCATTCATGCCTCGCATAGTCAGAACAGCGGAACAACAACACAACTGCCGACAAACCAGTTTCTAATGCATCACTCACATCATCAGTTCCACCATGCCGTGGCTACATGAATTGTGCCGACCATCACTTCGGCAATGGCACAATGCTGCCAATTGGCATTGTGCCATGGCTGTGCAAAAGTGTATTTTTTGCAGGGGGGCTTTGCCCCCCCCGCACTTTAGATAACTAACTCCGAGTCAGAGTTGGTTCGGGGGAGGAGGTGAACACCTCAGGCACAGCAGTGTTGGGAAACAGGCAGACCATCACAGTGAACTGTGTTCCCATCGCTGTGTGAATGGTATACTCACACCATCAGTGCAAGACTTTGTAAACTGTAATTTCTTGAAGTACAATTTAACAAAAGTATGACACTTCTAATAACACTTCACATCTCTCAAGATTTACTGGAAAGGCAAGTCTGTCCACGATAAACACCTAACCCTGACAGCAACGGGCACTTTATCACCTGCCCTCCCAGAAGAAAAATCTTAAATATAGACAGATACTTTACATAATAGGAGCAAAGTACAACTGTATTAAAAATATTACCAATAGCAAACAGTACACACATGATAAAAAAGGCATGTAATTCATGAAATACTGCTCCTCACATTGCCAGAGTTGATGTCTGGACAAGTCGCACAGATATGATCCAGTTTAGAAACAGCCCAAGACACAAAATACCACATAGCTCATTATTAGCAACATTCCAACTTGGCACATAAAATAATAATAAAGGAAAAATAAACAAGACACTTCAGCCATAGTTTCACAAAACAGACAGGATTATGTGTAAACTGCCTATCCCTCTAACATTTAAAAAATCACAGCAGAGACTACGGGGGATTTTCAAAGTCCCAAGACAGATGGAAGGTGGTTGTGTCAAACATCTCTGATGGAACTGGCACCTTGCATCAAAAGATGCGGCTGGGAGCTATTCAGTAAAACAACCTGCATGAAACGTAGACTGCTTGCTGCAAAGAGGGTTTACACCAGCCATGCACCACAAAATGAGCTGCGGCATAGTGCAAGGGGGCTTGCAGCAGTTGCAGGCTGCCATATCCCCTGTTATGGCATCAGAACCCCCCCCCCATGAGGACAAAGGTCTAAGTCCTGTTAGACCAGTGAGAAGCTGGTCTAACATTACAGCAACATCCTCTAGGAGGGCTGTCTACTGTTCACCACCGTTTCTCCCCCCAGCCCCATGTCACCTGTATGGTGTACTAGGAACCTCAGTGACAGCCCTGGTGACCTATTGGTCTCCCCCTCTACCCGAATATAACAATAATATACTAAAGAAGAAATTAGAAGTCCAAAGCCATTGCATATGTTCACCCCAGCCCGAGATGCTTGTCTATGAAAATGCATGAAACCCCCATTCCTGGTGGCTTTGTGGCCCTCCACCCTGGCAGGTAGTGCCCATCACCCCACTTCCCCAATCCTGAACCCCAATCTGGTGACTGGCATAGCCCTCCTCACACCACTACCAAAAGCCGGCTACTGAATGAACTGTTAGAGCGCATACTGGGCAGGATTCTCAAAGAAGGCCAAAAATCTTGCAGCTGTGGGAAAAAGACCTGCAGCACTGCGGAAACACAGTTGCATGATATTCTTATAGAAAATTGAGCAGGTGCAGAATTCCACAAAAAGCTCCACAGGTTCAGAAAGTCAGCAGCTGTGGAAATTGCATAAGTGCTGAAAATCTGCGACTGCAGATCTGCAGCTGCAGAATGGCATAGGAGGCACAACACCAGTGAACCTCATTAGCTGGAGCAGCAGACTTCAACAGTTCTGCCATAGCTTGTAGATCAAAGCACCCACAGAGAGACCAGCAACCAGTCCCTCAACTGGGATCACTGCAGCACCACAGGTACCAGCAATACATGGCACCACAGTGGCTGTCTTTCACTGCTGGTCATCCCTCCCTGGAGTATTCCTGTTGCCTGCAGGAGTAGCATGCACTGCAGGCTATTCAGGCTCTACTGCCTGTGGGGCTCCTTCATGGGCTGCACTGGGTATGGTGGTTGTTTTTTGTTGCCATTCAATGGCAATGTGTACTAATGTTGCTGTAACATTAGCCACTGATATACGCACTGGGATGCTTTTACCTGTGCCCGACCTCCACTATAATTGTATTTCATTTGCTGGGGCACTACTGCAGTTTGCTGAGGAAGTGTTATGCCTCACTCCAATATGTGTAACAATTTTTCTGTAACTGCGGAAGAAACTTGGCTGAGAATAGCCTTTGAGAGACTGTGCCATGCTTATCAATTACCTTTTTTCCTCAGGAACTTCTGCAGCTACACGTTTTTCCAGAGTCTGTAGTGTATTTTTTCTGCAGCTGCAGAGGTTTTGTAAATAGTACTCAGAGCAATATCCCCTTTTTTACAGCTGCAGTAGGCAAAGCCTGTCCGTGGAACTGACTGAATGTGTAAATAGTCTCCTCCACCTTACCCTTGTCGAAGAGTGGGTTATTAGTGACAACACAGAACATGCTCTAGTTGCTGGAACACACTAGCTTAGTGTGTTGAAATGGATTTATTGAAAGTTCAAATCAAATCAGTGCATTATCTTGTAAAACAAAAGTAAGTAAATTCCACAGTTCTTGTCGAACAAATGCACCACAGAGTGATCCTATCTGACCAACAGGACCACCATCCTCTGTGTCCAACACCTATCTGAAGAACAGATCACTTTCAGTCATTTTATACTGCCTACTTGATGACATCATAAGACATCTGATCCGCCCCATCACTAATACAATGAAATAAACTGCGCTAATGCATGCATTTGGGCGGTATCTGAGTCCAACAGATTAATTTTATTTATACTCATTATCTATTTATTTTTAACTAGGTCCAACATTTTAGAAAGTACATGAATTTTTAAATGCATATGTAAGGGTCACTTAACATCCTGACTCCTCCCCCTCTTATGTAACACCTCCTTTTGAAACATGCTATAAAAGCAGGGAAGGAATAGGCGTTTGGTCCCTAAGGATGCCTGCCTACAAGTGGGGTATATGTGCTAGCCACTTATGAGACATCCCCCCCTTTCTCTTATGAAGGACCTGGTATGTATAAAAAAAAACATAAGGAATAAGCAGAAAAATAAAGGGACAGAATTAAAGGCTTTGGTTTAAACTGACATGCATACTTGTTGCTAAGGTTCCCTCCTGAGCAATACATCTGGTAATTTTAAATTATGGGTTACAATTTGTTTTACCCAAAGTAACCCCATTCTTTACTTCTTTTATTAGTTTTGCATTTTATCTTTCCACATAAAAACAAATGTGATATTTAAGATGGGGGGAAAGGTTGTCACCTGCTTGAAAGAACACTACACATTGCCCTAGTTAAAACAGCAGCTCAGCACCGTGGCTTCATTCTGACTGGCTTTCTAGTGCTAATTTAAACTCAGCTTATCCACTGATTCTGGGGTAGCAGAGTGAGGGAAGGGAGTGAACATCACAGTCCTCTGTCAAGTTCCTCACAGTACAGAAGGAGAAGGTAAAGTCTACTGGAGGGACGCATTACACCAGCGAGAGCATCACCTTCCCATAGCTATTCTATTCTACAAACAGGTGCTGACCTTTTCCCGGTTATGAGTGATTCTATTACATGAATTGTTTTGATAGCGAGACAAGGTGGGGGGGAACAACAGGACAAATCATTCATGTCTGCTTTTAATTATTTTACACGCATTTCGGATATTTTACCACAGCCTCACTTGCTTTCTGCTGCTCCTCATATCACAACCCACCCTCCCGCAGGATACCTGCCCTCCGAAACCAACATAAAAACTGAAGGACAAATAAAGGGGGGGGTTCTTCCTTACTTTTTATGACACCTTATACTAAAAAAATAAACAATAATCTTAGGGGATTTAAGATTATGTCAGGATTGCCTGTTTACACTATAGGACAATAATGCTCCCCCTGAAACCATGGTTATACCCCACCTCGTGGACAAAAGAAAATCAAAGAGGACAGAAAGGGAAGATTACCATAATAGGAGGCCAACCCTATTATGGTAGAAAGATAGAATACAGCAAAACAGGATTAAAGAAGAATAAATAAGTACTACTGCAGTAGATTTTAAAGGACGACAGGGGAAGAAAGAAGTTGTCCATAGAGGGGGTGGGGGTTCCACACTATCACATTCCCCCAAGGTTAAGAACAAAAAAAAAATAAAGCCAGTTACTTAACCTTTTTAAGCCTGATTTCTCTATAATTTGTTTTATTTTCTAGACAACCTACCCAATATCTGCGGGATAGGATGGAGCTTCCATCCTCCCTGTCTAAGAAGCTCCACCCCAGGGTACCCATTTAAATATATTGAAACAAGAAGGTGACCGAAGGTTACCCCTTTTGTGTATTTACCCTGGGGTGTCTTTCTCTTTTCTATTTATACTAACTGACTGACGCCCTTTGTGTTGCTGTTACTGTCAGCACCATATCTGAGAGAAAATCCGCATTAACATGTTTTGTTCTGGCCCTGTGATGTACCGTAAATTTATATGGTTGCAGGGCCAGGTACCACCTCAAGACTCTGGTGTTCTTGTCTTTCATTTGTGAAAGAAAGCAAAGGGGGTTATGGTCTGTAATTAGATTAAAAGGAGCTCCCCATAAATAAAATCGAAGGGTTTCTATTCCCATTTGGCGGCTAAACATTCTTGTTCTATGGTTGAATAATTTTGTTCTCTGTCATGAAGTTTCCTTGAAATGTATACCACAGGATGCTTCTCCCCTTCTATGGTTTGACTAAGTACTGCCCCAATACCAGTACAGGAGGTATCCGAATATACATCAAAGGGATACTGAAAATTAGGGCTGCGTAATACTGGAGAAGAGCATTAGGCTGCTTTGATTTGAAGAAATGCTTGTTCACATTCCGGGGTTCATTTAACCTGGTTACCAAATTTCTTTTTGGTGAGGTCTGTAAGTGGGGTAGCTATTGTTTCAAAATGTGGTATAAATCTCCTGTAATAACCGGCTAATCCCAGAAATGATCTAACTTGTTTTTTGGTATTAGGTACAGGACAATTTGCAACAGGCTCTATTTTACTAACCTCTGGTTTAATAAGTCCATTCCCTAATAGGAAACCTAAATATCGAATTTCATCTTTTGCCAATGTACACTTTGTAGGATTAATAGTCATGCCCACCTGTTGGAAAGAATTAATTACTGCCTCTAGGTGGTTCATGTGGGTTCCCCAATCTGGACTGAATACAACAATATCATCCAGGTAGGCTGCACAATAACCAATATGTGGTGCCAATACCTGGTCCATAAATCGTTGGAATGTTGCAGGGGCCCCATGAAGGCTGAAAGGCATAGTCTTAAATTGAAACAAGCTCATACTAGTGCTAAAAGCTGTTTTTTCTTTTGACTCCTCTGCTAAGGGGATTTGCCTATATCCTTTAGTCAGGTCCAAAGTTGAAATATATTTGGCATTTCCCACCTTATCAATAATCTCATCTATTCAGGGCATCGCATAGGCATCAAACTGGAAGATCTGATTTATCCCTCGAAAATCTAAACAGAGCCTGATACCTCCTTCTTTTTTGGGCACTATTTCAACAGGAGATCCCCAAGGACTATGAGAAGGTTCAATAATCCCCATTTCTTTCAGATTTTGAATTTCCTTTTGTTCCAAATGTTTACTTCTTTCAGGAAGACGGTATGGTTTCTTCCTGATTGGCCCAGCAGATGTCTATATTTTATGTTCTACCCCTTTTGCTAGACCCGGGGTACTAGTGAACGTGTTTTCAAATTTTTTAACTAAACTCAGCAATTCCCCTTTTTGTGGTCCTGTCAAATCTGGATTTATGGTAATTGCTTCTACCCTTTTACTTCTTCTAGGCACCCATAAGCTAAATCCATTTAAGTCTGCATTTCATCAGGCATTACAAACAACTGCAGGTCTGTTACAGGTCTTTCATTCCATTTATTTAATAAATTGGCGTGATAGATTTTGTCTTTTCTTTTCTACCAGGGTGTACTTATTTCATAAGTCACCGGGCCTGTTTGGCGAAGTATTACATAAGGCCCCTGCCATTTCATAAATAATTTATGAGTGGAGGACGGTAACAATAATAATACCTTCTCTCCTACCAAAAATTGTTTGTTTAGGTTAGTTCCTTTATCATAATTACTTTTCTGGTCCTTTTGAGCTTCAGTCCCTGTTTCATGGGCCTTTTGGGCAAAGGAAACCAACCTTTGTTTTAGTTGCCTCATATACTGGGCTAAGATAGAAGATTTTAAATCTTTCCCCTCTTCCCAACATTCCTTGACTACGTCCAATATCCCTCTGGGATTTCTACCATATAGCAGGGAGAAGGGATAGTATCCAGTAGAGGCCTGAGGAACCTCTCTGTACACGAACAGCAGAAAGGGGAAATATTTATCCCAGTCTTTTCTCTCATCTTTTACAAATTTCCTTAGCATTCATTTCAAAGTTTGATTATACCGTTCCACTAACCCATCTGCCTGAGGGTGATAGGGGGATGTTCTTATAGCCACTATTCCCAATAACCTATACAACTCCATTAGTAATTCTGCATTGAAGTTTGTTCCTCTACCTGTCACAATTTCCTTAGGGATTCCCACTCAGCTAAATAGCTTGACTAATTCTTCTGCTATCTGGGTGGTAGTCACCGATCTCATTGGGATTGCCTCAGGATATTTTGTGGCATAGTCACAAACTACCAGAATAAACCTGTTACCTTAACTACTCTTATCAAGGGGTCCCACCACATCCATACCTATCCTTTCAAATGAGGTCATTACTAATGGAAGGGGTAATAAGGGTACCACATCTGTCTTTTTCTTTTGAACAATAAGTTGACATTCAGGACAAGACTGGCAATATCGTGCTCTGTCTTGATGTATACCAGGCCAAAATAATTTTTGTAAAATCCTATTGGTAGTTTTGTCCCTTCCTGTATGTCTGGCCCAGGGTACATCATAACCTAGTACCAATATGTCCGACCTGTGACACTGGGGAACTAATAATTGTTCCACTGTCTCTCCCGTACTTGGGTTTCTACACATACGATACAGCAAATTATTTATAATCTGTATTTGAGGTACTCCTGGTATCTCCCTTTGACCCACCTGCTGGAAAAAAGGTTTTAAGGTTGCATCATTTTGCTGTTGTTTTGCCATATCCAATTTAACATACATCTGTGATGTTTTTTCAGGAACCTTATATGTAGCTTGTTTCCATTCCTCCTGTAATTTTTTCTTTTCTTTTCCTGACTTCCTAGTTTTCCCAGGGATCCCATAAACTTCCCCATCAAATGGGAATAACTCTCCAAGTAGCACATCTTTTTACTTTGTGCTCTAGTTGTCATAGCTGCCATAACAGAGTTATGATTTAATATCAAAGAGGAAAAACCATGGAAATAATGGCCTATCACTACTGGTACTGGTAGACATGGGACTAATCCAGCTGTAACCAAAGACTCTACCCCATTGATCTGAAGTGGTACTTTCACTGTGGGGCATTGGTGGCTATCTCCATGTACACAAACCACCTGTATGGGGGGGTCCCCTGGCCCCATTCAGTACTAAATCCTTTCTAATTAAAGTATTTTTACTACCAGAATCGATCAAGCCTATCACCTTTTGGCCTTGTATCTGTACTATGGTAGTTAAATAGGTTGAATTCAATAAGGCTAGGTGGGCTTTCTGTGGTTTTCTAGAAGGGCAAAATCTAGCAATATGTCCCTTACCCTGGCAATTATGACAGATTATATTCATAGATACAGTTCGTTTTCCCTTTTCCAGTTCATAAGTTTTTGATGGTACAGTCTGAGGATGTCTTAGCCCTGTAGGTCTTATGCCAGATTCATTTACATGAGGTCCTCACTTTTTATAGGGTTGATGGGCAGCTAAAAAGTCCTCAGCTAGGGTAACAGCCATCTCTGCTGACTCTGGATTATGTTCTTTAATCCAAATCTGTACGTCGGTTGGCAAAATCTGTAGAAACTGTTCCATGACAAACATTTCTATAATATCCATTCTTGATTTTCCCTCTGGTACAGTCCACTTTAGGCAAAGTTCATGTAGCCTTACATATGTCTGTCTTGGAGGATCATGAGGCTGGTGTTTCAAGGTTCGAAACCTTTGTCGGTATGTTTCAGCATTAATATTATACCTTTTCAGGATTTCCTGCTTTACCAAGTCATAATCATCCGCCAACCATGAGTCCATATTACTGTATGCCAGCTGAGCCTTTCCTGAAAGATAAGGGGGTGAGTCTCACAACCCATTGCTGGGTTGGCCAATCACATGCCTTGGCTACCCATTCAAACATGGTCAAATAGGCCTCTATATCATCCGTAGGTAACATGCATGCCAGTTTTATATCTTTAGGATTATTGGAGGTATTCCCACCTCCAGGTCCATGTCCCACACCCAACTGCTGGAACAATTGTAATGTCTCAATCCACCGGGTCTTGTCTTCTCCTATCTCACTCTTTCTCTTGGGCATCAGTGTCTCTCTGCCGTTAGATCTCCATTTGCTGAATGGCCAACCAATGGAGGAGATCATTAATATCTCTCAGTGGAATCTCCCTAGCATCTGAGGAAGTTTCTTGTCATCCTTCATCTTCTTCTTTTTCCACTGGTACCTCTTTAGTGGTTTTCCGTCTGACATCAGGAAGTCCAGCACACAAGGGTTCCTCCCTCTGTTCCGCCTGTGACCGTGTAACAGCTCCCACTTTTTGATCAATTCCAGTTGCCATATTGTCACTGATACCAAGGCTGGTATTATCTGGCCTCCTCCCGTAAGCTATGGACGGCCAGATATCTCACTTCTAACACCAACTGTCGAAGAGTGGGTTATTAGTGACAACACAGAACACACTCTAGTTGCTGGAACACACTAGCTTAGTGTGTTGAAATGGATTTATTGAAAGTTCAAATCAAATCAATGCATTATCTTGTAAAACAAAAGAAAGTAAATTCCACAGTTTTTGTCAAACAAATGCACCACAGAGTGATCCTATCTGACCAACAGGACCACCATCCTCTGTGTCCAACACCTATCTGAAGAACAGATCATTTTCAGTCATTTTATACTGCCTACTTGTTGACATCATAAGACATCTGATCCACCCCATCACTAATACAATGAAATAAACTGCGCTAATACATGCATTTGGGGCGGTATCTGAGTCCAACAGATTAATTTTATTTATACTCATTATCTATTTATTTTTAACTAGGTCCAACGTTTTAGAAAGTACATGAATTTTTAAATGCATATGTAAGGGTCACTTAACATCCTGACTCCTCCCCCTCTTATGTAACACCTCCTTTTGAAACATGCTATAAAAGCAGGAAAGGAGGAGAGTTTCATCCCTAAGGATGCCTGCCTATAAGTGGGGTATATGTGCTAGCCACTTATGAGACATCCCCCCTTTCTCTTATGAAGGACCTGGTATGTATAAAAAAAACATAAGGAATAAGCAAAAAAAATAAAGGGACAGAATTAAAGGCTTTGGTTTAAATTGACATGCATACTTGTTGCTAAGGTTCCCTCCTGAGCAATACATCTGGGTAATTTTAAATTATGGGTTACAATTTGTTTTACCCAAAGTAACCCCATTCTTTACTTCTTTTATTAGTTTTGCATTTTATCTTTCCACATAAAAACAAATGCGATATTTAAGACAGAGGGGAAAGGTTGTCACCTGCTTGAAAGCACACTACACATTGCCCTAGTTAAAACAGCAGCTCAGCACCGCAGCTTCATTCTGACTGTCTTTCTAGCGCTGATTTAAACCCAGCTTATCCACTGATTCTGGGGTAGCAGAGTGAGGGACGGGAGCGAACGTCACAGTCCTCTGTCAAGTTCCTCGCGGTACAGAAGGAGAAGGTAAAGTCTACTGGAAGGGATGCATTACACCAGTGAGAGTGTCACCTTCCCTTAGCTATTCTATTCTACAAACAGGCGTTGACCTTTTCCCGGTTACGAGTGATTCTATTACATGAATTGTTTTGATAGCGAGATGAAGGGGGGGAACAACAGGATGAATCATTCATGTCTGCTTTTATTTATTTTACACACATTTCAGATAATTTACCACAGCCTCACTCGCTTTCTGCTGCTCCTCATATCACAACCCGCCCTCCTGCGGGACACCTGCCCTCCGAAACCAACATAAAAACTGAGGGACAAATAAAGGGGGGGGTGTCTTCCTTCCTTTTTATGACACCTTATACTAAAAAAATAAACAATAATGTTAGGGGATTTAAGATTATGTCAGGATTGCCTGTTTACAGTATAGGACAATAATGCTCCCCCTGAAACCATGGTTATACCCCACCTCATGGACAAAAGAAAATCAAAGAGGACAGAAAGGGAAGAATACCATAATAGGAGGCCAACCCTATTATGGTACAAAGATAGAATACAGCAAAACAGGATTAAAGAAGAATAAATAAGTACTACTGCAGTAGATTTTAAAGGAAGACAAGGGAAGAAAGAAGTTGTCCATGGAAGAGGGGGGTTCCACACTATCACAACCCTCCTCCAAGAAATGTTTTCCACCCTCAAATAAATACACTTTCATGTTAGTCAATGATTGCAGGGTACTATTTTCTTTCTTAAATGGGTGGTGCAATAACTGGAACCTGAGTGGTGGAGGCAGCATTACTTTTTTGGGGAGAGTAAGATCCAGCCCCCTCCACCAGAGAGGCTTCTAAAGACCCACCCCACCTTTTTTTTATTTATGTGGGAGTGGCATGAGGTGGATCTATCATGTTGGAACAAGACACACTAGTTTGAGATCTGGACAAAGCAACAGAAATAGTCTGTGGAGTGATTGAGTTGTGCAGACCCTGCATTTTATTAGGGACTAGGAGAACAGAAGTTACTTAATTCCTTCAAATTGCCTTAAAAACCCTTAGAAAAAATGATTCTGAGCCACCTGGGGCCTCAGAAGGAAAGAATAATTAAGGAGTGAAACTACAGCTCCCAAGGAAAACAATAGACACAGCATTCTGATTCAAGTTAAAAGAGCCACAGGTTTTCTTAAACATCAATATACTAAAAACATGAAGTTCAGCTTTTGGGATTAACAATATTTGTTTACCGTGATTCAAAATATATATATGTATATATATATATATATATATATATATATATATATATATATATATATATATAGTTTATATATGGTTTGTCTTTTTAGTCATTTCAAAACTTACAAAGCATTGGTGTTAGTAATGCATTTAGAAATACATTTTTAATTGTCTTTACAGTTAAACATACAGTTTCATGTGAGAGTACATTTTTTTGTGGGGGGTCAAATTATTTTAATCATGGTCACAGTACTGGTAAACATAGGGGAACAGTACTTGGTAAACATAGTCCTGTGATGATAAAGTGTATCTTTTCTTTTATGTTTGAAAAGTATATATATATATATATATATATATATATATATATATATATATATATATATATATATATGTGTGTGTTTTTTCCTACTTTCTTTTCACTGATACTATAAACTGAGCCAGGAAAAAATTAAGACTGAACAGATCAGAGCTGACGTTAAAAAATGTGATGTTCATAAGGTCTGTTGCATGCACTATGCTTTTATTTTCATGGGAGGGGCATAAGGTGGATTGATCATGTTGGAACAACTGACTATCAGAGCTGCCATCCCCCTGAACATGCCATTTATCACTCATTTAAAATAACACAAATGTAGTTTCACATTTTTACTATGAGGGAAGAAAGAAGATGAACCAGAATGGTTAACAAATACATTGATAGACACCTGTGAATGAGTGGGGAGGGGGAATGTATTCTAATATTTCTGGTGGTTTTATACTCCCTGGAACCTGCTATTCAGGTTTTTTTTATTGCATCTTGTCTCAGGCAATCTTCCAAGAGTGCAGTTTGCTTTATTGTTTAATAGCTCCGGGTGGAGGCCAGTGTCATGTTAAATTGTCTTTTGTTTCAAATTAACCACAGACATCATGGCAGCTAAAGGAGACACACTTTGAGTCTTAACGTATGTACAGCATAATTAATAAGTTTTCATATACATAATTTTTCCATTCATGTTATTGCTAGACATACTGTAGCTAGCTTGGCTTGAGGAAGGGCTAACATGGTACGGAACCCTAAGCAATTGAGATGCATATGTAGCAAATAAGTCCAGATGCACTAACTTACCCTACAACTGTTAAGTGTCACAGTCTGCATTTTCTTCTTGAAATGGTTACTTCTGCATTTATGTTTATTTTAAAATATTTAATATTATGACCATGTGGTTATGTCATGGACCATAACTGATCTCCAGCCTTAACCCCCCCCCATGCCCCAACTTGCATAGAAGATAGTGCTTGTAGACAAATCTAATCATTTTGCCTCTGCATACTGGTGTGTTCTGGTGTGTGTGTGTGTGTGTGTGTGTGTGTGTGTGTGTGAGCTTTTGATTCAATTGCTTGTGTCTTGCATGGAAAACAGTGCTTGTAGACAATCTAATCATTTTGCAGCTGTGTTCTGCTGTGTGTGTGCATTCCTCTGAGGCTGTTCTTGCAACCTAGGAAAGGTAGAAATGATGAGGTATCTCCTCTCTATTCCTGGATGCAAGTTCCCTCTGCCCTGGGAACACCTGTCTGCTGAATAAGGAAGGGTGGCAGGAACCCAGGTAATGATTACCGGGGGGGGGGGCTGATGGTCATTAAAATGGAAACAGATTTTGGGGTAATCATATTGGATGACCCAAAGGTGGCTAAACAATGCACCAAAACTGTGAGGAGAGCCATTGGAATGCTGTGGTGCATAAGGAGTGGTATTACCAGCAGAAGGAAGGAGGTGGTGATGCCACTGTGTAGATTACTGGTGAGGTCTAATTTGGAATATGCTGTCCAGTTCTGGAAGCCACATTTCTGTCATGCAACTTTAAATCACAAATGGGTTAAATGGTTCTATTTTTGATTTCTATCCTTTTCCCCTACTTCTCCCACTGGTTAGTCTTATGGAACACAACCAGAACATATCTTGGCTAGCATGATGCATACACCTACACAAGCTGCTTCTCAGTCTACAGCATTGTCTTTTTAAAATACTAATTTTTTGTTGAAAATATGGCATAATATTTTCATCCATATTATTGCTAGACATACTATAACTAGCTTGGCTTGAGGAAGGTTGAACATGGTCAGGACCCCTTAGCAATTGAGATGCATATGTAGCAAATAAGTCCAGATGTGCTAACTTATCCTATAACTGTTAAGTGTCACATTTTTCATTTTCTTCTTGAAATGGTTACTTTTGCATTTATGTTTGTTTTAAAATATTCAATATTCTGACCATGTGGTTATGTCATGGACCATAACTGATCTCCACCCTTACCCCCGTGCTCCAACTTGCATAGAAGATAGTGCTTGTAGACAAAGCTAATCATTTTGCCACTGTGTTCTGGGGTGTGTGTGTGTGTATGTGTGTGTGTGCGCGTGCATGCATGTGTGTGTGTGTTTGTGTGTGCTTTTGATTCAATTGCTTGTGTCTTGCATGGAAAACAGTGCTTGTAGACAATCTAATCATTTTGCAGCTGTGTTCTGCTGTTGTGTGTGTGTGTCCCTCTGAGGCTGTTCTTGCAACCTAGAAAAGGTACTTCCCCAGACATAGCAGCAGTACATTGCATAGCAGCTATAAAAAGTCAATAAGCAGGTCATGCAATGGATGTGTTGAGCAGTTACTGAAGCAAGAAATGTACCACTGTCATTTTTTTACATCCTGTTCAAAATAAGTTTTTGCACCTGTGGTGCCAAATGGCACAGTCACTGTGCAAAATCTCCTTTTGGCTAATGAACTGATAGTATCACTGTTCATGCGGTGGGGTCACAAAAAGCCCATGCTGAAAACTTGGAGTGAAAATACCATGAAACTCCCAGGGCATTAGGGTTTCTGACCATAACACCCTGCACTGTAGGAACTGACAGGCATCAGGGTTGTGACTTGGGACTGTCAACAGTAATGCTTACGCCATTCCACCCCCATCCCCACCCTGCAGCCCGTGGCAGGTATCAAGGTGTGCCTTTGACTCTTCAACCCCAAAGTTCACTCCATTCTCTTATACTGTACCCATTTCAGCATATTTCCTCATGTAATGGGGTGAGGGTAAAGTCTGAAAACCCCAAGGCACACCTTGACTCTTGTCTGTGCCTGCAGGGTAGGGTGAGGTAAAATGGCATGAGCATTATGGGCAATGACCCAAAGGCATACCCCAATGCCTGTCCATGTCTGCAGGGTGGGGGGGGGTTGGCATCACTTCAGTACTTCACTGCCATTCCTATTCTGCCTGTCTGTCTCTCTCTCTCTCTCTCTCTCTCTCTATATATATATATATATGTGTGTAATTATCTATCGTTCTATTAATTGCATGTATTGCTATTTTTACCTATTTCTAAAACAAACCTGCACATCACATTTGCCTGCATTCTGAGCACATACTTGTGAAACTGTGCATATTTGGGCTCCACTTCTGCATAGATCTCATATTTTCCGAATATTCCCATTATCACAAGTATAACTACCTTGCCCTTATCAAAAGTGACCCCCTCTGAAAGTTAACATCGCATTTTCTATAACAGTCCATCATCATTACACCTGTCTTCCTGACATCAATACATTGATTAAATATAACTTACATCACCTCACTGACAAAAAAATTCTGTTTCTTTAAAAAAAATAAATAAATAAAAACAACTGAGTAAATAATCCCAAGGTTGAACATATGCCAGCCATTACTTTTTCATGTACTGCCACCTTCTGTACCATCATGGGGATTTTCATATATTTCCCTTGATGCTTTGCATTATTGGGATATGTGCAACTGTGTTTTCTTTAAAATTTGGCTGTCTGGTCAATATCATCTGGGATAACACATACGTCAGTGGCATTTGCTCTGGGGTTCTTTTGTAAGCTTCCTATTCCTTCTATTAAAATGTACACCTCCATATATTTTCCTAATAATGTGTATGCCTTCCTTAGAACATAAATTAAAAAAAACTTACTATTTACACATCATTGTGTTGTTTCTCCATACCTCCTTAACAATTCCACACAACTTCACTAACTTCATGATGCAGCCTTGGTGGATCTGACCAGAATTTGTTTCCATAGCTACAGATGTTTTGGTGACTTAGGGAAGGTTTTGCACCTTCAGAAAGCTTTGTGAATCCTGTCCGCTGTATCTACTGTTCAATGCAGAAAATAGGGATATTCTAGAAAAAATGTGCCATATTTTTGTTGAATGCTGTAAAGATTAGGAATCATATTTTTCAGGCAAATAACTTGCTGAAATACACAAGCTAAAGATTCTAATATAAATTAAATGGACCACATTGCTGAATCTTTTTTAGAAAAGTCATACTGGACTTTTACCTGTCCCTTTCTAGGGTACAGAGATTACAGGTGCCAAAATATTGTAGGGGGTGTAGCTTTCCAGATCTGAACCATACAATGGCCTGTTTAAATTTATCAAGAGCAGTACTTCTGCTCTAATATGCATTAGCTAACAACTTTTGGATATATTGTTCATTTTTATGTGATTGTTTTTGCTGCAATATATGTGAATAGCCACTCTTCATTTGACTTCATTTCACTACTGAAAGAAAAGCAATCCCAAGGGGATATATTGGGAGAACTGCTGAATACTTCCAGAATCTCTGTATTGTATAAATATTTTGTAATAATAAGCCATCGTAATATAAATGTATTTATGCTTTCATATTTTTGTGATTGCACCAAGATGGTAGCTATGCTGGGCTGCCGTTTGTGAGCTGGGGAGTTTTGCTGCGTGAAAAGGGAGGAAACTTTTTTTTACTTATTAGTTTTTATTAGGGTAGTTAGGTATTGAGATTGGGGCAAATAGAGTTAGTGGGGAAAAGTGAGTTAGTGCTAGCACTCTAGATTTTTTATGTTTTAGTTAGAAGCCCCAAAGTGGTTTCTGTTTATACCTGTTAGTCAGAGGACAGAGTTCCAATTGATGTAATTTGCCTACCTGCCTGTCTCTTGTATGGGAGCTAAGTGTACCTGGTGCTGGTTGTGCTGTGTTTTGCTGGCTCTGGTCCATCTTCCACCTTCCATTCTCTGTTTTCCATAGTGGAGACTTTAGACTAGCACTCCGGGTGACTGTTTGCTGTGGAGAGCTGCTGTGCTGCAGTAGAGAACTGCCAGTAACTGTTTATGGTGAAAAGCTGCTGCAGAGAATTGTCGGCAACTGCTTGCAGTGGGAAACTGCCACTGAGTGGAGTCATCAGCCTGGGGAGTATTTTGGAATGGTTCCTCGGGTGTGGAAGTTACCCCTGGTTGAACAGAGGAATCCATCAGTTGGTGGAGTGGAGCTGCAGGTGAACTCTGGAGTGGGTGACTGTTTCGGCAGCTCTCAGTGCCATGTGCAGCTTTTGTCTCCGAGTCGGGTACATGCTGCTCATCAGGACTAGACTAAGACCTGCTTTCCCTGCTGTTCTACCATCATTTTACTGAGGATATCTGTTACATCTTTTCCTGTTTTGGAGAATGACTTGGTAGGGGTGACATGTTTAATGATCCCCTTGCAGGTACTGTTGTTGTAATCCCTGTTCAGGACGAGAGTGGGGTGGTGAAAAGGTCTGAGTGGCCTCACTCAGTTGAAATCTCATTTCTGTATTTTTTATCAACTGGATTCTGAATGCTAGCCAGATTCCTATTCCTATGCCATGAGAAGGCTTATTAGACCTTAGGGGCCAGATTTTCAAAGGCCAGAGAATGATGCAAGGTGCTTGCATCAAAAACAGCTGACACAGGAACAGGAGCAGGATTCATCAAACATTGTACCAATTTTGATTTTCAAATGGTGCTTGCGTCAAAAACAGGTCTGCATGCACCAGAGTGTCTTGCCCCATGCTTGCACCAAATAAATGCCTGTGCCACGTTGGAAGGTATGCCTAAGTCACTGAAATTATGCACCATCCCCTTTTTTGGGATTTTTAATCAATCAATCAATCAATCAAAATCTTTATTTATCCAGGTGGGCACCATTGAGCAGGGCTCATTTGCAAGATGGACCTGGTCATACAAAAATCATGGTACAGTAACATGGTAAAACATAATGCAATATTATACAAAGAAGAAAAATATACATATGTACATCAACATTTGAGTGAGAGGGCCCTTACAACAGATAGGCTCATAATGGGGTACAGCCGGAAGGTTCATTTAAAAGGAGAGAGAGAAATGCAAGAAGAGGGATACCAGCTTAGGAAGAAATGACGGGGTTGGAATAGTTAACGGGCATACTTCAGGGAAGGGGGTGGAACTTGTCCATGGCTAAGGAGAGGCAGAGAAGCTGGTATTTTGGTAGGGAGAGAGAGAGGCAGGGGCAGAGGCAGGACGGGAGGCAGGATGGGTAGGAGGGAAACTGGAAAATAGGTGAGCTGGCGATGTGGGAAACATTTGCAGGATTCCTTCACGGAGCGGTCATACACAACTTGAAAATATTCAGGCTAACTGGACAGCTCAAATTCAAGTTTTTTTGCATATTGTTCCACAAGGAAGGCAACAAGAAACTTATGGCAGCTCTGCAGAAAATGAGATTTGACCTTAGGTAATTGCAGGGCAATTAGGGAATAGCTTCTTAGAGCATAGGCACCTATCACACTCAGGGGAATACAATCAGAGAAGTATAGGGGGATCTTGTTGGTAATCGCTCTGAAAGCCAAAGAATGCCAGTCCTGTCCTTGTGCCTAAGATTAGCAGTGGGTGAAGTGGTCTCAATCAGCCCCGCGAAGTGATTCGTGGAGCAAAGGATGATTCGGGGAGTGCTCCGCAACACGAAGCGGAGTACTTCGTGTTATAATGAGGAACGCGAAGTCTATTGGAAGCAATGACTTTGTGTTACTTCGCCTCCCCAGGCCACTTCTCTGCCAAATTTAAGGTGAAGTGCATTGCAGGCAGTGCACTTCGCCTCACTTTGCCTTGTTTTTGAGCTACAAAGGCAAATTTTGCAGTGCTTCATGGGATTTCAGGTCACATAGGCTCTATATTGATCTGCACATCCTCAGTTTGGGGTAGTATGAGTAGGAAGGAGCAGGAGACAGTGTGCTCTGATAGCTGTCTGTGATAGGAATCTTGTAAAAGCTGTTCAGAAAGCATTTTTTTTTTTTTTTTTTTGGGGATCCAACTTTAGTTCATCAATTGTAGGAAATCCTCCTGTGCTCATATCATTGAGAATTTTTGTTTTTGTGTGGATTTTGAATGTTAATTTACAACATTGAGTTTGTGTGGTGAAAGACAGTGAAAGTGTGCTTTGGGGAGGGGCGTATCTGTGGTGTAGGTAGATTTAGGTTGGAGAAATAGTGATTTCTTTGTTTTTTGTTATATTTTTGTTACATAACTGACTGTGTTAATGTGCACACAATAATATTGCCAGTAATAGCAGAAATGTTCTTGCTGTTTGTTGTGTGGCCAGTGCTGCAGTTCATAAGTTCAGGTTGTTTACATTACAAATTTACAATACGTAACGTGGTATAGTACTGAACCTTTGCATTTGCGACACATTCCCCGTTCAGCATTGTACACAAAGGCCCAGATATTCAAACTGCGCAAGTCTGAGGCGCAAGCCCCTGCGCTGCTCAAAATAGTTATAAGAGGGTGTGGCGGGTGATATTCAAAGGAGTTGCGCTGTTGAGCAACTCCTTTGAATATCGCCCCGGAAACACAGCACTTAAGCAAGATGGCGAGTGGAACTTATGCCACCACAAGTTGCCAGAGTTGAGCATTAAATTGTGGTGGCTAAGCACCATTGTGCCATGCGCAGATTTCCATATTCAAAAGGTGACATGCAAATGAACATAATTTATGCAAGGCAGGGGGCCATTTGCATCTCTTTATGGTCCCATTTGCATGCCATTTGCATGTAGGTGCGCCGATCCCGAGACTTGCTCCTGGCTACCCTGCCAGGCGGGCTGCACGCCCATTGGCTGTAGCTCTGCACCACGGGCGCAGCCCCTACCGACAGTCAGTCGGCGTGGGCGGCGGCCGCAGGCGGTGGATGCTGTCGCCGCCGCCGCGGGGAACGGGTGGAGGGGCTTGCGGTGGATGGGGGACACTGAACACCAGGAGATGTTTGGGGTTCTGTTGTGACATTCTGCCCGCGATCGGGCTTTACGGTCCACTGACCACCAGGAGTTTATTCGGCTGGGGGAGGGTTACATTCTGCCCGGGCATCAGGCACTGGGGGTTTATGCAGGTTCTGCCCGCGATCGGGCACTGGGGGTTTATGCAGGTTCTGCCCGCGATCGGGCACTGGGGGTTTATGCAGGTTCTGCCGCGATCGGGCTGTGGGAGTGTGGGGAGACATGTACCTGTACTACCCACGATCGAGCTGGTGGGGGCACAGGAGTGAGTTGGGGCCAGCCAGGGTTAGGTAGCTGTGTTAAAATTCCTGCAATGCAGCAGTTGACCTGTGGGTGGCCCTGACTTAGTTTTTTTTTTTGGCTCAAGCTTGTGCGATGCAGGTTGGGTTGCGATGCACAACTCTGCACAACCCGACTGAATATCGGGTTGCGCAGGTTATGCATGGATCCTCCCCCTCCTGTTGAGCATGCATTCATTTGCATTGCTCTCTAGCGCAACCTGGTGCCAGTGGCGTAACTGCCTCCTGCTGAATATCGCAGAATGGCGCATTTTGGACTTGCGCATGGCGCAACCCTGTTGCGCATGGCGCAACCCTTTTGAATATCTGGGCCCAACTGTTCTGTGTGTGAGTGTGTGACAGTGCAGTGCTGCATGCATCAAATAATACACCTTTTATTGTGCCACAGACTAGTGTAATTGCAGGTGCAGCAGTGTGAACCTGCTATCCACTGCAGCTGCCTGATTTTGTATGGTGATCGTGGTATCTGTTCTTAGTTTTGCTGCTTGTAGTGCCGTAAAAATCACCACTGTCTGTATTCAGTGCTCCCCATCACCCCCACGTTCAAAAGGTATTTTTTACCAGATTGTATTGTTTTTGTGACCTCATCAGCACCACTGGTTACTGAAGTTGTTTTAATTCTGTGACAGTTTCAGACTAGTCTTTTATCTGTTGCTGAAGCCACAGTTGTTAATTTGGCTTCACATCCAGCGTCCCTCCAATCAGAGAGTGAATGTATCAAAATCTGAATTTGGTTATAATATTTGTGGTTGATCCCCCAAAATGCCTGCAAAGAGACATGCAAGCAAAGCTATTTCTCGCCATGGCAATGTTGGCAGTAAGATGGTCTGTGGGCGTGGTAGTAGTTCGAGACACAGAAGTGCATTGCTGATGTGAGGAAAGGTATTTCTCCTGCAAAGTTTTTACAGCCCAATCAGTAACTTCACTCATAGTTGGGGAGATGATGTTTTCCCAGCTGGTGGTGTTAGAGTTACTGGTGTTAGTGGTGGTGGAGGTAGTATTAGTATTGTTGTGTCAAGTTCTAATTCCGACCAGTGTAATGTATCCAAAAATATTGAGTGTGAAGCAGTGCAAGTGAGTAGCAGCATAGATGATTTCATACTTCCCAGTAACATCCCAGTAACTGAACCTGATGATTCTAATAATCATGTCAACAATAGCATACAATGTGATATTCCATCCACCGTGGCACTTAACGTCACACATTTTCCATGCAGTGATTCACAGTGTGGTGAAAAAATATCAAGTGATGGTGGTGTAGATGCTGATAATGAATGTGATGATGATGATGATGTTGATGTTGTTACAACATGCAGTCCACATGCTAGCATCCAAGCAAAAGATGTGGATGTGTGTGACGTTGATGAATATGATGATCATGTAATTGACCCCAGTTGGGAACCGGAGAAAAAGAAATTAAAAGTGGCTGTGTCTGAGTCTGTTTGCAGGTATCCCCCCCCGTAAATACTTGTGATCTACTTGTTTTAGTTGATGATGATGATGACCCAGGAATCAATATGATAGGTAGTCGTGGTGGTCAGTTGCAGTCCAGGTGTGCAGTGCCTGAAACATCAAGTGCCTCCCCCACTTCAGTGCTTAAAATAACGGACTTAAATAAGCCACATCATGGACATGTTAAAAGCAGAGCATCAGAGTCCCTTGTTTGGGATTTTTTTTGTTCAAGATGCAAATGATGATTCAGTTGCAATCTGCCAGGTTTGCCATGCGTGAGTCAAGGTAAAAGTGGAGCCATCTGGGCACAGGAGGACAGCATGCATCTTAAGAACAGGCACTTGGCACTGTGGACCCAGCACAAGCTGGCAGCTAATACCACAGTGGGGCATTCACCCACATCACTGGCAATCATAGCCAGCATGTTATCCCCTTCCATGACTGTTAAGCCCAGTATGAAATTAAACGTGTGCAGTAGTGCGGTAATAAGAGCAGAGGATTACTACAGTCATGATGAGGCGGAGGACCATAATGACTTTGAAATGTTGTCCAGTGCTGGTGAGAGTAGCAGTTTTTGTGGTGGTGGTGGTGAATGCAGTGTGTCTAGTGCAAGTGGTACTTCAACCCCGGTTGGCAAATCTGGCAACATGCACACTGGGCACAGGTGCCGGGGGTTGTTTGTGATGTTGGTAGTGTGAATAACCAGTGCAGTAAGGTGGATTGTCACGGTAGCAATCTTCCAGAAATTCAACAGCATGCAACGATTGCTATGTGCAGTATGACCTGTTCACACACTGGTGAGAACATGTTGGATGTGGTACTGACTGAAATTGACAGATGACTAAACCCTCTGTCTCTGAGAGCTGGGTTGATAGCAAGTGACAATGGGTCAAATGTGGTGAATTGCATCACGAATTGTGTTTTTTTTCATGTTCCATGCATGGCCTACTGTTTAAATCTTGTGGTTCAGGAGTTTCTTCAGCACCCTGATATAAAGGAAATGCTGACCATTGCACGACGTATCTGGTCTCACTTTTCAAGATCTGGAGAGGCCCGTGAGCAACCGGGCAGTTGCAGATACAAAACAGCCTGCCTCAGCACCGCTTGAAGCTGGAAGTTGTCACCCGATGGAACTCCACTTTATACATGGCAAAGAGGTTGTATGAACAATACAAAGCCATCTCAGAATATCTTGTTATGCACACTAGCTGAGACAGTTCCGGGGCCTCCATGTCTATGACGACTGAACAGTGGCACCTCATGGACTCTGTAATAACAATTTTGTGGCCTTTTGAACATGCCACACAGGCAATGAGTGGTGAGTCTGCCTCCATTAGCCAATCAATTCCACTGCTGTGGGTGCTGAGGCAGACATTGGTGAATGTACAGCATAGCCTTGATGTTGCCGGAGACAGTGGTAGCAGTATGTTGCTGCAACACATGCTGACAGTATTCAACCAGAATTGTTACCCTGTGAGCATTCAGCATAGTGACAACTTTGGCAACAATGCTGGACCCATGTTACAAACATGGAATTGCATCAGTACTGGAGGGAGGGCCTGTACAGGTAAAAAATATCAGTGGTCAACTGGTGCGCTTGGTTCATGGGGCACAGAAGTCACGTGCCAAGGTACGCAAACCTCAGCAGCATAATCCAGCTGAAGGTGTACCTGGAGGACCATCAAGCATATCATGCAAGGGGAAGGGAACTGCAGTTCCAGGTGGTCTGTCATCCAAAGTGGCTGGCATCAACCCACTTTGGGAGGCTTTGTCCCAAGTGGGTATTTGTGAAATAAATGATCCGGGAGAACAGGATGATGCATCAACAATTGAACTTAGTGCGGCACAGAGAATGGTTGAGTCATATTTGACTGGAAAAAGGCATCTGACAATAACTGAAGATCCTCTTTTGTACTGGAGTGAAAAGGTCAGTGAATGGCCAGAGATGACTGCAGTGGCATTGAAGTACCTCACATGCCCACTCTCCAGTGTAAGTGTTGAGAGGGTATTCAGCTCAGCAGGTGCAATAGTCAGGGATCGTTGGACAAACCTGTCTCCTGCAAATGTTAGTTTGCTAACATTCATTAAAATGAATGAGAGGCATATACCAGCACAGACTGCAACCTCGATATTCGTACCCTGGTCTAGTCATGGTGTTCTTGCTGATGTGGAAATGGAGCATCCTGGTGGCACTGGCAGTGGCTACCTGAAACAGCCCACCACTGATGTAGATGATGACGCAATGGAGAAAGAATTTCCCAGTGGTCGGACTTCAGACATCGATGACTGTGAGGGCAGCTTTCTTTATGAGGATGATGATGTGGTTAATGTTGGCAGGTTTTAACTGAAGTTTTTAAAAGGCAGTGTGCCCCCCCGGAACACCACCACTGAGACTGATGTTAGCCACTGCCACCATAAGTCTGTCTGCCCTCCCAGACCACCACCGGGACTGATGTTCTCCACTGCCACCATGAGTCTGTTTGCCCCCCAGACCACCACCTCTGGGACTGATGTTAGCCACTGCCACCATTGCCACCCTGAGTCTGTCTGCCCCCCGAATCACCACCACCACTGGGACTGATGTTCTCCACTGCCACCATGAGTCTTTCTGACCCCCAGACCACCACCGCTGGGACAGATGTTAGCCACTGCCACAATGAGTCTGTTTGCCCCCCAGACCACCACCTCTGGGACTGATGTTAACCACTGCCACCATTGCCACCATGAGTCTGTCTGCCCCCCGAACCACCACCACCACCGGGACTGATGTTAGCCACTGCCACCATGAGTCTCTCTGAGCCCCAGACCACCACCACTGGGACTAATGTTAGACACTGCCACCATGAGTCTGTCTGCCCCCCGGACCACCACCGCTGGGACTGATGTTAGCCACTGCCACCATGAGTCTGTCTGGCCCCTGGACCACCACCGCCAGGACTGATGTTAGCTACTGCCACCATGAGTCTGTCTGCCCCCTTGACCACCACCACCACCAAGACTGATGTTAGCCACTGCCACCACTGCCACCATGAATCTGTCTGCCCCCTGAACCACCAACGGGACTGATGTTAGCCACTGCCACCATGAGTCTGTCTGTCCATCCCCTGGACCACCACCACCACTGTGACTGATGCTAGCCTCTGCCACCACTGAGCCTGTGTCTGTCCGGACCACCACATCCATCAGCTAGAGACACAAAGCTTCTTAATATTTAAACCATAAAGTGAGTATGTGTACTCATGTTTGTTATGCTGCTTCACTTCCTTTAGTTGTATGTTTTGTTTTCTGTAGCTTTTCAGAGCCACAATGGTAAAACACATATGGTACACTTCTTTTGCTTCTTTTATAGGGTAACAAAAAAGGCTCCATCATAAAAACTCATTGGGAATGGTACTGTAGCTGTACCATACAGAGAGGAAGCAATGTAATATCCTTGTGAAATCCATTCTGGTAAGTATGAAGATTTTATTTCTTCCGTTTCATTATTTTGTAAAGACTGCAGCAAATATTGCACACAGGTTGTGTTAGTTGACAAGATGTGGGTTTGAAATGTAACTTGACTTTAGGGATTGAGATTTGAGAACCAGGGAGGGACACATAACAATTAAGTTGTAAGAAGTCATTCATTTCTTTTTTTAGGAAACTTCCACATGCTTTGTTGTTCTGTCAAAGTGGCCTTATCCAAAAAAGTTCTTTAACATCAGGCACCCCCTTCCCCGAGCTTGGGCACACATGCAACATGCAGAAGTCATTTCATTAGATGACCATGACCATCATTAACAACCAGACTCCAGAAGGATGCTGATGAAATAACAAAATAAGAAACCATTACAGACAAACTTGCATAGAAACATAGACTTTGATGGCAGATAAGGACCACTTGGCCCACCCAGTCTGCCCATTTCCCTACCTACTGGATAAACTGCGGATTCTAGTTAACCAACAGCCTACTTCCTGCCACCCCCCACTACAATTGTCTTATGTCTGTCCCATGCATGTTCAATTCCCCCACTGTTTTAGACCCAACAACCTCCCCAGGAAGGCGGTTCCTTGCATCCACCACTCTCTCCGTGAAAAACAATTTCCTCACATTACCCCTGAGCTGTCCCCCCTCTATCTTTAAATTGTGCCCCCTTGTTCTTACACATCTCTTTTTCTGAAAGATGCTACCCTCCTGGACTTTGTTGATTCTCTTCAGGTACTTGAACGTTTCTATCATGTCCCCCCTGTCCCTCCTTTCATCAAGGGTATACATATTAAGCTCTCTCAGTTTCTCTTCATATGGTTTCTGATGCAGACCCTGCACCATTTTAGTTGCCCTCCTCTGGACTGCTTCCATCCTGTCTATGTCCTTGCATAGATGAGGTCTCCAAAACTGCACACAGTACTCCAAATGGGGTCTCACCAACTGTCTGTACAGAGGGATAACCACTTCCCTTTTTCTACTTGTGATGCCCCTTCCTGTGCATCCCAGTATCCTCCTGGCTCTCCTTACTGACTTCTCACATTGCTTACCAACCTTAGATCATCTGATATGACTAACCCCAGGTCCTTTCCATTTTTTGTTGTTGTTAGTACCTCCTGCTATTGTGTACTCTTCTCCTGGATTTTGTTTCCCAGGTGCATTACTTGCACTTTTGCATTGAATCTAAGTTGCTATATGTCTGACCATTCCTCCAACCTTGCCAAGTCCCTCTCATCCTTTTCTACCCCTTGTGTATCAACTCTGTTACAGATCTTTGTGTCATCTGCAAAGGGGCATCCCTTTCCCTCCAGACCCTCTGCAATGTCACCAATAAAGATGTTAAAGAGGACTGGACCCAGTACTGAGCCCTGAGGTACTCCACTAGTGACCCCACTTTCTTCAGAATGTGTTCCATTCACTGTTACCTTCTGTGTCCTGTTTTGCAGCCAGTTTGCTACCCAAACTACCACCCTGGGACCCATTCCCAGGCTGGTTAACTTGATTATTAATCTTTTGTGCGGGACTGTGTCAAATGCCTTGCTAAATACTAGGTAGGCCATATCCACAGCCCCTCCCTGGTCTATTACTTTGGTCACCCAGTCAAAGAAATCTATTAGATTTGTCTGACATGATGACCTTCCTGCTGTAAATCCATGCTGCTTTGGGTCCTGTGCCCCACTGGCCTCTAGGTACTCAACAATTCTTTCTTTCAGAAGTGATTCCATCATGTTCCCTACCACCGGTGCTGCTGCTGCTGCTGCTACTGCTCCTGTTGCTTCAACGGGGGAAGCAGCACTGGCCAGGAGTTGGGAGTGGTCCAACATGACAAGACTGCCCTGCCCCCAATGGTCCGCACTCCCAACTGCACCCACGGGCCAGTGACTCACCTTCTCCTAGGTCCATCCTCCTGAAGTCCATGGGCCGACACACACACACACAGACAGTGGACACACAGAGAACAAAACAAAACTTATACAAAAAAATTCACTAACAAAAAAACACAAATACAATACAAAAACTAAATAAAGATATAGCTTTTAAAAAAGCTGTTTGTTTTCTTCTGGAACTGAAATGCAATGAAGTCGCAACAAGGCAATCAAGCACTGTAACTCCTCTCCTCTCACAAATGCTTTCTCCCTCTACAAATGCAAAGGAGAAAGTGAAACTGCTTCTGGGACTCACTAAAGCATGTGACTTACAGTACTGCAAGCCATGTGATGTGCCTATTCTCTTCTCACTTCGCCTTACTTCGCGTTAAGGCATAATGGCAGCGATGAAGTAGTAATAATAGCGTGAATTAGGCACTTTGCATTAGCCACGCCGGCGTTGTGCCTCCTTCTTGTGATGCCAACTTCGCATCCACTTCGCAGGCGAATTAAAAATTCGCTGCATCTCTACCTAAGATGCATGTCACTTTTAGACCGGCCAGAGCTGGTCTAAGGGACACTAGAGCATATAAAGAAACCCACTGCAGGTGGTCAGACCTGACTACGCTACTATTAAGGGCCAGTATTTTCCTGCAGGACTAGTTTAGGATATTTTGGAGGCTTTGTCTTGGTCATTTCATTTGCCATTTTTTTTTTACTTAGCTTGTGTCATTCTCATCCTTTGCATCATTTTTTACTTAAATTGCACCATTTGTTTGACTCAACTTGCACCATTTTTGTGACTCAGCTTGCTCCATTTTTTTACTTAGTTTGCACCATATTTTTATTCAGTTTGCATCATTTTTGTTCCTTAAGTCATTTTTTTGATTCAACTTACACCAATTTTGACTCAACTTGCACCATTTATTTTGGTGCAACTTGTGTCATTCTCATCCCTTATACCATTTAGTGGATGCAGTGGACCTCTTGCATCAGTTTGGGGGACTTTGTCACAGAGAATGCTTTTCTTGCAAAATATGGTGAAGCCCTGGGCCTGGTCTTTGCTGGGATTGTTGGGAGTTCTTTATCATCTGAGTTTTTTCTGGAGTCTTTAAAACAGGCTCTGGTTAAGCCCCTCCTGAGAAAAACATCATTGGACCCCAACATCCTGGCAATATCCTGGCCTATCTCTAATTTTCCCTTTTTGGGAAAGGTTCTTGAGAAGGTGGTAGCAGAACAGCTAGAGGACCGTCTCATAGACTTCCAAATTTATGAACCTTTCCAGTCTGATTTAGGACCTTGCATAGCACAGAGATGGCATTGGTCAGGGTGTTGAATGATATGTTCAGGGTGAGGGATCAGTGAGAGTGTACATTTCTTGTCCTCCTTGATCTCTCCTCAGCGTTCAACACTGTGGACCATGGGGTGTTGTTGGACAGGTTGAGGGAGTATGTAGGACTCACCAGCAAGGTCATCAGCTGGTTTTAGTCATTTCTCTGGGCAAGTCTCAGAGGGTAGTGCTGTGAAATTGTTCTTCAAGCCCGAGAGACCTGCCCTGTAGAGTTCCCCAAGGCTCTGTCCTCTGCCCCATGTTGTTCACAGTGTATTTGCTGCCCTGGGTGAGGTCATAAGATGGTATGAGCTGAGTTGTCATTGTTACACTGATGATACTTAGCTCTACATGTATTTCATACCTGGTAGACCTGACACTGGTAGTGCTGAATAAATGCTTGGCCAAATTCCAGGCTTGGGACTGCGTCGAACTGGCTGGGACTAAACCCCGGGAAGATTGAGGTACTAGTGGTAGAGCCAGGTCAAAGGGTTGGGCTTGGAGCCTCCAGTGATAGGCTAGGCCTTTTTATTGGCCCAACTGAACTGGAGGTTTCATTGAGGGTGAAGAATCTGGATGTTGTGTTTGACAGTGAGCTGACATTTGATTCTCAGTTGTCGGCAGTTGTCCAGACCAAATTTTATCATTTCCAGAATATTGCCTGGATCAAGCCCCTTTGTCCCACCCAAAGACCTGGCCACACTGGTCCATGCTTTCATGATCTCAAGGCTCGACTACTGTAATGCCCTCTACCTCAGGGATCTGAGGTGGTGCACTGCAGCACCAGCAGCTGCTGCAGAACACAGTGGCATGGGTGTTGACTGATCACTCTGGATTCGGTTATATCACCCTGGTGCTGTACAAATGGCACTGGCTGCTGGTGCATTGGCACATCACTTTCAAGATAGATGTTCTGACCTATGAGGCCCTGTATCAATTGGGTCTGGGTTACCTGAAGGATCTCCTGCATCCCTATATCCCATCCTGCCCCCTCAGATCAGCTACTGGTACTCTCCTGGAGATTCCAAGAGTAAGGCTGAAGAGCTCTGGGGACTGAGCATTTGAGGTAGGTGCCCTGGTGCTGTGGAACTTGCTGCCAGGGCATCTCCGGGAGGCACCCTCTGATGAAAGTTTTAAGCGTCAACTCAAAACATTCTTGTTTATGCAAGCTTTTGGAGTCTGAGGTGGGCTGTTTTTAAGGATTTGAATAGGTCTGTTTGTTTTAATTATATGTGAGATTTTACTGATTGTGTTTTTATTATTGTTCCCTGTCCTGTTTATCTATGTATGCATTTATTTTTAATCCTGGTGTAAGGGCATCCTGAGCCTTCGGGGAAGGGAGCACCAAACAAATAAACTCTACTACTACTACTACATACATAAAGGCACTCTCTGTTGATATGGTTTTAAATGAGGAATGTCTCTAATGAATAATGATATGCTACTGTAATTAGAAGTTATTTATGTATACTGATTGCAAAAAACGTTGTTAATGCACTAGTTAGGGTTAAACTGACAAAAGTAGGGAAATGTGGTGTTAGGGTTGCCAACCCTACTATCCTCACTCCTAGCAGGTAAGTAACAGTGAAAATATTAATAGTTTGACTCCTCTCCGACATCTTACAAATCAGGCATGGCATGTCCTTTGGAGATGTCAACACTATTGCTCCCTCTATTCCATCAGTAAATAAACTGAGATGTGCACAGTACATGAAAATGAGGTGAGCATAATGGGTGAGCATTAAGGTTAACAATCCCAAGGCACACGTCATGTCTGATATGCGAAGATGTAGGAGAGATCAAACCATAATAGTTTTTCCTGTTGCTGTCTGCAGGGTGGGAGTGGGGTGTTAGGGCTGACAATTCTAACATCATATTTCTCTGCTTTTATCAGTTTAACCCTAACTAATGCATTAACAAAGTTTTTGCAATGAATTTCCTTACTTTTTGAGATAGTGTAATTGTATCTTCATTTGCCACTGGGCCCTGATAGTCCATTTCTGCCAAAACATCAGTTTCTTTCCTTCATTGCATGGCTTGTTAAAGTTCCAATATTATCCAATGGGAATTTACATTTGTTTATTTTTTATGCTTTTTTTGTATTATCCCTAAATGTTTTGGGGGATATGTATTATTCTTGTAGTATCATTAAGACCTTTGTTTTGATAGATAGATTGTCCCTTGACTCCAAATATTGAAGGAGTTATAGGTTGTTCTCCTATGGGAATTTCCAATGTCATCCTATGGGAATTGTATTTTTTTATATTGCCCCTAAATGTTTATGGGTGAAAATTTGTTATTTTTGTACTACTCATTAAGATATTTGCTTTTATATAAAGATTGTCTCTTAAGTCCAAATACTGAGAGAGTTATGGCATGTTGATGTTCCAATGTTATCCTATGAGAATTTTATTTTATTTTTTTTTTGCATTTTTTTATATTGCCACTAAATGTTTAGGGGGTATTTTGTTATTCTTGTAGTACTCATTAATACCTTTGTTTTGATGTATAGATTGTTCCTTAAGTCCAAATATTAAAAGTTATGGCTTGTTGAAGTTCCAATGTAATCCTATGGGAATTTTCACTTTTTATTGTTATTTTATTAATATTTTTCCTAAATGTGTTTTTTTTTTTTTGGGGGGGTGTATATGTGCTATTCTTGTAGTACCCATGAAGACCATTGTTTTTATATATAGGTTGTCTCTTAAGTCCAAATATTGAGGGAGTTATGTCATGTTAGAGTTCTAATGTTATCCTATAGGAATTGTTATTTTTTAAATGTTTATATTTTTCTATGTGGGTCCTAAATTTGTTTGGAGGGGGATTATGTGCCAGTCCTACAGTACTCATTAACACCTTTGCTTTGAGATATAGATCATCCCTTAACTGCAAATATTGAGGGAGGTATGGCTTGTCGAAGTTCAAATGTAGGATGTTTAGAATCTTTTTTGTATGATGGAATGCTTTTTTTATTAAATAAAAAACCTATACGAAAAAGGATGCCTTCATATGAAAACAAATGGGGAAAAAAACTAAGTTAAAATTATTTTTTGTATGCAGGCATCCTTTTTCGTATGAATGAAAAAAATATATAAAAATTTATTACTTCATATGAAAAGAGAGTCTGGGAAAAAATCCTAAGTTCAAATTCTTTTTTTGCATGGGGGCATCCTTTTCATGAGCTTTCTTTGTTCATACGAAAAAGGATGCTCTCACATGAAAAAAGAGTTTGCAATTAGTTTTTTTTCTGATTCTTTTTTTCAAATGAAGGGATCCTTTTTTGTATGTCTGAATTCTTTTTTTGTATAGCCATATGAACAAAGGGAAGCAAGTCACGAAAAAGGATTTTAAATAAAAAAAAACATTTGGGGGTCATTGTTCCAACATTTAAGTGCAGAATCCACTTAATAATGTCCCAGTGACCAAGATACATGTGTTGGTGACTGTCCAGGGTGTCATTTTTATGGGCTTTGAAATTTATTTATTTTTTTTTTTAATCAGAAACTAGATGGCAGCCATACGAAAAAGGATTTTTCTTCACAAAGAAGCAGTTTGATAAGGCAGTGAGAAAGGCTAGTAAAATGCTGGGGTACATAGGGAGGAGTATCTCCAGCAGAATGTGGGAGGTAGTTTAACCCCTTTATAGATCAATCGTGAGGTCCCACCTGGAGTACTGTGTCCAGTTCTGGAGACCCCATCTCAGGACAGACATACAGTAGATTGAGTGGAGGCAGTACAGAGAGAAGGGCAACCAAAATGGTGCATGGTCTGCATCAGAAACCCCATGAGAAAAGACTCAGGGAGTTAAAAATGTACTGTCTAGAGGAAAGCAGGAAAAGGGGAGACATGATAGAAACATTGAAATACTTCAAATGTATCAGTAAGGTACATGAAGGTGGCATTTTGCACAGAAAGAGTTGCTCAAGGACAAAGGGGTATGTTATGAAGCTGGAAGGGGAGAGACTTAGAGGGGGATGTAAGTAAACACTTCTTTATGGAAAGTGTGATGGATGTCTGGAACAGACTCCCAGCAGAGGTGGTGGGTACTGAAACAGTAACAGGTTTCAAACATGCATGGGATAGACACAGGAGGACCTTAATAACAGGGCTGAGGGTGCTGGAGATCATAGTAGGTAGGGACCTTAAGACAGACTAGGTGGCCCAGGAGGTCCTTTTCTGCCTATAGCTTCTATGTTTCTAAGTTTGTATGAGCCCCATACAAAATGGATCTTTTTTCACATGGACCAAGTTCTTTTTTCATTCAAAGCAGCTATCCAAAAGACTGTACTGAGCATGCTCAGAACCAAAATTTTAAAATTAAATAACTTTTAAATATATTAATGTTTTTTTCACCAAACTAGTGAACGCACATCTGTGAGCCAAGCCCTCTCTACACTTCAGATTTGACACCAAAATTCCAAACCATCGGGTCGCTAGGTGATGGAAAAAAACAGCAAATAACATTGACTTTGTAACTTTTTTCGCTATCAATGTCTTGGAATCTTCACATCTGACCAGAACAGAACTTGGAATGTCAAGAGATCTGCCTCCCATGACTGTACATGCAACATTTTGTGCAAATCTGTTGAATGGCTGCAAAGATATTGAAGTGCAACATTTGAGGTTTAACATAGAAACCCTTGCTCAACCCTAACTATAGGGGTGCTCTATATTACATAAAGTCACACTCTGCTGATATGATTTTAAATGATGAAAGTCTGTAATGAATAATGATGTTGCACTTTTACTTTTTTATATGTAATGACCAATTGGTTGATCAATAAAGTTTAATGTTCTCCTCTCCTTGTTCTGGAGGTCTGTATACTACACCAGTATGGCTAGCATCTCTGAAGTCTATCTCCAGGGTGATCCAGCACAACTCCAGCCCCTCCTTTTTCTCATAGTGCTCCTGTAACTCCATGGCCTTGATTCTCTCCCTTGCATATATATAAAACAAAAAACAAAACAAAACAAAAAAAAAACTGCTTCCCTCCTTCAGCTCTGTCTTTCCTGAACATACTGTACAGCAACCTGATATGGCCATGTCCCAGTCATGGTGATCAGTAAACTACAACCCCATTATAGCCATTAAAGCTAGGTAAGCCTCCTCTATATGACTTCCAGGTCCAGAATTTTGTTTTCAAGACTCTTTGCATTGGTGCACATGATTCACACCTCCCCCCACCTGCTGTCTTGCTTTCCCTATTCCTGCCTGTGCTTTTCCATGAAGCTCCTCATGATTATCCTCTTCCCTTTTTACCTTCCTCTTTCCTCATCTCCTTCAATCTTGTACCCTCACTTACCTAAATTGTTACCTCTTTTTCTTTTGTCTTGACCCCATTTCTGTCTTTCTGCACCCCTGTCCTAGGAGTTTTCACCCCTAAGGTCCTCCCTCACTGCTGCTTTGTCATGGTGGGGGGGGCAGTTGTTGCTTTACTTGGTTTTGCTGCCTTTCGCCTTGGCTAGTTTAAGTGTTAATCCAAGTAACATTTAAACTTCCCACCAAGGACTGTGGTTCCCCTCCTGGAAGGATGCAGGCCATCTCCCTTATAGAGGCCCGTACTCTTTCAGGTTGTCTTGAGTCCCTTATGTGGTCAAAGCCCTCCTTCATGTGCTGTGGCTTCAGCTGGTCATTAAATTCCTTGTTGTGGAGTACACTTGCATCTCTCTAGCCATACACAGGTAACACCTTGAAAAAAGTCATAATTCATGCCACCTGTTTAAGGCCCCTCCCCAACTCCCTGAAGTATCCTGCACTACCCTTCCTTATCTCTTGTGAGGTAATGTCTCCCAAGATGGACAATCATTTCTAGCTCTATCCCACCTCCTGGGGCCCTAGCAATCCTCTGGATATGCTATCCATCCCCAAGCCAAAGGACCACTCAGTCATGCCACCTCCCTACCCCTCCCTCCCTCCCCCACTTCCAATTCTATCCCTCTGACAATAGAGTCCCCACCAACAGCTGCTTCCTCCTGGAATGGGGCCTCTCCTTATCTCCTTGGGGCCTCCACCTCTGTGGACCTCCACAAGCACCCTTCCTACTTGGCTGCCTTGCTCTGTTAGTATAGCAAAGGAATTCTGCAGCAGTATAGGCAGAGGAGTTTGCACCCTTCCTGCCATTCAGCCTCCCCAAGACCACCGATGTCCACTCTCTTTGCCTAGGTATCTTCTAGGAGAGCAATGGAAAACTTGGTGGCCCCTGGGTAGGGCAGAAGGTCTTCTGTATTCTTACCAATTTAGCCCCGAGTCAAGCAACCTATGCTTGCAACCTGGAGAGGTGAGTATATTTGAGGCAGCACCTCAGTCTTCATAAGGTGTCCCAAAAGACTTTCGCACAACAATCACTGCACTGCAACACTCCCTTGATCTCGCTTTCCTTTGCCTAGTGTCTATTCAAGCTCTGCTGTACCCTTACACCTCCTTCCTACTCCCTTTTTACTTCTACCTCTCCCTTTTGATTCCCTGCATCTTGTTTGTTACCCTTCACTGACATTGGTTTGTTATCCTACTCAGAGGACAAGAGAGTGACCAGTGGAGGACCACATGGATCAGTACTGGCTCTTATTCTCTTCAGTGTCTTCATAAGTGACATTGCTGAGGAACTGGAGGGGAAGGTGTGCCTCTTTGCAGATGACACACAAATCTGCAAAAGGGTGGACACCCAGGAGAGGGTGGAGAGAATGCACAGGGATCTGGGGAACTAGAGGAGTGGTCTAGGAAGTGGCAGTTGGGGTTCAATGCCAAAACATGCAGTCATGCACCTGGGATGAGGAAATACAAGAGCTATGTATAAGATAAGGTAGGAGATACAGTTATGAAGTAAGAGAAGGACATTGGAGTAATCATATCTAATGACCTCAAGGTGGCAGTGCAGTGTGACAAGACAGTAGGCAAGGCTAGCCATATACTGGGGTGCATAGGGAAGGGAATTTCTAGCAGGAGAAATGCAGCTATGTTGCCTCTGTATCACTCAATCACTTGTTAGAGCTCACCTGGAGTACTGTGTCTAGTTCTAGAGGCCACACCTCCACAAGGACAGTGACAGGATGGAAACAGTCCATAGGACGGCTACCAAAATGGTGCACAGGTTACACAGGAAACCACATGAGGAGAGACAGTGGGAGCTCAACATGTACTCCCTTGAGGAGAGGAGAGGAAAGCGAGAGGGGACATGACTGAGACCTAGAAGTACCTAATGGTAGAGAACAAGGTGCAGGAGGAGAGTGTCTTTCACAGGAGGGGGAGGAGTACAAGAACACAGGGGCCTGCTATGAAACTTGGGAGGGAGATTGAAAGGGTTGTGAGGATATACATCTTCACAGAAAGAGTAGTGCATGACTGGAATAGCCTGCTAGAAGAGGTGGTAGGGATGAAGACAGTAGAGAGCTTCAAACATGCGTGGGATAGGCATATGGATATAATAAGTAGAGGTAAGGGAGGAGAGATGGACATATGTGTCCAAATAAGGTCTTGGCTATAGAATTAGGCAGGGAAAATAGGGCAGACTAGATGGGCCTACCAGTCCTTCTCTGCTGACACATTCTATACTTTTATGTTTAGTCACATGTCACCTCTGGTGTTTGGTGTTGAATAACGGGGGCTTGATTTTTTTTTTCTATTTACGTCTCCTTCAATCCAGCACCCTCTTAGACTCAGGACCTCCAGGCACCTCCCAGTCCCATTTCTCACTCAACCAAAGCCACCAACCTCCATGGAGCCTTGGATATACCCACTGGTGGGGTCGGGGTAGAGGGGGCATATCACAGAGCTCCTGCAGTGTTGTCAGAATGTGCTGGTTTGCTGGAGAGGTGGGGACCCGTATATACCGGGGCCTTCTCTGTGGAGGTGCTGAGGCCTTGCTTTTTCCCATTGTTCTCCCTGTCCCTGGGGACATTATGTATGAGGATGTCAAGGCACATGCACACATGCTCTGCACATGTCTATCCACTGATGGCAGTGATGTCCCTGCCCTCCCTTCTGTCTCCCAGGTGACAGTATTTCAGTTTAGGATGGAACCATCCCTCCACAGAGGAGAAGAACTTCCTCTGGGAAGCTCAATCCTCCTCCTCCTGGATGGCACCAATGACCAAAGCTCATTCCACAACTCAGTTTGCTGGCATCATGAAAGGGTTAGGTGCTGTCCCATTTGTGTTATGTAGGAGGGAATCTGAATCAAGGATTTGGAATACTACTATCTCTATCTTTTCTGACTTTCTATTGGACTGCGCCATCAAATTTGACCTTTACCTGCTGTACTTTCTAATTTCTAATGTTTACCTTATTATGTATGTTTGTAAGACTTATGTATGAAACTGGGTTCCCTGATTTATAAACTAGATATGGTTAAAATGATTGCAGAGGCAGCTGTGATAGAGTGTGACCTCAGACTGATGTAATCTGTCACAATGCTCTGGCCAGCTACCAGCTGGGTCACAATGCTCTGGCCAGCTACTTGCTGGGTCACAATATTATACCTAATAACCAATAAGTACAAAGCCTGTCTTACTGAGAAGATGTGAGGGATTGACTGGAAGAGAGACAGGGTAAGAAATGCTGCTCATGTTCTGAATTCTCTTCTCATCTGCTAAGCGAAGACTGACTTGAAGAGAGACAGAACATGCTTTTTCCATGTCCTGAATTGTTTTCTCCTGACCTGAAAAAGGAGAAGAGATGCTGAAAGGTTATCCAATTTGTTTATTTTTTCTTGTGATTTAGAATAATAAATCACCACTTGTGGTTTTTTACAATTTCTCCTGGACTGCTTATGTTTCCTGACCTAGGCCTCCATTACAGTTAATGTCAGAAGTGTCTGGATTACTGTAGCTACATTTGGTGTCATTCAGTGTCAGAAGCCACACAATATCCAGAAGTCTTTCCACATTTGGTGTCAGAAATAATTGGATGTATGCCATGCATACTCTAAGGCCAAAAGTGTGTCCATGAGTTCCAGACTTGGTACCAGGGAAGCATAGTGGTAAAGTATGGATCCAGTAAAAGAAAGACCAGGAGTGACCACCAGAACTATGGCAGCCAAGCCATCAGAGATGGGAGAAGAACATAAGGCAGCAGCAGAACCAGAAAGTCTGTCTGAGTTTTCAAATGGTGAGTGATACAACAAATAAAAACCAAGAAGCAGAGAGAAAAAAAGCTCCAACATTTAGAGGCACAGAGAAAAGAAGACATGCAGCTATGACTGTCTGCCTTGCAGGCTATTAAAGATGGAGGAACTGGTAAAAGTCCCACGTATCAGCAAAACACAGGTTATTTGAAAGACATTAAACTGGCAAAGCTGTGCCTCTCAGATAATATTGAGGCATTCCTGACTATGTTTGAAAAGGTCACTGGTGTATGCCAATGGCCAAAGCAGTAATGGACAATCAGGCTGGAACATTATCTCACAGATAAAGCCCAGCTTGGCTACAGAAATGTGGACACTGCTCAGTCAGCAGACTATGACCTGGTGAAAAGAGAAATATTGAGAAGATATGACACCTCAGGAGAGACCTACAGACAAAACATTTGGTCCCTAAAGTACCAGTCATTCGACAATCCCTGGGAAGCTTACACCAGACTAAAAGAACTCATTAAATGGCTACAACCAGATGGCAAATCAGTCCCCCAGCTTATTGACATATTTATTTATTTATTTATTTATTATTTATTTATTTATTGAAAAATCAGATTACAACAATGGTGTGGAGCGCAGGGGTTTGACTTCACTGGGGACTGGGGTTCCACCTGGAGGGACACCAGCCTATACTGGCAGGATGGTCTGCATCTGTCCAGAAAGGGAACACGTCTTTTGGGCAATTGGTTTAAATGCTTCATTGACAAGCTTTTAAACTAGTCAAGGGGGGAGGCACTGAAAAGCAGCAGGAAAATCCCAGCCTCCCCCTACAAAACAGGGTACTAAATGAGAAAAAGACCAAGGAAGAAAGGTCAGTGGGGGATGCTGCCACAGAAGGTAAAGCCATCAAAAAATGGAGAGAAATGAGTACTAATGCCCATAGTCTGGGTAACAAGCTTCCTGAATTAGTGGCCTTGATGGAGGAGGAACATCTGGATATCATGGCAGTCACAGAAACATGGTACACACAGAACAATGACTGGGACAAAAACATATCAGGATACACTATCTACAGGAGGGACAGGGAGGGTAAAAGAGAAGGAGGAGTAGCTCTTTACATAAGGGAAGGAATCAAAGCAACAGAACAAAAGGGTAAATGGGGAAGAGAAGAAGCACTGTGGGTCAATTTGGAGGCAGACAATGGCAACAAGAATCCACAGAGGTTAGAGTACAGACTCTGTCAGGGAGGAAATGGACAAGGAATGATAGAAAGTATACTTAGAATGGCAGAAAAGGGAGATATTGCTGATGGGTGATCTGAATATGCCAGATGTTAACTGGAGTGCAGTTGCAGCAGCCAGTTCTAAGAGTGGGGTTATTCTAGATGCCCACAGGGGCATGCCTTAGACAACTAGTATTGGAACTCACTCGAGAGGGAGCAATCTTAGACCTGGTTCTCTCAAATGGAGATGGAGAGAGATCACAGAGATGAAGTGGGTAGCCATCTGAAACTAGCGACCATCGAACAGTATGGTTCTGATAAACACAGCAATAGAGTCAAGCCATACAAAGGCAAAAGTACTGGACTTTATGAGGGCTGACTTTGCCAAAATGGGTGAGTGCCTAAGGAATGCACTAGCAAATGGGCAGGAAGAAGGGGTTGAAGAACAATGGAGAATAATAGAAACTGTCATCACAGAGGTAACAAGCCTTTGTGTGAAGCAAATACACAAAACAAAATGATGTAAGAAACCACTATGGTTCTCAAAGGAGGTGGCAGTGAAAGTTCAGGAGAAAAAGAAAGCATTCAGGAAGTACAAGGAATCACAGAAGGAGCAGGACAGAGAATTGTATCAGTTAAAGCAAAAGGAAGCTGGGAAGGCAGTCAGAACAGCAAAGGCCCGAACTGAGGAAAAGATAGCCAACTCATTTAAGAAGGGGGATAAAACCTTTTATAGGTACATCTGGGAGTGAAGGAAGACCAAGGGAGGGATAGTGAGGCTTAAAGGGAGGGGTGGGCAGAGGGTGACTGTGAAAAGGCAGAGATACTAAACAAATATTTTTGCTCAGTATTTACAAATGAAGAGGGGGAGGTACCTAAAACAAACAATAGAAACACTCTGGATACAGAAGTTGATACCAGCCCATTTACAGAAGAAAGGGTTCTGAAAGAACTCTTAAAACTGAAGGTGGACAAAGCAATGGGGCCTGATGGGATTCATCCCAGAATTCTAAAATAACTAAGTGTAGAACTAGTGACACCACTGACTATCCTCTTTAACAAATCATGGGAGGATGGGGTGGTACCTGAGGACTGGAGGAGGCAGATGATGATTCCCTTCACAAAAGTGGGAGCAGGGCAGAAGCAAGGAACTACAGACCTGTTAGTTTAACCTCAGTGATATGGAAAATGATGGAATCACTTCTAAAGGAAAGAACTGCCGAGTACCTAGAGGCCAGAGGGGCACAGGACCCAAGGCAGCATGGATTCACAGCAGGAAGGTCATGTCAGATGAATCTAATAGATTTCTTTGACTGGGTGACCAAAGTAGTAGATGAGTGAGGGGCTGTGGACAGGGCCTACCTAGACTTTAGCAAGGCATTTGACACAGTCCCACACAAAATATTAATATACAAGTTAGCCAGCCTGGGAGTGGGTCCCAAGATCATAGCCTGGGTAAAGAATTGGCTGGAGAATAGGACACGGAGAGTAATAATAAATGGAGTCCACCCTGAAGGAAGGGGGTTTACTAGTGGGGTACTGCAGGGTTTGATGTGGGACCAGTACTCTTCAATGTCTTTATAAGCGACATTGCAGAGGGACTGGAAGGAAAAGTATGTCCCTTTGCAGATGACACAAAGATCTGCAACAGAGTTAATGCACAAGGTGGGGTGGAAAGGATGAGAAGGGACTTGGTAAGGTTAGAGGGAATGGTCAAATGTATAGCAGCTTAGATTCAGTGCTAAGAAGTGCAGGTAATGCACCTGGGAAACAAAAACCCAGGGGAAGAGTACACAGTGGGGAGTGAGATACTAACAACAACAAAAATAGAAAGGGACTTGGGGGTAGTCATATCAGATGATCTAAAGGTGGGCAAGCAATGTGAGAGGGCAGTAAGGAGGGCTGGGGGGATACTGGGATGCATAGGGAGAGGCATCACCAATAGAAAACAGGAAGTTGTTATCCCTCTGTATAGACAGTTGGTGAGACCCCATCTGGAGTACTGCGTGCAGTTCTGGAGACCTAATCTCCACAAAGACATAGACAGGATGGAAGCTGTCCAGAGGAGGGCAACTAAAATGGTGCAGGGTCTGCACTGGAAGACATATGAAGACAGACTTAAGGAGCTTAATATGAATAGCCTCAAGGAAAGGAGGGAGGGGGGGACATGATAGAAACTTTAAAGTACCTCAAGGGAATCAACAAAGTCCAAGAGGGTAGCAGCTTTCAAAAAAAGAGGTGTGCAAGAACAAGGGGACACAATTTGAAGATAGAGAGGGGGCGGCTCAGCCTAATGTAAGGAAGTATTTTTTCACAAAGAGGTTGTGGATGCATGGAACAGCCTCCGAGGAGGTTGTGGAGTCAAAAACAGTGGTGGAATTCAAGTATGCAGGGACAGTCATAAGGCAATTCTAGGGGTGGGGGTAGGAAGAAGTAGGCTGCTGGTTAACTAGGATCAGCAGCTTATCCATTAGGATGGAAATGGGCAGAATGGGTGGGCCAAGCAGTCCTTATCTGCCGTCAAATTCTATGTTTCTATTTAACCTTTGAGTCAGAGACTCATTTTCAAAGGCTCCATGTCAGAATACAAAACATAACAAGAGGCAAAACATTGTACATAGTTAGATATGGGCGGAGGAAGGAAGAAACAACAGGGTATATACATTACATGTTGAAAGTAGGCAGAGTATTAATTATGGACAAGTAAGTAGTGCTGCTAGACCTATACAGATTTGGTAGTTATACAGTTTTTCATAGAGAGTTGAAGCACAGTAGTGAGTAGTACAATCAGGAAATTAAGGCAAAGCATAAGTACTAGCAGCTGAAGAGAGCAGTCGGATAATCAATGTTTTCATTAGTACACAGCGGAAGAAGTAGGCCAGGAATACCTTTAGGCCAAGGTCTTGCCTTCTGTGGCAGATATCTGTATATTAGTGGGGCAAAGGCAGAGGCGGTTAGAGATTATGTAATTCTTGAGGGCTGCTTTGAAGGGGTCAAGTCTGGGAATAGAGGTGATGGCCAGAGGGAGTTCACTGTTTCATGAAGGTGCTCTGTAGGGAAAGGACCATTGTCCCAGGGTGGCTGAGACTCTGGAACAGCCCATGTTAATTTGTCTGCCACATGGGTTTTTGTTGTAGTATGTACAGCACGGAGGTAGGTTGAGACTCCATTGGGAGTAAGGCCTAGGTGGATTTTCTTAGCAAGGAGACATGTCTGGTAACGTATTCTTTCATCTAGGGTGAGGATCTTTGTTAGTGTACACAGGGTGCAGCTGTGTACGCTTATCCACTCCAGCAAGGAGCCTACAGGCTTTGTTAATGGATAGGTGGATTTTGTTTAGTGCAGTGTGGTTAGCGGCTGAGTAGACAGCCCATAATCTACAAGGGAGAGAACAAAGGAGGTAACAGCAATGTTAAGTGCTTCTGGGGGTAGGCAGGCTTTGTGCCGATACAGCAGCCCAGTGCATATGTTAATGTCAGAGGAAAGATTACTTATATGTGGGTGAAATGAGAGATTAGGATCGAAGGTTATACCCAGGTATTTATAGGTGTAGACCTGTTCCCGTGGGAGGAGGTCTTTGGAGAGGATTGTTAGCTGGGTATTGTGGTCCTTACTCTGTCAGTGGGAGAAGAGCATTGTTTTAGTCTTATTTACATTGACCACGAGTCTGTGGTCAGTGAACCAGTGTTCAACTTGATTGAAGGAAAATTGTAGGAGGACTGAAGGATTGTGGGGTTGAGTGAGAGGCTACATTACTGTGTCATCTGCATAGAGCAGAAGGTTACAAGGACAGGATTTGGGCAGGGTATTCAGGAAGATGCTGAATAGCATTGGGCCAAGGATGGACCCTTGAGGCACCCCTGACTGGACTGGTAGTGCGGGTGAGAGGGTGTTGTTTATCTTCACACATAGTGGGACCTGACCGTGAGGTAGCTTGTGAACCACACGATGGGTCCAGGGGACATGCCTGTGCAGTGAAGAGTATTTATGAGGCAGGTGTGGGAGACTATGTCGAACGCTTTTGACAGGTCTATGAATACAGCTCCTGTTAGCAGTTTTTATCTAGTGAGGACAGTGGTTGTGCTGCGTCCGGCACTAAAACCATGTTGCTCTCCTCATAGAATGTCATGTGCAAGTAGATAGTCTGTGAGTTGTTTTGCAATGATTTTTTCCAAGGCTTTTGAAAGGGGTGGGAGTATGGAGATGGGCCTGTAGTTACTGGCAGTGTGGGGTCCCCACTCTTCAGTATTGGAATAATGGTGGCCATCTTCCACTCCTTGGGAACTGTCCAAGACATAGGGAGAAGTAAGAGATCAGTCAGGGGCTAGTACTGAGTCAAGTACCAAATTGAGGATGTTCATGTCAAAGGAGTCAGACAGTAGTTTGAGCCTCTAGCTTTCTTAAGGTAAGAACTTGCTTCATTCATAGTGATGACCCTGAGGTAGAAAGGGGGTAGGTAATGCTGGGTTCTGTGGAATTAGGGTGGGGTCGAAAAAATTGTTTGGCAGAACCGTGCTCAGATCAGAGAATGCCGCATTTAGTCCCGTGGCGTATTGTGTGGGTCCGATGTAATGTTATTGTTGACTGATAGCTGGGCGGGGGGGCATCCTGGACTTTCCGCTTAGTTCCTTTAGGTTATCCCAAAACAACTTAGCATTCCCCCAGGAAGAGGCCAGGGTGGACTTGTAGTAGCAGGATTTGGCCATTCTAGTAGCCCAGGTGCACTTGTTGTGAGCCATTATATAGGCCAGCCTGTCTGTGTGTACACCAGAGGCAGTTGCTTTGTACCAGAGCTCATCACAGCTCTTCAGCTGATTGAGCAGTGCTGGTGAAATCCAGGGGACATTTTGTTTTTTGGTTTGTACCTTTGTGAGTGGGGCAAATGTATCACAGGCCTTGTTGAATGTGTGGGTGAAGTATTCAAGGGCAGCATCTATGGAGGGGGCACGTCTGATGGGGGAGCAATCACACTGGGCAAGGTATCTCCTTAATTTCGTGAGGCCTCCAGGTTGAAGATGGCATCAGAGAAAACTGCTTGGTTGAGGAAGTTTCAGTAAACAAGACCAGGCAAAGAGGATGGGGGAATGGTTGCTTAATTAGTCTGGCAGTACAGATACAGTATGTTTGTGATTCTGTTAGAGTGGTTGGTGAGTACAAGGTCGATGAGGGTGCTAGAACCATTTCTGAGGTTAGTCCTGGTTGGCTGGTTGACTGATTGGGTCAGGTCTAGTGCTGAGATAGTGTCCTTTATAGTGGAGCTGAGCTTGACAGCCAGTTCACATTAAAATCCCCCAATATAATGTGCTCAGTCTTGGGTGGGAAGCTGGAGATATAGTCTGCCAGAGATTGAAATGCTAAGGTTTAGTTACACGGTAGGATGTACGTTACAATAGTGGTAACAGGGGCTCTGGTAGTGTCTTGAGTGATTTTTAGTGTTAGAGCCTGAGTTCCGTGGCACAGGGAGGGAGCCAGTATGCTTTGGCATGGCAGTGAGTCCCACACATAAAAGTGACACCCCCCTTCCCGTTCTGTCCGCTCTGTAAGTGGTGAAGCCAGGGATTGCTATGGAGGGGTCTGGGACCTTCGTTGATAGCCAGGTCTCAGTGAGGGCTAGCAAATCTGGCTCATGCAGCTGCACACAGCATTGAAGCTGTGCTGTTTTGTTGGGTAGGATGCAGATATTCATAGCAACAATACTTAGCCCATGGCGAAATGTGCCCAGCCTGACTGTGGTGGGGCCTGGATTAGGCTATACATTACCTGACATTAGAAGCAGCAGAAGATTCTGAGGAGGGCCAGTGTTCTCTGTTTTGTGATGTGGGAATGCTGCTTTATTTCTTGGGTACTGAATATGCAGGGAGTGGCCAGGGAGGTGAGGGTGGGGTAGGAGAGGAATACAATGGGACATAGGAGGTGGGGTTGAGAGAAGATGGGAGGGCGATGAGTGGTGGGGGTGCTGTGGTGCTTCCATGCCAGGGAGAGTAGGTGGGAGCCATTGTTGAGTCACAGAAGTGCCAGGGGAGCAAGCCACGGGCATCCCAGGATGAAGATGAGGCATGGTGAGATAAGCATTCTAATGCTGGCGTGCTGCTGCCAGGGAGATGCCAGGAAATTGTGGGGCAGCAGGGAGCTGTCTGATGGTACAGGAGGGGCTGTTAGGAGGCCATGGGAGGAAGGTGGATGACTGGAGCAAGGTTTTGTTTGTTTTAGGGGGAGAGGGAGGAGAGGTTGGGGATAGACACCTAGGACGATACAGGAAAATATAGTGTGAATCAGTGCAAGGGGATGAGGATAATGCGTTACCCGCGGTGAGGTGATATAAGCTACCAATGGTAAAGTGGGCTGATTGGTTCAAACACTGCCTCACTCCTATTGGTTCTCAATGGAACAGTTAATCAATATCCTTCCAACAGATGTGCAACTTTGGGTAATAGGGCACTGACCAGAAAGTGGGGGAAAGGCTGTTTCTTTGACTGAAGACTATCAGATGGCCAGACAGATGCCACAGCAGGGAGGTAATAGACCAGAACCAATAAGATCTCCTTTTTCCCAGTCTAACTCTGGGTCAGATAAGAACTCTGGTTGAGGTAACAAATCTGCACTTAAAGACTTTGCTATAATTGTAATCAACCAGGCAATACTGCAAGAAACTGCCATAAAAATAGGAAGGGTAATATTGAAGCAGATCTGGCCTTAGGAAATTTTGGCAACTATGTAACAGAGGTCAAGGTGGGAGATAAGATTGTGAAAGAACTAATAGATTCAGCAAGCAGACAGACTCTCATGCACACTGATGTTTTGGGAAAGAATTGTGTAAGTGGACCAGGTACTGAGGTTATCTGCATTCATGGGGACACTCAGTGCTATCCTGCCACTTGACTGACTCTCAGCATTAATGGTGTGTCGCACCAAATGAAAGTCGGAGTGGTACTGAAGTTATCTGTACCAGAGATAATTGGAAATGACTGTCCAGGCTTTGCTAAGTTAATCACAGAGGGAGGAAAACCTGCAGTTTCAGCAGCTTTGATGACAAGAGCACAGGCAAAGAAAAACCTGGATGATGAGGTTAGTTTTTCCTTTGGTAGCTTTGATCAAGACTTGTTTCAGCCCAGCTCCAAGATCCAGAAATCCCGGCAGGAAAGAAGACGCCTGAAAAAGACCTCACTTGGACTACTGTTCCACGGTCTGGCATCCATATTTGAGGAAGGACATAAAAATGGTCAAAAAGCCACAAAGGGCTTGTACAAAACTTATAAAAGGGATTAAAGACAAACCATATGAAGAAGACTGAAGGTCCTAGGGTTGTGGGCAATGGACATGAGATGTGTTAGGAGTGATCTGCTGCTGCTCCATAAAATTATGGGACAAGAATCATTAACACATGATCTTGGTCTTCAGACTAGGGAAAACACTGCAATCTAAGAGGGCATGAGTATCAGCTAAAAGAAGAATATTGTAGAACAAACCTAAGACAATTTAGCTTCGGACCTAGAGTTGTCAGATCATGGAATAAATTACCAGCTAAATTAGTAGAGGCTCCTAGATTTAATGCTATTAAGGCAGGTTTAGATAAATATATATCAGTTGGTAACTTGGTTTCCTGCACGAAAGGTGGGGCCAACCTATATGGGCCTAAATCCTTCTGGTTGTCTTAACAATCCATTATGAACTCCAGTATGAAAAAGCAGTGGCAACAAAAGACTGATGGACATAAGGGTTAATTTATGTAAATCATGAAACCAGACTGATAACTAAATGTGATTTTGCTTCTGAACAAACTAATGATGTGTCTCCAAGGTTACTTTAGGCAGGTGGGGTGAAACACAAAAAGGGGGGAACTTTGTTTTTAGAAAGTGTAATGGGCTACTGTACCAAGTTTGTGTACTCATCAGACACAGGAACAGGAAGAACAATTGGTCATCCCAAAGAAGTATAGAAATGAGTTGTTATGGTTAGCACATGATAGTCCTATGGCTGGTCACTCAGGGAGGGATCACAACCTTGCAGGGTGTTGTACAGGTTTTACAGGCCTGGGATTCATGATGATGTAGTGACTTATTGCAGGTCTTGTCCTGAATGTCAGAAAGTAGCTTCAGTGTCTAAGAGAGACAAGGTGCCCCTGCAGCCCCTACCCTTGATAGATGTACTATTTGAGAGGATTGCAATGGATGTGATAGGCCCCTTAGATAGAAGTAAATGGGGTAACCATTTCATTTTGATAGTATGTGATTATGCCACTAAATACCCAGAGGTAGTACCTATGCACATTGTAAGAGCCCCAATAGTTGCTGCAGAGCTTGCAAAAATGTTCAGCAGGGTGGGCATATCTAAAGAAATTATTACTGATCAAGGTAGTAATTTGGGTGCTGCCTTACTGTAGGAGCTGTATTGATTACTCAATGTAACCACCATAAGAACCTCCCCTTATCAGCCCCAAACAGACAGTCTTCTTGAGCTTTATAATCAGACCCTAAACATGCTGAAAAAGTTTGTGAAAGGTGAAGGAAGAGATAGGAACCAGTATCTACCATACTTGCTTTTCACTTACCAAGAAGTGCCACAAGCATCAACAGGTTTTTCGCCATTTGAAATGCTTTATGATAGACAACCTAGGGGGGCCCTAGATGTTATAAAGGAAACATGAGCAAACAACCATGGCACTCACTCAGACCAGGAGAAAGAATAACTATATGTCTCTTGTATAAGTGCGAGTCCTTTAATTTATAATTATCAGCATGAATAAAAAACACCACTATCACCTCTCCATGTTAACCCACAAAGTGCTCAATGTTTAGCGAATGCACACTATGCTTTGTCAGGAGTACATATAGGATACTAGAGAGATTAAGAGCAGAGGTAGTTAAGGAAACAGAGAAAATGAAAGAACTGGGTATCAGGATCTTACCTTGCTTATGTGAAGCAGCAAACGAAGACAGTTGGTTGAAGGAGGAGGTTGTGCGGTACACTATAAAAGCAGGTGACTCAAATTACAACTTCCTGTTGCTAGCCTTGTTTGTAGAGCAGAAAGCAGCTAACTAAAAGAAGCTACATTTTCTTATTAATTTAACACTTATATCTCAGCTGGAGTCAGTGTCTGTTGAGATTAAGTAGACAGATACTTTATTAGAAGTAGAAGGGTCTTATTTAGGGTTAAAAAAAAGAAAGAAAAGAAAGAAAGTCAATGTGTGTTCTGTGCTGGGAATGGTACTGTATCAACTTACTGTGCAAACCAGTAGGAGGAGAGAGCTTAATTGGGGGTGTGGCTTAGACACTATAGAAGCAGGTGACTCAAATTACAACTTCTTATTACTAGCCTTGCTTTAAAATTACAGCTTCCAGCTGTTACTAGCAGAAGAGAACTGGTTGCAGAGCAAGAAACAGAAGTCCAGAACTACAGATTTTTTACTAGGTCCCCTGCTTCCCACCCCTCCACCCTCCCATCCAAAGCCAGTTCAAGTTTTATAACCACTGAATTTGACTGACAACAAGAACTTCCTGTTTGGCAGTAGGAAGGGAAGGATCATTGAGACACATTAGTTTCAGCAACCTTGAAGGAACCTAAAAAAAAAACTATTTATCCCCCCGGCTGCACGGAGGAAGGAGACTACTAAAGACTACTGGAAGTTCTGTCCCAGAACAGGAAGGGTAGAGTTATGAAGGGCACATAGGCAGTAGAAAGTAAGTGTAAAAATACATAGAGGGAGGAGACAATACATACAAAGCAACAGGAGAGGGACACAAAATAAGTCAAGATGGGAGTTGTGCAGTGCAACGGCTGTGGAACAGCAGTGTTCTGGGAGACATTCTGGAGGATGAGATGCTGCCCTGTTTGCAGGCACCTCTCTGGTCTGAGGGAGGAGGTTGCCCGTCTCCAGGCTGACCTGGCTAGGATTCGTGAAACCTCTTCCCCCCCACCCAGGGACCACCAGGGCCACCACCGTTACCTCAGAGGTTGCCAAGAAAGAGGAGCGGTTGGACCAGGGTGGGCTCAGGGATGAAGAGGGTGGTGGAACAGAGGCGCATCCCTCCAGTTGTAGTTCTCCACAATTCATATGCTGTTCTGGCAAAGAGTGGTTCCTCTATGGAGGCACCTGCAGTGGAGACCAAGGAGGATGCTGGGAACCTCCACAAAGGAGACCCACAGGAGGGTGGCACGAGACCCCACAGAGGAAGGAAACAACTCCTGGTGGGGGACTCAATCATTAGGGGTAGACATGGGGGAGGAAGGGGATAGGGAGGTAAGGTGACTGTCTGGCACCACGGCTTGGAGGGACAGGAAGCGAATTCTCCAGATCATGGGAGCAGCTGCACAATGAAGGGAGCTGGATGTCATTGTCCACCTAGGGACAAATGACCTTGCTGTAAATGGGATCAGAGCGGTGCAAGAGGAGTTTGTGGAGTTGGGGAGGGGCCTTAGACAAGTAACATGTACGGTAACCTTCTCGGAGGTGCTGCCTGTCTATGGCAAGGATGATGCTAGAGTATTCCGCACCATGGGATTCAATGAATGGTTGAAAAACTGGTGTGGAGCTCAGGGTTTTGGCTTCATTGGGGACTGGGGAGCCACCTGGAGGGATGCAGGCTTATATTGGAGCAATGGTCTGCATCTGTCCAAGAGAGATCCAGGATCCTAGGTGACAGGTTTAAATGCTTCATTGGCAAGCATTTAAACTAGTCAAGGGGGGGGCACTGAAAAGAAGCAGGGAAATCCCAGCCTCTCCCCACAAAGCGCAGTAGTTAGAGAGGTAAACACCAAGGCAGAGAAGTCAGTAGGGAGCAGGACAGGGATAAATGCAGAAAAAGGTATTAATGACAGGGATGGGGCTAAAAGGGGTAAGGCCATAAAAATAAATGGAAGGTGATGAGTTCCAATGCCATAGTCAGAGCAACAGGATCCCTGACCTAGTGGCCTTAATGGAAGAGGGATGCCTGGATATTGTGGCAGTCACTGAACCATGGTACACAGAGAACCACGAGTGGGAAGTCAACACACCAGGATCTACAGTCTACAGGAGGGACAGAGTGGGTAAAAGATGAGGAGGAGGAGTAGCTCTCTATATAAGGGAAGGAATTAAAGCAACAGAACTAAAGAGTAAACAGGAAGTTGATGAGTCACTATGGATCACCCTGGAGACAAGGAATGGCACCACAATCTGCATGGGGGTTGTGTACAGACCTCCATCTCAGGGGGAGGAAATGGACAAGGAAATGATAGAAAGCATCCTTAAAATGTCAGAAAAAGGGGAGATATTGTTGATGGGGGACCTGAATATGCCAGATGTTAACTGGAGCACCTTTGCTGCAGGCACATCCAAGCACAGGGCCATTCTTTATTCTCTACAGGGGGCATGCCTCAGACAGCTAGTGTTGGAACCCACTCAGGAGGGAGCAATCTTAGACCTGGTACTCTCAAATGGGGAAGGAGAAAGGATCTCAGATTTGGAAGTGGGTAGCCATCTGGGAACAAGTGACCACCAAACAGTGTGGTGAACAAAACACACAGCCATAGAGTCAAGCCATACAAAAACAAGAGCATTGGACTTTAGGAAGTCTGACTTTGGGAAATTGAGAGAGTGCCTTAGAAAAGCACTAGCAAATGGGCAAGAAGGAAGGTTGGGGAACAATGGGGAATAATCAAAACAGCCATCACAGAGGCAACAAGCCTTTGTGTGAAGCAAATCAATAAAACAAAATGAAAGAAAAAAACACTATGGTTCTCAAAAGAGGTGGCAGGGATGGTTAAGGAGAAAAGGATAGCATTCAGGAAATATAAGGAAACACAGAAGGAGCAGGACAGAGAACTTTATCAGTTAAAGCAGAAGGAGGCAGGGAAGGCAGTCCGAATAGCAAAAGCACAAACTGAGGAAAAGAGAGCCAACTGTGTTAAGAAAGGGGATAAAACTTTTATAGGTACATTAGGGAGCGAAGAAAGACCAAAGGGAGGGATACAGAGACTTAATAAAGGGGAGGGAATGTGAGCAGAGGGTGACAGTGAAAAAGCAGGGATACTGAATGAATATTTCTGCTCAGTATTCACAACAGATGAGGAGGGGGAGGTGCATAAACCAAACAAGGGAGAAACTCTGAATAGGGGGGTTGATACCAATCCATTCACAGAAGAAAAGGTTTTGAAAGAACTCTTGAAACTGAGGGTGGACAAAGCAATGGGGCCTGATGGGATTCACCCAAGAATATTAAAAGAACTAAGGGTAGAACTAGAAACACCACTGACTACCCTCTTTAACAAATCATGGGAGGATGGAGTGGTACCTGAGGACTGGAGAAGGAGGGCAAATGTGATTCCACTTCACAAAAGTGGGAGCAGGGCAGAGGAAGGAAACTACAGACCAGTTAGTTTGACTTCAGTGGTAGGGAAAATGATGGAATCATTTCTGAAGGAAAGAATTGTTGAGTACCTAGAGGCCAGTGGGGCACAGGACCCAAGGCAGCATGGTTTCACAGCAGGAAGGTCATGTCAGATGATCCTAATAGATTTCTTTGACTGGGTGACCAAAGTAGTAGACCAGGGAGGGGCTGTGGATATGGCCTCCCTAGATTTTAGCAAGGCATTCGACACAGTCTCACACAAAAGATTAATATACAAGTTAGCCAGCCTTGGAGTGGGTCACAAGGTGATAGCCTAGATAAAAAACTGGCTGAACAACAGGACGCAAAAGGTAATAGTAAACAGAGTCCACAGTGAAGAAAGGAGGATAACTAGTGGGGTACTGCAGGGTTCGGCACTGGGACCGATCCTCTTTAATATCTTTATAAGTGACATTGGAGAGCACCTGGAAGGAAAGGTATGCTTCTTTGCAGATGACACAAAGATCTGCAACAGGGTTGATACACAAGGTACGGTGGAAAGAATGAAAAGGGACATGGCAAGGTAGGAGGAATGGTCAAATATGTGGCAGATCAGATTCAATGCAAAGAAGTACAAGGTAACGCATCTGGGAAACAAAAACCCAAGGGAAGAGTACACAATGGGGGGTGAGTTAATAACAAGAACAAAAATCGAAAGTGACCGAGGAGTAATTATATCAGATGATCTAAAGGTGGGCAAGCAATGTGAGAAGGCAGTAAGGAGGGCTGGGGGATACTGGGATGCATAGTGAGAGGCATCAACAGTAGAAACCAGGAAGTTGTTATCCCTCTCTACAGACAGTTAGTGAGACCCCATCTGGAATACTGCTTGTACCCTGGAGACCCCATCTCTGCAAAGACATAGACAGAGGAGGCTGTTCATAGAGGGTAACTAAATGGTGCAAGGTCTGCACCAGAAGACATACGAGGAGAGACTAAACCAGCTTAATATGTATATCCTTAAGGAAAGGAGGGAGAGGGGGGACATGATAGAAACTTAAAAGTATCTCAAGGGAATTAGCAAGGTACAATAGGGCAGTATCTTTCAGAAAAAGAGATGTGCAAGAACAAGGTGGCACAATTTGAAGATAGAGGGGGGACGGCTCAAAGGGTAATGTTAGAAAGTATTTTTTCACAGAGAGAGTTGTGGATGCATGGAACAGCCTTCCTGAGGAGGTTGTGGAGTCAGAAACAGTGGAGAATTCAAGAATGCATGGGACAGGCATAAGGCAATTCTAGTGGGGGTGCAGGAGGAAATAAGCTGTTGATTAACTAGAATCTGCAGCTTATCCATCAGGTAGGTAAATGGGCAGACTGGGTGGGCCAAGTGGTCCTTAACTGCTGTCAAATTCTGTGTTTCTATGTTTCTATAGTAAAGGGAGAGGCAGATCAGCGGTGACGCCCCTGCTTCTGTTGAAGTATTGAAATTGGACTGGGGTTTATGCACCGCTTCAGCAACTGGAGACAAAATGGTCATTTGGAATGACCGTAAGAAGACCTAGGAGAAGTTCCCCTGAAAAACAAGATTTGTGCTTCAACCATTGACTTTTGATCTTGATTTTGCACTTTAGAGGTCAATACTGAGCCAGTACAGATGGTGGGACCTAGTCTTGAGACCAACAAGTTGCACTTGATTTTAGTAAATTTTAGTAAAATAGTTTTCTTTTATCTCTTTTTGGATCTTGGATCTTTCTGTGAAAATTTAGAGAGGCATAGAGACTTAGGAGCAGTTATAAAAATATGTAATATTTAAAATTAAACATTTGAACACTCAGAGTTGGTATATTTATTTAGTTTTAAATCAAAATAAAACGTTCAAGTGTTTAAGTGTTTAGGCATTTAAATTAACATTTTAGCCTAATGTGTTTAAGGACTGTTTGTGTTTTATATGCTGTTTGCACATGAATGTATATGAATTTCATGGTGTGTTTTGTTGTTATAATTTTCCTACAACTTTTGGTCTTTTAAATTGCCTTTAAATTACCGAATTGCTGAATTGATGAACTGTTAAACTGTGAGTGTTGTGGCTGCTCTTTTATTTGTTGGAGGATTGGTGTGTTTATCATTTTTAGTCCTGATGAGTAGTCATACTAAAGATACAGATGAGTTAAGATGAAACAGTAGATAGACTGTTTTATTTTGCTCTTTTATTTTGTTTTTTTACTCTATTTACTCTATCTACTCTAATTAGAAACACGAGGTGTACAAAGGCTAAACTGAGGATAGATAGCAGGCTTAGGAGTTGATCAGCTATGAAATTATTGGTCTCTTACCAATTAGGACCCAAAGCTACTATTATCTAACTAATTATCCTACTGCTAGAGTGTAGTTTTGTTAATTAAGACCAAATTATCTGCATCTGATTAGATTCAATTAGATTGATTAACTGTTATACTGATTAGACCGAACTGGCTCCACATGAGGAATTGATTAACATAGATTAGTCAAGATTGAGACTAATTTAGCTTGATTCAACTTTACACATGGAGCCTTACACATAAAACACTCTCAGTGTTATTTTGTAGTCAATGCAGAGCTGTTTTACTAGATTTCTTGACTTCCTGTCGCTCGTAACAGAGAACGGAAGCAAAGAGTGAGAGAAAGAATTGTAGAAGGGGCTATTTCCTGGAATATATTGATTTCTTATGGCTATTTTAATGGCAGTTACATACAGAGGAGAGTGCCTAGAAAACTCTGATAATACCCAGTGAGGCATCCCATAATCGCAGAAATTGAAACCGTATTTATTTTATCTGCTTTCTCCACGCTTCTTCATGGTAAACAAATTTTCCTTCCTTTGGAGCTAGAATTCGAGAGGCTGCATCTAGCTTAACTGTTAAAACAGTAAGTATGTAAGTCAAAAATAAACTAAACCAGATAATACATACTTGTATCTTGCCATTTCAAGTTATTTAAGCAGTATATCAGGAATTGCTGTTTTGCGCTAGGTTATATTAGGTTGTACTTGGTCTTATTTAGCTACACTTAGCTATACTCAGCCATACTTATAAACTCATTTAAATTTATTGCTGGGAGCTTTACCCTTATTTTATTTTTATTTAATTTGTTATTTTAGTATTTTCTGTGGATGAGTGTGAAGTAATTGGAGGAATACAGATACTGAATGGTCTAATATTCGGCATGAAAATTACAAAACATATGCATAGGAAATTTTGTTTCCTTTTACATTTATAAGCTTATGCATTCGTGTTTACAAGTTTTAATTTATTTTTTCCACTTTAGTGGTTTGCATTGCCTGGCAAAAAAGAATTAAGAGGGTGTGGTTATTTGATATTCATCGGATACTCATTAAAGCTGAATCAGCTGGAAAGCATCAGAATTACTTCTGTTATCCTGTTCTCTGGACATTTTTTCATATTGTGAGGACAGAAAATATAAAGCGCGAATAGGATTCTACGGCTTATGACAGAAGTGAGGAACACACAGAGGTAAAGTGGAAATTATTTTGAATAAGATGGAATAAAATGTAAAAGAAGGACAGTGTCAAAGAAGAAAGCTGGAAGATTCTTTTGATTCGACTTAGTACTCGGGACTATTTTGGCCTTTACAGATTATAGTTCATTGAAATTTTGAATTGATTACATGTGACCACATATGTTGTGATATTGATTGTATGCGCGCTATAGCACTTTATAGTGATCACAATTATTTATAGCTGCTATAGTTGTTATACTGCTGCTATACTGTAATTAGCATTGGCACTTTGTAGTCTACCTTTGTTAAATATTATTAATGGAAACTTAAGCCTGATAGTAGGATTGACAGCTATTTTTTCCATTGATTTTATTATCTAATAATGTGATTGAATTTAACCATCATCTTCATTTAGTTCCCCTTAAGCTAGTCAATAGGGGCTATAATCATATAACAATAATATGGTAAATCAGTGACAATTTAATGAACTTATCTTTATGTTTGTCTGTTAAACAATCTAGATATAACAACTCTAGTTAATTAAGGTGAAAATACTTATAGTTGGCATCGAACATTTAAGATCTAGATGATGCAAACCAGAAGTGGAAAGTTAACTATAATTAGAGATAATAAAATTAAAATGGATAAAAAGAGTAAGAAATTCAATCGGAAAAGATTAAATTTAAACTTGGGAAAAAAGGGTAAGGAAAGAATGGAAACTGTTGAAGAACAGACAAGGTTAATTGATTCTCAACAGCTTAAACTTACAGAATTATGGCAAAAAGTTCATCAACCTATTATATATTGTGATAATTGTACATTAACAAGTACCCCAAGCCAGACAGCATCTGGGAACAAAGAAACAAAAGAGAGTTGGCGAGGACCTATAATGAAAATGGTCAGAGAACAGCTAATGTCCACAGTATGTATAACACAACCTTTAGTAAATATAGCAAAAGAAGTCAAGATATAATAAATTTGACTTCTGTATCCACTCTTGAAGGAATACCTATAGATTCACATGGATGATTTACTATGAATCCTTTGAGCCTTACCTGCCCACTGATCACTCTTCACATAGGGATTTACAGAAAATTAGTTTAGAAACCTATGATCAATAAAGCAGTGATAGCAGAGATAACTACTGTTTCTCACCCGAAAAGACAGCAGAATCCTGGTTTGGAGACAATATATACTGTGAAAGCAAAGATGTGGGATTACTTGATCTGACAAGTCAGAAAGATAGAGAACATTTAAATACAGCTTCAAAAGGGGGAGAAATGAAACTGATTGTACAAAATCTAATCAAGGTTATCGAAGGCCTAAATAATTTAGAAAGAACACAAGGAGAATTTCGCACTTGTAGGGAGAACACAAATGTTAAGAATGATATTATTTGTGATCAGGAACATTTTAGAGCCAACAGTGATTTTGTTCATCTAGCTCTTGTCTAAACAACTTTTAGAAATCTTAAAGAATCCTTATTTTGTGAATGTGGTAATCTTGGAAAACCTTATAGTAATTAAGGATGAGATAGATAATATCAAAAATCACTTATTCCTTAATAGGATTATATTGGATAAATTAGACAAAGACAATAATCAGGCTGAGCAATCATGCAGTACTGATGCTAATCATAAGGTAATTAAAGATACTGTTGTGGGAGAATAATGCTATACAAGTGAACTTGCCCTCCTTTTGACAAAAATCAAACTTGTATGTGCAAGATATAAAATATGGAGAGGCAAGAGATAAGAAAGAATATAAACAGAAGACTCAGGGAGATATTAGAAATCATCCTAAAAATAAAAAAACAAAAATAAAGGTAAAGCGAGTAATGAAACAGGAAAGCTTTTAAATGACATTATGATAAAGCATCTCTGAAAATGTTGAGAAAAGGAATATGCAGTAAGGAAAAGAGTAGAAATTATGACAGATAAGGAAAATAAGAAGTTACACTTATCATCCAAAGAAAAGCACATAGAAATGGATAATAATATAATAGATTTGGCTGGGGGAATTTTAGAGTTGGATAGAGGGGAGGCTGAGACCAGCCAGATGCCACCCAGTAAAAAACTATATATTTCGAGGTCAAGAAATGAGAATTTGGATAACAGAAAAGGACCTGATAATATTAATAAATTCTTTGATTTTGAAGGTACAGAAATTGAATATCTCATGGAAATTTATGGGGTAAATAAAATAGATAAAGAGACAAGTGAAAATCTAAGGAACTTAGTATTACACACCTTTCATGTAAGAGATGAAGACAATAAAATAAACATCATAAGACCACCTAATGAAGCACATACTGAATGTATTATTGTATACTAAATTGGGATCAGTGGTGGATACCATAGGAGTCAACAAAAATATAAAATCTCATGGCTATTGTTGATGCCAGTCCAGATTGCCCTATTCAAGATAACCCAGAGTCAGAGGAAAAAAATGGAGAAAGAACCATAGATAATATAATTGCTGATGATAACATCGAAACCCAAGAAGGAAAGATTAATTATAATTGAAAAGAATTTGAAGACTCCACTTATAAAATGACACAAAGCATAACAGGAGAAAATGAACAGTGGAATAACAAAACTGTAGCAGTATTTGGATGGGAAACCAAAGAGCATGATACCTTAGGACATATTAAAAGGGAAATTACAGCTTTCCTTACTAGAATATCATACATGACTACCTCACAGAAAGCTATAGAATATATTAAAATATATAAACATGTAAATAATACCTCACAGATAGATATAACTTTCAGAAATCATAGGATAGTGCAGAATGTATTGGATCAAGCAAAAACACTGGATGGATTGGGATATATGTTATCTCAATGGAGGAATGGAATGATACCATATCAGAAAATGTTCCAGATATAGCTAGTTCAAGTAAATCCAATGGAAAAGAAGGTTACTTAGAAAGAACAGGGCATTTAGTCCCTATAATTGGACATAAGGTATCGGACAATAATTAGTGACTAAAACACAAAAGAACTAATGAAGGTCTTTTGCCTCTGGAGAATAAGATAATAAAAACACTGTCTTGGAACACGGAAGGGACTCACCTTAAGATTGTGGACCCAGAAGTTATCCAGTTTTTACAGACTTATGATAGTCTATGTTTACAGGAAACTTTGTGCAAAACTGAGGAGACTCCCAGACTGCCTAGATACTTAAGTGTATCTAAATCTGCTGTCAAATTAAAAGACTGGAAGAAAAAAGAAAGGCCTATCTATATATTTGAAAACACATTTAAATTATATTATTAATAAAGAATACAATAATTATAATAATCCTTGCATTTCAAATTGAAGAAGTTAATAGGCACATTAAGTTAATAATAGTTAATGTGTATTTACAGCTGTCTAATAAAGAACTAGACAAAGCTGCTATCTCAACTCAATCTTTTTAAGATCTATTATGGATACAGACCCAGATCTTCCAATTAACTTTTAGGCAACTTTAATGCGAGGATATCACTTGATCAAAATATTACTGACTTTAATTCTATTATTCCAGAACTTAATCCCAGAATTAACAGTAAAAGAGTGGCAATAGATTCAAGGACAAATAGTAGAGGAAGGTTGTTGGCCTCCCAATTAGCAGATAAAAACTTTTTGCTTCTGAATGGACGAACAGCAGGAGATAAACTAGGTGGAATAACTTATAGTAGCACACAGGGTGTATCAATAATAGACCTGGTATGGGAAAACATTGAAACCATTAAACTTACATATGACCTTGTAGTCTTGTACAGAGTGGAGTCTGTCCACAACCCAGTATGTTTGACGATACAGATGGATCAACCGATCAAAAGGGTCTTCAATCAAATTAATAGGGAAAAATGTTGAAATCATAAACCAAAAAAGGATACAGTGGACCCCAAGTAATAATTAACCTTTTTGATAACCTATTACATGAAACAATAATGATGGAATTGCGATCTTCCATCATATCTGAAACATATTACTTTACTTCTTTAGATAAATTGCAGAATATTAATATTTTAATTAGACCACATTGTACAATAAATAAAATAGTGATCAAAAGTAACAACAGGTCAAAGTTGGTTTAATTTTAGATGTAGGAAAGCAAAAAAAACAACTAACTAAAGCCTTAAGGAAATGTAAGAAGCATAAGAATCAAAATTTGACTGACGAAAGATATAAAACTATTAATATTAACAAAGAAAGAAATAATTATATAAAATAATCTTGAATCAAGAGAAACTACAGTATATAGAAATGCTCTGGGAAAATCTTGAGAAAGCTACAATAAATAAAGATACTAAAAAATTTTGGAGATTGCTGAGTCAGGGTTATGATAGATACCTTACAAAGGCTAAAGCACATATTCTCCCAGACACATGGAAAAGGTATTTTACAGAACTCTACTTTTCAGTTGAAGAAGATTGTATAGCTAAAGAATATAAATATGAAAATATGTATTACCCTACTTCCTGTATATAACTCCAGAAGAGATAACAAGTTCAATATTAAGACTAAAACGAATAAAGCACCAGGACCTGATAAGATCATTGGGATATATATAAACATTTTATTGATTGGTGGAATTCAATATTACACAAGATATTTAATTCCATAGTACAGGGACATGACCTACCAAATAGCTGGAGAGAATCTTCTATCTATCCTATATTTAAAAAAGATAACCCAAACAATCCTAAAATGTACAGGCCAATTAGCCTTATCGATGTATCACAAAAAATATTTACAAAAATTATTCTTGATAGGATAAATGATTGGGTGGAAAAGAACTCAATCCCTCATGAAACCCAAAATGGTTTTAGAAAATCAAGATCTACTATCCAACATTGTTATGTCTTACAACATATAGCATGGAAGTACGTTCAAATCAAAAAGGGAAAACTCTACTGTTGCTTCATGACTTTACATCTGCGTTTGATAGCATAAGTAGACATATTCTTTGGGAAAATTTACATAAATTGGGCATTTGTCCCGACTTATTGAATGTGCTCATAAAACTACATAATAATACATGGGCCAAGGTCCAATATGACCATTTAGGTAACACAACTTCATCCTTTTGCACAAACATAGAAGTCAGACAGGGTTGCCTTATGGCCCCAATTCTGTTTAATATTTATATTAGTGAGATTCTTATAGAATTACAACATCCTGATTTCCACGCTCCCAAGGTACGTAATATGGGGGTAGATTGCCTAGCTTATGCTGATGGTATAGTGCTGCTATTGACTTCAAAACTTGGTCTTCAAAGAAAACTAAATCATTTAAATGATTTGTGTAAAGAACATAAATTAAAAATTAATATGACCAAAGCTAAATTAGTAGTTTTTTGAAAACAAATTAAGAAAAACTACTCAGTATGGATCAATACAGAGAAAGTGGAGCAGGTAAAATGTTACGACTACCTGGGGGTTAGATTTTCAGAAAATATTAAATGGACTAAACATGTAAGTATGTTGTGTAATAAAATGAAGGTAACATTCAATACATTTAACATTTTCAATGCAAAAATGGGCAGAAGCTCCATTAAAGGTGTCATGAAGGTAGTTGATGCCAAATTAAAGTCAAGTATGCTTTACGCAGCAGAAATTTGGGGTTTCTCAGGTTAAAAAAAGCTACAGGTAACTATGAATAAACTAATTAGATACATGCTTATGACCTCGCAGTCTATTGCTGAGGTAATCCTCAAACTTAAAACAGAACAATTTTCAATTGCCACTTTAGTAGCAAAAAGGCAAATAATAGCTGTTATTAAAACACTCAGCTTGGATGAAACAAGATTACCAAGGCATTGTCATGGGTCATACAAGAGCTTGTTAAGCTCAGGGTGGATAAGGCAATGGGACCTGATGGCATACATCCCAGGGTACTTAAGGAGCTAAAGGAGGAACTAGCAGAGCCATTAGCAGAATTGTTTAGTGAGTCTCTGATCACAGGAGAGGTCCCAGAGGGCTGGAGAAGGGCTCATGTGATCCCGCTCCACAAGAGTGGTAGCAGGGAGGAAGGCGGGGAACTACAGACCAGTCAGTCTTACCTCAGTAGTGGGCAAGAGATTATGGAGGTTCTCCTTAAGGAAAGGATAGTGCAACACCTGGAATCCATAGGGGCATGGGATCCAAGACAGCATGGGTTTACAAAGGAAGGTCCTGTCAAACTAATCTCTCATAGATTTCTTTGACTGGGTAGCAGAGTGGTGGACCAAGGGGAGCAGTTGATGTCGCCACCTTGACTTCAGCAAAGCTTTGACACTGTTCCACATAGAAGATTGATAAATAAGCTAGGTAGGTCGGCGTGGGTCAGAAGTTGTCAACTGGGTGGCAAACTGGTTGACTGGCAGAAAACAGAGAGTGGTGGTAAATGGTATACAGTCAGAAGAGATGCAAGTCACAAGTGGGCACTTGTGGATCAGTCCGGGGCCAGTCCTATTCAACATCTTCATTAGTGACCTTGCAGATGGACTAGAGGGTAAAGCTTGTTTGTTTGCAGATGACACCAAGATCTGCAACAGAGTAGATGATCCAGATGGGGTGGGGCAGAATGAGAAGAGATCTGACAAACTAGCAGAATGGTCAGAAGAGTGGCAACTGGGATTTAATGCAAGAAGTGCAAAATCATGCACATAGGGAAGAAACCCTGAAACCACTTATAGGCTGGGAGGGAGTTGCTAGCAGTCACAAAGGAAGAAAGAGACTTGGGCATCATCATCACTGATGACCTAAAATCATCAAGCAGACCTCTAAAGCAGTAGGTAAGGCTAGGGGTGTTAGGGTGTATTAGTAGGGGTATCACAAGTCGTAGAGGAGGTAATAATCCCTCTGTACAAGACATTGGTTAAGCCCCATCTGGAGTACTGCGTGCAGTATTGGAGGCCACACCTTCACAAGGACATTAACCAAATTGAGGCAGTCCAGAGAAGGCAACCAAAATGGTGCAGGGACTGCAATTAGAAAGACATATGAGGACAGATTAACGGAGCTCAATATGTATACCCTTGAGCAAAGGAGGAGAGGTGATATGATCGAGGCATTCAAACACCTTAAGGGCATAAACAAGGTGAAAGAGTCTAATATGTTTAAATATAAGAAAATAGCAGGACAAGAGGACACAGCATGAGATTAGAGGAGGCTGATTAAGGGGAATGTGAGGAAATTCTTTTCACAGAAAGGGTGGTAGATGCATGGAATGGCTTACCACAAGAAGTGGTGGCTATGAATACAGTGCAGGGCTTCAAACAGGCATGGGATAGGCATAAGGGAGCAATACAAATGACTATGAATAGATAGGTCACTGACAGAGCAAAGGCCAATGGCACATTTATAAGGTAGAAAAAGAAATGGGCAGACTAGATGGGCCTTGAGGTCCTTATCTGCCGTCAACTTCTATGTTTCTATGTTTCTATTGTATGGAAGAAGAAATTGTCTATTCCTCTTTGGGTTTTGAGGTATTGTCAATAAAGATAATTAAAAATCTTATGTTTCCTAAAGGCTTGGGCAATATTATGTGGGACATCTATTTATACCCATGTGAAGAAATTGTTAATTTAATTAAAAATAGGCTCTGAGATATAGAGATATCAGATATGAAAGAGAAATTAAAAGATCTAAAATTATTCAGGTGGTACAAATGTATTAAGCAAGAACATGGGATAGAACTATATCTGTTAAAAATATTGGATCCCTCGGAAAAAAGAGCGATAACTCAATTTAGATTTGAGCCTTATAAGGCCAAGTATATTTATTACAGACAAAAGAGGTAAAATGTGAAATTCCCTTATTATAGGTGTGGTAGACATATGGAAGATGATGCAAAACATATCATCTTAGTATGCCCTCTATACAAAGACAACGGGAAAAATATCTGGGTGGTATCTTGACTGGTCTCATCCTACCCTCAGAAGAAATGTTAACATATTTATTGAATACAGATGATGGCTATATTTTGGAGAAACTTGCCTCCTTTTTGAAAACAGTACATCTATGAATATTCTTTTCTTCTATTAGTGAACCATTATACTAATAAGAATTTTATTTGTAAAGTACATGGAATACTTAGAGGTTTATTAATAAAATACTGTGTTAATGATATTTGGAAATATCATATCTGGTTAGGAGTAAAATTAATGTCTAACAGAAAAAACCTCTAGTGGGAATGTTGTGATGATGAAAATCAAAAATACTGTTTATGCTAACTTTATAATATAAATATGTATTTATGTATTTTTTGTACATTACATTTTAATATTGAAATGGTTTTAACCGATTAATAAAATTATTTGACTTGACTTGACCTTGCTTATGTATGTTTGTAAGGCATACAGTATGTATGAAACTGAATTCCCTGATTTATAAACTAGATATGGTTGAAATGATTGCAGAGGCAGCTGTGACAGAGTGTGACCTCAGACTGATGTAATCTGTCACAATGCTCTGGCCAGCCACTAGCTGAGTCACTGTGTTATACCTATTAACCAACAAGTACAAAGCCGGTCTTACTGAGAAGATGTGAGAGATTGATTTGAACAGAGACAGGGGAAGACATACTGCTTATGTCCTGAATTGTCTTCTAATTTGTTGTGTGAAGACTGACCTGAAGAGAGACAGGACATGCTTTTTCCTTATCCTGAATTGTTTTCTCCTGACCTGAAGAAGGAGAAGAGACGCTGAAATGTTTTCTGATTTGTTTATTGTTTTCTTCTGATTTAGAATAATAAAATACCACTTGTGGTTTTCTTCAATTTATTTTTTATTTAAATGTTTCACCAGGAAGGTACACTTAGAGACAAGTCGCTCAACTCCAGGTGTGACCTGGGGGGGAAGGGGTACAAAAGGAATGAAACATTAAACAATCAAGTTGTAAGATCAACATTAACATACAGTTGTAAGGCAGGTGATACAAACAGTGTTATAACAATGTTGCACATAATAGGTAGAAAGCATGAACAATAATAAGTGCTGGGTTAATAAGTAAGCAAGTGCTTATGTGAAAGAAAAGGGGGAAAGGAGAGGGAGGGGTGAGGTGGGTGGAAGGGGATGAGTCATGTCCCTGGAGACCCCTTCAGGATGCATGGAACCCTGCAAGGGGACTGGGGGGACCAGATAGAACGGGATAAGGCAGTGTCCCAGAGAGACCACTTCAGGATGTGGGGAACCCTGCAAAGGGGCTGTGGGGCTAGATAAAAAGGAGGATAAGGCTGTAGGGATTTAAAGAGGGAGGAGAGAGAAGGAGGAGGTGTAACTTAATGCTGGGGGGGCAATACGACCTAACCCAAGAGAGGACCCTTTAGGATGCAGGGTACCCTGCAAAGGGGTTGGGGAAGGTCAGTAGATAGGGATTAAGAGAGCGATAGGATAGGGACGGAGTGAGAATTGAACTCTTGAGGGGAAGAAAATTAGCACCTGTGGAGGGGATGGGGCCTAATCAATAGTTAAGCAGGTTGAATTGGACCCTGTTAGTAGTCATGGAAAGCCAAGATAGTGGTTAGATAGAATAGGGGAGATATACTTAGGCTCAGTGGGACCCTTCAGGATGCTAAGAACCCTGCAAGGAGACTGCAAAGGCTAGGGGACAGGATGGGGAGGGGAAGGAGAGGAGACAAGCCTAGACACAGTAGGACCCCTTCAGGATGCTAAGAACCCTGCAAGAGGACTGCAAGTCTAGGGAGATAGGAGGGATGGTGGGGGAAGGGAGTAGATGAGAGATACAAGCCCCTTGGGGGAGTAGGAGAGGGACCCATGGAGAGCATTCGGGGTTCCTTTCATTCTGTGAGAGATCAAGGAGGCCAGTAAAGGGAGCAATTTGGAGGAAGGGGATGAGAGCTAGAAATTTGGGGGTAGAGGTACAGGGAAAAATGAAGGTGATGGTAGAGGGGTAGGGTTTGTCCAGAGCTTAGAGGACAGAATTAGGGAGGGACATGGCAGGAGTAGCTAAGTGCAAGGTAAATATTGAGGGCAGAGCTGATGAAGTAGGCAGAGGATGAGTGCTGGATTTGAGGGGTGAGGGACTTCCATATTTTTGGGAGGCAGTGAGAGTAACCAGATTGGCCGATGTGGGTGGATCTGTGGGGGACTACCAGGGTGTGGGAGTCGATTGATCTAAGGGAATGGGAGAATGGGGGGTGTTATAAAGGAGGAGATGAGGTAGAAAGGAAGCTCACCCAACCAGTGCTTGGAGGTGAATTTAGCACAGTAGGAGAGTTTCCTAATTGTAAGAGAGGGGAAGGATAGGAAATGATAAAAATCACAGGGGTGGGTGTGAGGGGGAGCATCCAGGGCAAAACGGCAGAAGGAATTGAAGGTGTCCAGTCTGGCCAGGGAGGACTTAGGGGCAGCACCATAGACTATGTTACAGTAGTCAAAAATGGGCAGTATCGTCTTCTGAACAAGTAGTGATGGGCGAAGTGGCCCCAATTCGCTCTGTGGAGCGATTCGAGGAGTGAAGCCGAATTCGTGGAGTGCTCCGAAACGCAAAGTAGAGTACTTCGCATTAATAATGGGTAGCATGAAGTCCTTTGAAAACACTGACTTTGCATTACTCTGCCTTCCCAAACCACTACTCCACCAATTCTTAAGGCGAAGTACATTGAAAACAATGTACTTCGCCTCACTTCCCCTTGTTTTTAAGCTCCAAAGGTGAATTTTGCAGTGATTCATGGGATTTCAGGTCACATGGGCTCTAGATTGTTCTGCACAGCCTCAGTTTGGGGTAGTGTGTAGGAAGCAGTAGGAGACAATCTGCTCTGAGAGCTCTCTATGATTTAAACCTTCAAAAGCTGTTAAAAAGCCTTTTGAGTAATTTTTCTTGTTGAAACTTTAGTTCATCGATAATAGGAAGCCCTCCTGTGCTCATATCATCAAGCGTTTATTGTTTGAGTATGGATTTTGAATGTTAATGTACAACATTCAGTCTGTCTACTGAGAGACAGTGGAAGTGTGCTTTGAGGAGGGGCGTATCTCTGGTATAGGTAGATTAACTTGGAGAAAAAGACAGTGCTTTCTGTTTTGGTGATATTTTTCTTGTATAACTGTGTTGATGTACATACAGTAATATTTTCAATATTTCTTGCCATTTTTTTGTTGATTGTTGTGGTGCAGCAGTGCATAATTTTAGTTTGTTTAAAATATGTGGTTACATTACTGAAGTTTTCAATTTGCTTTGCATTACTTATGTGTGTGAGCATGTGTGTGATGCGTGTCATCAAATCAGACACCTTTTATTGTGCCACACAATCATTTCAGCAATGTGAAGCTGCTATCCACTGCAGCTGTGCGATTTTGTACTTCTTTGTGGTATCTTTACTGGTACTAGTACTAGTGACTGTTACTGCAGCAGTGCAGTACACTGCCCCACCCCGGCCAGCCACAACCAGCAAAGGTATTCTTTTCTAGATTTGAATTTCTGATAGTGAGCACTGGTTAGATGTTGTGCCTTTGTGTCTGCATCTCTTCAGTGCACAGCGCAATCTTAATCTGTCTGTGCATTTGCATCTCTTTAGGGCCCATTCTCCATCTGTAACTTAAGTCACAGTTGTTTCTTTGGCTTCCCTTCAGAGTACTGGACAGGTGTGGTGATTAATTGTGCATGAACATTGTACTCATTAATATGCGTTTATAAGTCAGGACCATCATCACGAGTCACTTGTGATACAAATCACGTTATTCATCATCACGGTCACAAATGCAGTCACAAATCATGATTCACGATCATTCACATTACAAATCACAACATTAATTTTTTTTCTAGTTACTTGGATGTATTATAAGTCTGTTTTGTAGTATCTCTCCAGGCTTCACCGCCCCACCATTGTACTCATTGATAAGTGTTTTTAAGTTTGGGAGTTTTAAGCTACAGCTCATCGGGGAAGTCCAGCCATAGGCCGTAGGCATTTACTTTTCTTCATCATCACGGTCACAAATGCAGTCACAAATCACGATTCACGATCACGTCACAAATCACAACATTCATTTTTAATAGTTACTTGGATGTATTGTAAGCCTGTTTTGTAGTATCTCTCCATGCTTCACCACCCTACGATTGTACTCATTAATGTTTTTTTTAAGTCAGGAGTTGGACAGTGTCTGCAGTGCACACAGACTGAAAGAAGACTGACTGCACACATGCAGTTTAGTACAGTATACGTGCACTGCTCAGAATACAAAGTGTCACGATACAGAAGACAACAAAAGGGCATGATTACATACAAGGGTCGGGGATGGCGGAAGAATACATTTTATAACACAGCAAGGAAAGTGTGGGGCACATGATGTGAGGAAAAAAATGTGGGATCCCATGGTGATCCAGCCACAGTTCCAGCATGGACATCATTTGCAACTGATGTTCCTCTATGTAATCCAGCCACTGCTCCACAGCATTCACCCTCTCGTTGTTATCCTCGACAGCACTCCAGAGAACTGCCAAGTCAGCCTGTGTTACATGCAGTTCTGGGGTCCACACATCTACTGGCTGACCTGCTGGTGGTGGTGGTGGTGGTGGGGTGTTGGTGGAGCAGCAGGTGCTGCTGTGGTCCTCCACTCTTAGGGATGCTGCAATGCACAGCTGCATCCTCTGCCATAGAATGGCCAGCAGGTGCAGGCATGGTACGTTCCGTGGCAGTCTGCCACTCCAACTGCTGGTGATTGAGCATAGGTGTGCTGGTCCCCAGTCCTCAGGTGAGTCCCCCAGGGTCAGTCCCCCCGACACAATCAAAAAACTGCCAAACAACGGAGGTGCGGGGAGGAGGACCAGGCACAGGCAGGGGATGGCCAGATGAACTGGCAGCCGGCTGGTCACCATGCCGAACAGGAATGGGATCCACACCTGGGCCTGGGGGAACAGGCACATCCTGCTCCAGAGGACCTGGTGCTGTACTTGGTGGTTGTGGTGGTGGTGGTTCAACTGCCTCAGAGTCAGGACAGGAGGCGGTGCTGGTCCTACTTCTGTGGGGGCACTCACAAGTTTTGAGCTGTTCAACAGAATGGGTGCCCATGCTCTCCACACATGCGCACGGTACGATGCTTACCACTACAATGCTCACCCAGAGCTTCCCCACCCCAGACATTCCCTCACCCTGGTCCATCTCTCCTACTGAGCCTCCTCAGTCTGAGCAATCACTACTCACACTGTCACACAACACACACACACACAGTCACACAGACACAGACAAACAACTAACTACTTATAAAGGTAAGAAAAATAAAATTTACAGAAAGAGCAAATTAAGTAAAAAAGAGTACAGAAAAGACAAAAAAATGTAGCTTTTAAAAAAGCTGTTGGGTCTAAATCAAAGTTTACATCTCCTCGCTCTGATCTCAAAGTATCAGTAGTCACAAAGCACACTACTTTCTCTCCGTCTGCACAGGAGAAAGTAAAAGTGTCTGCTTGTATGACTCACTTTCTTCCTGTCTAGCTAAAGAGCATGTGACTTACAGTGCTGTAAGCCATGTGATGTGTAGGGGGGCTGCCAAATCTAAAACACCGAGTGGGTCACTTAGAATCATAATGAGGAACGAGAAGTCCGTAAAAAACAATGACTTCACCTTACTTCGCATTGCCATTCCGCCTTAACACGAAAGTGGTAATGACAAGGTGAAGTGAGCACTTTGCATTGCCCACTCCACTGCAACGTGAAGTGCCCACTCCGCGTTCACTTCGCCGGTGGAATTTAAATTTGCTGCATCTCTATGAACAAGTTCACACCTAGCCTTAGGACGGATGCAACTATGGTTCCTGAACAGGGCACCAAGCTTGGGGTGCAGCTTTTTTCTGGATGACATCAATATGTACAGAGAAGTTAAGGTGCTGGTCCAACCAAACACCTAATTACTTGAAGGAGGATGTGTCCTAAAGTAAAGTCCCATCAAGGGTCTGGAAAGTGAGTAGGGAGGGAAGCCTATAGAGTCTCTGCCTTGTGACATAGGTCATGGAGACAGTCTTGTTGGTGTTGAGGAAAAGCTGATGGTTAGCAAACCAGTGCTGAACCTTGTTGAAGTCTTGCTATAAGCTACAGGGCTACAATGTCCACAGGCTGGACCGGATATCCAAAAAAGGTGGTGGTTGCGCAATCTATATCAAAGACTCCCTGTCTTGGCACCCTGTAGCAACTCCATCACTTTCTGCCTCAGCCCAGATTCTGCCAATAAAAATTGTCCTAGGTCCCAACCATAAAGCCCTGACTATTGTCTCCGTATACATCCTGCCCAAGGACCCTAAACATGGATTCAGCGACGTCCTAAACTTTATCAACTCTCATCTTCCCGGAGCTGAACTTATTCTACTAGGGATTTTCAACATAAACTGGTTAGCATCGAGTGCCAGTGACTATAAAAACTCCATCTCAGCTGCTAACCTCCCGCAAATGGTAAACTCCCCTACTAGGATTAACTACAAGACTGGCACCAGTACCCTCTTGGATTGGGTCCTCACCACTCACCCCACAAGGATTTCTCATACGACCATTCTCCCAGACTCACTCAGTGACCACTCCCCAGTCATGTGTGCATGGTCTAACAAATTCCTTAAGCCCCCTCCCAAAATTATCACTAGCAGAGTCCTTTCTAGTGGAAAACTTCACATCTCAAACAACACCTGCTTCTACAAGACTGGCTACCCATCTATGATGCAACAGATGTTAACTTGGCTCTTGATCACTTCATCTCAATTTTCAACAAAGCTCATGACCTCTTTGCCCCTGCTAAAAGGCGAAACAAAATCTCTCTCTAACCCATGGGTCACTGGCTCTCTCTCACAGCTGAAACTAAGGGATCACCTCTGGGCAGTTGCCAGGGCCACTGGCAAATAACTGGACATCCAAAATTACAAACAAGCACGAAATGCCTGCACAAAAGCCATACAGCTAATGAAATCCACCTATTACAAAGACGATCTCACCAATACATGGGGAAATGGTTGTGCTTTCTGGGACAATATCAAGGATGTCACAGGGAAGCAGCAAAAAACCCCTCTGGCCATGTTAATGGTTGATGGATCCTCAACCTTTGACCCCAAGGTGATCGCAAACATCTTTAACATGGCTTTTTCAGACCTTAGTGCTGTTCTACCCCATGACTTTTTCAAAAACAAGGCCTACTCCCCAAATACCTCAGCCCCTCAGACTAACCATCCCCTCTTCTACTTCAGGAAGGTAAGGCTGAATGAAGCTCGCCGCTATATTACTGCAGCTATCTCTAAATCTAGATCTAGTAGCGACACCCTGGACCTTAAGCTTCTGTTGCTCACCCTCGATGAGGTAATTCATCCATTAACAAAAATCCTAAACCTCTCTCTCAGCTGTGGAAAATTCCTGGACCTATGGAACACAGCCACCATGACACCCATCCATAAAAGTGGGGACAAGACGATTCACTCAAATTATCGCCCCTATCTCCATACTGCCCCCACTCTCTAAGGTACTTGAGCGCATCATGGCTGATCAACTTACCGACCACTTGGATAAATACAATATACCTTGTCCACAACAACACGGCTTCCAGAAAGGTCACAGCACCACCACAGCCCTTCCTGAGTTCACTGGAGCTTTGCACAAATCCCTTGACAATGGCCTTCTCACAGGGACCATTTTCGTCGACCTCTCCAAGGCCTTCGATACAGTACACCAAGGACTATTAATACACCAACTACTGAATGCTGAGCTATCACCTGACTCTTCTTTCTGGTTTAAATGCTACTTAGAAAACCGGTCACAGAGAGTATAAATTGCAGACGCTCTTTCTAACACCCTGCCTGTTCGCTCAGGTGTCCCACAGGAATCCATACTGGGATCCCTCCTTTTTTTATCCTTTTCTTAAACTTCCTCCCTTACCACTGCTCTGAGCAGATCATACTATATGCCAATGATGCTGTTGTATTCTCCACTCACAAAGATCCTGCAACTCTTCAACACAACCTTCAACTTGGTTTCAGTTCTGTAGAGACATAGTTTCTTAATCATAAACTAGTCCTCAATGACAAGAAAACCAAATCTATGCTCTTCTGCAGCTCTCATAACCCACACAAGCTACACCACTTGGCTATCTCCACCACCCGGGGGAGCACTCTAGATCAGGTGGTGTCCTTCAAATACTTAGGATACAGCTTGACCTAATCTCTCCTATGGACTTCATGTAGATAATGTAGCTAGAGCTGCTAATACACGGCTTGGTCTTCTTTACAAACACAGACCACACCTCACCCCAGAAGCTTTGAGGTTGCAGTCCTGAGTTCTGTGATCTCTGTAATAGACTATGGTTCTCATCATTTATGGCTCGCCACAACCACAACCCTTAGATGCCTCTCAACTGCCTTAAATAAAGCATGTCGGCTCATCACTGGTGCTCACCGTCTCACCCACACATGTGACCTGTACACTCAGACCAGCTGGCTCCAACTATCAAACTGCATAAAGTTTCTCACCTGCTCCTTGGTCAAAAAATCTACCTTGGCCTTGCACCTTCTGGGGTCTCAACTCTGTTACGACACCAAATTAACAAATGGTGCCTTAGGAGATCCACGCTACAGCTACTGAAAGTCCCCCACTGTCACACTTCACAGGACAATGCTGTTTTGCTTATCAAGCACCACTCTGGTTCAATGGCCTCAGCCCAACCATCTCCTCTGCCCCAACTATTGGTATGTTTAAAACTATTCTCCGGGACTATCTCACTACCAACAGCTCCTGACTGCCCAACTTAACCTTGTTTCTCCACTTCCTTCTGCTCTAGTTGTCCCCCTCTCCTCACTGGATTCTACCCTCACATCTTTGTATACCCAATGTTGCACTTTTCACCTCTTTCCACCCTTCCTACATTCCTTCTCCCCCCTACCCTCTTCCCTCTCCCTATGACTCTGGCACTTCTTATCTGTTGTCTATTTTCTCTGACAAATGCCACTGGCTGCCTTGTTACAATGCTACCCTTGAACTGTATTAATCTGTACTCTGTTTGTAATGTCCACATTGTTGTAATCCCTGTCTTGATGTTCCCCATAATTTGTATTTCTCTGATGTGGAACCTTTGTAAAAGAGCCATGGCTCAAAGGTATTTGTAATCCTAGACTTGCTAAATAAATAAATAAATAAATAAATAAGCTGGTTGTAACCTTAGCAGTACAAGAGCCAGATGCATACAGGACTGTATCATTAGCATACATATGTAAAGCAGAGGAGGGGGAGAAAACAGAGGGAAGGTCATTTAAGAAGATGACAAATGGGAGGGGCCCTAATACAGAGCCCTAGGGACACCAGTGATAATTGGGAGGGGAAGGGAAGTAGCATCCAAGATCTTTACTGATTGGGTTCTGCCAAAAAGGTAGGCCTTGAACTAGTTTGTGGCAGAGGGAGATAGGCCAGCTGCTGAGAATGAGTCAAGGAGAAGGGAGTGAGAGACGGTGTTGAAGACATTGTCCAGGTCGACAAAATAGAAGGGGTAATTTGGCCATTGTCCATCCCACTTAGGATGGAGTCTGTGAGCTGTAGGAGAGAGGTGGTGGTTGAGTAGTTTTTCCTGAAACCACACTGGAAAGGGATGAAAAAGGAGGTGTCAGATAGAAAAGAGGTGAGTTGGGAGAGGGCAATATGTTCTGGAAGCTTGACAAGGGTAGGGAGGAGAGAAATGGGGTGATAGTTGCCAGGGAATGAGGGGTCACCCCCTTTGAGTAGTGGGAGGACCACTGCATGTTTCCATGAAGCAGGGACCGAGGCAGTAGAGAATGAGAGATTTAGGATTATTGAGAGGGGGGTAGGCTATGGCCAAAGTGGAGAGAGAGAGAGAGAGAGAGAGGTCTTGGGTCGAGGCCATCAGGGGAGGCAGCTTTAGAGGGGGTTGATGGTGGAGAGGGCACTTAGGACATTGTTTGGGGTTACAGTAGTGAAAGAGAAGGAGTGGTGGGAGGATGGTGGAGGGGGCACACTGGTAGAGGGTGGGGAGGGAGATGGGTAGGAAGGGAGGGATTTCAGTAGCTCAGTGGTGCAGGAGGCATAGTAGGAGTTAAATTCAACAGCTACAGTTGGTGGGTTGGACACTAGTAAGCTATTTACTTAAGTACTGGGGGCTGGGTAAGATGAGGGGTAAATAGGGTGTGGGCCACCTTCCAGAACTTTGAAGGGAATTTATGTTGGTGATGAAGGCAGATTTGAAATATTTGGACTTAGCAAACCTCGTAGCCCTGGTGCAAGTGTTTCACAGCATGCAGTAGTTTACGAGGTCACTTGGATGCTGGGTAGCTTTATGACACTTCCAGGCTTGATCTCTAGACCTGAGGCAGACCAAAAGTTCAGGGGTTATCCAAGGTAAGTGGTTACCTCTGACTCTGGTTTGTTTGAGTGGGCAAAGGCATTCCAGTTTACAAGAAAGTTCTTTGAAGTAGGCAAGGGCCTTATCAACTGAGGGAGGGAAGTTAGCGGGCCAGTCAGTAGTGGCAAGGTTGCTCAGGAGATGTTCAAGGTCAAGAGACTTGAAAGAACGTAGTTATATGATTTTGTGTTGTTATTTAGTTCTGTGAACTTTCCTAACTATGAATATTGGGTTATGGTCATTGACAGCATTGGGCAGGATGCCAAAGGTGATGATGCAATGGGGTGGGAGGTAAGGGCCCAGTGCAGTAGGAAGAGTTGTTATGTCTTGTGGTTTGGGCAGGTGGATTCCAGATCAGTTAGAGAGGTTTAGGGCTACAATTTCATTTTTAGTTTTGGCTGTTTTAGATGACAACCGATTTATACTTAAGTCACCAAGGATGAATAATTCCCCAGAGTGAGCAAGGGACGTGATGGAGGTTAGGATGTCTAACGTGACTGAAAGATGAACATTTGGGTGGCAATATATGCCAGCTATGAAGATTGGGAGAGTGAAGAGGAGGGTCACATGGATAGCTAGGGCATCATGGGTCTCAGGATTGTAGGATGAGTAGATGATGAAATATTGGATGGAGGCTAGGACATAAATGGCTACACCACCACCAACCCTGCCAGCAAGGTCTTGCACTAACAGTGAGTAGCCAGGAATGGAGACCGAGTGGTCAGGGATAGTGCTCTTTAGCCAAGTTTCTGAGATGATTAGAATGCCTGGTTTTAGAGTGCATTCCATGGTCTGAATCTGGTCTATTTTTTGCAACAAACTGCATGTGTTTAGATGTAGGATCTTTAAGCCCTTTGGGAGGGCAGAGAGAAGAGAGCAGGGGAGGTAGTAGAGGAGGAAGTACCAGAGGAGCTAGGGACAATTGGACCTGGGTTGGTGTGGATAGCCATGGCAGAGAGCAAGAGGAGAGTGATTATGAGAAAGTGAACTTTGGGGATTTTGAAGGGGCTGGTGAGGATGTTGGGAGTTTTGAGGAGAAGGGAGTGGATGAGTGAGGAAGAAGAAGGTGGAGAACCACAGTGAAAGTGCACTGCCCTGTTGACTGCAAAATGTCTGCATACAGTAGGCCTCTTGGAGTGCTTATGTTTCCTGCTTATGTTTCCTGACCTAGGCCTCCATTACAGTTAGCATCAGAGGTATCTGGATTAGTTACATTTGGTGTTATTCAGTGTCAGAAGCCATACTACATCCAGAAGCCTCTCCACAGGCATCATGAGCAGTAGCACTACCATTGCATCAATGGGCTAGCTGTGATTTGATTGTAAGCATTGCACACTGAAGGTAAGAATAGATTTTGAAAAGGGCTCTGCTGTTGCAAAATGTGAGATAACTAGCACTCACTGATGTCATCACATTTGGTGTTATTGCACTACAAAGCGGTGTTGGTAAATAATGTTTTCCCCTAGGTAGTAGTAAGAGAAAAACAGTCAACGAGCTATTTGCAGTATGGGAGACAGGTTTTTGTTCACATTAAGTGGCTGGCCATTTTAGGGGTGTCCATTTTAACTGGTTTATACTATCATGAAAATGTTTTTAATAAGTATTGTTTAAGTATTTAATAAATAGTGGAGTGGAAGAACCAGAGCTATACAATAACAGTGCAGAGATAGGGATGGGGATAAACACAAAATAATTAATGTAGAAGATACTGTAAATATTTAAGAAGTTTGATCCCTTTTTTGGTAGTTCTGCCTCATGTTGGATAGACAGCCAACACGAAGGCAGTTGATCCCAGCTGCAGTAAATTATATTCTGTTGGTAAGACTCACAAACAGGCTACAGTTATTAATTATTTCTTTTGAGGTTTACATCAAAATGTTGATCACAGAAACACAGTTTCATTTTTCATGCGGTCGCAAGACCAAACAGCAAACAAAATGTTAAACAAGTAAAACCATATGCACTAAAAAATACCATTTGCAAAGTGGGAGTTCAGTTTTTAACACTGCAAGATCAATAGAACTGCAAGATATATTTAAACTCTAATAGTGGTCAGATTCTAGATGGTGGACAATATAGTCCAGAGAAAGATGGTATAGACTGCAAGGATCTCTTTTGAGTTACTGATGCTGCTTTCCAGCTTTTTTTCATAAACAGGCAATTCAGAAATAAAAGCAGCTTTCTAGATGTTCTCAGACTGTCAAGTTTCAGAAAGGTATGCACATAGGCAGATACTGTAGGCCTACTGTATGCAGACATTTTGCAGTCAACAGGGCAACAATAACCACAATGCAGTCAAACTTAGAGATCATGTTAATCAACATTTGTGGTATTCCAAGTGCAAGAACAAGTCCAGATGACAGCTAAAATATTCCATTCTTTGTAGGTACCCTTCACTTCTTCTCCAATTAGTTGTGTGGTTCATTTTTCAAAGTGCAGATATTATTCAAAGAGGAAAGTTCATTTCTTGATGCAGCAATATAGTGCACACAGTTTTGCATAAATCCCTTTCCTTCTGTGATCAGAACCTTTAATAAGGTGTTTGCCCTTTTTCTTTCTGATCAGATTTTTTAGTAAAACGTCTTTGCCCTTACATCAAAATTAACTAGTTTACATTTTCAGCATATACAAATGACGTGATGTGAAGCATTTAGCTTATTCAAATATCAATGCAGCAAAGGTTGTCATAATTACCAAAGATGCCTAAACCATACAAGAATCCACCTGAGACACAGACCTGTTCTATACATGGATCATTATATTCACACCGGTGATAACACCCAACTTTCAACACAGCTCACAGTTTCTGCATTTCACACACTGATGAGAACTGAAGAAGAAGCATGCTCCTAATGCCTCCAATGTTTTTCCGTAGATAGGTAGGTAGGTAGGAAGATAGACAGACAGACAAACAGATAGACAGAGAGATAGATGGCTATAGGCAAGATAAAGCAAGGCAACTTGTTTTTGTTACAGTTCACTACATACAGTATGTGGCTCAGACTGCTTTGCAAAAACAACAACATGCACATAAAATAAAAACATGTAATAAAGAATAAATAACCTCAATATAAAGTAGCATTTAAGTGATTTTTATTGATAAACGTAGAGGTAGGGTTTCTGGCACTTAACAATGAAAGGATGGCAGGACTGGCAAACAGCTGATTAGAGTTCCGTAAAGCTCTAAACAGCATTCAAGGTAATCGAATCTCTGTTTGCTACAATGTGTTTCTGACATCAGCTGCAGGGGATTCAGGGATGTCATTGTAGTGGCAGTAAGCGTAAAATGTCATGCTGGGGAGGGTAACGGGGTCAATCATATAAGAATAGATTAAATATACTGTAGTAACAATAGGTATAAATGTAAACAAAGTGCAATTGGGGCAGCCCCACACTTAGCTGTGGGCCTTTATATGTGTGAGTTCCTTTGAGTGAGATGGAGGGAGATTTTGGTTCAAAAAAGTTGAAATTGCACAGCAAAGAGAGAGACAGAGAAAGAGAGATGGAGGCAAGTAATTGACCTGCCCATGATCACAAAGCGAGTAAGCGAGTAAGTAAGTGGACCTAGTCCATACGACTATCCTCCCTATCTTAGACAATGGGGACATTATCTATGCTTCTGCTTCTGCATCCTCACTCTCCAAGCATGACACCCTTTTCAACTCTTTTTGAAGATTCACCACTAACTTCCTACAATGTACCCATCATTGTACTCTTCTCTCCTCACTAAATTGTGCACCTTTCTCCCACAGGTGGCACATTCATTCACTAACTTTCAAAGCAAAATTTTGGCTCAACATTCTCCTCACTTACCTCTCCTCACTCCTCTCCTCTGCTCCCATCTGTGTCTACCCCCTAAGATCTTGGCATCCCTGCTCCTTCTCCATCCCTCACCGATGAACCTCAGCCAGAGTCTCTGCTTTCTGTTACCTCCTTCCACATTTCTGGAATCAACTGCCTCCTTCCCTCAGGGATTTCCAATCCCTCCTGGCCTTCAAATGCCTAACTAGATCTGTCACCCCACCGTCATACACCTGTCCTCAAATACACTCCCTCACCATTGCCACCTCCCACACAGCTCCTAAACCCCTCCCTACCTTCCCCCTAGTGACGCAGCCTTGTTATATTCCCTCCTTTTCTCCTTCTCTCTCCCCATCTCTCTCTCTCTCTCTCCCTGTCTCCATAGATAAAATTTCTCCTTTTTTCTATCTTACAGATACCTGCTGTTTCACCAGAGTCACATTATTGTTTATAAATAATTCTTTCTTGGCTAAACAATTCAAATTTCTGTATTTATGTAGTAGCTTTAACTTAATTTATTACTCAGCCTCCTGTATATATTATGCTTTTTCACCTGTATGTATAGCATGTCAAATCATGTCACTGGGTTGCACCTGGAAATGAGCCTTGGCTCACTGTGCCTTTCCCGGTTAACAAACTTTAAATAAAATAAAATAAATAAATAAAAAGTTGTGGTCATTTTGGAGAATAAAAGCTATAGAATGTAAGCCCAAACTTGGTGGTGTGTCCAAATTCACATTTCCACAGTGGTCATTATATCAAACATGAGCAGGACTGACAGGGTGCATAGATATTGAGCCAGTGGTATACAGTATAATCATAGGAGAGGCAGTTGCTATAGTGAATCAACAGACACAAGTCATGGACCTCCTGTGGGCTCACTGCTTCACGGGCACTTCGATTTCATGGGAAGAGGCGGTCAGCCTAGTGTTGTGGAGGGATGAAGCATCCATGCCTTACCTCCTGCCATGCTGGCGACCCATGATCACAGTGCAGGTGGGTTACTGGGGGCTGACCCGGGAGAAGGAGGACTGAGCATCCCCAGGACAGGTCTCCTCCTCCAGGGAAGGGGCATACAGCAGTCAGTGCTAGCCTGGCCCCTGGCACAGGCTAGGGGCTGGCACACTGATGCTGCCAGAAGGAGGGGAAGAGGCAGGGCAGATGACTGGTGTGCCACATACAGAAGCTTGCATGGCACTGCCATTAGGGTCCTTGTATGCCCCCCCTGCAGGGAGAAAAACAGTATTGAAAACTGTCAGTGGCTGGATGATGGTGGGTACTCATAGGCCCTGCCCCCGGCCAGTTGGATTAGCAGAACCAGATCTGTGAGCAGTGAGGGTGAGCACTCCCCCCACCAACCATGCTGGGGGGAGGCAATTCCTGGAGGAAGAAAGCTGCTGCTGATGGACATCGGGGATGGGCTGGAGTGCTCACCAGAATGTGGGCCACCAGGGGAGAGAGACAGAAGCATAAAAAAAAAAGCCATGGGAAGAGAAATAGGTCTTACTGTGGCACAGAACACTGCTTTCTGGGACTGAATTCATCATGTACATCTTTAATTTGCTAAAAAGTAGACATAACCTGAAGTAATTAGCTCTTGTTATTATGATGACAATCATGGGAAAGAGCAATGTGTCTAATACTTCACTGTGTTTATGAAGATTTTTTTTTGTGTAAAGGGTAAACTGTAGAAAGAATGGAAAGTATCATCACAAATGTCCATAATACAAATTATTTTTTTGCAAGCACAATAGTATCACTATCACTACATACATTATTTGATTAGGGACTTGCAACAGAGTTTAATAAAAAAAATATTTCTCTATAATTTAAAGCAAATTATGAGACTGTAACCAAATGTGAAGGATGCGGATATTAATCAACAAGCCTTTTCTTTCATTTAAACTAATCAAAGTGTAGTGCCTTATTTTGACAGTGCAAATGAAATTAATTTTAGCTGATTAGCACCTATAAAATTATTTTCTTTATGCATTCACTAATAACTGAAGGGTTCTTAATCTAATGTTCATGGAAATGAAACAGCATATTAATATTGTAAAATAACCAAGAAAAATATGTTCCTGAATTCTGATAATAGAAATGATTTTTATATAATTAAAGTTGTTGATTTTATTGCACCACACCATTTGGGGTGTAATAGCTCTTGTATGATATGCTAAATGCTGATTTGCTGTCATATAGTTCGAGTTGGGGACCTGTAAATTAACATGCACAACCCTTGTACTAACATCTGAAAGCCTGACAAAGTTAAAGAAATTCTTATAAATTTATTTTTCTTGAAACTCAGAAATTTTATTAGTAAAGACTTCATGGTTTACAACATACAGCTCATTAAAACGAAGGCATCCAATAATAGATGTGTTTATTTTTTGTCAAGAATTAAAAAGTCAGCAATGTTTCTATTGTCTTTTGGCTTTGCTTAGTAACCAGTCTCTTTCTTCTTTTTAGGGTAGAATTTCTGATCACTAGTTCTAAGTCTTGTGTGCCATCTCTGTTCTGGTAAAGGCTTTGTGACTGCAAAAGTTCTATGTTTGTCTTCTGTGGTCAACCTACCCCATTCTTTTTACTCCAACAGCACTTAGTACTACCTCAAGCCTGCTCCTGGTACACTCATGCACTAAAATGGTTCTGTCCCATTATTACCATTTTGTATGTTTATATGTTCTTTTGTACAATTTCGGACATGTATTGTAATTTACCCACTGTTCCACTACTGTTTATTGTACAATACCTTGTGTTCCAGCTGTAGCATAATCTTACAATGATGTATTGTTTGTACTACCCACATACTATTGTAACTGATCATCCTTCACAACCCTATGTAACCACCACCCCCAGGTCACACTGTGAGATGAGCAGCTTGTTGTTTTTGTGCCCTTCTGGTGAAACATTTCAATAAATAAATAAAAAATAAAATGTGGGTTTCCCTATGTATGTTGTGGAAGTCCGTTTGTTATAATTGATTAATCCTATATAACTCATATTAACATTAATAAAACAATTAATAAACCTACAGAAGTGTGCACTATATTACAGCTTTGTTATTTTCTTAAACAATCAGGTAACGAGAAGTAGTTTCAACTATGGCTTATAAAGTTCACTTATCCTAAGTGCTGTTACACTATAGAAACGTGTTCAGTTTCTTCCCTATAATGGAAGAAAGGAAGCCACTTGGTGTTAAATTTACCTTGTTGCAAATGTAGCAGGGCAGTAATGGATTCCATACTTTTAATTTTATGAATGTTGTTAAGCTACCATCTCAACCATGGACAGGTGCTCATCAGCCAGTGCTGCATAATGGATTTGCCTGCAGCTGCCAACAAGATTAAAAACCTAAAGGAGCATCAGTTTGGTTGGCTGGACAATAGAGATGTTGTGAAATTTTATTTCACTGGCGAAACTGCCGCAAAATCGGCAATTTCAACGACAAAATATTTAGTGAAATTGAGGCAAATTCAGGAAATTTCACTGGCAATTTCACTCCGCATCTCTATTCAGGGAAGAGAGATTTAGATGGAGTCTGTCAATCCAGTGTATATAAATATAAAATAAGGTTCAAGAGAATATCAACAGCAGATCTTTCCTGCCACATGCCATGTTTTTTACTTCCACTTTTATCAGGATTTATTTCTACACCTATTTTTCTAATACTTGATAATGTAACACTGTCTGTGGATAAGTAATCTGACCCCAGGAAGGTAGTCTTTGAGAACAGTAGTATAAGAAAATGTATATCATGTTTTAGTATTTTAGTTCCTTATCTCTATGCAATGTACCGTAAATGGTGCTTTACTGGCTATGGAGCAGGTAATAGCAGTAACTCCTCAGGACACATTCACTTACAGTATGTAGGCTCAAAGTTGCTTTCAAGACAATATCATCATGAATGCCCATTACAAAGCAGACAGTATTTGGCAATTTGTCATACACATAATCATAAAGACTAGAAAATGCTTGTAATAAGAAATTTAAAATGCACCATAAATTGAGGCTGACAGCATAATGCATGCATGTCCTTGAACAAGCTAGTTAAGAAGCATATCTACTGTAGGTTGTTGTAAATGTGGCAAAATATTGTAATTCTGGTCTAATAAATTAAGAGCATATACTGTAGCCCTGACATTTACAGTAAGGCAACAAAGTCCATAGATAAGTTTACCATTTTTGCCATTTGCCACTAATGCTGCAAATGTCATGTTACAAGGTGACTGCATGTACCCCTCTGAGTCCCTGGGGTCTAGTGGTCCCCCCAGCTGATCACCAGCTGAATTCTAATTAAGAACCATCCCTCCTCCCCAATCACCATGAGCCCCGGCCCCGTATCTTAGTAAAAAATCCTCTCCCCTGTTCCTGGTGTCTAGTGGACCCCACCACCTGTCTTAAATCAGAGGCTCAGCCCACCTCACTCCCCCATACCCCAATCAGGCCACTGGCATAGCCTTCCACTCACCTCCATGGCCAGCAACCCATCTGGTGCTCGATGAATAAGCATGTGTACAGACATGCTCCATTCATTTACAGATTCAGACAGCCAGCAGTCTCACTACACTACCAGTAGTATTGAGAGCAGTTGGCTGTCTGAATCTGTCAATGAATGAGCGTAAGCTTGTACAAGCATGACTTGTTCATTGCTTGGATCCATTCTGCTTGGATCCCAACAGCATCCGGAGATTCATAGATTTTGTTGGCAGATAAGGACAACCAAGCCCATCCAGTCTGCTCATTTATGCTAGCTCACAAAGCGACCGGTGACCCTTATTGGTCTTTGGCTTAGCTTTTTCTCCCTATCTCTAATATTCCTTTGTTTCTGTCCCATGCATGTTTAAAACCCACCCCAGTATGGGCTGCCGCCACCTCCTGGGGCAGGCTATTCCATTCATCCACCACCCTTTCCGTGAAGAACTTCCTAACATTTACTCTTATGTAGCCACCCTTTAATCTCATATTGTATCCTCTTCTCTTGGCATTACTGTTGAGATAAAATATGTTGTCCCCTTGCTCCTTGTTTATGCCCTTAAGGTACTTGAATGTTTCTGTCATGTCACCTTTCTCCCTCTTCTGTTCCAGCATGTACAAATTTAGGTCACTCACACTCTCCTCGTAAGGCTTGTGATGTAATCTGTTCACCATTTTGGTCACACTCCTCTGCACCATCTCTGTTTTGTCAATGTCTTTTCAAAGGTGTGGTCTCCAGAACTGTACACAGTATTCAAGGTGAGGTCTCACCAGGGTCTTGTGCAGTGGAACCATTACCTCCCTCCTTCTGCTTGTGATTCCCCTTCCAATACATCCCAACACCACACTGGCCTTTCCCACTGCCTTGGCAGTCTGCCTAGTGGTTTTCAAGTCATCTGTGATTATGACCCCCAAGTCTTTCTCCTCCTTTGTTACTGTCAGCAGCTCTCCCCCATCCTGTAGCATGCTCCAGAATCCCTGTTCCCCACATGCATGATTTGGCATTTCTTTTCAATAAACTATAGCTTCCATGCCCCTGACCATCTCTCCAACCATTCCAGATCTCTTCTCATCCTTTCCACCCTCTCTGGGGTATCCACCCTGTTGCAGATCTAAGTGTCATCCACAAACAGGCAAACCTCTCCTTCCATCCCATCTGCTTTGTCACCAGTAAAGACATTGAAGAGGACTGACCCCAGTACTGACACCTGAAGTACCCCACTGGTCACCTCCCTTTCATCTGGTTGGGTTCCATTTACCACTACTCTCTATTTTCTGTCCCTTAACCAGTTGCCAATCCAGTTCACCACTTTGTGTCCCACCCCAGGCTGCCTAGCTTGTTTACCAGTCTCCTATGTGGGACCATGTTAAAGGCTTTGCTGAAGTCGAGGTAGGCAATGTCTACTGCCCCCCCAAGTCTACTGCTTTTGTCACCCTGTCAATGAAATCTATCAGATTAGTTTGACAGGATTGTCCTGCAGATAACCCATATTGCCTAGGATTCACCAGCCCATTGGCTACTAGGTGTTCCACAATTCTTTCCTTAAGAAGTGTCTCCAATATCTTCCTGACTTCAGACTAACTGGCCTATAGTTCCTCACTTCTTCCCTACTACCACTTTTGTGAAGAGGGATGATGTGTGCCCTTCTCAATCCTCTGAGACCACTCCAGTGTCTAAGGACTTGCTGAACAGGGCTGAAAATGGGGCTGTCAGTTCATACCTCAGCTCCTTTAGGACCCTGAGATGTACTGTATGCCATCTGGACCCATGGCTTTGTCAATTTTTAACATTGTCAGTTCCTTTAGGACCCTCTCCTCAGTGAATGGACTGGTGTTTACCTCTATCTTTAACTCCCCTGAAGTCCAACTTGGGCCTTGCCCATCCCCTTCCACAGTGAAGACTGAAGACATTATTGCTGAAAATATTTGTTCAGAAGTGCTGCTTTTTCCCCATCTTCTTCCACTATCTCCCATGTCCCTTCTAAGCTTTGCTATTCCTCCCTTTGCCTTCCTTTTCTTGCTGATGTACCAGAAAAATGTCTTCTTATCCCCCCTTTGACCAACTAAGCTATTCTGTCATCCATTTGTGCTTCAGCACACCTTACTGTCTTTCCTGCTTCTCAGGCACTTATGGTACCTCTCCTTGTCCTCCTCACTTTGTGTCTCCTTATACTTCCTGAAGGCTAGCCTCTTGGCCCTTACTTTTTCTGCCACACCCCCTGAGAACCAAAGTGGTTTTCTTCTCTTTACTCTTGTCTGTAGACCTGATCCATTGATCTGTTACCCCCCATGGCCTTTTGATGATGTACCCATTTCTCCTCCACATTCACGTCTACCCTCTCATTTGCAGGGTTTCCTTTAGCTGTAGTCCCATTTTGGTAAAGTCCACCATTCTAAAGTCTAAGACTCTTGTTTTTGTATGGGTTGACTGGATCCCCATGTCCACCTTGAACCACACCATATTGTGGTCACTGGACCCTAACTGTCCTTCTATACTAAGATCTGATACCCTTTCCCTGTTGGTCAGCACCAGATCCAGGATGCTTTCGGTACCTGGTAGATTTCTGAACTAGCTATGTAAGGCCTGCCCCTCAAAGGAGTCTACAAAGTCTTGTGTCCTTCCTAAGGCCCCCAGGAATGGACCAGACCACTTCAGGCACATTATAGTAACCCATTAGCAGAACCTGCCCCTTTGCTGCTATGTCATGCATGTTTTCCAGCAGCTGCTTGTCCAATTTCCTTGGCCTAAGACAGGGGTCTGTAAATGACCCAGTGTGTATGGCAGTTCCATTGCCTGGCTCAAGGGTGACCCATATTTCCTCTGTTTGACTGTTTAGAATTTCAGTCACCCTTAAGCTTTCTCTGATGTGGAGGGCAACCCCTCCCCTCTTTTTACCTTCCCTATCTTTTCTGAACATGGCATAACTTGGTACACTTATGTCCCAGCTGTGATTGCTGGTGTACTATGTTTCAGTTATTGTCACTATGTCCAGATCAGCCTCCATCATTATTGCTACCAGGTCAGGGACCTTGTTCCCCAGACTGCAGGCATTTGTGTACATGATCTTCTATGTAGCATGGATTGTGTTTAAGGCAAATTTAGGACCATTTTTTCTTGGGAGAGCCAAGTTTGCAGCCTGGCTAAAGAATTCCAAGAGAGTTGTTGACGGTTGGTAATGTTATCACAATGAGTGTAGAGGATTGCATCATCAGCATAAAGAAGTGTTTGTACTGGTATGCAGATGGTTGGGAGATCATTAATAAAAATTGAGAACAACAGCGACCCTAGAATGGAGCCTTGAGGCACTCCACTGGAGAGGAGATTCACACCAGAAATACTGTTTCTGATTTTGACAGCTTGCTGATTGTGGTGGAGATAATCTTTAAACCATCCTAAGGCAGGGTCCCAAGGCTGAGTGTCTGGTGCTTTCAGATGAGTAGATTATAGTCAATGTTGGAGGGTGTGGGGAACAGACAACACCGACAAACCTTTAGAATGTAAAACACAAATCTCTTGTGTGAATTTTATTTGTTTTTTCTTCTTCAAAAATTATTCTTAACTCAGAATATAAAATAAATAAATAAAATTAGAAAAAGTAAGTAATTCCAGCTCAACTGAGCTCCAGCACTGTTCTTCCCCAACAGTGCTGCCATAGAGTGGAAAAATGTTTACCAAATTAAAACTTCCACTGTCTTCCATGCTATATCCTGCTGTACCTGCTCTGAGTACACTCTCCAAGCTCTACTGGCTCTCTGACTCAGGGAGGGGTTTATATAGCAAAATCCTATGACATCATCAGGTCAGCTGATCCACCCCTATTTCTAATACAAAGGTTTTCTGTTCTAGTACAAACATTTGGAGGATCAGTCTGACCACAAACATACATATGTAAATATTAGAGGTATTCCAGTACTAATGCAACCCCATACTGGATTATAACCCCATTTCTTAGACAGAAAACACTAAACGGCCACTTAAGGAATTAAGCTCTCCTTCCAGATAGTGTCATAGTCTGCATAGGTACTATAAATACTGCTCAGTTTGGGGCCGCTGCCTCTAAAGAGCCCATCAGACTGATCATGGCAGGAATAAGAACAGGTAAGATCCTGGGTTCTTTCCTAACATCCTAACAGTACTATCATTCTCTGTTCCTAGAGGGCTGCCTGTCCAATAAACATAAATGAAACAAGTGTTCTATGTCTGCTGTAGTTTGTTTTGGCATAGCACTTTATAAACAATGAAATTTCACAAGGCATCATTTCCTTGAGTTCTTTATTCTATTTAAATAAAATAAATAACCCTCTTTCATTATCTGCTGAAACACTAAACCAAAAGTGCATAGAACTCTAAGCAAAATCAAAAAGAAACACTGCAGGTTATATCTTGTCGACTGAAATTGTTAGCCGACAGGTTACATTTCATTCAGGCCTTATTTCTATTTTCAGGGCTTTCCTTAGCCCTGTCTCCTTTCATTTGGCCTGCATTTCTTTAAATAAATTGCAGGGAGCCACATCTAGTGTCTGGTTATTATTCGTGCCCCTGCATAAGCTAAGCACTACTCAAAGAGTTTAAGCGAATTTGGTGAAAAACTATTTGAACCACCAAATCTGGCTTGTGTATCGGAGCCTGCTTTCTTTGCTCCAATAATCTATTCTGTGCTCTTTATCTCTTTGGGAGCATTCCTGCTCCATTTTCTTAATTTCTTTATGCACCCGAGTAGGTGAGTCCCTTCATTCACCCACCGTCCTCCATGGCCATGATATTCATGCCACCGCAGGGGCGGGCAAGCATCGCAATGCTTGTTTCTTTATTTTTTTAGCTGCACTAAATGGCAAAACAGACCCTTTTTTAATAGCGGCTAACTTCTATAAGAAAATAAAAGCCACAGACAACATTACTACTACTGGAGAGCCCTCCTATTACTTTTAGGTACTTCTAGTAGCTTTAATAAGGGTGCAGCTGTTTAGGACAGCTATATGATACATACATTTCTCCCACAGAAGCTGATGGAGCACCACAGTTACCACTGCACAGGCTACCCTGTTTCTCATTACTATGCCCCTTTCACACACAGAACTGCTTGGCTCCATGGGATACTGTATCAAACAACATCCCTGTCCCTATGTCTGGCCCTCATACTCCAGCATTTTAGGGCAGACCACAGGTACATGTTATATAGCCCCTTTTTCGAGGCATAGTTGGGCAAAACATTTCTTTGCTGCCCACTAGCCAAGGCTTTTTATAGGAGGCATTTCATAGCTTCTACCCTTTACACCACCAATGAAAAAAAACAGAAATTAAGCAGGGAAGATTAGCATAAGATACCCTGATGGGAGGCCACCCCATCAGAATAGAAAAGGAACAAGGTCTAGAGAGACCTAAAGAAAAGACTGCTAATGCAGTAGACTTAAGGGAGGTGTAGAGAAGACAGAAAGTCCTGGGGTGCATATCAATGTTCTCGGGAAGGAAGCAAATTGCCGCACATCCCAACATTAAGCAAAACCATGTAATCAAATAGTACTGGTTTTCAAGACAACCTACCAAGTACCTAATGGGTGAGATAGTTCTGCCCACCCTCGCTTGAAAGCTCCACCTCAGGGTCCCCTTGGACAACTAGTACAACATAACATCTTGCTGTACTATCATTAGCATACATTATACTTTTTTTTTCAATAACCTTGGGTGTCTAAAATCTGGTTCTCAGTAGTAACAACATGTCATCCTTATACAGTTTCTGTCTCATTGGTAACCCTATGTCTGGACAAAGAGTCAGCATTTACATGTAAAGTTCCAGCTCGATATTTTACAGTGAACTGATAAGGGTAAAGAGCCAAGTACCATTTCATGATCTGGTTGTTTTATCTTTCATCTGGGAGATAAAATCGTGGATTATTTATTTATTATTTTATTCTGTTTTTGTTGACTGGGTAAGTGCACTAGACAAATTCTGCCTATTTTCAGGCACGGCCGGGGAGGGATACAGATGAACCCAACTGACCTTGAACCAGATTAAGCTGTTCGTGGTCTTTTTAGTGAATGAGGGAATTTGGCCAGGACACCAGGGAAATTTCTACTCTTCAGAGGGGGAACCTCTGTCCAAGATGGCGGACGCACCCTTGCTTGCTGAGGAGGTGGCGATGGAGGTGGGAGACCTGGTCTTAACTCCTGCCTCTGTGTGTGTGGAGACCACATCTACAACTACTGAAGTTATGCAGGTTTCTGTGTCTCCTGCAGAAACTGAATCTGAATCACAAGTTACAGCCTTAGAACCTCTGCTGGGTCATCCTGACATGGACTCTCTAAGATCTTCACCTCTTGCTGTCCCAAAGAGGGATCTTTCCACTTTTGACTGTGTTGCTGTCTGTCTGGCTGAAAAGGAGCTTCAGGACCGTTTGGGAGCAGAAGAATGATGGTTTGTGATTACGAAAATGAAATTAAACCGGGAACTGCATCAGATTTGTGAAGTCAGACTGGCAGGTTGTGTGTCTCCTGTAGTCCTCGATAGCTCTCTGGGACAGCCTACATTGCCTTTGGAAGCAACTGTGGTGCCGCCCTGTGCAGACCATCCTAGCGAGTTCCCAGCTGCTGTACTACCACCCGCTTCTCAGCTGCCCACACAGAGTACTGAGATCTCATTGCCTGCTGTTTCTAGTTTGCCTACTGTGTCACACTCTCCCTCAATGTTCGTACCTCTTGATGCAAATCCTTCTGCAACACCTACCTGGTCTGTAGAAATGGCGTTGCAAGGCGCTGGATGGGTGCAGGATCCTACAGTGGAGAAGTGGATTTCTGGTCCGTCCCCTATTTGGTTCCCCTGTCTCGATGATTTTCCTGAGCTGCAGCATACACCGAACAGAAGTATGACCACATCTGATCCCTTGTGTCTTCCCAAGGAATTGGAACTTACCCAGCACCCAGTCTTGGAACCTTTGCAGGGTTCTCTTATTTGGGCCACTTCTCCTACCATCATTACAGAAACCACAGCTCCTGCAGTAGTGGAGCCCCCCCCCCAAAAAACTATAGAGCCAAATCGTTCTTTTTCTTCATTGTTTAAATTCCTGATTCTGGCTGCAAAGCAGCATAATGTGGTACGATTGGCTTATATGGGGGGTTTACCTGAGCCTCCGGACCGTGTGTACGTAGCTTGGACACTACTCAAGGACTCTCTGAAATTCTTTTCTCACAAAATATATGCACTGATTCACATTTCCGGTGAATCTACATTTGATGTCAGCTTCCAAACACCTCGTGGCTTGGAGCATTTTTGGTCACGATATCATGCTTTAAGAAATACTATCCTGTGGACCCCATTTAAGGCCATTCCCCTTTCCAAACCAGCCTTTAAGAATATTACTATCCTGTTTCAGAATGAAGGTGTTGACATAACTGACGTTGTCTATTGGCTAAAACAACGTTGTACTGTTCAGGGTCAGCCTGAGGCAATTTTGGACACAGAGAATATTTGGACTGGAGGCTGGAAGGTTAAGGTTATGTTACACTCTAATGATTCTGGTCCTATCCATCTACCTAATTTTTTTTTATAGGTCATGACCAGGGGGTCTTGTTTTACCCTGGACAACCGGAAGCTTGTTACCGGTGTGGAGACCCCTCTCACCTTAGTAATGTATGTGATAAGCTGAAATGTAACACCTGTGGAGAATTGAGCCATGTGGGGATTCACTGTCTGAATGAGTGTAGATGTAATCTTTGTGATGAGCCGGGTCATATTTTTCAAAATTGTCAGTGGGCCGCTCATAATCAGGCCACACATGATGGTGGTGCTGATCAATGTTTTGTAATCACGCAAGCTCAGAAGGCTTGTCTTAGGACCACCTTAGTGGAACCAACTTCTGTAGCCACTTGACCCTTATTGCAGGTCCCTGTGCCTGTTATAGGTCAGGTTACGGTACCCCCAGTGGCCTCTTGTGTGGAACCACTTCCTGAGATGACTCCTCCTACCCCTGACCCTGTCCAACCTGTCCAGCTTGTCCTAGACCCTGTTCCAGGCCCGAGTACTATGCCACCCCCCCGATTACCTACTAGTGTTATGCGTCAGAGGTCTATGAGAAATTACCCCGGACATTACCATCGCCTCCTTTGCTTTTGGAACCCCCTCCTGTGGTTTTGTATAATGCCTTTGAGCTACTTCAAACAGTCTCTGATGATGCTGGAGGCGAGTCTGACTCTTCCGTTGCATCTTCCCTCCCAGATGGTATCACTGATTCTGAGACTCAACTGGGTACTGGTCTTTCTCAGAAGTGGAAGGCCAGGGTTAAGCTCAAAGGGAAAAATTGATAGGGAAAAGGAAATTGTAAAGTGTCTCTGTTCCTCTTTGTGCTATGTCTCACTTTGTTTGTCATACTATTAATGTGAATAGTATGAAGCGTCTGGCAAAAGAAGATTGATTTTTTCCTGTTTACGGCTTTTACCGTTGGGGATATTTTTGTTGCAAGATACCTGACTCCATACCACACATGATTCAACAGGCACAACAGGACTGGCTTCTAGGTCCTTCATTTTGGTCCATAGGCCTGGACTCCTGTTCAGGACTTGGGATCTTACTCAATATCCCAGATTTCCGTTTGCTAAAATTAATTGATGTAGCCCCTGGTAGAGTGTTAGTCTTAGATTTTTTAATTAGGCCCTGCCCTTATCGGGTTATTAATATTTATGCTCCCCCAAACTAAGTCTGCACGTATAGCTTTATTTTCTTTACTTCGCCCTTACTTGCATACCTCTTTTCAGGTGTTATTTTCTGGTGACTTTAACTGTGGCTTAAGTCTTCTTGACAAAAGCTCTTTTGCTACTACCCAGAAATTGTTTTGTGACTCCCATGAATTAGGGAAGTTGGTACGTACTGCTCATCTCACGAATGCATATTACTCTTTTACTAAACAACATACTCCTACATTTCAAAAGGGTAAGCTGGCAACCAGAATTGATTTTGTTTTTCTGTCCCGCTCATTACCAATTATCTCTGCTATAGTACAAGCTGTGGAATTTTCTTATCATAAACTGCTTTCTGTAGGCCTTGGCTTTGATGTCACTGTTCGCAAAGGACCAGGGCTCTGGAAATTCAACATATCCCTGTTTCAAACCCCGACTTTCATGCAGTCCCTCTTATCCTTTATTCAGGCCTGAAAATCCATTTTTATTTGTTACGAAGACTCTATTGCATGGTGGACAGACACTAAACATGATTTGGTACTCTTTTTGAAAAACTATAGTCATCACAAATGTCGGAGAGAATATTTGGAATATTTGCAGAAAAGGGTACATTTTCATTCCTTGTTGACGATAGCTTATACGACAGGACAAGATCTTTCCCAACAATTGCAATGAATTCAGTGATATGTTGAAATTTCAATCTAGACAATCGCAGCAACTATATTATCAACACAAATTTAATGTTGTAGGCTCAAGGGCTGTTGTTTGCCCTTTTGAGTCGAATTCCCAGCAAATTGCACAAAAGAATATGTTGTGTCTTGCTGATTCTGATGGCACCTTATGTACCTCTCAGTCTGACATCTGTCGGATAGTGACACATTACACAACTGCCCTATTTTCTCCCTTTCCAGTTGCAGGTGTTGATCCTGCAGTGTTGTATAGAGATCTCAATATCCCTATCCCTTCACAGCGTGTTTTGACTCAGCCTGTATACCTATTACTGAGTTAGAATTGAAGTCGGCTATTTCTTCCTTACCCCACGGAGGACTCCTGGCCCGGATGGACTCCCTGCTGCCTTATATAAGCTACTGGGTGACTACCTGATCCCAGAATTAACCTCAGTATTTACTTCCCTGTTAACTCGTGAGTTTATCCCTTTGGATTTTACAAAGGGCACTTTGATTTATATATATAAGCAAAAAGGAGATGTACATTCTCTTGAGAATTGGCGCCCTTTATGTATGCTAAACACTGACTTTAAGTTATTAGTGAAAATCATTGTAATACGCCTGATGAGGATGGCAGAAGTGGTTTTGCACCCTGCTCAATCCTGCTCTGTCCCGAACAGGAGAATCTCTGACCATTTGATTCTCCTTCGAGAATTATTTTCTCATGGATACGCAGACTCAGTTTCAGGTTTCATTGTATCAGTAGATCAGAAGGCGGCTTTTGATTCGGTGAACCATGATTTTTTATGGGAAGCACTTCATTTTATGCATGTGCCTGGTGAAATGATTCGCTGGATTAAAGCCTTCTATAGGACTGCCACTGTTGTGCCTGTTGTGAATGGTTGGGTTGGACCTCTGATCCCCATAAAGAGAGGGGTTCGCCAAGGTTGTCCTTTGAGCCCTCTGTTATATGTATTTTTTTTAGATGTTTTGCTTCGCCGTCTGAATGCTCACCCTCAGATTCATGCCCTCTCTAGCTCTACTTTAATCTTGCCATATACGGCGATTGCATATGCAGACGTATGTCTGCATTATTGTGGCAGATGCAGCCTTTGTGGTCACTGCCCTCCAGGAATGTTCTTCCTTTGGTGGTTATTCTGGTGCGAGTTTAAATTTTACTAAAAGTTTTGGTATTCGGTTAGGATCTACAATAGCCCCCTTTTCACATATTGGTCCTTTACAACTTGTTGAGGGCCCTAAGTGCATTTTGGGAGTTTATTTTGGGACTGTAGATTCTTACCTTTTTAATTGGAATGCTAAATTACAACAAGGTAAACTTAAGGTTGCCTCTTGGAATAAGGGGCAGATTGGAAAGAAGAAGCACGTTTTCCTAATCAAGACTTATCTGATACCGACTTTTCTTTATTTAAGCTATGTGTTCCCAATCCCTAATCAATTAGAAACTGCAGTTCTTTGTCTATTCTTTCAAGCTTTTTGGGGAAGCTGGCTTAATCCGGTAAAACAGAATGTCACTTACTTACCTATTTCTGAGGGGTGTTCTATGATTAATCCTCTGTTATTTTTTTCATGTATTTCTTTGACTGTAAATCTTCGGCCTCTATTGATAAATACTCAGAGAGGGTGGGAACCCTGGTTCTATGATTCTTGCAGATTATGGGTTCATTTGTGGAATGTGATTCATTAACTGTGATACAACAAACTTTGGTATACCGATATATGTTAAACATATGTTTTACTTTTGAAACAGTGGAAGATATCTACCAGATGTTATTAACTAATTCTCATAAAGTATTATATAATAATCTGCTCCTGACTGTTTGTGCGATACAGTCACCCTTTGAAAGTGCCCTAGCCAACACTCTTTCTTCCTATTGGTTTTGTTACTGCTAAACGGTGCCTGCTCACATGTGGACTTTCATTGGCTATCGGTCATGAAAGAATTAACGTAAAAGATAATCATAAACACAAGCAGTCTCAAGATTGGCAATGTTCTTGGCTATTGTGTATTTCTAAATTGGAAACTATATCGCATTTGTTTTGTGAGTGTTCTTTTATTCGGCAATGGTGGGGTTTTTTGGCACGGGTCTGGGCCACTCCCTTATTTCAAACGGTTTCTTACCAGATTATTATATATGGTGTTTTTTCTCCGCAGTGGTCCTTTTGGACTCTGGACATGTTAAATCTAGTTTTTGTAGTAATTAAATGGACTATCTGGATGACTTGCTGTCTGTTTACTTTACAGCAAAAAGACTGCTCTTACTTAGAACTTGAGAAGAAAATTGTAACTGACCTAAAGAACATTTATGTACATGAACGTACCTTATTTTCAGAGGAGACATTACTTGAACTCTGGAAAGCTCTTCCTTGGATAACGGACTCTGATTTTGCAGTAACCTGATGGACTGTCTCTCAATATGCGTATTTCTGTTCTTTTCTTCTCAAAGTGATTTTTTTTGTTGCTTACCTTTGTTTTGAGTACAAATGAGTTTTTGCTAACTGTTTTTGTTTCAGTATTATACGATTTCTTTTGTTTCAATAAAACTTTCCCCTACTCTTTTCGATAAGTGCCATGGGATCTTTAACATGCACCTGAACTACCACCAATCCAGGATGATGGGACCTCGTTTAATGTCTCATCCGAAGTTATGGTCTGTTATTAAACAAATGGGGCTCTATAGATAAAACCATAGAGCTTCAATTGCTCATTTGGCAGCCAAACACTCCTACTCTATGGTGGAATATAGTTGTTCCCTATCATGTAGCTTGTGGGAAATATAAATCACTGGATGTTTCTCACTTCCAATAGTCTGACTTAGCACCACTCCGATGTTGGTTAAAAGCATCCATGTGGACTTCAGGATGGTTAAAGTCTGGACTTCTCAAAACTGGGGAGGAACACACTGTTGCCTTTATTTGGAGGTATTTAAGAAAAACTTGAAAACTTACCTGTGTATATGGCCTACTTGGAAGATTAACGATATCTGAATACAAATATTAATTTTGACTGTATGGATGATTTTATTGTTGGTTTTAGCATATAATGTTGCTATGTATTTACTTTATTTATGTTTTTAATTGGCATTTTATATTGTGGCTTTTTGATATGTAAAGCGCCTTGATATTTTGAAAGGCGCTTTAAAAATAAAGTTATTATTATTATTTATCTGTCTGAAGGTCTTCTCACATGCAGCAGACCTTATTCCCATATTTCTTCTTAGTTAAGTCAGTGAGAGGAGTAGCAATGGCTGCAAAATTATGAATACATCTCCTATAGTATCCAGCCAGACCTAAAATGACTGGACATGTTTCTTTGTGAGGGGCACTGGACATTGGGCTACTGCCTCTATCTTACTTATCTCTGGTTTGATTACCCCATTTCCCAGGATAAATCCTAGATACCTGGTCTGTTGCATAGCCATGGCACATTTAGGGGTTAATTATCATCCCTGCATGTTTGATGGATGTTAGTACTGCTCTAAATGTACCAGGTGAGTGTTCTAACTCTGACTAAACACAACGACATCATCTAAATATGCAGCACAAAAATTAGTGTGAGGTGCCAGCACTTGGTCCATATACCATTGAATCACGGAGGCTCCATGGAGCTGAATGGCATAGTGTGAAACTGAAACAAACCTACTGGTGTGCTAAAGGCAGTCTTTTCCTTAGCTGACTTCTCCAGAGGGATCTGCCAATACCCCTTTGTGAGGTCAAGGATGGAGATATATTTGGCATTCCCTTTCCAGTCTAAAATATCATCCACCCTGGGCATAGGATAGGCATCAAACTGGGCCACCTGATTTAAACCATGAGAATCTAAACACAACCTTATGCCGCTCTCTTTTTTAGGCACAATCACAATGGGGGATCACCAAGCACTTTTTGAGGGCGCAATAATATTTAAGGCTCTCAATTTCTTCAGTTCACCTTCTATCTCTGTTCGCACCCTTTCAGAGAGCCTGAAAGGTTATTTTTTCTAATGGGGAGACTCTGTGTTAATCTGATGCTCAACTCCCTTTGCTTGATCTGGTTGACTAGAGAAGATAGTCTCAAATTCTTTAAGTAGAGACGTTAGTTCCTGTTGCTGGGTCTGTTCAACATGAGGATTGATACAGACATCATTCAACCCTTTAACACTCACCAATCTCCCATAAGCTACCACTAATTCAGTGTTCACTACCTTGAGCATGACTACCATTCCTAGACTTGGGCTGGGTCTCTCATGTCATTTTTTAACAGGTTTGCATAGCAGATCTTTCTACCATGCCTGTTATCAGGTGTCTCAATTTCATACATGACCAGTCATGTCTGATGTAACCCCTTATAGGTGCCCTGCCACTTCATCAGCAACTTGTGGGTAGATGTGATAACAACAATAAGACCTGATCTCCAGAGGTAAATTTCTTTTTACTTGAGGTCCCCTTGTCATATCCCTCTTTCTGTGCATTTTGGGCTTGTATCCCTGCTTCATGTGCCTTTTTGGTGCACAGTGCCAGCCTCTGTCTCAACTGCTTCATACAGTTGGCTATTCCAGGGTACTTCAATTCTCTTCCCTCCTCCCAACATTCTTTAACCATATTGAGGGGTCCTCAGGGAGTTCTACCAAACAATAGGGCAAAGGGAAACTAGCCGGTTGAGGCCTGAGGAACTTCTCTGTATGCAAATAAGTGGAAGGGGAGATATTTATCCCAGTCCTTCCCTTCATCTTGTACAGACTTTTTGATCATCCTTTTTAAGGTCTGATTAAAGCGTTCGACCAAACCATCGGTGTGAGGATGATAAGGGGACGTTCTTACTGCCACAATCCCTAGAAGACAATACAATTCTCTCAAAAGAGCCACATTAAAATGACTCCCTCTATCTGTCAATATCTCCTTCAGGATTTCTACCTGGCTAAAATGCTTCACCAACTCTTCAGCTATCCTAGGCGTGGTGACAGTACATATGGGTATGGTCTTCGGGTACTTGGTGGCATAATCACACACCACCAAGGTGAATCTGTTGCCTTTAGAACTCTTGTCAAGGGGCCCCACAATATCCATCCCTATTCTTTCAAATGAGGTGGTGACCAATGGTAAGGGTACCAGAGGAACTACATCTTGCTTCCCTGTTTGGGCAGTTAGTCGATATTGATTACACTTTTGACAGTAATGAGCTACCTCCTCATGAACCCCAGGCCAAAAAATCTGTGCAGGATTCTGTTTAATGTCTTGTCCTTCCAGCATTTCCCACCATGGTAGATCATGCTCTAGAGACATGATATCCTGTCTGAAACAAAGGGGCATCATCAATTGTTTCACCTTTTCCTTGATATCTGGGTGAGTACATACCCTGTACAACAAATTATTGACAATCTCCATTTCTGGGGCACCTTGCTTAGTTATTTTCCCACCTGCTGAAAAAAAAGGCTTTAGGGTATCATCGCCCTTTGTTTTATGCACATTTCAGATTTCACATAAACATTTTAATTTCTTCAGGTAGTCCCTGTTGATCCCTATGCCACTGTCGTTGTTTTTTCTTGGTATTCAGGGATTTCAGTGTTTTCCCTGGTACATGAACCAAATTCTCAAAAGGAAATGCTTCACCCAATAATTGGTCCTTTTTACTTTGAGCTCTGGTGGTCACTGCAGAAAAAGTCCCCTTTTTCATTATCAAGGATGAAAAATCTGGAAAGTCATGACCAATTACAGTCGGGACAGGTAATTTTGGCACCAGCCCTGCTATTACAGACACTGTTTTTCCCTTCACCCCAAAGTTGATGTTTGCTGTGAAGTGTTGATGGGCATCGCCATTAACACAGACTACATTCATGGCAGGTCCATTCTTAACTGTTTTCATTAAATCAGTTCTCACCAGGGTATTCTTGCTGCCAGTATCTATCATCCCCAGTACAGTTTGTTCCTCAAGCTGTACATTCATAGCAAAGTTCCCTGGATTGAGTAGTGCCAGATGGGCATTATCTAGCTTTTTGTGGGGGGGCCAAAATGGGCAATATGCCCCAATCCTTTACAGTTCCTGCATACTGTATCCTGGGGGAAAAGTCCTGCCACTGACCCACTCCTGTTCTCATATCTTCTATTGATTACGGTTTGGTTATATTTTTCCAGCTGTGCTGGTGGTTTCATTGCAGGAGGGTCAGGTGTCCGCTGTCCTCCTCTTTTATAGGGTTGGTGGGCCAAAAGAAAATCTTCTGCCAAGGTAGCAGCTATATCCACTGACTCTGGATTATGCTCCTTAATCCAAATTTGAACTTCTGCAGGCAGAATCTGGAGAAACTGTTCTACCACAAACATTTCAATTATGTCATTTCTTGACTTCTCTTCATGCTTGATCCATTTAAAACAAAGCTCCCTCAGCCTAACATAAGTCTCTCTGGGGGGGGTCATGTGTTAAATGCTTCAGGGCACTGAACTGCTGTTGACAAATTTTGGCATTAATGCCGTGACATTTATGTAGCTCTTGTTTAACAAGATCATAGTCATTGACAAGACGGGAGTCCATATTACCATAGGCCAAGTGGGCCTTTCCAGACAGATATGGTACCAGATGCACAACCCACTGCATCGGTGGCCACCCACACGACCTTACCATCCTTTCTGAATGTGGTCAAGTATGCCTCTATGTCATCAGGTATGGACATTTTGGTGCATTTTATATTTTGGGGGTTGGGGTTTGTCCCGTCGCCACTAGATCTGTGCCCTGCCCCCAAGTTCTTTAAAGCTTGTGTGGTATCGGCCAACCTGAGATCCTGCCATCTGCATTCCCTCACTCTCTCCTGAACATCAAGCCTTGCTGCCTCTCAGTCTCCAACTGGTGGGAATGCCAGCCATCATAACATTTCTGTCAGGCCCAGAGGGGTGGTTCCTCTCTTGTCTCCTGTTGTCTCTTCTTAGGTGCTGGGTCATCTCCTTCTTCCTTGATGTCCTCCTTCTGGTCCTCCTCTGAACATCGTATGCCAGCCTTGGGTTCAAGGCTTCTCTCATTCTCTTGTTCTGGGCTCTGGTCACCACTCCCATCTTCTTCTCATCTACACCATCCACCATCTCTAATGCTGTCTAGGTACCAGGTCTGATACCTACTACTGGTTTCTCCCTGTATGCTTAGGATAATCAGAAATCCCATATGTCACACCAATTTGTAGTAGGGTGTGGGAATAGACAAAAAAAACCAACAAAGCTTTAGAGTGTAAAACACACAGATCTCTATTGTGAATTTTATTTGTTTTTTTTCTTTTCAAAAAATATTCTTAGCTCAGAATATAAAAGAACAAAAATAAGACAAAATAAGAAAATCAAGCTCAACCGAGCTCCAGCACTGTTTTTCCCCAACAGCGCTACCACAGAGTGGAAAAACATTAACCAATCAAAACTTCCACTATCTTCTGTGCTATATTCTGCTGTACCTGCTCTCAGTACATATCTCCAAGCTCTATTGGTTATCTGAATCCAGGAGGGGTTTATATAACAAAATCCTGTGACATCATCAGGTCAGCTGATCCACCCCATTTTCAATACTCGGTTACTCAGTTACTCTGTATTTCTGGAAAAAAGGAGGCTGAAGCTCATCTAGATTGTCCCCCCACAATTTTGTGGGACATTGTTACTCATGTTATACTAGTAGTAAGCCAGGTGTCTATGCCTTTTTTGAAGGAAGTAATTGTTTTAGAATCTACAATTTCCTGGGGAAGTTTGTTCCACAGACTCAGAGATTTTAAGGAAAAGAAGTTTAATACAAAGGTTTTCTGTTCTAGTACAAACATTTGGGGATCAGTCTGACCACTAACATTCATATGTAAACATTAGCGCTATTCCAATATTAATGCAACCTCATACTGGAATATAACTCCATTTCTTAGATAGAAAAAATTAGTGAGTTAAGCCCCTCCTTCCAGATAGTGTAATAGTCTGCCCAGGAACTATAAATACTTGTCAGTTTGGGGCCGCTGGCTCTAAAGATCCCATCAGACTGATCATGGCAGGAATAGGAACAGGTAAGATCCTGGGGTTTCCTTCCCCCAACAGTACTGTCATTCTCTATTCCTAGAGGGCTGCTTGTTCAATAAACATGAATGAAACAAGTGCTCTATGTCTGCTGTAGTTCATTTTGGCATAGCACTTTATAAACAATGAAATTTCACAAGACATCATTTGCTTGAGTTCTTTATTCTATTTAAATAAAAAATAACTCTCTTTCATTATCTGCTGAAGTGCTTAAGAAAACATAGAACTCTAAGCAAAATCAAAAGAAACACTGCTGGTTATATTTCAGTAGCTGAACATTCAGCAGATGGGTTATATTTCATTTGGGCCTTATTTCTATTTTCAGGGCTTTCCTTAGCCCTGCCTCCTTTTATTTGGCCCACATTTCTCTAAATAAACAGCAGGGGGGCTCCACCTAGTGTCTGGTTATTATTCATGCCCCTGCATAAGCTAAGCACTACTCAGAGAATTTAAGCGCATTTGGGGAAAGACTGTTTGAGCCACCAAATCTGGCTTGAGTATCGGAGCCTGTTTTCTTTGCCCTAATACTCTATTCTGGTCTGTCTCTTTGGGAGCATTCCTCCTATATTTTCTTAATTTCTTTATGCACCTGAGCAGGTCCTTCCCTTCATTCACCCGCTGTCCTCCATGGCCATAACATTCATGCCACCGGAGCGGCAGATAAGCATTGCATAACTTGTTTCTTTATTTAACCACATTAAATGGCAAAACAGACCCTTTTTCAATAGCGGCAGACATATATAAGAAAATAAAAGCTGCATAAAACATTACCACTACCAGGGAGCCATCCTATTGCTTTTAGGTACTTCCATTAGCTTTAATAATGGTGCAGCTGCTTAGGGCAGCTATATAATACATACATTTCTCCCATAACGGCTGTTGGAGCACCATAGTAACCACTGCACAGGCATTCCTTTTTCTCATTACTATGCCCCCTTTTTACACACAGAGCTGCTTGGCTCTCAGGGATACTGTGTCACACAACACCCATGTCCCGATGTCTGGCCCTTATATTCCAGCATTTTAGGGTGGACAACAGGTACATGTTGTATAGCCCCTTTTTCAAGGCATGGGGTGAAACCTTTCTTTACTGCCCACTAGACTAGGACTTTTTATAGGAGGCATTTCATAGACTCTACCCTTTACACCACGAATGATGGAAAACAGAAATTAAGTAGGGAAGATTAGCATAAGATACCCTGATAGGAGGCCATCCCATAAGAATAGAATAGGAACAAGGTCTAGAGAGACCCAAAGAAAAGGGTGCTACTGCAGTAGACTTAAAAGAGGGGTAGAGAAGACAGAATGTCCTGGGATGCATATCAATGTTCTCAAGGGGGCAACCGCCACAGTCAACAAGATTGAAGGCATTTGTCAGGTCAATGAATATGGCACCTGTAACATACTGTATCTTCTACTTAATTATGTCCAAGACAGAGGGCTATAATCTCATGCACTCCTTAAAAATGTTGGTCCACCATTTTGGGTGGAGTTGGGTGTTAGCTCTACTTCCCATTTTACTTGAAACTGCTCTATGGCTTGTTTTCCCACTTCCCCCAATGAAAGTGTATACGCCTAGGAAATAAATCCCTTCTGATCAGGTGCTGCTTCTTTATTCCACAAGAATTCTGCTACCCCATTGAGAGACCTGTTGTAATCTTGCTATCTCAGGGCAATGTAATATGTAATCCCTACATTGCAAATATCTATGAAAGTCATTTTGGGACAGATAGAATATGAGCACTAATTGCTGGAAGCTTGTAATAATATTTTGCTCTACAATAAATTGAGCAGGGGTTAGTAGGACTTTCCTTGTCCATGTGTGAACTCTGAAATCCCATCTAGCAGGAGGAACTGCGATAGCTGTTGAAGGAGTTGGGGGCTGTGAAAGATTGGCTAGAAGGCATTCCATTTCTTTCTTATTTTATGACAAGTTTGCATGCTGTGCCACTGCCTGGTCCAGACATTAGCGGTATTTTTATATCTCTTTGTGCAATGACCCTTAGTAGAATTTCTAAAGGTATGGAAGTGGAGTCCTTTGTATTAAGTTTTTCTGCCCACCCCTTCTGTGTTGCTAAACATCTCTGCCATATGCACCAGTTGAGCAACTTCATAGCACTGTGGGAAAATTGGTAGCCCTGGTACCGGGTCAATATAGCGCTACCTGAACGGCATGGCAATAACTGTGCTGCAGATAGCACTAAAACTTGTACAGCGACAGCTATTTTACAGCATTCAGGTATAATTGCTATCCCTGTCACTATACACTCAGATGGTGGAGTGATTAAGTGGCTGCTGGTGTGGTGCCTGGTCAAGCTGCCCCATGGTGGAGTGCTCAAGCGTTGGAGACCTGAGGAAGCAGTTTGGTTCCCCCCTATGTCTCATGGTGTTGCTGCCTTTTTTTTGTTTAAAAAATAAATTTTCTCCCCTGCAGAGTTTTGCCCCAGCCTTTAAAGTCCATACCCCTGAGTTAGTCATTTTAGCCCAGGGAGTGTGGGATCGAAGTCCCCCATGTCGGGAGGTGCAGGGCCAAACCCCACCAAAAAAGACAGTGCCATTCATTTCAATGGTGTGCACTGTTTCTGTTATATGCTGTAATTTTTCTGACCTTATTTCAGTGCACACCATTCTGCCTGCAACATTGTGTGCCATGCTATTATTTGCACAACATTATGACCCCATGCCAGTAGCGCCATGTTCTCTTACTTTCTATAAGTATGTACCAGCATATCCTCCTGGGTTTTCTGCCTTTCAATATTACTTTGGGGATCTAATTTTTAAGTTCTTTCCCAGTCTTCCTGGGGTATCCCTTACAAAAATGGAATATATTACAATATATTGAAAAATACTCATTAATGTATGTCAATACACTGTGGAATACATTTCCCAATGTAATAGATAATATATTATGAAATATTTTTTAAATATTCTGACATACTATATTTCTGACCCATAGTATGCAGAAATATGTCACTATATAAAGAAATACATTGACTCAATGAAATATAATACACAGCATATTTCAGCATATACTGAAACCATGTATTCTGCCTCATGCATTGCTTGAAAGCATGTCAATCTACTTAGTAATACATTGCCTGAAATATTAGTATATTTCAAAATATATACTGTATTCTTTGTAAGTTACGTATATTTTTATGTAGGTTACATATCTTTTTATATATGTTAACATATATTTTTATATATGTTACATATATTTTTATACATGTTATATATTTTTATATATGTTACATGTATTTTTGTAAATGCTTAGTTTCACCCCATGTGTGCATTTGCATAACTAATTTGCATATTTCAAAACATAGTTTATCAGCCAAAATCATGATACTTTCTAATTTTACAATACTTTTGAAATTTACATTAGCTTACAGACTGAAAAGAAAGGTACAAGTTATAAAGCAAGCACAGATAGGATCTCACCCTGACCTAAAAGTGAAACAAAATGGGATGATATAAATATCAATCTTATCCTTTACAATTCATGAGCTTGTGAGGTAAGTCATATGTCATATGCAAATGTATAAAATGTATGTTTGAGTTAAAGTTGCACTGTAACACAATAATTCAATGTAAATAACTCCTTGATTAATAACAAGATGAACTCCAGCTGTACAGGTACTTGGTTAAAGGACAAAAGAAGGCCATAGCCTATCGAGATTGTCCTCCACATGTGTGGATCATTGTTATGATACTATTTTGTTAACCATTTGTCAAGTTTGATTTTAAAGGTCATAACAGTAGGTGAATCAACAATGTTTTGAGGTAAATTATTCCATAACCTAGGGGTTCTTATGAAAAAGAAGTTTTGTCTTTTGTTTGTATTACATTTTTTAATATCCAATTGCTTGTTATGTAACCTGGCTACAATTTTTCTGGAGGATAGTGTTATACCACATTGCTCCATCAGAGCGGATGATTTAATAATCTTGAATAGTTGTAATAGATCACCTCTTGTTCTTTCTCAGTTTGAGTGAATGTAGCCTGTCTTCTGTAATCTAGACTCATAATCTAAGTGTGCAAGGTGTGGAATAATTTTTGTAGCTCTGTGTTGAATTTGTTCAATTCTATTTATATCCTAGATAAGATAAGGACTCCAAAAAGGGGAGCCATAGTCCAAGTAGGGTCTGACATGAGATCTATACAGGGTCATAATGCACTGTTCAGTTTTAGTGACAAATGTACTATTTAACCTACGCAGAAGAGCATTAGTTTGATTGGTGATTTTATTACAGTGGAAAGATGGGGAAAGTTTATTGTTTACTAGAATCCCCAGATCTTTTTCAACGCAGGAAACCTTAATAGTTGTATTGTTCAAAGTGTATACCTGTTTGGGGTTATTTTTCCCCGTATGTAAAACTGCACATTTTGTTACATTAAAGTACATTTTATTTGCAAGAGCCCAGTGTTCGATTGATGCAAGGTCAGTTAATAATGTTTGTTTGTTAGCTGCATTGTTCACAGAACCCCTAGTTTAGTATCATCTGCAAACTTCATAAGGATGTTAGATGAACAAATTTTCATATCACTGATGAAAATATTGAATAGGGTGGGTCCCAAAACAGAGCCCTGAGGAACATCGCTCATCAACCTACCCAAGTCTGACAGGGTGCCATTAACCAGAACCCTCTGAGTGCGATTACTCAGCCAATTTTTTATCCATGAGACTAATGCTGATGAGAATCCTAAATGAATGAGTTTATTAATCAAAATGGCATGCAACACTTTATCAAAGGCTTTACTATAATCTAGTAAGATGACATCAGTAGGAATATTTAAGTCAAGATTCATGCTAATATAATTTTAGAATGATAGCAAATTTGTAGTACAGGACAGACCTGTTCTAAATCCATGTTGAGTTATATCAATTATGTTTAGGGATTCCATTTCTTTCTCAAGAAAAGTTTTGATTATTTTTTCCAATAATTTACAAGGAATTGAGGTTAGACTAACTGGGCGATAGTTATCAACTTTTGAATGGGAACCCTGTTTGAAAATGGGGGTTACTGTTGCCGTTAACCAGTCAGGGGGAACCCTAGATTCATGAAGAGATTTGTTAAAAATAATAGTGAGTGGTAGGACAATAGTGTATTTAACTCCCAAAAGGAATTTGGGACAAATATCATCCAGTCCAGGACTTGTTGATTTTTTTAATGTTGTTAGTAATTTGTGGATATCATTCTGTTACACCTTGTATTCTATGTTGCCTAATGGAGGTCTATCAGAGAGAATTTGAGATGGATCCTGAATAAATACTGATGAAAATAATTATCTAATGCAGAGGCAGTTGTAAAATCAGAGGTTATTATTGTGTTGTTTATATTTAGTGGGACAATAGTTCTGTTGTTACCCTGTTTGCTGTTTAAGTAAGCTGCATAATGCTTATGTGAATCATTAGTGTGTGCAATACAAAATTCCAGGTTACTTTTGGCTTTCAAAATTAGTTTTTTTACTATTTTAACTGATTCCCTATATTTAATTAATAATTTTTGTTTAGATTAGTGGGACATTTTTAATAATGAAAATAATTTGTGTTTATGTGTAATTTGTTTTTATAGATGTATTGAACCATGGAGGAATTTTACCTTTGTTATTGTACTTATTTATTTCTGGGACATACTGTTGTTCAAGTATTTGAATTTGTGTTTTAAGAAATCCTATGCTCCATCAGTATTAAGAGAAGAAACAATATTATCCAATCAAGTGCTCGAGGTGATAATTTATTTTTGAAAGTCTGCTCGATCATATTGTTTAATTCTTTGCTTATTTATTGCAGGGCATTGGGATAGTGAGATAGTAAGAAATATGGACATGTGATCACTATTACCAAGAGGTTTATATATTAATAGGTCATTCAGAGTGATATCTATATTACTTATGACAAGGTCCAAGATGTTACTACCCGGATAGGTTCCTTGACCAATTGGTAGAGCCCCAGATCAATAATGGTTGTAGGAAATTATATGATCGTAATGGTCTGAGCCCATTAAAGTTTCCCAGTTTATAGTTGGTAAATTGAAATCACCTAAGATTAGAACTGAGCCATTATTAGCTAACTGGGAAATTTCATCGGTTAACCATGTGCTTTGGTTAAAATCTGATGAAGGAGGGTGGTAGCAAGTCCCAACTAAAGTTTGGGAAAAAACCCTTAGGTTGAATATACACCCATACACTTTCTGACTGCACACTTACTGAGGATTTATAAGAAATGATACTATCTTTAACGTAAAGACTGACCCCACCACCTATTTTGTTATCCGGTCTATTTTTGAAGTAATGTTTATATCCTGGAATTTCGGCTGTCCAAATTCTATCCACATTGCCCTAAGTTTCTGTTATAGCTAGTAAGGATAAAACAAGGAGTTGAGCCTTAAGTTCCAGCTCAGAAAGTTTTGCAATATTTAAGGATCGAGCATTAAGAGATAGAATGTTTAGTGATTTTGGCTTGAAAATGGGTCCCAATGTTAAGAGTATTGGTAGATAGCCCAAACTCCCCTTTACCATCAGTTTAAATGAGAATGGATAAAGGTAGCAATTTACATCCCAGTAAAGTGCTTCCCATCTACTAAGGTGTAAACCATCCCAACAAAAAGGGATGGATTCTGATGAAACTCCTCCCAGTGTGTCAGACAAGAAATATTTTGTCTGAGACACCATTTCTTAACCATTCATTTAAGGCTTTATTTTAGTTGTGATATATTCTGTAGCTCTTGAACTGGCAGAATTTCAGAAAGGCATATGTCACAACCCCGTTCCACTAGTAAATTATACAAGGAAACAAAGTCCTGCTTGATCTGTTGTAAAGGAAGTTTGGAAATGTCATTTGTTCCTATGTGTACAACCACTAGTGGGTATTCTCCAGCTGGTTGTAAAATTGTATTAACCATTGAGGTAATATCAGAAATCCTTGCCCCCCAATAACTGGAGCAGGTATGATGTTCTTTGTTAGGGTTGCAGACCACACGGTCTATGTATTTTGTGATGGAATCACCCAAGACAAATACTTCCTTTTTACTAGCTATTTTCTCATGGGTAGTTAAGGGGGGGAGTGTTGAGGATGAATCTGAGCAACGTATGATTGGTCACTTAAGGTTTTGTGTATTGATTTATTTTTAGCACTTGTACCAAATTCGGGGCTCACTGACACGGTTTCGTCAATCATTTTTGACAGATGTTCAAAGGAATTATGTAATGGGATTTGATATGAAACAGGGGGTAGAGAAGTTTTATTTGTTATTTTCTTTCATTTTGTATGAGGTAATGTGATCCAAGAGTCAACCTTACTAGTATTTAACTGTTGGCAACTTACTGCTGCAACTAAAGGGGTAGAAGTAACAGTTGGGTGTTCTAATACAGGGACATGTAGAACATTTAAGTGGACTCTGATGGTTATCGCCATCCGCAATTTTTGTGGAAGAGGAGTTAGCTTCTCAACTAAGATTGACATCTGATTGATGTAATCTTCAAGAGCTTTAATATCAGATTTTACAGACATCTTAGGTTGCAATCAACTAATTTCTTCCTGTAATTCACCAACTAGGACACACTTTTCACACATGTAGTTAGATGCTTGTTTGCCAAAGGCATACATTTTACATGTTGTACAATATTTATTTGTCTTTTTTATTTTCAGTAAAGATAATAAAGAAGTACTATAAAGACACCAAATATGTGTGACAGCCTATTGTAACTACAAGACTAAAGTACTAGATTTTACCTCAATGTCCCCTCGTCTGTGATGGACACGATAGACATGTGCTGAGATGCGCATGTCTCTGCGCGCGTCTCCGCGCATGGCCCCGTGCATGCTCTCCCCGCTCGATAGAGCAGGTCTTAAATCTAAGCAAAACCAAAAGCACTAATCGTAAGCACTCTGGTTTCGCACCTCAGTTCTAATGCTAAAAGCGCTTAAAAGCCTTTAAAAGTCTTGCCCTGGTAATATTAAGGGCTTGTGGTGGAACAAAATATGCCCTGAAAGGCACAGAAGGTGTTTAGCCTGGTAAACTAGGGGGAGTACTGGTGGCTGTGATCAGTAAACCTCCAGTACCCCACAATCCCTTGCAATCCAAGTAACAAGCTACGCAAGGGAGAGAATACCCTAGGTCACAAACTGTGGAGCAAAGTAAACAAAGCACAAATTCACAGTACAGTAAAAGTATATATATCGTGACCTCTCACAAGAGGTGCGCTTTTCCACTTATCAACAATTGTACTGGTGCTCGCTCGCTAGAGGTAGAGGTACTTGTAAATCATAAACAATTTCCTTTGTTTTTGACTGGGTAGGTTAATAGTTATAATTAATATCTATTACACATGTATGTTATATATATTTGTAAATATAGGAAACAACATTTGAAATGTAAAAAAATACATTCATACATATATTGGCAATATACCAACAATATATATTTACCATCCTTATTTCAATATATTGGAATTTAATCAATATATTTTGCAATATACATAATATACTAAAGTGGCAATAACATGTATAGTTACAGTACATTGTAATATATTTGCAGATTTTAAAATATATTGAAATGTATTGATTTTCCAACACATTACAATATATTATAAAACAAGCAGAATGGAACATATTTCACTATATGTAAATATATTGTTAATAATGTATTTTAAAATGTGTTTCATTTTTGTAAGGGATGGGGATCAATACTGTTGAGTACAGAAAGAGAAACCTTGGTAGTACATTCATTTTGACTGTTTCCACTCTGTCTGAGAATGTTAGGGGTAATGTTCTGCATTTATTCCAGTCTGCAAACACCTTTTTTTTAAGGGCATCTTTAATTTAGGTAGTACAGTTTATTGACATAGGTAGGAGTCTGAATGCCTAGATAGTATACCTTGTCTTTTACCCATTTGAAGGGGATGTCAGACTTCAGCTGCAATGAGATTACAGCACTAGCTATCAGGGTCTCAATTTTATCTACAGTATAGTAACTTTATATCCAGAGGTCTGACCAAATGTATATAGCATGCTTAGCAGGGTGGGTATTGATTGCTGTGTATTCCCCATACTTATCAAGGTGTCATCTGCACATAATGATATCCTGTTGTCAAAACTATTTACCTTGATTCACTGAAAGTCAGCCACCTGCCTAGGTGCTGCAGCTAAGACTCCATGCTGAACGCAAAAGAAGGGGAGACAGTGGCCAGCCCTTTCTAGTTCCTCTCAATTTTGAAACTATCTGAGATTGTGCCATTGACTTTAACTTTTCCATTAGGGTTGGTATACAACATTGCTACCAAGACATGAAGCCTTGTTCTGAAACTCATCGCTAGTGCTGAGTGGAATGCAGAATTTCCACCAGAATTTCACTGGTTCTTCTGTGGAATTCCACCTACTGTGATCCCTGGAATAATATTCTGTGGAACAGATTTTATTCCGTGAAAAATTATTACACAAAAATTTCAGCAGAAAATATTGAGATTCTGCAAAACAGCAGTTTTTCCATGGAAAATCATTCTGCAACTATTTTCTGCTGTGGAATTGTATCATTCTGTTTCTGGTGGAATTTTGGCTGAATTTTGAAAATTCTACAGAATTTTGTTGTGCCGGAATGTGAAAAGACTGCACAGCAGTACTCATCACCTGCATGACACTTTAAATCAAGGGAGCTCAGCTGATTGCTATATCTATGGCGAGAGAGGATGTTAAGCAAGCATCTGTTGTTATTATGTAAGTGTCTGGGCTATAAAGCCAATCTGGTTTGGATGTAGGAGGAGTCCCATGCATTCTTTAAGTCTGTTGGCAAAGATTTTGGTGAAAAGCTTCAAGTCCTGGTTTAATAGGGATATTGGCCTGTAAGACACACATTTATTTCTGCTCTTGCCTGGCTTAGGGAGGACAGTCACTATGGCTTCCTGCCAAGTGTCTTGGGTTTTACTTTCTGCAAGACACACATTAAAAACTTTTGCTGGTATCGGAGTAAGTACTTCTCTAAAAGCTTAATAAGAATCATCATTAAAGCCATCCGGCCCTGGTGCTTTGCCTCCTTTAGTGTCTAGAATAACTTTTGTGATGTACTTCTTAGTAATTGGGACATCCATTCTTTCACTAACTTCTGGAGGTAAGGCTTCTAAATGCAAACCCCTCAAAACAAGATTTCTGTGCTACCCATCACTGTTTTGGGTTCTGTGGTTCATCATATAGTCCCTGGTAAAACTAAAAACACTACGCTATTTTATTTGGAGTGACCCAGTGCTTGGTGGGCTTTTGCCTATCTTTAATACTAGTAGTTGTCCTGTTCACAGTTATTTTCCTCAGTCTAAAGGCCAGTGATTTTGTTGCTTTACCCCTACCTCATAATACATACAGTTTATGTATCTAAGATACCACTCTGCCTGTCTTTCTTCTAATTCCTTGAGCTGTTGCCTAGCCTTGGTCAGTGCAGCCAGACCCCTGTTGCTCCCTGTACTCAGTTGATGTTGCCTTGCCAGTTCAGCAATGGTTCCTATCATTTTTTTGTGTGCCATCCTTATCTGCTTCTTTTTAGCCGATGCATAGCTTATTATCCTACCACTGATCACAGCCTTAATTGTTCAATATTATGCCCTCACGCAAGTCAGTATTTTGATTTAATTCAAAAGTGTCTTTAGACATTGAGTGATTTTGGACTTGAAGACTGGGTCATTAAGGAAAGATGTGTTCAGGCATCATAAAGACTTTATAGTGTATGGAGGAACGCTGTTCCGCATGGAAATCCATGCCTGGAACAGTGTTGTTGTGCTGCACTCAGTGCATCATGATCTCGTTGTGCTGCACTGAGTACATCACTGGTGCAGCTCATCAAGATTGAACACATTCACGCATGCCCAATTGAGTGGCCCACGGTGATGAGGAAGTACAGTTGCTGAAGTAAGGCTTATTTTTTCTGGGAGACTTGTTTGTGGATCACGGAGTGCTGCTTATGGTTGCCCATACACTACAAAAGATTGTGTATGAGCAACCATATACAAACAAGGCAGTTGTAAGATCTCGGGTTCCGTGGTAACGGACCTTCAGCAGCTCTCTCGAGGTCTCTGTACCACGGAAACCTCTCGATCGTGAGTGATCATTTTGTTGTGTATGATTGCTCATACACAAGCCTTTATCTTCCTACTATCCAATCTTGATTTGAGATTAGCTAACAGCCTAAACTCCCTAGAGAACTGGTTTTCATCCAACCTGCTTGTCATAAATGACAAAAAGATTAAGGCTGTCCTTTTTGGTGCCAGTCATCTGGGCGAGCATAGGCAACACTTGCTTCTGCTCTGCACAGCATCCGGGTCACAGATAGAAGTTATCAATAAGGTCAAATACCTTGGCATTTATCTGGACCAAGACATGACCTTCCAGTCACACATAGAGCACATATCTAAGGCCATCCACCAGAAACTAGGCCTTCTCTAAAGGTTTGTCAGTTCCCTAACTGATGACTCTAGGATTGCCATTGCTAAGAGCATCCTACTCCCCACCCTACTTTATGGTGCCCCATTATTGCACTTTCTCAGGGAAACTGAAAAATGCAAGCTGACTGTACTTTATAATAAGATAAGTTGCTTTGCCATGTGCTGTCCTCCTCAGAGACACCACTGTGAGGTTCTTGCTGAATTGAACTGGCTTTGCCTGGAATTCAAACTCTCCTGTCCCCTACTATGTCTCACCTATAAACTGTCCAGTGTTTACCCCCCACCCCAACCTGGCAGGCCTGCTTAGTCCCAAGGTATCCAGATGAAATCTTTGCTCCTCAGTCAGCAACCTACTTGAAATTCACCGGGTAAGTACTAACACTGGTAAAAGGTTGGTCAGGTTCTCAGCACCCTATTACTGGTGCTCACTCCCTGAGCATCTGACCATTGTCAAGACCTTAGAAGGGTTCGAGGCTGGCCTTGAGGTGTACATGTTGGAACACAGCCATTGCATCTGCTACCATTTAACTTATACCTACCCCACGGTGAATATTTCTGTGCAAAGGCTCTCAAATTGAATGAACTTATGTATTCATACCTGTCTTCTTAAGAATCGGTTTGAACCCTCCTTTGAATTGTATAGGCTGCTGAATGTCTCTGCATTGTGACTAATTATTATTGTGATTATATTGTAACTATGTCATCACCCTTGTACTATAGAGCATGTGAGTTCCACTGTTTGTGATTTATTGTACATTGTTATGCTATGCATTATGTTATGCGGAGTTCCTTTCTCAGCTGAAATCAAGGGACCATCTTTGGGCGGTAGCTAAAGCTACAGGCAAGCAATCTGACATCCAAAAATACAAACATGCCCAAAACACCTGCAAAAAATCCATCCGGCTAACAAAAAGTTCCTATTACAGGGATGCTCTCACCAATACCTGGGGCAATGGGTGAGCTTTCTGGGACAATATTAAAGAAGTTACAGGGAAGCAACCGAAAACCACCCCGGCTATGCTAAAAGTTGATGGGTCCACTACCCTTGACCCCACGGTCATTGCAAACACCTTTAATACAGTTTTTACTGACCTCAGCACCGTTCTTCCCCCTGACTTTTTTTGAAGAAAATTACACCTCTTTCAATACCCCCCACTCTTAGTCAAATCACCCCCAATTGTACTTCAAATTGGTCAAGTTGAATGAAGCCCGCTGCTACATTGCCTCAGCTATCTCCAAATAGAGAACCAGTGGTGACTCCCTGGACCTTAAGCTACTGCCGCTTACCCTTGATGAAGTACTCCGCTCATTAACCAAAATCTTAACCTCTCTCTTTCAGCCGCAGTCAGTTGCCTGACAGATGGAATTCTGCAACAGTGACCCCAGACCACAAAAGTGCTGACAAGACCAACCACACTAACTATCGCCAGATCTCCATACTGCCCCCGCTATCCAAGGCCCTAGACAGCATCGTCCTGAACCAGCTCACCGACTATCTGGACAAATATAATATTCTGTCCGCACAACAACACAGCTTCAGAAAAGGACACAGCACAACTTCTGCCCTCCTAGAGTTCACTGATGCAGTGCACAGCTCATTAGACAATGGACCACTCACTGGGGCAGTCTTTATCGACCTGTCCAAGGCATTTGACACTGTCCACCATTGGCTGCTGATTGATCAACTACTGAATGCCGGTCTTGCACCTGACTCCACACTATGGTTTAAAAGCTACCTTGAAAACCGCTCACAAACAGTAAAAATTGACAGTGCTCTAATTGATTCTTTGCCAGTTCGCTCTGGTGTCTCCCCAGGGTCCATACTGGTCCACTTCTGTTTAGCCTTTTCAAAATTCCCTACCGTGATCCTGCTTGGAACAAATCATTCTGCATGCTGATGATGCAGTTGTTTTCTCCTCTCACAAAGACCCTATGAGACTACAACTCAATCTCTACCATGGCTTTAGCGCTGTTGAAAACTGGTTTTCTAATCATAAGCTTGTCCTTAACCACAAGAAAACTACGTTTATGCTTTTTTGCAGCTCTCACAAGCAGCACAAGCTACACCCCCTGACTATCTCCACCATGCAGGGGAATACCCTCAAACAGGTCCTATCCTTCAAATACCTAGGGATTCTGCTTGACCCCAACCTATCCTACAGGGCTTATGTTGACAGCGTGACCAAAGCGTCTAATATACGTCTGGGGTTACTGTTCAAGCACAGGCAACTTCTCACCCCGAAGCACTGAAGATTGCCATCCAGAGCTCTGGTCTCCATTATTGACTATGGTCTCATCATTTATGACTCAGCCACAGTGTCAACCATCAGATGTATATCAACAGCCCTCAACAAGGCATATCAGCTTGTCACTGGAGCCCACCGTCTCACCCATACCTGTGACCTTTATGCTCAATCTGGATGGCTCCAACTCTCCAACCGTGTTAAGTATCTCACCTGTATCATGGCAAAAAAAAATAACCTTGGGCTTACCCCCCCCCTGGTGTCTAAGCACTGCACCGCCATAATACCAATCCGCATAGCACCAGGAGTTCTAAATTACAGCTCTTGCATATTCCCCACTGTCACACCTATGCAGGGTCAACGCTTCTTCACCTATAGGGCTCCCCTTTGGCTGAATGGTCTCAGCACCACCATTGCCTCTGCTCCAACACTTGGTATGTTTAAAACCAGGCTCTGGCTCCATCTCATAGCCTCCAGCTCCTGTGATTGCCACTCCTAACTTCAGACACACCCGCCACCACCAATAGCCTTTCTGTACCCCTCATGCACTTATCTCCTATCTGCCCATCCCTATCTGCCCCATCTCCTATCTGCCATATCTCTTATCTGCCCTATCTCCTCACCTCCCCTACTCCTACTTCCTCCCCCACTCTTCCCATTCCCCTCTATACCTGCACTTCTACCCTATTTGCCTGACAAATGCCTCTGGCTGCTACTACATCTACCCCACCCCTGCCTCTCCCTTTGTCTCTGTGCCCCCTCCTAATAGTTGCTGCCCCAGGCCATGCATTGGTCTTTGCTCTTTAAATGTTTTTTTAAATAATAACTGTTTCAATTGCTCTGTATTTACCCACAATGTTGTTATTCCTATTGTTTCCTATGGTTTACAATTTGTACTGTAATCACCCGTAATGTTGTTATTTCTATTGCAATGCTGTTATTTCTTTTGTATCCTCTGTGCCATTCCTCAACTGATGTGGAACTTTTGTAAAAGAGCCTTGGCTAAAAGGTAATTGTAATCCTAGATCTAAATAAATAAAAAAAAATTGATGTATGTAACCCTACTGGGTCAATGTGTTGTATCCTTTACAGCGAACGACTTAACCGTGTAACAGGAATAGCATGATGGGGAAGAGCGAGATGGTGCAAAACCATGAAAGGATGCATGCACGGTAGTGCACCCTCTCACTCTTCCCGGGTACAGGATAATAATCCTGCTGGGATGAGGGACCATCGAGAAGCTACTGTGGCTCAATGGGATGAGCCACAAGCAGCAAGAGAAGGAGTGAGTCTGTGGACCGGGTTTCGATTCCTGATCCCAGCCACATGGACTTTTTTTTTATTTTTTGCACTTTGTGCAAATTCAAGTGTTAACCCCCTTGGAGTTAGTTATTTTAGTTGGGGGGTTTGGGGGTCACAGCCCCCCATAACGGGGGATGTCGGGGCAGAGCCCCATGCAAAACAAAGACTTATGCCGCTGGCAAAATATTGCACTGTATTGGCAGTGTGGTATATTGCTGCAACATAATGTCTTGTGACATTATGACCCCATGCCATATGTAACTAACTTCGGGTCACCCTGAAAAAGGGACCTATGATCTCGTGGGCTTACCTGGTTACCAAAATGCTAAATAAATAAAATAAATAAATAAATGGTGCATGGTTTGACTGTGAAATGCAGTAAATGTCTGAGGACTCAGTATTATATAAAAGCTGTTTTTGTGCAAAAAAGAAGTCAAGCCTTGAGATGCAGCCTGAAAGTGAGAGTAGCATGTAAAGTCCCACTCCCCTCCATGCATCCATCTCCATATGTCAACTAAGCCGAGTTCTTCAGTCAGCACCTTATGGTCTTTAGCTGCAACTCCAATTGTTCTCATGTGGCCTGAGGATCTATCTTCCTTGGTGGCACAGCACAGATAAAATTGCTTCTTATTATGATTTAACCCCCTTACAGTTTTTCCACTTTGCCACAGATTTCTTTGAAGAAGGAACTGGCTCTGGCTCTCTCATTAGGGGCATAAACATTTACCAGATGTATGAGCTCCCCTTGAAGTTTGCCTGTTAGAATCACAAGTCTACCCTCCATGACTGTTTCTGAAGAAATAACTTCTAATGGGCACCCTTTTTTAATCAGCACTGCTACCCCGGATTTCTTTTCTTTCAGGTGAAACACAGCCAACACCTTCCCCACCCAACCTGTCTGAAGCTTTAGATTCTCAGCGTGTGATAAATGTGTCTCCTGTAGAACAGAGATAACTGTTTTTGTGTTTTAATTCAGTTAAGATTGTAATTTTTTTTGTAGAGGAGTTAACACATTTTACATTGTAGGATACTATTTTAAGTGAACTCATAATTGCTTTATGAAGGAATCCATCTCTGAATCCTAGTAACCTAAAGTCCCACCATAGCAGTATTCTAAGGGCACTTGGTGAGTTTTAACATTCACCATGAACACTGAACAAACTGTGCAGCAAACAGAAACATACACAACCCCAAACTTGCTGGGTTGGAGTAACAAACATCTCTGGGCAGTTCATAGGTACCTATACCACTTGGGTATTGTTGGGGTCATTGTTTTGCCCCATTGCATTACAGTGGGTCAAGTATCATCCTTGCTCAGGATGTTACTTAGAGCAAGGCTTTCTTCTCCTAATAATGTAGATGATTTGTTAACTACATCACTCTTATGGAAGCAGTGACTGCCGGTCTTACAGCCAGGATGCAAATGGGTTTCCTGACCCAAAGCCATAATTTCTAGTGAAGGGCCTCTAAGTGCTGCCTACTTCCGGGAAGTCATGATGGCAGCCTGTCTCTTCAATGATGAAATCATCCACTAGTGCAGAGGGAACTGTAACACAGCTTTTGCTAAACATCATACTTAAATTCATCTTTTAGCAGAGCTGCACATTCAGTGTACTGTGTAGTTGTGCTTATGCTGCTCACTTCTGTTTTTGCAGAACTGTACTTCAGTTGGCGTGCACTCCCCCATCCTCTAGCATAGGCCTGGATGCAAGCCACCAGGTCCTGGGTTCAGTCCACTCCTGCTCCCATCCTGTGTATGCCCTGAGGCTGTTGCCCAAACTCACTGCCCTCTGGTCAGACCTCACTGCATGGGAGCGCACCTCTGATCCTACAAACAGTTCTTAAAACTGTGCATATGGGGGTAGTAAAAACCCTAAAATTATGAATTTGTGAAACTTTGGAGAAAGGAAAATTGAGACACTGTAATGATTTAAAAACTGAAACTGTCAGATTGATTAGACCCTAATGGGGCTTTTGTGATTTTGAGAATAAAAAAAGGAAAATGCAAAATTTAGAATGTCAGATTTTGCTGATCACGTGTGCATGGTAGCATTGCAAAAGGATTTTGGCTGCATATCTTTATACTCCTATAATCACATTCTATAAGACAGTCCAAGGGGGTTATAGGTATGGTCATAGATGACACTTTAGTAGTGTAGCACCCAATTAGTACTGCACTACAGTATGGGGTATAAGCCTGCGTTCCTGTTGTGGGACTAGAACTCATGACCTTCCTATTTCCCAGTGCAGAAGCGAACCTGCATTCTATGATACTGAGTCACTGTAACTACAGGTGTCTGCTAAAGAGAAAGTAGGCACCTGAAATACAGTATTCCGTGGCCACAAAAGATAAGAAATGAGACATGCTCTTCTTTCTTTTCCCGTATAAAAAAGTCTAATCTTTCTCCTCCATGACAAGTATATCATGCAAATAACTTGTGATTTTGGCTTACTACTGGTGCCCAAGACTTTTTGTTTGTCAATTTGTTCCTGAGATAAAAGTCAGGGAACTTGTCCAACAGTGTTTGCCTTTTCAGTTCTTCAAGGGATGGTTCTGTGGCAGTAGCCAGCATAGTAGCAGCAGGTAGGGTAGGGGGTTAATTCCATCAGAAGCAGAAAACCACATAGCTTCCTCATTCTCATCCTTTTCAAGAGGTCTGAAAGACAGTTGTAATGAGTCCTAAAGGGTTTAGACATAATAACTGTAGAGGACCTCAGGTGGTGATTGCTCAAACTGCAATATACAGGTATGAAGTCTATGGAAGAGTGTGACTTCCCAGCAAATGGAAATTTCCTTTTTGTTGAATGGCCATAGTTGTTGCCTTTGGGACTCAGGGTCTCAGATCTGATTCTCAGAGGAGAAGCATATGCCTAGGTAGAGGGGAAAGTTATGTAGAAGATGACATTGCCTTTTAATGTCGAGGCCATAGAGCTGTTATAGTATGCCAATTATTTGTGATGTCCTCATCAGCACATTGGAAAGCAAATGGCAACTTTTATATCTACAGTCTCTCGTTCCAGACAGAAGGATGGAGGAGGTACAACATGGTGTGTGTGTGTGTGTGTGTGTGTGTTGGGGGGTCTGTACAGATTTTTTTTTGCCCTTTCTGCCCTAATTGCCCACTTCAGATTGCCCCCTAGCCCCATCAACCAGCTTCTCCAGGGCTTACCTCCTCCAACTTCCTCTGCAATAGGATTTGTGGAGGTTTCCGTCACTGGTGCAGGGTCTGTGGGCTGTCAGGCCACCATCCTGCAGTCACGCTGTTATTCTGATTTTCATCCCTTGGGCCCACATCATGTGCAATGGTGTGATGTGCAAGCTCTGCCTCTACAGAGATTCCCCTAGTGACTCTGAGTGGAGTCCCTTCCCTACATTGTCCCACTACACTGCAACCCAGATTCCTCTGTGTGGCAGGTAAGTGGCAGAACATGTTAACCTCCCTCCCTGAGGGAGCCTTAGGAACAATAAATCCTCTCCTTCCCTGGTAAGCTCCCCAGTGCCCAGATCCATTCCCAAACCAGGGATGCCAGCAGAGCAGGAGGTGAAACAGTAAATGCCTCTGCTTTCCATGTCACTGGGCCAGCTCAGGTGCACAGATTTCTGAGGGAGAATGTCATTAAGTGCTACACAGCATGAATAGGGGCAACATTCAATCTGTTTTACTTGGATGTTTCACCATATTCAACAGTGTATAGTCACTGCCATGAGGCAGGAGAAGCAGATGAGATGGACCACAAGTCTCTTCCTTCATCAAAATGCTATGTTACTAGAGTATGTGTATAGGATGCAGTCATCCCATGTCTGAAAGTTGCTGGTTGCCATTAAATATATTTCTGTGTTAACCCACAACTCAGACAACAGTCTCATCTTCTAGTCTTCAGACTATTACTTTCACTGGAGCCAGCACTAGAATTATTTGAAAGCGTAAAGAGCTTGGGTGTAGGAATGGATATGTCAAGTAAGCTGTGGCTTACAAGTTGATTTGAGATGGTGTAGCATTCTGGGCCATAAGCATTGATTTTGTTTACTCATACTAATTCCAGGAGGGACAGGGAGGGTAGAAGAGGAGGAGGAGGAGTAGCTCTGTATGTAAGGGAAGGGATCAAAGCAACAGAACTACAGGGTAAACAGGGAGGAGAGGAGGCACTGTGGGTCACCCTGGAGACTGGAAATGGCACCACAATCCACACGGGGTTGTATACAGACCCCCATCTCAGGGGGAGGAAATGGACAAGGAAATGATAGAAGGCATCCTTAGGATGGCAGAGAAAGGGGAGACCATTGATGGTGGGAGACCAGAATATGCCAGATGTTAGCAGGAGCACCTTTGCTGCAGCCACATCCAAGAGCAGGGCCATCCTCGGCGCTCCTACAGGGGGCATGCCTCAGACAGCTAGTGTTAGAACCCACTCAGGAGGGAGCAATCATAGACCTGATACTCTCAAATGGGGACAGAGAGAGGATCTCAGATCTAGAAGTGGGTAGCCATATGGGAACAAGTGACCACCAAACAGTGTGATTCATGATAAACTCAGCTGTAGAGTCAAGTCATACAAACATGAAGGTACTGGACTTCAGGAGGGCTGACTTTGTCAAAATGGGAGCATGCCTTAGCAAACAGGCAAGAAGGAGGGGTGGAGCAACAATGGGAAAACATCAAAACTGCCATCACAGAGGCAACACGCCTTTGTGTGAAGCAAATAAACAAATCAAAATAAAAGAAAAAAACACTATGGCTCTCAAAAGAGGTGGCAGGGAAGGTTAGGGAGAAAAAGATAGCATTTAGGAAGTATAAGGAAACACAGAAGGAGCAGGACAGAGAACTGTACCAGTTGAAGAAGAAGGAAGCGGGGAAGGCAGTCAGAATAGCAAAGGCACAAACCAAGGAAAAAGATAGCCAACTCAGTTAAGATGGGGGATGTAGCCATTTATAGGTACATTGGGGAGCTAGGAAAGACAAAGGAGGGATGCTGAGGCTGAATAAAGAGGAGGGTGGATGGACAGTGAAAAGCAGGAATACTGAATGAATACTTCTGCTCAGTATTCACAAAGGAGGGGGAGATACCTAATCCAGTCAATAGAAGCACTCTGGATAGGGGGGTTGATATCAGTCCTTTCACAGATGAAAGGGTTCTAAAAGATCTCCTAAAACTGATGGTGGACAAAGCAATGGGGCATGATGGGATTCACCACAGAATTCTAAAACAACTAAGAGGAGAACTAGTAACACCATTGACTACCCTTTTTAACAAATCATGGGAGGATGGTGTGGTACCTGAGGACTCGAGGAAGGTGGATATGATTCCCCTTCACAAAAGTGGGAGCAAGACAGAGGCAGGAAACTACAGACCTGTCAGTTTGACCTTAGTGGTAGGGAAAATGATGGAATCACTTCTAAAGGAAAGAAGTGTTGAGTACCTAGAGGCCAGTGGAGCACAGGACCCAAGGCGGCATGGATTCACAGTGGGAAGGTCATGTCAGATGAAGCTAATCAATTTCTTTGACTGGGTGACCAAAGTAGTAGACCAGGGAGGGGCTGTGGACATGGCCTGCCTAGATTTTAGCAAGGTATTTGACACAGTCCTGCACAAAAGATTAATAAACAAATTTGCCAGCCTGGGAGTAGAGAAGAGTGAAGTGGCCCCAATTTGCTTCACAGAGAGTGAGTGCTAGTGAAAGCGGACTCATGAGGTGCTCTACAGCGAAGCTGACACTTCACGTTATGAGCTGTAGTGTAAGTCCATTGAGAACAATGACTTTGCTTTTATTTTGCCTTCCCAAACCACTACTTCACTAAATCTTAAGGTGAAGTACATTGAAAGCAATGTACTTCGCCTTACTTCACCTTTGTTTTAAGTCTCGGAGGTGAATTTTGCAGTGATTCATGGGATTTCAGGTCACATGGGCTCTATATTGTTCTGCACATCCTCAGTTCAAGGTACCTGTGTCAGAAGCTGTAGGAGACAGTGTGCTGCGAGATCTCTGTGATAAACCTTCTAAAAGCTGTTCAAAAAGCCTTTTTGAGTATTTTTTTTTTGCTCAAACTTAGTTCATTGATTGTAGGAAACCCTCCTGTGCTCATATCGTTAAATGTTTATTGTTTGTGTGTGGATTTTGAATGTTAATGTACAACATTGGGTCTGTGTAGTGGGAAACAGTGAAAAGTGTGCTTTGGGGGAGGGGTGTATCTGACTGTGGTGTAGGTAGATTAACTTGGAGAGAAAGACAGTTCTTTCTGTTTTGGTGACATTTTTCTTGATAATAACTGTGTTAATGTACACACAGTAATATTTTCAATAATTCTTGCCATTTTTTTGCTGATTGTTGTTAAGCAGCAGTGCATAATTTTAGTTTGTTTAAAATACATGGTTATATTACTGAAGTTTTCAATTTGCTACGCATTAATTAGTGTGTTTGTGAGTATGAGTGTGATGCGTGTCATCAAATCAGACACCTTTATTGTGCCACATAGTAATTTCAGCAATGTGAACCTGCTATCCACTGCAGCTGTGTGATTTTTGTACTTCTTTGTAGTATCTTTACTGGTACTGGTACTAATACTAGTGACTGTTACTGCAGCAATGTAGTACTGCCCCCCCAGGGCATGACTTCCCCAACCGCAAAGATATTCTTTCCAGATTTGAATTTCTGATGGTGAGCACTGATTAGGTGTTGTGCCTTTTCATCTGCATGTCTACAGTGCACAGCACAATCTTAATCTGTCTGTGCATTTGCATCTCTTTAGGGCCCAATCTCCATGTGTAACATAAGTCACAGTTGTTTCTTTGGCTTCCTTCAAGTACTGGACTGGTGGTGCATAATTCTGCATAAACACTGCACTCATTAATATGCATTTGTAAGTCAGGACCATCATCACGTTCACGGAGTCACTCGTGAATCATACAAATCACATTCTTCATCATCACGGTCACAAATGCAGTCACAAATCATGATCTATGATCACGTCACGAATCACAACATTATTTTTTTTTACTGATTACTTGGATGTATTGTAACTTTTGTAAGCCTGTTTTGTAGTATCTCTCCATGCTTCACCGCCCCACCATTGTACTCATTAATGAGTGTTTTCAAGTCAGGGAGTTTTGTGCCACACCTCATCGGGCCCTGCGGAAGTATAGCCGTAGGCATTCACATTTCTTCATGATCACAGTTACAAATGCAGTCACAAATCACGATTTTTGATCACGTCACAAATTGCAACATTATTTTTTTTACTGGTTACTTGTATGCTTTGTAACTTTTGGAAGCCTGTTTTGTAGTATCTCTCCAGGCTTCACCATCCCACCATTGTACTCATTAATAAGTGTTTTTAAGTCAGGGAGTTGGAGAGTGTCTGCAGTACATACACAGACTGGAAAGAAGACTGACTGCACACAGTGTACTTGCACTGCTCAGAATACAAAGTGTCACGCATATGGAAGACAACAAAAAAAGGCATTATTACATACAAGGGTCGGGAATGGTGGAGGAATACATTTTATAACACAGCAAGGAAGGTGTGGGGGGGCACATCATGGTGTGAGGAAAAAAAACAACTAATGTGGGTTCCCTTGGTGATCCAGCAGCAGTTCCAGCATGGACATAATTTGCAACTAATGTTCCTTTATGCGATCCAACTGCTGCTTGACAGCACTCACCCTCTCATTGTTCTCCTCAGCAGCACTCCAGAGAACTGCCAAGTCAGCCTATGCTACACGTAGTTCTCTGGGGTCCACATATTCTACAGGATGACCTGCTGGTGGTGGTGGTGGTTTGGGTGCTGGTGGAGCAGCAAGTGATGCTCTTGCCCTCCTCTTCTTAGGGACACTGCCATGCACAGCTGCACCCTCTGCCACAGAAGGTCCAGCAGGTGCAGGCATAACCCATTCTGTGGCAGTCTGCCACTCCAGCTGTTAGTGATTGAGCATATGGGTCAGGGTGCATTGGCCCCCAGTCCCAAGGTGAGTCCCCCAAGGGCCACAGTGCACCTCCACCTCACATAGGTGGCACCTGACCACACTGCTGTCCTCCCGACACAGTCAAAAACTGCCAAACAATGGAGGCAGAGAGGACCAGGCACAGGCAGGGGAGGGCCAGATGAACTAGATGCTGGCTGGTCATGGTGCTCAGCAGGGTTGGGATCCATACCTGGGACCAGGGCACATACATCCTGCTCCAGAGGACCTGGTGCTGGAGCTGGTACTGGATGTGGTGGTGGTAGTGGTAATGGTGGTTCAACTGCCTCAGAGTCAGGAGGCAGTGCTGGTCCTGCTTCCGGGGGGGGGGCAGTCAGAATTTTTGATCGGTCCAACAGGAACCGGCAGCCATGCTCACCACACATCTGCATGGTACGACACTTACCAGTACCACCCTCTCCCAGAGCTGCTCCTGCCCCAGACATTCCCTCAGACCCTCACCCTGGTCCATCTCTCCTACTGCGCTCCTTCAGTCTGAGCAATGACTACTCACACTGTCGCACAACACACATACAGTCACACAGACACAGACAAACAACAAACTACTTATAAAGATAAGAAAAATAAATTTACAGAAAGAACACATCAAGTAAAAAAAGAATACATAAAAGACAAAAAATTGTAGCTTAGTTATAAAAAAGCTGTTGGGTCTATAAATCAAAGTTTAAATCTCCTTCTTGCTCTGATCTCTAAGTCTCAGCAGTGACAAAACAACACGCTCCCCTCTCTGTCTCCATCTGCACAGGAGAAAGTGAAAGTGCCTGCTTGTATGACTCACTTCCTTCCTTTTCCTGCCTGGCTATGGCTAAAGAGCAGGGCGAAGTCTATTGAAAACAACAACTTCACCTCACTTTGCATTATCATTCCGCCATAACACGAAGTGGTAATGACAAGGTGGAGTGAGCACTTTGCATTGGAGTGGCAATGTGAAGTGTCCACTTTGTGGACACTTCACCAGCAGAATTTTAATTCGCTGCATCTCTAGTGTGAACCTGCTATACACTGCACCTGCATGAATTTTTTATACTGCTTTGTGGTATCTTTACTAGTAGTGGATTGTTACTGCCCTGCACTAATCCCACAACTGGCAAAATGTATTCCTCTCCAGATTTGGATTTGTGACTCGTGAGCACTGGTTAGGTGTTGTTGTGCCTTTTCGTATGCATCCCTTGGGTGTGCAGCACAATCTTAATCTGTCTGTGCATTTGCATGGCACCATTAATTCTGGGAGACTGCATTTCTTGTTATGCTCTCATTTCACTTAGTCAGCACTGGGGAATTTTCTGGACACAAGACAGTAGCATTTTGGGGATGCACATTAATTCTGGTGACTCTCTGTGTGAGTATGACCTGACCACTGTGAGCAGGACTGAGCATGCCAATAATTCTGGGAGACTTTGCATTTCTTGTTACACTCTCATTTCACTTCATCAGCACTGGGGAGTTTTCGGGACACAAGACAGTAGCACTTTGGGGATGCACATTCATTCTGGTGACTGTGTGGGTGGGATGCTGCCAATATTGTTGTCACTCCACCTTACTTCGCACGTAAGGTGAAATGACAATGCAAAGTAATAATAACAAGGTGGAGTGAGACTTTCCTAGTGGGCACTCTGCGTAGTGAAGTCCAAACACGAAGTGGCCACTTCGCATTCACTTCGCCGGGGAATTTTAAATGCGCTGCATCTCTACCTGGGAGTGGGTCCCAGGGTGGTGGCCTGGGTAAAACATTGGCTGAACAACAGGACGCAGAGGGTAATAGTAAACAGAGTCCACAGTGAAGAAAGGGGGGTTACTAGTGGGGTACCACAGAGTTCAGTACTAGGTCCAGTCCTTTTTAATGTCTTTATAAGTGACATTGCAGAGGGACTGGAAGGAAAAGTATGTCTCTCTGCAGACAACACAAAGATCTGCAACAGGGTTGATACACAAGGTGGAGTGGAAAGGATGAGATAGGACTTGGCAAGGTTGGAAGAATGGTCAAATGTATGGCAGCTTAGATTCAATGCAAAGAATTGCAAAGTAATGCATCCGGGAAACAAAACCAGGGAAGAGTACACAATGGGGGGGTGAGATACTGACAACAACAAAAATGGAAAGGGACCTGTGGGTACAGTATTTATGTAAGATGACCTAAAGGTGGGCAAGCATTGTGAGAAGGCAGTAAGGAGGGCTGGGGGCATGCTGGGATGCATAGGGGAGGAACCACAAGTAGAAAACAGGAAGTTGTTATCCCTCTTTACAGACAGTTGGTGAGACCTGATCTGGAGTACTGTGTGCAATTCTGGAGACCCCATCTCCGCAAAGACATAGACAGGATGGAAGCTGTCCAGAGGAGGGCAACCAAAATGGTGCAGGGTATGCACCAGAAGACATATGAAGAGTGACTAAAGGAGCTTAATATGTATATCTTCGAGGAAAGGAGGAGGGGAACATGATAGCAACTTTCAAGTACCTCAAGAGAATCAACAAAGTTCAAGAGGGTAGCATTTTTCAGGAAAAGAGATGTGCAAGAACAAGGGGACACAATTTGAAGATAGAGGGGGGACAGCTCAGAGATAATGTGAAGAAGTATTTTTTCATGAAGAGGGTTGTGGATGCATGGAACAGCCTTCCTGAGGAGGTTGTGGAGTCATAAATAGTGGGGGAATTCAAGAATGCATGGGACAGACATAAGGCAATTCTAGTGGTGGTAGGAGGAAGTAGGCTCTTGGTTAACTTGGATCTGCAGCTTATCCATCAGGTAGGAAAATGGGCAGACTAGGTGGGCCAAGAAGTCCTTATCTGCCATCAAATTCTATGTTTATGTTTTTATATAATGATAAATGCATAAAAGTACAATATGTACTTATGTGTTATTTGCTCTTATATGCAGTTTCTGGAATACCATATGGAGTATACAGGAGGACTGGGTAACAGATAAAGACATGTCTACAGTTGGGGAAGGGATAGCAAATGGGCAGCAAAGGGTTGTGGTTTACAAGTTTTTTTTGGTACCTGCACCACTGTTAAAGAGGGCAGGCCTTTACAGTTCTAAAGTGAACCCCAGAAGTTTATACGCCACTGCCCTTGCTCATTTACCTATAATGGTAAAAAGCATTGTTTACAGAAAAATGCCCCTTTGCTCAAAAAGCTGATAAAATGTAATTCAAACACTAGTAGTGATGTGCCAAAGTTTTAATTTGCTGGAAAAGTTGCTGCAAAGTAGCCAAAATTTGCATCTGAGGAGTTTTGTGAGGTTTTCCTTACTCTTAATTTCACCCAAAATCGAAATGTTTTCCATGCAAATGGTGGAATTCTGTGCATAAAGTGGAGAATTTTGCACACAAATAGTGGAATTCTGTTGTTCATGGGCAAAATTTCACCATTTGTGGATGAAATTCCACACTTTGAAGACGGAATTCTGCCATTCGCAGTGAAATTCTGCATTTTGTAGATCCAACCGCACTTCATGAATTGTGCTGAATTCATGGATTAATTCACAGAGTGAATTTAGCCAACTTCACCCATCTCTGAACACTTGCTAGAGCAGTGCCAGAGCTGTGAGGGCCAATGGGCACAGTACCTGCTTTGGTTCATAGAATCAGCACTCACCAATCAAGAGTCATTGCACACAGTACAGAGTTGCCAGTGGTCTTCACTGACCATGGGTTAAGGTTGCATCTCTCTCTTGACACAGCCAAAATCATGTTTGACTGCATATTCATAGATTGATTTTTGTTGTTCTGGAAAGAACTAAAATGGGAGGTTATTATGACTCAGGATGTCACACAATAACTTTCAGACCTTCACTGAGTGACTGAGTTCTCCATAAGCTTTCAGGCTGCAACTACATGGTTGTCATTACTTTGAATCTTATACAGAAGTTTCAGTACCACTTAAATAATGCAGCATAATTCATACTGGTCCATGCATTTGTGTCCTCATGCTTGGATTATTGCAATACCCTATACCTAGGGCTACCGGGGATGGATTCTCACCACTTACAGCTGGTGCAGAACGCTGCAGCACAGGTATTGACAGGAACCACTCGGTCCTGTCATATCTCTCCAGTGCTGCGCAAACTGCACTGGCTGCCAGTACAGTGGTGAATCACCTTCAAAGTTGGACTTCTGACTTATAAAGCCCTACATGGACAGGGTCCGGACTACCCAAAAGAGCTTCTAATCTCTTACTGCCCTGGGCGATCGCTCCACTTGGCTGATGAGGGGTTGCTAGAGATTCCGAGAATTTGCTTAAAATCTTCCAGGACCCGTGCATTTATACATGTGGCCCCTACCCTTTGGAATTCTCTACCTCGACAGCTATGGGAGTGTATGACCATGGAGAGGATTTAAACAGACTCTCAGAACTTTTAATGGATTCAGGCATTTGGGAATGACTCAAACATTGTCGGTTTTATCTGCATTTTATAATATCTATAATATATGTAATTTTATGCTATAGTTGTTTCAGTTGTTTTGTTAATCACCTTGGCAGTTGAAAGGTGCCATATAAATAAAGAATTGAATTGATTGAATATGACATACAGAAGGAGTAGGATTGTGCAGAATGTGGAATTCTGCCTTTGGAATTGTAAAGAATGGCAACTCCTTTTCCAAATTGCTTTTCCAAATTTCTTTTATAATTCTGTGGAATTCCAAAAAATCTCTGTGTAAACTGCAGAATCATTTTACTTGTATCTTACAAACCGTGGAATATTTTTTCAAGGATTGCAGAAAAAGAATCACCATTTAATGTACAGTAAACTGCAGAATAATAATCCATGAAAACAGTTTTGCAGACAAAATGTCAGAATTCTGCTGACATAGTATTAACATTCTGCACAGCTCTACAAAGGACTGTACAAACATAAATTTTACATTGTTTTGATACGTTTCACCTGACAAATATGATACATGTAACTTTGCCAAGGCTTGAAGCAAAGGGTACAAAATAGGTGGTATACTAATGCTCTGATTAACAGAGACATATAAAACTTTCAAAGCCATACAAACCTCTTCATCAGGCGCTGTGATAAAACAGTTACAAGGAGAACTCAAGGCTGATCAGAATCTTGAATTCAAGCAGTACGTACAGTACTTTATGTAAATAAACATTTACAAACGAGTGTGACAGTCTTTGTTGATAAGGAAGTATCATAGTAAGAGAACTATAATTTTTTGGATGATTACATAGACAAAAAGAGCAACATTTAAAATGCAGAGCTGTAAACCATCTTGGAGATACAGACCCTTTCTCACTGGAAATAAACTTTTATGTAGGAGTGTGACAGCAGGAGCTCTATAAGCTATTAGGTGCTTATATAGCAAGAGTATTCCTGAAGCAGTCTTTGAAGTAACTTGATGTTCTGTTTTTTTCATAAGCCAACAAATTGTACTGTGTCAGAAATCCCACTTCTCGGTTCAGTCCATATTCATGCGTTTTGAGCAGTGTTATGAAATGTATTTCCCAGTCTCCTTTCCTGATGTTGTTACATTTGCCCTTTAGTACTGTGACTGTAAAGTTCTGTTGTATGTTTTCCTCACATACTTGGAAAATATATTATATCAAGGGTTTGCATAGCTGTAACTCCAGATATCTTATAAACATGATCAGATGAAAATGCCAGGTATTTCGATGAAACTGACGAGACACAAAATCCCAAATGACTTTACATAGATTAACAATTCAGTACCCAGGCATGCAGGCACCAGTAGGAGAATACACACATCCCCAAAGAACTTGACAATTATAATACTGAAGGAGAAATTTAACGATGTTCATGAAAGGAGGATATGGGAAATAAAATTCATAACACTGTTCAAAACTTAAAACAAAACCGAACAGGATGCTGGGGTGCATTAGGAAGGCCTTCTCAGGCAGGGGAAGGGAAGTAATTTTGCCACTGCACAGGTCTCTTGTTAAGCTGCACCTGGAGTAAAGTGTGCAGTTTTGGAGCCTGCACCTGATTAAGGACCACCTGGAGTCAGTTCAGAAAAGGTTGACCAACTTGATCTATGACCAGCAGGTGATGTCTCATGAGGAGAGGCTGGGGACCTTGGCATGCACTCCATGGTAACTAAACTGAGTGGGGGAAGACATGATTAAAACCTTCAAGTACCTGAAGGGTATCAATAGGGTGGACATTCAAGGTTATATAGATGTAGAAAGGGCAACATCACATGAAGGCACAACTTGAAGCTAGTGGGAGGCAAATTCAAGAGGAATGCAAGGAAGTATTTCTTCACAGAGAGGATGGTAGACAAATGGAACCCCCTATCACAGGGATTAGTTGACATTCAGATGATTGATGCTTTCAAGCAATGGTGGGACAGAATTATGGGACTCTGTAGGGCATCAGGAAAAGAGGAGGGATGGAGAAGACAGGTTTAGCCCTTGAGGTAGTAGGTAATGTCTAGACATCCTATCGTCTGGCTAGTTGTAGACTGGTAATTGACCAATGAAGGAACCAGACAGTTTAGATGGACCAAGGATCATATCTGCTCATCAAATTCTATGTTTCTATGTGCTATGGTATCATTTTATTTATTTATTTTAATCAAGCTTTTTTCTCACTCCAGATCTGCCTGATGGCATCTACCTGCACCATCACCAGATTTGTCATGAACTTACCAGTTTTCCACCACTTACCGAGGACCACAGAGTGGTGGGTGACCAACCATGTTGGTCATGCAAGAGCCTGCTGGGGGAGTGCTAGTATAAACTGTTCAGCTTTTTCCTCATATTTCTAGTTTTCTCCCCAGAGGTGCGGCGTGAAATGTCACAAGTGTGTATGCATGCTATTGAAAGCATGTGTGAGAATCATATGGCAGCAACCCTTCCGTTATGGATTCAGTCATTTCAGAGTGCATATGGGGCTGTAAAGCACTGAGTGAGTTGTATTTGATTCCATCATGGGCTGAATTTTCTTCTACTTTAAACTAGTATTTTTTTTACTTTTCTCACTAGCACCTGTCTACATCAGCAGCACCCAATATACATCCTGACTGTATCATGAAATGTGGGTGAATACAAAAGGGCAAGCCCAAAGCATGGCGAACAGAAAATGGAAAGAACCGGAACAGCAAAACCAGTATTTCTTTACCTCAGGCTCCATGTAATAATGGCTATCACCAAAGAGCGATTGACGTTTGGGAGAGTGTACATCCCTGAAATAAAATAACAGTGATGAACACTCTCAGTGACTGCAAAACCAGTGGTTTTCTATGTTATGCAGGGGGGCTACTTAAAGATTCTCAACTCCAGGGGGGGTGCATGTTAGGAGGGTGTAAAACTTAAAAAAATAAAAAAACAGCCCAGGCACAAAAAGCGATCACATCCCAGTGAAGTGATCTGGGAAGACAGAGAAAAGTAAATATGTATATAATGATGGATAAATGTGTATGGATGAGTGTTTTGATTGTCAGAATACTAGAAATCAGACATTCAAAGTACATCCACTAGATGGTAAGGCAGTTCTTTTCCTATTTGGCTACCTGTTGTTATTTTCACTAAGATGGAGAGGCAGGAGGCATGATTTGAGAAAGGAACCAGTTTATTAAGCAACGAACCACAGGGTAGGGAATTGGAGAAAAGAGGTACAACAGCAAATTAAATACTACATCTGGTATCTTACTAGTGTCCTAAGACCTTATACTATGACTTTAATCTCCTATATGAGGAGAACTGCAAAAGAATCAGCTGTAACAGTTACGCTGTAAGAGCGCTCCTATCTATACTCCCTGTAAGAGGGTAACTCTATAGCACAGTTAGCAAAAGGATCAACTGGCTGTAACAGCTATGCTGTAAGAGTGTCTTATTTCTAATCCCTGTTCAGATTTCTAAATCAACCCTAAGATGCACCTCTAACTGTTCTCTGGAGTGCTCCACACTATCAGTCACTCTAGATGCTATAGGAAGAGTCTATACATATGGCAGATGGCAGTTCATGCACGTTCGATTTTCTTTGTCATCGAGAAGAAAATGGAAAGTAATTCAACTTGCTGTCCAGTGCAATTGTGAGAACCTTATTGGGAAACTAAGGGATGCAGAGAAGATTTTAACAGACATGAGTTCTCGGCCACACCCAACCTCTCTAGGGTTGCAAAAATACAAGCACAGGATCAAGATTTCTTCAGCTAAAAACCCACTGAGGGCCACCGGAATAGGAACACACAAAATCCATCCGCAGTCTATTTCTGGACTGCCTGGAAATGGGAAATAATGCAAACCAAATGGCCACAGCCTGCTTCTGGATTGCCAGGCGAAGGATTTGATGCAAACTACTTGGCCACAGCCCACTTCTGGACGGCTGGATGAGAAGACAAGGAAGATATAGTCCACTTCTGGACTGCCAAATGAGGAGACAAAAAAGATCACCCTGCCACAGCCTGCTTCTGGCCTGTTAGATGGGAAGATGAAGAAGAAGATCACCCTGCCACAGCCCGCTTCTGGACTGCTGGATGAGGATAATGCAGACTCCACTGGATACAGAAGTCTAGATAAGAAAGTCTCTGGATATCGGAGTATGACAGTCTTCTGGGCCCCAAGGCCAGATGAACCAAGGGCATACACACAAAACAACAAACTGTATGTCGAAAAGTGACCATGTTTGGGGTCCAAGGCCAGATGAGCCAAGGGCACACTGAAAACAACAAACAGAGCATCACTCAGAGAACAGAAACTAATGATTCGGATGGTACTCTGAGGCAGATGTAAAATAAGAAATGTACGTAGATTCTGCACTGGGCCAAGCTGCATTTGGGGAGCTATAAGAGGAAATAATAAACAGGCGATGCAACTTTGAGACGACTGTGGCACGGTTCTTCGTGGAGTTGCTGTTGGCTGCTTCTGGGATACACTGGATGATGATTCCTGAAGAACTGATAAAGACTGATAGGGTTGCACCAGGGTGAAGTGACTCTAGAGATTGTTGAAGACTAATTCAGGTACTTTCCCAGCACTGAAATGCTGGCACAAAACAATGCAAGACAGTTCTGGCACTTAATAATGTTCATAGGATGAATAGCAATGCAATAAATGTCACAGTTCCTACTGTAGTTGTCAACAGCACAGTCTCAATGTCCAGACCACAGTGAACAAACAGGCACTTTTATTCTTCTGGGTGAACCCTAGCGTTCAGTGGATCTAACTACGAGGGGTCCCTCTAGCGGAATCGGTTTCTCCTGTTACTGTGGATATACTACAGCTGGAAATAGGCTTTCTAACAGGCTATAGGCTTCAGTGTCTGACCAGGCCCCTTTAACACTTCTGGGCCTACGTGGCTAGCTAGGCTCCTATCACACCTGGGGTTGATTATGCTGCTGGTCCCTATAACATATGTGGTCCTAAATGGTTATCTACAGGTCCTGGACCTTGTGTTGCCCCTTTAAGTCTCTGTGACCTTCCCTTTAACCAGGTCCCTTTAACACCTGTGGGCCTAATTTGGCTTTTAAGTTCTGGGTCTAGTCACCCACTTTAACAGCAATGGTGGGCCTAACTTGCCCCTTTATGATCTGGGCATACTCACCATGTTTAACACCTGTGGGCCTAACTTGACCTTTTAAATAGCAGTGGGCCTATAGGGCTGGGCCCCTTGGATAACTGTGGGCCTAAACGACTGGGACCCTTTAACACTGAGCCTTGACTAGGCCTCTAAATCTTGGATTCTGTTACCCCTTTAAATACTGGGCCTTTATTAGGCCTGAGAAACCTGTGGGCCTAATTTCCCTTTTAACAACCATGGGCCTGTGCTTACCCTTTTAACAACCATGGGCCTATGCTTGCCCTCTTAATAATTGTGGGCCTATGTTTGCCCTATTAAACAGGTACATGGGTCTCTGGTATTGGTTGGGCCCCTTTAAATCTTAAGCCTGACTGGGGCCTTGCTGTCACTCTTTCCTTTTGGCCTCCTTGTTCCTCCCCCTAGTGAATGTTCATGGCCCTTCTGTGGCCTTGATGTGCTAATCCCTCCCCATGGGTGTCACGCACCAGATGAATATTTAAATAAGGGGTCTCTCTTCTTCAGCGTTTGGCCATTTCACTTTACGCTTAGTGCACACTTTTAAATAAATAAATAAACAGTTCTGTTTCTGTTGGTGGCATTCAGCACTTTTGGCGTACTAATGCCTACTCACCACTCAGACCGTGAACTGGATCGGAGGTGCGAGGAGCTTCTTGACATAGGGAGGGTTTCAGGCAGCTCAAGTCCGATAGGGACCTTGCAAGGTCCTGAATGCAGTGCAAACGATGTGACACTGATACTGCCACCTCCAGGGGACCGAAACTTTATTAAATTAAGAAAAAAATAAGAAAATGTGTCTCCAAGCCCTTACTGGGGAAACAAACAACTTTTCTTCTTTCTGGTGCTCCAATGGCACAACCAACCGCGCCACACAGTTTCAGGTGCAGTCTTCAGTAGCTGGAGGCAGAAGAGCTACACAGACATGGCCTCAGGGATGGCTTCAATCCTCCAGGTAAGCCTTTTCTTGTCCTGCCACACTTTCTGCATCCTCTCTCCTCCACAGCTACCAGAAACTCCTCAACAACTTTTTCTTTTTTAAAAATTAACACTCTAGGCTGTGGATTTTTGGATTAGAATGCTGTGCATGTGCAGATCAGCACAGCATTCCATTCTAGGCACATTGTTTACATTTGTTGGCATAGCAACCTAGCTTGCATTATTTTATTCTGTGCTCTGGGCACCTTTACTGGGGTATACTGGGGTAACTGGGGATTACAGGGGAACTGCAGGGAATCCCAACTTTGGGGTATTACACCAGAACCGAACCCACCACCCTCCCAACCCCAGCCTGCCACCTTAACCACCTTGGCACACGGCAAGCTCGGCAGCTGACTGCTGCACTACACCCCACATACCCTGCTGTGTATATATACACAGATCCTGTCACCGTAGTTGCCAAGCTCAGTATCCTGTCACTATCTTGTCAGGTAGTCCAGAACACAGGCGCCATGATTGAGTCACCCTTTTGCAGTCATCAATCACGGTCGCTGTGTTCACTGGATACCCGTACCACAAGATGCTATGAACTCGGATTTAGAAATAAATAGGGTGCAGGGGAGCAAAGCCCCCTGCAGAAAAGCACGTGCTATATCCGGTCCTCACCATTATCCATTCGCTGATATGGGTTCACTCTTTTGGATTCGTCCATATCACATAGAACCCATCCCAACCTCTGCCACACAGACACCATCCTCCATCTATCCTTGGTCTTCCCCCTTCCAAGGCAGGGATAGAGATGAGGGGAATTTACTCTCAATCCTTTTGTGTCTCATCAAGAAGTGCTGTAGTGGTGCAGCTGGACCTGGATATACCAGGATGTATCATCTTGGGTGTTGAGGTCACTTTTTCCAATTCTCCATGCCCATCAGAATATTGTGCACCCAGATATCAAGGGCACATAATATGTGACTGTGCACTGACACCAGTGATGTTCTGCTCCACCTGCCATCTCTCCAACCACACTACCAAATATAGTCACCCTGGTGGCAGTTATGCAGTGGTGAATGGTACCTGCCTCCCACACCAAAGGATGAGAGCATCTTTCAGAATGCTTGGTCCTCCTCTCACTTGCTAACCCCCTATGACCAAGGCTTGTTCCCAACCCAGGTAACCGGCATCGAGAGTGGTATCCTAATACCTCTCAACATTTTATCACTGAAATGAGGGACAGGGACACTCAAAATGAGGGACCATGGCCCTCATCATGAAGGACACATCCTAAAATATGGAGACAAGCTTATATACAAATGCTGTGAAACCCTTGTGGGTTCCATGTCATGTCCTTGATCACGAAGGCGATCGTCCATTATATCAAATGTACATCATAAAAGTGAATTTGGCGATGTACCTCAACGATAAAACAGCACAAAGGACTGTCATTTTAATGTTATGCTGGGGACTGTGTCCCCACACCCCCCACTATAAGATTCTCAACTCCCAGGGGGTATGTCAGGAGGGAAGCAACATCATAAAAGAAATACTCAGGCCGGGTGCAACAAAACATACCTGCACCTGGACCCGAGCCCAGCATCCTAGCCTGCCCAGCCCAGCATCCATCCACCACACCATGGAACCAGCTTAGCAGCTCATTGCAGCACCACCCCTCACAAACCCTCCCGCCCCTCACTCAGCATGCTTGATGCCCCCCTGCACGTGTGTACATATAGCGACATCCTGTCACTATTTGTGAACCCCCCCATCTGGTTGCCTTCCTTACTCCCTCGCCCTGTCGACATGCACCACAAGTGGGTCACCATTTTGGTAGCCGCCCACTTGCGTCTAGTGCATGCCACAGGATACCACCCTTGTGTTTCTAGTACAAAGTTAATTTTGATTTAGCATCTTAGAATATTATGAATTTCTGATTTAAGTCAAAATTTACAGCACATTAATTGTGTGGGCAGTTCTATTTCCATGAGGGATGGATGAGGGACAGAGCAATTCTGAGGGGTAAAATGAGGGACATCGCTCATAATCAGGGACAGCTGAGATGTGTGGCTAGCTCTATTACTGTGCTGATGGGCCAGCCTAGCCGATATGTGTTTATGCTATCATTTAGGTAATTGATGCAATGGCATCTTTTTTTGGCTGCATTCATATCATATTGTAGCAATGTGGGATAAACAGAAATACCTTTTTATAAATCTCCCCATACCATTTTGCTTCACTGTATTTTCAGTTACTTTGTGTTTTTGAACTGTGGTGGTGTAAATCTGAGCCCTGCCCCCCCGAACACTATTTATCTAATATACATTATACAGCCATGACTGGCAGTTCTGTTAAATTACTGGTAGACATCTAGCAGTGGGAGTTCTGTGATTTGCCTTGTTAATAAGCACATGTAGTTTTGAGGTCAACAATAGTTACATTTTCAGGTGCCAAGGAGTCTTTAGCTATGTGGGGGGTCCCCTCATTATTAGAGAAAAATAAATGAGCCTGAATTTTTTACGTGCCCAAAAGGGTCACAGCAAGGATGTTTTTAATCTCTTTAAGTAATGTACTGTATGTAGTGCAGGGGAAGGTGAGGAATTGATACAGGAAAAAACTGCATTCTCTAGACAGTTACCTGATATATTCTGTAGCAGGCCTTCCCATACTGCTACACCAGTGCACCTCCATACTGACCTAGAGTACCACCTGTCATAGGGAACAGAGGACATCAGATGGCATGCTTATTTAATTCAGTAGTGCTATTTAAAATGGTAAATGTTACTGTTCATTATTGATGTCAGCCTCACTACTCATACTTACATGTATGAAGACAAGAATAAACCTTGTATGTCACCCACAGATTATGACTGATAGTCATTTTGGTAGCTGCAAAGATAGTTGGACAGTTTTTCATTGCAACATTTTGGATCTTGCCAAATGCTTGGCAGTACAAATATTGACACACTAATGATTATTGTCTATGATTCTTTTACATTTTGAAAATGGTAAAATTTGGATACCTCATATTCAAACTGAAATATTTTTTTCATATGCATTCCATGCAATCCTGATAAAAAGACTTTCATTTGTGATGGTTATGCATCTTTCTGAGCTGTGCGTGTGTGTGTGTGGTAGTTTTGGTGTGATGTCAACTACTAACGAAGGAAACAGAGCAGATCTACAAACATTTTTTACTTATGAATGCGAGCTAAAAATACAGTCTCAGTACATAGGCACCAAGGCAAGGGTTATCCAAAAAGGGCATTGGCAACAATGGCAGGTTTCAAGGAAATACAAAATCACTCATATCCCAATAATTCAAGGCATCATGGAATGTACAGTATGTGCAAATCATCAAGAGTATTTAGACTGGTTCTGCTTTAAGCAGGAGTGCATGGTGCCAAGCAGCCTCACTTAGTGCCAAATGGCCTCTCACACAATCTGCAACATTTTATTTTAATCTATTTAATTTTCACTTATGTTCTTCTAGCCACCTTGAAACATAGAAACATAGAAATTGTCAGCAGATAAGGACTGCTAAGCCCATCCAGTCCGCCCGCAGGCCCTTGATTCAGACTTTTCAGATTGTATAAGAGGCTTATTAGCACCATACACCCTTGCTTATAGCAGAATCAGTAAATGTTCATGGTGTTGAACTTGGTCTTCATTATAGAGGTATATGTGATTTTTGTGTGTCTTAGTTTACTGATGAACCAAGCAGAGAATTCAACCCCAGACTGGAAGTTCTAGAAGACCAGTATACCATGCTCCAGACCATCCAGTCTCTATTGGGACTCAGTGCATCTCTGAACCAGCAAACCCAGTCTCACTCATAATCTTTTATAGCTCCACTTAGAAGTAATACTGGTGCTATCTTGATGGAATGGTGGAAGACTCTGTTGAACAAGGAACTATCCGATACAGGGTTTGTAGTGCTGGTGCATGACAATGTTGATTAAAATCAATCAAGGTTGCTAGAAGAACTTAAGTAGGTGAATTAAAATATAAACTTCATGAAACCAGGGTAGTCAATCTCACTAAACAGTCTTCAAGAAAGGTGTTTGGAGAAAGCAAACAGAACAGTAGTAGGCGTGGGTTAAACATATAGTGCAGATTATTCTGATGCCATCCACATTCAAAAAGACCCTCTCCCCTTGCTGCTTTGCAAAAAATTGCTCCCACTCTGTGATAAATTGTGTCTCTTGTCACGAACCAGCTGTCCATGCAGGCATCATAGTGATACATTGTTTACACTCAGTGATCAGTGCTAAAGCTCCAAAAGAGAATAACTAGAAGTAAAACAGTGGCAAAAATTCCATGTAAATTGCACTAAAAGGAAACTTCCTAACTGTAGAAAGGAAGACATATAATAGAAGGACAATGAAATATATCAGGGCTGTGATTCCATTGAGGAGATTATGGTGGCATTATAAACTGGAAGAGTAAAGCTCAAGGGATTCACGTCACCTCCCCCAAAAGGGAATCACATGCCTTTTTATGAATACATTGTGCTTATATTAGTTTTATTATGAACAGTACTGCATTGTATAAAACTGAAAGTTGGTATTGGGTCAAATATCAGGATGTTATCACATCATTGTGATGTCAGAATGATTGGATAGTCTGATGTCAAAACTGTGAACAATAGTGCTATGTGGAATGTGGAATTCCACCTGCGGAATTAATGCAGAATGACCATTCTGCCAGTGGAATTTATGCCAGAATTGCACTTCCTCACCTGCGGAATTTCACCTACTGTGATCTGTGGACTAATATTCCACGGAACAGTATTTTTCCCGCAGAAAATTATTCCACAGCAATTTTCACAGAAAATATTGAGATCCGTTGAATAATATTCTGTGAAACAGTGATTTTTCTTTGGAAAATCATTCCACAACGATCATATGCAGCAGAATTCCACCATTCCATTTCTGGTGGAATTTGATGGAATTTCAACGGAATTTTGAATATTGCACGGAATTGCGTTCTGCCGGAATTTGAAAATTCTGCACAGCACTGGTGAACAAGAAATGTTTATAAAATGGGTAAAGAAAATCCCCAAATCTGATTGGCTGTTACCTATGTATTAAATCTGTCCAATGCACAAGTGAACACAAGTGCAAGCAACCTGGACACAGCACAGAAAAGAAATAAATGCACATTATAGAACTTTCAAAAACTATTAGAACGTCAAGGGCCATACTTTGTTTTTTCAAACCTTGACCAGCTTTGATATTTAACTGTTCACAAGTGCTCAAACACCTATAGATAAAATCACCATTTAACCATGTAAAAATATCTCTAATATATATATATATATTTATACAACACATGTGCTTGGATAAATTCTATTATAAAAGCGATATCTTAAGCAGCCAGTGGAGATAACACTGATATCTCCATGTTCCTATACGTCATCATGATATCTTCAACACTCCTATACGTCACAGTGTTATCTTATAAACTCCTATACATCATCTCACAAATCCTACTGGCGTCTTCGAAATTGAAAGTGCTCCTGTGCTGCTTTTCCATAACCTGCGCCCCCCCCCACAACGCGATTCTTACACCTCATATATCCTACGTGGCACCATTTTCAAACAAGAATTATTTTTTAAAAAAAAGTATCTGATTGATCCTGCCATTTCCCTGCGGTGTCGCCAGTTTTCATTTCTCACATTCTAAATTGGTAGAGTGACCGAGCGCTTTCGGAGCTGACAGAGATTCAAAAAAAGCGCTCTTACTGTTAAATGTTAAAAAATACAGTTCCTTTTTGCTAATATTGCAGAGCTTTGTTACAATCTAGCTGCCAAAAGTAGAAACAAAAGAGAGCATGTGTCAGCAACTTCAGACATATGAGCGCTGGCAGTGAGTGTTACTATAGCAACGCCGTTCCGCTCATATCTCTGGAAGCTGTCATCTCGCTCTCCTCTTTCTTCACTGTTATTAGCTGGATTGTAACAAAGCTCCAAAATATTAGCAAAAGACACTGTATTTCTAACATTTCACAGTGAGAGTGCCTTCTTTGAATCTCTGTCCACTCTGAATCTGTGTCCACTCTCGAAAGTGCTCGGTCATGCTACAAATTTAGGAATCTCCAGAATGAAACTGCTGACACCATGAGGAAATGTCAGGATCAGCCAGATAAGTTTTATTTTAAAAATTATTTACCAATTATAGCTACAGGGCTCCCCATCTACAGGATTTCTATAAAATCTGAAGCCATGTAAAAATAAACTTGTTCCCATTAGCTTTTTTGGTTATACTGCAAAACAGAACAATTAAACAGCCATAGAAATTAATATAATATTCATGAAAACAGAGGATCATTGCTCTGCAGTTACTGGAAAAATGCCAAATCAGTCTGAAAGCACTGTGTCAGACATGCTGGAGAAAGAGAAGAGGTTGGCTGGTAGTCCTGCCTCATCAATAAGATATATGGTGGATTGTCAAGTGAGGGATGTGGTAAGTTGCCTAAAACTTATGTAGATGGTTGTCCTGACAACCCAGCACATATGTTGTATAACAGAATATGACATGGCCTGACTTGAAGATGATATATTTATCTTCACTCGAGGCTAATGACATCAAGATATCTCACCGTGGCTTCGCCACTGTGAGATATCATGATATCATTGGCCTCATGGAAGATAAATATGATATCTTCAGTCAGGCCATGTCATATCCCCACATATATATACACACACACACATATATATATATATATATATATATATATATATTGAATTGCTTTGTCTTCTACTTTCAGCTTTCCCCTGTCCCTACCAACCGACATGTCAGATGATTGCTTGGGCACTCACTGACAATGTTCCTGCTTGAACTGCTGCTCTTTAAACTCAGTCAGGTTTGGACCACAGTTGTTCTGACAGCAGCTCATGTAACCATTTTCTATAGCACTTGCAAGCACTTTGCCTTCACTCCTGCTCCATTTGTCTACTTCTCTTTCAGCTTTTCCCACCAGTGAGTGCTATTGTCAATCGCTCACGTTTATTGTGCCAGCTCAAACAATCACAGTGACTAGTGGTTATGGTGTTGGTGGGGGGGGGGGGTGTACAGTCACCCTGTATTGCTCATGTAGATTTTTTTGCAAATAAAAAAAAAAGAAATCATCTTGCCTCTCTTCAGTCAGCCCTGGGGTAAGCTCTAATGGCAGGGTCTGACTATGAACCTCATTCCCCGTACTAGCACTCTTAGTTCTACCTGACATCCTTACACTGTCCTAGACCAAATAATAAAGCAAAAAGAAAAACCTACTGGCTCCCAAAAAAATGAATAAATAAAACTAACTGTCAACTGCTCATGACCACAGCAGCCTCTTAAAGCCTGGTCAGTGTGTGTGTGTGGGTGTGTGGGGGTGGGGGAGTGAGGGGTGTCTAACACAATCTGAACTACAAAAATGGACTCAGGAAGAATCATGGAGAAATACAACTATGGAGGCTATGGTAAGACAAATATCCTAAATTCAAAACAAAATACAGCAGGTGGAGGGACCATTTTATGTAAAATCAAAACATATTTATTTTATTTTTAACCTATAAATTAACATTTTTAAATGATTATGGAATACAATGCCCCATTTTTTAAGCACAATAAGACACTCTGGAGATGTGCTTAAGTCCATTTTCATGCACAACCAGAGTCTGAAGCAGTTGGCCTGTTGCCTCACACTTCTTTAGCCTCATGCTATGCATTAGAATGGTCTAATGAACACCCCAATTTATCTTATTGCTTACTTGAAGGCCATCTTTTCCTATGGGAATATAATATAATATTACTGGTAATAACATCCCATAGTATTGAAACACAAAGTACCTTAGCATGCAACATATGGCAAACGACATGTCAGTAGCACATGGGCATATTTTTTTGAAGAAGTATCCACATGTTTGTCTTAGGGTGTATTTGAAAAAACTCTTATTATGAACTGAGCATCATAAAGAGGAATCTCATTGGCCAGAGCTCTTGGAAGCCATGATGATATTGGGCTACATCATCATGGCTTCAAAAAGTTCCAGCGCCACCAGCCTCCTTGCTCTCTACTGTCTGAGAATTATTTTTTCAAAATGTACGCCTACACCACCCAAAAACTCATTCATAAATGTTTTAACACCTGTTTCTTTTATTTTTTTATTTATAAAACTTGAAACTCAGTTCATAATAGCAATAAGTCACGACAGGGTGTGGTATATCATGGGATATCATCACTTCTCGGGTGGTTGGATGCACTCGGCCTGTGACCACATGCCCAACCACCCGAGGCGTGATGATATCCCATGATATACCACACCCTGTCATGCCTTATTGCTTAATTATAAAGTTTGACCTTAGAAATTTTGTAGAAAGTGGCTTCATTGATGCAGTGGCAAAACGGTGACTAGAGAACTGAGACTAGATGAAGTAATGCAAAGTTATTGGAGGGGCAGGACTGCTGCAGGTTGCAATGTGAGAAAGAGAGCTGTGAATAGCTGAGGTGGAAAACAGGGTCTTGTAGCATGGAAAAAGAGAGAGGGAAGGAAGCAGAGAGAGAGAGAACTGAGCAACTCACTTGATTTGTAGACATGGTACAACAAGTTGAAGATTGAACAGCTGAGGTTGGACTTTTGGAGAGAGACCTTATGCTGATCAGAAATAGGGAGACAATGAATAGCTGACTTTGTGCAGCAATTTCCATAACAAGGCATGTTGTACATTGGAGCCTAGGAGAGACCTGTTCCAGTTTGAAGACAGTGACAAACAACATTAAACAGCTGGGGTCCCGCAGTAATGTGAAAAAGGCATTTTACAGATTGCAGTGCTTGTTGGAAAGAGGTCTGTTGCAGATTGGAGAAAAAGAGACAGAGAGAGCTGTAAACATCTGAGGCGCCATACAGAAATTAGTTGAGAAAGATCTACTGAAAGTTGGGAAACAGACAAATACTACTGGGGTTCTGAGAGAATGGTGGACCACTCCGATCAACTGGAGTCCTGCAATGATCATGTGTGTTGAGGGGACTTTTGCTGATTGCAGAAGGTCAGAAAAAATGGCAGAAACAGCAGTGAGCAGTGGAGGTCTTACCATAGCTGTGCGAGAGAGGTCAGTATGTAAGTAGAGAGAGCTTACAGCACCTCTGGCCCTAGCATGTCTGTGGGACATTGGTCAGATGTAGCTTCAGAGAGAACAGAGCCAATAAGAACACCTGATACCCTGAGGAAAAAACTAAGAGCACCTGAAATCCTTGGTGAGGGAAAGCAGTATAACAAGTTAATAGAGAGGATGTCAGACCTATGGGGACACATCCAATGCAGTGAGTAAATTGGGCTTGAACCCAATGTTCCATCAAGAAACTGATAGAGAAATACTGAACTATGCACTGAAATTTTCTCTGCAGAAATCACAATGCTACTGCATGAATCTCACATCAGCTTGCACAGCACAGTTCATGCAAAGCGAATGCCTGAGCAACTTCAAACAAGTACAGTGGTCATCAAAGGTTAAGCAGCATGTTCCTAGCATTAACACATTTTTATACACTTTGACTGCAGCAACAAGCTGCAGTCTTCAACCACACAGGCACAGCAAAGAGCTGCACCAATTCTCACATTTTCAGACACTACACTCAGTTCCCACCTTTACAGCAATTTGTATTTTAGTTCCTACTGCCTATAATTCTTTTCTGACTCTGTTCTGTAATAAAGTATTTGGGATAGTCTACTCCCATTTTATGACTGGCAGCCCCACCACTTAACCTTTCCGATCCTACAAATTTGTAAAATACTATAATGTCTGATCCAGCATCTTCGGTACTTATGGGAAAAAGTCATATCTACATGTGCATCTCTTAGAAAAGCAGAGGTGGGAACCTTGCCCTGGGTGGTGTGTGTGTGTGTGTGTGTGTGTGTGTGTGTGTGTGTGTGAACTACTCAGACGGTGTGATAGTCTCCCAGTCTGGCTGAACAAGAAGTTTGCCATTTGATGTGACATAGTGCATGAGTAAAACACAACAGAGGAAAGAAATCAAATGTGTCAGTTTTCTAGAGGTTTTGTAATATGATTCAACTTGTTGCATATTTCTCATATCTAATGACAATCTTTTCCAGTTAGTTTATTTTCCCATATTGCTTTTTCTCCCACTTGGAGGCTGGCAGGTGTGATTTGGGACCTCCCTCACTTAAGAGAGCTCTGTTCAGCCCCTCAGCGTATCATGAACCCTGCCATCATCCCTTTTCTGTTTTGCCCCATTCCCCATTACTGGAGCACACACATCAGGGTGTGTACTTTGAGACATGCATATGCTGCAGAGTCCCTCAGCACCCTCCTATCTGTTGTTGTCGCAGACCTACACTACCACCAGGCCTCCACCTGGTGGCAGTCATTTGCAGTAATGACAATCCACCCTTCCCTGGAGAGGAGAGTGTCCCACAGATGCTTGATCCTTCCTTCCCAGCTGAACCCTGACTATGCAAGTCTGCTTCCAAACATGTCTCACCAGCATGGTAGGAGATAAGCTGTAGTATCTCAGCCCTCTGCACCACAGATCCAGCCTTTATCATTAGTTTTAAGTATTAAAAGCCAGTTTAGAAATTATGGCCTGGGTTAGTGAACATAACTCTAGTGTTACTAGTACTTAAACTCCACCTTGTTCACTCCTTACTAACCTGATTCAGCAGTCTGCCATATTGTTAAATTAAACATTGCTGAATCAGGTAAATAAGAACAAAGTAAAGTGATACTAGCAATAGAAATAACATTCATGAATGCAGGCTTATGTGACTATGAGAATTACGGCTTATGTATTTAAAGGGGAAGTCTTCCATAGTTCCACACCAATATTTTCCCAACTCCTTATGTGTAACTGTTGTGTGCCTCCTCCAGTTGCCAGCAGTCCTATTGCTGTCCAGATCTAGATTATAAATAAAAATATACAGCCCCAAAAGTTATCAATGTGTTTGTCTTCCATTTTACCATCAATGTTGCTGGAGTATGATGTCATCAGAGCAACAGATAATGGTGCTGCACTAAATGCAGTTCCACCAGTGGACCAAACCCACAATGTTTGGTTCCTCACTTGAGTAATGGAGGAAATGCTTTAAGTGTTGTGCACATCCTGAAGTGCAGGTTTAGTAGGGACTAGGACCATGTGAGTGTGGTGCAGCACTGATTTGAGGTATATATATTATTCACATAAGGAAGTGCCTGTACGTGTTGTGTTACTGTTTCTGTTAGCAAAAACAGTTTACCCAATAAATGACTGTGGGTACAACAAGAGTTTTAAGTGGTATTATGCAGCTGTTGTATTAAGGTGTGTGTGTGTGTGTGTGTGTGTTAACATTCTCTGTTTTGATTGACACCAGCAGTGAGAAACAATCTTGCAAATAGGCCCCTTTCCCTTTGTAACTAGGCAGTCAGTGATTGGATGGCTGCTGTAAGACAATAAAGAATTCAGCTATGGCAAGGAATAGGTTACCAGGAAAGGACAGGCACAAGCACTGGGGGACTCTGGTTCAAATCCTACTACAGTCACTTACTCTCTAACCTTTAAGAAGTTCCCCTAACCTCCTTAGAAACTGTGATGGCCCCACAGGTCCATGACTTTAAAAGTGCCCCAATTCCCGTTATAAATCATTAGCAGTGATGTGAGAGCTACAGCACTTCACTTTCAAGGTACTAAGGATAAGCTGTGGCAGCCCCCCCAACTTTGTAATGCCAGCATTTGAAGTAGGATGTCCCTCACAAATCAAATGCTACACCTCAGCTGTTGTAGATAAAGAAACTAATCAGTCTCTGTTTGTAGTGCTCTGTATTTGCTTAGCTCACTCCTCCCATGTCATATGCATTCTGTGTCTTGGTATTTCTGGTCAGAAACTCAGATTCAAGGAGCATTTGAAATGTAAAACAATACACTTTATAAAGTAAATGATCTAGCTCTCCACTTTCAGGCTGCTGAACGGGGATGTGTATAAGTCAGTCTTGTGTGATCCTTTATTAAACTGCCCAGGCTCATCTTGTAACAAATCTTCTTAAGGGTGCTCACTTGGTTCAATAAAGAGTGACTGATTGACTGCTCGATTGATTGATTGATTGATTGGTTGATTGACTGATTCAGTCTACTGCTTTCTACAACATGTTACAACTGTCTCACAGAGAGAAATGAGCAGTACAGAGAAACAGCTTTTGTTTCCTGTAAATGAAATACTATTGGATGTATTATTTGCTCTACACATACAGTATTAAGGCTAAAAGTACTACTCCTTGTGTAAGTTGCATGACAGAACCGCCTTAAGCCATTGCAAACTTAAACTAAAATCAGGCTAGACAGCTTTGATACCCTTATGTTTTGTTCTGCACTGTTGCTGCAGTGACATCAAGGAATGGGAGGAGCTGTTACAAGTAACTCATTTGCATGTAAATGGAGGCTTGCTTGACATTTTACTACCTTGTGTCAGAGCCTCAAACTCTAGATATGTGTTGCAACAGAAGAAATGGCTGATCTCTTATTGACATATGTTCAGTACTTGATGTAATGTATAATAAATACATCAGATATATCCAGATCATACATATACAAGAGTCTTCTCCTTTAAGAACTGTATGTGGAATGTCATCTTCCTATGATCACACTCCAGGTTGTAACTGAAACAAGTCTCCTAGGCTCTGCTTGTTTACTTGATAAAAGTATGTTTTAAATGAAATAAATAAAATACTTTTCCTCTTGCTGTACTGTATGTAGCTGCATTGCAAATGTCACAGTGATTATGAGCACCATAATGTTATGAATCATGAATTGTGTAGATAGACTAACATTTAAATTTGAAACTTATTATTATCAATAATACTGCAAACTTATGAAATGTGATTATATAGAGCAGTGTGGAATAAAAAATTATGCCCATGGAATACCAGCATAATTACCACTCTGATTTCATGGAATTTGTGTGAAAATTCAGCCGAATTTTGCCAAATTTTACATTTCTGTTATTTTGCTCTAATTGTAATGGTACACATTCAACTGATACTGAATTTGGTATATTGGCAGCTAGTGATGGCTTGAATATGTGTACGAAATATGAGAGTTGCAGGTTGAAAAGGGGTAGAGTTACGGGTAGCCAAACATTCAATCAAAATAAAATTTTCAGTTATTTTGATCTCATTTTAAAATTTCTTATCCACATTTTCCACAGTTTCAGGATTTAGAGAACATACCACATAGGTATGTGCACCATAGTTTAAGTCTCAAGCCTCAAAGGGACTGAGTTATAGGTGGCCTACATTTTGCCAACATTTAGATTTCTGTTACTTTAGTATAATTTTGATAGTATTCATTGAAGTGTTATAACATTTTACAGGTATACAGGTTATCATTACATGTATATATGTGCTTAGTTTCAGATTCCCAGCTTCAAATGGAACTGAGTTCTAGCCTGCCAAACATGTTGCCAAAATTTTAATTTCAGCATTTCCTCTAATTGTTAAAAAATACATCCAAATATAACTAGATTTGAAACATTTAAACTACTATATCACATGGTCATTTCTAAGAAAGTTCATATTTCCTTTCTTAAATGTGACTGAAGTAAAAGTAGTCAAACTTTCACAACATTTTAAAATTAAATTATGCAAGAATGTAAACTGCAAATTTATAAGACCCCAAAACTTTAAAACTAGAGAATGCAATGCCATTAAATTTGGCAGGTTCTTAGACCTTACAAGGAGACTGTGTGTGTCAATTTTATTAATTTCTTGCTGCCAGAAATTGCAAAATAACATATGTACTTAAAGTCAAATTCCATTAGTCTTTGTGAAAATTTGAAATTTCATGAAAATTCCATATAGTTGGAATATACTAATTTCACTCAACCTTATCTGAGGGTTCAAATTACAGGATAGGGGTATGAGAGTCAGGTAGTACAGGGGATCACTAGGTTTAGGAGTTAGATGCATAGTTTCACCAAAAAACGGACAACTGAGGTGGGTAGCACACCAGTGGTAAACCCCTAGTTGGAGCAAGGAACCACAGAATGTCAAACTTTTTCAACCTGAATGCACGATGTACTGTACAAGGATCACACCCAAAAATGTATGATCCAGGAAGCCTGACATATGTGCAAGTCTGGAACTTAGAGGTACTCAAAAAGATGTAGTGGGGGAAGACAATATCTGGGGCACCAGAAAGGAAGAATTCTGACTATTTTAACAGGACAGGTTGATTTTGTCACTGTAAAGAATAAAGGAGATATCAGTGGGATCAATAGTTCTACTGAGTCAATCTGGAAATGTTAAGGGGGTGGGGCAAAATAGTCACCCAGAGAGAGAGGAACAACATGACTGCAACACCTTTAATGCAGCCTGTAACAAGTTCACACCCCCTCATCAAAACAATGACCAAAGGGAATCATGCACCATGGTTCTCGGACCACCTCCAAGGCCTACATCATCAGCGTGACACACTATGGTACTTTGCCAATGAGACTCAATGGCCCCTGGACAGGCAACATTATCGGGAGTCCCGAAACAAGTGCACCTGGGTCATACACACCGCCAAAGCGAACTATTACAAAGCCACCTTAACCTCCACCTGGGGCTGTGGTCACAAGTTCTGGGAAAACATTAAGGAACTCTGTGGCAAAGCCTTCAAACCTGCCACCTGACCAAAATCTAATAGATGGGTGCTCTCCTCCGACCCCTCAGAATAGCCTCAGCCCTTAACACTGCTTTCATTGATCTCTCATGTGCTGCCCCTAATTTCTTTGATCCCCGCCTGCCCATAATGCCCCGCATCCTCCCCTTGCTCCACCCTTCTACCTGCGAGTCCTTACTCCAGAGACTGCCAAACCCTACCTAACCAAAGCTATTAGCCAAAATCACTTTAGTCACGACTCCCTCGACCTCAGACTTCTCCGTCTCACCCCCCAGGAAGACCTAGCCCCACTCACTCACATTTTAAACTGCTCCCTGTGTCAAGGGAAATTCCCTACCCACTGGAAATTGTCCTACATCACACCCATCCATAAAAGTGGTGACCGCACATCCACAAACAACTACCACTCCATCTCTATCCTACTTCTCCCTGTCTAAGGCACTAGAACGCCTAGTCACCGATCAACTTACTCACCACCTTAACAAATATAACCTTCTATCCAGACAGCAGCATGGTTTCTGTAAGGGCCACAGTACCACTACCGCCCTCCTTGAATTTACCTCCCATGTCCACTCAGCCCTGGACCACGGCCACCTCACAAGCGCCATCTTTGTGGACCTATCTCAGGCATTCGATACTGTAAACCATGCCCTCTTGCTTAACACCCTGGCATTCAAGGGTTTCTCCAATGACACCCTAAACTGGTTCACCAGCTATCTCTCTGATAGAACACAGATAGTCAAGGTAGGCCCTGTCCTCTCCCCCTGCCTCCCTACCCGCTCCAGTGTCCCACAAGGCTCCATACTTGGCCCCCTACTTTTCAGCCTATACCTCAATTCCCTCCCAGTGTCATGCCTAGGAAATCTACTCCTATATGCAGATCATGCGGTCTTGTTCACCTCTGACCCATCACCCCCCAAGCTCCACCAAACTCTCCAACACTCGTTCCGTGAAGTCAAAGACTGGCTCACCACCCAGCGTCTTATTATCAACTACAATAAGACAAAAGTCATATTCTTCACCCACCTCCTGAACCCACTCAAGAACCTCTTCTCCCAATTCCTCACTGCCAATCAGACCCCATTAGAACAGTAAGCAGCTTTAAATACTTAGGGATCACTCTAGACCCCACTCTCAGCTTTAATCAACATATCCTACACCTATCAACAGCCCTTAGCTCCAGACTAGGGCTACTATACCAGTACAAACAGTGCCTCACCCCTGAAGCATTACAACTCACTATAAACTCCTCAATCCTCTCCCTGCTAGACTACAGCATCCTAATCTACAGTGCCACTCCATCCACCACCCTAAGCAGACTCTGACTCATTTTAAACAAAGCCTGCCATCTCATCCTTGGATGTGATCGTTTTACACACTCCTGCTCCCTTTACAGCAGCACAAACTGGCTAAATCTAGATAGCAGAATCAGGTACCACACCTACCTTATGACCAAAAAGGTACTACTAGGCCTCACCCCACCTACCCTAAACCAAATCATCCGCCCAACTCCCCCAGTCAAAACAACCCGCAGCTCAAACAAGCAGCTGTTAAGGGTACCCCATGGCTGGACTTCCCAATTCCAGCAAACCTTCACTTACAGGGCCCCCTCCTGGACTAAAGCCCTCCCAAGTCATATAACAAACGAATTAAGGCTTGGCCCTTATAAATCCAAGCTACAGAAATACCTTCATGCCTCTAGTCAATGTGACTGCCCTTGACACCAGATTGACATATGCAGCTATCAAACTAACTATTGTTGGACTCTTTGTACCAAATTGTAACTATGAAACCCTATGACCATCAGCCTCTACAGAACCTCTGTAACTATTATGGCTGTACTAAGAAACAAAACTTGCTGTTATCCAACAACTGCACAACTTTGTAACCTCACTGACTGTCATTTGTAAATGTACTGTAATCTGTATTCCAAGTTCTGTCCATGTATCCTTTTATGTAGGACGTGGAACCTTTGTAAATGAGTTGCTGACTCAAAGGTCTTTCTGAATATTTCAATAAATAAATAAATAAAAATAAAAAAAGCTCAGTCCAACTTATCAAATTAAGTAGTGATATTGTATGGTCATTGTGAGTGTTAAATTCCACAAAAAGAATTCTAGATACTTCATCTATAGTCTACTATAAATATTTGAGAAAATGTCACCACTGTAAATTTAAAACTGCTAAACCAATGTATCCAGTTGTGTTAGAGATCAGGACACACTGGCATCAGATAAGTATGTCAAATGTTAAAGCGATTCACCATGTTTTCCTATGTCCCTTTTTGTCTGTGTAGCATCCAGTTTCCCCGATTCAAGCATGACTCGTTTTTGCTTCTAAGGCGTTTTACCGTTTTATTTTTAATTTAAACATTTTCCACTCCTGCGACTCCAGTAGCATGTTTTGTGTATTGGAGTGGTCTGCTGTGACCTTTGCCACTCATTAACTGTGTTGCGTCATCACAGGTAAATAAGTGGTGTCCTGTGGCTGCACTGCTGAGCGTGCATTGTGATTAGAGGTTTTCAGTGCCCCAGATGCAGTGAATTATAGTTTCTCTGATGATGATCATAGTGGTTCATCTGAAATAGCCTTCTTTGGCAGTGAACTTGGTGCACTAGGGGATCATCTCGGTGAATCAGACCCATATTGAGATGACCCCTATGCCAGTGATGAGGGGAGCAGTTCTGAGAGTCACAGCAGTAGTCCGGATCCTAATCAGTTTGGAAGTGCAAGTCTGGTCGGCAGTAATGAGTGGTATGTGCACTACTTTTTTTTGTTCACTTCAAAGTTATCTTCAGTCATAACATGCTCTGTGTTGTTACATATAGCTCACAGGTCTGTACTTATTTCTACCTTATGTCACTGTGTACTTCTACCTGTTCCTGTTGCTCTCGCGTTCTCGTAGAATTGCAGCTGCAACGCCATTCGGCAACAGTAATTAATATACCAGTGTTGTTTGTTGCAGGGCTGATAAATGATGGTATACTTAATTTGTTTGCCCATAGTTGCCCACTGAGAGTGATAGACTAAAAGTGCATGTAGTGTACTTGTGCCGGACATGAGTAGCTGGGTTAACCCTACATGCTCTCTTGGCTTATCTCAATCAGTGGACAACTGTGTACTTCTACCTGTTCCTGTTGCTCTCACAGTTCTAGTAGAATTGCAGTTGCAACACCATTAGACTACAGTAATTAATTTACCAGTGTTGTTTGTTGCACTTAACTCTTGCCATCTCAAACCCCTGATTGCTGGCATCTTAACCTATCCCACCATCCCTTCTCACCCCTTCATGCCCTCCCTATCTTTCCCACTGCTATCCCCCCATTCCTCCCCTTTTTCCTTGACTAGGCCTCCCGGGTCAATTATTTCCACACCTCCTATTGTTCTAGTACTATCTGTCAAATGATTATGCATTTTAGCTCTGTGGCATACAATGCACAATGCCATTTTAGTTCCTAATTTTAGCTTTGATTTGTCCTGTTGTAACCATAATCTATTGTGATTTGTCCTGTTGTAACCATATTCCACTGTAATACTGTTGAAGTGCCTACCGCTCTGTGATAACCTCTGCTTCATGTTAGAAATCTCCTCTGATGTGGAACCAATGTAAAGAGCTTTCAGCTCACTGTTGAATGGCCTACGCAGCCAGTAAAGTGTTATGCTTGTGCAACTGTGTTACTTTGGTTTTGGCCATTTGCACTCCCTATTCCAGAGGAATTACCACCATGTAGGGATACCAAAGGCAAGGAACCCTTGAAGAGGGTTCCGCCCCTAGAGATGCCACAGGATGATTCCCTTGGCTAAAGGTACTTTAGGAAGGAACCCCCAAAAGAACTGCAGTAGTACAAAGCATGTTAGCAATCAGTAGCTGTGAGGCATAGTAGTAGATAAGGCATCAGGCAGCATGATAACGCAATGAGATATGCAGGTTAGCAATGGCATGAGTTCGATGGGTTGCACTAGAGATTGTGGGGGCCTCCTAGGAGAGAGGGAATGGCAAGTAGGGACACCATCCACTCCATCCAGCAGCAGAATCTACCTAAAGAAACTAGGGAACACTAACTATGGCTAACTAATGGTTATGATCTAAAGCACGGAGGAGAGAAAATAAACCTTTGAGGAGGAAATCTCTGGGAATCCAAGGCCTAGGTCACCTTCCTCCAGGCTTGGGATGTTTATTTTGTGATGGCTCTGCTGCTGCAATTTAGAAACCCAATAAAAAGGGGGGTGGAAAATATTCCAATTTAGAGGAAAGCTCTTGCTCAATCCCTCTAACGGGAACATCGTGGAAAGTTGCGAGAGTGCTCTGCAACATCCGGGCAACCAAGGCGAGAGGAGGAGAGCAATGACTGCTGAGGCACTCACCTGACCTATTCACCCTAAAAACAAACCAGGTGAACCAGGGGCAGTCAGGGGGAGAATAGCTTTGAAGGATGCCTCCAAACCTGCATGGGCAGCTAAAGGGGCCCTGTAAGAGCCCCACCCCTTCACCACTGAGTCACAAATTCTACAACTTGAGGTGCCATCGGTACAGTTGATGACTGAAGGTCCACCCAGAGCAAGGACATTCCCAGCTATGGCCCATGTGAGAAGGACCCACCCCAAGCTTCACATGCTCAAGTTGTGGACTCTGGGTGCAGAGTAAGACCATTGGCTGCAGGGAGACCCTGCACCAGGAATGATATGGCTGGCATGCCCTAGAAAACTGAAGAGGAGCTGAATGAGTGGGGATTGCTGGACCTCATGGAGGACAGATGGTAGTAGTAAGCATTGAGGAATGACTGAGTAAGCAATGAGTGGACCTGCACGTAGGTCATTAAGCAGAGTAGCAATAGTCGGACCTGCACGTAGGTCTGTAAAACAGAGTAGCAATGGTTGGACCTGCACGGATGTCGGAGGGAGCAGCAAATATAATTGTGGTAAGCAGCCAGCCAGGCATTCAAGTCAGCCAACAAAAGTGACAAATATACTGTGAGGATTTTAGGCAGTGAAGGAAGGACTAGAACATAAAGTAAGTATGCCACATGGGGCCATGACTCCTCCAACACCTCCATGTCCCCCACCATAGGAAAAATAAATAAGTGATGGAAGGGGCTGAGACCCATATGCAGATATAAAACTAGTTTACAACATCAGCGGTAGCTTAGCTGACCTCAAGAGTATAATAGCAGTGTACAAACAGAGAGCAGCATCTATATGGAGTAATTGAGTTGTAGGATTTGATGAACATAGATTGAAGAAAGGCAATGCTGAAAGCAGCTAACATCAGGCAGTGCAGTGAAACTACAGCAATGAGGTATGTAGTAGGAGTTGGGAAAGCAGGATTAAGTTGCATAGCTAGGGGTTCAGTATGCTCTAACCAGGTGAAGATAATTAAGGTGCAGAACATAGAGAGTAGCTATGTGGTTTGAGTTGAACACACAGACAATGATTGCAGCTGTGAGTACATGAGAGCAAGTAGCATGAGCTCTGGATTAGCACTATACAAAGCGTTTTAGAAACAGAAGCCCCCAAAAAGACAAAACAAAAGACAAATAAACACAGTGAAACAGGAAACCAGCAACACAAAGAAGCACACAGCTGGAGGCAAAATAAAACCAAATGCAGGAGAACAGACAACAAAAGTCCAGCAGAAACAAGCAGAAGCCATAAGCAAGGGGGTAGACCTCAGCCAGCAGCAGAGGACAGACTGACAGAGCATCCAGCTGCAAAGAAAAATGGTTCAGAAGGTGGCTTAGAGGAACTTATATAGGTCAGGAAGTGGAGTGTCTGGCTGCTTGTCCATTGAACTACAGGCCCAGCCTTCCAAGTGTTACCTGCAAATTCAATAAATAAAATAAACAAACAATTTTAGGACACCAATCATCAAGTAATAATGACAAATTTAAGATCACTGGACCAATAGACAACTAAGGTATATGCAGATAAAAATGTTCATCAAATTTCCCACATAAAATAAAATGACAGATTTTGAGCACATACAGTTTTGGGGCAATCCATGCTAATGTCATGACATTTGGCACATTGTTAGAACACCAATCATCAAGTAATCATGCCAGTTTTAATATATCTGATCCAATAGATGGCTGAGGTATATACAGATAAATATTTGCATGAAATTTCCCACAAAAATAAATGACAGACTGTGAGCATCCATAATTTTGAGACAGTCCATCCTAACCTCATGATATTCAGCATGTCATTAGAACTCCTCCCAGAAAGTGAGCATGCCACAAGTCTGAGATTTCAATAAATAGTTAGCTGGTTATGACCAAATTAATACATTTTAAAATTCCATAAAATTCTGTGAAATTTCATGGAATTTCACAATATTTCATCAGAATTCTCTGAATTCTGAATTTTCTCATTATGCATAGCTCTGTGATTAACTAGTAATGTGCTGAACCATGAACTAATTGCAAAGTGGAAGAACTCTGCAATTCACATAGCACATAAAGTACTGCAGAAATTCAAGTAGTAAAATGTATGCAAGTGTGCAAATTTTATTATGTGAATTTTTTTATTTATTCGATCATTCAGAAGACACCTCTGAGCATTGCTTATTTAAAAAGGTCCCACATCGGGGTACAAACAGAGTAACATTGTGAAAATATTAATACAATATAAAAATAGCATTTGTTTGTTTGTGTGTTTGTTTGCTTAATGAGTTAGCACTCTAGAACAAAAGTTCAGTTTACTGGTGCAACTCACAATAAGACATAAATAACAAAAACAGTAATACAAAATACAAGACTTAGTAAAAACATATCCACATCAATCAAAAATGTTAATTAACAATCACATTTGATTAAACCTATAAAGTGCTCTAGCAGCATATTTACAAAGGTGGAGGCAGTAGTTACATTTCTTATGGAAAGTGGGAGATTATTCCAAATGTTTTGCCCTGCATAAGCAAAAGCCCTTTCACCACTAATAGTTCTCAAGAAAGGTAATTTCAAGATTTGCGATGAAGTAAAGTATCACAGCAGCATTAGCATTGGCAAGATCAAGTACTGATTATTTACAGGTTGTCCAAGCAAAGGATACAAATGGTGCACTAAGAAAGGAGGTATGAAAGGTACTGTAATAGAGAATAGCCAGGAGGCACTGGAGAGGAGACACACAGTGGTAGTTAGGAGAGAGGGGTGGGAGATCTGAATATGTGAGGGGGAGGGCAGTAGATCAGTGGGAAATAGAAGAGGGTATTAGTAGGGAGGAGTTGGGGTTAGTGGAGGTGAGGGAAGTAAGGGAGAGGAAGGTGAGAAGAGGTGGATAGGTGGTGTGGGGAGGGAGGTGGGGGGGAAGAGGAGAGGAGAAGGAGGAGATGGGGAGAGAGGGACTGGAGGGTGCGGGAAGAGAGAATGCATAGGGTGGGTTATCCTATGCAAGGACAGGGAGGGACAAGGTATTTTTTTGAATTCTAGTTTGAACAGTCCAATTATGGGTAGCTTTACTACTGATTCAGGAATTGACACACTATCCACCTTATGGTGACTTTTACTAAGCGAGTTGATGCACTTTATGTCGAAAATTTGCCTCATAGTGTGAATTGAATTAATTTGTGTAGTACAATTTGCCACAAGTGCCACAATTTCACAACACACCTATTAATGACAAAAAAATATTTCCAAGAAAGGTAGACCAACAGATTGACAGACAGACAGGCAAATGTCCCATATTATTCGAATATTGGTCCAGCTCCCTCCCAAGTTACCTTTCCTCCCTCTGCTTCCTATCTCTTCACCATTCTATTCCATCCATTTCATTGGTTTATGCTCCTTCTCTATCCCAATTGAAAAACTTCAGCTAGGTAATCTGCTTTCTCCTCTCTTGTCCCATTCTTCCTAATATACTCTTCCTCCTCCTCCCCTCCGAGATCTCTTCTCAGTTAAATCTCACTTGCTATTTCAAATAGCACAACTTCCTGACCCCTCCCTGATTTTAGCAACAATTCTGTTCTCCCTTTTATTTATTTATTTATTTATTTAGTTAAACATCAGTTTAGAAACCTTTGAGCCAGAGGCTCATTTACAAAGGTACCTCATCACAAAGAGGACATCAGAACAGTAGTACAAGGGACACAGTACTTACAACAAAAAAGTTACAGTTCAATTACAATTTTGTTTCACTAGAATACAATCTCCAATGAAGCAAAAGATAACAAAAGGTGCAAAACTTATGGTCGGGGGAGAGCTGGTGGGAGTAGAAGGGAGGGAGATAGGGGAGGAGGAATTAGTAGGGAAAGGAAGGGGGGGGAGCCGCTCAGTGAGCATTGTCAAACCGAGTATATATATATATATATATATTTTTTTTACACTAGGCTAGCGGTTGCATTTGCAAGAGCTAAGCAGGAAGTTTCTGAGCCTGGGCTTAAAGCAAGCTAAGGTTAGTGGAGTTTGAGACACTGGCAGGAGGAGTTATACTAGTGGGGCGCACGGTGGGGAATGCCCTCTGACCTTGAGAGGTCTGGCTCTCCGGAATAACTGGGGTAGCTCTTGACGAGCTGCGTGATCCAGGGTCGGTGCAGTATGGCGAATGGAGTGGATGGGTCTATGGGGATAGGCCACGCAGGGCTTTAAAGGTGAGCTGGCATGTCTGATACATGAGTCGCTCTTCCAGGTTGAGTAGGGTAGCCAGGGTGTACAGCTCACATGTGTGAGTGAGTCTGGGAGCACCAGTGATAAGTCTGCAGGCCTTATTAACTGTGAGGCAAACCTTGTTGAGGGCAGTCTGATCTGCTGAGCCATAGACCGGAAGGCCATAGTCAATGAGAGACATGACAGAGGAGGTGACAGCCAGGCGGAGGGCATCAGGAGGGAGGCATTTCTTGTGCCGGTAAAGAATGCCTAGCCGTGAGTTGGCGACAGAATTTAGGGCAGATATATGTCCATGGAATGAAAGTGCAGGGTCAAAGGTTATACCAAGATATTTATAGGACTGCACCTGGTCAATGACGAGATTGGTGTGGAGTGGACAGCTAAGGGAACTTGCTGTACTTATTTTGGGGTGGGAGAAGAGCATCGTTTTGTTTTCTTAAGGTTGATAACAAGTCGGTGCTCAGTGAACCAGGTAGCTGCAGAGTCAAAGACTAGTTGGAGGGAGTTCTGTAGCAGCATGGGGTCATTGTGGGAGGCAACGAGAACAGCATCATCAGCATAGAGAAGCATCTTACCCTACAACTGCTGGGTAGGGAGTTAAGAAAGAGTGAGAATAGTAGGGGTCCAAGAATTGAGCCCTGCGGCACCCCAGAGTGAATGGGGCATGTTTCAGAGAGTACCGTTGACTTTCACATTGGGAGCGGGCGGAGAGATAGCTGGTGCACCAGGAACAGGTCCTGAGGCAAAGCCTATTAGGGTCGAGGGTGGAGAGCAAAAGAGGATGCAAACAGTATCGAATGCTTTAGACAGGTCAATGAATATAGCACCAGCCAGGGCACCAGAGTCCAAGGAGGCATGGAGGAAGTTGGAAAATTCCAGGAGTGCTGTATTGGTACTATGACCTGCTCTGAACCCTGTGTTGTTCAGGGCAGAGAACATTGTACTTACAGAGGTAGTCAGAGACTTGGGACGCTACAATTTTCTCTAACGCCTTAGAGAGGAGGGAGAGGATGGAGATGGTCGGTAGTTACCGGAAGAGTCCTGTCACCACCTTTATGGACAGGAGTAACTGTGGCAATCTTCCAGGCAGAGGGAATTGTCCGAGACAGAGTGATTTGTTGAAAATGCACGTAATAGGTAAGAGGACTGATCCAGGACCTGCCTGGAAAGGCAGGGATCAAGTGAGTCATTACCGATGGTGTTACCTTTTAGGGCTTTTAGCAAGTAAGGCCTAGCTTCTTGCATGGTGACATGACGAGGTGGAAAGAGAGGCGGCAATGGGTGGTGGTACAGATGGAGGAGGTGGACTGAAAAGTTACCAGGAAGTACTGAGCTAAGGTCGGTAAAGGAGTTATTGAGGTGGGTGGCAATGAGGGCAGGGTCAGAGGAGCGGTACCATTGATGTTGAGAAGAGAAGGAGAGGGGACTGGGGTGACCATTCAGTTGCTTGATGTTGTCCAGAAGCACCTGGGGTTCCCCAGGAGGAGAGCAAGAGAGGCTTGGTAGTATTCCGCCTTTGCTGCGGATGGCCCAGGTGCACTGGTTGCAGGCAGCAGCATAGGACTGCCTCTGTCAGCTGAACGGCCAGTAGCAACAGCAAGGTGTCAAGATTGTCGCTTTGCTTAGTTGCCACAGTAGGGCAGGGTGATCCAAGGCATGTTTCACTTTGGACCTCCTAGCAGTTATGGGAGTAAAGATATCACAGGCAAAGTTGAAAGTGCTTACAAAGAAGGCCAGGGCCAAGTCAATGTTGGTTGCCCTCGTCAGAGGGGACCAATCAGTGTGGGCAAGGAAACGATTAAGGCCTATGAGTCCCCCAGGCCTAAGCCACCTTCGAGAGGTGGTTTTGACCGGGGATGAGGGCCGAGGGGTTTCCCAGTTGAAAAGCACAGGGGAGTGGTCACTGAGGCAGTCAGGGATGATTTGGATGTTGTGGATGAGGATTTGCCTGTTGGTGAGGACCACATCCAGGAGGGTGCTTGTCCCCCAGGGTTTTTCTAGTAGGCTGTGTGACCAGTTGAGTTGGTCAATTGAATCAAAGCCTCACGGTGGGAGGAGGACGAGGGGCAGAGCCAGTTTATATTCAAGTCGCCCACATAAGATTTGGTCCAACGGTTGGGTAGGGAGGTGAGGTAGTCAATTAGTGGGCCCAGGGCCTGGGATTGGTTCTTGGGGGGTATGTAGGCTACGGTTATGAATAATGGGCCTCTAGTTGGGTCAGGGGACAGCTTTAGAGTAAGTGCCTGGGCCTCATGGTCGAGGTCAGGCGGGGGGAGTGGTAGCCCCATGAGAGAATCCTTCAAATAGAAGACACAGCCCCCACCTCTCCTGCTGACACGGTCCAACCGGTGGAGAGTGTAGCCGGGGAGAGAGACATGAGAGTTAGGAGTGGAGGGAGACAGCCGGGTTTCAACCAGGGCAACAACATCAGGTTTATGAAGCGTCACCCAGCAGTGTAGAGAGTCCAGTTTTTTCAGGAGGCTACAGATGTTCATAGAAGCAATGTGCAGCCCAGGAGATTTCAGAGGGAGGACCAGTGCTGCCAGGCCGAGGATTGGGGTGGACATTGCCTGACAGGAGCAGGAGGAGGAGGGCTGATCTGGGGAGTGCACAATGGCGGGATAGCTTTCAACGATTGGAGAGGGGGGTGATGAGGGGGTGATCACCAAGTGAAAACAGCTACTAGAGAGCAGTAAAATGTGACAAGTGAGGTATTGGGACAAATTGTTCAAACTTAATCAGGCTACCCTAGTGGCAAAACAATATAAGGAGCTAATGGAGAAGTTGGGTGTTTAAAAAAAAAAAGATCAAGCACAGGCAAAGATTAACTTGCTGGGGTGGGCTGGTAGTGGGTGTGGGGAGAAGAGCAAATGGGCTGTGGCTATCAGGTACTATTGTGATTCAAAAAAGAAGGTGATTACTAGCAGGGCAAACTGAAATTCTGCACACAGGAAAAGCACTTAGAAGTTAAACAGTCCTCAAATGAGTTTTTCACAGGGGTAATTCAGTTACAACTGGAAATGCACTTTACAAATTAACAAACAGTCCCCAGTGAGATTTGCACAGGGGGGGATTTCAGATAGAACACAGGTCCTGGGCTTGCAGTGACTCTAAGCTTTTAAATACAGTTACAGGCAAATGCAAATAGTTTTAGCTGGTTCGTTTAAAAGTTTCAAATCAGGCACAAAAGTAACAGTTCTGCTCCGTCTGAGCCTGGGCAGCAACTCGAGGTGCTACTCTGGCCGGGATTCATGCGCTCAGCAGGAGGCTTTGGCCATTTTCAGAAAAGCGCCAGATGTTAGCGATGGTGGCAGCAGCCTGGATCAAGGTAGAAATTACCTGGTGTGCCTCGGGTTTGGGGCTTCTGCGGGCAGGAGGGCTTCAGAGCAGGCCCTCGCGACCTCCGGTCTCCTCAGGGGAGGGTGGTCTCTGTGTGTCTCAGGTTGGGGCTTCTGTGGGCAGGAGGGCTTCAGAGCAGGCCTCGTGACCTCCGGCCCTCAGGGAGGGGTGGTCTCTGGTGTGTCTTTAATCTGCTCTCTCTCCTACTTTTAACCACAGCTCCTGCACCTTCTGTCTCTACCCTTTGACTAGGACCCCATTAGTCCACTTGAGATTTATTTAAATACTACCCTGACATGCAACATATTCTCTGTGGAGACCCTCTGACCATACCATTAAACAATTTGCAAAACAATAGAAACTTTGGTTTTCCAATTTTTTTTATTGATTTCTGCTGTGGCTGTGACGTGCATTGGTAAGGAGCATACCACATGTCAGAACTGTATTATTGTATAATGTTTTACTCACCTGTTATTATTGCATATTCTTGCATTATACACTCTGACGATTTTGGGTACAATGACTTGATCTTTGTTTATGTTTCTTTAATAGTTTATTTTGCTATAGCTTCCTTCCTCCTTTCTGTTACCCCCACCCTCAGTCATACATGGAAATGAGTCCTAGCTCAATGTATCTTACCTTGGTCAATAATAGATAGACAGAAAGATAGAGATAGATAGATAGATAGATAGATAGATAGATAGATAGATAGATAGATAGACAGACAGACAGACAGACAGACAGATGGATAGAGTTCATTGTGTAACATTTTTTATATGATAGTTAAACTGGAATGCTACGTTTGATTTCAATGGGGTAGGTGGCACTGCTTTTGCCTATTTTTATTGCTGGGAGGGACTGATTCAGTGTGCTTAAATGATTTGTTCAAGATCAAACAATGATTAAGTGACTCTGATAGGATGTGAACCTTAATAATTCTGGTTCACTGGCTTGTATAGTACCTTAACCATTGAACCACAATGTCTATCAGTGTTATTACACTGATGCACTACAAAGTAACATCAGCATAGAAGTCCATCACATTACTGATCTGTGCATTATAAGATATCCTGCACCACCAGCCTACCCATAAACCATTGATTCTACGCTGATGCAAACATAGAATTTGTTGTCAGAAAAGGACTGCTTGGCCCACCTTGTCTGTTTAGGTGTTTCATGCCTAATCAGTCTCTGCAGATCCTAACTGGTCTCTGGTGAACATTCTTCCTCCCTGCCCATCTACTAATATACCCCTATGTCTACCCCACACATGCTTGATGCCACCTACCATGTTTGCCTCCACAAGCTACACCAGCAGTGAGTTCTAGGCATTTACCACCTATTGAGTAAAATTATATTACTTCCTCACATCCCTTATAAACTTCACCCCTCCAGCTTCATTATATGCCCCTTGGTCCTGGTGATCTTTCTCTATTGAAAGAGACTCCCCTACTTGACACTGTTCACCCCTGAGAGGTACTTGTATGTCTCTATCATGTCACTGCTCACTCTCCTCTCTTCCAGGGTATATGTGTTGACATCCATTAGTTTCTCCTCATGAGGCTTCTTGTGCAACCCCTGCACCATGTTAGCTGCCTTCCTTGGAACTTACTTCACCATTTCTATGTCCTTTTTGAGGAGCTGTCTCCAAAACTAGTAGTAGAAGTAGTATTAAAATATTTTATTCATGTGAACTGGATACTCAGTTGAGCAGAGCTCATTTTCAATGAGGTCCAGTACATGGAACATGATACAAACAGGAAAGCATATGCAACATGCTTAGCCATTGTTACAGCAATTGTGGTATAGGTGACTTGGAGAGTACATTGCACATGGAAAACAAAATTGCACGTGAAAAGAGAATGCATAAAATGGCATGATTAGACATAGTTACAACAATTGTAGTAAAGATGTATAGTAACAACTGAAAATGTAACAGGTAACTAGGTACAGATATTGTTGCAGGCAAGTAACAATGTATGCAGAAAGGAAGTGTACTAATACATAAGGTAAAGAGGCTTATGCTCTTATTCAGGGACTAAGCAACAGGGCCTGGGCTTATTGGTCTGTCTGAAGTGCCATTGTTTGATTTTGCCCATGCTGGTGGCTTTGTCTGCTGGTCAGAGGTGCACTGGCATGGAGTTCCAGAGACTGGAGCCTGCATATAGGAAGTGTTTTTGTCCACTTCCAAGTTTCTGAGTGACAGTGAGAATTCTATCCCTTCTGCAGACCTTAATGACTCCTTGATGTGTCTTACATGGATATGAACATATGAACATAAGAAAATGCCAGCAGAAACAGGCCTCATGGTCTATCAAGTCTGCTCAGTTGTGCAGTTAGCCCTCAATTTGCAGCTGCCCCACCCTCCTCACCCCTCTCCATCAGTACCCCACCTCACTCTGTCCCATCCCTCTAAAAACACCCACCGTTCTACAGGATACCACCTCCTTGGTAGAGTACTCCACTTATCCACCACCCATTCTGTGAAAAGTGTCTCCTGATTTCCTTCCTGAATCTTCCACCTCCAGTCTCAGAGGTGCCTTTCATGTCCCTCCCTCTTCTAATCTGGAAAATCCCTCTGTATTAGTCTTATTAATCCCCTTTATGTATTTAAAGGTCTCAATCATGTCCACCCTATCCCATCTGTCCTCCAGGGAGTACATGTTCAGTTCACCAAGCCTCTCCCTGTAGAACATTCCCACAATCCCTGGATAATCTTTGTCACCCTACACTGCACCCCCTTCAACAGTCTGATATCCTTCTTCTGGAACGTGCGCCAGTACTGCACACAGTATTCCAGGTGCAGCCTGACCAGCAACCTGTACAGGGGAAAGATCACCTCCCTATTTCTGGAGGAGATTCTCCTCGTTATACATCCTAGCATCTTGTTGGCTTTTGCTGCCGCCTTCCTGCACTGAGCCGAGTTGTTCTTACTCCATGTTATAAGCACTCCAAGATCCTTTTCCTTCTTGGTGCTTTCCAACTGAACCCCCCCCCCCCAGCTGGTAGTACCACTCCTGGTTCCTAGCCCAGAAGTGTAGTACCTTGCATTTCTTGGCATTGAACCCCAGCTGCCATGTTTCCAACCATTCCGGAAGTCTGGTCAGGTCTTTCTGCAGCCCCCTCCACCCCTCCATGTCATCCACCACAGCCCCCATCTTCATATCATCTGCAAACTGACTGATCCTACTCCAAATCCAGAGTAAGACATCAGCTATGAATATCCCAAACAGCACCGGTCCTAGCACTGATCCCTGTGGCACCCCACTCATCACCATCCTAGGGGATGAGATCCCCCCCAACTACCTCCCTTTGCTGCCGTCCATTCAGCCAGTTTCTGATCCATTTTACCATCTTTGTTCCCACCCCTATATACTCCAGCTTCCCTCCCAGCCTCCCATGTGGCACAGACTCATCGGTTTTCTGAACTCCAAACACAGGACATCCACTGCATTGCCCTTGTCCAGTTCCTGGTCACTCAGTCATAGTACTCAATTGGGTTTTTCTGGCAGGATCTGCCTAAGACAAACCTGTGTTGTTGACCATCCTGAAGTCTGTTGCCCTCCAGAAAGGTCACCAGCCTTTCTTTCAGGATTGTCTCCATGAGCTTACACATGATTGATGTGAGGCTCACTGGTTTATAGTTGCCTGGATCATCCTTATGGCCATTTTTATAGATGGGCACCACATGGGCCATTCTCCAGTCCTGTGGTATACTTCTTGTGTCCAGGGAGGTATTGAACAGGTCAGCCAGTGGTCCTGCCAGGACCGCCACTATTTCCTTAGGTACCCTAGGGTTAACGCATCAGGTCCTGGTGCCTTGTCCCCCCTTAGTGACCTTAACCCTTCCAGAACCCTGTTCTCTGTAATCCCTGTATCCATCACCCTCCCCAAATGCCCACCCATCCTTCCTTGTGGTATTTGTCCCCCTTCTCCTCTGTGAACACAGAACAGAAGTATTCATTTAAAACCTCTGCGTGATCCTTCCCCTTCTCTACCCATCCTTCAGCATTCCTAATCCTCACAATTTGGTCCTTGTTTTTCCTCCTCTCTCTTATGTATCTGAAGAAGTCCTTTTCTCCATCCCTAATACCCTGTGCCAGTTTCAGCTCTCTAGACACTTTGGCTGCTCTGACAAGCCTGGTAACTGCCCTGGACTTCTTAGTATACTCATCCTTGGCGACGTCTCCAGATTTCTTTTATTTTTTTTTAAACTTTTTTTTTTCATTTTGAATGAAGCTTACAATAGAAAACTATTCCTTGATTCCAGGTATAAGAGTAGATACAGGAAATGCTATGGTAGGTAATACACAACCCATCATTCTTAGTTACAGCAAGAGGGGATGAAATACATCTATTGTATTATACATAAATTGACTAAAATAGGCTACATGCAGCAAGACCATGGACGTCCCTACCTATAATAGTTTAAATCCAGAGAGTCCCGTATTTTCAGAGAGGCCATCATCAATTGACATGGCCCAGGAGTCCATGAAATGAAAGAATAGGTGATAATCCTGTTAATGTAATTAGTAAAGATGCCCCTCCAACATGCTGACAGACATTCCCCTTCAAAATAATAAAAACTTTAACTGTACCATATAATCAGAGAACAGTAAAAGTCCTCAGCATTTCTTAGAAGATTTGAACATTTAAACATTCACTCCCTTCTCAAGTCCACCACGAGGTGATAACTCTGTCCTGAGTAAAAACTGTATGTTTCTATAACATATTGCTTGTAAAAGACAAGCATATTTAAACTAGCATGAGAAGACACCTTATAACATTTAAAGCAAACTCAGTAGGGTACAGCTGTGGTAAAACTTCTCAGCAAAAAATCAAATCTACATGTCCAGTTCTTTATAACCAGGAACAGTACAAGACTAACCAGCCTTCTAATTTAAGCCTAAGGGTCCCAGTAATCAGGATTCCCCATCCTCTTCTTCAGAATAGGAGTGTCCAGACTTGGCAAAATCCTCCTGGATCAGGTCCGGCTTACGACCAGCATCTGCTGGATCATTATACATGAAAGTTTTTCCAGCATAAATGATTTTCAGCCTTGCCGGCATTTGTAATGTGTGGCTGATTCCAAGTTCTCGTAGGCCCGCTTCGAACAGTCAAATCCAAGGCACCTCATTCTTGTTGTATAGCTCAGATCTGGGAAGCAGTGAACTACTGAGCCATCGGGAAGGGTAAGTGCCCCAGATGATTTGGCCTTCTGTAAAATCATGTCCCTCATATCTACTCCTGTGGTAACTGCCAGTACAGTTCTAGGAAGTTCAGGGTTATTTGCTTTCCTTCTGGGGTAATGCATAGGCCCAGACAAAATCTGCTCTCACATTTAAAATGTCCTGAAGGAGCTGATGTAAATATTCCACCAAATTAGCTCCTTCTACTCCTTGGTATGCCCAAAAATCAGAGATTGCTGAACGAGCTCGCTCTCAAGGTATTCGAGCCTGGTGTGTAACAGCTTATTTTCTTTCAACACTCCATCGGTTACTGTAGCTGCTTTTGAAACCATGGAGCTGAGAGCAGAATGATTCATTTCCAAAGTAGTTACTTTGGTTTCTACAGTGGTCAGTCTGGTATTGAAAGTATCTAATTTACTGTCCATTTGTTGTACAACTTGTAGTATAGCATTTATTTTGTCCTTCACATCCCTGGGCTTCTCGTTCATCTGCGCACCGGTCAGGTCTCCACTCGAAGAAGGCGCAGGGCCTTTCCCTCAGCCTGAATCTTTATACGCATCATTTTTCATTCTTCCCATTGTTGGATCAGCATGAGTTTGCTCTGCAAAGGGCTGTAGCACTTCTTCTCACTAAATTAAGGCTTGATTCGAGGTAGGAGTGAATAAAATCAAAGATTTTAAACTTTTAATGTTATCAAGGTCTGGAGCTGCATGAGAGATGTCTATTATTGTCAGCTGCTAGCCACCAGCCCCCGGATTTCTAGAACCTCAGAAATAATTTTCTCACTCCATCCATAACCTCCTGAGTCACCTAACTGGGCTTCTTTGACCTACCCTTCTTACTCCTTGTGCATGTCCCAGTAGCCTCCGCCAGCCCTTTTTAAATAATATCCCACTTTTGACTAGCACCCATGCTTGGTTGAATTCCTGCCAGATACCTGACCCAAATATCACCCATCCCTTTGAAGTCAATCACCCTGGTTCCCGCACCCCCTGTTTCCCTGCCCATATTGAGCGTGAACCACACTGAGTGGTGGTCATTCCTGGCCAGCTGATCATCTACCCTCAGGTTCCGCACAGCCTCCCCATTTGATAGTACCAGATCCAGTGTGTTTACTAGTCTGGTTAGTTCCTGAACCAACTGCACCAGGAAGCTGTTCTGGAATGCTTCTAGCATGACCTGCTTCTTTGCACTCGAGGTGGTTGGAGTGCCCCACTCCACTCCAGATAAGTAGAAGTGTCCCACCAACACTGCATTCCCCTTCCCACTGACCCTTCTAATTTGCTCAGCTAGCTCCTTATTCAGGTCATCCCCTTAAGCTGGTGGTCTGTATACTACCCCCATCCTCAGTGCCCTCCCTTTCAAATCGTGAAACTGCAACCATAGGGCCTCCATCCTGCCTTCCTCTCCCTCCTCCCTTATACACCTTATTCTTTCTCACACATAGATTGCCACACTGCCCCCCCCCCGTATCCCTGTCCTTCCTGAATATCCTGTACCATATACCCTGGGATAATCATATCTCTGTCCTGGTACTGGGTGACCCATGTTTCTATTATGGCCACAATGTTATGTAGTCTGGAGCTTTGTTTCTGTAGCATTTGTGCATGAACACTAGACAGTGTAATCTCCTTCTCTCCTCTAACCTTTGCCATCCCAGTCTGCTAAAGAGTTCGCACCTGTGGGTTCTGCAAGAAGCATCCAGAATGAAGAGGGTGAATTTACCAAACATAGTGTCAAGCATTCCTAGTTATAGGCTAGACGCTCCTCAGAACAACAGGTCACCATAGTCGAAGACTGGTAGGATCATGGACTCTACTAATTATTTCCTGATCTTTGTGTCCATTGAATGTCTGATTTTGAAAAAGGCTCCTAGTCATTTTCCCAGGTTCTTTTGTGAGGTTGTCTGTGTGAATGTCCCATCTGATTTTCTTGTCCAGTCAAACACCTAGGTAATGGTAATTGTGGATCTGCTGCAGGGGTGACTTGGTCTAAGGTTCTGATTTGTAGTGTGCTAGTGGCTGTGCCCTGACCCTAACTTGACACAGAACTCAAGATGGGGTCTCACCAGTGAGTGATATAGTGGCAAGACCACCCCCCCTCCTCCGGTTGAAGATACCCCTCCATGTGCACCACAGCATCTTATTTGCCCTACTCCCTTCTTTGTCATACTGCCTTGCCATTTTGATGTTATCAATTAAGATAACCCCAAAATTTCTTTCCTGCTTAGTGACTGTTATTATCCACCATCCTATACTCAGCTTTTGGGTTCCTATGCCCTACATGCATGATTTTGTATTTTATGGCACTGAACCTCAACTGCCATGCCCTTGATCACTCCTCAAGTTTCTCAAGATCCCTGCACCTTCTCTCCACTCCCTCCTGAGTGTCCACCCTTTTGCAAAGTTTGCTATCATCTGCAAAAAGGCATACCTTCTCTTCCAGTTTTTCTACAGTGTCACTTATGAAGACATTGAAGAGGACTGGCCCTGTACTGAGCCCTGTGGTTCCACATCCATCATTCTCCCATCATTGAAGTGAGTGACCTCAACCACCACCACTTTTTGTCTATTTTTTAACCATTTTCTAATCCAGTTCAATATTTTGGATCCCACCCCTAAGCTGCTCAAATTCTTAATCAGTCTCCTGTGTGGCACAGTGTCTAACGCCTTGTTAAAGTCCAGATAGGCCATGTCCACTGCCCTCCCCTGATCTATTTCCCTGGCCACTCAGTCAAATAAGTCAATCAGATTTTTCTAGCATGATCTACCCCTTCTTTAAATTCATGTTGCCTGTAGTCTTGCAGCTCACTGAATTCAAGATAATCTACCAACCTTTCCTTTAGCATGGTTTCCATTAATTTCCCTACCAGTGAAGTGAGACTGAAGGTCTATAGTTGCTAACCTTCTCCCTCCTGCCACTCTTATGTAAAGGAACCATGCCAGATCTTCTCCAGTCTTCTGGAACCTTGCTTGTTTCCACTGAACTGATAAATAAAACTGTCAGTGGGGTACTGATCACCTGCCTGACTTCCTTTTGTACCCATGGGTATATCCCATCCCAGCTTTGTCCACCTTCAGAGCTGCAAGTTCCTTCAAGACTCTTTCCTCTGAAAATGGACTCTTGTCCACCCTCCCTATTTCTGCCACTCTTTGATGGTCAGTCCTGTCCTCCTTTCACTGTAAAGACCAGCAGAAGTATATGTTCAGGATGGTGGCTTTTTTATGGTCCTCTTCTGGGCAGTCTTCCCCCTTCTGCTCTTCTAATCCACACTATCCCTCCCCTTACTTTCCTTTTCTCATGTATGTATCTGAAGAAAGTCTTATCCTCTTTAGCTACCCCTTTGGCTATCATTTCCTCTGTCTACATATTTGCTTTCCTCACTGCCTTTCCTTTTTTCTTCAGTTTTCTTTGTATACCTCCCTGTCCAGCTCCCAAGTGTTTCCTATACTTCTGAATGCCACCCTTTTTATTCACTACCCTTACTGAAAACAATGTAAGGTTTATGACTGATCTTTCATGATATGTAAGTATAACATAAGAAAATGAACTTGGTATCAAAATTACTGTGTTATTTGTTTGACTGTGCAAGAATTTATGAAATGCACAAACTCATTTTTCTTGCATGAAAAATGCAAGTTTATTGCAAGTATATGCAAGGTTTCTGCAAGATCACAATAAGTTTAAAAGTAGTCAAGAAATCTGCAAAGGTAGTGTGGTAAAAAATAATTACAGTATATTGCCTGTTTTTTATGAGTGCAGGGGACCCTATGCATGAAAGGGTATAAATTGTGCCAAAAGGAGTCATTACATTAGTGTACAGCTATGTGGTACTCAAGCCATCCGAGGAACATGCTATGCACTTACGGGAGTGGAGGCCATTCTGATGCAAGGGCATGACCGAGGCCATATATGGGCAACCCCACCACCCTACATGGATCAAAGGAAGTGAATAGCAGAATAGTCAACAGGATGAAGGCAATGATGGAAGGGACAGTCGCACATGACCTACCCTGTCCATTACTGTGGAATGGAGGAGCTGGACAGAATGGCAGACAGTGCCATGGATGTATCCAGACCAGAGGAGCGAGATGGTCACAGTCCTCCAACTTCACAGGTAAGCAGATGGCTGCCATACAGGCCCACAATGCTACTCTCTATGAGGCACAGTCCTGTCAACAGTCCGGAGATGAAGGTCCACCTGTGGCTAGATATACAGGCAGCCATCAATACTGCCAGCCCAGAAGCACTAACACAAGCCACCATAAAGCCCAAATGGTGTAACCCATGATGGGGTGGCAGCACCACCATGGAGGTCACACCACAGCATGTGCCACGCACAGATGACTGGGGACAGGAGGATGGCGGAGTAGGTGATCACTAGGGTACATGTACAACACCTGTGCATGCCACAAAGGCAACTGTCAGTAATATATGTACCTTATGTTGCCCTCATATACGGAGCAGGAGCCAGAGGCACCATGGAGCCCAAGACTGACATGGAGACCACAGAAGCATTGACTGTGGAGGAGCTGGATGACAACATCACCATGGACAACCAGCACCCCCACAACTGCAGTACTGTCTGTACACCATTTGCACAATCGGTTGTGCAGCCCACACAACCCACTACACAATGGCAACAGGTGGCCACCATGGGTGCACGTACCACCACCTCTGTGCTGACATGCAACAGTGGGGATGATGGCTGCTTCACCCAACCAACCATCTGGCCACAACAGACCCACACACATGGTGTACTCCATACATATTACACAGAGGTGCAACAGCTAGAATAGGAGAGGCTAGAGGCACAGAACAGAAATACAGAGGCACTCTGGGGCCTGACAGATAAGATGCGTGGCAAGCAGCGTGGTATCAATGGATGGGGCAACCTCCTCAAGAAGATTATGGAACCCATGCTATCTGGGGACAGCACAGCCACCAGGCATCCCCCATGCCATGATGGGATGCAGCATCCTGGTCATCACCAGTCTACCACACAATGGCCAATGCCAAGCTGCAGGAAACCACACTGCAGTCACCTGCCAGCTCCCCAGAGGCCAGGTCACAAGGGGTTGACACTGCCCAGCTGCCAGCTGTTGGCTTCCAGGTACAGAGGAGAAGACACTGACATGGTCATGCAGTGCTCCACAAGCAGCAGCACACTGGTGGAGCTGGCAGACACACACAGCTACTGCAGGGGCTTGTGACACAGGCCTACCACCATCCATGTGGTGCTGACAAGGCACCCGCTGCAACACGCGTGTTCTTTTGCTTGACTGGCTTTGCAGTAGTACATGACATGACAAGAGCTAAACATGTACAAATTGGAAAAGAGAAGGGACTGGGGAGACATGATAGAGGTCTTCAGGTACATGAAGGGGTTAAATAGAGGAGGAGCAGTCAGGGTGCTCCGAAGGAAGGGGGGGCAACTAGAGGGCATGGGTGGAAGCTGGAGGGGGGGAGATTCAGAGGAGAAAGGAGGAGGTTCTACTTCACTGAGAGGGTGGTGGAGCCATGGAATGCGCTACCGAGGGGGCTGGTGGAGGCAGAGACAGTGGAGGGGTTCAAGAGGGGGTGGGACAGGTACAGTGGAAGGGTTCTGGAAGCAAAGTCCTGTGCAGCAGGAGTATCCGGGACTGGGAAGGGAGAAGCCAGAGAGGGTGAGGGGGACAGTAAGGTCAGCTCCCAGGTTGTGGGCTGACCAAACAAGCAGACACGAAAGACCATTAGGCCTATTCTGTAGGCATTTTAGTATGTTAATATTTTACCACGAACACAGCACTGTTTCACCATGCACATATCACTATTGCACACAAGCATCATGACAACCTCATGGTTACGACCCCCACCCTACAGCCCTGCACTCCCTGCCCCATGACACAGGCTGTCCCACCCACCTATGACTGCCCCGGTGCAGGGGTTACTCAGGTCCAGGTGTCATCATAGTGCCCCACCCATTCCCTACCTTGACACAGGCAGACCCAAATACTTATGCCCCCTGCATGGCCCATGGCTACAGCCCCCTAATGACATAATGGCCCCTGTATGAGGACATTGCATTCTGCATGCCCACTCAGTATATCAGTGGCACATTCCAGTCATCCATCAAACCTGACCATGCCAGATAAAACATCTCTGTCTGTCCTGCAGCATGGGTATATGTCAGCACACAGCAATATTATGGAGCATGGCGCTTGTTGTGAACACCATGCATGCCTTCACTGGGTGAGCAGCTTTGTCCCACCTGTCCAGTCCAGGCACTAGAACCTGATCTTCATCATCCCACTGGTTCTTTTGATGATGGCATGTGTCTACTTGTGGGCAGTGTTGTATGCTTCCTCATCAGCACCATGTGGATCCAGGTACGGTGTCATCAGGTATGGCCATAGTGGTTATCTGCCATCACCTATGCAGAGGAATAGAGCAGACACTGTAAGGACTGTGACAAGGGACTTGCATGGCTAGCATAGATGCTGCAGGCATATAATCAGCTATCAGCCATCCGTCCACACCGAGTGCAGTGAGCAGGGAACACAGACTGGACCCATTGTAGACATGCATCGTGGCATGAGCATGGGTATTTGATACACACATTACTGATAATTACGACTGTGTCACACACTACCTGACAGTTAATACTGTGGTACCCCTTCCAGTTCCTATATGCCTCCTCATCCACCGCTGGTGCCATGATCGCCACATGGATGTCGTCTATCACCTCCATTACATTTGACATGCTATGCATGGCATAAAATGCCTGTTTCTTGGCCCGTACATCTGAAGCAGCTGTTGGGGAAAATTATGTGGTTATACACATAGTGTAGCAGGGTTTCAGTGACCTGCACCAGTTCCCTGGACACTGATGACTGGCTGACGCATGAGACATCCCCCACCACCCTCTTGAATGAGCTAGTGGGATAGTAGGAGAGTGCACAGAGCACCTTTGCCTACACAGACAGCACCTGGAACCGTTCAGTACAAGATGCCATGGAGTCCCGCACAAGGTCACACAGGTGGGCAGTGGTGGTTTGGGCAAATTGGGAATTGCTCAATGCAGTGCATTGCATGGAAAGGGCGTCTAGAGGTGGCCTGAAGACATGCAGCCATGGACCCAGCCACATGTGATGCCCCTGCTTCACGTCAACCTCGAGCAGGAGGACATTCATCAGCATCCATGAACACAGTCTGTGACACACAGCATCCTACCTGATGGGAGGTGTGCATACATCCATACATGTGCCTATGGTGCACAGCTCTCCACAGTGCATGAGTGCACCATTAAATAGGTGTGGGTGAAGCATGCTTGACATGCACGGGCATCACCAGGCCACACCATGCACAGTCAGGTAGCAAAATTGCAGCCGTAGAAGGTAGCATGTATGAATGCTAGCCTGTGGATGGCTGTTTGACAGCAAGTGTCCAGAAGCTGAGGAGGGTCTCTGAGGAATACTACACAGACAACCACGAAGGGGGTACATTGTGGGAGGTGGAGGTACCACTGTAGGTGGGAATGCAACCTGCAGGGTATGTGCTGCGTGCATTCAATGTGAGGTTTGGGCTGTACATCTAACCTTTTCTCTTCAGTTATGTCTTCCACAAGAACAGGGTGTCTGACCAGATGAGATGGCCCTGGTGAGAAAGGAGCAGGCAGAGGGTGCCAGGGTGGTGGTAGTGCTGCCACACGGGAAAACACTGGCAGCTGTTGCCATTCTTCTTCACCTCAGACTTGGCAGCCAGGATATCTTCTATAAAGATGAGGAGGCGGAGATGTGGATGGTGGCCAAACCCAAAAGGTAGGTGTTGGAATGGCGGATTAAGTGTGCATACCACATGTACATGCCGGGCCCTGCACTGTGTATCCTGGTCATGCCTTTCCCCTCTGTTTTCTTCTCATTGCAGGGCTAGAGAAGACTGTTGTGCTGGCTGGTGCTAGTGCTGAGAGGCTGGACCCAGACTACACTGTCGTGTTGGTCCAGTGAGGACTTGCAGGAGGAGGGGGAGTCATAGTTATAGCCCACCATCTGCTGCTGTGCCCCTGTGCACTACTGGCTGTGGATCAACATGTTGGACTGTGCATGTTCTTTCACCAATGCCCACCCCGATAATGGGCATTTCATTGTTGTTTGATGTGTGCCATTGTGCTTATATGCATTTAAAATAAAGTTTTTGGTACCTATCCCCTGTGTCCTGGTCCTTCTTTTGGGGCAGTGCTGCTGTGTTGTGGTGGGCAAGTGACTGCTGGTCTGTGGGCTGTGGGGGGGGGGGCTGGTGCCAGGGATATCATCAAGGTGTGGCCAGGGCTGCAGTCAAGGTAACATCATTTTGGCCCTCAGCTGTCAATTGCAACGCCATACCACACCTCTGACATGGTGTCTCTGACATATGTATGTCCCTGACGTGTGGCGGGTGGCTGTGCTTTGCTATAACTTTGCTGCTTCTACCGACATAATGCCACTGCCTGTGGCCCATGCAAGGTGGGATGCTACTCCCTTTTGTGGGTGGGGGCACTGTGGGGTTCATGGCAGTACCATGAGGGATGTGTGCTGCTCCACTGTGGCACACAGGTGCACAGTGGCAGCCGTGGTGGACATCAGCATGTCTGTGACACATCTGGTATCGCACTCCAGTGCACAATGGTTCCATCCCTGGCAGGGTTATCCTTTTGCCACAGGTAGGGGTTGTGAATAGGACCCTTTGTGTATATTTCACATGACCTGTTGTGCCCTGCATCCTCTGGACACAATTGTCCTGGGGATATCGCTACATGTCTGCTGTGTCACATGCAGTGTGGGTGTTTGACAACACGGGGGGCACCTCTGCTACGTGGCAGTGTTACAATCAACTGTGCCTGTTCCTGACACCTACACTCCATGTAGTGCTTCCTGAAGCTACTCTGTGCAGGTGCTTATGACAGCCATCCACCTGCTGTAGGGCTCCACACACTGTGCCATGTGTTGGCCTGCTTTACATGTCATTGTGCATGTGTGTGTGTGTGTGTGGGGGGTTCACTTGCTGTTCTGCAGCCACGCCCCTCTGCCCATGTGTAGCACAACCACTGTGCAGCTCTGCACAGGCCTCCCAAGCATGGAGCTGCTTGTGCTTCATGCTTGCCACTCAGGCTTATCATGCATGCATGCTGTGTGTATGTCTGTGTGCACACGTGCTGCATGCTGCATGCACACTGCATAGCAGGTATGCATAAGACCCAAGATTTTTTTCTTGCACTATTCTGACAAACAGGTATGCTTGTTTGTCAGAATAGTGTGAGAAAAATATCCTGTGCTTACACTAGTCAAGAACCATGCAAATATAAAATGTAGCATTTATGGATGAATGACACTTTGTAAGAATTGTGTAAGGAAGGTTGCTGTACTCAGTATACATTCAGGTAAGAATGCATGTCTTCATAGTGCTGGTGTAAATTGTTTGGTACAATCTGAACTGTTAAATACTGCATGCACCTCAGTAAAAACCTTTTCAAAATGTATTATTTACAGTAGGTAGTTTTCAGCTAGTATTACATGTATCTTGTTAGATTTCTCCTTCCTGTCTTTGCTGAGGAAATGTTTATTCAAACAGGGTCTTAAATCCCTTACAGCTTACCTGTCCTTATTTGTTAGTCTCCGCTTGAATTCGTATCCCTCTGTAGCTACATCATAATTAGTCACGGTAATGACTGTGATGCCACAAGGAGAGTACAGTATTATGACTCAGGTTATGTTAATATTGATGTGAGACCACTCTAAAAGTTGTAAGAGTGGTCTTGTGCATTAAAATAAAAAATATTGGGAGCAGAATGAAGAAATTTCCTTTTCAAATGCAAGACATATGAAATTATTTATTAAGATTATTGCTTGTGTATCTATTTACATACTGTTTCTGCAAGCCACTTTAATAGCATGAAGTGGCTCAGTTGGTTGCATGGCCTCGTTTAGAGCTGAAAGGCTCTAGGGTCTAGCCCTACATCAGGATGTAAATCTAATACTGTAGTGCAGTAAGCCAACACATTATTTTTCTTGCATCTAATGATAGTAGCAATCATTTTTTCTTGCATGAATTTCTCATGCAAAGAAAATGTCACAGTTCTTACATATTGCTTACATATAATTATTACATAAAACTTGACTATTGTACCAGTAACATACTTACAAAGTTCTTTCCTTATTTTTTTTTTTAGTAAGGGCACCTTGGCCACTTCCGTAGAGATTCATAATAGTCTCTTTTTCCTTCTGATTTTACTAACTCCCTTCATGCATAGCCTTGGTCTCTTAATTATGCCCTCTTTATTTTTCCCACTGTGCCTCTATCCCTCCTTGACAACCTCCCCATAGGAAGTTTTGAGGTAGTCTCCCATTTCTTTAAATCCATTCTCCTAAAAGGCCAGGACCCTCAGTACTCATGTAGTTTGCCTCTGCTCCTGTCTGAATTAAATCAAAGCGGCAGGGTTGGGTGACAAAGCAATGGGTAGAGCCAGTGGGATGCTGGCATGTCTAGGTAGAAGAATCTGTAGAAGGAGAGAGGTGATGTTGCCACTGTGTCGCTCACTGGCAAGACCCCCACCTGAAGTATTGTGTCCCATTCTGGAGGCAGCACTTCAGAAAGGACATAGACAGGAAGGAGGCAGTCCAGAGAAGGGCAACTAAAATGGTTCAGGGGTTGCATCAACAACCCTACAAGAAGAGACCGAGTGATCTCAACATGTAGAATGACCATAACCCATCAACAGAGAATACAAACCTCATTGACATGTTGCAGACTGACACTGATGCAATGAAATAAATTTCACTAACACTTGCACTTCGGGAGTGACTGAAACCTGCATTGTGCAGACTAACCACTGGTGCAATGACATGACTTGCACTGACAACAGGCTGAGACCTGCATTATGCAATGGAATCAATTGCACTGAGAGGGACAACTATGTAGTAATATCAGTTGTACTCCCTCCCTACCCCCTGCCCCCATGTGCTGTGTACTGTTTGAATAAAATGAGCACCACCACGCAACATAAACTCTGACCCTTCTTTTCTTCATTTGAACCCATTTTATAAGCAGAATAAGGTATTTTCATAGTGGCATTATGCTTGTTAATGTACCTCAGGGTTGTTGATGTCCCTTGCTCTTCAAGCTCAGGACTCCAATCCACCCCTCGGTACATTAACATAGCCTAATTTCCATCTCACTCATACATTATTCCTTATTTAACTGTACCTGAATAAAGGATGATGTAATAAATTGCATTTTCTGCATGAAATCAAGAATCTGGGCCAGCCCAGTGGTGCTTAGGGTTGATGGCTGGATGCCACACCTTGGGCCACACCAGCAACCTGAGTTCAGGCATGGGTTTGGGCTGCCAGGGTCAGCGGATGAGGAGAGGATTCAGCATCTCTCTCCTGGGTTGGGTTAAGGGGATTTCCCACCTGGTAGCAGCTTCTGGTAGAGACTGTGGGCACCACACACTGGGCAAGGATAGCCAATGGGGAATGGTGTTGGTGGGTGTCTGCGGGGAGGGTGAGAGCACACCCTCTAGATGCTGGTGCCATTGCATGTCTGCATCATAGGGATGGAACAAGGAAAAGATCCTGGCTCCTGGTAGGTGAAGGTGGGTTCAGTGGCTGGCCCCACACCCAATGCCGTGTCTCTCCAGTCTGCCTCTGGTTCTCCCTCCATGTCCTGTCCGCTCTACTAGATTCTAGATTGAACAACAGAAGGAGTCAGTGATCCTACCTCTGGGGACTCAGAGCCAGGGGTTTGAACAATCAGATGTGCGGTGTGTAAATGGGCCCAAGCCAGAGGTAACACTGGGGGACTTTAGGCGGGGTGGGAGATGCTGTGCCAAGTGACTCCACTGAAGAGAGTCCAGAAGCCAGTGAGAAGGAGCATAAAGAAACTGTAAAAAAAAATTAATAAAAAAAAAAAAAACAAGAATCTGGGATTTGACTATGTCACTGCTTGGATTCAGATTGCTGAGCATGAGCTGCTGACCTCTCAGAGCAGAGCTAATTGTTTAGAATCCATGAAGTGACAGTTAAAACAGATGGCTGGTTCCATGAAGTGATATGTGTAAAATGTTGTACACAAAGAAAATATCACAAATCTCAGTTTTACCTTAATTATTTTTCACGTTCAGTTACATATGTATAATTTGTGTGAATGAAAGTTAATTGACAATATAGAACATTATAGGCAACTACAATTTTGCACTGATTTTCTCTCATCTTTAAATTGTTTTGGTATTTGGTAAGAAAGTCTAAGTTGCCCCAAATAGCAGTATGGGGTATACAATGTACTGAGAAAATCTGAGTTGAGTGTGTCCTTCTTCACATCATAACTTAGGTGGACTTGCCCAAAAAAGGGTCTCTCGTACTAAACTGACATAAACTCATTGTCATATTTGATCATCATACTACTGAAATGTCTATAAACTGGATGTAGTTTAACTCCTCCAAGTTCCCCCTGATAATGACAAGTTCCCCTTGGGCTCAGCCAGTTATCAAAAAACACACAAACACATCAATCAATCAATCCAAAATGTGATTTAAGCTATTTTAAATACCTTGTACGGCTGACTTATATCTTTCATTAAATTATATTTCCTGTAGTGAAAGCTTTGGGTGATTTCCAATTCAGAAAAATCATTTGTATTACTTTTTAAATTCATAGGACAGAAGGTTGCAAGAAATATTTTTCAACACCCAAACTATGGAATGGTTACTTTTTCCCGTCTTAAGTCAACATATAGAATAATGTATGGAAAATAATACACAGAAAATCTGTTTCTGTTTAAAGGCTGAGATAACATCATATAGACCTCAAGATCAATGCTCAAGAGGTCATTGATGTCATCACAATCGCCAAGATGAAAATTTGACTGAGCTGGTATGGTTGACAATATATTATTTCATATAGTACATGGTCCTCCAGGCATTGTCCTTAGTAATGCACCCTGCAGCCAGATGAGTAAACACAGTGCATTTGGGTACTCATTCTGCTGCAACAGTAAACACACTGTGCATACTCATGCTGCTCCAGTGGGCAACCCGGATGTTTTGGTTTTGCATGCCCCTTTGACTGTGCTGTGAGTTCTTGCCTCTGTTATGTAGTTCCTGTTGTATAATGAGCACAGCAGGGATTTTGAGTGTATGTATTTCCATATACAACAACCCTTGAAAATATGCTTTAGGAAGGATAAATGAGAAAACCAAGTGGAAAGAGTTCAAAAATATTGTGCTTCACCCAGTTGTGTCATACTGTCACAGTGCATGTTGAAGCACATGGAATAGGGAGATGGTAAGAGAACAAATTCTTGCAAAGAATTTAAGTGTCTTCCATAATTAGCATTATAAAAGAAATAACAGTCATGAAGTCTGGGTGAGTTTTGACTGTATTTTTTAATTTGCCCTAATGTAAAAATCCTTATTTTCATTTCTAAATTTATTCCCTGCAGAGCTCTAAAACTGTTTAGAAAAAGCCGGCCCGCTGCTGCAGGGGCAGGATGCTGACCTGCAGTGCGGCGACCCGGGTTCAGGAATGGATTGTACTGTCGCCTTGCAGGCTATTAAAGATGGAGGAACTGGTAAAAGTCACGTATCAGCAAAACACAGGTTATTTGAAAGACATTAAACTGGCAAAGCTGTGCCTCTCAGATAATATTGAGGCATTCCTGACTATGTTTGAAAAGGTCACTGGTGTATGCCAATGGCCAAAGCAGTAATGGACAATCAGGCTGGAACATTATCTCACAGATAAAGCCCAGCTTGGCTACAGAAATGTGGACACTGCTCAGTCAGCAGACTATGACCTGGTGAAAAGAAATATTGAGAAGATATGACACCTCAGGAGAGACCTACAGACAAAACATTTGGTCCCTGAAGTACCAGTTATTCGACAATCCCTGGGAAGCTTACACCAGACTAAAAGAACTCATTAAATGGCTACAACCAGATGGCAAATCAGTCCCCCAGCTTATTGACATATTTATTTATTTATTTATTTATTATTTATTTATTTATTGAAAAATCAGATTACAACAATGGTGTGGAGCGCAGGGGTTTGACTTCACTGGGGACTGGGGTTCCACCTGGAGGGACACCAGCCTATACTGGCAGGATGGTCTGCATCTGTCTAGAAAGGGAACACGTCTTTTGGGCAATTGGTTTAAATGCTTCATTGACAAGCTTTTAAACTAGTCAAGGGGGGAGGCACTGAAAAGCAGCAGGAAAATCCCAGCCTCCCCCTACAAAACAGGGTACTAAATGAGAAAAGACCAAGGAAGAAAAGGTCAGTGGGGATGCTGCCACAGAAGGTAAAGCCATCAAAAATGGAGAAATGAGTACTAATGCCCATAGTCTGGGTAACAAGCTTCCTGAATTAGTGGCCTTGATGGAGGAGGAACATCTGGATATCATGGCAGTCACAGAAACATGGTACACAAGAACAATGACTGGGACAAAAACATATCAGGATACACTATCTACAGGAGGGACAGGAGGGTAAAAAGAGAAGGAGGAGTAGCTCTTTACATAAGGGAAGGAATCAAAGCAACAGAACAAAAGGGTAAATGGGGAAGAGAAGAAGCACAGTGGGTCAATTTGGAGGCAGACAATGGCACCGCAATCCACACAGAGGTTGTATACAGACCCCCCTGTCAGGGGGGAGGAAATGGACAAGGAAATGATAGAAAGTATACTTAGAATGGCAGAAAAAGGGGAGATATTGCTGATGGGTGATCTGAATATGCCAGATGTTAACTGGAGTGCAGTTGCAGCAGCCAGTTCTAAGAGTGGGGTTATTCTAGATGCCCTACAGGGGCATGCCTTAGACAACTAGTATTGGAACTCACTCGAGAGGGAGCAATCTTAGACCTGGTTCTCTCAAATGGAGATGAAGAGAAGATCACAGATGTAGAAGTGGGTAGCCATCTGGAAACTAGCGACCATCGAACAGTATGGTTCTGTCAAACACAGCAATAGAGGTCAAGCCATACAAAGGCAAAAGTACTGGACTTTATGAGGGCTGACTTTGCCAAAATGGGTGAGTGCCTAAGGAATGCACTAGCAAATGGGCAGGAAGAGGGGTGGAAGAACAATGGAGAATAATAGAAACTGTCATCACAGAGGTAACAAGCCTTTGTGTGAAGCAAATACACAAAACAAAATGATGTAAGAAACCACTATGGTTCTCAAAGGAGGTGGCAGTGAAAGTTCAGGAGAAAAAGAAAGCATTCAGGAAGTACAAGGAATCACAGAAGGAGCAGGACAGAGAATTGTATCAGTTAAAGCAAAAGGAAGCTGGGAAGGCAGTCAGAACAGCAAAGGCCCGAACTGAGGAAAAGATAGCCAACTCATTTAAGAAGGGGGATAAAACCTTTTATAGGTACATCTGGGAGTGAAGGAAGACCAAGGGAGGGATAGTGAGGCTTAATAAAGGGGAAGGGGTGGGCAGAGGGTGACTGTGAAAAGGCAGAGATACTAAACAAATATTTTTGCTCAGTATTTACAAATGAAGAGGAGGAGGTACCTAAAACAAACAATAGAAACACTCTGGATACAGAAGTTGATACCAGCCCATTTACAGAAGAAAGGGTTCTGAAAGAACTCTTAAAACGGAAGGTGGACAAAGCAATGGGGCCTGATGGGATTCATCCCAGAATTCTAAAATAACTAAGTGTAGAACTAGTGACACCACTGACTATCCTCTTTAACAAATCATGGGAGGATGGGGTGGTACCTGAGGACTGGAGGAGGGCAGATGTGATTCCCCTTCACAAAAGTGGGAGCAGGGCAGAAGCAAGGAACTACAGACCTGTTAGTTTAACCTCAGTGATATGGAAAATGATGGAATCACTTCTAAAGGAAAGAACTGCCGAGTACCTAGAGGCCAGAGGGGCACAGGACCCAAGGCAGCATGGATTCACAGCAGGAAGGTCATGTCAGATGAATCTAATAGATTTCTTTGACTGGGTGACCAAAGTAGTAGATGAGTGAGGGGCTGTGGACAGGGCCTACCTAGACTTTAGCAAGGCATTTGACACAGTCCCACACAAAAGATTAATATACAAGTTAGCCAGCCTGGGAGTGGGTCCCAAGATCATAGCCTGGGTAAAGAATTGGCTGGAGAATAGGACACGGAGAGTAATAATAAATGGAGTCCACCCTGAAGGAAGGGGGTTTACTAGTGGGGTACTGCAGGGTTCGGTAGTAGGACCAGTACTCTTCAATGTCTTTATAAGCGACATTGCAGAGGGACTGGAAGGAAAAGTATGTCCCTTTGCAGATGACACAAAGATCTGCAACAGAGTTAATGCACAAGGTGGGGTGGAAAGGATGAGAAGGGACTTGGTAAGGTTAGAGGAATGGTCAAATGTATAGCAGCTTAGATTCAGTGCTAAGAAGTGCAAGGTAATGCACCTGGGAAACAAAAACCCAGGGGAAGAGTACACAGTGGGGAGTGAGATACTAACAACAACAAAAATAGAAAGGGACCTGGGGGTAGTCATATCAGATGACCTAAAGGTGGGCAAGCAATGTGAGAGGGCAGTAAGGAGGGCTGGGGGGATACTGGGATGCATAGGGAGAGGCATCACCAATAGAAAACAGGAAGTTGTTATCCCTCTGTACAGACAGCTGGTGAGACCCCATCTGGAGTACTGCGTGCAGTTCTGGAGACCTAATCTCCACAAAGACATAGACAGGATGGAAGCTGTCCAGAGGAGGGCAACTAAAATGGTGCAGGGTCTGCACTGGAAGACATATGAAGAGAGACTTAAGGAGCTTAATATGAATAGCCTCAAGGAAAGGAGGGAGGGGGGGACATGATAGAAACTTTAAAGTACCTCAAGGGAATCAACAAAGTCCAAGAGGGTAGCAGCTTTCAAAAAAAGAGGTGTGCAAGAACAAGGGGACACAATTTGAAGATAGAGAGGGGGCGGCTCAGCCTAATGTAAGGAAGTATTTTTTCACAAAGAGGGTTGTGGATGCATGGAACAGCCTTCCGGAGGAGGTTGTGGAGTCAAAAACAGTGGTGGAATTCAAGTATGCACGGGACAGTCATAAGGCAATTCTAGGGGGTGGGGGTAGGAAGAAGTAGGCTGCTGGTTAACTAGGATCAGCAGCTTATCCATTAGGATGGGAAATGGGCAGAATGGGTGGGCCAAGCAGTCCTTATCTGCCGTCAAATTCTATGTTTCTATTTAACCTTTGAGTCAGAGACTCATTTTCAAAGGCTCCATGTCAGAATACAAAACATAACAAGAGGCAAAACATTGTACATAGTTAGATATGGGCGGAGGAAGGAAGAAACAACAGGGTATATACATTACATGTTGAAAGTAGGCAGAGTATTAATTATGGACAAGTAAGTAGTGCTGCTAGACCTATACAGATTTGGTAGTTATACAGTTTTTCATAGAGAGTTGAAGCACAGTAGTGAGTAGTACAATCAGGAAATTAAGGCAAAGCATAAGTACTAGCAGCTGAAGAGAGCAGTCGGATAATCAATGTTTTCATTAGTACACAGCGGAAGAAGTAGGCCAGGAATACCTTTAGGCCAAGGTCTTGCCTTCTGTGGCAGATATCTGTATATTAGTGGGGCAAAGGCAGAGGCGGTTAGAGATTATGTAATTCTTGAGGGCTGCTTTGAAGGGGTCAAGTCTGGGAATAGAGGTGATGGCCAGAGGGAGTTCACTGTTTCATGAAGGTGCTCTGTAGGGAAAGGACCATTGTCCCAGGGTGGCTGAGACTCTGGAACAGCCCATGTTAATTTGTCTGCCACATGGGTTTTTGTTGTAGTATGTACAGCACGGAGGTAGGTTGAGACTCCATTGGGAGTAAGGCCTAGGTGGATTTTCTTAGCAAGGAGACATGTCTGGTAACGTATTCTTTCATCTAGGGTGAGGATCTTTGTTAGTGTACACAGGGTGCAGCTGTGTGTAACGCTTATCCACTCCAGCAAGGAGCCTACAGGCTTTGTTAATGGATAGGTGGATTTTGTTTAGTGCAGTGTGGTTAGCGGCTGAGTAGACAGCCCATAATCTACAAGGGAGAGAACAAAGGAGGTAACAGCAATGTTAAGTGCTTCTGGGGGTAGGCAGGCTTTGTGCCGATACAGCAGCCCAGTGCATATGTTAATGTCAGAGGAAAGATTACTTATATGTGGGTGAAATGAGAGATTAGGATCGAAGGTTATACCCAGGTATTTATAGGTGTAGACCTGTTCCCGTGGGAGGAGGTCTTTGGAGAGGATTGTTAGCTGGGCATTGTGGTCCTTACTCTGTCAGTGGGAGAAGAGCATTGTTTTAGTCTTATTTACATTGACCACGAGTCTGTGGTCAGTGAACCAGTGTTCAACTTGATTGAAGGAAAATTGTAGGGAGGACTGAAGGATTGTGGGGTTTGAGTGAGAGGCATACATTACTGTGTCATCTGCATAGAGCAGAAGGTTACAAGGACAGGATTTGGGCAGGGTATTCAGGAAGATGCTGAATAGCATTGGGCCAAGGATGGACCCTTGAGGCACCCCTGACTGGACTGGTAGTGCGGGTGAGAGGGTGTTGTTTATCTTCACACATATTGGGACCTGACCGTGAGGTAGCTTGTGAACCACACGATGGGTCCAGGGGACATGCCTGTGCAGTGAAGAGTATTTATGAGGCAGGTGTGGGAGACATAATGAGACGCTTTTGACAGGTCTATAGAATACAGCTCCTGTTAGCAGTTCTTTATCTAGTGAGGACAGTGGTTGTGCTGCGTCCGGCACTAAAACCATGTTGCTCTCCTCATAGAATGTCATGTGCAAGTAGATAGTCTGTGAGTTGTTTTGCAATGATTTTTTCCAAGGCTTTTGAAAGGGGTGGGAGTATGGAGATGGGCCTGTAGTTACTGGCAGTGTGGGGTCCCCACTCTTCAGTATTGGAATAATGGTGGCCATCTTCCACTCACTTGGGAACTGTCCAAGACATAGGGAGAAGTTGAAGAGATCAGTCAGGGGGGCTAGTAGCGAGTCAAGTACCAAATTGAGGATGTTCATGTCAAAGGAGTCAGTACAGTAGTTTGAGCCCTCTAGCGCTTTCTTAAGGTAAGAACTTGCTTCATTCATAGTGATGACCCTGAGGTAGAAAAGGGGGTAGGTAATGCTGGGTTCTGTGGAATTAGGGGTGGGGTCGAAAAAATTGTTTGGCAGAACCGTGCTCAGATCAGAGAATGCCGCATTTAGTCCCGTGGCGATTGTGAGTGGGTCCGATGTAATGTTATTGTTGACTGATAGCTGGGCGGGGGGGCATCCTGGACTTTCCGTTTAGTTCCTTTAGGTTATCCCAAAACAACTTAGCATTCCCCCAGGAAGAGGCCAGGGTGGACTTGTAGTAGCAGGATTTGGCCATTCTAGTAGCCCAGGTGCACTTGTTGTGAGCCATTATATAGGCCAGCCTGTCTGTGTGTACACCAGAGGCAGTTGCTTTGTACCAGAGCTCATCACAGCTCTTCAGCTGATTGAGCAGTGCTGGTGAAATCCAGGGACATTTTGTTTTTGGTTTGTACCTTTGTGAGTGGGGCAAATGTATCACAGGCCTTGTTGAATGTGTGGGTGAAGTATTCAAGGGCAGCATCTATGGAGGGGGCACGTCTGATGGGGGAGCAATCACACTGGGCAAGGTATCTCCTTAATTTCGTGAGGCCTCCAGGTTGAAGATGGCATCAGAGAAAACTGCTTGGTTGAGGAAGTTTCAGTAAACAAGACCAGGCAAAGAGGATGGGGGAATGGTTGCTTAATTAGTCTGGCAGTACAGATACAGTATGTTTGTGATTCTGTTAGAGTGGTTGGTGAGTACAAGGTCGATGAGGGTGCTAGAACCATTTCTGAGGTTAGTCCTGGTTGGCTGGTTGACTGATTGGGTCAGGTCTAGTGCTGAGATAGTGTCCTTTATAGTGGAGGCTGAGCTTGACAGCCAGTTCACATTAAAATCCCCCAATATAATGTGCTCAGTCTTGGGTGGGAAGCTGGAGATATAGTCTGCCAGAGATTGAAATGCTAAGGTTTAGTTACACGGTAGGATGTACATTACAATAGTGGTAACAGGGGCTCTGGTAGTGTCTTGAGTGATTTTTAGTGTTAGAGCCTGAGTTCCGTGGCACAGGGAGGGAGCCAGTATGCTTTGGCATGGCAGTGAGTCCCACACATAAAAGTGACACCCCCCTTCCCGTTCTGTCCGCTCTGTAAGTGGTGAAGCCAGGGATTGCTATGGAGGGGTCTGGGACCTTCGTTGATAGCCAGGTCTCAGTGAGGGCTAGAAATCTGGCTCATGCAGCACACACAGCATTGAGCTGTGCTGTTTTGTTGGGTAGGATGCAGATATTCATAGCAACAATACTAGCCCATGGCTAAATGTGCCCAGCCTGACTGTGGTGGGGGCTCGGATTAGGCTACATTACCTGACATTAGAAGCAGCAGAAGATTCTGAGGAGGGCCAGTGTTCTCTGTTTTGTGATGTGGGAATGCTGCTTTATTTCTTGGGTACTGAATATGCAGGGGAGTGGCCAGGAGGTGAGGGTGGGGTAGGAGAGGAATACAATGGGACATAGGAGGTGGGGTTGAGAAGAAGATGGGAGGCAGATGGTGGGGTGCTGTGGTGCTTCCATGCCAGGGAGAGTAGGTGGGAGCCATTGTTGAGTCACAGGAGTGCCAGGGGAGCAAGCCACGGGCATCCCAGGATGAAGATGATAGGGGCGAGTAGTGAGATAAGCATTCTAATGCTGGCGTGCTGCTGCCAGGGGAGATGCCAGGAAATTGTGGGGCAGCAGGGAGCTGTCTGATGGTACAGGAGGGGGGCTGTTAGGAGGCCATGGGGAGGGAAGGTAGGATGACTGGAGCAAGGTTTTTGTTTGTTTTTAGGGAGGGAGAGTGGGAGGAGAGGTTGAAGGGATAGACACCTAGGACGTATACAGGAAAATATAGTGTGAATCAGTGCAAGGGGATGAGGACAATGCTGCCTCCGGCGGTGAGGTGATATAAGCTACTAATGGTAAAGTGGGCTGATTGGTTCAAACACTGCCTCACTCCTATTGGTTCTCAATGGAACAGTTAATCAATATCCTTCCAACAGATGTGCAACTTTGGGTAATAGGGCACTGACCAGAAAGTGGGGGAAAGGCTGTTTCTTTGACTGAAGACTATCAGATGGCCAGACAGATGCCACAGCAGGGAGGTAATAGACCAGAACCAATAAGATCTCCTTTTTCCCAGTCTAACTCTGGGTCAGATAAGAACTCTGGTTGAGGTAACAAATCTGCACTTAAAGACTTTGCTATAATTGTAATCAACCAGGCAATACTGCAAGAAACTGCCATAAAAATAGGAAGGGTAATATTGAAGCAGATCTGCCTAGGAAATTTTGGCAACTATGTAACAGAGGTCAAGGTGGAGATAAGATTGTGAAAGAACTAATAGATTCAGCAAGCAGACAGACTCTCATGCACACTGATGTTTTGGGAAAGAATTGTGTAAGTGGACCAGGTACTGAGGTTATCTGCATTCATGGGGACACTCAGTGCTATCCTGCCACTTGACTGACTCTCAGCATTAATGGTGTGTCGCACCAAATGAAAGTCGAGTGGTACTGAAGTTATCTGTACCAGAGATAATTGGAAATGACTGTCCAGGCTTTGCTAAGTTAATCACAGAGGGAGGAAAACCTGCAGTTTCAGCAGCTTTGATGACAAGAGCACAGGCAAAGAAAAACCTGGATGATGAGGTTAGTTTTTCCTTTGGTAGCTTTGATCAAGACTTGTTTCAGCCCAGCTCCAAGATCCAGAAATCCGCAGGAAAGAAGACGCCTGAAAAAGACCTCACTTGGACTACTGTTCCACGGTCTAGCATCCATATTTGAGGAAGGACATAAAATGGTCAAAAAGCCACAAAGGGCTTGTACAAAACTTATAAAGGGATTAAAGACAAACCATATGAAGAAGACTGAAGGTCCTAGGGTTGTGGGCAATGGACATGAGATGTGTTAGGAGTGATCTGCTGCTGCTCCATAAAATTATGGGACAAGAATCATTAACACATGATCTTGGTCTTCAGACTAGGGGAAAAACACTGCAATCTAAGAGGGCATGAGTATCAGCTAAAAGAAGAATATTGTAGAACAAACCTAAGACAATTTAGCTTCGGACCTAGAGTTGTCAGATCATGGAATAAATTACCAGCTAAATTAGTAGAGGCTCCTAGATTTAATGCTATTAAGGCAGGTTTAGATAAATATATATCAGTTGGTAACTTCGGTTTCCTGCACCGAAAAGGTGGGGCCAACCTATATGGGCTAAATCCTTCTGGTTGTCTTAACAATCCATTATGAACTCCAGTATGAAAAAGCAGTGGCAACAAAAGACTGATGGACATAAGGGGTTAATTTATGTAAATCATGAAACCAGACTGATAACTAAATGTGATTTTGCTTCTGAACAAACTAATGATGTGTCTCTCCAAGGTTACTTTAGGCAGGTGGGGGTGAAACACAAAAAGGGGGGAACTTTGTTTTTAGAAAGTGTAATGGGCTACTGTACCAAGTTTGTGTACTCATCAGACACAGGAACAGGAAGAACAATTGGTCATCCCAAAGAAGTATAGAAATGAGTTGTTATGGTTAGCACATGATAGTCCTATGGCTGGTCACTCAGGGAGGGATCACAACCTTGCAGGGTGTTGTACAGGTTTTACAGGCCTGGGATTCATGATGATGTAGTGACTTATTGCAGGTCTTGTCCTGAATGTCAGAAAGTAGCTTCAGTGTCTAAGAGAGACAAGGTGCCCCTGCAGCCCCTACCCTTGATAGATGTACTATTTGAGAGGATTGCAATGGATGTGATAGGCCCCTTAGATAGAAGTAAATGGGGTAACCATTTCATTTTGATAGTATGTGATTATGCCACTAAATACCCAGAGGTAGTACCTATGCACATTGTAGAGCCCCAATAGTTGCTGCAGAGCTTGCAAAAATGTTCAGCAGGGTGGGCATATCTAAAGAAAGTGTACTGATCAAGGTAGTAATTTGGGTGCTGCCTTACTGTAGGAGCTGTATTGATTACTCAATGTAACCACCATAAGAACCTCCCCTTATCAGCCCCAAACAGACAGTCTTCTTGAGCTTTATAATCAGACCCTAAACATGCTGAAAAAGTTTGTGAAAGGTGAAGGAAGAGATAGGAACCAGTATCTACCATACTTGCTTTTCACTTACCAAGAAGTGCCACAAGCATCAACAGGTTTTTCGCCATTTGAAATGCTTTATGATAGACAACCTAGGGGGGCCCTAGATGTTATAAAGGAAACATGAGCAAACAACCATGGCACTCACTCAGACCAGGAGAAAGAATAACTATATGTCTCTTGTATAAGTGCAGTCCTTTAATTTATAATTATCAGCATGAATAAAAACACACTATCACCTCTCCATGTTAACCCACAAAGTGCTCAATGTTTAGCGAATACACTATGCTTTGTCAGGAGTACATATAGGATACTAGAGAGATTAAGAGAAGAGGTAGTTAAGGAAACAGAAAATGAAAGAACTGGGTATCAGGATCTTACCTTGCTTATGTGAAGCAGCAAACGAAGACAGTTGGTTGAAGGAGGAGGTTGTGCGGTACACTATAAAAGCAGGTGACTCAAATTACAACTTCCTGTTGCTAGCCTTGTTTGTAGAGCAGAAAGCAGCTAACTAAAGAAGCTACATTTTCTTATTAATTTACACTTATATCTCAGCTGGAGTCAGTGTCTGTTGAGATTAAGTAGACAGATACTTTATTAGAAGTAGAAGGGTCTTATTTAGGGTTAAAAAAGAAAGAAAAGAAAGTCAATGTGTGTTCTGTGCTGGGAATGGTACTGTATCAACTTACTGTGCAAACCAGTAGAGGAGAGAGAGCTTAATTGGGGGTGTGGCTTAGACACTATAGAAGCAGGTGACTCAAATTACAACTTCTTATTACTAGCCTTGTTTTAAAATTACAGCTTCCAGCTGTTACTAGCAGAAGAGAACTGGTTGCAGAGCAAGAAACAGAAGTCCAGAACTACAGATTTTTACTAGGTCCCTGCTTCCCACCCTCCACCCTCCCATCCAAAGCCAGTTCAAGTTTTATAACCACTGAATTTGACTGACAACAAGAACTCCTGTTTGGCAGTAGGAAGGAAGGATCATTGAGACACATTAGTTTCAGCAACCTTGAAGGAACCTAAAAAAACTATTTATCCCCGGCTGCGGAGGAAGGAGACTACTAAAGACTACTGGAAGTTCCTGTCCCAGAACAGGAAGGGTGAGAGTTGTAAGGGCACATAGGCAGTAGAAAGTAAGGTGTAAAAATACAGAGGGAGGAGACAATAGCACAAAGCAAAACAGGAGAGGGACACAAAATAAGTCAAGATGGGAGTTGTGCAGTGCAACGGCTGTGGAACAGCAGTGTTCTGGGAGACATTCTGGAGGATGAGATGCTGCCCTGTTTGCAGGCACCTCTCTGAGGTCTGAGGAGGTTGCCCGTCTCCAGGCTGACCTGGCTAGGATTCGTGAAACCTCTTCCCCCCCACCCAGGGACCACCAGGGCCACCACCGTTACCTCAGAGGTTGCCAAGAAAGAGGAGCGGTTGGACCAGGGTGGGCTCCAGGGATGAAGAGGGTGGTGGAACAGGAGGCATCCCTCCAGCTGTAGTTCTCCACAATTCATATGCTGTTCTGGCAAAGAGTGGTTCCTCTATGGAGGCACCTGCAGTGGAGACCAAGGAGGATGCTGGGAACCTCCACAAAGGAGACCCACAGGAGGGTGGCACGAGACCCCACAGAGGAAGGAAACAACTCCTGGTGGGGGACTCAATCATTAGGGGTAGACATGGGGGAGGAAGGGGATAGGGAGGTAAGGTGACTGTCTGGCACCACGGCTTGGAGGGACAGGAAGCGAATTCTCCAGATCATGGGAGCAGCTGCACAATGAAGGGAGCTGGATGTCATTGTCCACCTAGGGACAAATGACCTTGCTGTAAATGGGATCAGAGCGGTGCAAGAGGTTTGTGGAGTTGGGGAGGGGCCTAGACAAGTAACATGTACGTAACCTTCTCGGAGGTGCTGCCTGTCTATGGCAAGGATGATGCTAGAGTATTCCGCACCATGGGATTCAATGAATGGTTGAAAACTGGTGTGGAGCTCAGGGTTTGGCTTCATTGGGGACTGGGAGCCACCTGGAGGATGCAGGCTTATATTGGAGCAATGGTCTGCATCTGTCCAAGAGAGATCCAGGATCCTAGGTGACAGGTTTAAATGCTTCATTGGCAGCATTTAAACTAGTCAAGGGGGCACTGAAAAGAAGCAGGGAAATCCCAGCCTCCCACAAAGCGCAGTAGTTAGAGGTAAAACACCAAGGCAGAGAAGTCAGTAGGGAGCAGGACAGGGATAAATGCAGAAAAAGGTATTAATGACAGGGATGGGGCTAAAAGGGGTAAGGCCATAAAAATAAATGGAAGGTGATGAGTTCCAATGCCATAGTCAGAGCAACAGGATCCCTGACCTAGTGGCCTTAATGGAAGAGGGATGCCTGGATATTGTGGCAGTCACTGAACCATGGTACACAGAGAACCACGAGTGGGAAGTCAACACACCAGGATCTACAGTCTACAGGAGGGACAGAGTGGGTAAAAGATGAGGAGGAGGAGTAGCTCTCTATATAAGGGAAGGAATTAAAGCAACAGAACTAAAGAGTAAACAGGAAGTTGATGAGTCACTATGGATCACCCTGGAGACAAGGAATGGCACCACAATCTGCATGGGGGTTGTGTACAGACCTCCATCTCAGGGGGAGGAAATGGACAAGGAAATGATAGAAAGCATCCTTAAAATGTCAGAAAAAGGGGAGATATTGTTGATGGGGGACCTGAATATGCCAGATGTTAACTGGAGCACCTTTGCTGCAGGCACATCCAACACAGGGCCATTCTTTATTCTCTACAGGGGCATGCCTCAGACAGCTAGTGTTGGAACCCACTCAGGAGGGAGCAATCTTAGACCTGGTACTCTCAAATGGGGAAGGAGAAAGGATCTCAGATTTAGAGTGGGTAGCCATCTGGGAACAAGTGACCACCAAACAGTGTGGTGAACAAAACACACAGCCATAGAGTCAAGCCATACAAAACAAGAGCATTGGACTTTAGGAAGTCTGACTTTGGGAAATTGAGAGAGTGCCTTAGAAAAGCACTAGCAAATGGGCAAGAAGGAAGGTTGGAGGAACAATGGGGAATAATCAAAACAGCCATCACAGAGGCAACAAGCCTTTGTGTGAAGCAAATCAATAAAACAAAATGAAAGAAAAAAACACTATGGTTCTCAAAAGAGGTGGCAGGGATGGTTAAGGAGAAAAGGATAGCATTCAGGAAATATAAGGAAACACAGAAGGAGCAGGACAGAGAACTTTATCAGTTAAAGCAGAAGGAGGCAGGGAAGGCAGTCCGAATAGCAAAAGCACAAACTGAGGAAAAGAGAGCCAACTGTGTTAAGAAAGGGGATAAAACTTTTTATAGGTACATTAGGGAGCGAAGAAAGACCAAAGGGAGGGATACAGAGACTTAATAAAGGGGAGGGAATGTGAGCAGAGGGTGACAGTGAAAAAGCAGGGATACTGAATGAATATTTCTGCTCAGTATTCACAACAGATGAGGAGGGGGAGGTGCATAAACCAAACAAGGGAGAAACTCTGAATAGGGGGGTCGATACCAATCCATTCACAGAAGAAAAGGTTTTGAAAGAACTCTTGAAACTGAGGGTGGACAAAGCAATGGGGCCTGATGGGATTCACCCAAGAATACTAAAAGAACTAAGGGTAGAACTAGAAACACCACTGACTACCCTCTTTAACAAATCATGGGAGGATGGAGTGGTACCTGAGGACTGGAGAAGGAGGGCAAATGTGATTCCACTTCACAAAAGTGGGAGCAGGGCAGAGGAAGGAAACTACAGACCAGTTAGTTTGACTTCAGTGGTAGGGAAAATGATGGAATCATTTCTGAAGGAAAGAATTGTTGAGTACCTAGAGGCCAGTGGGGCACAGGACCCAAGGCAGCATGGTTTCACAGCAGGAAGGTCATGTCAGATGATCCTAATAGATTTCTTTGACTGGGTGACCAAAGTAGTAGACCAGGGAGGGGCTGTGGATATGGCCTCCCTAGATTTTAGCAAGGCATTCGACACAGTCTCACACAAAAGATTAATATACAAGTTAGCCAGCCTTGGAGTGGGTCACAAGGTGATAGCCTAGATAAAAAACTGGCTGAACAACAGGACGCAAAAGGTAATAGTAAACAGAGTCCACAGTGAAGAAAGGAGGATAACTAGTGGGGTACTGCAGGGTTCGGCACTGGGACCGATCCTCTTTAATATCTTTATAAGTGACATTGGAGAGCACCTGGAAGGAAAGGTATGCTTCTTTGCAGATGACACAAAGATCTGCAACAGGGTTGATACACAAGGTACGGTGGAAAGAATGAAAAGGGACATGGCAAGGTAGGAGGAATGGTCAAATATGTGGCAGATCAGATTCAATGCAAAGAAGTACAAGGTAACGCATCTGGGAAACAAAAACCCAAGGGAAGAGTACACAATGGGGGGTGAGTTAATAACAAGAACAAAAATCGAAAGTGACCGAGGAGTAATTATATCAGATGATCTAAAGGTGGGCAAGCAATGTGAGAAGGCAGTAAGGAGGGCTGGGGGATACTGGGATGCATAGTGAGAGGCATCAACAGTAGAAACCAGGAAGTTGTTATCCCTCTCTACAGACAGTTAGTGAGACCCCATCTGGAATACTGCTTGCAATTCTGGAGACCCCATCTCCGCAAAGACATAGACAGAGTGGAGGCTGTTCATAGGAGGGCAACCAAAATGGTGCAAGGTCTGCACCAGAAGACATACGAGGAGAGACTAAACCAGCTTAATATGTATATCCTTAAGGAAAGGAGGGAGAGGGGGGACATGATAGAAACTTAAAAGTATCTCAAGGGAATTAGCAAGGTACAATAGGGCAGTATCTTTCAGAAAAAGAGATGTGCAAGAACAAGGTGGCACAATTTGAAGATAGAGGGGGGACGGCTCAAAGGGTAATGTTAGAAAGTATTTTTTCACAGAAAGAGTTGTGGATGCATGGAACAGCCTTCCTGAGGAGGTTGTGGAGTCAGAAACAGTGGGAGAATTCAAGAATGCATGGGACAGGCATAAGGCAATTCTAGTGGGGGTGCAGGAGGAAATAAGCTGTTGATTAACTAGAATCTGCAGCTTATCCATCAGGTAGGTAAATGGGCAGACTGGGTGGGCCAAGTGGTCCTTAACTGCTGTCAAATTCTGTGTTTCTATGTTTCTATAGTAAAGGGAGAGGCAGATCAGCGGTGACGCGCCTGCTTCTGTTGAAGTATTGAAATGGACTGGGGTTTATGCACCGCTTCAGCAACTGGAGACAAAATGGTCATTTGGAATGACCGTAAGAAGACCTAGGAGAAGTTCCCCTGAAAAACAAGATTTGTGCTTCAACCATTGACTTTTGATCTTGATTTTGCACTTTAGAGGTCAATACTGAGCCAGTACAGATGGTGGGACCTAGTCTTGAGACCAACAAGTTGCACTTGATTTTAGTAAATTTTAGTAAAATAGTTTTCTTTTATCTCTTTTTGGATCTTGGATCTTTCTGTGAAAATTTAGAGAGGCATAGAGACTTAGGAGCAGTTATAAAAATATGTAATATTTAAAATTAAACATTTGAACACTCAGAGTTGGTATATTTATTTAGTTTTAAATCAAAATAAAATGTTCAAGTGTTTAAGTGTTTAGGCATTTAAATTAACATTTTAGCCCAATGTGTTTAAAGACTGTTTGTGTTTTATATGCGTTTTGCACATGAATGTATATGAATTTCATGGTGTGTTTTGTTGTTATAATTTTCCTACAACTTTTGGTCTTTTAAATTGCCTTTTAAATTACCGAATTGCTGAATTGATGAACTGTTAAACTGTGAGTGTTGTGGCTGCTCTTTTATTTGTTGGAGAGGGATTGGTGTGTTTTATCATTTTTTTTAGTCCTGATGAGTAGTCATACTAAAGATACAGATGAGTTAAGATGAAACAGTAGATAGACTGTTTTATTTTGCTCTTTTATTTTGTTTTTTTACTCTATTTACTCTATCTACTCTAATTAGAAACACGAGGTGTACAAAGGCTAAACTGAGGATAGATAGCAGGCTTAGGAGTTGATCAGCTATGAAATTATTGGTCTCTTACCAATTAGGACCCAAAGCTACTATTATCTAACTAATTATCCTACTGCTAGAGTGTAGTTTTGTTAATTAAGACCAAATTATCTGCATCTGATTAGATTCAATTAGATTGATTAACTGTTATACTGATTAGACCGAACTGGCTCCACATGAGGAATTGATTAACATAGATTAGTCAAGATTGAGACTAATTTAGCTTGATTCAACTTTACACATGGAGCCTTACACATAAAACACTCTCAGTGTTCTTTTGTAGTCAATGCAGAGCTGTTTTACTAGATTTCTTGACTTCCTGTCGCTCGTAACAGAGAACGGAAGCAAAGAGTGAGAGAAAGAATTGTAGAAGGGGCTATTTCCTGGAATATATTGATTTCTTATGGCTATTTTAATGGCAGTTGCATACAGAGGAGAGTGCCTAGAAAACTCTGATAATACCCAGTGAGGCATCCCATAATCGCAGAAATTGAAACCGTATTTATTTTATCTGCTTTCCCTACACGCTTCCTTCATGGTAAACAAATTTTCCTTCCCTTTTGGAGCTAGAATTTGAGAGGCTGCATCTAGCTTAACTGTTAAAACAGTAAGTATGTAAGTCAAAAATAAACTAAACCAGATAATACATACTTGTATCTTGCCATTTCAAGTTATTTAAGCAGTATATCAGGAATTGCTGTTTTGCGCTAGGTTATATTAGGTTGTACTTGGTCTTATTTAGCTACACTTAGCTATACTCCAGCCATACTTATAAACTCATTTAAATTTATTGCTGGAGCTTTACCCTTATTTATTTTTTATTTAATTTGTTATTTTAGTATTTTCTGTGGATGAGTGTGAAGTAATTGGAGGAATACAGATACTGAATGGTCTAATATTCGGCATGAAAATTACAAAACATATGCATAGGAAATTTTGTTTCCTTTTACATTTATAAGCTTATGCATTCGTGTTTACAAGTTTTAATTTATTTTTCCACTTTAGTGGTTTGCATTGCCTGGCAAAAAAGAATTAAGAGGGTGTGGTTATTTGATATTCATCGGATACTCATTAAAGCTGAATCAGCTGGAAAGCATCAGAATTACTTCTGTTATCCTGTTCTCTGGACATTTTTCATATTGTGAGGACAGAAAATATAAAGCGAATAGGTTCTCGACATGACAGAAGTGAGGAACACACACAGAGGTAAAGTGGAAGTATTTGAATAAGATGGAATAAAATGTAAAGAAGGACAGTGTCAAAGAAGAAAGCTGGAAGATTCTTTTGATTCGACTTAGTACTGGACTATTTTGGCCTTTACAGATTATAGTTCATTGAAATTTTGAATTGATTACATGTGACCACATATGTTGTGATATTGATTGTATGCGCTATAGCACTTTATAGTGATCACAATTATTTATAGCTGCTATAGTTGTTATACTGCTGCTATACTGTAATTAGCATTGGCACTTTGTAGTCTACCTTTGTTAAATATTATTAATGGAAACTTAAGCCTGATAGTAGGATTGACAGCTATTTTTTCCATTGATTTTATTATCTAATAATGTGATTGAATTTAACCATCATCTTCATTTAGTTCCCCTTAAGCTAGTCAATAGGGGCTATAATCATATAACAATAATATGGTAAATCAGTGACAATTTAATGAACTTATCTTTATGTTTGTCTGTTAAACAATCTAGATATAACAACTCTAGTTAATTAAGGTGAAAATACTTATAGTTGGCATCGAACATTTAAGATCTAGATGATGCAAACCAGAAGTGGAAAGTTAACTATAATTAGAGATAATAAAATTAAAATGGATAAAAAGAGTAAGAAATTCAATCGGAAAAGATTAAATTTAAACTTGGGAAAAAAGGGTAAGGAAAGAATGGAAACTGTTGAAGAACAGACAAGGTTAATTGATTCTCAACAGCTTAAACTTACAGAATTATGGCAAAAAAAGTTCATCAACCTATTATATATTGTGATAATTGTACATTAACAAGTACCCCAAGCCAGACAGCATCTGGGAACAAAGAAACAAAAGAGGTGGCGAGGACCTATAATGAAAATGGTCAGAGAACAGCTAATGTCCACAGTATGTATAACACAACCTTTAGTAAATATAGCAAAGAGAGTCAAGATATAATAAATTTGACTTCTGTATCCACTCTTGAAGGAATACCTATAGATTCACATGGATAGATTTCCTATGAATCCTTTGAGCCTTACCTGCCCACTGATCACTCTTCACATAGGGATTTACAGAAAATTAGTTTAGAAACCTATGATCAATAAAGCAGTGATAGCAGAGATAACTACTGTTTCTCACCCGAAAAGACAGCAGAATCCTGGTTTGGAGACAATATATACTGTGAAAGCAAAGATATGGATTACTTGATCTGACAAGTCAGAAAGATAGAGAACATTTAAATACAGCTTCAAAAGGGAGAAATGAAACTGATTGTACAAAATCTAATCAAGGTTATCGAAGGCCTAAATAATTTAGAAAGAACACAAGGAGAATTTCGCACTTGTAGGGAGAACACAAATGTTAAGAATGATATTATTTGTGATCAGGAACATTTTAGAGCCAACAGTGATTTTTGTTCATCTAGCTCTTTGTCTAAACAACTTTTAGAAATCTTAAAGAATCCTTATTTTGTGAATGTGGTAATCTTGGAAAACCTTATAGTAATTAAGGATGAGATAGATAATATCAAAAATCACTTATTCCTTAATAGGATTATATTGGATAAATTAGACAAAGACAATAATCAGGCTGAGCAATCATGCAGTACTGATGCTAATCATAAGGTAATTAAAGATACTGTTGTGGGAGAGAATAATGCTATACAAGTGAACTTGCCCCTCCTTTTGACAAAAATCAAACTTGTATGTGCAAGATATAAAATATGGAGAGGCAAGAGATAAGAAAGAATATAAACAGAAGACTCAGGGAGATATTAGAAATCATCGTAAAAATAAAAAAAACAAAATAAAGGTAAAGCGAGTAATGAAACAGGAAAGCTTTTAAATGACATTATGATAAAGCATCTCTCTGAAAATGTTGAGAAAAAGGAATATGCAGTAAGGAAAAGAGTAGAAATTATGACAGATAAGGAAAATAAGAAGTTACACTTATCATCCAGAGAAAAGCACCTAGAAATGGATAATAATATAATAGATTTGGCTGGGGGAATTTTAGAGTTGGATAGAGGGGAGGCTGAGACCAGCCAGATGCCACCCAGTAAAAAACTATATATTTCGAGGTCAAGAAATGAGAATTTGGATAACAGAAAAGGACCTGATAATATTAATAAATTCTTTGATTTTGAAGGTACAGAAATTGAATATCTCATGGAAATTTATGGGGTAAATAAAATAGATAAAGAGACAAGTGAAAATCTAAGGAACTTAGTATTACACACCTTTCATGTAAGAGATGAAGACAATAAAATAAACATCATAAGACCACCTAATGAAGCACATACTGAATGTGTATTATTGTATACTAAATTGGGATCAGTGGTGGATACCATAGGAGTCAACAAAAAATATAAAATCTCATGGCTATTACGTTGATGCCAGTCCAGATTGCCCCTATTCAAGATAACCCAGAGTCAGAGGAAAAAAATGGAGAAAGAACCATAGATAATATAATTGCTGATGATAACATCGAAACCCAAGAAGGAAAGATTAATTATAATTGAAAAGAATTTGAAGACTCCACTTATAAAATGACACAAAGCATAACAGGAGAAAATGAACAGTGGAATAACAAAACTGTAGCAGTATTTGGATGGAAACCAAGAGCATGATACCTTAGGACATATTAAAAGGGAAATTACAGCTTTCCTTACTAGAATATCATACATGACTACCTCACAGAAAGCTATAGAATATATTAAAATATATAAACATGTAAATAATACCTCACAGATAGATATAACTTTCAGAAATCATAGGATAGTGCAGAATGTATTGGATCAAGCAAAAACACTGGATGTGATTGGGATATATGTTATCTCAATGGAGGAATGGAATGATACCATATCAGAAAATGTTCCAGATATAGCTAGTTCAAGTAAATCCAATGGAAAAGAAGGTTACTTAGAAAGAACAGGGGATTTAGTCCCTATAATTGGACATAAGGTATCGGACAATAATTAGTGGCTAAAACACAAAAGAACTAATGAAGGTCTTTTGCCTCTGGAGAATAAGATAATAAAAACACTGTCTTGGAACACGGAAGGGACTCACCTTAAGATTGTGGACCCAGAAGTTATCCAGTTTTTACAGACTTATGATAGTCTATGTTTACAGGAAACTTTGTGCAAAACTGAGGAGACTCCCAGACTGCCTAGATACTTAAGTGTATCTAAATCTGCTGTCAAATTAAAAGACTGGAAGAAAAAAGAAAGGCCTATCTATATATTTGAAAACACATTTAAATTATATTATTAATAAAGAATACAATAATTATGATAATATCCTTGCATTTCAAATTGAAGAAGTTAATAGGCACATTAAGTTAATAATAGTTAATGTGTATTTACAGCTGTCTAATAAAGAACTAGACAAGCTGCTATCTCAACTCAAACTTTTTTTAAGATCTATTATGGATACAGACCCAGATCTTCCAATTAACTTTTTAGGCAACTTTAATGCGAGGATATCACTTGATCAAAATATTACTGACTTTAATTCTATTATTCCAGAACTTAATCCCAGAATTAACAGTAAAAGAGTGGCAATAGATTCAAGGACAAATAGTAGAGGAAGGTTGTTGGCCTCCCAATTAGCAGATAAAAACTTTTGCTTCTGAATGGACGAACAGCAGGAGATAAACTAGGTGGAATAACTTATAGTAGCACACAGGGTGTATCAATAATAGACCTGGTATGGGAAAACATTGAAACCATTAAACTTACATATGACCTTGTAGTCTTGTACAGAGTGGAGTCTGTCCACAACCCAGTATGTTTGATGATACAGATGGATCAACCGATCAAAAGGGTCTTCAATCAAATTAATAGGGAAAATGTTGAAATCATAAACCAAAAAAGGATACAGTGGACCCCAAGTAATAATTAACCTTTTTGATAACCTATTACATGAAACAATAATGATGGAATTGCGATCTTCCATCATATCTGAAACATATTACTTTACTTCTTTAGATAAATTGCAGAATATTAATATTTTAATTAGACCACATTGTACAATAAATAAAATAGTGATCAAAAGTAACAACAGGTCAAAGTTGGTTTAATTTTAGATGTAGGAAAGCAAAAAAAACAACTAACTAAAGCCTTAAGGAAATGTAGAACATAAGAATCAAAATTTGACTGACGAAAGATATAAAACTATTAATATTAACAAAGAAAGAAATAATTATATAAAATAATCTTGAATCAAGAGAAACTACAGTATATAGAAATGCTCTGGGAAAATCTTGCGAAAGCTACAATAAATAAAGATACTAAAAAATTTTGGAGATTGCTGAGTCAGGGTTATGATAGATACCTTACAAAGGCTAAAGCACATATTCTCCCAGACACTGGAAAAGGTATTTTACAGAACTCTACTTTTCAGTTGAAGAAGATTGTATAGCTAAAGAATATAAATATGAAAATATGTATTACCCTACTTCCCTGTATATAACTCCAGAAGAGATAACAAGTTCAATATTAAGACTAAAAACGAATAAAGCACCAGGACCTGATAAGATCATTGGGGATATATATAAACATTTTATTGATTGGTGGAATTCAATATTACACAAGATATTTAATTCCATAGTACAGGGACATGACCTACCAAATAGCTGGAGAGAATCTTCTATCTATCCTATATTTAAAAAAGATAACCCAAACAATCCTAAAATGTACAGGCCAATTAGCCTTATCGATGTATCACAAAAAATATTTACAAAAATTATTCTTGATAGGATAAATGATTGGGTGGAAAGAACTCAATCCCTCATGAAACCAAAATGGTTTTAGAAAATCAAGATCTACTATCCAACATTGTTATGTCTTACAACATATAGCATGGAAGTACGTTCAAATCAAAAGGAAAACTCTACTGTTGCTTCATTGACTTTACATCTGCGTTTGATAGCATAAGTAGACATATTCTTTGGAAAATTTACATAAATTGGGCATTTGTCCCGACTTATTGAATGTGCTCATAAAACTACATAATAATACATGGGCCAAGGTCCAATATGACCATTTAGGTAACACAACTTCATCCTTTTGCACAAACATAGAAGTCAGACAGGGTTGCCTTATGGCCCCAATTCTGTTTAATATTTATATTAGTGAGATTCTTATAGAATTACAACATCCTGATTTCCACGCTCCCAAGGTACGTAATATGGGGGTAGATTGCCTAGCTTATGCTGATGGTATAGTGCTGCTATTGACTTCAAAACTTGGTCTTCAAAGAAAACTAAATCATTTAAATGATTTGTGTAAAGAACATAAATTAAAATTAATATGACCAAAAGCTAAATTAGTAGTTTTTGAAAACAAATTAAGAAAAACTACTCAGTATGGATCAATACAGAGAAAGTGGAGCAGGTAAAATGTTACGACTACCTGGGGGTTAGATTTTCAGAAAATATTAAATGGACTAAACATGTAAGTATGTTGTGTAATAAAATGAAGGTAACATTCAATACATTTAACATTTTCAATGCAAAAATGGGCAGAAGCTCCATTAAAGGTGTCATGAAGGTAGTTGATGCCAAATTAAAGTCAAGTATGCTTTACGCAGCAGAAATTTGGGGTTTCTCAGGTTAAAAAAAGCTACAGGTAACTATGAATAAACTAATTAGATACATGCTTATGACCTCGCAGTCTATTGCTGAGGTAATCCTCAAACTTAAAACAGAACAATTTTCAATTGCCACTTTAGTAGCAAAAAGGCAAATAATAGCTGTTATTAAAACACTCAGCTTGGATGAAACAAGATTACCAAGGCATTGTATGGAAGAAGAAATTGTCTATTCCTCTTTGGGTTTTGAGGTATTGTCAATAAAGATAATTAAAAATCTTATGTTTCCTAAAGGCTTGGGCAATATTATGTGGGACATCTATTTATACCCATGTGAAGAAATTGTTAATTTAATTAAAAATAGGCTCTGAGATATAGAGATATCAGATATGAAAGAGAAATTAAAAGATCTAAAATTATTCAGGTGGTACAAATGTATTAAGCAAGAACATGGGATAGAACTATATCTGTTAAAAATATTGGATCCCTCGGAAAAAAGAGCGATAACTCAATTTAGATTTGAGCCTTATAAGGCCAAGTATATTTATTACAGACAAAAGAGGTAAAATGTGAAATTCCCTTATTATAGGTGTGGTAGACATATGGAAGATGATGCAAAACATATCATCTTAGTATGCCCTCTATACAAAAGACAACGGGAAAAATATCTGGGTGGTATCTTGACTGGTCTCATCCTACCCTCAGAAGAAATGTTAACATATTTATTGAATACAGATGATGGCTATATTTTGGAGAAACTTGCCTCCTTTTTGAAAACAGTACATCTATGAATATTCTTTTCTTCTATTAGTGAACCATTATACTAATAAGAATTTTATTTGTAAAGTACATGGAATACTTAGAGGTTTATTAATAAAATACTGTGTTAATGATATTTGGAAATATCATATCTGGTTAGGAGTAAAATTAATGTCTAACAGAAAAAACCTCTAGTGGGAATGTTGTGATGATGAAAATCAAAAATACTGTTTATGCTAACTTTATAATATAAATATGTATTTATGTATTTTTTTGTACATTACATTTTAATATTGAAATGGTTTTAACCGATTAATAAAAATTATTTGACTTGACTTGACCTTGCTTATGTATGTTTGTAAGGCATACAGTATGTATGAAACTGAATTCCCTGATTTATAAACTAGATATGGTTGAAATGATTGCAGAGGCAGCTGTGACAGAGTGTGACCTCAGACTGATGTAATCTGTCACAATGCTCTGGCCAGCCACTAGCTGAGTCACTGTGTTATACCTATTAACCAACAAGTACAAAGCCGGTCTTACTGAGAAGATGTGAGAGATTGATTTGAACAGAGACAGGGGAAGACATACTGCTTATGTCCTGAATTGTCTTCTAATTTGTTGTGTGAAGACTGACCTGAAGAGAGACAGGACATGCTTTTTCCTTATCCTGAATTGTTTTCTCCTGACCTGAAGAAGGAGAAGAGACGCTGAAATGTTTTCTGATTTGTTTATTGTTTTTCTTCTGATTTAGAATAATAAAATACCACTTGTGGTTTTCTTCAATTTATTTTTTTATTTAAATGTTTCACCAGGAAGGTACACTTAGAGACAAGTCGCTCAACTCCAGGTGTGACCTGGGGGGGAAGGGGTACAAAAGGAATGAAACATTAAACAATCAAGTTGTAAGATCAACATTAACATACAGTTGTAAGGCAGGTGATACAAACAGTGTTATAACAATGTTGCACATAATAGGTAGAAAGCATGAACAATAATAAGTGCTGGGTTAATAGTAAGCAAGTGCTTATGTGAAAGAAAAGGGGAAAGGAGAGGAGGGGAGGGTGGGTGGAAGGGATGAGTCATGTCCCTGGAGACCCCTTCAGGATGCATGGAACCCTGCAAGGGACTGGGGGACCAGATAGACAGGGATAAGGCAGTGTCCCAGAGAGACCACTTCAGGATGTGGGGAACCCTGCAAAGGGGCTGTGGGGCTAGATAAAGGAGGATAAGGCTGTAGGGATTTAAAGAGGGAGAGAGAAGGAGGAGGTGTAACTTAATGCTGGGGGCAATACGACCTAACCCAAGAGAGGACCTTTAGGATGCAGGGTACCCTGCAAAGGGGTTGGGGAAGGTCAGTAGATAGGGATTAAGAGAGCGATAGGATAGGGACGGAGTGAGAATTGAACTCTTGAGGGGAAGAAAATTAGCACCTGTGGAGGGGATGGGGCCTAATCAATAGTTAAGCAGGTTGAATTGGACCCTGTTAGTAGTCATGGAAAGCCAAGATAGTGGTTAGATAGAATAGGGGAGATATACTTAGGCTCAGTGGGACCCCTTCAGGATGCTAAGAACCCTGCAAGGAGACTGCAAAGGCTAGGGGGACAGGTAGATGGGGAGGGGGAAGGAGAGGAGACAAGCCTAGACACAGTAGGACCCCTTCAGGATGCTAAGAACCCTGCAAGAGGACTGCAAGTCTAGGGAGATAGGAGGGATGGTGGGGGAAGGGAGTAGATGAGAGATACAAGCCCCTTGGGGGAGTAGGAGAGGGACCCATGGAGAGCATTCGGGGTTCCTTTCATTCTGTGAGAGATCAAGGGAGGCCAGTAAAGGGGAGCAATTTGGAGGAAGGGGATGAGAGCTAGAAATTTGGGGGGGTAGAGGTGCACAGGGTAAAAATGAAGGTGATGGTAGAGGGGTAGGGTTTGTCCAGAGCTTAGAGGACAGAATTACGGAGGGACATGGCAGGAGCAGCTAAGTGCAAGGTAAATATTGAGGGCAGAGCTGATGAAGTAGGCAGAGGATGAGTGCTGGATTTGAGGGGTGAGGGACTTCCATATTTTTGGGAGGCAGTGAGAGTAACCAGATTGGCCGATGTGGGTGGATCTGTGGGGGACTACCAGGGTGTGGGAGTCGATTGATCTAAGGGAATGGGAGAATGGGGGTGTTATAAGGAGGAGATGAGGTAGAAGGAAGCTCACCCAACCAGTGCTTGGAGGTGAATTTAGCACAGTAGGAGAGTTTCCTAATTGTAAGAGAGGGGAAGGATAGGAAATGATAAAAATCACAGGGGTGGGTGTGAGGGGGAGCATCCAGGGCAAAACGGCAGAAGGAATTGAAGGTGTCCAGTCTGGCCAGGGAGGACTTAGGGGCAGCACCATAGACTATGTTACAGTAGTCAAAAATGGGCAGTATCGTCTTCTGAACAAGTAGTGATGGGCGAAGTGGCCCCAATTCGCTCTGTGGAGGCGGGTGAGTGAAGCCGAATTCGTGGAGTGCTCCGCAACGCAAAGTAGAGTATCAGTCATTAATGGTAGCATGAAGTCCTTGAAAACACTGACTTTGCATTACTCTGCCTTCCCAAACCACTACTCCACCAATTCTTAAGGCGAAGTACATTGAAAACAATGTACTTCACCTCACTTCCCCTTGTTTTTAAGCTCCAAAGGTGAATTTTGCAGTGATTCATGGGATTTCAGGTCACATGGGCTCTAGATTGTTCTGCACAGCCTCAGTTTGGGGTAGTGTGTGTAGGAAGCAGTAGGAGACAATCTGCTCTGAGAGCTCTCTATGATTTAAACCTTCAAAAAGCTGTTAAAAAATCCTTTTTGAGTAATTTTTCTTGCTGAAACTTTAGTTCATCGATAATAGGAAGCCCTCCTGTGCTCATATCATCAAGCGTTTATTGTTTGAGTATGGATTTTGAATGTTAATGTACAACATTCAGTCTGTCTACTGAGAGACAGTGGAAGTGTGCTTTGAGGAGGGGCGTATCTCTGGTATAGGTAGATTAACTTGGAGAAAAAGACAGTGCTTTCTGTTTTGGTGATATTTTTCTTGTATAACTGTGTTGATGTACATACAGTAATATTTTCAATATTTCTTGCCATTTTTTTGTTGATTGTTGTGGTGCAGCAGTGCATAATTTTAGTTTGTTTAAAATATGTGGTTACATTACTGAAGTTTTCAATTTGCTTTGCATTACTTAGTGTGTGTGAGCATGTGTGTGATGCGTGTCATCAAATCAGACACCTTTTATTGTGCCACACAATCATTTCAGCAATGTGAAGCTGCTATCCACTGCAGCTGTGCGATTTTTGTACTTCTTTGTGGTATCTTTACTGGTACTAGTACTAGTGACTGTTACTGCAGCAGTGCAGTACATTGCCCCACCCCCGCGGCCAGCCACAACCAGCAAAGGTATTCTTTTCCAGATTTGAATTTCTGATAGTGAGCACTGGTTAGATGTTGTGCCTTTGTGTCTGCATCTCTTCAGTGCACAGCGCAATCTTAATCTGTCTGTGCATTTGCATCTCTTTAGGGCCCATTCTCCATCTGTAACTTAAGTCACAGTTGTTTCTTTGGCTTCCCTTCAGAGTACTGGACAGGTGTGGTGATTAATTGTGCATGAACATTGTACTCATTAATATGCGTTTATAAGTCAGGACCATCATCACGAGTCACTTGTGATACAAATCACGTTATTCATCATCACGGTCACAAATGCAGTCACAAATCATGATTCACGATCATTCACATTACAAATCACAACATTAATTTTTTTTCTAGTTACTTGGATGTATTATAGCCTGTTTTGTAGTATCTCTCCAGGCTTCACCGCCCCACCATTGTACTCATTGATAAGTGTTTTTAAGTTTGGGAGTTTTAAGCTACAGCTCATCGGGGAAGTCCAGCCATAGGCCGTAGGCATTTACTTTTCTTCATCATCACGGTCACAAATGCAGTCACAAATCACGATTCACGATCATGTCACAAATCACAACATTCATTTTTTTTAATAGTTACTTGGATGTATTGTAAGCCTGTTTTGTAGTATCTCTCCATGCTTCACCACCCTACGATTGTACTCATTAATGTTTTTTTTAAGTCAGGGAGTTGGACAGTGTCTGCAGTGCATACATAGACTGGAAAGAAGACTGACTGCACACATGCAGTTTAGTACAGTATACGTGCACTGCTCAGAATACAAAGTGTCACGCATACAGAAGACAACAAAAAAGGGCATGATTACATACAAGGGTCGGGGATGGCGGAAGAATACATTTTATAACACAGCAAGGAAAGTGTGGGGGGGCACATGATGTGAGGAAAAAAAAATAATGTGGGATCCCATGGTGATCCAGCCACAGTTCCAGCATGGACATCATTTGCAACTGATGTTCCTCTATGTAATCCAGCCACTGCTCCACAGCATTCACCCTCTCGTTGTTATCCTCGACAGCACTCCAGAGAACTGCCAAGTCAGCCTGTGTTACATGCAGTTCTCTGGGGTCCACACATTCTACTGGCTGACCTGCTGGTGGTGGTGGTGGTGGTGGGGGTGCTGGTGGAGCAGCAGGTGCTGCTGTGGTCCTCCACTCCTTAGGGATGCTGCAATGCACAGCTGCATCCTCTGCCATAGAATGGCCAGCAGGTGCAGGCATGGTACGTTCCGTGGCAGTCTGCCACTCCAACTGCTGGTGATTGAGCATATGGGTGTGCTGGTCCCCAGTCCTCAGGTGAGTCCCCCAGGGTCAGTCCCCCCGACACAATCAAAAAACTGCCAAACAACGGAGGTGCGGGGAGGAGGACCAGGCACAGGCAGGGGATGGCCAGATGAACTGGCAGCCGGCTGGTCACCATGCCGAACAGGAATGGGATCCACACCTGGGCCTGGGGGAACAGGCACATCCTGCTCCAGAGGACCTGGTGCTGTACTTGGTGGTTGTGGTGGTGGTGGTTCAACTGCCTCAGAGTCAGGACAGGAGGCGGTGCTGGTCCTACTTCTGTGGGGGGCACTCACAAGTTTTGAGCGGTTCAACAGGAATGGGTGCCCATGCCCTCCACACATGCGCACGGTACGATGCTTACCACTACAATGCTCACCCAGAGCTTCCCCCACCCCAGACATTCCCTCACCCTGGTCCATCTCTCCTACTGAGCTCCCTCAGTCTGAGCAATCACTACTCACACTGTCACACAACACACACACACACAGTCACACAGACACAGACAAACAACTAACTACTTATAAAGGTAAGAAAAATAAAATTTACAGAAAGAGCAAATTAAGTAAAAAAGAGTACAGAAAAGACAAAAAAATGTAGCTTTTAAAAAAGCTGTTGGGTCTAAATCAAAGTTTAAATCTCCTCGCTCTGATCTCAAAGTATCAGTAGTCACAAAGCACACTACTTTCTCTCCGTCTGCAGGGAGAAAGTAAAGTGTCTGCTTGTATGACTCACTTTCTTCCTGTCTAGCTAAGAGCATGTGACTTACAGTGCTGTAAGCCATGTGATGTGTGGGGGCTGCCAAATCTAAAACACCAGGTGGGTCACTTAGAATCATAATGAGGAGAGAAGTCCGTAAAAACAATGACTTCACCTTACTGCATTGCCATTCGCCTTAACACGAAAGTGGTAATGACAAGGTGAAGTGAGCACTTTGCATTGCCCACTCCACTGCAACGTGAAGTGCCCACTTCGCGTTCACTTCGACGGTGGAATTTAAATTTGCTGCATCTCTATGAACAAGTTCACACCTAGCCTTAGGACGGATGCAACTATGGTTCCTGAACAGGGCACCAAGCTTGGGGTGCAGCTTTTTTCTGGATGACATCAATATGTACAGAGAAGTTAAGGTGCTGGTCCAACCAAACACCTAATTACTTGAAGGAGGATGTGTCCTAAAGTAAAGTCCCATCAAGGGTCTGGAAAGTGAGTAGGAGGAAGCCTATAGAGTCTCTGCCTTGTGACATAGGTCATGGAGACAGTCTTGTTGGTGTTGAGGAAAAGCTGATGGTTAGCAAACCAGTGCTGAACCTTGTTGAAGTCTTGCTATAAGCTACATGGCTACAATGTCCACAGGCTGGACGGATATCAAAAAAGGTGGTTGCGCAATCTATATCAAAGACTCCCTGTCTTGGCACCCTGTAGCAACTCCATCACTTTCTGCCTCAGCCCAGATTCTGCCAATAAAAATTGTCCTAGGTCCCAACCATAAAGCCCTGACTATTGTCTCCGTATACATCCTGCCCAAGGACCCTAAACATGGATTCAGCGACGTCCTAAACTTTATCAACTCTCATCTTCCGAAGCTGAACTTATTCTACTAGGGGATTTCAACATAAACTGGTTAGCATCGAGTGCCAGTGACTATAAAAACTCCATCTCAGCTGCTAACCTCCCGCAAATGGTAAACTCCCCTACTAGGATTAACTACAAGACTGGCACCAGTACCCTCTTGGATTGGGTCCTCACCACTCACCCCACAAGGATTTCTCATACGACCATTCTCCCAGACTCACTCAGTGACCACTCCCCAGTCATGTGTGCATGGTCTAACAAATTCCTTAAGCCCCCTCCCAAAATTATCACTAGCAGAGTCCTTTCTAGTGGAAAACTTCCACATCTCAAACAACACCTGCTTCTACAAGACTGGCTACCCATCTATGATGCAACAGATGTTAACTTGGCTCTTGATCACTTCATCTCAATTTTCAACAAAGCCTGCGACCTCTTTGCCCCTGCTAAAAGGCGCAAAACAAAATCTCTCTCTAACCCATGGGTCACCGCGGCTCTTCTCTCACAGCTGAAACTAAGGGATCACCTCTGGGCAGTTGCCAGGGCCACTGGCAAATAACTGGACATCCAAAATTACAAACAAGCACGAAATGCCTGCACAAAAGCCATACAGCTAATGAAATCCACCTATTACAAAGACGATCTCACCAATACATGGGGAAATGGTTGTGCTTTCTGGGACAATATCAAGGATGTCACAGGGAAGCAGCCAAAAACCTCTCTGGCCATGTTAATGGTTGATGGATCCTCAACCTTGACCCCAAGGTGATCGCAAAACATCTTTAACATGGCTTTTCAGACCTTAGTGCTGTTCTACCCCATGACTTTTTAAAAACAAGGCCTACTCCCCAAATACCTCAGCCCTCAGACTAACCATCCCTCTTCTACTTCAGGAAGGTAAGGCTGAATGAAGCTCGCCGCTATATTACTGCAGCTATCTCTAAATCTAGATCTAGTAGCGACACCCTGGACCTTAAGCTTCTGTTGCTCACCCTCGATGAGGTAATTCATCCATTAACAAAATCTAAACCTCTCTCAGCTGTGGAAAATTCCTGGACCTATGGAACACAGCCACCATGACACCCATCCATAAAAGTGGGGACAAGACGATTCACTCAAATTATCGCCTATCTCCATACTGCCCCACTCTCTAAGGTACTTGAGCGCATCATGGCTGATCAACTTACACCGACCACTTGGATAAATACAATATACCTTGTCCACAACAACACGGCTTCCAGAAAGGTCACAGCACCACCACAGCCCTTCCTGAGTTCACTGGAGCTTTGCACAAATCCCTTGACAACGGCCTTCTCACAGGGACCATTTTCGTCGACCTCTCCAAGGCCTTCGATACAGTACACCATGGACTATTAATACACCAACTACTGAATGCTGAGCTATCACCTGACTCTTCTTTCTGGTTTAAATGCTACTTAGAAAACCGGTCACAGAAGTATAAATTGCAGACGCTCTTTCTAACACCCTGCCTGTTAGCTAGGTGTCCCACAGGAATCCATACTGGGATCCCTCCTTTTATCCTTTTCTTAAACTTCCTCCCTTACCACTGCTCTGAGCAGATCATACTATATGCCAATGATGCTGTTGTATTCTCCACTCACAAAGATCCTGCAACTCTTCAACACAACCTTCAACTTGGTTTCAGTTCTGTAGAGACATAGTTTCTTAATCATAAACTAGTCCTCAATGACAAGAAAACCAAATCTATGCTCTTCTGCAGCTCTCCTTAACCCACAAGCTACACCACTTGGCTATCTCCACCACCGGGAGCACTCTAGATCAGGTGGTGTCCTTCAAATACTTAGGGATACAGCTTACTCAATCTCTCCTATGGACTTCATGTAGATAATGTAGCTAGAGCTGCTAATACACGGCTTGGTCTTCTTTACAAACACAGACCACACCTCACCCCAGAAGCTTTGAAGGTTGCAGTCCTGAGTTCTGTGATCTCTGTAATAGACTATGGTCTCATCATTTATGGCTCGGCCACAACCACAACCCTTAGATGCCTCTCAACTGCCTTAAATAAAGCATGTCGGCTCATCACTGGTGCTCACCGTCTCACCCACACATGTGACCTGTACACTCAGACCAGCTGGCTCCAACTATCAAACTGCATAAAGTTTCTCACCTGCTCCTTGGTCAAAAAATCTACCTTGGCCTTGCACCTTCTGGGGTCTCAACTCTGTTACGACACCAAATTAACAAATGGTGCCTTAGGAGATCCACGCTACAGCTACTGAAAGTCCCCCACTGTCACACTTCACAGGGACAATGCTGTTTTGCTTATCAAGCACCACTCTGGTTCAATGGCCTCAGCCCAACCATCTCCTCTGCCCCAACTATTGGTATGTTTAAAACTATTCTCCGGGACTATCTCACTACCAACAGCTCCTGACTGCCCAACTTAACCTTGTTTCTCCACTTCCCTTTCTGCTCTAGTTGTCCCCCCCCCTCCTCACTGGATTCTACCCTCACATCTTTGTATACCCAATGTTGCACTTTTCACCCTCTTTCCACCCTTCCTACATTCCTTCTCCCCCCTACCCTCTTCCCTCTCCCTATGACTCTGGCACTTCTTATCTGTTGTCTATTTTCTCTGACAAATGCCACTGGCTGCCTTGTTACAATGCTACCCTTGAACTGTATTAATCTGTACTCTGTTTGTAATGTCCACATTGTTGTAATCCCTGTCTTGATGTTCCCCATAATTTGTATTTCTCTGATGTGGAACCTTTGTAAAAGCCATGGCTCAAAGGTATTTGTAATCCTAGACTTGCTAAATAAATAAATAAATAAATAAATAAGCTGGTTGTAACCTGCAGTACAAGAGCCAGATGCATACAGGACTGTATCATTAGCATACATATGTAAAAGCAGAGGAGGGAGAAAACAGAGGAAGGTCATTTAAGAAGATGACAAATGGAGGGCCTAATACAGAGCCCTAGGGACACCAGTGATAATTGGGAGGAGGGAAGTAGCATCCAAGATCTTTACTGATTGGGTTCTGCCAAAAGGTAGGCCTTGAACTAGTTTGTGGCAGAGGAGATGAGGCAGCTGCTGAGAATGAGTCGAGGAGAAGGGAGTGAGAGACGGTGTTGAAGACATTGTCCAGGTCGACAAAATAAAGAGGGTAATTGGCCATTGTCCATCCCACTTAGGATGGAGTCTGTGAGCTGTAGGAGAGAGGTGGTGGTTGAGTAGTTTTCCTGAAACCACACTGGAAAGGGATGAAAAGGAGGTGTCAGATAGAAAAGAGGTGAGTTGGAGAGGGCAATATGTTCTGGAAGCTTGACAAGGGTAGGGAGAGAGAAATGGGGTGATAGTTGCCAGGGAATGAGGGTCACCCTTTGAGTGAGTGGGAGGACCACTGCATGTTTCCATGAAGCAGGGACCGAGGCAGTAGAGAATAGAGATTTAGAAGTTATGAGAGCGAAAGTGGAGAGAGAGAGAGAGAGAGAGAGAGAGAGAGAGAGGTCTTGGGTCGAGGCCATCAGGGGAGGCAGCTTTAGAGGGGTTGATGGTGAGAGGGCACTAGGACATTGTTTGGGGTTACAGTAGTGAAAGAGAAGGAGTGGTGGGAGGATGGTGGAGGGGGCACACTGGTAGAGGGTGGGGAGGGAGATGGGTAGGAAGGGAGGGATTTCAGTAGCTCAGTGGTGCAGGAGGCATAGTAGGAGTTAAATTCAACAGCTACAGTTGGTGGGTTGGACACTAGTAAGCTATTTACTTTAAGTACTGGGGGGCTGGGTAAGATGAGGGGGTAAATAGGGTGTGGGCCACCTTCCAGAACTTTGAAGGGGAATTTATGTTGGTGATGAAGGCAGATTTGAAATATTTGGACTTAGCAAACCTTGTAGCCCTGGTGCAAGTGTTTCACAGCATGCAGTAGTTTACGAGGTCACTTGGATGCTGGGTAGCTTTATGACACTTCCAGGCTTGATCTCTAGACCTGAGGCAGACCAAAAGTTCAGGGGTTATCCAAGGTAAGTGGTTACCTCTGACTCTGGTTTGTTTGAGTGGGGCAAAGGCATTCCAGTTTACAAGAAAGGTTTCTTTGAAGTAGGCAAGGGCCTTATCAACTGAGGGGAGGGAAGTTAGCGGGCCAGTCAGTAGTGGCAAGGTTGCTCAGGAGATGTTCAAGGTCAAGAGACTTGAAAGAACGTAGTTATATGATTTTGTGTTGTTATTTAGTTCTGTGAACTTTCCTAACTATGAATATTGGGTTATGGTCATTGACAGCATTGGGCAGGATGCCAAAGGTGATGATGCAATGGGGGTGGGAGGTAAGGGCCCAGTGCAGTAGGAAGAGTTGTTATGTCTTGTGGTTTGGGCAGGTGGATTCCGAGATCAGTTAGGAGAGGTTTAGGGCTACAATTTCATTTTTAGTTTTGGCTGTTTTAGATGACAACCGATTTATACTTAAGTCACCAAGGATGAATAATTCCCCAGAGTGAGCAAGGGACGTGATGGAGGTTAGGATGTCTAACGTGACTGAAAGATGAACATTTGGGTGGCAATATATGCCAGCTATGAAGATTGGGAGAGTGAAGAGGAGGGTCACATGGATAGCTAGGGCATCATGGGTCTCAGGATTGTAGGATGAGTAGATGATGAAATATTGGATGGAGGCTAGGACATAAATGGCTACACCACCACCAACCCTGCCAGCAAGGTCTTGCACTAACAGTGAGTAGCCAGGAATGGAGACCGAGTGGTCAGGGATAGTGCTCTTTAGCCAAGTTTCTGAGATGATTAGAATGCCTGGTTTTAGAGTGCATTCCATGGTCTGAATCTGGTCTATTTTTTGCAACAAACTGCATGTGTTTAGATGTAGGATCTTTAAGCCCTTTGGGAGGGCAGAGAGAAGAGAGCAGGGGAGGTAGTAGAGGAGGAAGTACCAGAGGAGCTAGGGACAATTGGACCTGGGTTGGTGTGGATAGCCATGCAGAGAGCAAGAGGAGAGTGATTATGAGAAAGTGAACTTGGGGATTTTGAAGGGGCTGGTGAGGATGTTGGGAGTTTTGAGGAGAAGGGGTGGATGAGTGAGGAAGAAGAAGGTGGAGAACCACAGTGAAAGTGCACTGCCCTGTTGACTGCAAAATGTCTGCATACAGTAGGCCTCTTGGAGTGCTTATGTTTCCTGCTTATGTTTCCTGACCTAGGCCTCCATTACAGTTAGCATCAGAGGTATCTGGATTAGTTACATTTGGTGTTATTCAGTGTCAGAAACCATACTACATCCAGAAGCCTCTCCACAGGCATCATGAGCAGTAGCACTACCATTGCATCAATGGGCTAGCTGTGATTTGATTGTAAGCATTGCACACTGAAGGTAAGAATAGATTTTGAAAAGGGCTCTGCTGTTGCAAAATGTGAGATAACTAGCACTCACTGATGTCATCACATTTGGTGTTATTGCTCACAAGCGGTGTTGGTAATAATGTTTTCCCTAGGTAGTAGTAAGAGAAAACAGTCAACGAGCTATTTGCAGTATGGGAGACAGGTTTTGTTCACATTAAGTGGCTGGCCATTTTAGGGTGTCCATTTTAACTGGTTTATACTATCATGAAAATGTTTTAATAAGTATTGTTTAAGTATTTAATAAATAGTGGAGTGGAAGAACCAGAGCTATACAATAACAGTGCAGAGATAGGGATGGGGATAAACACAAAATAATTAATGTAGAAGATACTGTAAATATTTAAGAAGTTTGATCCCTTTTTGGTAGTTCTGCCTCATGTTGGATAGACAGCCAACACGAAGGCAGTTGATCCCAGCTGCAGTAAATTATATTCTGTTGGTAAGACTCACAAACAGGCTACAGTTATTAATTATTTCTTTTGAGGTTTACATCAAAATGTTGATCACAGAAACACAGTTTCATTTTTCATGCGGTAGCAAGACAAACAGCAAACAAAATGTTAAACAAGTAAAACCATATGCACTAAAAATACCATTTGCAAAGTGGGAGTTCAGTTTTTAACACTGCAAGATCAATAGAACTGCAAGATATATTTAAACTCTAATAGTGGTCAGATTCTAGATGGTGGACAATATAGTCCAGAGAAAGATGGTATAGACTGCAAGGATCTCTTTTGAGTCACTGATGCTGCTTTCCAGCTTTTTTCATAAACAGGCAATTCAGAAATAAAAGCAGCTTTCTAGATGTTCTCAGACTGTCAAGTTTCAGAAAGGTATGCACATAGGCAGATACTGTAGGCCTACCAGTATGCAGACATTTTGCAGTCAATAGGGCAACAATAACCACAATGCAGTCAAACTTAGAGATCATGTTAATCAACATTTGTGGTATTCCAAGTGCAAGAACAAGTCCAGATGACAGCTAAAATATTCCATTCTTTGTAGGTACCCTTCACTTCTTCTCCAATTAGTTGTGTGGTTCATTTTTCAAAGTGCAGATATTATTCAAAGAGGAAAGTTCATTTCTTGATGCAGCAATATAGTGCACACAGTTTTGCATAAATCCCTTTCCTTCTGTGATCAGAACCTTTAATAAGGTGTTTGCCCTTTTTCTTTCTGATCAGATTTTTTAGTAAAACGTCTTTGCCCTTACATCAAAATTAACTAGTTTACATTTTCAGCATATACAAATGACGTGATGTGAAGCATTTAGCTTATTCAAATATCAATGCAGCAAAGGTTGTCATAATTACCAAAGATGCCTAAACCATACAAGAATCCACCTGAGACACAGACCTGTTCTATACATGGATCATTATATTCACACGGTGATAACACCCAACTTTCAACACAGCTCACAGTTTCTGCATTTCACACACTGATGAGAACTGAAGAAGAAGCATGCTCCCTAATGCCCTCCAATGTTTTTCCGTAGATAGGTAGGTAGGTAGGAAGATAGACAGACAGACAAACAGATAGACAGAGAGATAGATGGCTATAGGCAAGATAAAGCAAGGCAACTTGTTTTTGTTACAGTTCACTACATACAGTATGTGGCTCAGACTGCTTTGCAATAAAACAACAACATGCACATAAAATAAAAACATGTAATAAAGAATAAATAACCTCAATATAAAGTAGCATTTAAGTGATTTTTTATTGATAAACGTAGAGGTAGGGTTTCTGGCACTTAACAATGAAAGGATGGCAGGACTGGCAAACAGCTGATTAGAGTTCCGTAAAGCTCTAAACAGCATTCAAGGTAATCAAATCTCTGTTTGCTACAATGTGTTTCTGACATCAGCTGCAGGGGATTCAGGGATGTCATTGTAGTGGCAGTAAGCGCAAAATGTCATGCTGGGGAGGGTAACCGGGTCAATCATATAAGAATAGATTAAATATACTGTAGTAACAATAGGTATAAAATGTAAACAAAGTGCAAATTGGGGCAGCCCCACACTTAGCTGTGGGCCTTTTATATGTGTGAGTTCCCCTTTGAGTGAGATGGAGGGAGATTTTGGTTCAAAAAAGTTGAAATTGCACAGCAAAGAGAGAGACAGAGAAAGAGAGATGGAGGCAAGTAATTGACCTGCCCATGATCACAAAGCAAGTAGGCGAGTAAGTAAGTGGACCTAGTCCATACGACTATCCTCCCTATCTTAGACAATGGGGACATTATCTATGCTTCTGCTTCTGCATCCTCACTCTCCAAGCATGACACCCTTTTCAACTCTTTTGAAGATTCACCACTAACTTCCTACAATGTACCCATCATTGTACTCTTCTCTCCTCACTAAATTGTGCACCTTTCTCCCACAGGTGGCACATTCATTCACTAACTTTCAAAGCAAAATTTTGGCTCAACATTCTCCTCACTTACCTCTCCTCACTCCTCTCCTCTGCTCCCATCTGTGTCTACCCCCTAAGATCTTGGCATCCCTGCTCCTTCTCCATCCCTCACCGATGAACCTCAGCCAGAGTCTCTGCTTTCTGTTACCTCCTTCCACATTTCTGGAATCAACTGCCTCCTTCCCTCAGGGATTTCCAATCCCTCCTGGCCTTCAAATGCCTAACTAGATCTGTCACCCCACCGTCATACACCTGTCCTCAAATACACTCCCTCACCATTGCCACCTCCCACACAGCTCCTAAACCCTCCCTACCTTCCCTAGTGACGCAGCCTTGTTATATTCCTCCTTTCTCCTTCTCTCTCCCATCTCTCTCTCTCTCTCTCTCCCTGTCTCCATAGATAAAATTTCTCCTTTTTCTATCTTACAGATACCTGCTGTTTCACCAAGTCACATTATTGTTTATAAATAATTCTTTCTTGGCTAAACAATTCAAATTTCTGTATTTATAGTAGCTTTAACTTAATTTATTACTCAACCTCCTGTATATATTATGCTTTTCACCTGTATGTATAGCATGTCAAATCATGTCACTGGGTTGCACCTGGAAATGAGCCTTGGCTCACTGTGCCTTTCCGTTAACAAACTTTAAATAAAATAAAATAAATAAATAAAAAGTTGTGGTCATTTTGGAGAATAAAAGCTATAGAATGTAAGCCAAACTTGGTGGTGTGTCCAAATTCACATTTCCACAGTGGTCATTATATCAAACATGAGCAGGACTGACAGGGTGCATAGATATTGAGCCAGTGGTATACAGTATAATCATAGGAGAGGCAGTTGCTATAGTGAATCAACAGACACAAGTCATGGACCTCCTGTGGGCTCACTGCTTCACGGGCACTTCGATTTCATGGGAAGAGGCGGTCAGCCTAGTGTTGTGGAGGGATGAAGCATCCATGCCTTACCTCCTGCCATGCTGGCGACCCATGATCACAGTGCAGGTGGGTTACTGGGGGCTGACCCGGGAGAAGGAGGACTGAGCATCCCCAGGACAGGTCTCCTCCTCCAGGGAAGGGGCATACAGCAGTCAGTGCTAGCCTGGCCCCTGGCACAGGCTAGGGGCTGCATACACTGATGCTGCCAGAAGGAGGGAAGAGGCAGGGCAGATGACTGGTGCCACATACAGAAGCTTGCATGGCACTGCCATTAGGGTCCTTGTATGCCCCCTGCAGGAGAAAAACAGTATTGAAAACTGTCAGTGGCTGGATGATGGTGGGTACTCATAGGCCCTGCCCCCGGCCAGTTGGATTAGCAGAACCAGATCTGTGAGCAGTGAGGGTGAGCACTCCCCCCACCAACCATGCTGGGGGGAGGCAATTCCTGGAGGAAGAAAGCTGCTGCTGATGGACATCGGGGGATGGGGCTGGAGTGCCCACCAGAATGTGGGCCACCAGGGGAGAGAGACAGAAGCATAAAAAAAAAAGCCATGGGAAGAGAAATAGGTCTTACTGTGGCACAGAACACTGCTTTCTGGGACTGAATTCATCATGTACATCTTTAATTTGCTAAAAAGTAGACATAACCTGAAGTAATTAGCTCTTGTTATTATGATGACAATCATGGGAAAAGAGCAATGTGTCTAATACTTCACTGTGTTTATGAAGATTTTTTTTTGTGTAAAGGGTAAACTGTAGAAAGAATGGAAAGTATCATCACAAATGTCCATAATACAAATTATTTTTTTGCAAGCACAATAGTATCACTATCACTACATACATTATTTGATTAGGGACTTGCAACAGAGTTTAATAAAAAATATTTCTATAATTTAAAGCAAATTATGAGACTGTAACCAAATGTGAAGGATGCGGATATTAATCAACAAGCCTTTTCTTTCATTTAAACTAATCAAAGTGTAGTGCCTTATTTTGACAGTGCAAATGAAATTAATTTTAGCTGATTAGCACCTATAAAATTATTTTCTTTATGCATTCACTAATAACTGAAGGGTTCTTAATCTAATGTTCATGGAAATGAAACAGCATATTAATATTGTAAAATAACCAAGAAAAATATGTTCCTGAATTCTGATAATAGAAATGATTTTTTTCTATAATTAAAGTTGCTGATTTTATTGCACCACACCATTTGGGGTGTAATAGCCTTTGTATGATATGCTAAATGCTGATTTGCTGTCATATAGTTCGAGTTGGGGACCTGTAAATTAACATGCACAACCCCATCTGAAAGCCTGACAAAGTTAAAGAAATTCTTATAAACTTATTTTTCTTGAAACTCAGAAATTTTATTAGTAAAGACTTCATGGTTTACAACATACAGCTCATTAAAACGAAGGCATCCAATAATAGATGTGTTTATTTTTTGTCAAGAATTAAAAAGTCAGCAATGTTTCTATTGTCTTTTGGCTTTGCTTAGTAACCAGTCTCTTTCTTCTTTTTAGGGTAGAATTTCTGATCACTAGTTCTAAGTCTTGTGTGCCATCTCTGTTCTGGTAAAGGCTTTGTGACTGCCAAAAAGTTCTATGTGTTGTCTTCTATGGTCAACCTACCCCATTCTTTTTACTCCAACAGCACTTGAGTACTACCTCAAGCCTGCTCCTGGTACACTCATGCACTAAAATGGTTCTGTCCCATTATTACCATTTTGTATGTTTATATGTTCTTTTGTACAATTTCGGACATGTATTGTAATTTACCCACTGTTCCACTACTGTTTATTGTACAATACCTTGTGTTCCAGCTGTAGCATAATCTTACAATGATGTATTGTTTGTACTACCCACATGCTATTGTAACTGATCATCCTTCACAACCCTATGTAACCACCACCCCCAGGTCACACTGTGAGATGAGCAGCTTGTTGTTTTGTGCCCTTCTGGTGAAACATTTCAATAAATAAATAAAAAAATAAAAAATGTGGGTTTCCCTATGTATGTTGTGGAAGTCCGTTTGTTATAATTGATTAATCCTATATAACTCATATTAACATTAATAAAACAATTAATAAACCTACAGAAGTGTGCACTATATTACAGCTTTGTTATTTTCTTAAACAATCAGGTAACGAGAAGTAGTTTCAACTATGGCTTATAAAGTTCACTTATCCTAAGTGCTGTTACACTATAGAAAGTGTTCAGTTTCTTCCCTATAATGGAAGAAAGGAAGCCACTTGTGTTAAATTTACCTTGTTGCAAATGTAGCAGGGCAGTAATGGATTCCATACTTTTAATTTTATGAATGTTGTTAAGCTACCATCTCAACCATGGACAGGTGCTCATCAGCCAGTGCTGCATAATGGATTTGCCTGCAGCTGCCAACAAGATTAAAAACCTAAAGGAGCATCAGTTTGGTTGGCTGGACAATAGAGATGTTGTGAAATTTTATTTCACTGGCGAAACTGCCGCAAAATCGGCAATTTCAACGCACAAAATATTTAGTGAAATTGAGGCAAAATTGTGAAATTTCACTGGCAATTTCACTCGCATCTCTATTCAGGGAAGAGAGATTTAGATGGAGTCTGTCAATCCAGTGTATATAAATATAAAATAAGGTTCAAGAGAATATCAACAGCAGATCTTTCCTGCCACATGCCATGTTTTTCTTACCGCCTCCACTTTTTATCAGGATTTCCATTTCCTACACCTATTTTTCTAATACTTGATAATGTAACACTGTCTGTGGATAAGTAATCTGACCCCAGGAAGGTAGTCTTCTTGAGAACAGTAGTATAAGAAAATGTATATCATGTTTTTAGTATTTTAGTTCCTTATCTCTATGCAATGTACCGTAAATGGTGCTTTACTGGCTATGGAGCAGGTAATAGCAGTAACTCGCTCAGGACACATTCACTTACAGTATGTAGGCTCAAAGTTGCTTTCAAGACAATATCATCATGAATGCCCATTACAAAGCAGACAGTATTTGGCAATTTGTCATACACATAATCATAAAGACTAGAAAATGCTTGTAATAAGAAATTTAAAATGCACCATAAATTGAGGCTGACAGCATAATGCATGCATGTCCTTGAACAAGCTAGTTAAGAAGCATATCTACTGTAGGTTGTTGTAAATGTGGCAAAATATTGTAATTCTGGTCTAATAAATTAAGAGCATATACTGTAGCCCTGACATTTACAGTAAGGCAACAAAGTCCATAGATAAGTTTACCATTTTTGCCATTTGCCACTAATGCTGCAAATGTCATGTTACAAGGTGACTGCATGTACTCTCTGAGTCCCTGGGGTCTAGTGGTCCCCCCAGCTGATCACCAGCTGAATTCTAATTAAGAACCATCCCTCCTCCCCAATCACCATGAGCCCCGGCCCCGTATCTTAGTAAAAAAAAATCCTCTCCCCTGTTCCTGGTGTCTAGTGGACCCCACCACCCTGTCTTAAATCAGAGGCTCAGCCCACCTCACTCCCCCATACCCCAATCAGGCCACTGGCATAGCCTTCCACTCACCTCCATGGCCAGCAACCCATCTGAGTGCTCGATGAATAAGCATGTGCTTGTACAAAGACATGCTCATTCATTTACAGATTCAGACAGCCAGCAGTCTCACTACACTACCAGTAGTATTGAGAGCACTGGCTGTCTGAATCTGTCAATGAATGAGCGCAAGCTTGTACAAGCATGCACTTGTTCATTGCTTGGATCCATTCTGCTTGGATCCCAACAGCATCCGTAGATTCATAGATTTTGTTGGCAGATAAGGACAACCAAGCCCATCCAGTCTGCTCATTTATGCTAGCTCACAAAGCGACCGGTGACCCTTATTGGTCTTTGGCTTAGCTTTTTCTCCCTATCTGTATTATTCCTTTGTTTCTGTCCCATGCATGTTTAAAACCCACCCCAGTATGGGCTGCCGCCACCTCCTGGGGCAGGCTATTCCATTCATCCACCACCCTTTCCGTGAAGAACTTCCTAACATTTACCCTTATGTAGCCACCCTTTAATCTCATATTGTATCCTCTTCTCTTGGCATTACTGTTGAGATAAAATATGTTGTCCCCTTGCTCCTTGTTTATGCCCTTAAGGTACTTGAATGTTTCTGTCATGTCACCTTTCTCCCTCTTCTGTTCCAGCATGTACAAATTTAGGTCACTCACACTCTCCTCGTAAGGCTTGTGATGTAATCTGTTCACCATTTTGGTCACACTCCTCTGCACCATCTCTGTTTTGTCAATGTCTTTTCAAAGGTGTGGTCTCCAGAACTGTACACAGTATTCAAGGTGAGGTCTCACCAGGGTCTTGTGCAGTGGAACCATTACCTCCCTCCTTCTGCTTGTGATTCCTCTTCCAATACATCCCAACACCACACTGGCCTTTCCCACTGCCTTGGCAGTCTGCCTAGTGGTTTTCAAGTCATCTGTGATTATGACCCCCAAGTCTTTCTCCTCCTTTGTTACTGTCAGCAGCTCTCCCCATCCTGTAGCATGCTCCAGAATCCCTGTTCCCCACATGCATGATTTGGCATTTCTTTTCAATAAACTATAGCTTCCATGCCCCTGACCATCTCTCCAACCATTCCAGATCTCTTCTCATCCTTTCCACCTCTCTGGGGTATCCACCCTGTTGCAGATCTAAGTGTCATCCACAAACAGGCAAACCTCTCCTTCCATCCCATCTGCTTTGTCACCAGTAAAGACATTGAAGAGGACTGACCCCAGTACTGACACCTGAAGTACCCCACTGGTCACCTCCCTTTCATCTGGTTGGGTTCCATTTACCACTACTCTCTATTTTCTGTCCCTTAACCAGTTGCCAATCCAGTTCACCACTTTGTGTCCCACCCCAGGCTGCCTAGCTTGTTTACCAGTCTCCTATGTGGGACCATGTTAAAGGCTTTGCTGAAGTGGTAGGCAATGTCTACTGCCCCCAAGTCTACTGCTTTTGTCACCCTGTCAATGAAATCTATCAGATTAGTTTGACAGGATTGTCCTGCAGATAACCCATATTGCCTAGGATTCACCAGCCCATTGGCTACTAGGTGTTCCACAATTCTTTCCTTAAGAAGTGTCTCCAATATCTTCCTGACTTCAGACTAACTGGCCTATAGTTCCTCACTTCTTCCCTACTACCACTTTTGTGAAGAGGGATGATGTGTGCCCTTCTCCAATCCTCTGAGACCACTCCAGTGTCTAAGGACTTGCTGAACAGGGCTGAAAATGGGGCTGTCAGTTCATACCTCAGCTCCTTTAGGACCCTGAGATGTACTGTATGCCATCTGGACCCATGGCTTTGTCAATCTTTAACAATGTCAGTTCCTTTAGGACCCTCTCCTCAGTGAATGGACTGGTGTTTACCTCTATCTTTAACTCCCCTGAAGTCCAACTTGGGCCTTGCCCATCCCCTTCCACAGTGAAGACTGAAGACATTATTGCTGAAAATATTTGTTCAGAAGTGCTGCTTTTTCCCCATCTTCTTCCACTATCTCCCCATGTCCCTTCTAAGCTTTGCTATTCCTCCCTTTGCCTTCCTTTTCTTGCTGATGTACCAGAAAAATGTCTTCTTATCCCCTTTGACCAACTAAGCTATTCTGTCATCCATTTGTGTCAGCACACCTTACTGTCTTTCCTGCTTCTCAGGCACTTATGGTACCTCTCCTTGTCCTCCTCACTTTGTGTCTCCTTATACTTCCTGAAGGCTAGCCTCTTGGCCCTTACTTTTTCTGCCACACCCCCTGAGAACCAAAGTGGTTTTCTTCTCCTTTTACTCTTGTCTGTAGACCTGATCCATTGATCTGTTACCCCCCCCATGGCCTTTTTGATGTGTACCCATTTCTCCTCCACATTCAGTCTACCCCTCTCATTTGCAGGGTTTCCTTTAGCTGTAGTCCCATTTTGGTAAAGTCCACCATTCTAAAGTCTAAGACTCTTGTTTTTGTATGGGTTGACTGGATCCCCATGTCCACCTTGAACCACACCATATTGTGGTCACTGGACCCTAACTGTCCTTCTATACTAAGATCTGATACCCTTTCCCTGTTGGTCAGCACCAGATCCAGGATCGCTCGGTACCTGGTAGATTTCTGAACTAGCTATGTAAGGCCTGCCCCCTCAAAGGAGTCTACAAAGTCTTGTGTCCTTCCTAAGGCCCCTGCAGGAATGGACCAGACCACTTCAGGCACATTATAGTAACCCATTAGCAGAACCTGCCCCTTTGCTGCTATGTCATGCATGTTTTCCAGCAGCTGCTTGTCAATTTCCTTGGCCTAAGACAGGGGTCTGTAAATGACCCAGTGTGTATGGCAGTTCCATTGCCTGGCTCAAGGGTGACCCATATTTCCTCTGTTTGACTGTTTAGAATTTCAGTCACCCTTAAGCTTTCTCTGATGTGGAGGGCAACCCCTCCCCTCTTTTTACCTTCCCTATCTTTTCTGAACATGGCATAACTTGGTACACTTATGTCCCAGCTGTGATTGCTGTACTATGTTTCAGTTATTGTCACTATGTCCAGATCAGCCTCCATCATTATTGCTACCAGGTCAGGGACCTTGTTCCCCAGACTGCAGGCATTTGTGTACATGATCTTCTATGTAGCATGGATTGTGTTTAAGGCAAATTTAGGACCATTTTTTTCTTGGGAGAGCCAAGTTTGCAGCCTGGCTAAAGAATTGCCAAGAGAGTTGTTGACGAAGGTAATGTTATCACAATGAGTGTAGAGGATTGCATCATCAGCATAAAGAAGTGTTTGTACTGGTATGCAGATGGTTGGGAGATCATTAATAAAAATTGAGAACAACAGCGACCCTAGAATGGAGCCTTGAGGCACTCCACTGGAGAGGAGATTCACACCAGAAATACTGTTTCTGATTTTGACAGCTTGCTGATTGTGGTGGAGATAATCTTTAAACCATCCTAAGGCAGGGTCCCAAGGCTGAGTGTCTGGTGCTTTCAGATGAGTAGATTATAGTCAATGTTGGAGGGTGGGGAACAGACAACACCGACAAACCTTTAGAATGTAAAACACAAATCTCTTGTGTGAATTTTATTTGTTTTCTTCTTCAAAAATTATTCTTAACTCAGAATATAAAATAAATAAATAAAATTAGAAAAGTAAGTAATTCCAGCTCAACTGAGCTCCAGCACTGTTCTTCCCCAACAGTGCTGCCATAGAGTGGAAAATGTTTACCAAATTAAAACTTCCACTGTCTTCCATGCTATATCCTGCTGTACCTGCTCTGAGTACACTCTCCAAGCTCTACTGGCTCTCTGACTCAGGGAGGGTTTATACAAAATCCTATGACATCATCAGGTCAGCTGATCCACCCCTATTTCTAATACAAAGGTTTTCTGTTCTAGTACAAACATTTGGAGGATCAGTCTGACCACAAACATACATATGTAAATATTAGAGGTATTCCAGTACTAATGCAACCCCATACTGGATTATAACCCCATTTCTTAGACAGAAAACACTAAACGGCCACTTAAGGAATTAAGCCTCTCCTTCCAGATAGTGTCATAGTCTGCATAGGTACTATAAATACTGCTCAGTTTGGGGCCGCTGCCTCTAAAGAGCCCATCAGACTGATCATGGCAGGAATAAGAACAGGTAAGATCCTGGGGTTTACTTCTCCTAACATCCTAACAGTACTATCATTCTCTGTTCCTAGAGGGCTGCCTGTCCAATAAACATAAATGAAACAAGTGTTCTATGTCTGCTGTAGTTTGTTTTGGCATAGCACTTTATAAACAATGAAATTTCACAAGGCATCATTTCCTTGAGTTCTTTATTCTATTTAAATAAAATAAATAACCCTCTTTCATTATCTGCTGAAACACTAAACCAAAAGTGCATAGAACTCTAAGCAAAATCAAAAAGAAACACTGCAGGTTATATCTTGTCGACTGAAATTGTTAGCCGACAGGTTACATTTCATTCAGGCCTTATTTCTATTTTCAGGGCTTTCCTTAGCCCTGTCTCCTTTCATTTGGCCTGCATTTCTTTAAATGAATTGCAGGGAGCCACATCTAGTGTCTGGTTATTATTCGTGTCCCTGCATAAGCTAAGCACTACTCAAAGAGTTTAAGCGAATTTGGTGAAAAACTATTTGAACCACCAAATCTGGCTTGTGTATCGGAGCCTGCTTTCTTTGCTCCAATAATCTATTCTGTGCTCTTTATCTCTTTGGGAGCATTCCTGCTCCATTTTCTTAATTTCTTTATGCACCCGAGTAGGTGAGTCCCTTCATTCACCCGCTGTCCTCCATGGCCATGATATTCATGCCACCGGAGGGCGGAAAGCATCTGCATGCTTGTTTCTTTATTTTTAGCTGCACTAAATGGCAAAACAGACCCTTTTTAATAGTGACTAACTTCTATAAGAAAATAAAAGCCACAGACAACATTACTACTACTGGAGAGCCCTCCTATTACTTTTAGGTACTTCTAGTAGCTTTAATAAGGGTGCAGCTGTTTAGGACAGCTATATGATACATACATTTCTCCCACAGAAGCTGATGGAGCACCACAGTTACCACTGCACAGGCTACCCTGTTTCTCATTACTATGCCCCCTTTTCACACACAGAACTGCTTGGCTCCATGGGATACTGTATCAAACAACATCCCTGTCCCTATGTCTGGCCCTCATACTCCAGCATTTTAGGGCAGACCACAGGTACATGTTATATAGCCCCTTTTTCGAGGCATAGTTGGGCAAAACATTTCTTTGCTGCCCACTAGCCAAGGCTTTTTATAGGAGGCATTTCATAGCTTCTACCCTTTACACCACCAATGAAAAAAAACAGAAATTAAGCAGGGAAGATTAGCATAAGATACCCTGATGGGAGGCCACCCCATCAGAATAGAAAAGGAACAAGGTCTAGAGAGACCTAAAGAAAAGACTGCTAATGCAGTAGACTTAAGGGAGGTGTAGAGAAGACAGAAAGTCCTGGGGTGCATATCAATGTTCTCGGGAAGGAAGCAAATTGCCGCACATCCCCAACATTAAGCAAAAACCATGTAATCAAATCAGTACTGGTTTTCAAGACAACCTACCCAAGTACCTAATGGGTAGGATAGTTCTGCCCACCCTCGCTTGAAAGCTCCACCTCAGGGTCCCCTTGGACAACTAGTACAACATAACATCTTGCTGTACTATCATTAGCATACATTATACTTTTTTTTTCAATAACCTTGGGTGTCTAAAATCTGGTTCTCAGTAGTAACAACATGTCATCCTTATACAGTTTCTGTCTCATTGGTAACCCTATGTCTGGACAAAGAGTCAGCATTTACATGTAAAGTTCCAGCTCGATATTTTACAGTGAACTGATAAGGGTAAAGAGCCAAGTACCATTTCATGATCTGGTTGTTTTTATCTTTCATCTGGGAGATAAAATTCCGTGGATTATTTATTTATTATTTTATTCTGTTTTTGTTGACTGGGTAAGTGCACTAGACAAATTCTGCCTATTTTCAGGCACGGCCCGGGGGAGGGGATACAGATGAATCCCAACTGACCTTGAACCAGATTAAGCTGTTCGTGGTCTTTTTAGTGAATGAGGGAAATTTGGCCAGGACACCAGGGAAATTCCTCTACTCTTCAGAGGGGGAACCTCTGTCCAAGATGGCGGACGCACCCTTGCTTGCTGAGGAGGTGGCGATGGAGGTGGGAGACCTGGTCTTAACTCCTGCCTCTGTGTGTGTGGAGACCACATCTACAACTACTGAAGTTATGCAGGTTTCTGTGTCTCCTGCAGAAACTGAATCTGAATCACAAGTTACAGCCTTAGAACCTCTGCTGGGTCATCCTGACATGGACTCTCTAAGATCTTCACCTCTTGCTGTCCCAAAGAGGGATCTTTCCACTTTTGACTGTGTTGCTGTCTGTCTGGCTGAAAAGGAGCTTCAGGACCGTTTGGGAGCAGAAGAATGATGGTTTGTGATTACGAAAATGAAATTAAACCGGGAACTGCATCAGATTTGTGAAGTCAGACTGGCAGGTTGTGTGTCTCCTGTAGTCCTCGATAGCTCTCTGGGACAGCCTACATTGCCTTTGGAAGCAACTGTGGTGCCGCCCTGTGCAGACCATCCTAGCGAGTTCCCAGCTGCTGTACTTACCACCCGCTCTCAGCTGCCCACACAGAGTACTGAGATCTCATTGCCTGCTGTTTCTAGTTTGCCTACTGTGTCACACTCCCTCAATGTTCGCACTCTTGATGCAAATCCTTCTGCAACACCTACCTGGTCTGTAGAAATGGCGTTGCAAGGCGCTGGATGGGTGCAGGATCCTACAGTGGAGAAGTGGATTTCTGGTCCGTCCCTATTTGGTTCCCCTGTCTCGATGATTTTCCTGAGCTGCAGCATACACCGAACAGAAGTATGACCACATCTGATCCCTTGTGTCTTCCCAAGGAATTGGAACTTACCCAGCACCCAGTCTTGGAACCTTTGCAGGGTTCTCTTATTTGGGCCACTTCTCCTACCATCATTACAGAAACCACAGCTCCTGCAGTAGTGGAGCCCCCCCCAAAAAAACTATAGAGCCAAATCGTTCTTTTTCTTCATTGTTTAAATTCCTGATTCTGGCTGCAAAGCAGCATAATGTGGTACGATTGGCTTATATGGGGGGTTTACCTGAGCCTCCGGACCGTGTGTACGTAGCTTGGACACTACCCAAGGACTCTCTGAAATTCTTTTCTCACAAAATATATGCACTGATTCACATTTCCGGTGAATCTACATTTGATGTCAGCTTCCAAACACCTCGTGGCTTGGAGCATTTTTGGTCACGATATCATGCTTTAAGAAATACTATCCTGTGGACCCCATTTAAGGCCATTCCCCTTTCCAAACCAGCCTTTAAGAATATTACTATCCTGTTTCAGAATGAAGGTGTTGACATAACTGACGTTGTCTATTGGCTAAAACAATGTTGTACTGTTCAGGGTCAGCCTGAGGCAATTTTGGACACAGAGAATATTTGGACTGGAGGCTGGAAGGTTAAGGTTATGTTACACTCTAATGATTCTGGTCCTATCCATCTACCTAATTTTTTTTTATAGGTCATGACCAGGGGGTCTTGTTTTACCCTGGACAACCGAAAGCTTGTTACCGGTGTGGAGACCCCTCTCACCTTAGTAATGTATGTGATAAGCTGAAATGTAACACCTGTGGAGAATTGAGCCATGTGGGGATTCACTGTCTGAATGAGTGTAGATGTAATCTTTGTGATGAGCCGGGTCATATTTTTCAAAATTGTCAGTGGGCCGCTCATAATCAGGCCACACATGATGGTGGTGCTGATCAATGTTTTGTAATCACGCAAGCTCAGAAGGCTTGTCTTAGGACCACCTTAGTGGAACCAACTTCTGTAGCCACTTGACCCTTATTGCAGGTCCCTGTGCCTGTTATAGGTCAGGTTACGGTACCCCAGTGGCCTCTGTGTGGAACCACTTCCTGAGATGACTCCTCCTACCCTGACCCTGTCCAACCTGTCCAGCTTGTCCTAGACCCTGTTCCAGGCCCGAGTACTATGCCACCCCCGATTACCTACTAGTGTTATGTCAGAGGTCTATGAGAAATTACCCCCCGGACATTACCATCGCCTCCTTTGCTTTTGGAACCCCCTCCTGTGGTTTTGTCTAATGCCTTTGAGCTACTTCAAACAGTCTCTGATGATGCTGGAGGCGAGTCTGACTCTTCCTCCGTTGCATCTTCCCTCCCAGATGGTATCACTGATTCTGAGACTCAACTGGGTACTGGTCTTTCTCAGAAGTGGAAGGCCAGGGTTAAGCTCAAAGGGAAAAATTGATAGGGAAAAGGAAATTGTAAAGTGTCTCTGTTCCTCTTTGTGCTATGTCTCACTTTGTTTGTCATACTATTAATGTGAATAGTATGAAGCGTCTGGCAAAAAGAAGATTGATTTTTTCCTGTTTACGGCTTTTACCGTTGGGGATATTTTTGTTGCAAGATACTCGACTCCATACCACACATGAGATTCAACAGGCACAACAGGACTGGCTTCTAGGTCCTTCATTTTGGTCCATAGGCCTGGACTCCTGTTCAGGACTTGGGATCTTACTCAATATCCCAGATTTCCGTTTGCTAAAATTAATTGATGTAGCCCCTGGTAGAGTGTTAGTCTTAGATTTTTTAATTAGGCCCTGCCCTTATCGGGTTATTAATATTTATGCTCCCCCAAACTAAGTCTGCACGTATAGCTTTATTTTCTTTACTTCGCCCTTACTTGCATACCTCTTTTCAGGTGTTATTTTCTGGTGACTTTAACTGTGGCTTAAGTCTTCTTGACAAAAGCTCTTTTGCTACTACCCAGAAATTGTTTTGTGACTCCCATGAATTAGGGAAGTTGGTACGTACTGCTCATCTCACGAATGCATATTACTCTTTTACTAAACAACATACTCCTACATTTCAAAAGGGTAAGCTGGCAACCAGAATTGATTTTGTTTTTCTGTCCCGCTCATTACCAATTATCTCTGCTATAGTACAAGCTGTGGAATTTTCTTATCATAAACTGCTTTCTGTAGGCCTTGGCTTTGATGTCACTGTTCGAAAGGACCAGGGCTCTGGAAATTCAACATATCCCTGTTTCAAACCCTGACTTTCATGCAGTCCCTCTTATCCTTTATTCAGGCCTGAAAATCCATTTTTATTTGTTACGAAGACTCTATTGCATGGTGGACAGACACTAAACATGATTTGGTACTCTTTTGAAAACTATAGTCATCACAAATGTCGGAGAGAATATTTGGAATATTTGCAGAAAAGGTACATTTTCATTCCTTGTTGACTATAGCTTATACGACAGGACAAGATCTTTCCCAACAATTGCAATGAATTCAGTGATATGTTGAAATTTCAATCTAGACAATCGCAGCAACTATATTATCAACACAAATTTAATGTTGTAGGCTCAAGGGCTGTTGTTTGCCCTTTTGAGTCGAATTCCCAGCAAATTGCACAAAAGAATATGTTGTGTCTTGCTGATTCTGATGGCACCTTATGTACCTCTCAGTCTGACATCTGTCGGATAGTGACACATTACACAACTGCCCTATTTTCTCCCTTTCCAGTTGCAGGTGTTGATCCTGCAGTGTTGTATAGAGATCTCAATATCCCTATCCCTTCACAGCCGTGTTTTGACTCAGCCTGTATACCTATTACTGAGTTAGAATTGAAGTCGGCTATTTCTTCCTTACCCTTACGGAGGACTCCTGGCCCGGATGGACTCCCTGCTGCCTTATATAAGCTACTGGGTGACTACCTGATCCCAGAATTAACCTCAGTATTTACTTCCTGTTAACTCGTGAGTTTATCCCTTTGGATTTTACAAAGGCACTTTGATTTATATATATAAGCAAAAGGAGATGTACATTCTCTTGAGAATTGCGCCTTTATGTATGCTAAACACTGACTTTAAGTTATTAGTGAAAATCATTGTAATACGCTGATGAGGATGGCAGAAGTGGTTTTCACCCTGCTCAATCTGCTCTGTCCTGAACAGGAGAATCTCTGACCATTTGATTCTCCTTCGAGAATTATTTTCTCATGGATACGCAGACTCAGTTTCAGGTTTCATTGTATCAGTAGATCAGAAGGCGGCTTTTGATTCGGTGAACCATGATTTTTTATGGGAAGCACTTCATTTTATGCATGTGCCTGGTGAAATGATTCGCTGGATTAAAGCCTTCTATAGGACTGCCACTGTTGTGCCTGTTGTGAATGGTTGGGTTGGACCTCTGATCCCCATAAAGAGAGGGGTTCACCAAGGTTGTCCTTTGAGCCCTCTGTTATATGTATTTTTTTTAGATGTTTTGCTTCGCCGGCTGAATGCTCACCCTCAGATTCATGCCCTCTCTAGCTCTACTTTAATCTTGCCATATACGGCGATTGCATATGCAGACGATGTCTGCATTATTGTGGCAGATGCAGCCTCTGTGGTCACTGCCCTCCAGGAATGTTCTTCCTTTGGTGGTTATTCTGGTGCGAGTTTAAATTTTACTAAAAGTTTTGGTATTCGGTTAGGATCTACAATAGCCCCCTTTTCACATATTGGTCCTTTACAACTTGTTGAGGGCCCTAAGTGCATTTTGGGAGTTTATTTTGGGACTGTAGATTCTTACCTTTTAATTGAATGCTAAATTACAACAAGGTAAACTTAAGGTTGCCTCTTGGAATAAGGGGCAGATTGGAAAGAAGAAGCACGTTTTCCTAATCAAGACTTATCTGATACCGACTTTTCTTTATTTAAGCTATGTGTTCCCAATCCCTAATCAATTAGAAACTGCAGTTCTTTGTCTATTCTTTCAAGCTTTTTGGGGAAGCTGGCTTAATCCGGTAAAACAGAATGTCACTTACTTACCTATTTCTGAGGGGGGTGTTCATATGATTAATCCTCTGTTATTTTTTTCATGTATTTCTTTGACTGTAAATCTTCGGCCTCTATTGATAAATACTCAGAGAGGGTGGGAACCCTGGTTCTATGATTCTTGCAGATTATGGGTTCATTTGTGGGAATGTGATTCATTAACTGTGATACAACAAACTTTGGGTATACCGATATATGTTAAACATATGTTTTTACTTTTGAAACAGTGGAAGATATCTACCCAGATGTTATTAACTAATTCTCATAAAGTATTATATAATAATCTGCTCCTGACTGTTTGTGCGATACAGTCACCCTTTGAAAAGTGCCCTAGCCAACATCTTTCTTCCCTATTGGTTTTGTTACGTTGTAAACGGGTGCCTGCTCACATGTGGGACTTTCATTGGCTATCGTGTCATGAAAGAATTAACGTAAAAGATAATCATAAACACAAGCAGTCTCAAGATTGGCAATGTTCTTGGCTATTGTGTATTTCTAAATTGGAAACTATATCGCATTTGTTTTGTGAGTGTTCTTTTATTCGGCAATGGTGGGGTTTTTTGGCACGGGTCTGGGCCACTCCCTTATTTCAAACGGTTTCTTACCAGATTATTATATATGGTGTTTTTTCTCCGCAGTGGTCCTTTTGGACTCTGGACATGTTAAATCTAGTTTTTGTAGTAATTAAATGGACTATCTGGATGACTCGCTGTCTGTTTACTTTACAGCAAAAAGACTGCTCTTACTTAGAACTTGAGAAGAAAATTGTAACTGACCTAAAGAACATTTATGTACATGAACGTACCTTATTTTCAGAGGAGACATTACTTGAACTCTGGAAAGCTCTTCCTTGGATAACGGACTCTGATTTTGCAGTAACCTGATGGACTGTCTCTCAATATGCGTATTTCTGTTCTTTTCTTCTCAAAGTGATTTTTTTTGTTGCTTACCTTTGTTTTGAGTCCAAATGAGTTTTTGCTAACTGTTTTTGTTTCAGTATTGTATGATTTCTTTTGTTTCAATAAAACTTTCCCCTACTCTTTTCGATAAGTGCCATGGGATCTTTAACATGCACCTGAACTACCACCAATCCAGGCAGATGGGACCTCGGTTTAATGTCTCATCCGAAAGTTATGGTCTGTTATTAAACTAAATGGGGCTCCCCCATAGATAAAACCATAGAGCTTCAATTGCTCATTTGGCAGCCAAACACTCCTACTCTATGGTGGAATATAGTTGTTCCCTATCATGTAGCTTGTGGGAAATATAAATCACTGGATGTTTCTCACTTCCAATAGTCTGACTTAGCACCACTCCGATGTTGGTTAAAAAGCATCCATGTGGACTTCGAAGGGATGGTTAAAGTCTGGACTTCTCAAAACTGGGGAGGAACACACTGTTGCCTTTATTTGGAGGTATTTAAGAAAAACTTGAAAACTTACCTGTGGCATATGGCCTACTTGGAAGATTAACGATATCTGAATACAAATATTAATTTTGACTGTATGGATGATTTTATTGTTGGTTTTTAGCATATAATGTTGCTATGTATTTACTTTATTTATATGTTTTTAATTGGCATTTTATATTGTGGCTTTTGATATGTAAAGCGCCTTGATATTTTGAAAGGCGCTTTAAAAATAAAGTTATTATTATTATTTATCTGTCTGAAGGTCTTCTCACATGCAGCAGACCTTATTCCCATATTTCTTCTTAGTTAAGTCAGTGAGAGGAGTAGCAATGGCTGCAAAATTATGAATACATCTCCTATAGTATCCAGCCAGACCTAAAAATGACTGGACATGTTTCTTTGTGAGGGGCACTGGACATTGGGCTACTGCCTCTATCTTACTTATCTCTGGTTTGATTACCCCATTTCCCAGGATAAATCCTAGATACCTGGTCTGTTGCATAGCCATGGCACATTTAGAGGGGTTAATTATCATCCCTGCATGTTTGATGGATGTTAGTACTGCTCTTAAATGTACCAGGTGAGTGTTCTAACTCTGACTAAACACAACGACATCATCTAAATATGCAGCACAAAAATTAGTGTGAGGTGCCAGCACTTGGTCCATATACCATTGGAAAGTCACGGAGGCTCCATGGAGCCTGAATGGCATAGTGTGAAACTGAAACAAACCTACTGGTGTGCTAAAGGCAGTCTTTTCCTTAGCTGACTTCTCCAGAGGGATCTGCCAATACCCCTTTGTGAGGTCAAGGATGGAGATATATTTGGCATTCCCTTTCCAGTCTAAAATATCATCCACCCTGGGCATAGGATAGGCATCAAACTGGGCCACCTGATTTAAACCATGAGAATCTAAACACAACCTTATGCCGCTCTCTTTTTTAGGCACAATCACAATGGGGGATCACCAAGCACTTTTTGAGGGCGGCAATAACATTTAAGGCTCTCAATTTCTTCAGTTCACCTTCTATCTCTGTTCGCACCCTTTCAGAGAGCCTGAAAGGTTATTTTTTCTAATGGGGAGACTCTGTGTTAATCTGATGCTCAACTCCCTTTGCTTGATCTGGTTGACTAGAGAAGATAGTCTCAAATTCTTTAAGTAGAGACGTTAGTTCCTGTTGCTGGGTCTGTTCAACATGAGGATTGATACAGACATCATTCAACCCTTTAACACTCACCAATCTCCCATAAGCTACCTCTAATTCAGTGTTCACTACCTCGAGCATGACTACCATTCCTAGACTTGGGCTGGGTCTCTCATGTCATTTTTTAACAGGTTTGCATGGCAGATCTTTCTACCATGCCTGTTATCAGGTGTCTCAATTTCATACATGACCAGTCATGTCTGATGTAACCCCTTATAGGTGCCCTGCCACTTCATCAGCAACTTGTGGGTAGATGTGGATAACAACAATAAGACCTGATCTCCAGAGGTAAATTTCTTTTTACTTGAGGTCCCCTTGTCATATCCCTCTTTCTGTGCATTTTGGGCTTGTATCCCTGCTTCATGGGCCTTTTTGGTGCACAGTGCCAGCCTCTGTCTCAACTGCTTCATACAGTTGGCTATTCCAGGGTACTTCAATTCTCTTCCCTCCTCCCAACATTCTTTAACCATATTGAGGGGTCCTCAGGGAGTTCTACCAAACAATAGGGCAAAGGGAAACTAGCCGGTTGAGGCCTGAGGAACTTCTCTGTATGCAAATAAGTGGAAGGGGAGATATTTATCCCAGTCCTTCCCTTCATCTTGTACAGACTTTTTGATCATCCTTTTTAAGGTCTGATTAAAGCGTTCGACCAAACCATCGGTGTGAGGATGATAAGGGGACGTTCTTACTGCCACAATCCCTAGAAGACAATACAATTCTCTCAAAAGAGCCACATTAAATGACTCTATCTGTCAATATCTCCTTCAGGATTTCTACCTGGTAAAATGCTTCACCAACTCTTCAGCTATCCTAGGCGTGGTGACAGTACATATGGGTATGGTCTTCGGTACTTGGTGGCATAATCACACACCACCAAGGTGAATCTGTTGCCTTTAGAACTCTTGTCAAGGGGCCCCACAATATCCATCCCTATTCTTTCAAATGAGGTGGTGACCAATGGTAAGGGTACCAGAGGAACTACATCTTGCTTCCCTGTTTGGGCAGTTAGTCGATATTGATTACACTTTTGACAGTAATGAGCTACCTCCTCATGAACCCCAGGCCAAAAAAATCTGTGCAGGATTCTGTTTAATGTCTTGTCCCTTCCAGCATTTCCCACCCATGGTAGATCATGCTCTAGAGACATGATATCCTGTCTGAAACAAAGGGGCATCATCAATTGTTTCACCTTTTCCTTGATATCTGGGTGAGTACATACCCTGTACAACAAATTATTGACAATCTCCATTTCTGGGGCACCTTGCTTAGTTATTTTTCCCACCTGCTGAAAAAAAGGCTTTAGGGTATCATCGTCCTTTTGTTTTATGCACATTTCAGATTTCACATAAACATTTTTAATTTCTTCAGGTAGTCCCTGTTGATCCCTATGCCACTGTCGTTGTTTTTTCTTGGTATTCAGGGATTTCAGTGTTTTCCCTGGTACATGAACCAAATTCCCCTCAAAAGGAAATGCTTCACCCAATAATTGGTCCTTTTTACTTTGAGCTCTGGTGGTCACTGCAGAAAAGTCCCCTTTTCATTATCAAGGATGAAAAATCTGGAAAGTCATGACCAATTACAGTCGGGACAGGTAATTTTGGCACCAGCCCTGCTATTACAGACACTGTTTTCCCTTCACCCCAAAGTTGATGTTTGCTGTGAAGTGTTGATGGGCATCGCCATTAACACAGACTACATTCATGGCAGGTCCATTCTTAACTGTTTTCATTAAATCAGTTCTCACCAGGGTATTCTTGCTCCAGGTATCTATCATCCCAGTACAGTTTGTTCCTCAAGCTGTACATTCATAGCAAAGTTCCTTGGATTGAGTAGTGCCAGATGGGCATTATCTAGCTTTTGTGGGGGCAAAATGGGCAATATGCCCCAATCCTTTACAGTTCCTGCATACTGTATCCTGGGGAAAAGTCCTGCCACTGACCCACTCCTGTTCTCATATCTTCTATTGATTACGGTTTGGTTATATTTTTCCAGCTGTGCTGGTGGTTTCATTGCAGGAGGGTCAGTGTCCGCTGTCCTCCTCTTTTATAGGGTTGGTGGGCCAAAAGAAAATCTTCTGCCAAGGTAGCAGCTATATCCACTGACTCTGGATTATGCTCCTTAATCCAAATTTGAACTTCTGCAGGCAGAATCTGGAGAAACTGTTCTACCACAAACATTTCAATTATGTCATTTCTTGACTTCTCTTCATGCTTGATCCATTTAAAACAAAGCTCCCTCAGCCTAACATAAGTCTCTCTGGGGGGGGTCATGTGTTAAATGCTTCAGGGCACTGAACTGCTGTTGACAAATTTTGGCATTAATGCCGTGACATTTATGTAGCTCTTGTTTAACAAGATCATAGTCATTGACAAGACGGGAGTCCATATTACCATAGGCCAAGTGGGCCTTTCCAGACAGATATGGTACCAGATGCACAACCCACTGCATCGGTGGCCACCCACACGACCTTACCATCCTTTCGAATGTGGTCAAGTATGCCTCTATGTCATCAGGTATGGACATTTTGGTGCATTTTATATTTTGGGGGTTGGGGTTTGTCCCGTCGCCACTAGATCTGTGCCCTGCCCCCAAGTTCTTTAAAGCTTGTGTATCGGCCAACCTGAGATCCTGCCATCTGCATTCCCTCACTCTCTCCTGAACATCAAGCCTTGCTGCCTCTCAGTCTCCAACTGGTGGGAATGCCAGCCATCATAACATTTCTGTCAGGCCCAGAGGGGTGGTTCCTCTCTTGTCTCCTGTTGTCTCTTCTTAGGTGCTGGGTCATCTCCTTCTTCCTTGATGTCCTCCTTCTGGGTCCTCCTCTGAACATCGTATGCCAGCCTTGGGTTCAAGGCTTCTCTCATTCTCTTGTTCTGGGCTCTGGTCACCACTCCCATCTTCTTCTCATCTACACCATCCACCATCTCTAATGCTGTCTAGGTACCAGGTCTGATACCTACTACTGGTTTCTCCTGTATGCTTAGGATAATCAGAACTCATATGTCACACCAATTTGTAGTAGGGTGTGGGAATAGACAAAAACCAACAAAGCTTTAGAGTGTAAACACACAGATCTCTATTGTGAATTTTATTTGTTTTTTCTTTTCAAAAATATTCTTAGCTCAGAATATAAAAGAACAAAAATAAGACAAAATAAGAAATCAAGCTCAACTGAGCTCCAGCACTGTTTTTCCCTAACAGCGCTGCCACAGAGTGGAAAACATTAACCAATCAAAACTTCCACTATCTTCTGTGCTATATTCTGCTGTACCTGCTCTCAGTACATATCTCTAAGCTCTATTGGTTATCTGAATCCAGGAGGGTTTATATAACAAAATCCTGTGACATCATCAGGTCAGCTGATCCACCCATTTTCAATACTCGGTTACTCAGTTACTCTGTATTTCTGGAAAAGGAGGCTGAAGCTCATCTAGATTGTCCCCCACAATTTTGTGGACATTGTTACTCATGTTATACTAGTAGTGTTGTGGTGTCTATGCCTTTTTGAAGGAAGTAATTGTTTTAGAATCTACAATTTCTGGGAAGTTTGTTCCACAGACTCAGAGATTAAGGAAAAGAAGTTTAATACAAAGGTTTTCTGTTCTAGTACAAACATTTGGGGATCAGTCTGACCACTAACATTCATATGTAAACATTAGCCTTATTCCAATATTAATGCAACCTCATACTGGAATATAACTCCATTTCTTAGATAGAAAAAATTAGTGAGTTAAGCCCTCCTTCCAGATAGTGTAATAGTCTGCCCAGGAACTATAAATACTTGTCAGTTTGGGGCCGCTGGCTCTAAAGATCCCATCAGACTGACATGGCAGGAATAGGAACAGGTAAGATCCTGGGGTTTCCTTCCCCAACAGTACTGTCATTCTCTATTCCTAGAGGGCTGCTTGTTCAATAAACATGAATGAAACAAGTGCTCTATGTCTGCTGTAGTTCATTTTGGCATAGCACTTTATAAACAATGAAATTTCACAAGACATCATTTGCTTGAGTTCTTTATTCTATTTAAATAAAAAAAATAACTCTCTTTCATTATCTGCTGAAGTGCTTAAGCAAAACGCATAGAACTCTAAGCAAAATCAAAAAAGAAACACTGCTGGTTATATTTCAGTAGCTGAACATTCAGCAGATGGGTTATATTTCATTTGGGCCTTATTTCTATTTTCAGGGCTTTCCTTAGCCCTGCCTCCTTTTATTTGGCCCACATTTCTCTAAATAAACAGCAGGGGGGCTCCACCTAGTGTCTGGTTATTATTCATGCCCCTGCATAAGCTAAGCACTACTCAGAGAATTTAAGCGCATTTGGGAAAGACTGTTTGAGCCACCAAATCTGGCTTGAGTATCGGAGCCTGTTTTTTGCCCTAATACTCTATTCTGTCTGTCTCTTTGGGAGCATTCCTCCTATATTTTCTTAATTTCTTTATGCACCTGAGCAGGTCCTTCCTTCATTCACCCGCTGTCCTCCATGGCTATAACATTCATGCCACCGGAGCTGCAGATAAGCATTGCATAACTTGTTCTTTATTTAACCACATTAAATGGCAAAACAGACCTTTTTCAATAGCGGCAGACATATATAAGAAAATAAAAGCTGCATAAAACATTACCACTACCAGGGAGCCATCCTATTACTTTAGGTACTTCCATTAGCTTTAATAATGGTGCAGCTGCTTAGGCAGCTATATAATACATACATTTTCCCATAACGGCTGTTGGAGCACCATAGTAACCACTGCACAGGCATTCCTTTTCTCATTACTATGCCCCCTTTTTACACACAGAGCTGCTTGGCTCAGGGATACTGTTACACAACACCCATGTCCCGATGTCTGGCCCTTATATTCCAGCATTTTAGGGTGGACAACAGGTACATGTTGTATAGCCCCTTTTTCAAGGCATGGGTGAAACCTTTCTTTACTGCCCACTAGACTAGGACTTTTTATAGGAGGCATTTACAGACTCTACCCTTTACACCACGAATGATGGAAAACAGAATTAAGCAGGGAAGATTAGCATAAGATACCCTGATAGGAGGCCATCCCATAAGAATAGAATAGGAACAAGGTCTAGAGAGACCCAAAGAAAAGGGTGCTACTGCAGTAGACTTAAAAGAGGGGTAGAGAAGACAGAATGTCCTGGGATGCATATCAATGTTCTCAAGGGGGGGGGGCAAACTGCCACAGTCAACAAGATTGAAGGCATTTGTCAGGTCAATGAATATGGCACCTGTAACATACTGTATCTTCTACTTAATTATGTCCAAGACAGAGGGCTATAATCTCATGCACTCCTTAAAAATGTTGGTCCACCATTTTGGGTGGAGTTGGGTGTTAGCTCTACTTCCCATTTTACTTGAAACTGCTCTATGGCTTGTTTTCCCACTTCCCCCAATGAAAGTGTATACGCCTAGGAAATAAATCCCTTCTGATCAGGTGCTGCTTCTTTATTCCACAAGAATTCTGCACCCCATTGAGAGACCTGTTGCAATCTTGCTATCTCAGGGCAATGTAATATGTAATCCCTACATTGCAAATATCTATGAAAGTCATTTTGGGACAGATAGAATATGAGCACTAATTGCTGGAAGCTTGTAATAATATTTTGCTCTACAATAAATTGAACAGGGGTTAGTAGGACTTTCCTTGTCCATGTGTGAACTCTGAAATCCCATCTAGCAGGAGGAACTGCGATAGCTGTTGAAGGAGTTGGGGGGCTGTGAAAGATTGGCTAGAAGGCATTCCATTTCTTTCTTATTTTGCGACAAGTTTGCATGCTGTGCCACTGCCTGGTCCAGACATTAGCGGTATTTTTTATATCTCTTTGTGCAATGACCCTTAGTAGAATTTCTAAAGGTATGGAAGTGGGAGTCCTTTGTATTAAGTTTTTCTGCCCACCCCTTCTGTGTTGCTAAACATCTCTGCCATATGCACCAGTTGAGCAACTTCATGGCACTGTGGGAAAATTGGTAGCCCTGGTACCGGTCAATATAGCGCTACCTGAACGGCATGGCAATAACTGTGCTGCAGATAGCACTAAAACTTGTACAGCGACAGCTATTTTACATGTATCCAGGTATAATTGCTATCCCTGTCACTATACACTCAGATGGTGGAGTGATTAAGTGGCTGCTGGTGTGGTGCCTGGTCAAGCTGCCCCATGGTGGAGTGCTCAAGCGTTGGAGACCTGAGGAAGCAGTTTGGTTCCCCCCTATGTCTCATGGTGTTGCTGCCTTTTTTTTGTTTAAAAAATAAATTTTCTCCCCTGCAGAGTTTTGCCCCAGCCTTTAAAGTCCATACCCCCTTGGAGTTAGTCATTTTTAGCCCAGGGAGTGTGGGATCGAAGTCCCCCATGTCGGGAGGTGCAGGGCCAAACCCCACCAAAAAAGACAGTGCCATTCATTTCAATGGTGTGCACTGTTTCTGTTATATGCTGCAATTTTTCTGACCTTATTTCAGTGCACACCATTTGCCTGCAACATTGTGTGCCATGCTATTATTTGCACAACATTATGACCCCATGCCAGTAGCGCCATGTTCTCTACTTTCTATAAGTATGTACCAGCATATCCTCCTGGGTTTTCTGCCTTTCAATATTACTTTGGGGATCTAATTTTTAAGTTCTTTCCCAGTCTTCCTGGGGTATCCCTTACAAAAATGGAATATATTACAATATATTGAAAAATACTCATTAATGTATGTCAATACACTGTGGAATACATTTCCCCAATGTAATAGATAATATATTATGAAATATTTTTTAAATATTCTGACATACTATATTTCTGACCCATAGTATGCAGAAATATGTCACTATATAAAGAAATACATTGACTCAATGAAATATAATACACAGCATATTTCAGCATATACTGAAACCATGTATTCTGCCTCATGCATTGCTTGAAAGCATGTCAATCTACTTAGTAATACATTGCCTGAAATATTAGTATATTTCAAAATATATACTGTATTCTTTGTGTTACGATATTTTTATGTAGGTTACATATCTTTTTATATATGTTAACATATATTTTTATATATGTTACATATATTTTTATACATGTTACATATATTTTTATATATGTTACATGTATTTTTGTAAATGCTTAGTTTCACCCCATGTGTGCATTTGCATAACTAATTTGCATATTTCAAAAACATAGTTTATCAGCCAAAATCATGATACTTTCTAATTTTACAATACTTTTGAAATTTACATTAGCTTACAGACTGAAAAGAAAGGTACAAGTTATAAAGCAAGCACAGATAGGATCTCACCCTGACCTAAAAGTGAAACAAAATGGGATGATATAAATATCAATCTTATCCTTTAAAATTCATGAGCTTATGAGGTAAGTCATATGTCATATGCAAATGTATAAAATGTATGTTTGAGTTAAAGTTGCACTGTAACACAATAATTCAATGTAAATAACTCCTTGATTAATAACAAGATGAACTCCAGCTGTACAGGTACTTGGTTAAAGGACAAAAGAAGGCCATAGCCTATCGAGATTGTCCTCCACATGTGTGGATCATTGTTATGATACTATTTTGTTAACCATTTGTCAAGTTTGATTTTAAAGGTCATAACAGTAGGTGAATCAACAATGTCTTGAGGTAAATTATTCCATAACCTAGGGGTTCTTATGAAAAAGAAGTTTTGTCTTTTGTTTGTATTACATTTTTTAATATCCAATTGCTTGTTATGTAACCTGGCTACAATTTTTCTGGAGGATAGTGTTATACCACATTGCTCCATCAGAGCGGATGATTTAATAATCTTGAATAGTTGTAATAGATCACCTCTTGTTCTTCTCAGTTTGAGTGAATGTAAGCCTGTCTTCTGTAATCTAGACTCATAATCTAAGTGTGCAAGGTGTGGAATAATTTTTGTAGCTCTGTGTTGAATTTGTTCAATTCTATTTATATCCTAGATAAGATAAGGACTCCAAAAAGGGGAGCCATAGTCCAAGTAGGGTCTGACATGAGATCTATACAGGGTCATAATGCACTGTTCAGTTTTAGTGACAAATGTACTATTTAACCTACGCAGAAGAGCATTAGTTTGATTGGTGATTTTATTACAGTGGAAAGATGGGGAAAGTTTATTGTTTACTAGAATCCCCAGATCTTTTTCAACGCAGGAAACCTTAATAGTTGTATTGTTCAAAGTGTATACCTGTTTGGGGTTATTTTTCCCCGTATGTAAAACTGCACATTTTGTTACATTAAAGTACATTTTATTTGCAAGAGCCCAGTGTTCGATTGATGCAAGGTCAGTTAATAATGTTTGTTTGTTAGCTGCATTGTTCACAGAACCCCTAGTTTAATATCATCTGCAAACTTCATAAGGATGTTAGATGAACAAATTTTCATATCACTGATGAAAATATTGAATAGGGTGGGTCCCAAACAGAGCCCTGAGGAACATCGCCATCAACCTACCCAAGTCTGACAGGGTGCCATTAACTAGAACCTCTGAGTGCGATTACCAGCCAATTTTTATCCATGAGACTAATGCTGATGAGAATCCTAAATGAATGAGTTTATTAATCAAAATGGCATGCAACACTTTATCAAAGGCTTTACTATAATCTAGTAAGATGACATCAGTAGGAATATTTAAGTCAAGATTCATGCTAATATAATTTTAGAATGATAGCAAATTTGTAGTACAGGACAGACCTGTTCTAAATCCATGTTGAGTTATATCAATTATGTTTAGGGATTCCATTTCTTTCTCAAGAAAAGTTTTGATTATTTTTTCCAATAATTTACAAGGAATTGAGGTTAGACTAACTGGGCGATAGTTATCAACTTTTGAATGGGAACCCTGTTTGAAAATTGGGGTTACTGTTGCCGTTAACCAGTCAGGGGGAACCCTAGATTCATGAAGAGATTTGTTAAAAATAATAGTGAGTGGTAGGACAATAGTGTATTTAACTCCCAAAAGGAATTTGGGACAAATATCATCCAGTCCAGGACTTGTTGATTTTTTTAATGTTGTTAGTAATTTGTGGATATCATTCTGTTACACCTTGTATTCTATGTTGCCTAATGGAGGTCTATCAGAGAGAATTTGAGATGGATCCTGAATAAATACTGATGAAAAATAATTATCTAATGCAGAGGCAGTTGTAAAATCAGAGGTTATTATTGTGTTGTTTATATTTAGTGGGACAATAGTTCTGCTGTTACCCTGTTTGCTGTTTAAGTAAGCGTACAATGCTTTATGTGAATCATTAGTGTGTGCAATACAAAATTCCAGGTTACTTTTGGCTTTCAAAATTAGTTTTTTTTACTATTTTAACCGATTCCCTATATTTAATTAATAATTCTTTGTTTAGATTAGTGGGACATTTTTTTAATAATGAAAATAATTTGTGTTTATGTGTAATTTGTTTTTTTATAGATGTATTGAACCATGGAGGAATTTTACCTTTTGTTATTGTACTTATTTATTTCTGGGACATACTGTTGTTCAAGTATTTGAATTTGTGTTTTTAAGAAATCCCATGCTCCATCAGTATTAAGAGAAGAAACAATATTGTCCCAATCAAGTGCTCCGAGGTGATAATTTATTTTTTGAAAGTCTGCTCGATCATATTGTTTAATTCTTTGCTTATTTATTGCAGGGCATTGGGATAGTGAGATAGTAAGAAATATGGACATGTGATCACTATTACCAAGAGGTTTATATATTAATAGGTCATTCAGAGTGATATCTATATTACTTATGACAAGGTCCAAGATGTTACTACCCCGGATAGGTTCCTTGACCAATTGGTAGAGCCCCAGATCAATAATGGTTGTAGGAAATTATATGATCGTAATGGTCTGAGCCCATTAAAGTTTCCCAGTTTATAGTTGGTAAATTGAAATCACCTAAGATTAGAACTGAGCCATTATTAGCTAACTGGGAAATTTCATCGGTTAACCATGTGCTTTGGTTAAAATCTGATGAAGGAGGGTGGTAGCAAGTCCCAACTAAAGTTTGGGAAAAACCCTTAGGTTGAATATACACCCATACACTTTCTGACTGCACACTTACTGAGGATTTATAAGAAATGATACTATCTTTAACGTAAAGACTGACCCTACCACCTATTTTGTTATCCGGTCTATTTTTGAAGTAATGTTTATATCCTGGAATTTTGGCTGTCCAAATTCTATCCACATTGCCCTAAGTTTCTGTTATAGCTAGTAAGGATAAAACAAGGAGTTGAGCCTTAAGTTCCAGCTCAGAAAGTTTTGCAATATTTAAGGATCGAGCATTAAGAGATAGAATGTTTAGGTGATTTTGGCTTGAAAAATGGGTCCCAATGTTAAGAGTATTGGTAGATAGCCCAAACTCCCCCTTTACCATCAGTTTAAATGAGAATGGATAAAGGTAGCAATTTTACATCCCAGTAAAGTGCTTCCCCATCTACTAAGGTGTAAACCATCCCAACAAAAAAGGGATGGATTCTGATGAAACTCCTCCCAGTGTGTCAGACAAGAAATATTTTGTCTGAGACACCATTTCCTTAACCATTCATTTAAGGCTTTTATTTTAGTTGTGATATATTCTGTAGCTCTTGGAACTGGCAGAATTTCAGAAAGGCATATGTCACAACCCCGTTCCACTAGTAAATTATACAAGGAAACAAAGTCCTGCTTGATCTGTTGTAAAGGAAGTTTGGAAATGTCATTTGTTCCTATGTGTACAGCCACTAGTGGGTATTCTCCAGCTGGTTGTAAAATTGTATTAACCATTGAGGTAATATCAGAAATCCTTGCCCTGATAACTGGAGCAGGTAATGATGTTCTTTGTTAGGGTTGCAGACCACACGGTCTATGTATTTTGTGATGGAATCACCCAAGACAAATACTTCCTTTACTAGCTATTTTCTCATGGGTAGTTAAGGGGAGTGTTGAGATGAATCTGAGCAACGATGATTGGTCACTTAAGGTTTTGTGTATTGATTTATTTTTAGCACTTGTACCAAATTCGGGCTCACTGACACGGTTTCACTAATCATTTTTGACAGATGTTCAAAGGAATTATGTAATGGGATTTGATATGAAACAGGGGTAGAGAAGTTTTATTTGTTATTTTCTTTCATTTTGTATGAGGTAATGTGATCCAAGAGTCAACCTTACTAGTATTTAACTGTTGGCAACTTACTGCTGCAACTAAAGGGGTAGAAGTAACAGTTGGGTGTTCTAATACAGGGACATGTAGAACATTTAAGTGGGACTTCTGATGGTTATCGTCATCCGCAATTTTTGTGGAAGAGGAGTTAGCCTCAACTAAGATTGACATCTGATTGATGTAATCTTCAAGAGCTTTAATATCAGATTTTACAGACATCTTAGGTTGCAATCAACTAATTTCTTCCTGTAATTCACCAACTAGGACACACTTTTCACACATGTAGTTAGATGCTTGTTTGCCAAAGGCATACATTTTACATGTTGTACAATATTTATTTGTCTTTTTTATTTTCAGTAAAGATAATAAAGAAGTACTATAAAGACACCAAATATGTGTGACAGCCTATTGTAACTACAAGACTAAAGTACTAGATTTTACCTCAATGTCCCCTCGTCTGTGATGGACACGATAGACACGTGCTGAGATGCTGTCTCTGCGGCGTCTCCAGCGCGTGGCACTTGTGCATCTCCCAGCTCGATGAGCAGGTCTTAAATCTAAGCAAAAACCAAAGCATGAATCGTGATAATTCTGGTTTCGCACCTCAGTTCTAATGCTAAAAAGCGTTTAAAAGCCTTTAAAAAGTCTTGCCCTGGTAATATTAAGGGCTTGTGGTGGAACAAAATATGCCCCTGAAAGGCACAGAAGGTGTTTAGCCTGGTAAACTAGGGGGAGTACTGGTGGCTGTGATCAGTAAACCTCCAGTACCCCACAATCCCTTGCAATCCAAGTAACAAGCTACTGCAAGGGAGAGAATACCCTAGGTCACAAACTGTGGAGCAAAGTAAACAAAGCACAAATTCACAGTACAGTAAAAGTATATATATCGTGACCTCTCACAAGAGGTGCGCTTTTCCACTTATCAACAATTGTACTGGTGCTCGCTCGCTAGAGGTAGAGGTACTTGTAAATCATAAACAATTTCCTTTGTTTTTGACTGGGTAGGTTAATAGTTATAATTAATATCTATTACACATGTATGTTATATATATTTGTAAATATAGGAAACAACATTTGAAATGTAAAAAAATACATTCATACATATATTGGCAATATACCAATAATATATATTTACCATCCTTATTTCAATATATTGGAATTTAATCAATATATTTTGCAATATACATAATATACTAAAGTGGCAATAACATGTATAGTTACAGTACATTGTAATATATTTGCAGATTTTAAAATATATTGAAATGTATTGATTTTCCAACACATTACAATATATTATAAAACAAGCAGAATGGAACATATTTCACTATATGTAAATATATTGTTAATAATGTATTTTAAAATGTGTTTCATTTTGTAAGGGATGGGGATCAATACTGTTGAGTACAGAAAGAGAAACCTTGGTAGTACATTCATTTTGACTGTTTCCACTCTGTCTGAGAATGTTGAGGTAATGTTCTGCATTTATTCCAGTCTGCAAACACCTTTTTTTAAGGGCATCTTTAATTTAGGTAGTACAGTTTATTGACATAGGTAGGAGTCTGAATGCCTAGATAGTATACCTTGTCTTTTACCCATTTGAGGGGATGTCAGACTTCAGCTGCAATGAGATTACAGCACTAGCTATCAGGGTCTCAATTTTATCTACAGTATAGTAACTTTATATCCAGAGGTCTGACCAAATGTATATAGCATGCTTAGCAGGGTGGGTATTGATTGCTGTGTATTCCCCATACTTATCAAGGTGTCATCTGCACATAATGATATCCTGTTGTCAAAACTATTTACCTTGATTCACTGAAAGTCAGCCACCTGCCTAGGTGCTGCAGCTAAGGACTCCATGCTGAACGCAAAAAGAAGGGGAGACAGTGGCCAGCCCTTTCTAGTTCCCCTCTCAATTTTGAAACTATCTGAGATTGTGCCATTGACTTTAACTTTTCCATTAGGGTTGGTATACAACATTGCTACCGAAGACATGAAGCCTTGTCTGAAACTCATCGCTAGTGCTGAGTGGAATGCAGAATTTCCACCAGAATTTCACTGGTTCTTCTGTGGAATTCCACCTACTGTGATCCCTGGAATAATATTCTGTGGAACAGATTTTATTCCGTGAAAAATTATTACACAAAAATTTCAGCAGAAAATATTGAGATTCTGCAAAACAGCAGTTTTTCCATGGAAAATCATTCTGCAACTATTTTCTGCTGTGGAATTGTATCATTCTGTTTCTGGTGGAATTTTGGCTGAATTTTGAAAATTCTACAGAATTTTGTTGTGCCGGAATGTGAAAAGACTGCACAGCAGTACTCATCACCTGCATGACACTTTAAATCAAGGGAGCTCAGCTGATTGCTATATCTATGGCGAGAGAGGATGTTAAGCAAGCATCTGTTGTTATTATGCAAGTGTCTGGGCTATAAAGCCAGTCTGGTTTGGATGTAGGAGGAGTCCCATGCATTCTTTAAGTCTGTTGGCAAGATTTTGTGAAAAGCTTCAAGTCCTGGTTTAATAGGGATATTGGCCTGTAAGACACACATTTATTTCTGCTCTTGCCTGGCTTAGGGAGGACAGTCACTATGGCTTCCTGCCAAGTGTCTTGGGTTTTACTTTCTGCAAGACACACATTAAAAACTTTTGCTGGTATCGGAGTAAGTACTTCTCTAAAAGCTTAATAAGAATCATCATTAAAGCCATCCGGCCCTGGTGCTTTGCCTCCTTTAGTGTCTAGAATAACTTTTGTGATGTACTTCTTAGTAATTGGGACATCCATTCTTTCACTAACTTCTGGAGGTAAGGCTTCTAAATGCAAACCCCTCAAAACAAGATTTCTGTGCTACCCATCACTGTTTTGGGTTCTGTGGTTCATCATATAGTCCCTGGTAAAACTAAAACACTACGCTATTTTATTTGGAGGACCCAGTGCTTGGTGGGCTTTTGGCTCATCTTTAATACTAGTAGTTGTCCTGTCCACAGTTATTTTCCTCAGTCTAAAGGCCAGTGATTTTGTTGCTTTACCCCTACCTCATAATACATACAGTTTATGTATCTAAGATACCACTCTGCCTGTCTTTCTTCTAATTCCTTGAGCTGTTGCCTAGCCTTGGTCAGTGCAGCCAGACCCCTGTTGCTCCCTGTACTCAGTTGATGTTGCCTTGCCAGTTCAGCAATGGTTCCTATCATTTTTTTGTGTGCCATCCTTATCTGCTTCTTTTTAGCCGATGCATAGCTTATTATCCTACCACTGATCACAGCCTTAATTGGGTTCAATATTATGCCCTCACGCAAGTCAGCATTTTGATTTAATTCAAAAGTGTCTTTAGACATTGAGTGATTTTGGACTTGAAGACTGGGTCATTAAGGAAAGATGTGTTCAGGCATCATAAAGACTTTATAGTGTATGGTGGAACGCTGTTCCGCATGGAAATCCATGCCTGGAACAGTGTTGTTGTGCTGCACTCAGTGCATCATGATCTCTTGCAGCTGCACTGAGTACATCACTGGTGCAGCTCATCAAGATTGAACACATTCACGCATGCCCAATTGAGTGGCCCACGGTGATGAGGAAGTACAGTTGCTGAAGTAAGGCTTATTTTTTCTGGGAGACTTGTTTGTGGATCACGGAGTGCTGCTTATGGTTGCCCATACACTACAAAAGATTGTGTATGAGCAACCATATACAAACAAGGCAGTTGTAAGATCTCGGGGTTCCGTGGTAACGGACCTCTCAAGCAGCTCTCTCGAGGTCTCTGGTTACCACGGAAACCTCTCGATCGTATGACTGCCTTGTTGTGTATGATTGCTCATACACAAGCCTTTATCTTTCCTACTATCCAATCTTGATTTGAGATTAGCTAACAGCCTAAACTCCCTAGAGAACTGGTTTTCATCCAACCTGCTTGTCATAAATGACAAAAAGATTAAGGCTGTCCTTTTTGGTGCCAGTCATCTGGGCGAGCATAGGCAACACTTGCTTCTGCTCTGCACAGCATCCGGGTCACAGATAGAAGTTATCAATAAGGTCAAATACCTTGGCATTTATCTGGACCAAGACATGACCTTCCAGTCACATATAGAGCACATATCTAAGGCCATCCACCAGAAACTAGGCCTTCTCTAAAGGTTTGTCAGTTCCTAACTGATGACTCTAGGATTGCCATTGACTAAGAGCATCCTACTCCCCACCCTACTTTATGGTGCCCCATTATTGCACTTTCTCAGGGAAACTGAAAATGCAAGCTGACTGTACTTTATAATAAGATAAGTTGCTTTGCCATGTGCTGTCCTCCTCAGAGACACCACTGTGAGGTTCTTGCTGAATTGAACTGGCTTTGCCTGGAATTCAAACTCTCCTGTCCCCTACTATGTCTCACCTATAAACTGTCCAGTGTTTACCCCCACCCCAACCTGGCAGGCCTGCTTTAGTCCCAAGGTATCCAGATGAAATCTTTGCTCTCAGTCAGCAACCTACTTGAAATTCACACGGTAAGTACTAACACTGGTAAAAGGTTGGTCAGGTTCTCAGCACCCTATTACTGGTGCTCACTCCCTGAGCATCTGACCATTGTCAAGACCTTAGAAGGGTTCGAGGCTGGCCTTGAGGTGTACATGTTGGAACACAGCCATTGCATCTGCTACCATTTAACTTATACCTTACCCCACGGTGAATATTTCTGTGCAAAGGCTCTCAAATTGAATGAACTTATGTATTCATACCTGTCTTCTTAAGAATCGGTTTGAACCCTCCTTTGAATTGTATAGGCTGCTGAATGTCTCTGCATTGTGACTAATTATTATTGTGATTATATTGTAACTATGTCATCACCCTTGTACTATAGAGCATGTGAGTTCCACTGTTTGTGATTTATTGTACATTGTTATGCTATGCATTATGTTATGCGGAGTTCCTTTCTCAGCTGAAATCAAGGGACCATCTTTGGGCCGTAGCTAAAGCTACAGGCAAGCAATCTGACATCCAAAAATACAAACATGCCCAAAACACCTGCAAAAAATCCATCCGGCTAACAAAAAGTTCCTATTACAGGGATGCTCTCACCAATACCTGGGGCAATGGGTGAGCTTTCTGGGACAATATTAAAGAAGTTACAGGGAAGAATCAAACCACCTCAAGCTATGTTAAAAGTTGATGGGTCCACTACTCTTGACCCCACTGTCATTGCAAACACCTTAATACAGTTTTTACTGACCTCAGCACCGCTCTTCCCCTGACTTTTTTGAAGAAAATTACACCTCTTTCAATACCCCCCACTCTTAGTCAAATCACCCCCAATTGTACTTCAAATTGGTCAAGTTGAATGAAGCCCGCTGCTACATTGCCTCAGCTATCTCCAAATAGAGAACCAGTGGTGACTCCCTGGACCTTAAGCTACTGCCGCTTACCCTTGATGAAGTACTCCGTTCATTAACCAAAATTCTTAACCTCTCTCTTTCAGCCGCAGTCAGTTGCCTGACAGATGGAATTCTGCAACAGTGACCCCAGACCACAAAAGTGCTGACAAGACCAACCACACTAACTATCGCCAGATCTCCATACTGCCCCCGCTATCCAAGGCCCTAGATAGCATCGCTGAACCAGCTCACCGACTATCTGACAAATATAATATTCTGTCCGCAACAACACAGCTTCAGAAAAGGACACAGCACAACTTCTGCCCTCCTAGAGTTCACTGATGCAGTGCACAGCTCATTAGACAATGGACCACCACTGGGCAGTCTTATCGCCTGTCCAAGGCATTTGACACTGTCCACCATTGGCTGCTGATTGATCAACTACTGAATGCCGGTCTTGCACCTGACTCCACACTATGGTTTAAAAGCTACCTTGAAAACCGCTCACAAACAGTAAAAATTGACAGTGCTCTAATTGATTCTTTGCCAGTTCGCTCTGGTGTCCCCCAGGGGTCCATACTGGGTCCACTTCTGTTTAGCCTTTTTCAAAATTCCCTACTGTGATCCTGCTTGGAACAAATCATTCTGCATGCTGATGATGCAGTTGTTTTCTCCTCTCACAAAGACCCTATGAGACTACAACTCAATCTCTACCATGGCTTTAGCGCTGTGAAAACTGGTTTTCTAATCATAAGCTTGTCCTTAACCACAAGAAAACCACGTTTATGCTTTTTGCAGCTCTCACAAGCAGCACAAGCTACACCCCCTGACTATCTCCACCATGCAGGGGAATACCCTCAAACAGGTCCTATCCTTCAAATACCTAGGGATTCTGCTTGACCCCAACCTATCCTACAGGGCTTATGTTGACAGCGTGACCAAAGCGTCTAATATACGTTGTGGGTTACTGTTCAAGCACAGGCAACTTCTCACCCCGGAAGCACTGAAGATTGCCATCCAGAGCTCTGTGGTCTCCATTATTGACTATGGTCTCATCATTTATGACTCAGCCACAGTGTCAACCATCAGATGTATATCAACAGCCCTCAACAAGGCATATCAGCTTGTCACTGGAGCCCACCGTCTCACCCATACCTGTGACCTTTATGCTCAATCTGGATGGCTCCAACTCTCCAACCGTGTTAAGTATCTCACCTGTATCATGGCAAAAAAAAATAACCTTGGGCTTACCCCTGGTGTCTAAGCACTGCACCGCCATAATACCAATCCGCATAGCACCAGGAGTTCTAAATTACAGCTCTTGCATATTCCCCACTGTCACACTATGCAGGGTCAACGTTCTTTCACCTATAGGGCTCCCCTTTGGCTGAATGGTCTCAGCACCACCATTGCCTCTGCTCCAACACTTGGTATGTTTAAAACCAGGCTCTGGCTCCATCTCATAGCCTCCAGCTCCTGTGATTGCCACTCCTAACTTCAGACACACCCGCCACCACCAATAGCCTTTCTGTACCCCTTCATAGCACTTATCTCCTATCTGCCCATCCCCTATCTGCCCCATCTCCTATCTGCCATATCTCTTATCTGCCCTATCTCCTCACCTCCCCCCTACTCCTACTTCCTCCCCACTCTTCCCATCTCCCTCTTTCCCCTTCCCCCTCTATACCTGCACTTCTACCCTATTTGCCTGACAAATGCCTCTGGCTGCTACTACATCTACCCCACCCCTGCCTCTCCCCTTTGTCTCTGTGCCCCCTCCTAATAGTTGCTGCCCCAGGCCATGCATTGGTCTTTGCTCTTTAAATGTGTTTTTAAATAATAACTGTTTCAATTGCTCTGTATTTACCCACAATGTTGTTATTCCTATTGTTTCCTATGGTTTCCAATTTGTACTGTAATCACCCGTAATGTTGTTATTTCATTGCAATGCTGTTATTTCTTTGTATCCTCTGTGCCATTCCTCAACTGATGTGGAACTTTGTAAAGAGCCTTGGCTAAAAGGTAATTGTAATCCTAGATCTAAATAAATAAAAAAATTGATGTATGTAACCCTACTGGGTCAATGTGTTGTATCCTTTACAGCGAACGACTTAACCGTGTAACAGGAATAGCATGATGGGGAAGAGCGAGATGGTGCAAAACCATGAAAGGATGCATGCACGTGTAGTGCACCTCTCACTCTTCCCGGTACAGGATAATAACCTGCTGGGATGAGGGACTATCGAGAGCTACTGTGGCTCAATGGGATGAGCCACAAGCAGCAAGAAGAAGGAGTGAGTCTGTGGACCGGGTTTCGATTCTCAATCCTAGCCACATGGACTTTTTATTTTTTGCACTTTGTGCAAATTCAAGTGTTAACTCCTTGGAGTTAGTTATTTTAGTTGGGGTTTGGGGTCACAGCCCCCCATAACGGGGGATGTCGGGGCAGAGCCCCATGCAAAACAAAGACTTATGCCGCTGGCAAAATATTGCACTGTATTGGCAGTGTGGTATATTGCTGCAACATAATGTCTTGTGACATTATGACCCCATGCCATATGTAACTAACTTCGGGTCACCCCTGAAAAAGGGACCTATGATCTCGGTGGGCTTACCTGGTTACCAAAATGCTAAATAAATAAAATAAATAAATAAATGGTGCATGGTTTGACTGTGAAATGCAGTAAATGTCTGAGGACTCAGTATTATATAAAAGCTGTTTTTGTGCAAAAAAGAAGTCAAGCCTTGAGATGCAGCCTGAAAGTGAGAGTAGCATGTAAAGTCCCACTCCCCTCCATGCATCCATCTCCATATGTCAACTAAGCCGAGTTCTTCAGTCAGCACCTTATGGTCTTTAGCTGCAACTCAATTGTTCTCATGTGGCCTGAGGATCTATCTTCCTTGGTGGCACAGCACAGATAAAATTGCTTCTTATTATGATTTAACCCCTTACAGTTTTTCCACTTTGCCACAGATTTCTTTGAAGAAGGAACTGGCTCTGGCTCTCTCATTAGGGGCATAAACATTTACCAGATGTATGAGCCCCTTGAAGTTTGCCTGTTAGAATACAAGTCTACCCTCCATGACTGTTTCTGAAGAAATAACTTCTAATGGGCACCCTTTTAATCATCAGCACTGCTACCCGGATTTCTTTTCAGGGTGAAACACAGCCAACACCTTCCCCACCCAACCTGTCTGAAGCTTTAGATTCTCAGCGTGGATAAATGTGTCTCCTGTAGAACAGAGATAACTGTTTTTGTGTTTTAATTCAGTTAAGATTGTAATTTTTTGTAGAGGAGTTAACACATTTTACATTGTAGGATACTATTTTAGTGAACTCATAATTGCTTTATGAAGGAATCCATCTCTGAATCTAGTAACCTAAAGTCCCACCATAGCAGTATTCTAAGGGCACTTGGTGAGTTTTAACATTCACCATGAACACTGAACAAACTGTGCAGCAAACAGAAACATACACAACCCCAAACTTGCTGGGTTGGAGTAACAAACATCTCTGGGCAGTTCATAGGTACCTATACCACTTGGGTATTGTTGGGGTCATTGTTTTGCCCCATTGCATTACAGTGGGTCAAGTATCATCCTTTGCTCAGGATGTTACTTAGAGCAAGGCTTTCTTCTCCCTAATAATGTAGATGATTTGTTAACTACATCACTCTTATGGAAGCAGTGACTGCCGGTCTTACAGCCAGGATGCAAATGGGTTTCCTGACCCAAAGCCATAATTTCTAGTGAAGGGCCTCTAAGTGCTGCCTACTTCCCGGGGAAGTCATGATGGCAGCCTGTCTCTTACAATGATGAAATCATCCACTAGTGCAGAGGGGAACTGTAACACAGCTTTTGCTAAACATCATACTTAAATTCATCTTTTAGCAGAGCTGCACATTCAGTGTACTGTGTAGTTGTGCTTATGCTGCTCACTTCTGTTTTTGCAGAACTGTACTTCAGTTGGCGTGCACTCCCCCATCCTCTAGCATAGGCCTGGATGCAAGCCACCAGGTCCTGGGTTCAGTCCACTCCTGCTCCCATCCTGTGTATGCCCTGAGGCTGTTGCCCAAACTCACTGCCCTCTGGTCAGACCTCACTGCATGGGAGCGCACTGATCCTACAAACAGTTCTTAAAACTGTGCGTATGGGGGTGTAAAACCCTAAAATTATGAATTTGTGAAACTTTGGAGAAAGGAAAATTGAGACACTGTAATGATTTAAAAACTGAAACTGTCAGATTGATTAGACCCTAATGGGGCTTTTGTGATTTTGAGAATAAAAAAAGGAAAATGCAAAATTTAGAATGTCAGATTTTGCTGATCACGTGTGCATGGTAGCATTGCAAAAGGATTTTGGCTGCATATCTTTATACTCCTATAATCACATTCTATAAGACAGTCCAAGGGGGTTATAGGTATGGTCATAGATGACACTTTAGTAGTGTAGCACCCAATTAGTACTGCACTACAGTATGGGGTATAAGCCTGCGTTACTGTTGTGGGACTAGAACTCATGACCTTCCTATTTCCCAGTGCAGAAGCGAACCTGCATTCTATGATACTGAGTCACTGTAACTACAGGTGTCTGCTAAAGAGAAAGTAGGCACCTGAAATACAGTATTCCGTGGCCACAAAAGATAAGAAATGAGACATGCTCTTCTTTCTTTTCCCATAAAAAGTCTAATCTTTCTCCTCCATGACAAGTATATCATGCAAATAACTTGTGATTTGGCTTACTACTGGTGCCCAAGACTTTTGTTTGTCAATTTGTTCCTGAGATAAAAGTCAGGAACTTGTCCAACAGTGTTTGCCTTTTCAGTTCTTCAAGGGATGGTTCTGTGGCAGTAGCCAGCATAGTAGCAGCAGGTAGGGTAGGGGTTAATTCCATCAGAAGCAGAAAACCACATAGCTTCCTCATTCTCATCCTTTTCAAGAGGTCTGAAAGACAGTTGTAATGAGTCCCAAAGGGTTTAGACATAATAACTGTAGAGGACCTCAGGTGGTGATTGCTCAAACTGCAATATACAGGTATGAAGTCTATGGAAGAGTGTGACTTCCCAGCAAATGGAAATTTCCTTTTTGTTGAATGGCCATAGTTGTTGCCTTTGGGACTCAGGGTCTCAGATCTGATTCTCAGAGGAGAAGCATATGCCTAGGTAGAGGGGAAAGTTATGTAGAAGATGACATTGCCTTTTAATGTCGAGGCCATAGAGCTGTTATAGTATGCCAATTATTTGTGATGTCCTCATCAGGACATTGGAAAGCAAATGGCAACTTTTATATCTACAGTCTCTCTTTCCAGACAGAAGGATGGAGGAGGTACAACATGGTGTGTGTGTGTGTGTGTGTGTGTGTGTGTGTGTGTTGGGGAGTCTGTACAGATTTTTTTTTTGCCCTTTCTGCCCTAATTGCCCACTTCAGATTGCCCCCCTAGCCCCATCAACCAGCTTCTCCAGGGCTTACCTCCCTCCAACTTCCTCTGCAATAGGATTTGTGGAGGTTTCCGGTCACTGGTGCAGGGTCTGTGGGGCTGTCAGGCCACCATCCTGCAGTCACGCTGTTATTCTGATTTTCATCCCTTGGGCCCACATCATGTGCAATAGTGTGATGTGCAAGCTCTGCCTCTACAGAGATTCCCCTAGTGACTCTGAGTGGAGTCCCTTCCCTACATTGTCCCACTACACTGCAACCCAGATTCCTCTGTGTGGCAGGTAAGTGGCAGAACATGTTAACCTCCTCCTGAGGGAGCCTTAGGAACAATAAATCCTCTCCTTCCCTGGTAAGCTCCCCAGTGCCCAGATCCATTCCCAAACCAGGGATGCCAGCAGAGCAGGAGGTGAAACAGTAAATGCCTCTGCTTTCCATGTCACTGGGCCAGCTCAGGTGCACAGATTTCTGAGGGAGAATGTCATTAAGTGCTACACAGCATGAATAGGGACAACATTCAATCTGTTTTACTTGGATGTTTCACCATATTCAACCAGTGTATAGTCACTGCCATGAGGCAGGAGAAGCAGATGAGATGGACCACAAGTCTCTTCCTTCATCAAAATGCTATGTTACTAGAGTATGTGTATAGGATGCAGTCATCCCATGTCTGAAAGTTGCTGGTTGCCATTAAATATATTTCTGTGTTAACCCACAACTCAGACAACAGTCTCATCTTCTAGTCTTCAGACTATTACTTTCACTGGAGCCAGCACTAGAATTATTTGAAAGCGTAAAGAGCTTGGGTGTAGGAATGGATATGTCAAGTAAGCTGTGGCTTACAAGTTGATTTGAGATGGTGTAGCATTCTGGGCCATAAGCATTGATTTTGTTTACTCATACTAATTCCAGGAGGGACAGGGAGGTAGAAGAGAGGAGGGAGGAGTAGCTCTGTATGTAAGGGAAGGGATCAAAGCAACAGAACTACAGGGTAAACAGGGAGGAGAGGAGGCACTGTGGGTCACCCTGGAGACTGGAAATGGCACCACAATCCACACGGGGTTGTATACAGACCCCCATCTCAGGGGGAGGAAATGGACAAGGAAATGATAGAAGGCATCCTTAGGATGGCAGAGAAAGGGGAGACCATTGATGGTGGGAGACCAGAATATGCCAGATGTTAGCAGGAGCACCTTTGCTGCAGCCACATCCAAGAGCAGGGCCATCCTCGGCGCTCCTACAGGGGGCATGCCTCAGACAGCTAGTGTTAGAACCCACTCAGGAGGGAGCAATCATAGACCTGATACTCTCAAATGGGGACAGAGAGAGGATCTCAGATCTAGAAGTGGTAGCCACATGGGAACAAGTGACCACCAAACAGTGTGATTCATGATAAACTCAGCTGTAGAGTCAAGTCATACAAAACATGAAGGTACTGGACTTCAGGAGGGCTGACTTGTCAAATGGGAGCATGCCTTAGCAAACAGGCAAGAAGGAGGGGTGGAGCAACAATGGAAAACATCAAAACTGCCATCACAGAGGCAACACGCCTTTGTGTGAAGCAAATAAACAAATCAAAATAAAAGAAAAACACTATGGCTCTCAAAGAGGTGGCAGGAAGGTTAGGGAGAAAAAGATAGCATTTAGGAAGTATAAGGAAACACAGAAGGAGCAGGACAGAGAACTGTACCAGTTGAAGAAGAAGGAAGCGGGGAAGGCAGTCAGAATAGCAAAGGCACAAACCAAGGAAAAGATAGCCAACTCAGTTAAGATGGGGGATGTAGCCATTTATAGGTACATTGGGGAGCTAGGAAAGACAAAGGGAGGGATGCTGAGGCTGAATAAAGAGGAGGGTGGATGGACAGTGAAAAAGCAGGAATACTGAATGAATACTTCTGCTCAGTATTCACAAAGGAGGGGGAGATACCTAATCCAGTCAATAGAAGCACTCTGGATAGGGGGGTTGATATCAGTCCTTTCACAGATGAAAGGGTTCTAAAAGATCTCCTAAAACTGATGGTGGACAAAGCAATGGGGCATGATGGGATTCACCACAGAATTCTAAAACAACTAAGAGGAGAACTAGTAACACCATTGACTACCCTTTTAACAAATCATGGGAGGATGGTGTGGTACCTGAGGACTCGAGGAAGGTGGATATGATTCCCTTCACAAAAGTGGGACAAGACAGAGGCAGGAAACTACAGACCTGTCAGTTTGACCTTAGTGGTAGGAAAATGATGGAATCACTTCTAAAGGAAAGGTGTTGAGTACCTAGAGGCCAGTGGAGCACAGGACCCAAGGCGGCATGGATTCACAGTGGGAAGGTCATGTCAGATGAAGCTAATCAATTTCTTTGACTGGGTGACCAAAGTAGTAGACCAGGGAGGGGCTGTGGACATGGCCTGCCTAGATTTTAGCAAGGTATTTGACACAGTCCTGCACAAAAGATTAATAAACAAATTTGCCAGCCTGGGAGTAGAGAAGAGTGAAGTGGCCCCAATTTGCTTCACGAAGTGAATTGCGTAATGAAAGCGGACTCATGGAGTGCTCTGCAACGCGAAGCGAAGTACTTCACGTTATGACGCGTAACGTGAAGTCCATTGAGAACAATGACTTTGCTTTACTTTGCCTTCCCAAACCACTACTTCACCAAATCTTAAGGTGAAGTACATTGAAAGCAATGTACTTCGCCTTACTTCACCTTGTTTTTAAGCTCCGGAGGTGAATTTTGCAGTGATTCATGGGATTTCAGGTCACATGGGCTCTATATTGTTCTGCACATCCTCAGTTCAAGGTACTGTGTGTCAGAAGCTGTAGGAGACAGTGTGCTGCGAGATCTCTGTGATAAACCTTCTAAAAGCTGTTCAAAAAGCCTTTTTGAGTATTTTTTTTTTGCTCAAACTTAGTTCATTGATTGTAGGAAACCCTCCTGTGCTCATATCGTTAAATGTTTATTGTTTGTGTGTGGATTTTGAATGTTAATGTACAACATTGGGTCTGTGTAGTGGGAAACAGTGAAAAGTGTGCTTTGGGGAGGTGTATCTGACTGTGGTGTAGGTAGATTAACTTGAGAGAAAGACAGTTCTTTCTGTTTTGGTGACATTTTCTTGATAATAACTGTGTTAATGTACACACAGTAATATTTTCAATAATTCTTGCCATTTTTTTGCTGATTGTTGTTAAGCAGCAGTGCATAATTTTAGTTTGTTTAAAATACATGGTTATATTACTGAAGTTTTCAATTTGCTACGCATTAATTAGTGTGTTTGTGAGTATGAGTGTGATGCGTGTCATCAAATCAGACACCTTTTATTGTGCCACATAGTAATTTCAGCAATGTGAACCTGCTATCCACTGCAGCTGTGTGATTTTTGTACTTCTTTGTAGTATCTTTACTGGTACTGGTACTAATACTAGTGACTGTTACTGCAGCAATGTAGTACACTGCCCCCCCAGGGCCGTGGCTTGCCCCAACCGGCAAAGATATTCTTTTCCAGATTTGAATTTCTGATGGTGAGCACTGATTAGGTGTTGTGCCTTTTCATCTGCATGTCTACAGTGCACAGCACAATCTTAATCTGTCTGTGCATTTGCATCTCTTTAGGGCCCAATCTCCATGTGTAACATAAGTCACAGTTGTTTCTTTGGCTTCCCTTCAGAGTACTGGACTGGTGTGGTGCATAATTCTGCATAAACACTGCACTCATTAATATGCATTTGTAAGTCAGGACCATCATCACGTTCACGAGTCACTCGTGAATCATACAAATCACATTCTTCATCATCACGGTCACAAATGCAGTCACAAATCATGATCTATGATCACGTCACGAATCACAACATTATTTTTTTTTACTGATTACTTGGATGTATTGTAACTTTTGTAAGCCTGTTTTGTAGTATCTCTCCATGCTTCACCGCCCCACCATTGTACTCATTAATGAGTGTTTTCAAGTCAGGGAGTTTTGTCCACACCTCATCGGCCCTGCGGAAGTATAGCCGTAGGCATTCACATTTTCATGATCACAGTTACAAATGCAGTCACAAATCAAGATTTTTGATCACGTCACAAATTGCAACATTATTTTTTTACTGGTTACTTGTATGCTTTGTAACTTTTGGAAGCCTGTTTTGTAGTATCTCCAGGCTTCACCATCCACCACATTGTACTCATTAATAAGTGTTTTAAGTCAGGGAGTTGGAGAGTGTCTGCAGTACATACACAGACTGGAAGAAGACTGACTGCACACAGTGTACTTGCACTGCTCAGAATACAAAGTGTCACGATATGGAAGACAACAAAAAGGCATTATTATACAAGGGTCGGGAATGGTGGAGGAATACATTTTATAACACAGCAAGGAAGGTGTGGGGGGCACATCATGGTGTGAGGAAAAAACAACTAATGTGGGTTCCCTTGGTGATCCAGCAGCAGTTCCAGCATGGACATAATTTGCAACTAATGTTCCTTTATGCGATCCAACTGCTGCTTGACAGCACTCACCTCTCATTGTTCTCTCAGCAGCACTCCAGAGAACTGCCAAGTCAGCCTATGCTACACGTAGTTCTCTGGGGTCCCATATTCTACAGGATGACCTGCTGGTGGTGGTGGTGGTTTGGGTGCTGGTGGAGCAGCAATGATGCTCTTGCCCTCCTCTTCTTAGGGACACTGCCATGCACAGCTGCACCCTCTGCCACAGAAGGTCCAGCAGGTGCAGGCATAACCCATTCTGTGGCAGTCTGCCACTCCAGCTGTTAGTGATTGAGCATATGGGTCAGGGTGCATTGGTCCCCAGTCCCAAGGTGAGTCCCCCAAGGGCCACAGTGCACCTCCACCTCACATAGGTGGCACCTGACCACACTGCTGTCCTCCCCGACACAGTCAAAAAACTGCCAAACAATGGAGGTGCAGAGAGGACCAGGCACAGGCAGGGGAGGGCCAGATGAACTAGATGCTGGCTGGTCATGGTGCTCAGCAGGGTTGGGATCCATACCTGGGACCAGGGGCACATACACATCCTGCTCCAGAGGACCTGGTGCTGGAGCTGGTACTGGATGTGGTGGTGGTAGTGGTAATGGTGGTTCAACTGCCTCAGAGTCAGGAGGCAGTGCTGGTCCTGCTTCCGGGGGGGGGGGCAGTCGAATTTTGATCGGGTCCAACAGGAACCGCAGCCATGCTCACCACACATCTGCATGGTACGACACTTACCAGTACCACCCTCTCCAGAGCTGCTCCTGCCCCAGACATTCCCTCAGACCCTCACCCTGGTCCATCTCTCCTACTGCGCTCCTTCAGTCTGAGCAATGACTACTCACACTGTCGCACAACACACATACAGTCACACAGACACAGACAAACAACAAACTACTTATAAAGATAAGAAAAATAAATTTACAGAAAGAACACATCAAGTAAAAAAAGAATACATAAAAGACAAAAAATTGTAGCTTAGTTATAAAAAAGCTGTTGGGTCTATAAATCAAAGTTTAAATCTCCTTCTTGCTCTGATCTCTAAGTCTCAGCAGTGACAAAACAACACCTCCCTCTCTGTCTCCATCTGCACAGGAGAAAGTGAAAGTGCCTGCTTGTATGACTCACTTCCTTCCTTTTCCTGCCTGGCTATGGCTAAAGAGCAGGGCGAAGTCTATTGAAAACAACAACTTCACCTCACTTTGCATTATCATTCCGCCATAACACGAAGTGGTAATGACAAGGTGGAGTGAGCACTTTGCATTGGAGTGGCAATGTGAAGTGTCCACTTTGTGGACACTTCACCAGCAGAATTTTAATTCGCTGCATCTCTAGTGTGAACCTGCTATACACTGCACCTGCATGAATTTTTTATACTGCTTTGTGGTATCTTTACTAGTAGTGGATTGTTACTGCCCTGCACTAATCCCACAACTGGCAAAATGTATTCCTCTCCAGATTTGGATTTGTGACTCGTGAGCACTGGTTAGGTGTTGTTGTGCCTTTTATATCATCCTTGGGTGTGCAGCACAATCTTAATCTGTCTGTGCATTTGCATGGCACCATTAATTCTGGGAGACTGCATTTCTTGTTATGCTCTCATTTCACTTAGTCAGCACTGGGGAATTTTCTGGACACAAGACAGTAGCATTTTGGGGATGCACATTAATTCTGGTGACTCTCTGTGTGAGTATGACCTGACCACTGTGAGCAGGACTGAGCATGCCAATAATTCTGGGAGACTTTGCATTTCTTGTTACACTCTCATTTCACTTCATCAGCACTGGGGAGTTTTCGGGACACAAGACAGTAGCACTTTGGGGATGCACATTCATTCTGGTGACTGTGTGGGTGGGATGCTGCCAATATTGTTGTCACTCCACCTTACTTCGCACGTAAGGTGAAATGACAATGCAAAGTAATAATAACAAGGTGGAGTGAGACTTTCTAGTGGGCACTCTGTGAGTGAAGTCCAAACAGAAGTGGCCACTTAGCATTCACTTCATGGAGAATTTTAAATGCGCTGCATCTCTACCTGGGAGTAGTCCAGGGGTGGTGGCCTGGGTAAACATTATCTTGAACAACAGGACGCAGAGGGATAGTAAACAGAGTCCACAGTGAAGAAAGGGGGGTTACTAGTGGGGTACCACAGAGTTCAGTACTAGGTCCAGTCCTTTTTAATGTCTTTATAAGTGACATTGCAGAGGGACTGGAAGGAAAAGTATGTCTCTCTGCAGACAACACAAAGATCTGCAACAGGGTTGATACACAAGGTGGAGTGGAAAGGATGAGATAGGACTTGGCAAGGTTGGAAGAATGGTCAAATGTATGGCAGCTTAGATTCAATGCAAAGAATTGCAAAGTAATGCATCCAGGAAACAAAACCAGGGAAGAGTACACAATGGGGGGGTGAGATACTGACAACAACAAAAATGGAAAGGGACCTGTGGGTACAGTATTTATGTAAGATGACCTAAGGTAGGCAAGCATTGTGAGAAGGCAGTAAGGAGGGCTGGGGGCATGCTGGGATGCATAGGGAGGAACCACAAGTAGAAAACAGGAAGTTGTTATCCCTCTTTACAGACAGTTGGTGAGACCTGATCTGGAGTACTGTGTGCAATTCTGGAGACCCCATCTCCGCAAAGACATAGACAGGATGGAAGCTGTCCAGAGGAGGGCAACCAAAATGGTGCAGGGTATGCACCAGAAGACATATGAAGAGTGACTAAAGGAGCTTAATATGTATATCTTCGAGGAAAGGAGGGAGAGGGGGAACATGATAGCAACTTTCAAGTACCTCAAGAGAATCAACAAAGTTCAAGAGGGTAGCATTTTTCAGGAAAAGAGATGTGCAAGAACAAGGGGACACAATTTGAAGATAGAGGGGGGACAGCTCAGAGATAATGTGAAGAAGTATTTTTTCATGAAGAGGGTTGTGGATGCATGGAACAGCCTTCCTGAGGAGGTTGTGGAGTCATAAATAGTGGGGGAATTCAAGAATGCATGGGACAGACATAAGGCAATTCTAGTGGTGGTAGGAGGAAGTAGGCTCTTGGTTAACTTGGATCTGCAGCTTATCCATCAGGTAGGAAAATGGGCAGACTAGGTGGGCCAAGAAGTCCTTATCTGCCATCAAATTCTATGTTTATGTTTTTATATAATGATAAATGCATAAAAGTACAATATGTACTTATGTGTTATTTGCTCTTATATGCAGTTTCTGGAATACCATATGGAGTATACAGGAGGACTGGGTAACAGATAAAGACATGTCTACAGTTGGGGAGGGATAGCAAATGGGCAGCAAAGGGTTGTGGTTTACAAGTTTTTGGTACCTGCACCACTGTTAAAGAGGCAGGCCTTTACAGTTCTAAAGTGAACCCCAGAAGTTTATACGCCACTGCCCTTGCTCATTTACCTATAATGGTAAAAAGCATTGTTTACAGAAAAATGCCCCTTGGTCAAAAAGCTGATAAAATGTAATTCAAACACTAGTAGTGATGTGCCAAAGTTTTAATTTGCTGGAAAAGTTGCTAAAGTAGCCAAAATTTGCATCTGAGGAGTTTTGTGAGGTTTTCCTTACTCTTAATTTCACCCAAAATCGAAATGTTTTCCATGCAAATGGTGGAATTCTGTGCATAAAGTGGAGAATTTTGCACACAAATAGTGGAATTCTGTTGTTCATGGGCAAAATTTCACCATTTGTGGATGAAATTCCACACTTTGAAGACGGAATTCTGCCATTCGCAGTGAAATTCTGCATTTTGTAGATCCAACCGCACTTCATGAATTGTGCTGAATTCATGGATTAATTCACAGAGTGAATTTAGCCAACTTCACCCATCTCTGAACACTTGCTAGAGCAGTGCCAGAGCTGTGAGGGCCAATGGGCACAGTACCTGCTTTGGTTCATAGAATCAGCACTCACCAATCAAGAGTCATTGCACACAGTACAGAGTTGCCAGTGGTCTTCACTGACCATGGGTTAAGGTTGCATCTCTCTCTTGACACAGCCAAAATCATGTTTGACTGCATATTCATAGATTGATTTTTGTTGTTCTGGAAGAGAACTAAAATGGGAGGTTATTATGACTCAGGATGTCACACAATAACTTTCAGACCTTCACTGAGTGACTGAGTTCTCCATAAGCTTTCCAGGCTGCAACTACATGGTTGTCATTACTTTGAATCTTATACAGAAGTTTCAGTACCACTTAAATAATGCAGCATAATTCATACTGGTCCATGCATTTGTGTCCTCATGCTTGGATTATTGCAATACCCTATACCTAGGGCTACCGGGGATGGATTCTCACCACTTACAGCTGGTGCAGAACGCTGCAGCACAGGTATTGACAGGAACCACCGTCCTGTCATATCTCTCAGTGCTGCGCAAACTGCACTGGCTGCCAGTACAGTGGTGAATCACCTTCAAAGTTGGACTTCTGACTTATAAAGCCCTACATGGACAGGGTCCGGACTACCCAAAAGAGCTTCTAATCTCTTACTGCCCTGGGCGATCGCTCCACTTGGCTGATGAGGGGTTGCTAGAGATTCCGAGAATTTGCTTAAAATCTTCCAGGACCCGTGCATTTATACATGTGGCCCCTACCCTTTGGAATTCTCTACCTCGACAGCTATGGGAGTGTATGACCATGGAGGGATTTAAACAGACTCTCAGAACTTTTTAATGGATTCAGGCATTTGGGAATGACTCAAACATTGTCGGTTTTATCTGCATTTTATAATATCTATAATATATGTAATTTTATGCTATAGTTGTTTCAGTTGTTTTGTTAATCACCTTGGCAGTTGAAAGGTGCCATATAAATAAAGAATTGAATTGATTGAATATGACATACAGAAGGAGTAGGATTGTGCAGAATGTGGAATTCTGCCTTTGGAATTTGTAAAGAACGGCAACTCCTTTTCCAAATTGCTTTTCCAAATTTCTTTTTATAATTCTGTGGAATTCCAAAAAATCTCTCTGTGTAAACTGCAGAATCATTTTACTTGTATCTTACAAACCGTGGAATATTTTTTCAAGGATTGCAGAAAAAGAATCACCATTTAATGTACAGTAAACTGCAGAATAATAATCCATGAAAACAGTTTTGCAGACAAAATGTCAGAATTCTGCTGACATAGTATTAACATTCTGCACAGCTCTACAAAGGACTGTACAAACATAAATTTTACATTGTTTTGATACGTTTCACCTGACAAATATGATACATGTAACTTGCCAAGGCTTGAAGCAAAGGGTAAAAATAGGTGGTATACTAATGCTCTGATTAACAGAGACATATAAAACTTTCAAAGCCATACAAACCTCTTCATCAGGCGCTGTGATAAAACAGTTACAAGGAGAACTCAAGGCTGATCAGAATCTTGAATTCAAGCAGTACGTACAGTACTTTATGTAAATAAACATTTACAAACGAGTGTGACAGTCTTTGTTGATAAGGAAGTATCATAGTAAGAGAACTATAATTTTTTGGATGATTACATAGACAAAAAGAGCAACATTTAAAATGCAGAGCTGTAAACCATCTTGGAGATACAGACCCTTTCTCACTGGAAATAAACTTTTATGTAGGAGTGTGACAGCAGGAGCTCTATAAGCTATTAGGTGCTTATATAGCAAGAGTATTCCTGAAGCAGTCTTTGAAGTAACTTGATGTTCTGTTTTTTTCATAAGCCAACAAATTGTACTGTGTCAGAAATCCACTTCTCGGTTCAGTCCATATTCATGCGTTTGAGCAGTGTTATGAAATGTATTTCCCAGTCTCCTTTCCTGATGTTGTTACATTTGCCCTTTAGTACTGTGACTGTAAAGTTCTGTTGTATGTTTTCCTCACATACTTGGAAAATATATTATATCAAGGGTTTGCATAGCTGTAACTCAGATATCTTATAAACATGATCAGATGAAAATGCCAGGTATTTATGAAACTGACAGACACAAAATCCCAAATGACTTTACATAGATTAACAATTCAGTACCCAGGCATGCAGGCACCAGTAGGAGAATACACACATCCCCAAAGAACTTGACAATTATAATACTGAAGGAGAAATTTAACGATGTTCATGAAAGGAGGATATGGAAATAAATTCATAACACTGTTCAAAACTTAAAACAAAACCGAACAGGATGCTGGGGTGCATTAGGAAGGCCTTCTCAGGCAGGGAAGGGAAGTAATTTTGCCACTGCACAGGTCTCTTGTTAGCTGCACCTGGAGTAAGTGTGCAGTTTTGGAGCCTGCACCTGATTAAGGACCACCTGGAGTCAGTTCAGAAAAGGTTGACCAACTTGATCTATGACCAGCAGGTGATGTCTCATGAGGAGAGGCTGGGGACCTTGGCATGCACTCCATGGTAACTAAACTGAGTGGGGAAGACATGATTAAAACCTTCAAGTACCTGAAGGGTTATCAATAGGTGGACATTCAAGGTTATATAGATGTAGAAAAGGGCAACATCACATGAAGGCACAACTTGAAGCTAGTGGGAGGCAAATTCAAGAGGAATGCAAGAAGTATTTCTTCACAGAGAGGATGGTAGACAAATGGAACCCCTATCACAGGGATTAGTTGACATTCAGATGATTGATGCTTTCAAGCAATGGTGGGACAGAATTATGGGACTCTGTAGGGCATCAGGAAAAGAGGAGGGATGGAGAAGACAGGTTTAGCCCTTGAGGTAGTAGGTAATGTCTAGACATCCTATCGTCTGGCTAGTTGTAGACTGGTAATTGACCAATGAAGGAACCAGACAGTTTAGATGGACCAAGGATCATATCTGCTCATCAAATTCTATGTTTCTATGTGCTATGGTATCATTTTATTTATTTATTTTTAATCAAGCTTTTTTTCTCACTCCAGATCTGCCTGATGGCATCTACCTGCACCATCACCAGATTTGTCATGAACTTACCAGTTTTCCACCACTTACCGAGGACCACAGAGTGGTGGGTGACCAACCATGTTGGTCATGCAAGAGCCTGCTGGGGGGAGTGCTAGTATAAAACTGTTCAGCTTTTTCCTCATATTTCTAGTTTTCTCCCCAGAGGTGCCGGCGTGAAATGTCACAAGTGTGTATGCATGCTATTGAAAGCATGTGTGAGAATCATATGGCAGCAACCCTTCCCGTTATGGATTCAGTCATTTTCAGAGTGCATATGGGGCTGTAAAGCACTGAGTGAGTTGTATTTGATTCCATCATGGGCTGAATTTTCTTCTACTTTAAACTAGTATTTTTTTTACTTTTCTCACTAGCACCTGTCTACATCAGCAGCACCCAATATACATCCTGACTGTATCATGAAATGTGGGTGAATACAAAAGGGCAAGCCCAAAGCATGGCGAACAGAAAATGGAAAGAACCGGAACAGCAAAACCAGTATTTCTTTACCTCAGGCTCCATGTAATAATGGCTATCACCAAAGAGCGATTCGTTTGTTAGAGAGTGTACATCCCTGAAATAAATAACAGTGATGAACACTCTAGTGACTGCAAAACCAGTGGTTTTCTATGTTATGCAGGGGGCTACTTAAAGATTCTCAACTCCAGGGGGTGCATGTTAGGAGGGTGTAAAACTTAAAAATAAAAACAGCCCAGGCACAAAAAGCGATCACATCCCAGTGAAGTGATCTGGGAAGACAGAGAAAAGTAAATATGTATATAATGATGGATAAATGTGTATGGATGAGTGTTTTGATTGTCAGAATACTAGAAATCAGACATTCAAAGTACATCCACTAGATGGTAAGGCAGTTCTTTTCCTATTTGGCTACCTGTTGTTATTTTCACTAAGATGGAGAGGCAGGAGGCATGATTTGAGAAAGGAACCAGTTTATTAAGCAACGAACCACAGGGTAGGGAATTGGAGAAAAGAGGTACAACAGCAAATTAAATACTACATCTGGTATCTTACTAGTGTCCTAAGACCTTATACTATGACTTTAATCTCCTATATGAGGAGAACTGCAAAAAGAATCAGCTGTAACAGTTACGCTGTGAGAGCGTCCTATCTATACTCCCTGTAAGAGGGTAACTCTATAGCACAGTTAGCAAAAAGGATCAACTGGCTGTAACAGCTATGCTGTAAGAGTGTCTTATTTCTAATCCCTGTTCAGATTTCTAAATCAACCCTAAGATGCACCTCTAACTGTTCTCTGGAGTGCTCCACACTATCAGTCACTCTAGATGCTATAGGAAGAGTCTATACATATGGCAGATGGCAGTTCATGCACGTTCGATTTTCTTTGTCATCGAGAAGAAAATGGAAAGTAATTCAACTTGCTGTCCAGTGCAATTGTGAGAACCTTATTGGGAAACTAAGGGATGCAGAGAAGATTTTAACAGACATGAGTTCTCGGCCACACCCAACCTCTCTAGGGTTGCAAAAATACAAGCACAGGATCAAGATTTCTTCAGCTAAAAACCCACTGAGGGCCACCGAATAGGAACACACAAAATCCATCATGTCTATTTCTGGACTGCCTGGAAATGGAAATAATGCAAACCAAATGGCCACAGCCTGCTTCTGGATTGCCAGGCGAAGGATTTGATGCAAACTACTTGGCCACAGCCCACTTCTGGACGGCTGGATGAGAAGACAAGGAAGATATAGTCCACTTCTGGACTGCCAAATGAGGAGACAAAAAAGATCACCCTGCCACAGCCTGCTTCTGGCCTGTTAGATGGGAAGATGAAGAAGAAGATCACCCTGCCACAGCCCGCTTCTGGACTGCTGGATGAGGATAATGCAGACTCCACTGGATACAGAAGTCTAGATAAGAAAGTCTCTGGATATCGGAGTATGACAGTCTTCTGGGCCCCAAGGCCAGATGAACCAAGGGCATACACACAAAACAACAAACTGTATGTCGAAAAGTGACCATGTTTGGGGTCCAAGGCCAGATGAGCCAAGGGCACACTGAAAACAACAAACAGAGCATCACTCAGAGAACAGAAACTAATGATTCGGATGGTACTCTGAGGCAGATGTAAAAATAAGAAATGTACGGTAGATTCTGCACTGGGCCAAGCCGTACTTGGGGAGCTATAAGAGGAAAATAATAAACAGGGCGATGCAACTTTGAGACGACTGTGGCACGGTTCTTCGTGGAGTTGCTGTTGGCTGCTTCTGGGATACACTGGATGATGATTCCTGAAGAACTGATAAAGACTGATAGGGTTGCACCAGGGTGAAGTGACTCTAGAGATTGTTGAAGACTAATTCAGGTACTTTCCCAGCACTGAAATGCTGGCACAAAACAATGCAAGACAGTTCTGGCACTTAATAATGTTCATAGGATGAATAGCAATGCAATAAATGTCACAGTTCCTACTGTAGTTGTCAACAGCACAGTCTCAATGTCCAGACCACAGTGAACAAACAGGCACTTTTATTCTTCTGGGTGAACCCCGAGTTCAGTGGATCTAACTACGAGGGGTCCCTCTAGCGGAATCGGTTTCTCCTGTTACTGTGGATATACTACAGCTGGAAATAGGCTTTCTAACAGGCTATAGGCTTCAGTGTCTGACCAGGCCCCTTTAACACTTCTGGGCCTACGTGGCTAGCTAGGCTCCTATCACACCTGGGGTTGATTATGCTGCTGGTCCCTATAACATATGTGGTCCTAAATGGTTATCTACAGGTCCTGGACCTTGTGTTGCCCCTTTAAGTCTCTGTGACCTTCCCTTTAACCAGGTCCCTTTAACACCTGTGGGCCTAATTTGGCTTTTAAGTTCTGGGTCTAGTCACCCACTTTAACAGCAATGGTGGGCCTAACTTGCCCTTTATGATCTGGGCATACTCCCATGTTTAACACCTGGGGCCTAACTTGACCTTTTAAATAGCAGTGGGCCTATAGGGCTGGGCCCCTTGGATAACTGTGGGCCTAAACGACTGGGACCCTTTAACACTGAGCCTTGACTAGGCCTCTAAATCTTGGATTCTGTTACCCCTTTAAATACTGGGCCTTTATTAGGCCTGAGAAACCTGTGGGCCTAATTTCCCTTTTAACAACCATGGGCCTGTGCTTACCCTTTTAACAACCATGGGCCTATGCTTGCCCTCTTAATAATTGTGGGCCTATGTTTGCCCTATTAAACAGGTACATGGGTCTCTGGTATTGGTTGGGCCCCTTTAAATCTTAAGCCTGACTGGGGCCTTGCTGTCACTCTTTCCTTTTGGCCTCCTTGTTCCTCCCCCTAGTGAATGTTCATGGCCCTTCTGTGGCCTTGATGTGCTAATCCCTCCCCATGGGTGTCACCGCACCAGATGAATATTTAAATAAGGGGTCTCCTTCTTCACAGCGTTTGGCCATTTCACTTTACGTTTAGTGCACACTTTTAAATAAATAAATAAACAGTTCTGTTTCTGTTGGTGGCATTCAGCACTTTTGGCCGTACTAATGCCTACTCACCACTCAGACCGTGAACTGGATCGGGAGGTGCGAGGAGCTTCTTGACATAGGGAGGGTTTCAGGCAGCTCAACGGTCGACAGGGGACCTTGCAAGGTCCCGAATGCAGTGCAAACGATGTGACACTGATACTGCCACCTCCAGGGGACCGAAACTTTATTAAATTAAGAAAAAAAAAATAAGAAAATGTGTCTCCAAGCCCTTACTGGGGAAACAAACAACTTTTCTTCTTTCTGGTGCTCCAATGGCACAACCAACCGCGCCACACAGTTTCAGGTGCAGTCTTCAGTAGCTGGAGGCAGAAGAGCTACACAGACATGGCCTCAGGGATGGCTTCAATCCTCCAGGTAAGCCTTTTTCTTGTCCTGCCACACTTTCTGCATCCTCTCTCCTCCACAGCTACCAGAAACTCCTCAACAACTTTTTCTTTTTTAAAAATTAACACTCTAGGCTGTGGATTTTTGGATTAGAATGCTGTGCATGTGCAGATCAGCACAGCATTCCATTCTAGGCACATTGTTTACATTTGTTGGCATAGCAACCTAGCTTGCATTATTTTATTCTGTGCTCTGGGCACCTTTACTGGGGTATACTGGGGTAACTGGGGATTACAGGGGAACTGCAGGGGAATCCCAACTTTGGGGTATTACACCAGAACCGAACCCACCACCCTCCCAACCCCAGCCTGCCACCTTAACCACCTTGGCACACGGCAAGCTCGGCAGCTGACTGCTGCACTACACCCCACATACCCTGCTGTGTATATATACACAGATCCTGTCACCGTGGTTGCCAAGCTCAGTATCCTGTCACTATCTTGTCAGGTAGTCAGAACACAGGCGCCATGATTGAGTCACCCTTTGCAGTCTCATCAATCACGGTCGCTGTGTTCACTGGATACCTGGTACCACAAGATGCTATGAACTCGGATTTAGAAATTAAACAGGCAGGGAGCAAGCCCCGCAGAAAAGCACGTGTTGCCATTCCGGTCCTCACCATTATCCATTCTGCTGATGCTATGGGTTCACTTTTGGATTCTCCTATATCACATAGAACCCATCCAACCTCTGCCACACAGACACCATCCTCCATCTATCCTTGGTCTTCCCCTTCCAAGGCAGGGATAGAGATGAGGGAATTTACTCTCAATCCTTTTGTGTCTCATCAAGAAGTGCTGTAGTGCAGCTGGACCTGGATATACCAGGATGTATCATCTTGGGTGTTGAGGTCACTTTTCCACCCTCCATGCCCATCAGAATATTGTGCACCCAGATATCAAGGGCACATAATATGTGACTGTGCACTGACACCAGTGATGTTCTGCTCCACCTGCCATCTCTCCAACCACACTACCAAATATAGTCACCCTGGTGGCAGTTATGCAGTGGTGAATGGTACCTGCCTCCACACACTAAAGGATGAGAGCATCTTTCAGAATGCTTGGTCCTCCTCCTCACTTGCTAACCCCCATGACCAAGGCTTGTTCCCAACCCAGGTAACCGCATCGAGAGTGGTATCCTAATACCTCTCAACATTTTATCACTGAAATGAGGGACAGGGACACTCAAAATGAGGGACCATGGCCCTCATCATGAAGGACACATCCTAAAATATGGAGACAAGCTTATATACAAATGCTGTGAAACCCTTGTGGGTTCCATGTCATAATCGCGATCACCGAAAGGCGATCGTCATTATGTCAAATGTACATCGCCAAAATTCAATTTTGGCGATGTACACCACCAGCGATAAAACAGCACAAAGGACTGTCATTTTTAATGTTATGCGGGGGGGACTGTGTCCCCACACCCCCACTATAAGATTCTCAACTCCCAGGGGGGGGGTATGTCAGGAGGGGAAGCAACATCATAAAAAAAGAAATACTCAGGCCGGGTGCAACAAAACATACCTGCACCTGGACCCGAGCCCAGCATCCTAGCCTGCCCAGCCCAGCATCCATCCACCACACCATGGAACCAGCTTAGCAGCTCATTGCAGCACCACCCTCACAAACCCTCCGCCTCACTCAGCATGCTTGATGCCCCCTGCACGTGTGTACATATAGCGACATCCTGTCACTATTTGTGAACCCCCATCTGGTTGCCTTCCTTACTCCCTCGCCCTGTCGACATGCACCACAAGTGGGTCACCATTTTGGTAGCCGCCCACTTGCGTCTAGTGCATGCCACAGGATACCACCCTTGTGTTTCTAGTACAAAGTTAATTTTTGATTTAGCATCTTAGAATATTATGAATTTCTGATTTAAGTCAAAATTTACAGCACATTAATTGTGTGGGCAGTTCTATTTCCATGAGGGATGGATGAGGGACAGAGCAATTCTGAGGGGTAAAATGAGGGACATCGCTCATAATCAGGGACAGCTGAGATGTGTGGCTAGCTCTATTACTGTGCTGATGGGCCAGCCTAGCCGATATGTGTTTATGCTATCATTTAGGTAATTGATGCAATGGCATCTTTTTGGCTGCATTCATATCATATTGTAGCAATGTGGGATAAACAGAAATACCTTTTTATAAATCTCCCCATACCATTTTGCTTCACTGTATTTTCAGTTACTTTGTGTTTTTGAACTGTGGTGGTGTAAATCTGAGCCCTGCCCCCCCGAACACTATTTATCTAATATACATTATACAGCCATGACTGGCAGTTCTGTTAAATTACTGGTAGACATCTAGCAGTGGGAGTTCTGTGATTTGCCTTGTTAATAAGCACATGTAGTTTTGAGGTCAACAATAGTTACATTTTGGTGCCAAGGAGTCTTTAGCTATGTGGGGGTCCCTCATTATTAGAGAAAATAAATGAGCCTGAATTTTTACGTGCCCAAAAGGGTCACAGCAAGGATGTTTTTAATCTCTTTAAGTAATGTACTGTATGTAGTGCAGGGGAAGGTGAGGAATTGATACAGGAAAAAACTGCATTCTCTAGACAGTTACCTGATATATTCTGTAGCAGGCCTTCCCATACTGCTACACCAGTGCACCTCCATACTGACCTAGAGGTACCACCTGTCATAGGGAACAGAGGACATCAGATGGCATGCTTATTTAATTCAGTAGTGCTATTTAAAATGGTAAATGTTACTGTTCATTATTGATGTCAGCCTCACTACTCATACTTACATGTATGAAGACAAGAATAAACCTTGTATGTCACCCACAGATTATGACTGATAGTCATTTTGGTAGCTGCAAAGATAGTTGGACAGTTTTCATTGCAACATTTTGGATCTTGCCAAATGCTTGGCAGTACAAATATTGACACACTAATGATTATTGTCTATGATTCTTTTACATTTGAAAATGGTAAAATTTGATACCTCATATTCAAACTGAAATATTTTTTTCATATGCATTCCATGCAATCCTGATAAAAAGACTTTCATTTGTGATGGTTATGCATCTTTCTGAGCTGTGCGTGTGTGTGTGTGGTAGTTTTGGTGTGATGTCAACTACTAACGAAGGAAACAGAGCAGATCTACAAACATTTTTTACTTATGAATGCGAGCTAAAAATACAGTCTCAGTACATAGGCACCAAGGCAAGGGTTATCCAAAAAGGGCATTGGCAACAATGGCAGGTTTCAAGGAAATACAAAATCACTCATATCCCAATAATTCAAGGCATCATGGAATGTACAGTATGTGCAAATCATCAAAGAGTATTTAGACTGGTTCTGCTTTAAGCAGGAGTGCATGTGCCAAGCAGCCTACTTAGTTGCCAAATGGCCTCTCACACAATCTGCAACATTTTATTTTAATCTATTTAATTTTCACTTATGTTCTTCTAGCCACCTTGAAACATAGAAACATAGAAATTGTCAGCAGATAAGGACTGCTAAGCCCATCCAGTCCGCGCAGAGCCCTTGATTCAGACTTTTCAGATTGTATAAGAGGCTTATTAGCACCATACACCCTTGCTTATAGCAGAATCAGTAAATGTTCATGGTGTTGAACTTGGTCTTCATTATAGAGGTATATGTGATTTTGTGTGTCTTAGTTTACTGATGAACCAAGCAGAGAATTCAACCCCAGACTGGAAGTTCTAGAAGACCAGTATACCATGCTCCAGACCATCCAGTCTCTATTGGGACTCAGTGCATCTCTGAACCAGCAAACCCAGTCTCACTCATAATCTTTTATAGCTCCACTTAGAAGTAATACTGGTGCTATCTTGATGGAATGGTGGAAGACTCTGTTGAACAAGGAACTATCCGATACAGGGTTTGTAGTGCTGGTGCATGACAATGTTGATTAAAATCAATCAAGGTTGCTAGAAGAACTTAAGTAGGTGAATTAAAATATAAACTTCATGAAACCAGGGTAGTCAATCTCACTAAACAGTCTTCAAGAAAGGTGTTTGGAGAAAGCAAACAGAACAGTAGTAGGCGTGGGTTAAACATATAGTGCAGATTATTCTGATGCCATCCACATTCAAAAAGACCCTCTCCCCTTGCTGCTTTGCAAAAAAAATTGCTCCCACTCTGTGATAAATTGTGTCTCTTGTCACGAACCAGCTGTCCATGCAGGCATCATAGTGATACATTGTTTACACTCAGTGATCAGTGCTAAAGCTCCAAAAGAGAATAACTAGAAGTAAAACAGTGGCAAAAATTCCATGTAAATTGCATAAAAGGAAACTTCCTAACTGTAGAAAGGAAGACATATAATAGAAGGACAATGAAATATATCAGGGCTGTGATTCCATTGAGGAGATTATGGTGGCATTATAAACTGGAAGAGTAAAGCTCAAGGGATTACGTCACCTCCCCAAAGGGAATCACATGCCTTTTATGAATACATTGTGCTTATATTAGTTTTATTATGAACAGTACTGCATTGTATAAAACTGAAAGTTGGTATTGGGTCAAATATCAGGATGTTATCACATCATTGTGATGTCAGAATGATTGGATAGTCTGATGTCAAAACTGTGAACAATAGTGCTATGTGGAATGTGGAATTCCACCTGCGGAATTAATGCAGAATGACCATTCTGCCAGTGGAATTTATGCCAGAATTGCACTTCCTCACCTGCGGAATTTCACCTACTGTGATCTGTGGACTAATATTCCACGGAACAGTATTTTTCCCGCAGAAAATTATTCCACAGCAATTTTCACAGAAAATATTGAGATCCGTTGAATAATATTCTGTGAAACAGTGATTTTTCTTTGGAAAATCATTCCACAACGATCATATGCAGCAGAATTCCACCATTCCATTTCTGGTGGAATTTGATGGAATTTCAACGGAATTTTGAATATTGCACGGAATTGCGTTCTGCCGGAATTTGAAAATTCTGCACAGCACTGGTGAACAAGAAATGTTTATAAAATGGGTAAAGAAAACCCAAATCTGATTGGCTGTTACCTATGTATTAAATCTGTCCAATGCACAAGTGAACACAAGTGCAAGCAACCTGGACACAGCACAGAAAAGAAATAAATGCACATTATAGAACTTTCAAAACTATTAGAACGTCAAGGGCATACTTTGTTTTTTCAAACCTTGACCAGCTTTGATATTTAACTGTTCACAAGTGCTCAAACACCTATAGATAAAATCACCATTTAACCATGTAAAAATATCTCTAATATATATATATATATTTATACAACACATGTGCTTGGATAAATTCTATTATAAAAAGCGATATCTTAAGCAGCCAGTGGAGATAACACTGATATCTCCATGTTCCTATACGTCATCATGATATCTTCAACACTCCTATACGTCACAGTGTTATCTTATAAACTCCTATACATCATCTCACAAATCCTACTGGCATCTTCGAAATTGAAAGTGCTCCTGTGCTGCTTTTCCATAACCTGCCCCCCACAACGCGATTCTTACACCTCATATATCCTACGTGCCACCATTTTCAAACAAGAATTATTTTTAAAAAAAAGTATCTGATTGATCCTGCCAGTTTCCCTGTGGTGTCACCAGTTTTCATTTCTCACATTCTAAATTGGTAGCGTGACCGAGCGCTTTTGGAGCTGACAGAGATTCAAAAAAAGCGCTCTCACTGTTAAATGTTAAAAAATACAGTTCCTTTTGCTAATATTGCAGAGCTTTGTTACAATCTAGCTGCCAAAAGTAGAAACAAAAGAGAGCGTGTGTCAGCAACTTCAGACATATGAACGCGAGTGCGAGTGAGTGTTACTATAGCAACGCTCGTTCCGTTCATATCTCTGAAGCTGTCATCTCGCGCTCTCTCCTCTTTCTACTGTTATTAGCTGGATTGTAACAAAGCTCCAAAATATTAGCAAAAAGACACTGTATTTCTAACATTTCACAGTGAGAGTGCCTTCTTTTGAATCTCTGTCCACTCTGAATCTGTGTCCACTCCGAAAGTGCTCGGTCATGCTACAAATTTAGAATCTCCAGAAATGAAACTGCTGACACCATGAGGAAATGTCAGGATCAGCCAGATAAGTTTTTATTTTAAAAATTATTTACCAATTATAGCTACAGGGCTCCCCATCTACAGGGATTTCTATAAAATCTGAAGCCATGTAAAAATAAACTTGTTCCCATTAGCTTTTTTTGGTTATACTGCAAAACAGAACAATTAAACAGCCATAGAAATTAATATAATATTCATGAAAACAGAGGAGCATTGCTCTGCAGTTACTGGAAAAATGCCAAATCAGTCTGAAAGCACTGTGTCAGACATGCTGGAGAAAGAGAAGAGGTTGGCTGGTAGTCCTGCCTCATCAATAAGATATATGGTGGATTGTCAAGTGAGGGATGTGGTAAGTTGCCTAAAACTTATGTAGATGGTTGTCCTGACAACCCAGCACATATATTGTATAAACAGAATATGACATGGCCTGACTGAAGATATCATATTTATCTTCACTCGAGGCTAATGACATCAAGATATCATTGGCCTCTCATGAAGATAAATATGATATCTTCAGTCAGGCCATGTCATATCCCCACATATATATACACACACACACATATATATATATATATATATATATATATATATTGAATTGCTTTGTCTTCTCTACTTTCAGCTTTCCCCCTGTCCCCACCAGCCGACATGTCAGATGATTGCTTGGGCACTCACTGACAATGTTCCTGCTTGAACTGCTGCTCTTTAAACTCAGTCAGGTTTGGACCACAGTTGTTCTGACAGCAGCTCATGTAACCATTTTCTATAGCACTTGCAAGCACTTTGCCTTCACTCCTGCTCCATTTGTCTACTTTTTACAGCTTTTCCCACCAGTGAGTGCTATTGTCAATCGCTCACGTTTATTGTGCCAGCTCAAACAATCACAGTGACTAGTGGTTATGGTGTTGGGGGGGGGTGTACAGTCACCCTGTATTGCTCATGTAGATTTTTTGCAAAAAAAAAAGAAATCATCTTGCCTCTCTTCAGTCAGCCCTGGGGTAAGCTCTAATGGCAGGGTCTGACTATGAACCTCATTCCCCGTACTAGCACTCTTAGTTCTACCTGACATCCTTACACTGTCCTAGACCAAATAATAAAGCAAAAGAAAAACCTACTGGCTCCCAAAAAAATGAATAAATAAAACTAACTGTCAACTGCTCATGACCACAGCAGCCTCTTAAAGCCTGGTCAGTGTGTGTGTGTGTGGGTGTGTGTGGGGGGTGGGGGAGTGAGGGGGTGTCTAACACAATCTGAACTACAAAAATGGACTCAGGAAGAATCATGGAGAAATACAACTATGGAGGCTATGGTAAGACAAATATCCTAAATTCAAAACAAAATACAGCAGGTGGAGGGACCATTTTATGTAAAATCAAAACATATTTATTTTATTTTTAACCTATAAATTAACATTTTTAAATGATTATGGAATACAATGCCCCATTTTTTAAGCACAATAAGACACTCTGGAGATGTGCTTAAGTCCATTTTCATGCACAACCAGAGTCTGAAGCAGTTGGCCTGTTGCCTCACACTTCTTTAAGCCTCATGCTATGCATTAGAATGGTCTAATGCACACCCCATTTTATCTTATTGCTTACTTGAAGGCCATCTTTTCCTATGGGAATATAATATAATATTACTGGTAATAACATCCCATAGTATTGAAACACAAAGTACCTTAGCATGCAACATATGGCAAACGACATGTCAGTAGCACATGGGCATATTTTTTTGAAGAAGTATCCCACATGTTTGTCTTAAGGGTGTATTTCGAAAAAACTCTTATTATGAACTGAGCATCATAAAGAGAGGAATCTCATTGGCCCAGAGCTCTTGGAAGCCATGATGATATTGGGCTACATCATCATGGCTTCAAAAAAGTTCCAGCGCCACCAGCCTCCTTGCTCTCTACTGTCTGAGAATTATTTTTTCAAAATGTACGCCTACACCACCCAAAAACTCATTCATAAATGTTTTAACACCTGTTTCTTTTATTTTTATTTATAAAACTTGAAACTCAGTTCATAATAGCAATAAGTCACATGAGATTGTGGTATCATGGGATATCATCACTTCTCGGGTGGTTGGATGCACTGCCCTGTGACCACATGCCCAACCAATTCGAGGCGTATGATATCCCATGATATACCTCACACCCTGTCATGCCTTATTGCTTAATTATAAAGTTTGACCTTAGAAATTTTGTAGAAAGTGGCTTCATTGATGCAGTGGCAAAACGGTGACTAGAGAACTGAGACTAGATGAAGTAATGCAAAGTTATTGGAGGGGCAGGACTGCTGCAGGTTGCAATGTGAGAAAGAGAGCTGTGAATAGCTGAGGTGGAAAACAGGGTCTTGTAGCATGGAGAAAGAGAGAGGGAAGGAAGCAGAGAGAGAGAGAGAACTGAGCAACTCACTTGATTTGTAGACATGGTACAACAAGTTGAAGATTGAACAGCTGAGGTTGGACTTTTGGAGAGAGACCTTATGCTGATCAGAAATAGGGAGACAATGAATAGCTGACTTTGTGCAGCAATTTCCATAACAAGGCATGTTGTACATTGGAGCCTAGGAGACCTGTTCCAGTTTGAAGACAGTGACAAACAACATTAAACAGCTGGGGTCCCGCAGTAATGTGAAAAAGGCATTTTACAGATTGCAGTGCTTGTTGGAAAGAGGTCTGTTGCAGATTGGAGAAAAAGAGACAGAGAGAGCTGTAAACATCTGAGGCGCCATACAGAAATTAGTTGAGAAAGATCTACTGAAAGTTGGGAAACAGACAAATACTACTGGGGTTCTGAGAGAATGGTGGACCACTCCGATCAACTGGAGTCCTGCAATGATCATGTGTGTTGAGGGGACTTTTGCTGATTGCAGAAGGTCAGAAAAATGGCAGAAACAGCAGTGAGCAGTGGAGGTCTTACCATAGCTGTGCGAGAGGGTCAGTATGTAAGTAGAGAGCTTACAGCACCTCTGGCCTAAGCATGTCTGTGGGACATTGGTCAGATGTAGCTTCAGAGAGAACAGAGCCAATAAGAACACCTGATACCCTGAGGAAAAAACTAAGAGCACCTGAAATCCTTGGTGAGGGAAAGCAGTATAACAAGTTAATAGAGAGGATGTCAGACCTATGGGGACACATCCAATGCAGTGAGTAAATTGGGCTTGAACCCAATGTTCCATCAAGAAACTGATAGAGAAATACTGAACTATGCACTGAAATTTTCTCTGCAGAAATCACAATGCTACTGCATGAATCTCACATCAGCTTGCACAGCACAGTTCATGCAAAGCGAATGCCTGAGCAACTTCAAACAAGTACAGTGGTCATCAAAGGTTAAGCAGCATGTTCCTAGCATTAACACATTTTTATACACTTTGACTGCAGCAACAAGCTGCAGTCTTCAACTCCACAGGCACAGCAAAGAGCTGCACCAATTCTCACATTTTCAGACACTACACTCAGTTCCCACCTTTACAGCAATTTGTATTTTAGTTCCTACTGCCTATAATTCTTTTCTGACTCTGTTCTGTAATAAAGTATTTGGGATAGTCTACTCCCATTTTATGACTGGCAGCCCCACCACTTAACCTTTCCGATCCTACAAATTTGTAAAATACTATAATGTCTGATCCAGCATCTTTCGGTACTTATGGGAAAAAAGTCATATCTACATGTGCATCTCTTAGAAAAGCAGAGGTGGGAACTCTTAGGCCGTGTGTGTGTGTGTGTGTGTGTGTGTGTGTGTGTGTGTGTGTGTGTGTGTGAACTACTCAGACGTGTGTGATAGTCTCCCAGTCTGGCTGAACAAGAAGTTTGCCATTTGATGTGACATAGTGCATGAGTAAAACACAACAGAGGAAAGAAATCAAATGTGTCAGTTTTCTAGAGGTTTTGTAATATGATTCAACTTGTTGCATATTTCTCATATCTAATGACAATCTTTTCCAGTTAGTTTATTTTCCCATATTGCTTTTCTCCCACTTGGAGGCTGGCAGGTGTGATTTGGGACCTCCCTCACTTAAGAGAGCTCTGTTCAGCCCCTCAGCGTATCATGAACCCTGCCATCATCCCTTTTCTGTTTTGCCCCATTCCCCATTACTGGAGCACACACATCAGGGTGTGTACTTTGAGACATGCATATGCTGCAGAGTCCCTCAGCACCCTCCTATCTGTTGTTGTCGCAGACCTACACTACCACCAGGCCTCCACCTGGTGGCAGTCATTTGGCAGTAATGACAATCCACCCTTCCCTGGAGAGGAGAGCAGTCCTACAGATGCTTGATCCTCTCCCTTCCCAGCTGAACCCTGACTATGCAAGTCTGCTTCCAAACATGTCTCACCAGCATGGTAGGAGATAAAGCGTGTAGTATCTCAGCCCTCTGCACCACAGATCCAGCCTTTATCATTAGTTTTAAGTTATTAAAAGCCAGTTTAGAAATTATGGCCTGGGTTAGTGAACATAACTCTAGTGTTACTAGTACTTAAACTCCACCTTGTTCACTCCTTACTAACCTGATTCAGCAGTCTGCCATATTGTTAAATTAAACATTGCTGAATCAGGTAAATAAGAACAAAGTAAAGTGATACTAGCAATAGAAATAACATTCATGAATGCAGGCTTATGTGACTATAGAATTACGGCTTATGTATTTAAAGGGGAAGTCTTCCATAGTTCCACACCAATATTTTCCCAACTCCTTATGTGTAACTGTTGTGTGCCTCCTCCAGTTGCCAGCAGTCCTATTGCTGTCCAGATCTAGATTATAAATAAAAATATACAGCCCCAAAAGTTATCAATGTGTTTGTCTTCCATTTTACCATCAATGTTGCTGGAGTATGATGTCATCAGAGCAACAGATAATGGTGCTGCACTAAATGCAGTTCCACCAGTGGACCAAACCCACAATGTTTGGTTCCTCACTTGAGTAATGGAGGAAATGCTTTGAGTGTTGTGCACATCCTGAAGTGCAGGTTTAGTAGGGACTAGGACCATGTGAGTGTGGTGCAGCACTGATTTGAGGTATATATATTATTCACATAAGGAAGTGCCTGTACGTGTTGTGTTACTGTTTCTGTTAGCAAAAACAGTTTACCCAATAAATGACTGTGGGTACAACAAGAGTTTTAAGTGGTATTATGCAGCTGTTGTATTAAGGTGTGTGTGTGTGTGTGTGTGTGTTAACATTCTCTGTTTTGATTGACACCAGCAGTGAGAAACAATCTTGCAAATAGGCCCCTTTCCCTTTGTAACTAGGCAGTCAGTGATTGGATGGCTGCTGTAAGACAATAAAGAATTCAGCTATGGCAAGGAATAGGTTACCAGGAAAGGACAGGCACAATTACTGGGGGACTCTGGTTCAAATCCTACTACAGTCACTTTACTCTAACCTTTAAGAAGTTCCCTAACCTCCTTAGAAACTGTGATGGCCCCCAGGTCCATGACTTTAAAAGTGCCCCAATTCCGTTATAAATCATTAGCAGTGATGTGAGAGCTACAGCACTTCACTTTCAAGGTACTAAGGATAAGCTGTGGCAGCCCCCAACTTTGTAATGCCAGCATTTGAAGTAGGATGTCCCTCACAAATCAAATGCTACACCTCAGCTGTTGTAGATAAAGAAACTAATCAGTCTCTGTTTGTAGTGCTCTGTTGTTGTAGCTCACTCCTCCCATGTCATATGCATTCTGTGTCTTGGTATTTCTGGTCAGAAACTCAGATTCAAGGAGCATTTGAAATGTAAAACAATACACTTATAAGTAAATGATCTAGCTCTCCACTTTCAGGCTGCTGAACGGGATGTGTATAAGTCAGTCTTGTGTGATCCTTTATTAAACTGCCCAGGCTCATCTTGTAACAAATCTTCTTAAGGGTGCTCACTTGGTTCAATAAAGAGTGACTGATTGACTGCTCGATTGATTGATTGATTGATTGGTTGATTGACTGATTCAGTCTACTGCTTTCTACAACATGTTACAACTGTCTCACAGAGAAATGAGCAGTACAGAGAAACAGCTTTTGTTTCCTGTAAATGAAATACTATTGGATGTATTATTTGCTTCACATACAGTATTAAGGCTAAAGTACTACTCCTTGTGTAAGTTGCATGACAGAACCGCCTTAAGCCATTGCAAACTTAAACTAAAATCAGGCTAGACAGCTTTGATACCCTTATGTTTTGTTCTGCACTGTTGCTGCAGTGACATCAAGAATGGAGGAGCTGTGTTACAAGTAACTCATTTGCATGTAAATGGAGCTTTGCTGACATTTTACTACCTTGTGTCAGAGCCTCAAACTCTAGATATGTGTTGCAACAGAAGAAATGGCTGATCTCTTATTGACATATGTTCAGTACTTGATGTAATGTAATAAATACATCAGATATATCCAGATCATACATATACAAGAGTCTTCTCCTTTAAGAACTGTATGTGGAATGTCATCTTCCTATGATCACACTCCCGGTTGTAACTGAAACAAGTCTCCTAGGCTCTGCTTGTTTACTTGATAAAAGTATGTTTTAAATGAAATAAATAAAATACTTTTCCTCTTGCTGTACTGTATGTAGCTGCATTGCAAATGTCACAGTGATTATGAGCACCATAATGTTATGAATCATGAATTGTGTAGATAGACTAACATTTAAATTTGAAACTTATTATTATCAATAATACTGCAAACTTATGAAATGTGATTATATAGAGCAGTGTGGAATAAAAAATTATGCCCATGGAATACCAGCATAATTACCACTCTGATTTCATGGAATTTGTGTGAAAATTCAGCCGAATTTTGCCAAATTTTACATTTCTGTTATTTTGCTCTAATTGTAATAGTACACATTCAACTGATACTAATTTTGGTATATTGGCAGCTAGTGATGGCTTGAATATGTGTACGAAATATGAGAGTTGCAGGTTGAAAAGGGGTAGAGTTACGGGTAGCCAAACATTCAATCAAAATAAAATTTTCAGTTATTTTGATCTCATTTTAAAATTTCTTATCCACATTTTCCACAGTTTCAGGATTTAGAGAACATACCACATAGGTATGTGCACCATAGTTTAAGTCTCAAGCCTCAAAGGGGACTGAGTTATAGGTGGCCATACATTTTGCCAACATTTAGATTTCTGTTACTTTAGTATAATTTTGATAGTATTCATTGAAGTGTTATAACATTTTACAGGTATACAGGTTATCATTACATGTATATATGTGCTTAGTTTCAGATTCCCAGCTTCAAATGGAACTGAGTTCTAGCCTGCCAAACATGTTGCCAAAATTTTAATTTCAGCATTTCCTCTAATTGTTAAAAAATACATCCAAATATAACTAGATTTGAAACATTTAAACTACTATATCACATGGTCATTTCTAAGAAAGTTCATATTTCCTTTCTTAAATGTGACTGAAGTAAAAGTAGTCAAACTTTCACAACATTTTAAAATTAAATTATGCAAGAATGTAAACTGCAAATTTATAAGACCCCAAAACTTTAAAACTAGAGAATGCAATGCCATTAAATTTGGCAGGTTCTTAGACCTTACAAGGAGACTGTGTGTGTCAATTTTATTAATTTCTTGCTGCCAGAAATTGCAAAATAACATATGTACTTAAAGTCAAATTCCATTAGTCTTTGTGAAAATTTTGAAATTTCATGAAAATTCCATATAGTTGGAATATACTAATTTCACTCAACCTTATCTGAGGGTTCAAATTACAGGATAGGGTATGAGAGTCAGGTAGGTACAGGGATCACTAGGTTTTAGAGTTAGATGCATAGTTTCACCAAAAACGGACAACTGAGGTGGGTAGCACACCAGTGGTAAACCCCTAGTTGGAGCAAGGAACCACAGAATGTCAAACTTTTTCAACCTGAATGCACGATGTACTGTAGAAGGATCACACCCAAAAATGTATGATCCAGGAAGCCTGACATATGTGCAAGTCTGGAACTTAGAGGTACTCAAAAAGATGTAGTGGGGGAAGACAATATCTGGGGCACCAGAAAGGAAGAATTCTGACTATTTTAACAGGACAGGTTGATTTTGTCACTGTAAAGAATAAAGGAGATATCAGTGGGATCAATAGTTCTACTGAGTCAATCTGGAAATGTTAAGGGGGTTGGGCAAAATAGTCACCCAGAGAGAGAGGAACAACATGACTGCAACACCTTTAATGCAGCCTGTAACAAGTTCACACCCCCTCATCAAAACAATGACCAAAGGGAATCATGCACCATGGTTCTCGGACCACCTCCAAGGCCTACATCATCAGCGTGACACACTATGGTACTTTGCCAATGAGACTCAATGGCCCTGGACAGGCAACATTATCGGGAGTCCCGAAACAAGTGCACCTGGGTCATACACACCGCCAAAGCGAACTATTACAAAGCCACCTTAACCTCCACCTGGGGCTGTGGTCACAAGTTCTGGGAAAACATTAAGGAACTCTGTGGCAAAGCCTTCAAACCTGCCACCTGACCAAAATCTAATAGATGGGTGCCTCTCCTCCGACCCCCTCAGAATAGCCTCAGCCCTTAACACTGCTTTCATTGATCTCTCCCATGTGCTGCCCCCTAATTTCTTTGATCCCCCGCCTGCCCATAATGCCCCGCATCCTCCCCTTGCTCCACCCTTCTACCTGCGAGTCCTTACTCCAGAGACTGCCAAACCCTACCTAACCAAAGCTATTAGCCAAAATCACTTTAGTCACGACTCCCTCGACCTCAGACTTCTCCGTCTCACCCCCCAGGAAGACCTAGCCCCACTCACTCACATTTTAAACTGCTCCCTGTGTCAAGGGAAATTCTACCCACTGGAAATTGTCCTACATCACACCCATCCATAAAAGTGGTGACCGCACATCCACAAACAACTACCACTCCATCTCTATCCTACTTCTCCCTGTCTAAGGCACTAGAACGCCTAGTCACCGATCAACTTACTCACCACCTTAACAAATATAACCTTCTATCCAGACAGCAGCATGGTTTCTGTAGGGGCCACAGTACCACTACCGCCCTCCTTGAATTTACCTCCCATGTCCACTCAGCCCTGGACCACGCCACCATACGCCATCTTTGTGGACCTATCTCAGGCATTGACACTGTAAACCATGCCCTCTTGCTTAACACCCTGGCATTCAAGGGTTTCTCAATGACACCCTAAACTGGTTCACCAGCTATCTCTCTGATAGACACAGATAGTCAAGGTAGGCCCTGTCCTCTCCCTGCCTCCCTACCCGCCTCCAGTGTCCCACAAGGCTCCATACTTGGCCCCTACTTTTTAGCCTATACCTCAATTCCCTCCCAGTGTCATGCCTAGAAATCTACTCCTATATGCAGATCATGCGGTCTTGTCACCTCTGACCCATCACCCCCAAGCTCCACCAAACTCTCCAACACTGCTCCAGTGAAGTCAAAGACTGGCTCACCACCCAGCCCTTATTATCAACTAATAAGACAAAAGTCATATTCTTCACCCACCTCCTGAACCCACTCAAGAACCTCTTCTCCCAATTCTCACTGCCAATCAGACCCCATTAGAACAGTAAGCAGCTTTAAATACTTAGGGATCACTCTAGACCCCACTCTCAGCTTTAATCAACATATCCTCACACCTATCAACAGCCCTTAGCTCCAGACTAGGGCTACTATACCAGTACAAACAGTGCCTCACCCTGAAGCATTACAACTCACTATAAACCCCTCAATCTCTCTCCTGCTAGACTACAGCATCCTAATCTACAGTGCCACTCCATCCACCACCCTAAGCAGACTCTGACTCATTTTAAACAAAGCCTGCCATCTCATCCTTGGATGTGATCGTTTTACACACTCCTGCTCCCTTTACAGCAGCACAAACTGGCTAAATCTAGATAGCAGAATCAGGTACCACACCTACCTTATGACCAAAAAGGTACTACTAGGCCTCACCCCACCTACCCTAAACCAAATCATCCGCCCAACTCCCCCAGTCAAAACAACCCGCAGCTCAAACAAGCAGCTGTTAAGGGTACCCCATGGCTGGACTTCCCAATTCCAGCAAACCTTCACTTACAGGGCCCCCTCCTGGACTAAAGCCTCCCAAGTCATATAACAATGAATTAAGGCTTGGCCCTTATAAATCCAAGCTACAGAAATACCTTCATGCCTCTAGTCAATGTGACTGCCCTTGACACCAGATTGACATATGCAGCTATCAAACTAACTATTGTTGGACTCCTTGTACCAAATTGTAACTATGAAACCCTATGACCATCAGCCTCTACAGAACCTCTGTAACTATTATGGCTGTACTAAGAAACAAAACTTGCTGTTATCCAACAACTGCACAACTTTGTAACCTCACTGACTGTCATTTGTAAATGTACTGTAATCTGTATTCCAAGTTCTGTCCATGTATCCTTTTATGTAGGACGTGGAACCTTTGTAAATGAGTTGCTGACTCAAAGGTCTTTCTGAATATTTCAATAAATAATAAATAAAAATAAAAAAGCTCAGTCCAACTTATCAAATTAAGTAGTGATATTGTATGGTCATTGTGAGTGTTAAATTCCACAAAAAGAATTCTAGATACTTCATCTATAGTCTACTATAAATATTTGAGAAAATGTCACCACTGTAAATTTAAAACTGCTAAACCAATGTATCCAGTTGTGTTAGAATCAGGACACACTGGCATCAGATAAGTATGTCAAATGTTAAAGCGATTCACCATGTTTTCCTATGTCCCTTTTGTCTGTGTAGCATCCAGTTTCCCGATTCAAGCATGACTCGTTTTTGCTTCTAAGGCGTTTTACCGTTTTATTTTTAATTTAAACATTTTCCACTCCTGCGACTCCAGTAGCATGTTTTGTGTATTGGAGTGGTCTGCTGTGACCTTTGCCACTCATTAACTGTGTTGCGTCATCACAGGTAAATAAGTGGTGTCCCTGTGGCTGCACTGCTGAGCGTGCATTGTGATTAGAGGTTTTCAGTGCCCCAGATGCAGTGAATTATAGTTTCTCTGATGATGATCATAGTGGTTCATCTGAAATAGCCTTCTTTGGCAGTGAACTTGGTGCACTAGGGGATCATCTCGGTGAATCAGACCCATATTGAGATGACCCCTATGCCAGTGATGAGGGGAGCAGTTCTGAGAGTCACAGCAGTAGTCCGGATCCTAATCAGTTTGGAAGTGCAAGTCATTTGCAGTAATGAGTGGTATGTGCACTACTTTTTTTGTTCACTTCAAAGTTATCTTCAGTCATAACATGCTCTGTGTTGTTACATATAGCTCACAGGTCTGTGCTTATTTCTACCTTATGTCACTGTGTACTTCTACCTGTTCCTGTTGCTCTGCCGCGGTTCTGGTAGAATTGCAGCTGCTGCATCGTCGCAACAGTAATTAATATACCAGTGTTGTTTGTTGCAGGGCTGATAAATGATGGTATACTTAATTTGTTTGCTCATAGTTGCCCACTGAGAGTGATAGACTAAAAGTGCATGTAGTGTACTTGTGCCGGACATGAGTAGCTGGGTTAACCCTACATGCTCTCTTGGCTTATCTCAATCAGTGGACAACTGTGTACTTCTACCTGTTCCTGTTGCTCTCACAGTTCTAGTAGAATTGCAGTTGCAACACCATTAGACTACAGTAATTAATTTACCAGTGTTGTTTGTTGCACTTAACTCTTGCCATCTCAAACCCCTGATTGCTGGCATCTTAACCTATCCCACCATCCCTTCTCACCCTTCATGCCCTCCCTATCTTTCCCACTGCTACCCCCATTCCTCCCTTTTTCCTTGACTAGGCCTCCCGGGTCAATTATTTCCACACCTCCTATTGTTCTAGTACTATCTGTCAAATGATTATGCATTTTAGCTCTGTGGCATACAATGCACAATGCCATTTTAGTTCTTAATTTTAGCTTTGATTTGTCCTGTTGTAACCATAATCTATTGTGATTTGTCCTGTTGTAACCATATTCCACTGTAATACTGTTGAAGTGCCTACCGCCCTGTGATAACCTCTGCTTCATGTTAGAAATCTCCTCTGATGTGGAACCAATGTAAAGAGCTTTCAGCTCACTGTTGAATGGCCTACGCAGCTAGTAAAGTGCTATGCTTGTGCAACTGTGTTACTTTGGTTTTGGCCATTTGCACTCCCTATTCCAGAGGAATTACCACCATGTAGGGATACCAAAGGCAAGGAACCCTTGAAGAGGGTTCCGCCCCTAGAGATGCCACAGGATGATTCCCTTGGCTAAAGGTACTTTAGGAAGGAACCCCCAAAAGAACTGCAGTAGTACAAAGCATGTTAGAAATCAGTAGCTGTGAGGCATAGTAGTAGATAAGGCATCAGGCAGCATGATAACGCAATGAGATATGCAGGTTAGCAATGGCATGAGTTCGATGGGTTGCACTAGAGATTGTGGGGGCCTCCTAAGGAGAGAGGGAATGGCAAGTAGGGACACCATCCACCTCCATCCAGCAGCAGAATCTACCTAAAGAAACTAGGGAACACTAACTATGGCTAACTAATGGTTATGATCTAAAGCACGGAGGAGAGAAAATAAAACCTTTGAGGAGGAAATCTCTGGGAATCCAAGGCCTAGGTCACCTTCCCTCCAGGCTTGGGATGTTTATTTTGTGATGGCTCTGCTGCTGCAATTTAGAAACCCAATAAAAAGGGGGGTGGAAAATATTCCAATTTAGAGGAAAGCTCTTGCTCAATCCCTCTAACGGGAACATCGTGGAAAGTTGCGAGAGTGCTCTGCAACATCCGGGCAACCAAGGCGAGAGGAGGAGAGCAATGACTGCTGAGGCACTCACCTGACCTATTCACCCTAAAAACAAACCAGGTGAACCAGGGGCAGTCAGGGGGAGAATAGCTTTGAAGGATGCCTCCAAACCTGCATGGGCAGCTAAAGGGGCCCTGTAAGAGCCCCACCCCTTCACCACTGAGTCACAAATTCTACAACTTGAGGTGCCATCGGTACAGTTGATGACTGAAGGTCCACCCAGAGCAAGGACATTCCCAGCTATGGCCCATGTGAGAAGGACCCCACCCCAAGCTTCACATGCTCAAGTTGTGGACTCTGGGTGCAGAGTAAGACCATTGGCTGCAGGGAGACCCTGCACCAGGAATGATATGGCTGGCATGCCCTAGAAAACTGAAGAGGAGCTGAATGAGTGGGGATTGCTGGACCTCATGGAGGACAGATGGTAGTAGTAAGCATTGAGGAATGACTGAGTAAGCAATGAGTGGACCTGCACGTAGGTCATTAAGCAGAGTAGCAATAGTCGGACCTGCACGTAGGTCTGTAAAACAGAGTAGCAATGGTTGGACCTGCACGGATGTCGGAGGAGCAGCAAATATAAATTGTGGGGCAAGCCAGCCAGGCATTCAAGTCAGCCAACAAAAGTGACAAATACTGTGAGGATTTTAGGCAGTGAAGGAAGGACTAGAACATAAAGTAAGTATGCCACATGGGGCCATGACTCCTCCAACACCTCCATGTCCCCCACCATAGGAAAAATAAATAAGTGATGGAAGGGGCTGAGACCCATATGCAGATATAAAACTAGTTTACAACATCAGCGGTAGCTTAGCTGACCTCAAGAGTATAATAGCAGTGTACAAACAGAGAGCAGCATCTATATGGAGTAATTGAGTTGTAGGATTTGATGAACATAGATTGAAGAAAGGCAATGCTGAAAGCAGCTAACATCAGGCAGTGCAGTGAAACTACAGCAATGAGGTATGTAGTAGGAGTTGGGAAAGCAGGATTAAGCTGCATAGCTAGGGTTCAGTATGCGCCCGAACCAGGTGAAGATAATTAAGGTGCAGAACATAGAGAGTAGCTATGTGGTTTGAGTTGAAACACACAGACAATGATTGCAGCTGTGAGTACATGAGAGCAAGTAGCATGAGCTCTGGATTAGCACTATACAAAGCGTTTTAGAAACAGAAGCCCCCCAAAAAGACAAAACAAAAGACAAATAAACACAGTGAAACAGGAAACCAGCAACACAAAGAAGCACACAGCTGGAGGCAAAATACAAACCAAATGCAGGAGAACAGACAACAAAAGTCCAGCAGAAACAAGCAGAAGCCAAATAAGCAAGGGGGGGGTAGACCTCAGCCAGCAGCAGAGGACAGACTGACAGAGCATCCAGCTGCAAAGAAAAAATGGTTCAGAAGGTGGCTTAGAGGAACTTATATAGGTCAGGAAGTGGGAGTGTCTGGCTGCTTGTCCATTGAACTACAGGCCCAGCCTTCCAAGTGTTACCTGCAAATTCAATAAATAAAATAAACAAACAATTTTAGGACACCAATCATCAAGTAATAATGACAAATTTAAGATCACTGGACCAATAGACAACTAAGGTATATGCAGATAAAAATGTTCATCAAATTTCCCACATAAAATAAAATGACAGATTTTGAGCACATACAGTTTTGGGACAATCCATGCTAATGTCATGACATTTGGCACATTGTTAGAACACCAATCATCAAGTAATCATGCCAGTTTTAATATATCTGATCCAATAGATGGCTGAGGTATATACAGATAAATATTTGCATGAAATTTCCCACAAAAATAAAATGACAGACTGTGAGCATCCATAATTTTGAGACAGTCCATCCTAACCTCATGATATTCAGCATGTCATTAGAACTCCTCCCAGAAAGTGAGCATGCCACAAGTCTGAGATTTCAATAAATAGTTAGCTGGGTTATGACCAAATTAATACATTTTAAAAATTCCACAAAATTCTGTGAAATTTCATGGAATTTCACAATATTTCATCAGAATTCTCTGAATTCTGAATTTTCTCATTATGCATAGCTCTGTGATTACAACTAGTAATGTGCTGAACCATGAACTAATTGCAAAGTGGAAGAACTCTGCAATTCACATAGCACATAAAGTACTGCAGAAATTCAAGTAGTAAAATGTATGCAAGTGTGCAAATTTTATTATGTGAATTTTTTTATTTATTCGATCATTCAGAAGACACCTCTGAGCATTGCTTATTTAAAAGGTCCCACATCGGGGTACAAACAGAGTAACATTGTGAAAATATTAATACAATATAAAATAGCATTTGTTTGTTTGTGTGTTTGTTTGCTTAATGAGTTAGCACTCTAGAACAAAAGTTCAGTTTACTGGTGCAACTCACAATAAGACATAAATAACAAAACAGTAATACAAAATACAAGACTTAGTAAAACATATCCACATCAATCAAAAATGTTAATTAACAATCACATTTGATTAAACCTATAAAGTGCTCTAGCAGCATATTTACAAAGGTGGAGGCAGTAGTTACATTTCTTATGGAAAGTGGGAGATTATTCCAAATGTTTTGCCCTGCATAGAAAGCCCTTTCACCACTAATAGTTCTCAAGAAAGGTAATTTCAAGATTTGATATGCGTAGCTATCACAGCAGCATTAGCATTGGCAAGATCAAGTACTGATTATTTACAGGTTGTCCAAGCAAAGGAACAAATGGTGCACTAAGAAAGGAGGTATGAAAGGTACTGTAATAGAGAATAGCCAGGAGGCACTGGAGAGGAGACACACAGTGGTAGTTAGGAGAGAGGTGGGAGATCTGAATATGTGAGGGAGGGCAGTAATCAGTGGGAATAGAAGAGGGTATTAGTAGGGGAGTGAGTTAGTGGAGGTGAGGGAAGTAAGGGAGAGGAAGGTGAGAAGAGGTGATAGGTGGCTGTGAGGAGGGGAGGTGGGGGAAGAGGAGAGGAGGAGAAGGAGGGGAGATGGGGAGGAGAGGGACTGGAAGGGTGCGGGAAGCAGAGAGAATGCATAGGGTGGGTTATCCTATGCAAGGACAGGGAGGGACAAGGTATTTTTTTGAATTCTAGTTTGAACAGTCCAATTATGGGTAGCTTTACTACTGATTCAGGAATTGACACACTATCCACCTTATGGTGACTTTTACTAAGCGAGTTGATGCACTTTATGTCGAAAATTTGCCTCATAGTGTGAATTGAATTAATTTGTGTAGTACAATTTGCCACAAGTGCCCAATTTCACAACACACCTATTAATGACAAAAAATATTTCCAAGAAAGGTAGACCAACAGATTGACAGACAGACAGGCAAATGTCCCATATTATTCGAATATTGGTCCAGCTCCCTCCCAAGTTACCTTTCCTCCCTCTGCTTCCTATCTCTTCACCATTCTATTCCATCCATTTCATTGGTTTATGCTCCTTCTCTATCCCAATTGAAAAACTTCAGCTAGGTAATCTGCTTTCTCCTCTCTTGTCCCATTCTTCCTAATACCAACTCTTCCTCCTCCTCCCCCCTCCCGCAGATCTCTTCTCAGTTAAATCTCACTTGCTATTTCAAATAGCACAACTTCCTGACCCCTCCCTGATTTTAGCAACAATTCTGTTCTCCCTTTTATTTATTTATTTATTTATTTAGTTAAACATCAGTTTAGAAACCTTTGAGCCAGAGGCTCATTTACAAAGGTACCTCATCACAAAGAGGACATCAGAACAGTAGTACAAGGGACACAGTACTTACAACAAAAAGTTACAGTTCAATTACAATTTTGTTTCACTAGAATACAATCTCCAATGAAGCAAAAGATAACAAAAGGTGCAAAACTTATGGTGGGGAGAGCTGGTGGGAGTAGAAGGGAGGGAGATGGGGAGGAGAATTAGTAGGGAAAGGAAGGGGGCAGCTCAGTGAGCATTGTCAAACCGAGTATATATATATATATATATATTTTTTATTACACTAGGCTAGCGGCAGTTGCATTTGCAAAGAGCTAAGCAGGAAGTTTCTGAGCCTGGGCTTAAAGCAAGTAAGGTTAGTGAGTTTGAGACACTGGCAGGAGGAGTTATACTAGTGGGGCGACGGTGGGAATGCCCTCTGACCTTGAGAGGTCTGGCTCTCCGGAATAACTGGGGTAGCTCTTGACGAGCTGCGTGATCCAGGGTCGGTGCAGTATGTGGCGAATGGTGGATGGGTCTATGGGGATAGGCCACGCAGGGCTTTAAAGGTGAGCTGGCATGTCTGATACATGAGTCGCTCTTCCAGGTTGAGTAGGGTAGCCAGGGTGTACAGCTCACATGTGTGAGTGAGTCTGGGAGCACCAGTGATAAGTCTGCAGGCCTTATTAACTGTGAGGCAAACCTTGTTGAGGGCAGTCTGATCTGCTGAGCCATAGACCGGAAGCCATAGTCAATGAGAGACATGACAGAGGAGGTGACAGCCAGGCGGAGGGCATCAGGAGGGAGGCATTTCTTGTGCCGGTAAAGAATGCCTAGCCGTGAGTTGGCGACAGAAATTTAGGGCAGATATATGTCCATGGAATGAAAGTGCAGGGTCAAAGGTTATACCAAGATATTTATAGGACTGCACCTGGTCAATGACGAGATTGGGTGTGGAGTGGACAGCTAAGGAAACTTGCTGTACTTATTTTGGGGTGGGAGAAGAGCATCGTTTTTGTTTTCTTAAGGTTGATAACAAGTCGGTGCTCAGTGAACCAGGTAGCTGCAGAGTCAAAGACTAGTTGGAGGGAGTTCTGTAGCAGCATGGGGTCATTGTGGGAGGCAACGAGAACAGCATCATCAGCATAGAGAAGCATCTTACCCATACAACTGCTGGGTAGGGAGTTAAGAAAGAGTGAGAATAGTAGGGGTCCAAGAATTGAGCCCTGCGGCACCCCAGAGTGAATGGGGCATGTTTCAGAGAGTACCGCTGACTTTCACACATTGGGAGCGAGGAGAGATAGCTGGTGCACCAGGAAACAGGTCCTGAGGCAAAGCCTATTAGGGTCGAGGGTGGAGAGCAAAAGAGGATGCAAACAGTATCGAATGCTTTAGACAGGTCAATGAATATAGCACCAGCCAGGGCACCAGAGTCCAAGGAGGCATGGAGGAAGTTGGAAAATTCCAGGAGTGCTGTATTGGTACTATGACCTGCTCTGAACCCGTGTTGTTCAGGGCAGAGAACATTGTACTTACAGAGGTAGTCAGAGACTTGGGACGCCACAATTTTCTCTAACGCCTTAGAGAGGAGGGAGAGGATGGAGATGGGTCGGTAGTTACCCGGAAGAGTCCTGTCACCACCTTTATGGACAGGGGTAACTGTGGCAATCTTCCAGGCAGAGGGGAATTGTCCGAGACAGAGTGATTTGTTGAAAATGCACGTAATAGGTAAGAGGACTGATCCAGGACCTGGCCTAAAGGCAGGGATCAAGTGAGTCATTACCGATGGTGTTACCTTTTAGGCTTTAGCAAGTAAGGCCTAGCTTCTTGCATGGTGACAGACGAGTGGAAAGAGGGCGGCAATGGGTGGTGGTACAGATGGAGGAGGTGGACTGAAAAGTTACCAGGAAGTACTGAGCTAAGGTCGGTAAAGGAGTTATTGAGGTGGGTGGCAATGAGGGCAGGGTCAGGAGGCGGTACCATTGATGTTGAGAAGAGAAGGAGAGGGGACTGGGAGTGACCATTCAGTTGCTTGATGTTGTCCAGAAGCACCTGGGGTTCCCCAGGAGGAGAGCAAGAGAGGCTTGGTAGTATTCCGCCTTTGCTGCGGATGGCCCAGGTGCACTGGTTGCAGGGCAGCAGCATGGACTGCCTGTCAGCTGAACGCCAGTAGCAACAGCAAGGTGTCGAAGATTGTCGCTTTGCTTAAGTTGCCACAGTAGGGCAGGGGTGATCCAAGGCATGTTTCACTTTGGACCTCCTAGCAGTTATGGAGTAAAGATATCACAGGCAAAGTTGAAAGTGCTTACAAAGAAGGCCAGGGCCAAGTCAATGTTGGTTGCCCTCGTCAGAAGGACCAATCAGTGTGGGCAAGGAAACGATTAAGGCCTATGGGTCCCCAGGCCTAAGCCACCTTCGAGAGGTGGTTTTGACCGAGGATGAGGCCGAGGGTTTCAGTTGAAAAGCACAGGGGAGTGGTCACTGAGGCAGTCAGGGATGATTTGGATGTTGTGGATGAGGATTTGCCTGTTGGTGAGGACCACATCCAGGAGGGTGCTTGTCCCCCCCCCAGGGTTTTTTCTAGTAGGCTGTGTGACCAGTTGAGTTAGGTCAATTGAATCAAAAGCCTCACGGTGGGAGGAGGACGAGGGGCAGAGCCAGTTTATATTCAAGTCGCCCACCAAGATTTGGTCCAACGAGTTGGGTAGGGAGGTGAGGTAGTCAATTAGTGGGCCCAGGGCCTGGGATTGGTTCTTGGGGGGTATGTAGGCTATGGTTATGAATAATGGGCCTCTAGTTGGGTCAGGGGACAGCTTTAGAGTAAGTGCCTGGGCCTCATGGTCGAGGTCAGGCGGGGAGTGGTAGCCCATGAGAGAATCCTTCAAATAGAAGACACAGCCCCACCTCTCCTGCTGTGACACGGTCCAACGGTGGAGAGTGTAGCCGGAGAGAGCATGAGAGTTAGGAGTGGAGGGAGACAGCCGGGTTTCAACCAGGGCAACAACATCAGGTTTATGAAGCGTCACCCAGCAGTGTAGAGAGTCCAGTTTTTTCAGGAGGCTACAGATGTTCATAGAAGCAATGTGCAGCCCAGGAGATTTCAGAGGGAGGACCAGTGCTGCCAGGCCGGAGTTGGGGTGGACATTGCCTGACAGGAGCAGGAGGAGGAGGGCTGATCTGGGGAGTGCACAATGGCGGGATAGCTTTCAACGATTGGAGAGGGGGTGATGAGGGGGTGATCACCAAGTGAAAACAGCTACTAGAGAGCAGTAAAATGTGACAAGTGAGGTATTGGGAGCAAATTGTTCAAACTTAATCAGGCTACCTCTAGTGGCAAAACAATATAAGGAGCTAATGGAGAAGTTGGGTGTTTAAAAAAAAAAAGATCAAGCACAGGCAAAAGATTAACTTGCTGGGGGTGGGCTGGTAGTGGGTGTGGGGAGAAGAGCAAATGGGCTGTGGGCTATCAGGTACTATTGTGATTCAAAAAAGAAGGTGATTACTAGCAGGGCAAACTGAAATTCTGCACACAGGAAAAGCACTTAGAAGTTAAACAGTCCCCAAATGAGTTTTTCACAGGGGGTAATTCAGTTACAACTGGAAATGCACTTTACAAATTAACAAACAGTCCCCAGTGAGATTTGCACAGGGGGGGATTTCAGATAGAACACAGGTCCTGGGCTTGCAGTGACTCTAAGCTTTTAAATACAGTTACAGGCAAATGCAAATAGTTTTAGCTGGTTCGTTTAAAAGTTTCAAAATCAGGCACAAAAGTAACAGTTCTGCTCCGTCTGAGCCTGGGCAGCAACTCGAGGTGCTACTCTGGCCGGGATTCATGCGCTCAGCAGGGGAGCTTGTGGCCATTTCAGAAAAGGCGCCAGATGGCCAACGATGGTGGCAGCAGCCTGGATCAAGGTAGAAATTACCTGGTGTGCCTCGGGTTTGGGGCTTCTGCGGGCAGGGAGGGCTTCAGAGCAGGCCCTCGCGACCTCCGGTCTCCTCAGGGGAGGGGGGTGGTCTCTGGTGTGTCTCAGGTTCGGGGCTTCTGTGGGCAGGGAGGGCTTCAGAGCAGGCCCTCGTGACCTCCGGTCTCCTCAGGGGAAGGGGGTGGTCTCTGGTGTGTCTTTTAATCTGCTCTCTCTCTCCCTACTTTTAACCACAGCTCCTGCACCTTCTGTCTCCTACCCTTTGACTAGGACCCCATTAGTCCACTTGAGATTTATTTGAATACTACCCTGACATGCAACATATTCTCTGTGGAGACCCTCTGACCATACCATTAAACAATTTGCAAAACAATAGAAACTTTGGTTTTCCAATTTTTTTTATTGATTTCTGCTGTGGCTGTGACGTGCATTGGTAAGGAGCATACCACATGTCAGAACTGTATTATTGTATAATGTTTTACTCACCTGTTATTATTGCATATTCTTGCATTATACACTCTGACGATTTTGGGTACAATGACTTGATCTTTGTTTATGTTTCTTTAATAGTTTATTTTGCTATAGCTTCCTTCCTCCCTTTCTGTTACCCCCACCCTCCAGTCATACATGGAAATGAGTCCTAGCTCAATGTATCTTACCTGGTCAATAATAGATAGACAGAAAGATAGAGATAGATAGATAGATAGATAGATAGATAGATAGATAGATAGATAGACAGACAGACAGACAGACAGACAGATGGATAGAGTTCATTGTGTAACATTTTTTATATGATAGTTAAACTGGAATGCTACGTTTGATTTCAATGGGGTAGGTGGCACTGCTTTTGCCTATTTTTATTGCTGGGAGGGACTGATTCAGTGTGCTTAAATGATTTGTTCAAGATCAAACAATGATTAAGTGACTCTGATAGGATGTGAACCTTAATAATTCTGGTTCACTGAGCATATAAGTACCTTAACCATTGAACCACAATGTCTATCAGTGTTATTACACTGATGCACTACAAAGTAACATCAGCATAGAAGTCCATCACATTACTGATCTGTGCATTATAAGATATCCTGCACCACCAGCCTACCCATAAACCATTGATTCTACGCTGATGCAAACATAGAATTTGTTGTCAGAAAAGGACTGCTTGGCCCACCTTGTCTGTTTAGGTGTTTCATGCCTAATCAGTCTCTGCAGATCCTAACTGGTCTCTGGTGAACATTCCTCCTCCCTGCCCATCTACTAATATACCCCTATGTCTACCCCACACATGCTTGATGCCACCTACCATGTTTGCCTCCACAAGCTACACCAGCAGTGAGTTCTAGGCATTTACCACCTATTGAGTAAAATTATATTACTCTTCACATCCCTTATAAACTTCACCCCTCCAGCTTCATTATATGCCCCTTGGTCCTGGTAGTCTTTCTCTATTGAAAGAGACTCCCCTACTTGACACTGTTCACCCTGAGGAGGTACTTGTGTCTCTATCATGTCTGCTCCTCTCCTCTCTTCCAGGGTATATGTGTTGACATCCATTAGTTTCTCCTCATGAGGCTTCTTGTGCAACCCCTGCACCATGTTAGCTGCCTTCCTTGGAACTTACTTCACCATTTCTATGTCCTTTTTGAGGAGCTGTCTCCAAAACTAGTAGTAGAAGTAGTATTAAAATATTTTATTCATGTGAACTGGATACTCAGTTGAGCAGAGCTCATTTTCAATGAGGTCCAGTACATGGAACATGATACAAACAGGAAAGCATATGCAACATGCTTAGCCATTGTTACAGCAATTGTGGTATAGGTGACTTGGAGAGTACATTGCACATGGAAAACAAAATTGCACGTGAAAAGAGAATGCATAAAATGGCATGATTAGACATAGTTACAACAATTGTAGTAAAGATGTATAGTAACAACTGAAAATGTAACAGGTAACTAATGTTGCAGATATTATTTGCAGGCAAGTAACAATGTATGCAGAAAGGAAGTGTACTAATACATAAGGTAAAGAGGCTTATGCTCTTATTCAGGGACTAAGCAACAGGGCCTGGGCTTATTGGTCTGTCTGAAGTGCCATTGTTTGATTTTGCCCATGCTGGTGGCTTTGTCTGCTGGTCAGAGGTGCACTGGCATGGAGTTCCAGAGACTGGAGCCTGCATATAGGAAGTGTTTTTGTCCACTTCCAAGTTTCTGAGTGACAGTGAGAATTCTATCCCTTCTGCAGACCTTAATGACTCCTTGATGTGTCTTACATGGATATGAACATATGAACATAAGAAAATGCCAGCAGAAACAGGCCTCATGGTCTATCAAGTCTGCTCAGTTGTGCAGTTAGCCCCTCAATTTGCAGCTGCCCCACCCTCCTCACCCCTCTCCATCAGTACCCCACCTCACTCTGTCCTATCCCCTCTTAAAAACACCCACCGTTCTACAGGATACCACCTCCTTGGGTAGAGTACTCCACTTATCCACCACCCATTCTGTGAAAAAGTGTCTCCTGATTTCCTTCCTGAATCTTCCCACCTCCAGTCTCAGACGGTGCCCTTTCATGTCCCTCCCTCTTCTAATCTGGAAAAATCCCTTCTGTATTAGTCTTATTAATCCCCTTTATGTATTTAAAGGTCTCAATCATGTCCACCCTATCCCTCATCTGTCCTCCAGGGAGTACATGTTCAGTTCACCAAGCCTCTCCCTGTAGAACATTCCCACAATCCCTGGATAATCTTTGTCACCCTACACTGCACCCCCTTCAACAGTCTGATATCCTTCTTCTGGAACGTGCGCCAGTACTGCACACAGTATTCCAGGTGCAGCCTGACCAGCAACCTGTACAGGGGAAAGATCACCTCCCTATTTCTGGAGGAGATTCTCCTCGTTATACATCCTAGCATCTTGTTGGCTTTTGCTGCCGCCTTCCTGCACTGAGCCGAGTTGTTCTTACTCCATGTTATAAGCACTCCAAGATCCTTTTCCTTCTTGGTGCTTTCCAACTGAACCCAGCTGGTAGTACCACTCCTGGTTCCTAGCCCAGAAGTGTAATTGCCACTTGCATTCTTGGCATTGAACCCCAACTGCCATGTTTCCAACCATTCCGGAAGTCTGGTCAGGTCTTTCTGCAGCCCCTCCACCCTCCATGTCATCCACCACAGCCCCCATCTTCATATCATCTGCAAACTGACTGATCTCTACTCCAAATCCAGAGTAAGACATCAGCTATGAATATCCCAAACAGCACCGGTCCTAGCACTGATCCCTGTGGCACCCCACTCATCACCATCCTAGGGGATGAGATCCCCAACTACCTCCCTTTGCTGCCGTCCATTCAGCCAGTTTCTGATCCATTTTACCATCTTTGTTCCCACCCCTATATACTCCAGCTTCCCTCCCAGCCTCCCATGTGGCACAGACTCATCGGCTTTGCTGAACTCCAAACACAGGACATCCACTGCATTGCCCTTGTCCAGTTCCCTGGTCACTCAGTCATAGTACTCAATTGGGTTTTTATGGCAGGATCTGCCTAAGACAAACCTGTGTTGTTGACCATCCTGAAGTCTGTTGCCCTCCAGAAAGGTCACCAGCCTTTCTTTCAGGATTGTCTCCATGAGCTTACACATGATTGATGTGAGGCTCACTGGTTTATAGTTGCCTGGATCATCCTTATGGCCATTTTTATAGATGGGCACCACATGGGCCATTCTCCAGTCCTGTGGTATACTTCTTGTGTCCAGGGAGGTATTGAACAGGTCAGCCAGTGGTCCTGCCAGGACCGCCACTATTTCCTTAGGTACCCTAGGGTTAACGCATCAGGTCCTGGTGCCTTGTCCCCCCTTAGTGACCTTAACCCTTCCAGAACCCTGTTCTCTGTAATCCCTGTATCCATCACCCCCTCCCCCCAAATGCCCACTCCATCCTTCCCTTGTGGTATTTGTCCCCCTTTCTCCTCTGTGAACACAGAACAGAAGTATTCATTTAAAACCTCTGCGTGATCCTTCCCCTTCTCTACCCATCCTTCAGCATTCCTAATCCTCACAATTTGGTCCTTGTTTTTCCTCCTCTCTCTTATGTATCTGAAGAAGTCCTTTTCTCCATCCCTAATACCCTGTGCCAGTTTCAGCTCTCTAGACACTTTGGCTGCTCTGACAAGCCTGGTAACTGCCCTGGACTTCTTAGTATACTCATCCTTGGCGACGTCTCCAGATTTCTTTTATTTTTTTTTAAACTTTTTTTTTTCATTTTGAATGAAGCTTACAATAGAAAACTATTCCTTGATTCCAGGTATAAGAGTAGATACAGGAAATGCTATGGTAGGTAATACACAACCCATCATTCTTAGTTACAGCAAGAGGGGACGAAATACATCTATTGTATTATACATAAATTGACTAAAATAGGCTACATGCAGCAAGACCATGGACGTCCCTACCTATAATAGTTTAAATCCAGAGAGTCCCGTATTTTCAGAGAGGCCATCATCAATTGACATGGCCCAGGAGTCCATGAAATGAAAGAATAGGTGATAATCCTGTTAATGTAATTAGTAAAGATGCCCCTCCAACATGCTGACAGACATTCCCCTTCAAAATAATAAAAACTTTAACTGTACCATATAATCAGAGAACAGTAAAAGTCCTCAGCATTTCTTAGAAGATTTGAACATTTAAACATTCACTCCTTCTCAAGTCCACCACGAGGTGATAACTCTGTCCTGAGTAAAAACTGTATGTTTCTATAACATATTGCTTGTAAAGACAAGCATATTTAAACTAGCATGAGAAGACACCTTATAACATTTAAAGCAAACTCAGTAGGGTACAGCTGTGGTAAAACTTCTCAGCAAAAAATCAAATCTACATGTCAGTTCTTTATAACCAGGAACAGTACAAGACTAACCAGCCTTCTAATTTAAGCCTAAGGGTCCCAGTAATCAGGATTCCCCATCCTCTTCTTCAGAATAGGAGTGTCCAGACTTGGCAAAATCCTCCTGGATCAGGTCCGGCTTACGACCAGCATCTGCTGGATCATTATACATGAAAGTTTTTCCAGCATAAATGATTTTCAGCCTTGCCGGCATTTGTAATGTGTGGCTGATTCCAAGTTCTCGTAGGCCCGCTCGAACAGAGTCAAATCCACGGCGCCTCGTTGTTGTATAACTCAGATCTGGGAAGCAATGAACCATTGAGCCATAGGGAAGACTAAGTGCCCCAGATGATTTGTCCTTCTGTAAAATCATGTCCCTCATATCTACTCCTGTGGTAACTGCCAGTACAGTTCTAGGAAGTTCAGGGTTATTTGCTTTCCTTCTGGGGGTAATGCATAGGCCCAGACAATCTGGCAATCTGCTCTCACATTTAAAATGTCCTGAAGGAGCTGATGTAAATATTCCACCAAATTAGCTCCTTCTACTCCTTTTGGTATGCCCAAAAATTGGAGATTGCAGGAACATACTCCGTTCTCGAGGTATTCGAGCCTGGTGCGTAACATCTTATTTTCCTTCAACACTCCATCGGTTATTGTAGCTGCCTTTGAAACCATGGAGCTGAGAGCAGAATGATTCATTTCCAAAGTAGTTACTTTGGTTTCTACAGTGGTCAGTCTGGTATTGAAAGTATCTAATTTACTGTCCATTTGTTGTACAACTTGTAGTATAGCATTTATTTTGTCTTCACATCCTGGGCTTCTCGTTCATCTGCTTCTGGTCAGGTCTCCACTCGAAGAAGGCGCAAGGGGGCCTTTCCCTCAGCCTGAATCTTTATACGCATCATTTTTCATTCTTCCCATTGTTGGATCAGCATGAGTTTGCTCTGCAAAGGGCTGTAGCACTTCTTCTCACTAAATTAAGGCTTGATTCGAGGTAGGAGTGAATAAAATCAAAGATTTTAAACTTTTAATGTTATCAAGGTCTGGAGCTGCATGAGAGATGTCTATTATTGTCAGCTGCTAGCCACCAGCCCCCCGGATTTCTAGAACCTCAGAAATAATTTTCCTCCATCCATAACCTCCTGAGTCACCTAACTGGCTTCTTTGACCTACCCTTCTTACTCCTTGTGCATGTCCCAGCTCTCCGCACAGCCCTTTTAAATAATATCCCACTTTTGACTAGCACCCATGCTTGGTTGAATTCCTGCCAGATACCTGACCCAAATATCACCCATCCCTTTGAAGTCAATCACCCTGGTTCCCGCACCCCCTGTTTCCCTGCCCATATTGAGCGTGAACCACACTGAGTGGTGGTCATTCCTGGCCAGCTGATCATCTACCCTCAGGTTCCGCACAGCCTCCCCATTTGATAGTACCAGATCCAGTGTGTTTACTAGTCTGGTTAGTTCCTGAACCAACTGCACCAGGAAGCTGTTCTGGAATGCTTCTAGCATGACCTGCTTCTTTGCACTCGAGGTGGTTGGAGTGCCCCACTCCACTCCAGATAAGTAGAAGTGTCCCACCAACACTGCATTCCCCTTCCCACTGACCCTTCTAATTTGCTCAGCTAGCTCCTTATTCAGGTCATCCCCTTGCTGGTGGTCTGTATACTACCCCATCCTCAGTGCCCTCCCTTTCAAATCGTGAAACTGCAACCATAGGGCCTCCATCCTGCCTTCCTCTCCTCCTCCCTTATACACCTTATTCTTTCTCACATAGATTGCCACACTGCCCCCCGTATCCCTGTCCTTCCTGAATATCCTGTACCATATACCCTGGGATAATCATATCTCTGTCCTGGTACTGGGTGACCCATGTTTCTATTATGGCCACAATGTTATGTAGTCTGGAGCTTTGTTTCTGTAGCATTTGTGCATGAACACTAGACAGTGTAATCTCCTTCTCTCCTCTAACCTTTGCCATCCCAGTCTGCTAAAGAGTTCGCACCTGTGGGTTCTGCAAGAAGCATCCAGAATGAAGAGGGTGAATTTACCAAACATAGTGTCAAGCATTCCTAGTTATAGGCTAGACGCTCCTCAGAACAACAGGTCACCATAGTCGAAGACTGGTAGGATCATGGACTCTACTAATTATTTCCTGATCTTTGTGTCCATTGAATGTCTGATTTTGAAAAAGGCTCCTAGTCATTTTCCCAGGTTCTTTGTGAGGTTGTCTGTGTGAATGTCCCATCTGATTTTCTTGTCCAGTCAAACACCTAGGTAATGGTAATTGTGGATCTGCTGCAGGGTGACTTGGTCTAAGGTTCTGATTTGTAGTGTGCTAGTGGCTGTGCCCTGACCCTAACTTGACACAGAACTCAAGATGGGGTCTCACCAGTGAGTGATACAGTGGCAAGACCACCCCCCCTCCTCCGGTTGAAGATACCCCTCCATGTGCACCACAGCATCTTATTTGCCCTACTCCCTTCTTTGTCATACTGCCTTGCCATTTTGATGTTATCAATTAAGATAACCCCAAAATTTCTTTCCTGCTTAGTGACTGTTATTATCCACCATCCTATACTCAGCTTTGGGTTCCTATGCCCTACATGCATGATTTTGTATTTTATGGCACTGAACCTCAACTGCCATGCCCTTGATCACTCCTCAAGTTTCTCAAGATCCCTGCACCTTCTCTCCACTCCCTCCTGAGTGTCCACCTTTTGCAAGTTGCTATCATCTGCAAAGGCATACCTTCTCTTCCAGTTTTCTCACAGTGTCACTTATGAAGACATTGAAGAGGACTGGCCCTGTACTTGAGCCCTGTGGTTCCACATCCATCATTCTCCCATCATTGAAGTGAGTGACCTCAACCACCACCCTTTTTGTCTATTTTTAACCATTTTCTAATCCAGTTCAATATTTTGGATCCCACCCTAAGCTGCTCAAATTCTTAATCAGTCTCCTGTGTGGCACAGTGTCTAACGCCTTGTTAAAGTCCAGATAGGCCATGTCCACTGCCCTCCCCTGATCTATTTCCCTGGCCACTCAGTCAAATAAGTCAATCAGATTTTTCTAGCATGATCTACCCTTCTTTAAATTCATGTTGCCTGTAGTCTTGCAGCTCACTGAATTCAAGATAATCTACCAACCTTTCCTTTAGCATGGTTTCCATTAATTTCCCTACCAGTGAAGTGAGACTGAAGGTCTATAGTTGCTAACCTTCTCCCTCCTGCCACTCTTATGTAAAGGAACCATGCCAGATCTTCTCCAGTCTTCTGGAACCTTGCTTGTTTCCACTGAACTGATAAATAAAACTGTCAGTGGGGTACTGATCACCTGCCTGACTTCCTTTTGTACCCATGGGTATATCCCATCCCAGCTTTGTCCACCTTCAGAGCTGCAAGTTCCTTCAAGACTCTTTCCTCTGAAAATGGACTCTTGTCCACCCCTCCCTATTTCTGCCACTCTTTGATGGTCAGTCCTGTCCTCCTTTCACTGTAAAGACCAGAGAAGTATATGTTCAGGATGGTGGCTTTTTTATGGTCCTCTTCTGGGCAGTCTTCCCCCTTCTGCTCTTCTAATCCACACTATCCCTCCCCTTACTTTCCTTTTCTCATGTATGTATCTGAAGAAAGTCTTATCCTCTTTAGCTACCCCTTTGGCTATCATTTCCTCTGTCTACATATTTGCTTTCCTCACTGCCTTTCCTTTTTTCTTCAGTTTTTCTTTGTATACCTCCCTGTCCAGCTCCCCAAGTGTTTCCTTATACTTCTTGAATGCCACCCTTTTTTATTCACTACCCTTACTGAAAACAATGTAAGGTTTATGACTGATCTTTCATGATATGTAAGTATAACATAAGAAAATGAACTTGGTATCAAAATTACTGTAAGTTATTTGTTTGACTGTGCAAGAATTTATGAAATGCACAAACTCATTTTTCTTGCATGAAAAAATGCAAGTTTATTGCAAGTATATGCAAGGTTTCTGCAAGATCACAATAAGTTTAAAAGTAGTCAAGAAATCTGCAAAGGTAGTGTGGTAAAAAATAATTACAGTATATTGCCTGTTTTTTATGAGTGCAGGGGACCCTATGCATGAAAGGGTATAAATTGTGCCAAAAGGAGTCATTACATTAGTGTACAGCTATGTGGTACTCAAGCCATCCGAGGAACATGCTATGCACTTACGGGAGTGGAGGCCATTCTGATGCAAGGGCATGACCGAGGCCATATATGGGCAACCCACCACCTACATGGATCAAAGGAAGTGAATAGCAGAATAGTCAACAGGATGAAGGCAATGATGGAAGGGACAGTCGCACATGACCTACCCTGTCCATTACTGTGGAATGGAGGAGCTGGACAGAATGGCAGACAGTGCCATGGATGTATCCAGACCAGAGGAGCGGGATGGTCACAGTCCTCCAACTTCACAGGTAAGCAGATGGCTGCCATACAGGCCCACAATGCTACTCTCTATGAGGCACAGTCCCTGTCAACAGTCCCGGAGATGAAGGTCCACCTGTGGCTAGATATACAGGCAGCCATCAATACTGCCAGCCCAGAAGCACTAACACAAGCCACCATAAAGCCCAAATGGTGTAACCCATGATGGGGTGGCAGCACCCACCATGGAGGTCACACCACAGCATGTGCCACGCACAGATGACTGGGGACAGGAGGATGGCGGAGGTAGGTGATCACTAGGGTACATGTACAACACCTGTGCATGCCCACAAAAGGGCAACTGTCAGTAATATATGTACCTCATGTTGCCCTCATATACGGAGCAGGAGCCAGAGGCACCATGGAGCCCAAGACTGACATGGAGACCACAGAAGCATTGACTGTGGAGGAGCTGGATGACAACATCACCATGGACAACCAGCACCCCCACAACTGCAGTACTGTCTGTACACCATTTGCACAATCTGTTGTGCAGCCCACACAACCCACTACACAATGGCAACAGGTGGCCACCATGGGTGCACGTACCACCACCTCTGTGCTGACATGCAACAGTGGGGATGATGGCTGCTTCACCCAACCAACCATCTGGCCACAACAGACCCACACACATGGTGTACTCCATACATATTACACAGAGGTGCAACAGCTAGAATAGGAGAGCTAGAGGCACAGAACAGAAATACAGAGGCACTCTGGGGCCTGACAGATAAGATGCGTGGCAAGCAGCGTGGTATCAATGGATGGGGCAACCTCCTCAAGAAGATTATGGAACCCATGCTATCTGGGGACAGCACAGCCACCAGGCATCCCCATGCCATGATGGGATGCAGCATCCTGGTCATCACCAGTCTACCACACAATGGCCAATGCCAAGCTGCGGAAACCACACTGCAGTCACCTGCCAGCTCCCAGAGAGCCAGGTCACAAGGGGTTGACACTGCCCAGCTGCCAGCTGTTGGCTTCCAGGTACAGAGGAGAAGACACTGACATGGTCATGCAGTGCTCCACAAGCAGCAGCACACTGGTGGAGCTGGCAGACACACACAGCTACTGCAGGGGCTTGTGACACAGGCCTACCACCATCCATGTGGTGCTGACAAGGCACCCGCTGCAACACCGTGTTCTTTTTGCTTGACTGGCTTTGCAGTAGTACATGACATGACAAGAGCTAAAACATGTACAAATTGGAAAAAGAGAAGGACTGGGGAGACATGATAGAGGTCTTCAGGTACATGAAGGGTTAAATAGAGGAGGAGCAGTCAGAGTGCTCCGAAGGAAGGAGGGGCAACTAGAGGGCATGGGTGGAAGCTGGAGGGAGATTCAGAGGAGAAAGGAGGAGGTTCTACTTCACTGAGGTGGTGGAGCCATGGAATGCGCTACCGAGGGGCTGGTGGAGGCAGAGACAGTGGAGGGTTCAAGAGGGGTGGGACAGGTACAGTGGAAGGGTTCTGGAAGCAAAGTCCTGTGCAGCAGGAGTATCCGGGACTGGGAAGGGAGAAGCCAGAGAGGGTGAGGGACAGTAGGTCAGCTCCAGGTTGTGGGCTGACCAAACAAGCAGACACGAAAGACCATTAGGCCTATTCTGTAGGCATTTTAGTATGTTAATATTTTACCACGAACACAGCACTGTTTCACCATGCACATATCACTATTGCACACAAGCATCATGACAACCTCATGGTTACGACCCCCACCCTACAGCCCTGCACACCCCTGCCCCATGACACAGGCTGTCCCACCACCCATGACTGCCCCGGTGCAGGCTTCACTCAGGTCCAGGTGTCATCATAGTGCCCCACCCATTCCCTACCTTGACACAGGCAGACCCAAATACTTATGCCCCCTGCATGGCCCATGGCTACAGCCCCCTAATGACATAATGGCCCCTGTGTGAGGACATTGCATTCTGCATGCCCACTCAGTATATCAGTGGCACATTCCAGTCATCCATCAAACCTGACCATGCCAGATAAAACATCTCTGTCTGTCCTGCAGCATGGGTATATGTCCAGCACACAGCAATATTATGGAGCATGGCGCTTGTTGTAGAACACCTATGCATGCCTTCCGGGGTGAGCAGCTTTGTCCCACCTGTCCAGTCCAGGCACTAGAACCTGATCTTCATCATCCCACTGGTTCTTTTGATGATGGCATGTGTCTACTTGTGGGCAGTGTTGTATGCTTCCTCATCAGCACCATGTGGATCCAGGTACGGTGTCATCAGGTATGGCCATAGTGGTTATCTGCCATCACCTATGCAGAGGGAATAGAGCAGACACTGTAAGGACCTGTGACAAGGGACTTGCATGGCTAGCATAGATGCTGCAGGCATATAATCAGCTATCAGCCATCCGTCCACACCGAGTGCAGTGAGCAGGGAACACAGACTGGACCCATTGTAGACATGCATCGTGGCATGAGTAGGGATATTTGATACACACATTACTGATGATTACGACTGTGTCACACACTACCTGACAGTTAATACTGTGGTACCCCTTCCAGTTCCTATATGCCTCCTCATCCACCGCTGGTGCCATGATCGCCACATGGATGTCGTCTATCACCTCCATTACATTTGACATGCTATGCATGGCATAAAATGCCTGTTTCTTGGCCCGTACATCTGAAGCAGCTGTTGGGGAAAATTATGTGGTTATACACATAGTGTAGCAGGGTTTCAGTGACCTGCACCAGTTCCCTGGACACTGATGACTGGCTGACGCATGAGACATCCCCCACCACCCTCTTGAATGAGCTAGTGGGATAGTAGGAGAGTGCACAGAGCACCTTTGCCTACACAGACAGCACCTGGAACCGTTCAGTACAAGATGCCATGGAGTCCCACAAGGTCACACGGTGGGCAGTGGTGGTTTGGGCAAGTGGAATTGCTCAATGCAGTGCATTGCATGGAAAGGGCATCTAGAGGTGGCCTGAAGACATGCAGCCATGGACCCAGCCACATGTGATGCCCCTGCTTCACGTCAACCTCGAGCAGGAGGACATTCATCAGCATCCATGAACACAGTCTGTGACACACAGCATCCTACCTGATGGGAGGTGTGCATACATCCATACATATGCCTATGGTGCACAGCTCTCCACAGTGCATGAGTGCACCATTAAATAGGTGTGGGTGAAGCATGCTTGACATGCACGGGCATCACCAGGCCACACCATGCACAGTCAGGTAGCAAAATTGCAGCCGTAGAAGGTAGCATGTATGAATGCTAGCCTGTGGATGGCTGTTTGACAACAAGTGTCCAGAAGCTGAGGAGGGTCTCTGAGGAATACTACAGACAACCCGAAGGGGGTACATTGTGGGAGGTGGAGGTACCACTGTAGGTGGGAATGCAACCTGCAGGGTATGTGCTGCGTGCATTCAATGTGAGGTTTGGGCTGTACATCTAACCTTTTCTCTTCAGTTATGTCTTCCACAAGAACAGGGTGTCTGACCAGATGAGATGGCCCTGGTGAGAAAGGAGCAGGCAGAGGGTGCCAGGGTGGTGGTAGTGCTGCCACACGGGAAAACACTGGCAGCTGTTGCCATTCTTCTTCACTCTCAGACTTGGCAGCCAGGATATCTTCTATAAAGATGAGGAGGCGGAGATGTGGATGGTGGCCAAACCCTTAAAGGTAGGTGTTGGGAATGGCGGATTAAGTGTGCATACCACATGTACATGCCGGGCCCTGCATGTGTATCCTGGTCATGCCTTTCCCCCCTCTGTTTTCTTCTCATTGCAGGGCTAGAGAAGACTGTTGTGCTGGCTGGTGCTAGTGCTGAGAGGCTGGACCCAGACTACACTGTCGTGTTGGTCCAGTGAGGACTTCTGGGAGGAGGGAGTCATAGTTATAGCCCACCATCTGCTGCTGTGCCCCTGTGCACTACTGGCTGTGGATCAACATGTTGGACTGTGTTCTTTCACCAATGCCCACCCCGATAATGGGCATTTCATTGTTGTTTGATGTGTGCCATTGTGCTTATATGCATTTAAAATAAAGTTTTGGTACCTATCCCTGTGTCCTGGTCCTTCTTTTGGGGCAGTGCTGCTGTGTTGTGGTGGGCAAATGACTGCTGGTCTGTGGGCTGTGGGGGCTGGTGCCAGGGATATCATCAAGGTGTGGCCAGGGCTGCAGTCAAGGCAACATCATTTTGGCCCTCAGCTGTCAATTGCAATGCCATACCACACCTCTGACATGGTGTCTCTGACATATGTATGTCCCTGACGTGTGGCGGGTGGCTGTGCTTTGCTATAACTTTGCTGCTTCTACCGACATAATGCCACTGCCTGTGGCCCATGCAAGGTGGGATGCTACTCCCTTTTGTGGGTGGGGGCACTGTGGGGTTCATGGCAGTACCATGAGGGATGTGTGCTGCTCCATTGTGCACCTGTGTGCCACAGTGGCAGCCGTGGTGGACATCAGCATGTCTGTGACACATCTGGTATCTGCACTCCAGTGCACAATGGTTCCATCCCTGGCAGGGTTATCCTTTTGCCACAGGTAGGGGTTGTGAATAGGACCCTTTGTGTATATTTCACATGACCTGTTGTGCCCTGCATCCTCTGGACACAATTGTCCTGGGGATATCGCTACATGTCTGCTGTGTCACATGCAGTGTGTGGGGTGTTTGACAACACGGGGGGGCACCTCTGCTACGTGGCAGTGTTACAACAACTGTGCCTGTTCCCTTGACACCTACACTCCATGTAGTGCTTCCTGAAGCTACTCTGTGCAGGTGCTTATGACAGCCATCCACCTGCTGTAGGGCTCCACACACTGTGCCATGTGTTGGCCTGCTTTACATGTCATTGTGCATGTGTGTGTGTGTGTGTGTGGGGGGTTCACTTGCTGTTCTGCAGCCACGCCCCTCTGCCCATGTGTAGCACAACCACTGTGCAGCTCTGCACAGGCCTCCCAAGCATGGAGCTGCTTGTGCTTCATGCTTGCCACTCAGGCTTATCATGCATGCATGCTGTGTGTATGTCTGTGTGCACACGTGCTGCATGCTGCATGCACCACGCAGGTATGCATAAGACCCAAGATTTTTTCTTGCACTATTCTGACAAACAGGTATGCTTGTTTGTCAGAATAGTGTGAAAAATATCCTGTCTTACACTAGTCAAGAACCATGCAAATATAAAATGTAGCATTTATGGATGAATGACACTTTGTAAGAATTGTGTAAGGAAGGTTGCTGTACTCAGTATACATTCAGGTAAGAATGCATGTCTTCATAGTGCTGGTGTAAATTGTTTGGTACAATCTGAACTGTTAAATACTGCATGCACCTCAGTAAAAAACCTTTTCAAAATGTATTATTTACAGTAGGTAGTTTTCAGCTAGTATTACATGTATCTTGTTAGATTTCTCCTTCCTGTCTTTGCTGAGGAAATGTTTATTCAAACAGGGTCTTAAATCCCTTACAGCTTACCTGTCCTTATTTGTTAGTCTCCGCTTGAAATTCGTATCCCTCTGTAGCTACATCATAATTAGTCACGGTAATGACTGTGATGCCACAAGGAGAGTACAGTATTATGACCTCAGGTTATGTTAATACTGATGTGGAGACCACTCTAAAAGTTGTAAGAGTGGTCTTGTGCATTAAAATAAAAAATATTGGGAGCAGAATGAAGAAATTTCCTTTTCAAATGCAAGACATATGAAATTATTTATTAAGATTATTGCTTGTGTATCTATTTACATACTGTTTCTGCAAGCCACTTTAATAGCATGAAGTGGCTCAGTTGGTTGCATGGCCTCGTTTAGAGCTGAAAGGCTCTAGGGTCTAGCCCTACATCAGGATGTAAATCTAATACTGTAGTGCAGTAAGCCAACACATTATTTTCTTGCATCTAATGATAGTAGCAATCATTTTTTCTTGCATGAATTTCTCATGCAAAGAAAATGTCACAGTTCTTACATATTGCTTACATATAATTATTACATAAAACTTGACTATTGTACCAGTAACATACTTACAAAGTTCTTTCCTTATTTTTTTTTTTAGTAAGGGCACCTTGGCCACTTCCGTAGAGATTCATAATAGTCTCTTTTTCCTTCTGATTTTACTAACTCCCTTCATGCATAGCCTTGGTCTCTTAATTATGCCCTCTTTTATTTTTCCCACTGTGCCTCTATCCCTCCTTGACAACCTCCCCATAGGAAGTTTTTGAGGTAGTCTCCCATTTCTTTAAAATCCATTCTCCTAAAGGCCAGGACCCTCGTACTCATGTAGTTTGCCTCTGCTCCTGTCTGAATTAAATCAAAGCGGCAGGGTTGGGTGACAAAGCAATGGGTAGAGCCAGTGGGATGCTGGCATGTCTAGGTAGAAGAATCTGTAGAAGGAGAGAGGTGATGTTGCCACTGTGTCGCTCACTGGCAAGACCCCCACCTGAAGTATTGTGTCCCATTCTGGAGGCAGCACTTCAGAAAGGACATAGACAGGAAGGAGGCAGTCAGAGAAGGGCAACTAAAATGGTTCAGGGTTGCATCAACAACCCTACAAGAAGAGACAGTGATCTCAACATGTAGAATGACCATAACCCATCAACAGAGAATACAAACCTCATTGACATGTTGCAGACTGACACTGATGCAATGAAATAAATTTCACTAACACTTGCACTGGAGTGACTGAAACCTGCATTGTGCAGACTAACCACTGGTGCAATGACATGACTTGCACTGACAACAGGCTGAGACCTGCATTATGCAATGGAATCAATTGCACTGAGAGGGACAACTCTGTAGTAATATCAGTTGTACTCCCTCCTACCCCTGCCCCATGTGCTGTGTACTGTTTGAATAAAATGAGCACCACCACGCAACATAAACTCTGACCCTTCTTTTCTTCATTTGAACCCATTTTATAAGCAGAATAAGGTATTTTCATAGTGGCATTATGCTTGTTAATGTACCTCAGGGTTGTTGATGTCCCTTGCTCTTCAAGCTCAGGACTCCAATCCACCCCTCGGTACATTAACATAGCCTAATTTCCATCTCACTCATACATTATTCCTTATTTAACTGTACCTGAATAAAGGATGATGTAATAAATTGCATTTTCTGCATGAAATCAAGAATCTGGGCCAGCCCAGTGGTGCTTAGGGTTGATGCGCTGGATGCCACACCTTGGGCCACACCAGCAACCTGAGTTCAGGCATGGGTTTGGGCTGCCAGGGGTCAGCGGATGAGGAGAGGATTCAGCATCTCCTCTCCTGGGTTGGGTTAAGGGGGATTTCCCCACCTGGTAGCAGCTTCTGGTAGAGACTGTGGGCACCACACACTGGGCAAGGATAGCCAATGGGGGAATGGTGTTGGTGGGTGTCTGCGGGAGGGGTGAGAGCACACCCTCTAGATGCTGGTGCCATTGCATGTCTGCATCATAGGGATGGAACAAGGAAAAGATCCTGGCTCCTGGTAGGTGAAGGTGGGTTCAGTGGCTGGCCCCACACCCAATGCCGTGTCTCTCCAGTCTGCCTCTGGTTCTCCCTCCATGTCCTGTCCGCTCTACTAGATTCTAGATTGAACAACAGAAGGAGTCAGTGATCCTACCTCTGGGGACTCAGAGCCAGGGGTTTGAACAATCAGATGTGCGGTGTGTAAATGGGCCCAAGCCAGAGGTAACACTGGGGGACTTTAGGCGGGGTGGGAGATGCTGTGCCAAGTGACTCCACTGAAGAGAGTCCAGAAGCCAGTGAGAAGGAGCATAAAGAAACTGTAAAAAAAAATTAATTAAAAAAAAAAAAACAAGAATCTGGGATTTTGACTATGTCACTGCTTGGATTCAGATTGCTGAGCATGAGCTGCTGACCTCTCAGAGCAGAGCTAATTGTTTAGAATCCATGAAGTGACAGTTAAAATCCAGATGGCTGGTTCCATGAAGTGATATGTGTAAAATGTTGTACACAAAAGAAAATATCACAAATCTCAGTTTTTACCTTAATTATTTTTCACGTTCAGTTACATATGTATAATTTGTGTGAATGAAAGTTAATTCGGCAATATGAACATTATAGGCAACTACAATTTTGCACTGATTTTCTCTCATCTTTAAATTGTTTTGGTATTTGGTAAGAAAGTCTAAGTTGCCCCAAATAGCAGTATGGGGTATACAATGTACTGAGAAAATCTGAGTTGAGTGTGTCCTTCTTCACATCATAACTTAGGTGGACTTGCCCAAAAAAGGGTCTCTCGTACTAAACTGACATAAACTCATTGTCATATTTGATCATCATACTACTGAAATGTCTATAAACTGGATGTAGTTTAACTCCTCCAAGTTCCCCCTGATAATGACAAGTTCCCCTTGGGCTCAGCCAGTTATCAAAAAACACACAAACACATCAATCAATCAATCCAAAATGTGATTTAAGCTATTTTAAATACCTTGTACGGCTGACTTATATCTTTCATTAAATTATATTTCCTGTAGTGAAAGCTTTGGGTGATTTCCAATTCAGAAAAATCATTTGTATTACTTTTTAAATTCATAGGACAGAAGGTTGCAAGAAATATTTTTCAACACCCAAACTATGGAATGGTTACTTTTTCCCGTCTTAAGTCAACATATAGAATAATGTATGGAAAATAATACACAGAAAATCTGTTTCTGTTTAAAGGCTGAGATAACATCATATAGACCTCAAGATCAATGCTCAAGAGGTCATTGATGTCATCACAATCGCCAAGATGAAAATTTGACTGAGCTGGTATGGTTGACAATATATTATTTCATATAGTACATGGTCCTCCAGGCATTGTCCTTAGTAATGCACCCTGCAGCCAGATGAGTAAACACAGTGCATTTGGGTACTCATTCTGCTGCAACAATACTACACTGTGCATACTCATGCTGCTCCAGTGGGCAACCCGGATGTTTTGGTTTTGCATGCCCTTTGACTGTGCTGTGAGTTCTTGCCTCTGTTATGTAGTTCCTGTTGTATAATGAGCTGTGGGGATTTTGAGTGTATGTATTTCCATATACAACAACCCTTGAAAATATGCTTTAGGAAGGATAAATGAGAAAACCAAGTGGAAAGAGTTCAAAAATATTGTGCTTCACCCAGTTGTGTCATACTGTCACAGTGCATGTTGAAGCACATGGAATAGAGATGGTAAGAGAACAAATTCTTGCAAAGAATTTAAGTGTCTTCCATAATTAGCATTATAAAAGAAATAACAGTCATGAAGTCTGGGTGAGTTTTGACTGTATTTTTTAATTTGCCCTAATGTAAAAATCCTTATTTTCATTTCTAAATTTATTCCCTGCAGAGCTCTAAAACTGTTTAGAAAAAGCCGGCCCGCTGCTGCAGGGGCAGGATGCTGACCTGCAGTGCCGGCGACCCGGGTTCAGGAATGGATCCGGGTTGTCAGAGGGCCAGCTGGGGGGAGAAGGACTGAATGTCTGATGACAGGTCTCCTTCTCCAGGGTGGAGCACTTGGCATTATGTTGACAACTGGTGGAGGCTGGGTGTCCTCATGCCGATGCCAGCTCATTGCAGGGGTGGGGTGGATGCTAGCCATCATTGCACATCCCAACCCCCTACAGGGGGAAAAACTAGCTGCTGCCTCCACCTCCATGATGCCCTCACTCTGCTTCAACTGCTACCAGGATGGCTTGACCTAATTTGGAGCTCGCTGCGGCACTACAGGGGCCGGTGCCATGACCCCATCCTGGGGCATAAGCCAGTGGGTATCAGGGGGAGATGCAGCTAATGTAGGATGTGGGAGCATGAGGGTGGAAGTCCGGCAGAGGTGCAGCAAAAAAAAAAAAAAAAAAATGTTTAGAAAAAGTAAAGATCAAAGTTATCTATGGATGACTATGCAATTCTAGCAGGCAGTTAAACAAAAGTACTGCATTGTCACCCTTGCTCAACAATCACTGCAAGTTTCTAAAGAAAACAAAACAGAGATGAGGCATAGAACCCTCCATTACTGCAAGATAACTTTGCAGTTAATATTTTTTTCCCCATCAAATAACATAACTTTGCAGTTCAGATTTTTTCCCCATCACATTTCTTTCCACACCATTGGACAATATCAAACTCAATGGTCTCTGAACAATTAAATTTCCAAGAAAAGAAAGCAGCAACACATTGAGATGTAAGAGTTGATTAAACAGTTCTGCTGTAGATGCTAATAAAGCCACTGCAAACTTTGAACACTTTCCTAATCATTTAGGAATGAAATACAGGGCTTAAATTAAATCTCAGTAATGACCAATTTTCACTTGTTAAAAAGAGTCTAATTTTTCTAAAGAAAGAGAAATGAACATTAGATGTGTAAAATCTCTTCCCTGTAAGTGTAAAACATTGACTTTGGCTCCATCTTCAACTCCGCATGGAAATTATAGAAGACTTAACTAATGGTTATCATTGGCCTGCACAGTACGGACAAAAGAAAAGACCAGCTGAAAAAAATCATTGTTGTTCATTACATAGAAACATTATATGTCACTGTATTGCAGTTGAAAAATTTAGGGGAGAGTGTATTAGTGCAGAATTCTTGAAAGAATTAGGGTTAACATATGCTCCAATTAAAAAAGTTCAAGAGATGCCACTAGATAGAATGCTCCTCCTGTGATGTACAAATTCCACACAGGTAAAAATGTGTTACCAAAATGTGATGTTTTGAAACTTGATGCCAAATATTGATCTCCACAGCATTCTAACTCACCTTCTCTGAGTTTAGACTTCTCCTTCTCCCTTTACATTCCACATTTACAGGATGTAGAGTTACGAGTTAATAGTGTCTCGTGATTGGTCAAGCATCAGTGGGGCTAACTTAATACACCTGTTCTGTGAATCCACAAAAAATAAGAAACAAAGGAATACCACTAGTATCTTCCAATGCAGTGGCCAAAATAAAATCAAGCATTTTCACCTCCATTTAACAGTTTTGCCATCTGATCTGATGTACAGTAATAACAGTCAAACTGTTTCAGTATGACATGGTCATGCTAACTTTACTCCATGCTTTCATTTAAAAAAAATATATTAAGTTCTTCACCCAAACAGTTCCAAACTTAACCCTTTTCAAAGATATAATTTTTAAATGGACTAACTTTGGAATCATTAGTGCAAGAATTCCATTCCCCCCTCCCTCCACTCTCTCATCAGCCTGTCTATTCCCACCTCCTTTGTCTACTCTAACTCCTAATTCTCATCTAACTTTTTCCTTGCAGGCCAGGAAATCAGTACACTCTGTGTGCTGGCCCTTGGGGGGTTTACAACCCAGAGGGATGAATGTCTGCCTTTTCCTCACTACACTACACTACACTACCTTTTCTCTTTGCAGTCCATGTAACCAAGATGCAGACCAGGTGTGCATCCAACCATGTCTGGTCCTTGTACAGTTTGCATCCCAAAGGAAGAAGGTTTGCCTCACCATCTCTTCCTGACCCCCAATTCCCCATACCTCCTCTCTCTTCAGCCTTTCCCAGCTATTCCTTATCCTTATAACTCCTTCCACTCTCTCCTCAGCCTTCCCCTAACTACTCCTCATCTTTATAACTCTCTTCCCACCAATCCATTCACTCTCATCTTCTTACATACTCCCCCTACTGTACGCCTTCCTCAGTGCCATACTTCCTCATGGTTAACAGATGCTCCTCTGTGTATTTATATGTACTGACTATATAGTCTGAAGCTTTGTTATGTAAAATAAATTATTCCCATTCCCTCTTACCCCAGGACGCAGTTGGAAATGAGCTATTTCAGCTTAGTATGCCTTTCCTGGTGAAACCTTTCAAATAATAAGAAACCCAATTGGTTTTAGATGAAAACTTTGTGCCATGTCAACACAGCAGTGGAATTTCAATACAGCCTTTGTGTATTGATACTTTAGTTGTTACGCCAGTACATTATCTTTATACTGATGATGGCATTGCAAAATTACAAACCAACATCTTTTGTACCTTACAATAGAGAATATTATGTACACCTTTTCATCTTTATAGCATTAGCTTCTATCATGTACGATCACAAAGATATCTAAAGTTTCACCATGTATACATTACATATATGTACTCAGCACATAACTGTACCACTACATCAATACTTTATTAACATCTAAAAGATAGTTCTGTGAAAACATTTTAAATACTTTTTCAACATTTAATGATTATTGGTTTAAATACATACAAAAGAAATAATAATGCATACATTTCGGCCTGATAACATATTTCCAAAGTTGTGTATATGTGTTACATAAAATCTTAATTTTCCTTAAGTAATTCCAAATCTTCCTATGCTTCCGCAGGCTATGCCTGCACAAATACCAGAAGATAATAAATAACTACAGTAGTATATATTTTTTTTATTTAAGAGAGAAATTGGAATTACAATCCTTGAGTCAAAGACTCCTTTGCAAAGGCTCCATGTCAGATAGACACATATACATAAAATAGCAGGATGCTTACATAGGTAGTACAGTACAGGGAATATATACAATTGGCAGGTTACAGCTGTAGTGGTCATTAGCAGTAGAGCCCACGTCATGGATATTACATATGTTAGGTTTCAGTTTCAGGGGGTCTTAAGTGGACCCTGAGTCATAATATATACACAGTGTGAGAGGAGTAATGAAGGAATTAATCAAGATACAGATATGGTTCCCCTTTCCAGTGTGTATCCTAGTGAGTAAACTAACAAGTCAAGAAAATATTCCTCCTAGGGATTAAGTAATGCAACCTATAGAGATGAAAAGTAAGAAGATGGGATAGTATGTGCAATCACAGACTGTGGAGGCAAGAAGGAGGGTCTTGAGTCTGGTTTTAAATTGGCCAAAGCTGGGTGCCATGGAAATGGAGGGCAGAAGATTGTTTAACTACAGGGGAGCCCGATAATGGAAGGATCATTGTCTTAGGGAGGTCCTACAGTGGGGGACCAGGAGGGTGTTATTGGGGAAAGCCTGGGGGCTCTTCTGTTAGGGATTATTTGGATGAGGTGGTGAAGGCCTTGAGGGGCTTGCTTCTGGAGTATCTTTTTTGCAAGAAGGCAAGTGTGATACTTGAACCTGCCTTTGAAGTTTAGCCAGTTCATGAGATTGTACAGCTCACAAGTGTGAGTAAAACATTCACATCCAGTGATCAAGTGGCATGCTTTATTGAGGGCTAAGTTAATGCGTCATAAGGCTGTTTGGTCTACAGTTCCATAAATCACTATGCCGTAATAAACCAAGGAAAGGACCGAGGAGGACACTGCTAGATGGAAGGCCTGGGGGGGTAGGCAGTGTTTATGTCGGAATAGGATCCCTAGCCTGGTATGAATGGAGGATGAAACGTGTTGGATATGTGTGTGGTAGGTGAGTGAAGTGTCAAGGTTGATACCAAGGTACTTAAAGAGGAGACCTGTTCAAGTTTGGTGCCTAGTGAGTTCATGATAATTAACAGGGTGTTACAGAGAGGACTGTGATGGTGAGCGAAGATCATAGACTTTGTCTTGTGGTAGTTGAGCAATAGGTGATGCTCAGAGAACCAAGCATCAAGTTCCCCAAAGAAGGCCTGCAGGGCATTTTGGAAGGAGTTAGGATGGGGGTGTTTCCAGAAAACCACAGTGTCATCTGCATAGAGCAGTAGTTTACCATTGCAGGATTGGGGAAGGGAGTTTAGGAAGAGGGTGAAGAGAAGTGGACTAAGAATGAATCCTTGTGGGACCCCGGTAAGGACTGGTCTATTGGAGGAGAATATGGTATCTATTTTGACCTGTTGAGTGTGGCCGCATAGATAGTCCTTGAACCAGGAGGTGGCTTCCAGGGAGACGTTCAGGGCACTAAGATAGTGGAGAAGCAGCAAGTGGTTGACAGTATTGAACGCTTTTGTTAAATCAACATAGATTGCACCAACAAGGGAGCCCTGTTCTAGTGCCTCGTGTATGTATGATGTGTATTCAACGAGGGCGGTGGTAGTACTGTGGCCCCTCCAGAAGCAGTGTTGTTCATGGCTGAGTAGGTTATGTTTGTTCAGGTACTCTGTAAGTTGGTCAGATACGATTTTTTTGAGTGCCTTGGAGAGTGGGGGGTAGGATCAAAATGGGCCAATAATTGCTAGTGGAGGTGCAGTCACTATTCTTCAGAATAGGGGTTATAACTGCTTTTTTCCAGGGTGTGGGGAATTGGTTGAGACATAAGGAGAGGTTAATTATTTTGGTGACTGGGGCAAGGTCACATCCAGGGTGAGCCAGAGGAGTTTGAGGTCCAGTGAGTCATTGCTATGATGGACATTCATAAAGAATTTGGTAAGATAGCATTTTGCTTCACTGCCAGTGAGGACCCATAGCCAGAAAGGGGGGTAGTCAGTGGTTGCCAGATTGTTAGTAGTGGAACTTGGAAACTGGCTGAATAAGTTATGGGGGAGGATGTCACTGAGGTCTGAGAAGGCCAGATTGAGGATGTTGGAGATAGCTGCAGGGTCCTGGGAGATGATCCCATCAATTAGTAGCTGTCAGGGGTAAGGGATACAGTTTTCCTGCAGAGTTCTTTTATATTGTCCCAGAATTTTTTCCCAGAACCCTAGGAGGAGGTTAGGGTTTGCCTATAGTAATTAGCTTTAGCTTGCAGTATTGCCCAGGTACATTTGTTCCTAGCCTCTCTGTATAGCTGTCTGTCATGGGAGAGTTGTGAGTCCAGTGCCCTGTGCCAGAGGTTATCTATGTGGTGCATTTGGTCCAGCAATGATTGGGAGATCCAGGGTGTGTCCCATTGTTTAGCAATGTGCTTGGTGATGGGGGTGAAGATGTCACAGGCCAAGTTAAAGGTAGAGATAAAATAGGTGAGGGCAGCATCCACAGATGGAGCAATGTGGGTGGGGTCCAGTCACAGGAAGCAAGGTAATATTGGAGATGGGGGAGGGATCCTTTTTTGAGGTGCCTATGGACATGAACTTTAGGTGTGATAGGGGGCTGTTTATTTGACCACCAACAGATAACTGGGGAGTGGTCACTTAGTGAGTCTGGGAGCAATTTGACCTTGGTGAGGTTGTTTGGGTGGTTTGTGAACATGAGGTCAATAAGATTGGAGGTCCCATTTTTAGGGTCTACTCTGGTTGGCGTACGGACCACTTGGGTAAGGTCATAAGCTAAAATGGATTCTCTGTAGAGGGAGGACGCAGTGGATAGACATTGAAATCTCTCAGAATAATGATTTCACTCTTGGAGGGGAGTTGAGTGATGCTAGATAGAAATGATTCAAAGGCAAGTTTTTCAGCTAGAGATGGGTGGGTAGTAAAATGCCCAACCACCAAGACAACCTGTGGGTACCCCAAAAGTATCCAGAAAAAAAACAGATAAAAAAAGAGTAGTCGGGTAGTCACTTTGATGCTCTGCCACCTGCTTATTGTTATATGTACCATATTTGTATTTTAAATAAATGTATATGTGTCTGTGATTGTCTGCTTGGCACACAAGTCAGCCAGTGTGTAAGAGGCTTGACCTTTGACCTCAGAGGTGACTGTGGGTGGAAGCAGCTGGCTGTCATAAAAGCTGGCTGGGGAAAAACTAATCAAAGGTTTTCTGTCCTGTCTTAACAGAGGGCTTTCTGCCATATGCCAAGTGATAAGACATAGTAAAATGTTATGATCCTGCAGGAAGAGATCATTTGGTTACTGACTCTTGTTAACGTCATAAACCTGAGATCATTCTTGCAAAACAGGAAACCAGCAAAGAGATCAAAGCAAAGGCTTTGATGAAAAGACTCATATTTAAAAAATTGCTAACTGCAGATTTTTCCAGTTGTAACATACATCCTTTTGGATATTAATTGGAAGTATTTAAGTTTATTGGAGGATCTAACTGTGACCTCACCAAGGGGGTGGGGAGATGGATTTTGAAATGGTCAGACATCTATGGAAACATTGTTTTTTATCTCTGGACTCGAAAGGGGTGAGACTTTTATCTCTAGACTTAAAACAGGCACTTCTGGTAACATCTAGCTAAGCAAGAACTTTTAAGTTTTGTGCAAGTGTCTGTCTTTATTCTGTAATTTCTCAATTATTTTATTGACTGTAAGTTATTGATGTATATGACCTGTGTTTGATATTTTACATATTTTACAATTTTTAGTAAACAATATTTTTCTTGAAATTCTGCCTGTGTTTTATTATGGCTATGTGATAACAGCGAACACCTAAAGGTGATCACTGTTATGGCTCAGTCAGAGTGCCGAACACATTTTTGGCACTCTGACAACTGTGGTGCACCAGCACAACAGTGCCAGAACATATTTTTACTACTTTTTGTAGGGGGGCTGTGTCCCCCATCACCCCCCTCGAGGGGGCTTGCCCCGCACCTCCCTACTTAAGGATTCTCAACTCCAGGGGGGTGCAAGTCCGGGTGAAAGTAGTAAAAATAAAAAGGTTAGGGCCGAGCGCAATAAAAATTGCACCAGCACCCGGACCCCACCCAGTACCTCAGCCACCCCAGCCATTGCCCAATCCCTGATGCCATGAAGCAGCTTGACTGACAACCGCAGCATCACCCCCTACAGCCTGTCCACCCCCTCCCAGCCCATGCTTGCTGTGCTCGCTCCCAACCCCCGTGCGTGTACGTAAAGGGACATCCTGTCATCTAGCTCGCCCACCCTCTTATCTGGTCACCTACCTGTCGGTCACCGTGAGTGGATTGTGTGAGGAAGGTGTCATCATAATGGACAATGCCCTTCCTCATGCACCCACTTCACGGGTTACCTGTTTTATCAATTTTCTTTTGCATGTGAAAGCTGAACCAGTCTTTAATTCTGACAGCTGTTAAGAGCTCAAAAGGGCTTGTTACTATCTGGCAAAAAGGTAAGAATATACCTAGGTCTCATATTGAGTCATAAGGGTACATTTTGGGAACCTGGCTGGGTGCCACTGGGTGAAGGATTATGTTGCATTTCCCTGAAGAGAATATATATCTGAGCCTGTTAACTGGGTATGCTAGCAAAAGGTTCACATTTGACCCCCAGGACTCGAGGCTGGTAGGTGATTCAGACCCAAAACAGACAGGAGAGTTACCCTGTTTGTCTCCTGTTCATACTATTGCCCTTCGAGGTTGGCACTGTGGGAGCAGAGGGCCTGACCTGCGGAGTGCATTTGTGACAGATTTGGTTGGCAGTGGTGTGATTTAAAAGTATTTGGTAACACGAGCATTAACAGTTAAGTGTGTCAGATTAATACTATACATCTCACATGCAAAATAAGGCAGTGCTTTTTAAAAAGTAAATAGAACTATATCATTGTGCTTACAGTCTAAGTTCCCTACTGTTTTAATTTTTTTTTGGGTGCAAGTTAGTGTAGCCATAGTTAGAGAACAAGATGGCTTCCAACTACAGTGAGTACACTGCAGACCAACTGAGACAGTTGTGCCAAGACAGAGGAGTCCAGCATGAGGGCCGAGCCAAAAAGCAACATCTCATGGAGACTCTTGTGGCAGCCAATGCAAAAGACCTCGAGTCACACTCTGTGACTGAAAAGGACCGAACCTTGGGCATGGAGGGTCCAGGGTCCAGTGCAGTGTCCAGATCCATTAAGAAGGACAGTAGGATCAGCACAAGCCAGGGACCACAGCAGCAGGGGAAGGTCACCAGCATTCGGAGCCAGAAGGGATCAGGCTGCAGACAGAGTTGCGGAGAATGGAGCTGGAGTTTGCAAGAGAAGAGAGGCAAGAACAGCAAGCCACAGAGGAAAGAGAATGACAGCTTCGGAAAGAAGCTGAGCGAGAGCTGTGAGAGGCTGAGCAAGAATAGTGAGAGGCCAAGTGAGAAGAGTGTGAGCACCAGAGGCAACATGAACTGGAGAAGTTACAACTCCAAACACCAGCACCAGAGCAGGTAAGTGGCCTGGGGTTAACTGGGACTCCAAGACTGGGTTACAAATTAAATTCTAAATTGATTGCTGAATTTAAAGAGGGGGGGAGGATATGGATGCCTTTTTATATTCCTTTGAAAAAGTATGTATTCAGGCAAATATTCTTAGAGGGTCCTGGAGCTTCCAGCTATCCCTGCTACTTACCGGGAAAGCTTCAAGATGCATTGGGTCACATGGACAATGAGGACAGTAATGACTATAGAAAACTTAAAGCTGCCCTGCTTAAAAATGATCAATTAACAGCAGAGGCTTACAGGGTTAAATTCTGTAAGTTCAGGAGAAGCCCTGATATGAGCTACAGAGCTAGCCAGTAAACAATATCAGTTTTTAACACGTTGGTGGGATGGGATTGCAGCAGACTCTGTAGAGAAAACTGAAACATCTGTACTGTTAGAGCAGTTTTTTGGGGCGTGCCCAGCAGAGCTGAAGACCTGGCTGGAGGACCAAGATCCAAAAACAGTGCAAGAGGCTGCTGAACTCTCGGACCACTATGCCAGGAACAGGCCTGCTCTGAGATGGAATGGGGTGGGTGTGGTGGTGCAGAAAGGGAAAAGCACACCTTAAAGGCAACTAAGGAGGGTCACGTGATGGCGATCTGAAAGTCGGCAGCTCTCCGAAGCAGCTCCACTCTCTCACCATCTAAAATTCATAATCCAAGTCTTTCATTTCTGCCAACTACCTTCAAAAAGGACACTATACCTTCTCCTCAGCTCCGAAAGAGAAATAAAGTGGAAAGCAATGGAAGTGTACATGAGAAAGGCGCTGCTGCGTCATTCTCCACCTCCGAGTCCTGAAAAAGATAAGGCCGCTAAACAAGTGAAACAGCAGACCGTGAGCTCGCCTAAATCCCCTGCAGTGCAAACTGCATTGTCGGAAGATAAATTCTTAGAAATAATACAACCTATACAAGAAGTCATAGCAGCAATGTCAGCGGATTTACAGCAGATTAAATCTGCTTTAACCATGCCAGTAGGGGATTCCAAGGTAAGAGTTACCTCTCTTGAAAATAAAAAGGAAAAACAGAACAAGACATTGTGGCGACCAATAAGAGGATGAAAAAGCTAGAAGATAAGTTGGAGGACTTAGAGGGACGTAGCCGGAGAAACAATTTATTAATTATTGGTATCCCGGAACATGAAGAGGGTAGTGCGCCTATACAGTTTGTCCAGAAATTTTGTGAGAAAGTAGTAGGGCCCTCTCCCAATGGCCCTACCTATATAATCGAGTGGGCGCATCGTACCTTACGGCCTCCACCAGCAGATGGCTCCCCGCCTAGGCCACTGATATTCAAGGTCCTTAATTTTTGGGATAAACAACATATCTTAACCAAAGTAAGGGAGCTTAAGGAAATCCAATGAGATGGCAAACCTGTCAGGATAATGCAGGACCTCCCTCATTCAGCGAGAGTTAAGCGACAGGAGCTACACCCACTCATAACTAAATTAATTGCTGCGGGGAAGCCTTTTTGGGTGAAGTATCCTGCTACCCTAATAGTTAAGCATAAAAGCAGTGGATTTCTTTTGAAACCTCCGAGCAAGCCAAATCAGAACTCAAAATGCTAATCCCAGATTTGTTTAAATGAATGTGGAGCAGACATTCTTATGAAAAGGACTTTGAGTTGAATTTTCTGTTTTTCCTCATTTGATTTATCAGGAACTAACTGGCTTGTCTGGCCGGGCAATAGAAGCTGAGTGTAGTGCTTCCCTAGCCCCTGGATGGCAGAAATATACCATGAAGATTTGTTTTAAAAGTTGGCAGGGTTTTGCCAATGAGAAAGTTCCAAGCTGGTTCAACACTTGCTTTCAATTGTGATTCAAATATCTAGTTGGGATCTCGTACCCCCAGTAGGGTGATGAAGGAAAGAGATAGCCTACTTGAGAAAATAGCACAGCCTGATGTGATTCTCTCAATAGAAGCAGTCAATCTGACACCTTCGCATATGACCAAAAACTAAGAGCCGGCTCTGTTTCTATGATTTAACAGGTCTAGAAGACACTCCTACAGTCGGAGATTCGGACAAGACATGGCACCAAGAACCACAAGAGGGCACCCAGAGCTCATCGAATTCATGGACTGATCTTTATGTTCACTGTGCTTATAGCCCTGGTCTTTTCTTTCATTTAAAGATTTACTTTCGAATTGCGAGTTCAAAGCAACGTGATTAGTATAGCAGTGCTTAGCCTCAGGAAGTATGGGGATTCAGAGGGAAAGAACTAATTGTGCCCTACGGGGCTGTAATGTTTATTCCTTAAACACCTCATAGCTTGGCGAAACTTCAATTTAAGACTTTGCTACCTTTTTTTTTTTCCTTTTTCGAGGGACAATGTATATTCTTGTGGGTTATGTCCTCATTAGCTTTTAGGCTAATACTGTTTTGCATTTTGATAGATGAGCATACTTATTGAAAGTTTATAGTGGTGGAGTTTTATGCATGTTAACAGAACATCTCTATAGGAGAGTCCTGATGTCTATATTCTTATTCAAGGTTGTCATGATGTGTGCTAATGAATAAGTATTTAGTAATTAGTATTGGAAGTTTACGGGTGGTTGGGAGCTATTCTTCGAGATGGGGGGGCTGCAAAAGAGTAGTGGGCTTATTCAGATTTGCACGATAATATCACCTGACAGTACGGATATGGGAGTGCAGTTGTTTAGAACTGGGGTTTTCCTGTTTTTTTTTGGTTTTAGCTGGGAATAATAGGTTTTATTTGATAATATTACTTAGAAAAGGGGGGAGGGGGTCGCCAAGTGCTGTAACAATAAATATACATAATATTAGGTATGAGGATGGCAAGGCAAATATATTTGGTTTATACTGGTTTACTAAAAATCATAATCAGGACAAAACATGGGGGGTCCATATACTTGTGTAACATGGAATATTAAGGGGGCCTGGGATAGGTGCAAGAGGCAGGTCATTCTTAGGCACTTACATCTTTTAAAAATGGACATTGCGTGCCTGCAGGAGACACATGTAAAGAGGGAAGATGTCCATTTGTGGAGAAAAACATGGGTAGGGCAGGTTTTTGGAACGGGAGTCTCTACATCTAAAGGGGGAGTGGTTCTCTTGATATTGAAGAAGGTGCCTTTCACTCTGGAGAAAGAACTTTGGGACCGGGAAGGACGCTATATCTTAATCCATGGTACCCTTGCCACATATCCAGTTCTTACTGGAGCCATCTATGGTCCCAACAAAGAATCGCCCCTTTTCTTTGTGCACCTCCTGAACTGGATAGGCAATGAGCCTACAAAGTTCACTTTACTTGGGGGGGACTGGAATACCACTTTGCATCCTAATATAGATAGATCGGATTGTAAATGGGGAGGCCTAACCTCAACCCAAAGGGCTCTTAAGCTCTTGGACTCAACAGGCTTATTCGATGTCTGGAGAATATTAAATCCTTCCGAACAACAATATACGTTCTTCTCTCCCCCCCACCATACTTATTCCTGCATAGATTATTTTCTAATCAGTGATTTTGCCCTGCTGGGGGTTTTACACGTAGATATTCAGGCTCGGGTGATTTCTGATCATTCTCCAGTGGTAATTTCTTACTTATCGGGGCCAGGAATTAAAAGGGATTCATTATGGCATATAAATAACCAACTTTTGCAGAGGCCAGATTCCCTTAACCGTATAACTGACTTTATCACTTCTTTTCATGAGACCAATAAAGGAACGACCCCTAAAACAGACATGATTTGGGCTGCGCTTAAATGCTCACTCTGAGGTGAATGTATTAGGTTAGCCGCTATCAAAACATCTCAATATAGAGCTCAAATTACTGAGTTATTACGTTCCATTCGGGAATTAGAAAAAAGTCTGGAAGCATAACTGGGGGAAGAAAACAGATCTAAACTTTATAGGTTACAAACACAATATGCAGACCTGTTGGCACAGAGAGCTGAACTATCATTACGTCGTACCAAAATTAAATATCTAGAGTCCGGTGAGAGGGCTGAAAAATTGTTGCCACTTAGAATACGGCAAGCTGAGACTGCTCGACATATTTCAGGTCTCTGTTTTTCCAACAGTAACCAAATTTGTACAAATCCTAAAGATATAGCTAATGGTCTAGGGCATTATTATCAAGCTCTCTATTCAGATGACTCCAGTATATCTCCTTCTCGGGCTGCAATAAATAAATATTCGGACGAAGTCTGCCTTCCAAAAATATCACCGATACAGGGGGTTTCACTTGGGGGCTATATTACCCAAGAGGAAATACAACAGGCTATTAGCCAGCTGCCCACAGATAAATCTCCAGGGCCGGACGGACTATCCAACAACTTTATATAAATCCTGCCAAAAAGTGTTAATCCCGATATTGCAGGAGGTTTATAATTATTGGTTTGACAACAGCTTCTCTGAGTGGAGTTTTTCAGAAGCACTGATTACCCTTATTCCAAAACCAGGAAGGGACCCCCTGTTTCCTGAGAATTACCGCCCTATCTCTTTGTTAAACTCGGATCTTAAGATCCTGGCAAACATACTAGCGAACAGGTTATTCCCCATAATGGGAGAGGTTATTAGTACGGAGCAGGTTGGGTTTATGACTGGAAGGTCTTCAGGAGATCATTTGCGTAAGTTATTGCATCTCATCTCGATTGCAAGATACTCTGATATTCCCGCAGCCTTAATTTCTTTAGATGCTGAGAAGGCCTTCGACCGGGTTACCTGGGATTTTCATTTTGAAACCTTAATCCATTTCAGTCTTCTAGATGAATACACTAAGTGGGTCCGCCTATTGTATACTTTTCCAACGGCTAGAGTCTGGTGCAACGGTATTCTTTCTAATCCATTCCCTCTTAGACGTGGCACCAGACAGGGATGCCCACTCTCTCCCTTTTTATTTAACTTTTATTTAGAACCTTTAATTCGGTGACTTTCGCGCTCACAAGATATTGCAGGAATTGGGGCTGGGGAACAGAGATTCTTGCTTTCCGCTTATGCGGATGATCTTCTCTTGCATATTGAGGAACCACAACAAACTATCCCCGGTGTACTACGAGAAATAGGTAATTTTTCGGAAGTATCATACTATAAATTGAATTATTCCAAAACCAACATTTTCCCATTGAATAATCAGTTCACGCAGGCCCAAATAGCATCCTACAATTTGTCTTGGGAGTCCAAATCGCTTACATACTTGGGCATAAGGTTAACAAGAGATATAAACTCACTTGTAACAGAGAACTTAAGTACTTTGCTACAAACATTGAAGGCAGATATGGATAGATGGGGATTATTACCCCTTTCCCTTTGGGGAAGAATTAGTATAGTAAAGATGAATGTGCTTCCCCACCTTCTATACCCTCTGGGAATGATAGGATGTTACCTTCCTAAGGTCTGGTGTAGTAAATTTCAGAAAATGCAGAATGCTTTCATATGGAAAGGGGAAAAAAGTCAGGAGGGCATACTTTAAACTCACAGCTCCTAAGACTCAGGGAGGACTGGCAACCCCATCCCTTTTCACCTACTATTGTGCCCAGCATGTTAGCAAGTTGTCTTTATGGACACAAAACATTTCTCCCTCAAAATCAAGTGGATATATTCTCCTCTGGGTGGAAGTGGAGAAATACCTTACATCCAAATATTGTTACTCACTACCTGCCCTTTTATATGTTACTCCTGTTAATATTCTGAAACCACTCCGAAATACACCGATAGGATGGTCGCTTAGAGCAATTCATCAAACGCAGAAACACTTCTCCCTGAACTGGCATAAGGCACTCACACAGCCAATTTTAGGTAACCCCCACCTTAAAATTGATAATAAGCCCATTTTGCCCTCCTTTTGGGCTCCTTTGAAATGTTGCGTGTTAGCAGACTTCTTCAGGCAAGGTAAACTGGTATCATTTTCCCAATTTCAATCTCTTCGCAAAGTGTCAGACCGGCACAAATTCAAGTTTATACAGATTAATCAAGCAATCTCTGCCTTCATAAAAGATGCATCCTGTCAGACATCAATAGAATCAGATGCGCAGACACTAATATTGGCCGCGAATCAACCCCATCCTGTTTTGGTGGTCTATAAAAAGTTACAAGCATTAGATCCTCACTTGCCCATTGGGATTTGTTATTATTGGACACAAGAACTCCAACTTGCAGGAGAGGTTGATACCTGGAAAAAAATTTGGCAAAACTGTTATAGATTTATAAAACAGGATAGACTTTGGTTGATTCAGTTTAATATAATGCATAATTTGTATTATACGCCAGTGAAACTTTTCAGAAGTGGTCTTATATCCTCTCCCATTTGTGCAAAGTGCCAAAAGACAGAAGGCACGTTGTTTCACATGTTATGGGCCTGCCCAATGGTTAGATCTCTTTGGCAGGCAGTCAAAAGTGTATTGGATCCCCTTCTGGGCTTGGAGTCATTGTTTACTCCAGAAGTTTGTCTGGTACACTTGTTCCCCCATGGGACAGCAAAAATTAGGAAAGCCCATATTACCCTAGTGGCAGCAAATGTCAAATTAGTAATTATGCGACATTGGAAAGAGGACCAAGTACCCTCGGTCATGGAATGGTACAGAGAGATGCTGTTGGCGTTGCAGGTAGAAAAACACATTACCTCTATGTGACATAACAATCAAACCTACCTAGGTCTATGGCGTCCATTGGACGCTGTATTGACGTCTTGAAAACCCTAACATCTCTCTCATAAGGATATGATGCTGTATAACTAAATAATAGAAATTTCTGTCTTTCAGCACTTGGCGGGGGGGAAGGAGGGAGGGAGGATGGGGACAGGGTATTTAGTGGTAGATTCTTTTTCTTTTGCTTTATTGTACTGTGTAAAAATGGTAAAATGCTCGAACAGGAGGCCATTGTAATTGTATTTGTCTATGTAAATATGACTCTGTGTAAAGTCACCTGTTTGAGGCACAAATAAAGTATATTTAACCAAAAAAAAAGGCAACTAAAACTCTCCCTGTCTCCACTGAAACCAGGTAGCATCAGGTTACAAAGAAAAGATTTACCTGAGAAATGAATGTTGGGTTTGTCAGACATGTGGGGAGTGGTGCAATGCACTGGCTGTGGAGCAGCAGTCTTCTGGGAGACATTCTGGAAACTGCATTGCTGCCCTATTTGCAGGCACCTCTCTGGTCTGAGGGAGGAGATTGCTTGTCTCCATGCTGACCTGGCAATGATTTTGGAAACCTGCACCCCCACCCAGGGACCACCCAGGCCACCGCCACTACCTCAGAGGTTGCCAAGAAAGAGGAGTGGTTGGACCACAGTGGGCTCAGGGAAGGTGAGGGTTGTGGAACAGAGGCACATCCCTCCAGTTGTACCTCTCCACAATTCATTTGCCAATCTGGAGGAGCATGGTTCCTCTATGGGGGCACCCACAGTGAAGATCAAGAAGGATGCTGGCAACCTCCACAATGGAGACCAACAGGAGGGTGGCACAGGACCCCACAGGGGAAGGAAACAACTCCTGGTGGGGGACTCAGTTGTTAGGGGGTAGTACTGGGGTAGGGAGGAGAAAGGGAGGTAAGGAGCCTGCCAGGAGCCTTGGCTTGGAGGGACAGGAAATGAATCCTCAGGATCATGGGAGCAGCTGCAAGGGGGAGTGAGCTGGATGTCATTATCCACCTAGGGACAAATGACCTGGCTGAGAATGGGATCAGAGCAGTGCAACAGGAGTTTGTGGCATTGGGGAAGGGCCTTAGATAAGTAGCACACATGGTAACTTTCTTGGAAGTGCTACCTTCTATGGCGTGGATGAGGCTAGGGTACTCCACTCCATGGGATTCAACAGCTGGTTGCAAAACTGGTGCAGAACTCAGGGATTTGGCTTCATTGGGAACTGGGGCTCCACCTGGAGGGATGCAGGCCTATACAGGCATGATGGTCTGCATCTATCCAGTAGGGGAACCAGGATCCTAGGTGATAGGTTTAAATGCTTCATTGGCAAGCATTTAAACTAGCCAAGGGGGGAGGCACTGAAAAGGAGACAGGAAATCCTACCCCCCCAAAAAAAATCAGGGTAGTTAGTGAGGTAAACACCAAGATAGAGCAGTCAACAGGGATAAGGGCAGGGGTAAATGGAGTAAAAAACAAAGGCAGTAAGGACAGGGATGGAGCAAAAAGAAATAAAGCCATTAAAAATGGAGGGTAATGAGTACCAATGCCCATAGTCTAGGTAAAAAGCTCCCCGAAATGGTGGCCTTGATGGAAGAGGGATGCCTGGATATCGTGGCAGTCACAGAAACATGGTACACAGAGAACCATGACTGGGATGTCAACATACCAGGGTACACAATCTACAGGAGGGACAGGGAGGGAAGAGGAGGAGGAGTAGCTCTCTATGTAAGGGAAGGGATCAAAGCAACAGAACTAAAGGGTAAACAGGTAGGAGAGGAGGCACTGTGGGTCACCGTGGTGACTGGAAATGGCTTCACAATCTGCACAGGGGTTGAATACAGACCCCCGTCTCAGGGGGAAGAAATGGACAAGGAAATGATAGAAAGCTTCCTTGGGATGGCAGAGAAATGGGAGATATTGCTGATGGGGGACCTGAATATGCCAGAGGTTAAATGGAGCACCTTTGCTGCAGCCACATCTAAGAGCAGGGCTATTCTTGATGCCCTACAGGGGGCATGCCTCAGACAGCTAGTTTTGGTACCTACTTGGGAGGGAGCAATCTTAGACCTCAAATCTTAGACCTGGTACTCTCAAATGGGGATGGAGACAGGAACTCTGATCTTGAAGTGGGTAGCCATCTGGGAACAAGCGACCACCAAACAGTGTGGTTCACGATAAACTTAGATGTAGAGTCAAGCCACACAAAAGTGAAAGTACTGGACTTCATGAGGGCTGATTTTGTCAAAATGGGAGAGTGCTTCCGGAAAGCACTAGCAATCAGGCAAGGAGGTGGGGTGAAGCAACAATGGGGAAACATCAAAACTGCCATCACAGAGGCAACACGCCTTTGTGTGAAGCAAATAAATAAATCAAAGTGAAAGAAAAAACACTACGGTTCTCAAAAGAAGTGGCGGGTAAGGTAAGGGAGAAATAGATAACATTCAGGAAGTATAAGGAAACAGAAGGAGCAGGGCAGAGAACTGTACCAGTTAAAGCAGAAGGAAGTGGGGAAGGCAGTCAGAATAGCAAAGACCAAAACCGAGGAAAAGATAGCCGACTTGGTTAAGAAGGGGGATAAAACCTTTTATAGGTACATTAGGGAGCAAAGAAAGTGAAGGCAGGGATACTGAGACTGAATAAAGAGGAATGTGGTTGGGCAGAGAGCCCAGTGAAAAAGCAGAGATACTGAATGAATATTTTTGCTCAGTATTCACAATAGAAAAGCAGGGGGAGATACCTAATCTAGTCAATAGAACCACTCTGGATGGGGGGATGATATTGGTCCTTTCACAGAAGAAAGGGTTCTGAAAGAACTCTTAAAACTGAAGGTGGATAAAGCAATGGGGCCTGATGGAATTCACTCTCGAATTCTAAAAGAAGTAAGGGAAGAACTAGTAACACAACTGACTACCCTTTTTAATAAATCACGAGAAGATGGCGTGGTACCTGAGGACTGGAGAATGGCAGATGTGATTCACCTTCACAAAAGCGGGAGCAAGACAGAGGCAGGAAACTACAGACCTGTCAGTTTGACCTCAGTGGTAGGGAAAATGATGTAATCACTTCTGAAAGAAAGAATTGTTGAGTACCTAGAGGCCAGTGGGGCACAGGACCCAAGGCAGCATGGATTCACAGCAGGAAAGTCATGTCAAACAAATCTAATAGATTTAGTTGACTGGGTGACTAAAGTAGTGAACCAGGAGGGCTGTGGGCATGGCTCACCCAGACTTTAGCAGGGCATTTGACACAGTCCCACACAAAAGATTAATAAACAAATTAGCCAGCCTGGGAGTGGGTCCTAGGGTGGTAGCCTGGGTAAAACACTGACTGGACAACAGGACACAATGGGTAGTAGTAAATGGAGTACACAATGAAGAAAGGAGGGTTACTAATGGGGTACCACAGGGTTCAGTACTGGGGCCAGTCATTTTTAATGTCTTTATAAGTGACATTGCAGAGGGACTGGAAGGGAAAGTATGTCTCTTTGCAGATGACACAAAGATCTGCAACAGGGTTGATATGCAAGGTGAGGTGGAAATGATGAAAAGGGACTTGGCAAGGCTGGAGGAATGGTCAAATGTATGGCAGCTTGGATTCAATGCAAATAAGTGCAAAATAATGCACCTGGGAAACAAAAACCCAGGGCAAGAGTACACAATGGGGGGTTAAATACTGACAACAACAAAAATGGACAGGGACCTGTCATATCAGATGATATAAAGGTGGGCCAGCAATGTGAGAAGGCAGTAAGGAGGGCTGGGGGGATACTGGGATGCATAGGGAGCGGCATCACCAGTAGAAAATAGAAAGTTGTTTGCCCTCTGTACAGACAGTTGGTAAGACCACATCTGGAGTACTGTGTACAGTTCTGGAGACCCCATCTCCACAAGGACATAGACAGGGTGGAGGCTGTACAGAGGAGGGCCACCAAAATGGTGCAGGGTCTGCACCAGAAGACATATGAAGAAAGACTAAAGGAGCTTAAGATGTATAGCCTTGAGGAGAGGAGGGAGAGGAGGGACATGATAGAAACTTTCAAATACCTCAATGGAATCAACAAAGTCCAAGAGGGTAGCATCTTTCAGAAAAAGAGATATGCAAGAACAAGGGGCTAATTTGAAGATGGGGATGGCTCAGATGTAATGTGAGGAAGTATTTCTTCACAGAGGGTTGTAGATGCATGGAACAGCCTTCCTGAGGAGGTCATAGAGTTAAAAACAGTGGGGGAATTCAAGAATGCATGAGACAGGCATAAGGCAATTCTAGTGGGGGGTAGGAGGAAGTAGGCTGTTGGTTAACTAGGATCTGCAGCTTATCTGTTAGGTAGGAAAATGGGCAGACTAGGTGGGCCAAGCGGTCTTTATCTGCCATCAAATTCTATGTTTCTATGTTTGCAAAGAACCTGGTCATCTGGCCAGGCAGTGTTCCAAAAGGGTAGTGAGTGCACAAAGTGGTGCTAGGAAAGATGTGGGTTGTTTGTGTGTCCCTGAAAGCATGCCAGTAAACATGAGGGAACACATACCCACAGTCACTGTGAATGGGGTACAGACACATGGATTAAGGGACACAGGGGCATCCCTGACTTTGGCCAAAGGGGATTTGGTAGAGCCTGAGCAGCTTATATCCAATCAATCTGTGACTGTATGGGGATTCACTGGGGAGGAGAAAATGCTGCCCCTTGCTAGTGTTCTCCTAGATGGGTGAGACAGGGGGGACTGTGCAAAAGGTAGCCGTAGCAGAAACTTTTGACTGTAGATGTAATTCTTGACAACAATCTAAAACAGGGGATGGTGCATCTAGTTACCCGCAGTCAAGTAGTAAAGGTCAATTGCAGTTCCCTGGACCCCATAGAAGCCCCTGTGGGAACAACTGGGTGGCTGATTCCCCAGCCTGTGTCTTCTGATTTGGAGAATAATGAAAGGGGAGTGGAAATTCCTCAGCTAGCAGCTAACAGACCAGCTACAGAGGGTTACTCTGAGGAGGAAGGTGTGACCCATAGGCAGATGGTTAGGGATGGCAGTGATCTTGAATGTCCTGTCACTAGAGCTAGGGACCCTAGTCTAGAAACTGAAGGGGGCCTGTCCCATGCCTTGGGAATGTGTAAGGAGTTTGCAGCTGCTCAGAAAAGTGACCCTAGTTCAGAGAAGCTAAGGGCTTGGGCTGACTCTGACAGAGCACAGGGAGGTGATGGGAAACATAAAGTTTATTGGGACAATGGACTGATGTATATGCAGGTTGTAAAGACAGAGGCTGGGTGATGGGCAGGTAGCTTATCATTCCCCAGTGGTACTGTGAGCAGTTGCTCAAGATTGCACATGATATTCCCATGTCTGGTCATCTAGGAATTGTGTGCACTATGCAGCGATTGGCCCAGAATTTCTTTTGTCCCAAATTCACCCAGCAGGAGAAGGAGTATTGCAGCTCCTGTAACCGATACCAAGAAATAGGGAAGGTGGGTAAGAAAACCCAAGCCAACCTAATTCCTTTGCCCATATTCGAGGGGCCATTGAAGAGGGTGGGAATGGATATTGTGGGGCCTCTAAATACCAACAGCTCCTCTGGGAAGAGGTTTATCCTGACTGTGGTGGATTATGCCACCCGGTACCCAGAGGCAGTCGCCCTATCCTCACTGAGGACAGACAAAGTGGCAGATGCCTTGCTAGGAATTTTCTCCCGTGTTGGGTTTCCGCAGGAGGTTATCACTGATCGAGGGGGTTCCTTCATGTTAGACCTGATGAAATGTTTGCGGGAGAAGTGTGAGATGGTGTAGAGACGCACAACACCTTATCACCTGCAAGCCAATGGGCTTGTGGAAAGGTTCAATTATACCCTTAAAATGATGCTCCAAGTGTTTGCTGAACAGCATGGGAGGGACTGGGAGAAATACCTTCCCCACCTGTTGTTTGCATACAGGGAGGTGCCCCAAGAGTCAACAGGGTTTTCCCCCTTCAAGTTCTTATATGGACACAGGGTCCGTGGGCCCCTAGACCTGATCTGGGAGGACTGAGAAGACAAGCACACCACCCAGGGAACTCCCATAGTGGATTATGTCCATAGGTTCAGGGAAAAGCTGAAGGAGCTTATGGGAACAGCCCAGAGCAACCTGGCAGCAACCCAATAAAAACAAAGGTGTGGTATGATCACAGAGCCAGATTTGGCTCGTACACTTTGGGTCAGGAAGTCATGATCCTAATCCCGGTCCAGAAAGATAAGTTGCAGGCCGAGTGGGCAGGACCATACAAAGTAGTTAGACAGGTAAATGATGTAAACTACATTACAGAGCTACCTGACAGGAGACATACACAAAGAATGTACCATGTCAACATGATGAAGCCATATGTTAATAGGGCCGACATGGTGTTTGCAGTGCGTAGTCCTGGGGAGGGGATGGATGAAGGAGACCCCCTGCTGGACTTGCTGGAAGAAAGCAAGTGGGATTCCTCTGTGGAGGCAATTAAAATGTTGCCCCAGTTGACACCGGACCAGATACAGGAAGTAAGGATTGTTGTAGCAGACCGTGCCCCACTGTTTAGTGCCAAGCCTGGAGTAACCCCCTTAGCGATGCACAATGTGGTGACAGGGACACAGGTGCCCATATGGCGGACAGCATATTGGGTGTGAGAGTCTGTCCAAAAGGACATTAGGAGGGAGGTGGAGGAAATGCTGGATTTAGGAGTAATCCAGAAATCCAACAGCCCCTTGGCCTCACCTGTAGTCCTTGTTCCCAAGCCAGATGGCTCTACTCATTTTTGTGTAGACTATCATGGACTCAGTGCAGTCACAAAGTCAGATGCCCACCCATTGCCGTGGACGGACAAACTTCTTGACAAGATTGGAGGAGCAACATACCTTACTACTATTGACCTGACAAAGGGGTATTGGCAAGTAGAGTCAACTGCCAGAGCTAGGGAGAGGTCTGTCTTCATCACTCCAATAGGGTTATTTTAATTTAAAGTAATGCCTTTTGGAATGAAGAACACCCCTTCCACCTTCCAAAGGTTGGTGAGCCAGGTGTTAAATGGTGCTGAGGAGTATGCCGTGGCATACCTGGATGACATTGCTACCTTTAGTGCCAGCTGGGAGGAACACCTATCCCACCTTAGGGAAGTGCTGGGCAGGGTACAGAGGGCTGGACTCACTGTTGAAGCTGAGAAGTGCCAGGTGGCCATGACTTAAGTGGCATACCTCGGACACTTTGTAGGCCGGGAACAGCTCTGTCCTAACCAAGTTAAAATAGAGGCAAACAAGACATGGCCCAGACCGGAAACATAGAAGCACATCAGGCATTTTCTAACAACAGCAGGGTACTATAGGAAATTTGTACCAAATTGCAGTGCCCTGGCCACTCCCCTATCTGGCCTGTTAAAGAAAAGGATGCCTAAGAAAATTACCTGTGAACCAGCCTGTGAACAAGCCTTTACCAGACTGAAGGAGGCACTGTGCAGTGCTCCTGTACTGGCAAGCCCAGACTATAGTAGACCCTTTGTAGTCCAGACTGACACCTCAGATCTGGGTATTGGGGCAGTGCTGAGTTAGACATCCAACCAAGGGAAAGATCACCCCATAGTGTGCCTCAGTAAAAAGTTACTTCCCAGGGAGCAGGCTTACTGTACTGCAGAAAAAGAGTGTCTTGCCATGGTGTGGGCACTAAAGAAGTTAGAGCCATATCTATATGGTCAGCATTTTGAGGTACAAACCGACCACAACCCCCTGGTTTAGCTGACACAAATGGGTAAAACGAATGATAGGTTATTAAGATGGAGCCTTGCCTTGCAAGGGTATGACAACACTGTCTCACACAGGGCTGGGGATGTCAATGAAAATGCAGATGGACTTTCACATCAGTTTGAGCTACGAACTGACTTGGGGAGCTCATTCCATGCTTGAATCGGGCCCCCAAATTCAGTCTAGGTGGGGAGGACTGTGACACTCTGCCACCTGCTTATTGTTATATGTATCATATTTGTATTTTAAATAAATGTGTATGTGTCTGTGACTGTCTGCTTGGCACACGAGTGAGCCAGTGTGCAAGAGGTTTGACCTTTGACCTCAGAGGTGACAGTGGGTGGAAGCAGCTGGCTGTGATAAAAGCTGGCTGGGGGAAAAACTAATCAAAGGTTTCCTGTCCTGCCTTAACAGAGTGCTTCCTGCCATATGCCAAGTCATAAGACATAGTAAAATGTTATGATCCTGCAGGAAGAGACCATCTGGTTACAGACTCTTGTTAACGTCATAAACCTGAGATCATTCTTCAAAACAGGAAACTAGCAGGAGACAAAGCAGAGGCTTTGATGAAAGAGACTCATATTTTAAAAACTGCTAACTGCAGATTTTTCCAGTTGTAACATACATCCTTTTGGATATTGATGCTAAGTATTTAAGTTTATTGGATGATCTAACTCTGACCTCACCAAGGAGGTGGGGAGATGGATTTTGAAATGGTCAGGCATCTAGAAAAATATTGCTTTTCATCTCTGGACTCAAGAGGGGTGAAACTTTTGCTCTAGACTTAAAACAGGCACTTCTGGTAACATTTAGCTAAGCAAGAACTTTTAAGTATTTTGCAGGCATATTTCTTTGTTCTTTAATTTCCCAGTTATTTTATTGACCGTGAGTTATTGATGTATATGATCTTTGTTTAATATTTTACCTATTTTACAATTTTTAGTAAACAATATTTTCCTTGAAATTCTGCCTGTGTTTTATCAGTTTTCTTTTGCTTGTGAATGCTGAACCAGTGTTTAATTCTGACAGCTGAAAAGAACTCAAAAGGGTGTGTTACTATTTGGCAAAAAGGTAAGAATATACCTAGGTCTCATACTGAGTCGTAAGGGTACATTTTGGAAACCTGGCTGGGTGCCACTGGGTGAAGGGTTATATTGCATTTCCCTGAAGAGAATATACAGTATATCTGAGCCTGTTAACTGGGTATGCTAGCATAAGGTTCACATTTGATCCCTAGGACTCAAGGCAGGAAGGTGATTCAGACCCCAAACAAACAGGAGAGTTACCTTGTTTGTCTCTTGTTCACACTATTGCCCTTTGAGGTTAACACTGTGGGAGCAGAGGGCCTAACCTGTAGACTGTGTTTGTGACAGTCACTACCTGACCCATTCTAATAGCTGATTATCCAACCCTGATCATAACAAAAATATGGAAAGACTGTTTTTTTGGGACTATTACAATGTCTGTTAGATGCCCTGATCCATTATACCCATGGGGGCATTTCTGAGGCAGGTACGAGAGGCACAGGTTGTCTTTGCAAGCCTGCTGCTGTTTCCAAAAATTATACCCATGCTGGGTATTGCTGAGGCAGGTATGAGAGGCACAGCTGCTCTGAGTGAGCCTGCTGCTGTTCCTAAACTTTATACTCATGGCCGGCATTGCTGAGGTAGGCATGACAGCTGCAGCTGCTATTAGCAAGCCTGCTGCTATTTTCAAAAATTATACTTATGGTGGCATTGCTGAGGCAGGTACGAGAGGTGCAGCTGTTCAGAGTGAGCCTGCTGCTGTTTTAAAAAATTATACTCATGGTGTGCATCGATCAAGCTTACAAACTGATGACTGACAAAGGAAAACTAAGAGTAGTACAGGTTTGGCACATGTGACCGGCATGGTGTCAGTGGTGATGTTTCCATTTGTTTTGTGCACAACTTAATCACCATATTCAGTATCACTGTTTGCAGGCTGTTGTTCATTTTCAGGGTCAGACTAGCGTAAATCAGTGTTTGTGACAATTGGGAAATTGTCAACATTTATTCTGAGAAATGGAGTCATTCCATATTTGTAGGACTTAACAGTGTTCTGTGGTCAGTGACTATTCCTCCAGCTGCACTAAATATGCATTCTGAATATATACTTGAAGGTGGACAACTGAGGTACATTATTGCAAGATTTACTAGAACTAACCATATTGTTCTTTTTTGTTTCCAATAGAGTAATGAATCTTCCTCGAGACCAATCACAGTATGGTCTGCCAAGTACTTCAAGATCATTGTGCTGCTTGAGACAATTACCAATCTGGCAGATTAACCTACTGCACTTTCTCTACAGGATACCAGTCCATACTCTTGCAAGTGACTCAGAGAAGTGATTTGCCTTTCTGACCATGAACATATGATGCCTGAGAAGAAGCTGTACATGTCCTTTTCCTTGCTGATAATACTGTTGACTGTGAAGAATTGATAGATGTGCTATTGTCTGCACCAGAGGTGCACTGTGATGTTTCGGTAGAGTTTGACTGTTGTACATCGAGTTAATGGTGTTTTTAGGGCAATAACACATATCGTTAGCAGATGATCTATCCAATACTAAATGTCTTCCCCTGCAGGAAGGATGACTTCAATGTTCCACTTGAAGTGGGGATCTAGCAAAGTAGCCAACACAACACATACATACAAACATACATTGAACATGTAGGTGTCCTTCTTAAACATGGCATTTATTCTCTGATCAGTCAACAGTCTGAGACTCAAGCCATCTGCCAGCATAACAGCAGCGGTGTTGTCTTTTGACTAAAAGTCTTTCTTTATGTCATCAAGAAAAATGTGAAGAAATCTGATTTGAGGAAGAATTTGGCTCAGAGTTGCACTGTCTGCACTGAAATCATGTGTAGCAGCCTCAAATGGGTCCAATAAGGAGACTAAAGATTTCAGCAGAGTACAGCTGCTGGAACTGAAAATGATATCTACTTCACCAATTTTATTCTACTTGGTGAAGTCATGTAAAGCTTTTTTATGTTCAAGATGCCTTTCCAACATGTAAAATGTTGAACTCTAGTGGGCTGGAACTTCCTGCTTTAATGTATACAAGGATACATTTTTGACCTCTGCAGGCCTTTCAGGATGTTTTGAGCTTTCATAGAGTTGCTGAAATGCCCATCATACTGTATCTTCCTGGCAAGACCTAACAGGTTTTCAGCATTTCTGTTTCCATTTAAGAAATCATGGATGAGAAGATTTAAACAATATACATATATATATATATGTATATATATATATATATATATATATATATATATATATATATATATGTATCGGTAGTTGACATCTCTAGCAGCCTTGACTATGTTGGCACCATTATCTGATACTATGAACCCTGGAGATAAGAAATACAAAGTCAGCCATTTCTGGAACTGATTTTGCAGCTCCTGCAAAATATTCACAGCAGTGTGGTTTTCTTCAAAAGTGGTGACACATAATACAGCCTGTTTCCTATTACTTAAGGTAAAGCAGGACTTATTACTTTCTGATGCAAAACATGCCCAATGAGCTGTAACAGTCATGTAGTCAATTGTTTGGTTGCTGGTCCTTATATCTGTGGATAAGCAAACCTGCTTCACCTCAATGAGATTCAGCTGTTTAGTGACCACACTACACACCAAGTCATACAACTGTGGAACAGCCTTTTTTTAAATGCATACCATGGCTCATACTAAGAATTGTCAGGAGCTAGAAGGCATAGCCCATTTTTGCTCCTATAGGTCAGATCTCAGAAATACCTAAGGCAGTCCCCATTTAAAATAAAATGATCAAGCTTCTTTTTGAATTCGGTTTTCATTCTACTTATCACAACTTCAAGTGGCAAATCATTCCATACATTCACCACACTTGATGTGTAAAAATACTTTCTTTGATCATGCAAAAAATTTTTCACAAGATTTGTAATGGATAGCCTCTAGTCTCCATTACCTTCCTTAAATCTGATATTTAACTTGTTAATCAATCTTGGGCCCTGCATAATATCAAACATGAGCAATACATCACCTCATATTCATCTGATAGTTGATGACATTAAGTTAAGTGATTGCAAATTCTCTTTGTAATTTTTACCTCTGAGTCCATTTATTGTCTTTGTAAAATTTCTTTGGACTTTTTCAATCCTGTTTATTTTTTCATAAATGGATTCCACACTTGGGAGGCAAACTCCAAGTGAGGACGGACATAAGCCCTAAAAAGTGGCATCATAACTCTGCTGTCCCTAGATGTTATATTTCTCTTTATGGTTCATGTTGTTCTTGTCACTTTTTTTATTTCCTCTGACATTTGTATGTCACTGTTAAGTTCGCGGAGATGTATATACCCAGATCATTTTCGCTGTTTGCTTTAAGGAGGGGAGTATTGAACATGTAATGGTCTACTTGTTCTTCTTCCCCATACAGTATGTATTACTTTACAATTACTCGGGTTAAGTTTCATTCCCCACTCTTCTGTTCATTTAACAGTAGTATCCAGATCTCTCCGAATAACTGCTGTTTCCTCGTCAGTACCAGAGGGGTCTCCTATTTTTGTGTTGTCAGCATATTTGGACACCCAGCTGTCTAAATTGCATGCAAGATCAGCTATAAAAATTTGAAATAATGCTGGTCCCAGTACTGACCCCCTGCACCTCTCTGCTGGCCACCTCCTCCACTCCAGACAAGCATCTATTAACCAACCCCCTCTGTGCTATATTACTGAGCCACTCCTTAATCCAATTTATGTAAATTGTGTCAATCTCCAGATTTTGAATTTAATTATAATAGCTCAGTGTGGTGTGAGGTCAAAAGCTTTTGCAAAATCACATGTGGTTTTCTGATCTAGAGTGGAACTTACTTTCTCATAAAAACATAGTAAGTTGGCACAACTTCTTCCCCTTTTAAAGCCATGTTGTTCTAAGTCACATGTATTTAGTAAAGAGGACAATCTAACTTTAATGATGGATTCCAGTATCTTGCAGCATACGGAGGTAAGGCTAATAGGCCTGTACTTCTGAATTTTAGATATTTCTCCCCTTTTCATGTTGTCTTGCTCATATGCAAGCAACATCTTGTGGTAGTAGCAGAAATGTAGAGGTGTATCAGTATTGGCGAATGCAGGGCATGCTTTAGTAGATGTGTCCTTCATTCCCCAATTAGACAGTTTGCTAGCACTGACATAAGAATTATGTAAAGTGCCCCCGATTTGAAAGAAATATGCCACTGCAATCAGAGGCAAGCTCATCATGCAGTGGTAGAGATGACATGCCTCCCGTATGTGACTTTCCTGGAGAAACATTTCAATAAACATGGCAGCGGCTCCTGCTGCTGCCACACAATCCCAAAACAAAGCTGACATCGGGGGTGCAATCCCCATGTCGGCATGTCCCCCACCCCCTCACATTGTGTGGTACACTGGGAGCCCACCCCAGTGTGCCCCACTGCTGCCACTCACACAAAGTCAACCATGTCGGCATGTTCCTCTGCCCCCATGCCCATTGTGTGGCACACTGGGAGCCCCCCCCAGTGTGCCCAACATTTGTTTTATTTCACCTGTAAAGAAAGAAAACCATCCGCAATGTTTTTTTTTCTGTACCTGAAAAACAGAAAACTTTGTCCATGCTTCAACCTCTCCCCAACCTGCACCACCCTCTGCATCCCGCCCCACCCCCTCACCCCATACTTACCTCTGGAGGTCCAGTGCTGTGATCTTCAGTGGAGTGGGAACACGTCTGGACTCTTCAAAGCCGAACTGCAAAAATGAAGAAATGCCGGTAAGCTGTATAATGGCATCAATGTATGTGGTGGGGGGTTGTTCAGCTTAAGTGGATAACTGAGCCATTTTTTTAAATTGTGGCTCCAAATTTTCAACATGGGGTTCTTGGGACCTCACTTCATTAACCCATGCACTATCATGTTGTTATTAGGTCCAGAAAGGTCATTTCATGGTCACTGTTTGGAATCACCTTTCAGGACAGATTAATGAAACGAAAGTACCACTGCTCATGATGTGGGGTTCCAAAAAGCCTATGTTGCAAATTTGGTGAAAAAAATTCCAAACAATTACTGTGTTACAAGTGTGCATTTTGCAGTTTCCATGTATGCTCATAGCTTCGACAATTTTTAATATTTTCACTCCATATTTTCAACATTGCCATTTTTTCACACCTCCTTATGAACAGTACAGCTGTCATTTTTCACATCCTGCCCAAAATGTGTTTTCACACCTGTGGCACCAAATGGCACAATCGCTGTGCAAAATCATCTTTTGGCTAACAAACTGATAATGCCACTGTTCATGAACTGGGGGTCACAAAAAACATGTTGAAAATTTGGAGTGAAAATACCAAGAAACGCCCAGGGCATTAGGGTTTCCAACCATAATGCCCCACCCTGTAGAGACTGACAGGCATCAGGGGTGTGACTTGGGATTGTTGGCTGTAATGCTCACACCATTCCACCCTCACCCCCACCCTGCAGCCAGTGACAGGCATCGAGGTGTGCCTTTAACTCTTCAATCCCAAAGTTCACCCCATTCTCCTATATTGCACCCATCTCAGCATATTTTCTTATGGAATGGGGTGAGCATAAGGACCAAAGACCACAAAGCACACTGCAACACTTGTCGGTGTCTGCATGGTAGGGTGAGGTGAAATGGCGTGAGTGTTATGGCCGAAAGACCCAAAGGCGCACCCCAATGCCTGTCAGTCTCTGCAGGGTGGGGTTGGGGTCAGCATCAGTTCAATACTTCACTGCCATTCCTATTATGCATCTTTGTAACTCCTGCACTACCATTGCCAATGCCAGCAAGACAAGATTTGGCATTGACAAATGCGTGTTGAAAATTGGTACCACATGGGAGAAATTCTATTCAGACAGGATTGTACCTGTGTTTAGGGATTGCTCAAATAGTAATTTTAATGGAAATGTTATATGTTCAGCCATGATTTGGAGCAATGTTGCTGAGATTTTATCAGGTCTTGGGGATGAGATGCTCTTACGTTTTTGGATTTTGTTCCTAATTCTTCTTCAGTAATTTCTATGTTAGTTTTTTGTGTATTTGTTGTGTTATTCAGTCTTGAGCCTTTGTTATAGACATCACAAAAGTATATGCTGAATAATTCAGCCAGTGTTGAGTTTTCCTGCACCTTTTTATTTTCATGTATTATTGGTCCTATCTGGGACTGTGTTTTTTTTGAGTTGATGTAAGCATAAAACTCCTTTTAATTCTGCTTTCTGGCTTGTTTCGCCAACTTAACTTCCATTTCCTGTCATGCTTTCCTGATTTCTTCCTTACACAATCTTAGATGATGATTATAGGTTTCAACTGGGTTTTTTTCTGTTGGTGTCAGTCTCTATAATTTGTATAGTTTATTTTTCTTTTTAAGAGTCTCTTAATCTTTCTATTTAACCACTTAGGTCTTCTGGTACTGTTTTATACTTCCTAATCTTTGGTATATATCCACCTGCTATATTTATGATGTTTGTTTGTATAATTTGCCACATTTCCTCTGTTGGCCTAGTCATAAGACTAGTATCCCAGTTTATTTCTTGTAGCTTAACCTTTTTCTGTTGAATGTTTGCTTTACCAAACATATATATCTCTGTACTGCATTTCAAAGGGATAACTCAAATACTACAGTAAATCTAACTGTGCTATGATCACCATTGCCGGGGGGCTAATGTACATGATTCAACTCTAATTTATTCAGAGGATATTACTAAGTCCAATACACGTCTGTCCTTGGTTGGTTCTCCAACATGCTGTAACAAATCATTTTTATTACAGTTTTCAAAGAACTGTTTTCCAGTGCTACTAGGTGCTATTTTCCTGTCCCAACTGATATCACTTAGGTTGAAATCCCTCATGACACTATAAGGTGTCCTAATTCACTGGCCTTTTCTATTTCTTTCATGATGTTTTGGATAATTTCGACTGTGCAACTTGGTGGCCAGTACATAATACCCACAATTATTGATTTGTAGCATCCTCCATTTATTTTGATCCAGCTAGACTCAGAATTCACTTCTTCTTTTATTGTATCTGATATGTCCATGTTTCAGAGGGATTGGTGTACCATGGTTCAATCTGGTTCATGAATTTGAAACTTTTTCTGGGCAACAAAAGCAAAAGAGAGCTAACAATTGGCCAACAGCTCTGCAATGGCTCTATTAATATAACAACTGGCTTGTTGGATGCTTGTGGGTAAATTTTGATGTTCTTGTAACACTTTATTTTAATGTTAGTTGATATGAGTGATGGGGGATTGCATTTTTTACACCTTTTTCAGGTGGAGTACTACTGTGGGATTTTGCAGTACTTGATGGTGTCAGAAGAAAACAATCTATGTTTCAGAAGACTCCAAGGAAACATCAAGTGATTCAGTGTCAGTTTCTGCTTTCCATTTAAAACCTATTATTTTTAAGGAAACCCTGAGAAAACGTATGAAGGCACTGTCCCTATGTAACTATTCTGATGTACCCTAATTCTACTGTTATGAAATCCAATCACACACTTACATAATGCACATAAATGTGTAAATACTGTACTATATTGACACTTGTGATGTTCATTACCTGTTTGTGACCTGTGTTTGTGTTGTTCACCTACTGTATTCCCTTATCCAAAAGAGTGGCTGAAAATGGATCTTTGATTCAGGCTACTTTCCTGGTAAAATGTACGACATAAAACAAAAACAAAAAAATGTAAACTTCACAGTTGCTTGTTAGTCCATTTAAATTGCTCCCAGAATATCTTGTTTCAATGACAATAGTGGTAATATAATGCTTATTATGAAATGGATAGAAAGAATGCTGGCTCCTGACTTGTCAAAAGATACTTTCAGCCAGACCATTATCCCAGCACAACTGCCCAGCTGAAAGTAGTTCAACAAAATATGCTTAAAAAATACATCCAATTTACTAGAGCAGCTACTGTGCATTACCAGTGAGCTGCGTCAGGCAGACAAGATAGACTGTTAGGCCTAATCTGCTGGAAACTATATATGTATGTACATATGTGTGTGTACTAAAAATGACCCATTTCATAATCCCAATAAGGAACTCCAGGGGGTGTGTTATGGTGGACTAATAGCCTTTCCTGGGTTGTAGAAACACTCGGCTTCACCCCATGCTTCAACTCACCCGAGGTGGGCCATTTTCCCACCATAACACACCCCTGTCATGCCTTATTGTTTAAGTGATCATACATTGCTCAGCTTACATTGCTCAAGCAACAGAGGGAGGTGGATCTAGGTTTACGTTTGTTTGTTACAATTCTTAACATTTTCAGTGCAGGAAGAGTTTAAAGCACAGTTGACTTATTTTGGGGCTGACATCTTTCAGAGCACAAACCACCAGGCCTGTTTTGGGGCTGGGGAGGTTTACCTTTGTCTGACTTGGATGTGTGGATTTTCTCTGTTTGATTAGCAGGGTATTTCTCTGTCAAATTGTTGTGTAGGGCATCTTGCTGACAGGAAGCACTCATTGCAGCAGTGGGTCTGAGCTTTTAGCTGATTGTTTTGTGAGGTACAGTTTAGGCCCAACCCTTCCCACCTCACCCCACCCACCTGAAATAGTTCCTTTATACCTGGGGTTCTGATATCATTCCTCAAGAGTGCAAGGTGCATATCACTGTCATATCCTCTCTATCACACTGCACTGACAATATAAGCATACACATTGTATAATATAAATATATATATATATATTCTATATTACAAACCAATCACACACACACACACACACACACACACACACACAAAAAAAATGTGGGGAGTAGTGCAATGTAATGGCTGTGGGGCAGCAGTCTTCGGAGTCTTTCTGGAGGCTGAGATGCTTCCCTATTTGCAGACAACTCTCTGCCCTGAGGGAGGAAGTTGCCCGTCTTCAGGCCACACTGGACAGTAATAAGGGACCTTCCCAGGCCACACTGGACGGTAGAAGGAACATCCCCATCCAGGAGCACCAGAGCCACCACCACTACCCCAGAGGTTGTGAAGAAAGCACAGAAGTTGGACCACTGTGGGCTCAGGGAGAGTGAGGATGGTGGAACAGAGGCACACCCAGTCAGTCGTTCCACACCACAATCCATACACCATTCTGGGGGAGCATAGCTCCCCTATGGATGCACCTGCAGAGGAGATTAAGGAGGCTGAGGACAACTGTCACAAGGGAGGCCCACAGGAAGGAGGCAGAGGACACCACAAGGAAAGGAAGCAGCTCCTGGTGGGGACTCAATTATTAGGGGGATAGAACTGGGGGGAGCAGGGAAAACTAAAGTAAGGTGCCTGCCTGGTGCCATGGCTTGGAGAGACAGGAAGCGCATCCTCAGGATCACGAGAACAGCTGCACGGGAATCTGAGCTGGAAGTCATTGTCCACCTGGGGACAAATGACTTGGCTAATCATGAGATAAGAGCAGTGCAGAAGGACTTTGTAGAATTGGGGAGGGGCCTAAGACAAGTAGCACACACAATCTCCTTCTCTGAGGTGCTGCCTGTCAATGGCATGAGTGAGACGAGGGTACTTTGCACCATGCAGTTTAATGAATGGTTGAAAAAAATGGTGTGGGGCACAGGGGTTTGGCTTCATTGGGGACTGAGGTTCCACCTGGAGGGACACCAGCCTATATTGGCAGGATGGTCTGCATCTGTCCAGGAAGGGAACAAGTCTTTTGAGCAATCGGTTTAAATGCTTCATTGGCAAGCTTTTAAACTAGCCAAGGGGGGAGGCACTGATAAACAGCAGGAAAATCCCAGCCTCTCCCTACAAAACAGGGTACTAAATGAGAAAAAGACCGAGGTAGACAGGTCAGTGGGGGATGCTGCAAAAGAAGGTAAAGCCATCAAAAAATGGAGAGCAATGAGTACCCATGCCCATAGTCTGAGTAACAAGCTTCCTGAATTAGTGGCCTTGATAGAGGAGGAACATCTGGATATCGTGGCAGTCACAGAAACATGGTACACACAAAACCATGACTGGGACATAAACATACCAGGATACACTATCTACAGGAGGGACAGGGAGGGTAAAAGGAGGAGGAGTAGCTCTTTACATAAGGGAAGGAATCAAGGCAACAGAACAAAAGGAAAACAGGGAGGAGAAGAAGCACTGTGGGTAAATTTGGAGACCAAGAATGGCACCACACAATCCAAGAGGGGTTAGAGCATAGACCTTCTTCAGGGGAGGAAATGGATAAGAAATGATAGAAAGAATACTTAGAATGGCAGAAAAGGGGATATTGCTGATGGGTGATCTGAATATGCCAGTTGTTAACTGGAATGCAGTTGCAGCAGCCACTTCAAGAGTGGGGTTATTCTAGATGCCCTACAAGGGCATGCATTAGACAACTAGTATTGGAGCCCACTCAAGAGGGAGCAATCTTAGACCTGGTTCTCTCAAATGGAGATGAAGAGAGGATCACAGATGTAGAAGTGGGTAGCCATCTGGGAACTAGCGACCATCGAACAGTATGGTTCACAATAAACACAGCAATAGAGTCAAGCCATACAAAGGCAAAAGTACTGGACTTTAGGAGGGCTGACTTTGCCAAAATGGTGAGTGCCTAAGGAATGCACTAGCAAATGGGCAGGAAGGAGGGGTGGAAGAACAATGGGGAATAATAAAACTGCCATCACAGAGGTAACAAGCCTTGTGTGAAGCAAATTAACAAAATGAAACGATGTAAGAAACCACTATGGTTCTCAAAGGAAGTGGCAGTGAAGGTTCAAGAGAAAAAAGCATTCAGGAAGTACAAGGAATCACAGAAGGAGCAGGACAGGGAACTGTATCAGTTAAAAGCAAAGGAAGCTGGGAAGGCAGTCAGAACAGCAAAGGCCCAAACAGGAAAAGATAGCCAACTCTGTTAAGAAGGGGGATAAAACCTTTTATAGGTACATCAGGGAGCGAAGGAAGACCAAGGGAGGGCTAGTGAGGCTTAATAAAGAGGAGGGAGGGTGGGCAGAGGGTGACTGTGAAAAGGCAGAGATACTAAACAAATATCTTTGCTCAGTATTTACAAAGGAAGTGGGGGAGGTACCTAAAACAAACAGTAGAAACACTCTGGATACAGAAGTTGATACCAGCCCATTTACAGAAGAAAGGGTTCTGAAAGAACTCTTAAAACTGAAGGTGGACAAAACAATGGGGCCTGATGGGATTCATCCCAGAATTCTAAAAGAACTAAGGGTAGAACTAGTGACACCACTGACTACCCTCTTTAACAAATCATGGGAGGATGGGGTGGTACCGAGGACTGGAGAAGGGCAGATGTGATTCCCTTCACAAAAGTGGGAGCAAGGCAGAAGCAGAAAACTACAGACCTGTTAGTTTAACCTTAGTGGTAGAAAATGATGGAATCACTTCTGAAGGAAAGAATTGTTGAGTATCTAGAAGCCAGAGGGCTCAGGACCCAGGCAGCATGGATTCACAGCGGAAGGTCATGCCAGACAAATCTGATAGATTTCTTTGACAGGGTGACCAAAGTAGTAGATCAGGGAGGGGCTGTGGACATGGCCTACCTAGACTTTAGCAAGGCATTTGACACAGTCCCACACAAAAGATTAATATACAAGTTAGCCAGCCTGGGAGTGGGTCCCAAGATGACAGCCTGGGTAAAGAATTGACTGGAGAATAGAACACAGAGAGTAATAGTAAATGGAGTCCACTCTGAAGAAAGGGGGGTTACTAGTGGGGTACCACAGGGTTCAGTATTAGGACCGGTCCTCTTCAATGTCTTTATAAGCGACATTGCAGAGGGACTGTAAGGAAAAGTATGTCTCTTTGCAGATGACACAAAGATCTGCAACAGAGTTGATGCACAAGGTGGGGTGGAAAGGATGAGAAGGGACTTGGCAAGGTTAGAGGAATGGTCAAATGTATGGCAGCTTAGATTCAATGCTAAGAAGTGCAAGGTAATGCACATGGGAAACAAAACCCAGGGAAGAGTACACAATGGGGGGTGAGATACTAACAACAACAAAAATGGAAAGAGACCTGGGGGTAGTCATATCCAGTGACCTAAAGGTGGGCAAACAATGTGAGAGGGCAGCAAGGAGGGCTGGGGGAATACTGGGATGCATAGGGAGAGGCATCACCAGCAGAAAACAGGAAGTTATTATCCCTCTGTACAGACAGTTGGTGAGACCCCATCTGGAGTACTGAGTGCAGTTCTGGAGACCCAGTCTCCGCAAGGATATAGACAGGATGGAGGCTGTCCAGAGGAGGGCAACTAAAATGGTGCAGGGTCTGCACCGGAAGACATATGAAGAGAGACTTAAGGAGCTGAATATGTATAGCCTCAAGGAAAGAGAGAGAGAGGGGGGACATGATAGAAACTTTCAAGTATCTCAAGGGAATCAACAAAGTCCAAGAGGTAGCATCTTTCAAAAAGAGGTGTTCAAGAACAAGGGCACAATTTGAAGATAGAAGGGGCGCTCAGAGGTAATTTAAGTATTTTTCACAGAGAGGTTGTGGATGCATGGAATGGCCTTCCGGAGGAGGTTGTGGAGTCAAAAACAGTGGTGGAATTCAAGCATGCATGGGACAGTCATAAGGCAATTCTAGGAGGTGGAGGTAGGAAGAAGTAGGCTGCTGGTTAACTAGGATCTGCAGCTTATCCAATAGGTAGGGAAATGGGCAGACTGGGTGGGCCAAGCGGTCCTTATCTGCTGTCAAAATCTATGTTTCTATGTTTCTATGTTTTGTACCCCCATATGTCATTCCACTAGGGGCCTGTCCAGGCATCCTTTGAAGAATTCCATGACCCTCTGAGACAGTCTGTTTCACATTTCCCCCACTCATTGAGTGAATTAATGTTTTCTTATCTCCCTCTTCAATCTGGTCCAATTAATTCTGTAATGGTGCCATCTGATGACGTCTCCTACCAACTAAAAAAAGTTCTACTTCTCATTTGGCCCTTTACCTCTGATAATAGTGTTTGTCTCCTCTCCTCTCCTCTCCTCCTCTTCCTATTCTCTGTCTACCACCCTAGCAAACTTCCTTACTACAAATTGCTCCTGCCCCTGAACCTGCCATGCCCCACTATCCCCTCCCAAATTCCTGACCAGCGGCCTTAGCCTTGCTACAGAAGCTGGCATATAACCCCAACCTTGCACTTATGTCCTGGGCCTATTTTGCCTTATGTACTGTGTATAACTGTATAACTGTGATATACATCCTCTGTTGTTTACAGCTGTTACTGCTGTGCTACTTTACCTTGTCTGCTGCTTCTTGTCACAAAATTGTTATTTGATACTATAATATCCTGAGCATTCAATGTGCACTGCTTGTACATTCATGCAATTGTGTATCCTTATGCTGCTTTTTGTTTGCTTCTGTTAACTGTTCACTTGATAACCTGTGTGTTATCATATCCATGTGTACCCTTCCCCAGGTCGCACTGGGATATGAGCATCTTGTTGCTCAGTGTGCCTTTCCTGGTGAAACAATTGCAATAAATAAATAAATAAATCAGAGCCCCCTCATAGGTCTTTTTGTGTATAGTGAGAACAGGTTCTGGAATCCCTTCATGCCCTTATAATTAATTTTTTCTGAGCCATTTTTTGATGTCTTTTTTTGGACTTTCTCTAGTTAGGCTTTTTTTTCATGGAATATAGTTCCCAGCCAAATTTAGCTTCCCTTTTTTCCGCAATTGCACATTTTCAGGGCCCCATGTTTATTGCGATTCAGTGGTTGCAGCAATGGCCACAGAAATCAGTGCTGACCTCAGAAAACAGGGCTGGCCACAGAAAACCAGCCACTCAGCTGCAGAAATGCTAGCTATGCTGTGCAATCAGACAAGGCAAGGGCATAGCTACTGATATGTTAAGTATGCCATGGCATTCATACTCACTAGAAGGGACAACAAACTGATGCCACCCTCTACAAAGCCAAAAAGCTAGTGGCCGCTTGGCATGTGGACTCTTGTTACATAACTTCTACTCACGTTTAGTGTGGCTACCCCCCGAGAAACACCGTACCTATGTTGTTGGGAACTTCGTAGACAACATTTTCAGATCTGGTACTCCTGCTTCCCTTGCCCTCCCCCCTACCCCCCGACACTTCCTCCTACCCTCTCCAGTCGAGAGCAACACCTGACTGGCTGGTTCCTAGAACCCGTACCCAGGTGGGCGACCGGGCTTTTGCCGTCTATGCCCCAAAAATCTGGAACTTGCTTCCTGCCTATACTCGGTCCTCCTCCTCCCATCTGGGCTTCAAATCCTCCCTATGGAGTTACCTGAGGGGTCCCACCACTTGTTCATGCATCTTGCAACACTCGCACTCTGACATGATGGGACAGGCCCTGCCTTCTTAAGGGCTACTATTAATATTATTTAACCCCTGGTGCCTGGCCCTGTAACTGTCCCATGTCTCACCTGAGCCTGCCCTATCCCGGGTGGTCATGGTCCCCCCACTGGCACTTGTATTCTGTTTATGATTTTCTGTTGGCATAAGGGTATTCTCACCTCTGTGCACAGAATTACACTGTGTTATATTTGATATTGTATCCCCTGGTTTACCTACCCCTTGGGGTACTGTATCTCTGTTATTTTGCACTGTACGTTTCCTGTACTATATTGTCTCCATATGTTAGCTTCCTATGACAGCCCTTTCAAGCTGTCATGTATTATGTTGTAAACCTTAGCTTTTGACTTACTGTTTGTTTCACTCAACTTTCCTTACCCTGTTTATGCCCGTCCCGCATCTCAATGTAAACCTCGCTCATGATTGTATGTAAAACACTCTGTAACCCAGTTTTGTAACCCTCCCGGGTCTCACCTGAAAATACGCACTTGGTTGTCTAGCGTGACTCACCCAGCTAACAAAAGCAAATAAATAAATAAATAAATAACCTTATCCAGCCAGTATTGTGGGGGGAGACTGCAGCAAGAGTAGCAGAGCTTGATTAGGTCCACAGCAGTTATGATTTGCTTCAGTTTAACAAAAGAGACAAGAGGGTTACCTTGTTCTGTTAAACTGTTCACAAGACTGCGCTCAGAGGTTGGCACTTTGGGAGTAGAGGACCTGACCTGCCAAGTGGGTTTGTGATAGATTGGTTGGCAGAGGTGGCATAATTTTAGTATCACAAGCTTTTATTGTTCTGTCTCAGCTTGAGATTGTAAGCTCTCTTGCAAAGAAAGAAAATAACAGAGTGTTATTTTAGAAGGGAAACAGAACTATATATCACTTGGCATATAGTGAAGTTCCTACTCGTTTTATTTTTTCTTCCTAAAGTGCAAGTCAGAGTAGCCATAGTCAGGGAAGAAGATTGCTTCCGACTACAGCAGGCACACTGTAGATTACTTGAAGCAGTTGTGCGGGGACAGAGGAGTCCCGTTCGAGGTAACAGCTAAAAAGCAGAACCTCATACAGGCCCTGATGGTAGCAGATACCCAGAGCAGCAAGTCACAGACTGTGACTGAAAGGGACCAGACCTCGAGTGTGGCAGGACTAGCGGCCAGTGCTGTGTCCAGATCCAGTGAGGAGAACAGCAGGGCCACTGTCAGTGAAGGGCCACAGCAGCAGGGTAAGGTCACCAGTATCTTGAATCCAGAGGTACTCAGGCAGCAAATTGAGTTGAGTAGGATGGAGCTGGAGTTCCAGGAGAAGAGAGAGTGAGAACACCAAGAGGCAGAGCTAGAGAAGCGAGAGGCAGACCGTGAGGGAACAGCGAGAGGTAGATCGACAACAGAGGGAAAAAGACCATGAGGAGAGTGAGTGTCAGTGGGCTGCAGAGGAGAAGAGAGAATGAGAATGCCGAGATGCAGACCGAGAGGAGCAGGAGTGCCAAAGGCAACACGAAGTGGAGAAGATACAACTCCGACCAGCGGCACCAGCAGGTAAGTGACTTGGGTTTAACTGGTACTGCAGGACTGGGTTACAAATTGAACTCCAAATTAATAACAGAATTTAAAGAGGGGGAGGATATGGATGCCTTTTTAAACTCTTCTGAAAAATGTTGTATTCAGGCTAAATTTTCTAGAGAGTTCTGGAGCTTCCAGCTATCCCCGCTACTTACTGGGAAAGTTCAGGATGCATTGGGTCAAATGGACAATGAGGACAGTAATAATTACAGCAAACTAAAAGCTGCACTATTAAAAAAGTTTGAATTAACTGCTGAATCATACAGATATAAATTCTGTAAGCTCAGGAGAAGCCCTGATATGAGCTACGAGGAGCTAGCCATGAAACAATGTCAGTTTTTAAAATGTTGGTGGGAAGGAATTGAGGCAAACTCTGTTGATAAAATTGAAAATGTGATTTTAATAGAACAGTTTTATTGGGCTTGCCCAGCAGAGCTAAAAACCTGGCTAGAGGACCGAGATCCCAAAACAGTGCAAGAGGCTGCTGAACTCTCGGACCACTATGCCAAGAGCAGACCTGCTCTGAGAGCAAATGGGGCAGGCGTGGCAGTGCAGAAAGGGAAATGCATGCTTTCAGGGAGCTAAAACCCTCACTGCCTCCACCAAAACCAGTTAACCAGGTTTCAGAGAAAAGATTTCTCTGAGAGAAGAAATGAATGCTGGTTGTGTAAAGAACTGGGCATATTGCCAGACAGTATCCCAAAAAGGTGAGCAATAATACACAACAGGGTGTTAGAAAATAATTGAGTTGTTTATGTGTCCCTGGGAGCATGCCAGTGAGCATGAGGGAACACATGCACCCAGTTATGGTAAATGGTGTGCAGACGCAAGGGTTAGGGGACTCAGGGGCATCCCTGATGTTAGTAAAGGGGGATCTGGTACAGCCTGGTCAGCTTATATCTAATAAATACATCACTGTACAAGGGTTTACTGGTGAGGAGAAAACATTGCCACTGGCTAGTGTTCTCCTAGACTGGGGTGAAACAGGGGGAACTGTGCAACAGGTAGCTGTAGCCAAAACATTATTTATTTATTTATATTTATACAATTTTGATGAGCGGGTAGGCCCACTGGGCCCATAGAGGTCCCTTTTTCAGGGGCGACCCGGGTGCAACAACAACCAGGAGGTAACATTTACGTACAGACTGGAGAGTGGAATAGTAATTTACAGGTAGCAGTGGATGTGTTCCTGGGAAACAATCTCCAACTGGGGATAGTATGTGCAGTTACCCATAGGCAAGTGGCAAGGGAACATTGTAGTTCCCTGAACCACACAGAAACCAGTGTGAAACCACTGAGAGGCTGGTTCCCCAGCCTGTGTCTCCTGATGTGGAGATTAATGAAGAGGGAGTAGAAATTTCACCTGTAGCAAGTGACCACACAGCTATGGAAGGTTACTCTGAAGAGGGAAGGGTGACCCATTGTCAGAGGGTTGGGATTGACAGTGATCCTGACTGCCCTGATGCTAGTGCTAGAGGCCATAGTTTAGCAACTGAAGGGGACCTGTCCCATGCCTTGGGAATGTGTGAGGGGTTTGCAGCTGTTCTGAGAAGTGATCCTAATTTAGAGAAGCTGAGGGCTTGGGCAGACTAAGACGGCACACAGGGAGGTGACAGCAGACATAAGGTTTATTGGGAAAATGGACTTATGTATACTCAGGCAGTACAGACAGAGGGAGGGATGATAGACAGGCAGATTGTCGTTCCCCAGGGGTATCGTGAGCAGTTGCTCAAAATTGCTCATGATATTCCCTTGTCTAGTCATCTGGCAATCCCACACACTATACAGCATTTAGCACATAATTTCTACTGGCCTAACTTCACCCAGCAGGTGAAGGAGCATTGCAGGTCTTGTTACCAGTGCCAAGAAATTGGGAAGGTGGGCAAGAAAACCCAAGCAGCCCTGATCCCCTTGCCCATAGTGGAGGAGCCATTCCAGAGGGTGGGAATGGATATTGTGGGGACTTTAAATACCCCCAGATCCTCTGGGAAGAGATTCATCCTAACAGTGGTGGATTATGCCACGCGGTACCCAGAGGCAGTCACCCTATCCTCACTGAGGATGGACAAAGTGGCAGATGCCTTACTTGGGATTTTCTCCTGTGTTGGGTTTCCACAGGAGGTTATCACCAGTCAAGGGGTTCCTTGATGTCAGACCTGATGCAATGTTTATGGGAGAAGTGTGGGGTGGTGCAGAGATGCACGACACCATATCACCCACAAGCCAATGGACTTGTGGAATGATTCAATGGTACCCTAAAGTCAATGGTCAGGGCATTTTCTGAACAGCATGGGAGGGACTGGAAGAAATAACTTCCCCACCTGTTGTTTACATACAGGGAGGTGCCTAAGAATCGAGAGGATTTTCCCCCTTTAAATTCTTGTATGGACGCCTGGTACATGGGCCCCTAGACTTGATCCAAGAGGACTGGGAAGGCAAGCATGCCACCCAGGGATCTACCATTGTGGATTACATCGTTAGGTATATGGAAAGGCTGAAGGAGCTTATGGGAACAGCCCAGAGCAACCTGGCAGTTGCCCAACAGAAACAAAAAGTGTGGTATGACCGCAGAGCCAGAGCTCACTCGTACATGGTGGGTCAGGAAGTAATGGTCCTTATTCCAATCTGGAAAGACAAGCTGCAGGCTGAGTGGGCAGGACCGTACAAAGTGGTTAGGAAGATAAATGATGTGAACTACATTATGGAGTTACCTGACCATAGACAGACAGAAAGGATGTAGCATTTCAACATGATGAAGCCATATGCCAATAGGGCTGACGTGGTGTTTGCAGTGTGTCATCATGGGGAAGGGACAGATGAAGGAGACCCCCTTCTGTACTTGCTGGAAGAGAGTAAGTGGGAGTCCTCTGTAGAGGCAGTAAAATTGTCTCCCCAACTGGCCCCGGGCCAGATCCAGAAAGTAAGCAACGTTTTAGCAGACTTTGCCCCCTTGTTTAGTGCCAAGCCTGGACTTACCCCCTTAGCGACACACGATGTGGAGACAGAGACAGAGACGCCCAGACGGTGGACAGCATATCGGGTGTCAGAGTGTCCAAAAGGACATTAGGAGGAAAGTGGGGGAGATGCTGGATTTAGGGGTAATCCAGAGATCCCACAGTTCCTGGGCCTCACCCACAGTCCTTGTACCCAAGTCAGATGGCTAAACTTGTTTCTGTGTGGACTATCATGGACTGAATACAGTCACGAAGTCAGACACCCACCCGATGCCTCGGATGGATGAACTCCTGGACACGTTGGGAGGGGAGATCTACCTTATGACCATTGACCTGACCAAGGGGTATTGGTAAGTAGAATTAACAGATAGAGCTAGGGAGAAGTCAGCCTTCAAGACTCTGATAGGCTTATATGAGTTTAAAGTAATGCCTTTGGGAATGAAGAAGCCCCCCGGCCACTTTCCAAAGGTTGGTGAACCAGGTGTTAAATGGTGCTGAGGAGTATGCCATGGCATACCTGGATGACAGTAGCATCTTTAGTACCAGCTGGGAGGAACACCTATCCCACCTTTGGGAAGTGCTGGACAGGATACAGAGGGCCGGGCTCACTGTCAAAGCCAAGAAGTGCCAGGTGGCCATGGGAGAAATGGCATACCTCAGGCATATGGTGGGCCGGGGACAGCTCCGTCCTAACCAAATAAAGATAGAGGTGATCCAGGCATGGCCCAGACCACAAACCCAGAAGCAGGTCAGGAGGTTTCTAGAGACAGCAGGGTACTACAGGAAATTTGTACCCAACTACAGTGCCCTGGCTGCTCCCCTATCTGATCTGACAAAGAAAAGGATACCAAAGAAAATTACCTGGGGCCCAGCGTTTGAGGAAGCCTTTACCAGACTAAAGGAGGCACTGTGCAGTACTCCTGTTCTGACAAGTTTTGACTATAAAAAAACCTTTATAGTTCAGACAGACACCTCAGACATGGGTATTGGGGCAGTACTGAGCCAGACGTCCAGCCAAGGGACCGATCACCCAGTAGTGTACCTGAGAAGGAAGTTACTTCCCAGGGAGCAAGCTTACTCCACGGTGGAAAAGGAGTGTCTTGCCATAGAGTGGGCCCTAAAGAAATTTGATCCATACTTGTATAGGCAGCATTTTGTGGTGCAGACAAACCACAACCCCCTGGTTTGGCTGACGCAGATGGGGAAGAACAATGGGAGATTGCTAAGATGGAGTCTTGCTTTGCATGGTTATGATCTGACAATCATACACAGGGATGGAGCGAAGAACCAGAACTCAGATGGGCTGTCTAGGGTCTACGAGGAGTGAACTGATTTGGGAAGCTCATCCCATGTAGGGGATAGAACCCTCAATTTCAGTCTAGGTTGGGAGCAATTGTGACATGGACTGCCAGCTCTGAGTGATGTATAATTTGTTTTTAAATATAAAAATATATTACTGATTGTCTCTGCTGAGAAATCATATACTCTTTAAATGACCTCACTCACCCCCCAGGTTTCTGCTGAAAGATGAAAGCCATGAGAAATTGCTGAACCAGCATGTGAGATCACACACACCCAGGTTTTAGATACCAGGTGTTACATTGAAGGCCTGAAGCTGATTACAGGGTGGAAGAAGCTTGAGTTGAGCATGTCCATTTTATGACGTTGGAGGGAAAACCCAGGTTATTACACAGGAGTGTGAAATCATAAAGATGCTTCCATGTCCTGGAAGGAGGAAGCTTATCATGAGATCAAAGACATGTCATTTGAAGGACATGAGTCATGCTGAAGATTGCAGAATTTAATGAAAAGACATCCTGTTTTTGTACAAGATATATATTTTTTTATATAATCTGACAGAGGGGGAGCTAGGTGACCTCACCCAAAAGGGGTTGGAAAATACAGTTTGCTTTAAGGAATATTCTGTTTTACTTAGATACTTTTTATCTAGATTCTGACAAAGAAACATTGGTGGGCACTGTAAACAGGTATTTAGAGACAGAGTCAAATCTAAGTACTGTATGTAGGAATTTGCACTGTTTAAACCTTGTTCTTTTAAAAGATTTGCATGTCTTGTGATATAAGAGTTCTGTATTTTGCATTTTACATATTTTTATCTATTTTAGTTAAACTCTTTTTAAGGCATACTTGGTCTGTCTTTGATTTCTTTTTATTTGTAAGGAAAGTATATATGGTAATAGCAGACACTATGCATAAGCTTGGAAGGGTGATACCAAACTGGAAAGAGAAGCGTTTCTAATCTGAGGTCTTTATTAAAGTTTTTAAGGGCCCATCTCTATATACCTGGTTAGGTGCCTATAGGCAAAGATATCTGGCCCCCCGAAGACAGAAATATCTGAGCCTGTGCATTGGGTATGCTAGCAAGAGGTTCACAGTTTAATTCCCTCCAAGACTTGTGACCAAAGGTTGATCCGAACTAACAAAACATATAAGAGGGATACCTTGTTCTGTTAAACTGTTCACAAGGCTGCGCTCAGAGGTTGGCACTTTGGGAGTAGAGGACCTGACCTGCAGAGTGGGTTTGTGACAGATTGGTAGGCAGTGGTGGCATAATTTTGGTATCACAAGCTTTTATTGTTCTGTGTCGGCTTGAGACTGTAAGCTCTCTTGCAAAAAAAGAAAAAGACAGAGTTTTATTTTAAAAAGGAAACAGAACTATATATCACTAGGCATATAGTCATGCTCCTATCCATTTTATTTTTTTTTTCTGAAGTGCAAGTCAGAGTAGCCGTAGTCAGGGAAGAAGATTGCTTCCGACTACAGCAGGCACACTGTAGATTACTTGAAGCAGTTGTGCAGGGACAGAGGAATCCTGTTCAAAGTGAAAGCCAAAAAGCAGACCCTCATAGAGGCCCTGATGGTAGCAGATACCCAGATCAGCAAGTCACAGACCGTGACTGAAAGGGACCAGACCTCGAGTGTGGCAGGACTAATGGCCAGTGCTGTGTTCAGATCCGGTGAGGAGGACAGCAGGTCTACTGTCAGTGAAGGGCCACAGCAGCAGGGGAAGATCACCAGTATCCTGAATCCAGAGGTAGTTAGGCTGAAAACTGAGTTGCGTAGGATTCCACTGGAGTTCCAGGAGAAGAGAGAGCGAGAACGCCAAGAGGCAGAGCGAGAGAAGTGAGAGGCAGACCGTGAGGGAACAGCGTGAGGCAGAGCAACAACAGAGGGAGGCAGACCATGAAGAGTGTGAGTGCCAGTGAGCTGCAGAGGAGAAGAGAGAATGAGAAAGCCAAGATGCAGACCATGAGGAGCAGGAGCGCCAGAGGCAACACCAACTGGAGAAGGTACGACTCCAACCAGCAGCACCAGAGCAGGTAAGTGGTTTGGGTTTAACTGGGACTGCAGGACTGGGTTACAAATTGAATTTCAAATTAATAGCAGAATTTAAGGAGGGGGAGGATATGGATGCCTTTTTAAACTCTTTTGAAAAATTTTGTATTCAGGCTAAATTTTCTAGAGAGTCCTGGAGCTTCCAGCTATCCCAGCTACTTACTGGGACAACTCAGGATGCAGTGGGTCAAATGGACAATGAGGACAGTAATAATTGCAGCAAACTAAAAGCTGCACTGTTAAAAAAAGTTTGAATTAACTGCTGAATCATACAGAGATAAATTCTGTAAGCTCAGGAGAAGCCCTGATATGAATTACGAGGAGCTAGCCACGAAACAACGTCAGTTTTTAAAACGTTGGAGGGAAGGAATTGAGGCAAACTCTGTTGATAAAATTAAAAATTTGATTTTATTAGAACAGTTTTATTGGGCTTGCCCAGCAAAGCTAAAAACCTGGCTAGAGGACCGAGATCCCAAAACAATGCAAGAGGCTGCTGAACTCTCAGACCACTATGCCAAGACTGGACCTGCTCTGAGAGCAAAATGGGGCAGGCGTGGCATCACAGAAAGGGAAAAGCATGCCTTCAGGGCAGCTAAAACCCTCACTGCCTCCACCAAAACCAGTTAACCAGGTTTCAGAGAAAAGGTTTCTCTGAGAGAAGAAATGAATGCTGGTTGTGTAAAGAAACTGGGCATATTGCCAGACAGTGTCCCAAAAAGGTGAGCAATAATACACAACAGGGTGCTAGAAAAGAAGTGGGTTGTTTGTGTGTCCCTGGGACCATGCCAGTGAACATGAGGGAACACATGCACCAAGTCATGGTAAATGATGTGCAGACGCAAGGATTAAGAGACACAGGGACATCCCTGATGTTAGGAAAAGGGGATCTGGTACAGCCTGGTCAGCTTATACTCAATAAATACATCACTATATAAGGGTTTACTGGTGAGGAGAAAACATTGCCACTGGCTAGTGTTCTCCTAGACTGGGGTGAAATAGGGGGAACTGTGCAACAGGTAGCTGTAGCCAAAACAGTAGCAGTGGATGTGATCCTGGGAAACAATCTCCTACAGGGGATAGTATGTGCAGTTACCCGTAGCCAAGTGGCAAGGGAAAATTGTAGTTCCCTGAACCTACAGAAACCAGTGTGGAAACCGCTGAGAGCCTGGTTCCCCAGCCTGTGTCTCCTGATGTGGAGATTAATGAAGAGGGGGTAGAAATTTTCCCTGTAGCAAGTGACCACACAGCTACAGAAGGTTACTATGAAGAGGGAGGGGTGACCCAATGTCAGAGGGTTGGGATTGATGGTGATCCTAAGTGCCCTGATGCTAGTGCTAGGGGCCCTAGTTTAGCAACTGAAGGGGACCTGTCCCATGCCTAGGGAATGTGTGAGGGGTTCACAGCTGTTCAGAGAAGTGACCCTAGTTTAGAGAAGCTGAGGGCCTGGGCAGACTCAGACAGCACACAGGGAGGTGACGCAGACACAAGGTTTATTGGGAAAATGGACTTATGTATACTCAGGCAGTATAGACAGAGGGAGGGATGCTAGGCAGGCAGATTGTCGTTCCACAGGGGTATCGTGAGCAGTTGCTCAAAACTGCACATGATATTCCCTTGTCTGGTCATCTGGGAATCCCAAGCACTATGCAGCGGTTAGCCCAGAATTTCTACTGGCCTAACTTCACCCAGCAGGTGAAGGAGTATTGCAGGTCTTGTCACCAGTGCCAAGAAATTGGAAAGGCGGGCAAGAAAACCCAAGCCACCCTGATGCCCTTGCTCATAGTGGAGGACCCATTCCAGAGGGTGGGAATGGATATTGTGGGGACTTTAAATGCCCAAGCTCCACAGGGAAGAGATTCATTCTGACAGTGGTGGATTATGCCACTCGGTACCCAGAGGCAGTCACCCTATCCTCACTGTCACTGAAGATGGACAAAGTGGCAGATGCCTTACTTGGGAATTTCTCCTGTGTTGGGTTTCCACAGGAGGTTATCACCAATCGAGGGGTTCCTTCATGTCAGACCTAATGAAATGTTTATGGGAGAAGTGTGGGGTGGTGCAGAAATGCACGACACCATATCACCCACAAGCCAATGGACTTGTGGAATGATTCAATGGTACCCTAAAGTCAATGGTCAGTGCATTTGCTGAACAGCATGGGAGGGACTGGAAGAAATACCTTCCCCACCTGTTGTTTGCATACAGGGAGGTGCCCCAAGAATCGACAGGATTTTCCCCCTTCTAACTCTTGTATGAACATTGAGTACATAGCCCCTAGACTTGATATGGGAGGACTGGGAAGGCAAGCATGCCACCCAGGGAACTACCATTGTGGATTACATCATTAGATATAGAGAAACACTGAAGGAGCTTATGGGGACAGCTCAGAGCAACCTGGCAGCTACCCAAGAGAAACAAAAAGTGTGGTACAACCGCAGAGCCAGAGCTCGTTCATACATGGTGGGTCAGGAAGTCGTGGTCCTTATTCTGGTTCAGAAAGACAAGCTGCAGGCTGAGTGGGCAGGACCGTACAAAGTGGTTAGGAAGGTAAATGATGTGAACTACATTATGGAGTTACCTGACCATAGACAGACAGAAAGGATGTACCATGTCAACATGATGAAGCCATATGCCAATAGGGATGACATGGTGTTTGCAGTGTGTAGTCATTGGGAGGGGATGGACGAAGGAAACCCCCTTCTGTACTTGCTGGAAAAGAATAAGCTGGAGTCCTCTGTGGAGGCAGTAAAATTGTCTCCCCACACTGGCTCTGGGCCAGATCCAGAAAGTAAGCAAGGTTTTAGCTGACTTTGCTCCCTTGTTTAGCGCCAAGCCTGGACTTACCCCCTTAGCGACACATGATTTGGAGATAGGGACACAGACGCCCGTATGGCAGACAGCATATCGGGTGTCAGAAGCTGTCCAAAAGGATATTAGGAGGGAAGAGGAGGAGATGCTGGATTTAGGGGTAATCCAGAGATTCCACAGTCCCTGGGCCTCACCAGTAGTCCTTGTACTCAAGCCAGATGGCTCAGTTCATTTCTGTGTGGACTATCATGGACTGAATGCAGTCATGAAGTAAGATGCCCACCCAATGCCCCGGACGGTCTAACTCCTTGACAATTTGGGAGGGGCGCCCTACCTTATGACCCTTTGATCTGATCAAGGGGTATTGGCAGGTAGAATTGACTGACAGAGCTAGGGAGAAGTCAGCATTCATCACTCCAATAGGCTAATTTGAGTTTAAAGTAATACCATTCAGAAAGAAGAATGTCCTGGCCACTTTCCAAAGGTTGGTGAACCAGCTGTTAAATGGTGCTGAGGAGTACGCCGTGGCATACCTGGATGACATTGCCATCTTTAGTACCAGCTGGGAGGAACACCAATCCCACCTTAGGGATGTGCTGGACAGGATATAGTGGGCCGGGCTCACTGTCAAAGCCGAGAAGTGCCAGGTGGCCATTGGGAGAAGTGGCATACCTTGGGCATGTGGTAGGCCTGGGACAGCTCTGTCCTAACCAAATAAAGATAGAGGTGATCCAGGCATGGCCCAGACCACAAACCCAGGAGCAGGTCAGGAGCTTTCTAGAGACAGCAAGGTACTACAAGAAATTTGTACCCAATTACAGTGCCCTGGCCGCTCCCCTATCTGACCTGACAAAGTAAAGGATGCCAAAGAAAATTACCTGGGGCCCAACCTGTGAGGCAGCCTTTACCAGACTAAAGGAGGCACTGTGCAGTGCTCCTGTTTTGACAAGTTCTGACTATAGCAAAACCTTTATAGTTCAGACGGACGCCTCAGACATGGGTATTGGGGCAGTACTGAGCCAGATGTCTAGCCAAGGAACCGATCACCCAGTAGTGTACCTGAGTGGGAAGTTACTTCCCAGGGAGCAAGCTTACTCCACAGTGGAAAAGGAGTGTCTTGCCATAGTGTGGGCTGTAAAGAAATTAGATCCATACTTGTATGGGCAGCATTTTGTGGTGCAGACTGACCACAACCCCCTGGTTTGGCTGACGCAGATGGGGAAGAACAATGGGAGATTGCTAAGATGGAGTCTTGCTTTGCATGGTTATGATCTGACAATCGTACATAGGGCTGGAGCGAAGAACCAGAACTCAGATGGGCTGTCTAGGGTCTATGAGGAGTGAGCTGATTTGGGAAACTCATCCCATGTAGGGGATAGAACCCTCAAATTCAGCCTAGGTTGGGAGGAATTGTGACGTGGACAGCCAGTTCTGAGTGCTGTATCATTTGTTTTTAAATATAAAAATATATGACTGATTGTTTCTGCTGAGAAATCTGGTACTCTTTAAATGACCTCACTCACCTCCTCAAGTTTCAGGTGAAAGATGAAACAGCATGTGAGATCACACACACCCAGGTTTTAGATACCAGGTGTTACATTGAAGGCCTGAAGCTAATTACAGGGTGGAAGAAGCTTGAGTTGAGCGTATCCATTTTATGACGTTGGAGGGAAAACCCAGGTTATTACACAGGAGTGCGAAATCATAAAGATGCTTCCATGTCCTGTAAGGGGTAAGTTTATCATGAGATCAAAGAAGTGTCATTTGAAGGACATGAGTCATGCTGAAGATTGCAGAATTTAATACTCTGAAAAGACATCCTGTTTTTGTACAAGATATATTTTTTTATATATATAACCTGACAGAGGAGAAACTAGGTGACCTCACCCAAAAGGGGTTGGCAAATACAGTTTGCTTTAAGGAATATTCTGTTTTACTTAGATACTTTTTATCTAGACTCTGACAAAGAAACATCGGTGGGCACTGTAAATAGGTATTTAGAGACAGAGTCAAATCTAAGTACTGTATGTCGGAATTTGCACTGTTTAAACCTTGTTTTTTTAAAAGATTTGTATGTCTTGTGATATAAGAGTTCTGTATTTTGTGTTTTACATATTTTTTTCTATTTTAATAAAACTCCTTTTAGAGCATACTTGGTCTGTCTTTGATTTCTTTTTATTTGTAAGAAAAGTATATATGTTTACAGCAGACACTAGGCATAAGCTTGGAAGGGTGATACCAAACTGGAAAGAGAAGTGTTTTAAATCTGAGGTCTTTATTAAAGTTTTTAAGAGTTCATCTCTGTATACCTAGTTAGGTGCCCATAGGCAAAGATATCTGGATCCCCGAAGACAGAAATATCTGAGCCTATAAATTGGGTATGCTAGCAAGAGGTTCACAGTTTGACTCCCTCCCAAGACTTGAGACCAAAGGTTGATCTGAACTATCAAGATAGACATGAGGGTTACCTTGTTCTGTTAAACTGTTCACAAGACTGTGCTCGGAGGCTGGCACTTTGGGAATAGAGGGCCTGACCTGCTGAGTGGGTTTGTGACAGGGATTATGTTGGTCAGATATATGGAGCGGGTAACAGTACTAAGAGGTGAAGCTTTGCAATTTTAATTGCCTGTCGTGTTGCTTTTTAACTGCTTGATGAACACTGGGTCCCAAAGGGGCAATATTTATTTTTGCATTGTACCTTGGCCAGCATGAGGTTCTCTTAGATTCCATCTACGACTCCAATGTTGATACTCCTAGTTTTTTCATGTGTCTGGCTAGTATTTTTACCCCTGTTACTCCCCTCCCCAAAGATATTGGGGGGATTGGAACCTGGTGTATCAACCTGATCTGGATAAATCAGGTGCCCACTGGAGTGCCTTACTCCAGAGCAAAGAGGCCTATGGGAATTGATAGACAGACTGGGCTTCACGGACCCATGGCGTCTCCTCCATCCTATTGAATGGCAGTAGACTTTTTATTACAATCCACATGCCTTCTTTTCCCACTTTGATTAAGTAACCCCCCCTTTAGGGGGGCTTGCTTGCCCCTCGGATCTGCCCCAGTGTCCCATTTTTCCTCATTTGCTGGTCTGCTTCAGACCTGAGACCCATTTGCCCTGTTGTGTCCCAAACCCTCTGTCTGGCCTCTGTATTGTTTTTAGTCAAAATGGGTCTGGGTGAGCTAAACTGCAGGGCTGTCATGCTGCCTGCAGTTTAAAATGGGTAGGGTAGCCCTCACATGTGCAGTAGTGCATATGGAGTTTCTGACTACCATAGTCGTAAAACAGCAGCCATTTGCAAGCTAATCGGGGACCAGAGACCTGGAGGAGGCATATGTGGAGCCTCTGAGTGTTTCATTTACAGAGCGCCAATAGCCCTGCCCCCAGGTTCATGCATATTAGTGAGTAAACCATGAATATTAATAAGGAGCCTGTCTGCTGCCTGGCAGCAGCAACAGGTTGGTGGGCTAAAATAAAATGTAGAGCATTGCATTGTTTACCAGGGCAAAGGGACTGCTACAGAACTGAGGCCAGTTGCTTAATAAAAATGTATATTTTGGCTGCAGCAGAAGTTTGAAGTGAGGACTTGTTTGAACTGCAGTGGGTACACTGAGTTTCAAGGGCAGCGACAGGAAGAGAACTACATGAAAATTTTAAATTGTGCAGTCGCTTTACAGGGTGCAGGGACTGCCTTGGCTAGTGGGGCATTAGATAAATAAATGTGTTCATTCTGGCTGCACCAGGGCATGAAAGCGGGGGCATTGTGTAGACTGCATTTGAATTATTGTTTCAGCAACCATGTTAGCAGCCTTTGACACCAGTTACAGCCAATCAGGATGCCAGGTTTCTGTCAAGGACTTGTGGACAGTTTGCTGGACTTGTGGGGGAAAAGCTGGGGAAATACTTGGTGCCCTTTTACAGGATCTGTCAAGCATTGCAGGATCCTAATGCATATTGATTTTTCAGTGGGGCAGTGGATTCAGCCAATCAGGAGCTGCAGATAGCTCCCAAAACCCAAGGGACTTTGGAACCAAGTTCAGTTTGGTGGGAGCCCCTCCAGAGGGAGGTGGTTCCAATCCTTATACAGAAAGATGGGTCTGCAAAGCTGGGACAGGCCTGGTTGGAGGTTAACAGCTACCTGTTCCCCAGGGCCAGCGTTGCCTTTCCCCATTTTTTAGAGGAATGTTGGTCAAGAAAGTCTGTTTGGCAGCTTTTAGCTTGGAGACAGCTGCAGGCATATAGAATGCAATGAGAATCTACTCTTAAACAGTGGGATGCACTGCAAAAAGGTTTAAGGAAGGAAAAAGGTCTTGTCTGTAGCCTGGATTGACTCAATGTCATAACAAAAGGGTGAGGACTTTGGTCTGAGGAAAAGGAAAATGAATGGTTCTGGTTTTTGGAAAACCGATTTACAGAAAATTGATTTGGTTTATGGAAAAATGGCAGGGGAGTCCCCCTGACATACAGGGTCTTGCCAGTATTGCCAAGGTTGGTCTTCAAAAGGAGAAGACAGATATCCTCTTCTGGTTATAAGCACCTAAATGATGAAAGAAAGTAATGTCTGGTAGCAAGGGACTGGGCAAGTAAAGACTGGTGTCTCAGTGCTAGGTTTAGGTTCCTCAGAGGAACCCTCAGTATGTATCCTGTTCTCACTGTGACTGTGTCTCCAGTAAGCAAAAAGAGACTGTGACCTGATTTAAAAGGGCCATGGCTGCCAGGCCGGCAGTGTGACTGAAAATGCCTTTAGTACCCAAATGTGACTAAACTACTAGAGTAAAGTTGCTAACTTGGCCTGAAGGTAAAAGAAACTGAAAACCTGCTCATCTACACCTCAGAGCCAGGTAGGGGAACTGCCAGTCCCTATCGAGTGGGGCAGACTAGGCCACAGGGAGTCACGGGCACATGCTTAGGTGCTAGGGCACTCTGGATCTATTGGGGAACCCGACCGTGGGGTCTCTCCTGGGTCTGGGTTCACTTGTGGCCTGGAAAGCCTTGCATTGTGCTCTGCATCTGGCCTGAAAGCAGGCTGAAGATGACAAACTGCTAGACCTTCAAGCAAGTCAGAACGTCCAAGTTGTAAGGTGCCATCTTCATGTCTCCAGCTTCCCACGTTCTTGAGTTCTGCTGTTCCAACTACCACAGAGCTACAGTCCCAATGCCACTCGAGACTGTCTGTAGAACTATGAGTAAATGCAGGGATCGTCCTGCACCTGGGAACTGTATATAGTTGCTCCAAGTTTATGACCCATGGTGTAGTAAGAGTCTTAAAGCAATCAAGAAAGGTGAAAGCTAGAGTTATTTACACCAAGTGCACTAATGCCGGCCAACCAGTTGCATCACAGGCCTGCAGCGAGGTAGTACAGGGTACCCAGGGACAGAGTTTGGGGGGTTTAATCTGAACTAGGGAATGGTACCAGTTTGGGGTTTGGGTAATACTAACATCATAAGCAGCTAGCTAGTCAGAAAGTTAATATCTGAACCATCAAGAGGTTGGTTGGTGCTGATCTTAGAAAATGTGTTTGAAGTAGAGTGCCCTAAAGTGGGCATCTTATGGAATTCAATTAAGAATAAGGCAGACCCCCTGCTTAGGATAGATGGGGATTTTACTCCATAAGTCTGTATAGTGGGGGCCTGTCACAGTATAGAGGTGAAGGGGCATAGATATTTTATGGCTCTTATTTCTTTGACTGCTAAAATGTAGGTACAGTACACGTCACATTAAACTGTTCCTCCAATGAGCTGTTTTAGCATTTCTGACTGAGTTGCATACGTGTTGCTGGAGCCAGCACAAAGCCCTGTGCAAACTGTTTCTTAAGAGTTGAAATGCAGCTTTTCATTTCATTGTGACTGGACTGCAGATGCTTTCCAACTGAGCTGCAAAACCATTGTGCAAACATTGCTCATGAGCTAGTTGAGCATTGCAAAACAATGCAGTTTCAGGGGGGCATGGGTTAGCCTTCAACCAAGATGGCAGCATAATTACTTAGTGCCCTAACTGTGGGCTTACATCCTATGACATCCTGCAATAAGGGGTTTGCTTTCACTATCTGAAGGCACAAGAATCAGAAGAGGGACTTACCTGCTACACCGCGTAGTCATCATTTTCTTCTTTTCTAGGAGGTAAAGTAACTTCACAAGCCCTCCCCTTACTCTGCAGCCTGCAGGATGGCATCCTCCTCTCCAGCTCCAGCTGACACTGCAAAAATGGAACTAATGTTTAACCAGCTGATGGCACAGATGACCCAAATGACTCTAGCTCTAAATAATAATACTCAAACTCTACAGGCTATTGAAACATGGCTGTTCCACATAGAGAGGCATGTCAAGGCCCACGATTCAGCCCTGCAAGATCTCACTGCTACACCTGGGAACAGGCCAACCTTATACACCTTCTACAAGACAAGGAGGATGATCTGGAAAATCACAGCCACTGCAATAATTTGTGGTTCCTCGGATTCCTCGAGGGAGCTGAGCAGCGGGATGTAATTAATTTTCTTCAAGGCACCTTGCCACAGATCCTAGGCCTACCACCCGAGACTGTCCTGCATATCCAGCAGGTCCACTGCACGCTAGCCATGCCACCTAAACAAGGAGAGTGCCCATGTCCAATCTTAGCCCGATTACTTGATTTCTGACAGAAGGAGATGGTTGCTGCAGCTGCCTGGGACAAAGGCTCTGTTACTTGGAATGGCAACAATATCCAAGTTTATCAGGACTATTCAAGAGAGCAAAATGAGTGGCGCAAGGCGTACATGGAATGCTGGAAAATCCTTCATGCCCACTGCATAACTTTCTCCCTCTGATATCTGGCAAATGTGAGGGTGGTTATTAATGGGGCTCCTACCTTCTTCTCTACCCCCAACAGGCTCCTGGACTATCTTCAGAGGGAGTTCCCCAAAGACTTTCAAAATCTGGAGCTATTCAACTCTCCCTGCGGCTTCTCTGACACCTCAAACCACAAGGAAGCCTCACCCAGCTCTCCGTCACACCTTCCCAGGCCCCAGATTCACCGGTTTGAGGCCCCCCCTTCCTTCTCAGAGCAAAAGGTACCACTCTCCACAGCGACATGAGAGAAGGCAGCACCCAATCACCAGGCAGACCAAGGAAATGGCCCCAGCACCTGGAGAAGGATGCCTGCGCCAGCACTACTCCCCAAATAAATTTGCCCCTCTGTTGACCCTGCCAGAAGACACCCCTCCCCCTTTACCTGCCGAAGAGCCAAAATCCTGGGCTGGATTAGTGGCAGCAGATAAGAGCACGCCTCGCTGGGGAAACAGTCTCAGGCCTCCTTCAGTCTATCCCATTGGCAGGTGCAAAGCTGGTAAGCATCGTGTTGCTCGCCCCCTCTGCAGACAACTGAAACACTACCCTGAACAGTCCACTAAGTAAGTGACTTACTTGTTTTTGCTTTCTCCCGGCTGGGGTAAGAATTGGGATTGGGGCTTCGCCAGCACACAAGGCTGTCTTCCCTGATTGCTCTGAGCCGGAGCTCAGGTCTGAACTGACTATTTGGGCTGATTACTTAACCCTGTGATGATACAACAGGAACTGAAAGCTCCAGCATCTGGCCTGACTACAGCAGGCTGTGAGTCATTTGGGACTAAAGCTAATTAAGATCTAACAATGTTTTTTTTCTGATCTGTGTTATGATTAAGTGGGCCCCCCGGGGCTCTATTTCCTGTTTTTTTTTTTGTGGTTTCCATTTTGAAGCTGTCATGTTACTCTGGGCTGTGTACTTCCATTGCCAGTCCCCAATATAGCCTTTAGTCTGTGTCTGATACCCACCCATATCCATCTCTCTAGGGGCCGAATGCATGGACCTTGCTCCCGCCTCTCCTTGCTATGGGTAGTCATCCCCCTCCCTTTTTCTCAGACTTAGAGCACTTATGGACCCCCAAGACACAGTCCCCAAGTGCCCCTGTAGGGTTCTGGCTGGGGAGTGCACATGGTCTAATACGCTCACCCCAGTATCCCCCCCAACTCTCTTTCCAGCATCCTGTACCAGGGTCACTGCATAAGCCCACGATCAGCAGGAGGGGTCTCTCACACCATCAGGCATGACACTGAAGATCCCCAACCTCCTTATATGGTGTAAGACAGGACCTCTCCCACAGCTACTTGTATGGATACGGAGACAGCCTCCTTACTTATCCCCTGCAGCTGTTATATTCCACAAGGGGAAGCAGCGGTATAGGTTGCACATTGAGCAACTGTGGATGAGCTATAGGCAGTGAATTGCCTGTATTCTCCTCATACCCACCCCATGAGAGGGAGATGGGTTGCCTTGGCAGCTAGCCTGCCAGCCTAACCATCCTCTTCCATCTACAGACTTGGCAATGTTTGCTATAGTTTTTGTAAATAGTTTGCTGTTGTTTCAGGCCATTTACCCAACTAGTTTTTACATCTACTGTGGAGACTGAGTAATAACCTGTTATGTTTATGTTTTAGGCACTACATGGCTTGTCTATGCTGGATGGCTGGGTGTCTTCCAGGGTTTCTTGAGGGAAAGGGAAGTTGGTCCCTTAGCCTCCACCCCGAATGGTCCATAATATTGCTTTGCACCTCTCTCTCTCTCCCTCTGTGACTATGGGTGACCTCCACGCCTACACCTGGAATGTATGGGGCCTGAATACCCCGGTAAAATGTAAACAGGTGTTGTCTCATTTGAAGAGGCTGAGGGCCACAATGGCCTTCCTACAAGAAACTAAGCTCACAAAACAGGACCACGCTAAGCTGGCTAGAGATTGGGTGGGGCAGGTATTCTCCTCGTCCTCTGCCTCTAAAAAGAGAGGGATTGCAATACTCCTCCATAAGTTGCTCACCTGATCCTCCACTCAGGTCCGGATGGATCCCCATGGAAGATGTGTGCTAGAACTAATGAAAACCCCAGAAGACCCCCTACTCCTAGGTTGTATTTATGCCCCGTACGAAGATGACCCTTCCTTCTTCCACGCACTGGCTCAAGAATTAAGCTCCCTCATCTTCACCCTACGCCCACCATCCTGGGAGGAGATTTCAATCTTGTTTAGGTGCCCCAGATGGACTGTAGCACCCCCACTTCTGTACAACATCCCAAGGGCCAACAGGCACTGTAGCACTTGATGGCCAAAGTCGGCCTGACTGATATTTGGAGAACTTTTCACCCAAGGGTGAGGGACTACTCCATCATGTCATCAGTACATGGGTCACATAGCTGGCTGGATTTCTGGCTGGTGTTTGTGAATGTCTGCCATTCTGCAGTTGACCCAGTGATCCTACCTAAGGTTATATCGGACCATGTTCCAGCGCACCTGCATATTTTATGGGGCTCCCTTCCCTCTAAGTCTGTCACCTAGAAATTGACCTCTTCTTCTTAAAGACCCTGAGTTTGTGCAGTGGGTAACCTTGGAGACTGCCTCATTCATAACAGAGAATCCTCCTCAGGACACCCCCCCCAGGTGACATGTGGGAGGCTTTCAAAGCCACCCTGTGTGGGGCTATTATGGGGTTTGCATCCAGGCACCAGATGAAGCAGGAGCACCTTCTGGCCTCCTTGGAAGCAAGGCTAAAGACCCTTGAAGCTCAGGCCAAGCAGACCGCTCACTTGCAACCAGACTCTCCACTTAACAAGTAAATACTCTCAGTTGGTATGGAGATCAATGACCTGCTGACCCGTAAGGCAGAAGTAGCAATATTGAGGCTGCAACACCACTACTGGGAGGGGGAGAAAAAAGCTGGGAAACATTTAACATACTGATTGTGGATTGCGTAAACAGCAGGCTGAATGCCATATCTCAGGCCTAAGAGACCTGGCTGGCTTAACCCACGCAGATTATAAACTCATAAATGCCATCATGAAGCAGTTCTACTCAGAGCTTTACTCCTCCACCAAAACCTAGAATGCCGGAACAATGGAGCTCTTTCTGGCTTCTCTGCAACTCCCTACCCTTCAACCATTTCAGGCTGCAGAACTGGACCTACCCATCATGCCTGATGAGGTTGTGGTGGCTATTAAGGCAAAAAAAAACTCAGGTAAGACCCCTGGAGGGGATGGTTTCCCGGTCAAAATCTGGCAGATCCTTGCTTCCCAGATTACCCCCATCCTTTCCCAGGTCTACAATGAGGCCCTGAGCACTGGCATCTTCTCTCCCACTCTCCACAAAGTGGTCTTCACCGTGTTTCCAAAAAAAGGCAAAGATCCTACTCTCCCATCAAGTTATACCCCAATATCATTAATCAACATGGACAATAAGATCTTTGCCAAGATCCTGCCCAGTAGGCTTAGCCCACTTCTTCCCTCCCTTGTCCACCCTTTGCAGGTGGGTTTTGTGCCTGGATGCCTCAGTCAGGATCATATTAGGTCACTAGTCAATATCATCCACCAGGCTAAGTTTTCCCCAACATGAAACAACAGAATCTGGGAAATGGTGATGTTTCTTTGACTCCTGTGGTAGTGTTTCCAAATCTTGTTCAACAAATAATAACCAGAGTCGTCTTTTTCTGATGATTTCTTTTTATTTTCATTAGCTTCACCCCTACGTTTCACTCCTAAGAGCTTGATCACGGGGTTTCATTACCATCTATTTCAAAAATAAATACACAATTTAGTATATTGTAATTTCCATATTTCTAATAGATTAAATATTATCCTTTTAATGTATCTACCTGAAAAAGCACTTTTCTGTGTGCTAGTTCACTTTAAAACTTTAATGTTTGAATTTCTTCCAACCTCTTTCTAAAATAAATACATCGAATACAATGTTATTTTTTAAAATGCTTTATAGCAGCAGTCTATGTCCTAATGTTACCAAAATAAGAACTTAACCTTCCCCATACCAGGCATACCTCGTGAAATGATCAAAACGTGTGGCTCTGCGCTTTTTATATCTTTGAAATTTCTAAACAAAAAACAAATTTTGTGTGAGCTATTGTACTATAAATACCAAATCTTATTTCTGATGTGAAAAAAAGTTTTAACTACCGCAGTTAATAGCGTGGCTCACCTTCTTAATTAGATATTTTCAGACATTCCAGGGCCTTTACAAATTTACCGAGAACAAGTTGAAAATAACTTCTAAGCTTAAGCCGTAATGGTGCCCACTCGCTAAGATGCTATAGCGTTATGATTTCTCTCTCGGCTGCTTTGCCTCTTGAGCAGCCTGAATTTCCCGCGGGAGTGACGTATCACTTCCCGAAACTCTCGCTTGATGCGAGAGCGTTGCCAAGCAACTAAACACATCCTCTTGATATTGAGGGTGTGCACGGCAAAGTCAGGCTGCTCTATGCGGACACAACTGCTGCTAATAGCGTAAACATTTTCAAATGAAAAAATGCTTGAAGGGAAGAGAGCAGGCACCTAGTCAGCACTGCGGGGGTGTCTTAATATTCAAACCAACTTATCCAAATGATATTTATATATTGTTAGATAACATTTTGATCTGTAGTGCAGAAGGCTTATTAAACAGAACAGATAATGAGATTGAGTCCATATAGCATTTAATTCATTTTGAAATCTTATAAATCTACTTTAAACGTGCAAAAATATACCATAACTGCTATGTCATTGTTTAAGTAGTAACGAGCTGCTTAATGAAATAAGACTCATTTTATAAATCTTATGATTCACTCCAATGTCATGTCCCAACAGTCAACACAATACACAGCTCCTATAAACTTTGATCTATTATAATAGATGAACTATGTAATGTATGTTATTGACTGACATACCAATATGGAACATAAAGAAACAAGTTACGATGTGAAAGTTCTGTAATTATCTAATTCGTGTATTATTTATAGACATGCCTGCCAATTACAATCAACATTCATTCCTGTGCTTGAATCTAAAGTTTTTAATTTGAAAATCCATTTCATTTCAGCCTTATCGAACAATTGTATGTAATTGCCACCTCTGTATGGTAGTTTTACTACTTCAAGACCCCAAAACCTGAGGATGCACCGTGTGTCCAGCCTCATTAAAATGTAAAGCTACCGGAGATTTTTCATTTTTGTTTCTGATATCACTTTTATGCTCCAGTATTCGAACTTTGAGAGCCCTTTTAGTTTGTCCCACATATAATTTGTCGCAGAAACACTGTAGCACATAAATAACACCCTCTGTATTACAGTCAATATGATCTCTAATAGGAAATTCTTCACCAAAATGTATATGTTTAAACAGAGCCTTTTTACTAGTGTTGTTACAGACTGAACATCTACTGCACCTAGTCATCCCTGGTTGTACGGGTCCAAGTAGTACTTGAGTTTTATTGATGTCCTTATATAGAAATTGCGACTGTACTAATTTATCTTTTAAATTTCTAACTTTTTTGGACACAATAATCGGTCTTAGTTGTAAAGATTTAATTCTGGTATTATCCATGGATACCAGGTACCAATGTTTATTTATGATCTTTCTTATTTCTGTCATTTTGTAATTGTATTTGGTGGCAAATACTAATCTCTCCTGTTTCTGCTTTTGTTTTTTACTAAAAAGATGTTGTCGAGTAACTTTATCTATTTTGTGGCTTGCCTGTGTAAGAACTTTTTTTGAGTATCCCCTATTGTAAAATCTGCTCACCATATCTTCTGTTTGATTGAAAAAATCTTGTCTCTTGACAATTACGTTTTACTCTGACTAATTTCACATAAGGAATGCTTTTCTTTAACTTGGGCTCATGATAGCTTTTATTGTGTAACAACGTATTCCTGTTTGTACTTTTTCTAAATAATGAAGTACTGATTCTTGCATCTGTAACCTTAATCAATAAATCCAGAAATGGTATTGCTGATTTATTATAATTTAATGTGAACTTAAGGTTAACATCGAATTGATTAAGCATATCGTTGAAAGATAATAATTCCTGTTACGTTCCAGTCCACAAACAAAATATGTCAACTATAAATCTTTTCCAGAATTTAATTTGATTTTTGTGAACATTTTTATCATTGTTTAAAACAAACTCTTCTTCAAAAATGATCACATAGGCATTTGCATGGCTGGGTGCCATGGTACTACCCATTGCTGTGCCTTTATCTTGTTGATAAAATTTCCCTTCAAATTCAAAATAGTTATTCTGTAGAACAAATAATGCTAATTCCTGTAGCATATTTGTCCTTGGTAGTGAACCCATTGGTCTTTTATTTAATACTTTTCCCATGTGTAAGACTCCCTCTCGATGTGGTATTGATGTATACAGATCTATTACATCCCATGTAACAAGAAAAATATGTTGTAATTCAATCTCATTTGTTATTATTTCTAATTGATTCATCAAATCAGTCGAATCTTGTGTGTATGTTGTGCTTTTTTCTATTAATGGTTGTAGATAATAGTTGACAGTTTTTGGCACTTTTTAATGAGATATCCGCTCTTTGGCCTCCCCACCCAAACCTAACTAAAGAACAAAGGGATGCCATAAAAAGTTTAAGTAATGATACAGGATAGTCATTAAACAGGCAGACAAGGGGGGAGGTATAGTGATTCAAGATAGGGAACAATATAGGTCTATGTGTTTGAAACTGTTAGAAAACAGACATAATTATTCACTACTGATGGGGAGATCCAACGGTCATAATACAGGGTAAACTTAGGGAAATATTGGCAGAATTTGTTGATCTTAACTGGTTACAGGATTGGGAAATGAGAATATTGTTAAAGGAATTTCCAAGAATTCCTACCTTTTATGGTATACCAAAGATACATAAAAATATACAGGACCCCCCAGGTAGGCCCATAGTATCTGGGATTGATTCCATTTTTGATCCAGTTTCAAAATATGTCAACTATTATCTACAACCATTAATAGAAAAAAGCACAACATACATACAAGATTCGACCGATTTGATGAATCAAATTAGAAATAATAACAAATGAGATTGAATTACAACATATTTTTCTTGTTACATGGGATGTAATAGATCTGTATACATCAATACTACATCGAGAGGTAGTCTTACACATGGGAAAAGTATTAAATAAAAGACCAGTGGGTTCACTACCAAGGACAAATATGCTACAGGAATTAGCATTATTTGGTCTACAGAATAATTATTTTGAATTTGAAGGGAAATTTTATCAACAAGATAAAGGCACAGCAATGGGTAGTACCATGGCACCCAGCCATGCAAATGCCTATATGATCATTTTTGAAGAAGAGTTTGTTTTAAACAATGATAAAAATGTTCACAAAAATCAAATTAAATTCTGGAAAAGATTTATAGATGACATATTTTGTTTGTGGACTGGAACGGAACAGGAATTACCATCTTTCAACGATATGCTTAATCAATTCGATGTTAACCTTAAGTTCACATTAAATTGTAATAAATCAGCAATACCATTTCTGGATTTATTGATTAAGGTTACAGATGCAAGAATCAGTACTTCATTATTTAGAAAAAGTACAGACAGGAATACGTTGTTACACAATAAAAGCTATCATGAGCCCAAGTTAAAGAAAAGCATTCCTTATGTGTAATTAGTCAGAGTAAAACGTAATTGTCAAGAGACACAAGATTTTTTCAATCAAAAAGAAGATATGGTGAGCAGATTTTACAATAGGGGATACTCAAAAAAAGTTCTTACACAGGCAAGCCACAAAATAGATAAAGTTACTCGACAACATCTTTTTAGTAAAAAACAAAAGCAAAACAGGAGAGATTAGTATTTGCCACCAAATACAATCACAAAATGACAGAAATAAGAAAGATCATAAATAAACATTGGTACCTGGTATCCATGGATAATACCAGAATTAAATCTTTACAACTAAGACCGATTATTGTGTCCAAAAAAGTTAGAAATTTAAAAGATAAATTAGTAGAGTAGCAATTTCTATATAAGGACATCAATAAAACTCAATTACTACTTGGACCCCTACAACCAGGGATGACTAAGTGCGGTAGATGTTCAGTCTGTAACAACACTAGTAAAAAGGCTCTGTTTAAACATCCACATTTTGGTGAAGAATTTCCTATTAGAGATCATATTGACTGTAATACAGAGGGTGTTATTTATGTGCTACAGTGTTTCTGCAACAAATTATATGTGGGACAAACTAAAAGGGCTCTCAAAGTTCGAATACTGGAGCATAAAAGTGATATCAGAAACAAAAATGAAAAATCTCCGGTAGCTTTACATTTTAATGAGGCTGGACACACGGGTGCATCCCTCAGGTTTTGGGGTCTTGAAGTAGTAAAACTACCATACAGAGGTGGCAATTACATACAATTGTTAGATAAGGCTGAAATGAAATGGATTTTCAAATTAAAAACTTTAGATTCAAGCACAGGAATGAATGTTGATTGTAATTGGCAGGCATGTCTATAAATAATACACAAATTAGATAATTACAGAACTTTCACATCGTAACTTGTTTCTTTATGTTCCATATTGGTATGTCAGTCAATAAAATACATTACATAGTTCGTCTATTATAATAGATCAAAGTTTATAGGAGCTGTGTACTGTATTGACTGTTGGGACATAACATTGGAATGAATCACAAGATTTATAAATGAGTCATTTCATTAAGCAGCTCGTTACTACTTAAACAATGACATAGCAGTTATGGTATATTTTTGCACATTTAAAGTAGATTTATAAGATTTCAAAATGAATTAAATGCTATATGGACTCAATCTCATTATCTGTTCTGTTTAATAAGCCTTCTGCATTACGGATCAAAATGTTATCTAACAATATATAAATATCATTTGGATAAGTTGGTTTGAATATTAAGACAACCCTGCAGTGCTGACTTGGTGTCTGCTCTCTTCCCTTCAAGCATTTTTTCATTTGAAAATGTTCACATTATTAGCAGCAGTTGTGTCCGCATAGAGCAGCCTGACTTTGCCGCGCGCACCCTCAACATCAAGAGGATGTGTGTTTAGTTGCTTGGCAACGCTCTCGCATCACGCGAGAGTTTCAGGAAGTGATACGTCACTCCCGCAGGAAATTCAGGCTCCTCAAGAGACAAAGCAGCCAAGAGAGGAATCATAACGCTATAGCATCTTAGCGAGTGGGCGCCATTACGGCTTAAGCTTGGAAGTTATTTTCAACTTGTTCTCAATAAATTTGTAAAGGCCCTGGAATGTCTGAAAATATCTAATTAAGAAGGTGAGCCACGCTATTAACTGCGGTAGTTAAAACTTTTTTTCACATCAGAAATAAGATTTGGTATTTATAGTACAATGGCTCACATAAAATTTGTTTTTTGTTTAGAAATTTCAAAGATATAAAAAGCGCAGAGCCACACGTTTTGATCATTTCACGAGGTATGCCTGTTATGGGGAAGGTTAAGTTCTTACTTTGGTAACATTAGGACATAGGCTGCTGCTATAAAGCATTTTAAAAAATAGCATTGTATTCGTTGTATTTATTTTAGAAAGAGGTTGGAAGAAATTCAAACATTGACGTTTTAAAGTGAACTAGCACACAGAAAAGTGCTTTTCAGGTAGATACATTAAAAGAATAATATTTAATCTATTAGAAATATGGAAATTACAATATATTAAATTGTGTATTTATTTTTGAAATAGATGGTAATGAAACCCCGTGATCAAGCTTTTAGGAGCGGAACGTAGTGGTGAAGCTAATGAAAATAAAAAGAAATCATCAGGAAAAGATGACTCCGGTTATTATTTGTTGAGCAAGATAAATTTTCCCCAACCCCAGCGGCAGCAGTTGCTGTCAACTTTAAAAGAGCCTTTGGCTCCCTAGAATGGGATTACCTGGAAAAGGTGCTGCAACACTTCTGTTTTGGGGCCCCCTTCCGGAACTGGGTGATGGCACTGTACCAACAACCTATGGCTAGAATTTGGACTAGCACAGTGATCTCCAGTCTTCTTCAGCTAGATAGAGGCACCCATCAAGGCTGCCCCCATCCCCTCTTTTGTTTATTTTAGTGGTTGAGCCACTAGCAGCCACTATTAGACAGCACCCGGACATCCATGGGATGACTATCAGGGCACATGCATACGTTACCCTTATGTACGCAGATGATCTACTGTTCCCAGTAGAAGATATTACAGTAGCCCTCCCCGTGCTCCTTAATCTTTTAGCAGACTTTGAAAACTGTCCAGCTTGAGGATGTATAAATCCAAAACCAAACTGTTCCCTCTCAACCCTAAGTGCAATCAAACTAGAGTCTCTCCCCTGAGGCTTAAATGGGCCTCGAGCTCTCTGGTACATCTCAGCATCCATATCTCCTCCAACCTCTCTAAAATCTGGGATCTCAATATGAATCCATTAATTGCAGACCTCAGAACGGAGCTGGACAGGTGGAAAATGCTCCACCTTACTTTAGCAGGTAAAATAGCTGCTCTTAAAATGATTTCAGCTCCCAGACTTCTTTATCCATCTCAAGTATTCCCCGGCCCCTTCTGTAAAATGGCTCCTCACCATAGACAGTGTAGTGGAGAACTTTATTTGGGAATCCAAAAAACTCCAGTATAGCAGGGGCAAACTACGCTCCCACTGGAAGACCAGCAGATGGGGTCTCCTCTAGTTTGAGGGGTATACATGGGCATATTCCTTAGCACAGTCCCTAAAATGTTTCCCTTCCCTGTCCCCCGAATCTCCACAATGGCTCCACATGGAAAAGTCTATCGCTCGGGTACGTACCCTCCTTCTGCTAAAATACAACCCCTTGCCTAGGTCTCTACGGACCCATCCCACCATTGCGCTGGCAGTCAAAATTTGGAACAAGGTACACGCCAGGATTAACGCTAACCACACTTCTCATCTCTACACTACTGTCTTCAACAACAAACAAATGTTGGTGAAGCATAAGCCTATCAACCGGCCTCAATGGGAGTGTACAGGCACTAAGTTCCTGGCCAATGTCTTGGATGAGACCGGGATGGGGATGCAATCCTTTCAAGATCTTGCAAAGGCAAGAGGCTTGGGCAAAAATGACTTCTGGAGATACTTGCAATTATGCAGCTCTTTGACCAAATTCCTGAAGCCAAGTCCAACCAACTTGGCCACCTCCCAGAAGCTATCTACGTGGCTCAAGCTCCCCAGGAGCTAGGCCAGCAAAGTTTAAGCTGATATACAAGACAGCATTCCTTGCAATCTGGGGAATCTAAACAGAAGTGAAAGAGAGCACTAAAGCTGAAGCTGGATGATACTTAATGGGCCCTCTGTTCGAAAATGGTCCACTTGAGCTATCCAGATGCACTTAGCAAACTTATCCAGAACAAACTGTTGCACCATTGGTACAGAACACCAGATGTACTGTATAAAGCCAAGCTTCTGGATAATAATCTGTGCTGGAGGTACCAAGCCCAAACTGGAGATCTGACTGCTCTTCCTGCCTCCCATTGTTTCTCTAGACACACTGTTCTCCTCCTTCTGTGTTGCCTTATATTTCCAGAAAGTCACCCTTTTTGCCCTTACTTTCCCAGCCACCTCCCTTGAGAACCACAGTGGTTTTCTTTTTCTCCTGCCTTTGTGTATTTGACAAATGCAAAGATTTGTTGCCTCCCCTATGGCTCCATTCAGGTGGGTTCATTGGTCCTCAACACCACAACATTTTATTCTCTCAGTCAGGGCTTCCCTGAGACATATTCCCATCCTGGCAAAGTCTGCCCTCCATAAGTCCAGGACCCTCCCTTTTGAGTGGCTCAACCCTGTCTCTGTACTCATCTCGAACCACACCGTGCGATTGTCGCTGGTCCCCAGGCACTCTCCCACACTGACACATAATTCTGTCCCTGTTTGTTAGTAGCAGGTCCAAAATTGCTCCCTGACAGATTGGCTCAAGCACTAGCTGTTTGAGGCCTGCTCCTTGCAGGGAGTCCAGCAGGGAATACACAATGCAGTTTTTTTAAGAGAAACGTGAATTTATTGCCTAGCTGTTCTTCAAATGTAGCTCACACACGGAAGCAGTAGATGGTGCACAAGCACCACCCACTTACATTTCACCCCTCAACCCATGGGCTTCTTCAGAGGATTTATACAACCCTTACACCAATCACAATGTAGTGTATTAATATACAAACATCAAACGTATAAAATAAACCTGACATACAAATAGCATCACAGGTATCAAAATAAGCATTAAAGATAGTGAATAATTCCAATCCACAATTATTCATGCCTTTGATTCAAGACCAGAGCAGGTCAGCTGTAAGGCATCATGGACCCCATATCCAAATGTTTAGCATTATGTTAACAGTAGTAGCACTGTGCTAAGTAGATATAGCATGGCCAACAGCTTGTTATTATTGTCACTGCTTTAGTCAAAAAGACACACTGTGGGGTCTATCTACTCCCATGCAGATGAAGGAAACCTCTTACCTACAGGGTGCAATAGTATATTGAAAGGATTTTGAAAGTGCTAAAATGCTTCTGTGGCAATGCCATTTAACCCTTTTAAAACCCTAGTCCTTGTGCACATCCCTCACATGCAGCACTTGTGCTGTGTCTAAATAAAAAAAAAAACGATGTTCCCCTCTCCCACACATGATCCTCATTTGGGTGGTATTCCTGGTGCTAGTGTTACCACTCACCCAAACCTGATCCTCATTTAGGCAATACAATTGGTGCTAGTGGCACCCCCTCCTTTATTTAATCCTCTTTTATTAACTATCCCTGATGCTAGTGGTACCCCTCCATCATCTTATCCTCATTTAGGCAATATAACTGGTACTAATCGTACCCCCTCTCTCACATGATACTCTTTTATTAAATCTTACTGGTGCTAGCAGCACCCTGCACCCTCACCTGATCCCCTACTGTTCAACAGTACATCCCTGGTAGTCTAGTGGCCCACACCCTCTTGGTACCATCATCCTCTGTTGTCCACCCCTCCTCACTCTTACTTCAGTCTTGAGTTGTTGGCTGATACACACCCACTGCTCACCTCTGATGCCAACTGCTGTCTCATTCATGCAAGTCAGTCACCTGCATTATAGAGGTAATTGCATCAAAATTTTACTTGCATGAGTGTTATGTTGGGCAGATGCCATTGTCAGTGGCTGTTAATGCTCAGTATGGGATGAGGACATGTAATCAGTCGAGTTCCTAGAGGATAAGTAAGCAATAAGACATGGCAGGGTGTGTATTATGATGATATAATTGCATGCCGCAAGTGCACTGTTAGGCATGATGAATAGATGAGTGCTGTTAAATGTGCCTGAGAAGTGTGATTATAGGTAACCTGTGAAGTGGGCGCATGAGGAAGGGCACCGTCCATTACAGCGACACCTTCCTCACGCAATCCACTCATGGTGACCGACAGGTAGGGCGACCGGATGAGGGGGTGGGCGAACTAGGCGACAGGATGTCACTATATGTACGCGTGCAGGGGGGTGGGGCGACACGGCGGCGTGGAGCTGGGAGGGGTGGAGGCTATGAGATGGCGCTGCAGTTGTCGGTCGAGCTGTGGTGTGGCGTCAGGGATTGGGAAATGGCTGGGGTGGCTGAGGTACTGGGTTCAGGTCTAGGCGCTGGTGAAATTTTGTGCGTAGCCGAACACTGACACACCACCTTCACCCCCGACATGCACCCCCTGGAGTTGAGAATCTTTAGGTAGAGGTGCAACCCCACAAAGGAGTGTGGGGAGGTGCAGCCCCCCCTCCACAGAAAGTAGTAAAAACGTGTCCTGGTGCATTGTGCTGGTGCTCCAGGGTTGCCAGAGTGCCTAAAATGTGTTTGGCACTCTGACTGATCGATAATGGCGATCGCCTTTAGGTGTTCGCCGTTGTCACATAGACTCTTGATTATATAACCATAATTGCACATCCTGGAATATGTTATATTTATTTATTTATGTATGTATGTATGTATGTATTAGCAAAATTTTGACCAGGAAAGACACACTCAGCTGTGACAGCTTGTTTTCAGGTATGCTCTGGGAGGTTGTTTACATGAACCTGTTTTATTAATGGGGCAATGTTGACAAAGACATCATGAAAACTGCCCTACTCTGATAAATGCCATGGGATCTTTAACTTCCTCCTGGACTGTGACAAGAGATGGGCAAGAAGAATCTCAGTTTAATGCCTCATTTGAAGGAGGGCACATCAACACCATGGCACCCCTCTCATACTGCACACTGGTGTCAATTATGGGTATTATCCCCAAGTATCTGGCATTTGGGGAGGCATAGACCTTTTCCACTCCCCCAACCCCACAATCTGAGGCAAGTTTCACAGAAAACCAAATCAAGCCCATGGATCTGAGCAGCTTACAGGCTGCAACCCACATCCTTCCAATTAGGAGGCAGTATAGCATAGTGGTTAAGGGTGCTGAGCTGCAAACCTGGAGACCTGGGTTTGACTCCCATCAGCCTCCATTTGCATACTGTGTGACCCTGAGCAAGCCACTTAACTTCTTTGTGCTCCCAGGTCGCAGCTGGAAACAAGCTCTGGCTTAGTGTGCCTTTCATGGTTAAACAATTTCTCCTTTTCTTTCCTTCCAATCTTCTGGTCCTAGAGGCATGCATGCTACCTACTGAGCCACTGACACCAATGAAACACTTTTACTAAAGAAACTGGTTTCATGCCAGATATCAGATGAAGTCTACGCTGCAGTGATACTGTTTACATTAATGTCAATAGATTCAAGATTCAGGATTTTAATACAGACCAATTGAGCTCACATTCATTTACAATGGTTTCCTGGAGCGGACCGATGCAAAATTTTGTTAGTAACATAGAAACATAGACTTTGATGGCAGATAAGGACTGCTTGGCCCACCTAGTCTGTCCATTTCCCTACCTAGAGGATAAGCTGCAGATCCTATTTAACCAACAGCCTATTTCTTCCTACCCCCCACAAAAATTGCCTTATGTCTGTCCCATGCATTCTTGAATTCTCCCACAGTTTTAGACCCCACAACCTCCTCAGTAAGGCTGTTCCATGCGTCCACCACCCTCTCTGTGAAAAAATACTTCCTCACATTGCCCCTGAGCCATCCCCCCTCTATCTTCAGATTGTGTCTCCTTGTTCTTGCACATCTCTTTTTCTGAAAGATGCTACCCTCTTGGACTTTATTGATTCCACTGAGGTACTTAAATGTTTCTATCATGTCCCCTCTCCCTCCTTTCCTCAAGGGTATACATATTAAGCTCCTTTAGTCTCTCTTCATATGGCTTCTCTTGCAGACCCTGCACCATTTTAGTTGCCCTCCTCTGAACTGCCTCCATTCTGTCTATGTTCTTGCAGAGATGGGGTCTCCAGAACTGGACGCAGTACTCCAGATGGGGTCTCACCAACTGTCTGTACAGGGGGATAACAACTTCCTGTTTTCTGCTGGTGATACCTCTCCCTATACATCCCAGTATCCCCCCAGCCCTCCCTATCACCTTCTCACATTGCTTGCCAACCTTAAGGTCATCTGATATGATTACCCCAGGTCCCTTTCATTTTGTTGTTGTTACTACCTCCCCCATTGTGTAATCTTCCCTGGGTTTTGTTTCCCAGGTGCATTACTTTCACTTCTTTGCATTGAATCAAGCTGCCATACTTCGACCATTCCTCAAACTTGCAAAGTCCCTTCTCATCCTTTCCACACCTCCTTGTGTATCAACCCTGTTGCAGATCTTTGTGTCATCTGCAAAGAGGCATACTTTTCCTTCCAGTCCCTCTGCAATGTCACTTATAAAGACTTTAAAAAGGACTTGACCCAGTACTGAACCCTGCGGTACCCCACTAGTAACCCCTCTTTCTTTAGAGTGGACTCCATTTACAATTACATTCTGTGTCCTGTTGTTCAGCCAATGTTTTACCCAGGCTACCACCCTGGGACCCACTCTGAGGCTGGTTAATTTGACTACTAATCTTTAGTGTGGGACTGTGTCAAATGCCTTGCTAAAGTCTAGGTAGGCCATATCCACAGCCCCTCCCTGGTCTACTACTTTGGTCACCCAGTCAAAGAAATCAATTAGATTCATCTGACATGACCTTCCTGCTGTGAACCCATGCTGCCTTGGGTCCTGTGCCCCACTGGCCTCTAGGTACTCAACAATACTTTCCTTCAGAAGTGATTCCATCACTTTCCCTACCACAGAGGTCAAACTGACAGATCTGCAGTTTTCTGCCTCTGTCTTGGTCCCACTTTTGTGAAGGGGAATCACATCTGCCTTCTTCCAGTCCTCAGGTACCACACCATCCTCCCATGATTTGTTAAAAAGGGTAGTCAGTGTTGTCACTAGTTCTCTGCTTAATTATTTTATAATTCTGGAGTGAATTCCATCTGGCCCCATTGCTTTGTCCACTTCAGTTTTAGGAGTTCTTTCAGAACCCTTTCTTCTGTGAAAGGACTGGGATTGACCCCCCTCTCAAGAGTGCTTCTTTTAATTGGATTAGGCACCTCTCCCCCACTTCCTTTTTTGTGAACACTGAACAGAAGTATTCTTTCAGTATCCCTGTTTTTTCACTGTCACTCTCTGCCCACCCACCATCCATTCTATTCAGCCTCACTATCCCTCCCTTTGTCTTTCTAACTCCCTGATATACCTATAAAAGGTTTTATCCCCCTTCTTAACTGAGTTAGCTATCTTTTCCTCAGTTTGTGCCTTTGCTATTTTGACTACCCTCCCTGCTTTTCTCTGCCTTAACTGGTACAGTTCTCTGTCCTGCTCCTTCTGTGTTTTCTTATACTTCCTAAATGCTATCTTTTTCTCCCTAACCTTCACTGCCACCTCTTTTGAGAACCATAGTGGCTTTTTCTTTCATTTTGTTTTGTTTATTTGCTTCACACAAGGCTTGTTGCCTCTGTGATGGCAGTTTTGATATTTCCACATTGTTGCTCTAGCCCTGCTTCTAGCCTGTTTGCTAGTGCTTTTCTAAGGCACTCTCCCATCTTGCCAAAGTCAGCCCTCCTGAAGTCCAGAACCCTCACTTTTGTATGGCTTGACTCTGTAGCTGAGTTTAATGTGAACCACACTGTTTAGTGGTCACTTGTTCCCAAATGGCTACCCAATTCTAGATCTGAGATCCTCTCACTGTCCCCATTTGAGAGTACAAGGTCTAAGATTGCTCCCTCATGAGTAGGTTCCAAAACTAGCTGTCTGAATCATGCCACCTGAAGGGCATCAAGAATGGCCCTGCTTTTGGGTGTGGCTGCCACAAAGGTGCTCCAGTTAACATCTGGCATGTTAAGGTTCCCCATCAACAGCATCTCCCCTTTCTCTGCCATCCTAAGTATGCCTTCTATCATATCCTTGTCCATTCCCTCCCCATGACATGGGGGTCTATATACAACCCCCTGTGCGGATTGTGGTGCCATTTCCAGTCTCTAAGGTGACCCACAGTGCCTCCTCTCCTCCCTGTTTACTCTTTTGTTCAGTTGCTTTTATCCCTTCCCTTACATAGAGAGCTACTCCCCCCATTCTGCCTTCCCTGTCTCTCCTGTAGGTTGTGTACCCTGGTATGTTAACATCCCAGTCATGGTTCTCTGTCTACCATGTTTCTGTGACTGCTACGATATCCAGGCATCCCTCTTCCACCAAGGCCACCAGTTCAGGGAGCTTGTTGCCCAGACTATGGGCATTGGTACTTATTACTCTCCATTTCTTGATGGCCTTACTCCTTTTTGCCCCATCCCTGTCCTTACTGCATTTGTCACTTTCTCCATTTACCCCTGCACTTCTCCCTATTGACATCTCTATGTTGCTGTCTACCTCACTTAGTACCCTGATATTTTTGGGGCTAGGATTTCCCTGCTCCTTTCTAGTGCCTCCCCCCTTGGCTAGTTTAAATGCTTGTCAATGAAGTATTTAAACCTATCACCTAGGATCTTGGTTCTCCTCCTGGACAGATGCAGACCATCATGACAGTATAGGCCTGCATCCCTCCAGGTGGACCGCCAGTCCCCAATGAAGCCAAATCCCTGAGCTCTGCACCAGTTTTTCAACCACTGATTGAATCCCATGGTGTGGAGCACCCTTGCCTCACCCATGCCATAGACAGGCAGCACCTCTGAGAAGGTTACCGTGTGTGCTATTTGTCTAAGGCCCCTTCCCATCTCCACAAACACTTCTTGCACTGCTCTGATTCCTTTCTTAGCCAGGTCATTTGTCCCTAGGTGGACAATGACATCCAGCTACCTCCCCTGTGCAGCTGCTCCTGTGATCCTGAGGATTTGCTCCCTGTCCCTGCAAGCCATGGCACCAGGAAGGCACCTTACCTCCCTCTCCCCTTCCTCCCCCAGTTCTACCTTCCTAACAATGGAGTCCCCCACCAGGAGTGTTTTCCTTCCCCTGTGGGGTCCCATGCCACCCTCCTGTGGGTCTCCATTGTCGAGGTTCCCAGCATCCTCCTTGGTCTCCACTGTGGGTGCCTCCATAGAGGAACCACACTTTTCCAGAACAGCATAGAAATTGTGGAGAGGTACAACTGGAGGGATACACCTCTGTTCCACCACCCTCAGCCTCCCTGAGCCCACTGTGGTCCAACCACTCCTCTTTCTTGGCAACCTCTGAGGCAACAGCAGTGACCCTGGTGGTCCCTGGGTGGGAGAGGAGGTCCCACAAATCCTGGCCAACTCAGCCTGGAGTTGAGCAACCTCCTCCCTAAGCCCAGAGAGGTGCCTGCAGATGGGACAACACTGCATCCTCCAGAACATCTCCTGGAAGACTGATGCTCCACAGCCACTGCACTGCACTGCACCACTCCCAACATGTCTTTTTTCTGGCCCCCTAACTGTTATTTGGAATACTTACTCTTTCCTCTGTTTGTTTATTTATTTATTTTTTTCTTCTCTCCCTACTTACTTACTGCCTCTGCACCCTTTTAGCTCCTGATCTTCCTGTTCTGAGACAAGAAGTTCCTATATATTTCTCAGTAGTCTCCTTACTTGCTCAGAGTCAGACCTCCAACAGCTGGGGGGGGGAGATGGAGAGCTACTCTGGCCCTTCTAGGATGGTGAGTCTTTTGTGGCTCCATGATCATTCACTTCCTGCTCCCAAACAGGAAGTTCCTGTTGTCAGTTAAATCCTGTGCCTACAAAACTAGAACTGGTTTAGGGTGGGGGGTGTAGGGGAAGGAAGGAGGGCAATATAGCCCCAGTAGAGAAGTTTTAGTTATACCAGTAGCTCCTTCCTCTTGGTGTTCTATCTGTTCTCTGGCAGAAGCTATCTAGGGCAGCATTTATATCTGGTCTTAACCTGGCTCCTTCTAGTTAAGCCATTCCCCCTACTTTGCAAATCTTTCTACACTTAGTTAATTTCACAGATAACAATTGCCTTCTGACACCTGTGACAAGCTCCATAAAAAGACATCAATGGACAAAATGTACAGAATACTGAAAAAAGGCATATGTTTAGACTATACTGAACATTGTCATAATAGACAATCATTTGCACAGCAATTAAAAAGCATAACAACAATGCAGATAAAAATATCTACAAACAAGAATATAGTCATAAAGGGGAACCTAATTTAGAGAGTATACTGATGGAAGCTGAAATGTGTCTAATTGTTTTCATCCCCCAGAGTTGTTTATGTATTTAATCTTATTTGCTAAGCTGGGTAATCCACTGAGCACGAGTGCCCTTTTCTTGGGGATTACCTGGGTGCAGAGGCACTCACAACTTCAATAAAAACAACTGAAAAATATACAATAATGATCGGGCAGGGGTGTGTTAGAAGGTTTCCTTACACATATGAGGTGTGTTATGACCCATAAACCTTGAAAGTGAAGCTCATGAGGTTTATGAGGTCATCACACTTCAAGGGTGAGCAAAAAAATCCTCAGAATGACATACTTGTTATTTTTTAATAATAACTGGTCCAGTTTAGGTTTCATAATATAAATCCCTTTAAGTTGAAGTGAATCTTTTTATTATAACTGTAAAAAAAACAGTGGATTGAAATACAAAACACGTACAATCATTTTTAACTCAGCAGGACAGAGGAACATTAAAATACACTTTATGCTGTGCCTTAATGTTGTTCAAGTTTTTGAAATGGTGGAGCCACTCTCTAATGAGATGCACAGGAAGGAAATCCAAGGAGGTTCTGTAAACAGTCACGTTGACAGGTAGTAGTGGTGCTGAGGTTTGGGTTGCTAAACTAGTGTTAACAACACTAATTTAACATTTTTATTTGCAGGAATCTCTTCTCTTCACAAACTATTTTCAGTGTGACAGGAGAACCAAGTGAGATTTGTGATGAAAACTTTCCTGCTGAGTGACTCACGTCTGACAGCACTGACTGCAGCTTGTGATGTCAAATGCCAGCTGTTCTTGAAGATTCTGGCATAGCACTTCAGTTTTCTAATGGAAAGCCATAACAGCTGGGTGTGATGACACACCCAGTTATTATGGCATTTGACAGCAACCAGATTCTGGTTGATAAAGGGGGCTTCCTGTCACACTGAAAATAATTTGTGAAGAGAAGAGATACCTGCAAATAAAAATGTTACCTGTCAGCGTGACTGTTGAGTTAAAAGTGACTGCATGTGTTATGTATTTCAACCCACTGTTTTTTTTTTTACAGTTATAATAAAAAGATTCACTTCAACTTAAAAGGATTTATATTATGAAACCTAAAGAGGATAATGGATGGGGAAGGGTTTGACATGAGAATTTAATGCACACCCGAGTTGTGGGATGCTACATAAACCCAGAGGGCGAAGCCTGAGGGGTTTATCAAAGCATCCCACAACAAGGGTGTGCATTAAATTCTCATATGAAACACCCTCCCCATCTTTTATCTTTTATAATAATGGGCCAACAATTTTTATTTATGTATGCAGCTTTGTGCAATAATTTCAAATTTGTGCAATGACAATCAAGAGTGGAAAATCCATTATTGAAGCTGTACACTAGACAGGTGCTGATATTTTTCCATCTTGAGACCCTTTGAAAACACAGCCAAGAATGCTTACCATGGAATACAGGAGTCTGCAATTCTGCATAATTCCAGTGATAAAATGGTCATGTAACCCAGATACCCAGTGGGTTCTTTGATCTGTATCTGGCCCTCCAGACCTCAAAGTGTTAACATCCCAGAGCTGGGGATGAGGTCATTGCCAGGGGGCTGGGTTTGCCACAGAAGCATAAGCTACACGTTTCCTGCTTTTTGACAGTTAGTGAGTGGGCAGTATCTTGACTAGAGATGTACAATGTCCACAAAATTCACTCCATGAGTTAATTTGAGGATTTCGCAGAATTTGCAGAGTGATTTCGTGAAATTCGTGGATGCAAATTTTGCAGATTATGTCATGAAGCGCAAAACTTCATCCACCAAATTCACACTTCATGGTAAAAAAAGTTGAATTTTGTCAAAATACTCACACAAATTGCATGAATCGAAGTTCCAAAGTTTTTTCGAAACTCTGCAAATTCCACAAAGCATGAATTTTCGGCACTTCATGCGAACTTCACCGGTGAAGTTTAACTTTGCAACATCTCTAATCCTGACCACATCTCATCAAGACATCTGCTGTTTCCAGTCTTCTGAGGAATAAAGAGACCCCCAGCATATTTTATATCAATGTGGCAGCTGTTCAGTCAACAGTCCCTTACGGGGCACAGTCTGCCCACAACCTTTACTCTCAAGGAACCATGAGTAATAAAGAGACTTTAGTTCTGAGTTGACATTGAGCTGCTTTAGAATTCTGAGAGCTAGGTTTGAACTGTAAATTGAAACCTATGCCCCTCTTGGATGACATTTCACATTTTGAGACTTCAGCCCCATACGCTACTTTTGCAAAAGAGTAAGTCTGGAGAGGGGAAGATCCAGAAGTCACCCTACTATCTAGTCAGGAGTAGGTGTCTGCCTACTTCTCAAAGGTTTAAGTGTCACTGTACTGTGGTTCAGAAGGAGGATGGTCACCTCCAGGAAAGCATCAAAATGAATAAAAGTAGGGGCTCTAATGAGCACTGTGGAGTGAGGCCGCATTTTCCCTTAACTCCATTCCTCAGAGTTTAAATCCAATAAAATCTACAGCATCCATCAATAAAGAAACATCAGACTTAGAATATTTAATTGCCTGGACAGAATGGATGAGTATTTAGTGCAAAATGTGGGTAAAGCTCAGCGATCTATGAGCAAAAGCCGGAAAAAGCAGCCACCTGTGGCTCAAGTAGACAGTGTGGGCCCGATTTCCTTATCTGCAGTGGAGATGAGTGTCCTGGGTCATGAGGTCACAGAACAAGTCTTAGCAGCACTAACCCCACAATTAGAGCAACTGGAGCAAAAGTTTGATAATAAATTATAAGAGCTGTTGGAGTTGAATGCCTCGCAAACAATCTGCATAACGGAGGCAGAGGAACATATCTCCTGCTTGGAGGATACCCTGAATCCTTTACCAGGAAAGCTTGCTGCTTTAGAGAAAGAGCTGGATGATTTTAAGGCATTATTCGATTACCAGATCTATCACAGGTGGTTAAACTTATGATTACAGGAACATCCAGAAGGCAAGGAAGGTTCTGACATTCTCTAGTTCTGCTCTTTAAGCTTCTAACATTGCTGGGCCTAACGCCGGAAGGGGACAGGTATAAGTTGGAACTGGCCCACAGTGCTGTAATGCCCAAACCAGCGGATGGTCAACCACCAAGACAAGTAATTATGCGGTTCGATAATATTCAAGATAGACAAACAGTCCTCAATGCATACCGGGTGGCAAACGGGGCTGAATTATGAAGGCACATGTTTGTTTCTTTCCCAAGACTATTCCTCTCGCCTGCTGAAAAAATGCCACATGTTCAACTCTGTTATAGCTCAGCTATGCAATATGAAAATGGAGTGCTTCATGGTATACCCAGCTAGTCTAAAAATCAATTATGACAGAGCAACATACTTGTTCTGGGAGGTGGAGAAGGCTTCAGCTTTTGTTATGGATCTCAAGCATAAAGTTGGTTGAGGATGAACTTACTTGGCACTCGCTTTATTTTGAACTGTGTGACCCATTTGACTAATCTCTTGCTCAACCTCCTTCCTGAGTCTATACAGGATGGTCACCACCCTGGGACTCTGTTTCTCTTTTTTATGTTTCCCCCCCACTAGAAACTGGTATGTCACCTTAGCAGTTCGGCCCAAAAGTATGGATCTGAATGTGATAGTATGACGTTCTTTTATCTGAGGGTTTGGCATGGTGTGTGGGCAGACAATGGACTGATTTATATCCCTTCCCTTTGATGGAGCAATCCCTGAATCTTCCTTGGAAGAGATGGACTCTGCACAGCCATGTGGTGGAAGGCTGGGATGCATCCAGGGTCTGTGTGTGTGCTGCTTCCCCAGAGAAGGTAAACTGGGCAGGGGAGTGGGAAGGGCATTCGGCGTAGATGTTAGGAATCGCACTGCCTCTGCCCACATCCCTGTACCGGTTCCTATCAGACTGAGTTATCATGGAGCAACTGGATCCTACTGTTAATGGGACTGCTCAGGAGATAATGGGGTGGGCAAGTTCATGGCTTTACTGTCTCGAGGGTCACCAAGTTTTACCTTGCCTATCTTGTTACTTGGCTGCTGGGGACATTTCTATGGAGGGCAGTGGGCTTCTTCACTATGGAAAAGGGGGGGCACAATGGAGTCTGTTAGGCTCGAGGTTATGGGAGATGGGGAGACCGGGGCAAGGGGGGGGTTGTCTGGATTGCATGCAGGGGGTACTTCACTCCACATCAGTGGGTGCAAATGATTGGGTGAAGTAGTGCCTGGAATCATTGGACCATGGGTGAGCTTTCACCAAGGTCTTATTCTGTTTAAAATCAGATGTTTTGATCTAAAAGTTGTATTTTACTGTTGAACACCTGTGGATTCTTGTCTCTTAGTCTTTGTTTGGTTGTGCATGGTGGTGATTGCTCCCACAGTTAAGGTTTGGTTTGGTGATCAGGGGAATGTTCTGGGAAACCATTTTAGGGGCTTGATTTCTGGTCAGCTTTAATGGAATACCCTGATCTAGCATATGTTTATCAATCTAGGGGTAGTGGCTGGGGGTGCTCTGACTATTGAATCTCCATTGGTGTTAGAAGGGAGGGCTACCATGACCCCATGTGACTAGAATCATTGTTATGTGCAACAGAGAACAGAATGCTATAGGAATGTTTTTAGTACTGCATTGCTGGGGAATGAGGTGAAGGGGAACATATTCTACTGTTGGGGAATATATTATCTACTGAATTAGTAGCAGTTGTTTTTGCATTCCTATGTTGGGAACATTGTTAATTTAAGTTTTTTGGGGGGCTTTGGGTGCGTGTTATGCAAATTTTGCTATTGGCTTGTGTGAATCTGTTTATATATATTTTGGGTCTAAAAATTATAGGAATTAATGTATAGCACAGTGGTATGGAGAATGTGTTGAAGGTCTAGGGGATTGGGACACGTCTACAAATGGAATACCCATCTACCAATATTATGGGTTCTGCTAAGGATATAACTGTTATTTCCTGGAATGTGAGAGGTCTCCCTCTCCAATTAAGCAGATTAGCCTTTTGACAGCTCTGAAAGGACAACATGCACATGTTGCCCTGTTACAAGATATGCATCTGACAGACAAGAGACACAAAGCTAGTTAGGAGCTGGGTAGGGGTTTGCTATGCTGCATCTTATAAGTTCCATAAGCGGGGTGTGGCAGTTGTCATACATAAGAACTTCCCCTTACAAGTTCAGAGAGTGGTGGCAGAACCCCAGGAGGGATGATATGTGTTTGTGGAGGGCGAACTTTTTGGGTAATAGATCACCTTTGCAAGCATGTATGCCCCTGCAGTCTTCGATCCTACTTTTTTTCAGGACTTACTCGATATTATCATGAGGGAGCAATTTGCAGGCCTAGTGTTGGGGGGTATGAATAATATCATGATTATTAAGCTAGATCACTCTGAGGGAAGATGGAGATTTAGGGGTGCAATGAAGCAGTGACTGCTGGGGATTAATGATCTGGACTTAATAGACAGTTGGAGGATGGCTATCCCCGAGGCATGGGAATTCAATTTTTTTCTAACCTGCATAAAATGTGGTCATGTATATATTATGTCTTTATGCCTCGTAGTTGGTACTCTAGATTGATAATTGTGAAATATAGTCCCATACATGTTACAGACCATGCTATGGCAATCCTCACTATGAAAATGGCCGAGGAACATGAGGGACAGCCACCCTGGAAATTTTCAGTATATTTCTTGAGAATTAAAGATTTTCAGAATTACTTAAGGGATTGGTGGAAGAGATACCAGGAACTTGAAAGGGATACCGCTTCCAGTAAAAGAGTGTTTTGGAATACCGGGAAGGCATACATAAGGGGGCTATTATAAGTTATGTCACCCAATATAAGAGGAAAAGTCAGAAGAAAAGGGAGGAATTAGAACTCTGACTCAAAGATCTGGAATGCAGGGTGTTGGTGGGGGGGGGCAGGAGATATCCAGAGGCAACATACTGTAACCCAGGAGGCCTTAAACATGCTTCTGTTGGGGGAAGACCGGAAGTCTTGGTTTCTCATTGAAAAACAATTTTATGAGTAGGGCAAAAAACCTTGGCCTCTACTGGTTAACTTGATCTGGGGAAGGAAAGGTACAGATCATATTCCCATGCTTAAAAATACCTAGGGGCACCTCCTGAAAGAGATAAGGCAGATACAAGATGTCTTCCACCAGTTTTTCCAGAAGCCATATGAAGCAGAATGTGTCGGAAAACTAGAAAAGGTGAGGGATTTCCTTGATCAGATTAAACTTCCGAGGTTGACAGACACCCAGAGGGAGAAATTGGGGGTGGAGATAACTAAAACAGAAATCAGTGCTGACATTTGGGGGCTGAAAAGTGGGAAAGCTAGAGAGCCAGATGGGTTCCTGGGGGAATATTATAAAGCTATGCAGGACCTGGTGCTGAAACCCCTTGGTGAGGTATTCCATGAGGTGTGGGGGCACTCCCTTCCACCTGTTATGAGGAGGTGATTTGCGTATTGCAAAAACTGAGTAAAGATGTAACAGAGTGTGCCTCATATTGCCCAATTTCACTTTTAAACTGTGACCTTAAGATTTTGGCAAAGGTCCTGGTGGGGCATCTGGATCAGCTACTGCCGGGGTTGGTCCACCCAGAACAGACTGGATTTGTACGTTGGTGTCTCTCATACCATAACATGCATAAACTCTTAAATGTTGTGTGCAGAGCCTCTCGGTGATATGGCGGTCCTTGTGGGCTGTCCATAAACATCAAGAAGGCCTTTGACCGCATAGAATGGGACTATCTTTTTTAAATGCTAAAAAGGTTTGGTCTGGGGGACCATTTCTTGGGGCTGGTCTGGGACCTCTACCAGGCCCCAGAGGCATGAGCATTGGTTAATGGTGCCCTATCAGATAAATTCCCTATGTTTAGGGGGATGAGGTATAGGTGCCCTCTCTCTCCCCTTTGTTGTTTGTCCTTGGTATTGAGCCATTGGCAATGAGCATTCGGGACAACATGGATATTTTGGGGGTTCAGGGGAAATCTCATCAAATGCATAAGGTTACAGTGACAGTGAAAAGGCAGAGATACTGAACAAATACTCCTGTTCAGTATTTACAAAAGAACATACCTAAACCAAACAATAGAAGCATACTGGATGGGGGTCGATACAAGTCCATTCACTGAAGAAAGGGCCCTGAAAGAACTCCTAAAACTCAAGGTGGACCAGGCAATGGGGCCTGACAGGATTCACCCCAGAATTCTAGAAGAACTAAGGTGAGAATTAGTGACACCACTGACTACCCTTTTTAACAAATCATGGAAGGATGATGTGGTACAGACTGGAAGAAGATGGATGTGATTCCCTTCACAAAAGTGGAAGCAAGGCAGAGGCAAGAAACTACAGACCTGTTAGTTTGACCTCAGTGGTAGGGAAAATGATGGAATCACTTCTGAAAGAAAGAATTGTTGAATACCTAGAGGCCAGTGGGGCACAGGACCCAGGACAGCATGGATTCACAGTGGGAGGGTCATGTCAGATGAATCTAATAGATTCCTTTGACTGGGTGGCCAAAGTAGTAGACCAGGGAGGGGCTGTGGACATGTCCTACCTAGAATTTAGCAAGGCATTTGATACAGTCCCGCACAAAAGATTAATAAACAAGTTAGCCAGCCTGGGAGTGGGTCCCAGGGTGGTAACCTGGGTAAAACACTGGCTGGACAACAGGACAAAGAGGGTAATAGTAAATGGAGTCCACTCCAAAGAAAGTGGTATTACTAGTGGGGTACTGCAGGGTTCAGTACTGGGGCCGGTCCTCTTTAATATCTTTATAAGTGACATTGCAGAGGGACTGTCAGGAAAAGTGTGTCTCTTTGCAGATGACAGAAAGATTTGCAACAAGGTTGATACACATGGGGGGTGGAAAAGATAAGAAGGGACTTGGCAAGGTTGGAAGAATGGTCATAAGCATGGCTGCTTAGATTCAATGCGAAGAAGTGCAAAGTAATGCACCTGGGAAACAAAAACCCAGGAGAAAAGTACACAATGGGGAGGGACTAACAACAGCAAAAATGGAAAGGGACCTGGGGTAGTCATATCAGATGACCTAAAGGTAGGCAGGCAATGTGAGAAGGCAGTAAGGAGGGCTGGGAGGATACTGACATGCATACGGAGAGGTATCACCAGTAGAAAACAAAAAGTTGTCATCTCTCTCTGTACAGACAATTGGTGAGATCCCATCTGGAGTACTGTGTGCAGTTCTGGAGACCCCATCTCCACAAGGACATAGACAGGATGGAGGCAGTCCAGAGAATGGCAACTAAAATGGTGCAGGGTCTGCACCATAAACCATACGAAGAGAAACTAAAGAAGTTTAATATGTATACCCTCGAGGAAAGGAGGGAGAAGTGGGGCATGATAGAAACTTTCAAGTACCTCAAAGGAATCAACAAAGTCCAAGAGGGTAGCATCTTCCAGAAAAAGAGATGTGCAAGAACAAGGATGCACAATTTGAAGATAGAAGGGGACAGCTCAGGGGCAACTTGAAAACGTATTTTTTTCATGAAGAGGGTGGTGGACACATGGAACAGCATTCCTGAGGAGGTTGTGGGGTCAAAAAAATTGGGGAATTCAAGAATGCATGGGACAGACATAAGGCAATTATAGTGGAGGGGTAGGAGGAAGTAAGCTGTTGGTTGACTAGGATCTGCAGCTTATCCAATAGCTAGGGAAATGGACAGACTGGGTGGGCCAAGTGGTCCTTATCTGCCAGGAAAGTCTATGTTTCTATGTTCTATGTTTCTATGTTACACTTTATGCAGACAACGTTTCTGTATGTCACAGACCCACATAGATCAATGCTGGCCCTCCTTTGAGTGATCTCAGAGTTTTCTGAATTCTCTGGATATAAGATCAACCTGGGGAAATCGGAGATGCTAGCATTGGGTAGGCAAGATGGGGCCTTTCAGGGCAATACATGGGGACTAAAGGAAGCCACCACTTCATTTAAATACTTGAGTATCTAGGTGGGTAAGGACTTAGGGGCTTCGTATCAGTTTAACTATACCCCCCGTATCAAAACTGTTGAGGATAAGCTGTGAAGGTGGAGTGCCCTATCTATTTCATGGTTAGGGAGAATCTACCTTCTTAAAATGAACATTTTGCCCAGAATATTATATTTAATCCAAATGATTCATGTGGGCCCCACCAAAGTGGATGTAAAGAAATTAGAGATCATGTTCTTGGCCTTTGTTAGGCAAGGCAAACACCCACAATCAAGCCTACAATGCCTTAAAGCAGATGTCAACGAGGGGGGTTTCAATTTCCTGGATCTTAAATATTATTATTTGGCTATCCAATTTTGATACATAAAAGATTGGGTGTGCAGAGCAGCTGAGGTGGGGTGGGTAGATTAAGAAGAAAGGGATTGTCCTACATGATTATCTGCCTATCTATCAAAACAGGGCCGTAGGGCATATGGTGGGCTACAACGGGTTAACCCTCTGGTGGTAGCTGCCATTGAAGTATGGGAGCAAATTCATCACCTCAGTGGAGTAGATGAAGAAGAGATGCAGTTGGTCCCAGTGGCTGGGAACCCCTTTGTTTTGCTGGAGTTGTCTGATGCTGGGTTCCGTGAATGAAAAGATGGGGGGGGTAAGGTGTATGGGCAGCTTATATACCAAGGAAGGGTTGCAATCCTTTGAGAAATTGTGGGAGATCACAGGCCTGCCTCCCATGCACTTCTTCTGCTACCTACAAGTCAGAGCGTTTGGAAGGGGGTTGGGCTGGGACCAGGTTGTTGATTCTCCACTAGCACAAGTACAGCAATTAGTATATGCCACCAGGAGGATGCCAGGGGTCTTAATAGCAAGGCAGTCCATCAGGGGAGGCAATTCATCTGAGATGTTACACATAAAACAAAGACCTTATGGAAAAGGGACATGGGAGTACCCATTTGGGAGGAAAACTGGGGAATGATTCTGAATTTACATAAGGGTATACTAATCTGTAATAAATATAAAGAGTTGTTTTATAAATTAATTAATGGATTATATTTCCTACCACTTATAGTCCATAAACTCAACCCCATAGTCTCCCCACTCTGTGGGAGGTGTGCTATAGAGTTGGGCTCCTACTTTCATTGTTTCTGGGCATGCTCCATCTTGCAGACCTTTTGGTTGGGCATTGCCCATGAACTATTGATTCTAATGGGGTGCCAAATTCTGGTAGCACCCCTACTGATGCTTTTTGGCATTGAAGATATGGGTGTGGAAGGGTGGGTTCTGTTACCAAGGTGGGCCCGAGTACTGCTGATTTTGGCACGGCATTGTATTTTAAACACATGGATTTCTGGGGCCAGGCCTATGGTTCAGTAGTGGCACAATTTAGCCATTCAAGTTCTAGCACTGGAGAGACTCTCATACTTGGTTAGGGAGAGAGGTGAGAAATGCTTCACCACTTCGGATCCTTCTATCTCCTCCCTATCTCCTGTGGAAATCCAGATACTTAGAGGCACCATTTGGGGGAAGGGGCAGTTGCCTCCTTGCATTGCAGCCAGGCTTGTGTTATTTAGCCAGTGTCTTTTATTTTTGTTTTAAATAAATTTGCCCTCCCACAGCCCTGCACTACTCATCACCCTCCCCCCCCCCAGGCAGCTGCCAGCAACAATCATGGATTCACAGCATCGGACTGGTCCACCCAATCCTCTGACAGCTCATGGTTCCTTCCTTACAAAAAAAATCCAAGTCCCAGTGTGCATAGCATTAGCAGCACCTCGGTGCACATGCGTGGAGGCAGAACTTGGCTACAATGATTGGCTAGAAAGGCCATGGGCAGAACTAATCATGATTTCAACCCGAAATCACTTGTAAATGGGAGAAGTGAGCCATGTAAATGTGAGCAGGGCTGGAGGTGGGAAAAGGCTGGGAGTCTCTAGAGTGAGTGACAGTCTGATAGCACTGTCTCTGACTGAGATTCCTCGGTCTGTCCCCCTCATCGTGTCATGAGTGAGTCGACACTTGAGCAGAGGTTGTGGGAGAGAGAGAATTCAGCTAGCTCAGAGAGCTCTCTGTCTGCGATGGGCCTTCAGCTGGCAGCGATGCTGGGGCAGGCCAGGCACACCACATGAGTCGGGCAGGGTTTGGTCATCATTGTCATCGATCAGGCAGGCAGCCAGGGCCCTGTGCACTGTTCCAGACAACAGACTCAGATCTCAGAGAGCTAGTACCAGAGGAGATCAGAATCCCTGAGTGAGCTGAGTGGAGGAGGACCAGGCCCAGCAGTGTCATGACCAGAAGGACTTTAGTAAAAGTAGCACTTTGACTGCAGATATGCAAATGCAATTTGCTTGCTGATTATGGAATTTTGGTGTGTGGGGGATCCTGCTTGGGGCTGGTTGGTCTGATTTTTTTTCTCCTAAAATTTAATAAGTAAAAAAATGTGTGCCAAGGCTGATTTTGGTTAGGCTCATGACAGATGGGCAGAGTGAAGAGCTGTTCTATGAAACCATGGCCCAGTCTTCTCTCTGGTACTCAACATGCCTGAAAGAGGCTCCATTCCCCAGAATGAGGACAGGGCCTCTGTAAACAAGTATGAATGTTCAAAGGACTGCCAGGTCAGGGCTTAATAAGACATCTATAATGAGGGATGTGGTCTCTGATGCTGATACAGATCTGCTGTGTACCTACTACATAAACCCGGCTCAGTGAGTCTGCTGGTGCTGCTAGGCGAGTTTGTAGCTGGTATGGTTTTGACTGTATTTCCTATGGTGCACTTCCTGCCACTGGGGTGTTAAAGAGGGGGATGGTCATATTCTTTCGATCTGAACTGGGATTCATAATGCCTTAATGGGAGCAAGTGGGGTCTATATTGAAGGGTTCTCCTCTCTGGAGTGGTCTGGTCTCAACTGCAGAACATTCTTGCTGTATTCTCCCTGTATGTTTGCTAGTAGGACTTTCTGCAGCAGTTTGCTGAGCAGTTGCTGCTGCTTGCCTCAGGAGTGCCCAATATGTTTGGTGTTGGGGACTTCAGAGTGTGGGTTGACGATAACTTGGATGATTTTGCTAACAGACCCTTCAAGCAGATAGAACAGATGAGTCTCAGGGCCGCAGGGATCCATCTTGGGACCAGTCATATTTAATATATTCATTAGTGACACAAGGTAAGGAATCCAGGGTAAGATGTGTCTCTGCTGATGACACAGAGCTCTGCAGCAGGGTTGTCAGTGAGGAAGGGATTAGGGAACGTCAGATCGATCTAGGAAGGCTTGATTTGGTGAAAGGTCAGGCAGTTGAGATTCAGCATCAATAACTGCAAGATGATTCACCTACATGCCCCTGACTCTGTCCCATTCAGAAACTTGCCCCACCTCCACACAGTCCCTGGTCCTGCCCCCACTCAGCCCATAGCCGTGCCCCCCACAGCTCCTCTGACTAGTGGTTGTTGCTCCCCCCATTGAAATCTGAAATGGCAACCCTGCAGATACTATGAGATAGGTTTGATAAGTTTCTTGGGATAGAGGGCATGGGGCAGAAGTTTAAGAAGTAGACAATGATGTGTGTCTCCCATTATGGTGGCATCAAACCATACGACATTGTATTGACCTCCATTAGATGTACAGACCACTGTGCAATAGGAATAAACTGCTGAAATGTATGGTTTTATTTAAGATATGTTATAAGCTGGGTAGCAGCTGCAATAAATATATTGTGTATATATATATATATATATATATATATATATATATATATATATTATTTCTGTAGCTAAAATGAAATGAACTGGACCCATATGTGCATACAGTAGATTTGATTCATTTGTTTATTTGTTGTATGTTTGTATTGTCTGTTTTGTATTAACTGGTTGAAAACATTAATAAACAAATTATGCAAAAAAAAAGGAATAAAAGCCAGGCACCTGTACACTCCATTGACTACAAGAACTCATGACAGGATCAAGTGCAAACAATCATTATTGCAGATATACGGAACTTCATAAAAAGCAGCATGGTAAACCACTTTCAACACCAACATTTTGTATTATATGGTGTCACTTTCTCAAGGCCACCAGCAAAACAGTCCCATAATTGAGGGTTAGACCCCATGGGGTCTCTCTTTTAAATACATGACACTCTTGTGCCTGGGCAAGAATGTTTAGTGGGGACCTGCTTGGATGTTAAAAAATCCAGAAATAAATACCCAGTGGGTAGAAATGAGATTGGTGCCTAACAGAGCTGAAAGCTTCAAGAATTCAAATTTCAAACACTGTACCAAAAAGGACTGCAGCCACAACCTAAATGAATTAACAGAGTGACAAGAAGTACTGCATCTATGATGTTTTAAAATGTAGCTTTTTAAACAAATATATGAAAAGAATTTGCTCACTGAAGGGTAACAAAATCATAGCCCTGAAATGGACTTTCTTAACATACGGTATATGAACTGAATGTACCATCTTGTCTGCAGATTAAAAGAGAATGAATTTGTAGAAAAATAAATGGATCCCTGTTTTAGACTCTAAAACACTGCTGTGGACCTTCCATTTGTGTTGTTGTGGGCTGTTAGCCCTAACTTTTGCTTTTTTTTCCCCTGAACCAGCAACTGTAGTTGTTTGCAGTCCAGGATGTCAGCCTCAAATCTGGAGGTCAAGTAAGTGACTTTTGATAAAGTAGTGTGATGCATGTCGTCTCTGAAACAGGACTCCCAGCTGTACAGGTTTTTTGCATTTTACAGGGGTTTAGAGACCATCGACAAGGAAATTGTTCCCATAGACTTGCATTGGTTGTCAGGGAAAACAGCAATTCAGCTTCAAAAAGTAAATTATATTATCTACAGGAAAACACAGAAAAATTGCACAGGGAAAATTTCAAATCACTCTAGGAGTGCTGCTGAAAATGAGCGTTGAGGGTATCCCCTAGACCAAACTTTTTCAACCAGAGTCTGCAGCCCCCTGAGGTGCCCTCAAGCAAGGTGTAGAGGGGCCATGGAGAGAGCATGAAAAATGTGAAAAAAAGTGCGAGCAAAAAAGAGAGTGTGCCCCAGGAGTGTGCAAGCAAGGAACTTGTCTGGAACAGGATGGTGCGGCAAGCACTCCTACTGTTGAGAGGGGTAAACTTTATTTGATGATCACCAGGAATTAGGGACTTACCCAGCCCAACAGTAGGAGTGCTCGCTGTACCACCCTGCTCCATACGTGTTCCTTGCTTGCACAATCCTGGGGCACGCTCTCATTCTCACACAGTCTCAGTCACTCCTTAGGAAAAAGCAGAGTTCAACAACAACCTGAGCAGGTGGCTGCTGCCCCTTCACTAGAATGGAACTTTGTTTTATTCTTTTTATTGTCTTTCACACTCAGTACCACCCGACTGGACTGGATTTCATTGCTGCTGCTGCTGCTGTTGCACGCACCAGCACAGGAGGGAGGGAGAGAGGGATGGGAAGAGAGATACGAAGGATTCCAAACTTGTGAGGAAAATGAATGGCTCCACCACACTTCCTCTGATAGACACAAGCTGATGGGTTTGATATGAAGGACAGGGCTGAACGGTCCACATTAATGGGAGATTGTACCAGGTGACTGATGGAAGGAAAATGAAGAACTCTGCCATACTTCCTCTGGTAGCCATTAGACAACAGGCCAGGTAACGGTGACAGAGATGAAAGGGTTGGCACTAACAAGGGAATCATTGACTGACGAGGCAGGCAGGGATGCTGATTTTTATTTGTGGGGTTGGCTTAGCTATAGGTCAGGTCTGAACACTTTTTTATCTGTTTACAGAGGAAGTCTTTTAAAATGAGTAGTATGATTGTATTAAAAAACAAGCATTTGTTAATGCCGAATGTTTGCTTGCTGGCATTAGCATGGAAGTGCAGGAGTTAGACAGATGCAGTATAGGAATGGCAGTGAAGTACTGAACTGACTCCAACTCCACCCCCACACTGCAGAGATGGACAGGCATTGCAGTGTGGCTTTGGGTGGTCACCCATGATGGTCATAACATTTCACCTCACCCTACCCTGCAGACACTGACAAGTGTAAAGGTGTGCTTTGGGGTGTTTGGGCTTTACATCCACCTCATTCCATAAGAAAACATGCTGAAATGGGTGCAGTATAGGAGAATGGTGTGAACTCTGGGGTCAAAGGGTCCAAGGTGCACCTCGATGCCTGTCACTGGCTGCAGGGTGGGGGTGGGGTTCGAATGGCATGAGCATTACCATTGACAATCCCAAGTCACACCCCTGACGTCTGTCAGTCCCTACAGGGTAGGGCGTTATGGTCGAAAACCCTAATGCCCTAGGCGTTTCTTGGTATTTTTACTCCAAATTTTCAACATGGTCTTTTTGGGACCCCACCACATAAACTGTGATACTATCAGTTTGTTAGCCGAAAGGTGATTTTGCATAGCGACTGTGCAATTTGGCGCCACAGGTGCCAAAACACATTTCAAACAGGATGTGAAAAATGACAGCTGTACTGTTCATGAGGAGGTGTAAAAAATGGCAATGTTGAAAATCTGGAGTGAAAATATAAAAAAACTAGTGAAGGCACGAGCGTGCGTAGAAACTGTGCAATGCACACCCATAATGTAATTAGTTTTGGGATTTTTTACAGCAGATTTTCAACACAGGCATTTTGGGACTTCCGCTCATGAACAGTGTCACTGTGATTTTCTTAATGTGTCCCAAACACTGATTTCCCACAGCGACCGCGCTATTCTGCTCCAGAAGTGCAAAAACGCATTTCAGCCAGGGTGTGAAAAATGACAGCTGAACTGTTCATAAGGAGGTGTGGAAAAATGCCAATGTTGAAAATCTGGACTGAAAATATTACAAATTTGTGAACTTACGAGGGTGCATGGAAACTGAGCAATGCACACTCGTAACACAGTCATTTTATGGACTTTTGTCACCAAATTTTCAACATAGCCATTTTAAGACCTCTGCTCATGAACAGTGTCATTGTGATTCTCTTAATCTGTCCCAAATATTGATTTTGCACACTGACCGCGCCATTGTGCGCTACATATGCGAAAACACATTTTGGGTGAGATGTGAACAATGACAGCTATACTGTTCATAAGGAGGTGTGGTAAAATGGCAATGTTGAACACACTCATAAAACAGTCATTTTGGGGAATTTTTTCACCTAATTTTCAACATAAGGTTTTGGGGGACCTACCTTATGAACTGTGACACTGTCTTTTCGTTAATCGGTCCTGAAAGGTGGTTCAGTGCAGTGACTGTGAAATCACCTTCCAGGACTGAATAACCAGATGACAGTGATTTAATTCATGAGATGGGGTCCCAGGAACCCCATGTTGAAAATTTGGTGCAAAAATTCGAAAAAATGACCGAGATATGAACCAAAGTTGAAAAAAACCCTATTATGCCATTGCACAGCTTACTGGCATTTCTTCAGTTCATGGTCGGCTTTGAAGAGTGCAGAAGTGTTCCTGGTCCACCAAAGATCATCATGCCAGGCTCTAGAGGTAAGTATGGGGTAAGGGTGTGTGGAGAGGTGGGGTGCGCAGAGGGTGGGCGTGGGTTGGGGGCAAGAGAGTCAACGAGGGACCGTTTTCTTTTGTTACAGGTTTTTTTTTTAAAGACGATACATGACTTTTGCCACACTGGGGTGGGCTCCCAGCATAGTACCTGGAAGTTTGTTTGGGTGCAGTGGAGCAAAGAAGTTGGGCTTTTACGTTGGCCATACAGTGTGCGAGGGAGCATATAACAATGCAGGACTTTTGCCACCCTGGGGTGGCTCCCAGTGTGGCACTTGAAGTTTGCTTTTGGGGGCACTGGAGCTGATGAGGATTAGGCACCCTGTCGGACATACAGTGTGCCTGGGGAGTGCATATGCCGAGGGGAGTGGGCACCCCCGCACACACAACAAATGGGTGGTGCATATGTCTGGAGATGTAGTGGCGTACAGCTGAAAGAGAATGACTGCTAAAGTGGTGACATGTAGACAGTTTGCATACTGCTGACAGTACGGCAGTATTGTCTAAACATTACCACCACTGGTTGTAGCGGTCTTTCTCTTTCAACTGTATGCCATTGCATCTGTACTGCTGTCATAGACAGCTCGGACATTCATTGGTGCCCTGCTGCAGTGCTTGCAAAAATGATCAGGGCATTGGAAGTGGGGGTGCCACACCTACGAAAACTTGTATGGTGGCACTATGTTTCTTGCACATGCATGCAAGCAAACATAAAAAGCATTTATTATGTTGGTAAGAAACTTAACCTCCACCTCCCCCCCCCACCGTGCACCCTCTGGCTGCCGTTGAAAGTATGGGGTCCCTCCTACTACTAACTTTCCCTCTAGGGGTCTAAGCACACAGAAAGGTTGACAACCTCTGCCCTAGACCAAGGTGAGGGCAGTATTCATCTCCCAACAAACTTACACACACACACACACACAAAATGTGGAGCCAGAACCACAGTTTGATCTATGTCAGGTAGGGCTTTGTAGAATGTTAAAATTTTGATGGACTAGAGTTTTCAGCTCTTCAGGGAATAATATTCCCTGGTTTACATGATCCAGACATCTGCTTTTCAAAATTCTGAGAACTTTAAAATGAAATTCTGAAAAGCATTTCAAAAGCAGAGTTGCCAATCCACTCCAATTCTGCTGGCATAATTCCACATTTCTCACAGCACTAGTGGCAGGGTAAACAGCAAATATTTCCCTGGTATACAGGTAAACATGGGGGGAATTTTTCATGCTCAGAAAAGGTACACTAGCAATAATAACTATGAGAAGTACTTAATTAGTTTAATTTGTGTATGTGTGTAAGGACAGGGTGCTATAATATGTCCTTAATTTTAGTGTGTTTGATTTTTAGGGACTAGTTAAAGGTTTTTACTGAGTAAATGTGGCAGTCATGTTTGTGACAGCAGGTCAGTGGATTATTTGTATTCTGTTTGATATGGGTACTAAAAAATCCCACTTCTATGTTGTGCAATGATGGTGACATAATTACAAACCTTGTGAGTCTGTTATCCAATCAAATGTCTTCATTTTTCATACCCATTTTATAAATGTCCACCTTACAATACCATGAACCCAACTGGAATCTTTGTTGGCAGATGACTGAATGGGTATGGTGACTAAAGTATCCTTTCAACTCTGATAAATTGCCCCTCCCAGATAGGGTAGAGGCGCATTGGTGAGGCAGTGTAGGGAAATATGCACTGTAACTTTCCATGTTATGCCAATCATTTGGCTTAACAGAGGACTTAAATTTGTATGATAAATCACTTATGTAATTTTAGCCAATCTGAGCAAAGAGTCACTGTACCTCTTATCCTATGTATTATGGTCTCTCATACAGGAACATTAGGAGTGGAGCCTTTTCCTTCACAGCCAGTTGAAGACCAGGTTCATTTAACTTTCAAAATAAAAAAAAGAAACTTAGAACCTATAATAAATCACTCTGTGTAGTGTAACCCACCTACAAATGGGGGTTCCCAAAAGTCTTCCTTGGGCTTGCCTAAATGCCCACTGCCAGGCTGGCGTTATGTGTCCTAGCAATTTAAAAGTATCTGCATGCGAGTGCCCTGTTAGCCTCTGTACCTGTCTGTTTAAGAGCTGCCTATTTCTTAGTGTATGATTAATCAGGGTAGGGGTCTAGTAGTTTCAGGCCTGAGTCCCGCCCGGGCTGCTGTACTATTGCTCCATTCTGCCATTGCTATTTGCTCAAAGGGAGCCCTACAAGAATCTGTGACTCTTTACTGATATCTGCAATAATAATAATAATATTGTAGTTTGTCTAACCTGCCTTCCTTTGCAGCATGGCCATTTCTGTTAATCACCACCATCTTGGTTCTGGACTGCTAGTTTGGACCAATCAGTACCTTTGGGAACCTTAAAATGGAGTCTGTTCCCAGGGGTCTTGTGGCAGTGAATTTCTGTAGGAATTGTAGTTTTTACACTTTGGCACCTAAATGGACCTGGAGGGGGAGCCCTTGCTTTGACAGACAGATGAATCAACGAATCAAGCCTTTTGGATCTTTGGGAAAGTCCCAAGCCGCCTGCAGCAGTGAGTCAGTCTGAGTCTGGAGTTGAAAGAGTGAACAGCTCAAGTGATTCGAACAGCTGCTCCTGTGTAGTGTGCAGGGGAAATCGGTTGGAAGGCTGTGTTGAAATGTATGGAAAATGCAAAGTTGTTGTCATTATGAATATAGTATGTGTATAAAGAATACTGAATAAGTATAGTAATGTGGTAAGTTTACATTTAACTGATGCATCAGTCATTATCTTGTATTGAGTAGTAATGTCACCTATATATAGTATAGTATATTGTCTTTTTCCATGCTATTGTGGTATAGACTTAATGCGGACGCCAAGTTCTTTTCAGGCTGAGAAGGGTGTAACCCCACCTACAAATGGGGGTTCCCAAAAGTCTTCCTTGGGATTGCCTAAATGCCCACAGTCAGGCTGGTTTTATGTGCCCTAGCAATTTAAAAGTGTCTGCATGCGAGTGCCCTGTTAGCCTCCATGCCTGTCTCTTTAAGAGCTGCCTATTTCCTAGTGTACAAATTATCTGGGTAGGGGCCGAGTAGTTTCAAGCTCAAGTCCCACCCTGGCTGCTGTATTATTGCTCCATTCTGCCATCACTATTTGCACAGAGGGAGCCCTACAAGAATCTGTGACTGTTTACTGATTATCTGCAATAATAATAATAATATTGTAGTTTGTCTAACCTGCCTTCCTTTGCAGCATTTACATTTCTGTTAATCACAACCATCTTGGTTCTGGTCTGCTAGTTTGGACCAATCAGTACCTTTGGGGACCCTAAAATGGAGTCTGTCCCCAGGGGTCTTGTGGGAGTGAATTTCTGTAGGAATTGTAGTTTTTATACTTTGGCACCAAAATGGACTTGGAGGGAGAGCCCTTCCTTTGACAGACAGATGAATCAATGAATCGAACCTTTTGGATCTTTGGGAAAGTTCCAAGCTGCCTGCAGTAGTGAGTCAGTCTGAGTCTGGAGTTGAAAGAGTGAACAGCTTGAGTGATTCGAGCAGCTGCTCCTGTGTAGTGTGCGGGGCAAATTGGTGGGAAGGCTATGTTGGGCCTGCCTGCCACCATCTTCGTAATTGAAGAGGCCTTAATCCTGAGATTGTATTTCATCTGAAATTGCAGCTTTGCGATCGGAACCTGATTTGTGACAAATTGGATTTTCCTGAACTGGACCGAAGATTTGCCTCAGTGCGATCGGCCTGTCAGGACCTGAGACTGCCGCAGAGCATATGGTTTGCTCAGAGACACTATGAATTGTAACTGGACTGCTATCTGAACTGTGGTATTTGCCTTGCTTTTAGTATAAGTGTGCTGAATGCTGATAGTGGGTCATGATTTGGTTCCCCACTGTCTGATTGTGTCACGCTTGCTGGAAGCTGCATCCAGCAACTACTGGACTGTTATCCGAATTGTTCACCTGGTTTGGGCCCAGCCACCTTGGCCCAGACAGCTGCTCATGCCACAGAGAAAACCATCGACGAGAGACCAGCCCAGGGATCAACCCCCTGCTCAACATCATGAACAGGAATGACACCACGGTGAATCTTGTGGGCCTGCTTCTCCTGGCCTTCCAGCTCTTCATCCAGAGGTCTCCATTTCATCAATCCTGTGTCCTGTACTGTGTAGTGTAGGTAAACACTAGGGTAGCTCCCTGCAACAACAGCTCAATCAAAGTGTGTCATCTGATTTAATTGTTTTGCCTAATTATCATGAACTGAGCCACCTGGCTCTGGATTACAAATTGTGGGTTACTGTGCATGAGTATTTCTTCCCATCATTAGGGCCCTGACCATCTGCAACACTGGCCTGCCCCGGGCAATGCTTCAGGCTAGCCTTTACCAACAACTGGGTACCCAGAGTGTGTGTGACTATGTTGTGGGACTCTAAAGTGCATGCCAATTAACCTGAATTTTTCAGATCTTGAATCAACCACCAGATTCTGCCCCTTCCTTGTTACTGCCCCCTTGAATAAATCAGATCTAAATCTTTTTGCATTCAAACTGGTTGTGCTGTACCTCTGTATTGTAAATACTGTAGTATTGCTGTTTACTGTTACAGGCCTTATTTTACAGGGGGTCTCCCAGGGCTGAGCCAGCTGAACCCGCCCTGGTGGTAAGTGTAACAAGAATGGAGTTAAAACTGTTGTCAGGGGCAAATTGCAATTGTGTAATCTGTGAGTTACATAGGCCACTAGAGGGAAAAGAGGGGGGGTAACAGTGTCCCCGAGGGCTGTACCCAGGGCAGCTATGCTACCACTAACTCTGTCCTCTGGGTGGAGGCACCTGTTTCTGGTACCCAGACCTCTCCAACCTGCATCTGGTCACACAGGCAAGGGTAGTATCCCTTGGGATAGCACCACCTAGGGGTTACAGTAGCAAGATTGATTTATAATAACTTAATAGGGCCTCAATGAGTAATTTGTTATGGTATAAGAGGTTCTTCTCGTGAGGTTTGAGCAGCCAGAACTGCTCAGCTTAGTGGTCCTCTCACCCAGACCTCAATCTTGCTGTCTCTTATAACACCCAGTGGAGGCCTTATTAACTTGTAATACAGTCAGCTTAGCACCTTTCAGAAAACGAAATCATTTCTGCAAAAAAAAAAATTGAAAACAAACTCTTTATATAGTTAGAAACTGTATCAGTGAAACAACAGTTAAATTATTTAATGATGCTCTTATTTTTTCTCAGTATAGTTATTACTCATTATGTCAGAGCCAGGCCAAGCTGTGTAAAATACTTCCAATTAAAAAAATATTTAGAGGAACCTCAGCATTTTGTTCAGATTAGATGACAAATATCACTCCTTTAAGAGCTTCAGATCATCAGCTTTGAAGATCCTTTCAGTCACACTGTGATTGCTTAGCGACGTTTTTATGTATTTTTATTTTTGCATATTTTATCAAGTAAGAGCCTCTAAATCCTTAAACTCGTCTGTCCTCTGTCTGTAGTTTTATGAGGCTTGTGGATTACTAGTATCCATGATACTAATAGCAAAGACCAAATGTGGAATATTATCCTTTCCTTGGGAATCATATTCTGGTGACTGCAAGGGGTGGCTGCAGCTTGGTTAAGCAGAATGAAAAGAGTGCTTAAAACATTTTGAAACTGAAGAGCACCATATGATGAGGTATAGCCAAATGAGCACCAAGAGTCATTAGAACACATCCCAAACTTCTGAGAAAATCAGAACTCACTGAACAGATCAAAAAAGCACTTAGTTTTCTTTAGGATCTAAAGGACTAAATTGCCTGCACCCAATGACATGTTGCATCATAACATACATTATATATCACACTCAAAAATAAGATCTTGACAAGCTTTAAAGGACACTGTCGGCTTTCAGCTTATTTTTTTTAGTTACATGCAAAAACAATATCTGCTGCCACCTCTAGTATACGCCTCCCATATAAAGTGCCAGCCAGACTTAAAAGTAACATGTAGCATTTTATTTTACATATTTGCTGTTTTAGCTAAACCCAACTTAATCGCAGGCATTCTGCATTCATGTCCAACATGGTGCCGATGTACCAAAAACTCGTGCATGGAAGAGTTTGACTTTTTTTAAAGCATAGAAGACAAAGATATTTTCTGATAGTGGCCAGTGTCCTGAGCACCAGAAAGTAACTCAATTGTCAAAACAAGCACTCTAACAAGTAATTTTCCATTTGCAATGTAAAGCCATAACTTTGAGCTTGCGCATTATGAGACAGATGCAGGATGCCATCGGCTATGCTTCTGAGGAACAAAACTCCTCTAAGTACAATCTTTTTGAATTTTAGAGATTCCAATGGCTCCTTCTATTGTTATTCCTCCTGTATTCGATATTGAAAGATGCTACAATGGCTGCATGGCATAGCCTTAGTTCCTTTCCTGCATTGTCTGGGATGGCAGATAAAGAATATCATGCTCCAACTTCCAAACCATATTATGCCTCCTGATCTGAAACAGATTCTGTGGTCACTAGGGCTGCCCACAATAGGTCCAGGCCCCTAAGGCCCTACCATGTCATAATGTTGTATACTTAATAGAGTACGACATTAGAGCTAACCCGGAATTGCATTGTAGGAGACAGTGAGTGGTGCAATACCATGAATACTGCTGTGTACGGTATTGCACCACTCGCACCATCCCAGTCAAAGAATAAGACCTTTGCTGGAATGAGGTTCCACTGAACAGCTGCCATGGCTCAATGGACTGAGCCACTGCAGGAAGGAACCCAGGCACTGTGTCTTGGACCGGATTTGATTCCCGGTCCCAGAAACTTATTTTTTTCACACTTTTGCAATTTTGTGTTGAACCCCCCCCCCGAGTTGAGAATCCTTACTGGGGGGGTTCAGGAGGTGCTGCCCCCAGTAATGGGGGTGCAGGGGTGGAGCCTTCTGCAAAAAAAAAAAGAATTATGCTGCATGCAAAAAACCACGCTGTATTGGCAGAGCAGTTTTTGCATGCAGCATAATGTCTTGCAACATTATGACCCCGTGCCCCAAGGCACATTAGTTACTTGCCCCTTGATAAGGAACTCAGAAAGCTGGATGTGACTGGGAAGAAGGCTATGTCTCTGTGACAGTTATGAGTTTCACAGAAGCAGAGGCATAAGCCCTCTTCCCAATCACATCCAGCTTTCCAGGTTCTGTATCAGAAGGCAAGGCACTAATGTGCCTTAGAGCCCTAGACCTATCATGGGCAGCCAAAATTACCACAGCATCTGTTTCAGACTTGGAGGTATACTATGGCTTGGAAAAAAGAGCATTATGTTATTTATCTGCCTTCCCTGGCACAGCAGGAAAGGTGATGCTAGTAGCAGCCTTTATTTTTTTATGGGTTAGGGTTAGTTACTAGGCCTATGACATGTAGCCATTGGCACATCATTTAATGTGGGGAATACAGGATGAATAACAATAGAAGGAGCTGTTTGAACCTCTAAGAATTCAAAAAGACTGTGCTTAGAGGAGTGTTCTTGCTCAGCAGCACAGCCCATGGCAGCCTGCATCTGTCACTTCATGCACCTAGACTAGTGCTGTGTGGAATTCAGAATTCTGCTGGTGAAATTAGCATGAAATGATCATTCTGCCAGCAGAATTTCCACTGGAATTTCACAGGTTCATCTGCATACTACTGCCTAATATGATTCACGGAATAATATTCTGTAGAACAGAATTTTTCCATGGAAAATCATTCCACAACTAGTTCTGCAGAAAATATTGAGATCTGCAGAATAAAATTATGTGGAAATATTGCGGAAAAACTAATTCCGCATTTTTCTGCCACTGAATTCTTCCATTCTGCTTCAGGCAAAATTTGGTGGAATTTCAATGCAATTTTGAAAATTATGTGAAATTTTCTTCTGCTGGAATTTGAAAATCCACACAGCACTAGCCTATATTCAAATGGTAGTTTTTGGAGTTTTTGTTTTCGCAAACCAGTTTTAGGACATTATGAATAAAGGAAAAAAGAGAAAACAAAAACAAAAAAACATTTTTACATACCATTTATTTGACTAACAAAAGCATTCTACAAACTTTTGAGGCCATATAGACCCCTTTATCAAGTAGGTAATGTGATAACACAGCTACATGGACAATATTTTCTACAGAGAACTCAGCATTAATTAGAATAATAAATGCCAGCACTTTAAGAATAAATAAGCTTTATTGCACGTGTGTGACCATTTTGCTGATAACTAAGTATCCTCATAAGAGAACTACAAATAGGAGGTGGAGCCAAGCTGGCAAGCAGGAAAGTCACACATTAGCTCAGCTCCATGAGGCACCTGAATTAACTGGCATTTATTTGATATTTTCCAAGCTGAGAGTTAATAAAGTTTTAGCTTGAAAGGTGAAGGATGGCGACCACCGGGCATAAATCATCAAAAAAGCAGTATCTGTTGCCCTTTGAAGGAGCAAGCAAGCAGTCTACAAGCACAACTGAGCTGCATACCCATGCACAGCAGAATATCACAGATGCAGGAGTGGAGAGAGGGTAGAGAGACTCCACTATCACTATTGCCAGACATGATTGAAAACCTGCAAATCAAAATGAAGGCAGGCTTCTCAAATGTAACTGCTCAAATCATTCAAATCTAGGAGGTTTTGAATGGACTGATTGAGACCTCGATAGTGCATGCCACCTGACTGGAGGAGGCAGAAAATGAATCTGTGGGATGAAAGATAGAATCATGGATATGGAAAGAGGCAACCAGAATTTAAAAGACAATGTACAGAAACTTCTGCAGAGGGTTGAGGATCAGGAGAACAGTTCCAGGAGGTCTAACATTAGATTTATTGGTCTGCCTGAGGTTATGGAGGGCAAGGAAGGAGGAAAGGCTATACTGAAGTGGCTTGCAGAGCAGTTACAGTATGTCTCCCGGAGGAGGCAAAGTACAATGAAATACAAATAGCTCATTGCACCAACCCACATCCCAAACCATGCACTAGACTGAGACATTATTTAATCAAGTTTCTTAGATTTTCTGACAAGGAGGTGATCCTACGTGGGGAAGCTGGAGGGGGGGGAAGATTCAGGGGAGAAAGGAGGAGGTGCTACTTCACTGAAAGGGTGGTGGAGCCATGAAATGCGCTGCCTAGGGGGCTGGTGGAGGCAGAGACAGTGGAGGGGTTTAAGATGGGGTGGGACAGGTACAGGGGAAGGGTTCTGGAAGCAAAATCCAATGCAGCAAGAATATCGGAACTGGGAAGGGGAAGCCAGAGAAGGCGAGGGGGCAGGTCAGCACCAGGGTGGGGGCTGACCAAACAAGCAGACACAAAAGACCGTTAGGCCTATTCTGCTGGCATTTTAGTATGTTAGTACGTGTTGCCAGAGTGTCCCTATACCATTGGAAGGAGGAAAGGTCTCAGTATTCTCAGATTACACCAGAGACCTCCAGATGCAGAGGCAAATGTTTTCAGAGTAAGAACAACTCTGCAGAAATGTGGATGGAATTTTGCACTCCTATATTCTGCTAAGCTAAAAGTTATAAAGCTGGGATGCCCACCTCACTACTTTGAAAGCCTAAGGAGGCTGAAGACTTTGTGAACTGTGAGGAAGCAGTCAGACAGAGAAAGAAGGTCTAGACCATGAGATACACTGGCAGCCCACTGACAACAATGCCAGTCAATATAAGTTTTTATTTCTCAGTGTGGAGTACTTGCCAGCATGGGGAGTTGGAATGCTTGACTAACCAGTTTAGAAGGTACATTTTTTTGTATTTATTATGCTCTTTCTCATGTACTGCCATTTCAGCTCAGCCCCCACCAACCCCTGGTTCCCCTCCTTGCCCCCAGGAGTTATCTTCTTACATACAATACCCCCTGGATTACCCTCAAGGTGGGGTCCCCGCACTAGCATGAGCACTCTATGATGGGAGAAGGGTGCCGGCAGGGGCACCTACTGGCATCAATTGCCTGGCTTGCCCCCCAGGGCAGGGCACTGGGTCAGCCAGGTACAGCAGATGATGGGATATGTCATGTTTTTGGGAATGCCACAGCATGTGATCAGGGCTGTCGAAGTGGGGCGTCATGGATGAAGGCCACTATTCTTTACTGATTTTTCCCCTTGAAGGAGGTGTGGCATGAAATGACGCAAGCATATGACAAGCCTACAGAGGAGTATAGGTGCTGGTCACAGTAAAACCCCAGCCTCCAGTAGGGGTTCAACTTTTGCTGGACACACAGCCCCCCTTCCCATTGAGAAGGAGAGCCATCCTTGAGACTCTTTTTTTTTATACTTCATCTTTATTGATAAGAGCACATTTCACACAGATCTAGAGAAGAAAAACATATACCAATGTAATGTCCACAGTAATGAATAAGAAAACCATTACCTGAGCGTGGCCCACTACCAACACAGGGGCCAATCCCAGTGGATCTTAAAATCTTATAACATTATTGTTTGGATTTAATGAGTTACAGAAACAGGTATCCAGCAATATTACTACTGCTTTATCCAGAATAATAAAAAGGAAACAACATGGTATAAACTACGTCTTCCCATCAGATAGTATAAGGTCAACATACTCTCCAGGGAGGGATAGGGAGGGGGGGACAAGGGAAAAGGGAGGAAAAAGAAAAAAAATAAATCAAGCTAAAATCTATACCAGAGCTTCATAAACCTCACACTGACAGGGGAACTGAATGGGGGGATAAAGGCAGAAAGTGAAGGGGAAACACCAAGACCTGAAATCCTTAATAAGAACTTTATTGTATATAATGACTTCATTCAATATATATATATATATATATATTTGTAATAGGTTTGTAGTTCATTGATTTAATAATCAATAACCATTGCACTTACCAACAGAATTCCACCCTAGGCGAAGGGGGGGGAAGGGGGAGGAGAAGGAGGGGAGGAGGACAGCCAATTCCCCAGTCCCTCCTTCATCAGAAGCCCACTAACCAAGTAGCTCCCATCTAGTCCACCTATTTACAAATTGTGGGGTCCTCAAAGCTAGGGAGAAAGTTATTCTATCATGTGTTTTAACATTGTTTACTAATTCCTTCCATTCCATCTCAGTGGGAGGCAGGGGGGAAAGCCATCTCCTAGAAATCACCTTACATGCAGCTGTGACCAAAATGTTCCATAGGTATTTAGCTTCCTGGCCTCTTATCTCCAAAGGGTACAGGCCCAAAATAACATGTTCTGGTCCCAGCAGGGTCGTGATATTAAATATTTCCTGGAGTCGCCTAAGTATGTTACTCCAATACTGGTTGAATAAAGGGCACTGCCAGAAAATATGGGACTGTGATGCTGGGAAGGCACCACATTCTCGCCAACAGGAGGGTGAAATCTTCGGGTTTTACTTAGCCACCTGTTCAGGTCCACGAAAGTACCTACTTCTGAACTTCCACAAAAATTCATGTCACCCTGGAGACAAGAAAGAGCGCCAGGCATTTTTAATAGATTGCAGCCACCTCTCTGCATTTAGTCTTATTTCAAATTCCTTCTCCCACTTCACCTTAATATACTTTGTTGAATGATTTAGGTCAGTGATATAATTCCTATAAAGTATAGAAATTGCCCTTTCTCCCCCCCGGCCCCCAAATTCCCTCAAACACTGCTGGTTGTGAGATCTCCCCGGGGGACTTGGAGGACCCACGTAGGTGCTTCATTATGTAATCTCTAATCTGATAGTAGAAGAGGAGGTCTCCTTGTGTCCAACTAAACTTATCCACAGCCTCTTCAAAGGTTAGGATATGGCCTCCTTTTAAAAATTGCCAAGGGGCCCAGCACCCTCGTTTCTCTTGACGTCTGTTCCAGGGGTCTCCATGGGCCAACGTATGAGATGTGCTTTGTGACCAGCACTGGTATTTCCAGAGGTAGGCCCTTGTGGCACCCCGCCCACATCCCCATCTGCATCCCTCCAAAGCCACCCCAGTACCAAAAAAACAGTGGGGGAGAATTATTTGTTATTGCAACTTGAGCAAATATCTGGGACAACAAAGAGGGGGAGCAGGGAGCAGCCAAGTCAATTGTCTTCCAGCTGGACTGATAAGTGGGATGTAACAATAAAAGGGCCACCCTCCTCTGGGCTACTACCCAGTACCCCTCCAGGCAAGGTACTCCATAGCCCCCCTCCTCCTTAGGGAGAAAGAGAGTTTGTTTTCTAATTCTGGGGTGTTTGCCTGACCATATAAATTTTAGCAGAATCCTCTGTCAAACATCCAATCTTTCCTCTGTGACTGTACAAGGTACACACTGGAACAAAAATAAGAATCTGGGGAGCAGGTTCATCTTAGCTGTCTGTATTCTTGAATGGAATGGGGGAAGGAGCACAGACCACCTTTCTATGTCTGCTTGTATTTGCTTTACTAAAGGGGGAAAGTTCAAATCATAAAGTTGTGAATTGTTGGAGGAAAAGTTTATCCCTAAATATTTCATCGTGAGGAGGTCCCGTTTCAGGGGGTAGCCCTCTCTAAGAGTTTGATACGGGGTGTAATCAAAGGTAATGGCCTCCGTTTTATGGGTATTTAGGGTGTAGCCAGAAAGTTCCGAAAATTCGTTTAGATGTCAAAATAAGTAAGGAACAGAGGAATCCAGCTCCGTGATACATAGCAGAATATTGTCTGCATATAAAGCAAGTTTATGTTCTTCCCCCCCTTATATTAACCCCTTTTATATCTGAGTCCTCCCTAATACCCTGTGCTAGAGGCTCCAGGTATAAGCTGAGGGGAATAGGTGACATGGGACACCCTTGTCATGTACCCCTGCACAATGTAAAGTAAGTGGAGACATGACCATTAGCCTTAATAAAACCCTTTGGTGTGTTGTATATTTTAAAGATAGCATCAACGAATAGTCCAGGAAAGCCACATTTGTCCAAGACTGCCTGAAGGAAGGGCCAAGAGACTTTATCAAAAGCCTTTTCGGCATCGAGGCTTAAGAAAATGGAGGGTGTTTGGGTGAGGTTTACATGGTCAATTAAATGGGCAGTCCTATGAAGACTGTCCTGCACCTGTCGGTTGGGGATAAAACCTGTCTGATCAAGGTTGATCAACTGAGTTATAAATTTCTGCATACGCTGGTCAAGAATTGACACGTAGATTTTATAATCGGAGTTTAAGATGGAAATAGGACGATATGAGGGGCAGAGTGTCGGGTTTTTCCCTGGCTTGGGGATTACTGATATAATGGCCTGCTCCCACAAGGCTGGAGGGGTTTCCTCAGTCTGCATTATCGTGTTGTATACCTTGAGTAACAGGGGTAACACCTGTCCCTTAAAATGTTTGTAAAACTCCCCGGGAAGTCCATCCGTGCCCGGGCACTTCGAGGACTTCAGTTTAGAGATTTCAGTACAAAGCTCCAGCTCTGAGATGGGAGCTATCAGGCCCATTTTAACCTGCTGGGACAAAGAAGGGAGGGAGATCTGTCTCAGATATTCTGTTATATTATTCTCCCATGGGGGGGTGGGGCGCAACATACAGAGAAGTGTAGAAGTCTCTAAAGGCTTCTATTATTTCAGAGGTCTGGTGTCTCTTGCGCTTGGTAATAGGGTGTATTAAAGTTGGTATCACTGTTCTCGCTCTCTGGGATTGCAAGCGGGCCGCCAGTAGGCGAGTAGCCCTTGGGCCGCCTTCATAATATTTTTGTTTAAGAAACATGGCCTTTTGTTCCACCTGATAGTCCAATAGCTTATTTAGTTCAACTTTAAGTTTGCTGAGCTTTTTATAAATCGCTGCCTCATATTTAATTTTGAGCTGTGATTCACAGGACTCAATCTCCCCTTTCAGCCTTAATTTTTGGGTCTCTTGCTTCTTTTTCTTAAAAGCCGAGATGGAAATAAATTTGCCACTTATTATCGCCTTAATAGTATCCCAGAGAAGCGGAGCCGGTGTCTCCGGAGTCCCATTGTCAGCCACAGCCTGCTTTATTGTTTCTATAATTGCCCCTTTACCTCAAGGTCCTGAAGCAAGGACGTATTAAGTCTCTAGAAAGTTCGTTTCAAAAAATCTCCCAGATGAAGCTGGCAAAACACAGGAGTGTGGTCCGACAATGCCCTATCTCCGATCCAGCTATCTTTTATCTTCCCAACATATTCTGTTGGAAGTAGGATGTAGTCCAGATGAGAATGCGACTGGTGGGGTGCAGAAAAAAAGGTATAGTTTCTCTGCTTGGCATGGGTGGTGCGCCACACGTCAGCATAACCTAGCTCCCCTAACAACCCCACAACCTTTCTCATACACCCTTGATTACTCTGGGGGACCACAGAGGAGGAGTCCAACATTGGGTTTAAAACTAGTATAGATCACCACCAATAATCATCTCCCACTCCACCCACTCCTGCAATCTTAGAAAGATTCGGCAGTAAACTTGAATGTCTGAACCGGGTGGCACATAAATGGATGCCAATGTTAGAATTTGCCCCAGAAACCGTCCCTTTAAAAAGGTGAAACATCCCTCCCCATCCACTCATTTATCTATTTGTTCAAAAGGCATCCTAGCTGGAACCAGGACCGCCTCCCCCCTTCACCTGCCCCTCCCATATGCAGCACAGGCCGTGGTACAGAAACCAAATTTCCCCATTTTATCGTGCTCTGTTACAGAAAGATGCATCTCCTGTAACAAAAAATCAGTGGCAGTCCTTCTAAGAAAGGACAGAATTTTGCTGCGCTCTACAGGGTTAGTCAGCCCATTTACATTGAATGAACAGAAAGTCATAGATTTAGCAGTCATTCTAATAAATCATAGGACTCCTCCTCTGCCGAAATCCCGCACTATCTATCCCACTCTCCCTTTCTATCAGCACCCCACACTGTCTGCGTAAATTCCCCCTTTTTACTCACTCAAATCGAACTTTCAGTGTATAGATTATTAATAAAAGAGACAGAAGCAGACACCCTAGCTACTTAAAGGGGAAGGTGAGAGTCAATAATGGAGGAAAAAGAAAGAAAAAAAAAGGGTGGGAGGGAGTATTATATCGTAGAATAAGACAGTAGTTTCTTGCAGTTATATTAACCTATCAACTCTATTCAACAAACCAGAAATATGAACAATGTTTTAGACAGTAATGACTTCCAAGGTAGGGGATCCAAAACCTAGGATCCCTTACCCTAACCTCTGAAATAAGCCGATGGAGTCAGGCAGAGAGGTAGGGGTTGAAGAGCGAGAATGCCCTGAGTTAACAAAGCCTCTCAACAAAACTGCTTGCAAACAGTGGTTTTTGTGAGTGACTCACACCACCACGGATTCACTCGGGTCGAGTTAACTTCTAGAACCAAAAGAATAAACCCAAGACTTGTCCCCAGAGCACCCCAGGAACATTGAAAATCTAACGTCTCTTATATTCTAATAATTTGAAAAGATCCCATTCCTTTTAACAACATGATAGCAAGAAAGTTTAATCATAAATCATAAATGTGCTATTTTTGGGGGGTATCCCATTAGTGCTCAGCGTCCAGCCCCTCCACATCAATTGTGAGGAGTAGGCCTTAAATAACCATGGAGCAGCTTCCCTGCTCAAGAGGTATTTCCCAATCATGGTAGCTCAAGCCCCAGACTCAGAATCCATCCAAGCCTCCCCACTTCCCAAACACATTTTACCAGACAATACAATCGTCCCAGAGTGTCTTAAGAAACACCGCAGCTCAAAGATGGTAGTCCCAAAGTCCGCTTTTCGGTCATCCTCAAGTGTCAGCCGAGACTGGGCCACTCGTTTTCCTCAGATGTTCCCCTCAATGTAACAGTTCTAAGGTTTCTTTTGCTTTCCTCAAGGGCCCTAGCCTCCCCTGCCCATATGTGATCTGAGGCATCGAAAGCGCTGGGAATCTAACCTTCTACAATCGATCTGCATCCACTGAGGGGATGGAGATTCCTTTTTTATGCCGATCCTCCAAAGCCTTTCCTGGAGTGAGATATATCTTGGGGCCCTCCTCCCAGAACACCCAGAGCTTCGCTGGAAACAGGGTTTGGAATTTAATGCCCTTTGCTCTCAAAGCTTTTAAAATTGGTATATACAGCTGCCTCGCTTGCTGGACTTCTGGGGCATAATCATGGTCGAGAGAAATCTTCGATGTCAGGTAGGACAAATCTTTTTTACTCCAGGCCCTCCGAAGGATATCTTCCTTAGTTTTAAAACTGCTCAGCTTGAATATTATAGAATGAGGGCGGGCTGCTTCCCCTGTTGGCTTCTGGCCTAGCGAGCGATGAGCTCCCTCAATGTTAAGGACATAATTGGGAGGCAAGTCCAGCACATCTTTTAGCAAATTTTCCAGAAATGCTGTCATGGGAGGCTCTTCAGCCCCTTCAGGAAGACCATATAGTCTAAGATTGCTGCGTCTAGATCTCCCCTCAAGATCGATACATTTACTCTGCAGAGCTTGCGCATGTTGAAACAGGGCCTCTATTGCTGTGCCAAGATGTGTATCATTTTCCTCCATTACTTTAATTTCGTCCTCTGCAACGCTGACCTTGGCATCTATGTTGGAGATTTGCTGTGCCAGTGCTTGAAATTCCCTCCTAGACTCAACTCGAGAGTCACGAATTTCCATCAGAATATTTTCATATCTGGTGCATGATAGTAAGTCCACCTCGGCCTCCGTGTCATAACTCAAGCCCCTCGTCCTGCTCCGAGAGCAGCTTCTGCTGTGATCAAAACTAATCAGAGGCATTTCTTCTCCACCAAACTCCTTCCTCGGGGTTTTATTTGTTGCGGGTGGTCCCCGGTCTCTTTTACGACCTTCTTTTGCCATTTCCACTTATTAGAACTGTTTTGGAATAGGGAATATTTATCCCTGGGGCGCAGAGGATCTTTCTTAACCTGCTGTCTGCTCTGTGGCGGAACCAGAAGTCCCCATCCCTGAGACTCTTAATCCTTCTCCCCCCGGCCGCCCCATCGACCTCCCGGGTCCATTCCTGAACCTAGGACATCAGTTTTGCAGATGGACACCTTGCCACTGTGCTGGCAGGCTGGCCCCAGAAGGTAAATATTTGTTTAATCTTTTATACCAGTGTGGCCCTGATAGCAAAAGATGACTGCCTGATGGGAAAAGACTAACTGTCCTTTTGGCAGCACCCATCGTGAGCATGTTTGTAATTCCACAAAACTGTCAGTTCCACTGAGGTATGTGACATGATCCAATGACAGATTGTCTGTTGCTGAATGACTGTAGAACACACTCTCCACCTGATTAAATATGCATGCCACTAATGTGTAAGACACAACAGTCAACAGTCATCTTACTGTTTATTTTAAGCTACAGAGACTTAGATATCTGATGAACTGACGCATACTGACTCAAGCAAAGGTAAATTTTGCAGAAGCACCTGTTAGACTTGAAGATTGTCTGTTTCACTGGCAGATGTAATTAACAAACTGTGGTTTGGGGTGATGTTTCAGACTTGGCCAATCAGAGAGAAGAAGTGTCAGAGGCTCCTGTCAATCTGATGGCTCCATGATCATGCTTGCAGGATTTACTATGTATTCCTGATCCTGCTCAGCATGCTGCAGATGATGGCTGGTTTAATCTCCGATTGTGAGTATGTCCAATGAGAATAGCCCTTCTATGATATAAACTATATTTCAGTGCCCTCCCTCAATTGCCTCAGTTTACATCAGGTCAGAATTTGTATCATTTACTAGTGGGTTCCTGCTACAGGGAATAAAGTTTTTTTTTTTTTCAAGTCTTACCACCTGCCACTGATGGTGGAGGTGCAGGGGGGCTCAGCTTCTATTGTTATCCTGGGACAATGCTCAGGCATATCTTGTTTGCAGCCATAAAATGCTAAGTAACAGTTCATGCCAACAACAAGAGCATTGAGCCTGGATGGCCATTAAAGTGACACATTCATGTCTAATGGCCATCTCAGTTTGAAAGCCTATGAAAAGCTCTTTCAAATTAGGTATTGGGCTTACCTGTAGCTGGAAACAATCCAGAGATTCAGATCACAGAGTCAAGGCAATATTAATTCTACATTGCAATCATTTTCAGAACCATGCAATGTCATCAAAGAACAAGCTGTGCCTAACTACACTGAATCAAGCACAGCATGTTCATTACTGACATCACAAGTTTCTAAAAATGGCTGCAATGTAGTATTAATACTGGACAGACTCAGTCATTTATATCTCTCAACTGCTTCCAGTCCAGGGGAAGAGTACACAATGCGGGGTGAGATACTGACAACAACAAAAATGGAAAGGGACCTGGGGATAGTCATATCAGATGACCTAAAGGTGGACCAGCAATGTGAGAAGGCAGTAAGGAGGGCTGAAGGGATACTGGGTTGCATAGGGAGAGGCATCACCAGTAGAAAACAGGAAGTTGTTGGCCCTCTGTACAGACAGTTGGTAAGACCACATCTCGAGTACTGTGTACAGTTCTGGAGACCCCATCTCCACAAAGACATAGACAGGGTGGAGGCTGTCCAGAGAAGGGCAACCAAAATGATGCAGGGTCTGCATCAGAAGACATATGAAGAAAGACTAAAGGAAGTCAAGATGTATAGCCTCGAGGAAAGGAGGGAGAGGGGGGACAAGATAGAAACTTTCAAATACCTCAAGGGAATTAACAAAGTCCAAAAGGGTAGCATCTTTCAGAAAAAGAGATGTGCAAGAACAAGGAGGCACAATTTGAAGATAGAGGGGGAATGGCTCAGAGGTAATGTGAGGAAGTATTTCTTCACAGAGAGGGTTATAGATACACAGAACAGCCTTGCTGAGGAGGTTGTAGAGTCAAAAACAGTGGGGAAATTTAAGAATGCATAGGACAGACATAAGGTAATTCTAGTGGGGGGTAGGAGGAAGTAGGCTGTTGGTTAACTAGAATCTGCAGCTTATCCATTAGGTAGGGAAATGGGCAGACTAGGTGGGCCAAGAGGTCCTTATCTGCCGTCGAATTCTATGTTTCTATGTTTCCAGCTACAGGGAAGCCTAATACCTCATTTGAAAGAGCTTTTCATGGACTTTCAAACTGTGATAGCCACTGTACATGAATGTGTACCTCTAAGTTTGTAATGGTTTCAGCTGGGAACTCTTAAATGATCTATGCAGCAAGTCCCAGAGGAAGAGGCAGTTCCCTTCTCAGCCATGGCTTGGGCTATAGGCACTGGGGGGTGGGGGACTGGGTTCATCTTCAAGAGGAAGGCATGGTATTCAGCATTGATTTAGCATCAGGAGCTCAGACAGTGAAGCAGGCATAAGCAGTTTGCCCTCAAATGTACTTTGAAGCCCACATTAAGACACTAGAGGAGATAATATCTTACTGGGGTTGCTGGGTCAAAGTGCTTAGATGGTTTGGGCAGGAATGTAAAACTACTACCGAGTCAGGCAATGCTCTCCTGCCCTGCAACGAACAGTGCTGGCAGTAAATAATCCATTCGAGCTTAATTTGTCTGACTGTATATAAGCAATTTCCCCCTTGAAGGGGAGTTAAAAGTCAGCTAAAATAAGTATAACAGTGGGTGCCTCACCTCATACTACATGGTGCAGGGAAGGGGTACTCAATGCTGATTAGATGGTTTACTAATAGTCATTACATATAAAGTAGATTTAATGAAGGTGCTGATTGCACCTAATTGTTAACAACAATTGCTTAATTAGAGGGAGACAACACTACACTATATAAAGTAAAGGGTGGGGAGAGGGAGTAACAGGGATTTTCTGACAAGAAATTTTATGTTAGTTGCTTAATATTCGTTGTTGTTTGGTACTTGCTAGTGTTTAAATGGAAAGCCAGGCCAACAGGTTTTAGGTTCTATGTTATAATACTGTTTTATAGTAATTGTTTTATAAATGTTGAGTACAACTCTAAAATACTTCTGCTTACAAAATAAGTGGGAAAAATGGTATATAGGGTAATGCTTGGACAGCAAATTCTATATAAAATGACACAATGGCTAGTACCGTAAATGTATGCTCTAGGAATAAAAATGGGCTTAAAACACATAACAAGAGGAAGAAAATATGGAGGAGAATTAAACAATTGAAAACTGATATCCTTTGCCTTCAAGAGACCCATACGGCAATAAAGGAGGGAGCCCATGTAGAAAAAATTGGGGAAGGGAGTGGTACATAGCTTATTTATCTTCCAAAACATGGGAAGCAGCTACAGTAGATGGCTAAGGCTAAGATTTCTGGGTGTTTTGACCCAAATATAAAAAAAAAAATCAGAGAAACAATGGATCCGAGAACTTATTGGCCCCTGATAAAAAATCTTATAAATCCTGTTAAAAATCAAAGTGATATAAAACTTAGTCAAGATAGTACAGTGTTTAAAGCAGCTAGTGTTGTGGATCTACTAAATAATTACTCCATAAAGCATCCTGATTTAAAACCAGTAATTATACCTTGTACAAAACAGTCACACAATGTGACACAACATCAAAACTTAGAGGATACTCAAGATAACCATTTACCTAAGTTCAGATTTAGGATAATTACAAAAATGGAAGTATTAAAAATGATAAATAAACTAAAGATTAATAAAGCCAGTGGTCCAGATAAAATAGAAAACAGAGTGTTAAAAGGGGCCACTCTGGAATTATTACCAATATTAAGGGACATTTTTAATTGGAGCTTAAGGGAAGGACTGTTTCCATTGAGTAGGAAGCAGGCTAAAGTAGTTCCTGTAGATAAGGGTGGGGATTCCATGGATGCTTCTAACTATCAGCCAATAGATCTGTTGTCAACAGTCTCCAAGATATTAGAAAAGATTGTTCATGGTCAACTGATGGAGTATCTTGAGAAATACAACAAACTAACCCAATTTTAATCAGGTTTTAGACAGGGCAGGTCCATGACTACTGCACTCAAGGACTTCTTAGACATAATAGCTACCCCACTCAGGGATGTGAAGTCCATAGGTGCAGTATACATGGACCTGTCAAAAGCATTTGATTTACTTGATCATGGTATCCCAATAAGTAGTCTGGCGAAAACAGGACTGGTTTACATCCTTTCTTAATAAGAGGTCTCAGTTTTTTATTTTAAATGGTCAGCAGTCTAAAACAGATTTTGTGACAGGAGGGGTACCCCAGGGATCTATACAGGGCCCCCTCTTATGTAGAAACAAGGAAACATAGAAGTTGATGGCAGATAAGGACCGCAAGGCCCATCCAGTCTGCCCATTTCTTTTTCTACCTTATGAATGTGCCATTGGCCTTTACTCTGTCAATGACCTATCTATTCATACTCATCTGTATTGCTCCATTATGCCTATCCAATGCCTATTTGAAGCCCTGCACTGTATTCATATCCACCGCTTCCAGAGGTAGGCCATTCCATGCATCCACCACCCTTTCTGTGAAAATTAACTTCCTCATATTACTCCTTAATTGGCCTCCCTCTAATCTCATGCTGTGTCCTCTTGTCCTGCTATTTGTCTTATATTGAAATATGTTAGATTCTCTCACCTTGTTAATGTCCTTAAGGTGTTTGAATGTTTCAATCATATCACTTCTCTCATTCCTTTGCTCTAGGGTATACATATTGAGCTCAGTTAACCTGTCCTCATATGTTTTCTGATGCAGTCCCTGCACCATTTTGGTTGCCCTTCTCTGGACTGCCTCAGTTTGGTTAATGTCCTTGTGAAGGTGTGGCCTCCAGTACTGCACGCAGTACTCCAGATGGGGCCTTACCAGTGTCTTCTAAAGATGGATTATTACCTCCCTCTTCTGACTTGTGATACCCCTACTAATACACCCCAACATCCCTCTAGCCTTACCTACTGGTTTAGTAGTCTGCTTGGATGATTTCAGGTCATCGGTGATGATGACGTCCAAGTCTCTTTCTTCCCTTGTGACTACCAGCAACTCCCCTCTCAGCCTATAGGTGGCTTCGGAGTTTCTCTTCCCTATGTCCATGACCCAGTTGCCACTCTTCCAACCATTTTGCTAGTTTATCCACATCTCTTCTTTTTCTGCCCTCCCCATCTGGATCATCTACTCTGTTGCAGATCTTGGTGTCATCTGCAAACAGACAAACCTTGCCCTCCAGTCTATCTACAATGTCACTGATGAAGATATTGAAGAGGACTGGCCCCAGGACTGATCCCTGAGGTATCCCACTTGTGACTTGCATCTCTTCTGATTGTATACCCTTTACCACCACTCTATTTTCTGCCCGTCAACCAGTTTGCCACCCAGTTGACCAACGTCTAACCCACTCTGAGCCTACCCAGCTTATTAATCAATCTTTTACGTGGAACAGTATCGGAAGCTTTGCTGAAGTTATGGTAGGCAAAATTTTTTTTTTCAATTGTTTAACCTGGTGAGACACACTAAGCTGAAAGCTTGTTTTACAGGTGCAACCTGGGATCACAGGGAAGTTAAGTGACTTGCTCAGGGTCACACAGTATGCAAGTGGGGGCTGTGGGATTCAAACCCAGGTATCCAGATTTGCAGCTCAGAGTCTTAAACCACTGTGCTATACTGCCTCCCAAACATCAACTGCTCCCCCTTGGTCTACCACTCTGGTTACCAAGTCAAAGAAATCTATGAGATTAGTTTGACAGGATCTTCCTTTTGTAAACCCATGCTGTCTTGGATCCTGTGCTCCTACTGATTCCAGGTGTTGCACTATCCTTTCCTTAAACAATGACTCCATAATCTTGCCCACTACTGAGGTAAGACTGACTGGTCTGTACTTCCCTACCTCCTCCTCCTCCCTGCTACCACTCTTGTGGAGTGAGATCACATGAGCCCTTCTTCAGTCTTCTGGGACCTCTCCTGTACTCAGAGACTCATTAAGTAGTTCTGATAATGGTTCTGCTAGTTCCACCCTTAACTTCTTTAGTACCCTGGGATGTATGCCATCAGGTCCCATTGCCTTGTTCACCCTGAACTTATCAAGCTCTTGTAGGACGCTTTCTTTTGTGAAAGGACTAGTGCACACCTCCCTCCCCGTGTGTCCATGGTGCTGAGCTGTGAGCCCTGCCCTACCTTCTTTTCAGTAAATACTGAGCAGAAGTATCTATTTAGGATAGATGCTTGTACATGGTCCTCCTCCTCACATGCCCCCTTATCCCTTTTCATCTTAGCAATAATCCGTCTGGACTTTCTACTTTCACTAATGTATCTATAGAAAGTCTTGTCACCTTCTTTTACTGTTCATGCTAGTGTTTCCTCAGTTTGGGCCTTTGTCTGCCTTACTGCCTTCCCTGCTTCCCTTAGGGAATTTTGGTATGCCTCCCTATCTTCATCCTGCTGCGTTCCCTTATATTTCCTGAAGGCTAGCCTTTTGGCTCTGATCTTTTCTGCTACTGTGTTTGAGAATCAAAGTGTTTTCCTTCTTCTTTTGCACTTCCTTTTCTCACTAACACAATGGGATGTTGCTTCAAGTAGTGCATCTTTAATGCTTGCCCACTTTGCCTGTACCCTCTCATCTGTATTTTTTTTTTGCCAGGGCTAGCTTAACTCTGTTGGCCATCTTATCAAAGTCAGCTCCTCTGAAGTCCCATATTTTGTTCTAGTGGCCAAATTGAACCATACCATGTGATGGTCACTGGCACCCAGGTGACCTTCTACCTGGAGATCTGTGATCCTTTCCCTATTAGTCAGTACTAAACCTCAGTTGTTTGAGGCTCTCCCCCTGCAGGGAATCCACCATGTGTCTAGTTCTGGCAGATGTCCCTGTTGGTATTGACCAATCTGTAACTGGCATGTTGAAGTCTCCCATTATCAGAACCTCACCTTTAGCTGTCATGTTTGTATATCTTCTAACAGTAATGTGTCTATGTCCTCCCCCTGGTCTGGAGGCGTGTACACAACCCCAGTTTGTATGGCTGTCCCATTTCCTGTTTCCAGGGTGACCCACAGTTTTTCTGGCTCCTTATGTGTATTCTGAATTTCTGTAGCTTTGATAATTTCATTGATATAAAGGGCCACTCCACTCCCCCTTTTTGCACCTTGATCTCTTCTGAAGAGTACATAGCCAGATACTGAAGTCTTCCAAGTGTGGTTATGGGTAAACCATGTCTCACTAATGGCTACTATATCCAGTTTAGCCTCTATCATTATTGCCTGCAGTTCTGAGATCTTGTGTCCCAGACTGCAAGCATTTGTGTACATGATTTTTCCATTGGCCAGATTTTGATGTGTTAGTTGTTGAGCAATGTCCGGCATTTCCCCTGTGCATCGTATTGGGAGCTGGACCTTTTTTCTTTACCTGGTGTTGCAAATGAACTAAAAACATGCTGAACTCCTGTTTGACCACAAGCTGAGGGGGGAGGGGTATTCTTCCCATTTGACATATGGGGTGCTGCACCCCTTGCCCCATTTGCTAATTTAAATAGTCTGCAAAGATGTCAAACTTCTTCCCCAGTGCACTGACTCCCTCCTTAGTCAGATGCAGTACATCAAATTTAAAGAACTTTCGCTCCCAAAACTGTTGCCAGTTCCCTACAAATGTGTATCCTTTTTCCTGGCACCAGCCATTGATCCATGTATTTAGCTCCCCTATCTCCCCTTCTCTGACCTTCCGTCCATCTGTTCCCCTCACCCAGACTGACAGGATCTCAGAGAAGGAGATGCCAGATGAAATGGATGATAGTTTGTCACCCAGCCTGGTCAGGAGTTTCTTGGTCTCCACAACTGACTGGCTGGTGAGTTCATTGGTCCCTATGTGTTCCAGGATGTCAATGTTTTCTCCTGCTTCCTGAACAATTTTAGTAATGCTGTCAGTGTCTCTCCATGCTGATGTACCTGGGAGACATCTGATCATTACCCTCAGTTGGAGACACATATCAACTCCCCAAATCATGGAGTCTGCTATGATCAGAAGTTTTTTTGATTTCCATTTTGCTTTTTTTGTTTTGGTTCCTGTATTGGTTCAGTTTTGTTGTGCTAGCTCCTGTGCTGCAGTGTCCTCTGCCCCTTTGTTGGATTTTGGACATAGAGGCAGATACCTGTTTGTAGTTTTTATATGGTTTGTGGAGGTGATATGTTGGAGAGCACCTAGTGATGGGGCACCTGATTTGCCCCTCCTAACCACCTGCCAACCTCCTGGACCAGCTACCCTCTGCTGTCAAGGTGCTTCTGTTGAATGTTGGGGAAATGGTGGGTGGTTCTTATAATATATTTCCTCTTGAATATGCAATTTGAGGCACTCAGTCTCTGCTCATGCTGCCTGGAGCTGAGCCCTTAGATCTCCAATGGACCAACATGTAGGACAGTGTCCTAACTCCTGTAAAACTGCCTTTCTGAAAACTGTTCCACAGTACCTGCAGTTAATGATATCCATTCCAGATAAGTTTCTGGGTTTATAACCTGGTCAGAGTAATTAGAAGGAAGAAAATGAAAGCAAAAGTTTGATGTTGTGTTTTGTTTGTTTGTTTTTGTATAACTTGTTATAACAAGTTAAAGTACTAGTGCCCCTGCAAATGTGGTTACTGTGTGGATACCCCTCTGACCTGCCCCTTCCTGCTTTGCTACAAGAAATGCCATGACTGTGCTACCCTATAAAAGGAGTGCAGTGTGGGGTGATTGGGGATGGGGGTGGGTGGATGGGCCCTTCCCCTGCCGAAAAAGAAGAACCATGGACAAAAGAAACAAGGAGGTAAGGGCAGAAACAATCAGCCAGCAACAAATGCAGTAGCCCTGAAAGCTTATCTTAATGATAGATAAAACTGTAAAACCTGTAAAGCACCACCTGTAATAATTTCACAGAAGATATACCCTGTCAGAAACACTTTGCTACAGAGAAAAATAAAGCCGTAATAGAAGATACACCTTGCAAAAGACAATTTGAATCAGAAGATTACAGCAGTAATTTGTAAGTACACACCTGTAGGCACACCCTGTAGTAATGCAGCAGAAGGTATACCCAGCAACAACAGTTTGAATCAGAGAAAATAAAGCAATAAAATGTTAGCAGCAAACAGTAACAATCCCAGTGAGTACAAAATAAAAATAACACACAGGAAATCTGCCTAGCCAAAAAAAGCCTTAATTCTTTTCCTTGCTCAGGTAAGGTTCTTTGCTCTGTTCTTTCAAGCAACATAGAAGAAAAGAGCTCAGGTGAAGCTAGGTGCCTTGGTCCGCACACCTAGTCTTCCACCTCCAAGATATCAACTAATCTAATCTTTTAACCCTTCCCTCCATTGGAAGCTCCTGAAAGTTAGTCAGCTCCACCCCCAGTTACACTCCTAATCCCCTGGAAGAGCTGTGGGATGAAAGCAATTAGCTCCTTCAATGAGAGAAGGAGACTGCAACACCTGTGAGACAAACAAAAAAAAACTTTTTAGCAAAAAACAAAATAAAATAGTGGCAAACAGTCATTTTGCTTAGCCTAATGATAAAAAGTCACAAAAATGTGAGCACCACCTGTAATAATTTCACAGAAGATATACCCTGTAAGAAACACTTTGCTACAGAGAAAAATAAAGCAGTAAGAGAATATACTGTATACTGTGCAAAAGACAATTTGAATCAGAAGATTACAGCAGTAATCTGTAAGCACACACCTGTATGCACACCCTGTAGTAATGCAGCAGAAGGTATACCCAGCAACAATTTGAATCAGAGAAAATGAAGCAATAAAATGTTAGCAACAAACAGTAACAATCCAAGTGAGTACAGAATAAAAATAACACACAGTAAATCTGCCTAGCCAAAAGAAGCCTTAATCCTTATCCTTGCTCTGGTAAAGCTCTTTGCTCTGTCCTTTCAAGCAACCTAGAATAAAAGAGCTCAGGTGAAGCTAGGTGCCTTGGCCAGAAAACCTAGTCTTCCACCTCTTGTTCATAATATATATTTAAATGACTTACGAAATTACATTAAGCATTCACAAATTAGACTCTACATGAATTAGACCATATTGGTATCTGTAGGCAAAGACCCGGAAGAGGTAAAACAAAAACTACAAAATTATGTTTTAGCCATGCAGGACCATTTCTCCTACCAGGGGCTATTGATAAATAACAAAAAAACACAGACCATGTTTTTTGGCCCAGAAAGGAAAAATAAAAGTGTTCCCAAAATAAAAATAATGACTCAGGAAGGGAAGACTTTAGAGCAAGTGATGGTATAGAAATACCTAGACATTCAAATTGATCACCATTTAACCTTTGTACAACATACAACAGAATTAATAAGGAAAACTGATACTAAAATAGGAGTAATGAGATGTATATCAAACTGTGCAACAAAAGAAATGTGATTAATCATAGCAAATCAATTAATTCTACCAGTAATTGATTATGGAAACCATATTTATAGGCACACTACAAAAAAGCAACTGCAGAATCTGAATGTACTTCATAACAGAATAGCGAGATTTGTACTAAGATGTGATTTTAGCACCCATAATTGTACAATGTACATTAATTATGGTTGGAATTCACTCACTTTACAGGCTAAGGGCACTTGGCTTTATCAGTTACAGGGTCTACTTAGAAGTGAATCTCCCCAATACGTAGTAGCTAAATTACAAAAGCCAAAACATGGATTAAATTTAAGAAAAATGGGAACTAGGGAAATGATAATTCCAATAATAAAAAATCAATTCAGTACTATGACCTTTCAGTATAAGGTTGCTTCCTGTTGGAATGGCCTTCCCCTTTTCCTTGGTGATTTAGAATTATCTACCACTGCATTTAAAACAGCAGTGAAGCAAGAGCTATGTTTTAGATGGCAATGTAACAGGTGACTATCACAAATGTAATAATCAATTGCCTGTGATTCTTTAAACAAGTGTCTGTTATGTGTATTTATATTGTTATTTCTTGTCCTATACATATTGTTTTTTTTGTACTTTGTTATTATAGAAACAATTAGCACTTTATACAAACATGTATGCCTTGTAAATAGGAATTCTTTGAACCCTAATGGCTGTATCACTGTATAAATCAAATTTTACATTACATCACAAATGGTTGTGGATATTGCTCAGGGCAGATATGTATTGTTGTAGGTACAGTTAAATATGGGGCAAAATATAGCCATAGGCTCTATTTCTGGTCCTAATATTGAATTGCTAGAATTTTATAATAGACTTTTGAAGGAAATTGACTCTTTTGTAGGCCCATGGACACTGTGTGGAGACTTTAATTGTGTGTTAGATGGTATATTGGACAGCACATCTAGGATGGGGGACCCATAACTAAAATTGTTAATGCTCTGCTCACCTTAATGTCTAACCACAGGCTAATAGACACAGGGAGGTATCAAAAACTGAAATGGAGGGATCATACCCATCATTTGCACTCAGCAAAATCATATGCACGATTTGACCTGGTCATTATTTTGCAGAGCTTAATACCAGATATGATAAAAGTAACACATGGTCCTATGATTACACAGTCCTATGATTACATCACATCATGTTCCAGTATTGCTGACTGTGTTGGGGATGGGTACTGCAGTCATGAACAGAGGTTGGAAGTTAGACCACACTTTATTAAAAGGGGAAGAATGTCAACATTTTGTAAACACTCAGATTGCTGACTACCAGAAAAGTAATCCACATAGGCAAACATCAGTGGCAGTGAGGTGGGATGCTCTGAAAGCAGTGCTCAGGGGGGCTACAGACTCATTTGTTGTGCATAAAAAGTGAGTTAAAGTTCAGAGATTGTTTGAACTAGAGGAGAAAATAAAACAGATCAAGTCAGAGCATATGTTGGCATCTACTTCAGACAAGTATCAATACCTCCAGCAGCTAAAGTGGGAGCACAACACTATACATACAACTGAAATAAAGCAAGCTGTTCTGTTAATGGAAGCAAGTCAGTATTTTGAGGGAGATGCAGGGGATAAATTATTAGCAAGGGATCAGCAAACAAAGGAAGGTGCCAAAAAGGTGGCAGCAATTGTTACACCAGAGGGTAAGGTGGTGCAGGATGATGCCTTATTTGGGGATTGCTTTAGGAAATTTTATGAGACTTTGTATTACTCAGAAATATCCCCTACAAATGAAAAAATCTTGCAGTTTCTGGGGAAAGCTGACCTTCCCAGGATAACAGAGTTCGAGAAGGACTTGCTTGAAGCACCTTAAGGTTGCAAGGTGGTAAAAACTGTTATTTAGCATCTTAAAGGGAGCAAGGTGCCAAGCCCTCATGGGTTCCCAAAAGACTTTTACAAAGTATTTCTAGATCAACTACAGGACCCTTTAATGGACATGATACAGGAAAGCCTAGCTGTTCGTTCCCTTCCACCATTGCTACACTCAGCAACAAAAATAGTACTTCCCAAACTGGGGAAAGACCCAAAGCAATGCACTTCATATTATCCAGTCTTGCTGTTAACAGCAGATTATACGATTTTAGACAGAGCAATAGTGGGACGACTTGAATCAGTGCTTTCAGACATCATACACCCCAATCAGGCTTTGTTAAGGGGAGAAAGGGAAAACATAATATTCTACTCAATGTTGTTTGGAAATATATGTCCATTCCACAGAAGGGAGGTGTGACAGTTGTAAGCCTTGATACTGAAAAGCATCTGTAGAGTGGAATGGAGGTATACGTTCAAACCAATAAAGACATTTAGGATGGGGAAACATGTTTAAGTGGATTAGTACTCTTTATAATAAACCTAGTACACAAATATTAGTAAATGGGCAGCTCACTAAACCATTCCTTCTCACCAGAGGTACCAGGCAGGGTTGTCCCCTTTCATCTCTCTTATATGTAATGGCCTTAGAGCCTTTGTCAGCTGTGATAAGACACAAAAAACAGATTACGGGCTTCAGGTGGATGGGTAGATCCACAAAACAGCACTTTTTGCAGATGACCTGCTGGTTTAGTTGAGTACCTGCCCAAAAGTTTCCTGGCCTTACAAAACATAATGGCAGGGTATGGAGGGATCTCAAGTCATAGGATCAACTGGTCAAAAAATGAAATACTATCACTGGGGTCAAAGGACCTGAATATGTTGCTAAACATACCCCTACAGCTTAGACCTGTGAAAGTTTTAAAATATTTGGGCATTAACATACCTAAAAGGACCCCCTTGACATATGGAGCTAATTTCAAAAGGTTGTTAGAGAATGTAAAAAAAAAAGATTGTGAACGATGGCCGGGCCTACCTATAAGCCTAATTAGCAGAGTGGACAACATAAAAATGAATATTTTGCCGAAGTGTATGTATCTGTTTCACAGCCTTCTAATTAGAGTCCCTGAAATTTGTTTTTTTCATTGAATACTATTACTAATAGATTGTTATGGGGACAGAAACTAGCCAGAATTTTTAAGAAATTGAATACTATTAGCAATAGATTCTTATGGGGCAGGAAACCAACCAGAATTAAACCTAGTGTATTACAACAAATGCTCAATAAAGGCAGTTTGACTTTGCCTCACTTTAAGCATTATTCCTGGGCAGTACAAACTGCATCTCTTTACTGCCCTCATGGGATTAGGCCACCAGTATAGAGCAATATGGAAGAAGGGTCTCTCTTGGGAAGCTTAGTACATTGTCTCTTTGCTGCTAGTCATACTGTTCTGACTCCCACAAAAGTTAAAAAAATAAATAACCCCTTCACACACGAAGCAGTCAAAATATCAAAAGGGATCCCCCAACTAATGGACTATTAAACAGTTCTGTCTTCTAATGCATTCCTCTCCATAGTCTTTAACGTTTGCAGGGGCTACAAGATTTTCCTGCACCAAGCTCTCCTGAGATGGTAGAAATGTGGGATGTCCTATATCAGCGGGTGACTTTTTTGCACATGTAAGATCAGGCAATTCCTAGATGGGATCAGCCCAGGGCTCTTTACTATTGAAGAGATCTTGTTCAAGCCACAACCATCAGTTACAATCATGTTTGCACTATACAGACTGTTTATGGGTTCCATTCCTGCACCTGATAATAAGGCTAGGAAATACTGAGATCAAGAGTAAAATATTGAAACTGATGATGAAACTTGGTGAGCAGCTATAAATATTTGCTTGAGAGCAAACAAACTACGTAAAATTCAGTTAAATTTTTATCAGTCTAATTTAACTCCAACCAGATTACATAGATACTGGAAGAACTCCCCAGGATGGAATGGGTAGTTTTACTTTTATTAGTACTAAAGGGGCCTTTGTGATAGACTTAGCTTGGATAAGTTTAAACTTAATACAAGATCACCAGAATATGGCAATTGGAAATAAGGGCGAGAGCAAGCATCTGCCACTGGAGCTCAAAATGAATTTAGGAGATTGGCATTTGGAAAAGAACATGAACAGTCTGCCATGGATAACCAAGACTAGAGAGTGCACTGGATGGGATTTACTAAATAATAATTAGGGAGATTGTGCCATAATTTGCTGTTATGAAGGAGAGCTTATAATGGCAAACATGCGCATGGTTCCCCTCGCTCTACCCATTCACCTGCTGCAGTGTCTCCCTTCCTGGCTCACTGCTTCCTTCTTACCTGCAACCCAGCTACCAGAGAAACATGGGGTCAAGTCACTTCTAAAACAAAAAAGTGCTATTTTCTCCAAATAGGGGATAGCAAAATATTTAAAAACAAATCTTTAAAAGTTCTGAAAATGAAAATCTGTGGATTGGCTCACTGGCTGAAAACTGAACTAGAGCACAGCCACACTGGAATGGTTGATATTTATATAATTGCTGTGGCCAAAAAGGGGAGACCCAGCAATTATACAAAATAAAATATTGGATAGTGTATGTAAACCTAAAGTTTACATACACCCTCGGCGTTAGATGCTTTGCACCAACCCCTCAAGCTTCACTCTCAGGGTTTATGTAGCATCTAACTCCTCTGGTGTGTGTAAACTTCTCATTACACACACGACCCCATACTTTATTCTGTTTGTTATAGGTTCAGGGAGGTATTAGATGAAAGGGGGTTACTCTATAAAATGGCTAAATACATGGAAATGGAGGATAACCAGGATTACATCACTTCTTATGAAAATATTGTAGCCCAAATGGCAGAAATAACTGGAAATAAATTAAGATGTATGAAAAAAGGGTGCACCATGATTAACACTGATTGTATTTTGGCTAAGAAAAAAATTAAATAAAAAACTTCAAATGGTTAAAAATATATTCCTGCATTGATAATAGAAAAGAATTAAATAAACCAAGAAAAAATTACAATAAGATCATTATAGTCCAAAATGATAAATATTAAGTATCTATATGGGAAAAACTGGAGAAGGCTGTATTTAGCAAGGATAATAAAACATTCTGGAGGTAAGTGGCAAAAAAAAAATTGGAGAATCCACAGAAAAACTGGAGACATATATAGAACCTTCAACTTGGATGGAACATTTAAAAAAAATATTCTTTAATCCAAAAGAAATGGAAACTAAGAGCCGAGATGTTACTACCTGGGAACCATTTGGGGAATAAAATTAAAATGGAAGAGATTATTAGCTCTATTCAAGCATTCTCGAGACACAGAGCACCAGGACCTGATGGTATCCCAACTGATGTCATAAGAAATCTACTTGATAGATGGGTACCAATTTTACAGAAATTATTCAATTAAATCAATAATTCTGGAAAGATCCCAAGATCTTGCAGAGAATTAATTATAATCCCCACTTTTTAAAAAAGGGGACACACAGAATCCTACTTGCTATAGGTCAATAAGTTTAGCAGACACCATGCAAAAATATTTACAAGAATCTTGAACTCCAGAATAATAGATTAGATACAAATAAACAATTTAATTGATGAAGTGCTCACTGGATTCATGTACTAGCATTCAACAATTGACCAATGTTATATATTCTCTCATTTAGCATATAAGTACAGTATACTGTGGTTAAAGGCCAAAAAAAAAAAAGTTAATTTATTTATTTAATAGCTGCTTTCCACAGCATTAATAGAAGTCTATTATAGGAGAAAATAGATATTGTGGGTATGGCTATAGCCATCTTGGGGCTTTTGACTGCACTATACAATAATCATCAAATTAAGTTAGATATAACACAAGAGGGGACAAAACTCAAAATGTTTTAGGAATTAAAGGAGTGAGACAAGGCTCTGTGTTATCTCTGATTCTTTTCAATTTGTTCCTTAATCAAATTTTGATTAAACTACATGCATGTAAACTTGATTTTCACATACCAAGCATTGGAGAATGTCATTGCCCATACATGGCATTTGCAGATGATGTAGTTCTCATCTGCAATAGTTTTTGGGGGATAAAAAGAATGCTTTTTAAGTTCTAGTAAGAATGCCATACTGCCTCTTTACACATACATCATGGTAAAACTAAGTTAATTTTTTTTGGAAACAAAAGGAAGAAAGGATATACAATTTATACAGAGAATTCTTCTATAGAACAGATAAGGGAGTTTTGCTATCTAGGAATAATTATGTGTGGGAACCCGCCTTGGGAGAAACACATAAAAGAATCAGAAATTAAAATTAAAAAATGCCTTCCAGCCATATCTACTTTTTCATATAAATGGAGGGGGAGGGGGCAGGGAGCTCAATTAAAGGTTCCTTTAAAGTAATAAATGCCAAACCAATATCTCAAATATTATATGGTGCAGAAGTCTTGGGAATAAAATACAAAAGAAATGTAGAAAAACGTAACTCTTTTTATAAACAACTATTAGGATTGCCACAGCGTGCACCCTCGACACTGGTATGAGCAGGATTGGACAGCTGCTCCTGGAGTGTTTTATACAGGAAAGGTTAATTTTATATTGGATTAAAGTTTACACCATGCACTTACATAGATTACCACCTAAATGCTTGGGGGAAGCACTGAAATATCAACAAGACAAAATAGTTTTTCAAACTATTAGAGTAGTTGGAAATTTGATGAAACCTTATGGCCTGCTCCAGTGTATCCCAGATGTCTTTGAAAAACCTTTTGGTGAAGTACAAATGTATAACAAAGAAAAAATAAGAGACATATTTCAGCAGAAAGATTTGGAGACGTGTGCACAGTACAAAATTAGCCAGTGGTTAGCAAAGAATAAACAACAGTTCAGTCTGGAGAAATATTTAACACTCCTAAAACATTCAACCCATAGGAGACTCTTTACAAAATATAGATTTGAGTACTTTAAGAGAAAACATTTTAACTATATTACTAAAATGAACAGTGTGAGCTCCAGTGGCAGATGTCGATGCAACCTACAGGTAGGAGAAGACAGTGTTATACATTTGTTGATTCTTTGCCCACTTTACAAAAAGTGTAAAGGAGGACTCTTGGGGGATATACTAAAACAATTAGAATGGAATCCCAAGGAGCTAACAAACTCTAATTAAACTCAAACTCAATATAATTACTTTTTTTAAGATTGTGGAAATAAAGAAATGTCATTTAAAACCTAAAGAATATGAAAATCTATGGGTACATTTTTAGCAATATGAAGGGAGTTTTGAGAGTATAATTCATAAATAAATAATAAAATATTTAAATCTTCCCTCAGCCACAGGCAGCTATTTTGAATAAGGTTAAGTATAGAACATTTCAACTCAAATGTGAGTTCTGGGGTTAAGTGAGACATTTTTAAGGTTTTAATGTTAGAGGTAATATGTTATTTATGTTATTATAATTAAATCAACTAATTTGTGCTATGTATTATTTATGCTGCAAGAATCTAGTTTTGTAAAATGTTGTTATCAAATTACTTGATTCCCTGTCCTTCACCTCCTCCTTAATATATGACAATGGCCACTGGCCTGCCTCTTCTCTTAGTGTCCATCCACTGTTGTTCATGACTATGTCATATGTGTACAATGTAATTTACTTAATAAGTAACCCAAGTATTCTGAATGTTAGCTTGATTGATTCTTTGTAAACAATCTGTATCTGTCTCTGAGCTTTCTTGCTGTAATGCATGTCTGTACACAATCTATGTGTCATGGAACCTTTGTAAATGAGTCTGTGACTCAAAGGTACTCTCCGAATATGTAATAAATAAATAAATAAATAAATAAAACTTGCAATGATATAACTTGCCATACAATAAAATTGAACTGAATTGAATTGAACATAGATAGAAACCCAACAAGTCTGAGTTATGCCCTAGTTGTATGGTGGAGTGTGGAAACTTCATACATATGGCATTATTGTGCAATAGGGTTGCTCCATTCTGGCACCAAGTACATGGATTCATGCAAAGAGCAGGTCACCCTGCCATGGACTCTATCAGACTGGGTGCAGATTCTTGAAAGTATGACAACTAATTTATTGATAGATTATGGGATATGGCCTTAGTTAATGCCTGGAAGATGGTTACTCAACACTGGGTGAGTACAACTCTGCCTAGTGTGGCACATTGGCTTAATAATTTAACTTTATGCATGCAGCTTGAAATATGTCAATTGTGTGCCAATGAGCAGGAGAAATTATTTTACAAAATCTGGAATCCCTTTCTGAAGGCAGTAGAGGATAAATTTAAAAGTGCATTATGTACAAAACCATCACCCTCACATATATATTGTATATGTTTATGTATTTGCCATTCTCTTTTGTTAATAGCTGAAACCTGGTGGTATGTGCTTTTGTAGGTAGCCAATGTTACGAACATACACCTGTTACTATCCTGAAAATTATGCTCTTCTATGTAAAGCAAGTATGAAGCTTTTAATAAAATATGTTCACAAAAAAGAGCACAACAAATAAATGTATGAATGCATATAAACCAATGATGATCTTTGAAGTACTAGATTATAAATCAGCTTGAAGATGCAGACCCCTTTACCAGGAAGAAATGTGACAGCATGAACCTATAAATTGTTAAATATTTATTTTGCAAGGACCTTCTTTAAAGCAGTCTTAAACAGCAGCATATGTTATAAAACATTTATTTATTCAAAATTAATCCAAACATGAGATTCAACATATTATTTTCATGACAGTCCAAGGAAGGGCAGCATCAGTCAGCAGGCCAACATAGTCCAGAAGAAACAGTTACACACAGACTAAAATATACACAGGAAAAACAAACAAGCTTACTATGCAGCCTTTTCAGCAACAGTATTTCTCAGAAAAAACCCATCAAAATACCCGTGTTATCCCTTCTTTTTCCTCTTTCAAATTGGTCATAAAATCTGTTTTAAAATAGCTGAGACATTGTAAAATATGTTGGCGGTGAATCTTAGGATGTAAGAAACACATTTTTTACAAAAAGCTACACAATTTTTTTCTGACTAACAAATGCTGCTACTTTAAGTAATCTAGAAAATGTTAATTATTTCAACCCTCAAAAAAATACAAGTGTAGATTTTAGTGGGTAACAAACCCCACATCTCTGTGCAGTTCATATTCATGAGTTTTGAATATTTTTATGAATTTTATTTCCCATAATCTCCTTTCTGGAACGTCTTTTTTTAATATAATATACTTTATTGAGAAATTATTCAAGGACACAATTAAACAGACAATTACAAATTGTGAACCAATCATTTGTACAGTACAGACAATGACAAGTTCTCTTACACTTCATTCTGTAGGAACAGGGGGTGGCGTCAGATGCCCCTGACTTTCAGAAATTGCTATTGTGTTATGTCTCTCAGAAGTGGGGTGGCTAGAGATTGTTCAGAAGTGGGGGCTTTTTCTCCCATGCGACCCGGGGAGGGGGCACCCAGTAGCAGAAGGTTTTCTAGGGATCCCCACTTTTTGCGGAACTGGGGCAGTCTGTTATTGTGGGAGCTAATCAATTTATCCATTCTAAGTGCTTCTGGTATGGAGTCGTGCCACTCCCTGAAACTGGGCATAGAGTTATCCAGCCAGTGTTTGAGTATTATCTTTTTGGCTATTGCTGAGATGAGGGGAATGTGAAATTTATGAGGGCCAAAGACTAAGTCCATGTAAAGGCCCAGCAGGCAAATTCAAGGTGTGAAGGAATTGTCCAGCCCTATGAGTGGGTCTAAATGATTGCAGATGTCTTCCAGATAGGGGTCTCACTTTTGGGCAGTCCCATAGGATGTGTTTTAGATTTCCTTTATCTAACTGATACTTGCTGCAGTTAGGAGATGGAAGATGAACCATCCTATGGAGCTTACTTAGTTGGTGTGTAATACATGTTGTGAGCAATCTTGTATTGCATGGTTCTGAGCCCATCAAATGTGATGTATTTATGGAGATTCTTCCTCATGTTTGAGAGTGAGAAGTTGTTTAAGTTCCGGGAATTCTTTCTTCCAGTAGGGGCACTTGTCAATGTCCTTGGGGGTGGATACCTCCTGCAGTTTTTTTAAAGAGCCGAGTTCTGGAACATCTTTAAATTTTTTCTTTGGTACTGTGACTGTCAAATCCTGCATCATGTGCTGTTTCTGAAATATTCTCCCACTGGGGCCTTCATGTCCTCTTGTTGCATTGTGAATCTACATAGTTAATTCAGGCTGTTAGGATCTGGCTGGTTTCACCTATATATCAGGCATTTGTGCACCTTTTAAGTCTGATCAAACACAGTTTATACAATGGGCAAGGAAATCCACACAAAATCCTGCATTCTGATTTGCTAGGTAGCACCTTTCCAGCGTTGTAAATCCTAGTGACACCCCATGGAAAAAGGTGTCAGCTACCAGTCAGTCACATCAGGAACCCCCACAGAAATCACTCCGACTATCATAAACCCAGGACTGCCTAAGATGGTAACAGTCCAATGGCAAATCACTATTACTTCTCTTTAGTTTCCCCATGTCTGTTTAGTTGTAGTGTTGGCTTTGTCCCTGTGGTCTCCACAGCACATTCCTTAAATGTTATGTCCTCTTCCAATTACTATAATCCCCCCAAATAAAGAAAAAAAATGCAGATCGGGAGCATTTCTACTTCTGGATAGAAAACCACAGTAACTCCAGAACTGGACACTGACAGCAACTATTTAGCTCTAAGAACTGCGCTGAACTAAAGCAAGCTACTAAAACAGAATGTAAACCACATACAAAACAATTTTGCCCACATACCTCCTCACACTACTAAGTCCACATAAACTGGTAGGTTTACTGAGATTTTATTTCTGATTACCAGCATTGAATAGGAGCCGCGAGCCACTTGAAGTGTGGGCGGCAGTTACTCGGGTTGGTGACTGTATACGTGTGTGTCTGGGGGGGGGGGTTGCTAGTTGGGAAGGACCTGAAGTTTCATTTTGGGTCACATTACAAAGACTTCTGTATCTTCTTGATAATGTCATGACTGTCTCTCCACCCCCCAACCTTTTACACATGGCTCTGGCATTTACAACAGCTCTCTTCTTGGCTCTGATTAAGTGATGGCTCACAGTGGCAATGTGAGGGATGCCAATTCCACTGCAACTTGTAGCTCACAGCCCTAGCTACCTAGGACTCTTTTTTCTCACATAGCAATAAATACAAAAACAAATAATACAAAATATAACAAGCTGTTTTTCTTTCTTTGTTTTTAGACAAAGAAAAGGGGAGACATTGTATAATCACAATATCCCACTCCGGGCCATGTGTGGGTGATGCCAGGATTTACCCATGCCTTGTGTGATTTGCTTACTCAGCCTGCGGCCTTGTGACCAAACAAAACACTGGGCGTGGGTAAATCCTGGCATCACCCACACCCTCTCATGGTATATTGGTTAAATATTAGATTCTTGGAGTCAGAGCTATGCACAGCCTTGATGGCATATCTTTCCCAGTACATGGGAAATATACACTGCAGCATTCATCCATATGTGTGCAGGTTTTACATCTTGGACTGTGGCATCTTCTTGTACCTGGTTCCTCAGTGTTCATAGATACATAGATACATAGACAGTGTCGGCTGATAAGGGCCTATGGCCCACCCAGTCTGCCCATTTGAGCTTGTAAGTTCAGTTTGTTTTCCTAGAAGTCTGTTGCCCCTTACCCCTGACCTCCAGAATTCCTTTATGTCTATCCCATGCATTCTTAAATCCCGCGATTGTTTCAGCCCCCACCACTTCCTCTGGTAGGGTGTTCCACTTGTCCACCACCCGTTCTGTGAAGAAATTCTTTCTCATGTTTCCTCTGAATCGTCCTCCCTCCAACTTCATCCCATGCCCTCTAGTCCTGGAACATCTTTTTCGCTTAAAAATAGTGTTTTCCTGCACCCTGTTCCTCCCTGTAAGATACTTGTATGTCTCTCATATCCCCTCTCTCCTCCTCTCCTCCAGGGAGTACATGTTCAGTTCCTTCAACCTGTCTTCATAGGACTTGTGATGCAATCCATGCACCATCTTTGTTGCCTCCTCTGAACCTTCTCTACCCTATGTCCTTACGTAGGTATGGTCTCCAGAACTGTACACTATACTCCAGGTGGGGCCTCACTAGTGTCTTGTATAGTGGAATTATGACCTCCCTTTTCCTGCTAGTGATGCCCCTGCCTATACATCCCAGCATCCTATTTGCTTTACCTGCTGCCTTGTCACACTGTTTCCCTACCTTGAGGTCATCAGAGATGATAACCCCAAGATCCCTTTCCTGCTTGGTGCATGCTATATCCTCACCCCCCAACTGATATATTGTGCCAGGGTTTTTGTGCCCCATATGCATTATCTTGCACTTCTTTGCATTGAATTTCAACTGCCAAATCCCTGACCATTCTTCAAGTTTCTGCAGGTCGCTTCTCATTCTGTCTACACCCTCTGGTGTGTCTACTCTGTTACAGAGCTTGGTGTCATCAGCGAACAGTGAAATTCTGCCTTCTAGGTCCTGCGCCATGTCACTGATGAAGATGTTGAATAGGACCGGTCCCAGCACTGATCCCTGTGGTACCCCACTGGTCACTCTTCCCTCTGTGGAGTGACAGCCAATTACCACCACCCTCTGTGTCCTGCCACCCAGACCAGTTACCTACCCACCACACTACTATCCTGCCACCCATATTCCCCAGTTTGTGTAATAGTCTTCTGTGTGGCACAGTGTCAAAGCCTTGCTGAAGTCAGATAGGCCATGTCCACTGCCCTCCCCTGATCCACCTCCCTAGTCACCCAGTCAAAAATTCAACTAGGTTGGTCTGACATGACCTCCCTGGTGAAACCATGCTGCCTTGGGTCCTGTGAGTCCATTGACAGCCAGATGTTCACCAATCTCTCCTTCAGTAGTGCTTCCATGATCTTCCCCACTACCGGTGAGGCTGACTGGTCTGTAGTTCCTGCTTCCTCTTTGTTCCCACTTTTCTATAAGGGGACTACATCTGCTGTCCTCCAGTCTTTGGTACCTCCCCTGTTTCCAGTGATCGGCTAAACAGGATAGCCAGAGGTTCAGCCACCACCTCTCTTAGTTCTTTAAGGATCCTGGGGTGCACCCCATCTGGCCCCATTGCTTTATCAACTCTTATTACTTCCAGTTCCTTCAGGACCCTTTCTTGTGTAAAGGGACTTGTGTCCATTTCTGTACCATTCTCACCCCTTGTACTCCCTTCAGACCCATTACCCTCCTCTTCCTCAGTAAAGACTGAGCAGAAATACCTGTTCAATATGTCAGCTTTACTGTTGTCATCCTCCATGGGGCCCCCATCCTTCCCCTTCAGTCTCACTATCCCTCCCTTTGTCTTTCTTTTTTTCACTTATGTACCTGTAAAAGGTTTTGTCCCCTCTACCCACTGATTTTGCAATGTGTTCTTCTGTCTGAGCTTTGACTTCCCTTACTGACCTCCCTGCCTCCCTTTGCTTCTCCTGGTACTTCTCCCTATCACCTTCTGCCTGTGTCTTTTTGTATTGCCTGAATGCAATCTTTTTGGCTTTCACTTTCTTTGCTACCTCTTTGGAAAACCATAATGGTCTCCTCTTCCTTTTCCTCTTGCTAACCTGCTTAATACATAATTCTGTTGTTCTTGTAATCCCCATTTTAAATACTGCCCACTGTTCCTCAACCCCTGATTCCTGTCCCATTCCCCTTATTGCTTCTTTCAAGTATCTCCCCATTTTCCCAAAGTCTGCCCCCCTAAAATCCAGGATACGTGTTTTTGTGTGGTTTGGTTCTGCTCTTTCTGTGATTTCAAACCACAATGACAGGTGGTCACTGTTTCCCTTAAATAACTCTTAAATAACTTGCTGCTGACAGGTACTGGCTGTAGGTTTGGAGGCTATCATCATGTCAACACTGGTAAATTCAGAGAATATGTTAGATAGGTATAGGTCATTATTCAGAAGGGGCTCTAAGTCTCTCATGATAGTCTGGATACTTTTAAGGGAAGGAACTTTATGAGTGGAAAGTTTTGTTCATTTTTTCCTAGTAGCTTGCAATATTCAATTTGTTTTTTGTTCTTTTTTAAGTAAAAGCCAGCTTACACTGCCATATTTGCACTGCAGCACACTGAGCACTCAGGTTGCTGCAGTGCAGATACAGCAGTGTGGACATTTACCAAATGGTAAGTAACTCGTTTCTTCTCTACCAGAGCCACAACATAATTGGGGATGGATTCTGGAGCAAGTGGTATAAGCATCCATGTGGACAGGCTGTGCCACTCATGTTAATATGTGATGGACACTCCCAAAGCCTCCTCTGCTCTTCCAAACATCTCAGTGTTGTAGGGTTTGTGGGGTAGGGTAATGAAAGCATACACGGTACTCAGAGATTTATTCAATACACAAATTCTGTGTGTGTTCATTTTTGTAAAAAAATATAGAGCAAATCATGCTACACAAAAATAAAAACAAATCAATAAAACAGTAATCCTGTCTTAAACTTGCAATATTCAATTTGTTTTTTGTTCTTTTTTAAGTAAAAGCCAGCTTACACTGCCATATTTGCACTGCAGCACACTGAGCACTCAGGTTGCTGCAGTGCAGACACAGCAGTGTGGACATTTACCAAATGGTAAGTAACTCGTTTCTTCTCTACCGGAACCACAACATAATTGGGGATGGATTCTGGAGCAAGTGGTATAAGCATCCATGTGGACAGGCTGTGCCACTCATGTTAATATGTGATGGACACTCCCAAAGCCTCCTCTGCTCTTCCAAACATCTCAGTGTTGTAGGGTTTGTGGGGTAGGGTAATGAAAGCATACACGGTACTCAGAGATTTATAAAATACACAAATTCTGTGTGTGTTCATTTTTATAAAAAAATATAGAGCAAATCATGCTACACAAAAATAAAAACAAATCAATAAAACAGTAATCCTGTCTTAAACTTCAGACTATAAACAAAAGAAATCAAATAAAGAAACAAATACGCTCTCCTCAAGCTCCAGAATCACTTCCCTCCTGTGATTCTGCCACAGTGTAGAATACTTTAACCTGTACAATTCTCTACCAACTTCTGTGCTCTCAGACCAACCTCTCAGGACACTCTCCCAGGATAATCTGACTAACCTTAGCTCAGTGGCAGCTTTTATAGTGCAGTCTTCCTATGACACTAGTGTCAGCTGATCCGCTCATTTTCTAATACAGCGGAATATTCTGGCAAGTACAAACATATGGGGGATCAGGCTGACTGTATATATAGTAGTAGTAGTAGTAAACGTTTATTTATATAGAAATTTTTGCCATTAGGGTTCAAAGAATCCCTATTTACAAGGCAAACCTGTGTAGTACAAAAATTTAAATTATTGCAAAAATTACAAAATACATTTCATTCAAATGCACATACCATTCATACAGTTTTACTACCAAACACAACTTTATGATCAAACAAACATCTTATACAATGTTTTTTAAGTATTACCTATTACATAAACATCTAAAATGCAGTTCATGTTTTACTGCAGTCCTATATTCTAAAAAAGACAGATTTGGGTCTCTGAGGAAAAGGGGAAGTCTATTCCAACTCATTGAAACTTTATATTGAAGGGTCGTACTACTGTGGCTATTTTTTACTTTGGGAACAAAAAAATCTCTAGTTCCTGATTTCCACAAATTTAGTCCATGATTTTTTTTTTTTTTATGATTTCTTATCAGATAATTCTGTGACTCATTTTTATATAATCCTTTTATCTGATTTAACCAATTTCCCTCTGCCCACTGATATAATGTATTCCATCCTAGTTTAGTATACATCACACAATGATGGGTACCAATATCACATTTTAATACAAATCTAGCTATTTTATTATAGAGAACATCTAAATTATGAAACTGTTTTTTTGAGGCATGCCTATAAGTATGACTCCCGTAATCGATCACCGGTAATATTAATTGATTTGCTGTATTTAAACACATGTCTTTTGTTAAACAATTTGATATACGCCTCATTACCCCTAGTTTTGAGTTTGTTTTTTTAATTAATTCTATTACATGTTGTTCAAATTTCAATTCTTGATCAACTAAAATACCCAAATATTTATAAACCTGTGTTTGCTCTAAGATTATTCCTTCCTGAGTCTTTATTGTTATTTTTGGAACTGTTTTGTTTTTCTTCTCTATACCAAAATACATTGTCTGTGTCTTTTTATTATTTATCAAAAGTCCAAGCAATGAAAAAGACTTCTGCATAACTAAAAAATCACCCTGTAAGTTTTGTTCTATTTCACCTAAATTTCTACCCGATGCAATCAAGACTGTATCATCCGTGGTAAATCATTCAAATAAACTAAAAACAAGAGAGGTCCCAGGATTGAACCCTGGGGTACCCCCTTGTCACAGAACCCAAACCAGAACTATGACCATTTATTGTTACAAATTGGGATCTTTTGTCTAAATATGATCTAAACCATCCACAAGATCCTTCCTCCACACCCAGGTAATTCAGTTTTTTGACCAAAATACAATGATTCACTAAATCAAATGCCTTTGATAGGTCCACATATACTGCACCCACCAACTTCCCCTCCCCCAAGGAAGTAGCAACTAAATCTAGGAAGTCCATGAGTGTGGCAGCCGTGGACCTACCCTGTCTGAAACCTGATTGAAAGGGAGTTATTTTCTGATATTTTTCCAGATATTCTATTAACTGTTAATGGACAATTTTTTCCAAGATTTTTGAAACTGCTGACAATAGTGCTATTGGGTGGTAATTTGAAGTGGCCATTGAATCACCCCCCTTGTCAATTGGAATTATTCTTGCCTGTTTCCACATTGATGGATATAGCCCCTCCCTTAAGCTCCAGTTAAAAATATCCCTCAAGATTGGTGATATCTCTTGTACAGCTTCCTTTAACAATCTATTTTCTATCTTATCAGGACCACAAGCCTTATTTATCTTTAAGTTATTTATTAATTTATGTACTTCAAAAGTTGTCACTGTTTTAAAATGAAACATTGGTACTTGATTTTCTTTACAATTTGCAATTTCTATATTTTGGTCCTCGAGCTGAACATTTTTCATATTTGTTTCTATTCCCAAATCCAGATCGAGAAGTTCAATAAAATAATTATTTAATAACTCTGCAGCTCTATCTGCTTCCAATGTAGTTCCATTATGACTGAGTTTTATTTCTGTATGGTTTTTAACAGGATTTGCAAGATTTTTTATCAAGGTCCAATATTTCTTAGGATCTGTTGTTTCCTTGATCCTTTGTTTATATTAAGTGGCCTTTGATTTCCTTATTTCCTGAACTACCCTATTTCTTATTTTTTTAAAACTGTCCCATGCGTCAGGCTTCAGAGTTTTATTTGCTTTTTTCCAAAGTTGATTTTTTACTCTAATTAACTTCGTTATAGTTGGAGTCACCCAAGGCAAATGTTTTTGATTAACTTTTTTCCAAGGTGCAAATTGATCACATGCCTCAATAAACATAGATGTAAATTCCTGTACTGCTAAATTCAGGTCAGGAATTAAGAAAATTCTATGCCATGGTAATCCCTGTAGATACTTACAAAATAACTGCTTATTGAATTTTGTATAGCTTCTTTTATACTCTATAGTTTTAAATTTTGGAACTTTTTTAATTTCCAAATTTATAGTACATTTTATTACGTTATGATCCCCCAAATTTGGTTCCCCAACTCCTTTATTTACTATACTTATTTACTTATATATAGAGGGAAAACATACAATCATAAGGAGTTATTTCATTCTGCCTTTAACACTCTGTCACTGAATCTGTTGAGAAAGACTTCTTAATTACTTGTAAACAAGAAAACGCCATCCCTTTTCAGCTGAGTGACAGCTGGGGAGTTTCTTATATAACAGCCTCATCATGGGGCTGCTGGCTCCTAGAAGTACATTTTTTTCCAAGAAAGCTTAGCTCAGGTAAGAGCACTTTCTGCATAGAATACTGAAGGAAATGTTCCAATATTTAGTTTCTGCACATTAGTAATGCCTTCTTTAGAGTGTTTATATACAAACTGCTTTAAAAAGACAAATCCCACGTCTGTATTCAACACACCTGACTGTGCAATCAGTCACTCTACCTCCTACACTGCTGCTAGGAAGCAAGACCACAGTGCTCCCTTAATGCTACCCTTGCAGACCAAAAAGGACATAAAAATAATCAGCTGCAAAACATTTCTTGAAACAGAGTGCAGTTTTTCAAAGCAGACACTTGCTTACTGGCTTTCACTCTAGGGCACTTTCATTAGTGCAAATGCACATCGGGGCACATTTTAAACAGCAAATAACACAACAGTGCTCAAAAAGCCATCGTCCTGTCTCTGACTAATCATTTATTAATTCTTTAGGGAACATAACACAGTAAACAAGTACATAACCAACTCTGTGCAGATTATTTCTGCTAATTATTATTTAGTCTTTATTCTTTATGTCACTCTTTTGTTCTAGCGCTCATTCTCATAAGTGCATATGGCAGGGGAGGAAAAGGAATACAAAGAGGGAATAAACAATGGGGAAGAGGTACTATTATGGGTGGCTTACTATAGTAGTAGAAAAATAAAAATTAGTTATTCAGAAAAGTTAAGAAATGCTACTGCAGTAGACTGTAGGGGTACAAAGAGAAATACCATAGCCTTATTTCTAACAGGGAGTAGTCTAAACTATCACACTGTACCCACCTGTTTAGCAACAAAACCATAGTGACCACTTGGACTGAAACATTTCACTGATGCAGGGGTCATTTGTAATCTTAGATTATAAACTAATCTCATAAGAAAATGTTATCAAATTTACTGAGGAGGTATAGTGTTTATAAGTCAACCAGAGCCACTGATTGCTGACTAAAAGGCTTTATTTTACTTAAAGAATTGTAGGAGCAGAGAGAAGGAGGCAAACTGTGTGAGAGTGACACCAGCAGTCAACATGTCATCTGACCCATCACTGTTGACATCACTGAACACCTGCCCATCCTCAAACTTGTGCCCCCTCTCCAGCATGGCTTGCATCAGTGCTGACTGGGGCCATGTAAACACAAGCAAGGACTGGCTTGGGAGACTGGTGCAGCACCAGATCAGACTGAAATTTTGAGCACAGCAGCCATGTAAATGCACTTAAAATTTTAACATTACTCTATGTCAGTGTGCTGTAGCTCCTACCTCACTATGCACCTCATTTATTGTTATCACACATACTGTGGCTACCTCCTTGAAATCTAGATTGCAAGCATGATGAGGAATGCTGTCAATAACCCCACTACAGCAGTCATTACTTATGTGATTGCAACACCATCTTTTCATTTACAGTACTCGTAACATTGCAAAAATAAAGTCAACCCAGTGCTGTGGTGGGCTGTGGTACTGGCTGCCTCATTGCCTGTCACACTGGTGACTAGGGTTCAGGAACAGATGTAGGTCACTTGGGGGCTAGCCAAGAGAGGGAATATTGAGCATCTGTAGAACAGCTCTCCTCCCTTGGGGAGGGGGGACACATGTCTCCACTCTGTTGAGGTTTTCAAAGCCTGTCTCAAGGCCTTCCTGTATAATCAGACCTTCCTGGACTTTGATTTATAATTTTATCTGATGCCTGACATTTGTGCTTAACTCTGTCCCTGGTTATATATTTAGTTTTTTGTATTTATTGCTGATCATATTATTTATAAATTTTATAATAGTGAGTTACAGTGTAGAATATTTATTATTAGGTTTTATATTGTGGTGTTATTTTCTATATATAATTATAGTGTTGGTGTTATTTGTATGTGATTCTAACTTGTTCGGCACCCAGAGCCTCTGGGATGGGTGCCTTTTTAAATAAAATTTGCCTTGCCTTGTCTCACGAGTTAACTGCCAGCTGCAGGAATCTGGGTGGCAGTGATGTGGGACCACAAGGGGAAGGAGATCCTATACCCAGATGCCAGAGTCACCTCTATGGAGGCAGGGTCCACACATCATGTCATTGCACATGTGTTGGCTGCAGAAAGAAATATGGAGGGAATAAAACCCTGACCACAGCACAGTGAAAGAGCAGCCCATTGCAGGCCTTACACCAACAAGTGGGCACCTCAGACTGAAGTCTTGTGGCAAAGGATACCAACAGGTTAAGGTAAGACCCAGGGAAGTCAAGTGATGGGCCAGAGGGACCAGTCCAGATAGGGCTGGTCAGAGAGGTACTTGGAGAGAAACACAGGATAAAGAAAAAAGTTTCAAAAAGAATATCATGATGAGAAGCAATATTATTCCTCCAAATTTAAATCTTGTATTTTAACCCACAGATTTTCTACAGTAGTTACTTTTAATTGGTTAAGAAAAACAAGTATACTGTATTTCTTTGTTTAACCATTTTCATTTAAATCTTTTTTTTTAATTTAGTGAACTTTCCAAGAAAAGCAAAATGGATACAATATAACAAAAAACATATTCAACACCCTCTATCATGATCAAGACAGTGATGACAAAGATGTATAAACAGAACACTATCCCTCAAAAAAGCTAAATCCCCCTTCCCACAAAATCCAGACCAACCCACCCACCTGCCCAGAGCACACAGATTATTAACACAATATATTACAAAATAGAGAATCTAAAGAAACAACTACAGTAATACCAAGCCCAGTATATGTCAAACAGAGGGTAAGGTCAGATCAACTAATTTCAGCCTATCGACTTGCCGAGACCAAGAGTAATGTATATAAGGGGTCCCAATGAGACTGGAAGCCAGCATATCTATCCTGATTTAGCATGGACCCCAGCGTGTTGCGCCATTGTGCAGCATCATAAAACCAAGGATCCAGATTTCTCATCACCCTGTTAAAAATATGACAAAGCGCTGACTTATGCCCCCTTATAAAAGAATTGCTCCTGTGGGGGTACTGCCCACTGACTTGTATCCTACAAGTGGTAAATGGTGAAGACTGATACAGGGAAGTCCTGCATAAACCTGAAATTTTACATATTTTAAGCAGGTCCCAACAATGGCTTCTTGCCTCAGCTTACTCCTGCTGGCAATGAAGCTGGAAAGGACACAATATAAAATTAGAGAACAACTAGAAAAATACAAACAAATATGGCTCCCTCTGGAACATGATCTGTCCAGGGACTGGTTCCCCAGCTTCTGATTGCACGGTGATAATCCATTGACAATCAATTGCTAGCTCACCTCTCTATTCTATTTTACAGCTGCAGTGGGTAGAGCCTGCATATGTTTTGCATGTACAAAAGGAGTGATGTCATGTTTTCTATTTGTGAAACTGACTGAAGGTGTAAATAGTCTCCTCTGCCTTACCCTTCTCCAAGAAATGTTTTCTGCCCACAAATAAATACACTTTCATGCTAGTCAATGGTTGCAGGGCACTATTTTCTTTCTTAAATGGGAGGTACAAGAACTGGAACCTGAGTAGTGGGAGGCAGCATTAGTTTTTTCTGGGGCGAGTAAGATCCACCCCCACCTCCACCCGAGAATCTCCTAAAGATCCACCCCACCTTTTTTTTTGGTTCATGTGGGAGGGGCATGAGGTGGATCTATCATGTTGGAACAACTGACTATCAGAGCTGCCTGGGGAAGTAATTAAGGAATGCCTGAAACTGCATCTAGGCATATCCCCCCAAACACACACACATAGGCATCATGATTTTTTTTTAACTCTAAGCATGTCAATATTTGACTCTAACAGTATGAGCAAGTTGGGCATAAAAATAAAATAGAAAAAAAAAAGGATCAAGCAGGTGCCTTTTCCTTTGTCAGATACATGCAGACAGAAGGTCACAAATCCTGTATGACAAATTCATTATATGGATGTTTTCCATGTAAAATAGAAATTTTGTTAATGTCATGTCTGTAGCATCATCTGTAGCCAGTAAACTATTATTTACATAGGTACTGTAAAAGACAGGTTTTAATTCAGAAATCCAGTATTGATAATTTTTTTTAGCAGTTCTTAAAGATTTATGTCTCTCTGATGTAAGATTTCATAGCACTGAAATGAAAGGGTTTCTGTAATTGATTGTTGTTTGCATGAGAAGTGGGTGTGACAGTGGCATGCAAGAGTGAAGTCTAAATTGTTCCTTGGCCATTCTGGGATCTGAAGTTTAACAGTAATGTGTGAAAAGAATAAAGTCTTGTGTTTTTAGCATTTGAATAGGTTTATTGCTTTGAAGATAATACATATATATATATTAGAGGCAAAAAACTCTGTTTAATGCATTAGTTAGGGTTGTTCTACAGTGACAAAAGTGAGGAAATTCGCTGTTAGGGTTGAAAACCCTAACTCCGAATTCACCCCCCCCAGCACCTCTCACACACAGACACACGCACACATTCAAGTATGGGGGAGGACCAAGTCAACACAACCAATGACAGACATCCAGCAGCAGGTGACAGAAATAACAAACAGTTGTCTAAATGTACTACGAGACATCCCCACCCACCTGACCAGGTACTGCATGCTCAGTGGAGATTAACAGCAAAACTGAGGCCATGTACACCAAACGTACACATCCCTGATTGCAGCTGCACACAACGTACCACACTTAGTAGTTGCATGGCCTTACCTACTGATGCCCCACACCAGACCACACCACTTGTGGTGGGCCACCTGAGCAATAGAGTTCAGCAAAACCAAGGAGTTGTACAGGTATAATATCTCTGATTATAACAAGGGTTTGAGAAATGCAGCTTTCTAATTGACTGTAAACATCGTAACAGCCTTATGTTTAGTTTTTATTAACATACATGTAGAGCCTAACCATATGATGAACATGGTTTAATGTTGTTTAAAAAACAGTTTTATTATGATAGCAATAAGCCACTCCCAGGTATTATGTTAATGGTCAGTTTATCACTGTCTAGCGACATGTGGCACTCGGCTATGCCTCATTCAACATTAAACCCCTACAGGGTGAATAACAGACCATTTAACGTAACTGTTGGTCATGCCTTATTGCTTAATTGTCTTTATGAGTAGATAGTCTCCCCTCTGCTAGGCACTGCAGCAGCTTTGCAACACAGTGTCCCACCCAGTTACACCATACACTGTCTAGTTACTGGAGAATGGCTGTGAATATGAACTCATGAAGATGAACAGTGTAACTTGATAATTACAGACATCGAAACCCTAGTGTGATTATAACTGACAGAGTCAGTGATAAGAGGATAACCCCTGCTGTCCTAGTACACTTACCCCATTGTGAGTTAAATCAATACTAAAATACATTCTGTTTATATCTACACCATACCTACTTGATTCCTGTTGTACCACAATTAACATAGTTATCACTTTGATAGCATCAGTGACAGAAGTGTGGCAAACCCAAACAGTAGGCATACAGCCTAAGTATGAAACAACTGTTAAAAAAAATCACACTGTGTCCATAAGTGGCATAGATCACTCATTGCAACAATAGTAAATGTATTACTATTTGAATAAGTTAGTCATCACAGATGCAATGAGATTATCTTTATCAGGTACAACATACTCAGTAAGTGCCTACAGGAAAATGTATCCTATATACATCTCCGATACAGGTACATCATTGTTGGCTCAGTAGTGCTATGATATTTAGAAGTTGCTTGGCCTGATCCATGCAATTACAATGTTTCTTACAAAGAATACTTACTGCATATTTAGTATTGAAACACACTGAAGGTCTATGTATGTACATTAGCAGTACACCTTCATCAGTAAGAATGCATGTGATACTGGCAGTACGAATTTCACAGCGTTGAACAGGCAATGCTTTTCCATACGTTTACATCAGCCTCTCTATGTTGAGTAAACCATTGCAGTAAATGTACTACTATGTAAATCACCTACTAAATGTATCACTACTTTAATCTTGATCATGCTAGTGTCTTGTAGTTAATTTATGTGCTTCTCTTAATTAATGTATACTCACTAGTGTTAAAACCTTTCTACAACTGTCATCATGCACCTTCAGCATTTATATTGAATAACGGCACAGTACCAGTTGTGGTGTGGTGTGGGGCATCAGTAGGTAAGGCCATGCAACTACTAAGTGTGGTACGTTGTGTGCAGCTGCAATCAGGGATGTGTACGTTTGGGCCCAGATATTCAAACTGCGCTCAAAATGAGCGCAACAGCAGGAGCAAGCACAAACCAGTTGCGCAAATGTGCAACAGGTGTGATATTCAAACATGGAGCAGCACAAATTGCGCAAGCAACCAACGTCTGAATATCACACATACTGCGCCATCGTGCAACCAGGAAGGAGAAGCTGAGCCGAAATGTTGCGCTATGGAGCAACCAGGGAAGCTCAGCTGAGCATTCCAGAGCTGCCATGGCACAAGCAGAGCCCCCCCTGAGCAATGGAACTGCACATCCAGGGAGGCAGGCTGGGGTCCACCACCAGCCATGCCACACATGGGCACAGGAACACACTGCAGAACCCACACCACACCTGCACACCCCAAGCACAGCATCACTGGGGGTGTGATGGATGATCTACTGGCCCATGGGGACAAGCCAACACAGCATAGTGGAGCTATGACACCCCAGCACAACCACTGGCATGCTGAGAGTGCCACACACAGGGGGTTGACAACCACAGTGCACAGCAGCCCCTCGTATGCACAGCACACCCTGCACTGTGACCCCAAGACACCACCTATGTGCAGTGACTGGCACTGCAGGAAACCATGCACACGCCAACCCCATGCAGCACAGAAGCCTCCAAGCTAGACACACCCTGTGCACCAAGCAGTGGGTGGCAGCAGATGGCAAGACCAACAGAAAGTCACTGCCATGCTGGAGATACCTCCCCATGCACACACACGCACATACACCCAGGACCAGACCACCCCAGATGGCATGTACACCCCTGCAACTGAGCACCCATAGCCAGCTGCAAATCAGAGACCAACACAGTATTCATATATCAAAATAGAAATGTATACTGAACATATTATAACAACAACAATAGAAACTATTTACAAGGGGGGGACGGGTACAAGGAAGGGGTGTTCAAGGGGGAGGGATTAAAAACTTGGAGAGGGAAGGCAGGGTGGTAGGGATGGGAGGAGTGGAAGGGTAATGTCAGCTATGGCCCAGCGGCTCCTGGTCCTCCCCTGCTGGCGCACCGTCCTGTGCCGCCTCTGCTGATGTCGCATGTCGCCAGATGGCTTGCAGGATCTCCGGTTCTCGACGCTGACTTGTGTGGGAGGCGCTTCACATCACGAGCCATCCTTCTGAGAACCTCGTGGCCTAGGAAAATGGGAACACAGTCAATGGCTGTGACTGACCACAACCCTGAACACCACCCAACCTGCAAGCCATATAGCCCAATGTCCCGCACCTGTGATGGCATGCACCCACCCACAGTGAACATGCACATGGCCATCACAAACAGGCGGCACCAGCTATGCACACCACTGCCCACACACACTACCCACGTCCATCACAGTACAAACCAGGCTGGCAAGTGACGTGGCAACGTGGTGCGATGCCAGTTACACAGCTATGTGCCCAGTGCATGCATGGGCCACCAGTGATGCATACACAGACATGCTGTGATACTGCACAGTGATGCATGTCACCTGTGTCGTGCATACAGACATAGACACATAGACAGTGTCGGCAGATAAGGGCCTATGGCCAAGCCAGTCTGTGCATTTGAGCTGTAAGTTCACTTTGTTTATCTAGGAGTCTGTTGCCCCTTACCCCTAACCTCTGGAATTCCGTTTTGTCTATCCTATGCAATCTGAAATCCCATGATTGTTTCAGCCCCCACCACCTCCTCTGGCAGGGTGTTCCACTTGTCCACCACCCGTTCTGTGAAGACAGTCCTTCCATGTGTCCTCTGAATTGTCCACCCTCCAACAGCATCCCATTGCCTGTAGTCCTGGAACATCTTTTTCAATTCAAAATAGTGTTCCTCTGCACCCTGTTCCACCCTGTAAGATACTTGTATGTCTCTACCATATCCCCTCTCTCCCTCCTCCCCTCCAGGGAGTACATGTTCAGTTCCTTCAACCTGTCTCCATAGGACTTGTGATGCAAGCCATGCACCATCTTTGGTGCCCTCCTCTGAACCTTCCCTGCCCACTGTACGTCCTTACGTAGGGATGGTCTCCGGAAAATGTGCACTGTAGTCCAGGTGGGGCCTCACTAGTGTCCTGTATAGTGGAATTATGACCTCCCCTTTCCTGCATGGTTGTATTGCGCAGGGCTACTGGTCTCCCCCCCAGCATGCAATAGCATCTATGACATCATGATACTCACACTGCTCAAGCAGCTCTGTCTGCTGACATTGCTGCCGCTGTTGCTCCCGCTGCTGCTGCTGTAGGGGTGCCACCCCCTGCTGGCACCAGGTCCCTGGCCTGCCCCTCTTCAGATGGTGCTTGCCTCCTGACATCCCGGCCTGTGGGAGACATATGTTGAGACAAACATCAGTGTGACTCAAAAGCAGAGTGCCCCCTGCCCCAGTGAGAGTGCCTGCCCACACAGCCATAACCATCCATCGCACAGCTGCACACACTGACACAGCCAACCATGGCAGAGCCGTCACCTATGCACAGCCATCAAAGCACACACACACCCCTACAGAGAATATAGGTGCATAGATGGTACACTCACCTGGCCTAGGCACCACGCCCTGCCTGGCACGTGAACGCAGCCGCCAACAGCTCTGGCTTCCTCCGCGGAGGTCACTGTACCGTGCCGCACTCGCTCAGCAGAACGGCACTGTCCAGTGACCCCACCAGGTCAGTGGCCACCTGCTGCCCACCCTTGTCCTGGCTATGGTCAGGTGTGCCCCACCACAGAGTGCCTCATAGTGGGGCTCCACTAGGCCACCAGGTTTGCCACTTCCAGCTGGCTCCAACACAGCCCTCCTCCTAGCCATGTTGGTAGCTTTACAGCAGGCAATATGGTGCTCCGCCTGGCCAGAACCCCAAGTGGAGATGTTGCACAATAGACCACCACAGACTCCAATCGCGCTGTTCGAACAGCGCCGTCACTTCACATAGCGCTGTCACCAGACAGCGCAATAGGGACGTACACATGGCATGCAAACAGTGCCGGGGCAAAGGGCATACACAAGGTCATGGCAATGATGCAAGGCTACGCACAGTGCCATCGGACGTATGGGCATCCGGCGTGACTGACAAGCTGCGTACCAGTGCCACAGTGGACTATTGCGCAGTAGTGCCACAGCGCCATATAGTGCCCAGTGCTGTAGCACCACTGGCACAATGGTGGCCATGGCCTGAATTGCCGATCGCACTCAGCACGCCTGCAGCGGACAGATGCATGCGTAAGCTATCTGGGTACGCGAATGCAGTGTACCACGAGGGACAAATCTGCACCATTGGCTCAGCCGACTTTCTTCCGTATTGGCGAAAGCACAGATTCGCTGATATTCAGCCGATATATAAATCCTCCATCACACTGAAGGCGAGTGGGCGTGACGATGTCATTAAAGTTGCTCCACTCCTAATTTGCATGTGTTGCGCTATATAATGTGCGACAGTGGGCTGTGCAGGCCAGATTCGTTACTGCAGGTGAGAGGTGAGTTACATGTTGTGTGATGCTCAGGACAATGCTCATGGGGAAATGCTGTAGACTGCACAGTGACAGGTGTCCACTTCCACCCATACAGATCACCATGACCGACCAGAGCCAAGGTGAGGGTGGAGGACGGTGGGCGAGGGAGGAGGCCGAACTTCACAGCGGCAGAGACGGGCGGCCTCTTCCAGGCCTACTCTGGAAGATGAGCCACTATTGAGTGGACGGAGGGGCACCCCTCAGTCCCGTGTGGCTGCATGGGAGGGGGTAGCTTAGGCCGTTAACCTGCATGGAAGCCACCAGCGCTCCATGCAGGAATGCAAGAAAAAGATTAGGACTGACCGCAGGAGGTTGAAGGAGAAGGTGGCAGCCTTCAGGGCAGCACATGCTGGCACTGGCGGGGGCCCGCCAGTGGTGTTGCAGCTGACCCCACATGAGGAGACACTGGTCACAGCCATGCAGCCGAGCGCCATTGCGGGCATACAAGGTGGAGGATTCCAGACAGGTGGAAGCCCATCACTGCACGGTATGACATGGTGGTGGTGTTTGGGGGGGTGGCGGTTGTTCACATGCACTCACATGTACTCTCTTTCGGTTACAGATCCTGTTCATCTTCAGGAGACGGTGGTGGTGGGTCCAGACAGTGATGCGGACCTGCTGGACATGGAGGAGGGACCATCCACCTCCACCACCAGCCAGCAGGCACTGCAGCAGCATGCACGCCGGGCCAACAATTCTGGTGTCAGTGATACGTGTGTGGGGGGTGCACAGCCTGTGTCTCAGCAGTCTGGCATGCAAGCATGCCAGCATGCTGTGACCATGGTAGTAGCACGTAACTGCACCATTGATGATAGAAGGCCTGCAATGGGCAGTGATAGGTGTGTGTCCGATGACAGATACACGGCAGGCCAGCACGTGCCCCTGGGCCTTTCTGGTTCACACCTGTGTAACAGCATGCTGGCACAGTCCCAGGCTGCACCTGTCAGCACCGGTGGGGCAGCACCGGTGGCTGTGCAGGTGTCTGGCACTGTTGCCAGCACAGCGGTGGAACAGGTGGACCTGGGGGCACAGCGGTTGGAGGGGCAGCAGTCACACACCAGGTCTGGGGGTACAGTGTCAAGAGTGGCACATGTCCACCACCCTTTGATCCACCCATACCTGGTCCTGGCGAACAGCACCCACCCTCAAGGGGTGATGTGCATCAGGACCGTCCACACCCTGGGGGTCACGATGCCATTGGGGCACAGTACCCACTGGACGCACACACCCGCCTGCTGCAGGAATCAGTACAGCTGCAGGGGTGGATTGCAAGGTCCGTGGAGGCACTGTCTGTGTCTGTGGAGCGGCACAACAGGGAGTGTGCGCAGGACCGAGCCGAGCTGGTCCGTATGCAGACGGATGTGACCGCCACCATTGACAGGCTGACCCAGGCAGTGGTCTCTGTCGTGGACGCATTGGGCACACAGTCAGGTGCCCCTGTACCACACACCCCACACAGTGCACTCTCCACTCCCCGTTCCCGGCGTCGTGCGACACCAGGCCTGTCGATGCCAGGTTCTGCTGTGGGCATCCCGAGCACCCCTGGTGCAGGTTTGTTCAACGTGCTGCAGACCCCTGTGTGGGCAAGGTCGCGTTCATGCAGTGGGACCCCTGGTGGTGCAACAGTGCCACCCCATGTGGCCCCTGCTCAGCCTGCCCATGCTGTTGGGTCACAGTGGGGCCGCCCATGCATCCATGGTGGCCATGGGACAGTGCTACATGACTGAGCTGTCTCCCAGTGCGGGCCCTGTCTGGTGCTGCCCTGTGTGCAATGTGTGTCATGGTGGGCAGTGCACTGCTGGGTGCTCTGCTCACCACGCCAACACAGGACCACCTGCACACCCTCCCAACTGCTGTCCACAGGTGCATGTGCATGATGATGCCTGCATTGCACTGTACACCAAGGTGCAAGGGTGCCCAGGTTCTGACACACGACTTGGACAGTACAGGTGGTGGGGAGTTCGGTGGTGCTGTGTGTTAGCAATGTTGGTTCTGCAGTGCTGTGCATCTGCCCATGTACGCTCTGTGCCTGGTATGTGTGTGTGTCCATATGAGTGCTCACCCCTCCTGATGGTGTGTTGGTATGCCTGGACCTTCCACTCCTGACCTTCATGCACCCCTGGTGTGTTCCCTGTGTGCCTGTAGTGTTGGTTGCACATGTTCCCTTGACTTACCTGTGGTGTGTGTAGTGCTCCTCTGTGATGGTGTCCCGGTGCAGCTGGGCCTGCCGGATCAGTCGGGGGTCCCTCCATCCTAGGGGGAGCTGCTCATCACCATCATCACCAGTGCCACCGGCGTCCCCATTGCTGTCCCCCTGTTCAACCTGTATGGCTATCCCATGGTCTTTGGCCATGTTGTGCAGGATGCAACAGGCCAGGAATATCCCACAGGCCTTTTGGGCGCTGTACTGTAGGGCACCGCTGGAGGTGTCTAGGCATCGAAGCGTGCCTTGAGCATCCCAAACACCCACTCTATGATGTTGCGTGTTGCGGCATGTGCCTCATTATAGCATAGCTGCGCTGGGGTCATGGGGCGCTGGTACGGTGTGAGCAGCCAGGGATGGAGTGGGTATCTGCAGTCCCCTGTGTGGAGATAGTGGAGAGCAGTGTCATGTTCAGGTCCATATTGGCCATCTCCCTGTGTGCCACTACCATGGCACCTGTGTCATTCCCACCCTGCCCAGAGTTTGCATTCCATACATGTGTACTCACCCACTAGATGTCCTGTGGGATGTCCCCACTCGAATCGATGGCACAGTGCAGACTGATACCATATGAAGGCATCATGTGCTCCGCCAGGGTGTGTGGCACAGACATTGATTATGCACCCAGTGGCATCACACACCACCTGGCAGTTGACACTGGAGAATCCCTTTCAGTTACGATAGGCATGGCCATCGGGGCCAGGTGGCATGCGGATGGCCACATGGGTGCAGTCTATGGCCCTAGCATGCCAGGCATACGTGCCACCCTGTGGAACTCCTGCATGTTTGCTGTATGCTCTGCCGCGGTGCTGGGGAAATGGATGTACTCCGCAGCATGTGGCAGCAGTGTGCTGAGGAATTGGGTGAGGATGCGTGACGTGGCCGACTGTGTGATGCCTGTGGTGTCCCCTGTCGGCCTCTGGAAGGTGCCCGTGGTGAGCAGACACATGCAGGCTGTCACCTTGTTCTCCACCAACAGAGCGTGACTCCGTCGTGAGGGTGCCTGCATCACATCACTGCACAGCTCACAGAGCCATCTCAGTATTGCCCTGTTCAGGTGGTACGGGCCCACGATCTCTACATCTGTGTACAGCTCAAAGCTGATGCGGGCACGGTACCACCTGTGGGGGGCATACCGCCGAAGGGCCCATCCACGGCCACGTCCCCCTGCAGCATGGATTCTCACCCCCCTCATTACAGCTTCCATGTGGAAGCTGGCACTGTCCATCTCCCTGACTTCTGCCCCCCCGGGTGCTGTTGCTGTGTTACCCCCGCTGTCCTGACTGCTACTTCCACTGCACCGGCACCCCCGCTGGCCTCTACAAAGTATGGGAAACAGTTTTGCCTGCCCTTTTCAGTCTGTCCGTCTGTCTCTGTCTGTCTCTCTCTCCCCACTTGACAGCCTGGTAGCGTTCTTGCGGCTTCATGAGCCTTTTTTATTTTGGCTCATTTCCGGCTAGTCGCGCGGTTTCTGGCTGTGCCGCTATTGCGCATTGCGCTGATGTTTGAATATTGCATTGCACTCTTTATGCATGGATCCACCCCCTTTGGTTGCGCATGCCTTCATTTTCATTGCGCTATTGCTCAGCATGTTTTTGGGGGTGCAACTGCCTCCTTCTGAATATCGCAGAATGGCGCAGTTTTGGACTTGCGCATGCGCAACCCTGTTGCGCATGGCGCAACCCTCTTGAATATCTGGGCCTTGGTGTACATGCCCTCAGTTTTGCTGTTGATCTCCACTGAGCATGCAGTACCTGGTCAGGTGGGTGGGGATGTCTCGTAGTACATTTAGACAATTGTTTGTTATTTCTGTCACCTGCTGCTGGATGTCTGTCATTGGTTGTGTTGACTTGGTCCTCCCCCATACTTGAATGTGTGTGTGTGTCTGTGAGTGTGTGATGCTGGGGGGGGGTGAATCGAGTTAGATTTTCAACCCTAACAGTGAATTTCCTCACTTTTGTCACTGTGGAACAACCCTAACTAATGCATTAAACGGAGTTTTTGCCTCTAAAATATATATATATATATATATATATATATATGTGTGTATATATATATATATATATATATATATATACACATAATGTCATGGGCACCTGAAAAGGAAGGACATACTACTAAAATAAATGCTATTCTGTTGATTTCTTTATTTATGTGTGAGATGTTAAGTGTAGTTCTGCCTAGGTCACAGACACATAAGCTATAAAAAATACATTTAAGCATGGATGTATTAGTCAAAGCTTGTAGTAGCAAAATAAAGCAAGAAAAATAATATACTGTGGTTTTTTTTCTTTCAATTGTTTAACCAGGAGTAGCACACTAAGCTGAAAGCTTGTTTACAGGGGCAACCTGAGAGCACATGGAAGTTAAGTGACTTGCTCAGGGTCACCCAGTATGCAAGTGGAGGCTGTAGAATTCAAACCCAGATCTCCAGATTTGCAGCTCAGAACCTTAAACCATTGTGCTATACTTCCTCCCTAGTTATGGCTGTCATCTGTCTTATGGCTCATGATGTTGGTGTAGTAAGCAGCAATACATAGCATATCTGTTGTAAAATGTCAATAAGCAGGTCACGCAACAGATGTGCTGAGCAGTTACTGAAACAAGAAATGTATTTAGGATAGTAAAATATTCCTGATAAATGTGTGACATTTACATCTCAATTTCAAGGAGATCCTTATGGGGTGTCAATGTACAATATAAAGTAGTTATAGTTTTCAAGTTGTCTGAGTAATTACTTTGTACTACCACTGTTACTAAATTTAAATTATTCTATGAAGGAAATTTAAGTTTATGCAACTGTCCGTAAATGTATTAAAAACATTTACTTGTCCTTATAATGTAATGCATTAAATGCTATTGCTAGGTTAAGAAGTCACATAACAGCAATAGAGATGAAAACAATGGGATGCATAGGAATTTGAAAAAAGTATACATTAGCAGGAGCAGTGTCATGACTTTACCAATTTTTTTATAGTATCATTCCAGATTTTCAACATTACCATTTTTTACACTTCCTCATAAACAGTACTGCTGTAATTTTTTACATCCTGTTCAAAATGTGTTTTTGTACCTTTGGTGCCAAATGGCACAGTTGTGAAGTGCCCCCCTTCTTTCGGATTGGTGGCATGGGTCCTGTGAAACAAGTATGCTGATCTGCCCTGTGATCGCCTTGATCTACTGTTTAACCCAGCAATGGGGCATGGGCACATTTTTCTATTCGTGACTAGCCTGCGTTGTGAGTAGCCATATTCCTCAGGAAGCTTGTTTAGTTAATACAATTCTTTTGTTGCATGAGCCCCTTTATTACTCAACTTAGTGACTAGACAGCTTGAAATAATTCTGCTCTGGACACCCCTCTTTGTTGTTACAATCTTGGAGCTTAGTGAGAATGAGAGACCAACTAAATAACTACCATATTGGCTGATAGAACCTCTCACCCCCATAAAAGTTTTTACCTATAAATGATACTCTTCTGAATTTCTGATAACTGGGGGCAGATTCTTTACCACCACTTTTTAATAGTAGATGTGGCTACTGCTTGTGATGCATCAATAGGCTACTGGTATTAGTGGTGATTGCTCCGCATCTGGCTATACTCGTTGGCATTACAAATCTACAGGAACTGGTACAACATCTCAATTGGAACTCTGTTGATGTTCTAGTGCTGCAGCGCACTAGTTATCTGTTTTTAGTTCAGTGTTGCTTTGTTAAACATTTTCACATTCTATAAAGGGAGCATAGTAATACTTCAGAGATAAAGGCTTTTCTACATTTACCCCCAGTTATTTTTTTTACTTTAGGGACTCTGGACTTAGGGAAATTAAGAAGCAGTAATTCCTTTTATTCTGTTGGTTCATATATAATCTGAAGGGGAGCAGGGATGCATAATGGGGGCAGCATGACTAAAATCATGCCAGGTGATTTTGTAGGAGGTCAGTCAGTTGGACTGGGGTAATGACATTTCTAAAGAATTTCTCTCTGCTGCCCCTACTGTGGATATTCAGAAAGCAGGAGATTTCTTTAGAAATATCACAGAAATTTCTGAAAATATCTGACCATGTCTTTGGCTGTGGCTGTAGAAGGGAGGGCTTCAAGTAAAGGAGACTACTGAGGGGAAAACCATGTTGTTTACACAGTTGGGTTTCTAGGGAACACTAAAGAGGACAGAAAGCCAGGCTAGGGAGGGCTGCCAAACAGTGAGCTCAAAGAGAGAACTTAATGCAGTACAAAGTACAGTAATATTAAAAGAAATTGGAGAGCCTCAGTTCACCACTCTCCTTGGGCATCATAAGCTTCAAGTAAGTGTGACGAGCTGCACCCTTCTTCCACTGAAACCCAAAGATCAAAGCATGAAGCTGAGTAAACCATGACTTAGGGAGAAACACCTGAGCATCCCCATCAGGTAGAGAATTCACAGTAAAATATTCATCTTGATGAAGCTAACTTTCCCCAGAGAGAAAGAGGCAGAGCCATCCATCTTTGCAAATCTGTCTTGATTGCTTCTATAAGAAATGTTAAATTTGCCATGACCAGATCCAAAAGGGAGTGGGTGACACAAACCCTCAAGTATGTGATAGCTTTAGGCTCCCAGATAATGCATATATCTATAATCTGTTGCCAAGGTACAAACACATTCAGGGTAAGACTTTGCTTTATCTAAGTTACAGTAAGGTTATACCCCAAAACCTCCAAGAATCACTGAATTTCATCAAGTGCAGCAGGAACTGAAGTCAAGGTGTTCTAGAGGTGTAATATAAGGGTTATCTGCATAAACTGACAGATTATACCGGACCCCCACCCTAATCCCTTGAATACTAGAATTATTCTAGAGGTTGGATAGTAAGGGTTTGAGATAAAGATTGAACAAAAAGGGGGAGAGATAACATCCTTGCCATGTCCTCTGTTGAAGTACAACAAGGGCATAGAAAACCTCATTGCATCTGATTCTGGCAGATGGATCAGTATACAAGACCCTTACCCAGTCACAAAAAAAAAACAAGGAAAACCAAACTGCTGAAGGGTGGCAAATAAAAATGGCCAAGAAACATGATCAAATGCCTTTTCTGTGTTTAGGGAGACCAGGACAGCCAGGGTTCTGCCCTCCCCAGACATGGAAATCAGATACCACAATTTACGTAAGTGGTCACTGGAATTGCAACCCATCATAAACCCGACCTCGCATAGGGCTAATAAAACTTTTCCAAACTTGCAAAAGATGATTAGCCAACATTTTCAGGTAGTTGCCAGGCAATAGTTCACTCCTAACCCATGTGAGACTAAGAGTAATCCAAGCCTGAGTAAAGGATGGATCTGATAGACCAAATGAAAGCAGGTAGTTGAATAACTGAGTTAAAAAGGGCACAGGAAAATCCAAATATGCAGAATAAAAATTGATGGGGAAGCCACTGGGTTGGGGAGGCCTTAGTCTTCAGGAGAGCCTCAATCACCTGATGATCTTCCAACTCTGTTATAGAGGCCTTCAGCAGCTGCTTCAGTGTTAGCCGTGGAAGAGGAAGAGGGTATAAACTCTGTAATCCACTAAGAAAGTTGCTGTGAAGTGAGATCTGAACTGCATAGTGTACTTTAATAACATCAAAAAGCATCAGTAATATCATGCGGCTGAGAAAGAATCTTGCTCCCCAAGTTCAGTTGGAGACTGGGTATAGCTCTCAATCAATCCATCTGCCTTAATCTCAGGGCTAAGAGTTTCCTCACCCTTTCCCCAGATTCTTAATAACATGTTTTGGTTCGCTGAAGGACCAAAACAGCCTTTTCCACCAAAATCCCAAAATATTCCACTCTCAAGGTATGTAGATGAGACCAAATAACGGGATCGGTCTTTGAAGCCAAATTGTGTTACAGAGGGTATATATATTGAAGCAAGTGGTCTTGCTTTGCAGCACATAGCTTCTTGGATTTAGAAGCACTCCAAATTAGTTCACCCCTCACAGCATACTTAGTCACTCCCCAGAGAATATCTAAAGCCTCAACAGAGCCCTCATTTTCTTGAAAGAAAGTTTGGAGAAAGTTCTTAACTGTTGCAAGAGTAGTGGAATCCCTAAGAAGGGTGGTGTTAAGCCTTCATGGTCTATCCTGCTCCTCCAGCCCATGGACATAGTGTACCAGAGAAACCAGAGAGAGATCTGAAATCACCATGGGCTATATGTCACAAAATAGAAGACCAGCCAGAGAGTCCTTGCTGAGGAGAAAATAATCAGTTCGGGATTGGAAGGAGTGGGGGGATGAATAAAAAGTAAACTGTGGTGCTGAGGGATGTAAGGTACACTATGGATCGACTAGGCCAACCAAGTCTACTAGATCTCAAAGACCCTGCTAACTAGAAGATAAACCCTTCCTTTGGAGGCTGGACCTATCAAGGTTAATATCAAAGGTCAAGTTCCAACTCCTCAGCAATACCAGCAAGTGAACAAAAGGCCCTAATGTGTCATTAAGTTGTAAAACTGGAGTGAGTGCTCATTAGGGCCATAGATAGATAAGGCCACTGTGAGCCCCAGACACCTACGAACTAAAATACAATGATGACCTTCTGGGTACCAGCACTCTTGCAGCAATTTAAGGGAAATCCTCCTATCCACTAGAACAGTCACCCCCCCCATATTACTATTTCTTACCCCCAAAGACTTTCCCTACCCATTCTATTTTAAAGTAGAAAACAGCCTCTTAATAGAGATGGGTCTCTTGCAGGAATACTACCCTGGTTGCTTTTTTAAGGTGTCAGAGCACTATATACTCTTTTCTTCTTAACCTGGACTTCCTTGATATTTCATGTAGCAAACTTATAAAAGTTCCCATTTATATAATCCAAAACCTAAAACCACCACAAATGAAACTTAGAAGTGTAGTCAGAACAAAGCTAAACATCCAAGTCTGCTCTGGTTCACTCTCCCCATATAAATCCCCATCAATAAGGAAAGCAAAACACAGAAAACCCTCCCAAAAGTTCTGAAAATCAAAAGCAAAATAACCCCCAGCACTTAACCCCCAACTAATAACTGAAGAAAATAGTCAAAAACTTCCTTAAGAACAAAGCTATGAACTGCCAAGCAAACATCCTTGAACAAATCCTGGCCTCTCCCTCACTAACCACACACCCCTAAAGGAACAACACACATAAAACACTTCTGGTTCCAAAGATCGCAGTCCAAATATTCTCTGGTCTGTGATGTGTTCAGGAGGACCCCCTTATGGACCTTCCCACTCCCGCAACCCATCAGACCATGAAACCTGAACCATGATAGAAGACAGTTTCAATATGGCTGAAAAAAAGGGGAGATACTGTTGATGGGGGACCTGAATATGCCAGATGTTAACTGGATGACATGGACTGCAGCCACATCCAAGAGCAGGGTCATTCTCAATGCCCTAAAGGGGGCATGCCTTAGACAGCTAGTGGTGAAACCCACTCAGGAGAGAACAATATTAGACCTGGTTCTCTCAAATGGAGAGAGGATCACAAATTTAGAAGTCAGTAGACATCTGGGAACAAGTGACCACTGTACAGTGTGCTTCACAATAAACTCAACCATGGAGACAAGCCATACAAAGACAAGGATATTGGACTTTAGAAGGGCTGACTTTGGCATAATGGGTGAATACCTGAGGAATGTATTACCAAATGGCCAGAAAGGAGGGGTGGAAGAACATGGAGAAAAATCAAAACTGCCATCATGGAGGCAACAAGCGTTTATGTGAAACAAATAAAGAAAACAAAGTGGAATAAAAAAACACTATGGTTCTCAAAAGAGGTGTCAGGGAAGGTTAAGGAGAAAAAGGCTGCATTCAAAAAGTATAAGGAATCACAGATGGAGCACGACAGGGAACTGTATCAATTAAAGCAGAAAGAAGTGGGGAAGGCAGTCAGAAAAGCAAAGGCCCAAACCAAGGAAAAGATAGCCAACTCAGTTAAGAAGAAGGATAAAACCTTTTATAGGTACATTAGGGAGCATAGAAAGGTTAAGGGTGGGATAGTGAAGATTAATAAAGGAGAGGGGAGGTGGGCAGAGGGAGACAGTGAAAAGGCAGAGATACTGAATGAATAATTTTGCTCAGTATTCACAAAAGAAGAAGAAGATAAGTTACCTAAACCAAACAATAGAAGCACTCTGGGTAGTGGGGTTGATGCCAGTCCATTTACAGAAGAAAGAGTCCTGAAAGAACTCCTAAAACTCAAGGTGGACAAAGCAATGGGGCCTGACAGGATTCACCCTAGAATCCTAAAAGAACTAAGGGAGGACCTAGTGACACCACCGACCACACTTTTTAACAAATCATGGGAGGATGCGGTGGTACCTGAGGACTGGAGGAGGGCAGGTGTGATTCCCCTTCACAAAAGTGGGAGCGAGGCAGAAGAAGGAAACTACAGACCTGTTAGTTTGACCTCAGTGGTGGGAAAATGTTGGAATCACTTCTGAAAGAAATAAGTGTTGAGTACCTAGAGGCCAGTGGGGCACAGGACCCAAAGCAGCATGGATTCACAGCAGAAAGGTCATGTCAGACTAATCCAATCGATTTCTTTGACTGGGTGACCAAAGTTAATAGACCAGGGAGGGCTGTGGATATGGCCTACCTAGACCTTAGCAAGGCATTTGACACAGTCCGGCACAAAAGATTAATAATCAAGTTAGCCAGCCTGAAAGTGGGTCCCAGGGTGGTAGTCTGTAGCAAACTGGCTGCACAACAGGACACAGAAGGTAATAGTGAATGGAACATTCTGAAGAAAGGGGAGTTACTAGTGAGTACCTCAGGGCTCAGCATTGGGTCCAGTCCTCTTTAACATCTTTATAGTGACATTGCAGAGGGTCTGAAGGAAAGGTATGCCTCTTTGCAGATGACACAAAGATCTGTAACAGAGTTGATACACAAGGTGGGTAGAAAGGATGAGAAGGGACTTGGCAAGGTTGGAGGAATGGTCAGACATATGGCAACTTAGATTCAATGCAAAGAAATGCAAAGTAATGCACCTGGGAAATAAAAGTCCTGGAGAAGAATACACAACAGTAGGGGAGGTACTAACAACAACAATAATGGAAAGGGACCTGGGGGTAGTCATATCAGATGACCTAAAGGTGGGTAAGCAATGTGAGAAGTCGGTAAGGAGAGCAGGGGGATACTGGGATGCATAGGAGGGGCATCAAGTAGAAAAGGGAAGTGGTTATCCCTCTGTACAGACAGTTGGTAAGAACCCATCTGAGTACTCATGGCAGTTTTGGAGACCTCATCTACACAAGGACATAGACAGGATGGAAGCAGTCCAGAGGAGGGCAACTAAAATGGTGCAGGGTCTACATCAGAAACCATATGAAGAGAGATTGAGAGAGCTTAATATGTATACCCTTGATGAAAGGAGGGACAGGGGGGACATGATAGAAACTTTTAAGTACCTCAAGGGAAACAACAAAGTACAGGAGGGTAGCATCTTTCAGAAAAAGAGATGCGTAAGAACAAGGAGGCACAATTGAAAGATAGAGGGGGGACGGCTCAGGGGTAATGTAAGGAAATTGTTTTTCATGGAGAGAGTAGTGGACGCATGGAACCACCTTCCTGGAGAAGTTGTGGAGTCTAAAACAGTGGGGGAATTCAAACATGCATGGGACAGTCATAAGGCAATTATAGTGGGGGGTTGCAGGAAGTAGGCTGTTGGTTAACTAGAATCTGCAGCTTATCCAATAGGTAGGGAAATGGGCAGACTGGGTGGGCCAAGTGGTCCTTATCTGCTGTCAAAGTCTATGTTTCTATGTTTCTATTATAACCCTACAAATAGGAACTATGGCAAAGCCTCTAAAATCAAACGTCTGACCAATATTTAGTAAGTCCCATACAAAATAACATGTCAGGACATAAATAATACAGCAGACATCCTCTGCAACTTTCATTCGTAGAAAAGTCCAATATGTCATCATTTCTATTATATAATTAAAAGTAAAACAGAACGTGACCAGACAGAGTACAAATACACACAGAAAGGGACCATGGAGGGATAAAACCCCAGTTCAGCAAAGTTAGGGAATGTTGTTGAACCAGGAATAGCACACTAAGCTTAGCTTGCTTCCAGGTGTGACCTGGGAGCACAAGGATAAGTGATTTGCTCAGGACCATACAGTATGCACTTCCGCTGCTGTGGGATTCAAACCCAGGTCTCCAGATCTGCAGCTCAGAGTCTTAACCCACTGTGCTATACTGCCTGTAGTTATGTAGTACAGGAAGAAGTACTCCATCAAAACAATATCCAAATTAACTAAAGTCCAGCAAATCAGTTAACTCAGTAAAGCATACAAGTGGTACTGGGAATACAGCGCCATCCTTATTCCCATAGCCTAAAGAAAGTAAGCATGCCCCAGTTCAGCAAGGCTGTCCAGATAGCGGCCAACAGCAAAAACTCTGAGGGACAATATATAAAGAATCCAAAAGCGCTGTACAAGACACAAGTAAACCGGTTGAGTAAATTGAATGTTGCACCCCTCCCCCTTCAATACTATCTCAACTGGAGCTCATACAAGGACACATATGCGGCAAACCAAAGTGTCCAAATCTGCAAATTAGAATTGACTGAGCTCAAATAAGGGGGGGGGCACAAAAATCAGATGACAAAGACATCAGTTAAGAAAAGCTGTTTGGATCTTTCTGATATTGTAACTCATTCTCAGAGGCTTGTCTTCTGGATATACACATGTTAAACAGAAGAGAGTCGTCATGTAAGCAATGGCCAATAATGAGGTGGATACAGTCAGCATGGCTAACTGAACAGATACAGTGGTAATATTGTTGATGTAATCTATGCTGTGTACAGCCCACAAAATAGATAGCTCTGCTAGCCAGGATCATAATGACCAAAATGAACAGGCAGAAAGACTAATGGCAGAGCAGAATCCAGGAACCAGGCAAGAGGACAAGGTAAATCCTTCTATTGAAGTTCTTTGGTATGGCCCACATAGGCAGAACAAAGCAAGTATAGCACAGTTGAAGAGGAGAGACTGGAAAGATGTTTCATCGGCCAGAAGCAACTTTCATCAAAGAGCCGATCCTCCTGTAACTCTGACCAACATCCAGGAAATCCAAGCATAGACACAGGCTCCTGAGACAATTCAACTAGTCCCAGTTGTCACTCACAGGGCTTTAAACAGGTCCAGGAAAAGAACAGATGAATCCTGGTGCTCTTGCTCTGCCAACTTAAAACTTTGCTGTTCCACATGGATGGTAGCTTGCAGTCATGTGGGATAAAGAACCTGGAACTTGATGACAGAGGCTAAGAACTTAGGGACTATAGGATGATATTTTGCTCTCCTCTGCTGCACTGCAATGGGGAAGTCCTGCACTATCCATATCCGTGAGTCCTCACAGTTGCCGTCTGGAGCTCCCGTATCTTACTAAGCAAATGCTGGCAATCAAGAAAACTTAGAAATTTAAATATAAAGGATCATGGAGATTCAGTTGCCTGGGGCATAGCCTGGAGAGCACGATGGGCCCATTTGATGACATAGGATGGGCCATTGGGGAAGGGTTCCACTAATTTTTCATACAGCTTCTGTGCAAATAAAACTGCATTGGGACCTTCCACCATCTCATGTAGCCCCAGAATAACAAGTTTGTTGTGTCAACTACTACCCCTGAGATCCTCCGGCTTGGGTTCCACACATGACGATATTTGGCACATGGTGATAAGCTCTGGCTCCATTTCATCATGCCAACTATGCAGGGAGCATACATGGGCCTCCGTATCACCAACTCGCTAGGTTAAAGACTCAGCAGCCATTCACAGGGCTTTCAGTTAATTTGTTAAAGTCAGAATTGAGTCTTTAAGTGGTGCAAACTCCACCAGGAAATGTTCCTCCATCAAGGCAGCCAGAAGGGAGCTGGATTTATCTGCTGGAGCAGATTGGGCCTCAGAACATTTAGGAGCCTTCTCCCTCTCGGGTGTCACATGTGGAAGCGGGTGGAGTATGGCGCAGAAGGGCTGGCTTCATTTCGGTCTCCATTCTGGTCCCACTCTTCAAATTCCAACACCAGACAAAACTGCAAAGGTAAGAAGCTTACCAAGATGTTGTGAAATATGGTTCTATGATGCCGGTTCAACAGCACTTTTGTCAACCAGTATCACATCGACAGGATTTATGTCGACCACAAGTTGTGATTGACATAAATCCCATTTGTCTATCAGTCCTGTGTTTTCAAAGGGGGGTTTCACCCCAGTACACACCCTATACTTTAGATTCTCAACTCCAGTTGGAGTTGATTCAGGGATGGGTTGCAGGACTGGGAGACAATGTGCCCCTGTCTCAGGTGCACCAACACAGCGACCTGTCAGCAAAGTGTTGATTTTGCCAACAGGGAGGTATGTCACTGTGTTGATGTCATCATTGGGTCAGCATATCATGAAATATATATAAAAAATAAAGTTGTGAGGACTGGAGAGGTCAATAGAAGCTGTTGCTCTCAGCAGCAAATCATGTGATTCCACTTCATCTAAATGAAGATTTGTTTATACCTTTATGCTGACATCCTGTTTCTAAACACAAGTTCTAGTTTTTGGAAAGTTAGATGTTTTTCTCTAACCAGATTAAGGAGTTGATGAGCAGCAGCCTTTTTGTATACTTTTTCAAGTGGCACAGTCTTTTCCCTTTGTTATTGTGGGATGCAGAGAATAAGCAGGTATCTGAGGAAAACTGGGGAGTGGTCTAAAGCATGCTAATTGGGGTTCAATGCCAAAAAGTGCAAAATCATGCATCTGGGACATAGGTACGCTGGCACTGAATATAAGATGGGGGAGCAGTACTGACAGTCACTGAATGGGAACGAGTCCTTGGAGTTATTATATCTGATGTCTTCAAGGTGGCTAGAAAGTGTGACCAAGTAGTGGGTAGGGCTAGTAGGATGTCGGGGTGCATTGGAAGAAGCATGTCCAGGAAGAGAAAGGAGGTAGTGTTGCCACTGTACCACTCAGTGGTGAGACACCACCTGGAGTACTGTGTCCAGTTTTAGAGGCCACACCTCAAAAAGAGCATATACATGGTAGAGGCAATGCAGACGAAGACAACTAAAGTGGTCCTGTGGTTGTATGTGAAGCCCTAAGAGGAAAAACTGAAGCAACTCAACATGTACACTCTGGAAGAGAAGAGAGTGAAAGGTGACATGATAGAAACCTACAAGTACCTCATAGGGGCAATCAGGTTGCAGGATGGCAGTCTGTTTTTAAATGAGAAGGAGCACCAGGATTGTGGGCATGTGTTGAAGCTGGGGGGGGTTAAGAGAGAGAGATGTGAGGAAATATTTTTTCACTGAAAGGGTGATAGACAGCTGGAACAGACTGCCAACAGATATGGTGGAGGTGAAAACAGTGTGGGGGCTCTAGCATTCATGGGATTGACATTGTATTAGGAAACAGCTAGGGAGGAGGCAGGGCTGCTGGAGACCAATTAGGGTCTGCTTAGACAGATTAGGAAAGAACAGCTGGGTAGACCGGGTTGGCAAGTTGTTCCTTTTCTGCATTCAAATTATATGTTTCTATGTTTATATGGTGCTGTATCTTCAACTGAGTCATACCATTACCCTCTTTCAGGGAGACCAAGTTTGAACCTCATAGTGTAGCAGTGACTTGATTAGGTTATTGTCATTATCATCTACCTCCTGCCTACCCTACCAATCCAATCAATAGCATCATGAGAAATATGCAGCTGAGGGCAACCCCCATTTGGCAATTTTTGCTTGTGGATTTACAATACAAACATTTGACTTTTACTACTATTAGTGCATACTGCAAGGTCATTCAGGTTCAGAATGCTGCAATACAGCATGCCCTGGGTGATTATGCACTCAGCTGCTCCTTATGCTTTAAACTTCCTATTCTAACTAATTGAGCATATATTCGAATCGAAGTTGTGCTATTGTCAAACTTTTGGTTAATGATCCTTTTTATCAGATATCAGAATCAACCAAAAATAACACTTGTAATAATTTTATTTATTTGCTATGAAGCAAATTATTCTTTTTAATACCCTTGATTGCACAAATGATCAAACCCAACACAGCATGAAAACTTTCAATGATTTTCATTTATAATAGCGCATTATTCAAAACTTCTGTGGCTCTATACAAGGTCATCGGGGTGAGTGGCATTTTTTGGGTGCACATGGCTCAGTGTACCGCCAGTCACCAAAACTACCATACACAAGCAGATGCTACTGTCTGTAGGGGGGTGGTTGCCCCCGTGACAGACATTCTGCATACAGTTATTCAATTTGCCACAGCAGATAGGCTATACAACAACTAACATGCCTGACGTGTGTCAGGAATATGGTGTCATGCCATGACATATACCCTGGGTACACAGCATCACCATCTATGTCATTTCCATTCACCTTGCCTCATACCTTAGGCCTGCATCTCCAGTCTTCCCTTGTGGTCCAGTGCCACTGAAATCTCAACTAATGGTGATGGAAGTCTTTAGTATTGCCACAGTGGATCCTCCTCACTAACTCTGTTCCTGTTTTGACTAGTGTTTGATCTTGCCAGGGGCTGCCTGGCTCATCCCCCAGCCAGTGCCAACATTCTAGTCAGCATTGCAATAATTTCCTGAAATTAACAGATATTAACTGCTAAAATCTTTAAACAAGAAAAAGAATACTTTAAATTTGAAAACAATGAAAAACATACTGAAAATAAGAAAACGTTTTGCACTCCAAGAATGCAACTTAATATGCACATTGAAGGAACACTGTCAACCTCCTTAGTCCTCAAATCATCCCTAGTCATGTTATGATTGCTTACATTCTGTAGAGATTACTGATGTAGCTGCTAGGTGGATTCTGATTCCTTTTTTCCTTTTAAAAGTTAAAAAAAACAGACTGCCACCGTACTGGTGTTACCACACAAAAATGTGTTTGTTTGCATTTTTTGTACAAATCCCACTGCATCTTTCCTAGACATGGAAATGCCCCTAACACAATCTAGCCACTCATAATGCTGTGGGAGGAGACTCTTGCATCATGAGTGGCTGCACTTTTGTGGGGTGTTCCTAATGTTTATGATGTATGAGTAGATCAAGGATTTGTAACAACACAACATTAGGTTTATTTGCACCACTCCCATGCAGTTCTATTATGAAATGAAGCAGCTTAATCAACCAACACCTGCAATGAGTTTTACAGATGGTAAACACTCATAAAATGTGAGTTTTCAACAAGAAATAATATGATGCAAAAAGGGTTGACAGTGTCCCTTTAAAATGTACTTGTAGTACTTTAACTTATCAAAATCATCTCAGTAATGTTAACTATGGCAATTAATGATTGCAAAAAAACATTTTGCATAAGGAAAGTGTATAAGGAAAGTGTCTGAAGACAAAATAAATCTATCAAGTTGACTCATCCCCTGCTATAATGGTTTTGTTTAGAGGTGATATATAGTAAATAGCAATTTGGCATTTATTTATGCTCACCATAAAGACAGGGGGAAAACATTATCTGTTAGGATGAGCATCATGTCCTGGGTTCAATAAGTAATACTAAGATGGTTATGAATGTAAAACAAAATATGAATATAATGTGTTAATAAAATAGTAGGAATACCCTTGTACTTTAAGCTATGTCACAAACATTTGACATTTTGCATAAATGTGGTTTTATATTAAGATTTTAAAATAAGAAGGCTCATCGTTATTTAATATCTTAAAATAAAACTTAATATCTTAAAATAACACTTAATGGGCCAGATTTTGCAAGGTGATGTCAAGCCCTGCACCACAACACTTAGAATTTTCCACTACGCTAATCCCTTTTGCCACAGCTGTGCCCATTTTTCTAAGTTTGGGTATAGTTGTGACAGTTTCCCTTCTTTTTGGCAGCGTGTGCCAAATCTTGGGTGCAAGCTCCTTGAAACCAGTCTCTGGGACTGATGCAAGCTAGGCCACAAAAAGATTATCTAGTTTGCATCAATTGTGGCATGGGATTTAAAATACTGTTAGACTGCCACAAACCTGGGCACCATATCATTGGCACAGCAGGGGCTTGCAGCAGTCCCACCTTGAGACTTATTTGGGCTCCATTCTCATAGGTTGATGCAGGGCTTCCTGAAGCCCTGTGTGAAACCCTGCGATGCGCAGACTGCATTGGCGCACCTTGCATGTGATTCTAAAAGGTCACGTGTATTTGTGACACTTTGCCCTTTTTATGGTGGCTTGCACCAAATATTTGGCATAAACCATGTAAAAAGGTCCACAAAGTTAGACCAGCAAAAGCTGGTTTATCTCATGACATGTGGTGCACAGGGGGGCTAGGAGACTGAGAATCCCAGTCCCCAGCCATGGACTGCCACAAACCCCATGTGCCCTGTGTTCTGCACATATGGGGCTTGTAGCAGTCTAAATCATAACAGAATCAAGCCCATTGTCTTTTTAAATAAAATACAGCATAAATGTATGAATTTGGATCCCAATAACCCCTACAGAGGATTAGGTAAATTTGTAGTAGGAGGAGGCTGCCATTATTGTGCTAAAAAGCAACTGAAGGTAAAAGCAAATGAGAAAGATTCAGGTTCCTAATGAAAATCAACCTTTTTATTTCCAACAGGATGATATTAGCCATCTGATAAGCACAACCAATGTTTCATAGCCCAGGGGACACTTCTTCAGGGCCCACTGCAGTCTATTTAATTCCTTCAAATCATTTTGCCATACACTTCTGTAGGAATAATTCTTGCAGTTTCAATAGGGCAAAGCAGCCTAAGTTGTGTTCATTCTGGATCTCAGCATAGGTGACTAAAATGCCCCTCTCACCTCAGTCCACTGTAGAGGGGGGCAATAGTTACCTAAGTTGAGATCCAGTTAAGAAACGCTTAAATAGAATGCAGAAGAAAATGAACTGAGGAGAATGTTTCTTGTAGAAATGTATTTAGATTAAACATTTGAGTTACCCTCACACATTTACCTTCAGGGCCCACTAAATGTTTATGTCAGGACCAGGATCAAATTAGTGCCTGGAGTAAGCCAGATGTATATTGGAACATGCTGAGTTACTTTGTGAGCACTAAAGGCATATTCCAATATGCCAAGCAGGCACTATCCTGACTGTGATTGTAAACCCAGACCCCCTACTGGCAATAGGTGGTACAGGAGGTATGTGGCCAATTTGGCACTATGGAGACTGGAAGAGCAAGCTGTCTGTTAGGGCCCAGTACTGGTGACTGCTAATCTGTGGCAATCTGCCATATTCGTACCTACAGATGCAAATGGCATCATAGCAGTAGCAAGGTGCTATGGGGTCACTTGCATCTCATTAGGGCTTCATTACAGGCCAGGAACAGACAGCATCTTGCCGGTACTGGTGGTCTGGTTCTCCCCGCCCCTCCGACCATTCACTCCCTGATGGAATACTTTAATGTATCCCTGGCATCCGGTGGTCCCTTAAACCTCCTGTGTTCAATTTCCCTGTGCCTCCTCACCTTCTCACCCTCCCAGTGTGATATCCCCCATAGCAATCAGTGCAGACCCTCCACTCATTTCCACAGCTTGCCGCTGACTGACATTTTGCAATAGCTTACAGACTGTAATAAGCTGTGAGACATAGGTTACTACTACCATAACCTCTGCTACTGAAAGCAAAGAACTCCCTGCCTACTGTATGACAAGACACTCATAGTTCCAAACCCTCAGGCATCCAGGTTCTATTTTCTTACCAAAATCCACAAAACAGACAACCCTGGACATGCTATTGTGTATGCTTGCTCTCTGCCCCACATTCCATGTCTCGCATTTCTGAACTGCCTCATGAGACCACCATTGAATTCCTGCTCTCTCACATTAAAGACACTAACCATACGCTCCAGTTATTTGACAGGTTCAGATCCAATGGGATCCCATCAGCTCTTCTTTACTATGGTTATTACATCTTTTACACAGTGATTCTCAACAATGATGGCCTAACAGCTTTGAAGCATTTTTTGAATAAGCAGGAAGTCCAGCAAACACCCTCACACATTAACCTGACTGGCAGAACTTGTTCTTAAACTTAATGCTTTTCTTTTAATAGTGATTTTTTTCAGCATATCAGTGGAGATCTCAAGGGTACCAAGATGGGTCCGAGATTTGTAAATCTGTTTGTTGGTTCGGTTGAGGAACAGTTCTTTATCTCCTTCTCAGGGATTGTGCTTGACCTCAACAAATGTTACATAGATGGATGTATAGGTGTCACTTCTGCTCCAGGGAAACCTTCCAAATATTTGACAAGTTTACCACAACCCATCCATCCCTTAAGTACATGGTCAAAGTATCCTCCTCCACACTGCATTTCTAGATATCAAATAGCCAGTGCAGAACACTGGTCTGAAGACATCAGTTTATTACAAACCCACTGACTCACACACTTTCTTCTCCATAGCTCCTTCCATCCCAAACATATTAGGAATTATTTTCCAATTTTGCAGTTTCTTAGACTTTGTAGGTTATGCAACGAAGATGATGATTTTGCTTAGCAGGCTCAAATAATGGACAGTTTTTTTATTAACAGTGGATACCAGAAAACACAGTAGACAGAACACTCACAGGTCAGTAATATGCCTTGTAATCTTGACCTTCAAAGGAGGGACACTTTCATGCAACAACAACAATGTATTCCACTAGTGCTTTCATTCCATTTTAATGCACCTTCTTTCACAGGATGGTCACTAGAAACTTCCATATTCCGCAAACTGACCCTAATATTAAAGCTTCCTGTACAGAACCCTTATGAGACCCACTCCTTTGGAGATGGTCCAGTACCACCCTTTGAGGGGAGTTACCCCAGAGGGTCTGATGGTGGTGCTGGACCTATCGAGTTGGCCGATGGAGTGCAGGGAACCAGATGCCTTAGTAGTGCACTATAATAATATGGTGTTGAGGGCACTGATTCCATTGCGCTGTCCGTGTTCACTCCCTCCCTCCGCCCTCGATCCCTTTGGTTTGATGGGACTTTGAGGGAGTTGAGGAGGAAGGCTAAGATTGGAGCGCTGTTGGTGGAAATCCGGCCTGGAAAATGACAAACTTAGATTGATGGCCCATTATGTGGACTATCAATCAGTAATCTTCCATAAGAAGGCAGAATTCCTGTCCAGGGAGATAACTGCATCAAGAAACTGACCTGCTCAGCTCTTCCGGACCGTTGACAGACTGTGCAATCCAGCCTGTCTGCGGAATCGGAGAGCTTTTTCACAAATACAGTGTGATGAGTTTGCTCGGTTCTTTGATGATAAGGTGTCGTAAATCAGATCGGAGATCCACGGCATGCGTTCAAACGAGCATTGCAGTGACCAACATGGGGTTACATGTCCTCGGCCTGTCTGGATGGACTTCGACCAGCCAGCGATCATGGATATCATGAAGATTGTCCAAGGTCTGCAACTGACTTTCTGTAGTTTGGATCCTGGTCCTACACGCCTCCTTGTGGGATGCATGGATGCGATTGGACCAATTCTTGCGAGGATAGTCTGGGGTTCTTTGGATCAAGGGGTGTTTCCGGAGTCCTTGAAAGAGGCTGTTGTGACATGCCTTTTGAAGAAACCTTCCCGGACCCCGACTGCCTTGCTAACTACAGACCGATCTCTAACCTGCCCTTTTTGGGCAAGGTTATTGAGAAAGTAGTCGCACAGCTTGATGACTTTCTTACCACCCATGAAGTCTATGATCCTCTCCAGTCCGGTTTCAGGAAGAGGCATAGTAACGAGACTGCATTAGTTTGGGTACTTAATGATCTCCTAATAGCAAGAGATCAGAAGAGCCGTTCGATCTTGGTTCTTCTTGATGTCTCTGCAGCGTTTGACACCGTGGACCATGGGATGTTGCTGGATCACCTGCGGTTACTTTGTGGACTGTCAGGGACAGTCCTCAGATGGTTCCATTCTTTCCTCACAGGCAGAAGTCAAAGGTAGTTTCAGGATTTTTTCTTCTGCCTCCTTTGCTCTGTCTTGTGGGTGCATGAGGCTCTGTGCTTTCTCCCATGTTGTTCATGGTGTACATGCTACCGTTGGGAGACATTATAGGTAGTTATGGGCTGAGTTTTCACTGCTATGCAGATGACACTCAGCTCTATATGTCCTTTGTACCTGAACAAAATGATGCTGTCTCGGTTTTAACAACTGCCTCACTGAGATTCAGGATTGGATGAGTGCGAACTGGTTGAGGTTAAATCTGGATAAGACTGAGGTATTAGTCGTTGACCGGGTCATTATGCAAAGAAGTTGACTCTGGGGTCCCCTCTGGCCTTTTTATTAGGGATACCCAGTTGAGACTTTCTGAACAGGTAAATCTGCTATTTTGACAGTGCTCTGACACTAAAGATGCAGGTGTCGGCCACTGTCAAATCTTCCTTTACCATCTGAGGAATATCGCCGGATAAAACACCTTGTTCCACATGATGACCTTCCTGTGCTGGTTCACTTTTTGTTTCTTCCTTCTTGATTACTGTAATGCTTTATATCTAGGGGTTGCCGGGGTAGATCTCTCTGTCACCTGCAGCTAGTGCAGAAGCGGCAGCTGGGTTGCTGACAGGGCTACCAAGAACTTGTCATGTCACACCTGTGCTGCGCGAACTGCACTGGCTGCCAGTGCGATGGAGAATCACCTTCAAGGTCACATTGCTGACCTATAAGACCCTACAAGGCCAGAGACCAGGCTACCTGCAAGATCTCCTTTGTCCCTATCGTCTTCTCCGCCGACTCCGCTCCACTGGTGAGGGATTGCTAGAGATTCCCAGGGTCTGTTATAAATCATCTGGGGCAAGGGCTTTTTCCTTTATGGCCCCGACCCTGTGGAATTCTCTACCTCGTCAGATTAGAGAGTGCCTGTCCGTGGAAGCATTTAAGAGATCCCTGAAAAGTTATCTATTTTTGCTGGCATTTGGTTAGTTTATTTTATGGTTATTTTACTGTTCTTACGTTTTTATTTATTAGTGTTGATGTTTTATCTCTGCTTTGTATTAGCGCTTTGATTTTTTGAAAAGCGCTTTATAAATAAATTTTGATTTGATTTGATTTGATCAGTTCAATTACCTCCTATCACTGGCCACCCAACCTGTGGAATGTCTTTGTACAAAGCAGCCTACATATGCTTAACAATTCCTCCTTACCAGGTACTAAACCTTGCAACAGAACTCAGTTATACCTGCACATTTATTTCTAGTGTCACTAAAATTCAAAGCCCCACACATGTGTTTTTCACATCACCAGGAAGTTCTCCTGCACTTCCAGTATTGTGATATATTGTATTATTTGCCAGAAGTGTGCAGTTATCTACAGTATATTGGAAAAATTGTCAGACATCTGTCTATCCTATTCAGGGAACATTACATGGCAGTCAGGAATGGAGACACTGATAAATACTCTATATCCCACTTACCTCTAGAGACCATTATGTCAATGATCTTTCTGTTTGGGTCCTTCATCAGGGTTTCTGGGATGCTGACCAGAGAAAAACATGAAAAACAAGCTAATCATCACCTAGCCTCCCAGTAACCCTCTGGTTCAAATGACAGACTTATTTTTACTAACATCATCTTTCAGTCACCTTATGGTTTACCACCAAGTCAGTCTTTTACCCCACCCCCATCATATCTTTGCTTGCAGGTGTGCATGGTAATTATGTTTGCATGTGTGGGTATGCCTGCCAACACTTTCTTCCAGTGTGTGCGATTTGTGGGGTGGGTAATCACATGGGCATTCCAGTTGTATGTGCACATCTATTTCATTTGCTACATATGTCTCTACAGTATCTCTGCCTCCTTCCACCACATTTGTCACCTTTAGCCTTCTTACTAGGCCCTGTTAATAGTCTCCTCTATAGAACTCTTTAGTCCATTCACTCCTACTATGCCTTTTCATAACCATCATCACCATTTCGTTTTTTCCAGATACTTTTCTGACCTTGCCTATTATCACTTTTTCCCTAAAGCCTCCCCCTATTTCTTTACTCATATAGCTCCCCTTACTTTATTTTTTCTCTTTTAGATAATTCTCAAAGAAGACCTATGGTTGAAACAACAGTTCTCTTTTCTATTTTCTGCGTGTATTTAATATTACCATTTCATTTCATTTTCAGACCACACAGTAACACAGCATCTTGTTTTTTGTTCTTACATTCTGTGAGTGTGTAAACATGTGATTGCAAATTTCCAGTTGGTGGCTGGCCATAGATGTGAGCAGAGGGTCTGTGCCAGTCACCACAGGAGCATGTGCCAGGACAGATGGAAAGTTGGGGGCCTGACTTCATGGGACACACAGGGACAGAGGTGGGGGTTGAACCAGGGAGGCTAGAGGGACCACAGGATGCCAATAATGTATAAATGTATACAGTCAGGGTATTCAGGGATGGTATGGATGACTGGACACCAGGGATATATACATTTATATGGACTGGGGTATTCAGGGAGTGGCAGGGATCACTGGACTCTGAGGATATATAAATGCATATAGTCAGAGGTGTTTGGTGGGAGGAGAGACCAATGGATGCCAGCAAAATGACAAGACCACACAAGCAACTACAGATAGCAGTCATTGGGTAAGACAAACAACATATCATTGTTTCCAGATGACACAATGCAGTAGCACTGATGAGCTACCTTCATGGATTTGTATCTGTGGCATGAGCACCACAAGACATACACACTGACTTGTCACTACAGATAGAAATCCATGATACTCAGATCAGAGCACTGCTGCTGTGTAAGATTCAGATCCATAGCACCCAAATTACAAGAGTTATATTGTCTGCAGAAGTGCAGACCCCTTTGTGGTCAGCACTTCTGTTGCCTCAGGTAGTCACACACACTCTAAGACATATACACACTTGAAAGGCCTGTGCTTCTACAGCCACAGGTGTAAGACATACACCAACCCTCTGGCTACAGAAACACAGGTGCCACAAAATTCATGATACAAAAAATTGCAAGAGTACTTCTGTAGAAATGCAGGCCCCTGAGGGGTCTGTGCCTCTTCCGCCACAGGTGTAAGACACAGACACCAGATTCTGGCTTCAAAAGGGCACACCCTTATGGGGTTTGCAGTTACACAGCCAGAAGCACTGTTGCAATGTGGGTATCATGGTTTCAGCATTGCATCCAGAAACTGTTGAAGGGGTAGCAGTTTTTCAGTTATGCAGCTATATAGAGAAAAGCATGCACTAGCAGATTATGTTAGCTAGTGAGTTACCTCATACAGTGTGCATGAGTACCTCTGGCTGCAGAGACATAGGCCCTATTGGACCTTCTGCAGCCATACCTACTCATGCATGCTGTATGACATACACACACAGGTGTGGCTGCAAAAGAACAGGACCCTGTGGAGCTTGTGCTTATGCAGCCATATTTTCAAATCCACAAAGATAGCACATCAGTGCTACTACATTTGTGCCATCTGAAAACAGCTGTATTTTGTTTTTCTAACCTGATAGTGGCTATCTGTGGTTATTTGTGTGATCTGTCTTACCCTTATGCTGCTTGGGGTTAGGGAGTTAGTGTTGGAAACCCTAAAGCCACATTTCTCTGATTTTTTGGGATTAAGTTGAACCCTAACTGGTGTATTAACACAGTTTTTTTTTAGAAAGAATTTCCTTTCCTTTTGAGATAGTGGAATCATATCCTCATTCACGCAGGTCCCAAACAGATGCAGATGTACAGGGCACTCTGGCATTGCACCAAGGAAAGAATCCACATGGAGGACTCCATCCACTTATGTAAGTGCAGGGTCCTGAAGGCCCTGTACTTCTGTCAAACATGGATGTCAAGAGTTCATTGGGCTGTTTGGTTCCACATCAAGTGAGCAAATAAAGAATGGCGATGACTGAAAATGGCACATGGATTACGAGTACACATACGGTGATCTCTTTAATTTTGGGGGCTTTGCCCCCACACCACACTTGTAGGGTTCCCCTTTACTAAATATACCAATTCCAGAGGGGGGAGCAATTCAGGGAGAGGGAAAAAACCCCAGTTGCCAACACAGCACTCATGGTTTTCCTTTGCCATTTTTGGACATCACTGTTCTTCATTCACTATCTTGATAGGCTACCAGGCTGTTTGTCAGTCTGCAGAAGTGCAAGGCCTTCTGGTCCCTGTGCATCCATCTGGCCATGGAAATAGATGCACAGAGCAAAAAAAGCCAAACACTCAGCTGAAACACAGGGCATGCTGGCATTCATGTGTGCCAAGGTACAGAGCCCTATTCCAAGAGAAGAGTTTTTTTCACAGTATAGTACTGGGCAGTGCAGGCAACCCAGCACTTAGCCTTTCCAGGCTGGGGGTGGTGTCACATGACAGTTTATCCACAAACCTCATCCCATTCAGCTGGTTCAATGAACTTGCTCCTGAACTCAGCTCACTGACATGAGATCACAATGCTGTGGTAAAGGCTGGCACTAAATGCATTTCTTACTAATTATTATTATTTTTTATTTTATTTTTTTAAGTTTTTACACCAAGTTTTCAAGAGATTCATTTTATGACCCCCCCTATAAACATGACATGTGCCATTTATGGAATACTAGGTAAAACATAATTTCACACCACAAGAATAAATACACAGTAGAGAAAATTTTCAAATCCTGCCAGAAAGGTGATTTTTCACAGAGATCACAAAATCACCTTTTGAGATGGATTTGAAAATGGTCACCTCCCTTGTTCATGAGGTGGGGTCCTAAAAGCACATGCTAAAAATGTGTTGCAAAATATTGAAACAGTTTGAAGTTATAAAACTCATTGAACTAAATTACACAGACTTACCTTGTTTTTTCATATCACAGTCACTGGTTCCAGCAGCTAGACTTGATTTCGATCAGAGAGTGAATCTACACTGTAGGACACATTTAGGTGAGTGAGGGCATGCAGAGGGTGAGGGGTTGTAGGTGCTGTGCAGAGGGGTTAGTGTGAGGGTGTGTGTGGGTGTGATTGTCAATGGACCATTTGCTTTTTAAAGGTTTTAATATATTTTTTTAAAATGATCAGTGAGTGATAGTTTTTGCTTTTTCATTTCAAGAGACTTAGCAGACCCAGTGCCAGGCTACCTTTCAGTGGCACTGGGATTGGCACCTTGGTGCAGCCATGTATTTTATGGGAAGGGTGGCAGTCAGCTTGGAGGGGAGGAGGGTCAAAAGAAGCAGTACTAGGGGTGGGCACCACAGTTCACTTATTATAAGTTAAATAAACATTGGAAAGGAGGGTGGGTGACATGGAGAAAAGGGGGAGAAAGAAGTGATTCCAGAGGTGGGCACACTGGTCCATTTATTAGTTAGATAGATTAGCTAGCTAGTTAGAGAGCAATAGATAGATAGACAGATAGATAGATAGATAGATAGATAGATAGATAGATAGATAGATAGATAAACAGACAGATTGATTACAGGGGATATATATATAGAGAAAGTTCAGATGATCACTGGTTCACTACTCTCACTGCAGCTGGCAGCATGACTCCAGCTGTGACTGCACAACTCAAGAAAGTCCTGGTGTTCTCATACAGAGAACATGAGTGAATAGCTCCTCTCACTAAGCTGGTCACCCTGGATTTTGGGAAGCCCAGAGAATATATTTCTGGATGTTTTTTGTAGAAGAAAAAAAACACCAGAATCTAGCCATACAGGTCCGGTTAACCTAGGTTCAGATATCTGTTTTCTTGCAGAAATCATCATTTTGTGGTATTTTCCACATTTTTTAGTTGAAGAAACAAAAACAAGATGACAGCCATCATGAACTTCCCCCAAGAAAATTTTGTTCATGAGAGCCATTTTCGGTTTGTCACACCTAAGTGATGTAATCTGAAAATGCTCTTGTGAACCGAAAAAGTTTGTTTCATATCAAAGGGTTTTCCAAAAACTGAGCTTGCTCAGAACAGATGAGAAAAGACTTAAAATCTTTATAATTCTGGAACAGTTTAATATGCTATTTTGAAACTTTTGAAATACACTACCTCAGCACAGGCACCATTCTACAATGAAAGTTTTGTGAACAATTCCATATAGTCTAGGCTGTAGGTGAGAGTAAAAAGCATTAAGTATAGGAAAAAATGACCCTTTTACAAAATAAGGAGTATCTAGATCATGGAAACAATTTACTGTCACAAAACGTTCCATGTTTTGAGACTATGCCTGACAGCACATGCAGATTTTTGAGCTATTGGGCACCAAGGTATTAAGGTGCAAAGTTTAGTGTTTAACATTGAGCATCCCACTCAACCTTAACTATAGGGAGCTACCATACCTTTCTTTCTCTCTCTCTCTCTCTCTCCTCTGTCTCTGTTTCTGTCCCTCTCTCTCTCTCTCTCTATATATATATATATATATATGTATTCATTGCAAAAAGCTGTTGATAACCCTAACTTTGAATTTCCAGACATTTGGTTGTGTGAAATCAATCCTAACTAATCATGTACTCCCAGTATTGCAAGATGGTACCTTTAGATGGGAGCACAGGCCCTCTGGGCCCTGCACTCCCACCAACCTATAAGTATACAGACATAGTGGAGGAGGACCCTGTGCTCCCAGTTTTGCATAATCAGATCCATTGGTGGGGTGCAAGCCCACCCACTCACCCATAAGTGTGGGAGTCATAGTGCAGGAGGCTCTCTGCTCCCAGTTTAGCACAGATGAGTATACAAAGGTGGGACCTGCGCTCCCACCACCACATAAATACAGACACATAGTTCAGGCCTATAGACATTCCAAGCAACCCTTGTAGCAAATGTGTCAATATCTCAGAAACCATAGCAACTTAATAAAAAATTTTTGCAGTAGTATTCATGACCTGTCCACCTTTAACTAAGCTTAGTGCACCTAAAGGTATTAAGCTGTGCTTAGCAAAAATCTGAATCTTGAATTTTCAAGACAGAGCTCTGAAAGGCTCTGCAACCAGCACAATATTACCATATTGGAAAATGTGCATCTTTGAGTGCTGTAACTATCATACCTGTATCAACTTCTTCACCAAACAAGACACATCTGTGGGGTGAGGGCTTGCCATACTGCAAATGGCAGCCCAAAAGTTTTAACCATTTTTGTTATGAAGCTGCAAAGAAACTGCTTTTTGGGCGGTTTCATGCTGTACTTTCGTGAAAGTTCATAAACTTTCAGGAAAGTACTATTGGTTTAGCTCTGGGAACTTTCGTAAAGTACAATGGAACTTTCATGAAAGTCCTGCATGTTAGATGTGTAACTTTCATGAAAGTAATAGTGGAACCTTTGCAAAGTCCACAATACCGCAAATGTTCATGGGTTTTATAACATAAAAATAAAACAAATAACATATTTCCAGACATCATAGCGAAAAACTAATGCCAGAGTCATGTTTCTAGGACCCCAGTTAGGTAAACCCAACTATTGGTGTTTGTCAATGGGCAGTATTGTTTGTACTATAACATTTTTTTCTGCCTCGTTAACTGAAAACAAGATGGTGGCATCACAAAAGTGCTAAACACATTTGTGGTAGTAAAACGTGCTTTCATAAAAGCAAAACATGCTTTAAAGGGGAACATATATTTTTTCACATAAGCTATAATGGGAAACTTTAAACAGCTGGTGATATGTTCAGGTGAACTTTAACAAAACATATTTACACACAGTGCAGCTTGTATTTCCCATTAGTTCTATATTTCTCCTCCACATTATTTATTACTGAGGTCATTCGTATAAAAATAGGATTTCTGCTCCTGAAGAGTACATCTATTCCTGCTGCTTTCTCCCTACGTGAAGTCATAGAGCACTGCTTGTGACCTCACAGTTACTCCCATGGCAACAGACTGTGATGCCACAACAGATGATTATTACTTGAGTATGGCGTAGCTGTAGAGACAGATGAACTCAAAATAAACTCTGAGGGACAATGATCATATATTCACACACATTCCTTAGTAATAAATTATGGGAGGAGAAATAAGTAAACTATAACTGGAATGCAAGCAGAATTATACCTAATTATTATGTTTTTTAAAGTTTTCTTTGTGGCATCAGTAGCTCTTTAAACTTTTTTTCCTTCTCTGCTCCCCTGGCCAGCTCCTTCTTTAGGCCCCCTGAGGTCCTTCCATCTGCCCTCCATCTCTGACACCGACCCTGCCTCAAATTATTACCCCCTGGAGGTAGCCCGGCATTTCCCTTCGCTGGGTGGGTCCCTCTCCTCTGAGATGGAAGGCACTGGTGGGGGTTGTCCAACCCACTTCGGCTATCAGCTCAAGGTGTTGGTGAGGTGGGCAGTCATGAAGCCTGGTGGCAGCAGGGGGCCAGAGACCATCAGCTAGCTTAGCCAGGGAGCTGTTTCCTGGGTTTTCTCCCCTGGAGAGTGACCTTGCCTCGTGACATCGAGGTGAACGCTGACGTCCATCACTCCCCCAGCAATTAGAGCCCTGATGCCCTGCTATGCTCCCAGCCTCTGCCAGGGGCCAGAAGGTGCCCATCTCACTTTTCCACCCTCCCCTCAGAGAAGGCGAGCTGTCTGTGGATGCTCCAACCTTCTCCCCCAGCTGGCCCTCTGATGACCTGAGTCTATTCCCAAACTCGGGTTGCCAGCATCACAAGCAGGAATCCAACCGCTGCACCAATGAGCCGAGCTCTTTAAACTTTAATAACTTTTGAACAGAGTAAAACGTTTTCACCAAACCTTCAAAAGGCACTTCCTTGACCCAGTCCCCATATACCCTAAAACTTTTGGATGAGACAGACAAACCATTTGGGCTGTGGTGATGAACAAAGAATTTACCAAAAAGTGAGGATTTTTCACACTTTTTGCACTCCACAGCTCTGCAAACTCAAATCTGACTAGAACCAAACTTTCCAGATCCAGAGAACTCTGATACTCAACTGCTTATGCAAACTTTCAGGCAAATCAGCTGAACAGTTGCAAAGTTATTAAAGTGCAAAATTTGAGATTTAACATTAAAGTGCCTACCCCAACTATAGTGACACTACTGTGCCTTTCCCTAGCTCTCTCTCTATATATATGTATATATACATTATATATATATATATATATATATATATGTGTAGTATATATATATATATATATATATATATATTAGAAGGGCACGTTGTGCCCCTATATTTAAGCTTGTGTAGGCAGTTCAATGTTAAACTTACAATTTTGCACTTTAATAACTTTGCAACCGCTCAACTAATTTGCACAAAATTTGTTATACACTGTCCTGTGGGGCAGATCTCTTGATGTAAACAAGTTACGTTCTGGTCAGGTGTGCAGTCTCTGAATTACTGTATGGAGAGGTGAAAAAAATATGTTTTCGCTCATTGACTTTGCTGGGATTTTTCTTTGAACTTGCCTACAATTGAGATGGTTTGTTTTTGTCTGAAATTTTCAGGAAGAAAGAGACTACACCACAGATGTGCCATTTTGCTAGTTTAGTGAAAAATAATAAGATGTTTTCAAGTTATAGCAATTTAAAATGTGAAAATTGTTTCTGAGCATGCTCAATAAGCATAAAGATAGCTGTATGAAACAACGTAGGGATCCTGCTTTGTATGGGAAAATTCCTACTTGCATGGCCACCATCTTGTTTTCAGTTCTGCCTGAAAAATGGAAACCTCCTAAATGATATTCTGGGAGGAACCAACACATGTACAGTAGGTAGCTTATTAGGGGTCTCTTATGTGCATTCTGCACTTTACTGCTGAAAAAATGCTCTTAAAATGTGTTATATTTAATCATTTCAATTCTTTGTTCATATCAGCATCATATGAAGTAGAATCCTACTTCATGAGCCGATAGTGCAGGAATGTTTGAACTTATTTTGATATCTGGGCCATTTTTCATTATTGTTTCACCAAATTCTCAACATGGGCCTTTTGGGACCCCACCTCATGAACACTGGCACTGTCATTTCATTGCTCAGTCCCAAAATGGTGATTTTGTGGTCAATGCGTGAAATCACCTTTTGCAACCAACTAATAAAATGACAGTGCCAGTGCTCATGAGTTGGGGGTCCCAAAAACCTATGTTGAAAATTTGGTGCAAAAATACCAAAATATGTCCATTATGTGCAGTTGTTGAAATTTCACTATGCACGCATGTAACTTTGGGAAGTTTTAATAGTTCCACTGCAAATTTTCAACATTGCCATTTTTTATACCACTTCATGAACAGTACAGCTGCCATTTTTCTATCCTGCCTGAAACATGTTTTCACTCCTGTGGCACAGAACGGCACATACACTACTTGAAATCACCTTTCAGGACCAATTAACAAAATTACATTGTAAGTGTTCATCAGGTGGTGTCCTCCAAAGTCCATGCTTAATATATGGCGAAAAAACTCCTACAAATGTCTGAGTTATGTGTGTCTGTTGACTTTATTCAATGCATGTGCATAACTCTCATATTTTGCAATATTTTGATGCCAAATTTTCAACGTAGCCATTTTTTCACACCGCCTCATGAACAGAAAATCTGTCAATTTTAACATCCTGCCCAAAATGCGTTTTCACACCAGTGCACAGAATGGCATTGCAGTTGCATATTATTAAGTTTTGCCTTGCATTTCACAATTGTTGTGTACCAGGGTGCAGGAGGAGAGGTAATAAGATGGCTATGCTGACAATTTGGTCACTGTTGTTTGACACATGGAAGGGCAGAGCCCAGAAGGCCCTGTATTTACACACCTACATACATGTGTGCATCTACAGAGGGGTTGGAGCACAGGGTCCAAAGGTCCCTGCACTCCCACAGTAAAATAAGGACACTATTATGCTATCTTAAAAAGTAAGAAAATTCATTGCAAAACCTCTGCTTATGTATCAGTTATGGTTCCTAGTACAGCAACAAAAATATTGAAATTCAGTGTTAGGGTTTCTACCTCTACTACCCAAACCCAATACAACCCCCCACACACCAATAGGTGTCGGAGTGTGCCTTGGGGTCATTGGCACTAGCTCTCACCCCATTACATGTGTAAGGAAGCTGAGGTGGTACAGTATAGGAGAATGGGTTGAGAGTTAGGGCCAACAACCCGAGGCACAATCCAGCACCTGTTGGTGTGTGCAGGGTTGGGGATGGGGTGATACAGGTAGGAACCCTAACAGTGAATTTCCATACTTTTGGTGCTGTAGTAGGAATCCTAACTGATGCATCAACAGAGTTTTTTTCAATGAATATATATAAACAGTATATATATATATATATATTGCAAGAAAAACTCTGTTAATGCATCAAGTTAGGGTTGATTCCATGCCAACAAAAGTTTGGAAATTTGTTGGCAGTGTTAACAACCCTACCCTCCCACACACACCCACCCTACACAGATCAACAAGTGTAATGGTGTGCCTTGGGGTCATTGGCCCTAACTCTCCCCCATTCCATGTGTAAACAAACTGAGATGGTACAGTATAGGAGAATGGAGTGGAAGTTAAGCCCATTGACCCCAAGACACACCATGACATCTGATGGTCTATGTAGGAATGGGGATGGGGGTATGGTTGGTAACCATAACATTGAATTTCCAGACTTTTGTTGGTGTGGAATCAACTCTAACTGATTCATTAATGGAATTTTTTGCAATGAATTTCCTTCTTTTGAGAAAGTGAATTGTTACTCATATGGTATCCACAGGAGGGTGCGAGGCTTCCTGGTCCAAGAGCTCCCACCCACCCACCCATAAATGAAAAGGCATAGTGCAGGAAGGCTCTGTGTTCCAGTGCTCCCAGTTTTGTATAATGGGATGCATATTTGGAAGCATGGGCCCACTGGGCCCTGTGCTGCCACCCACCGGTAAGTGTAGTAACATAGCACAGCAGGGACCTGTAATCCCAGTATTACAAGATGGTTTCTATAAATATAGAGACATAGTGCAGGAGGGCCTGTGCTTTTGGTTTTGCATAATGGTATCCATAGGTGGGAGCACATGGCCCCACCAACCCATGAATGTACAGGCATAGCATAGGAGGGCCCAGTGCGCCACTTAGCATAAATAGTTTGCATACTGTAGGTGGAAGCATGGACCCTCTGTCCCTGTGCTCCCACCTACCCTTATGTACAGATACATAGTGCAGGCCTACAGGCATTCCAAGTAATCCTTGTTCTGCAAATGTGGCAATATCTAAGTAACCACAACAACTTTGGAAAAAAAATCCTTCATAGTTCTATTCATGACATGGCCACCTCCATGCGTACTTAGTACACCTTTTGGTGCACTTAGCTCTGCTTAGCAAAAAATCTGTATCTCATACCATTTTTGAAATATAGGCACCGAAAGGTGCCATGGCTGCTGCAGTGTTATCCTATGGCAAAGGTCTGCAACTTTGGACTGCTTTATCTCTAGAACTAGTGTAAATGTGTTAATCAAACCAGCAAAGCACATCTGTGGGGCAAGGACTTGCCACCGTGAAATTTAAGCTCAAATGTCCTTACCGTTGTCTTGCTATGAAATGACAAAGAAAGTGGTGTTTTGGGACTGCTGAGCTGCTGCTGAACGTTCATGAAAATTCTGTGAATTTTGTGAAAGTACCTTTGGTTTACATGGGGAGCTTTTGCAAAAGTACTACAGAACATTTGCAGAAGTCCCACCATTGTAGATGTGGAGCTTTTAAATAACCTTTGGACGCTCATCAAAGTCTGCTGAACATTCACGAATGTTCCATGGCTAGGATGGTGGAAAACTTTTAAAACTTATTTCTAAACTGGCCCAGTGGCATGGAGGATTGAGGCAATGTGCCTTACCTCCTGCCATGCCGGCAACCCGTGTTTGCAGTGCTAGTGGGTCACCGGGATTGGCCAGGGAGAGGATTGATCATCTGAGGATAGCTCTCTCTCTCCTGGGTAGGGGGATGGAGTCCCCTGCTTGACTGACACCTAGTAGTGACTGGGAGCCAGTGCAATGGACCCACACAAGGGGGGCAGAGATGAGCAAGATGCCCGGTGTGTCACATGTGGAAGCATGCACGGCTCAGCCATTGGTGTCATTGCATGCCTTGGCTCCACACTTGGATGGAAGAAAAAAACACAGGAGAAAACAAGCTGACTGGCAGGATGAAGCCTGTCTCCCCACTGCACTGGGCCAGCTGGCATCTCAAATTGCTGAGTGGTGAAGGCTGGCATGTCACCCAGTGGCGGTGATGGAGGGAGCAGTAGAAGGGGGCCTGTCAGTGGCAGACAAATAAATTAGGAAAAAATAAATAAAAAAAAAACATATTTCTAGGAATCCTTGTGAAAAACTAATGCCAAGGTTGTATTACTAGGGCCCCGATTAGGTAAACCAAGATGTTGGTGTTTACCTAGGGCCAGTATTTTTTGAACTACAATGTTTTTTCTGCCTCACTAACTGAAAACAAGATGGCAGCAGCGTTAAAGTAACAAACCCATTTGTGAAAGTAAAAAGTGCTTTTGCAAAAGTAAAAGTGCTTTCGAGGGCGACTATATATTTTTTCCCATAGACTATAATGGGAAAATTTAAACTTTAATAACTATTTAAGTAATTCATGTTTTTTCACCAAACCATCAAAAGGCACTTCCCTGACCCAGTTCCCATATGCCCTGAAAAGTTTGGACCAGATGGATAAACCATTCAGGCTGTAGAGATGAGCAAAGAAACTGCCAAAATGGCCAAAAAGTGTTGTTTTGCACTTTTTTTGCACTCCGCAGCTCCACAACTGCACATCTGACCAGAACACATCTTGCCAGATCCAGAAATCTATGGAAACAGACAGTGCATGCACAATTTCAGGTAAATCACATGAATTGTTGCAAAGTTATTAAAGTGCCAAATTTTAGGCTTTAAAATTTAAATGCCTATTCCACCCTAACTATACCTGCGCCCATGCCTCATGGCACACCCTGACACCTGTTGGTGTGTGAAGGGTGGGGGAGTGATAGTGGTGGGAACCCTAAAATTGAATTTCCAAACTTTTGTTGCTGTGCTATCATCCCTAACTGATGCATTAATGGTGTTTTTTGCAATGAATTTCCTTTATTTTTGAGAACGTGTAATGTAACTGATAACTAGTATGAGTTTGCACTCCCTTAATGCTGCCCATTTTTACCTAATGGTATGCATATGTGGGAGTGTGGTCCCTCTGGGCCCTGCACTCCAACTTACACATAATTATGGAGACATACCGCAGCCCTTGAGTCATGAAAAGGAACTCTTTTAACACTAATTTGGCAATATCTCAGTAACCATAGCAACAATGAAAAAAATTCCACTGTAGTTGTAATCATGACTTGGAAACTTCCATGCATGCTTAATCAACCAATGCCTAAAGCAAGAAATCTGTATCTCGAATTGTTCTTGAGATATGGTGCCGAAAGGCACCTCAGGCACTGCAATGTTATCCTATGGGAAATTTCCTCAAATTCAGAATGCTGCAACTATGGAGCTGGTGTACATTTTTTTACCAAACTATCACAAGGAACATCTGTGGGGCAAGGGCTGACCACCCTGCAAATTTCAGCCCATAAGCTCCAACCATTTAATTGCAGTGAGGTGGCAAAAGAAAATGGAATTTTTGAGGTAGTGGTGTTGAATTGTGACACTTTCATAAATTTGCAAAATGAACAAAGGTGTTGCAATTTTGTGAAAGTGTCACATCCATTCTGCCACAATTCTTTCCTCAGGGTCTATGTATTTGTGAACCAGTGTTGTAGTGTTCTGCCTCCGCTTCCTATGTCAACTTTAGTCCTCCATGTAATCTTCATGATTGCAATTTTCCTGTTATTTGACTTGTTAATTTTGTCTGCTTTGATTTCCTTGTAGGTAATCACCACCCCATCCCCGCTGCCACCCCTATCACAACCAGTAACAAGCTTCAGCTCAGTGTGCCTTTCCTAGACAATGGTTTTAAAACACTAAGATGACAAATATCTACTTTTGATTTCCAATAATACATACTGGGCTGGATATTCAAACTGTGCTATTTTGTGGTGCAAGCCTATACGCTGCACAAAATAGTTGTGCAAGGGTGGCCAGAGCGATATTCAAAGGAGTTGCGCTATTGAGCAACTCCTTTGAATATCACGCCCCGGCCACAGTCACTGTGCATGGCGCAGTGAAACTTGCGCCACCGCAAGTGGTTAGAGTGGAGCATTCAACTTGCGGTGGCGCAAGTACCATTGCGCCATGTGCAAATTTCTGATATTCAAAAGGTGACATGCAAATGAGCCCATAATTCATGCAAGGCATGGGGGGGGCATTTGCATCTGTTTATGGCCCCATTTGCATGTCATTAGCATGCAGGTGCGCCGATCCCCGAGGTCTTGCACCTGGCAGCAGCCCAGGCAGCAGCCATTGGGGACCGACGCCCCCTGAAGCCCGATCATGGGAAAATGTGTAAGAAAGCACCCCTTCCCCAACTGGTCTGATCACAGGCATAAGCTTACATCACCCCCGCCAGCCCGATCGCGGGCAAAGTGTCCCCAAAACATATCCTGGTGGTGAGAGTCACATATCTGGACTGCCTTGGCATTATGGGCGCACGCCATTGGCTGCTTGCTCTGCACCAATGGGTGCAGCCCTACTGCAGTCAGTCCGGGGCAGGGCAGGGCGGCAGATGGGTGGATGCTGCCACCCACCGCTGTGGGGGCGGGGTGGTGGCTGTGGGTGGGTGGGGTGGGGGACACTAGATCACCAGGGATATGGTCTTGGGGAGGGTTTCACACATTATGCAGCCTGCGATCAGGCTTATCAGTCCACTGACCACCAGGGATACATTCGGGGCTTACAACTCTTAAACCCGCGATCAGGCTTATTGGTCCACTGGACCACCAGGGATACTTTCGGGGTTATACTCTTCAGCCTACGATCGGGCTTCCACTGGACCACCAGGGATATGTTCAGGGGTTTACACTTCTGCAGCCCGTGATCGGGCTTCCACTGGACCACCAGGGATACGTTGGGGACACTTTGCTGCCCGCGATCGGGCTGGTGGGGGTGATTTAAGCTTATGCCGCTCATTGGGCCAGTCGGGGGGGTGGGGAAGTTTTTACACTTTTTGCTCACGATCGGGCTGCAGGAGGGGTACAGGAGTAGGTTGAGGGCCAGCCACAGGTGGCAGCTGCTGTGTTTCGCCTGCAATGCGGCAGCTCACCTGTGGGTGGCCCTCGACTTACTCCTTTTTTGGCTCAAAGTTGTGCAGGCGCAGGTTGGGTTGCACTCATTGAACTTGCACAGCCCGGCCGAATATCGGCTGTGCAGTTTATGCATGGTTCCTCCTCCAGTTCAGCATGCATTCATTTGCATTGCTGTTGCTCAGCATAAAGCCAGTGGCGCAACTGCCTCCTGCTGAATATCGCAGAATGACGCAATTTCAGACTTGTGCAGGCGAACCCTATTGTGCATGGCGCAACCCTTTTGAATATCCACTCCACTGTGTTTTCTTTCTGACTGTACTTGTAGTGGTATTTGCTGCAATGTCTCAACTTTTTCAGTTTTTTTTCATATTTTTTATGAATGTTTCTAAAGGCTATGTTAAAAAGAAAGAGTGTAAGTCTTTCACAGCTCCACAGCATAATCTAAAACTGGTTTGCTACATACTGCTGTTATCATACCCTCACCATCAATTGCCAGTGAAACTGAATGATTTAAAAGTACTGGTGTGAACTCTGAAGACAGGACTAGATAAAAAGGTTTGTGATCTCCTGTATCCCATCCCCCAAAACAACCTAACTGTGATATACCATGATTTCGGTATTATGCATGTGCATGTCAAACCATGGTCAGCTTTAAGTTCTTTGGAAATACCCCTTAACTTTTTGCTTTCTGTCATAAATTATGCCAGAAAGGAATGTAATCAGTAGTTCTTACATTTTCATATGCTCTGTAGTAACGTATGGTTATACGTGACTGTAGCTGTTTCATGCAATTTTTTTTACTATTAGTTGCACTTAAAGAAAGTGTGGTCATAGTTCCCTGTGGGTGTTTCCTGCAAGGTTTTACTCATCACTTCTTCTTTGCCATATCCTCAATTTGCTGCTAATTAATTCTTATTGTGACTCTAAACTGGCATCAACACAGCTGACAAACCATTGAGTTATTATTAGCCACAAATCTATTTTGCCTCTAAGAATGTATATGGTGCTTTGAGGTATCCCTTTCTCTTCTCTGCACTGCCAAGTCTTTAAAGGAGTACAATAAAGCAATAAAATGCATTTAAATCTTATCACATAAACTGTTTTTCATCTGGCTCTGGGATGTACACTGTGGTGCACTAACAGCTCATACAATTATGTGAAACTAGCCTACTGTGACTGTAAAACACATTTCAAAATGCATGGATCGATACCACTACTGGTAATGTTACATCAACTAATTGAGCAGTGTTAACATAATATGATTTACCTCACATACTGCTGGCTTCATATTGTCATATATGCAGCATGCCATCACTGCATAGTAATGACCCCACATTAATAAAAGCCCTATGATGAAGCCTTGCATTATCACTTGCTTCACATAACTAGACTCTCTTCATTGAATGCTATATTAACCTAAGCCCCCATCCTCAATCAGCTGGACACACTGGTGGCTGATAACAATTCTCCCATAATAAAGAACATAGACCAAAATACTTGCTGATAAAACCTCCTAAGCCATTTTAATCAATTGCCTTGTAGTGAGCACCTGCTGAGTTTCATCACAATATGGGTGTGTCACTAAATGCATCTTACAGAAGGAGCTTCATAACACCACAACAAAGCCATTGAACACTCAAGTGCGATAAATCCTTTGGTGCAAAATATTGAAATAAGATGTTGACAAATTTTCCAGACCTGCTGCCTCCTTATTGTGTCTATGCTTCCCTCATGCTTGGGATGAGCAAAATGTCACATCAGTAAGGAGGCAGTAGGTTAGGAGACCATGGTAACATGTTATGACATTATTTATACAGTATTTCATTAGCAATGTTTTGCACCAAAGGAATTGTTTGCATGTGACTGTTCAGCACTTTATCAATATCACTTTGGCTTTGCTGTGATATTATTAAGCTCTTCTGTAAGAAGCTGTAGTGGCATAACAACATCACAATGAAGCTCCAGCAGGTGTTTAACATATACTGTACAGGCAACTGAATAAAATAGCATAAGAGGTTTTACCCATAAATATTTATGTTTATGTGCTTTATTATGGGCAAACTGTTATCACCTTATCAGTGAATGAGCAAAGTCACTTTTGTAACTGAGTGCACCAAATCATTTTCTGGTATCAAGTAATTTTAGGGCAGCATGCAAGTAGCTGAGCAGAAGACATTTGGCAGATGTGCGAAGAATTGGGAGTAACTGGCTTACCATGTTTGCTTTAATCTTTATGCTCACTAGTGGCTTGATGGCAGTTTCTTCTAGAACATCAGCTGTTTTGTTCAAGGGAATAGAGGCTGTTGGTCTAGAATTCCCATCTACCTGACCTATTGCATAACAATGCTTATGATCTTTGCTTGCAGGAACACCACCTTATTAGATTGTTTTAATTATTGTTTGAATGTGGTTATAGTTACATGTTCCCCTCTGGTATATATTTAAGCCTTTCTGTAACTGTTTCTGCTAGACAATGTTACTTAACTTATTAGCTTCTGCTATCACCCTGGGACACCCATACAAATGAGGCGCTGCTTCTCATGTAGTTATCACAGTTGGAGTGACTTCAAAAATAAATAGTTTATGTCTTGTCTGTCAGTTGAGAATATTTAGGCAGGGCAAACAAAATGGCTGGGGAAATGTTAACCGAGAAAAGTAGTATATGTGTATGAGTTTGCTGCAAAACATTATTGAGTTACTGGTTAAACTATAACTTAAAAAAAGTTTTTTATCAAACTTAAATTCAGTTTTACTGACAATTCTTCATGTTGGAGATCTGCTTGGTCTTTGAGCTAGCACTTCTGTTTTTGACTATTTAGACCACCCTTAACTAGTGTTTATATAGGACACTGATGGAATATTTTGGTGTGATGCTAGTAATAAAAACAAGATTAGTTTCAGTAGGCATCCTGATTTTAAAAGGCTGTTTTCTTAAGAGTGATATCATCAGGTGAATGAATTTAATTTATTATATGATAAAGGTCTCTATGGAACAGGGACAGACACAGCATATCTGCTCATTACATTTCAGTATACCCTTAACTAATTAGAATTATTGATTTCTCTGTGTGTAGCACATTATGCTGCAGTTGTTAATATAGTGTCATTTTCAGTCAGGAGTTGTGTATGAATTGTTCAGAAAGGAACTAGAAAAGTGAAAGTACATCACTGAAAAATTCCCTACATATCCTTTCCCCGCAGCTGCACTGCATCCCCAAGCACACGTTTCTTTCTACAGTGAGTTCCCTTGAGCTATCATTAGGCACCAAGGAAGCCACTTCCTTCAGTACCTCAGTATTGATATGGAATGTGCAAGACGTGCAGCTCAAGCTCCATCAAAGATGAGTATAACCCACAGGTCTAAGACTTGTGGCACTGTGGTTGTCCACTATATGTAATGGGCATTTCTTTGAGTTTCTTTTGCTGAAATTAAGGATTTAATGGCAGGAAGTAGGACATAACAAGGAGTGGATAAGAGGGAGCCACTGTCATCAGTAACATTTCTTTATGGTGTTTTGCAAAAAGAAAATCACAGTCTGCTATTTGGTAAAGCTCCATTACATGACAGGAGCCTCTGACACATGGTGTCTTCCAGTGCATGTACTGACATTTGTTATTTGTAGCCTGCCATGACTAAGTGTTGAGTTTATTTTGTGATGTTTTTTAAGTTTGAACTTGTTACATGTGAATTTTCTGAGGCGTTAGTTGAGACGACTTTGCTTTTCCCTATGTGGCCCCCTGCACCCTGAAGCTGACCGCTGAAGTTTTCCTCTGACAGCTACATCTGCCTGTGGTCTTATCGTTTGCAGTGGTGTTGTGTCTAATGACATTTTTTTCCTTAGCCTCCCTCAGGTTGAGCAATTGTCCTGTTTGTTTGGCTTTTTTTTAACTGACCATTGTTCTCCTGTGGTACCATTGCTTAGCCTGGAGATGACGGCTGAAGTTTTCCTCAGACTGCTGCACCTGTCCTCTATTAACAGTTGTGGTGCCATTGTGTCTAATTACATGCTTTTTTTGTCTTAGCCACCATCATGCTTAGTAATATTCTTTTGGGCTTTTTAACTTTTTATGTTTTAAATATGATATATTTTGCCTCCTCCTTGGTTTGGCCACAAACATTGGACGACCCCAGATCCATCATTACTAATAAGAATGCAGGCTGATTTGATAATTAAATACCTGCTTGCATAGTTGCCCTGTTTGAACTGGAATGTCTCTGCGCTCCTACTAGTAGTGTTGTTGATTCTCTGATGCTGCAACCTGACAGTCACTTTAGCTGAACCTGCATGATCATGGTGCATTATCGTCCTCTGTATTCATTCTACTGTCCCATCAGTATAATTTGCATGGAGTGGTGACACTTCCATGTGACTGTATTCTACATGCTATTATGGACATTTTTTGTGTGTCCTGTGGGTTTATGTAGCTGCCCTTTATATGTGTACTGTCATTTGTAATTTTGCCCCTCTTCTTGTTGAAATTTGGCAGATTTCAAGGAAATCTGGCAGCATTTTGAAGCTTTATCACATTCAGCACAATACTACATATGGCATCTGGATACTATATGATACCAAGTAACTGGACTACGGTGGAACAAGGGGCAGATTATAGGGGGCCACTGATATCACTAACATTTCTTTATGATGTCTTGCAAAAAAGCAGTCTGCCATTTGATAAATCTCCGTTACATGACAGAATCCTCCAACACATGGTGTCTTCAGTGTCTGACAACAGTAGCATGTATTGACATTTGTTATTTGTAGCCTGTTTTGCTGAATTTAGTAAGATTTCCTCTCATTTGTGTAATAATGTAGGGACTTTTCCTGTGCTGCATTACAATGTACTGGCAATCTAATAATCTAAAGTTCTCGGTAACTGTGAGATTAGGGTGGTATGGGGGGCAAATGACAGCAAAATAGAACACTGTATAGTTTACAGAGAGCACAGTCAATGATTGGTGTCCCTTCACTTATATGAGGGCTGCCATAACGCTGTTTCTGTCACTGTCTATCATGAGTGACATTTGCTGTAACTTGTGATTTATTTCTATTTTCATAGTATTGGGGCAGATTTTCTGCTAATTAAAATAGTCATGTGTGGTGTTTTACATGCTGCAGTATAGTGTGCTGAACACCCAAAAAAGAAATACATTTCTCCTCTTGATTACAGGAACTGTGGACATTTGTACAACAGAGGGTCACAGTTACTGTAATCATGATGTTGGAGATTGAGACTCAGGGAGTCAGGTAGGGGTGGGGCTTCACAATGAAACAAAATGTTTTTATTGGTTGTATTTAATTTGTGGGTGGGTCAGAGAGATTTGTTAGCATGGCAGTCTGTTAAGAGCTGGAGCAAGGTGCTGGATAGAGATGTGCAAAATTAGAAAATTTCATTCTGCAAAATATTTTGCAAAATTCACGCATTTCAAGAAATATTTTGTGGGTGCAAAATGCAAAATATCGTGGTCAAAATGCAAAATTTTGCTAACGAAATATGAAATTTCACCCACGGAATGCAAAATTTTGCCCTCGAAATGAAGGAATTTGGGAGAAATTTAGCAAAATTCAGTGAAATTCGGGTGACATTTGGTGAAATTACACATTTTGTGGCCAAATTTCACATTTTGTTGGTGAAATTTCTGACCAGGTGAAAAATTTCATGGAATGGTGGAATTTCACTAAATGTTTTATCACAGCAAAATTGCCAATTTGCAGCAATTTCTAAGCAAAATTTAATTTCACAACATCTCTAGTTCTGGATGCTTTACTCTGTTGCTTGTCAAGTTTTTGTTGTGTACCCTGTTTTGTGCACCCCCTCTCCCAGATCCACCCACTATGAGATTTTTGCTCAGTCTCCGAGATCCACAGGTGGTTGCATGGAGATGGCCATTTAGCATTTAAACAGTAAATGCCTTTTTACCATCTGAACAGTAATGAATGGTATATGGTATTTGATAAATGCCATTTACTGTTCAAACAGTTATTTACCATTCGAATAGCCTGACCTGCATCTATCACAAAAATCGTTATAATTTAAAAATTATAATATATTTTTTCACCAAACCTTCTAAAGGCACACCCTTGGCACACATTCCATCATCCTTTAAAATATTAAAGAAAAATTTCATTCTGTGTATTCTGTAGATGAGGGAAAAAACCCATGTTATCCTATGGAAAAAAGTTCTTTTTTGTGTTTTTGACCACTTTATATCTTTGAAACCATAAACGATGTCATCATAAAACTTTCCACATCTTGTGACACTGACAACATGACAGTACATACCAACTTTTGTGTTATTTGGTTGTAAACTTACAAAGTCATTAAGGTACAAAACTGAGATTCAACATTGAAAGGCTGTATCATTCCTAACAGGGTCACGTCTCTATAACTGAGTGAGGCAGTTTAATGTTAAACCCCAAATTGTGCACACTAGTAACTTTGCAACTGTTCACTGGATATGCATGAAATTTGGTATACATGGTCTCAGATGGTAGATCTCTTGATTTGTCAAGTTGTGTTATGATCAGATGTGTGGTTTTCGTGCAGCAAAGTGCTCAAAACACATTTTCCACCCTCTTTGGCAAATGTCAGAGTCATTTTCAACATCATGCTGCACCCACACCATTTGGAATTTTGCCTGAAATTTACAGGGTAGAAAGAGGTTATCATAAGGAACAAGCATTGGTTTGGTGAAAATATTAATCCGTTAAAAAGTTAATAAATTTAAAAAATTCCAGTTCTGAGCATGTGCTGTTAAGCATTTTAGTTAGCTGCACAGTTTCAGTCATGGATTCATGATCACCAACAACTCATGAACAGGGATTGCAAAAGGGATTCAGGAATCTTGCAAAATTCCTTTACATGAGAAAATCTGTGTTTGTCTGCAGCCATTTTTATGCAATGAGGGAGAAAACAAAATGTTCCAACTTGTCCCAGGTTGATTTTGTGAAAACCATGGCATAGGTTTTGCTTAGGGGTGTCCTCTATCCACTCATGCCTTTGGTTTTGTGTAGTTATTTAAAAAGGCATTTTAAAAATCTCTCTTTATGATTCCTTTACACCAGCTGATCCCTCTTCATGATCCCTTTTGCTAGCAGATCCCTTTTACGTGAGGAAGTCTCAGATCGGTTAGTGAAAGGGATCCCAAAGGATTTTTAATTTTAAAACTTATTTTTAAAAGATCTATACAAAACCAGAGGCATGGAAAGTACACAGGATGTCCCACTAAGCAAAACCCATGCCTTGGTTTTCAAAATATATACATATATCACTGCAAAAAAACTTTGTTAACTCATTCACACCACAAGAGCTCTTTCAGACTTCCACCACTTGTGCCCTGTATACTCTTAGCACTGCATCCTGGGCCTTTCTAAGTAAAATGAAGCCATAATCAGCATGCCACAAACAAATGTGAATACCTCTTGAACCATAAGCGCTTCACACAAAGTACGAATGGCACAGTTGTTCAGCACAACATTACCTTTCCAGTTGTGCTATGCAATCCATTTGGTTTTTATTTTATACTAGCTGAAATACCAAACTATGTTTTTTTTTAGATTTTTTTCAAAGTGCTTAGGTGAAGCTTTAGAAACAAATGTCAGCCATACACACCATACCTTAAATGCAAATAACTCCTAAAGTATATGTGGTAGACATGAAGTATCAGTGGCAAAATTGTTTGACACAAAATCAGCTTTCTAACAGTGCTATGCAATCAATTGTAATCCATTTAGTTTTTTATTTTGTACTAGCTGAAATACCAAACAACTGTTTTTTTTTTTTTCAGATTTGTTCAAGGTGCTCAGGTGAGGCTTGAGAGACAAATGTCAACCATGCACACCATACCATAAACAAATGCGAATAACTCCTAAAGTATACATGACAGACACAAAGTATCAGTGACAAAATTATTCAGCACAAAATTACCTTTCTAACGGTGCTATGTAATTAATTCTAAACAATTTGGTTTGTTTAATATTTAGGTGAAAACTGCTGACTTCCTCAGACATTTCCTGGCCTGAGTGAAAGTCAGTTGAGTACGTCTACAGGTGTTATTGGCCTGAGTGGCTATGCTTTCAGATGCCACCTACAGGTGTATCTAGGCCTGAATGAGTTAATGCACCATTAGTGCTGAAGACTAAAAAAGTAGAGAAATGAGATCTTAGGGTTCCTGAGCCTAGATCCACCCTCAACTTCAACCTGAACACCCCCACCCCGCCAACCTAAGGCCCCACCTTCACCCCTGCAAGCAGGAATAGGTGTGAGGGTGTGTCTTTGGAGTTGTGAACCTAATGCTCACCCCGTTTCAACAATTAATAATCTAACATGGATACAGAATAAAGAATGAGGAGAGCATTGGGTTTGCAACAAAACACACCCTATTCCTACATGTAGGGTGGAAGTCAGACAGGATGTGAAGCAAGATTTGGGGTGGGATGTTTGGGTTGGAAGCTGAGGGTTGAATGGGGTCTTTGGCTTGGGAACTCTAAGATCTCATTTCCCCACTTTTTAGGCTTCAACCCTAATGGTGCATTAGCAAAGTTTTTTTGCAGTGAATTTCTTTACTTTTTCAGATACTTTAGTTGTATCCCTATTAACAGCCAATATTCATGAAGTGGTATGAACAATGGCTACATTGAACATTTGGAGTGTAAATATTGAAAATTACTAAAGTTATGCACGTGTGTAGAAAAATGTCAATGAATGCTCGTAACTCTGCCTTTTTTAGGATTGTTTTGCCACCAAATTTTTAACATGGGCTTTTTGTGACCTCACCTCATGAACAGTGTTACTGTCATTTCCTTAATAGTCCCGAAAGGTGATTTCACACAGATTCTGTGCCATTCCTCACCACAGGTATGAAAACACATTTTGGGCAGGATGTGAGAAATGACAGCTGTACTGTTCATGAGGTGGTTTGATAAAATTGGAATGTTGAAAAATCTGGAGTCAAAATATTGTAAATTACCAAAGTTATGTGCCTGCATAGAAACTGTGCAATGCATGCTCGTAACATGGCCATTTTCAGGAATTTTGTCACCAAATTTGCAACATGGGCCTTTTGGAACCCCCACTTCATGAACACTGGCACTGTCATTTCATTAATCAGTCCTGAAAGTTAATTCTGTTCAGCAACTTGAAAACCAACTTATGATCCAATTTACAAAATTACAGTGACAGTGTTCATGAGGTGGGGGTCCCAAGAACCCTATGTTGAAAATTTGGTGCAAAAAATCTTGAAAAATGGCTGCGATATCAACATAATTTGAAACCACCATTGACAGCCATTATACAGGGCTTACATGGATCCTTCATTTCGTGGTTGGGCTTTGAAGACTGCAGATGTGTCCCAGTCCAGAGACCAGTGCAGCTACCAACCTTAGAGGGTAAGTATAGGGTAAGGGGTGGGTGCGGGGAAGTGGGTGTGCAGAGGAAGGGTGCAGATGGTGGAGGGGACAGGGCAGAGGAGATGACAAGGGACTGTTTTCTTTTTTCCAAGGAAAAAAACAAAAGACACTGGAGGACAGTTTTCTTTTTTTCACAGGCAAAAAAAATAATGATTAAGGGACACTGAGAGTGGGCTTCCCAGTGTCTCATAGTTTTGGGGGGATATTGCTGTGCCAACTTGGGTACTGGGCACCCCGATGATGGCAATTAAAAAACAATGATTTAGGGACATTGGGAGTGGGCTACCTAGTGTCCCATAGTTTGGGGGGTGTAGCTGTGCCGACTTGGGGATTGGGCACCTCAATGTCAGCAGTTCAAAGAGATGATTTTGGTACACTGGAAATGGGCTACCCAGTGTCCCACAATGTTTTGTGGGGCATAGAGGTGGCTACAATATGGTATTTTGGGACACTGGGAGTGGGCTACCCAGTGTCCTACACTGGTTTGGAGGAGGGGGCTGGTTAACTGCCGACATGGGGATTGGGCACCCCGATGTCAGCAATTATTAGAACTACAACTTGGACCCACTGAAGAAAAAAATTTGAGCCAGGGTCCTTGTGTTATCTTGAACCCATGACCCTAGTCATGCAATCCATGTGCCCTGTCCTCTGTACCACTTCAACAACATGCAGAAGACTATGCTGTTTGCCAATATGTAATAAGTTATGTACAGCAAGTTTTGTGTGACACAACATGTGAATAACATGTTTTTTTGGCACAAAACCTGTAGGTAACCCTACAAGCAGAAAAGTGTGTGAAAAGAAAAACTTTCATACCTGACATATAAAATGTCCTATAGGAAAGAATGGGAAACTTAAAATTGTTATAACTTTTGAACGGAATAATCATTTTCACAAAACCTTGACAAGGCACATCTATGACTCAACAGCTTTCTAACCTGTAAATTTCAGACCACAACATAAAGGCATTCCTGAGATACTAGTGGGCAAAGAAATGTGCAAAAACTGGTAAATTTAGGATTTTTTGACATTTTGTATCCTACAAACCACACACAGATTCACACAAAATTTGGAAGGCCAAAGGAACTTCCCCATGAGATTATGCATGCCAAGTTCTGTGCAAATCTGTTAAATGGTTCCAAAGTTATTAAGGTTCAAAGTTTAGAGTTTAACATAGAAGTTCGCACTCAACCCTAATATACTGGCACTACCACACCAGTGGTATATATATATATATATATATATGTATACCCACCCTCCTCACATCAACAGGCATCAGGGTATGTATTGGAGTTTTCGGGACTAACTCTCGCCCCATTCCATGTGTAAACAAGTGGAGGTGGTGCAGTATAGGAGAATGGGGTGAGAGTTAGGCCTGATGACCCCAATGCCTGTTGGTGTGAGGAGGGTGGGGAGTGAGGATGGGTGGTAGGGGTTGTTAATCCTAACATCAAATAGCTACACTTTTGTTGGTGTACTATCAACCTTAACTGATGCATTAATAAAGTTTTTTTGCAATGAATTTCCCTTCTTTTTGAAACTGTAATGTAACTGGTATGCAGTTGTGGGAGCTCTGGTCCTCTGGGCCTGTGCTCCCCTCCTACTACCCATTTTTGCGTAATGTATTGGTAGCCAAGGAGCATGGGCCCTCTGGGCCCTGCCTTCCACTCACATAATTACAGAGCCATACAGCAGCCCTATAGTACTGAAAAGGAACCCTTGTAACAGTAATTTGGCAATATCTCAGTAATCGTAGCAACCATGAAAAAGTTCCACTGCAGTGTTATTCATTACTTTGAAACTTCCACAAGCTGAATGAAAAATCCTATCTTGCACCATTTCTGAAGATACGTGTGTCAAAAGTCATCGAGGTAGTCACAATGTTACCCTATGGAAATGTCTCAAATTCAGAGCTCTGTAGCTATGGGCCCGTTGAATGCTCTGGGACCATACCACCAATAGTCACATCTGTGGCACCAGGGCTTGCCAGCCTGCTAATTTCAGCCCAAAAGCCCCAACCATTTTGATGCTGTGGGGTGGCAAGAATTACTGTTTTTGGCTTATGTTCTGTCTCAAATCGCGACAGTTTAGCATAATGTTTTGACAGAATGGGCATGACTTTTGTGATTTGCAAAGTGTGGCATCCATTCTGTCACAATTTGCAACAGTACAAGGGGTCTGATCACCAAAAAGGCATTTCTGGGGGGGGTTCCCCCCAAAAAGATAATGCTGTGATCCTCAGGACTTGACTAGGTAAATACAACAGTCAGTGTTTACTTAGGGGGTCCCAAATTTAAACACCCAGCATTTTTCTTTCTTGCTAAATGAAAACAAGATGGCCACTGCATGACAGTAAAAGAGCCATTTGCAACAGTAAAATGTAGTGGTGGCAGCTTTCGAGATACACATATGTTTTTTTCCCATTGACTATAATGGGAAATCTGGTTTTTGAATAACTTTTGAACGGTTTAATATTTTTTTACCAAATCATTGAAAGACACATCAGTGACTCAGACTGCATCTTCCCTGGAGATTTCAGACCAAATGGACAAATCATGCAGGCTGTAACCATGAGCAAATAAACATGCAAAACCCATTTGTGTGTTCTTTTTTGGTGCTCTATAGCTCCACAACTGCTCATCTGACCGTAATGCAACTTGCCATATCCAGAAATCTATGGTGCCAGACCACATGTAGCATTTCAGGCAAATATGTCATATAGTAGCAAAGTTATTAAAGTGCAAAATTTGGTGTTTAAGATAGAAGTGGCTGGCAAGCTTAACTATACAGGCATGGTATATTCATTGCAAAAAGCTATGTTAATGCATCAGTTAGGATTGATAGTACACTGACAAAAGTTTGGAAATTCAGTGTTAGGGTTGCCAGCCCATACCGCCCCACCACTACCCTCCACACACCAACAAGCATCAGAGTATCTGTTGGGGTCATCAGGCCTAACTCTCACCCCATTCCATTTGTAAACAAGCTGAGGTGGTGTATTATAGGAGAATGGGGTGAAAGTTAGGCCTAACGACCCCAATGGAAACACCAATGCCTGTGTGTGTGTTGAGGGTGGGGGTGGAGTGGTAAGGGTTGGCAACCCTAACACCAAATTTCTAAACTTTTGTCAGTGTACTATCAACCCTAACTTGATGCATTAATGGAGGGTTTTTTTTGCAATGAATTTCCCTTCATTTTGAGAGAGTTTAATGTAAATATTAAGTGGCATGCTGTCACAAGAGTGCAGACATGCTGTTAAAAATAACAGCTCTATTGTTCATGAGGAGGTGTGACAAAATGTCAGTGTTGAAAATCCTGAGTGAAAATATTAGAAATTTGTGAATTTACGAGCGCGAATTGAAACTGTACAATGCATGCTCATAACATGGCAATTTTTTTTTTCACAAAATTGTCAGCATGTTTTTTTCATTGACCTCCGGTCATGAACACTGGCACTGTGATTTTGTTAATCCATCCCAAAAGTTAATTTTGCACAGTGACCATGCCATTCTGAGCCACAGGTGTGAAAACATGTTCTGGGCAGGATGTGTAAAATGACAGCTGTACTGTTCATGAGGAGGTGTGACAAAATGTCAATGTTGAAAATCTGGAGTGAAAATATAAAAATTTGCAAATTTACAAGTGTGTGTTGAGACTGCTAACGCATGCTCTAACATGGTCATTTTTGGATTTTTTCACATTTTCAACATAGTTTTCTAGGGATCTCTCCTCATGAACACTGGCACTGTGATTTTGTTAATCCATCTGGAAAGTTGATTTTAGTACAGCGACCGTGCCATTCTGTGCCACAGGGTGAAAACACATTAAGGGCAGGATGTGCAAAATGACAGCTGTACTGTTCATTAGGTGCTGTAAAAATGGCAATGTTTTTATTTTATTTTATTTACTTAGTTTTTGTTGACTGGGTAAGTGCACTAGACAAATCCTGCCTATTTTCAGGCATGACCGGGGAGGAAAATGTTGAAAATGTTGAAAATGGAAGTGCAAATATTAAAAATTGGCATAGTTATCAATGAGCTTAGAAACTGTGCAATGCATGCTCATAACACAGTAATTTTTTGTATATTTTCACAAATTTGCAACATGAGCTTTCTGGGACCCCACCTCATGAACAGTGGCACTATAATTTACTGAATCAGTCATAAAGGTGATTCCACACAGCAAGCACAAAATCACCTTCCAGGACAGAGAAACAAAATGACAGTGCCAATGTTCATGAGGTGAAGTACCAAGCACCCATGATGAAAATTTGGGTACAAATTCAAAAATGATTGAGATATCAACCTAAGTTGAACCCCCCCATTGACTCCCATTATATGGCTTACCTTTGAATCTTCATTTTGTGGTTTGGATTTGCAGAGTGTAGACATGTCGCTGGTCCTGATAAGATCACTGTTCCTGACCTTCAGAGAGTAAGTATGGGTGAGGAGGGATGCAGGGAGTTGGGTGCTCAGTGGGTTGGGGGATGGGGGACTGGTGAGATGATGGACCATTTTCTTTTTTATAGGGAAAGAATGATGGCGTTGAATGGTTTTATTACATTACAGGTAGAGAAAAAAACATTTTGAGCACACTGAATTGGACTCCCAGTGTGCCACATGAGTTTTGGGAGGGACATGCTGCCAACAGTGGGATTGGACTCCCCCATCAGCAAGTTCATAAAAAATAAATAAACAACTGGCACACTGGGGTGGGCTCCCAGTGTGCCACATGATTTTGTTTGGGTGGGGGGACATGCTGATAACAGGGGGGTTGGGCACCCCCATCGACAACTGTAAAAGAAAGTCATTTCATTTTGGCACACTGGGGTTGGCTCCCAGTGTGCCACATGACTTTTGGGGGGACATGTTGCTGACAGGGGGATTGGGCACCCCTGTCATCAAGTGTTTTTTTAAATAAAAAGTTTTGGGCACACTGGGGTGGGCTCCCAGTGTGCCACGAATTTTGGGGATGAGGGGAGACATGATTCCAACATGAGGATTGGGCACCCTGATGTCAGAGCAGTGAGTGTACTATATACAGAACAGGAATTTGATGCAGGATTCTGCATCAAAAATTTCAATGCAGAATTCTGCATTGAATATGGAAGAAATCAGGGACCCCTGTTGGTTTTCCACATTTTATTAGGTAAACACTTGGGTTTACCTAATGGGGGACAAAGGAACATGATGGAACCATTACTTTGGCCCAAAAGAAGCCCAAAAGGATTTAGCTTTTTTTTTTTTTTTATGGGGTAGAATACTGCTGGCAGCTTGACACTTTCATAAACGCAAAAGTGTCACATCTGTTTTTTTCGAAAATTGTGACAGTGGGGGGATTCTGAAAAAAAGCATTTTGGGGGCTCAGATTAAACATCTGATGCCCTCAGTGTGTTCCCTGTCCCAGTTAGGTAAACACAACAATCTGTGTTTACCTACGGCCATTAATTTTTAAATAGCAGCCATTTTGAGCTGCCACTAACTGAAACAAAGTGGTGGCTGTTACTTTCGCAAACAGGGCATTTGTGAAAGTTGTCAGCAGCTTTCAAGAGACACATATATTTTTTCCCCATTGACTATAATGGGAAACTTGTTTTTTGAATAACTTTTAATGGTGTAACATGTTTTCACCAAGTCTTTGAAAGGCACGGCAGTGAACCAGACTGCATCTTCCCTGAATATGTCAGACCAAACAGACAAATTGTGTGGGCTGTAGCCACGAGAAAAGAAATGCACAAAACACCTGTTCTGGGGGAATTTTAGGTACTCTGCAGTTCTACTACTGCTCATCTGACCATAATACAACTTACTAGATCCAGAGATCTGTGGTACCAGACCATCAATGCAAACTTTCAGGCAAATCCGTTGTATGGTGTCAAAGTTATTAAAGTGCAAAATTTGGGGGTTAACATAGAAAGAAGTGGCTGGGCAACCTTAACTATACTGGCACTACCATGCCAGTATAATATATATTATACTGGCACTATATATATATTATACTGGCACAGTAGTGCCATTACAGTTATGGTTGCAGACCACTTCATGTTAAACCCCAAATTTTGCACTTTAATAACTTTTCCCCACTTATGATGGATTTGCCTGAAAATTTGCATGTGAAGTCTGGTACCATTGATCTCTGGATCTGGCAAGTTGTGTTACTATCGGACAAGTGGTTGAGGAACTGTGTAGTACCCCAAAATGCAAAAAGGGGGTTTTGTGTATTTCTTGCTCATGGCTACAGCCCACGTGATTTGTCCATTTGGTCTGAAATCTTCAGAGAAGATGCAGTCTGGGTCATTGAAGTGTCTTTCAAAGATGTGGTGAAAAAATATTAAACTATTCAAATGTTATTCAAAAAACAAGTGTCCCAATGTAGTCAAGGGGAAAAAAATATGCGTGTCTCTTGAAAGCTGCCACCACTACATTTTACTGTTTCAAATGACCCTTTTACTGTCATGTGGTGGCCATCTTGTTTTTGGTTAGTGAGAGAGAGAGAAATACCTGGCGTTTAAATTTGGGACCCCCTAGATAAACACTGACTGTTGTGTTTACCTAGTCGGTTCCTGAGGAACACAGCACTATCTTTTCTGAGGAAAAAAAACTCTAGAAATGTCTTTTTAAATATTAGACCCCCCATAGTGTCACAAATTACAACAGAAATAGACACAGCACTTGTGGCTATTTTTGCAAAACTTTCACAATTTGCGACTGTACTTTGCTTAAAAAAATAATTCTTTGCCATCCCACTGCAGCAAAACAGTTAGGGATTTTGTCCTGAAATTTGCAAGGTGGCAAGCCCTGGTCCCACAGATGTACCTTGTGGTGATTTGGTCCCAAAACATTCAATGAGCCCATAGTTACGACGTGCTGAAGTTTACAAATTTCCCTTAGGCTAACATTGCGGTGCCCGACAGTGACTTTCGGTGCCAGTATCTGGAAAATGATTCAAAATATGGATTTCTTGCTACCCGCAGCTTAGTCCACCAGACTAAGCCTGCAAGGAAGTTTCAAAGCCATAGATTACACCTGCAGTGGAATTTTTTCCCTACTTGCTATGGTTATGGAAATACAGTATTGCCAATAACATGTTACAAAGGTTCCTTTGGAGTACAATGGCGCTGCTGTATGGCTCCGTACTTATGTGTAAGTGCGCGGGACAGAGGCCCACACTCCCACATCGCATACTATTATGTAAAAATGGGCAATGTGAAGGGCGCAGGGCCCAGAGGGCCCACTGATCCAACTAACATACCGGTTACCAGTTACATTACACTTTCTCAAAAGAAGGAAATTCATTGCAAAAATCCATTAATTCAACAGTTGAGGTTGATAGCACTGACAAAAGCATGGAAATGTGACATTATGGTTACACCTACCACCCACCCTGCATCCTCCACTTACCAACAAACATCGAGGGTGTGCCATGGGGTTGTCAGGCCTAACTCTCACTCATTCTCCTATGCTGTAGCATGTCAGCTTGTTTAACATGGAATGGGGTGAGAGTTGGGCCTGATGACCCTGACATCTGTTGGTGAGTGGAGGGTGGAGGGTGGGTGATAGGGTGTAATCCTAACATCACATTTCCATACTTTTGTTGTTGCATTATTAACTCTTATTGATGCATTAACAGAGTTTTTTGCTATATATATATATATATATATATATATATATATATATATATATATATTCAAAAACTATGTTAATGCATCAGTTAGGGTTTCTATTAAAGCATAAAAAGCTGGGAATTTGGTGTTAGGGTTACCAACCCTACCACCCCACCCACTAACTCTCACCCCATTCCATGTGTAAACAAGATGAGATGGTACAGTAAAGGAGAATGGGGTGAGGTTAGCCAATGATACCCAAGGCACACCCTGATGTCTGTTGTGTGTGGAGGGTAGGGTGAGGTGGTAGGGGTGTAACTGTAACATCACATTTCCATGCTGTTGCTGTTGCTATCAACCCTAACTGATGCATTAATGGGAGTTTTTGATAACCCTAACTCGAATTTCCCAGCTTTTTATGCTTTAATAAAACTCTGACTAATGCATTAACATAGTTTTTTGCAATGAATTTCTCTTCTTTTTGAGAAAATGTAATGTAACTGGCATGTGGATGTGGGCCCTGCATACCCCTCACACTACCCATTGCTACATAATGATATGCATTAGTGGGAGCGTGTGCCCTCTGGGCCCTACGCTCCCACTTATACATAAGTATGGACATATCGCAGCTCTATAGTCATAAAAAGTAACCTTTGTAACACTAATTTGGCAATATTTCAGTAACCACAGCAATTATGGAAAAAAATTTACTGAAGCTGTAATCATGACTTCAGAACCTCCACAGTTGCTTAGCCACCTTAAGATGAGCTATGTTGTGGAGAGCGAAAAATCCGTATCTCAAATCGTTTTCGAAATATGGGAGCCAAAAGGTGCTGCAGGTGCCACAATTCAATGGATGCACATAATTAGGACATTTTTAGGATTTTTTCACCCAATTTTCAACACAGCATTTTGGGGACCCCACCTCATGAACAATGTCACTGTCATTTCATTAATCTGTGCTGAAAGTTGAGTTCGCACAGCGAACGCGCCATTCAGCGCCACAGGTATGAAATCATGTTTTGGGCAGGATATGGAAAATGATAGCTGTATACTGTTCATGAGGAGGTGTGGAAAAGGGTAATGTTAAAAATCAGGAGGGAAAATATGTAAAATTGGTAAAGTTATGAGCATGCATAGAAACTGCACAACATATGCTCTAACATGGCCATTTTGGGGAATTTGTTAACCACATTTTCAACATGGGCTTTTGGGAAATCCCATCATGAACACTGGTACTGTGATTTTGTTAATCTATCCCAAAGTTGATTTTGCACAGTGACTGCACCATTCTGCACCAGAGGTGAAAAACACATTTTGAGCAGGATGTGAGAAATGACAGCTGTACTGTTCATGAGGAGGTGTGAAAAAATATGGCAATGTTGAGAAAATCTGGGTAGAAAATATTAAAATTGTCTAGGTTACAAGCATGCATAGAAACTGCACAATGCACGCTGTAACACAGCCGCTTTTAGATTTTTTGCACCAAATGTTCAACATGGAGTTTTGGGCCCCCCCCCCCATGAACACTGGGACTGTTATTTCATTAATTGGTCCCAAAAGGTGACTCCATGCAGTGACCACAAAATCACCTTTTGAGGCTGAGTAATGAGATGACAGTGATATTGTTCATGAGATGGGGTGCCAAACACCCCATGCTGAAAATTTGGTGTTAAAATCTCAAAACATTGCTGCGATATCAACATAAGTTGAACCCCCCTCCATTGACTGCCATTATACGGCTTATCCTTGATTCCACAGTTTGCGTTTCGACTTTGAAGAGTGTAGACGTGTTCCGGTCCACAGAAGATGATACAACCTGAACTCCAGAGGTAAGTATGGGGTATGGGTGTGTGTGCAGGGAGGTAGGTGTGCAGAGGAAGGTTCGGGATTGGGGAGGGGAACATCAGGAGATGACAAGGGACTGTTTTCTTTCTTTGTTTTTTTATAACTAAAAGACATTGGGGGACTGTTTTTTTTATTTCAGGTGCTACTGATGACCATAAAGGGGCATGCTGTAACGGGGTACACTGAGAGTGTGTTCCCCAGTGTCCCGCTTTGCTGGGGGGGCTACCACCCACACAGGTATTGGGCATCCCATTGTCAGACATGATTGATAATTTTAGGGACTACTGCTGACCAGGGATTGGGCACCCTGTTGTCAGCTATGGTTCTTTCTATTGGAGACACTTGGAGTGGGCTCCTCAGTGTCTCCATACTGGTGGGAGGGGACCTGTAGTGCTGACATGGGGATTGGGCACCCCATGATGGCAAAACTTCTTTTTTAATCATTTTTTTCTTTTTTTTCTATTTATGTGCCACGACCTAGAATCCTAGGTCATATCTCATGCATATGAACTAGGGTCCTAGGTCATATTATGCAGATACGAAGTAGGATTTAAATGATTAATGGGCATATTTCATCCTATAAAGTGCAGAATGTACCAAAGGGGGTCCAAATAAGCAACTACATGTGCTGCTTCCTCCAAAGAATATAATTTTGGCAGTTTTAAAATTTTTTTTTTGGCAAAACTGAAAACAAGATGCCAGCCATATGAAGTAGGAATTTCTCCATATGGAGCAGGATTTCTACTTCATGTCATAAAGCTATATTGAAGTGCCTACTGAGAATGGTCAGAAACAATTTTTTTAAATTATTTAATTGCAATAATTTAAAAACTACTTATTCTTTTTACACCAAACTAGCACAAGGCACATCTGTGTGTTAGTCCCTTTCTACCCTGTAAATTTCATGCCAAACAACCAAACCCTCTAGGCTGTAGGCAAGTTCAAAGAAAAATCCCAGCAAAGTCAATGGGTAAAAACAGAGAATGCATATCTGACATGAACAAAACTTGTCAGATCAAGAGATCTAGTTCACAGAAAAGTGTATCCCAAATCCATGCAAATCCATTCAACAATTTCAAAGTTATTAATGTGCAGAATTTTGAGTTTAACATTAAAGTGCCTTCTCAACCCTAACAATAGGGGCGCAGCTCGCTCCTCTAATATTCTTTGCAAAAAACTTCGTGTCGTCAGTTAGGGTGACTACCACAGCAACAAAGCAGGAAATGAGGCATTAGAATTCCAAACCTAATGCCCCCACCCCAGGAGTTTCCACCTCTACCACCACCCCATCTCCCACCCTGCAGACACCAACAGGTGTTGGGGTGCCATTGAGTCATCAGGCCCAGCGTTCACCCCATTCCGCTGTAAACAAAGCTTACACACTACAGCATAGGACAATGGGATGAAAATTAGGCCTGATGACCCAATGGCACACCGATGCCTATTGGTAGGTGGAGGGTGGGGAATGGGGTGGGGTGGTAGGGATGGAACCTAGGTGGAAGCGTAGGAAATCCTAACACCTTATTTTCCTGCTTTTGTCACGGGTGTCATTCACCCTAACCAATGCATTAATACACTTTTGCAAAGAATTACCTTCTTTTTCAGATAGTATAATTGTATCCTCATTTTACTGTGGGAGCACAGGATTCTTTGGACCCTGCACTCCCATCCTCCAATGAGATAGTACAACACTGTCCATAAGTCATGATGGGAAGGATCCTGTGCTCCTATCACTCCATTGAGATAGTACAACAGTATCCATATGTCATTGTGGGAGTGTAGTGTCCAAGAGCACAGGGTCCAACCTTCATCGAGATAGTAAAGACTGTCCATATGTCACAGTGGGAGTGCAGGGCCTCCATCAAGACAGTACAACAGCATCCATATGTCATGTCACAGTGGGAGCCTGTGCTCCATCCCTCCATCCAGATAATGCAACAATGTGAAAAATGGGAAACACTGGCAAAGTTAGGAGCATGTGTAGAAACTGCACAATGCACACTCGTAACATTTTTCTCCAAATTTTCAACATTGGCATTACGGGACCTCCCTCTTGAACAGTGCAACTGTGATTTTATTAATCCATCCCAAAAGTTGATTTTGCACAATGACTGCTCCATTCCATGCCACAGGGCCAAAATCACATTCCAGACAGGATTGCAAAGTGACAACTCTTCTGTTCATAAGGTGGTGTGAAAAAATGGCAAAGTTGAAAATCTGGGTGAAAATATGAAAAATTGGCAAAGTTATGAGCATGCATAGAAAGTGCAATGCACACCCATAATGCAGTCATTCTTTTGGAATTTTCCACAAAATTTTCAACATGGGCTTTATGGGTCCACCCGTCATGAACAGTGATACTGTCATTTTGTTAATCCATTCCAAAAGTTGATTTCTTGCAGCAACCATGCCATTCTGTGCCACAGGTGCGAATACACATTTTGGGCAGGATATGAAAAATGACAGATATACTGTTCATAAGGAGGCGTCAAAATGGCAATGTTGAAAATCTGGAGTGAAAATATAAAAAACTGGCAAAGTTATCAGCTTGTGTAGAAACTGAGTCATGCATGATCGGAACACAGTCATTTTTGGGAATGTTTTCACCAAAGTTATAACATGGGCTTTTGGGATCCCACCTCATCAACAGTTGCACTGTCATTTCATGAATCTGTCCCAAAGGTGATTCCATGCAGTGACTGCAAAATCACCTTTTGGGACGAGAACAAAATGACAGTGACAGTGTTGATGAGGAGGATTCCAAGAACCCATGTTGAACACTTGGGCTAAAATTCCTAAAATTGGCTGAGATATCAACCTAAGTTGAACCCCCCTATTGAGTCCCATTAGACAGCACTTACCTGATTCCTCATTTTGCAGTTCAGCTTTGAAGAATGCAGATGTATCCAAGTCCAGAGAAGATTGCGGCTCCCAACCTCTGGAGGGTAAGTATGGGTGAGGGGGGGTTCAGGGAGGTGGGTGCACAGAGGGAGGGTAGGGATACGGGAGGTGGATGGGGAGACAACAATGGACCATTTTCTTCATTATAGATAAAAAAATTAAAAAGACTTCAAGGGACGGTTTTCTTTATTTACAGGAAAGAATGATAAAAAACTTTTGGACACACTGGGGTGGGCTACAAGTGTGCCACTTGAGTTGTGAGGGGGGCATACATGATGCTGACAAGGGGATTGGGTCCCCCCATCTGCAATGAAAGGCAGTGGGGTGAGAGACATCCAACACTGGGAGTGGGCATCCTGGTGTTGTAAACCAAAAGTGCTTATATGGGCACACTGGGGTAGGCTCCCAGTGTTCGGGAATAGTGGGGTGGGGATACAATGGTAATGTGTGCACAATACTGACACGGGGATTGGGCACTCCATGTCAGAAAGCATTGTGCAGCACATTACATAACTTCCATGCAGAACTTGGCATCAAAATTTTCCATAATTCCGATGCAGGATCCTGCATCAAAGTGTGTAATGTGCCAAACAATGCTTTAGTGTTGGAAAGCATTGTGTGGAACATTACAGTACTTGATGCAAGATCCTGCATTGAAATGATGAAAATTTTCAATGCGAGATTCTGCATCAAAGAAAAAGAACTTGGGGATGTTTTTCTTCTTTTCACAGGTTTTCAACAGAATAATACATTTGGGCACACTGGGTGGGCTCCCAGTATGCCCAGTACACAGTGGCCAGGATATTCAAAGGGGTTGCACATGGCACAACAGTGTTGCATTATGCGCAACCACTGATCACCCAGTCGCGATATTCAAAAAGGGGATGTTAGCAAATCCCGATGCACTGGGGCGCACCAGTATATGTGGCACAAGTGTGGGGGCCGTGCCTGTGCATATGTGGCACATCTGATATTCAGCCTGGAATGTGCAGCGCCTATGCAGGCACACACACCCTACGCCACACGGGGGTGCAAAGATGTGCCTGAAAAAGATAGGAACATGTCAGGGGACACCCACAGGCTGGCCACCGAGTTGCTGGGTGCAGCACGGCAGCCACTTTCTGTGGGTGGTCACCCGACCACCCGAGTCAGAGGCCAGGCATCGGGCTCCCCCATACCCAATCATGGGCTTTGTAACTATGGTAAATCCCTGGTGATCCAGTGGACCTGCTCCCCAGCCTGATCACGAGTTTAGTATTATTATGATTATCCCTGATGGTCCAGTGGACCTGCTCCCAAACCCGATTGATGGCTTAGTATTATTATTATTATTATCCCTGGTGGTCCAGTGGACTGATCCCAGCCCGATCACGGGCTTAGTTGGAATAAAATATCCCTGGTGGTCCAGTGGTACCTCCATCCCCACCTGCCCACTCAGACCCGCCACTCTGCACCCCCCAGTCAGCTGTGGGTGGCAGCTCCCCACCTGCAAGATGTCTGGCCACCCGCCAACTGACAGCTTACAGTCCGGCTGTACACCCATTGGTCCATAGCGTGGGAAAATGGGCATGCAGACCGTACCGTACTACACAGTCTGATAGTGAATGGAATCCATTCACATATTGGAATGTGTAATGCTGATGAATCTACATGTCAATGTTATGCTGGATGAAATAGCCATACGCCGTGCTGCTCTTTCAGTTGGTGGGTGGCTGGGCAGCTACTATGGTGGGGAGCTGCTGCCTGCTGCTGACTGGGGTGTGTGACATGGCAGGTCTGAGTGGGTGGGTGGGGAGGGGTACCGCTGGACCAACAGGGAGATTTTATTCCAACTAAGCTCGCGATTGGGCTGGGATCAGTCCACTGGACCACCAGGGATAATAATAATTATACTAAGCCCGCAATCGGGCTATCATCAGTCCACTGGACCACCAGGGATAATAATAATAATAATACTAAGCTCGCGATCTGGCTGGGATCGGTGCACTGAACCACCAAAGATAATGTTATTTGTACAAAGCCCTTGATCGGGCGTTGGGGTGCTTTGCCGCTGAGGGGCAGGGGGCATCGGTCCCCGATGACTGCAGCCTGGCAGGGCGCCAGGTGCAAGTCGCTGGGGATCGGCGCACCTGCATGCAGATGGGGCCATAATGACATGCAAATGGCCCCATTTGTGCCTTGCATGCATAATGGCCCCATTTGCATACCCACCACTGAATATCGCAGTTCCTGCACCTAGTGCTTCCGCACTTGCGCTGGCGCATCCCACTGTTCCTCGGTTGCCACTTGCACTGGTGCAGTGCCACTGCACCATGTGCAATGCGGAGCCACAGTGCCATATTCAGGGGCTGAGCCATGGTGGAGCACCATTGAATATCGCCGAAGCCACTCCTGGCACATCAGTTGTGCTGTGCCCAGGCTTGCGCCCCAGCCTGGTGCAGTCTGAATATCCCGGCCAGTATGTATTGTGAGCACAAAGCACACAAAGTGGGTTTTTCTTGACTCAGCAGCCAGCAGCATGAGCTTCAGCTGCTGCTGCTCAAGTCAATCAAATACCGCTCTTCTCACACAGAGAGCAGACTCCAAGTCATTCTCTGTATAAGCTGGCACCCGAGAAAAATACTTCTTTGGGCCCAGCTTAAAACACTAAAAAATAAAAATCAGAAAATACCTATAGAGGTTCTCTTTAGCTGTTTTCTGATTTGTTTTATGTTTAAAACCTTCAGTATTTCAACATCCTCACTAGATGGCAAACAAGATGGCGGCCACAACACAGCTCAATTGATCACAGGACTGTGAAATGTGTGAAAATACTAGCATTCTTTGCAAAAGAAGCTGGTATTTTTTACTGTAATCAAGTGTTCAAAAATAAGCTGCTATTTTTCACACAATACTCCTAATGGTGTCGATTCGCAAATGGCTGGGGTGGCTGTCGCCCACGTAAGTTGGGTGCATAGCCACAGCACAGCTGCCCATGCCACTGAGCCCCCTCCACTGCATGCAGAAAGAGGAAATGTCCCCCCATGCACCCAATCCACCAGCTGATAAAACTGCTCACAGGGGTGGGTTGGTGGGCGTGTGAGGCGAGTCAGCACTAAGCAGCATGCACAACCCTGCAGAGTGCTGTGCTTTGGGGATTCCAGTTCCAAGTCTGGGAGGCAGCTGTAGACCACTGGTGCTGGCTACGCGCCTCCTGGGGAGGCCGCCTCCAGATGCGGTTGGCACAGCGAGGGCAATGACCCCCCCAACAATGCAGCCCCTGCCATTGGGACACATCTGGTGGATGGGGACAGGTGGATGGGGAGGACCACCTCCACTGCTCAGTCTGTGCACTGCACTCCAGATGGCAACATGGCACCAGAAGTGTGCAAGGGATCCACTGAGGATCCAGGCCTGGGTAGCCAATTGGCTGCCCACCACAATCCACCTCTGCACCCACCTGCCTTGTGAACCTGTGAGCTGGGGTTGTGGGGGGTGTATGGAGCTGGTCAGGGACCAGTGGTCATGAATTCAGCCCCATGCAGAACTCCATCAGGTGCTGAGCTGCATGCCCTGATATGTGCCTCTTATGCAAGATTTTGTGAATAGGCCCCATTTTGCGAAAAATATATCTTTCATGCCTGACATATAAATTTTCCCATAGGAAACAATAGGAAAATTAAAAATGTCATAACTTTTTTTTTAGTTATTTATTTATCCACCGACGACCATCTCCCTTCCACCGGCCCCCCCATTACCGCCACCAGGCAATGTGCTGGCCATCACCTCTCACCAATTGAGGTGTGAGCTGACCCAGTGCAGTGGGGAGACTGGCTTCATCCCACCGATCAGCTTGTTTTCTCCTCTGGCTTTTGTCCTGCCCCTGAGCACAGAGCCAAGGCATGCAATGATGCCAATGGCTGAGCCACACAAGCTTCTGTATGCATCAAGCTGGGCATCTTGCTTGGCTCTGCCCCCTTGTGTGGGTCCATTGTGCTGGTTCCCAGCCACCGCTATGGACCAGTCAAGCAATGGACTCCATCCCACCCTCCCTGGGAGAGGAGAGAGAGCTGTCCTCCAGATGCTCAATCCTCTCCTGCCTGGCTGACCCCAGAGACCCACTCGCATTGCAAACATGGGTTCACGCATGGCAGGAGGTAAGGCATCACTGCCTCATCCCTCCACACCATGGGGCCAGCCTGAAATGTCATAATGTTTGAATGGATTCATATTTTTCACCAAACCTTCCAAATGCACATCTGTGACTGAAAAGCTTTCAATGCTGAAAATTTCAGACCACAACATAAAGGCATGCCTGAGATACAGGTGAGCAAACAAATGTTAAAAAAATAGATTTTTCTGTTTTTTCAACACTTCGTATCTCTGAAACCATTTGATGGATGCCCATGAAATTTGGCAGTTCAAGAGATCCTTCCTTAGTGATTATGCATGCCAAACTTGTAGCAAATCCATTGAAGGGCTCTGAAGTTATTAAGGCTAAAAAATTGGACTTTAACATAGATGTGCTGTTTCACCCTAACTATACTGACATGACTGCACCAGTACAATTTTATATATATATATATATATATATAAGTCATTGCAAAAAGACTATGTTACTGCATCAGGATTTTTATTAAAGAGTCAAAAGGTGGGAATTTCAACGTTAGGGTTATCAGCCTAACCACCCCAACCCCCTCTACCCTCCATACACCAACAGGGGTCGGCTGTGCCATGGGGTGGTCAGGCCCAACTCTCACCTCATTCCATTTGTAAGCAGGCTGACATGGTACAGTATAGTATAGGAGAATGGGGTGAGACTTAGGCCTTACCACCGCATGGCACACCACAATGCCTGTTGGTGTAGAGAGGGTAGCGAGGGTTGGGGTGGGTGGATTGGTAACCCTAACGTCGAATTTCCCAGCTTTTGATGCTTTAATAAAACTCTAACTGATGCATTAACATGGCTTTTGCAATGAATTCTTCTTTGAGAAAGTGCAATGTAACTGTTATGTGGTTGTTGAGTGTGGGCCCCTGGACCCTCGCTCCTTCATGCTGCCCATTTTGCATAATGATATGCATATGTGGGAGCATGGGCCCTCTGGACCCCGCTCCACTTACACATAAGTATGGACACTTATCGCAATCCTGTAGTCATGAAAAGGAGCCCTTATAACACTAATTTGGCAATATCTCAGTAACTGTAGCAATTGTGAAGAAACATTCCACTGCAGTTGTAATCATGACTTTGAAACCTCCACAGGAGCGTAGTCCACCAACAGCAAAAAGTCTCAAATCATTTTTGAGATACAGGTGCTGAAAGGCACCACAGGCACCACAATTCAATGTGCACACATAACTTGGACATTTTCAGGATTTTTGCACCTAGTTTTCAACATGACCTTTTGGGGACCCAACCTCATGAACAATGGCACTGTGATTAAGCTAATCTGCCCTGAGAGATGATTTTGCACAGCAACTGCCATTCTGGGTCCCAGGAGCTGAAACATTTTTCAGGTGGGATGTTTAAAATGACAGCTGTATTGTTCATGAGGAGGTGTAAAAAAATGTCAATATTGAAAATCTGGAGTGAAAATATTAAAAATTTGGCGAAGATAGGAGGATGAGTAGAAACTGTGCAATTCACGCTCATAATGCGATCGTTTTTTGTAATTTTTCGACTAGATTTTCAACATGGGCATTTTGTGACCTCCCCTCATGAACTGTCACACTGTAATTTTGTTAATCCATCCCAAAAGATGATTTCACCTAGCAGCCGTGCCATTCTGTGCCACAGGTGCAAAAACACATTTCAGGCAGGATGTGAAAAATGACAGCTGTACCATTCATGAGGAGGTGTGAAAAAATGGCAATTTTGAAAATCTTGCGTGAAAATATTAAAATTTGCGATGTTATGAACGTGCGTAGAAACTGCACAATGCACACTTATAACGCAGTCATTTTTTTGAATTTTTCCATAAAATTTGAAACATGGGCTTTTTTGGACCCCACCTCATGAACAGTGGCACTGTCATTTCATGAATCTGTCCTGAAAGGTAATTCCACACAGCAACCACAAAATCACCTTTTGGTACTGAGAAATGAGATGACAGTATCAGTGTTCATGAGGTGGGGTCTCAACAACCCTGTGTAGAAAATGTGGGGCCAAAATTCCACAAAATGCCTGAACTATCAACATAAGTTGACCCCCATTGACTGCCATTATATAGCTTACTGGCATTTCATTTTAGCTTTGGATTTGAAGAGTGCAGATGTGTCCCGTCCACTGAAGATTGCAGCTGCCAACCACCGGAGGTAAGTATGGGGTGTGGGGCAGTGTGGGAGGTGGAGTACATAAAGGGAGGGAGGTGGGGATGGGTGGGAGGGGTGCAGGAGATGACGAGGATAGTTTTCTTTTTAGGGAGAAAGGTGTTGGGAGACTGTTTTCTTTAGTTCAGGATTTTTATTTATACTGTATTTGTGGACTCTTGGAGTGGGCTCCCCAGAGTCCCAAAAATATTAAGGGTGCACGGACATCTGGGGACACTGGAAGTGGGCTACCCAGTGTCACACACTATCTGGGGAGGGAGGCTACTTCCAACATGGAGATTGGGCACCCCGCTGTTGTAAAATTAAAGGAATATACTGGGGACACTGGGAATGGGCTTCCCAGTGTCCCACACTTTGGTGAGGGGGTTACTGCTGACACAGGGGTTGGGCACCATGCTTTAGTGAAATTAAAGGAATATACTGTGAACACTGGGAATAGGCTACCCCTATTTAAGGCTCACCTGAAGGCCTCCTATTTTCCCAAGCTTTTATGGGATGAAACCATAAATTGTAGTAAGAACCTGAAATTATTTGCTGAGTTATTTATTTTATTTTTTTTCTTGTTTATAATTTATGATGTTTTATTTTATTCTGATGCTGTTTTATCTATTTTGTACGGTGCCCAGAGCCTCTGAGATTGGGCATCTTTTAAATCATTTTCCTTGCCTTGCCTTGCCACTGTCGGGAAGGGTCTATTGCTGACATTGGGATTGAGCACCCAACTGTTGGCAAAATATATCACACACCATCCTACATCAAACTGTCATGCTGTTTGGCAAAGCATGGCAGTTCAATGCAGGGGTATATCGCTCCTGATCCACGTTTGGGGGGTCTCTTTAAAAAGTTCTGGAGCATGTTCTTCAGGTCTCTATTAGGTGAACACAACTATTAGTGTTTACCTAGGGGCGTTATTTCTACAAATATTTCAGATTTCCAGCCTCGCCAAATGAAAACAAGATGGCAGAAATCTGAAATAAAACTGTGACTGTGACAGTCAAGTGTGAATGGTAAATAGCTTTTACCATTTGCACATTTACTATGAAATGGTAAATGGCATTTACTGTTCACACGATAAATGCAATTTAACCTCGCTTACTGCCTGTCTTGCATCTATCAAAAAAAAGTTATAATTCAAAAATGATTATATTTGTTTTCACCAAACCATCCAAAGGCACACCCTTGGCATGCACTCCATCATCCCTGAAAGTATCAGAGGCAAACTTAATTCTGTGTGTACTCTACATGACAGCAAACAATCCCATGTTATCCTGCGGGGAAAAAGTTCCTTTTACATTTTGACCACTTTATCTCTGAAACCATAAAAGCTGTTGTCATGAAATTTTCAACATCTTGTGACACTGACAACACAATAGCATATACCAATTTTGTGTTATTTGGTTGACAAATGATAAAGTTATTAAGGTGCAAATATTGAGATTTAACATTGAAAGGCAGTAGCAACCCTACGTATAAAGGCTACTGCATATATGTGTGTGTGTGTGTGTGTATATAAATTCATTGCAAAAACTCCATTAATGCATCAGTTAAGGTTATTTCCACAGCGACAAAAGTGTGGAAATGCGATATTAGGATTACCACGCCACCACTCCCCCATGCTCCTATCCTCGAACCCCTAACTCCACATCCCCCCCCACACACACACACATATATACAAGCAGTACAAGACACATCCATCATCATGGTCCAGCAACTGTATTAGTTCTGCTGCCATCACGGTGCCTTGTGGGTACACACATGCTGGGCAACCATTGGAGATGGCCCATAGTAAGCATTTTTTTGTTACAATCATCAATAAAAAGATTTTAGGATAGATTATATTTCAATTGTTAAAAATGATGAAACACCCATTATTGTTGTCTCTGTACTTGCTACTGTACTGTATATTACTCTGTATATGTCCTCACTCAATGTATGACATGGAGCCTTTGTAAATGAGTCCCTTACTCAAAGGGTTGTAATTCCTAGGCGTTATACAAATAAATAAAAAAAACACACAGTGGCCCAGATATTCAAAAGGTTGCACATGGCGCAACAGCACAACCCCACTGATGTGCCCTGGCATGATATTCAAAAGGAAAAGTCACGCTGCACAAAATCCACAATCGCGGAGCGCATCAATAATGTATCTGCAGGCACAGGTGAGGGGCCTGCCCATGCGTAACCTGCACAGCCCGATGTTCAGCTCGGGATGTGCACAGCCATGCATGCGCAACCCCTACTTGCACCTGCACAAAGTTAAGCCCCCCAAAAAAGGAACAAATGATGGCCACCCATAGGTGAACTGCCGCATTGCAGGGTGCAACACGGCAGCTGCCACCTGTGGGTGGCCACCCGAGTTCCTGCCACACCTGGTGGCAACCCCCATGCCCCATCATGGGCATCTGTGTAAATAAACCCCCCTCCAATATCCCTGGTGGTCCAGTAGACCGAGTGCTGCCCGATCGTGGGCATCTGGTTAAATAAAAAAAAAAAGTCCTATATCCCTGGTGGTCCAGTGGACCGCTATGTTCCTGATTGCGGGCATTTGTCTAAATAAGGGAATACTTGGCTAATATCCCTGGTGGTCCAGTGGACCACTATGTGCCCGATCGCGGGCATTGGTATAATAAACAACCCCCCGTCCAATATCCCTGGTGGTCCAATGGACCGATCGCTGCCCAATCATGGGCATCTGTTTAAATCACCCCCCCACCAATATCCCTGGTGGTCCAGTGGACCGCACTCTGCCCGATCGCAGGCATCTGTAAAACATAAACAACGACCTATTACCCTGGTGGTCTAGTGTACCCCCTCCCCACCTGCCCACTGAGCCCCAACGCCATGCTCCCCCCAGTCAGCCAGCGGGCATCAGCACCCCAACCACCTGCTGCCCCGCCACCTGCTGACTGACAGCTTGGTAGGGCTGCACACCCATTGGTTCATAGCGTGAGCCAATGGGCATGCAGCCCATACCGTACTACACATGCCAGATATGTGAATGATTCATTCACTTATCTGGACTGACTTCAATGCGTGAATGGACTGCGCCCGATGGCTCACTGTGTTTCAATGGTAATGCAACCCCTACTGGCTGTCGGTCGGCGGCGGTGGCAAGCAAGTGCTACCGCCGCTGGCTGACCTGGGAGGCGAGGCTGAGTGGCGATCAGTGACGAAATGAGCCTGAACCACCAAGGAAACAAACTGACATGTTTACAGGCTCTTCATGAACTCGAGCAAAATGCGATACTAGTCTCAGAATATTCAATGGGGGATAGTTCTTTGATGCCATTGATTAAACATCTCTTACTCCACTGGACCACCAAGAATAATATGCAAAAGTTCAACTGTATTTAGACAAAATGCCGCGATTGAGAACATATTGATCCACTGGACCTCAAGGACTATAGAACGGTTTTTTTTTAACCAGATGCCCGCGATTGCAGCACTGATCCACTGGACCAACAGGGATATTAGATGAGGATTTTGTTTTAGACAAATACCTGTGATCGGGCTGCAGGGGCATCAGTCCCCAGTGGCTGCTGCCTGGCAGGGTGCCAGGTGCAAGTCATTGGGATCGGCTCACCTGCATGCTAATGGAATGCAAATGGAGCCATAATGACATGCAATGGACCCATGTGCATCTTGCATAAATTATGTTGCCATTCGCATGTCCCCTTTTGAATATCACAGATGCTGTGCATGGCGCAATGGCACTTGAGCTAGCGCATCTCCATGCTCCACTCTGGCCACTTGCGCTGGCGCAGTACCACTGTGCCATGCACAGTGGGGGTGGCCAGAGTGCGATATTCAAAGCTGCTGAGCCATAGCGCAGATCCATTAAATATCACCCAGGCCACACCCCTGCACAACCAAGTTGAGCTGCGCCCAGGCTTGCGCCACAGCCTGGCTCAGTTTGAATATCCGGGTCAGTATGTTTTCTATAGATAGCTGTACTGGAAATAAGATTTTGGATAACCCTAGCAACAGTCAGTGGATGTTTATATATGTTTTTTTCTGATAGAGTGAGTCAGTCCTAATAACAAATGGTAATAATAATGAAAGTAATGTTTTGTAGAATACTGTAGTTTACAAGCAACATGTGACAGCAACAACTGTAACATCCAGAACTAACCATAACATGCTGCTAATGAGTATTTCCAGTTAACGCAGCAATATGACATGTTATGGTGCTAGTTTCACACCTGAGCAGTATGTCAAAAGTACTACGTATGTGTAAGCTGTGTCTGTCCTGCTACCACATGCCTGTGTGGTAAGCGATACCAACAACGAGCCAATCATTGAATTCTGACACATAAAAATCAATATCTAGAAAGTCTGTGCAGACTAAGTTTCAGTTTTCAGATTGCCAGCTATAATGTGTCATCCTACAGTGTTGTCAGTATACAGGTGATCATACTGTATTTGCTGGCGTACCTGATGTGGTACTCGTGTACCTATATTATGACTACTGTGATCTACCTATCACCAAGCTTTTTTATCAAAGAAGTTTTATTGATTTTGCAACCATTCACACAATAAACAACAAAATATTGACCATTTATATCAAACATTTGAGCAGGATAAAATAAGCCCCTCCAGTCCTACTACCTCCCCCCACCCAGAGTGAGGTGTAGTGTTAAAAAGGTATGTGTAGCCATGAAAAATAAACAAGATTCAACCTGAATACTGTCCATTGAGATAATGATAGAGGTGCCCGTGCTTGTCAACAAAGAAAAATCAGAATAGATAAAGAGCATATGGTTTCCCTCATTTTTTGGTAAATGAGGATTTACGATGGTACCTATTACCAAGCTTGTACCACCAGTGAATTCCTGTAACACTGGTTGCTTTTTTAATTTACGCATTATGTACTGTACTGTTTTGTTTGCTGTGATATATTGCTCTCTTGAAAAGGTGCCTTTTATAAATGAGTCTTTGACTCAAAGTTCTGTAAACCGATGATCTAATAAATAAATATATAAATTTGTTTTTCATAGCATAGTGTTATGTGAAAGGAGTAGAGTGTTGTGATTAATGTGCTTACAGATGTAACTGACTGGTATATGTCTTACAATCTTGCATGTGTCTTGCATGTGTGTGTGTGTGGGAAGTGGGGTGGGAGAATGCAGAGTTAGGGGTTTGACGATGGGGGCTTGGGGTGGGGTGGTAACCCTAACATCACATTTCCACACTTTGTTGCTGTGGAAACAACCCTAACTGATGCATTAATGGAGTTTTGCAATGAATTTCCCTTCTTTTGAGAAAGTGTAAAATAAATAATAAATGATATGTGTTGGTGGGAGGCGCAGGACCCTTGAACTATGCTCCCTAACTGCATTCTGTGTAATGATAAATGTTTGTGGGAGTGTGGGCCCTCGGACTCTGTTCTCCAACTAACATATAAGCACAGAGCCATACAACAGCCCTATAGGCTAAGGAAACCTTGCAACACTAATTTGCCCATATCTGGGGAACTATAGCAGCTAGTAAAAAAAAATTCAAGTGTGGTTGTAATCATGAGACTGAGTAGTTCTCACAACATAAAGTTGTCCAGATCCATATCTTGCATTGTGTCTGAGATAGGGGCAGCAAAAAGTGCTGTGAATGTTAACTCTGTGGGTGCAATAGTGGGCCTCAGACATGAAAATGAGCAATTGGAACAGTAAACTGTAAATATCTCAGGATCCGTACACAGTAGGAAAAAAAAATTAAATTTCAACTTATTTATGACATTCCAGTCTACTTCTGCCCTTAGTCCCCCATATAGGGGGACTAAGAATTTTTACCACGAAAAGTACATATCTCAAATAGTTTTTAAGATACGGGCCCTGAGAGGCGTCACGGACGCTGCAATGTTATCCTGTGGGAAACTTTCTGAATTTCAGAATGCTGTAACTTTAGGCCCCTGAAATGTTTTGGAACCAAACTACCAAAAGGCACATCTGTGGAACCAGGGCTTGCCACCCTGCACATTTCAGCCCAAAAGACCAAACCATTTTGTTGCAGGAGGCTGGCAAAGATTTGCAGTTATTTTGAGCATCCTTTCACAAAATCGTTTGTAAATCACGAAAATTTCACAAAATAAATCACGAAACTTTCATATTGCGAAAGTATATTTGCAAAGTATTTTTAGGAAAAAGTTTAAAGCGCATTTCTGGGGGTTTAACCCCCAAAAAATATGACTAGCATCCTCAGAAACAGACTAGTAAACACAACATTCAGTGTTTACCTAGAGGATCCCAATTTTAAGCTAATTTTAAAGTGGTGGTTATAATGTGGCTTGCCATTAAAAGGCAGGCCAGGTTGTCCAGTGATCCCTACCAGGAATAAGTGCATAGGAGAGGAAGGAGGGGGAAGGAACAGAGGGTTGAGGCGGAGGGCCTGATGACATCATCAGGCAGGAAAGGGTAATATGACAAGGCAAGCTAGAGCTCCAGGGGTTGGCTGGGGGTGGAGCCCAAAGGGAGTCCTGACCAGGGGCCTATTAGGGGTATATTAGGCCAGGACTCAGGCAGGATGACCTCTTTGCTGGGAATTTTCAGACTGAAGATTGCAGCTCTTCATTGGCAAAATCTAGGTAAGGCACATGGGAAGACTAGGCCTGGTAGGCCATGTGAGCCCTGTGAGAATTTTTACTTGGATGTTTTTTTTGCTAGCATGGCATGTAAGGCAAGAGCAAGTAATAACAGGGCTCACTGGAGCTGGCTATGCAGTTGGTGTACTGTTTTCTTTTAATTTAATATGTTTATGTGCAATGGTTTTGAAAATCAGCTCAGGAAGCTTGTGTGGATGGAGAGCAATGGGAAGATAGCCAGGTGATAGCTTTGTTATTCGTATGAAAAGCAAGGTTTTTGGACAAAATGGATAGCATTAGCATTGGCAGTTTGGGGCTTGGGAGAAGCATTGGTTGTGGCTGGGGATTTTCTTGTTCAAAGTAGGGGTGTTAAAATGCTGATGTGTGGCAGGGCAGTATGGGTGAGCCTGCATGGTGTGGCGTTGATTTGGAAGAAAGCTTGTTGTGTGGGCCTGGGCCTCCTCAGTGTCTTTGGTCTTGCATCCCATCGTGTGGCCTGTTTCCATGTGGTTTGTGCTGTGGGTAAGTTTAAAAAAAAAACAAGAAAGAAAAGAGAGAAAACAGAAGTAAAGGAGAAACCACGGTGTTTTTAGCAGTCAAGAAAGGAAATGGGCAGTCCGTCTCTGGTGTAGGAAAAGAGGGTCTAGGGTGACTGGGCGCACAACAGTGCATGTGCATGGTAGCCAGGGAGAGCATATGGACAGGACAGGTGAGGGTGTTGCCGAACACACAGACACGCAAAAGTGGATCATGGGAGAGCCCACCACGGTGGTATAGGTGGCGTTTGCTCGAGAAAATCAAGGAAGGTTTGGGCACGAAGGCACCCTGCAGGCCAAAAGTCAAAGGAGAAGGACAGGGAGGGGTGGGTCAATAGGCGTGCGATGGTCAACATGGGGAAAGGGGATGTGAGCGGCAGAGGTGCAGGTGTGCAGGGGATGACCTGCCAGTCTGCTCAAGTGGTGGATGGAGCAAACACTAAGAGATGAAGGTTCAGAGCTACGGATACAGAGTGCATGGTACTACAGCTTATTACCGGGCATTTTTTCTGCTTCGTGTTCCTCTTTTTCCAGTTTTCGGGCTGGCAGGCTGAAGCCACGCGGTGCGGGTGCCGTGATTACGATTTGTTTTTTGTTGCTGCTTAATGTGTTACCCAGGAGAGGGAAAATAACAGGGATTGCATCAGAGGGAGAGAAGCTAGAGGAGTGCTCATGGTCCCAAGGAGATCACGGGACCAGCAAGTTGAACCACTGTGCCAGGTCACCCTGGAGGGCCTGCAGCATGTGAGCCAGGAGGCAGGGTGGGCCGCATGTTGTCAGTATGGTGGGGGGTTTGAGTGGCATGAGGGGCCATGGTCCTGATGGCCAGTCTAAAGGCCAGAGTTGTTTAGCAAAGTGGGCGCTTACCTCAGAGAGGAGGCTGAGGCTGAGGCTCAGCAGCCACTGTCATGTATGTGATGCTGCCGAAGGGCCCAAAGCAAAGAAAAGGCAGAGGCACAGCAGGGTGTACTGTGAGCCAAGGGCAAGGTTCATGGCTACCCTGGGTGAAAAAAGCAAGGGAAGGCCATGGCCAGTGGTGCAAAGGGGGCAGTACATGAGGGAGCTAGCACAGGCTGCTAGAGAAGGACCATGCAGTCTGAGGCACCGGGATGGGGGGTTTCAAAAAAACCAAAATTTATTATAAAACAATGGGAAATGGAAGGGGGGTCGCACACTTCAGCAACCAGTGGAGGAGCCGGTCGCTCGGCGAAGAAAGGGGCCTAAGGGGAGGGGCATGCCTCAAAAGGATGCTGGGGGAGCTTGCTACTACTGGAAAGGCAGTAACTGGGGACAAAAAAAATGCAATATGGCAACAAACGGAAGCAGGGATTAATATGGCAGAAGCAGATCTCAGGAGCAGTCAGTTGGAGCATGAGGCTTGGCAGCCTGCAGGCCCGTCCAACCTCAGTAAAGGGGTTGATTTGAAGGTGCCAGGCTGAATGTTATAATCATTTGCTCCACAGATTGCAGGCACAGAGAAGCAGGCATTGCATCAAAGTGAGCCCAGCTGTCTAGCGAGAAGATGCTGCAAGAGGCATCCGTGTTGATGGGGCAGATGTCGGAGCTATTGGCAGCAGCAAAGAGGAGGAGGAGGTGCAGAAAAAGTACAAGGAACAGGAAGAATGCCCAGGCAGGGGCAGAGGGGGTAAAAGACCCAGGCAGGAAGTCCCACGCCCGGCACCAATACCAATGCCTCTGCCTGAACCGGATGAAGAGAACCTGGATGGGGTAAGAATGATGTGGATCTCACGGATGAGAACAGTTTAAAGGATTACCTCAAGGGGTTGTTGGGCAGCATGGGGATATGGGAATTGAGAAGATGGAGTGGGCTGTATGGGCCTTAAAGGACACAGGGGCCGGACCAGGGAAAGGGGGCAGGGCCACAGTGAACAAGAAGGTGTATGAGTGGCCCCTGGGTTGTTCAATCAGGGACCATGTGCCAGTCTCAATCTAAGAGAAAATCTGGAAAGGGGAGTATATTGACATTTTTGGGCTCATGGATGAGGATACAGCCATGAAGTATGAGCAGAAAGAGTCGGTGTGGAAATCAGAAATGGCGGTGTCATTGGTGGTGGTAGGCCACAAGACGGAGGAAGCAAAATATAAGGGGAAGACCATAGAGAATTGGCAAGGTGGTTTCATAATATATAGTGTATTGATGCTGGAGAAGCAGCCGGAACTCACAATCCCCTTGCTGACATACACGTACATTATTAGGGAGGCATACAAGGTAAAAGTCTGGTACGGGTGGCTCAAGTGTGATGCAGCCTTCCAGATGTGAATGGCAGCAAAAGGGGAACTGAGACGGGATTGCACCCACTCAGAATTGTGAGGATCTTCTTTGAGGAAGGGGGGGCAGTAGGAGACCAAGCAAGGAGGAACACTCCGGTCACAGGGGCAAAGACATGCTGGGGCTACAACAAGGCCACCTGCACATGGGGCAGCTGTAAGTTCTGGCATGTCTGCTCAAAATGCAGGGGATCACACCCTGCCTCCAGCTGCTGACAGAAAGGCAATAGAGGAGGGCAGAATGGGGGACATTTTTAAGAGCAGTCCTTTCAGGGGTGCCCAGGGTATACAGAGCAGGGGCTGTGGGGGCAGCCACAGGGGCAGCACAGTGTCCCCGGGGGATGGCGGTAGTGGATCACTGAGGAATGGGCAGTGGGGATATGCGCTGGCACGTACTCCCATTTCCCTAGCAGCAGTGGAGGAGTGGACCGCAGAATACCTGAATAAAGGGGCAGGTAATCTGCTTCGGGAGGGTTTTGGTATGGGTTTCTCACTGGGGTTTCAAGGGTGGTGGGAAAGAACATGGGCCAAGAACCTGGGGTCAGTGAGGAAGGAAGGGACCGTGGTGGCCAAGACAGAAGGAAATTGCAGCACGCCAGGTGGAGGGCCCATTGGAGGGCCCCCATGCCACGCATTTCTGGATTTCCCCATTGGGTGTGGTGCCCAAGAAGGCGGAAGGGAGTGCTGCTTGATTCATCATTTATCATACCTAGAAGGTTCCTCGGTGAATGATGGCATTCCAGACCACCTTAGGGTGGTGTCGTATGCCTCTTTGGAACAGCCATAACATTAAATAAGAGTCAGGGAGCATGGCTGGTAAAGATGGACATTGAGACAGCATTTCAGCTCTTGCCTGTCAGGCCATCAGATGGGACCAGCTGGGTTTTCAATTCAAAGGCACATATTTTTGACAAATTCATGCCCATGGGGTGTTCAGTCACCTGCTCCACATTTGAGATGTTCAGCACCTGCATACAGTGGGTTTTGGGGCCAGGTATGGGCACAGGAGGGTGGTTCATTACTTGGATGACTTCCTTCTCATTGGTCAAATGAGAGCGGAGGTGCAGAATATGCTAGGGGATTTCAAAAGCATGTGCCAGCAGATAGGGATTCCACTAGCACAGGGCAAGATGGAGGGCCCTGCTTAGAGGTTGGAATTCTAGGGCATAGAAGTGAACACTGGGAATGGTTGTTTTCAGCTGCCTGGGAGCAAAGTAGCATGGCTAAAAGGTATATTGGCCCAGAGTGGGGGGAGCAGGAGGGTGCAGCTGGTACAAATACAGCTGGGGCACCTTAATTTCACCTGCAAGGTCATCAGCCCAGGTAGCACTTTACCAGAAGACTGGGAGGGCCATGGGAAAAGCCAAGTGGCCGCACCATTGGGTGGACATAGCTAAAGGGTCCAGGAGGACTTTGGGTGTAGGAGGAATTTCTTGCCACCTATAATGAGGTGACATTCTGACAGAATGAGTGGGAGTGGAACATGGAACCCTTCATTGATTTTCTGGAGTTCTTCCCGAATGCCTCAGGTGCCCTGGGAATGGGGGCATATTTTCAAGGGGAATGGATGTTGGAACCATGGCTGGCAGCTTGGGCAGAAGGGGGGACACTGAAGGACATCACTTCCCTGGAGATCTTCCTGATATGGATGGCCCTGGATGTATGGGTGATAGGATTAATGGGAATAACATCTTGTTTGTGCGATAACAAAGGGGTAGAAGAGGTGATTAATAGGCAGGGGGAGGATGGAGACAGTGGGCAAGCTACTCAGACATATGGTGTTACTGGGACTGCAGCTGAACCTGTCTTTCAAAGCACAGCATATTGAAGGTTTGCAGCTCGACAGGTTTTGGGAGCTAAAGCCACAGGTGGTGCCACACAGGACCAGGATCCCGGACCAGTTATGGGAGATTGGAGGAGCACAGCCTGGGCACTGTACCAAGACTCCTGGGCAGAGAACACACTGAGGGCCTATGAAGCAGGGTGGGCAAAGTTCCAGGGTTTCAGGGGGAAGCACAGGTGGGACAAGGATGAACCGGCCCTGGATGAGCAGGTAAGGAGGTTCATGGTGGAGCTGCATTTGTGTACTTAGCTGGCATCAGCTGGGGATGCCAGGACAGGGGCTGGCCCAATGTAGGGGCCAGTAGGATCATAAAACGCATGGTAGCAGGGTGGCATGGGGGCAGGGGGGCAGGGTGGATGGAAGGCAACCCATAAGGGGGGAATTACTGGTAAGGGTCTTGGAGGCCACCCGGAAGGTATGCACATTGTCTCATGAAGTGTTTCTATCCTGTGCCGTGTTTACAGTGATGGCTGCAGTGGCAATCGGAGTGGTGGAAGTGGTGGCCCCAAGGAAAATGGCCTCAGGGCAGGCACTGCAGCATGAAGATGTCCTGTGGGGACACAACAGGGTGGTCATTGTCCTGGCCAGGTCCAAGATGGACCAGGGAGGGAGGGGGACACAAGTGTCACAAGTGAGGAAGCTGCAGTTGGCCAGCTGTGCCATGAGTACAGGAGTGTTCAGGGAGGCAGTGGGGATTCTGTTCGGCACAGAGATGGCTCTCCGGTCACGGGTTTCAAGTAGGGGTGGTCCTCAAGAGGGTGCTGGCATTTTTGGGTGAGTATTCCAGCAAATTCACCCCACATTCATTCAGGATTGGGGCAGCCATGGAGGCAGCAGAGAGAGGGGCTGTGGTGGCGGAGTTACAAAGGGTGGTGCACTGGAGGTCCAGCAGCTATAGGAGGTATGTGAGAAAATAATAACAACTCACACTGTGTATTTTGTTTCCATGGCAGGTTCCAAGAGGAAAATCTGGATAGTGGGGCATTCCTTCATGTACTGGGCTGAGAGGTTTGTGGTTGCCACCTCCAGAGGATCAGTGCTGAGATATAGCATGGAGAATACAAGGGTGTTATGAAAAGGCATTAGGGGGATGAAATGGGTGCAGCTCATGCCTTTGATGGAGGAATTGAAATTGCAATGGGGCACCCCAGATTGCATTGTGATGCACCTGGGGGGAAATGATTTAGGGAGCCTGCCATGGGGGGTATTGGGACAGAACATCATGGGATTCTTGGAGAGATTGAAGGGGTGGTGGCTGAGGGTGTTGATTGGCTGGTCTGATATCACCTCCCAGAGGGTAAGGAGAGGAGTGCAGGATGTCAGGCTGATCAAAAAGGTCAGGAAGTATTTGAACAGTAGGGCAGCCAGGATGGTAATAGAGATGGGGGGGTTCGCTTGCAGCACAGGGACATTTCCTTCGACCAACCTGCAGTGTTCCAGTCGGATGGCATCCACCTGTCAGAGTTTGAGATGTGTCTGTTCCTACAACCTATTGGGGAGCTAGTAAACCAGATGGCCAGGAAAGGGCTTAGATACTAGCCCACAAGGGGGGAGCCCTTCCATCCATTGCAAGCTGGAGGAGGGGCAGTGGAAGTAAGGAAAATGGAGGAGCAGGGGGAAGGGATAGGATACAAGGGCTGGGGACAAAGAACCCAGACATGGTGGTAAAGTGGGGAGTGGGATAGGTCCAGGCACTGGATTAAGAAGTGACCGGGCCTGGAGGGCGACAGCCCGGGGAAGTGTAATGGCCTGGTTCTGGTATGGAGGAGGGGGCCAGATTCACAGTGTCCTGGCCCTGAAAGCAAAATGGAAGAAATGACCAGAAGAACAGAGGCTGAAGCCAGGAAAATTTGGAAGAATGTTGATGTAAATTGAATTGTGAATTCAAGTTATAGCTTTGTAAATATAGTCCTTTGTGCCATGAATAAATTTGCAATGAGCAACCAACAAGTAACGTGGTGTGGTGTCCATTATTCCGGGGATTCAAAGACTCTTTTACCATTTGACCACCCATAAATTTGCTCAGTAAATATACAGATGGTGATATTTTTCTGTATCACTAACTGAAAACAAGATGGCTGCCTCATGAAAGTAAAAGGGCCATTTGCGACAGTAAAAACAGCCTCTCACGAATGTTTCATGATTTTTGCTAACTTTTCCCATTGACTATAATGGGGAAATTGTTTTTTGAATATTTTTTGAACGGTTTAATATTTTTTCACCAAATCTTCAAAATGCACATCGGTGACCAAGAATGCATCTTCCCTGAAGCTTTTGGACTGAACGGATAAACTGTGCATGCTGTAGGAGGGGAGCAAAGAAACACATAAACAGTCCTTTTTTTTGGTGTATTTTTGGCATTCTTTAACTCAGCAACTGTAGATCTGGCGATAACGAAACTTACCAGATCCAGAGATCTATGGTACCAGACTGCACATGAACAATTTCATGCTAATCTGTTGTATGGTGGCAAAGTTATTAAGGTGCAAAATTTGAGGGTTTTGCATTAAAGTGGATACTCAACTATAACTATAGTGGCACTACCGTGCCTATCTCTATCTCTATAGATATATAGATATATAGAATATATATATTAGAGCAAAAAACTCAGTTTAATGCATCAGTTAGGGTTGTTCCACAGCGACAAAAGTGAGAAATTCGATGTTAGGGTTGAAACCCCCTTTGCACCCCTCCAGCCCACCCCCCCAACTAGAATCGGGGTGTGCGTTGGGGTCATCGGCCCTAACTCTCACCCCAACACATGTGGAAAGAAGCTGAGGAATAGGAGAATGGGGTGAGAGTTAGGACTGATGACCGCAATGCGCACCCGATTCGGGTGGGGGTGGGCTGGAGGGTGCAAGGGGTTTCAACCCCTAACATCAAATCTCCTTGCTTTTGTCGCTGTGGAACAACCTTAACTGATGCATTAAATGGAGTTTTTGCCCCAATTCCTTCTTTGAGAATGATAAAGAGAAATAATGAATGTAATGCGGCAGCGGAGTGGGCCCAACCATGTGATGTCTTGTCACTAGTATAACATTGTGCTGCAAACGCAAATCGTAATGCGCATAGGTGACGCGAAAGCGAAACAGAAAAGAAACAGTACTGTAGACAGAAATGTTAAAACAACGCAAACGGACCCGCAAATGAAAACGCAAAGCGTAACGCACATGGTGGTGTAAACATGAACGGTAAGTGAAATGGGTACGGAACCGCAAGCGGAAATGGTAATGGTAACAGTAATGTAAGCGCACAGGCTGGTTTTCCCCAAAAGCTGTATATAGAGAAAGACAGTGAGTACAAAGAAAGTATGCAAAATAATGACTCTCGTAACAGCAAAATGAGGACTTGGAATAGTAAATTGCTTATAGCTCAGGAACCGTACAACATAGAAAAAAAATTTAAAAGTCATATGAATTATCACTTTCCTGGCTAATTTTGTACTTAGCCCCTGGGAAGGGGCTAAGCATTTTTTCGACGAAAAGTCCGTATCTCGCACCGTTTCCGAGATACAGGCCCTGAAAGGCGGGGCAAACTCCGTAATGTTATCCTATGGGAAAAAAACAGAAGTTCGGAGTGCCATAACTTTGTCTCCCTGTAATATTTTTTCACCAAACCACTGAAAAGCACATCTGTTGGATGTTACCTGTGTTCCCTGCAAATTTAAGCCCCAAAGACCAAACCCTTATTTTGCAGCAGGGCGACAAAGGATTGCTGCAATGCGTCGTACACCGTAATGTTATCCTATGGGAAAAAGGGTAAACTTTGGAGTACCGTAGCTTTGTTGCCATGTAATATTTGTTCAATAAAATACTGAAATGCACATCTGTGAGATGTCGGCTCGTTCTCTCAAATTTCACTTAAAACTCAAGCCGTTTTTGCAGTTAGGTGCCAAGAATTGCTTGTCATTTTCCACAGCTGAACGTACTGTCGCTAATTTATGAAAGCTTTTGGCAAAATTTGCGAAAGTTTCATGAGTGCGACACTACTTTGCAAAAGTACTTTTTCCAGAAATCTGAAAGAATATTTCTGGGGTGTTTTACCCCCAAATAAAGACATGGCTAGCATCCTCAGGGTCCGACTAGGTGAATACAAAAATAATTAGGTTGCTAGAGGGTCCCAAATTTAAATGCCAAGCATTTTTCTGATCACCAACTGAAAACAAAATTGCGGATTTGCAACAGTAAAAGGGCCATTTGCGAAAGTAAAAACTGAATTTGTGACACTGTTGAACTTTTTGTTAACTTTTCCCATTGACTTATAATGGGACCTTGTTTTTTGAATAACTTTTGAACTGTTTAATATTTTTCACAAAATCTTTGAAAGGCACATTGGGAACCCTAGCTGCACGTTCCTGAAGATTTCAGACCAGTCCGCAAAACCGTGCGAGCTGTAGGCGCAACCGTAGGAATTCAAAAAGCATAAACAAATAACTCCACAGCTGTATATCTGACCAGTACGAAACATGGCAGATTCCAAGGCATATGGGTCTTGATTCTGTATTCCAAATTTCAGGCAAATCCATTGAATGGTTGCAAAGTTATTAAGGTGCAAAATTTTGGTTTAACACGTAATGACTCCTCAACCTAACTATGGTAGCACTACTGTGCTACCATAATATCTTATATAAATATATATATATATATATATATAAGGAAATACAAAATCACACATTCCCACACAATGCAAAGCATCATGGGCTGCATATGCAAATCATCACAGAATATTATGCTGGTTCAACTTTAAGCAGAATTGCATGGTACCAAAAGGCCTCTCACACAGTTTGCAAAGGGTGCTAACAGATGACATAGACACGTGTTTCGTCCTACCAGGACTCATCAGTATGCCTTGTCTGTTTGACACCCCAGTGGAAAGAACCAGTTACCCTAAGATGGTCTGTCTGGGTTATGTTGTGGTGAACCCCATTAAAACAAAAAAATATTTAAAAGACAAAGAACCTCTGTGCACAAACACTGAGGCAATGGTTACCCCAAAGGGCATTTGGCTGGGAAGCCAAGTTTCAAGGAAATACAAAATCACACATGCCCACACAATGCAAAGCATCATGGGCTGCATATGCAAATCACCACAGAATATTATGCTGGTTCAACTTTAAGCAGAATTGCATGGTGCCAAAAGGCCTTTCACACAGTTTGCAATGGGTGCTAACAGATGACATAGACAAGTGTTTCGTCTTACCAGGACTCATCCTATATGTATATATATATATATATATATATATATATATATAGAGTCACTGCAAAAATCTTAATTTAATGCATCAGTTAAGGTTAAAGTGACAAAAGTGGGAAAATGAGATGCTAGGGTTGAGTCCCTAACCCCCATCACCCTACCCCCACATCCTCCACAGACTGACAGATGCCGGGTGTGCTGTGGGGTTGCAAGGCCCAACTCTCATTCCATTCCATGTGTAAACAGGTTGATATGCTACAGTAAAGGATAATGGGGTAAGAGTTAGGCCTCAAGACTCCATGGCACACCCCAGCATCTGTCAGTCTGTGGAGGATGGGGGGGTTAGAGGCTCAACCCTAACATCTAATTTCCCCACTTTTGTCACTTTAACCCTAAATGATGCATTAAATGAAGTTTTTTGCAATGACTTTCCTTACTTTTTGAAAAACTGTAATATAACTAGTAAATAGCATGTGTTTGTGGCAGCACGGGGCCCTTTTGGCCCTGCGATCCCACCAAGCTACCCTTTTCTGAATAATGATATGTGCCTGTGAGAGTGCTGCCCTCTGGGCCTGACTCCTTACTCACATAGCTACAGAGTTATACAGTAGCCCTATAGGGCAAGAAAACCTTGTAACACTAATCTGCCAATATCTCGAACTGTAGCAGCTAGGAATAAATTGAAGTGTCATTGTAATCATGACAGTGAGACATCCATGTGAGAAAAACCAATCCATATCTCACACCTTTATGAGATATGGGTGCTGAAAAGCACTATGGGAGCCACAATGTTATCCTATGGGAAAATGTCAAATTTGTGATGGCATATCTATGGAACTGCTTAATGTGCCAACACCTAAATAGCATAATTCACATCTCTAGGGCATCCCCTTAACAACCTGCAAATTTCAAGTCAAAAGACCAAACTGTTAAGTTGCAGTGCAGTGGGAAAGTTCTTAAAGTTTAAAATTCCTAGTTCGTAGGTAGCAAAATCCCCAACCGTCACATCAATCCCCATTCACGAGCTGTCAAAATCACTATCCGCTGAAATCCTTGACCATCAGATTTTGGCCATCTGGTCCCTAAGTGACAGGCAAGGATTTTGTTTTCTTGCAAAAGAGGATCGGTTGGAGGACTAGGATTTTCACAGCTCACAGACTGTGATTTTGTCAACTCACGAAAGAGGATTCAAAAAACCAATCCCATTTCACGAACTGAAAAAAATCCCAGTCCACCAGTCAATCCCCTTTCTTTCGGCAGCAAAATCCTTGACCATCACTCAATCCTTGTCTGCAAGAAGGGCCATCTGGTCACAAAGTGACGGTCAAGGATTTTGCTATGTCGCGAAAGAGGATCGGCTCGTGGACTGGGATTTTGTCAGCTCACTAAAGGGGATCAGAAGCGAGTCATGGACAAAGAATTGTAAAATTTGAAATGGCCATTTTTTTGCCAAAATGAAGCAAACCAAAGATATAGGTTTGTAGAGGGTGTCACATTGACCAAAACCCATGCCTTATTGCAACAAGAATTCACGCATGGATAAAGTTGCAATATTTTGTTTGGAGGAAAAATGAAAACAAGATGGCAGCTCACAGACAAGGAATTTTTCCTCACAGACTAGGATTTTTAAATCCCTTTCAAGAGCTGACAAAATCCTTGACCGTAAGTCCAGTCCTCTTTTGCAAAACATACAGATAAATCTTGGAGTGAACTGAGCATGCTCAGAGCCCAAAACTTAAAAATTAAATAACTTTGGAATGGATTAATATTTTTTAACCAAACAAATGCTGAACTGTTCTTTGACCCAAACTCTTTCTATTTTCCAAATTTTAGACCAGAACACAGAAGTTGTGATCGCTGCACCATGGGCACAAAACATGTCAAAAGTGGCTAAAAATGCATTTTCAGTGCTTTGCTGTGCAAGAACCATAAGTCTGACCAAAATGCAACTTGGTAAATCAAGAGATCTACCATATGAGACCGTGCATTCCAAATTTTGTGCAAATCCGTGGGTTTAAGATTAAAGTGCCTACTCTACCTAACTATAAGGTGCAACCATGCCCTATAATATATATACATACATGTATATATATATATATATATATATATATATATATATATATATATATATATACTGTATATAATATTTCACTGGCACAGTCATGCCAGTATAGTTAGGGTTGAGTAAGCATTTTAATGTTAAACCCCAAATTTTGCACCCTAATAGCTTTGCAACCGTTCAATGAATTTGCACAACATTTGGAATCTGCAGTCTTGTATAGTAGGTCTCTTGATGTCCAAAGTTATGTTTTGATTGGACTTGTGGTTTCTGTGCAGCGAAGAACAAATAAACGCACTTTTCGCTTTTGTTTTTGCACTTTTTAGCAGATTTTTGCCCATCATGCTGTGGCCACATCATTTATAATGATGGACTGAAATTTTAAAGGTTGAAAGAGGATTGGTCAAAGAACAATACAGCATTGGTTTGGTGAAAAAATATTAATCCCTTCAAAAGTTATATAATTTTGAATATTTGGGTTCTGAGCATGCTCAGGTCAGTCCAAGATTTATATGCATGTTTTGCCAAAGGGGATTGGGCTCACGATCAATGATTTTGTCACCTCAAGAAAGGTGATTTATAAAATCCCTGTTCATGAGGAAAAATTTCTTGTTTGCAAGCCACCATCTTGTTTAAATTCCCAAACAAAATGTTGTAGCTTCCCCACAGCTGACTTCTTTTAAAATGAGGCATGGGTTTTGTTCAGGATGATGCCTCTACAAACCCATGCTCATATTTTCCTTTGTTTTCACCCAAAATGGCCATTTGACATTTTAAAATTCTTCATTCATGACTCACTTCCAATCCTCATTTGCGAGGTGACAGAATCCCCATTCGCAAGCTGATCGCCATACATGAGGTAGCAAAATCCTTGATCTCAACTTAAGGACCAGATGGCCCTGTCTCACTGACAAAGATTGGCTTGCAAAAGGGGATTTTAACAGCTAGTGAAAGGGGCTGGGGTTTTTGAATCCCCTTTCGCTAGTTGACAACATCCCCTTTTGTGAGGTGTTAAAATCCCCTTTCTTGACCTGATCCCCTTTCGTGAGCTGACAAAATCTTTGATCGTCATTTTATAACCAGATTGTTCTTATCACTAACAGGGATTGGCTTGTGAATAGGGATTTTGACACCTCGTGAAAGGGGATTGACTTGCGAAAGGGGATTTTGTCAACTCGTAAAAGGGGATTTTTCTTTTAATTCCTCATTTGCGAATGGACAAAATCCCTGTTCACAAGCTGTCAAAATCCACTTTTGCAAGCCAATCCCCTTTCGTGAGCTGACAAAATCCTTGATTGCGACTTCCAGACCAGATGGCCAAGATCTGACGATCAAGGATTCCTCACAAATGGGGATTTTGACAGCTTGTGAATGGGGATTGATCTCACTAACAGGGATTTTTCAACCTCACGAACTATAGGCAGGATTCACGATGAGAAAAATTTCAAGTTCCACTCCACAACTGATGCTGTGGACTGTAATCGCCTGCAGCTTTGGCAGTTGTGATTCACAGCTGCAGCAGTTGTGGAGGGTGCTACGCAGGTTCCGATGTCCGTAGCAGCCTCCCGCAGCCGCGGTGCTGTCAATGGCAACAGCACCCGCAAGCTGTCACATTCCATGGAGCCGGGCCATACTCCAGCTCCACCTTAGTGAATACCACAGCTGTGGGTGACCTGTAGCCTCGAAGTGGATTACCACTAGTGCCAGGTTTTCCGCAGCTGCGGGTCCTTCTCCTACGTTGTCAATCCTGCCTTAAGATTTTAAAAATTTTGCTGATGCACTGTAAATAAACAGTTTGGTCTTTTGGCTTGAAATGTGTGGGCTATAAAAGGGGTGTCCCAAAGATGTGATTTATGCTGGTTAGATATAAAAAAGTTAATCAATTTCATAGATATGTCATCACGAAGTTGAGATTTTTCCCAAAGGATAACATTGCAGTTCCCACAGTGACTTTTGGTGTCTGTATCTCGGAAATGATGTAAGATACATATTTTTCACTACCTGCAGCTAAGCACGTGTGGAGGTTTCAAAGTCATGATTACAGCTGCAGTGGAATTATTTTCATAGCTTGTATGATTACTGAGATATTCACAAATTAGTGTTACAAGGGTTCCTTGTCAGCTCTATAGGGCTACTGTATAGCACCGTTGTTATGGGTACGTGAGAGCACAGAGCCCGGAGGACCCATGCTCCCACACATGCATATTGTTATGTGCAAATGGGTAGCTTGAAGGGGCCCACGCTCCCACAAACACATACCAGTTACCAGGTACATTACACTTTCCCAAAAAACATTTTTTTCAGAATTTGCCAGTGCACTGTAAATAAATGGTTTGGTCTTTTGGCTTGAAATTTGAGGGATAAAGAGGGTATCTAAGAGATGTGAATTATCTGTTTAGATTTAAAAATGTTATCAGTTCCACAGATATGCCATTTTGAAGTTGAGATTTTTCCAACAGGATAACATTGTGGTGCCCACAGTGCTTTTTGGTGCCTGTATCTTGGAAACAATGCGAGATAGGGATTTAGTTCACTAATCTTGCATGGAGGTTTCTTTATTCAAAAATGGTCAACTTGAAGGGAGTGCCAGGCCTGGAGGGCCTGTGCTCCCACAGATGCATATCATTATGGAAAAATGGTCAACTTGAAGGGAGTGCAGAGCCTGGACAACCTGCACTCCCACCAACACATACCAGTTACCTTACACTTTCACAAAAAGTAATGAAATTCATTGCAAAAAACTTTATTAATGCATCAGTTAGGGTTAAAGTGACAAAAGTGGGGAAATGAGACATTAGGATTGAGCCCTAAACCCCCTATCCTACCACCCCACCCCCCATCCTGCATACTCCAACAGATATCGGGGTGTACCATTAGATCATTAGGCTTAACTCTCACCCCATTCTCCTATGCTATACCATGTCAGCCATTTACACATGGAATGGGAAGAGAGTTGGGCCTAATGGACCCCATGGCACACCCTGATGACTGTTGGTGTATGTAGGGATGGTTGTTTGGGTTGGAAGCCACGGGTAGGGGCAGGGTCTTAGGCTTGGGAACCCTAAGTTCTCATTTCCCTACTTTTTAGGCTTCAGCCCTAATAGTGCATTAACAATTTTTTGCAGAGAATTTCCTTACTTTTTCAGATACTTTATTTGTATCCCTATGAAACATGAAGTGGTATGCAAAATGGCTATGTTGAAAATTTGGAGTGAAAATATTAAAAATTACCCAAGTTACACATGTGTGTAGAAACATTTTAATTAATGCTTGTAACTTGGCCATTTTTATGTTGGCACACTTGCGCAGCCAACATCTTGTGAGTAGTGCAGATTTAGAGGCACGGTCACTATTGGGCAAATGCAGGGCACACACCAGTATGTGCGTCCCACATTTCTCAATCAGCAAGCAGCAGGGGCTGACACCCTGCCTAACTAATGAGGTGAAGAGATCTGAGAAAAGGTCCACTGCAATGAGAGTGAAGCTGTCATGCAGTGTGACCACAACACGCCTCTCCCTACCTGCAGGCAACATGGCAGCAGTGACTGCCACTGTTGCCTGTCAACCCCCCTTCCTTTATTTTGTGCTGATGGGGTGTCCAAACCCCATCAGCATTATGTAACACTCCCCCTTTCTTTGATTAGTTGAGGGTGCCTAACTTCCTCGGCATCAGCGCACCTCCCCAACAGTTTTTTCTTTGCCATGGGGCCCAATCCCCATCGGCATGCATCCTCCTCCTTGAATTTTGATGATGGGGGAGCCCACTCCCCACTGGCATTATGGGTTCCTCCTCACTTTTTTTTGCTTGCTGAGGGGGTGCCCAATCCCCCTCGGCTCCTGTGCTGCCCTCCCGTTACTTGTTTGCTGATAGGGGTGCCCAATCCCCCATTGGCTAAAGTACCCACCCACCCACACACAGGTGGCATGCTGGGCGCCCACCCCAGTGTGCCAAAGCACCTATTAAAGTGAAAATGGTCCCCGATGTCTTTATTTTTTATCTATAAAGCAAAAACGGTCCCTCATAGTCTCCAACCCCCTCCCACAACCTGCACCTACCCACTGCACACCCTGCCTCCTCACACCCCCCTCACCCCATACTTACCTCTGGAGTCTGGTGCGATGATCTTCGGTGGACCAGGAAAACATCTGCACTCTTCAAAGCTGACCATGAACAAAGGAAATGCTGGTAAGCTGTATAAAGGAATAAATAGGGTTTTTTCAACTTTAATGCATATCTCAGGCATTTTTGGGAATTTTTACACCAAATTTTCAACATGGAGTTTTTGGGACCCCTCCTAATGAATTCTGTCACTGTCATATCATTAATTGGTCCAGAAAGGTGATTTTGCAGTCACTGCATGGAATCACCTTCTGGGACCCATTAACAAGATGACAGTGCCACTGTTCATGAGATGGGCTCTGAAAAAGCCTATGTTGCAAATTTGGTGGAAAAAATCCCAAAAATGGTTGTTTTACAAGCATGTATTGTGCAGCTGCTACGCAGGCTCGTAACTTCATGAATTTGCAATATTTTCATGCCAGATTTTAAACATTGTCATTTTTGTACACCGCCTTGTGAACAGTACAGCTGTCATTTTTCACATCCTGGCCAAAATGTGTTTCAGCACTTTCAGCACACAATAGCATGGTCACTGTGGGAAATCAGTGTTCAGGCCAGATTATGAAAATGACAGTGACACTGTCCATGAGCAGAAGTCCTAAAATGCCTATGTTGAAAATTTGGTGACGATACTCCATAAAATGACTGTGTTACCAGCGTGCATTGGGAGTTTGCACACACGCTTGTACCTTTGTGCATTTTTAATATTTTCACTCTGGATTTTCACCATTGGCTTTTTTCCACACTTCTTGATGAACAGTACAGCTGTCATTTCACATATCCTGGCCAAAATGTGTTTTCGCACGTCCAGCACAAAATAGTGCAGCCGCTGTACAAAATCACTTTTTGGAACAGTTTGAGGAAATAACACTGACACTGCACATGAGCAGAGGTGCTAAAATGCCTATGTTGAAAATTTGGTGCCGAACATCCATAAAATGACTGTTACAAGCGTGCATTGCGCATTTCCTATGCACCCTTGTAACTTTGCAAATTTGCAATATTTACATGCCACATTTTCAACACTGGCATTTTTTTACACCTCCTTTTGAACTGTACAGCTGTCATTTTTCACTTCCTGCCCAAAATGTTTTTCCATGCTGCACTACCAAAGCCAATGCCAGCGCGACAACATTCGGCATTGACAAATGCTTGTTAGGATTTGTTTCACCAAATTTTCAGCATAGGCTTTTGTGACCCACCTCATGAACAGTGGTACTGTCAAGCCATTAATCAGTCCCAGAAGGTGATTTCACACAGATTCTGTGCCATTCTTCACCATAGGTGTGAAAAACATTTTTGCAGGATTTGAGAAATGACAGCTGTATAGTTCATGAGGTGGTGTGAAAAATGGGCATGTTGAAAATCTGGAATCAAAATATTGTAAATTAACAAATTTATGCTCCTGCTTATAAACTGTGCATGCATGCTCATAACAAGGCAATTTTTAGGAATTTTGTCACCACATTTCAGCATGGGCTTTTGGGACTCCACCTCATGAACATTTTATTAATCAGCCCCAAAGGTGATTTTGCACTGTGACTGTGCCATTATTCACCACAGGTGCAAAAACACATTTCTAGAAGGATGTGAGAAATGATAACTATTCGTGAGGTGGTATGAAAAAATGTCAATGTTGAAACTCCGGAGAGAAAATATTAAAAACTGATGACTTTACAAGTGTGCGTAGAAATTGTGCAATGCCTGCTCATAACAAAGTCATTTTGTGGACTTTTTTCACCAAATTTGCAATATGGGCTTCTTGGGACCCCAACTCATAAAAAGTATCACTGTCATTTCATTAATTGGTCCCATAAGGTGATTCAGTGCAGTGACTGCAAAACCACCTCTTGGGACCAAGTAATGAAATTACAGTTACAGTGTTCATGAGGTGGGGTCCCAAGAACCCCATATTGAAAATTTTGGCCTAAATTCCTACAAATGGCTGAGATATCAAAATAAGTTGAAAACTCCATTAACTGCCATTATACAACACTTATCTTTGAGTAATCCTTGATCTTCAGATTTTGGCCATCTGATGTGGAAGTTGCGAACCACCCCCCCTCCTTATCCCCCCCAAATTGAGTGTGCTAAACATGTGCCATGCCTGCTCTGGCTACTAAAAGCAATGGTAGTTCTGAAAATACTCTAATCTCTAAGTAACAAGAAAATATCAGTACCAAAATAAGAAAAAACAGAGGAAATCACTGCAGGCACCAGAGAGAAGGCCAGAAAATGGTTAATGAAGGTACAGTGATTACAGTTTGCCCCATTTTTTTTGGAACAGATCCATACGGTTGCGCGAGCTGGCTATCAATCTTTCAGCATTGAGACAGGCAGAAAGCTCGGTCAACCATTCAGCATAGGACAGGATCATTTGGTCAGTCCAGTGCCTAAGGACCAATAGACACCATAGCTATGTGATATCGACATTCCACACTACCTATTTTAACATAGTCCCCCAAAATACAGATCTCAGGAGCAAAAAGATCCGAAAGACCTAGCAATGGGTCTAAATTATCTCTGATAGAGGACCACAGAGGGGCAACCTTGCTACAACTCCAAAAAATATGTAAAGAATCTCCCTCACTTTGTTCACACCTGGAACAAAGAGGAAGGGGAAGTTTTTTTGAGCTGAAATAACTTCTTAGGGGTGTAATACATATTGTTCACAATATAGTATTGTGCAAGTCTTAATCTATCTTGGGTATGGAACTTGTGAAGGTCCCTCCAATACAGGCCCAATTTAGAGTAGAGTCAGGAAACAGAGAGCCAAATATTAGAGCCCACAGCAGGTTTTGAAAACTTGTAATTTAGGAGAGAAAGGAGTATATTGACGAGATAGGATGTGGTTTAGAAGCAAGTGTTGATATTTGAGAGAGAAAGGCGGACTACCAATTCCCTAAAGTGAATACCAAACTTCTCCGCCATTAAATGCCTCAATTAGTAAACTTTGAAAATTTTAGCTTTGGGAATAGCATACTTACCGTGAATGCCCCCAGAGAGAAGGAGGATTCTGGTCTAGAAATGCTCAAGGCTGGTTTCATTAACTTGCGGCAGCCACCGGGGTAATCATTGAGTTGCCCAACTTTATATTGGGATTGAGCACAACCAGCTGGCCTAAATCCTTCCCTGGAAAAATATTAACAAAACGCAGACACTGTGAAAGAGACTTGAGGGACAGCAGAATTGTTTGGTCAGTTACCCATTGTGAAAGTGTGGAAGGGGGAGTATAAAAGATAGCATAGGGATCAACTCCAGAATCCGAGAGAATCGACTTCTCAATCTGGAGCCAAATCGGGGAAGAAGAGTCAGGATTGGCAGGCAGCCACCTCCCTAATTTAGCGAGATGAGCGGCCCAGTGATAGAACAGCAAATTAGGAAGCTGCAAACCCCTTATCCTTGGGAAGAGACAGTTTAAGGAAAGAGCGCCGAACTCCCTTCCTCCCAGATAAAATTTGAGAACATTACATGGAACTGCTGTAAATAAGAGATAGGCAGCCAGAGGGTTAATAAATTTAGGGATAAAAATACGAGGAGGACGTTCATTTTAATAATATTAATCCGCCCCAAAGAGAAATGGGAGAGTAGACCATCGCTGTAAGTCTTGCTGAACATGACTTTTGAGATCATCTAAATTAAGTTTCCTAAGTAAGGAAGGATCTGTTGAGAAATAAACTCTAGATATTTAATTGAGCTAGGGACCACCTCATACCAAAACTGGTGAGGTCCTGTTTATATGTATGGTTATTTAACAGAAAATTTCAGATTTAGCAATATTCAATTTATATTGAAAAAGGGCCCCATAATGCTCAATAGCCTCAACGCGTATCCAAGGGAATCCGCAGATGTGCGACATGCAGGAGTATATCATCTTGCGACACAGAAAGAACCAACTCCGTTGGCGCACTGGGCACCCTTGATAAATGGGAGGATTTATGTTTAATAATAAGGGGCTCCAGGTATAAATTGAATAAGAAGGGTGAAAGAGAACAGCCCTGCCTAGTACCGGTGTACAAACAAAACAACGAGGAAAACAGCCCGTTACAGTATATCTTGGCTGAAGGACATTTATAGAGAGTCTGGATCCACTGTAGAAAAGGAATCGGGAATCCCATCCTAGTCATCACTGCCCAGAGAAAGGACCAGTCCACCCGGTCAAATGCTTTTTCAGCATCCAACGATACTAAAGCCATAGGAATTGAGCCATATGTGCATATTTGGAAATGTGAAGAGGGTCCTAAGGTGATCTGAGGGAGACCGAGTGTACAAAACCAACCTGTTCTGGACTGAGAAGGTGGGTCCAGACCTTCTTAACTCGCTCAGCCAAGATTTTGGAGAGAATTTTCATATCATAGTTTTGAAGCGATATGGGCCGGTAACTCGCAGGATCAGTAGGTACTTTACCTGGCTTAAGAATAGGAATAATAGTGGCTTCAAGGAGCGTGGGGTCCATCTCAGGGGAGAGAAAGAGGTACCCATAGAGTTTAAAAAGTATAGGAGCAAGTTCTTTAGAGAAAACCTTATAAAAATTGGCAGGGAATCCATCCGGGCCGGGTGCCTTATCCAAAGTCATAGAAGCAATAACATTCTCTATCTCAGAGAGAGAGATAGGGGCATTTAAGGCCTCCCTGTGAGCCGGCAAGAGTTGGGGAATATCCATGTCGTCCAAATATGCTGTAATATCTGAGGGGAAAGCAGGGGATGCGGGTGAAGCATAGAGCTCCATGTAATAGTCTTCAAAGATCCGCACAATCTCTTTGGGAGAAGTTTTAATGGAACCGACGGATGTTTGCAAGGCCGGAATTATTCTAGAGCTCTCTAAAGTGTGAAGCCTTAAGGCCAAAAGCCTCCTGGCTTTTTCACCATGCTCAATGTACTTAACTTGAGTTTTCACAATGCAGTATTCCGCCTTTTCTTTGAGAAGATCAGTGTATTCATTTTTAACCGCTAGGAGGGCTTCTAAAGAGGATATCTGTGAGGCGGGAGGATGGGCAGCCTCCAACTCTTTAATTGTACTCATTAGGGAAAGTGCTCGCGCCTGTCAGGCTTTTTTCCTTGTTGAAGCAAACTTAATTAACTCCCCCTTAAGATAACATTTTAAGGAGCACCAAATGATATCAAACCTTGAGGTAGATCCAAGGTTATCCACCAGAAAAAGCGAGATTAGGGATTTTATCTGCGCCACCATATCAGTATCCTTAGCATTTGGTATTAAGCCTCCATGTAGTATCCCATTGGAATTCGGATCTGGAGAAATTTAATCCAAACAATTGCATGGTCAGAAAGGATTATCGGCTCAATGCCAGATTGGAGGAGGCCTGGGAGAAGGGTCTTTCTAATCAGGATATAATCTATCCTAGACCACGACCTGTGGGGTTGGGAAAAGAATGAGAAAACTCGGAGAGTAGGATAGGAAAGCCGCCAGGGGTCACACAGTCCTAACATATGAGAAAGATCTTGCAGAGCCCTCTGTGTGGAAGTAACCGGCCGGTTGATCTGGGGGTCTCTATCCAGAAAATGCGATGGTGAAACATTCCAATCTCCCCCCAGGACTATCTGTGAGGGAAGCAAGGCACTAATTTTGTCCGTAAGAGTCATAAAAAATTCAGGACTTCCCCCGACAGGACCATAAATTGAACCCAGAACTACCGTGTTCCATTAATAGAGCCCTTTACCAACACAAACCTCCTGCCTGGGTCCTCTACCACTGAGTCTTTCAAAACGGAACATGCTTTTAATAAGTATAGCTACTCCTCTACTAGAGCTAGATCCACTTGCCGATACATCTGTGAAAAACCAGAACGAGATAGCCACTTAACTTCAGTATTAGTTAAGTGGGTTTCCTGAAGGAATAACAAATCTACTTGCAGCAGGAGACAGTGATTGAAAACTTGGGTTCGTTTGACCTTCTCTCTGAGCCCACGCACATTCCATGACGCCATTTTTATAACTCCAATAGCCATTTTAACAGCAAGATAAGAGGGAGGCAGGCATTAAAGGAACCAGAAACAAAACAAGAGGAGAAGCACACTCTACCCCCAAACCCCGACCCCAAGTCTGCCACTGACGAACTATTAAAGGTAACCCCAACCTGAGAAAGTCAGCTATCCCTAAAGTGCAATTTAGCAAGTACTGGAATTGGCAGACTAACCCTCTCCCCCTAAAATATCCCCAACCCCAAACCACCCAACTATATACAAAGTGGTGCCAGGTCTCGAAACCTCGAAACCAGTGTAATAACATCTGAGCCCCAGGCACCACCCCCAAGAGTGAATCCAGAAAACCCCCCTCACATAGGGATCCACAAACAAAGGGGAAGTCCAGAACCTTAACAAGCAAAAGTAACACCCATTCCCCATCCAGAAACAAAACAAGGGACCCTGTATAAGGGGCTGGATTAGCAAACCCCCCTTCTATAGGCTCACGATTCAGCTACCAGTAGCCATAGGGGCTCAAAACAAACCCCCCCAATCCCAACTGCCTATTTCCCAACTAAGCTCTGGTATATATCGATCCATTTACAGATTCATCCTTTTGTTACCCAAGTATAGGAGGGAAAAAAAGAGCATCTGAGGAAAAGGCTCTACTCACCCCCTGAGACAACGGGAAGAAGGGAGACCTAATTAAATGAAATGGGCTTCATAGCAGGAAGCGTTATCCTCGGTCAAACAATATTGTTTCCGGGGGGCATCATTTGGTGATCGGACCGGATCGGGTCCGACACCTAGAACCAGCATCCCCAGGAGGCGCAACCCCTTGCAGTGGGTTCTGGGAGGAAGCCGGCGGTCCCACCCTCGCAGCCCAACCTCCCCACCACTTGGCCATCCAGGATCTATGCGCAACGCAGCAGTCTGAAGGCAGTCCAAACAGGTAGGACACACCAGGGTAAACCCAGGGGGATAAGCAACCAGGGAAATGAGAGGTACCTTAATTAGGGAGTAAAATAAACAGTAAACAGAGGTCTTTCCATCACCCCAACATAACCCAGAGACCTCACAAAAGCATAATGCCCTTTCTCAACATCTCAACCATTTAACTTAAACAAGTTAGGAAGTTTGGTACTAAGGTCCTTATGAGCTATATCGACAGAGTCAAAACCGTAGGTAGCACTGCCAATGGAAACCCTGAGAGTGGCAGGGTACATCATCCTAAATGGAATGGATGCCGCAATCAGCTTCTGAACAATCGGGTGGAATGCGGCCCTCTTCATCCTTATTTCTTTGGGGAGATCCTGGGCAATACGTAGCTTGGTTGTCCCCCACATGACCGACTGCAATTCTCGGGACTTATCAAAAACGTGCTGTCTCTCGACATAACTCAAAAACTTCAGAATTATCGGCCACGGGGGGGAACCTGGTGGGGCCTAGGCCTCAATGATCTGTGTGCCCTCTCGAGATGGTAGCTCTGGTTAAGTGGCGAGGGGCCCACAACCTTGACCAGGAAACGCTGCAGGAAAGCCATCAGGTCTGGTCCTTCTTCTGATTCCGGCAGGCCCAAGACCAAAAGATTATTTCTGCGGCTGCTGCCTTCTAAATCCTCAGTTTTCAACTGGAGTTTTTTGATCTGTTGCACCAAGCCCGTTATCTCCGATTTGACGTTCGCCCTCCATTGCTCCAGGGAAAAGATCCTAGCTTCAGCATCTGATACTCTCGTAGCGAGAGAGGAAAGGTCCCCCCGCAGAGACTTTAGCTCGCTAGTGATGTCGTGGAGGATATCCTTCAGTGGGGACAGCTCCTGCATAAACTTATCCTCCGTGAGGAGGCCAGATGGCTGGGTCTTCTCTCCGGTCTTATCCGACGCTGTGCCCATTTGATTGCGTGGCTTCTTGGGCAATTTTTCTGGGGTCACAGGCGGCGTATGCTTAATCGCGGCCTGTTTTTTATCCACCTCCATCTCTCCGTTTCGCTAAGGGGATCCGCAAAAGGCAGCCTCTAGGGTCGTCAGATGCAGCTAAGGCAACCCACACACAGTGAAATGAGTAAATTTGTAGCGCTAGGATAGCGGATATCGGCAGTTAGGACGGCAGGAGGAGAGAGCTCTAAGCCCCTGCTGCCATTCAGCTAGCTGTCATCACATGACTATGAAAGGGGATTTAAAAACCCAATCCCCTTTCACAAGCTGACAAAATCCTCATTCAGCGAGCCAATCCCATTTCGCGAGCTGTCAAAAATCCCATTCGTAGTGATCCTTGTTCACAAGATAGAATGATCTGGTCCCTAGGTTGTGATCAAGGATTTTGTTACCCTCATGAAAGGGGATCAGCTCATGAACAAGATTTTGTCACATCACGAACGAGGATCGAAGCTAGTCACAAGTGAAGAATTGTAAATCTAAATGGACATTTTTGGCAAAATGAAGGAATCAAAGGCATGGGTTTGTAGATGGTATACCCTGAACAAAACCATGCCTTATTAGTGCAACAAGTCACCCATGGGGAAGTTATGGCATTTTGTTTGGTGGGTCAAAATGAAAACAAAATGGCGGTTCACAACTGAAGACTTTTTCTCATGAATGAGGATTTTATAAACCCCATTCGCAAGCTGACAAAATCTTTGATCTCGAGCCCAATCCTCTTTGCAAAACATACATATAAATCTGTCAGTGAACTGAACATGCTCAGAACCCAAAATATCAAAATTAAATAACTTTGTAACGGATTAATTTTTGTCACCAAACCAGTGCTGGATTGTTCTTTCACCAAACTCTTTCTACCCTGAAAGTTTCAGACCAAAATACCAAACAGTGTGACCACACAGCGATGGGCAAAATCAGCAAAAAAGTGCCAAAAAAGTGAAAAACACGTTATTCAGTGCTTCACTGCACATAAGCCACAATTCTGACCAAAACACAACTTGGCAAATCAAGAGATCTACCATATGAGACTGCGGATTCCAAATTTTGTGCAAATCCATTAAACGGTTGCAATGTTATTATGGTGCAAAATTTGGAGTTTAACTTTAAACTGCTTACTCGACTGTAACTATACTGGCATGACTGCACCAGTATAATATATTATACTGACACGGTGGTGCCAGTATAGTTAGGGTTGCCCAGTCACTTCTATGTTAAACCCCAAATTTTGCATTTTAATAACTTTGGCACCATATGAAGGATGTGCCTGAACTTTTGCATGTGCATTTTGGTACAATACCTCTCTGGATCTGGTGAGTTGCGTTATGGTCAGAGGAATAGTTGTGGAACTGCAGAGCACCAAAAAACACAAAAAAATTGGGGGTTTGCTTGTTTCTTTCCACTGGCTACAACTCACGTGATTTGTCTGTTTGTCTGAAATCTTCAGGGAAGAAGTAGTCTGGGTCACTGATGTGCCTTTCGGAGATTTGGTGAAAAAATATTAAACTGTTCAGAAGTTATTCAAAAAACAAGTTTCCCATTATAGTCAATGGGAAAAGAAATATATGTGTCTTTCAAAAGCTACTGCCACTACATTTTGTTGTCACAAATGGCCCTTTTACTATCGTGTGGTGGCCATCTTGTTTTCAGTTAGCAAGAGAGAAAAATGCCTGGTGTTTAAATTTGCGACCCGCTAGATAAACACTGATTGTTGTGTTTACCTAGTCAGGTCCTGAGGATCACAGCACTGTCTTTTTTGGGATGCAAAACCCCTCAGCAATGGCACTTTGAAGATCGGATACCCTGTAATGTCACAAATTGCAACAGAAAACAGCTACAACACTTTTGCAAATCATGAAAGTGTTGTGCCTATTTTTTACTAAATTGTCGCCATTTGTGACAGTACTTTGCCCCCAAAAATCTTTCCATCCCAGTGCACCAAAATGGTTGGAGCTTTTGGCCTGAAATTTGAGGGTGGCAAGCCCTGCTCCCACAGATGTGCTTTTGTGGTTTGATCCCAAAACACTCAACAGGCACATAGTTACAGCACTCTGAAGTTGAGAAATTCCCATAGGATAACATTGTGGTTCTGTGGCACCTTTCGTGCCCATATCTGAAAAACAATGTGAGATACAGATTTTTCACTACCTGCAGCGTAGTCCACCATGGACTAAGCATGAGTAGAAATGTGGAAGTCATGATTACAACTGCAGCAGAATTTATTCCCTACTTTCTACGTGTTACGGAGATATTGCCAAAACATGTTACAAGGATTCCTTTTGGAGTACTATGCGCTGTTCTATGGTCTGCACTTATGTGTAAGTGGGACTGCATACGCCTCCCACATATGCATACCATTATGCAAAAATGGGCAATGTAAGGGAGAGCAGGGCCTGGAGGTCCGCAGACTTCCACTAACACATACCAGTTACCAATTACATTACATTCCTGAAAAAGAAGGAAATTCATTATAAAAACATTGTTAATATATCAGTTAGGTTGATACCACAGCAACAAAAGCATGGAAGTGTGGCATTTGTGTTACCACCCCTACCACCCTACCCCATCCCCCTCCACACACCAACAGACATCAGGGTGTGCTATGGGGTTGTCAGGCCTAACTCTCACCCCATTCTCCTATACTATAGCATGTTACCATGCTTACACATGGAATGGGGTAAGAGTTGGGCCTGACAACCACGTGGCACACCCTGACTGCTGTTGAATTCTGGAGGGTGGATGTTAGGTGTGATAACCATAAAACCACATTTCCATGCTTTTATCACTGTGCTAGCAACCCTAACTGATGCATTAATGAAGTTTTTGCAATGCATATATGTATGTATGTATATATATATATATATATATATAATATTATGGTAGTACGTAGTGCTACCATAGTTAGGGTGAGGAGCCATTTCTATGTTAAACCCCAAAACTTTGCACCTTAATAACTTTGCAACTGTTTGATGCATTTGCCTGAAATTTGGAATTTTTGATCAAGAAATATAGGCCTTGAGATCTGCCAAGTTTCGTACTGGTTGGATATACGGATGGAGTTATTATGTGATTCAGCACGCCACGCTTTTCTGGAATTCTATGGTCGCGCTTTACAGGTCGTACGGTTTAGAGGATCGCCCGAAATCTTCAGGAACGTGCAGCCAGGGTCCCCTGTGCCTTTCAAAGATTTCGTGAACAAATATTAAACGGTTCAAAAGTTATTCAAAAACAGTTTCCCATTATAAGTCAATGGGAAAAGTTAACAAGTTCAACACTTTTGCAAATGCATTTTTATTTTCGCAAATGGGCCTGTTATTCGAAATCGCCATTTTGTTTTCAGTTGGTGATCAGACAAATGGTTGGCATTTAAATTTGGGACCTCTAGCAACCTAATATTTTTGTATTCACCTAGTCGGGCCATGAGGATGCTTGCCATGACTTTATTTTGTAGAAACACCCCAGAAATATGTTTTCAAATTTCTGGAAAAAGTATTTTAGAATTATTTTCGTGCTTATGAAAAGTGTCGCAAATTTTTTGCAAAGCTTGCAAATTGCGACAGTAGTTTTCTAGTCTGTGGGAAAATTACAGCAATTTTGGCACTGCGCTGCAAAAGAACCGTTGGGAGTTTAGAGCTGAAATTTGAGGTAATGGAGCTGACATCTCACAGATGTGCCTTTCAGTGTTGTATTGAAAAATATTACACTGTGGCAAAGTTACGCACTCCAAAGTTGACGTTTTTTCCATAGGATAACATTACGGCGCATTATGCATTACAGAAAACTTTGGCACCCTGCTGCAAAATAACGGGTTTGGTCTTTTTTCTGAAATTTGAGGAAGACAGCCAACAGCCCACAGATGTGCTTCTTCAGTAGTTTGGTGAAAAATATCACACGCGGCAAAGTTACGGCACTCCAAATTTGACAGTTTTTTCCATAGGATAACATTATGGTGCCTAGAGAGTAACAGAAATCCTTTGGATCCCTGCTGCAAAATAACGGTTAGGTCTTTTTTCCTGAAATTTGGAGGGAAGACAGTCAACAGCCCACAGATGTGCCTTTCAGTGGTTTGGTGAAAAAACATTATAGGGAGGCAAAGTTATGGCACTCTGAACTTTTCTTTTTTTCCCATAGGATAACATTATGGCTTTCGCCACGCCTTTCAGGGCCCGTATCTCGGAAACGGTGCAAGATATGGACTTTTCGTCGGAAAATTTTTTAGTCCCCTAATGGGGCTAAGATCCAAATTAGCCAGGACAGTTGTAAATAATATGACTTTTAAATTTTTTTTCTACGTCGTACGGTTCCTGAGATATAATGTATTTAGTATTCCAAGATCTCATTTTCTGCGCCGATACTCATTATTTTGCATACATTATTTGTACTCATTGTCTTTCTCAATGCAGGTTTTGGGAAAATCAGCCTGTGCGCTTACATTACTGTTACTGTTGCCCTTTCCGCTTGAGGTTCCGTACCCATTTCACTTACCGTTGACGTCTGCGCCACCATGTGCATTATCCTTTGCATTTTCATTTGCGCTTGAGTTTCTGTTATTTTTTGCCATTTCTGTCTACAGTACTGTTTATCTTTCTGTTTCACTTTACATCACCATGATCATTGACATTTCTGTTTGCGGGCACCATGTTACTATGTGACAACACATCATGTGGCAGACCATTCCCGTCTACGCCACCATGTGCGTTACCCTTTCTGTTCTCATTCGTGCTTGTGTTACCATGTGCGCCACTGTTAGCATTTCTGTTTGCGTTGCTGTCCCTGTTAGTATGCCACAAGACATCATGTGGCGGGAGCGCGGGACCTTCCACCGCATTATGCGGTGGGAGCACGGGGCCCAGAGGGCACCGCGCTCCCGCCGCTGCATTACATTCACTATTTCTTATCATTCTCAAAAAGAAGGGAAATTAGAGGCAAAAAACTCAGTTTAATGCATTATTTAGGGTTGTTCCACAGCGACAAAAGTGAGGAAATTCGCTGTTAGGTTGAAAACCCCTTGCACTCCCCCACCTCAACCGCATTGGGTGTGCATTGGGATCATGGGTCCTAACTCTCACCCCATTCTCCTATACTTCTGCAGCTTCTACATGTCATGGGGTGAGAGTTAGGGCTGATGATCCCAATGCACACCCCAATGCCACCACGTAAGCGCATCCTTTATGCTTTCATTTGCTCCTTGCATTTCTGTTACTTTTTTTGCCATTTTGTGTACTGTACTGTTCTCTTTCTGTTTCACTTTGTGTCACCATGCCCATTGACATTTTCATTTACAGGCACCATGATACTATGTGACAAGACATCACGTGGCACACCGCCCTGCCTACACGCCCACCATGTACATTCTTTCTGTTCTCATTCGCTGGCCAGGTTACCAAGTGTGCCATTGTTAGCATTTCTGTTTGCATTGCTGCTCCTGTTACTATGCCACAAGATCATGTGGCGGAGCTCAGGTGCTCCCCGCCACTGCATTATATTCAGTATTTCTCAATATCATTCTCAAAAAGAAGGAAATTAGAGGCAAAACTCCATTTAATGCATTAGTTAGGGTTGTTCCATAGCGACAAAAGTGAGGAAATTCGCTGTTAGGGTTGAAAACCCTAACTCCGAATTCACCCCCAGCACCACACACACACAGACACACACACACATTCAAGTATGGGGGAGGACCAAGTCAACACAACCAATGACAGACATCCAGCAGCAGGTGACAGAAATAACAAACAATTGTCTAAATGTACTACGAGACATCCCCACCCACCTGACCAGGTACTGCATGCTCAGTGGAGATCAACAGCAAAACTGAGGCCATGTACACCAAACGTACACATCCCTGATTGCAGCTGCACACAACGTACCACACTTAGTAGTTGCATGCCCTTACCTACCGATGCCCCACACCAGACCACACCACTTGTGGTGGGCCACCTGAGCAATAGAGTTAAGCAAAACCAAGGAGTTGTACAGGTATAATATCTCTGATTATAACAAGGGTTTGAGAAATGCAGCTTTCTAATTGACTGTAAACATTGTAACAGCCTTATGTTTAGTTTTTATTAACATACATGTAGAGCCTAACCATATGATGAACATGGTTTAATGTTGTTTAAAAAACATTCATTCAACATTAAACCCCTACAGGGTGATTAATAGACCATTTAACATAACTGTTGGTCATGCCTTATTGCTTAATTGTCTTTATGAGTAGATACTCTCCTCTGCTAGGCACTGCAGCAGCTTTGTAACACAGTGTCCCACCCAGTTACACCCATACACTGTCTAGCTACTGGAGAATGGCTGTGAATATGAACTCATGAAGATGAACAGTGTAACTTGATCATTACAGTCATCAAACCCTAGTGTGATTATAACTGACAGAGTCAGTGATAGAGGATAACCCTGCTGTCCTAGTACACTTACCCCATTGTGAGTTAAATCAATACTAAAAGACATTCTGTTTATATCTACACCATACCTACTTGATTCCTAGTTGTACCACAATTAACATAGTTATCACTTTGATAGCATTAGTGACAGAAGTGTGGCAAACCCAAACAGTAGGCATACAGCCTGAGTATGAAACAACTGTTAAAAAAAATCACACTGTGTCCATAAGTGGCATAAATCATTCATTGCAACAATAGTAAATGTATTACTATTTGAATAAGTTAGTCATCACAGATGCAATGAGATTATCTTTATCAGATACAACATACTCAGTAAGTGCCTACAGGAAAATCTATCCTATATACATCTCCAATACAGGTACATCATTGTTGGCTCAGTAGTGCTATGATATTTAGAAGTTGCTTGGCCTGATCCATGCAATTACAATCTTTCTTACAAAGAATACTTACTGCATCTTTAGTATTGAAACACACTGAAGGTCTATGTATGTACATCAGCAGTACACCTTCATCAGTAAGAATACATGTGATACTGGCAGTACCAATTTCACGGCGTTGAACAGGCAATGCTTTTCCATACGCTTACATCAGCCTCTATGTTGAGTAAACCATTGCAGTAAATGTACTACTATGTAAATCACCTACTAAATGTATCACTACTTTTATCTTGAGCATGCTAGTGTCTTGTAGTTAATTTATGTGCTTCTCTTAATTAATGTATACTCACTAGTGTTAAAACCTTTCTACATCTGTCATCATGCACCTTCAGCATTTATATTGACTAATGGCACAGTACCAGTTGTGGTGTGGTGTGGGGCATCGGTAGGTAAGGCCATGCAACTACTAAGTGTGGTACGTTGTGTGCAGCTGCAATCAGAGATGTGTACGTTTGGTGTACATGGCCTCAGTATTGCTGTTGATCTCCACTGAGCATGCAGTACCTGGTCAGGTGGGTGGGGATGTCTCGTAGTACATTTAGACAATTGTTTGTTATTTCTGTCACCTGCTGCTGGATGTCTGCCATTGGTTGTGTTGACTTGGTCCTCCCCCATACTTGAATGTGTGTGTGTGTGTCTGTGTGTGTGTGGTGCTGGGGGGGTTGAATTCGGAGTTAGGGTTTTCAACCCTAACAGTGAATTTCCTCACTTTTGTCGCTGTGGAACAACCCTAACTAATGCATTAAATGGAGTTTTTTGCCTCATATATATATATATATATATATATATATATATATATATATATTTAACTCTCCATTCAAGATTTACTGTCTTATTACAATGACGGTACCCCTGGCTGCTTGAATTTTGGCAACTCAAACTCATTAGGCAGGCCTGACTTGCTACCTAATTGTATAGACTTACACTCCTCCTTTATGCATCTACTGTATGAATTACTAATTCATTGGAATAAGCATGTGTATTGCTGTATGCAGTTTACCTGTGATCTGTTTGTTTTCTGATGTGGAGCCTTTGTATATGAATCCTTGGCTCAAAGGTTGTAATTACGATTTCTCAATAAATATATATATATTTTGGTAGCACGGTAGTGCTACCATAGTTAGGGTTGAGGAGCCATTTCTATGTTAAACCCCAAAACTTTGCACCTTAATAACTTTGCAACCGTTTGATGGATTTGCCTGAAATTTGGAATTTATGATCAAGAACCATAGGCCTTGAGATCTGCCAAGTTTCATACTGGTCAGATATACAGCTGTGGAGTTATTATGTGATCTCAGCGCACGCTTACGCTTTTCTGAATTCTGTGGTCGTGCTCACAGGTCGCACGGTTTATGCGGATCGCCCAAAATCTTCATGGAACATGCAGCCAGGGTCCCTGATGTGCCTTTCAAAGATTTCATGAAAAAATATTAAACGGTTCAAAAGTTATTCAAAAAACAGTTTCCCATTATAAGTCAATGGGAAAAGTTAACAAAAAGTTCAACACTTTCGCAAATGCATTTTTACTTTCGCGAATGGGCCTGTTACTTTCGCAAATCGGCCATTTTGTTTTCAGTTGGTGATCATAAAAATGGTTGGCATTTAAATTTGGGACCCTCTAGCAACCTAATTTTTTTTGTATTCACCTAGTCGGGCCCTGAGGATGCTTGCCATGTCTTTATTTTGTGGTAAAACACCCCAGAAATATGTTTTTCAAATTTCTGGAAAAAGTACTTTCGCAAATTACTTTCGTGCTCACGAAAGTGTCGCAAATTTTGCAAAGCTTTCACAAATTGCGACAGTAGTTTTCTAGTCTGTGGGAAAATGACAGCAATTCTTTGGCACTGCGCTGCAAAAGAACCGTTGGGAGTTTTGAGCTGAAATTTGGAGGGAACGGAGCCGACATCTCACAGATGTGCCTTTCAGTGTTGTATTGAAAAAATATTACACTGTGGCAAAGTTACAGCACTCCAAAGTTGACGGTTTTTCCCATAGGATAACATTACGGTGCCCGACGCATTTAAGAAATCCTTTGGCACCCTGCTGCAAAATAACGGTTTGGTCTTTTTTCCTGAAATTTGGAGGGAAGACAGCCAGCAGCCCACAGATGTGCCTTTCAGTGGTTTGGTGAAAAAACATTACAGGGAGGCAAAGTTATGGCGCTCCGAACGTTTCTTTTTTCCCATAGGATAACATTACGGCGTTCGCCACGCATTTCAGGGCCCGTATCTCGGAAACGGTGCAAGATACGGACTTTTCGTCAGAAAACTTCTTAGCCCCCTACTGGGGCTAAGATCCAAATTAGCCAGGACAGTTGTAAATAATAGGACTTTTAAATTTTTTTTCTACGTCGTACGGTTCCTGAGATATAATGTATTTAGTATTCCAAGATCTCATTTTCTGCGCCGATACTCATTATTTTGCATACATTATCTGTACTCATTGTCTTTCTCAATGCAGGTTTTGGGGAAAATCAGCCTGTGCGCTTACATTACTGTTACTGTTGCCCTTTCCGCTTGCTGTTCCGTACCCATTTCACTTACCGTTGACGTCTGCGCCACCATGTGCATTATCCTTTGCATTTTCATTTGCGCTTGAGTTTCTGTTATTTTTTGCCATTTCTGTCTACAGTACTGTTTATCTTTCTGTTTCACTTTACATCACCATGATCATTGACATTTCTGTTTGCGGGCACCATGTTACTATGTGACAACACATCATGTGGCAGACCATTCCGCCTATGCCACCATGTGCGTTACTCTTTCTGTTCTCATCTGTGCTTGTGTTACCATGTGCGCCACTGTTAGCATTTCTGTTTGCGTTGTTGTCCCTGTTAGTATGCCACAAGACATCATGGCGGGAGCGCCAACCTGTCTCCATCAAGAATGCGGTGGGAGCACGGGCCCAGAGGGCACTGCGCCCCGCCGCTGCATTACATTCACTATTTCTTATCATTCTCAAAAAGAAGGGAAATTAGAGGCAAAAACTCAGTTTAATGCATTATTTAGGGTTGTTCCACAGCGACAAAAGTGAGGAAATTCGCTGTTAGGGTTGAAAACCCTTGCACTCTCACCCCCAACCGGCATTAGGGTGTGCATTGGGATCATGGGTCCTAACTCTCACCCCATTCTCCTATACTTCTGCAGCTTTACACATGTCATGGGGTGAGAGTTAGGGCTGATGATCCCAATGCACACCCAATGCCACCACGTGCGTCATCCTTTGCGTTTTCATTTGCCGCTTGCATTTCTGTTACTTTTTTGCCATTTGTGTGTACTGTACTGTTTCTCTTTCTGTTTCACTTTGTGTCACCATGCCCATTGACATTTCCATTTACAGGCACCATGATACTATGTGACAAGACATCACGTGGCACACCGTTCCCGCCTACGCCACCATGTGCGTATCTTTCTGTTCTCATTCGCTTGTGTTACCATGTGTGCCACTGTTAGCATTTCTGTTTGCATTGCTGCCCTGTTACTATGCCACAAGACATCATGTGGCGGAGCTCAGGGTGCTCCCCGCCACTGCATTATATTCAGTATTTCTCAATATCATTCTCAAAAAGAAGGGAAATTAGAGGCAAAAAACTCCATTTAATGCATTAGTTAGGGTTGTTCCACAGCGACAAAAGTGAGGAAATTCGCTGTTAGGGTTGAAAACCCTAACTCCAAATTCACCCCAGCACCACACACACACAGACACACACACACACTTCAAGTATGGGGGAGGACCAAGTCAACACAACCAATGACAGACATCCAGCAGCAGGTGACAGAAATAACAAACAATTGTCTAAATGTACTACGAGACATCCCCACCCACCTGACCAGGTACTGCATGCTCAGTGGAGATCAACAGCAAAACTGAGGCCATGTACACCAAACGTACACATCCCTGATTGCAGCTGCACACAACGTACCACACTTAGTAGTTGCATGCCCTTACCTACCGATGTTCTACACCAGACCACACACCACTTGTGGTGGGCCACCTGAGCAATAGAGTTAAGCAAAACCAAGGAGTTGTACAGGTATAATATCTCTGATTATAACAAGGGTTTGAGAAATGCAGCTTTCTAATTGACTGTAAACATTGTAACAGCCTTATGTTTAGTTTTTATTAACATACATGTAGAGCCTAACCATATGATGAACATGGTTTAATGTTGTTTAAAAACATTCATTCAACATTAAACCCCTACAGGGTGATTAACAGACCATTTAACATAACTGTTGGTCGTGCCTTATTGCTTAATTGTCTTTATGAGTAGATACTCTCCTCTGCTAGGCACTGCAGCAGCTTTGTAACACAGTGTCCCACCCAGTTACACTCATACACTGTCTAGCTACTGGAGAATGGCTGTGAATATGAACTCATGAAGATGAACAGTGTAACTTGATCATTACAGTCATCAAAACCCTAGTGTGATTATAACTGACAGAGTCAGTGATAGAGGATAACCTGCTGTCCTAGTACACTTACCCCATTGTGAGTTAAATCAATACTAAAAGACATTCTGTTTATATCTACACCATACCTACTTGATTCCTAGTTGTACCACAATTAACATAGTTATCACTTTGATAGCATTAGTGACAGAAGTGTGGCAAACCCAAACAGTAGGCATACAGCCTGAGTATGAAACAACTGTTAAAAAAAATCACACTGTGTCCATAAGTGGCATAAATCATTCATTGCAACAATAGTAAATGTATTACTATTTGAATAAGTTAGTATCACAGATGCAATGAGATTATCTTTATCAGATACAACATACTCAGTAAGTGCCTACAGGAAAATCTATCCTATATACATCTCCAATACAGGTACATCATTGTTGGCTCAGTAGTGCTATGATATTTAGAAGTTGCTTGGCCTGATCCATGCAATTACAATCTTTCTTACAAAGAATACTTACTGCATCTTTAGTATTGAAACACACTGAAGGTCTATGTATGTACATCAGCAGTACACCTTCATCAGTAAGAATACATGTGATACTGGCAGTACCAATTTCACGGCGTTGAACAGGCAATGCTTTTCCATACGCTTACATCAGCCTCTATGTTGAGTAAACCATTGCAGTAAATGTACTACTATGTAAATCACCTACTAAATGTATCACTACTTTTATCTTGAGCATGCTAGTGTCTTGTAGTTAATTTATGTGCTTCTCTTAATTAATGTATACTCACTAGTGTTAAAACCTTTCTACATCTGTCATCATGCACCTTCAGCATTTATATTGACTAATGGCACAGTACCAGTTGTGGTGTGGTGTGGGGCATCGGTAGGTAAGGCCATGCAACTACTAAGTGTGGTACGTTGTGTGCAGCTGCAATCAGAGATGTGTACGTTTGGTGTACATGGCCTCAGTATTGCTGTTGATCTCCACTGAGCATGCAGTACCTGGTCAGGTGGGTGGGGATGTCTCGTAGTACATTTAGACAATTGTTTGTTATTTCTGTCACCTGCTGCTGGATGTCTGCCATTGGTTGTGTTGACTTGGTCCTCCCCCATACTTGAATGTGTGTGTGTGTGTCTGTGTGTGTGTGGTGCGTGGGGGTTGACTGGAGTTAGGGTTTTCAACCCTAACAGTGAATTTCCTCACTTTTGTCGCTGTGGAACAACCCTAACTAATGCATTAAATGGAGTTTTTGCCTCATATATATATATATATATATATATATATATATATATATATTTAACTCTCCATTCAAGATTTACTGTCTTATTACAATGACGGTACCCCTGGCTGCTTGAATTTTGGCAACTCAAACTCATTAGGCAGGCCTGACTTGCTACCTAATTGTATAGACTTACACTCCTCCTCTTTATGCATCTACTGTATGAATTACTAATTCATTGGAATAAGCATGTGTATTGCTGTATGCAGTTTACCTGTGATCTGTTTGTTTTCTGATGTGGAGCCTTTGTATATGAATCCTTGGCTCAAAGGTTGTAATTACGATTTCTCAATAAATATATATATATTTTGGTAGCACGGTAGTGCTACCATAGTTAGGGTTGAGGAGCCATTTCTATGTTAAACCCCAAAACTTTGCACCTTAATAACTTTGCAACCGTTTGATGGATTTGCCTGAAATTTGGAATTTATGATCAAGAACCATAGGCCTTGAGATCTGCCAAGTTTCATACTGGTCAGATATACAGCTGTGGAGTTATTAAGTGTGATCTGTGCGCACGTTTACGCTTTTCTGGAATTCTGTGGTCGTGCCTACAGGTCGTACGGTTTGTGTGATCGGCCCAAAATCTTCATGGAACATGCAGCCAGGGTCCCTGATGTGCCTTTCAAAGATTTCATGAAAAAATATTAAACGGTTCAAAAGTTATTCAAAAAACAGTTTCCCATTATAAGTCAATGGGAAAAGTTAACAAAAAGTTCAACACTTTCGCAAATGCATTTTTACTTTCGCGAATGGGCCTGTTACTTTCCAAATCGGCCATTTTGTTTTCAGTTGGTGATCATAAAATGGTTGGCATTTAAATTGGGACCCTCTAGCAACCTAATTTTTTTTGTATTCACCTAGTCGAGCCATGAGGATGCTTGCCATGTCTTTATTTTGTGGTAAAACACCCCAGAAATATGTTTTTCAAATTTCTGGAAAAAGTACTTTCGCAAATTACTTTCGTGCTCACGAAAGTGTCACAAATATTTGCGAAAGCTTTCGCAAATTGCGACAGTAGTTTTCTAGTCTGGGGAAAATGACAGCAATTCTTTGGCACTGCGCTGCAAAAGAACCGCTGGGAGTTTTGAGCTGAAATTTGGAGGGAACGGAGCCGACATCTCACAGATGTGCCTTTCAGTGTTGTATTGAAAAAATATTACACTGTGGCAAAGTTACAGCACTCAAAGTTGACGGTTTTTCCCATAGGATAACATTACGGTGCCCGACGCATTTAAGAAATCCTTTGGCACCCTGCTGCAAAATAACGGTTTGGTCTTTTTCCTGAAATTTGGAGGAAGACAGCCAGCAGCCCACAGATGTGCCTTTTCAGTGGTTTGGTGAAAAAACATTACAGGGAGGCAAAGTTATGGCGCTCGAGCGTTTCTTTTTCCCATAGGATAACATACACGGTAGCCGACGCATTTCAGGGCCTTATCGGGAAACGGTGCGAGATACGGACTTTTCGTCAGAAAACTTCTTAGCCCCTACTGGGGCTAAGATCCAAATTAGCCAGGACAGTTGTAAATAATAGGACTTTTAAATTTTTTTTCTACGTCGTACGGTTCCTGAGATATAATGTATTTAGTATTCCAAGATCTCATTTTCTGCGCCGATACTCATTATTTTGCATACATTATTTGTACTCACTGTCTTTCTCAATGCAGGTTTTGGGGAAAACCAGCCTGTGCGCTTACATTACTGTTACTGCTGCCCTTTCCGCTATGGTTCCATCTCCTTCACTTACTGCTGACGCCCTGCGCCCACCATGTGCATATCCTTTGCTTTTCATTTGCTCTTGGTTTCTGTTATTTTTGCCATTTCTGTCTACAGTACTGTTTATCTTTCTGTTTCACTTTACATCACCATGCCCATTGACATTTCTGTTTGCAGGCACCATGTTACTATGTGACAACACATCACGTGGCAGACCATTCCGTCTATGCCACCATGTGCGTTACCCTTTCTGTTCTCATTCGTGCTTGTGTTACCATGTGCGCCACTGTTAGCATTTCTGTTTGCCTTGCTGTCCCTGTTAGTATGCCACAAGACATCATGTGGCGGGACCGCGGGGCCCAAAGGGCTCTGTGCTCCCGCCACCGCATTGTGCGGTGGGAGCACGAGGCCCAGAGGGCACCGCGCTCCCGCTGCTGCATTACATTCACTATTTCTTGTTATCATTCTCAAAAAGAAGGGAAATTAGAGGCAAAAAACTCAGTTTAATGCATTAGGTAGAGTTGTTCCACAGCGACAAAAGTGAGGAAATTGCTGTTAGGGTTGAAAACCCCTTGCACCCCACCACCCCCAACTGGCATTGGGGTGTGCATTGGGATCATGAGTCCTAACTCTCACCCCATTCTCCTATACTTCTGCTGCTTTACAGGTTATGGGGTGAGAGTTAGGCTGATGATCCCAATGCACACCCTAATGCCACCACGTAGTCATCCTTTGCATTTTCATTTGTGCTTCGTTTCTGTTACTTTTTTGCCATTTAGTGTACGCACTGTTTCTCTTTCTGTTTCACTTTGCGTCACCATGCCCATTGACATTTCCATTTACAGGCATCATGTTACTATGTGACCAGACATCACGTGGCACACCGTTCCCGTCTACGCCACCGTGTGCGTTACCCTTTCTGTTATCATTCGCACTTGTGTTACCATGTGTGCCACTGTTAGCATTTCTGTTTGCATTGCTGCTCCTGTTACTATGCCACAAGACATCATGTGGCGGGCACGCGGGGCCCTTACATTCACTATTTCTCAATATCATTCTCAAAAAAAAGGGAAATTAGAGGCAAAAAACTCCATTTAATGCATTAGTTAGGGTTGTTCCACAGCGACAAAAGTGAGGAAATTCGCTGTTAGGGTTGAAAACCCTAACTCCGAATTCACCCCCCCAGCACCACACACACACAGACACACACACACATTCAAGTATGGGGGAGGACCAAGTCAACACAACCAATGACAGACATCCAGCAGCAGGTGACAGAAATAACAAACAATTGTCTAAATGTACTACGAGACATCCCCACCCACCTGACCAGGTACTGCATGCTCAGTGGAGATCAACAGCAAAACTGAGGCCATGTACACCAAGCATTATACATCCCTGATTGCAGCTGTACACAACGTACCACACTTAGTAGTTGCATGGCCTTACCTACCGATGCCCCACACCACACCACAACTGGTACTGTGGCGTTATTCAATATAAATGCTGAAGGTGCATGATGACAGTTGTAGAAAGGTTTTAACACTAGTGAGTATACATTAATTAAGAGAAGCACATAAATTAACTACAAGACACTAGCATGCTCAAGATAAAAGTAGTGATACATTTAGTAGGTGATTTACATAGTAGTACATTTACTGCAATGGTTTACTCAACATAGAGAGGCTGATGTAAACGTATGGAAAAGCATTGCCTGTTCAACGCTGTGAAATTGGTACTGCCAGTATCACATGCATTCTTACTGATGAAGGTGTACTGCTGATGTACATACATAGACCTTCAGTGTGTTTTAATATTAAAGATGCAGTAAGTATTCTTTGTAAGAAAGATTGTAATTGCATGGATCAGGCCAAGCAACTTCTAAATATCATAGCACTACTGAGCCAACAATGATGTACCTGTATCGGACATGTATATAGGATAGATTTTCCTGTAGGGACTTACTGAGTATGTTGTACCTGATAAAGACAATCTCATTGCATCTGTGATGACCAACTTATTCAAATAGTAATACATTTGCTAATGTTGCAATGAGTGATCTATGCCACTTATGGACACAGTGTGATTTTTTTAACAGTTGTTTCATACTCAGGCTGTATGCCTACTGTTTGGGTTTGCCACACTTCTGTCACTGATGCTATCAAAGTGATAACTATGTTAATTCTGCTACAACAGGAATCAAGTAGGTATGGTGTAGATATAAACAGAATGTCTTTTAGTATTGATTTAACTCATAATGGGGTAAATGTTCTAGGACAGCAGGGTTATCCTCTATCACTGAGTCTGTCAGTTATAATCACACTAGGGTTTCGATGACTGTAATGATCAAGTTACACTGTTCATCTTCATGAGTTCATATTCACAGCCATTCTCCAGCAACTAGACAGTGTATGGTGTAACTGGGTGGGACTCTGTGTTAGTAAAGCTGCTGCAGTGCCTGCACAGAGGAGTATCTACTCATAAAGACAATTAAGCAATAAGGCATGACCAACAGTTATGTTTAATGGTCTGTTAATCACCCTGTAGGGGTTTAATGTTGAATGAGGCATATCCGAGGTGCCAGATGTCACTAGACAGTGATAAACTGACCATTAACATAATACCTGGGAGTGGCTTATTGCTATCATAATAAAACTGTTTTTAAACAACATTAAACCATGTTCATCATATGGTTAGGCTCTACATGTATGTTAATAAAACTAAACATAAGGCTGTTACAATGTTTACAGTCAATTAAAAGCTGCATTTCTCAAACCCTTGTTATAATCAGAGATATTATACCTGTACAACTCTTGGTTTTGCTTAACTCTATTGCTCAGGTGGCCCACCACAAGTGGTGTGGTCTGGTGTGGGGCATCGGTAGGTAAGGCCATGCAACTACTAAGTGTGGTACGTTGTGTGCAGCTGCAATCAGGGATGTGTACGTTTGGTGTACATGGCCTCAGTTTTGCTGTTGATCTCCACTGAGCATGCAGTACCTGGTCAGGTGGGTGGGGATGTCTCATAGTACATTTAGACAATTGTTTGTTATTTCTGTCACCTGCTGCTGGATGTCTGTCATTGGTTGTGTTGACTTGGTCCTCCCCCATACTTGAATGTGTGTGTGTGTCTGTGTGTGTGTGGTGCTGGGGGTGAATTCAGAGTTAGGGTTTTCATCCCTAACAGCGAATTTCCTCACTTATGTCGCTGTGGAACAACCCTAACTAATGCATTAAACGGAGTTTTTTGCCTCTAATATATATATATATATATATATATATATATATATATATATATATATATCAGTATATGTATGTATAGCACAGTAGTGTACCATAGTTAGGTTGAGAGCCATTTCTATATTAAACCCCAAACTTTGCACCTTAATAACTTTGTAACTGTTTCAAGGATTTGGCTGAAATTTGGAATACTCAATCAAGAAGCATAGGCCTTGGGATATGCCAAATTCGTACTGGTCGGATATACAACACTGGAGTTATTAAGCATGATCTGTGCACATGTTTACACATTTTCTGGAATTCTACGGTCAGGTTTCACAGGTCGTGACGAGTTTGTGTGACCAGCCCGAAATCTTCAGGGAACATGCGAACGGGGTCCCTGATGTGCCTTTTGAAGATTTCATGAAAAAATATTAAACGGTTCAAAAGGTATTCAAAAAACAGTTTCCCATCATAAGTCAATGAGAAAAGTTAACAAAAAGTTTGACAGTGTCGCAAATGCATTTTTACTTTTGCAAATGGGCCTGTTACTTTCGCAAATCAGCCATTTTGTTTTCAGTTGGTGATCAGAAAAATGGTTGGCATTTAAATTTGGGACCCTCTAACAACCTAATTCTTTTTGTATTCACCTAGTCGGACCCTGAGGATGCTTGCCATGTCTTTATTTTGTGGTAAAACACCCCGGAAATATGTTTTCCAAATTTCTGGATAAAGTACTTTATAAAATTACTTTGGTGCTCACGAAAGTGTCGAACTTTGCAAAGCTTTGCAAAGTGCGACAGTAGTTTTCCATCTGTAGAAAAGTGACAGCGATTCTTTGGCACTGCACTGCAAAAGAACCGTGTGGGAGTTTTGAGCTGAAATTTGAGGAACGAAGCCGACATCTCACAGATGTGCCTTTCAGTGTTGTATTGAAAAAATATTACATGGCAGCAAAGTTACGGCACTCCAAAGTTGACAGTTTTTCCCATTGGATAACATTACGGCGCCCGACGCGTTACAGAATTCCTTTGGATCCCTGCTGCAAAATAACGGTTTGGTCTTTTTTCCTGAAATTTGGAGGGAAGTCAGCCAACAGCCCACAGATGTGCCTTACAGTGGTTTGGTGAAAAAATATTACAGGGAGGCAAAGTTATGGTGCTCTGAACTTCTCTTTTTTCCCCATAGGATAACATTACGGCGTTCGCCGCGCTTTTCAGGGCCCATATCTCGGAGAAACGGTGTGAGATAATGGACTTTAGGTCGGAAGAGCCCTTAGTCCCCAATGGGGCTAAGTACAAAACTAGCCAGGACAGTTGTAAATAATATGACTTTAAATTTTTTTCTCAATCAGTACAGTTCCAGAGATATAATGTATTTAGTATTCCAAGTTCTCATTTTCTGCACGATACTCATTATTATGCATACATTATTTGTAATTACTGTCTTTTTTCTATGCAGGTTTTGGGGAAAAACCAGCCTGTGCGCTTACATTACTGTTACTGTTGCCCTTTCCACTTGCGGTTCCGTACCCGTTTCACTTACTGTTGACGTCTGCTCCACCATGTGCGTTATCCTTTGCGTCTTCATTTGCTCTTGTGTTTCTGTTATTTTTTGCCATTTCTGTCTACAGTACTGTTTATCTTTCTGTTTCACTTTACGTCACCATGCCCATTGACATTTCTGTTTGCAGGCACCATGTTACTATGTGACAACACATCACGTGGCAGACCGTTCCCGTCTACGCCACCATGTGCGTTACCCTTTCTGTTCTCATTTGCGCTTGTGTTACCATGTGTGCCATTGTTAGCATTTCTGTTTGCATTGCTGTCCCTGTTAGTATGCCACAAGACATCATGTGGCGCTCCCGCCACTGCATTACATTCACTATTTCTCGTTATCATTCTCAAAAAGAAGGGAAATTAGAGGCAAAAAACTCCATTTAATGCATTAGTTAGGGTTGTTCCACAGCGACAAAAGTGAGGAAATTCACTGTTATGGTTGAAAACCACCTTGACCCCGCCACCCCCAACTGGCATTGGGGTGTCATTGGGATCAAGGGTCCTAACTCTCACCCCATTCTCCTATATCTGCTGCTTTACACATGATGGGGTGAGAGTTACGCCTAACGACAACCAATGTGCATCCCGGTGTAAAACCTTGTTCAGGAAATGGTTTACCTCTTCATGTATGTCAATAAAAGATTAACATAAGGCTGTTAGGATGTTTGCAGGGAATTACAAACCTCCATTTAACACATTACATGGCAGACCGTTGTGATCTGTGTCACTGTGTGTCTTGCTGTTTATGCTCTCATTTTCACTTCTGTTACCATATGTGCCACTGTTAGCGCTTCTGTTTGCATTGCTGTTGGTGATACTATAACACAAGACATCACCAGCAGGGTCAGGTAGGCAGTGGAGCACACAATGTCAGACAAAGTTAGGTAGTATATTGTAATTGTAGGTGTAGATGACAACACAGATGTATTTGTAAACTGAAGCATACTTATACCCTCAGCTTGTATATGTACCATTGTGTTCTATTTGATGAACTGTTTGCTTTCGGGTCACCCCTGAAAAGGGATGTCCGGGGACCTGTGGCTATCTGATTATTAAAATTCAAATAAGCAACAACACATGATGCAGGGTTATGTTAATGGTCTGTTAATCACCTTCAAGGGTGTACTGTGTACGAGTGTAGCCGACTGGCATATGTCCGATAGGGTGATTAAATGACTATTATCATTACCGTTAGTAATGCCTTATTGGTATTATTATAAAAATGTTTTTAAACTGTTTAAAAGCTTGTTCAGGAAATGGTTAACCTCTGTATGTATGTCAATAAAAGATTTACAGAAGGCTGTTAGAATGTTTGCAGCCGGTCAGAAAGCTCAGTTTCTGAGACCCTTTTTATAATTAATTAATAATGCATGACAAGGGGTTATGTTAATGGTCTGTTAATCATGTTCTAGGGTGTGTCATGTTGCACGCAGGTGTGGCCAAGTATGTCTCTACAGGGTGATTGACTGACCATTAACACAATTTCGGGAGTGACTTATTGCTATAATAATGAAACATGTTTTTAAACAGTTTTAAACCTTGTTCAGTATATCAAGTTAACCTCTTCATGTATGGTAATAAAAGATTAACATAAGGTTGTTAAGGATGTTTGCAGCCAATTAAAAGCTCCATTTTGTCAGACTGATGAAGTACACAAGTCGTGACTGCGCCAGGTACATGTATAGTCACAGCTTTGTGTACTGAGTGCGCTGATATGTGGCACCTTGGTATAGTAATAATGTGACTGCATAGGCACAGGAAAAGTAAGTACATTGCTGAGTTTTTACACTGTTAGGAATTATGTCAAATGTGACATGCAATATCCCACATCGTAGCATATGCTGTGATACTGACTGTATGTCATAGGTACCAAACAAATTGATGGAGGTATAGTTGTAGCAGTATTAGTTAACATTGATTTGTATGCTTAAGTCATACATATATTTTATGTCATAATGGTATTTAAAGTAAAGAGTGGCACAGAGTGGTTATGGTTTGAAAAATGTATTGCCAATTTGTTAAATGGAGAAAAGGTCCAATCAAGACTGAAATTTAGTTAACAGAAGCAGTCACAACACAATCTCTGTATGTGTGCAATCATTGCTAAATCTATATATATGTAAATGTGTAAGAATAATAAGAACTGTATAATATGGATTGGAGTAAGTATGTGATATTATAGGAAACTAATCAGGTGTTGTGTGTTTCAATCATGTTTCAGTACTACTACTTTTTATGTGAGGAAGTAGTTTCTGACATTCGACCTGGAATTTAATAGTCAGGCTGAAGCTGTGGTGCTTCATTATATATTTACTATTGAATGAATACAGTTTGTAAAAATTTAACTTTTTTTAAAATGGTTGTATGTTGTAATTATGTGTAGTGCATTACTTGTGTGGTATGTTAATAAGGCAATGTCAGTAGGTTGTGAAGTGTGATTACACACATGATAGACAAGTGTTTTGTTGTAATTGTGTGACTGCTAATGTGGATGTTCCTGGGGTGGGCGAAAAACCATATGCTCACTGTTTAAGTAATACAATATACAAAAATGTTAGTTTTGTGACATTTGATTGTTGTTATTTAATAATATGTCACTGACTAGGCACAAATGGAAAATTCCCACCGACCCCTCAATTGAGGCGATCATAAATATTGTCAGGAACAGGTATGCAGTGTGTTGTGATCAGTAACAGTGTCTGATTTACAATTGTCAATATTTTTTACATAATACTAGAATTACTTATGTGACAAGTTGAAAAATAGACTATTTTTACATGAACAAATGACATATTATCAATTCTTACATTGGCTTCTATGTAAATTTAACTGTAAATACTAAAACTGTGCATGGAATGCATTTTTAACAAACTTATGGTTAATTAAATGTAGTTAGTATAGTGCTGAATAATATATAAAACATTCAGTTGTACTTTAGTGTTACACTATTATTTTTAGTACAAGTATCAAAGTAGTTATTAACAATGTACACCTGAATACAAATCTTTATATTATGTACAAGTAATTGCAAACACATGTAAAAGTCATTAAATGAGATTCTGCAATTGGTTCTTATTTACAGTTGTGTAATTCAACTTCTTGCATTATCAAGAAAGGTAGTTATTTTTACATATGTACAATACTAGTATTATGCATGAAGGCATGATAGTTCTACACTGTTGCATGGTGAGCGAATGATGTTCTCTATATGTCAAGAGTCAATAGACAAATTGAAGTGTTGATATACAACTTGTGATAGAGTGGAATGTTTGCTGAATGTTAGAAGTGTTGCTCAGTTATTTACGATAATAACTGAGAAGTTCTCTTTGTTTGCAAAGAGTAACAGCTTATAACTCATATCAATTTGTTGTTATGTATGAGTTGATACATGGATGATTAAAGATATGTACAGAGGAGGAGAGCAGTAAGTCCTCAGTTTTTAGATATACAATCTTTGATAGATACGTAATCATGGTTTCTAGTGACTGTGAATATTGTTGGCCCGATTGAAGCCACTACAACAATTTTCATGTAGTCACTGATCCACACAAGATCTTACGTATGTTACAGTGTATGAATGTCTCTGTCAGAATTGCATTTTGTTGAAATTGTATGGTTTGTATAGAGTCAGTACATTTATACAACATTGTAATGAGGTATGAATGTTTTGGGACAAAGTAATCATGTTTTAAATGCAACATGTTTTGTCCTATTTTTCTCGCAATATGAAGGTTGTCATAATTCTTCAATATTAGAAGATATGCATTTTCAAGTGTCCATGGCAGTCTCTGTTTAAAACTGCTTGTAGAGTTGTCACACTCTAACCATCCAGTTCTGCACCTTAGTAAGGAGGTGTAATGCCCAGAATGCATGGATTGACCATGGTGATAGATTATACTGTGAGTGTCAAACACTGATTGGTTGAAGACTATTCTACTAGCTGTGTAATCTGTAATAGCAGTATCAACTCTGAGCCCATTGGGGTCAAATCTCAGCAACATAAGCAACAGATATTGAGATGAACTCCTGAGACGTATGGACTGAGTGCATCCTGCTCTGCCACACCTTCCACAGGCATGACTACATTCAGCATTGGTGAATAGCTGCTCAAAATTTGACACTTTTGGTTTGAGGGACAAAGAGAGTAATCCACAGCATGTCTGTGTGGTTTCATGCTGTGAATTACCACATGAAACACATACATATTTTGTAGCATATGTTACTGTGAAGTACTGCCACATTGGGGTGCCGCTTTCATCCAGGTTGTTTATAACAGCCATCATAAACTCAGTAGTGTCTGCTGTATGTCTGCAGCAAACGTACTACATCCAGCATATGTAGCCAACACCCGTCGTAGTGGTGTTAGTGACTGTACATTGTTAGGAGTGGTCAGAAGTCATGTTGATAATCTGCTTCAAAGCGCTTGATAGGGGATTGTCTTGTGAAGCAGATATTGCCTGCACAAACTGTGGCATGTGTAGAAAAAACTTGCATAGCTGAGTTAGCATAGCAGTTTACTCTACTGCTGTCGTCAAAGACTGGTACAGCAGCCACACCAACTGATTTCTGATGAATTGCTGTTTTTGGAATGTTTACTTGAAGTTGTGGCCTTTGCTGAACTCTTTTTGTTGAATCACTTTTGGAAGCTTGCTGCTGTTTGTTGCCACCCCTAGCTGTTACTGAATTGTGTGAGACAGACAGATATGTACTTGGGCAGTGGTATAAAAGACATTTTGTGGCTGATGTGAAATACATGACTGTTGTACTCAAGAATACATCGCTTGTCAGCTCGTATTTTCTGAGGTGCTATAGTAATGATTTGCAATCCAGAAAGGCTGAGTACAAGTGAAAGTGCAACGTAGCTCATGCCATCCTTGAAAATGTCTGTACCTATGTCTACCATTGCTGAATTCAAACTCAATCCCTGAGATTTGTGAATGGAGACAGCATATGCAACACATAATGGGAACTGTTTCCTGTTTACATAGACATCCTTAAAAACCTGGAATTTAACGCAGGTTCGATCTATGTGTACAGAGTGTTCCATGTTGTCAAACTGCACTACAAGTGTCTCAATATATGTCTTCTGGATATTGTAGACAAAGTCAGTGATGTTTCCCATGGCACCGTTTACCATACCTTGTTCTACATCTAGATTATGTCGCAGCATGATACGTGCATTCTACAAACTGTGAGAACAGCTTCTAGGGCCAGTTGTTCGTGAAACATCTGACTTCTAGTTCACTTAGTCATTCAGTCATCTTTGCTACTAGCTTTGACTAAGAATAACAACGCCATCAACTGTATCAACTGCATGCATAGCTAGAATCTCTTGGTTTTCTCTCTGCAGCATTAGATTGTTGAATTCAGTGATTTCTTTAGTCGTGGCATAAGACACACCATGTGTCTGCCAGTAGAGTATATATATCGCTGGAAGACATTGACATGCTGTTTCTATGCATGCACTATGTACTGTGATTTTTCGATCATTTAACATACAGACATGTTCTGGTGATAGAAAACCTGTATGAGCTTCATCTAAAAGTGATTTGTAAGCTAATTGCAACCGAGGATATTCTTAGCTTGCTTGGCAGTTAGAGTTGTAAATACATGCTCTGCATTGACTGGTGCAAGTTGTAAAAGGTCTCCCAACACAAGTATACTTTTGCCACCAAATGGCACTCCATCATCAGTACCTAAGATCTGCTGTAGACGTAGATGAATACAGGCACACATGACATTGGAGACCATGCTGATTTCATCAACGATGAGTAACTGCATCTTTGTGAACATGGAACGGAGCTGAGATGCAACTCTCGAATGACAGTTTAGATACTCTCCTGTTCTTCCATGTTCACTGGCAACATAAAGAGATGCGTAATGTTACTCCACCAATGAGATGCTGCGTCCTGTGGGAGCAGTTACAGCAACAGACATTGAAGAGCCTGTCACACCGTACTTCTGCAGTGATGGCTTCAATCGGAAACTCTTTCCTGTGCCAGCTGAACCACTAACAAACATTAGTAGTGGCTTGTAGTCAGTGCAGTCACATTTATTTTGTTTCATGTAGTATACCATGTTGGACAGCTTCAACTACTTGAGAGTGAACTGTATGCTGCAGCTGATTTAGTCTTTCTCTTAAGTCAGCTGGGTTGACCACAAAAGTGTGCTATGTTCCATGGCTGTCTCAATTTCTGACATTAACACTTGGGGCATTTAAGGGCAGAGGTCACCTAGAACACCTTGTCCTTCTGGATCAAGGTGTCTAGAACTAACTGGAGTGTCTTCCTGAAGCTGCTTCTCTCTGCCTTCTCAAGCTGTTCTCTCTAGCTGAGTCTTTTCATATATGTCTGTGAGTACTCAGTTTGGAAAACTCAACTTAGTGACTAGACAGCTTGAAATAATTCTGCTCTGGACACCCCTCTTGTTGTTACAATCTTGGAGCTTAGTGAGAATGAGAGACCAACTAAATAACTACCATATTGGCTGATAGAACCTCTCACCCCCATAAAAGTTTTTACCTATAAATGATACTCTTCTGAATTTCTGATAACTGGGGCAGATTCTTACCACCACTTTTAATAGTAGATGTGGCTACTGCTTGTGATGCATCAATAGGCTACTGGTATTAGTGGTGATTGCTCCAAGATCTGGCTATACTCGCTAGTATTACAAATCTACAGGAACTGGTACAACATCTCAATTGAACTCTGTTGATGTTCTAGTGCTGCAGCGCACTAGTTATCTGTTTTAGTTCAGTGTTGCTTTGTTAAACATTTTCACATTCTATAAAGGGAGCATAGTAATACTTCAGAGATAAAGGCTTTTCTACATTTACCCCAGTTATTTTTTTACTTTAGGGACTCTGGACTTAGGGAAATTAAGAAGCAGTAATTCCTTTTATTCTGTTGGTTCATAATATAATCTGAAGGGAGCAGGGATGCATAATGGGGGCAGCATGACTAAAATCATGCCAGGTGATTTTGTAGGAGGTCAGTCAGTTGGACTGGGGTAATGACATTTCTAAAGAATTTCTCTCTGCTGCCCCTACTGTGGATATTCAGAAAGCAGGAGATTTCTTTAGAAATATCACAGAAATTTCTGAAAATATCTGACCATGTCTTTGGCTGTGGCTGTAGAAGGGAGGGCTTCAAGTAAAGGAGACTACTGAGGGGAAAACCATGTTGTTTACACAGTTGGGTTTCTAGGGAACACTAAAGAGGACAGAAAGCCAGGCTAGGGAGGGCTGCCAAACAGTGAGCTCAAAGAGAGAACTTAATGCAGTACAAAGTACAGTAATATTAAAAGAAATTGGAGAGCCTCAGTTCACCACTCTCCTTGGGCATCATAAGCTTCAAGTAAGTGTGACGAGCTGCACCCTTCTTCCACTGAAACCCAAAGATCAAAGCATGAAGCTGAGTAAACCATGACTTAGGGAGAAACACCCCGAGCATCCCCATCAGGTAGAGAATTCACAGTAAAATATTCATCTTGATGAAGCTAACTCTTCCCCAGAGAGAAAGAGGCAGAGCCATCCATCTTTGCAAATCTGTCTTGATTGCTTCTATAAGAAATGTTAAATTTGCCATGACCAGATCCAAAAGGGAGTGGGTGACACAAATCCCCAAGTATGTGATAGCTTTAGGCTCCCAGATAATGCATATATCTATAATCTGTTGCCAAGGTACAAACACATTCAGGGGTAAGACTTTGCTTTTATCTAAGTTACAGTAAGGTTATACCCCAAAACCTCCAAGAATCACTGAATTTCATCAAGTGCAGCAGGAACTGAAGTCAAGGTGTTCTAGAGGTGTAATATAAGGGTTATCTGCATAAACTGACAGATTATACCGGACCCCCACCCTAATCCCTTGAATACTAGAATTATTCTAGAGGTTGGATAGTAAGGGTTTGAGATAAAGATTGAACAAAAAGGGGAGAGATAAATCTTGCTATGTCCTCTGTTGAAGTACAACAAGGGCATAGAAACCTCATTGCATCTGATTCTGGCAGATGGATCAGTATACAAGACCCTTACCCAGTCACAAAAACAAGGAAAACCAAACTGCTGAAGGGTGGCAAATAAAATGGCCAAGAAACATGATCAAATGCCTTTTCTGTGTTTAGGGAGACCAGGACAGCCAGGGTTCTGCCCTCCCCAGACATGGAAATCAGATACCACAATTTACGTAAGTGGTCACTGGAATTGCAACCCATCATAAACCCGACCTGCATAGGGCTAATAAAACTTTTCCAAACTTGCAAAAGATGATTAGCCAACATTTTCAGGTAGTTGCCAGGCAATAGTTCACTCCTAACCCATGTGAGACTAAGAGTAATCCAAGCCTGAGTAAAGGATGGATCTGATAGACCAAATGAAAGCAGGTAGTTGAATAACTGAGTTAAAAAGGCACAGGAAAATCCAAATATGCAGAATAAAATTGATGGGGAAGCCACTGGTTGGGGAGGCCTTAGTCTTCAGGAGAGCCTCAATCACCTGATGATCTTCCAACTCTGTTATAGAGGCCTTCAGCAGCTGCTTCAGTGTTAGCCGTGGAAGAGGAAGAGGGTATAAACTCTGTAATCCACTAAGAAAGTTGCTGTGAAGTGAGATCTGAACTGCATAGTGTACTTTAATAACATCAAAAAGCATCAGTAATATCATGCGGCTGAGAAAGAATCTTGCTCCCCAAGTTCAGTTGGAGACTGGGTATAGCTCTCAATCAATCCATCTGCCTTAATCTCAGGGCTAAGAGTTTCCTCACCTTTCCCCAGATTCTAATAACATGTTTTGTCTCGCTGAAGGACCAAAACAGCCTTTTCCACCAAAATCCCAAAATATTCCACTCTCAAGGTATGTAGATGAGACCAAATAACGGATCGGTCTTTGAAGCCAAATTGTGTTACAGAGGGTATATATATTGAAGCAAGTGGTCTTGCTTTGCAGCACATAGCTTCTGGATTTAGAAGCACTCCAAATTAGTTCACCCTCACAGCATACTTAGTCACCCCCAGAGAATATCTAAAGCCTCAACAGAGCCCCCATTTTCTTGAAAGAAAGTTTGGAGAAAGTTCTTAACTGTTGCAAGAGTAGTGGAATCCCTAAGAAGGGTGGTGTTAAGCCTTCATGGTCTATCCTGCTCCTCCAGCCCATGGACATAGTGTACCAGAGAAACCAGAGAGAGATCTGAAATCACCATGGGCTATATGTCACAAAATAGAAGACCAGCCAGAGAGTCCTTGCTGAGGAGAAAATAATCAGTTCGGGATTGGAAGGAGTGGGGGGATGAATAAAAAGTAAACTGTGGTGCTGAGGGATGTAAGGTACACTATGGATCGACTAGGCCAACCAAGTCTACTAGATCTCAAAGACCCTGCTAACTAGAAGATAAACCCTTCCTTTGGAGGCTGGACCTATCAAGGTTAATATCAAAGGTCAAGTTCCAATCCCCTCAGCAATACCAGCAAGTGAACAAAAGGCCCTAAATGTGTCATTAAGTTGGTAAAAAACTGGAGTGAGTGCTCATTAGGGCCATAGATAGATAAGGCCACTGTGAGCCCCAGACACCTACGAACTAAAATACAATGATGACCTTCTGGGTACCAGCACTCTTGCAGCAATTTAAGGGAAATCCTCCTATCCACTAGAACAGTCACCCCCCCCATATTACTATTTCTTACCCCCAAAGACTTTCCCTACCCATTCTATTTTAAAGTAGAAAACAGCCTCTTAATAGAGATGGGTCTCTTGCAGGAATACTACCCTGGGTTGCTTTTTTAAGGTGCCGCAGCACTATATACCTTTTCTTCTTAACCTGGACTTCCTTGATATTTCATGTAGCAAACTTATAAAAAGTTCCCATTTATATAATCCAAAATCCTAAAACCACCACAAATGAAACTTAGAAGTGTAGTCAGAACAAAGCTAAACATCCAAGTCTGCTCTGGTTCACTCTCCCCCCCATATAAATCCCCATCAATAAGGAAAGCAAAAACACAGAAAACCCTCCCAAAAAGTTCTGAAAATCAAAAGCAAAATAACCCCCAGCACTTAACCCCCCAACTAATAACTGAAGAAAATAGTCAAAAAACTTCCTTAAGAACAAAGCTATGAACTGCCAAGCAAACATCCCTTGAACAAATCCTGGCCCTCTCCCCACTAACCACACACCCCTAAAGGAACAACACACATAAAATACCCCCCCCCGGTTCCAAAGATCGCAGTCCAAATATTCTCTGGTCTGTGATGTGTTCAGGAGGACCCCCTTATGGACCTTCCCACTCCCGCAACCCATCAGACCATGAAACCTGAACCATGATAGAAGACAGTTTCAATATGGCTGAAAAAAGGGAGATACTGTTGATGGGGACCTGAATATGCCAGATGTTAACTGGATGACATGGACTGCAGCCACATCCAAGAGCAGGGTCATTCTCAATGCCCTAAAGGGGCATGCCTTAGACAGCTAGTGGTGAAACCCACTCAGGAGAGAACAATATTAGACCTGGTTCTCTCAAATGGAGAGAGGATCACAAATTTAGAAGTCAGTAGACATCTGGGAACAAGTGACCACTGTACAGTGTGCTTACAATAAACTCAACCATGGAGACAAGCCATACAAAGACAAGGATATTGGACTTTAGAAGGCTGACTTTGGCATAATGGGTGAATACCGAGGAATGTATTACCAAATGGCCAGAAAGGAGGGTGGAAGAACATGGAGAAAAATCAAAACTGCCATCATGGAGGCAACAAGCGTTTATGTGAAACAAATAAAGAAAACAAAGTGGAATAAAAAAACACTATGGTTCTCAAAAGAGGTGTCAGGGAAGGTTAAGGAGAAAAAGGCTGCATTCAAAAAGTATAAGGAATCACAGATGGAGCACGACAGGGAACTGTATCAATTAAAGCAGAAAGAAGTGGGGAAGGCAGTCAGAAAAGCAAAGGCCCAAACCAAGGAAAAGATAGCCAACTCAGTTAAGAAGAAGGATAAAACCTTTTATAGGTACATTAGGGAGCATAGAAAGGTTAAGGGTGGGATAGTGAAGATTAATAAAGGAGAGGGGAGGTGGGCAGAGGGAGACAGTGAAAAGGCAGAGATACTGAATGAATAATTTTGCTCAGTATTCACAAAAGAAGAAGAAGATAAGTTACCTAAACCAAACAATAGAAGCACTCTGGGTAGTGGGGTTGATGCCAGTCCATTTACAGAAGAAAGAGTCCTGAAAGAACTCCTAAAACTCAAGGTGGACAAAGCAATGGGGCCTGACAGGATTCACCCTAGAATCCTAAAAGAACTAAGGGAGGACCTAGTGACACCACCGACCACACTTTTTAACAAATCATGGGAGGATGCGGTGGTACCTGAGGACTGGAGGAGGGCAGGTGTGATTCCCCTTCACAAAAGTGGGAGCGAGGCAGAAGAAGGAAACTACAGACCTGTTAGTTTGACCTCAGTGGTGGGAAAATGTTGGAATCACTTCTGAAAGAAATAAGTGTTGAGTACCTAGAGGCCAGTGGGGCACAGGACCCAAAGCAGCATGGATTCACAGCAGAAAGGTCATGTCAGACTAATCCAATCGATTTCTTTGACTGGGTGACCAAAGTAATAGACCAGGGAGGGGCTGTGGATATGGCCTACCTAGACCTTAGCAAGGCATTTGACACAGTCCGGCACAAAAGATTAATAATCAAGTTAGCCAGCCTGAAAGTGGGTCCCAGGGTGGTAGTCTGTAGCAAACTGGCTGCACAACAGGACACAGAAGGTAATAGTGAATGGAACACATTCTGAAGAAAGGGGAGTTACTAGTGGAGTACCTCAGGGCTCAGTACTGGGTCCAGTCCTCTTTAACATCTTTATAGGTGACATTGCAGAGGGTCTGGAAGGAAAGGTATGCCTCTTTGCAGATGACACAAAGATCTGTAACAGAGTTGATACACAAGGTGGGTAGAAAGGATGAGAAGGGACTTGGCAAGGTTGGAGGAATGGTCAGACATATGGCAACTTAGATTCAATGCAAAGAAATGCAAAGTAATGCACCTGGGAAATAAAAGTCCTGGAGAAGAATACACAACAGTAGGGGAGGTACTAACAACAACAATAATGGAAAGGGACCTGGGGGTAGTCATATCAGATGACCTAAAGGTGGGTAAGCAATGTGAGAAGTCGGTAAGGAGAGCAAGGGGGATACTGGGATGCATAGGGAGGGGCATCACAAGTAGAAAAAGGGAAGTGGTTATCCCTCTGTACAGACAGTTGGTAAGAACCCATCTGGAGTACTGCGTGCAGTTTTGGAGACCTCATCTACACAAGGACATAGACAGGATGGAAGCAGTCCAGAGGAGGGCAACTAAAATGGTGCAGGGTCTACATCAGAAACCATATGAAGAGAGATTGAGAGAGCTTAATATGTATACCCTTGATGAAAGGAGGGACAGGGGGGACATGATAGAAACTTTTAAGTACCTCAAGGGAAACAACAAAGTACAGGAGGGTAGCATCTTTCAGAAAAAGAGATGCGTAAGAACAAGGAGGCACAATTGAAAGATAGAGGGGGGACGGCTCAGGGGTAATGTAAGGAAATTGTTTTTCATGGAGAGAGTAGTGGACGCATGGAACCACCTTCCTGGAGAAGTTGTGAGTCTAAACAGTGGGAATTCAAACATGCATGGGACAGTCATAAGGCAATTATAGTGGGGTTGCAGGAAGTAGGCTGTTGGTTAACTAGAATCTGCAGCTTATCCAATAGGTAGGGAAATGGGCAGACTGGGTGGGCCAAGTGGTCCTTATCTGCTGTCAAAGTCTATGTTTCTATGTTTCTATTATAACCCTACAAATAGGAACTTATGGCAAAGCCCCAAAATCAAACGTCTGACCAATATTTAGTAAGTCCCCATACAAAATAACATGTCAGGACATAAATAATACAGCAGACATCCTCTGCAACTTTCATTCGGTAGAAAAGTCCAATATGTCATCATTTCTATTATATAATTAAAAAGTAAAACAGAACGTGACCAGACAGAGTACAAATACACACAGAAAGGGACCATGGGAGGGATAAAACCCCCAGTTCAGCAAAGTTAGGGAATGTTGTTGAACCAGGAATAGCACACTAAGCCTAAGCTTGCTTCCAGGTGTGACCTGGGAGCACAAGGAAGTTAAGTGATTTGCTCAGGACCATACAGTATGCACTTCGGCTGCTGTGGGATTCAAACCCAGGTCTCCAGATCTGCAGCTCAGAGTCTTAACCCACTGTGCTATACTGCCTGTAGTTATGTAGTACAGGAAGAAGTACTCCATCAAAACAATATCCAAATTAACTAAAGTCCAGCAAATCAGTTAACTCAGTAAAGCATACAAGTGGTACTGGGAATACAGCGCCATCCTTATTCCCATAGCCTAAAGAAAGTAAGCATGCCCCAGTTCAGCAAGGCTGTCCAGATAGCGGCCAACAGCAAAAACTCTGAGGGACAATATATAAAGAATCCAAAAGCGCTGTACAAGACACAAGTAAACCGGTGGAGTAAATTGAATGTTGCACCCTTCCCCCTTCAATACTATCTCAACTGGAGCTCATACAAGGACACATATGCGGCAAACCAAAGTGTCCAAATCTGCAAATTAGAATTGACTGAGCTCAAATAAGGGGTGGGGGCACAAAAATCAGATGACAAAGACATCAGTTAAGAAAAGCTGTTTGGATCTTTCTGATATTGTAACTCATTCTCAGAGGCTTGTCTTCTGGATATACACATGTTAAACAGAAGAGAGTCGTCATGTAAGCAATGGCCAATAATGAGGTGGATACAGTCAGCATGGCTAACTGAACAGGTATACAGTGGTAATATTGTTGATGTAATCTATGCTGTGTACAGCCCACAAAATAGATAGCTCTGCTAGCCAGGATCATAATGACCGAAAATGAACAGGCAGAAAGACTAATGGCAGAGCAGAATCCAGGAACCAGGCAAGAGGACAAGGTAAATCCTTCTATTGAAGTTCTCTTGGTATGGCCCACATAGGCAGAACAAAGTCAAGTATAGCACAGTTGAAGAGGAGAGACTGGAAAGATGTTTCATCGGCCAGAAGCAACTTTCATCAAAAGAGCCGATCCTCCTGTAACTCTGACCAACATCCAGGAAATCCAAGCATAGACACAGGCTCCTGAGACAATTCAACTAGTCCCAGTTGTCACTCACAGGGCTTTAAACAGGTCCAGGAAAAGAACAGATGAATCCTGGTGCTCTTGCTCTGCCAACTTAAAACTTTGCTGTTCCACATGGATGGTAGCTTGCAGTCATGTGGGATAAAGAACCTGGAACTTGATGACAGAGGCTAAGAACTTAGGGACTATAGGATGATATTTTGCTCTCCTCTGCTGCACTGCAATGGGGAAGTCCTGCACTATCCATATCCGTGAGTCCTCACAGTTGCCGTCTGGAGCTCCCGTATCTTACTAAGCAAATGCTGGCAATCAAGAAAACTTAGAAATTTAAATATAAAGGATCATGGAGATTCAGTTGCCTGGGGCATAGCCTGGAGAGCTACGATGGGCCCATTTGATGACATAGGATGGGCCATTGGGGAAGGGTTCCACTAATTTTTCATACAGCTTCTGTGCAAATAAAACTGCATTGGGACCTTCCACCATCTCATGTAGCCCCAGAATAACAAGTTTGTTGTGTCAACTACTACCCCTGAGATCCTCCGGCTTGGGTTCCACACATGACGATATTTGGCACATGGTGATAAGCTCTGGCTCCATTTCATCATGCCAACTATGCAGGGAGCATACATGGGCCTCCGTATCACCAACTCGCTAGGTTAAAGACTCAGCAGCCATTCACAGGGCTTTCAGTTAATTTGTTAAAGTCAGAATTGAGTCTTTAAGTGGTGCAAACTCCACCAGGAAATGTTCCTCCATCAAGGCAGCCAGAAGGGAGCTGGATTTATCTGCTGGAGCAGATTGGGCCTCAGAACATTTAGGAGCCTTCTCCCTCTCGGGTGTCACATGTGGAAGCGGGTGGAGTATGGCGCAGAAGGGCTGGCTTCATTTCGGTCTCCATTCTGGTCCCACTCTTCAAATTCCAACACCAGACAAAACTGCAAAGGTAAGAAGCTTACCAAGATGTTGTGAAATATGGTTCTATGATGCCGGTTCAACAGCACTTTTGTCAACCAGTATCACATCGACAGGATTTATGTCGACCACAAGTTGTGATTGACATAAATCCCATTTGTCTATCAGTCCTGTGTTTTCAAAGGGGGGGTTTCACCCCCAGTACACCCTATACTTTAGATTCTCAACTCCAGTTGGAGTTGATTCAGGGATGGGTTGCAGGACTGGGAGACAATGTGCCCCTGTCTCAGGTGCACCAACACAGCGACCTGTCAGCAAAGTGTTGATTTTGCCAACAGGGAGGTATGTCACTGTGTTGATGTCATCATTGGGTCAGCATATCATGAAATATATATAAAAAATAAAGTTGTGAGGACTGGAGAGGTCAATAGAAGCTGTTGCTCTCAGCAGCAAATCATGTGATTCCACTTCATCTAAATGAAGATTTGTTTATACCTTTATGCTGACATCCTGTTTCTAAACACAAGTTCTAGTTTTTGGAAAGTTAGATGTTTTTCTCTAACCAGATTAAGGAGTTGATGAGCAGCAGCCTTTTTGTATACTTTTTCAAGTGGCACAGTCTTTTCCCTTTGTTATTGTGGGATGCAGAGAATAAGCAGGTATCTGAGGAAAACTGGGGAGTGGTCTAAAGCATGCTAATTGGGGTTCAATGCCAAAAAGTGCAAAATCATGCATCTGGGACATAGGTACGCTGGCACTGAATATAAGATGGGGGAGCAGTACTGACAGTCACTGAATGGGAACGAGTCCTTGGAGTTATTATATCTGATGTCTTCAAGGTGGCTAGAAAGTGTGACCAAGTAGTGGGTAGGGCTAGTAGGATGTCGGGGTGCATTGGAAGAAGCATGTCCAGGAAGAGAAAGGAGGTAGTGTTGCCACTGTACCACTCAGTGGTGAGACACCACCTGGAGTACTGTGTCCAGTTTTAGAGGCCACACCTCAAAAAGAGCATATACATGGTAGAGGCAATGTAGACAAGGACAACTAAAGTGGTCCTGTGGTTGTATGTGAAGCCCTAAGAGGAAAAACTGAAGCAACTCAACATGTACACTCTGGAAGAGAAGAGAGTGAAAGGTGACATGATAGAAACCTACAAGTACCTCATAGGGGCAATCAGGTTGCAGGATGGCAGTCTGTTTTTAAATGAGAAGGAGCACCAGGATTGTGGGCATGTGTTGAAGCTGGGGGGGGTTAAGAGAGAGAGATGTGAGGAAATATTTTTTCACTGAAAGGGTGATAGACAGCTGGAACAGACTGCCAACAGATATGGTGGAGGTGAAAACAGTGTGGGGGCTCTAGCATTCATGGGATTGACATTGTATTAGGAAACAGCTAGGGAGGAGGCAGGGCTGCTGGAGACCAATTAGGGTCTGCTTAGACAGATTAGGAAAGAACAGCTGGGTAGACCGGGTTGGCAAGTTGTTCCTTTTCTGCATTCAAATTATATGTTTCTATGTTTATATGGTGCTGTATCTTCAACTGAGTCATACCATTACCCTCTTTCAGGGAGACCAAGTTTGAACCTCATAGTGTAGCAGTGACTTGATTAGGTTATTGTCATTATCATCTACCTCCTGCCTACCCTACCAATCCAATCAATAGCATCATGAGAAATATGCAGCTGAGGGCAACCCCATTTGGCAATTTTGCTTGTGGATTTACAATACAAACATTTGACTTTTACTACTATTAGTGCATACTGCAAGGTCATTCAGGTTCAGAATGCTGCAATACAGCATGCCCTGGGTGATTATGCACTCAGCTGCTCCTTATGCTTTAAACTTCCTATTCTAACTAATTGAGCATATATTCGAATCGAAGTTGTGCTATTGTCAAACTTTTGGTTAATGATCCTTTTTATCAGATATCAGAATCAACCAAAAATAACACTTGTAATAATTTTATTTATTTGCTATGAAGCAAATTATTCTTTTTAATACCCTTGATTGCACAAATGATCAAACCCAACACAGCATGAAAACTTTCAATGATTTTCATTTATAATAGCGCATTATTCAAAACTTCTGTGGCTCTATACAAGGTCATCGGGGTGAGTGGCATTTTTTGGGTGCACATGGCTCAGTGTACCGCCAGTCACCAAAACTACCATACACAAGCAGATGCTACTGTCTGTAGGGGGGTGGTTGCCCCCGTGACAGACATTCTGCATACAGTTATTCAATTTGCCACAGCAGATAGGCTATACAACAACTAACATGCCTGACGTGTGTCAGGAATATGGTGTCATGCCATGACATATACCCTGGGTACACAGCATCACCATCTATGTCATTTCCATTCACCTTGCCTCATACCTTAGGCCTGCATCTCCAGTCTTCCCTTGTGGTCCAGTGCCACTGAAATCTCAACTAATGGTGATGGAAGTCTTTAGTATTGCCACAGTGGATCCTCCTCACTAACTCTGTTCCTGTTTTGACTAGTGTTTGATCTTGCCAGGGGCTGCCTGGCTCATCCCCCAGCCAGTGCCAACATTCTAGTCAGCATTGCAATAATTTCCTGAAATTAACAGATATTAACTGCTAAAATCTTTAAACAAGAAAAAGAATACTTTAAATTTGAAAACAATGAAAAACATACTGAAAATAAGAAAACGTTTTGCACTCCAAGAATGCAACTTAATATGCACATTGAAGGAACACTGTCAACCTCCTTAGTCCTCAAATCATCCCTAGTCATGTTATGATTGCTTACATTCTGTAGAGATTACTGATGTAGCTGCTAGGTGGATTCTGATTCCTTTTTTCCTTTTAAAAGTTAAAAAAAACAGACTGCCACCGTACTGGTGTTACCACACAAAAATGTGTTTGTTTGCATTTTTTGTACAAATCCCACTGCATCTTTCCTAGACATGGAAATGCCCCTAACACAATCTAGCCACTCATAATGCTGTGGGAGGAGACTCTTGCATCATGAGTGGCTGCACTTTTGTGGGGTGTTCCTAATGTTTATGATGTATGAGTAGATCAAGGATTTGTAACAACACAACATTAGGTTTATTTGCACCACTCCCATGCAGTTCTATTATGAAATGAAGCAGCTTAATCAACCAACACCTGCAATGAGTTTTACAGATGGTAAACACTCATAAAATGTGAGTTTTCAACAAGAAATAATATGATGCAAAAAGGGTTGACAGTGTCCCTTTAAAATGTACTTGTAGTACTTTAACTTATCAAAATCATCTCAGTAATGTTAACTATGGCAATTAATGATTGCAAAAAAACATTTTGCATAAGGAAAGTGTATAAGGAAAGTGTCTGAAGACAAAATAAATCTATCAAGTTGACTCATCCCCTGCTATAATGGTTTTGTTTAGAGGTGATATATAGTAAATAGCAATTTGGCATTTATTTATGCTCACCATAAAGACAGGGGGAAAACATTATCTGTTAGGATGAGCATCATGTCCTGGGTTCAATAAGTAATACTAAGATGGTTATGAATGTAAAACAAAATATGAATATAATGTGTTAATAAAATAGTAGGAATACCCTTGTACTTTAAGCTATGTCACAAACATTTGACATTTTGCATAAATGTGGTTTTATATTAAGATTTTAAAATAAGAAGGCTCATCGTTATTTAATATCTTAAAATAAAACTTAATATCTTAAAATAACACTTAATGGGCCAGATTTTGCAAGGTGATGTCAAGCCCTGCACCACAACACTTAGAATTTTCCACTACGCTAATCCCTTTTGCCACAGCTGTGCCCATTTTTCTAAGTTTGGGTATAGTTGTGACAGTTTCCCTTCTTTTTGGCAGCGTGTGCCAAATCTTGGGTGCAAGCTCCTTGAAACCAGTCTCTGGGACTGATGCAAGCTAGGCCACAAAAAGATTATCTAGTTTGCATCAATTGTGGCATGGGATTTAAAATACTGTTAGACTGCCACAAACCTGGGCACCATATCATTGGCACAGCAGGGGCTTGCAGCAGTCCCACCTTGAGACTTATTTGGGCTCCATTCTCATAGGTTGATGCAGGGCTTCCTGAAGCCCTGTTTGAAACCCTGCGATGCGCAGACTGCATTGGCGCACCTTGCATGTGATTCTAAAAGGTCACGTGTATTTGTGACACTTTGCCCTTTTTATGGTGGCTTGCACCAAATATTTGGCATAAACCATGTAAAAAGGTCCACAAAGTTAGACCAGCAAAAGCTGGTTTATCTCATGACATGTGGTGCACAGGGGGCTAGGAGACTGAGAATCCCAGTCCCCAGCCATGGACTGCCACAAACCCCATGTGCCCTGTGTTCTGCACATATGGGGCTTGTAGCAGTCTAAATCATAACAGAATCAAGCCCATTGTCTTTTTAAATAAAATACAGCATAAATGTATGAATTTGGATCCCAATAACCCCTACAGAGGATTAGGTAAATTTGTAGTAGGAGGAGGCTGCCATTATTGTGCTAAAAAGCAACTGAAGGTAAAAGCAAATGAGAAAGATTCAGGTTCCTAATGAAAATCAACCTTTTTATTTCCAACAGGATGATATTAGCCATCTGATAAGCACAACCAATGTTTCATAGCCCAGGGGACACTTCTTCAGGGCCCACTGCAGTCTATTTAATTCCTTCAAATCATTTTGCCATACACTTCTGTAGGAATAATTCTTGCAGTTTCAATAGGGCAAAGCAGCCTAAGTTGTGTTCATTCTGGATCTCAGCATAGGTGACTAAAATGCCCCTCTCACCTCAGTCCACTGTAGAGGGGGGCAATAGTTACCTAAGTTGAGATCCAGTTAAGAAACGCTTAAATAGAATGCAGAAGAAAATGAACTGAGGAGAATGTTTCTTGTAGAAATGTATTTAGATTAAACATTTGAGTTACCCTCACACATTTACCTTCAGGGCCCACTAAATGTTTATGTCAGGACCAGGATCAAATTAGTGCCTGGAGTAAGCCAGATGTATATTGGAACATGCTGAGTTACTTTGTGAGCACTAAAGGCATATTCCAATATGCCAAGCAGGCACTATCCTGACTGTGATTGTAAACCCAGACCCCCTACTGGCAATAGGTGGTACAGGAGGTATGTGGCCAATTTGGCACTATGGAGACTGGAAGAGCAAGCTGTCTGTTAGGGCCCAGTACTGGTGACTGCTAATCTGTGGCAATCTGCCATATTCGTACCTACAGATGCAAATGGCATCATAGCAGTAGCAAGGTGCTATGGGGTCACTTGCATCTCATTAGGGCTTCATTACAGGCCAGGAACAGACAGCATCTTGCCGGTACTGGTGGTCTGGTTCTCCCCGCCCCTCCGACCATTCACTCCCTGATGGAATACTTTAATGTATCCCTGGCATCCGGTGGTCCCTTAAACCTCCTGTGTTCAATTTCCCTGTGCCTCCTCACCTTCTCACCCTCCCAGTGTGATATCCCCCATAGCAATCAGTGCAGACCCTCCACTCATTTCCACAGCTTGCCGCTGACTGACATTTTGCAATAGCTTACAGACTGTAATAAGCTGTGAGACATAGGTTACTACTACCATAACCTCTGCTACTGAAAGCAAAGAACTCCCTGCCTACTGTATGACAAGACACTCATAGTTCCAAACCCTCAGGCATCCAGGTTCTATTTTCTTACCAAAATCCACAAAACAGACAACCCTGGACATGCTATTGTGTATGCTTGCTCCTGCCCCACATTCCATGTCTCTGCATTTCTGAACTGCCTCATGAGACCACTCATTGAATTCCTGCTCTCCTACATTAAAGACACTAACCATACGCTCCAGTTATTTGACAGGTTCAGATCCAATGGGATCCCATCAGCTCTTCTTTACTATGGTTATTACATCTTTTTACACAGTGATTCTCAACAATGATGGCCTAACAGCTTTGAAGCATTTTTTTGAATAAGCAGGAAGTCCAGCAAACACCCTCACACACATTAACCTGACTGGCAGAACTTGTTCTTAAACTTAATGCTTTTTCTTTTAATAGTGATTTTTTTTCAGCATATCAGTGGAGATCTCAAGGGTACCAAGATGGGTCCGAGATTTGTAAATCTGTTTGTTGGTTCGGTTGAGGAACAGTTCTTTATCTCCTTCTCAGGGATTGTGCTTGACCTCAACAAATGCTACATAGATGGATGTATAGGTGTCACTTCTTGCTCCAGGGAAACCTTCCAAATATTTGACAAGTTTACCACAACCCATCCATCCCTTAAGTACATGGTCAAAGTATCCTCCTCCACACTGCATTTCTAGATATCAAATAGCCAGTGCAGAACACTGGTCTGAAGACATCAGTTTATTACAAACCCACTGACTCACACATCTTTCTTCTCCATAGCTCCTTCCATCCCAAACATATTAGGAATTATTTTCCAATTTTGCAGTTTCTTAGACTTTGTAGGTTATGCAACGAAGATGATGATTTTGCTTAGCAGGCTCAAATAATGGACAGTTTTTTTTTATTAACAGTGGATACCCAGAAAACACAGTAGACAGAACACTCTCACAGGTCAGTAATATGCCTTGTAATCTTGACCTTCAAAGGAGGGACACTTTCATGCAACAACAACAATGTATTCCACTAGTGCTTTCATTCCATTTTAATGCACCTTCTTTCACAGGATGGTCACTAGAAACTTCCATATTCCGCAAACTGACCCTAATATTAAAGCTTCCTGTACAGAACCCTTATGAGACCCACTCCTTTGGAGATGGTCCAGTACCACCCTTTGAGGGGAGTTACCCCAGAGGGTCTGATGGTGGTGCTGGACCTATCGAGTTGGCCGATGGAGTGCAGGGAACCAGATGCCTTAGTAGTGCACTATAATAATATGGTGTTGAGGGCACTGGATTCCATTGCGCCTGTCCGTGTTCACCCCCTCTCCCTCCGCCCTCGATCCCTTTGGTTTGATGGGACTTTGAGGGAGTTGAGGAGGAAGGGGCGAAGATTGGAGCGCTGTTGGTGGAAATCCGGCCTGGAAAATGACAAACTTAGATTGATGGCCCATTATGTGGACTATCAATCAGTAATCTTCCATAAGAAGGCAGAATTCCTGTCCAGGAGATAACTGCATCAAGAAACTGACCTGCTCAGCTCTTCCGGACCGTTGACCAGACTGTGCAATCCAGCCTGTCTGCGAATCGGAGCTTTTCTAAATACAGTGTGATGAGTTTGCTCGGTTCTTTGATGATAAGGTGTCGTAAATCAGATCGGAGATCCACGGCATGCGTTCAAACGAGCATTGCAGTGACCAACATGGGGTTACATGTCCTCGGCCTGTCTGGATGGACTTGACCAGCCAGCGATCATGGATATCATGAAGATTGTCCAGGTCTGCAACTGACTTTCTGTAGTTTGGATCCTGGTCCTACGCCTCCTTGTGGGATGCATGGATGCGATGGACCAATTCTTGCGAGGATAGTCTGGGTTCTTTGGATCAAGGGTGTTTCCGGTCCTTGAAAGAGGCTGTTGTGACATGCCTTGGGAAGAAACCTTCCCGGACCCCGACTGCCTTGCTAACTACAGACCGATCTCTAACCTGCCCTTTTTGGGCAAGGTTATTGAGAAAGTAGTGCGCTACAGCTTGATGACTTTCTTACCACCCATGAAGTCTATGATCCTCTCCAGTCCGGTTTCAGGAAGAGGCATAGTACGAGACTGCATTATTTGGGTACTTAATGATCTCCTAATAGCAAGAGATCAGAAGAGCGCTCGATCTTGGTTCTTCTTGATGTCTCTGCAGCGCTTGACACCGTGGACCATGGGATGTTGCTGGATCACCTGCGGCTACTTTGTGGACTGTCAGGACAGTCCTCAGATGGTTCCATTCTTTCCTCACAGGCAGAAGTCAAAGGTAGTTTCAGGATTTTTCTTCTGCCTCCTTTGCTCTGTCTTGTGGGTGCCGAGGGCTCTGTGCTTTCTCCATGTTGTTCATGGTGTACATGCTACCGTTGGGAGACATTATAAGGTGTTATGGGCTGAGTTTTCACTGCTATGCAGATGACACTCAGCTCTATATGTCCTTTGTACCTGAACAAAATGATGCTGTCTCGGTTTTTAACAACTGCCTCACTGAGATTCAGGATTGGATGAGTGCGAACTGGTTGAGGTTAAATCTGGATAAGACTGAGGTATTAGTCGTTGACCCGGGTCATTATGCAAAGAAGTTGACTCCTGGGGTCCCCTCTGGCCTTTTATTAGGGGATACCCAGTTGAGACTTTCTGAACAGGTAAATCTGCTATTTTGACAGGTGCTCTGACACTAAAGATGCAGGTGTCGGCCACTGTCAAATCTTCCTTTACCATCTGAGGAATATCGCCGGATAAACACCTTGTTCCACATGATGACCTTCCTGTGCTGGTTCACACTTTTGTTTCTTCCTTCTTGATTACTGTAATGCTTTATATCTAGGGGTTGCCGGGGTAGATCTCTGTCACCTGCAGCTGGTGCAGAACGCGGCAGCTAGGTTGCTGACAGGGCTACCAAGAACTTGTCATGTCACACCTGTGCTGCGCGAACTGCACTGGCTGCCAGTGCGATGGAGAATCACCTTCAAGGTCACATTGCTGACCTATAAGACCCTACAAGGCCAGAGACCAGGCTACCTGCAAGATCTCCTTTGTCCCTATCGTCTTCTCCGCCGACTCCGCTCCACTGGTGAGGGATTGCTAGAGATTCCCAGGGTCTGTTATAAATCATCTGGGGCAAGGGCTTTTTCCTTTATGGCCCCGACCCTGTGGAATTCTCTACCTCATCAGATTACAGAGTGCCTGTCCGTGGAAGCATTTAAGAGATCCCTGAAAAGTTATCTATTTTTGCTGGCATTTGGTTAGTTTATTTTATGGTTATTTTACTGTTCTTACGTTTTTATTTATTAGTGTTGATGTTTTATCTCTGTCTTTGTATTAGCTTTGATTTTTGAAAAGCGCTTTTATAAATAAATTTTGATTTGATTTGATTTGATCAGTTCAATTACCTCCTATCACTGGCCACCCAACCTGTGGAATGTCTTTGTACAAAGCAGCCTACATATGCTTAACAATTCCTCCTTACCAGGTACTAAACCTTGCAACAGAACTCAGTTATACCTGCACATTTATTTCTAGTGTCACTAAAATTCAAAGCCCCACATGTGTTTTTCACATCACCAGGAAGTTCTCCTGCACTTCCAGTATTGTGATATATTGTATTATTTGCCAGAAGTGTGCAGTTATCTACAGTATATTGGAAAAATTGTCAGACATCTGTCTATCCTATTCAGGGAACATTACATGGCAGTCAGGAATGGAGACACTGATAAATACTCTATATCCCACTTACCTCTAGAGACCATTATGTCAATGATCTTTCTGTTTGGGTCCTTCATCAGGGTTTCTGGGATGCTGACCAGAGAAAAAACATGAAAAACAAGCTAATCATCACCTAGCCTCCCAGTAACCCTCTGGTTCAAATGACAGACTTATTTTCTACTAACATCATCTTTCAGTCACCTTATGGTTTACCACCATAGTCAGTCTTTTTTACCCCACCCCCATCATATCTTTGCTTGCAGGTGTGCATGGTAATTATGTTTGCATGTGTGGGTATGCCTGCCAACACTTTCTTCCAGTGTGTACGGGTGTGTGGGGTGGGCATAATCACATGGGCATTCCAGTTGTATGTGCACATCTATTTTCATTTGCTACATATGTCTCTACAGTATCTCTGCCTCCTTCCACCACATTTGTCACCTTTTAGCCTTCTTACTAGGCCCTGTTAATTAGTCTCCTCTATAGAACTCTTTAGTCCATTCACTCCTACTATGCCTTTTCATAACCATCATCACCATTTCGTTTTTTCCAGATACTTTTCTGACCTTGCCTATTATCACTTTTTCCCTAAAGCCTCCCCCTATTTCTTTACTCATATAGCTCCCCTTACTTTATTTTTTCTCTTTTAGATAATTCTCAAAGAAGACCTATGGTTGAAACAACAGTTCTCTTTTCTATTTTCTGCGTGTATTTAATATTACCATTTCATTTCATTTTCAGACCACACAGTAACACAGCATCTTGTTTTTTTGTTCTTACATTCTGTGAGTGTGTAAACATGTGATTGCAAATTTCCAGTTGGTGGCTGGCCATAGATGTGAGCAGAGGGTCTGTGCCAGTCACCACAGGGAGCATGTGCCAGGGACAGATGGGAAAGTTGGGGGGCCTGACTTCATGGGACACACAGGGACAGAGGTGGGGGGGGTTGAACCAGGGAGGCTAGAGGGACCACAGGATGCCAATAATGTATAAATGTATACAGTCAGGGTATTCAGGGATGGTATGGATGACTGGACACCAGGGATATATACATTTATATGGACTGGGGTATTCAGGGGAGTGGCAGGGATCACTGGACTCTGAGGATATATAAATGCATATAGTCAGAGGTGTTTGGTGGGCAGGAGAGACCAATGGATGCCAGCAAAATGACAAGACCACACAAGCAACTACAGATAGCAGTCATTGGGTAAGACAAACAACATATCATTGTTTCCAGATGACACAATGCAGTAGCACTGATGAGCTACCTTCATGGATTTGTATCTGTGGCATGAGCACCACAAGACATACACACTGACTTGTCACTACAGATAGAAATCCATGATACTCAGATCAGAGCACTGCTGCTGTGTAAGATTCAGATCCATAGCACCCAAATTACAAGAGTTATATTGTCTGCAGAAGTGCAGACCCCTTTGTGGTCAGCACTTCTGTTGCCTCAGGTAGTCACACACACTCTAAGACATATACACACTTGAAAGGCCTGTGCTTCTACAGCCACAGGTGTAAGACATACACACCAACCTCTGGCTACAGAAACACAGGTGCCACAAAATTCATGATACAAAAAATTGCAAGAGTACTTCTGTAGAAATGCAGGCCCCTGAGGGGTCTGTGCCTCTTCCGCCACAGGTGTAAGACACAGACACCAGATTCTGGCTTCAAAAGGGCACACCCTTATGGGGTTTGCAGTTACACAGCCAGAAGCACTGTTGCAATGTGGGTATCATGGTTTCAGCGTGCATCCAGAAACTGTTGAAGGGTAGCAGTTTTTCAGTTATGCAGCTATATAGAAAAGCATGCACTAGCAGATTATGTTAGCTAGTGAGTTACCTCATACAGTGTGCATGAGTACCTCTGGCTGCAGAGACATAGGCCCTATTGGACCTTCTGCAGCCATACCTACTCATGCATGCTGTATGACATATACACACAGGTGTGGCTGCAAAAGAACAGGACCCTGTGGAGCTTGTGCTTATGCAGCCATATTTTCAACCACAAAGATAGCACATCAGTGCTACTACATTTGTGCCATCTGAAACAGCTGTATTTTGTTTTTCTAACCTGATAGTGGCTATCTGTGGTTATTTGTGTGATCTGTCTTACCCTTATGCTGCTTGGGGTTAGGGAGTTAGTGTTGGAAACCCTAAAGCCACATTTCTCTGATTTTTTGGGATTAAGTTGAACCCTAACTGGTGTATTAACACAGTTTTTTTTTAGAAAGAATTTCCTTTCTTTTTGAGATAGTGGAATCATATCCTCATTCACGCAGGTCCCAAACAGATGCAGATGTACAGGGCACTCTGGCATTGCACCAAGGAAAGAATCCACATGGAGGACTCCATCCACTTATGTAAGTGCAGGGTCCTGAAGGCCCTGTACTTCTGTCAAACATGGATGTCAAGAGTTCATTGGGCTGTTTGGTTCCACATCAAGTGAGCAAATAAAGAAAGCGATGACTGAAAATGGCACATGGATTACAGTACACATACGGTGATCTCTTTTTTGAGGGCTGCCCCACACCACTTGTAGGGTTCCCCTTTACTAAATATACCAATTCCAGAGGGGAGCAATTCAGGGAGAGGAAAACCCCAGTTGCCAACACAGCACTCATGGTTTTCCTTTGCCATTTTGGACATCACTGTTCTTCATTCACTATCTTGATAGGCTACCAGGCTGTTTGTCAGTCTGCAGAAGTGCAAAGCCTTCTGGTCCTGTGCATCCATCTGGCCGAAATAGATGCACAGAGCAAAAAAAGCCAAACACTCAGCTGAAACACAGGGCATGCTGGCATTCATGTGTGCCAAGGTACAGAGCCCTATTCCAAGAGAAGAGTTTTTTTCACAGTATAGTACTGGGCAGTGCAGGCAACCCAGCACTTAGCCTTTCCAGGCTGGGGGGTGGTGTCACATGACAGTTTATCCCACAAACCTCATCCCATTCAGCTGGTTCAATGAACTTGCTCCTGAACTCAGCTCACTGACATGAGATCACAATGCTGTGGTAAAGGCTGGCACTAAATGCATTTCTTACTAATTATTATTATTTTTTATTTTATTTTTTTAAGTTTTTACACCAAGTTTTCAAGAGATTCATTTTATGACCCCCTATAAACATGACATGTGCCATTTATGGAATACTAGGTAAAACATAATTTCACACCACAAGAATAAATACACAGTAGAGAAAATTTTCAAATCCTGCCAGAAAGGTGATTTTTCACAGAGATCACAAAATCACCTTTTGAGATGGATTTGAAAATAGTCACCTCCCTTGTTCATGAGGTGGGGTCCTAAAAGCACATGCTAAAATGTGTTGCAAAATATTGAAACAGTTTGAAGTTATAAACTCATTGAACTAAATTACACAGACTTACCTTGTTTTTTCATATCACAGTCACTGGTTCCAGCAGCTAGACTTGATTTCGATCAGAGAGTGAATCTACACTGTAGGACACATTTAGGTGAGTGAGGGCATGCAGAGGGTGAGGGGTTGTAGGTGCTGTGCAGAGGGGTTAGTGTGAGGGTGTGTGTGGGTGTGATTGTCAATGGACCATTTGCTTTTTAAAGGTTTTAATATATTTTTTTAAAATGATCAGTGAGTGATAGTTTTTGCTTTTTCATTTCAAGAGACTTAGCAGACCCAGTGCCAGGCTACCTTTCAGTGGCACTGGGATTGGCACCTAGGTGCAGCCATGTATTTTATGGGAAGGGTGGCAGTCAGCTTGGAGGGAGGAGGGTCAAAGAAGCAGTACTAGGGTGGGCACCACAGTTCACTTATTATAAGTTAAATAAACATTGGAAAGGAGGGTGGGTGACATGGAGAAAAGGGGGAGAAAGAAGTGATTCCAGAGGTGGGCACACTGGTCCATTTATTAGTTAGATAGATTAGCTAGCTAGTTAGAGAGCAATAGATAGATAGACAGATAGATAGATAGATAGATAGATAGATAGATAGATAGATAGATAGATAAACAGACAGATTGATTACAGGGGATATATATATAGAGAAAGTTCAGATGATCACTGGTTCTACTCTCACTGCAGCTGGCAGCATGACTCCAGCTGTGACTGCACAACTCAAGAAAGTCCTGGTGTTCATACAGAGAACATGAGTGAATAACTCCTCTCACTAAGCTGGTCACCCTGGATTTGGGAAGCCCAGAGAATATATTTCTGGATGTTTTTGTAGAAGAAAAAAAACACCAGAATCTAGCCATACAGGTCCGGTTAACCTAGGTTCAGATATCTGTTTTCTTGCAGAAATCATCATTTTGTGGTATTTTCCACATTTTTTAGTTGAAGAAACAAAAACAAGATGACAGCCATCATGAACTTCCCCCAAGAAAATTTTGTTCATGAGAGCCATTTTCGGTTTGTCACACCTAAGTGATGTAATCTGAAAATGCTCTTGTGAACCGAAAAAGTTTGTTTCATATCAAAGGGTTTTCCAAAAACTGAGCTTGCTCAGAACAGATGAGAAAAGACTTAAAATCTTTATAATTCTGGAACAGTTTAATATGCTATTTTGAAACTTTTGAAATACACTACCTCAGCACAGGCACCATTCTACAATGAAAGTTTTGTGAACAATTCCATATAGTCTAGGCTGTAGGTGAGAGTAAAAAGTGCATTAAGTATAGGAAAAAAATGACCCTTTTACAAAATAAGGAGTATCTAGATCATGGAAACAATTTACTGTCACAAAACGTTCCATGTTTTGAGACTATGCCTGACAGCACATGCAGATTTTTGAGCTATTGGGCACCAAGGTATTAAGGTGCAAAGTTTAGTGTTTAACATTGAGCATCCCACTCAACCTTAACTATAGGGGAGCTACCATACCTCTCTTTCTCTTTCTCTCTCTCTCTCCTCTGTCTCTGTTTCTGTCCTCTCTCTCTCTCTCTCTATATATATATATATATATGTATTCATTGCAAAAGCTGTTGATAACCCTAACTTTGAATTTCCAGACATTTGGTTGTGTTAAATCAATCCTAACTAATGCATGTACTCCCAGTATTGCAAGATGGTACCCTTAGATGGGAGCACAGGCCCTCTGGGCCCTGCACTCCCACCAACCTATAAGTATACAGACATAGTGGAGGAGGACCCTGTGCTCCCAGTTTTGCATAATCAGATCCATTGGTGGGAGTGCAAGCCCACCCACTCACCCATAAGTGTAGAGTCATAGTGCAGGAGGGCTCTCTGCTCCCAGTTTAGCACAGATGGTATACAAAGGTGGGACCTGCGCTCCCACCCACCCATAAATACAGACACATAGTTCAGGCCTATAGACATTCCAAGCAACCCTTGTACTGCAAATGTGTCAATATCTCAGAAACCATAGCAACTTAATAAAAAAATTCTTTGCAGTAGTATTCATGACCTGTCCACCTTTAACCAAGCTTAGTGCACCTAAAGGTATTAAGCTGTGCTTAGCAAAAAATCTGAATCTTGAACCGTTTTCAAGACAGAGCTCTGAAAGGCTCTGCAACCAGCACAATATTACCATATTGGAAAATGTGCATCTTTGGAGTGCTGTAACTATCATACCTGTATCAACTTCTTCACCAAACAAGACACATCTGTGGGGTGAGGGCTTGCCATACTGCAAATGGCAGCCCAAAAGTTTTAACCATTTTTTTGTTATGAAGCTGCAAAGAAACTGCTTTTTTGGGCCGGTTTCATGCTGTACTTTCGTGAAAGTTCCTCAAACTTTCAGGAAAGTACTATTGGTTTAGCTCTGGGAACTTTCGCAAAAGTACAATGGAACTTTCATGAAAGTCCTGCCATGTTAGATGTGTAACTTTCATGAAAGTAACAGTGGAACCTTTGCAAAAGTCCACAATACTTTCGCAAATGTTCCTCGGGTTTTATAACATAAAAATAAAACAAATAACATATTTCCAGACATCATAGCGAAAAACTAATGCCAGAGTCATGTTTCTAGGACCCCAGTTAGGTAAACCCAACTATTGGTGTTTGTCAATGGGCAGTATTGTTTGTACTATAACATTTTTTTCTGCCTCGTTAACTGAAAACAAGATGGTGGCATCACAAAAGTGCTAAACACATTTGTGGTAGTAAAACGTGCTTTCATAAAAGCAAAACATGCTTTAAAGGGGAACATATATTTTTTCACATAAGCTATAATGGGAAACTTTAAACAGCTGGTGATATGTTCAGGTGAACTTTAACAAAACATATTTACACACAGTGCAGCTTGTATTTCCCATTAGTTCTATATTTCTCCTCCACATTATTTATTACTGAGGTCATTCGTATAAAAATAGGATTTCTGCTCCTGAAGAGTACATCTATTCCTGCTGCTTTCTCCCTACGTGAAGTCATAGAGCACTGCTTGTGACCTCACAGTTACTCCCATGGCAACAGACTGTGATGCCACAACAGATGATTATTACTTGGAGTATGGCGTAAGCTGTAGAGACAGATGAACTCAAAATAAACTCTGAGGGACAATGATCATATATTCACACACATTTCCTTAGTAATAAATTATGGGAAGGAGAAATAAGTAAACTATAACTGGAATGCAAGCAGAATTATACCTAATTATTATGTTTTTTAAAGTTTTCTTTGTGGCATCAGTAGCTCTTTAAACTTTTTTTCCTTCTCTGCTCCCCTGGCCAGCTCCTTCTTTAGGCCCCCTGAGGTCCTTCCATCTGCCCTCCATCTCTGACACCGACCCTGCCTCAAATTATAACCCCCTGGAGGTAGCCCGGCATTTCCCTTCGCTGGGTGGGTCCCTCTCCTCTGAGATGGAAGGCACTGGTGGGGGTTGTCCAACCCACTGCGGCTATCAGCTCAAGGTGTTGGTGAGGTGGGCAGTCATGAAGCCTGGTGGCAGCAGGGGGCCAGAGACCATCAGCTAGCTTAGCCAGGGAGCTGTTTCCTGGGTTTTCTCCCCTGGAGAGTGACCTTGCCTCGTGACATCGAGGTGAACGCTGACGTCCATCACTCCCCCAGCAATTAGAGCCCTGATGCCCTGCTATGCTCCCAGCCTCTGCCAGGGGCCAGAAGGTGCCCATCTCACTTTCACCCTCCCTCAGAGAAGGCGAGCTGTCTGTGGATGCTCCAACCTTCTCCCCCAGCTGGCCCTCTGATGACCTGAGTCTATTCCCAAACTCGGGTTGCCAGCATCACAAGCAGGAATCCAACCGCTGCACCAATGAGCCGAGCTCTTTAAACTTTAATAACTTTTGAACAGAGTAAAACGTTTTCACCAAACCTTCAAAAGGCACTTCCTTGACCCAGTCCCCATATACCCTAAAACTTTTGGATGAGACAGACAAACCATTTGGGCTGTGGTGATGAACAAAATTTACCAAAAGTGAGGATTTTTCACACTTTTTGCACTCCACAACTCTGCAAACTCAAATCTGACTAGAACCAAACTTTCCAGATCCAGAGAACTCTGATACTCAACTGCTTATGCAAACTTTCAGGCAAATCAGCTGAACAGTTGCAAAGTTATTAAAGTGCAAAAATTTGAGATTTAACATTAAAGTGCCTACCCCAACTATAGTGAACACTACTGTGCCTTTCCTAGCTCTCTCTCTATATATATGTATATACATTATATATATATATATATATATATATATATGTGTGTGTATATATATATATATATATATATATATATATTAGAAGAACACAGGTTGTGCCCCTATATTTAAACTTGTGTAGGCAGTTCAATGTTAAACTTACAATTTGCACTTTAATAACTTTGCAACGCTCAACTAATTTGCACAAAATTTGTTATACACTGTCCTGTGGGGCAGATCTCTTGATGTAAACAAGTTACGTTCTGGTCAGGTGTGCAGTCTCTGAATTACTGTATGGAGAGGTGAAAAAAATATGTTTTCGCTCATTGACTTTGCTGGGATTTTTCTTTGAACTTGCCTACAATTGAGATGGTTTGTTTTTTTGTCTGAAATTTTCAGGGAAGAAAGAGACTACACCACAGATGTGCCATTTGCTAGTTTAGTGAAAAAATAATAAGATGTTTTCAAGTTATAGCAATTTAAAAATGTGAAAAATTGTTTCTGAGCATGCTCAATAAGCACTTAAAGATAGCTGTATGAAACAACGTAGGGATCCTGCTTTGTATGGGAAAATTCCTACTTCGCATGGCCACCATCTTGTTTTCAGTTCTGCCTGAAAAAATATGGAAACCTCCCTAAATGATATTCTGGGGAGGAACCAACACATGTACAGTAGGTAGCTTATTGGGGCCCCTTATGTGCATTCTGCACTTTACTGCTGAAAAAATGCTCTTAAAATGTGTTATATTTAATCATTTCAATTCTTTGTTCATATCAGCATCATATGAAGTAGAATCCTACTTCATGAGCCGATAGTGCAGGAATGTTTGAACTTATTTTGATATCTGGGCCATTTTCATTATTGTTTCACAAATTCTCAACATAGGCCTTTTGGACCCCACCTCGCCATTTTAGCACTGTCATTTCATTGCTCAGTCCAAAATGGTGATTTTGTGGTCAATGCGTGAAATCACCTTTGCAACCAACTAATAAAATGACAGTGCCAGTGCTCATGAGTTGGGGGTCCCAAAACCTATGTTGAAAATTTGTGCAAAAATACCAAAATATGTCCATTATGTGCAGTTGTTGAAATTTCACTATGCACGCATGTAACTTTGGGAAGTTTTAATAGTTCCACTGCAAATTTTCAACATTGCCATTTTTTATACCACTTCATGAACAGTACAGCTGCCATTTTTCTATCCTGCCTGAAACATGTTTTCACTCCTGTGGCACAGAACGGCACATACACTACTTGAAATCACCTTTCAGGACCAATTAACAAAATTACATTGTAAGTGTTCATCAGGTGGTGTCCTCCAAAGTCCATGCTTAATATATGGCGAAAAAACTCCTACAAATGTCTGAGTTATGTGTGTCTGTTGACTTTATTCAATGCATGTGCATAACTCTCATATTTTGCAATATTTTGATGCCAAATTTTCAACGTAGCCATTTTTTCACACCGCCTCATGAACAGAAAATCTGTCAATTTTAACATCCTGCCCAAAATGCGTTTTCACACCAGTGCACAGAATGGCATTGCAGTTGCATATTATTAAGTTTTGCCTTGCATTTCACAATTGTTGTGTACCAGGGTGCAGGAGGAGAGGTAATAAGATGGCTATGCTGACAATTTGGTCACTGTTGTTTGACACATGGAAGGGCAGAGCCAGAAGGCCCTGTATTTACACACCTACATACATGTGTGCATCTACAGAGGGGTTGGAGCACAGGTCGAAGGTCCCTGCACTCCCACAGTAAAATAAGGACACTATTATGCTATCTTAAAAGTAGAAAATTCATTGCAAAACCTCTGCTTATGTATCAGTTATGGTTCCTAGTACAGCAACAAAAATATTGAAATTCAGTGTTAGGGTTTCTACCACTACCCAAACCTTTAACCCCACACACCAATAGGTGTCGGAGTGCCTTGGGGTCATTGGCTTAGCTCTCACCCCATTACATGTGTAAGGAAGCTGAGGTGGTACAGATAGGAGAATGGGTTGAGAGTTAGGGCCAACAACCCGAGGCACAATCCAGCACCTGTTGGTGTGTGCAGGGTTGGGGATGGGGTGATACAGGTAGGAACCCTAACAGTGAATTTCCATACTTTTGGTGCTGTAGTAGGAATCCTAACTGATGCATCAACAGAGTTTTTTTCAATGAATATATATAAACAGTATATATATATATATATATTGCAAGAAAAACTCTGTTAATGCATCAAGTTAGGGTTGATTCCATGCCAACAAAAGTTTGGAAATTTGTTGGCAGTGTTAACAACCCTACCCTCCCACACACCCCACCTACACAGATCAACAAGTGTAATGGTGTGCCTTGGGGTCATTGGCCCTAACTCTCCCCCATTCCATGTGTAAACAAACTGAGATGGTACAGTATAGGAGAATGGAGTGGAAGTTAAGCCCATTGACCCCAAGACACACCATGACATCTGATGGTCTATGTAGGAATGGGGATGGGGGTATGGTTGGTAACCATAACATTGAATTTCCAGACTTTTGTTGGTGTGGAATCAACTCTAACTGATTCATTAATGGAATTTTTTGCAATGAATTTCCCTTCTTTTTGAGAAAGTGAATTGTTACTCATATGGTATCCACAGGAGGGTGCGAAGGCTTCCTGGTCCAAGAGCTCCCACCCACCCACCCATAAATGAAAAGGCATAGTGCAGGAAGGCTCTGTGTTCCAGTGCTCCCAGTTTTGTATAATGGGATGCATATTTGGAAGCATGGGCCCACTGGGCCCTGTGCTGCCACCCACCGGTAAGTGTAGTAACATAGCACAGCAGGGACCTGTAATCCCAGTATTACAAGATGGTTTCTATAAATATAGAGACATAGTGCAGGAGGGCCTGTGCTTTTAGTTTTGCATAATGGTATCCATAGGTGGGAGCACATGGCCCCACCAACCCATGAATGTACAGGCATAGCATAGGAGGGCCCAGTGCGCCCACTTTAGCATAAATAGTTTGCATACTGTAGGTGGAAGCATGGACCCTCTGTCCCTGTGCTCCCACCTACCCTTATGTACAGATACATAGTGCAGGCCTACAGGCATTCCAAGTAATCCTTGTTCTGCAAATGTGGCAATATCTAAGTAACCACAACAACTTTGGAAAAAAAATCCTTCATAGTTCTATTCATGACATGGCCACCTCCATGCGTACTTAGTACACCTTTTGGTGCACTTAGCTCTGCTTAGCAAAAAATCTGTATCTCATACCATTTTTGAAATATAGGCACCGAAAGGTGCCATGGCTGCTGCAGTGTTATCCTATGGCAAAGGTCTGCAACTTTGGACTGCTTTATCTCTAGAACTAGTGTAAATGTGTTAATCAAACCAGCAAAAGGCACATCTGTGGGGCAAGGACTTGCCACCGTGAAATTTAAGCTCAAATGTCCTTACCGTTGTCTTGCTATGAAATGACAAAGAAAGTGGTGTTTTGGGACTGCTGAGCTGCTGAACGTTCATGAAAATTCTGTGGAATTTTGTGAAAGTACCTTTGGTTTACATGGGGGAGCTTTTGCAAAAGTACTACAGAACATTTGCAGAAGTCCCACCATTGTAGATGTGGAGCTTTTGCGAAATAACCCTTTGGACGTTCATCAAAGTCTGCTGAACATTCACGAATGTTCCATGGCTAGGATGGTGGAAAAACTTTTAAAACTTATTTCTAAACTGGCCCAGTGGCATGGAGGATTGAGGCAATGTGCCTTACCTCCTGCCATGCCGGCAACCCGTGTTTGCAGTGCTAGTGGGTCACCGGGGATTGGCCAGGGAGAGGATTGATCATCTGGAGGATAGCTTTCCTCTCCTCTCCTGGGTAGGAGTGGGGATGGAGTCCCCTGCTTGACTGACACCTAGTAGTGACTGGGAGCCAGTGCAATGGACCCACACAAGGGGGGCAGAGATGAGCAAGATGCCCGGTGTGTCACATGTGGAAGCATGCACGGCTCAGCCATTGGTGTCATTGCATGCCTTGGCTCCACACTTGGATGGAAGAAAAAAACACAGGAGAAAACAAGCTGACTGGCAGGATGAAGCCTGTCTCCCACTGCACTGGGCCAGCTGGCATCTCAAATTGCTGAGTGGTGAAGGCTGGCATGTCACCAGTGGCGTGATGGAGGAGCAGTAGAAGGGGGCCTGTCAGTGGCAGACAAATAAATTAGGAAAAAATAAATAAAAAAAACATATTTCTAGGAATCCTTGTGAAAAACTAATGCCAAGGTTGTATTACTAGGGCCCCGATTAGGTAAACCAAGATGTTGGTGTTTACCTAGGGCCAGTATTTTTTGAACTACAATGTTTTTTCTGCCTCACTAACTGAAAACAAGATGGCAGCAGCGTTAAAGTAACAAACCCATTTGTGAAAGTAAAAAGTGCTTTTGCAAAAGTAAAAAGTGCTTTCGAGGGCGACATATATTTTTTTCCCATAGACTATAATGGGAAAATTTAAACTTTAATAACTATTTAAGTAATTCATGTTTTTTCACCAAACCATCAAAAGGCACTTCCCTGACCCAGTTCCCATATGCCCTGAAAAGTTTGGACCAGATGGATAAACCATTCAGGCTGTAGAGATGAGCAAAGAAACTGCCAAAATGGCCAAAAAGTGTTGTTTTGCACTTTTTTTGCACTCCGCAGCTCCACAACTGCACATCTGACCAGAACACATCTTGCCAGATCCAGAAATCTATGAAACAGACAGTGCATGCACAATTTCAGGTAAATCACATGAATTGTTGCAAAGTTATTAAAGTGCCAAATTTTAGGCTTTAAAATTTAAATGCCTATTCCACCTAACTATACCTGCGCCCATGCCTCATGGCACACCCTGACACCTGTTGGTGTGGGAAGGGTGGGGAGTGATAGTGGTGGGAACCCAAAATTGAATTTCCAAACTTTTGTTGCTGTGCTATCATCCTAACTGATGCATTAATGGTGTTTTTGCAATGAATTTCCTTTATTTTGAGAGCGTGTAATGTAACTGATAACTAGTATGAGTTTGCACTCCTTAATGCTGCCATTTTACCTAATGGTATGCATATGTGGGAGTGTGGTCCCTCTGGGCCCTGCACTCCAACTTACACATAATTATGGAGACATACCGCAGCCCTTGAGTCATGAAAGGAACTCTTTAACACTAATTTGGCAATATCTCAGTAACCATAGCAACAATGAAAAAATTCCACTGTAGTTGTAATCATGACTTGGAAACTTCCATGCATCTTAATCAACCAATGCCTAAAACAAGAAATCTGTATCTCAATTGTTCTTGAGATATGGTGCGAAAAAGCACCTCAGGCACTGCAATGTTATCCTATGGGAAATTTCCTCAAATTCAGAATGCTGCAACTATGGAGCTGGTGTACATTTTTTTACCAAACTATCACAAGGAACATCTGTGGGGCAAGGGCTGACCACCCTGCAAATTTCAGCCCATAAGCTCCAACCATTTAATTGCAGTGAGGTGGCAAAGAAATGGAATTTTTTGAGGTAGTGGTGTTGCAAATTGTGACACTTTCACAAAATTTGCAAATGAACAAAGGTGTTGCAATTTGTGAAAGTGTCACATCCATTCTGCCACAATTCTTTCCTCAGGGTCTATGTATTTGTGAACCAGTGTTGTAGTGTTCTGCCTCCGCTTCCTATGTCAACTTTAGTCCTCCATGTAATCTTCATGATTGCAATTTTCCTGTTATTTGACTTGTTAATTTTGTCTGCTTTGATTTCCTTGTAGGTAATCACCACCCCCATCCCCGCTGCCACCCCCTATCACAACCAGTAACAAGCTTCAGCTCAGTGTGCCTTTCCTAGACAATGGTTTTAAAACACTAAGATGACAAATATCTACTTTTGATTTCCAATAATACATACTGGGCTGGATATTCAAACTGTGCTATTTTGTGGTGCAAGCCCTTACGCTGCACAAAATAGTTGTGCAAGGGTGTGGCCAGAGCGATATTCAAAGGAGTTGCGCTATTGAGCAACTCCTTTGAATATCACGCCGCCACAGTCACTGTGCATGGCGAAAGTGAAACTTGCGCCACCGCTAGCGGTTAGAGTGGAGCATTCATCTGGCGTGGCGCAAGTACCATTGCCTATGTGCAAATTTCTGATATTCAAAAGGTGACATGCAAATGAGCCCATAATTCATCAAGGCATGGGGCATTGCATCTGTTTATATTCCATTGCATGTCATTAGCATGCAGGTCGCGATCCCGGGTCTTGCACCTGGCAGCAGCCAGGCAGCAGCCATTGGGGACCGGCGCCCCTGAAGCCCGATCATGGGCAAATGTGTAAAAGCACCTCCCCAACTGGTCTGATCACAGGCATAAGCTTACATCACCCCCCCGCCAGCCCGATCGCGGGCAGCAAAGTGTCCCCCCCCCAAAACATATCCCTGGTGGTGAAGTCACATATCTGGACTGCCTTGTACATTATGGGCTGCACGCCCATTGGCTCTTGCTCTGCACCAATGGGTGTGCAGCCCTACTAAACTTGAGTCAGTCAGCGAGCAGCGGGGCGGCAGATGGGTGGGATGCTGCCACCCACCGCGTGGGGGGCGGGTGGTGGGGCTTCGTGGGTGGGTGGGGTGGGGGACACTAGATCACCAGGGATATGGTCTTGGGGGAGGGTTTCACCACATTATGCAGCCTGCGATCAGGCTTATCAGTCCACTGACCACCAGAGATACATTCGGGGCTTACAACTCTTAAACCCGCGATCAGGCTTATTGGTCCACTGGACCACCAGGGATACTTTCGGGGGTTTACACTTCTTCAGCCTACGATCGGGCTTCCACTGGACCACCAGGGATATGTTCAGGGGGTTTACACTTCTGCAGCCCGTGATCGGGCTTCCACTGGACCACCAGGGATACGTTCGAGGGACACTTTGCTGCCAGCGATCGGGCTGGTGGGGGTGATTTAAGCTTATGCCTGCGATTGGGCCAGTCGGGGGGGTGGGGAAGTTTTTACACTTTTTGCTCACGATCGGGCTGCAGGAGGGGTACAGGAGTAGGTTGAGGGCCAGCCACAGGTGGCAGCTGCTGTGTGTTTCGCCCTGCAATGCGGCAGCTCACCTGTGGGTGGCCCTCGACTTACTCCTTTTTTTTGGCTCAAAGTTGTGCAGGCGCAGGTTGGGGGTTGCACCTGCACAACTCTGCACAGCCCGGCTGAATATCGGGCTGTGCAGTTTATGCATGGTTCCTCCCCCTCCAGTTCAGCATGCATTCATTTGCATTGCGCTGTTGCTCAGCATGTTTTCAGTGGCGCAACTGCCTCCTGCTGAATATCGCAGAATGACGCAATTTCAGACTTGTGCAGGCGCAACCCTATTGTGCATGGCGCAACCCTTTTGAATATCCCTCCCACTGTGTTTTCTTTCTGACTGTACTTGTAGTGGTATTTGCTGCAATGTCTCAACTTTTTTTCAGTTTTTTTTTTCATATTTTTTTATGAATGTTTCTAAAGGCTATGTTAAAAAGAAAGAGTGTAAGTCTTTCACAGCTCCACAGCATAATCTAAAACTGGTTTGCTACATACTGCTGTTATCATACCCTCACCATCAATTGCCAGTGAAACTGAATGATTTAAAAGTACTGGTGTGAACTCTGAAGACAGGACTAGATAAAAAGGTTTGTGATCTCCTGTATCCCATCCCCCAAAACAACCTAACTGTGATATACCATGATTTCGGTATTATGCATGTGCATGTCAAACCATGGTCAGCTTTAAGTTCTTTGGAAATACCCTTAACTTTTGCTTTCTGTCATAAATTATGCCAGAAAGGAATGTAATCAGTAGTTCTTACATTTTCTATGCTCTGTAGTAACGTATGGTTATACGTGACTGTAGCTGTTTCATGCAATTTTTTACTATTAGTTGCACTTAAAGAAAGTGTGGTCATAGTTCCCTGTGGTGTTTCCTGCAAGGTTTTACTCATCACTTCTTCTTTGCCATATCCTCAATTTGCTGCTAATTAATTCTTATTGTGACTCTAAACTGGCATCAACACAGCTGACAAACCATTGAGTTATTATTAGCCACAAATCTATTTTGCCTCTAAGAATGTATATGGTGCTTTGAGGTATCCCTTTCTCTTTCTCTGCACTGCCAAGTCTTTAAAGGAGTACAATGAAAAGCAATAAAAATGCATTTAAATCCTTATCACATAAACTGTTTTTCATCTGGCTCTGGGATGTACACTGTGGTGCACTAACAGCTCATACAATTATGTGAAACTAGCCTACTGTGACTGTAAAACACATTTCAAAATGCATGGATCGATACCCACTACTGGTAATGTTACATCAACTAATTGAGCAGTGTTAACATAATATGATTTACCTCACATACTGCTGGCTTCATATTGTCATATATGCAGCATGCCATCACTGCATAGTAATGACCCCACATTAATAAAAGCCCTATGATGAAGCCTTGCATTATCACTTGCTTCACATAACTAGACTCTCTTCATTGAATGCTATAGTAACCTGCGCCCCCATCCTCAATCAGCTGGACACACTGGTAAGCTGATAACAATTCTCCCATAATAAAGAACATAGACCAAAATACTTGCTGATAAAACCTCCTAAGCCATTTTAATCAATTGCCTATGCATTGAGCACCTGCTGGAGTTTCATCACAATATGGGTGTGTCACTAAATGCATCTTACAGAAGGAGCTTCATAACACCACAACAAAGCCATTGAACACTCAAGTGCGATAAATCCTTTGGTGCAAAATATTGAAATAAGATGTTGACAAATTTTCCAGACCTGCTGCCTCCTTATTGTGTCTATGCTTCCCTCATGCTTGGGATGAGCAAAATGTCACATCAGTAAGGAGGCAGTAGGTTAGGAGACCATGGTAACATGTTATGACATTATTTATACAGTATTTCATTAGCAATGTTTTGCACCAAAGGAATTGTTTGCATGTGACTGTTCAGCACTTTATCAATATCACTTTGGCTTTGCTGTGATATTATTAAGCTCTTCTGTAAGAAGCTGTAGTGGCATAACAACATCACAATGAAGCTCCAGCAGGTGTTTAACATACTGTACAGGCAACTGAATAAAATAGCATAAGAGGTTTTACCCATAAATATTTATGTTTATGTGCTTTATTATGGGCAAACTGTTATCACCTTATCAGTGAATGAGCAAAAAGTCACTTTTTGTAACTGAGTGCACCAAATCATTTTCTGGTATCAAGTAATTTTTAGGGCAGCATGCAAGTAGCTGAGCAGAAGACATTTGGCAGATGTGCGAAGAATTGGGAGTAACTGGCTTACCATGTTTGCTTTAATCTTTATGCTCACTAGTGGCTTGATGGCAGTTTCTTCTAGAACATCAGCTGTTTTGTTCAAGGGAATAGAGGCTGTTGGTCTAGAATTCCCATCTACCTGACCTATTGCATAACAATGCTTATGATCTTTGCTTGCAGGAACACCACCTTATTAGATTGTTTTAATTATTGTTTGAATGTGGTTATAGTTACATGTTCCCCCCTCTGGTATATATTTAAGCCTTTCTGTAACTGTTTCTGCTAGACAATGTTACTTAACTTGTTAGCTACTGCTATCCACCCTGGGACACCCATACAAATGAGACGCTGCTTCTCATGTAGTTATCACAGTTGGAGTGACTTCAAAAAATAAATAGTTTATGTCTTGTCTGTCAGTTGAGAATATTTAGGCAGGGCAAACAAAATGGCTGGGGAAATGTTAACCGAGAAAAGTAGTATATGTGTATGAGTTTGCTGCAAAACATTATTGAGTTACTGGTTAAACTATAACTTAAAAAGAGTTTTTTATCAAACTTAAATTCAGTTTTACTGACAATTCTTCATGTTGGAGATCTGCTTGGTCTTTGAGCTAGCACTTCTGTTTTTGACTATTTAGACCACCCTTAACTAGTGTTTATATAGGACACTGATGGAATATTTTGGTGTGATGCTAGTAATAAAAACAAGATTAGTTTCAGTAGGCATCCTGATTTTAAAAGGCTGTTTTCTTAAGAGTGATATCATCAGGTGAATGAATTTAATTTATTATATGATAAAGGTCTCTATGGAACAGGGACAGACACAGCATATCTGCTCATTACATTTCAGTATACCCTTAACTAATTAGAATTATTGATTTCTCTGTGTGTAGCACATTATGCTGCAGTTGTTAATATAGTGTCATTTTCAGTCAGGAGTTGTGTATGAATTGTTCAGAAAGGAACTAGAAAAGTGAAAGTACATCACTGAAAAATTCCTACATATCCTTTCCCGCAGCTGCACTGCATCCCCAAGCACACGTTTCTTTCTACAGTGAGTTCCCTTGAGCTATCATTAGGCACCAAGAAGCCACTTCCTTCAGTACCTCAGTATTGATATGGAATGTGCAAGGCGTGCAGCTCAAGCTCCATCAAAGATGAGTATAACCCACAGGTCTAAGACTTGTGGCACTGTGAGTTGTCCACTATATGTAATGGGCATTTCTTTGAGTTTCTTTTGCTGAAATTAAGGATTTAATGGCAGGAAGTAGGACATAACCAAGGAGTGGATAAGAGGAGCCACTGTCATCAGTAACATTTCTTTATGGTGTTTTGCAAAAGAAAATCACAGTCTGCTATTTGGTAAAGCTCCATTACATGACAGGAGCCTCTGACACATGGTGTCTTCCAGTGCATGTACTGACATTTGTTATTTGTAGCCTGCCATGACTAAGTGTTGAGTTTATTTTGTGATGTTTTTAAGTTTGAACTTGTTACATGTGAATTTTCTGAGGCGTTAGTTGAGACGACTTTGCTTTTCCTATGTGGCCCCTGCACCCTGAAGCTGACCGCTGAAGTTTTCCTCTGACAGCTACATCTGCCTGTGGTCTTATCGCTTGCAGTGGTGTTGTGTCTAATGACATTTTTTTCCTTAGCCTCCCTCAGGTTGAGCAATTGTCCTGTTTGTTTGGCTTTTTTTTAACTGACCATTGTTCTCCTGTGGTACCATTGCTTAGCCTGGAGATGACGGCTGAAGTTTTCCTCAGACTGCTGCACCTGTCCCCTTATTAACAGTTGTGGTGCCATTGTGTCTAATTACATGCTTTTTTTTGTCTTAGCCACCATCATGCTTAGTAATATTCTTTTGGGCTTTTTAACTTTTTTATGTTTTAAATATGATATATTTTGCCTCCTCCTTGGTTTGGCCACAAACATTGGACGACCCCAGATCCATCATTACTAATAAGAATGCAGGCTGATTTGATAATTAAATACCTGCTTGCATAGTTGCCCTGTTTGAACTGGAATGTCTCTGCGCTCCTACTAGTAGTGTTGTTGATTCTCTGATGCTGCAACCTGACAGTCACTTTTAGCTGAACCTGCATGATCATGGTGCATTATCGTCCTCTGTATTCATTCTACTGTCCCATCAGTATAATTTGCATGGAGTGGTGACACTTCCATGTGACTGTATTCTACATGCTATTATGGACATTTTTTTGTGTGTCCTGTGGGTTTATGTAGCTGCCCTTTATATGTGTACTGTCATTTGTAATTTTGCCCCTCTTCTTGTTGAAATTTGGCAGATTTCCAAGGAAATCTGGCAGCATTTTGAAGCTTTATCACATTCAGCACAATACTACATATGGCATCTGGAAAATACATATGATACCAAGTAACTGGACTACGGTGGAACAAGGGGCAGATTATAGGGGGCCACTGATATCACTAGCATTTCTTTATGATGTCTTGCAAAAAAAGCGCAGTCTGCCATTTGATAAATCTCCGTTACATGACAGAATCCTCCAACACATGGTGTCTTCCAGTGTCTGACAACAGTAGCATGTATTGACATTTGTTATTTGTAGCCTGTTTTGCTGAATTTAGTAAGATTTCCTCTCATTTGTGTAATAATGTAGGGACTTTTCCTGTGCTGCATTACAATGTACTGGCAATCTAATAATCTAAGAAGTTCTCGAGTAACTGTGAGATTAGGGTGGTATGGGGGGGGCAAATGACAGCAAAAATAGAACACTGTATAGTTTACAGAGAGCACAGTCAATGATTGGTGTCCCTTCACTTATATGAAGGGAGCTGCCATAACGCTGTTTCTGTCACTGTCTATCATGAGTGACATTTGCTGTAACTTGTGATTTATTTCTATTTTCATAGTATTGGGGCAGATTTTCTGCTAATTAAAATAGTCATGTGTGGTGTTTTACATGCTGCAGTATAGTGTGCTGAACACCCAAAAAAGAAATACATTTCTCCTCTTGATTACAGGAACTGTGGACATTTGTACAACAGAGGGTCACAGTTACTGTAATCATGATGTTGGAGATTGAGACTCAGGGAGTCAGGTAGGGGTGGGGCTTCACAATGAAACAAAATGTTTTTATTGGTTGTATTTAATTTGTGGGTGGGTCAGAGATTTGTTAGCATGGCAGTCTGTTAAAGCTGGAGCAAGGTGCTGGATGAGATGTGCAAAATTAGAAAATTCATTCTGCAAAATATTTTGCAAAATTACGCATTTCAAGAAATATTTTGTGGGTGCAAAATGCAAAATATCGTGGTCAAAATGCAAAATTTTGCTAACGAAATATTATAATTTCACCCACGGAATGCAAAATTTGCCCTCGAAATAGAAGGAATTTGGGAGAATTTAGCAAAATTCAGTGAAATTCGGGTGACATTTGGTGAAATTACACATTTTGTGGCCAAATTTCACATTTTGTTGGTGAAATTTCTGACCAGGTGAAAAATTTCATGGAATGGTGGAATTTCACTAAATGTTTTATCACAGCAAAATTGCCAATTTTGCAGCAATTTTGCAAGCAAAATTTAATTTCACAACATCTCTAGTTCTGGATGCTTTACTCTGTTGCTTGTCAAGTTTTTTTGTTGTGTACCCTGTTTTGTGCACCCCCCTCTCCCCAGATCCACCCACTATGAGATTTTTGCTCAGTCTCCGAGATCCACAGGTGGTTGCATGGAGATGGCCATTTAGCATTTAAACAGTAAATGCCTTTTTACCATCTGAACAGTAATGAATGGTATATGGTATTTGATAAATGCCATTTACTGTTCAAACAGTTATTACCATTGAATAGCCTGACCTGCATCTATCACAAAAATCGTTATAATTTAAAAATTATAATATATTTTTTCACCAAACCTTCTAAAGGCACACCCTTGGCACACATTCCATCATCCTTTAAAATATTAAAGAAAAATTTCATTCTGTGTATTCTGTAGATGAGGGAAAAAACCCATGTTATCCTATGGAAAAAAGTTCTTTTTTGTGTTTTTGACCACTTTATATCTTTGAAACCATAAACGATGTCATCATAAAACTTTCCACATCTTGTGACACTGACAACATGACAGTACATACCAACTTTTGTGTTATTTGGTTGTAAACTTACAAAGTCATTAAGGTACAAAAACTGAGATTCAACATTGAAAGGCTGTATCATTCCTAACAGGGTCACGTCTCTATAACTGAGTAGGCAGTTTAATGTTAAACCCCAAATTGTGCACACTAGTAACTTTGCAACTGTTCACTGGATATGCATGAAATTTGGTATACATGGTCTCAGATGGTAGATCTCTTGATTTGTCAAGTTGTGTTATGATCAGATGTGTGGTTTTCGTGCAGCAAAGTGCTCAAAACACATTTTCCACCCTCTTTGGCAAATGTCAGAGTCATTTTTCAACATCATGCTGCACCCACACCATTTGGAATTTTGGCCTGAAATTTACAGGGTAGAAAGAGGTTATCATAAGGAACAAGCATTGGTTTGGTGAAAAAATATTAATCCGTTAAAAAGTTAATAAATTTAAAAAAATTCCAGTTCTGAGCATGTGCTGTTAAGCATTTTAGTTAGCTGCACAGTTTCAGTCATGGATTCATGATCACCAGCAACTCATGAACAGGGATTGCAAAAAGGGATTCAGGAATCTTGCAAAATTCCTTTACATGAGAAAAATCTGTGTTTGTCTGCAGCCATTTTTTTTCGCTTAGTGAGGGGAGAAAACAAAATGTTCCAACTTGTCCCAGTGTTGGATTTTGTGAAAACCATGGCATAGGTTTTGCTTAGGGGGTGTCCTCTATCCACTCATGCCTTTGGTTTTGTGTAGTTATTTAAAAAAAGGCATTTTTAAAAATCTCTCTTTATGATTCCTTTACACCAGCTGATCCCTCTTCATGATCCCTTTTTGCTAGCAGATCCCTTTTCGTGAGGGGAAAGTCTCAGATCGGTTAGTGAAAAGGGATCCCAAAGAGGGATTTTTAATTTTTAAAACTGCTATTTTTTAAAAAAGATCTATACAAAACCAGAGGCATGGGGAGTACAGGATGTCCCACTAAGCAAAACCCATGCCTTGGTTTTCAAAATATATACATATATCACTGCAAAAAAACTTTGTTAACTCATTCACACCACAAGAGCTCTTTCAGACTTCCACCACTTGTGCCCTGTATACTCTTAGCACTGCATCCTGGGCCTTTCTAAGTAAAATGAAGCCATAATCAGCATGCCACAAACAAATGTGAATACCTCTTGAACCATAAGCGCTTCACACAAAGTACGATGGCACAGTTGTTCAGCACAACATTACCTTTCCAGTTGTGCTATGCAATCCATTTGGTTTTTATTTTATACTAGCTGAAATACCAAACTATGTTTTTTTTTAGATTTTTTTCAAAGTGCTTAGGTGAAGCTTTAGAAACAAATGTCAGCCATACACACCATACCTTAAATGCAAATAACTCCTAAAGTATATGTGGTAGACATGAAGTATCAGTGGCAAAATTGTTTGACACAAAATCAGCTTTCTAACAGTGCTATGCAATCAATTGTAATCCATTTAGTTTTTATTTTGTACTAGCTGAAATACCAAACAACTGTTTTTTTTCAGATTTGTTCAAGGTGCTCAGGTGAGGCTTGAGAGACAAATGTCAACCATGCACCCATACCATAAACAAATACGAATAACTCCTAAAGTATACATGACAGACACAAAGTATCAGTGACAAAATTATTCAGCACAAAATTACCTTTCTAACGGTGCTATGTAATTAATTCTAAACAATTTGGTTTGTTTAATATTTAGGTGACTGCTGACTTCCTCAGACATTTCCTGGCCTGAGTGAAAGTCAGTTGAGTACGTCTACAGGTGTTATTGGCCTGAGTGGCTATGCTTTCAGATGCCACCTACAGGTGTATCTAGGCCTGAATGAGTTAATGCACCATTAGTGCTGAAGACTAAAAAGTAGAGAAATGAGATCTTAGGGTTCCTGAGCCTAAGATCCCACCCTCAGCTTCCAACCTGAACACCCCCCCACCCCCGGCTTCTAACCCTAAGGCCCCACCTTCACCCTGCAAGCAGGAATAGGTGTGAGGGGTGTGTCTTGGAGTTGTGAACCCTAATGCTCACCCCGTTTCAACAATTAATAATCTAACATGGATACAGAATAAAGAATGAGGAGAGCATTGGGTTTGCAACAAACACACCCTATTCCTACATGTGGGTGGAAGTCAGACAGGAGTGAAGCAGATTTGGTGGGATGTTTGATTGGAAGCTGAGGGAGAATAGGGGTCTTTGGCTTGGGAACTCTAAGATCTCATTTTCCCACTTTTTAGGCTTCAACCTTAATAGTGCATTAGCAAAGTTTTGCAGTGAATTTCTTTACTTTTCAGATACTTTAGTTGTATCCCATTAACAGCCAATATTCATGAAGTGGTATGAACAATGGCTACATTGAACATTTGGAGTGTAAATATTGAAAATTACTAAAGTTATGCGTGTGTGTAGAAAATGTCAATGAATGCTCGTAACTCTGCCTTTTAGGATTGTTTGCCACCAAATTTTAACATGGGCTTTTGTGACCTCACCTCATGAACAGTGTTACTGTCATTTCCTTAATAGTCCCGAAGGTGATTTCACACAGATTCTGTGCCATTCCTCACCACAGGTATGAAAACACATTTGGGCAGGATGTGAGGAAATGACAGCTGTACTATTCATGGGGTGGTTGATAAAATTGGAATGTTGAAAAATCTGGAGTCAAAATATTGTAAATTACCAAAGTTATGTGCCTGCATAGAAACTGTGCAATGCATGCTCGTAACATGGCCATTTTCAGGAATTTTGTCACCAAATTTGCAACATGGGCCTTTTGGAACCCCCACTTCATGAACACTGGCACTGTCATTTCATTAATCAGTCCTGAAAGTTAATTCTGTTCAGCAACTTGAAAACCAACTTATGATCCAATTTACAAAATTACAGTGACAGTGTTCATGAGGTGGGGGTCCCAAGAACCCTATGTTGAAAATTTGGTGCAAAAAATCTTGAAAAATGGCTGCGATATCAACATAATTTGAAACCACCATTGACAGCCATTATACAGGGCTTACATGGATCCTTCATTTCGTGGTTGGGCTTTGAAGACTGCAGATGTGTCCCAGTCCAGAGGCAGTGCAGCTACCAACCTTAGAGGGTAAGTATAGGGTAAGGGGTGGGTGCGGGGAAGTGGGTGTGCAGAGGAAGGGTGCAGATGGTGGAGGGGACAGGGCAGAGAGGAGATGACAAGGACTGTTTCTTTTTTCAGGAAAAAACAAAAGACACTGGAGGACAGTTTTCTTTTTCACAGGCAAAAATAATGATTAAGGGACACTGAGAGTGGGCTTCCCAGTGTCTCATAGTTTGGGGATATTGCTGTGCCAACTTGGGTACTGGGCACCCGATGATGGCAATTAAAAACAATGATTTAGGGACATTGGAGTGGGCTACCTGGTGTCCCATAGTTTAGGGGTGTAGCTGCCGACTTGGGTTGGGCACCTCAATGTCAGCAGTTCAAAGAGATGATTTTGGTACACTGAAATGGGCTGCAGTGTCCCACAATGTTTAGTGGGGCATAGAGGTGGCTACAATATGTATTTTGGGACACTGGGAGTGGGCTACCCAGTGTCCTACACTGAATTTGGAGGAGGGGCTGGTTAACTGCCGACATGGGGATTAGGCACCCCGATGTCAGCAATTAATAGAACTACAACTTGGACCCACTGAAGAAAAAATTTGAGCCAGGGTCCTTGTGTTATCTTGAACCCATGACCCTAGTCATGCAATCCATGTGCCCTGTCCTCTGTACCACTTCAACAACATGCAGAAGACTATGCTGTTTGCCAATATGTAATAAGTTATGTACAGCAAGTTTTGTGTGACACAACATGTGAATAACATGTTTTTAGCAAAACCTGTGAGTAACCCTACAAGCAGAAAAGTGTGTGAAAAGAAAACTTTCATACCTGACATATAAAATGTCCTATAGGAAAGAATGGGAAACTTAAAATTGTTATAACTTTTGAGCGGAATAATCATTTTCACAAAACCTTGACAAAGGCACATCTATGACTCAACAGCTTTCTAACCTGTAAATTTCAGACCACAACATAAAGGCATTCCTGAGATACTAGTGGGCAAAGAAATGTGCAAAAACTAGTAAATTTAGGATTTTTGACATTTTGTATCCTACAAACCACACAGATTCACACAAAATTTGGAAGGCCAAAGGAACTTCCCATGAGATTATGCATGCCAAGTTCTGTGCAAATCTGTTAAATGGTTCCAAAGTTATTAAGGTTCAAAGTTTAGAGTTTAACATGAAGTTCGCCTCAACCTAATATACTGGCACTACCACCAGTGGTATATATATATATATATATATATGTATACCCACTCCTCACATCAACAGGCATCAGGGTATGTATTGGAGTTTTCGGGACTAACTCTCGCCCCATTCCATGTGTAAACAAGTGGAGGTGGTGCAGTATAGGAGAATGGGGTGAGAGTTAGGCCTGATGACCCCAATGCCTGTTGGTGTGAGGAGGGTGGGGGTGGGGATGGGGTGGTAGGGGTTGTTAATCCTAACATCAAATAGCTACACTTTTGTTGGTGTACTATCAACCTTAACTGATGCATTAATAAAGTTTTTTTGCAATGAATTTCCCTTCTTTTTGAGAAACTGTAATGTAACTGGTATGCAGTTGTGGGAGCTCTGGTCCTCTGGGCCTGTGCTCCCCTCCTGCTGCCCATTTTTGCGTAATGTATTGGTATGCGGGAGCATGGGCCCTCTGGGCCCTGCGCTTCCACTCACACATAATTACAGAGCCATACAGCAGCCCTATAGTACTGAAAAGGAACCCTTGTAACAGTAATTTGGCAATATCTCAGTAATCGTAGCAACCATGAAAAAAGTTCCACTGCAGTGTTATTCATTACTTTGAAACTTCCACACAAGCTGAATGAAAAATCCTATCTTGCACCATTTCTGAGATACGTGTGTCAAAAGTCATCGCAGGTAGTCACAATGTTACCCTATGGGAAATGTCTCAAATTCAGAGCTCTGTAGCTATGGGCCCGTTGAATGCTCTGGGACCATACCACCAATAGTCACATCTGTGGCACCAGGGCTTGCCAGCCTGCTAATTTCAGCCCAAAAGCCCCAACCATTTTGATGCTGTGGGGTGGCAAAGAATTACTGTTTTTGGCTTATGTTCTGTCTCAAATCGCGACAGTTTAGCATAATGTTTTGACAGAATGGGCATGACACTTTTGTGATTTGCAAAAGTGTGGCATCCATTCTGTCACAATTTGCAACAGTACAAGGGGTCTGATCACCAAAAAGGCATTTCTGGGGGGGGTTCCCCCCAAAAAGATAATGCTGTGATCCTCAGGACTTGACTAGGTAAATACAACAGTCAGTGTTTACTTAGGGGGTCCCAAATTTAAACACCCAGCATTTTTCTTTCTTGCTAAATGAAAACAAGATGGCCACTGCATGACAGTAAAGAGCCATTTGCAACAGTAAAATGTAGTGGTGGCAGCCTTGAGATACACATATGTTTTTTCCCATTGACTATAATGGGAAATCTGGTTTTGAATAACTTTTGAACGGTTTAATATTTTTTACCAAATCATTGAAAGACACATCAGTGACTCAGACTGCATCTTCCTGGAGATTTCAGACCAAATGGACAAATCATGCAGGCTGTAACCATGAGCAAATAAACATGCAAAACCCATTTGTGTGTTCTTTTTTGGTGCTCTATAGCTCCACAACTGCTCATCTGACCGTAATGCAACTTGCCATATCCAGAAATCTATGGTGCCAGACCACACATGTAGCATTTCAGGCAAATATGTCATATAGTAGCAAAGTTATTAAAGTGCAAAATTTGGTGTTTAAGATAGAAGTGGCTGGCAAGCTTAACTATACAGGCATGGTATATTCATTGCAAAAAGCTATGTTAATGCATCAGTTAGGATTGATAGTACACTGACAAAAGTTTGGAAATTCAGTGTTAGGGTTGCCAGCCCATACCGCCCAACCACTACCCTCCACACACCAACAAGCATCAGAGTATCTGTTGGGGTCATCAGGCCTAACTCTCACCCCATTCCATTTGTAAACAAGCTGAGGTGGTGTATTATAGGAGAATGGGGTGAAAGTTAGCCTAACACCCAATGGAAACACCAATGCCTGTGTGTGTGTTGAGGGTGGGGTGGAGTGGTAAGGTTGGCAACCCTAACACCAAATTTCTAAACTTTTGTCAGTGTACTATCAACCCTAACTTGATGCATTAATGGAGGGTTTTTTTTGCAATGAATTTCCCTTCATTTTGAGAGAGTTTAATGTAAATATTAAGTGGCATGCTGTCACAAGAGTGCAGACATGCTGTTAAAAATAACAGCTCTATTGTTCATGAGGAGGTGTGACAAAATGTCAGTGTTGAAAATCCTGAGTGAAAATATTAGAAATTTGTGAATTTACGAGCGTGAATTGAAACTGTACAATGCATGCTCATAACATGGCAATTTTTTTTTTCACAAAATTGTCAGCATGTTTTTTTCATTGACCTCCGGTCATGAACACTGGCACTGTGATTTTGTTAATCCATCCCAAAAGTTAATTTTGCACAGTGACCATGCCATTCTGAGCCACAGGTGTGAAAACATGTTCTGGGCAGGATGTGTAAAATGACAGCTGTACTGTTCATGAGGAGGTGTGACAAAATGTCAATGTTGAAAATCTGGAGTGAAAATATAAAAAATTTGCAAATTTACAAGTGTGTGTTGAGACTGCTCAACGCATGCTCCTAACATGGTCATTTTTTGGATTTTTTTTCACATTTTCAACATAGTTTTCTGGGATCTCTCCTCATGAACACTGGCACTGTGATTTTGTTAATCCATCTGGAAAGTTGATTTCGTACAGCGACCGTGCCATTCTGTGCCACAGGAGTGAAAACACATTAAGGGCAGGATGTGCAAAATGACAGCTGTACTGTTCATTAGGTGCTGTAAAAAAATGGCAATGTTTTTATTTTATTTTATTTACTTAGTTTTTGTTGACTGGGTAAGTGCACTAGACAAATCCTGCCTATTTTCAGGCATGACCCGGGGGAGGGGAAAATGTTGAAAATGTTGAAAATGGGAAGTGCAAATATTAAAAATTGGCATAGTTATCAATGAGCTTAGAAACTGTGCAATGCATGCTCATAACACAGTAATTTTTTTGGTATATTTTCACCAAATTTGCAACATGAGCTTTCTGGGACCCCACCTCATGAACAGTGGCACTATAATTTACTGAATCAGTCATAAAAGGTGATTCCACACAGCAAGCACAAAATCACCTTCCAGGACAGAGAAACAAAATGACAGTGCCAATGTTCATGAGGTGGGGTACCAAGAACCCCATGATGAAAATTTGGGGTACAAATTCCAAAAAATGATTGAGATATCAACCTAAGTTGAACCCCCCCATTGACTCCCATTATATGGCTTACCTTTGAATCTTCATTTTGTGGTTTGGATTTGCAGAGTGTAGACATGTCGCTGGTCCTGATAAGATCACTGTTCCTGACCTTCAGAGAGTAAGTATGGGTGAGGAGGGATGCAGGAGTTGGGTGCTCAGTGGGTTGGGGATGGGGGACTGGTGAGATGATGGACCATTTTCTTTTTATAGGGAAAGAATGATGGCGTTGAATGGTTTTATTACATTACAGGTAGAGAAAAACATTTTGAGCACACTGAATTGGACTCCCAGTGTGCACATGAGTTTTGGGAGGGACATGCTGCCAACAGTGGGATTGGACTCCCCATCAGCAAGTTCATAAAAATAAATAAACAACTGGCACACTGGGTGGGCTCCCAGTGTGCCACATGATTGTTTGGGTGGGGGACATGCTGATAACAGGGGTTGGGCACCCCATCGACAACTGTAAAGAAAGTCATTTCATTTTGGCACACTGGGGTTGGCTCCCAGTGTGCCACATGACTTTGGGGACATGTTGCTGACAGGGATTGGGCACCCCTGTCATCAAGTGTTTTTTAAATAGGCACACTGGGTGGCTCCCAGTGTGCCACGAATTTTGGGGATGAGGGGAGACATGATTCCAACATGAGGATTGGGCACCCTGATGTCAGAGCAGTGAGTGTACTATATACAGAACAGGAATTTGATGCAGGATTCTGCATCAAAAATTTCAATGCAGAATTCTGCATTGAATATGGAAGAAATCAGGGACCCCTGTTGGTTTTCCACATTTTATTAGGTAAACACTTGGGTTTACCTAATGGGGGACAAAGGAACATGATGGAACCATTACTTTGCCTTAAAGAAACCTAAAAGGATTTAGCTTTTTTTTTTTTTTTATGGGGTAGAATACTGCTGGCAGCTTGACACTTTCTCAAACGCAAAAGTGTCACATCTGTTTTTTTCGAAAATTGTGACAGTGGGGGGATTCTGAAAAAAAGCATTTTGGGGGCTCAGATTAAACATCTGATGCCCTCAGTGTGTTCCCTGTCCCAGTTAGGTAAACACAACAATCTGTGTTTACCTACGGCCATTATTTTTTAAATAGCAGCCATTTTGAGCTGCCACTAACTGAAACAAAGTGGTGGCTGTTACTTTCGCAAACAGGGCATTTGTGAAAGTTGTCAGCAGCTTTCAAGAGACATATATTTTTCCCCATTGACTATAATGGAAACTTGTTTTGAATAACTTTTAATGGTGTAACATGTTTTCACCAAGTCTTTGAAAGGCACGGCAGTGAACCAGACTGCATCTTCCCTGAATATGTCAGACCAAACAGACAAATTGTGTGGGCTGTAGCCACGAGCAAAGAAATGCACAAAACACCTGTTCTGGGGAATTTTTAGGTACTCTGCAGTTCTACTACTGCTCATCTGACCATAATACAACTTGCTAGATCCAGAGATCTGTGGTACCAGACCATCAATGCAAACTTTCAGGCAAATCCGTTTGTATGGTCAAAGTTATTAAGTGCAAAATTTGGGGTTAACATAGAAAGAAGTGGCTGGGCAACCTTAACTATACTGGCCCTACCATGCCAGTATAATATATATTATACTGGCACTATATATATATTATACTGGCACAGTAGTGCCATTACAGTTATGGTTGCATGACCACTTCTATGTTAAACCCCAAATTTTGCACTTTAATAACTTTGCCACTGTATGATGGATTTGCCTGAAATTTGCATGTGAAGTCTGGTACCATTGATCTCTGGATCTGGCAAGTTGTGTTACTATCGGACAAGTGGTTATGGAACTGTGTAGTACCCCAAAATGCAAAAAGGGGGTTTTGTGTATTTCTTGCTCATGGCTACAGCCCACGTGATTTGTCCATTTGGTCTGAAATCTTCAGAGAAGATGCAGTCTGGGTCATTGAAGTGTCTTTCAAAGATGTGGTGAAAAAATATTAAACTATTCAAATGTTATTCAAAACACAAGTGTCCCAATGTAGTCAAGGGGAAAAAAATATGCGTGTCTCTTGAAAGCTGCCACCACTACATTTTACTGTTTCAAATGACCCTTTTACTGTCATGTGGTGGCCATCTTGTTTTTGGTTAGTGAGAGAGAGAAATACCTGGCGTTTAAATTTGGGACCCCTAGATAAACACTGACTGTTGTGTTTACCTAGTCGGTTCCTGAGGAACACAACACTATCTTTTCTGAGGAAAAAACTCTAGAAATGTCTTTTAAATATTAGACCCCATAGTGTCATAAACATAACAGAAATAGACACAGCACTTGTGGCTATTTTTGCAAAACTTTCACAATTTGCGACTGTACTTTGCTTAAAAAAATAATTCTTTGCCATCCCACTGCAGCAAAACAGTTAGGGATTTTGTCCTGAAATTTGCAAGGTGGCAAGCCCTGGTCCCACAGATGTACCTTGTGGTGATTTGGTCCCAAAACATTCAATGAGCCCATAGTTACGACGTGCTGAAGTTTACAAATTTCCCTTAGGCTAACATTGCGGTGCCCGACAGTGACTTTCGGTGCCAGTATCTGGAAAATGATTCAAAATATGGATTTCTTGCTACCCGCAGCTTAGTCCACCAGACTAAGCCTGCAAGGAAGTTTCAAAGCCATAGATTACACCTGCAGTGGAATTTTTTCCCTACTTGCTATGGTTATGGAAATACAGTATTGCCAATAACATGTTACAAAGGTTCCTTTGGAGTACAATGGCGCTGCTGTATGGCTCCGTACTTATGTGTAAGTGGGAGCGCAGGACCCAGAGAGCCCACACTCCCACATACGCATACTATTATGTAAAAAATGGGCAATGTGAAGGGAGCGCAGGGCCCAGAGGGCCCACGATCCAACTAACATATACCGGTTACCAGTTACATTACACTTTCTCAAAAAGAAGGAAATTCATTGCAAAAAAATCCATTAATTCAACAGTTGAGGTTGATAGCACTGCCACAAAAGCATGGAAATGTGACATTATGGTTACACCCCTACCACCCCACCCCTGCATCCTCCACTTACCAACAAACATCGAGGTGTGCCATGGGGTTGTCAGGCCTAACTCTCACCTCATTCTCCTATGCTGTAGCATGTCAGCTTGTTTACACATGGAATGGGGTGAGAGTTGGGCCTGATGACCCTGACATCTGTTGGTGAGTGGAGGGTGGAGGGTGGGGTGATAGGGGTGTAATCCTAACATCACATTTCCATACTTTTGTTGCTGCGCTATCAACCCTTACTGATGCATTAACAGAGTTTTTGCTATATATATATATATATGTATATATATATATATATATATATATTGCAAAAATATGTTAATGCATCAGTTAGGGTTTCTATTAAAGCATAAAAAGCTGGGAATTTGGTGTTAGGGTTACCAACCCTACCACCCAACCCCACCCTAACTCTCACCCCATTCCATGTGTAAACAAGATGAGATGGTACAGTAAAGGAGAATGGGGTGAGGGTTAGGCCCAATGACACCAAGGCACACCCTGATGTCTGTTGGTGTGTGGAGGGTAGGGTGAGGTGGTAGGGGTGTAACTGTAACATCACATTTCCATGCTTTTGTTGCTGTTGCTATCAACCCTAACTGATGCATTAATGGAGTTTTTTGATAACCCTAACTTCGAATTTCCCAGCTTTTTATGCTTTAATAAAAACTCTGACTAATGCATTAACATAGTTTTTTGCAATGAATTTCTCTTCTTTTTGAGAAAATGTAATGTAACTGGCATGTGGATGTGGGCCCTGCATACCCCTCACACTACCCATTGCTACATAATGATATGCATTAGTGGGATGTGTCTCTGGGCTCACTGCCCACTTATACATAAGTATGGACATATATGCTCTATAGTCATAAAAAGTAACCTTTGTAACACTAATTTGGCAATATTTCAGTAACTACAGCAATTATGGAAAAAAATTTCACTGAAGCTGTAATCATGACTTCAGAACCTCCACAGTTGCTTAGCCACCTTAAGATGAGCTATGTTGTGGAGAGCGAAAAAACTCGTATCTCAAATCGTTTTCGAAATATGGGAGCCAAAAGGTGCTGCAGGTGCCACAATTCAATGGATGCACATAATTAGGACATTTTTAGGATTTTTTCACCCAATTTTCAACACAGCATTTTGGGGACCCCACCTCATGAACAATGTCACTGTCATTTCATTAATCTGTGCTGAAAGTTGAGTTCGCACAGCGAACGCGCCATTCAGCGCCACAGGTATGAAATCATGTTTTGGGCAGGATATGGAAAATGATAGCTGTATACTGTTCATGAGGAGGTGTGGAAAAGGGTAATGTTAAAAATCAGGAGGGAAAATATGTAAAATTGGTAAAGTTATGAGCATGCATAGAAACTGCACAACATATGCTCATAACATGGCCATTTTGGGGAATTTGTTAACCACATTTTCAACATGGGCTTTTTGGGAAATCCCATCATGAACACTGGTACTGTGATTTTGTTAATCTATCCCAAAAGTTGATTTTGCACAGTGACTGCACCATTCTGCACCAGAGGTGTGAAAACACATTTTGAGCAGGATGTGAGAAATGACAGCTGTACTGTTCATGAGGAGGTGTGAAAAAATGGCAATGTTGAAAATCTGGAGTGAAAATATTAAAAATTGTCTAGGTTACAAGCATGCATAGAAACTGCACAATGCACGCTTGTAACACAGCCGTTTTTAGATTTTTTGCACCAAATGTTCAACATGGAGTTTTGGGCCCCCATGAACACTGGGACTGTTATTTCATTAATTGGTCCCAAAAGGTGACTCCATGCAGTGACCACAAAATCACCTTTTGAGGCTGAGTAATGAGATGACAGTGATATTGTCCGTGAGATGGGGTGCCAAACACCCATGCTGAAAATTTGGTGTTAAAATCTCAAAACATTGCTGCGATATCAACATAAGTTGAACCCCCTCCATTGACTGCCATTATAACGACATCCTTGATTCCACAGTTTGCGTTTCGACTTTGAAGAGTGTAGGACGTGTTCCGGTCCATAGAAGATGATACAACCTGAACTCCAGAGGTAAGTATGGGGTATGGGTGTGTGTGCAGGGAGGTAGGTGTGCAGAGGAAGGTTCGGGATTGGGAGGGAAACATCAGGAGATGACAAGGGACTGTTTTCTTTCTTTGTTTTTATAACTAAAAGACATTGGGGACTGTTTTTTATTTCAGGTGCTACTGATGACCATAAAGGGGCATGCTGTAGCGGGTACACTGAAGTGTGTTCCCCAGTGTCCCGCTTTGCTGGGGGCTACCACCCACACAGGTATTGGGCATCCCATTGTCAGACATGATTGATAATTTTAGGGACTACTGCTGACCAGGTTGGGCACCCTGTTGTCAGCTATGGTTCTTCTATTGGAGACACTGAAGTGGGCTCCTCAGTGTCCATACTGGTAGGGGACCTGTAGTGCTGACATGGGGATTGGGCACCCATGATGGCAAAACTTCTTTTAATCATTTTTTCTTTTTTTTTCTATTTATGTGCCACATACCTAGAATCCTAGGTCATATCTCATGCATATGAACTAGGGTCCTAGGTCATATTATGCAGATACGAAGTAGGATTTAAATGATTAATGGGCATATTTCATCCTATAAAGTGCAGAATGTACCAAAGGGGGTCCAAATAAGCAACTACATGTGCTGCTTCCTCCAAAGAATATAATTTTGGCAGTTTTAAAATTTTTTTTTTGGCAAAACTGAAAACAAGATGCCAGCCATATGAAGTAGGAATTTCTCCATATGGAGCAGGATTTCTACTTCATGTCATAAAGCTATATTGAAGTGCCTACTGAGAATGGTCAGAAACAATTTTTTTAAATTATTTAATTGCAATAATTTAAAAACTACTTATTCTTTTTACACCAAACTAGCACAAGGCACATCTGTGTGTTAGTCCCTTTCTACCCTGTAAATTTCATGCCAAACAACCAAACCCTCTAGGCTGTAGGCAAGTTCAAAGAAAAATCCCAGCAAAGTCAATGGGTAAAAACAGAGAATGCATATCTGACATGAACAAAACTTGTCAGATCAAGAGATCTAGTTCACAGAAAGGTGTATCCCAAATCCCATGCAAATCCATTCAACAATTTCAAAGTTATTAATGTGCAGAATTTTGAGTTTAACATTAAAGTGCCTTCTCAACCCTAACAATAGGGGCACGGCTGCGCTCCTCTAATATTCTTTGCAAAAAAACTTCATTAATGCGTCAGTTAGGGTGACTACCACAGCAACAAAAGCAGGAAATGAGGCATTAGAGATTCCAAACCTAATGCCCCACCCCCAGGGTTTCCACCTCTACCACCCCACCCCATCTCCCCACCCTGCAGACACCAACAGGTGTTGGGTGTGCCATTGAGTCATCAGGCCCAGCGTTCACCCCATTCCGCATGTAAACAAACACACACTACAGCATGGACAATGGGATGAAAATTAGGCCTGATGACCCAATGCGCACCCGATGCCTATTGGTAGGTGGAGGGTGGGGAATGGTGGGGTGGTAGGGAGGGAACTAGGGTGGGGCAGCTAGGTTAGAAATCCTAACACCTTATTTTCCTGCTTTTGTCACGGTGTCATTCACCCTAACCAATGCATTAATACAATTTTTGCAAAGAATTACCCTTCTTTTTCAGATAGTATAATTGTATCCTCATTTTACTGTGGGAGCACAGGATTCTTTGGACCCTGCACTCCCATCCCTCCAATGAGATAGTACAACACTGTCCATAAGTCATGATGGGAAGGATCCTGTGCTCCTATCACTCCATTGAGATAGTACAACAGTATCCATATGTCATTGTGGGAGTGTAGTGTCCAAAGAGCACAGGGTCCAACCTTCATCGAGATAGTAAAGACTGTCCATATGTCACAGTGGGAGTGCAGGGCCTCCATCAAGACAGTACAACAGCATCCATATGTCATGTCACAGTGGGAGCCTGTGCTCCCATCCCTCCATCCAGATAATGCAACAATGTGAAAAATGGGAAACACTGGCAAAGTTAGGAGCATGTGTAGAAACTGCACAATGCACACTCGTAACATTTTTTCACCAAATTTTCAACATTGGCATTACGGGACCTCCCCTCTTGAACAGTGCAACTGTGATTTTATTAATCCATCCCAAAAGTTGATTTTGCACAATGACTGCTCCATTCCATGCCACAGGGCCAAAATCACATTCCAGACAGGATGTGCAAAGTGACAACTCTTCTGTTCATAAGGTGGTGTGAAAAAATGGCAAAGTTGAAAATCTGGAGTGAAAATATGAAAAATTGGCAAAGTTATGAGCATGCATAGAAAGTGCGCAATGCACACCCATAATGCAGTCATTCTTTTGGAATTTTTCCACAAAATTTTCAACATGGGCTTTATGGGTCCACCCGTCATGAACAGTGATACTGTCATTTTGTTAATCCATTCCAAAAGTTGATTTCTTGCAGCAACCATGCCATTCTGTGCCACAGGTGCGAATACACATTTTGGGCAGGATATGAAAAATGACAGATATACTGTTCATAAGGAGGCGTCAAAAAATGGCAATGTTGAAAATCTGGAGTGAAAATATAAAAAACTGGCAAAGTTATCAGCTTGTGTAGAAACTGAGTCATGCATGATCGGAACACAGTCATTTTTGGGAATGTTTTCACCAAAGTTATAACATGGGCTTTTTGGGATCCCACCTCATCAACAGTTGCACTGTCATTTCATGAATCTGTCCCAAAAGGTGATTCCATGCAGTGACTGCAAAATCACCTTTTGGGACCGAGAAACAAAATGACAGTGACAGTGTTGATGAGGAGGATTCCCCAAGAACCCCATGTTGAACACTTGGGCTAAAATTCCTAAAATTGGCTGAGATATCAACCTAAGTTGAACCCCCCTATTGAGTCCCATTAGACAGCACTTACCTGATTCCTCATTTTGCAGTTCAGCTTTGAAGAATGCAGATGTATCCAAGTCCAGAGAAGATTACGGCTCCCAACCTCTGGAGGGTAAGTATGGGTGAGGGGTTCAGGAGGTGGGTGCACAGAGGGAGGTAGGGATACGGAGGTGGATGGGAGACAACAATGGACCATTTTCTTCATTATAGATAAAAAATAAAAAGACTTCAAGGGACGGTTTTCTTTATTTACAGGAAAGAATGATAAAAACTTTTGGACACACTGGGGTGGGCTACAAGTGTGCCACTTGAGTTGTGAGGGGGGCATACATGATGCTGACAAGGGGATTGGGTCCCCCCATCTGCAATGAAAGGCAGTGGGGGTGAGAGACATCCAACACTGGGAGTGGGCATCCTGGTGTTGTAAACCAAAAATTAACTTATATGGGCACACTGGGGTAGGCTCCCAGTGTTCCGGAATAGTGGGGGTGGGGATACAATAGTAATGTGTGCACAATACTGACACGGGGATTGGGCACTCCATGTCAGAAAGCATTGTGCAGCACATTACATAACTTCCATGCAGAACTTGGCATCAAAATTTTCCATAATTCCGATGCAGGATCCTGCATCAAAGTGGTGTAATGTGCCAAACAATGCTTTAGTGTTGGAAAGCATTGTGTGGAACATTACAGTACTTCGATGCAAGATCCTGCATTGAAATTATTGAAAATTTTCAATGCAGGATTCTGCATCAAAGAAAAGAACTTGGGGGATGTTTTTCTTCTTTTCACAGGTTTTTCAACAGAATAATACATTTGGGCACACTGGGGTGGGCTCCCAGTATGCCCAGTACACAGTGGCCAGGATATTCAAAGGGGTTGCACATGGCACAACAGTGTTGCATTATGCGCAACCCACTGATGCACCCCAGTGCGATATTCAAAAGGGGATGTTACGCAAATCCCGATGCACTGGGGCGCACCAGTAATGTATGTGGCACAAGTGTGGGGGCCGTGCCTATGCATATGTGGCACATCCTGATATTCAGCCTGGAATGTGCAGCGCCTATGCAGGCACACACCCACCTTGCGCCACACGGGGGGGTGCAAAGATGTGCCTGAAAAAGATAGGAACATGTCAGGGGACACCCACAGGCTGGCCACCGAGTTGCTGGGTGCAGCACGGCAGCCACTTTCTGTGGGTGGTCACCCGACCACCCGAGTCACAGGCCAGGCATCGGGTCCCCCCATACCCAATCATGGGCTTTGTAACTATGGTAAATCCCTGGTGATCCAGTGGACCTGCTCCCCAGCCTGATCACGAGTTTAGTATTATTATGATTATCCCTGATGGTCCAGTGGACCTGCTCCCAAACCCGATTGATGGCTTAGTATTATTATTATTATTATCCCTGGTGGTCCAGTGGACTGATCCCAGCCCGATCACGGGCTTAGTTGGAATAAAATATCCCTGGTGGTCAGTGGTGCCTCCATCCCCACCTGCCCACTCAGACCCGCCACTCTGCACCCCCAGTCAGCTGTGGGTGGCAGCTCCCCACCTGCAAGATGTCTGGCCACCGCCAGCTGACAGCTTACAGTCGGCTGTACACCCATTGGTCCATGGCGTGGGAAAATGGGCATGCAGACGCGTACCGTACTACACGGTCTGATATGAATGGAATCCATTCACATGGTCTGTGTGATACTGTGATAATCTTCTGTGTCAATGTTATGCTGTGGATGAAATAGCATGCGCCGTGCTGTATTCTTTCAGTTGGTGGGTGGCTGGGCTACTTATGGTGGGGAGCTGCTGCCTGCTGCTGACTGGGGTGTGTGACATGGCAGGTCTGAGTGGGTGGGTGGGGAGGGGTACCGCTGGACCAACAGGGAGATTTTATTCCAACTAAGCTCGCGATTGGGCTGGGATCAGTCCACTGGACCACCAGGGATAATACTAATTATACTAAGCCCGCAATCGGGCTATCATCAGTCCACTGGACCACCAGGGATAATAATAATAATAATACTAAGCTCGCGATCTGGCTGGGATCGGTGCACTGAACCACCAAAGATAATGTTATTTGTACAAAGCCCTTGATCGGGCGTTGGGGTGCTTTGCCGCTGAGGGGCAGGGGGCATCGGTCCCCGATGACTGCAGCCTGGCAGGGCGCCAGGTGCAAGTCGCGAGATCGGGGCACCTGCATGCAGATGGGGCCATAATGACATGCAAATGGCCCCATTTGTGCCTTGCATGCATAATGGCCCCATTTGCATACCCACCACTGAATATCGCAGTTCCTGCACCTAGTGCTTCCGCACTTGCGCTGGCGCATCCCACTGTTCCTCGGTTGCCACTTGCACTGGTGCAGTGCCACTGCACCATGTGCAATGCGGGTGGCCACAGTGCCATATTCAAAGGGGCTGAGCCATGGTGGAGCACCATTGAATATCGCCCAGGCCACTCCCTGGCACATCCCAGTTGTGCTGTGCCCAGGCTTGCGCCCCAGCCTGGTGCAGTCTGAATATCCCGGCCAGTATGTATTGTGAGCACAAAGCACACAAAGTGGGTTTTTCTTGACTCAGCAGCCAGCAGCATGAGCTTCAGCTGCTGCTGCTCAAGTCAATCAAATACCGCTCTTCTCACACAGAGAGCAGACTCCAAGTCATTCTCTGTATAAGCTGGCACCCGAGAAAAATACTTCTTTGGGCCCAGCTTAAAACACTAAAAAATAAAAATCAGAAAATACCTATAGAGGTTCTCTTTAGCTGTTTTCTGATTTGTTTTGTGTTTAAAACCTTCAGTATTTCAACATCCTCACTAGATGGCAAACAAGATGGCGGCCACAACACAGCTCAATTGATCACAGGACTGTGAAATGTGTGAAAAATACTAGCATTCTTTGCAAAAAGAAGCTGGTATTTTTTGCACAGTAGTCAAATTGTTCAAAAATAAGCTGCTATTTTTCACACAATACTCCTAATGGTGTCGATTCGCAAATGGCTGGGGTGGCTATGCGCCACGTAAGTTGGGTGCATAGCCACAGCACAGCTGCCCATGCCCACTGAGCCCCCTCCACTGCATGCAGAAAGAGGAAATGTCCCCCATGCACCCAATCCACCAGCTGATCGCGAAACTGCTCACAGGGGTGGGTTGGTGGGCGGTGCGGGGGCGAGTCAGCACTAAGCAGCATGCACAACCCTGCAGAGTGCTGTGCTTTGGGGATTCCAGTTCCAAGTCTGGGAGGCAGCTGTAGACCACTGGTGCTGGCTACGCGCCTCCTGGGGAGGCCGCCTCCAGATGCGGTTGGCAATGAGGGCAATGACCCCCAACAATGCAGCCCCTGCCATTGGGACACACATCTGGTGGATGGGGACAGGTGGATGGGGAGGACCACCTCCACTGCTCAGTCTGTGCACTGCACTCCAGATGGCAACATGGCACCAGAAGTGTGCAAGGGATCCACTGAGGATCCAGGCCTGGGTAGCCAATTGGCTGCCCACCACAATCCACACTCTGCACCCACCTGCCCCTTGTGAACCTGTGAGCTGGGGTTGTGGGGGGGTGTATGGAGCTGGTCAGGGACCAGTGGTCATGAATTCAGCCCCCATGCAGAACTCCATCAGGTGCTGAGCTGCATGCCCTGATATGTGCCTCTTATGCAAGATTTTGTGAATAGGCCCCATTTTGCGAAAAATATATCTTTCATGCCTGACATATAAATTTTCCCATAGGAAACAATAGGAAAATTAAAAATGTCATAACTTTTTTTTTAGTTATTTATTTATCCACCGCCGACCATCTCTTCCACTGCCCCCCATTACCGCCACCAGGCAATGCTGGGCCATCACCACCACTGAGGTGTGAGCTGACCCAGTGCAGTGGGAGACTGGCTTCATCCCACGATCAGCTTGTTTTCTCCTCTGGCTTTTGTCCTGCCCCTGAGCACAGAGCCAAGGCATGCAATGATGCCAATGGCTGAGCCACACAAGCTTCTGTATGCATCAAGCTGGGCATCTTGCTTGGCTCTGCCCCCTTGTGTGGGTCCATTGTGCTGGTTCCCAGCCACCGCTATGGACCAGTCAAGCAATGGACTCCATCCCCACCCCTCCCTGGGAGAGGAGAGGAGAGCTGTCCTCCAGATGCTCAATCCTCTCCCTGCCTGGCTGACCCCCAGAGACCCACTCGCATTGCAAACATGGGTTGCACGCATGGCAGGAGGTAAGGCATCACTGCCTCATCCCTCCACACCATGGGGCCAGCCTGAAATGTCATAATGTTTGAATGGATTCATATTTTTTCACCAAACCTTCCAAATGCACATCTGTGACTGAAAAGCTTTCAATGCTGAAAATTTCAGACCACAACATAAAGGCATGCCTGAGATACAGGTGAGCAAACAAATGTTAAAAAAATAGATTTTTCTGTTTTTTCAACACTTCGTATCTCTGAAACCATTTGATGGATGCCCATGAAATTTGGCAGTTCAAGAGATCCTTCCTTAGTGATTATGCATGCCAAACTTGTAGCAAATCCATTGAAGGGCTCTGAAGTTATTAAGGCTAAAAATTGGACTTTAACATAGATGTGCTGTTTCACCCTAACTATACTGACATGACTGCACTAGTACAATTTTATATATATATATATATATATATAGAGTCATTGCAAAGACTATGTTACTGCATCAGGATTTTTATTAAAGAGTCAAAGGTGGAATTTCAAATGTTAGGTTATTTAGTTTAATTCACTCCTGCCCCTCTATTTTCTTCATACACCAATAGGGTCGGTTGTGCCATGGGGTGGCTGTACCCAACTCTCACCTCATTCCATTTGTAAGCAGGCTGACATGGTACAGTATAGTATAGGAGAATGGGGTGAGACTTAGGCCTTACCACCGCATGGCACACCACAATGCCTGTTGGTGTAGAGAGGGTAGCGAGGGTTGGGGTGGGTGGATTGGTAACCCTAACGTCGAATTTCCCAGCTTTTGATGCTTTAATAAAAACTCTAACTGATGCATTAACATGGCTTTTTGCAATGAATTTCCCTTCTTTTTGAGAAAGTGCAATGTAACTGTTATGTGGTTGTTGAGTGTGGGCCCCCTGGACCCTACGCTCCCTTCATGCTGCCCATTTTTGCATAATGATATGCATATGTGGGAGCATGGGCCCTCTGGACCCCACGCTCCCACTTACACATAAGTATGGACACTTATCGCAATCCTGTAGTCATGAAAAGGAGCCCTTATAACACTAATTTGGCAATATCTCAGTAACTGTAGCAATTGTGAAGAAACATTCCACTGCAGTTGTAATCATGACTTTGAAACCTCCACAGGAGCGTAGTCCACCAACAGCAAAAAGTCTCAAATCATTTTTGAGATACAGGTGCTGAAAGGCACCACAGGCACCACAATTCAATGTGCACACATAACTTGGACATTTTCAGGATTTTGCACCTAGTTTTCAACATGACCTTTTGGGACCCAACCTCATGAACAATGGCACTGTGATTAAGCTAATCTGCCCTGAGAGATGATTTTGCACAGCAACTGCCATTCTGGGTCCCAGGAGCTGAAACATTTTTCAGGTGGGATGTTTAAAATGACAGCTGTATTGTTCATGAGGAGGTGTAAAAAAATGTCAATATTGAAAATCTGGAGTGAAAATATTAAAAATTTGGCGAAGATAGGAGGATGAGTAGAAACTGTGCAATTCACGCTCATAATGCGATCGTTTTTGTAATTTTACGACTAGATTTTCAACATGGGCATTTTAGACTTCCCTCATGAACTGTCACACTGTAATTTTGTTAATCCATCCCAAAGATGATTTCACCTAGCAGCCGTGCCATTCTGTGCCAGGTGCAAAAACACATTTCAGGCAGGATGTGAAAATGACAGCTGTACCATTCATGAGGAGGTGTGAAAAATGGCAATTTTGAAAATCTTATGGAAAATATTAAAATTTATGAGTGTTATGAATGCATGAGAAACTGCACAATGCACACTTATAACGCAGTCATTTTTTTGAATTTTTCCATAAAATTTGAAACATGGGCTTTTGGACCCCACCTCATGAACAGTGGCACTGTCATTTCATGAATCTGTCCTGAAAGGTAATTCCACACAGCAACCACAAAATCACCTTTTGGTACTGAGAAATGAGATGACAGTATCAGTGTTCATGAGTTGGGGTCTCAAGAACCCTGTGTAGAAAATGTGGGGCCAAAATTCCACAAAATGCCTGAACTATCAACATAAGTTGACCCCCCCATTGACTGCCATTATATAGCTTACTGGCATTTCATTTTGCGTTTTGGATTTGAAGAGTGCAGATGTGTCCCGGTCCACTGAAGATTGCAGCTGCCAACCACCGGAGGTAAGTATGGGGTGTGGGGCAGTGTGGGGAGGTGGAGTACATAAAGGGAGGGAGGTGGGGATGGGTGGGAGGGGTGCAGGAGATGACGAGGATAGTTTTCTTTTAGGGAGAAAGGTGTTGGAGACTGTTTTCTTTAGTTCAGGATTTTTATTTATACTGTATTTGTGGACTCTTGGAGTGGGCTCCCCAGAGTCCCAAAAATATTAAGGGTGCACGGACATCTGGGGACACTGGAAGTGGGCTACCCAGTGTCACACACTATCTGGGGAGGGAGGCTACTTCCAACATGGAGATTGGGCACCCCGCTGTTGTAAAATTAAAGGAATATACTGGGGACACTGGGAATGGGCTTCCCAGTGTCCCACACTTTTGGTGGAGGGGGTTACTGCTGACACAGGGGTTGGGCACCATGCTTTAGTGAAATTAAAGGAATATACTGTGAACACTGGGAATAGGCTACCCCTATTTAAGGCTCACCTGAAGGCCTCCTATTTTCCCAAGCTTTTATGGGATGAAACCATAAATTGTAGTAAGAACCTGAAATTATTTGCTGAGTTATTTATTTTATTTTTTTTCTTGTTTATAATTTATGATGTTTTATTTTATTCTGATGCTGTTTTATCTATTTTGTACGGTGCCCAGAGCCTCTGAGATTGGGCATCTTTTAAATACATTTTTCCTTGCCTTGCCTTGCCACTGTCGGGGAAGGGGTCTATTGCTGACATTGGGATTGAGCACCCAACTGTTGGCAAAATATATCACACACCATCCTACATCAAACTGTCATGCTGTTTGGCAAAGCATGGCAGTTCAATGCAGGGGTATATCGCTCCTGATCCACGTTTGGGGGGTCTCTTTAAAAAGTTCTGGAGCATGTTCTTCAGGTCTCTATTAGGTGAACACAACTATTAGTGTTTACCTAGGGGCGTTATTTCTACAAATATTTCAGATTTCCAGCCTCGCCAAATGAAAACAAGATGGCAGAAATCTGAAATAAAACTGTGACTGTGACCAGTCAAGTGTGAATGGTAAATAGCTTTTACCATTTGCACATTTACTATGAAATGGTAAATGGCATTTACTGTTCGCACGATAAATGCAATTTAACCTGCGCACTGCCTGTCTTGCATCTATCAAAAAAAAGTTATAATTCAAAAATGATTATATTTGTTTTCACCAAACCATCCAAAGGCACACCCTTGGCATGCACTCCATCATCCCTGAAAGTATCAGAGGCAAACTTAATTCTGTGTGTACTCTACATGACAGCAAACAATCCCATGTTATCCTGCGGGAAAAAGTTCCTTTTTACATTTTTGACCACTTTATATCTCTGAAACCATAAAAGCTGTTGTCATGAAATTTTCAACATCTTGTGACACTGACAACACAATAGCATATACCAATTTTTGTGTTATTTGGTTGACAAATGATAAAGTTATTAAGGTGCAAATATTGAGATTTAACATTGAAAGGCAGTAGCAACCCTACGTATAAGGGCACTACTGCATATATGTGTGTGTGTGTGTGTGTGTATATAAATTCATTGCAAAAAACTCCATTAATGCATCAGTTAAGGTTATTTCCACAGCGACAAAAGTGTGGAAATGCGATATTAGGATTACCACGCCACCACTCCCCCATGCTCCTATCCTCGAACCCCTAACTCCACATCCCCCCCCACACACACACACATATATACAAGCAGTACAAGACACATCCATCATCATGGTCCAGCAACTGTATTAGTTCTGCTGCCATCACGGTGCCTTGTGGGTACACACATGCTGGGCAACCATTGGAGATGGCCCATAGTAAGCATTTTTTTGTTACAATCATCAATAAAAAGATTTTAGCAGTAGATTATATTTCAATTGTTAAAAAATGATGAAACACCCATTATTGTTGTCTCTGTACTTGCTACTGTACTGTATATTACTCTGTATATGTCCTCACTCAATGTATGACATGGAGCCTTTGTAAATGAGTCCCTTACTCAAAGGGTTGTAATTCCTAGACGTTATACAAATAAATAAAAAAAACACACAGTGGCCCAGATATTCAAAAGGGTTGCACATAGCGCAACAGCACAACCCACTGATGTGCCCTGGCATGATATTCAAAAGGGAAAAGTGCGCTGCACAAATCCTGATGCGCCGGAGCGCATCAGTAATGTATGCAGGCACAGGTGGGGGGGCCTGCCCATGCGTAACCTGCACAGCCCGATGTTCAGCTCGGGATGTGCACAGCCATGCATGTGCAACCCCTACTTGCACCTGCACAAAGTTAAGCCCCCCAAAAAAGGAACAAATGATGGCCACCCATAGGTGAACTGTCAGATTGCAGGGTGCAACACGGCAGCTGCCACCTGTGGGTGGCCACCAGTTCCTGCCACACCTGGTGGCAACCCCCATGCCCCATCATGGGCATCTGTGTAAATAAACCCCCTCCAATATCCCTGGTGGTCAATGAACCGAGTGCTGCCCGATCGTGGGCATCTGGTTAAATAAAAAAAAGTCCTAATCCCTGGTGGTCAGTGGACCGCTATGTTCCTGATTGCGGGCATTTGTCTAAATAAAGGAATACTTGGCTAATATCCCTGGTGGTCCAGTGGACCACTATGTGCCGATCGCGGGCATTGGTATAATAAACAACCCCGTCATTCTCCGGTGGTCCAATGGTATCGCGCCCAACCGCGGGCATCTGTTAGTCTCCTCATCATGTCTTGGTCCAGTGATCGATTTTGCCCGATCAAGTGTCAAACATAACATCGACGATATTTGGTGGTCAGTGTTCTTCTCTGCCTACTGAGCCCCGCCCCATGCTTTCAGTCAGCCAGCGGGCATCAGCACTTACTCACTTGCTGCCCGCCACCTGCTGACTGACAGCTTGTAGGTTGCATCTATTGGCTCACAGCGTGAGCCAATCGGGCATGCAGCCCATACCTGCACACATGCCAGATATGTGAATGATTCATTCACTTATCTGGACTGTGTAGTGGTTGTGGGATGCACGCCTACTGGCTCACACTGTGAACCACCGGGTGTGCAGCCCACTGAGCTGTCAGTCGGAGCGGGTGGCGGGCAGCAGGCGGTGGTGTGCTGCCGCCCGCTGGCTGACCTGGGGAGCGGGCAGTGGGGCTCAGTGGGCGGTGGAGGGGTACACTAGACCACCAGGGTAATAGGCTGTTGTTTATGTTTTACAGATGCTCGCGATCGGGCAGAGTGCGGTCCACTGGACCACCAGGGATATTGGATGGGGGGGTTGTTTATTATACTGATGCCCATGATTGGGCACATAGCACTCCACTGGACCACCAAGGATATTAGCAAAGGATTCCTTTATTTAGACAAATGCCCGCGATTGGGAACATAGCGGTCCACTGGACCACCAGGGATATAGGACGGGTTTTTTTTTATTTAACCAGATGCCCGCGATAGGGCAGCACTTGGTCCACTGGACCAACAGGGATATTAGATGAGGATTTTGTTTTAGACAAATACCTGTGATCGGGCTGCAGGGGGCATCAGTCCCCAGTGGCTGCTGCCTGGCAGGGTGCCAGGTGCAAGTCATTGGGGATCGGCTCACCTGCATGCTAATGGAATGCAAATGGAGCCATAATGACATGCAAATGGACCCATGTGCATCTTGCATAAATTATGGCCCCATTCGCATGTCCCCTTTTGAATATCACAGATGCTGTGCATGGCGCAATGGCACTTGAGCTAGCGCATCTCCATGCTCCACTCTGGCCACTTGCGCTGGCGCAGTACCACTGTGCCATGCACAGTGGGGGTGGCCAGAGTGCGATATTCAAAGCTGCTGAGCCATAGCGCAGATCCATTAAATATCACCCAGGCCACACCCCTGCACAACCGTTGAGCTGCGCCCAGGCTTGCGCCACAGCCTGGCTCAGTTTGAATATCCGGCAGTATGTTTCTATAGATAGCTGTACTGGAAATAAGATTTTGATAACCCTAGCAACAGTCAGTGGATGTTTATATATGTTTTTCTGATAGAGTGAGTCAGTCCTAATAACAAATGGTAATAATAATGAAAGTAATGTTTTGTAGAATACTGTAGTTACAAGCAACATGTGACAGCAACAACTGTAACATCCAGAACTAACCATAACATGCTGCTAATGAGTATTTCCAGTTAACGCAGCAATATGACATGTTATGGTGCTAGTTTCACACCTGAGCAGTATGTCAAAAGTACTACGTATGTGTAAGCTGTGTCTGTCCTGCTACCACATGCCTATGTGGTAACAGCGATACCAGCAACGAGCCAATCATTGAATTCTGACACATAAAAATCAATATCTAGAAAGTCTGTGCAGACTAAGTTTCAGTTTTTCAGATTGCCAGCTATAATGTGTCATCCTACAGTGTTGTCAGTATACAGGTGATCATACTGTATTTGCTGACGTACCTGATGTGGTACTCGTGTACCTATATTATGACTACTGTGATCTACCTATCACCAAGCTTTTTTTATCAAAGAAGTTTTATTGATTTTGCAACCATTCACACAATAAACAACAAAATATTGACCATTTATATCAAACATTTGAGCAGGATAAAATAAGCCCCCTCCAGTCCCTACTACTCCCCCCACCCACCCCGAGTGAGGTGTAGTGTTAAAAAGGTATGTGTAGCCATGAAAAATAAACAAGATTCAACCTGAATACTGTCCATTGAGATAATGATAGAGGTGCCCGTGCTTGTCAACAAAGAAAAATCAGAATAGATAAAGAGCATATGGTTTCCCTCATTTTTGTAAATGAGGATTTACGATGGTACCTATTACAGCTTTGTACCACCAGTGAATTCCTGTAACACTGGTTGCTTTTAATTTACGATTATGTACTGTACTGTTTTGTTTGCTGTGATATATTGCTCTCTTGAAAAGGTGCCTTTTATAAATGAGTCTTTGACTCAAAGTTCTGTAAACCGATGATCTAATAAATAAATATATAAATTTGTTTTTCATAGCATAGTGTTATGTGAAAGGAGTAGAGTGTTGTGATTAATGTGCTTACAGATGTAACTGACTGGTATATGTCTTACAATCTTGCATGTGTCTTGCATGTGTGTGTGTGGGAAGTGGGGGTGGGAGAATGCAGAGTTAGGGGTTTGACGATGGGGGCTTGGGGTGGGGTGGTAACCCTAACATCACATTTCCACACTTTTGTTGCTGTGGAAACAACCCTAACTGATGCATTAATGGAGTTTTTGCAATGAATTTCCCTTCTTTTTGAGAAAGTGTAAAATAAATAATAAATGATATGTGTTGGTGGGAGCGCAGGACCCTTCGGGCCCCATGCTCCCACCAAGCTGCCCAGTTCTGTGTAATGATAAATGTTTGTGGGAGTGTGGGCCCTCCGGGCTCTGTTCTCCAACTAACATATAAGCACAGAGCCATACAACAGCCCTATAGGCTAAGGAAACCTTGCAACACTAATTTGCCCATATCTGGGGAACTATAGCAGCTAGTAAAAAAAAATTCAAGTGTGGTTGTAATCATGAGACTGAGTAGTTCTCACAACATAAAGTTGTCCAGATCCATATCTTGCATTGTGTCTGAGATAGGGGCAGCAAAAAGTGCTGTGAATGTTAACTCTGTGGGTGCAATAGTGGGCCTCAGACATGAAAATGAGCAATTGGAACAGTAAACTGTAAATATCTCAGGATCCGTACACAGTAGGAAAAAATTAAATTTCAACTTATTTATGACATTCCAGTCTACTTCTGCCTTAGTCCCCATATAGGGGGACTAAGAATTTTACCACAAGTACATATCTCAAATAGTTTTAAGATACGGGTCTCTGAGAGAAGGCCAATGACGCTGCAATGTTATCCTGTGGGAAACTTCTGAATTTCAGAATGCTGTAACTTTAGGCCCCTGAAATGTTTTGGAACCAAACTACCAAAAGGCACATCTGTGGAACCAGGGCTTGCCACCCTGCACATTTCAGCCCAAAAGACCAAACCATTTTGTTGCAGGAGGCTGGCAAAGATTTGCAGTTATTTTGAGCATCCTTTCACAAAATACGTTTGTAAATCACGAAAATTTCACAAAATAAATCACGAAACTTTCATATTTGCGAAAGTATATTTGCAAAAGTATTTTTCGGAAAAAGTTTAAAAACGCATTTCTGGGGGGTTTAACCCCCCAAAAAAGATATGACTAGCATCCTCAGAAACAGACTAGGTAAACACAACATTCAGTGTTTACCTAGAGGGTCCCAATTTTAAGCTCAATTTTAAAGTGGTGGTTATAATGTGGCTTGCCATTAAAAGGCAGGCCAGGTTGTCCAGTGATCCCTACCAGGAATAAGTGCATAGGAGAGGAAGGGGGAGGGGGAAGGGAACAGAGGGTTAGAGGCGGAGGGGCCTGATGACATCATCAGGCAGGAAAGGGTAATATGACAAGGGCAAGCTAGAGCTCCAGGGGTTGGCTGGGGGGGTGGAGCCCAAAGGGAGTCCTGACCAGGGGCCTATTAGGGGTATATTAGGCCAGGACTCAGGCAGGATGACCTCTTTTGCTGGGAATTTTTCAGACTGAAGATTGCAGCTCTTCATTGGCAAAATCTAGGTAAGGCACATGGGAAGACTAGGCCTGGTAGGCCATGTGAGCCCTGTGAGAATTTTTTACTTCGGATGTTTTTTTGCTAGCATGGCATGTAAGGCAAAGAGCAAGTAATAACAGGGCTCACTGGAGCTGGCTATGCAGTTGGTGTACTGTTTTTCTTTTAATTTAATATGTTTATGTGCAATGGTTTTAAGAAATCAGCTCAGGAAGCTTGTGTGGATGGAGAGCAATGGGAAGATAGCCAGGTGATAGCTTTGTTATTCGTATGAAAAAGCAAGGTTTTTGGACAAAATGGATAGCATTAGCATTGGCAGTTTGGGGCTTGGGAGAAGCATTGGTTGTGGCTGGGGGATTTTCTTGTTCAAAGTAGGGGTGTTAAAATGCTGAATGTGTGGCAGGGCAGTATGGTGGGCCTGCATGGTGTGGCGTTGATTTGGAAGAAAGCTTATTGTGTGGGCACTGGGCCTCCTCAGTGTCTTTGGTCTTGCATCCATGCGTGTGGCCTGTTTCCATGTGGTTTGTGCTTTTCGTGTAAGTTTAAAAAAAAAACAAGAAAGAAAAAGAGAGAAAACAGAAGCAAAGGAGAAACCACGGTGTTTTTAGCAGTCAAGAAAGGAAATGGGCAGTCCGTCTCTGGTGTAGGAAAAGAGGGTCTAGGGTGACTGGGCGCACAACAGTGCATGTGCATGGTAGCCAGGGAGAGCATATGGACAGGACAGGTGAGGGTGTTGCCGAACACACAGACACGCAAAAGTGGATCATGGGAGAGCCCACCACGGTGGTATAGGTGGCGTTGCTTCGAGAAAATCAAGGAAGGTTTGGGCACGAAGGCACCCTGCAGGCCAAAAGTCAAAGGAGAAGGACAGGGAGGGGTGGGTCAATAGGCGTGCGATGGTCAACATGGGGAAAGGGGATGTAGACGGCAGAGAGTGCAGGTGTGCAGGGGATGACCTGCCAGTCTGCTCAAGTGGTGGATGGGAGCAAACACTAAGAGATGAAGGTTCACAGGCTACGGATACAGAGAATTGCATGGTACTACAGCTTATTACCGGGCATTTTTTCTGCTTCGTGTTCCTCTTTTTTTTTCCAGTTTTCGGCTGGCAGGGCGGAAGCCACGTGGTATGGGTGCCGTGAGTCACGATTTGTTTTTTGTTGCTGCTTAATGTGTTACCCAGGGAGAGGGGAAAATAACAGGGGATTGCATCAGAGGGAGAGAAGCTAGAGGAGTGCTCATGGTCCCAAGGAGATGCGGGGACCAGCAAGTTGAACCACTGTGCCAGGTCACCCTGGAGGGGGCCTGCAGCATGGCAGGCCAGGGCAGGGTGGGCCGCATGTTGTCAGTATGGTGGGGGGGTTTGAGTGGCATGAGGGGCCATGGTCCTGATGGCCAGTCTAAAAGGCCAGAGTTGTTTGGCAAAGTGGGCCGCTTACCTCAGAGAGGAGGCTGAGGCTGAGGCTCAGCAGCCACTGTCATGTATGTGATGCTGCCGAAGGGCCCAAAGCAAAGAAAAGGCAGAGGCACAGCAGGGTGTACTGTGAGCCAAGGGCAAGGTTCATGGCTACCCTGGGTGAAAAAAGCAAGGGAAGGCCATGGCCAGTGGTGCAAAGGGGGCAGTACATGAGGGAGCTAGCACAGGCTGCTAGAGAAGGACCATGCAGTCTGAGGCACCGGGATGGGGGTTTCAAAAAAACAAAAATTTATTATAAAACAATGGGAAATGGAAGGGGTCACACACTTCAGCAACCAGTGGAGGAGCCGGTCGCCGCAAGAAAGGCGCCTAAGGGAAGGGGCATGCCTCAAAAGGATGCTGGGGAGCTTGCTTACTACTGGAAAGGCAGTAACTGGGACAAAAAATGCAATATGGCAACAAACGGAAGCAGGGATTAATATGGCAGAAGCAGATCTCAGGAGCAGTCAGTTGGAGCATGAGGCTTGGCAGCCTGCAGGCCCGTCCAACCTCAGTAAAGGGGTTGATTTGAAGGTGCCAGGCTGAATGTTATAATCATTTGCTCCACAGATTGCAGGCACAGAGAAGCAGGCATTGCATCAAAGTGAGCCCAGCTGTCTAGCGAGAAGATGCTGCAAGAGGCATCCGTGTTGATGGGGCAGATGTCGGAGCTATTGGCAGCAGCAAAGAGGAGGAGGAGGTGCAGAAAAAGTACAAGGAACAGGAAGAATGCTCAGGCAGGGGCAGAGGGTAAAGACCCAGGCAGGAAGTCCGCCGCACCAATACCAATGCCTCTGCCTGAACCGGATGAAGAGAACCTGGATGGGGTAAGAATGATGTGGATCTCACGGATGAGAACAGTTTAAAGGATTACCTCAAGGGGTTGTTGGGCAGCATGGGGATATGGGAATTGAGAAGATGGAGTGGGCTGTATGGGCCTTAAAGGACACAGGGGCCGGACCAGGGAAAGGGGGGCAGGGCCACAGTGAACAAGAAGGTGTATGAGTGGCCCCTGGGTTGTTCAATCAGAGACCATGTGCCAGTCTCAATCTAAGAGAAAATCTGGAAAGGGGAGTATATTGACATTTTTGGGCTCATGGATGAGGATACAGCCATGAAGTATGAGCAGAAAGAGTCGGTGTGGAAATCAGAAATGGCGGTGTCATTGGTGGTGGTAGGCCACAAGACGGAGGAAGCAAAATATAAGGGGAAGACCATAGAGAATTGGCAAGGTGGTTTCATAATATATAGTGTATTGATGCTGGAGAAGCAGCCGGAACTCACAATCCCCTTGCTGACATACACGTACATTATTAGGGAGGCATACAAGGTAAAGTCTGGTGCAGGTGGCTCAAGTGTGATGCAGCCTTCCAGATGTGAATGGCAGCAAAGGGGAACTGAGACGGATTGCACCCACTCAGAATTGTGAGGATCTTCTTTGAGGAAGGGGGGCAGTAGGGACAAGCAAGGAGGAACACTCCGGTCACAGGGGCAAAGACATGCTGGGCTACAACAAGGCCACCTGCACATGGGGCAGCTGTGTTCTGCATGTCTGCTCAAAATGCAGGGATCACACCCTGCCTCAGCTGCTGACAGAAAGGCAATAGAGGAGGGCAGAATGGGGACATTTTTAGAGCAGTCCTTTCAGGGGTGCCCAGGGTATACAGAGCAGGGCTGTGGGGCAGCCACAGGGCAGCACAGTGTCCCAGGGGATGGCGGAGTGGATCACTGAGGAATGGGCAGTGGGGATATGCGCTGGCACGTACTCCCATTTCCCTAGCAGCAGTGGAGGAGTGGACCGCAGAATACCTGAATAAAGGGGCAGGTAATCTGCTTCGGGAGGGTTTTGGTATGGGTTTCTCACTGGGGTTTCAAGGGTGGTGGGAAAGAACATGGGCCAAGAACCTGGGGTCAGTGAAAGGGAAGGAAGTGACCGTGGTGGCCAAGACAGAGAAGGAAATTGCAGCACGCCAGGTGGAGGGCCCATTGGAGGGCCCCCCATGCACGCATTTCTGGATTTCCCCATTGGGTGTGGTGCCCAAGAAGGCGGAAGGGGAGTGCTGCTTGATTCATCATTTATCATACCTAGAAGGTTCCTCGGTGAATGATGGCATTCCAGACCACCTTAGGGTGGTGTCGTATGCCTCTTTGGAACAGGCCATAACATTAAATAAGAGAGTCAGGGGAGCATGGCTGGTAAAGATGGACATTGAGACAGCATTTCAGCTCTTGCCTGTCAGGCCATCAGATGGGGACCAGCTGGGTTTTCAATTCCAAAGGCACATATATTTTGACAAATTCATGCCCATGGGGTGTTCAGTCACCTGCTCCACATTTGAGATGTTCAGCACCTGCATACAGTGGGTTTTTGGGGCCAGGTATGGGCACAGGAGGGTGGTTCATTACTTGGATGACTTCCTTCTCATTGGTCAAATGAGAGCGGAGGTGCAGAATATGCTAGGGGATTTCAAAAGCATGTGCCAGCAGATAGGGATTCCACTAGCACAGGGCAAGATGGAGGGCCCTGCTTAGAGGTTGGAATTCTAGGGCATAGAAGTGAACACTGGGAATGGTTGTTTTCAGCTGCCTGGGAGCAAAGTAGCATGGCTAAAAGGTATATTGGCCCAAGTCGTGGGGAGCAGGAGGGTGCCGCTGGTACAAATACAGCTGGGGCACCTTAATTTCACCTGCAAGGTCATCAGCCCAGGTAGCACTTTTACCAGAAGACTGGGGAGGGCCATGGGAAAAGCCAAGTGGCCGCACCATTGGGTGGACATAGCTAAAGGGGTCCAGGAGGACTTTGGGGTGTAGGAGGAATTTCTTGCCACCTATAATGAGGTGACATTCTGACAGAATGAGTGGGAGTGGAACATGGAACCCTTCATTGATTTTCTGGAGTTCTTCCCGAATGCCTCAGGTGCCCTGGGAATGGGGGCATATTTTCAAGGGGAATGGATGTTGGAACCATGGCTGGCAGCTTGGGCAGAAGGGGGGACACTGAAGGACATCACTTCCCTGGAGATCTTCCTGATATGGATGGCCCTGGATGTATGGGTGATAGGATTAATGGGAATAACATCTTGTTTTTGTGCGATAACAAAGGGGTAGAAGAGGTGATTAATAGGCAGGGGGAGGATGGAGACAGTGGGCAAGCTACTCAGACATATGGTGTTACTGGGACTGCAGCTGAACCTGTCTTTCAAAGCACAGCATATTGAAGGTTTGCAGCTCGACAGGTTTTGGGAGCTAAAGCCACAGGTGGTGCCACACAGGACCAGGATCCCGGACCAGTTATGGGAGATTGGAGGAGCACAGCCTGGGCACTGTACCAAGACCTGGGCAGAGAACACACTGAGGGCCTATGAAGCAGGGTGGGCAAAGTTCCAGGGTTTCAGGGGAAGCACAGGTGGGACAAGGATGAACCGCCCTGGATGAGCAGGTAAGGAGGTTCATGGTGGAGCTGCATTTTAGGTACTTAGCTGGCATCAGCTGGGGATGCTAGGACAGGGGCTGGCCCAAATGTAGGGCCAGTAGTATAAAACGCATGGTGGCAGGGGTGGCATGGGGGCAGGGGGGCAGGTGGATGGAAGGCAACCCATAAGGGGGGAATTACTGGTAAGTGGTCTTGAGGCCACCCGGAAGGTATGCACATTGTCTCATGAAGTGTTTCTATCCGTGCCGTGGTTTACAGTGATGGCTGCAGTGGCAATCGGAGTGGTGGAAGTGGTGGCCCCAAGGAAAATGGCCTCAGGGCAGGCACTGCAGCATGAAGATGTCCTGTGGGGACACAACAGGGTGGTCATTGTCCTGGCCAGGTCCAAGATGGACCAGGGAGGGAGGGGGACACAAGTGTCACAAGTGAGGAAGCTGCAGTTGGCCAGCTGTGCCATGAGTACAGGAGTGTTCAGGGAAGGGCAGTGGGGATTCTGTTCCGGCACAGAGATGGCTCTCCGGTCACGGGTTTCCAAGTAGGGGTGGTCCTCAAGAGGGTGCTGGCATTTTTGGGTGAGTATTCCAGCAAATTCACCCCACATTCATTCAGGATTGGGGCAGCCATGGAGGCAGCAGAGAGAGGGGCTGTGGTGGCGGAGTTACAAAGGGTGGTGCACTGGAGGTCCAGCAGCTATAGGAGGTATGTGAGAAAATAATAACAACTCACACTGTGTATTTTGTTTCCATGGCAGGTTCCAAGAGGAAAATCTGGATAGTGGGGCATTCCTTCATGTACTGGGCTGAGAGGTTTGTGGTTGCCACCTCCAGAGGATCAGTGCTGAGATATAGCATGGAGAATACAAGGGTGTTATGAAAAGGCATTAGGGGGATGAAATGGGTGCAGCTCATGCCTTTGATGGAGGAATTGAAATTGCAATGGGGCACCCCAGATTGCATCGGATGCACCTGGGGAAATGATTTAGGAGCCTGCTGGGGGTATTGGGACAGAACATCATGGGACTTTTGGAGAGATTGAAGGGTGGTGGCTGAGGGTGTTGATTGGCTGGTCTGATATCACCTCCCAGAGGGTAAGGAGAGGAGTGCAGGATGTCAGGCTGATCAAAAGGTCAGGAAGTATTTGAACAGTAGGGCAGCCAGGATGGTAATAGAGATGGGGGGTTCGCTCAGCACAGGACATTTCCTTCGACCAACCTGCAGTGTTCCAGTCGGATGGCATCCACCTGTCAGAGTTTGAGATGTGTCTGTTCCTACAACCTATTGGGGAGCTAGTAAACCAGATGGCCAGGAAAGGGCTTAGATACTAGCCCATAGGGGGGAGCCTTCCATCCATTGCAAGCTGGAGGAGGGGCAGGGAAGTAAGGAAAATGGAGGAGCAGGGGAGGGATAGGATACAGGGCTGGGGACAAGAACCCAGACATGGTGGTAAAGTGGGGAGTGGGATAGGTCCAGGCACTGGATTAAGAAGTGACCGGGCCTGGAGGGCGAAAGCCCGGGGAAGTGTAATGGCCTGGTTCTGGTATGGAGGAGGGGGCCAGATTCACAGTGTCCTGGCCCTGAAAGCAAAATGGAAGAAATGACCAGAAGAACAGAGGCTGAAGCCAGGAAAATTTGGAAGAATGTTGATGTAAATTGAATTGTGAATTCAAAGTTATATGCTTTGTAAATATAGTCCTTTGTGCCATGAATAAATTTGCCAATGAGCAACCAACAAGTAACGTGGTGTGGTGTCCATTATTCCGGGGGGGGGATTCAAAGGACAATTCTTTTACCATTTGACCACCCATAAATTTGCTCAGTAAATATACAGATGGTGATATTTTTCTGTATCACTAACTGAAAACAAGATGGCTGCCTCATGAAAGTAAAAGGGCCATTTGCGACAGTAAAAACAGCCTCTCACGAATGTTTCATGATTTTTGCTAACTTTTCCCATTGACTATAATGGGGAAATTGTTTTTTGAATATTTTTTGAACGGTTTAATATTTTTTCACCAAATCTTCAAAATGCACATCGGTGACCAAGAATGCATCTTCCCTGAAGCTTTTGGACTGAACGGATAAACTGTGCATGCTGTAGGAGGGGAGCAAAGAAACACGCAAACAGTCCTTTTTTTTTGGTGTATTTTTGGCATTCTTTAACTCAGCAACTGTAGATCTGACGATAACGAAACTTACCAGATCCAGAGATCTATGGTACCAGACTGCACATGAACAATTTCATGCTAATCTGTTGTATGGTGGCAAAGTTATTAAGGTGAAAAATTTGAGGGTTTTGCATTAAAGTGGATACTCAACTATAACTATAGTGGCACTACCGTGCCTATCTCTATCTCTCTATAGATATATAGATATATAGATATATATATTAGAGCCAAAAAAACTCAGTTTAATGCATCAGTTAGGGTTGTTCCACAGCGACAAAAGTGAGGAAATTCGATGTTAGGGTTGAAACCCCCTTTGCCTCAGCCCACCCCAGCTAGAATCGGTGTGCGTTGGGTCATCGTCCTTAACTCTCACCCCAACACATGTGGAAAGAAGCTGAGGAATAGGAGAATGGGGTGAGAGTTAGGACTGATGACCGCAATGCGCACCCGATTCGGGTGGGGGGTGGGCTGGAGGGTGCAAAGGGGTTTCAACCCCTAACATCAAATTTCCTTGCTTTTGTCGCTGTGGAACAACCCTAACTGATGCATTAAATGGAGTTTTTTGCCTCTAATTTCCCTTCTTTTTGAGAATGATAAAGAGAAATAATGAATGTAATGCGGCAGCGGGTGCTCGGGGCCCAACCATGTGATGTCTTGTCACATGGTAACATTGTGGCCGCAAACGCAAATCGTAATGCGCATGGTGACGCAAAGCGAAACAGAAAAAGAAACAGTACTGTAGACAGAAATGTTAAAAACAACGCAAACGGACCCGCAAATGAAAACACAAACGGTAACGCACATGGTGGTGTAAACATGAACGGTAAGTGAAATGGGTTCGGAACAGCAAGCGGAAATGGTAATGGTAACAGTAATGTAAGTGCACAGGCTGGTTTTCCCCAAAAGCTGTATATAGAGAAAGACAGTGAGTACAAAGAAAGTATGCAAAATAATGACTCTCGTAACAGCAAAATGAGGACTTGGAATAGTAAATTGCTTATAGCTCAGGAACCGTACAACATAGAAAAAAAATTTAAAAGTCATATGAATTATCACTTTCCTGGCTAATTTTGTACTTAGCCCCTGGGAAGGGGCTAAGCATTTTTTCGACGAAAAGTCCGTATCTCGCACCGCTTCCGAGATACAGGCCCGAAAGGCGGCAAACTCGTGAATGTCATCCTATGGGAAAACAGAAGTTCGAGTGCCATAACTTTGTCTCCCTGTAATATTTTTTCACCAAACCACTGAAAAGCACATCTGTTGGATGTTACCTGTGTTCCTGCAAATTTAAGCCCAAAGACCAAACCCTTATTTTGCAGCAGGCGACAAAGGATTGCTGCAATGCGTCGTACACCGTAATGTTATCCTATGGGAAAAAGGGTAAACTTTGGAGTACCGTAGCTTTGTTGCCATGTAATATTTGTTCAATAAAATACTGAAATGCACATCTGTGAGATGTCGGCTGCGTTCTCTCCAAATTTCAGCCAAAACTCAACCCGTTCTTTTGCAGTAGGGTGCAAAGAATTGCTTGTCATTTTCCACAGCTCTTACTGTCGCTAATTTGCTAAAGCTTTTGGCAAAATTCTAAAGTTTCATGAGTGCGACACTACTTTGCAAAAGTACTTTTCCAGAAATCTGAAAGAATATTTCTGGGTGTTTTACCCCAAATAAAGACATGGCTAGCATCCTCAGGGTCCGACTAGGTGAATACAAAATAATTAGGTTGCTAGAGGGTCCCAAATTTAAATGCCAAGCATTTTTCTGATCACCAACTGAAAACAAAATTGCGGATTTGCAACAGTAAAAGGGCCATTTACGAAAGTAAAAACTGAATTTGTGACACTGTTGAACTTTTTGTTAACTTTTCCCATTGACTTATAATGGGACCTTGTTTTTTGAATAACTTTTGAACTGTTTAATATTTTTTCACAAAATCTTTGAAAGGCACATTGGGAACCCTAGCTGCACGTTCCCTGAAGATTTCAGACCAGTCCCGCAAACCGTGCGAGCTGTAGGCGCAACCGTAGAATTCCAAAAAAAGCATAAACAAATAACTCCACAGCTGTATATCTGACCAGTACGAAACATGGCAGATTCCAAGGCATATGGGTCTTGATTCTGTATTCCAAATTTCAGGCAAATCCATTGAATGGTTGCAAAGTTATTAAGGTGCAAAATTTTGGGTTTAACACGTAAATGGCTCCTCAACCCTAACTATGGTAGCACTACTGTGCTACCATAATATGTATACATAAATATATATATATATATATATATAAGGAAATACAAAATCACACATTCCCACACAATGCAAAGCATCATGGGCTGCATATGCAAATCATCACAGAATATTATGCTGGTTCAACTTTAAGCAGAATTGCATGGTACCAAAAGGCCTCTCACACAGTTTGCAAAGGGTGCTAACAGATGACATAGACACGTGTTTCGTCCTACCAGGACTCATCAGTATGCCTTGTCTGTTTGACACCCCAGTGGAAAGAACCAGTTACCCTAAGATGGTCTGTCTGGGTTATGTTGTGGTGAACCCCATTAAAACCAAAAAATATTTAAAAGACAAAGGACCTCTGTGCACAAACACTGAGGCAATGGTTACCCCAAAGGGCATTTGGCTGGGAAGCCAAGTTTCAAGGAAATACAAAATCACACATGCCCACACAATGCAAAGCATCATGGGCTGCATATGCAAATCACCACAGAATATTATGCTGGTTCAACTTTAAGCAGAATTGCATGGTGCCAAAAGGCCTTTCACACAGTTTGCAATGGGTGCTAACAGATGACATAGACAAGTGTTTCGTCTTACCAGGACTCATCCTATATGTATATATATATATATATATATATATATATATATAAGTCACTGCAAAATCTTAATTTAATGCATCAGTTAAGGTTAAAGTGACAAAAGTGGGAAAATGAGATGCTAGGGTTGAGTCCCTAACCCCCCATCACCCTACCCCCACATCCTCCACAGACTGACAGATGCCGGGGTGTGCTGTGGGGTTGCAAGGCCCAACTCTCATTCCATTCCATGTGTAAACAGGTTGATATGCTACAGTAAAGGATAATGGGGTAAGAGTTAGGCCTCAAGACTCCATGGCACACCCCAGCATCTGTCAGTCTGTGGAGGATGGGGGGGTTAGAGGCTCAACCCTAACATCTAATTTCCCCACTTTTGTCACTTTAACCCTAAATGATGCATTAAATGAAGTTTTTTGCAATGACTTTCCTTACTTTTTGAAAAACTGTAATATAACTAGTAAATAGCATGTGTTTGTGGCAGCACGGGGCCCTTTTGGCCCTGCGATCCCACCAAGCTACCCTTTTCTGAATAATGATATGTGCCTGTGAGAGTGCTGCCCTCTGGGCCCTGTGCTCCCACTTACACATAGCTACAGAGCTATACAGTAGCCCTATAGGGCAAGAAAACCTTGTAACACTAATCTGCCAATATCTCGGGAACTGTAGCAGCTAGGAAATAAATTGAAGTGTCATTGTAATCATGACAGTGAGACATCCATGTGAGAAAAACCAATCCATATCTCACACCCTTTATGAGATATGGGTGCTGAAAAGCACTATGGGAGCCACAATGTTATCCTATGGGGAAAATGTCAAATTTGTGATGGCATATCTATGGAACTGCTTAATGTGCCAACACCTAAATAGCATAATTCACATCTCTAGGGCATCCCCTTAACAACCTGCAAATTTCAAGTCAAAAGACCAAACTGTTAAGTTGCAGTGCAGTGGGAAAGTTCTTAAAAGTTTAAAAATTCCTAGTTCGTGAGGTAGCAAAATCCCCAACCGTCACATCAATCCCCATTCACGAGCTGTCAAAATCACTATCCGCGAGAAATCCTTGACCATCAGATTTTGGCCATCTGGTCCCTAAGTGACAGGCAAGGATTTTGTTTTCTTGCAAAAGAGGATCGGTTGGAGGACTAGGATTTTCACAGCTCACAGACTGTGATTTTGTCAACTCACGAAAGAGGATTCAAAAAACCAATCCCATTTCACTAACTGAAAAAATCCCAGTCCACAGTCAATCCCCTTTCTTTCGCGGCAGCAAAATCCTTGACCATCACTCAATCCTTGTCTGCAAGAAGGGCCATCTGGTCACAAAGTGACGGTCAAGGATTTTGCTATGTCGCGAAAGAGGATCGGCTCGTGGACTGGGATTTTGTCAGCTCACTAAAGGGGATCAGAAGAGAGTCATGGACAAAGAATTGTAAAATTTGAAATGGCCATTTTTTTGCCAAAATGAAGCAAACCAAAGATATAGGTTTGTAGAGGGTGTCACATTGACCAAAACCCATGCCTTATTGCAACAAGAATTCACGCATGGATAAAGTTGCAATATTTTGTTTGGAGGAAAAAATGAAAACAAGATGGCAGCTCACAGACAAGGAATTTTTCCTCACAGACTAGGATTTTTTAAATCCCCTTTCAAGAGCTGACAAAATCCTTGACCGTAAGTCCAGTCCTCTTTTGCAAAACATACAGATAAATCTTGGAGTGAACTGAGCATGCTCAGAGCCCAAAACTTAAAAATTAAATAACTTTGGAATGGATTAATATTTTTTAACCAAACAAATGCTGAACTGTTCTTTGACCCAAACTCTTTCTATTTTCCAAATTTTAGACCAGAACACAGAAGTTGTGATCGCTGCACCATGGGCACAAAACATGTCAAAAGTGGCTAAAAATGCATTTTCAGTGCTTTGCTGTGCAAGAACCATAAGTCTGACCAAAATGCAACTTGGTAAATCAAGAGATCTACCATATGAGACCGTGCATTCCAAATTTTGTGCAAATCCGTGGGTTTAAGATTAAAGTGCCTACTCTACCCTAACTATAGGGTGCAACCATGCCCCTATAATATATATACATACATGTATATATATATATATATATATATATATATATATATATATATATATATATACTGTATATAATATTTCACTGGCACAGTCATGCCAGTATAGTTAGGGTTGAGTAAGCATTTTAATGTTAAACCCCAAATTTGCACCCTAATAGCTTTGCAACGTTCAATGAATTTGCACAACATTTGGAATCTGCAGTCTTGTATAGTAGGTCTCTTGATGTCCAAAGTTATGTTTTGATTGGACTTGTGGTTTCTGTGCAGCGAAGAACAAAAAACGACTTTTCGCTTTTGTTTTTGCACTTTTTAGCAGATTTTTACCCATCATGACAGGGCCACATCATTTATAATGATGGACTGAAATTCTTAAAGGTTGAAAGAGATTGGTCAAAGAACAATACAGCATTGGTTTGGTGAAAAATATTAATCCCTTCAAAAGTTATATAATTTGAATATTTGGGTTCTGAGCATGCCAGTCAGTCCAGATTTATATGCATGTTTTGCCAAAGGGGATTGGGCTCACGATCAATGATTTTGTCACCTCAAGAAAGGTGATTTATAAAATCCCTGTTCATGAGGAAAAATTTCTTGTTTGCAAGCCACCATCTTGTTTAAATTCCCCCCCCAAACAAAATGTTGTAGCTTGCCCCACAGCTGACTTCTTTTAAAATGAGGCATGGGTTTTGTTCAGGATGATGCCCTCTACAAACCCATGCTCATATTTTCCTTTGTTTTCACCCAAAATGGCCATTTGACATTTTAAAATTCTTCATTCATGACTCACTTCCAATCCTCATTTGCGAGGTGACAGAATCCCCATTCGCAAGCTGATCGCCATACATGAGGTAGCAAAATCCTTGATCTCAACTTAAGGACCAGATGGCCCTGTCTCACTGACAAAGATTGGCTTGCAAAGGGATTTTAACAGCTAGTGAAAGGGCTGGGGTTTTGAACTCTTCGCTAGTTGACAACATCCCTTTGTGAGGTGTTAAAATCCTTTCTTGACCTGATCCCTTCGTGAGCTGACAAAATCTTTGATCGTCATTTTATAACCAGATTGTTCTTATCACTAACAGGGATTGGCTTGTGAATAGGAGTTTTGACACCTCGTGAAAAGGGATTGACTTGCGAAAGGGATTTTGTCAACTCGTAAAGGGGATTTTCTTTTAATTCCTCATTTGCGAATGGACAAAATCCCTGTTCACAAGCTGTCAAAATCACTTTTGCAAGCCAATCCTCTTCTGGAGCTGACAAAATCCTTGATTGCGACTTCCAGACCAGATGGCCAAGATCTGACGATCAAGGATTCCTCACAAATGGGGATTTTGACAGCTTGTGAATGGGGATTGATCTCACTAACAGGGATTTTTCAACCTCACGAACTATAGGCAGGATTCACGATGAGAAAAATTTCAAGTTCCACTCCACAACTGATGCTGTGGACTGTAATCGCCTGCAGCTTTGGCAGTTGTGATTCACAGCTGCAGCAGTTGTGGAGGGTGCTACGGCAGGTTCCGATGCCCGTAGCAGCCTCCCGCAGCTGCGGTGCTGTCAATGGCAACAGCACCCGCAAGCTGCCGTATTCCATGGAGCCGGTCATACTCCAGCTCCACCTTAGTGAATACCCACAGCTGTGGGTGACCTGTGGCCTCACAAGTGGATTACCACTAGTGCCAAGGTTTTCCCGCAGCTGCGGGTCCTTCTGCCACGTTTGTCAATCCTGCCTTAAGATTTTAAAAATTTTGCTGATGCACTGTAAATAAACAGTTTGGTCTTTTGGCTTGAAATGTGTGGGCTATAAAAGGGGTGTCCCAAAGATGTGATTTATGCTGGTTAGATATAAAAAAGTTAATCAATTTCATAGATATGTCATCACGGAGTTGAGATTTTTCCCAAAGGATAACATTGCAGTTCCCACAGTGACTTTTGGTGTCTGTATCTCGGAAATGATGTAAGATACATATTTTCACTACCTGCAGCTAACATGTGGAGGTTTCAAAGTCATGATTACAGCTGCAGTGGAATTATTTTCATAGCTTGTATGATTACTGAGATATTCACAAATTAGTGTTACAAGGGTTCCTTGTCAGCTCTATAGGGCTACTGTATAGCACCGTTAGTTGTGGGTACGAGAGCACAGAGCCCGGAGGACCCATGCTCCTAACATTACGATATTGTTATGTGCAAATGGGTAGCTTGAAGGGGCCCACGTCCACAAACACATACCAGTTACCAGGTACATTACACTTTCCCAAAAACATTTTTTTCAGAATTTGCCAGTGCACTGTAAATAAATGGTTTGGTCTTTTGGCTTGAAATTTGGAGGGGATAAAGAGGGTATCTAAGAGATGTGAATTATCTGTTTAGATTTAAAAAATGTTATCAGTTCCACAGATATGCCATTTTGAAGTTGAGATTTTTCCAACAGGATAACATTGTGGTGCCCACAGTGCTTTTTGGTGCCTGTATCTTGGAAACAATGCGAGATAGGGATTTAGTTCACTAATCTTGCATGGAGGTTTCTTTATTCAAAAATGGTCAACTTGAAGGAGTGCCAGGCCTGGAGGGCCTGTGCCCCACAGATGCATATCATTATGGAAAATGGTCAACTTGAAGGGAGTGCAGAGCCTGGACAACCTGCACTCCCACCAACACATACCAGTTACCTTACACTTTCAAAAAGTAATGAAATTCATTGCAAAAACTTTATTAATGCATCAGTTAGGGTTAAAGTGACAAAAGTGGGGAAATGAGACATTAGGATTGAGCCCTAAACCCCCTATCCTACCACCCCACCCCCCATCCTGCATACTCCAACAGATATCGGGGTGTACCATTAGATCATTAGGCTTAACTCTCACCCCATTCTCCTATGCTATACCATGTCAGCCATTTACACATGGAATGGGAAGAGAGTTGGGCCTAATGACCCCATGGCACACCCTGATGACTGTTGGTGTATGTAGGGGATGGTTGTTTGGGTTGGAAGCCACGGGTAGGGGCAGGGTCTTAGGCTTGGGAACCCTAAGTTCTCATTTCCCTACTTTTTAGGCTTCAGCCCTAATAGTGCATTAACAATTTTTTGCAGAGAATTTCCTTACTTTTTCAGATACTTTATTTGTATCCCTATGAAACATGAAGTGGTATGCAAAATGGCTATGTTGAAAATTTGGAGTGAAAATATTAAAATTACCAAGTTACACATGTGTGTAGAAACATTTTAATTAATGCTTGTAACTGGCTATTTTTATGTTGGCACACTTGGCGCAGCCAACATCTTGTGAGTAGTGCAGATTTAGAGGCACGGTCACTATTGGCAAATGCAGGGCACACACCAGTATAAAAGGCCCCACATTTCTCAATCAGCAAGCAGCGGGCTGACACCCTGCCTAACTAATGAGGTGAAGAGATTCGAGAAAAGGTCCACTGCAATGAGAGTGAAGCTGTCAGCGCAGTGTGTGACCACAACACGCCTCCTCCTACCTGCAGGCAACATGGCAGCAGTGACTGCCACTGTTGCCCGTCAACCCCCTTCCTTTAGTTGTGCTGATGGGGTGTCCAAACCCCATCAGCATTATGTAACACTTTCTTTGATTAGTTGAGGGTGCCCAATCTCCCTCGGCATCATGCACCTCCCCAACAGTTTTTCTTTGCCATGGGGCCCAATCCCCATCGGCATGCATCCTCCTCCTTGAATTTTGATGATGGGGGAGCCCACTCCCACTGGCATTATGGGTTCCTCCTCACTTTTTTTGCTTGCTGAGGGGTGCCCAATCCCCCTCGGCTCCTGTGCTGCCCTCCCGTTACTTGTTTGCTGATAGGGGTGCCCAATCCCCCATTGGCTAAAGTACCCACCCACCCACACACAGGTGGCATGCTGGGCGCCCACCCCAGTGTGCCAAAGCACCTATTAAAGTGAAAATGGTCCCCGATGTCTTTTATTTTTTTATCTATAAAGCAAAAACGGTCCCTCATAGTCTCCAACCCCCTCCCACAACCTGCACCTACCCACTGCACCCTGCCTCCTCACACCCCCTCACCCCTATACCTCCCTGAGTCTGGTGCGATGATCTTCGTGGACCAGAGAAACATCTGCACTCTTCAAAGCTGACCATGAACAAAGGAAATGCTGGTAAGCTGTATAAAGGAATAAATAGGGTTTTTTCAACTTTAATGCATATCTCAGGCATTTTTGGGAATTTTTACACCAAATTTTCAACATGGAGTTTTTGGGACCCCTCCTAATGAATTCTGTCACTGTCATATCATTAATTGGTCCAGAAAGGTGATTTTGCAGTCACTGCATGGAATCACCTTCTGGGACCCATTAACAAGATGACAGTGCCACTGTTCATGAGATGGGCTCTGAAAAAGCCTATGTTGCAAATTTGGTGGAAAAAATCCCAAAAATGGTTGTTTTACAAGCATGTATTGTGCAGCTGCTACGCAGGCTCGTAACTTCATGAATTTGCAATATTTTCATGCCAGATTTTAAACATTGTCATTTTTGTACACCGCCTTATGAACAGTACAGCTGTCATTTTTCATCCTGGCCAAAATGTGTTTCAGCACTTTCAGCACACAATAGCATGGTCACTGTGAAATCAGTGTTCAGGCCAGATTATGAAAATGACAGTGACACTGTCCATGAGCAGAAGTCCTAAAATGCCTATGTTGAAAATTTGTGACATATCATAAAATGACTGTGTTAACAGCGCAGTATTGGGAGTTTGCACACACGCTTGTACCTTTGTGCATTTTTAATATTTTCACTCTGGATTTTCACCATTGGCTTTTTTCCACACTTCTTGATGAACAGTACAGCTGTCATTTCACATATCCTGGCCAAAATGTGTTTTCGCACGTCCAGCACAAAATAGTGCAGCCGCTGTACAAAATCACTTTTTGGAACAGTTTGAGGAAATAACACTGACACTGCACATGAGCAGAGGTGCTAAAATGCCTATGTTGAAAATTTGGTGCCGAACATCCATAAAATGACTGTTACAAGCGTGCATTGCGCATTTCCTATGCACCCTTGTAACTTTGCAAATTTGCAATATTTACATGCCACATTTTCAACACTGGCATTTTTTTACACCTCCTTTGAACTGTACAGCTGTCATTTTTCACTTCCTGCCCAAAATGTTTTTCCATGCTGCACTACCAAAGCCAATGCCAGCGCGACAACATTCGGCATTGACAAATGCTTGTTAGGATTTGTTTCACCAAATTTTCAGCATAGGCTTTTTGTGACCCCACCTCATGAACAGTGGTACTGTCAAGCCATTAATCAGTCCCAGAAGGTGATTTCACACAGATTCTGTGCCATTCTTCACCATAGGTGTGAAAAAACATTTTGTGCAGGATTTGAGAAATGACAGCTGTATAGTTCATGAGGTGGTGTGAAAAAATGGGCATGTTGAAAATCTGGAATCAAAATATTGTAAATTAACAAATTTATGCTCCTGCTTATAAACTGTGCATGCATGCTCATAACAAGGCAATTTTTAGGAATTTTGTCACCACATTTTCAGCATGGGCTTTTTGGGACTCCACCTCATGAACATTTTATTAATCAGCCCCAAAAGGTGATTTTGCACTGTGACTGTGCCATTATTCACCACAGGTGCAAAAACACATTTCTAGAAGGATGTGAGAAATGATAACTATTCGTGAGGTGGTATGAAAAAATGTCAATGTTGAAACTCCGGAGAGAAAATATTAAAAACTGATGACTTTACAAGTGTGCGTAGAAATTGTGCAATGCCTGCTCATAACAAAGTCATTTTGTGGACTTTTTCACCAATTTGAATATGGGCTTCTTGGGACCCCAACCAAAAGATCTGTCATTTATTAATTGGTCCCATAAGGTGATTCAGTGCAGTGACTGCAAACCACCTCCTTGGGACCAAGTAATGAAATTACAGTTACAGTAACGAGAGGTGGGGTCCCAAGAACCCCATATTGAAAATTTTGGCCTAAATTCCTACAAATGGCTGAGATATCAAAATAAGTTGAAAACTCCATTAACTGCCATTATACAACACTTATCTTTGAGTAATCCTTGATCTTCAGATTTTGGCCATCTGATGTGGAAGTTGCGAACCACCCCCCCTCCTTATCCCCCCCAAATTGAGTGTGCTAAACATGTGCCATGCCTGCTCTGGCTACTAAAAGCAATGGTAGTTCTGAAAATACTCTAATCTCTAAGTAACAAGAAAATATCAGTACCAAAATAAGAAAACAGAGAAATCACTGCAGGCACCAGAGAGAAGGCCAGAAAATGGTCAATGAAGGTACAGTGATTACAGTTTGCCCCATTTTTTTTGGAACAGATCCATACGGTTGCGCGAGCTGGCTATCAATCTTTCAGCATTGAGACAGGCAGAAAGCTCGGTCAACCATTCAGCATAGGACAGGATCATTTGGTCAGTCCAGTGCCTAAGGACCAATAGACACCATAGCTATGTGATATCGACATTCCACACTACCTATTTTAACATAGTCCCCCAAAATACAGATCTCAGGAGCAAAAAGATCCGAAAGACCTAGCAATGGGTCTAAATTATCTCTGATAGAGGACCACAGAGGGGCAACCTTGCTACAACTCCAAAAAATATGTAAAGAATCTCCCTCACTTTGTTCACACCTGGAACAAAGAGGAAGGGGAAGTTTTTTGAGCTGAAATAACTTCTTAGGGGTGTAATACATATTGTTCACAATATAGTATTGTGCAAGTCTTAATCTATCTTGGGTATGGAACTTGTGAAGGTCCCTCCAAATACGGGCCCAATTTAGAGTAGAGTCAGGAAACAGAGAGAGCCAAATATTAGAGCCCACAGCAGGTTTTGAAAACTTGTAATTTAGGAGAAAGGAGTATATTGACGAGATAGGATGTGGTTTAGAAGCAAGTGTTGATATTTGAGAGAGAAAGGGGCGGACTACCAATTCCCTAAAGTGAATACCAAACTTCTCCGCCATTAAATGCCTCAATTAGTAAACTTTGAAAATTTTAGCTTTGGGAATAGCATACTTACCGTGAATGCCCCCAGAGAGAAGGAGGGATTCCTGGTCATAGAAATGCTCAAGGCTGGTTTCATTAACTTGCGGCAGCCACCCGGGGGTAATCATTGAGTTGCCCAACTTTATATTGGGATTGAGCACAACCAGCTGGCCTAAATCCTTCCCTGGAAAAATATTAACAAAACGCAGACACTGTGAAAGAGACTTGAGGGACAGCAGAATTGTTTGGTCAGTTACCCATTGTGAAAGTGTGGAAGGGGGAGTATAAAAGATAGCATAGGGATCAACTCCAGAATCCGAGAGAATCGACTTCTCAATCTGGAGCCAAATCGGGGAAGAAGAGTCAGGATTGGCAGGCAGCCACCTCCCTAATTTAGCGAGATGAGCGGCCCAGTGATAGAACAGCAAATTAGGAAGCTGCAAACCCCCCTTATCCTTGGGAAGAGACAGTTTAAGGAAAGAGCGCCGAACTCCCTTTCCTCTCCAGATAAAATTTGAGAACATTACATGGAACTGCTGTAAATAAGAGATAGGCAGCCAGAGGGTTAATAAATTTAGGGGGATAAAAAATACGAGGGAGGACGTTCATTTTAATAATATTAATCCGGCCCCAAAGAGAAATGGGGAGAGTAGACCATCGCTGTAAGTCTTGCTGAACATGACTTTTGAGATCATCTAAATTAAGTTTCCTAAGTAAGGAAGGATCTGTTGAGAAATAAATCCCTAGATATTTAATTGAGCTAGGGGACCACCTCATACCAAAACTGGTGAGGTCCTGTTTATATGTATGGTTATTTAACAGAAAAATTTCAGATTTAGCAATATTCAATTTATATTGAAAAAGGGCCCCATAATGCTCAATAGCCTCCAACGCGTATCCAAGGGAATCCGCAGAGTGTGCGACATGCAGGAGTATATCATCTGCGTACACAGAAAGAACCAACTCCCGTTGGCGCACTGGGCACCCCTTGATAAATGGAGAGGATTTATGTTTAATAATAAGGGGCTCCAGGTATAAATTGAATAAGAAGGGTGAAAGAGAACAGCCCTGCCTAGTACCGGGTGTACAAACAAAACAACGAGGAAAACAGCCCGTTACAGTATATCTTGGCTGAAGGACATTTATAGAGAGTCTGGATCCACTGTAGAAAAGGAATCGGGAATCCCATCCTAGTCATCACTGCCCAGAGAAAGGACCAGTCCACCCGGTCAAATGCTTTTTCAGCATCCAACGATACTAAAGCCATAGGGAATTGAGCCATATGTGCATATTTGGAAATGTGACAGAGGGTCCTAAGGTGATCTGAGGGAGACCGAGAGTGTACAAAACCAACCTGTTCTGGACTGAGAAGGTGGGTCCAGACCTTCTTAACTCGCTCAGCCAAGATTTTGGAGAGAATTTTCATATCATAGTTTTGAAGCGATATGGGCCGGTAACTCGCAGGATCAGTAGGTACTTTACCTGGCTTAAGAATAGGAATAATAGTGGCTTCAAGGAGCGTGGGGTCCATCTCAGGGAGAGAAAGAGGTACCCATAGAGTTTAAAAAGTATAGGAGCAAGTTCTTTAGAAAACCTTATAAAATTGGCAGGGAATCCATCCGGGCGGTGCCTTATCCAAAGTCATAGAAGCAATAACATTCTCTATCTCAGAGAGAGAGATGGGCATTTAAGGCCTCCTGTGAGCCGGCAAGAGTTGGGGAATATCCATGTCGTCCAAATATGCTGTAATATCTGAGGGAAAGCAGGGGATGCGGGTGAAGCATAGAGCTCCATGTAATAGTCTTCAAAGATCCGCACAACTCTTTGGGAGAAGTTTTAATGGAACTGACGGATGTTTGCAAGGCGGAATTATTCTAGAGCTCTCTAAAGTGTGAAGCCTTAAGGCCAAAAGCCTCCTGGCTTTTTCACCATGCTCAATGTACTTAACTTGAGTTTTCACAATGCAGTATTCCGCCTTTTCTTTGAGAAGATTGGTGTATTCATTTTTAACCGCTAGGAGGGCTTCTAAAGAGGATATCTGCGAGGCGGGAGGATGGGCAGCCTCCAACTCTGTAATTTTACTCATTAGGGAAAGTGCTCACGCCTGTCAGGCTTTTTTCCTTGCTGAAGCAAACTTAATTAACTCCCCTCTAAGATAACATTTTAAGGAGCACCAAATGATATCAAACCTTGAGGTAGATCCAAGGTTATCCACCAGAAAAAGCGAGATTAGGGATTTTATCTGCGCCACCATATCAGTATCCTTAAGCATTTGGGTATTAAGCCTCCATGTAGTATCCCATTGGAATTCCGGATCTGGAGAAATTCTAATCCAAACAATTGCATGGTCAGAAAGGATTATCGGCTCAATGCCAGATTGGAGGAGGCCTGGGAGAAGGGTCTTTCTAATCAGGATATAATCTATCCTAGACCACGACCTGTGGGGTTGGGAAAAGAATGAGAAAACTCGGAGAGTAGGATAGGAAAGCCGCCAGGGGTCACACAGTCCTAACATATGAGAAAGATCTTGCAGAGCCCTCTGTGTGGAAGTAACCGGCCGGTTGATCTGGGGGTCTCTATCCAGAAAATGCGATGGTGAAACATTCCAATCTCCCCCCAGGACTATCTGTGAGGGAAGCAAGGCACTAATTTTGTCCGTAAGAGTCATAAAAAATTCAGGACTTCCCCCGACAGGACCATAAATTGAACCCAGAACTACCGTGTTCCCATTAATAGAGCCCTTTACCAACACAAACCTCCCGTCTGGGTCCTCTACCACTGAGTCTTTCAAAAACGGAACATGCTTTTTAATAAGTATAGCTACTCCTCTACTAGAGCTAGATCCACTTGCCGCATACATCTGTGAAAACAGAACGAGATAGCCACTTAACTTAGTATTAGTTAAGTGGGTTTCCTGAAGGAATAACAAATCTACTTGCAGCAGGAGACAGTGATTGAAAACTTGGGTTCGTTTGACCTTCTCTCTGAGCCCACGACATTCCATGACGCCATTTTATAACTCCAATAGCCATTTTAACAGCAAGATAAGAGGGAGGCAGGCATTAAAGGAACCAGAAACAAAACAAGAGGAGAAGCACACTCTACCCCAAAACCCCGACCCCAAGTCTGCCACTGACGAACTATTAAAGGTAACCCCAACCTGAGAAAGTCAGCTATCCCTAAAGTGCAATTTAGCAAGTACTGGAATTGGCAGACTAACCCTCTCCCCCTAAAATATCCCCCAACCCCAAACCACCCAACTATATACAAAGTGGTGCCAGGTCTGCGAAACCTCGAAACCAGTGTAATAACATCTGAGCCCCAGGCACCACCCCCCAAGAGTGAATCCAGAAAACCCCCCTCACATAGGGATCCACAAACAAAGGGGAAGTCCAGAACCTTAACAAGCAAAAGTAACACCCATTCCCATCCAGAAACAAAACAAGGGACCCTGTATAAGGGGCTGGATTAGCAAACCCCCTCTATAGGCTCACGATTCAGCTACCAGTAGCCATAGGGCTCAAAACAACCCCCAATCCCAACTGCCTATTTCCCAACTAAGCTCTGTATATATCGATCCATTTACAGATTCATCCTTTGTTACCCAAGTATAGGAGGGAAAAAAAGAGCATCTGAGGAAAGGCTCTACTCACCCCTGAGACAACGGGAAGAAGGGAGACCTAATTAAATGAAATGGGCTTCATAGCAGGAAGCGTTATCCTCGGTCAAACAATATTGTTTCCGGGGGGCATCATTTGGTGATCGGACCGGATCGGGTCCGACACCTAGAACCAGCATCCCCAGGAGGCGCAACCCCTTGCAGTGGGTTCTGGGAGGAAGCCGGCGGTCCCACCCTCGCAGCCCAACCTCCCCACCACTTGGCCATCCAGGATCTATGCGCAACGCAGCAGTCTGAAGGCAGTCCAAACAGGTAGGACACACCAGGGTAAACCCAGGGGGATAAGCAACCAGGGAAATGAGAGGTACCTTAATTAGGGAGTAAAATAAACAGTAAACAGAGGTCTTTCCATCACCCCAACATAACCCAGAGACCTCACAAAAGCATAATGCCCTTTCTCAACATCTCAACCATTTAACTTAAACAAGTTAGAAGTTTGGTACTAAGGTCCTTATGAGCTATATCGACAGAGTCAAAACCGTAGGTAGCACTGCCAATGGAAACCCTGAGAGTGGCAGGGTACATCATCCTAAATGGAATGGATGCCGAATCAGCTTCTGAACAATCGGGTGGAATGCGGCCTCTTCATCCTTATTTCTTTGGGAGATCCTGGGCAATACGTAGCTTGTTGTCCCCACATGACCGACTGCATTCTCGGACTTATCAAAACGTGCTGTCTCTCGACATAACTCAAAACTTCAGAATTATCGGCCACGGGGAACCTGGTGGGGCCTAGGCCTCAATGATCTGTGTGCCCTCTCGAGATGGTAGCTCTGGTTAAGTGGCGAGGGGCCCACAACCTTGACCAGGAAACGCTGCAGGAAAGCCATCAGGTCTGGTCCTTCTTCTGATTCCGCAGGCCCAAGACCAAAAGATTATTTCATGGCCATGCCTTCTAAATCCTCAGTTTTCAACTGGAGTTTTTGATCTGTTGCACCAAGCCCGTTATCTCCGATTTGACGCTCAGCCTCCATTGCTCCAGGGAAAGATCCTAGCTTCAGCATCTGATACTCTCGTAGCGAGAGAGGAAAGGTCCCCCCGCAGAGACTTTAGCTCGCTAGTGATGTCGTGGAGGATATCCTTCAGTGGGGACAGCTCCTGCATAAACTTATCCTCCGTGAGGAGGCCAGATGGCTGGGTCTTCTCCGGTCTTATCCGACGCGTGCCCATTTGATTGCGTGGCTTTGGGCAATTTTTCTGGGGTCACAGGCGGCGATGCTTAATCGCGCCTGTTTTTATCCACCTCATCTCCGCTTCGCTATGGGATCCGCAAAGGCAGCCTCTAGGGTCGCCAGATGCAGCTAAGGCAACCCACACACAGTGAAATGAGTAAATTTGTAGCGCTAGGATAGCGGATATCGGCAGTTAGGATGGCAGGAGGAGAGAGCTCTAAGCCCCTGCTGCCATTCAGCTAGCTGTCATCACATGACTATGAAAGGGGATTTAAAAACCCAATCCCCTTTCACAAGCTGACAAAATCCTCATTCGCGAGCCAATCCCATTTCGCGAGCTGTCAAAAATCCCCATTCGTAAGCCGATCCTTGTTCACAAGATAGAATGATCTGGTCCCTAGGTTGTGATCAAGGATTTTGTTACCTCATGAAAGGGGATCAGCTCATGAACAAGATTTTGTCACATCACGAACGAGGATCGGAAGCTAGTCACAAGTGAAGAATTGTAAAATCTAAAATGGACATTTTTTGGCAAAAATGAAGGAAATCAAAGGCATGGGTTTGTAGATGGTATACCCTGAACAAAACCCATGCCTTATTAGTGCAACAAGTCACCCATGGGGCAAGTTATGGCATTTTGTTTGGTGGGTCAAAATGAAAACAAAATGGCGGTTCACAACTGAAGACTTTTTTCTCATGAATGAGGATTTTATAAATCCCCATTCGCAAGCTGACAAAATCCTTGATCTCGAGCCCAATCCCCTTTTGCAAAACATACATATAAATCTGTCAGTGAACTGAACATGCTCAGAACCCAAAATATCAAAATTAAATAACTTTGTAACGGATTAATATTTTGTCACCAAACCAGTGCTGGATTGTTCTTTCACCAAACCTCTTTCTACCCTGAAAGTTTCAGACCAAAATACCAAACAGTGTGACCACACAGCGATGGGCAAAAATCAGCAAAAAAGTGCCAAAAAAGTGAAAAACACGTTATTCAGTGCTTCACTGCACATAAGCCACAATTCTGACCAAAACACAACTTGGCAAATCAAGAGATCTACCATATGAGACTGCGCATTCCAAATTTTGTGCAAATCCATTAAACGGTTGCAATGTTATTATGGTGCAAAATTTGGAGTTTAACTTTAAACTGCTTACTCGACTGTAACTATACTGGCATGACTGCACCAGTATAATATATTATACTGACACGGTGGTGCCAGTATAGTTAGGGTTGCCCAGTCACTTCTATGTTAAACCCCAAATTTTGCATTTTAATAACTTTGGCACCATATGAAGGATGTGCCTGAACTTTTGCATGTGCATTTTGGTACAATACCTCTCTGGATCTGGTGAGTTGCGTTATGGTCAGAGGAATAGTTGTGGAACTGCAGAGCACCAAAAAACACAAAAAATTGGGGGGTTTGCTTGTTTCTTTCCACTGGCTACAACTCACGTGATTTGTCTGTTTGTCTGAAATCTTCAGGGAAGAAGTAGTCTGGGTCACTGATGTGCCTTTCGGAGATTTGGTGAAAAAATATTAAACTGTTCAGAAGTTATTCAAAAAACAAGTTTCCCATTATAGTCAATGGGAAAAGAAATATATGTGTCTTTCAAAAGCTACTGCCACTACATTTTGTTGTCACAAATGGCCCTTTTACTATCGTATGGTGGCCATCTTGTTTTCAGTTAGCAAGAGAGAAAAATGCCTGGTGTTTAAATTTGCATTCGCTAGATAAACACTGATTGTTGTGTTTACCTAGTCAGGTCCTGAGGATCACAGCACTGTCTTTTTTGGGATGCAAAACCCCTCAGCAATGGCACTTTGAAGATCGGATACCCTGTAATGTCACAAATTGCAACAGAAACAGCTACAACACTTTTGCAAATCATGAAAGTGTTGTGCCTATTTTTTACGAAATTGTCGCCATTTGTGACAGTACTTTGCCCCCCCCAAAAAAATCTTTCCATCCCAGTGCACCAAAATGGTTGGAGCTTTTGGCCTGAAATTTGGAGGGTGGCAAGCCCTGCTCCCACAGATGTGCTTTTTTGTGGTTTGATCCCAAAACACTCAACAGGCACATAGTTACAGCACTCTGAAGTTGAGAAATTTCCCATAGGATAACATTGTGGCTCCTGTGGCACCTTTCGGTGCCCATATCTGAAAAACAATGTGAGATACAGATTTTTCACTACCTGCAGCGTAGTCCACCATGGACTAAGCATGAGTAGAAATGTGGAAGTCATGATTACAACTGCAGCAGAATTTATTCCCTACTTTCTACGGTTACGGAGATATTGCCAAAAACATGTTACAAGGATTCCTTTGGAGTACTATGGCGCTGTTCTATGGCTCCGTACTTATGTGTAAGTGGGACTGCATACGCTCCCACATATGCATACCATTATGCAAAAAATGGGCAATGTGAAGGGAGAGCAGGGCCTGGAGGTCCCGCACTTCCACTAACACATACCAGTTACCAATTACATTACACTTCCTGAAAAAGAAGGGAAATTCATTATAAAAAACATTGTTAATATATCAGTTAGGGTTGATACCACAGCAACAAAAGCATGGAAGTGTGGCGTTGTGTTACCACCCCTACCACCTTGCTCCCATCCCTCCACACACTGTCAGACATCAGGGTGTTATAGTTGTCAGGCCTAACCTCACCCCATTCTCCTATACTATAGCATGTTACCATGCTTACACATGGAATGGGGTAAGAGTTGGGCCTGACAACCACGTGGCACACCCTGACTGCTGTTGAATTCTGGAGGGTGGATGTTAGTGTGATAACCATAAAACCACATTTCCATGCTTTTATCACTGTGCTAGCAACCCTAACTGATGCATTAATGAAGTTTTTGCAATGCATATATGTATGTATGTATATATATATATATATATATTATGGTAGCACGGTAGTGCTACCATAGTTAGGGTTGAGGAGCCATTTCTATGTTAAACCCCAAAACTTTGCACCTTAATAACTTTGCAACTGTTTGATGCATTTGCCTGAAATTTGGAATTTTTGATCAAGAAATATAGGCCTTGAGATCTGCCAAGTTTCGTACTGGTTGGATATATGGATGCGGAGTTATTATGTGATCCAGCGCACGCTACGCTTTTCTGGAATTCTATGGTCGCGACTTACAGGTCGTACGGTTTAGAGATCGCCTAAATCTTCAGGAACGTGCAGTAGGGTCCCCTGTGCCTTTCAAAGATTTCGTGAACAAATATTAAACGGTTCAAAGTTATTCAAAAACAGTTTCCCATTATAAGTCAATGGGAAAAGTTAACAAAAGTTCAACACTTTTGCAAATGCATTTTTACTTTCGCAAATGGGCCTGTTACTTTCGCAAATCGCCATTTTGTTTTCAGTTGGTGATCAGACAAATGGTTGGCATTTAAATTTGGGACCTCTAGCAACCTAATATTTTTGTATTCACCTAGTCGGCCATGAGGATGCTTGCCATGACTTTATTTTGTGGAAAACACCCCAGAAATATGTTTTCAAATTTCTGGAAAAGTACTTTCGCAAATTACTTTCGTGCTCACGAAAGTGTCGCAAATTTTTGCGAAAGCTTTCGCAAATTGCGACAGTAGTTTTCTAGTCTGTGGGAAAATTACAGCAATTCTTTGGCACTGCGCTGCAAAAGAACCGTTGGGAGTTTAGAGCTGAAATTTGGAGGTAATGGAGCTGACATCTCACAGATGTGCCTTTCAGTGTTGTATTGAAAAAATATTACACTGTGGCAAAGTTACGGCACTCCAAAGTTGACGTTTTTTCCATAGGATAACATTACGGCGCACGATGCATTACAGAAATCCTTTGGCACCCTGCTGCAAAATAACGGTTTGGTCTTTTTTCCTGAAATTTGAAGGGAAGACAGCCAACAGCCCACAGATGTGCCTTTCAGTAGTTTGGTGAAAAAATATCACACGGCGGCAAAGTTACGGCACTCCAAATTTGACAGTTTTTTCCATAGGATAACATTATGGTGCCCAGAGAGTAACAGAAATCCTTTGGATCCCTGCTGCAAAATAACGGTTAGGTCTTTTTTCCTGAAATTTGGAGGGAAGACAGTCAACAGCCCACAGATGTGCCTTTCAGTGGTTTGGTGAAAAAACATTATAGGGAGGCAAAGTTATGGCACTCTGAACTTTTCTTTTTTTCCCATAGGATAACATTATGGCTTTCGCCACGCCTTTCAGGGCCCGTATCTCGGAAACGGTGCAAGATATGGACTTTCCGTCGGAAAATTTTTTAGTCCCCTAATGGGGCTAAGATCCAAATTAGCCAGGACAGTTGTAAATAATATGACTTTTAAATTTTTTTTCTACGTCGTACGGTTCCTGAGATATAATGTATTTAGTATTCCAAGATCTCATTTTCTGCGCCGATACTCATTATTTTGCATACATTATCTGTACTCATTGTCTTTCTCAATGCAGGTTTTGGGGAAAATCAGCCTGTGCGCTTACATTACTGTTACTGTTGCCCTTTCCGCTTTCGGTTCCGTACCCATTTCACTTACTGCTGACGCCTGGCGCCACCATGTGCATTATCCTTTGCATTTTCATTTGCGCTTGAGTTTCTGTTATTTTTTGCCATTTCTGTCTACAGTACTGTTTATCTTTCTGTTTCACTTTACATCACCATGATCATTGACATTTCTGTTTGCGGGCACCATGTTACTATGTGACAACACATCATGTGGCAGACCATTCCCGCTCACGCCACCATGTACAAGCACTTTTCTGTTCTCATTCGTGCTTGTGTTACCATGTGCGCCACTGTTAGCATTTCTGTTTGCGCTTGTTGTCCCTGTTAGTATGCCACAAGACATCATGTGGCGGGAGCGCGACCTGCCATCAGATTATGCGGGTGGAGCACGGGCCCAGAGGGCACTGCGCCCGCCCGCTGCATTACATTCACTATTTCTTATCATTCTCAAAAAGAAGGGAAATTAGAGGCAAAAACTCAGTTTAATGCATTATTTAGGGTTGTTCCACAGCGACAAAAGTGAGGAAATTCGCTGTTAGGTTGAAAACCCCTTGCACTCCCCCACCCCCAACCGGCATTGGTGTGCATTGGGATCATGGGTCCCAACTCTCACCCCATTCTCCTATACTTCTGCAGCTTTACACTGTCATGGGGTGAGAGTTAGGGCTGATGATCCCAATGCACACCCCAATGCCACCACGCAGGCCATCCTTTATGCTTTCATTTGCCCTTGCATTTCTGTTACTTTTTTGCCATTTGTGTGTACTGTACTGTTTCTTCTGTTTCACTTTGTGTCACCATGCCCATTGACATTTTCATTTACAGGCACCATGATACTATGTGACAAGACATCACGTGGCACACCGCCCTGCCTCACGCCCACCATGTACATTCTTTCTGTTCTCATTCGCTGGCAGGTTACCATGTGTGCCACTGTTAGCATTTCTGTTTGCATTGCTGCTCCTGTTACTATGCCACAAGATATCATGGCGGGAGCTCAGGTGCTCCCGCCACTGCATTATATTCAGTATTTCTCAATATCATTCTCAAAAGAAGGAAATTAGAGGCAAAAACTCCATTTAATGCATTAGTTAGGGTTGTTCCACAGCGACAAAAGTGAGGAAATTCGCTGTTAGGGTTGAAAACCCTAACTCCAAATTCACCCCCAGCACCACACACACACAGACACACACACACATTCAAGTATGGGGGAGGACCAAGTCAACACAACCAATGACAGACATCCAGCAGCAGGTGACAGAAATAACAAACAATTGTCTAAATGTACTACGAGACATCCCCACCCACCTGACCAGGTACTGCATGCTCAGTGGAGATCAACAGCAAAACTGAGGCCATGTACACCAAACGTACACATCCCTGATTGCAGCTGCACACAACGTACTCACACTTAGTAGTTGCATGCCCTTACCTACCGATGTCTCACACCAGACCACACCACTTGTGGTGGGCCACCTGAGCAATAGAGTTAAGCAAAACCAAGGAGTTGTACAGGTATAATATCTCTGATTATAACAAGGGTTTGAGAAATGCAGCTTTCTAATTGACTGTAAACATTGTAACAGCCTTATGTTTAGTTTTTATTAACATACATGTAGAGCCTAACCATATGATGAACATGGTTTAATGTTGTTTAAAAACATTCATTCAACATTAAACCCTACAGGGTGATTAATAGACCATTTAACATAACTGTTGGTCATGCCTTATTGCTTAATTGTCTTTATGAGTAGATACTCTCCTCTGCTAGGCACTGCAGCAGCTTTGTAACACAGTGTCCCACCCAGTTAACACCATACACTGTCTAGCTACTGGAGAATGGCTGTGAATATGAACTCATGAAGATGAACAGTGTAACTTGATCATTACAGTCATCAAACCCTAGTGTGATTATAACTGACAGAGTCAGTGATAGAGGATAACCCTGCTGTCCTAGTACACTTACCCCATTGTGAGTTAAATCAATACTAAAAGACATTCTGTTTATATCTACACCATACCTACTTGATTCCTAGTTGTACCACAATTAACATAGTTATCACTTTGATAGCATTAGTGACAGAAGTGTGGCAACCCAAACAGTAGGCATACAGCCTGAGTATGAAACAACTGTTAAAAAAATCACACTGTGTCCATAAGTGGCATAAATCATTCATTGCAACAATAGTAAATGTATTACTATTTGAATAAGTTAGTCATCACAGATGCAATGAGATTATCTTTATCAGATACAACATACTCAGTAAGTGCCTACAGGAAAATCTATCCTATACATCTCCAATACAGGTACATCATTGTTGGCTCAGTAGTGCTATGATATTTAGAAGTTGCTTGGCCTGATCCATGCAATTACAATCTTTCTTACAAAGAATACTTACTGCATCTTTAGTATTGAAACACACTGAAGGTTCTATGTATGTACATCAGCAGTACACCTTCATCAGTAAGAATACATGTGATACTGGCAGTACCAATTTCACGGCGTTGAACAGGCAATGCTTTTCCATACGCTTACATCAGCCTCTATGTTGAGTAAACCATTGCAGTAAATGTACTACTATGTAAATCACCTACTAAATGTATCACTACTTTTATCTTGAGCATGCTAGTGTCTTGTAGTTAATTTATGTGCTTCTCTTAATTAATGTATACTCACTAGTGTTAAAACCTTTCTACATCTGTCATCATGCACCTTCAGCATTTATATTGACTAATGGCACAGTACCAGTTGTGGTGTGTGTGGGCATCGTAGGTAAGGCCATGCAACTACTAAGTGTGGTACGCTGGTGCAGCTGCAATCAGAGATGTGTACGCTTGGTGTACATGGCCTCAGTATTGCTGTTGATCTCCACTGAGCATGCAGTACCTGGTCAGGTGGGTGGGGATGTCTCGTAGTACATTTAGACAATTGTTTGTTATTTCTGTCACCTGCTGCTGGATGTCTGCCATTGGTTGTGTTGACTTGGTCCTCCCCCATACTTGAATGTGTGTGTGTGTGTCTGTGTGTGTGTGGTGCTGGGGGTTGACTTCGGAGTTAGGGTTTTCAACCCTAACAGTGAATTTCTCACTTTTGTCGCTGTGGAACAACCCTAACTAATGCATTAAATGGAGTTTTTTGCCTCATATATATATATATATATATATATATATATATATATATATATTTAACTCTCCATTCAAGATTTACTGTCTTATTACAATGACGGTACTCCTGGCTGCTTGAATTTTGGCAACTCAAACTCATTAGGCAGGCCTGACTTGCTACCTAATTGTATAGACTTACACCTCCTCTTTATGCATCTACTGTATGAATTACTAATTCATTGAATAAGCATGTGTATTGCTGTATGCAGTTTACCTGTGATCTGTTTGTTTTCTGATGTGGAGCCTTGTATATGAATCCTTGGCTCAAAGGTTGTAATTACGATTTCTCAATAAATATATATATATTTTGGTAGCACGGTAGTGCTACCATAGTTAGGGTTGAGGAGCCATTTCTATGTTAAACCCCAAAACTTTGCAATCTTAATAACTTTGCAACCGTTTGATGGATTTGCCTGAAATTTGGAATTTATGATCAAGAACCATAGGCCTTGAGATCTGCCAAGTTTCATACTGGTCAGATATACAGCTGTGGAGTTATTAAGTGTGATCTGTCGCACGCTTACGCTTTTCTGGAATTCTGTGGTCGTGCCTACAGGTCGTACGGTTTGCGTGATCGCCCAAAATCTTCATGGAACATGCAGCCAGGGTCCCCGATGTGCCTTTCAAAGATTTCATGAAAAAATATTAAACGGTTCAAAAGTTATTCAAAAAACAGTTTCCCATTATAAGTCAATGGGAAAAGTTAACAAAAAGTTCAACACTTTCGCAAATGCATTTTTACTTTCGCAAATGGGCCTGTTACTTTCGCAAATCGGCCATTTTGTTTTCAGTTGGTGATCATAAAAATGGTTGGCATTTAAATTTGGGACCCTCTAGCAACCTAATTTTTTTTGTATTCACCTAGTCGGGCCCTGAGGATGCTTGCCATGTCTTTATTTTGTGGTAAAACACCCCAGAAATATGTTTTTCAAATTTCTGGAAAAAGTACTTTCGCAAATTACTTTCGTGCTCACGAAAGTGTCGCAAATTTTTGCGAAAGCTTTCGCAAATTGCGACAGTAGTTTTCTAGTCTGTGGGAAAATGACAGCAATTCTTGGCACGCGCTGCAAAAGAACCGCTGGGAGTTTTGAGCTGAAATTTGAGGAACGGAGCCGACATCTCACAGATGTGCCTTTCAGTGTTGTATTGAAAAATATTACACTGTGGCAAAGTTACAGCACTCCAAAGTTGACGGTTTTTCCCATAGGATAACATTACGTGCCCGACGCATTTAAGAAATCTTTGGCACCCTGCTGCAAAATAACGGTTTGGTCTTTTTCCTGAAATTTGAGGGAAGACAGCCAGCAGCCCACAGATGTGCCTTTCAGTGGTTTGGTGAAAAACATTACAGGGAGGCAAAGTTATGGCGCCCGAACGCTTTTTTCCCATAGGATAACATTACGGCTTTCGCCACGCATTTCAGGGCCCTGATCTCGAAACGGTGCAAGATACGGACTTTTCGTCAGAAACTTTAGCCCCTACTGGGGCTAAGATCCAAATTAGCCAGGACAGTTGTAAATAATAGGACTTTTAAATTTTTTTTCACGTCAGACGGTTCCTGAGATATAATGTATTTAGTATTCCAAGATCTCATTTTCTGCTGATACTCATTATTTTGCATACATTATCTGTACTCATTGTCTTTCTCAATGCAGGTTTTGGGGAAAATCAGCCTGTGCGCTTACATTACTGTTACTGTTGCCCTTTCCGCTATGTTCCGCATCCATTTCACTTACCGCTGACGCCTGGCGCCACCATGTGCATTATCCTTGCATTTTCATTTGCGCTTGAGTTTCTGTTATTTTTGCCATTTCTGTCTACAGTACTGTTTATCTTTCTGTTTCACTTTACATCACCATGCATCATTGACATTTCTGTTTGCGGCACCATGTTACTATGTGACAACACATCATGTGGCAGACCATTCCCGCTCACGCCACCATGTGCTACTCCTTTCTGTTCTCATTCGTGCTTGTGTTACCATGTGCGCCACTGTTAGCATTTCTGTTTGCGTTGCTGTCCCTGTTAGTATGCCACAAGACATCATGGCGGAGCGCGACCTGCCTTCATCAAGACATGCGGTGGGAGCACGGGCCCAGAGGGCACTGCGCGCCCCGCCGCTGCATTACATTCACTATTTCTTATCATTCTCAAAAAGAAGGGAAATTAGAGGCAAAAACTCAGTTTAATGCATTATTTAGGGTTGTTCCACAGCGACAAAAGTGAGGAAATTCGCTGTTAGGTTGAAAACCCTTGCACTTCCCCACCCCCAACCGGCATTGGTGTGTATTGGGATCATGGGTCCTAACTCTCACCCCATTCTCCATACTTCTGCAGCTTTACACATGTCATGGGGTGAGAGTTAGGGCTGATGATCCCAATGCACACCCCAATGCCACCACGTGCGTCATCCTTTGCGTTTTCATTTGCCCTTGCATTTCTGTTACTTTTTTTGCCATTTGTGTGTACTGTACTGTTTCTCTTTCTGTTTCACTTTGTGTCACCATGCCCATTGACATTTTCATTTACAGGCACCATGATACTATGTGACAAGACATCACGTGGCACACCGTTCCCGTCTACGCCACCATGTGCGTTACCCTTTCTGTTCTCATTCGCGCTTGTGTTACCATGTGTGCCACTGTTAGCATTTCTGTTTGCATTGCTGCTCCTGTTACTATGCCACAAGACATCATGTGGCGGGAGCTCAGGGTGCTCCCGCCACTGCATTATATTCAGTATTTCTCAATATCATTCTCAAAAAGAAGGGAAATTAGAGGCAAAAAACTCCATTTAATGCATTAGTTAGGGTTGTTCCACAGCGACAAAAGTGAGGAAATTCGCTGTTAGGGTTGAAAACCCTAACTCCAAATTCACCCCCAGCACCACACACACACAGAGACACACACACACATTCAAGTATGGGGGAGGACCAAGTCAACACAACCAATGACAGACATCCAGCAGCAGGTGACAGAAATAACAAACAATTGTCTAAATGTACTACGAGACATCCCCACCCACCTGACCAGGTACTGCATGCTCAGTGGAGATCAACAGCAAAACTGAGGCCATGTACACCAAACGACACATCCCGATTGCAGCTGCACACAACGTACCACACTTAGTAGTTGCATGCCCTTACCTACCGATGCCACACCAGACCACACCACTTGTGGTGGGCCACCTGAGCAATAGAGTTAAGCAAAACCAAGGAGTTGTACAGGTATAATATCTCTGATTATAACAAGGGTTTGAGAAATGCAGCTTTCTAATTGACTGTAAACATTGTAACAGCCTTATGTTTAGTTTTTATTAACATACATGTAGAGCCTAACCATATGATGAACATGGTTTAATGTTGTTTAAAAAACATTCATTCAACATTAAACCCCTACAGGGTGATTAACAGACCATTTAACATAACTGTTGGTCATGCCTTATTGCTTAATTGTCTTTATGAGTAGATACTCTCCCTCTGCTAGGCACTGCAGCAGCTTTGCAACACAGTGTCCCACCCAGTTACACCATACACTGTCTAGCTACTGGAGAATGGCTGTGAATATGAACTCATGAAGATGAACAGTGTAACTTGATCATTACAGTCATCAAAACCCTAGTGTGATTATAACTGACAGAGTCAGTGATAGAGGATAACCCCTGCTGTCCTAGTACACTTACCCCATTGTGAGTTAAATCAATACTAAAAGACATTCTGTTTATATCTACACCATACCTACTTGATTCCTAGTTGTACCACAATTAACATAGTTATCACTTTGATAGCATTAGTGACAGAAGTGTGGCAAACCCAAACAGTAGGCATACAGCCTGAGTATGAAACAACTGTTAAAAAAAATCACACTGTGTCCATAAGTGGCATAAATCATTCATTGCAACAATAGTAAATGTATTACTATTTGAATAAGTTAGTCATCACAGATGCAATGAGATTATCTTTATCAGATACAACATACTCAGTAAGTGCCTCACAGGAAAATCTATCCTATATACATCTCCAATACAGGTACATCATTGTTGGCTCAGTAGTGCTATGATATTTGAAGTTGCTTGGCCTGATCCATGCAATTACAATCTTTCTTACAAAGAATACTTACTGCATCTTTAGTATTGAAACACACTGAAGGTCTATGTATGTACATCAGCAGTACACCTTCATCAGTAAGAATACATGTGATACTGGCAGTACCAATTTCACGGCGTTGAACAGGCAATGCTTTTCCATCACGCTTACATCAGCTCTCTATGTTGAGTAAACCATTGCAGTAAATGTACTACTATGTAAATCACCTACTAAATGTATCACTACTTTTATCTTGAGCATGCTAGTGTCTTGTAGTTAATTTATGTGCTTCTCTTAATTAATGTATACTCACTAGTGTTAAAACCTTTCTACATCTGTCATCATGCACCTTCAGCATTTATATTGACTAATGGCACAGTACCAGTTGTGGTGTGGTGTGGGCATCGTAGGTAAGGCCATGCAACTACTAAGTGTGGTACGCTGTGTGCAGCTGCAATCAGAGATGTGTACGTTTGGTGTACATGGCCTCAGTATTGCTGTTGATCTCCACTGAGCATGCAGTACCTGGTCAGGTGGGTGGGGATGTCTCGTAGTACATTTAGACAATTGTTTGTTATTTCTGTCACCTGCTGCTGGATGTCTGCCATTGGTTGTGTTGACTTGGTCCTCCCCCATACTTGAATGTGTGTGTGTGTGTGTCTGTGTGTGTGTGGTGCTGGGGGTTGACTGGAGTTAGGGTTTTCAACCCTAACAGTGAATTTCTCACTTTTGTCGCTAGGAACAACCTAACTAATGCATTAAATGGAGTTTTTTGCCTCATATATATATATATATATATATATATATATATATATATATTTAACTCTCCATTCAAGATTTACTGTCTTATTACAATGACGGTACCCTGGCTGCTTGAATTTTGGCAACTCAAACTCATTAGGCAGGCCTGACTTGCTACCTAATTGTATAGACTTACACTCCTCCTCTTTATGCATCTACTGTATGAATTACTAATTCATTGAATAAGCATGTGTATTGCTGTATGCAGTTTACCTGTGATCTGTTTGTTTTCTGATGTGGAGCCTTTGTATATGAATCCTTGGCTCAAAGGTTGTAATTACGATTTCTCAATAAATATATATATATTTTGGTAGCACGGTAGTGCTACCATAGTTAGGTTGAGGAGCCATTTCTATGTTAAACCCCAAAACTTTGCACCTTAATAACTTTGCAAACTGTTTGATGGATTTGCCTGAAATTTGGAATTTATGATCAAGAACCATAGGCCTTGAGATCTGCCAAGTTTCATACTGGTCAGATATACAGCTGTGGAGTTATTAAGTGTGATCTGTGCGCACGTTTACGCTTTTCTGGAATTCTGTGGTCGTGCCTACAGGTCGTACGGTTTGCGTGACCGGCCCAAAATCTTCATGGAACATGCAGCCAGGGTCCCTGATGTGCCTTTCAAAGATTTCATGAAAAAATATTAAACGGTTCAAAAGTTATTCAAAAAACAGTTTCCCATTATAAGTCAATGGGAAAAGTTAACAAAAAGTTCAACACTTTCGCAAATGCATTTTTACTTTCGCAAATGGGCCTGTTACTTTCGCAAATCGGCCATTTTGTTTTCAGTTGGTGATCATAAAAATGGTTGGCATTTAAATTTGGGACCCTCTAGCAACCTAATTTTTTTGTATTCACCTAGTCGGGCCCTGAGGATGCTTGCCATGTCTTTATTTTGTGGTAAAACACCCCAGAAATATGTTTTTCAAATTTCTGGAAAAAGTACTTTCGCAAATTACTTTCGTGCTCACGAAAGTGTCGCAAATTTTTGCGAAAGCTTTCGCAAATTGCGACAGTAGTTTTCTAGTCTGTGGGAAAATGACAGCAATTCTTTGGCACTGCGCTGCAAAAGAACCGTTGGGAGTTTTGAGCTGAAATTTGGAGGGAACGGAGCCGACATCTCACAGATGTGCCTTTCAGTGTTGTATTGAAAAAATATTACACTGTGGCAAAGTTACAGCACTCCAAAGTTGACGGTTTTTCCCATAGGATAACATTACGTGCCCGACGCATTTAAGAAACTTTGGCACCCTGCTGCAAAATAACGGTTTGGTCTTTTTTCCTGAAATTTGGAGGGAAGACAGCCAGCAGCCCACAGATGTGCCTTTCAGTGGTTTGGTGAAAAAACATTACAGGGAGGCAAAGTTATGGCGCTCCGAACGTTTCTTTTTTTCCCATAGGATAACATTACGGCGTTCGCCACGCATTTCAGGGCCCGTATCTCGGAAACGGTGCAAGATACGGACTTTTCGTCAGAAACTTCTTAGCCCCTACTGGGGCTAAGATCCAAATTAGCCAGGACAGTTGTAAATAATATGACTTTTAAATTTTTTTTCTACGTCATACGGTTCCTGAGATATAATGTATTTAGTATTCCAAGATCTCATTTTCTGCGCCGATACTCATTATTTTGCATACATTATTTGTACTCACTGTCTTTCTCAATGCAGGTTTTGGGGAAAACCAGCCTGTGCGCTACATTACTGTTACTTGCTGCTCTTCCGCTATGTGTTCCGCATCTGCTTCACTTACTGCTGACGCCCGCGCCCACCATGTGCTATCCTTATGCTTTCATTTGCTCTTATGCTTTCTGTTATTTTTGCCATTTTCTGTCTACAGTACTGTTTATCTTTCTGTTTCACTTTACATCACCATGCCCATTGACATTTCTGTTTGCAGGCACCATGTTACTATGTGACAACACATCACGTGGCAGACCATTCCGTCTATGCCACCATGTGCGTTACCCTTTCTGTTCTCATTAGGTGCTTGTTTACCATGTGCGCCACTGTTAGCATTTCTGTTTGCGTTGCTTGTCCCTGTTAGTATGCCACAAGACATCATGTGCGGGACGCAGGGCCCAAAGGCTCTGTGCTCCGCCATCAAGACATGCGGTGGGAGCACGAGGCCCAGAGGGCACCGCGCCCCGCCTGCTGCATTACATTCACTATTTCTTGTTATCATTCTCAAAAAGAAGGGAAATTAGAGGCAAAAACTCAGTTTAATGCATTAGGTAGAGTTGTTCCACAGCGACAAAAGTGAGGAAATTCGCTGTTAGGTTGAAAACCCTTGCACCCCCCACCCACCTCCATTGAGGATGTGCATTGGGATCATGAGTCCAACTCTCACCCCATTCTCCTATACTTCTGCTGCTTTACACAGGTTATGGGGTGAGAGTTAGGCTGATGATCCCAATGCACACCCTAATGCCACCACGCATGTCCATCCTTTGCATTTTCATTTGTGCTTGCTTTCTGTTACTTTTTTGCCATTTGCGTGTACCGCACTGTTTCTCTTTCTGTTTCACTTTGCGTCACCATGCCCATTGACATTTCCATTTACAGGCATCATGTTACTATGTGACCAGACATCACGTGGCACACCGTTCCCGTCTACGCCACCGTGTGCGTTACCCTTTCTGTTATCATTCGCGCTTGTGTTACCATATGTGCCACTGTTAGCATTTCTGTTTGCATTGCTGCTCCTGTTACTATGCCACAAGACATCATGTGGCGGGCACGCGGGGCCCTTACATTCACTATTTCTCAATATCATTCTCAAAAAAAAGGGAAATTAGAGGCAAAAAACTCCATTTAATGCATCAGTTAGGGTTGTTCCACAGCGACAAAAGTGAGGAAATTCGCTGTTAGGGTTGAAAACCCTAACTCCGAATTCACCCCAGCACCACACACACACAGACACACACACACATTCAAGTATGGGGGAGGACCAAGTCAACACAACCAATGACAGACATCCAGCAGCAGGTGACAGAAATAACAAACAATTGTCTAAATGTACTACGAGACATCCCCACCCACCTGACCAGGTACTGCATGCTCAGTGGAGATCAACAGCAAAACTGAGGCCATGTACACCAAACGTATACATCCCTGATTGCAGCTGTCACACAACGTACTACACTTAGTAGTTGCATGGCCTTACCTATGATGTTCACACCACACCACAACTGGTACTGTGGCTTATTCAATATAAATGCTGAAGGTGCATGATGACAGTTGTAGAAAGGTTTTAACACTAGTGAGTATACATTAATTAAGAGAAGCACATAAATTAACTACAAGACACTAGCATGCTCAAGATAAAAGTAGTGATACATTTAGTAGGTGATTTACATAGTAGTACATTTACTGCAATGGTTTACTCAACATAGAGAGGCTGATGTAAATGTATGGAAAAGCATTGCCTGTTCAACGCTGTGAAATTGGTACTGCCAGTATCACATGCATTCTTACTGATGAAGGTGTACTGCTGATGTACATACATAGACCTTCAGTGTGTTTTAATATTAAAGATGCAGTAAGTATTCTTTTAAGAAAGATTGTAATTGCATGGATCAGGCCAAGCAACTTCTAAATATCATAGCACTACTGAGCCAACAATGATGTACCTGTATCGGACATGTATATAGGATAGATTTCCTGTAGGGACTTACTGAGTATGTTGTACCTGATAAAGACAATCTCATTGCATCTGTGATGACCAACTTATTCAAATAGTAATACATTTGCTAATGTTGCAATGAGTGATCTATGCCACTTATGGACACAGTGTGATTTTTTTAACAGTTGTTTCATACTCAGGCTGTATGCCTACTGTTTGGGTTTGCCACTTCTGTCACTGATGCTATCAAAGTGATAACTATGTTAATTCTGCTACAACAGGAATCAAGTAGGTATGGTGTAGATATAAACAGAATGTCTTTTAGTATTGATTTAACTCATAATGGGGTAAATGTTCTAGGACAGCAGGGTTATCCTCTCATCACTGAGTCTGTCAGTTATAATCACACTAGGGTTTCGATGACTGTAATGATCAAGTTACACTGTTCATCTTCATGAGTTCATATTCACAGCCATTCTCCAGCAACTAGACAGTGTATGGTGTAACTGGGTGGGACTCTGTGTTGTAAAGCTGCTGCAGTGCCTAGCAGAGGGAGAGTATCTACTCATAAAGACAATTAAGCAATAAGGCATGACCAACAGTTATGTTTAATGGTCTGTTAATCACCCTGTAGGGGTTTAATGTTGAATGAGGCATATCCGAGTGCCAGATGTCACTAGACAGTGATAAACTGACCATTAACATAATACCTGGGAGTGGCTTATTGCTATCATAATAAAACTGTTTTTAAACAACATTAAACCATGTTCATCATATGGTTAGGCTCTACATGTATGTTAATAAAACTAAACATAAGGCTGTTACAATGTTTACAGTCAATTAGAAAGCTGCATTTCTCAAACCCTTGTTATAATCAGAGATATTATACCTGTACAACTCTTGGTTTTGCTTAACTCTATTGTCTCAGGTGGCCCACCACAAGTGGTGTGGTCTGGTGTGGGGCATCGGTAGGTAAGGCCATGCAACTACTAAGTGTGGTACGCTGTGCAGCTGCAATCAGGGATGTGTACGTTTGGTACATGGCCTCAGTTTTGCTGTTGATCTCCACTGAGCATGCAGTACCTGGTCAGGTGGGTGGGATGTCTCATAGTACATTTAGACAATTGTTTGTTATTTCTGTCACCTGCTGCTGGATGTCTGTCATTGGTTGTGTTGACTTGGTCCTCCCCATACTTGAATGTGTGTGTGTGTCTGTGTGTGTGTGGTGCTGGGGGTGAATTCAGAGTTAGGGTTTTCATCCCTAACAGCGAATTTCTCACTTATGTCGCTGTGGAACAACCCTAACTAATGCATTAAACGGAGTTTTTGCTCTAATATATATATATATATATATATATATATATATATATATATATATACAGTATAGTGTGTGTGTATTATGGTAGCACAGTAGTGCTACCATAGTTAGGGTTGAGGAGCCATTTCTATGTTAAACCCCCAAACTTTGCACCTTAATAACTTTGTAACTGTTTCAAGGATTTGGCTGAAATTTGGAATACTCAATCAAGAAGCATAGGCCTTGGGATATGCCAAATTTCGTACTGGTCGGATATACAACACTGGAGTTATTAAGCATGATCTGTGCACATGTTTACACATTTTCTGGAATTCTACGGTCGTGCCTACAGGTCGTACGGTTTGTGTGACCAGCCCGAAATCTTCAGGGAACATGCGACCGGGGTCCCTGATGTGCCTTTTGAAGATTTCATGAAAAAATATTAAACGGTTCAAAAGGTATTCAAAAAACAGTTTCCCATCATAAGTCAATGAGAAAAGTTAACAAAAAGTTTGACAGTGTCGCAAATGCATTTTTACTTTTGCAAATGGGCCTGTTACTTTCGCAAATCAGCCATTTTGTTTTCAGTTGGTGATCAGAAAAATGGTTGGCATTTAAATTTGGGACCCTCTAACAACCTAATTCTTTTTGTATTCACCTAGTCGGACCCTGAGGATGCTTGCCATGTCTTTATTTTGTGGTAAAACACCCGGAAATATGTTTTCCAAATTTCTGGATAAAGTACTTTCGCAAATTACTTTCGTGCTCACGAAAGTGTCGAACTTTTTTGCAAAAGCTTTCGCAAATTGCGACAGTAGTTTTCCATCTGTGGGAAAGTGACAGCGATTCTTTGGCACTGCACTGCAAAAGAACCGTTGGGAGTTTTGAGCTGAAATTTGGAGGGAACGAAGCCGACATCTCACAGATGTGCCTTTCAGTGTTGTATTGAAAAAATATTACATGGCAGCAAAGTTACGGCACTCCAAAGTTGACAGTTTTTCCCATTGGATAACATTACGGCGCTGACCGCTACAGAATTCCTTTGGATCCCTGCTGCAAATAATGTTTGGTCTTTTTCCTGAAATTTGGAGGAAGTCAGCCAACAGCCCACAGATGTGCCTTACAGTGGTTTGGTGAAAAAATATTACAGGGAGGCAAAGTTATGGTGCTCTGAACTTCTCTTTTTCCCATAGGATAACATTACAGGCGTCAGCTCACTCTTTCAGGGCCCATATCTCGAGAAACGGTGTGAGATAATGGACTTTCAGGCCGGAAGAGCCCTTAGTCCCCAATGGGGCTAAGTACAAAACTAGCCAGGACAGTTGTAAATAATATGACTTTTAAATTTTTTTTTCTACGTACAGATAGTTCCTGAGATATAATGTATTTAGTATTCCAAGTTCTCATTTTCTGCACCGATACTCATTATTATGCATACATTATTTGTACTCACTGTCTTTTTCTATGCAGGTTTTGGGGAAAACCAGCCTGTGCGCTTACATTACTGTTACTGTTGCCCTTTCCACTTGCGGTTCCGTACCCGTTTCACTTACTGTTGACGTCTGCTCCACCATGTGCGTTATCCTTTGCGTCTTCATTTGCTCTTGTGTTTCTGTTATTTTTTGCCATTTCTGTCTACAGTACTGTTTATCTTTCTGTTTCACTTTACGTCACCATGCCCATTGACATTTCTGTTTGCAGGCACCATGTTACTATGTGCAACACATCACGTGGCAGACCGTTCCCGCCTACGCCACCATGTGCATTACCCTTTCTGTTCTCATTTATGCTTGTGTTACCATGTGTGCTATTGTTAGCATTTCTGTTTGCATTGCTGTCCCTGTTAGTATGCCATTAAGACATCATGTGGCGCCTCCCTCCACTGCATTACATTCTACTATTTCTCGTTATCATTCTCAAAAAGAAGGGAAATTAGAGGCAAAAAACTCCGTTTAATGCATTAGTTAGGGTTGTTCCACAGCGACAAAAGTGAGGAAATTCACTGTTAGGGTTGAAAACCCCCCTTGGACCCTCGCCCACCCCCAACTGGCATTGGGGTGCATTGGATCATGGGTCCTAACTCTCACCCCATTCTCCTATATTTCTGCTGCTTTACACATGTGATGGGGTGAGAGTTACGCCTAACGACAACCAATGTGCATCCCGTGTAAAACCTTGTTCAGGAAATGGTTTACCTCTTCATGTATGTCAATAAAGATTAATATAAGGCTGTTAGGATGTTTGCAGGAATTACAAACTCCATTTAACACATTACATGGCAGACCGTTGTGATCTGTGTCACTGTGTGTCTTGCTGTTTATGCTCATTTTCACTTCTGTTACCATATGTGCCACTGTTAGCGCTTCTGTTTGCATTGCTGTTGGTGTTACTATAACACAAGACATCACCAGCAGGGTCAGGTAGGCAGTGGAGCACACAATGTCAGACAAAGTTAGGTAGTATATTGTAATTGTAGGTGTAGATGACAACACAGATGTATTTGTAAACTGAAGCATACTGTATACCCTCAGCTTGTATATGTACCATTGTGTTCTATTTGATGAACTGTTTGCTTTCCGGGTCACCCCTGAAAAAGGGATGTCCGGGGACCTGTGGGCTATACGGTTATTAAAATTCAAATAAGCACTAACACATGATGCAGGGTTATGTAATGGTCTGTTAATCACCTTCAAGGGTGTACTGTGTAGCGAGGTGTAGCCGACTGGCATATGTCCGATAGGGTGATTAATGACTATTATCATTACCGTTAGTAATGCCTTATTGGTATTATTATAAAAATGTTTTTAAACTGTTTAAAAGCTTGTTCAGGAAATGGTTAACCTCTGTATGTATGTCAATAAAAGATTTACAGAAGGCTGTTAGAATGTTTGCAGCCGGTCAGAAAGCTCAGTTTCTGAGACCCTTTTTATAATTAATTAATAATGCATGACAAGGGGTTATGTTAATGGTCTGTTAATCATGTTCTAGGGGTGTGCTGTTGCACGAGGTGTGGCCAAGTGGCACATGTCTCTACAGGGTGATTGACTGACCATTAACACAATTCTTGGGAGTGACTTATTGCTATAATAATGAAACATGTTTTTAAACAGTTTTAAACCTTGTTCAGTATATCGTTAACCTCTTCATGTATGGTAATAAAAGATTAACATAAGGTTGTTAAGGATGTTTGCAGCCAATTAGAAGCTCCATTTTGTCAGACTGTGAAGTACATATGTCGTGACTGCGTCAGGTACATGTGTAGTCCCACAGCTAATGTTTTCTGCTGAGTCGCTGATGTGTGGCACCTTGTATAGTAATAATGACTGCATAGGCACAGGAAAAGTAAGTACATTGCTGAGTTTTTACACTGTTAGGAATTATGTCAAATGTGACATGCAATATCCCACATCGTAGCATATGCTGTGATACTGACTGTATGTCATAGGTACCAAACAAATTGATGGAGGTATAGTTGTAGCAGTATTAGTTAACATTGGTTTGTATGCTTAAGTCATACACTATTTTATGTCATAATGGTATTTAAAAGTAAAGAGTTGATTACAGAGTGGTTATGGTTTGAAAAATGTATTGCCAATTTGTTAAATGGAGAAAGGTCCAATCAAGACTGGAAATTTAGTTAACAGAAGCAGTCTCAATTCCAATCTCTGTATGTGTGCAATCGTTCTCAATCATAGTATATGTAAATGTGTAAGAATAATAAGAACTGTATAATATGGATTGGAGTAAGTATGTGATATTATAGGAAACTAATCAGGTGTTGTGTGTTTCTAATCATGTTTCAGTACTCACTACTCTTTATGTGAGGAAGTAGTTTCTGACATTCGACCTGGAATTCTAATAGTCAGGCTGAAGCTGTGGTGCTTCATTATATATTTACTATTGAATGTGAATACAGTTTGTAAAAAAATTTAACTTTTTTTAAAATGGTTGTATGTTGTAATTATGTGTAGTGCATTACTTGTGTGGTATGTTAATAAGGCAATGTCAGTAGGTTGTGAAGTGTGATTACACACATGATAGACAAGTGTTTTGTTGTAATTGTGTGACTGCTAATGTGGATGTTCCTGGGGTGGGCGAAAAACCATATGCTCACTGTTTAAGTAATACAATATACAAAAATGTTAGTTTTGTGACATTTGATTGTTGTTATTTAATAATAAGTCACTGACTAGGCACAAATGGAAAATTCCCACCCGACCCCTCAATTGAGGCGATCATAAATATTGTCAGGAACAGGTATGCAGTGTGTTGTGATCAGTAACAGTGTCTGATTTACAATTGTCAATATTTTTTACATACGTTAGAATTACTTATGTGACAAGTTGAAAAAATAGACTATTTTTACATGAACAAATGACATATTATCAATTCTTACATTGGCTTCTATGTAAATTCTTAACTTGTAAATACTAAAACTGTGCATGGAATGCATTTTTAACAAACTTATGGTTAATTAAATGTAGTTAGTATAGTGCTTGAATAATATGTAAACATTTCAGTTGTACTTAGTGTTACACTATTATTTTTAGTACAAAGTATCAAAGTAGTTATTAACAATGTACACCTGAATACAAATCTTATATTATGTACAAGTAATTGCAAACACATGTAAAAGTCATTAAATGAGATTCTGCAATTGGTTCTTATTTACAGTTATGAATTCAACTCTTGCATTATCAAGAAAGGTAGTTATTTTTACATATGTACAATACTAGTATTATGCATGAAGGCATGATAGTTCTACACTGTTGCATGGTGAGCGAATGATGTTCTCTATGTCAAGAGTCAATAGACAAATTGAAGTGTTGATATACAACTTGTGATAGAGTGGAATGTTTGCTGAATGTTAGAAGTGTTGCTCAGTTATTTACGATAATAACTGAGAAGTTCTCTTTGTTTGCAAAGAGTAACAGCTTATAACTCATATCAATTTGTTGTTAGTGTATGAGTTGATACATGGATGATTAAAGATATGTACAGAGGAGGAGAGCAGTAAGTCCTCAGTTTTAGATATACAATCTTTTGATAGATACGTAATCATGGTTTCTCTAGTGACTGTGAGATATTGTTGGCGCCCGATTGAAGCCACTACAACAATTTTCATGTAGTCACTGATCCACACAAGATCTTTTCTATGTTATCAGTGTATGAATGTCTCTGTCAGAATTGCATTTTGTTGAAATTGTATGGTTTGTATAGAGTCATACATTATACAACATTGTAATGAGGTATGAATGTTTTTGGGACAAAGTAGTCATGTTTTAAATGCAACATGTTTTGTCCTATTTTTCTGCAATATGAAGGTTGTCATAATTCTTCAATATTAGAAGATATGCATTTTTCAAGTGTCATGGCAGTCTCTGTTTAAAACTGCTTGTAGAGTTGTCACACTCTAACCATCCAGTTCTGCACCTTAGTAAGGAGGTGTAATGCCCAGAATGCATGGATTGACCATGGTGATAGATTATACTGTGAGTGTCAAACACTGATTGGTTGAAGACTATTCTACTAGCTGTGTAATCTGTGATAGCAGTATCAACTCTAGAGCCCATTGGGGTCAAATCTATGCAACATAAGCAACAGATATTGAGATGAACTCCTGGGGATTATGGACTGGGTGCATCTGCTCTGCCACACTTCCACAGGCATGACTTACATTCAGCATTGGTGAATAGCTGTCGAAATTTGACACTTTTGGTTTGAGGGACAAAGAGAGTAATCCACAGCATGTCTTGTGTGGTTTCATGCTGTGAATTACCACATGAAACACATACATATTTTGTAGCATATGTTACTGTGAAGTACTGCCACATTGGGGTGCCGTCTTCATCCAGGTTGTTTATAACAGCCATCATAAACTCAGTAGTGTCTTGCTGTATGTCTGCAGCAAACGTACTACATCCAGCATATGTAGCTAACACCTGTCGTAGTGGTGTTAGTGACTGTACATTGTTAGAGTGGTCAGAAGTCATGTTGATAATCTGCTTCAAAGCGTTTGATAGGGGATTGTCTTGTAGAAGCAGATATTGCCTGCACAAACTGTGGCATGTGTAGAAAACTTTGTATAGCTGAGTTAGCATAGCAGTTTACTCTACTGCTGTCGCCAAAGACTGGTACAGCAGCTACACCAACTGATTTCTGATGAATTGCTGTTTTTGGAATGTTTACTTGAAGTTGTGGCCTTTGCTGAACTCTTTTTGTTGAATCACTTTGGAAGCTTGCTTGCTGTTTGTTGCTACCTCTAGCTGTTACTGAATTGTGTGAGACAGACAGATATGTAGGCAGTGGTATAAAAGACATTTGTGGCTGATGTAGAGTACGTAACCTGTTGTACTCAAGAATACATCGCTTGTCAGCTCGTATTTTCTGAGGTGCTATAGTAATGATTTGCAATCCAGAAAGGCTGAGTACAAGTGAAAGTGCAACGTAGCTCATGCCATCCTGAAAATGTCTGTACCTATGTCTACTATTGCTGAATTCAAACTCAATCCCTGAGATTTGTGAATGGAGACAGCATATGCAACACATAATGGGAACTGTTTCCTGTTTACATAGACATCCTTAAAAACCTGGAATTTAACGCAGGTTCGATCTATGTGTACAGAGTGTTCCATGTTGTCAAACTGCACTACAAGTGTCTCAATATATGTCTTCTGGATATTGTAGACAAAGTCAGTGATGTTTCCCATGGCACCGTTTACCATACCTTGTTCTACATCTAGATTATGTCGCAGCATGATACGTGCATTCTTACAAACTGTGAGAACAGCTTCTAGGCCAGTTGTTCGTGAAACATCTGACTTCAGTTCACTTAGTCATTCAGTCATCTTTGCTACTAGCTTTTGACTAAGAATAACGCCATCAACTGTATCAACTGCATGCATAGTTAGAATCTCTTGGTTTTCTCTCTGCAGCATTAGATTGTTGAATTCAGTATTTCTTTAGTCGTGGTATAAGACACACCTTGTGTCTGCCAGTAGAAGTATATCGCTGAAGACATTACATGCTGTTTCTATGCATGCACTATGTACTGTGATTTTTCGATCATTAGACATACAGACATGTTCTGGTGATAAACCCGGTGGGAGCTTCATCTAAAGTGATTTGTAAGCTAGATCGCCACTTTTGTGTGATGTTCAGACAACTCAACATAGGTAAATAATTCCCATATGTTATAGCCTGCAATGCAACCAGGATATTCTTAGCTTGCTTGGCAGTTAGAGTTGTAAATACATGCTCTGCATTGACTGGTGTGGTTGTAAAAGGTCTCCCAACACAATTATTTTGCCACCAAATGGCACTCCATCATCAGTACCTAAGATCTGCTGTAGACGAGATGAATACAGGCACACATGACATTGGAGACCATGCTGATTTCATCAACGATGAGTAACTGCATCTTTTGTGAACATGAAAGGAGACTGAGATGCAACCTCTCGATGACAGTTTAGATACTCTCCAGTTCTTCCATGTTCGACTGGCAACATAAAGAGATGGTGTACTGTCCACCAATGTTAGATGCTGCTAGTCCTGTGGGAGCAGTTACAGCAACAGACATTGAAGAGCCTGTCCTCCGTGCTTCTGCAGTGATGGCTTCAATCAGGAACCTTTTCCTGCCAGCTGAACCACTAACAAACATTAGTAGTGGCTTGTAGTCAGTGCAGTCACATTATTTTGTTTCATGTAGTATACCATGTTGGACAGCTTCAACTACTTGAGAGTGAACTGTATGTTGCAGCTGATTTAGTCTTTCTTAAGTCAGCTGGGTTGACCATAGAGTGTATTATCATGTTCCATGGCTGTCTCACTTCTGACATTAACACTTCTGGGCATTTACAGGGCAGAGGGTCACCTAGTAACACCTTGTCCTTCTGGATCAAGGTTGTCTTGTGAACTAACTGGAGTGTCTTCCTGAAGCTGCTTCTCTGCCTCTCAAGCTGTTCTTTCTCAGCTTCTAGTCTTTTTATATATGTTGTGAGTACTCAGTTTGGAAATTCTCGTAGTGAGATTGAACTGCTCTTCATGTGTCACAGTCACCTTTAATTCAGACTCAGTCCTCCAGGGTCTAAATAGGAATAGGAGATCAAAGTAGTAATGTTCTGTGCTCTGATGTGCCTAGATGCGGTTTGCAGTGATCTATAAGCCACATGGTGTGTCTCTTCACGAGATAGCCATCTAGTCCATTGACTCGTAACTATGTAGTTGAGTCAAATGTTGCACCTGTCTTGTAGTCATACCATTATTGACCTCAAGACACATATCATTCATGTTGTTGTGTCTACGTGTAGTATGTGTCTATCAGGTTGGTCTTCAAGATATGTTTTAAAGAAGGTGTATTGACAGCGTAGCTCCTCAATTTCGTCATGAGGAATCAGCACAATGCTTTCCATTTCTGCTTGTAAGCCAGAATTTTAAAATGGCAGCATTTGGGACTTCCGTATAGATGTACCACTAACTAGTCACTGGCTTTGTAAGCTCCACATTCTCTGTGTGTGAGAGGTCTTCAAACCCAAACACCACAGCTGAGAGATGTCAGGGCTGTTTGAAGTGGCAACATTCCCAAAGATCTTGCAAGCTAAGTCTGTTCATGTTTGGTTATGTACGGTAAGTGACGAACAAACCAGGGCTAGTGAGTTATCAGCCTTAAACTGAACATCTGTTTGCTTGCCACATTAGGAGAAGAGTTGGGTTGTAGTCATTGATGTCCACCTCTTTTTCATCTCTGGGTAACCTCGTATACCCTCTTGGTTGATTTTGACTTCAAGTTGTGTTGCATTGTTGAGAAAAGGTCATTCATGGCATCCATTCTGACAAACTCGCCTAGAAATCCAAAGCTTACATCGTGTACCAATTAGATTTGTTCTTCACTACTGGCCAAGTAATACTTATGCGAAATATGTCGCTGGAACTTTTAGAAAATTAACTTCCATAATGTAGAACTGTTGTTAATTGTCTGGAATGTGACAAGTGATATATTTTGATGAATGATAGCACTTCTGCTGCTTCATGTTCACCAATGCATGGATCATCCTTGATCCTATTAACATATGGATATGAGGGGCACTTCGTGTTTGATATCTCTGTCCTCCAAAGGTTCCACAATACCAGAGGGGAGGATTTTCCTTTTGACAAGATGTGAAAGTCAGAATGTCATGAATCACTTGTGAAAAATGTCTTGTGACGGACATACAGGATCAAGTGACACATTTCAGACAGTCATTGATGAGATATCTTGACATCAAGTTTTCCGCCTAACAGTTCAGTGAGTCTTATCCCAGGCATGTCAGCACAACTTTGCGACAAACCATGGTTTCACCATACTCTTGCAGCATTGTCATCACTTCAGTGTGTCTGCGATACCAAGATTTGTCCGGAGACTTGAAAGTATGGGTGACAGATTCACTTCATATTTTCATCTTTCGCTTTAATTTCTAGAAATTGAGCAGCTGTTATTCCATCTAGTGGACTTGTTAGCACGCACTTGTATCTCGGTAGACACAGACAGAATGCTAAGTTCACTCTCCCAGAGGAGATGGAACAGGTACTGTATGTTACGCCTGAATTTGCCATCTTTAAGGAGGACACGGGTTAGTGTGGTACTCACACCCTGTACACGCATTTCTTCACATCTAGCATCCACCTGACCCTTTTAGAAATAGGTCAGGAAACAGCGTTTAGTGTTGTTCCCAAATGCTGACAGGCTCACCTTCCACCTGATTCATTTGATAGAGATCAATGTTGTTCCTAATGGATCTCTGCTATGTGATGGGTGAATGTGTACTGTTCATACACATTGTCACTTGTCTGTGTACTGACCTTCTCAATGATTGGCTTACTTTTTCTAATAGATCATGTTGCACAGAGAGACTGGCCATCTGATCTATGTCGAGGTCTGTATAAAGGGATTGTTATTTTAAATAAGCAAGAGCAAGCTTACCTTTTGCACATTGACAACATCTTGCCAGATGACCTTGGCCTTGTAGGCACACCATTTACAAGAATTACCAAGCTATTTTCAGTTGAGATTGCTTGAACATTTTCCTGTAGAGGAAGTGGTAGATACATCACAGAACCCTTTAAAGATCTAACAAGCTCTTTCTGTGGAATGTTCCATGTCTTTGTGTTCAGACGTAAAATCATTTGGAATGGTTTCATTGTCTGAATTAGAATGCGTTCAAACATATTCAATGTTAAAATCTCAGTTGGTGTAACATCTGTTTCCATGTTATTCAGCATTGACCTTGCTGGCAAAGGCAAGTCACACTTCACTTTTTGAAAAACAGTGTTTGTACAGGCACAACGGTGTGTCTTGTAAGTTGTGTTAGATTTCAGCAGCAAGAATAAGCTGCCAGGCTTAATCCACGCCATTGTATGGTGACAAGGTTTCTAGGTTGACTGTGACTGTTTGTTTTGTGTAGCACAAACGTTTGCATGATACACATACAGAATCAAACTTGAGACTTTGCAACCTCAAACCTAGTAATTTCCTTCCTGTACTGTTTCAGAATATGTCATTTTCTAACACTGAAACAGATTTTTCTACAGAAGTGTTACACTGAAAATTAGTTGTTTCTGGTACAGAAGTACGTGTTGCAGTTTTTAGGAAAGTGATGGCACCCTGCATGTCACCTGATTGCACAAGTCATTTAAACAAGTGTACTATTGATGTACAGTTCACGTACTTCATATACTCTGTAGACAAAGTTTCACATGCCTGTTTGATGCACTGCAAGCATCCGCATGTTGTGAAAAATACTATCACAAACACTTACCATCGAGACATGCAAGTGTGTGACCCATGAGTCCAGTATGTGGCCGGATTTCACAATGGTCAATTTTTGTAAACAGTTTATGTCTGTCTTTGGGATCTGTTATTACAAATATAGGTTTAAAGTGTTCTACTTTTGAAATGACGATTGCTATGGTTGCAGGTATCATCCATACGACCATGCCAGACAGTGCCGCTTTATTGAAGACTGTGGTTGGATCACAGTCATCATCAGTATCCAGTTGATTGTCATCAGAGATACTGAGGACATTTGTTGGTTTTGCGGACTCATCATTACTGAACATGTGTTCTTTGTTATAATGATAAGACTCTTCCCAGAAATATGCCTCTGAGTGCTGTGTGTGCAGTCACTGTCCCAGAAACATGATGTGTTGTCGACAGTCAAACAAGGATACTGTTGAAGCCTTTTTTAATGCATATACAAGTTTCCTGAATTGTTCAAGCACATGAGACATCTTACGCCACAATTGCTGTAGTACTAAATAGTGCTCTGTTGATAAAAGATCGCATTTTCAGACTTAAATTCAGTCAGAGAAAGGTGACTCATGCTCTTTTTGTGGTGTGCTTGCTATCAGCAGCTTATAAGTCTTTCGATCTTAGCTTTACTTGCTAGTGATCAGAAATACTTTCTTCTGAGTTGTAATCAGTAGTTGTGAGTTTCACGGTGTTGTTTTGAGTGCTTGATGGTTACATCTGCAAATAGTTGTGTTTCGCCTCAGAGATCTACACAACATTTGTGATGGTATGGCATTTTTCTTTTCTGTTAAGGAATTTTGTTTGGTTGTGCAGTGACTGATGTAGGGGTCACTGTTGCAGGAAAGGTCTGTCGATGTTCATTTTTGTGTGCCTTTACTATTTTGTTTGTTGCCCTTATATTACAGTGTAGTACTATTATACCACTCTCATTCTGAGACACATCTACGTCTGTATTTAGTTGGCATATTTTGCTATTATGGTTGACAGTGACAGTAAGCAATCTTAAAGAAGTATCAGGCATCTGTATGAGAGAAAGAGAAAAAAAAGTTTTAGAATAGGCTTCAGTAAATTTCTTATAACAGTGTGTATTGATAGAATTGTAAGTTAAGTATGTTTACAATCTGGTAAAACATAACTAAACAATAGTTTTTATGAATGTGCGTCAGCAGCTGCTACGTAATATCAGAAGTTTGTGCATTCTCAATATTTCTAGTCCACATTTAAAAGGTTTTTTTTTCCCATGTGTACTTATGATTAGGATAGGTGTAATTTGTTACGTGTGACTAGATGTGTGTTTTCCACCATGTATGCGTGTCATGGCATAGTCAGTGTGCTAATTCACTATATGGTAGACCAAAACTTGAGAGTGATAGTGTTTATCACTAAATCTGTTACAATTAGTATGTTTACAAATTAGAGGGAGAACATGGCACTATTACTGTTGTGTGACTGTGTCTGCACAGTTGCTAAGTATGCTTGTATGTTAACTTGAATTTCAATATAGTTGATGGCATATCAACATTGTGTTTTTAGCACCCTGTGTATGACTATTGGAGCTGTTATTTTTATGTATGCACAAAATGTTTTACTGCCATATGCTGTGCAATGCTGCAGTTGATTAAGGAAATTACTGTATGGGCACATCACAAAATTACAGTGCCAGTGTTTATGAGCAGGCGACTTAAAACTGAATATGTCGAAAAATTGTGTGTGAGAATTTGAAACATTTCTGATTTACAAGTTTGCGCAGTGCAGTTCACATGCATACTTTGTAGTTTGTGTATTGTCATACTTTTCAGTTGAGAATTAAAAATTTTGCTTTTAACACACAACCTTATGAATAGTACAGATTGTATTTCATCTTGACAAAATAGTGTTTGGTTATGTGCCATGCTTTTGGCTCAGTTGATGTGAGAAATGACTATATGTTACAAATGTATAAAAATCAGAGTGACACTGTTATGAGCAGAGGTCTTAAATGGCTGTGTTTACATTTGGTGTGCAAATTACAACAAATAACTGTTTCACAAGTCTGCATTGCTACAGTTGTCATGCATGCTTGGAACGCTAAATGTTCAATATCTGAAGTGTACTGAGTTCAAGCAGCACGCAGCACATAATGTGTTTATAATTGAAAATTGAGCTATTTTCCCATTAAATCTTGAAATCAGGCACAACAGACAGCCTTGAAACCGTTTTTCATGAGCATGAAAGTTTCGCAGTGCTTTTGCGGCATTCGACAGTCAGTTGCAAATGTTACTTTCGTGCATTCGACTAGTATGGTCAAAATACTATCGAACCGATATTTTGGCGAAATTTTACTGTCGTCTATCGAAGTGTCGCAATGTACTTTCTGCATTCGACAGTAAAATTAATCTACCTGGGAGTGCAAAATCATTCATTATCGAATCAGAAAACAGTGTGTTTGAGTGACAGCTAGGGTCTACCAATGTAATTTAAGATTTGTCAAGCCATTTCTGAGAACTAATCAGAGGCGGACAACACTGAAGAAGAAGTAAACAGCAGCCATTTTCAATATTGCTGAGAGAGCAGTTTGAAACTGTGAGTACAGTCTATCTTCAAATGATTTTTTCTAGTATTAAAAAAACTTATAACAACATGTAAATACTATTAATAAAAACATTTTTTTATGTTGAATCTCATAATGTAACTTGTTATTATTTAGTAGGCTATATTCTTAAGAAAATAGTTTAAAGTGAGAAATCATTTTGTACTAACTTGTACAGATACAGCTGCAAATGGAGGTAGATAGGAAGGCACGTGGAGTCCTATGAGAAAATGGAACCAATCAGATTTGTTTCTGATGTTGTAATTGTTTAAAACCGCTTGCGAAAGGATGCATTTTCCCAGTTGTCAGTGGTTGCAGATTTTTGCAGGAAGATAGGTCTAGTAATACTGAGTGCATCAGTTAGATTGGTTAATGAAGCCAGAGCAGCAGGGAATGTTTTTTATTTGATTTGTGTGTTTTGTCTGAACCCACTGAAGCTAGCTTGAAATAAGGAGGGAAAATATCAGTTTGATTTTCAGTGCTATCTGGGCACTGCAGAGTGAACACTGACTTTCTTTGTTGCTCTCTATACAGTTCTGAGTTTTAAAACTTAGAATGGCAGAAAATAGCAAAAGGATTTTGTGGATAGTTGGAAGTAGTTACATAAGTTGAGCAGCTGAGTTTGCAGTTCATAGTAATTTTGGGAGGGACCTGCAGCTCCCCAATTGCTATGTAAGATGGTTTGGTCGTGGTGGCATGAGATGGGGACATCTGATGCCAACCATGCACAGACTTTTGATAACTCACTCTCCTCCTGACATACTGCTAATACATCTTGGAGGCAATGATTTGGGCTCAAAACGCTGGGTAGATTTAGTTACAGAGGCAAATTGGACCCTTGTTTATTATGTCTTATGTTGCCTGCCTGTATTTCATGTCAGATATTACAGAGCTGTGAGAGTCTGGCAAGCAGAACATCATATGTATCTGATTGACAGAGCTCGCAGAAAAGCAAATGTACAGATAACTGCTTTTCTATGTACGTTAATGCATACTATACGTCCACCTTTGAATAAAATACTGTAATGATTGGCTATTCCTACCAGACGGTAAAGTATTTCATGCTGGCACTTGCCATTTTCTGGGAGACCTTCAAGATGGAATCCTCAAAGTCCTTTAAGATTGTCAGACTGTTCGAGAAATATTACAGATACACAAAGGTTCTTTTCAGAACCATATTAATGTGTAAAAATAGATCAACTGCATGCATCACTCACATATATATATGCGATATATGGGTTTGCTATTAGATAGGGACACAGCAATAGTAATTTACTCTGCTGCTGTCAGTTCACATGTATGATGTTGTTTTGTCTCAACATTTAAGGTCGCGGTATGACCAGGTGTGACTTAAGACAGTTAATCACCCCCTATGGGTGTGGTAATGTGGCACAAGGTGCAGCCGGTGCCATATTTCCTAGTGTGATTAACTGACTGTTAATGTAACTCATGGGAGTGTGCTTTTATTCAGATTATAAAAAATGTTTTCCAGAACAAAAGTGTTACAAGTATCCTTTATGAATGTTTTCCTATTTAGAGGGAGATTTTTAATGAAATAGTCTTACAGCAGCAGTTTAAGAATGCTGGTTGAAAATCAGAATGCATCGCTACCACATTCAGCTGTGCTAGAGGATACTGCTGACAGGAAGAATCGATGCCATGGTGATCAGGCTGTACATGACAGTATAACATGGATTGATGTAAGGTTGTTGGATCTTAAGAGACAATCAGATTGCAGCATTTCTGGAGAGCCTTTATAATTGTATATAGTTTGAGTATTTTAAATGGTGTAGCATTTACTGTGGTCTTATAGTGTTGTAGTTGTCACAGTATGGTGATAATGTGAAACAATAAAATGCAGTGGTGCTGTTCAATGCATCATGTTTCTTCACTGGTATGTCATGAAATAGAGTTGTTTTGAATAGCAGATATGGGTAGTGATTATTATATAGGCTACCAGCGAAACTGACAGAATTATCATAGTATTAAACTTTCAATCAGTTTGTTAGCCGTTCACATTTATTATGTATTTTTAGGTGTGCACAGTTCTGCAATGTGTGGTTCATCTGTGTTTAACATCACTTTAATATGCTGTGTGAACACCAGTGTAGTAGACATGGATATGTGGTGGTGTGTCCAATCCATGTTCGATGCAGTAGCTCCCTCACCCTGAGACTACTGGATGACATGATGGTGGCACCTCATTATGTAACAGCAGTTGTTGTTACTGTTGAGGTGGCTGAATCTTTCTTGGCCCTGTATAATGCTACTGAGGTGTGTTTCTGCTATGTTGAAGGACATGTGGTCTTTAATTTAATAAGTATTATATGGAATTCGCTTTTAGAAATGATTAATATTGTTAGATGATACTAATGTGGATATTTCTTTCTGTTTGTATTTCAGAACTAGACAATCCTAAAATCAAATAATGAGGCAGTGGACCTTGAAAGAGGTGTGTGCACTGCTTGAGGCAGTCCAGGCTAGAGGTAATGCGAAGGTATTGATGAGGAGTACCAACCGGAAACTGGATTCGATGTGGAGGCGCATAAATAGCTGTTTGGACATAGTTTTTAAAGTAAAAAATAAGACTATTGTGCAGCTAAAGCGGAAGTGGAAGCTGTTGCACCAACGTTTTTACGTTTTGAAACAGCGTGAGGGGATACCGGACAATGATACGTGCTGGTACTACCTCGCATATGGGCTTTAGTTGCTGGCAAGCCAGCTGCGGGGAGTTTTACTCACTGTGACGTAATCAGCACAACTTTTCATAATGGATGTGCATGTATTCAGAATTTGTAGCAATAATTGTATACTGCATGATTAAGCAATAAGACATGAGCAGGAATTATGTTATTGTTGTGCAAATCACCGCTTTGGTGTAATGTGGCATGAGGCACAGCTGAGTGCTACATGCCCCCACACGGTGATTAGGTGACCATTAATATAAAAACTGAGACTGCCTTATTAGTATTATCATACCAATATTTTGTCAATAGTGTGAACATTATTTTGCCTGTGATTAGTCTCCACATATATGTTAATCAAAGATTGACATACAGCTAATAGCACGTTTGCTACCAATCAGAAAGCTGTATTTCTCACACCCTTTTTAAGATACTTAATACTATATGTAAGGATGTACTGTGAAAACATGTACCTGAATTCTTCCATTTATTTACTGTGCTGTTGTTCAGTCACAAACCACAGCTTGTTAAGATAGCCATGCTAGAAATACTACATTTATAGATATACATACTTACTACTATGGTATGTTGCAGAGGAACAATATGTAACTGTTTAGTTATTGTGATGTAGTGTTTTAAACTTATAAAACTCCTGTAATACTGTGTATTAGAAAATGGACTGTGAAATTACCTGGCTCTGATTGGTTGATACCCCTGGCAAGGTGGGCATCTATCAGACAACAGAGCCCGGATAAAAAAAAGTGCCAGCCCATCCGACCTGATTATGTTTGGGTATCAGTATACCAATGGAATGTTAAATTTTAAGCAGACACCATTTTCATTCTCTTGCTCAGCGAGAGACGATACGCAGCTCTGTTCTTCTAACCACCTGCCAGCCCACATCTGTACAATCCCCCAAAATATGTCTTGTAACTGAGAAGTGGCAGCCAAGTCAGAGAATGAAGCAGTACATTTTTAAAAAACATTATGAGTTAGCGCTACACTGAAGTTAGTTAGTTCTGAGGGCTACTCAATCCCTCCTCATCCACCCTCACAGACTGCTAATTAAATGCCACAAGCTGGCAGCGTGTCTTGGGAGAAAACAGAAGTAAATAATGGCTCTATAAGTCTGCATTTGCAGTTCTTGTGACAGTGAGACCTCCCCCTTACCAGCCCACTTTAAGTGTCAAACTTAGAAGTACAGCTAGTTGCCGCATAAAGAGTATGAAACTTCAAGCTGTCTTCCTTTTTTAAACAGCAATGCCACAGTACAAGAACTGGTTTAGCACAGCGATCGTGTCCAATGTAGTTGATTCTCTGTTTCTACCCTCCACCTCCATCTCAGTCTGTATTTTTTAGAAAGGACTATTCAACATCTCTCAGCATAGACTAAAATATTACTGGTTCCTACCACAGTCCACAAACGTCTTTGGCAGCTGATCGCTGTGGATGTCCCGCTCTCTCTGACATTCTGGTCTGATTGAATTGGCACTCATTTAGCACTGACTGAACAAATGCATTAAAAAATGAACAATGAGCTCAACTTTATTTGAAAATTTAAAGAAGTCGACGCTCAACGAGTGGTATGTATGTGGGGTGGGGAGGATAACCATGACAACCAGCCAAAGGCACATCTACAGTGGCGCCAGTAGGACAAAATGAAAGATCACGATTGGTAAATTCACGACGCTATCGCTTCATCAAGTGTTTCTCCTCCCCGCCTCCAGACAGCGCAACTCACCTGACCGTTCTGTGACTAAAACAGCAGCCGGTCTCAAACTGCTTCTTTTACCGGTAGTGGGCTGGAGAGGTAAAAAAAAAAAAAACATTACGAAAGTCAGGTAAACAGGTGGCATTCTCATCATGCCCCCCGCTCTGTTTGTGACAGGGATTGTACCAAGATCAAGATATATGAAGGTACTGAATATTTTTAAAACATTGCCATTGTCCAACTCAGAATGAATGAATTTTTTTTACTTTTTATTAGGTATACAAACATCAGGGACACAATAAAAAACAACACTGTAATTCGGGCGGAGGAACTTTTATATTACAAAATAAGAGTTTTTACATGTAAACAATTATGTTTTAAAACATACTGCACAAAATACAGTGACCCATTTTTTTTTAGCATCATCATTGCCTTTTCTGGGTGGGCGGTGACAATATACCGACCTTCCAGGACCTATAAGGCCCTCCGCCTGTGGTGTTGGGCCTCATTACGCCCCTGGGTGGTACGGTATAGACCAATACCGCCCACCCTGTCAGGTATTATTGCTTACATAAACCACCCCTCTCCTCATGAACATATCCCTGGTGGTCCAGTGGACCGAAATGCCCGATCACGAGCAGTAAGTGTAATAAACCCACCCCTCCTCCCGAACGTATACCTGGTGGTCCAGTGGACTGAAATGCCCGATAGACAGAGAGACATGTACAAATGTACATATCAATACTGTTTGCTGCTCCACCACTTACAGACTATGTAGATAATGGTGTGCTGTAGCCCCCGCACACAAAAATACAATTGTTATTGGAATATGTGACCATAATGCTTGTGGTCTGTATAATCAGAAGAAATGTTATGTATGTCGTTGCTGATTTACTGTTGTTGCAAGTTTTTCAAAACTGTACTGTGATTCACATCTAATAGTTACATATTTTTTTTTGTTTGCTTTATGCTAGAACATCGGAGGTCTCCCCCCGCTTCTCATGAGGTAGTACCAGCACAGACTGAAGCTGTGGTGGGTGGTCAGTCGGACACTGAAAGTGTCATTGTGATTGACTCTGACGGTAAGACTTTATTATTACAGATCTGTAATGGTGTTTACAACTAAACAAGGGTTTCCTCTGACACAAAGGGTGGGATAGTAAAACTGCGCCATTCATAGGCAGAAGCCATTGCACTGCACAAAATAGTTGCACAGGGGGTGTGTCCGGGCGACATTCAAAGGAGTTGTGTTATTGAGTTAAACTTTGAATATCACTCCCCAGCCACACATTGCATGGCTTAGTGGATCTTGCACCACCGCAAGTTGACAGAGTGGAGCATTCAACTTGCGGTGTCGTAAGTACCACTGCGCCATGCGCAAAACTGTGATATTCAAAAGGTGACAAGAAAATGGGACAATAATTAATGCAAGGTGCAGGGGCGGCATTTGCACCTGATAATGGTGCAATTTGCATGCCATTAGCATGTAGGTGCGCCAATCCCCGAGGACTTGCACCTGGAGGCCTGAAAGGCTGCAGTTGTCGGGGAACAATGCCCCCTGCACCCCGATTGTGGAAAATCAGTGTAGAATACCCCCCACCAACCCTCACTGGGCCGATTGCAGGCATGGTTCAATTTCTCTGGGCCCGGGATCGCTGGCATGGCCCTCCGATGTATCCTGGTGATCCAGTGAACCAAAAAACTGCAGTAACAGGGCAGTAACTTAATAACCCTCCCTTCCTTGAACGTGTCTCTGGGAAAATAGTGGATCAAAAAGCCCCGATCGCAGGTAGTAAGTTTAATAACCCCCCAACATAGCCCTGGTGGCGCTGTACCACCCAACCCCACCGGGCATTCGCTAAGCCCCACCACCCCACTCCCAATTCCCCAGGCAGCCAGTGGGTGGCAGCACCCACCTCACTGATGGCTCACCACTCCACTGATTACCCGTTCGCATGGTTACGACGCCATTGGTGGGAGAAGAGCTACCGGGCATGCAGCCTTATGGTATATGACAGTCCAGATTTGAACGAATGAATTCATTCATAAATCTGACCGATCATGTACAGTATGGCTGCATGTCCATTGGCTCTGCTCTGCACCAATGGTGCAGTTCACCGGCAGTCAGTCAAGCAGGCGGTGGGATGTTGTTGCTCGCCACCCGCGGGTGGGGGAGCAGGGTGGTGGTGGTCATGCGGTGGTGGGGTGGGGACACTAGCCACTAGGATATGTTCAGGGGGTTATTAACTTACTGCCCATGATTAGGCATTTCGTCCACTGACCACCACGGATACATTCGGGACAAGGGGGTATTTTACTTACTGCCTGCAATCGGCATTTTGGTCCACTGGAACACCAGTGATACATTCGGGGTTATTTAACTTAATGCCCACGATTGGCATTTCGTCCACTGGACCACCAGGATACGCTCGTGGGGAGCTACATTGCTGCCAGCGATCAGGCTGGTTGTTGAGTACTATTATGCCCGTGGTCGCCAGTGGGGGTGATTTACAGGCCTGCCGCCCGCGATCAGGCTGCTGGGGCACAGGGATTGGTTAGCCAGCCACAGGTGGCAGCTGCTGTGTTGCGCCCTGCAATGCAGCAGCTCACCTGTGGTGGCCCCGACTTAGGCCTTTTTGCCTCCAAGTCATGCAGGTACAGGTTGGGGGTTGCTTTTATTATTAACTCTGCACAGCCCGGCTGAATATCGGGCTGTGGAGTTCATGCATGGTTCCTCCCCCTCCAGTTGAGCATGCATTCATTTGCATTGCGCTGTTGCTCAGCCCATTTTCAGTGGTGCCACTGTCTCCTACTGAATATCGCAGAATGGCACAATTTCGGAGTTGCGCATGTGCAACCGTATTGCACATGGTGCAACCCTTTTGAATATCCCACCCAGAATACTTTAAAAAGGTGTTAACCAACTCTAGTGAATGTGCAGTGGCAGCATGGCACAAGCTCCTGTACTACCATAACAAACTGGTATTACTACACATGTGAGTGGGATACTATTCTTCATGAATGTGACAATGGATGTATGTCCATAGCGGTACATGTGGTGTTGTGGGGGGGGGATGTGTTCTTCTCTGCTACTTTTGGTGGTGGAGTTTTATGTACAATGAGTAATAGATTACCAATTGTAATGTTGTAGGTGTCTCAGTGGTATTCAATGATGTGCTGCTTAATTATCTGCTGTTAATTACGACATGTCCCTAGATCTTATTCACTTAGTATTTCTATATCAGCTGCCAATGTTTCATTTTTATTATTGCTATACTTATTAATGGACAGCATAGAGTAGCTACATGTTTGTTAATGTGTTTTAATAGCCCTGTAGGGGTAATATGCTTAATAACACATAAACGACTGCAATATTCAGCTAGAGGGTCATTGAGTGAAGAGTAACATTATAGTTATGTTTGTGTTCTTCTTATTATAATAACACACATTTTAAAACTGTTTAAGAAACAGATCGTCATATAGTTAGGTGTACATGTGTGTAAATTGAAGGTACATGTAATGTTTTTAGGATGTTTCCGTGTAACAAATATGCGTTATGACAATGTTATAACTATTGTCATTGATGGGTAGGCACTGCTTGTTCTGCACTGCATACTACCAATAATAGATTTCTGAGTTTTCTTTGGAGAAAACGTAATTGAAGAAAACAGTGTTAGGGAGCTATAGGGAAAAAAATGGATTTCTTATATTAAGTGTTCTGGATTGGATGGACATTTGTCTTGAAAAGATATACACATAGTGTCATTATTTCAACTTTTGTGTGGCTTTTTGCAGATGAGAAGACTTGTAATATGCATGTAATACTGACTTAAGAACATACATCTAGCTGGAGACAGCTGTTTTTGTAAAGAGATATGTGTTCATATGATAGTTGTATGAATGATGTAGTATTAGAAATTGATGTTTTAAAGAAAAGACTTTACCTTGATATTTCATCTATTAATGTGATCATTTTTTTACTTGTTTGCTTTAATAGAGCCCGGGGAAGCTGCTGCTGTTGAACAAGTGGAGGTGAAGCAGGAAGCCGGCGCCAGCCCACCATGTAAGTGAAATCTGTTGTTGCTATTATCTGCATACTTAAAAAGTACCATATGGTTGTCAACATTCGTGGTGATCAATGCTCTTGTTGATAACTACACCTTGCTGTTTTACTGTCTGGCAGGGGGAGCACACTGTCTATTGGCATACTCACTCCAAATGTTGAATTGTCTGGGGTATGCGCAATACCCCTTCAGTGCCGATCCAGTACCACTTTCTTTTGTTTGTTGTGGGGGGCCCAATCACTGTTGACATTATTGACTTTATTTGTGCTGTGACCTTACAAGGGTGGCAATGCGTTGATGACTGCACATACCCAACCCCCCAAAAAACACAACATGGTGGGAGGATATTCTAGTGACCTAAATGGTGTGCAATGTAGAAAGTGTCCAATTATGATTTTTTTGTTTTTTTCTCAATGTACAAGTTCAAAATGTGTCTTGTAGTCTTCATGACCCCCTTTTCCCAGTTAAACTCAATTGCTGTGCAGTGTGTCTGTCTTCAGCCTTGCCAACCTCATACTTACCTCTACAGTCCAGTCTGATGCTGTTCAGTGCACTGTCACATATGTGTATTTTTAAAAGGTGATCATGAAGTGAGGGAATGATGATAAAAGTTATAATACAGTGAATAATGGGACTGTTTGTGTGTCACACTATGAAAAAAGCAGCAAACAGAAGTTCATCTTCTCAGAAGAAGCCAGAAGGTGAAGGAAGGAAACATATTCAATTCAGTGCTTCAGAGTAACTGGCATTTTTCTTTTAAACTTAGATTGTAGGCTTGTAGTGACACTATACTTTCTTTCTGTGTTGTCTTTACTTATAATTGTTTTTGGGCTGTTGAAAATTTAAAAAAAAAGTGGTGGTGTAATTCTGTGCTGTCTTTAATTGCTGCAAATTTTATCTTGGCTTTTCTGACTGTCCTGTAGCTGGGTGAAGGGTGTTAATTGCCTGGCCTCTGACCTCAGCTACGTGATAGCTGGAGGTGGGGCTTAGTCACAGTTAAAGCAGCAAACAGAAGTTCATCTTCTCAGAAGAAGCCAGAAGGTGAAGGAAGGAAACATATTCAATTCAGTGCTTCAGAGTCCCACCCCTTCCCCCAACTCTTAATTATATGCCCTGATAAATCTGATTGACAGGAGCTAAACACAGGGTATAGTAAGAGGTGTGAAGTAGGAGGGGCATAAGGGGGAAGAAGACCACCCTCAGCACGACAAGTGTTTTGACTCATTTATTTATTTATTGGTTTTTTTCCTTAAAAAATATATATCTGAGGATCAGTTACAGGATTTTTAGTACTGTAAATAAATAAAAAGAGAACTAAGAGAGCTTCAGTAGCAGATAAGTAGTGGAATTGCAGTATAATGTGGGAGTGGTGGCAATGCAGTGGCTGTGGGAGCCATATTCAGGCAGACCTTCTGGACACTGAGGTGCTGCCCTATCTGCATGCATCTCTCGGGACTGCAGGATGAGGTAGCCAGACTCAGAGCAGAAGCAAACTGGGTCAGGAGTACCATCACCCCTGTCCAGGAACCACCCAGTCCAATGCAGCTGCCTCAAAGGATGCCGAGAACGAGGAGCACTTGGATGACAGTGGGCTCAGGGAGGGTTAGAGCAGTCAGGCAGAGGCACATCCCAGATCCTATTCTCTCAAGAACTCATATGCCACACTGGCAAATGAGGACAACCAAGTAGAGGTACCCAGGAAGTGGAAGGAAAGGATGTGGAGGTTAGGCAAGGAGGTGACCTCAGTGGGGAAAGCAGTGGACCCCAGAGGAGGAGGAAGCAAATCCTGGTGGGGGACTCCATCATAAGAGGGATCCAGCTAGGAACACAGGAGGGGAGGACAGGGAGGTGAGGTGCTCACCAGGTGCCACGGCATGGAGGGATGGAAGGAAGATACTGGGGATCACTGGGAAGGCAAGACAGGAGGTGAGCTGGATGTCATTATCCACCTAGGTACTAATGACTTGGCAAATGGGGAGCCAAAGGAAGTTCAGGAAGAGTTTAGGAAACTGGGGAGGGTCTCAAGCAAGTAGCTACTTCTGTCACTTTCTAGAAGTACTACCTGTGAGAGCAAGGGAGAGCATAGGAGTGCATGCACCAGGAACTTTAACTCATGGTTGAAGAACTGGTGCTGTGAGGAAGGGTTTGGATTCATTGGTGACTGGGGACCCACCTGGAGGATGGAGGTTTGTTCAAGCCTGACGGCCTGCATCCATCCTGGAGAGGAATCCAAGCACTCAATGATAAGTTTAAATGCTACATTGACAAGCATTTAAACTAGCAAAGGGGGGTGGCAGGCCAGCAAGGATGGTACCTACTTGCTCACCCCCACAGCTAGTAGTGGAACCAGTGAACCAGAGGAGTGGCTATCTCTGCAAAGCAGTGTGCAAAAGATGGAGATTAGTGTCCAAAAGGTGGATAAGCAGAAAAGGGCAAAATTCAGCAGAAGGGCAGACAGCAAGGAGAACCAGGATAAATGACAACCAAGGAAGGGCTGAGTAGAACAGTGAAGCAGTCTAGGAGGTCAAATCATGGAGCTCATGTGTAAATGCCAGGAGCCTTAGCAACAAGATGGAAGATCTGGAGGCTGTCATGGTACAGTCAGACCTGGACATTGTGGCCATCACTGAAACCTGGTGTAATGATAACCATGACTGGGAGATGTCCATACCTGGCTACAACATATTCAGAAGAGACAGAGCAGGCAGGAAGGGAGGAGGAGTGGCACTGTATGTGAAAAATGACATAAGGGCCATACAGATCCAGGAGGAACAAAATGGGGGAGAGATACTGTGGGTTAAGCTGGAAGGAAAATGGGGCCAGCCTATCCACACAGGTGTGGTCTATAGACCACCAGCCCAGGAGGAAGAAACAGATAGAGTTGATGCTAGCCATCCAAAGGATGGCAGACAAGGGTGAGGTAGTACTGGTTGGAGACTTCAATATACCAGACGTGGACTGGAGCATCCCAGCAGCAGCATCAACTAGGAGCAGATTTATCCTGGACTCCTTCAGGGGTGCCTTCCTCACAACTGGTCATGGAACCAACTCCGGGCAGAAGGTACATACTGACCTTGTGCTCACAAACAGGGACAGTGTGATGGGGTAACAGTGGGGAGCACTCTGGGTAACAGTGACCACCAGTCATTTTGGTTTGAAATCACAGAAAGAGCAGAACCAAACCACACAAAAACAGTATCCTGGATTTTAGGGGGCAGACTTTGGGAAATGGGGAGATGCTTGAAAGAGGCATTATGGAATGGGACAGGAATCAGGATTGAGGAACATTGGGCAGTATTTAAAATGGGGGATTATAAGAACAACAGAATTATGCATTAAGCAGGTTAGCAAGAGGAAAAGAAAGAGAAGACCATTATGGTTTTCCAAAGAGGTAGCAAAGAAAGTGAAAGCCAAAAAGATTGCATTCAGGCAATACAAAAGACACAGGCAGAAGGGATAGGGAGAAGTACCAGGAGAAACAAAGGGAGGCAGGAAGTCAGTAAGGAAGCCAAAGCTTAGACAGAAGAACACATTGCAAAATCAGTGGTTAAAGGGGACAAAACCTTTACAGGTACATAAGTGAAAAAGAAGGACAAAGGGAGGGATAGTGAGACTGAAGGGGAGGATGGGAGCCACGTGGAGGATGACAACAGTAAAGCTGACATATTGAATATGTTATTTCTGCTCAGTCTTACTGAGGAAGAGGGAGTAATGGGTCTGAAGGAGTACAAGGTGAGAATGGTGCAGAAATGGACACAAGTCCCTTTACACGAGAAAGGGTCCTGAAGGAACTGGAAGTAATAAGAGCTGATAAGCAATGGGGCCAGATGGGTGCACCTCAGGTCCTTAAAGAACTAAGAGAGGTGGTGGCTGAACCTCTGGCTATCCTGTTCAGCCAATCACTGGAAACAGGGAGGTACCCAAAGACTGGAGGACAGCAGATGTAGTCCCCTATACAAAAGTGGGAACAAAGAGGAAGCAGGGAACAGACCAGTCAGCCTCACCTCGGTGAGTGGGAAAGATCATGGAAGCACTACTGAAGGAGAGATTGGTGAACATCTGGTTGTCAATGGACTACAGGACCCAAGGCAGCATGGTTTCACCCAGGGGGAGGCCGTGTCAGACCAACCTCATTGAATTTTTTGACTGGGTGACTAGGAGGTGGATCAGGAGGGCAGTGGACATGGCCTATCTGGACTTCAGCAAGGCCTTTGACACTGTGCCATATAGAAGACATATTACACAAACTGGGGAATATGGGTGTGGCAGGACAGTAGTGTGGTGGGTAGGTAACTGGCTGGGTGGCAGGACACAGAGGGTGGTGGTAATGGCTGTCACTCCACAGAGGAAGAGTGACCAGTGGGGTACCACAGGGATCAGTGCTGGGACGGTCCTATTCAACATCTTCATCAGTGACATTGCACAGGATACAGAAGGCAGAATTTCACTGTTCGCTGATGACACAAAGCTCTGTAACAGTAGACACACCAGAGGGTGTAGACAGAATGAGAAGGACCTGCAGAAACTTGAAGAATGGTCAAGGGTTTGGCAGTTGAAATTCAATGCAAAGAAGTGCAAGATAATGCATATGGGGCACAAAAACCCTGGCACAATATATCAGTTGGGGGGTGAGGATATAGCATGCACCTAGCAGGAAAGGGATCTTGGGGTTGTCATCTCTGATGACCTCAAGGTAGGGAAACAGTGTGACAAGGCATCAGGTAAAGCAAATAGGATGCTGGGATGTTTAGGCAGGGGCATCACCAGCAGGAAAAGTGAGGTCATAATTCCGCTATACAAGACACTAGTGAGGCCCCACCTGGAGTACAGTGTACAGTTCTGGAGACCATACCTACGTAAGGACATAGACAGGGTAGAGAAGGTTCAGAGGAGGGCAACAAAGATGGTGCATGGATTGCATCACAAGTCCTATGAAGACAGGTTGAAGGAACTGAACATGTACTCCCTGGAGGAGAGGAGGGAGAGAGGGGATATGATAGAGACATACAAGTATCTTACAGGGAGGAACAGGGTGCAGGAAAACACTATTTTTAAGCGAAAAAGATGTTTCAGGACTAGAGGGCATGGGATGAAGTTGGAGGGAGGACGATTCAGAGGAAACATGAGAAAGAATTTCTTCACAGAACGGGTGGTGGACAAGGGGACACCCTGCCAGAGGAAGTGGTGGGGGCTGAAACAATCACAGGATTTAAGAATGCATGGGATAGACATAAAGGAATTCTAGAGGTCAGGGGTAAGGGGAAATAGACTTCTATGAAAACAAACTGAACTTACAAGCTCAAATGGGCAGACTAGGTGGGCCATAGGCCCTTATCTGCCGACACTGTCTATGTATCTATGTAATATCGCACATTTCTATATAGCACTACGGAAGTTGTCTCACCACATGTAAAATGCAGTACTCTGACTACTTGCAGTGGTGCAAATTCCACTACATCATACGCTGCCTATTATTGGGTTGGGTGCTATTAAAATGAGTTCTTGAGTACTGAAACTGTGTTCAATATTGGGCTACAGACATCACATTGCTACATTATTCAATGCTGCATGGCCTTGCGACACACAGTGTCACACTTTGAATGCTCACCTATACTGTCAAACTGTGTTTTCATACTTTACTATATGATGCTGTGGTTGCTGTGTGAAATCACTTATTGGTACAGTGTGAGGACATAACAGTGAGACTGTATGTGAGAAGAGTGGTAATATGTTTATTTAAAACATTTTTTGTGAGATAAGCATTGCATTCTATCATTACAATCAGGTTATTAGATATTTCCCATGCACTGTAGTAGGTTTGAAAATGTTGTGTATTTATATACAAAATGTTTAACACTGTAATTTATTTTTTCACCTGCTAATGTACTGTACAGCTGTTTTTTTTCTCACAGCAGTATAAAAAACATCTTTTTATGCCCTGCTTTATCTAACAGCCAGAGGGACACACTAATGCCTGTCATCCTCTGCAGGGTGCGAGTGCTTTGTAATCAGTAAGAAACTTTATTACTATTACACTATCAATGTTAATGATAGCAAATCAATAATTTGTATTGATAATTGTTAATTTCATATTATACAATGGCAAAGACAAATCCTGGGCTCCCATTGGTGACTCTGGGACTGGAACCATCATGTTATCGCAGCACAACATCACAGCTCTAGTCCCAGCACCAGGGTGACCGCATAACTTTTTGGAAAAACAAGAAGTCACTAAATGTAGCTGCTTGACAGTGCAATCCCACATTCTCATTCAACTCTCAACCGCCTTTTAACCTACTGTCTTTTCTGACTCGCCTGCTAGTGACCACTGCCCATGACAGTGCAAATTGTCCCTACGTTGCTCATCTTCCCAGCAGATATAGTGAAATAACTCCCTGTCCCCCACTGACACACAGTGTGTCCATTTTCCAAAAAAAAAAAACATCATTATAGACGGCATTTAAATATACGTGTCCGCTGGTCCATCAGCACAGTAATTGTCTACAACTTGCCAGGCAAAACACCTACAGAAATATTCACCAACATTATCCCTGACTATAAATAGATGTTTTAACTAAAAAAAAAATGTCATTTTAGACATTATTTCAATTTCCCCGTCAGCAGCAGCACGAGGCCTTTCAGATTGCCACAGTCCTGTGATTACCGCCGCCTCGAACTCCTGCAGTGTTACCACGAACATTGGAAATTAAACAAATTATCGATAAAATGACAGTCACATTCAAATAGGCACTGCACAAAAATGTTCTGCATTCCTGGCAATCACTAAGTGCTCAAACAACCCGTAACTGCTATTACGGTTCCTCAACTCCCCTGTGGTTGATTTTAAAGCCATTAAAAAAAACAGAAATACTAATTAAAAAAATATTACCCAGTTCCATATTGGGATGTTACTGTGTGGACTGCTGTACTTTCCTGGGGGGGTGGGTGCAGGAGGAGATAGCAGACACACAATAACATTACAATGGGACTGTTTCTCTATTCACTGTGCCTGACCATTGAGAAATCAAATTTAAAAATACTTTTTAAGACTTTTTGTAAAAATGTTTCTTTTATTAGTACCAACAAGACATTGTATAATAGCAATAATGTTCTTTGGGGTGTGTGTTGTTGCTGGGATAATGTTACTTTTGGGTTGATTAGTTGCACTTAGCCTGTGGCCTCTTGTCTAATGACCCCAGGTGCGACGTTATCCCAGCACAGCACTTACCCTGGAGTGCATTATTGCTTAAATGTCAGATAGTACATTGAAGAACCTTATTACTGCTGTGCCACATTGTTTTGAAGAATTTTACCCCGTGGCAGTGCAAAAGCACAGTGATCTAGACATTATGGGCATCCAACGGTACAGCAATGAATTAAAAGTTTTTATTTTGACTAGATGTTCCCCATACTGCACTTTAAGTTATAGGTTAGTTGTCTGAATGTCTTATAGTTATGCTACCTAGAAATCTGTCATTTATGTTCTTTATGTACTTGAAGATCGCTGGCATGCTTGTGGAGTGCATGTCATATCAGTGACTTAATTATTTAAAATAGTGACGTGTGTTGAGGGGCTGAAATACAGCTGAAAAGCTGTTTGCTTTCAAACTATCATTAAAGTGATCATGATTGTGTACACATGAAAAGTATATTATGATAGTGTTAATGTCAAGGTAGTTTGTTTTTTATTGCAGAGATGACTAGACATTATAGGCAGACATGGTGAAGTAAAAATTCTCACACTTGATGAGGATCTATTTCAATTGTATGGTATAATAGTGTTGATAATGCAAAAGTATGTACATACTGAATATTTATGGCTACTGAAAAAAATATAAGAGTAGCATTGTAACCACATCTAACTATACACTTTTTTTATGTTGTCAGCTCATTAGATTATATAGATAATAAAGTATGACAAAGACAGAAATAAGATCGCAAAATAGTTTACCATCATAGTTAAAAATATTATCATAACTTTGAAATGAATGCATTTATGATATTGCAGTAGCTAAGAAATATTTGAAGTTAAAAATTTGAAAGTCATAACTGTTTAATTTGTGTTGTATATTCATCATTACTTTTTTTTAAATCTTTGTAGGGCGCCGGCGACTGCGAAAATGCACAGCCCACTGCCGCTTCTACAGACAGCTCACACGCAAGGTTGGCAGTCTGCGTCAGCAAAACGGTGTGATCCTTGAGAGGCTGGACAGAATCCAGTCTCTCTTGGATGCACGACAGCGGACTGTCAACCTTGTGCTTGAGCCAGTTGTAGCAGTGGCTGACGGTGCTGTGGCCAGTAGCAGTGCTTCACCTCCACCACCACCATCTGTTCCTGCAGCTTCCCTGGGCCAAAATGACCACCCTTCATAGTAGTCCGGTATCTCCTCCGGAGGGCGCATCAGCTTCCACTTCCTTTACGCCTCCACATCGAATACAGTTTCCAGTCTGGATTGCCTCAAGCAGTGCATACACCTCTCGCAAGTGTTGCAAAAAACTTACAAAAAAAAATCAAGAATTTTTTTATATTTTTTTATTTATGTAAAAAAAATTATTTTTATTAAATATTTATTTTTGTGTATAAGGCAATACACAGTTTAACAAGTATTTTTTTTGGTGTATAAATATTATATTTGTAAATATATATTTTTGTATTGTTCATAAAAAGAAAAATATTTTTGTTTGTCATTTTTTATATCTAAAATATTTTAGTAGTAAAAAAAGTGAATTTATACTCTCATGTGTTTGGTGTGTTATTGTGTACTGGAGATGTTTCTTGAAAATAGTTTTAACAAGATTTATACAACTCTGATTTTCTCATTTGCTGAAAGATCATACCACACTATTGTGGTATTAGAGTTGGGACTCTCCATAGAAGTAACTTAGATGTGTGACAATGCTACCTTACACTATTTGTGGCACACTGTTGTTGTTTCATACAGATAGTGCTACAGAATGTGTGTATGTGTATCATGATGAAGATGAGTATGTACCTGCTAGTACAACAGTGAAATGTCTGTGTTGGCATACTTACAACAAAGTTATGTATTCAGTACCAGCAAACCTCTTCCACCTCTCTTCACATGATTGGTGCTACCACCTCAGTTGGTAGTACAAGCAATGTCTATCAAATCTCAAGTTACTACAGTAACATATCCATTTGTTCAGTAGATGAACTGATGGTGTCCATGTCATGTCATATAGTCTTTTACTTATGTACATCTTTTTCTTTACATATGTGCTCACAAAGAAGAAGAGTAAGACACTCTTACATTAAAATATTACATGGAATAACAATGACAAATTACAATTAATAAAGTTATAAAAACAATATGATTCACAGTGAACTACTGTTACTGTTAATAACAGTAAATGCAACTACAAGAGTTGAAGTATTCCTGATATTGGAACAATTTTTTTATGTATGTGCAGTATTCTTACAACTATAAATCATGTACTATAGTGAGTAATAGTTCTGAAAAAGACAGGATATTCATGGCAAAAACTCCGTTTAATGCATTAGTTAGGGTTGTTCACAGGTGACAAAGTGAGAAATTCGCTGTTGGGTTAAAAACCTAACTCGAATCACCCCAGCACCACACACACACAGACACACACACATGCAAGTATGGGGAGGACCAAGTCAACACAACCAATGACAGACATCCAACAGCAGGTGACAGAAATAACAAACAATTGTCTAAATGTACTACGAGACATCCCCACCCACCTGACCAGGTACTGCATGCTCAGTGGAGATCAACAGCAAAACTGAGGCCATGTACACCAAATGTACACATCCCTGATTGCAGCTGCACACAACGTACCACACTTAGTAGTTGCATGGCCTTACCTACCGATGCCCCACACCACACCACATCACACCACATGTGGTGGGCCACCTAAGCAATAGAGTTCAGCAAAACCAAGGAGTTGTACAGGTATAATATCTCTGATTATAACAAGGGTTTGAGAAATGCAGCTTTCTAATTGACTGTAAACACTGTAACAGCCTTATGTTTAGTTTTTATTAACATACATGTAGAGCCTAACCATATGATGAACATGGTTTAATGTTGTTTAAAAAACAGTTTTATTATGATAGCAATAAGCCACTGCCAGGTATTATGTTAATGGTCAGTTTATCACTGTCTAGCGACATGTGGCACTCAGCTATGCCTCATTCAACATTAAACCCCTACAGGGTGATTAACAGACCATTTAACATAACTGTTGGTCATGCCTTATTGCTTAATTGTCTTTATGAGTAGATACTCTTCCTCTGCTAGGCACTACAGCAGCTTTGCAACACAGTGTCCCACCCAGTTACACCATACACTGTCTAGTTACTGGAGAATGGCTGTGAATATGAACTCATGAAGATGAACAGTGTAACTTGATCATTACAGTCATCGAAACCTTAATGTGATTATAACTGACAGAGTCAGTGATAGAGAATAACCCCTGCTGTCCTAGTACACTTACCCCATTGTGAGTTAAATCAATACTAAAAGACATTCTGTTTATATCTACACCATACCTACTTCATTCCTGTTGTACCACAATTAACATAGTTATCACTTTGATAGCATCAGTGACAGAAGTGTGTCAAACCCAAACACTAGGCATACAGCCTCAGAATGAAACAACTGTTAAAAAAAATTACACTGTGTCCATAAGTGGCATAGATCACTCATTGCAACAATAGTAAATGTATTACTATTTGAATAAGTTAGTCATCACAGATGCAATGAGATTGTCTTTATCAGGTACAACATACTCAGTAAGTGCCTACAGGAAAATCTATCCTATATACATCTCCGATACAGGTACGTCATTGTTGGCTCAGTAGTGCTATGATACTTAGAAGTTGCTTGGCCTGATCCATGCAATTACACTGTTTCTTACAAGGAATACTTACTGCATCTTTAGTATTACAACACACTGAAGGTCTATGTATGTACATCAGCAGTACACCTTCATCAGTAAGAATGCATCTGATACTGGCAGTACGAATTTCACAGCATTGAACAGGCAGTGCTTTTCCATATGTTTACATCAGCCTCTCTATCTTGAGTAAACCATTGCAGTAAATGTACTACTATGTAAATCACCTACTAAATGTAACACTACTTTTATCTTGAGCATGCTAGTGTCTTGTAGTTAATTTATGTACTTCTCTTAATTAATGTATACTCACTAGTGTTAAACCTTTCTACAACTGTCATCATGCACCATCAGCATTTATATTGACTAACGGCACAGTACCAGTTGTGGTGTGGTGGGGCATCGGTAGGTAAGGCCATGCAACTACTAAGTGTGGTACGCTGCGCAGCTGCAATCAGGGATGTGTACGCTTGTGTACATGGCCTCAGTTTTGCTGTTGATCTCCACTGAGCATGCAGTACCTGGTCAGGTGGGTGGGATGTCTCGTAGTACATTTAGACAATTGTTTGTTATTTCTGTCACCTGCTGCTGGATGTCTGTCATTGGTTGTGTTGACTTGGTTCTGCCCATACTTGCATGTGTGTGTGTGTCTGTGTGTGTGTGGTGTTGGGGGTGATTTGAGTTAGGGTTTTCAACCCAACAGCAATTTCTCACTTTTTGTCGCTGTGGAACAACCCTAACTAATGCATTAAACGGAGTTTTTGCCATGAATATATATATATATATATATATATATATATATGTGTGTATTATTCTGGCATGGTAGTGCCAGTATAGTTAGGGTTGCCTGGCTCCTTCTTTGTTAAACCCCATATTTTGCACTTTAATAGCTTTGCCACCATATGACAGATTTGCCTGGATTTTGCATGCATAGTCTGGTACCATAGATCTCTGGATCTGGCAAGTTGTGTTAGGGTGGGATGAACAGATGCAGTAATGCAGAGCACCAAGCAAAATGCACAACAATTTTTTGTGTGTGTTTCTTTGCTCGTGGCTGCAGCCTGCATAATGTGTCCATTTGGTCAGAAATCTTCAGGGGAGATGCAGTATGGTTCACTGATGTACCTTTTGAAGATTTTTTGAAACAAATATTAAACCATTCAAAAGTTATTCAAAAAACATGTTTCCCATTATAGTGAATGTGAAAAAAATGTATATGTCTCTCGAAAGCTGCCGCCACTACATTTTACTGTTGCAAATGGCCCTTTTACTGTCGTGTGGCAGTCATCTTGTTTTCAGTTACCGAGAGAGAAAACTGCCTGGCATTTAAATTTAGGATCCCCTAAGTAAACACTGACTGTTGTGTTCACTTAGTTGGGTCCTGAGGATCACAGCACTATATTATTTTGGAAGAAAAAAAACCTAGAAATGCCTTTTTGGTGATCAGATCCCTCGTACTGTCACAAATTGCAACAGAATGGTTGCGACACTTTTGATAATAACAAAAGTGTTGTGCCCAGTCTGTTTTTTTTTTAACTTTCATGATTTGCGACAGAACATAATCCAATAACAACAATTGTTTCGCACCCCACAGCATCAAAAATGTACAGTAGCAGCCACTGACACTGCCAGTTATTTCCTGATATTTCTGTGATATTTCTAGAAATATCTCATGCTTTCTCCATTTCCACAGTAGGGGCAGCAGAGAAAAACTCTTTAGAAATTTCGCAAAATATCTGGAAATAGCTGGCAATGTCTGTGGCTACTACTGTAGGGTCTTTTCATCTGAAATTTGCAGGGTGGCAAGCCCTAGTCCAACAGATGTACCTTTTGGTGGTTTCATCCCAAAGCATTAAATGCACCCATAGTTACAGTGATCCAAAGTTGAGAAATTTCCCAAAGGCTAACATTGTGATGCCCATGGTGACTTTCGATGCCCGTATCTCGGAAACAGTGCGAGATATGGATTTTCCATTCTCCATAGCTTATTCCACCTTTAGGTGAACCAAGCCTGTGTGGAGGTTTCAAAGATATGAATACCACTGCAGTGGAATTTTTTTCATAGTTGCTACAGTTACTGAGATATTGTCAAATTAGTGTTACAAGGGTTCTTTTTCAGTACTATTCAGCTGCTGTATGGCTCCGTACTTACGTGTAAATGGGGGTGCAGGGCCCAGAGGGCCTGTGAGCCCACATATGCATACCATAATGAAAAAATGAGAAGTGTGAGAGGAGTGCAGGGCCCTGAGGGCCTGAGCTCCCACTACCACATACCAATTACTAATTAGATTACAATTTATTAAAATGAAGGGAAATTCATTGCAAAAAAAAAACTCTGTTAATGCATCAGTTTAGGTTGATAGTACATGGGTAAAAATTTGGATATTTTGTGTTAGGGTTACCAACCCCTACTACCCCATCCCCCACCCTCCTCACACCAACAGGCATCAGGGTGAGCATTGGAGTCATCGGACCAACTCTCACCCCATTCTTCTATACTGCACCACTTCAGTTTGTTTACACATGGAACAGGGTGAGAGTTAGGCCAATGGCCCCAACGCACACCCCAATGCCTGTTGGTGTGAAGAGGGTGAGGGGTGGGGATGGGGTGGTAGGGGTTGATAACCCTAACATCAAATTTCCAAACTTTGTTGGTGTACTATCAGCCCTAACGGATGCATTAATGGAGTTTTTTTGCAAATATATATATATATATATATATATGGGTGCGGTCGCACCACTGTAGTTAGGGTTCAGCGGTCACTTGCATACTAAAGTCAAAAGTTTGGGCATTAATAACTTTGGACCCATTCAGCAGATTTGCCTGAAATTTGGTACGTACAGTAGGGCATGGTAGATCTCTTGATTTGCCAAATTGCATTTTGGTCGGACTTACTGTCTTTGGTACGAAAGTGCTGAAAAATGCAAAATTATCCATTTTTGGAAGCAGCTTTTGGGATTTTGGATGTGGCTCTGCACTGCCATTGTGTTGTGTGCCACTCTGCAAGATGGCTCATTTGAAAGAGCTTTGGTGGCTGAACATGCTACTTTTCGTTTGGTGAAAAAATATTAAGGTATTCAAAAGTTATGCCACTTTTAAGTTCCCATTATCAGTCAATGGGACAATTTATATGTATGTTTTGCGAACAAAGAATGGGGTTCTGGCCATCTGGTCCCACCTGGCAATCAAAGAATTTGCAACCTCATGGTTCAAGAATGTTTGTCCTCGAGGATTTTACAAATTCTTTGATCATGAGGTCCGCCATCTTGTTTTCAGTGTTTTGATCAGAAAAACACAAATATCTTGGCTCAGGGGTCACTTCTGAAGTAAAACATGGATGGGTTTTGCTCAGGATACCCTGATCTATTGAGCCATGGCTTTGGCTTTCTCCAAATTGGTCCAAAAATAGAGTTTTGAGCTTTTGTAATCTTTGTTTGCAGCTCGCTAACGATCTTTGATCGTGAGCGTGCAAAATCTTTGATTGTGAGATTCTTTGATTGCGATTGTGTATCGCAAGTGAGGGACAAGATGACCAGATTTTTAATTTGCTTTCTGTAGCCCAGGGGTGCCTTACACAGTTATATGAGGGTGGATTTTGGTCAAGGGGCTTTGTTGTGCCTCACGTGAATAAAAACACATAACTTTTCATTATCCCTGGCAGTCTAGCGGCCCCCTCCCCCGATCATGATAATATACATAAAGATCTCTGTTACTCTGGTAGTGTAGTGGCCCCCATGTGTATTTGATTAATATCTCATTATTTCATCCCTGGTAGTCTAGTGCCCCCCATGTCTATTTATATATGTTGTTTATATTCCTGGTAGTCTAGTGCCCCCCCCATCATTTTTAAAAAAATAAGCATTTGCTACTGCCTGGTAGTCTAGTGGCCCCCAACCCTGCTTTTCACCTCTACAGCCAGCCACCGACTGTGTATATTATGAGTGCTAATTCAAACAGGCACTCAGAAATAAGATGGTTTGGTCTTTTTACTTGAAATTTGGAGGGTGTTGATGGCATGTCCTGTACATGTTAATAGAGGTGTTTATGTGTTGGACAATATATTTTTTGCGGAGATATTGTGTGGCGCAGTTTACATTTTGTGGACAGGGTTTTCTATTGTTCTACTACATTAACATTTGTTTAGTGGCTGGTTGTGCTGTTGTCAATGTACTTTTTAGTCATTAGCTGTATAATGTGGCCCAACACTTACAAGTTGGTGGGAAGCACCAACTTGCGCACCTTTCTACTTTTCTATTCTTTCTTAAAAAGTAAGGAAATTAAATGCAAAAAACTTCATTAATGCATCAGTTAGGGTTTTTCTATAGCAACAAAAATGAGGAAATTCAACATTTGGGATCCCACCCCTTGCATTCCAACCCACTGTGCCCCCACCAACAGGCATCAGGGTGTGAGTTGGGGTCATCGGCTCTAACTCTCACCCCATTCTCCTGCACTGCACCACCTCACCGTGTTTGCACATGGGATGGGGTGAGAGTTAGGGACGATGACCCCAACACATACCCAGGTGCCTGTTAGTGCGGGCAAGTGGCGGTGGGGTGCAAGGGGTGGGAACCCTAATGTCGAATTTCCTTACTTTGTCACTGTAGAATAACCCTAATGGATGCATTAACAAAGTTTTTGTATATATATATATATATATATATATATATATTTTTTTTTTTGTTGTGGCTATGTACGTCTCCTGATTGTGCAGTGATACCCCTCTGCCCTCCATTGCCCCAATTATAATTTGTGGCAGTGGGTCCCATTCATTTCTGCTCCCCTTTTTTTCTTTTCCTGAAATGTAGAAACCTGTCACTCATTGTCTTTTGAGGCCATTTTCCGCGTAAAGAAGAAAACCAATCATCACCAATTGTGCCTGTACCCCCACCTGACCCCCACTGTGCACCCACCACCCCACATCCCGCTGATGTCACCTCAGACTGCCACTCACCTGAGGAGGTCCCTGGTTTGATATCTGCTCCCTCAGTGAAGCCATGTCTTGCTGCTAGAAACAGCGACTGCAGTCTGAACTAAGGTAAATGTGGTCCTATGTATTTCATTGGGGGGTCAATGTTCGTCTATAACTCAGCCATTTTTCAAGATTCTGGTCCCAAATTCTCAACATTGAGTCCTAGGGACCCCAACCTCCTGAACAGTATGACTGTCATTAGGCAACTCTCACCAGAAAAATTATTTTGCGGTTACTTAGTGAAATTACCTTTCCTGTAGTATTTTCATAACACCAGTCACATTGTTCATCAGGTGGGGTCATAAGAAGGCTATGTTAACAGTTTGGGGTCAAAATTGTGAAAAATGGCTGTGTTATGGGTATTTGGCGCAATCTCACTATGTACACTTGTAACTTTGTAAATTTTTGATATTTTCACCTCATATTTTCAACATACTCTTCTTATTACCTCACCTGATGTATGTCACAGCTGTTATTTCTCAGAATACTGTCCAAGATGTGATTTTGCATCTGCAGCATAGAATTGTGTTGCAGTTGTACAGAATTACATTTCAGTGGGGGGTTGAAAAATGTGCTGTGATGGGTGCATGTGGTGAGGTCATATAAAGGCAATGTTGAAAATTTGGGCTCAAATAAGGATACTGTTATACTATTGCAATGGAGTGTTAGAAATCAGGGTCCAAAGGACCCTGCACTCCCACTGTAACATGTGGATACTGTTGTACTATCTTGATGGAGGAATGGGAGCACAGGGTCCAAAGGATCCTGTACTCCCACTGTAACATATGGATATTGTACTATCTCAATATAGGGATGGGAGCACAGGGTCCAGAAGACCCTGAACTCCCACATTAAAATGAGGATACTATTATGCTACCTCAAAAAAGTAAGGACATTAATTTCAAAAACATTGTTAATGCACCAACTCTAACAATCACCACATTCTCCTATACTGTTGACACCCACCTTATTTTTCAATGGAATGGAGTGAGTGTTAGGGTTGGTGACCCCAGTGCTACCCCCTCTCCTGACACCTCCATGTCACTGCAGGGCAGGGGTGGGGTGTTAGAGTGAAACACTAACACCTCATTTCCCTACTTTTGTTGTGGCAACCCTAACTAATGCATTAACAAAGTGTTTGCAACTAATATACATTATAGGAGTGTGGTTGTGCCTCTATAGTTAGGGTTGAGTAGGCACTTCAATGTTGAACTCAAAGTTTTTGCACTTTAATAACTTTGTAACCATTCAACAGATTTGCACAAAATTTGGTATACTCCATCCAATGGGGTAGTCTCTTGATGTGGCAAGTCTCTTTCCAGTCAGATATGTGGCTTCTGAGTTGCAGATAAGCGAAAAAAACATGTTTTCACTCATTGACTTTGCAGGGATTTTTCTTTGAACTTGCATACAGCCCAGATGGTTTGGTTTTTAAGTCTGAAATTTTCAGGGCTGAAAGGGACTACCCCACAAATGTGCCTTATGCTAGTCTGGTAAAAAATAATAACTGTTTTTAAGTTATTGCAATTTAAAAATTTGAAAAAAATAATTTCTGAGAATGTTCAGTTAAGTACTAAAATATAGCTATATGAAATGAAAGAGGAATCCTGCATTGTATGAGAAAATTCCTCTTTTGTATGGCCGCCATCTTGTTTTCAGTTTGCTTGAAATAGTCAAATTTGGAAACCCCCCAAAATGATGACCTGGGGAGGAACCAACACATGTAGCTTTTTTTTTTTTGAAATTTAAGTTTATTAAGTTTTGAAAAACACAAAACAACAAAACCATAATACAAAACACACCAATGAAGTACCAAAAAAGAAGAAACAAGAACATTGGGATGAACGGTACAACCAAGGAGCCCCACCTTCCCCACCCACATCCCAACCCCCAACAAAAGAGAAACCTTGAAAAAAAAAAAACACCATACCTCCCACCCCAGACCCCAAACCCACCCACCCACAGTCCCACCCACCCCACCCACTTATAAACAAAGCATTATTCAACATTGAAACATCTACCCTCCCACAACCACTCCCTCCTCCAGGGTGCACCAACAAAAGAAAAACCCTTAGTCTGGACATAACAACATATCACTATAGAACTTCAAAGCTTAACATCTATAAAAGAGCCATACGGTCCTGAAAACAAGAATTACAACTGGTCTTAAAATAGAAAGCAGACAAGAGGAGTCGGGTCCCAAAATTATATAAATTAAAGCAAACACAGGGCTTGGAGTTTACCCCACCTCTTCTGAAACAGATCCAGATGACCTTTGAAACTAGCAATCAACCTCTCTGATAAAGCCAATTGGTCAGTCCAATGTCTTAAAACCAGTTTTTTAACAGCCATAGACACCAGAGCCATATGATATCTACGTTCAACACTGTCTATACGGGAAAGTTCACCCAAAATACATATCTCAGGACAGAAAAAATCGGACAGACCCAGAAGAGGATCGAGATAATCCCGGACCAGAGACCACAAGGGGGCAATTTTGGGACAATCCCAAAAACACGTGATTAAATTTCCATCCCTGCAAACACCTAAAACACTTTGAGTAGAAACCTTCTTGAGTTGAAAGAGTTTAGCAGGAGTGCAGTAGAGGTTATTGACAATATAGTATTGCGTTAACCGCAGCCTATCCTGGGTATGATATCTATGGAGATCTTTCCATATACCAGACCATACTGGGGAAATATCAGGTAAAAGGTGTGCCTAGACATCCGAACCTTCAACCGTCCCCTGCGAATTATAATTCAAAAGGAAAGAGTATATCAAAGAGATAGGATGGGATTGAGAGGTGAGATTAAAGATCCCAGAAAAGAAAGGATAAGCAACTGAGTCCCTAAAATTAGTACCAAATCTCTGGTTGATCAGATGCCTCAGTTGATAGACTTTGAAAATATCTCTCCTAGGTATATCAAATTCCTTCAGAATATCACCGGAAGAAAGAAGTGAGTCCCTGCCAAAAAAATGTTCAAGCCTGGCCTCCCTGATATGTGTGAGCCACGCCAAGGTAACCCATGAAGTACCCAATTTAACATTGGGATTACGAACTACCGGTTGCCCCAGGTCTAAGAGAGCAGAGATACGGAAAAACTTTAAACATTGCGCAAGGGACTTAAGAGCAACCATCATTACACTGTCTGACACCCAGAGTGAGAGTACCTTTGGGGGTATATAAAATAGAGCATACCTGTCTGGTTTAATCTCCGAGAGAGAGGCACGTTCGAGCTGGAGCCAGATTAGACAGGATGAGTCTGGTTCCGTAGAGAACCATCTTCCCAGCTTAGAGAGGTGAGCCGCCCAGTGGTACAGCAGGAGATTAGGTAATCTAAAACCACCCTTCTCTCTAGGAAGTGATAATTTGGAATAGGAATGCCTAACCCCCTTCCCCTGCCAAATAAAATTGGAGAAAAGCGCATGAAGCTGCTGAAAATAAGAGATGGGAAGCCAGAGGTTAACCAGATTCAACAGATAAAAAATCTGGGGAAGGACGTTCATTTTAAGAATGTTTATTCGACCCCAAAGTGAAATGGGGAGAGCTGACCAATGCTGTAAATCCTGACAGACCGAGTCCTTAACTCTGTCCAAATTTAACTTTTTCAAAAGAAAAGGATCAGTAGAAAAGTGAATTCCTAAATACTTAATAGATCTAGGTGTCCATCTCATCCCAAAGGAAGAAAAAAGGAGTTTATTAGTATACACATTAAGAGGAAAGATTTCAGATTTGGAGATATTCAATCTATAGCCAGAGAAAATACCGAACCGCTCAATAATTCCAATCACCGCCTTCAAAGATTCAGCCGGATCTGTTAAATGTAGAAGAATGTCATCTGCATAAGCAGAAAGAATCAGTTCCCTTTGGTGTATCCTGAGCCCCTTAACCTGGGGAGAAGCCTTAAGCCTTATAAGCAATGGTTCCAAATACAAATTAAATAACAGAGGGGAGAGAGGGCATCCCTGTCTGGTACCAGTAAATAAGCGAAAAAGGGAAGAAAATACCCCATTACAATAGATTCTAGCAGAAGGACAACTCTAAAACATCCGAATCTTATTTAGAAAGGCAGGCGGAAAACCCATTCTCTCCATAACTGACCAAAGAAAGGACCAGTCCACACGGTCGAAGGCCTTCTCAGCATCGAGGGAGACTAGAGCAACCAGATATGAAATGGATTGGGCATGTTGGGAAATATGTGACAGGGTCCTCAAATGATCGGCCGCCGATCTACCGGGAACAAATCCCACCTGCTCAGGGCTGAGCAAACCAGACCAAACCATCCTAATTCTTTCAGCTAATGTTTTAGCCAGAATTTTCATGTCATAATTTTGAAGAGAGATTGGTCTGTAATTTGCTGGATCCATGAGATTCTTATCAGGCTTAGGAATTAAAACAATTATAGCCTCAAACAGTGGGGGATCCACATCCTAGAGATACAGCTAGGTACTCATATAACCTAAGGAGAATAGGTACCAAGTCCTTGACAAAGACCTTATAGAAATTGGCCGGGAGACCATCAGGACCCGGTGCTCAGTCAGAAGCAAGAGAAGTAATGGTTCTTTCAATTTCCTCCGACGAAATAGGGGCCAACAAGAGAGCCTGCTGGGCCTCTGATAGGCAAGGAATGTCAATCTCCCTCAAATAATCATTTAATTCCGAGATAGAATGTGACACCGGAGACTTACTATAAAGATCCAGATAGTATTCCTTGAAAATATGGGCAATTCCTCTGGGTGAAGAGACAACCGCACCGGATGAAGAGAGCAAAGAGGGAATGATCCTAGAGCTTTCCAATGCCCGTAAACGCAGAGCCAAGAGTCTGCCAGATTTCTCCCCATGGTCAAAATATTTAGCTTGAGTTTTTAGCAAACAGTATTCGGTTCTCTCCTTCAAAAGATCCGTATATTCACTCTTAACTGCTAAAAGCTCTTTAAGATCGGTTAGCGGAAGAAGTAGAAGAATACTTTACCTCCAAATCCCTGATTTTACCCATCAGAGATAAAGAGTCTGCAAGCTTCTTTCTCTTCCTGAGGGAGGCCATTTTAATAAGCTCGCCCCTAAGATAGCATTTCAGGGCAGACCAAACCATATCCAGCCTTGGAGTGGAATTAAGGTTATCCGCCAGAAAGAGAGAAATCAGGGAGCTGATATCCGATACATTTTGAGGGTCCTTCAACAATTGAGTATTCAATCGCCAAACCGAATCCCGGGAGAAGTCTGGGGCTAAGGAAAGCTTAATCCAGATGACGGCATGGTCCGACAGCATAATTGGATCAATGCCGGATAAACAAAGACTCGGGAGAAAGGAGACACTAACCAAAACCATGTCTAACCAAGATTTGGTACCATGCGACTGAGACAAGAAAGAGAAGGCTCTGATAGAAGGATTAGCAAGCCTCCAGGGGTCACATAGACCCAGCAGCGACCTCACTTCCAGAAACGCCTATGAGCCAAGGAAGGGGTGCCTATCCTGAGGGTCTCTATCTAAAATAGGTGAACAGGGATATTCCAATCTCCTCCCAATATAAACTGGGCAGGAAGAAAGGTAGACAATTTATCAGCAAGGGACATAAAAAATTCGGGATTTCCCCCCACTGGACCATATATAGAGCCCAGAACAACATTGTCACCATTTAGAGTACCATTGCCCAAAATATACCTCCCCTCTGGGTCTGATACGATCTTCTCTTTCATAAATAAAACATGTTTCTTAACAAGAACTGCCACCCCTTTGCTAAAACAGGAGTTACCCGCTAGGTAAGATTGAGAAAAACCAGAATGAGATAAAAGCCTGGTGTCATCATGGCTTAAATGCGTTTCCTGCAAAAAAAGAATATCAATTTGCAATAATGAGCAGTGGTTAAACATCTGCAATCGTTTGACCAGATCCCTAAGTCCACGTACTTTCCAAGAAGCTATTTTGAAAGTGTTCATAGCCATTTTAAATGCAGTATACAAATGTCAAATGTCCAGACAGATTCAAAATTATAGAGAGAAAAAGGGTGCACCCCAAATGAAAGGACTGGGAATACCTTATAATATACAAACAGACCAGGCTTTAATCCCCACAAGGAAAACCCAACCATTTTAATCACCCAAAAACACCACACCGAAATAATTTGGAGGACTAACTTGGCCCACCTATACATCCCCAACCCACTATTATTGACCCCAAAATAATCCCTCGCTCAAACAACCCCAGACAAGAATAACAAAAGGCATAATCCCCTGTAGCAGGATGTCCCACTTAACCAGATGCCAGATAAAATACAGAGGAGAGTAATCACCATTCCCAACCCTCCAGCCCACCCATGAAACCCAACCTCCAAAAATCACAGTGCAAAATCCTAAATGAAAACCACCCCCATCCCGACCCCAACTCTGAAAATCCACCTGCAGATGACACTCATAAACCCATCAACCCATCCCACAAGATCAAAAACCCAAAACCCACCCCCAACATCCAAAATCCCACAAAACCCAAAAGTAACTATATACAACGAAAGGCTCAAGCAGAAAGAACCCATGAAACAGACTAAGACCTAAAAGCTCGAGCCTCCGACTCCCATTGCAAACCTCCAAATACCCAGCATTAGGTACAGGAAACAGTGGATAAAACACCTCAAAATGATCCAGTAAAGCAAACAGCCCACCCCCAGCATAATGCTCTCTATCAGCCCCACTGCTGGAGAGGTTAGCTGACCCCCATCACATGGCTCGCGATTCCACATCCAGCGAGTGAACACCCCTAGACCTGAGCCTCCCCCCCCAGCCACCGATACTCCAGGAGATGGACAGGCAGAAGGAAAAAACAATAAAAGAAAGCCCGCTAGAGAGGAGGCACAAGCCAAAAGAATCACCCCCACAAAAGAGAAGAGCCCATCCAGTACCACACTGACACAAGAAACCATCCCTGCTTCAATCCAGGAGGAAAAATAGTTGAGTGGATGACCTACCCGATAATCAAGCAGCCCGCAAAAGAAAAAACCTGAAGCCCAGAAAGAAAAGAGAGCGCTGTCTCCGTGAAACCTCACTCTAAGGCCGCTGTTTCCGGAGGTACCCATGAGCTGGAGGGACCAAAACGGTCCGCCCGCCAGGAAGTCACCCCCGGGAAACAGCAGCAGCAGAAAAAAGGTTCCATCGTGGGTGAAAACCATGAGGGAGATCTCACCACCCAGCAAACCGACCCTCCGCAATACCAGCCAGCACCAGCAACATCAGGTAAGAGAGAGAGAGGGAGCGAGAAAAAAGGGGAAGCAAAGAGAGTGGTCAAAAATAAAAGAAAAGCAGGAAAAAGGGGTGAAGCCAGCAGGCACCCCCAACCAGCTGACATATCAGAAAATTAAACAGCCATAACATAAAACTCGGCTAAATATATTCCAGGCATAGTCCGTGACCCCACAGGATCCCCACATATAATATTAGATATTAGCTAATGAGTCATTCAGCCTGCCGCCTTAAACAAATCAGGTAACTTGATAGCCAATTCTTTAAGGGCCGCATCAGGAGAGTTGAAGCTGGTTGTCGTGCTCCCAACCGTGACCTTCAAAATCGCCGGGTACATCATCCTGAAGGGAATAGAGGCAGCTATTAATTTCTGCACGACAGGATGGTAAGCTGCCCTTCTTTCCCTGGTCTCCTTAGGCAGATCTTGGGTAATCCAGATTCTGGACGAACCCCAAAGGACTTCTTTTAGCTCACGCGATTTAGTATAGACATGCTGTCTTTCTATATAACTTAAGAACTTGATAATGATGGGTCGCGGGGGGGATCCAGACGGGGCCTGGGCCTTAGAGAGTGATGGCCCGCCCAAGTGGTAATGATTGGCTGATAGGGGATGGGCCTACAACCTTGTTCAAAAACCTCTGCAGAAAGGCCATTAAGTCCGGGCCCTCTTCCATCTCGGGTAGGCCCAGTATCAGTAAATTGTTCCGGCGATTACGCCCCTCCAGATCTTCCATTTTAGCTTGCAATTTTCTAATCTGCTGCTTGAGCTCTGCAACCTCAATTTCAGTTTTCGACCTCCATTGCTCCGATGAGAAGATTCTGGCCTCCATATCCGAAACTCTAGTGGAGACAGAAGACAGCTCACTGCGCAGGGACTTAAGCTCACCAGCCAGTTCTTTCAAAATATCTTTCAGTGGGGTGAGCACCTGAAGAAACTTATCCTCCATCAGGGGAGTAGCCAGTAGCACTCTATCCCCATTTCATTCAGGTTTTACAGCGCCCTGATTACGTTGCTTTTTTGCTGCCTTCTCTGGGGATGCAGGAGGTGTATGCTTGACGGAGGCCTGCTTCCCATCCACATCCATCCCGTTAGAATAGGCAATCGTTTCCCCAGCAAAAGTCGTTTTATAGTAGCAGACAAGTTGGTCAAACGTCTCAGGCACAAATTATATGTTTAAATGCCCAGATGACACCAAAAACAGCCAGGAAAGGCGGCTAGAGGGGAGAGCTCAGAATCTCAGCTGCAGCCTAGCTGGATGCCATCACGTGACCAACAACACATGTAGCTTGCTTATTGGGACCCCTTAGGTGCATTTATTTTAACTGTTTGATTCTGTGCCATTGTTCGTGGCCTGGGTCGTGCCTGAAAATGGTCCCTGGATCATCACACTTACCTGGTAAACAAAGATTTAAATAAATAAATAAAATAAATTTTGCACTTTACTGCTCCAAAATGCCCTTAAAATGTCCATTTATTTACTCTACAAATTCTTCCTTCGTATCCATGTAAAATGAAGTAGGATCTTATTTCGTATGATGAGATACAAAGTAAAATCCTAGCTGAAAATTGTAATTTTCATTAAAAAAATAAATTTCTCTGTTGACATTGGTGTGCCCAATTCCTGTGTCATCACTAGATGATCTCTGACAGTGTGGGACACTGGGGCACCCCCTCCCAATGTCCCCAGAAGAAAACTGTCCATATCTGAAAACAGTGTGCCCAATCCCCATCTCAGTAGTTGCCTCCTCAAAGTGGGACACTGGGGAACCCACTCCCAGTGTCCACAGTAATATCATACACCCCTCAACCACCACTAGTACTGTCACTGTGGGACACCGAAGAGCCCACTACCAGTGTCTTGAAATCTTTATTTATTAAAATTAAACCTGAAAAAAAGAAAACAGTCCCCAGTCTTTAAAAAAAAAATGTGTAAAAAGGAAAATGGTCCCTTATCATCTCCCCCTCAACCTCCCCCATCCCTACCTTCCTACTTAGCAACCCACCATCCCACACCCTCCCCTTGCCCAATACCTACTATCGGAAGTCAGTGTCTATCATCTTCTGTGGACCAGGACATGTCTGCCCTCTTCAAAGCCAAACAGCAAACTGAAGAATCGAGGTAAGTTCCATATAATGGCTGTCAATAATGTTTTGAACTTATGTTGATATCTCTGGCATTTTTCAATATTTTTGCACCAAATTTCCAACATGGGTTTTTTGGGACCCCTCCTCATCAACAATGACACTGTCATTTTGTTACTCAGTCCAGAAAGGTGATTTTAAAGTTGCTACACAGAATCACCTTTTTGGGAGCAATTAACGAAATGACAGTGACTGTGTTCAAGTGGTGGGGTCACAAAACACCCATTTTTAAATTTTGGTGAAAAAAATTCCCAAAAATGGCCATGTTACAAGCGTGCATTGCGCAGCTTCTATGCAGGTGCATAACTCTGGTAACTTACAATATTGTAACTCCAGTTTTTCAACATTGCCATTTTTACACACCACCTCAGGAACAGTACAGCTGTCATTTTTCACATCCTGCCCGAAACGTGTATTCACTACTGTGGTACAGAATGGCATGTACGCTGTGAAGAAACACTTTTCAGGGCTGATAATGAAATGACAGAACCACTGTTCATGAGATGAGGTTCCCAAAAAGCCATGTTGAAAAGTTGGTGTAAAAATTCTAGAAAATGCCAGAGTTGCATGTGTCCATTGAATTAATTCTACGCATGGATATAACTTTGGTACTTTACATATTTTGCTGCCAAATTTTAAACATAGCCATTTTTTCACACCACCTTATGAATTAATACAGCTGTCATTTCCCACATCCTACCCAAAATGTGTTTTTGCACTTGTGGCACGGAATGGCATTGCAGCTGTGCATAATTAAGTTTTGCCTTCTATTTCACAATTACTCTGTACCGGGGTACATGAGGTGGGGTAATAAGATGGCCATGCTGACAATTTGGTCACTTTTGTTTGACACATGGCAGCACAGGATCCTTTCACACCTATATACTTATGCGCATCTGCAGAAGGATTGGAATGCAGGGTCCGAAAAATAAGGATACTATTATACTATCTCAAAAAGAAGGGAAATTCATTGCAAAAAAACTCTGTTAATGCATGAGTTAAGGTTTCTATTATGGTGACAAAAGTTAGTAAATTCGATGTTAGGGTACCATCCATATCACCCCACTCTTCCACCCTCCACACACCAACAGGTGTTGGGGTGTGCCTTGGGGTTGTCATGCCTAACTCTCACCCCATTCTCCTGTACTGTACCATATCAGCTTGTTTACACATGGACTGGTGAGAGTTAGGCTTATGACCCCAAGGCACACTCTTAAGGTGTTGGTTTGTGGAGGGAGGGAGGGAGGAGGGCAGGAGGTGGCAGGGGTAAACCTAGTATCAATTTCCTGACTTTTGTCACTGTAATACAAATCCTAACTTATGCATTAATGGAGATTTTTTTATGTTTTTGGTAACCAGGTAAGTGCACTGATCCAGTGGACCATTTTCAGTCATGACATGGGCCACAAAGTGACGATGGAGTAACACAAGCAGTGGACATATTTACAATTAGAAACAGTGGACATATTTACAATTAGGTATACATACATTTACATTTTGGTGTGCAGATGACACAAGCACCCAATAAAACCAAAAAATGATATACATATTGTACAAGAGGATATAACAGATATAACAGAGTAATACAGGCAGCAGTACAGAGGGAAAGTAGATCAGCATTTATACAAAGTTAATAAGGTGCGTCTCGAACGCAGCAGACTGTTGACATCTATGCTAGGTAAACACGCCTGTCCTGGCAGATGGCCGGAGCAGGCCAGGATTGAGAAAGCCTATCTGGTTGGATGTGTGAGACAGCATTTATATACGTATATATATATATATATATATATATATATATATATATATATATATATAGATAGATAGAAAATGTAGTTAATGCATCAGTTAGAGTTGACAGCACAGCGACAAAGAATGGAAATCTGATGTTATGGTTACCCCCCATCAGCCCCCCACTCTCCACACACCAGCAGACATCAGGGTGTGCCATGGAGTCATCAGGCCACACTCTCACCCCCTTCCATGTATAAGCTATATGTAACTATACAGGAAGGACAGAATAGTTGGAAAGGGGGAGGGGTGGCAATTTATATCAGGGAGGGAATAATTTGCACATGGGAGGAGTCGAAGGAAAGGGAGGTGGAGGCATTATGGGTTCAGTTAACATCCAGTAGAGGGAGAAAGGCAATGTTGGGGGTGATTTACAGACCACCCAGTCAGGATGAGGAGAGGGAAAGGGAACTGAGCTCACAAATATTGGAAGCTGCAGGTAAAGGAGAGGTGGTAATTGTAGGAGACTTCAACCTGCCCAAGGTGGACTGGAGCACACCATCAACAACATGTGCTAGGAGTCAAGTGATCCTGGAAGGACTGCAGAGTAGGTTCCTGACTCAGAGCATTACTGAACCAACAAGAGTTGAGGCAATTCTTGATCTGGTGCTCACAAATGGGGAGCATGTACAGAAAATAATGGTCAGGGCTCCACTGAGTGGAAGTGACCATTGCACAGTATGGTTCAGTTGGATATGGGAAGGGAAAGCATCCCAACTAACACCAAAATCTTGTATTTCAGGAAGGCAGACTTCAGGAAAATGGGTGAAGTGCTAAGGAGCCATCTGGTGGGCATCAGAGCAGATATGGGGGTGGACCAAAGGTGGTCCATCATTAAGGAAAGAATACTGGTTGCCACAGATGAGTGCTTTAGGCTCTGGGGGAAGAACACAAGGGTCAAATTGCCAGTTGGTTCAGTTCCGGGGTTGCCCAGGCAGTAAGAGAAAAGAGGTTGATCTATAGAAAATTCAGGAAGACCAAGGGAGAGAAGTACAGAGAAGATTACCCAAGATTGGCTAATGAAGCAAGTGAGGAAGTCTGAGAGCAAAGGCACAGAAGGAGCTACAGATAGCTGAAGGAATTAAGAAGGGGAGAATGCTTTTTTTCAATACATAAGTGAGAAAAGGGACAAGAAGGAAGGAAGGGACTGTTAGGCTTAAGAAAGGGGTGGAGTGGATGGAGGATAATGAGGGAAAGCAGAGATACTAAATGAATACTTCTGTTCCATCTTCACCAGTAAGAAGGATGGACCAGTGCCTGCAGGAGGGCAAAAAAAGGAGTGGGGGAGGGGAACACAGATGTAGTGATAAAGGAGGATACAGTGAGGGAGGGGCTGCTGGCATTGAAGGAGGACAAATCACCAGGCCCAGACAGAGTACATCCATGGGTACTAAAGGAACTGGCTGAGGATCTGGCAGGGCCACTGGCAGACCTATTTAATAGTTCACTAGAGTCAGGCATGGTACCATAGGACTAGAGGCACATGTAATGCCCCTCCACAAAAGCAGTCCAAAGGATGACCCATGGAACTACAGATCGGTCAGTCTGACCTCCAATGTGGGCAAGCTCATGAAGACCATACTAAAGGAAAGGTTGGTGGAATATCTAGAGGAGCATGGTCTCCATGATGAGAGGCAGCATGGGATCATGGGGGGAGTGTGTCAAATGAATCTGATTAACATCTCTGATGGTGTCACTAAGACAGTAGACAGGGGCCAAGTGGTAGACATCCTCTATCTTGATTTCAGCAAGGTCTTTGACTCAGTACCCCACAAAACGTTGATCAGCAAGTTGGGGGATCTCGGGCTTGGTGAAAAGATGGCTAGATGGATGGAAAACTGGCTGAGGGACAGAACCCAGAGGGTGGTTGTGGGGGAAGAGTTATCTGACACCAGAGAGGTAACCAGTGGGGTCCCTCAGGGCTCAGTGCTGGGACTGGCATTGTCCATTGTCTTCATCAATGACATTGGAGATGGCATTAAGGACAAAATGTGCCTATTAACAGATGACATCAAGCTATGTGGAAGAGTGGACACAGCTAAAGGGATACATGACATACAGGCAGATCTGGAAAAGCTGGGGAGGTGGTCCAGGATCTGGCAGCTTGGCTTCAATGCCAAGAAATGCAAAATTATGCATATTGGAGCCAAGAATCTCAGGACAGAGTACTACCTGGGTGGAGTCCAAGTATCTGCATCAGAGGAGGAGAAGGACCTGGTAGTGATGATCACTAGTGACCTGAAGCACTCCACTCAGTGCAAGAAAGCAGCAACAAAGGCAAACAAGATGCTGGGATGCATATCTAGGGGATCAGTAGTAGGAGAGAGGAGGTTATACTGCCCTTGTATAGGTCACTGGTAAGGCCACATCTAGAGTATGGAGTTCAGTACTGGTGTCCACATGTCAAAAATGACATTAACCTGATGGAGAAGTCCAGAGGAGGGCTACAAAGATGATAGCTGGTCAGCAGGGTAAGGCATATGAGGAGAGATTGAGGGCACTGAACATGTGCTACCTGGAAGACAGGAGAGAGAGGGGATATGGTTTGGACCTTCAAGTACTTGAAAGGGATAAATAAGGTAGATAAAGAGAGTCTTTTTAAGCTGAGTAGCAACCATAACATGAGTGGGAACAGTCTTAAGCTGGAGGGTGGGAGGCTTAGGAGGGAGGTCAGGAAGCACTTCCTCACAGAGAGGGTGGTGGATACTTGGACTGCACTACTGGAAGAGGTCATCTCATTGAAGACAGTAGGCAGCTTTAAGAGAGGCTGGGATAGGCATAGGGGGAAGGTAAGGATCATGGGTAGGGAGGATGGGAGGAGTGGGGAGGGAAGGCAGGGACATTAGCTCAAGCTATGGACCCTGCAATACAAGCAGACTTGATAGACCAAATGGCCTTCTTCTGCTTGCTTCTTCATAAGGAAGCTGACATGCTACAGTATAGGAGAATGGGGTGAAAGTTAGGACTAATGACCCCATTGCAAACCCTGACATCTGTTGGTGTGTGGAAGGTGGGGAGGTGGGGGTGGGGTGACAGGGGAGTAACCCCAACATCACATTTCCATACTTCTGTTGCTGTGCTATCAACCCTAATTGATGCATTAATGAAGTTTTATGCAATGGATTTCCCTTCTTTTTGAGAAAGTGTAATGTAACTTGCAACTGGCATGTGTTTGTGGGAGCGCATGCCCTCCAGGCCCTGTGCTCCCTTCATGTTACCCATTTATTGCATAATGTTATGTGTCTGAGGGAGTACAAGCCCTCTGGGCCCTGCACTCCCACTTACACATAAGTACGGAGCCATACAGCAGCCCCATAGCACTGAAAAGGAACCCTTGTAACACTTATTTGGAAATATCTCAGTAACCGTAGCAACAATGAAAAAAATTCCCCTGCAGTTGCAATCTATGACTTCAAAACCTCCTCACAGGCTTAGTTCACCTAAAGGTGGCCTAAGCTGTGGGTAGCCAAAAATCCGTATCTCGAATAATTTTCAAGATGCGGGCACCGAAAGGCACTGTGGGAACCACAGTGTTATCCTATAGGAAATTTCTCAACTTGGGAATGCTGTAACTATAGCCTGCTGAATGTTTTGGGACCAAACCACAAAAAGGCACATCTGTGGGACCAGGGCCTACCACCCTTCAAATTTCAACCCAAAAGCACAATCCACATTGGCACAATGAAGTGTAAAAGAAAACAACACATGGGACAATGTTTTCGAGCATTGTTTTTGTGAAAACAAAAATGTTTTTGGGACACCCCTATACCCTATAATGAAATGTTTTCATGCACAAAAAAATGTTTGCGCGAACATTTTTGCAGTGCACATATAAATTTTTCCATAGGTTAAAATGTGACATGAAAAACTTGCATAATTTTTAGACGGATTAATATTTTTTCCCCAAATCTTCAAAAGGCACGACTTTGACCCAGTCCACATATACATGTGCACATTTGAATTCAAACAGACACATCTTTCAGTAGGTTAAACCTGATGAAAAAAATGCACAAATATGAGGATTGTTCACATTGTTGACACTCTGCAGTTCTGTGACTGTACATCCAAATGAAAAGAAACATCCCAGGTCCAGAGAACTATGGTTGGACACCATGCATGCAAAATTGCAGGCAAATCAGACAAATGGTTGCAAAGTTATTAAAGTGCAAACTTTGGGGTTTAACATAGAAGTGGCCCACCAAGCCAAACTATAGCTGCAATATCATGCAGCTATTTTATATATATACAGTATATATATATATATATACTTTTCAAAAAACTGCGTTAGGGTTTTTCACAGCAACAAAAGTGAGGAAATTTGGAGTTAGGGTTTTTAACCCTAACTCCGACTCCCCCCATCCCACTGCCACACACACATACACACACACACACATACACACATACAACTGGTGGGTATAGGTCAAGACAACCAATCACAAACACTCACCATAATGCAACAGAAATAACATACAACTTCTTAAACAGATCACAACATGTATCCATCATCATGCTTCACCAACTGTATCACTTCTGGCTACCATCCCATTCTCTTGGGTGTGTACAACTACATACTCCACAGGCATGTGAGATGGTTGCTGCATGAAATATGTATACAATTGTAGGCAGTGGTTCACATAGATTGACACATGCTTTAACAAATTATCAACCAAGATGTCTATATGCTTATGACTGGATAACATGACACAGCATCCACAGCACCCTCTAGATGTTATCCACACATAATCACATAGTTACAATCTTAGTATGATTACCAGGGATCAGCCCAGAATTTATGAACACCTGAGTGTTACATGTGTGCATGCAAATTTGTTTATTAGCTAACATGGGCAGCAGAGTGGGTAACAAAATAGAAAGCAAAGTCACCATGGGCCATAACAGGGCATTGTTCCAGATCCCTTCCCCACAAAAAAGAGACACCATACTCAATATTGTAGATTTGGCTGCTCAGTCTGCAAAACCTTTTATTTTCATATAAACGTAACTATATACACTTTATATAATATTGAGTTCCTTTTCCTTCTTTCTTCTGACCCTTTTATTCCAATTCTCTTTCTTTTCTATTTTCTGTTTCTTTTGTTTTTTCCCCTCGGGCGTTGAAACCCTAGGGGGTCCTGATCCACTCCCTTTCCCAGGTGTAAACCCTAGCTAGCCTTATAATTTCTTTATTTCTTGGGCAGGTCCAATTCCTGCTCCCCTTTTCCTGTCCACTTAACCAGGGTGTCCATACTCTTTGCTATCCTCCAGTTTTTTCATTCCCCCCTTTTGTTTTCCCCTTGTCCCCCCATGCCCCTTTCCCCTCTTTTTCGATCAAATCTTTACTTCCTACCTTCCTCCAACTTCCTTCCTTAGGGTGGCAGGTGGGTCTTGAATTTACTTACTTAAGAACCTTAGCAGAAAGTGGCAGAGCCCTTCTGTGTTGCCCTTTTTAACCCTCTCTTTAGTTCGCCCCTCACTAGCCTTTCTTCCTCTCTCATTGGTCCTTATTTCTCCCCCCTTCTCATGATGCTGATGTGACTTCATGAGGGACCCCTCCGATCTCACTTCCCCTTCCCTACCCCACCCCTACCTGTTTCTTCCCAGGCTCCCACCCTATCCCTCCCCACATCCACAGCCCCCCACCCCACATCCTTGTTGCTATACTAGTCTCTTTTTCTGGTTCAGCTGGCCTGAACAATGGGGTTGCCTCCTATGGCAACCCATTTTGTCCTAGATCCCTTCCGCACAAAAAGAGAAGCCACACTCAATATTGTAGATTTGGCTGCTCAGTCGGCAAAACCTTTTATTTTCATATAAACATAACTATATACATTTTATACAATATTGAGTTCCTTTTCCTTCTTTCTTCTGACCCTTTAATTCCAATCCTCTCTCTTTTCCATTTTCTGTTTCCTTTGATTTTCTCCTTCTGGCGTCAAAACCCTAGGGGGTCCTGTTACACTCCTTTTCCTGGGTGGAAATCCGAGCTGGCCTTATAATTTCTTTATTTCTTGGGCAGGTCCAATTCCTGCTCCCCTTTTCCTGTCCACTTAACCAGGGTGTCCATACCCTTTACTATCCTCATTTTTTCATTTCCCCCTTTTGTTTTCCCCTTACCCCCATGCCTTCCCTTTTTCTATCAAATCTTTACTTCCTACCTTCCACTAGCTTGCCTCGAGCTTGCGTTGGATGGTAAGCTTCCCCCAATTGGCACCCGACTTCAACCACTGATCTATACCTCTACCTAGCTCAGTAATGAATATGTGATTTCCCATTTGAGATAAATGCACGCCATCCGTCCTGTATAGGCCATATATTCTCTCTTCTATTTCATCATGCCTGATGGCAGCTCCTCCATTTTCTTTCATAAACCTTCCTACCCTACTATTCATCCTCCTCCTCACTTTCTCTATGGCCTTGTGCTCTCTGGCCTGTCTCCACACCCTCCAGGGAATCATTTCAGACCACATAATTGCTGTTTCTGGCCACCATGTCATCATGACCTTGACATCCCTCTGTATGCTGTCAAAAATTACTAGGCAGGGGCTATGGCCCAAACCATTCCCCCCCTCAGGTGTATTATAAGGAGGTCTGGGTCCTTGTTGTTTTTTCTCATTTCTATCAGTAAAGGAAGGAGCTGCCCCCATCGCATTCCCTGTATTCCTTTCCACAGGATCCTTATTTTTTTGTGGTCAAAACACAGTTGTTTTCCACCTTTCTTCTACGCCTGCCTCCCTTTCCACCCAGTAAATGTGCTGAAGTTCCACCATCCATATGTCCTTCCTTTCCTTGTGAATCTACAACAATTAGAAAGCAAGTGACAGAAACATCTTTGTGTTTTTTTTTTTTTTATTATCCCCCCCCTTTCTTTTCCCATACCTTATACCTTACATTCTTTCCTGTAGGAAAGACAAAATATGATAAGGTTAATTTTTTACATTTCTAATGTGCTTTTTATAGTAGTCTGACGACCAACGCCCGAGGGCTTTTATGTCCTCTCCCCACTTTTCCTTGTGCCGCCACCTCCGAGGCTGCCCCAATCCAAAAGGAATGAGATGAGAAACTGTCCGGGTTTTTTCCTAGTTTTTTTACAGTCCACTTCAATACCCCAGACACTTGACTTCCTTTTACCCCTTTTCCATTCTTATGCACAAAAATCAGATCCCCTTGTTTTGGTCTAATACTGCGCTAATTTTGCATAAGCTGGCATGGGCACAGGTCAGGGTCATCCTTGGGCTCAATCCTTACTCTGGAACCCTTTTCTGTCTGGTCTGTCTTTGACCTTGAAATTTTTAGGGTGAGCCCTTCTTTTTCCCATTGTATATCACCTGATTGGAGACCTTTTCCTGGGGAGGCTGTAGCGGATCCTACAATTTCAGACACTCTGAATGCTCCCTTGTGCAACACCATAAACAACGCCTTGAATAAAGTTACTTCGAATGGGGAATAGCAGATTTCCACCAATTTTTCTAGTATCTTCGCTAGTAAGTGTTCCAAGATAGGTTCTCTCGTATCCTTCTCTTTTCCTTTTACCCTCTGCCACCCCATCATCATTCTTCTTACTAAAATACTATTGCAAGGCTCTCCCCAACCTTTAATTTGGCAAACCCAACCTATTGATGCTAGGTGGACCCTCACAGTGGCACAAGCTGCTCCTTCTTCTCAGCTTGCCACCACAAACCTCCCGACCTGTTCCTTTGTGACTGCCCCACTTACCTTCATGTTGTGGTGGGCTCTGAAAACCTGGAAAATTCTCCATGAACTTTCATAAGCTTTTAGGATGTTGTCTGCCCATGCGCTTCGAAAGAGATATGCTGTTCCCTCCAGCCAATCTCCCATAGCTCCTCTGGGATCCTCTCTCCCACTGGATCTGCGTTGGGAGCTAGTACCCGAAACCATTCCATCTGTAATCGGGAGACGCTGTCAGTTATAGAGTTGTTTATCCCTGCAATGTGCCTAGCCCTGAAACTCATGTTGAGCCTCAGCTCCTGCAATACCAGCTGACATAAGATGCGGAGTACCAACGCTGACCTTGACCCTCTGTTGTTTAGCACATCAACGACTGCCCTGTTGTCGCACCAAGATGTAACCCGCTGGTTCTGCAACCCCACAATTTTGTCGCCACCCAAATTGGAAAAATCTCCAAAAAAGTGATGTCCTTTGTCAAGCCCCCTTCTATCCATCTTTTTGGCCAGGGTTCCGCTATCTACTTTCCCCAGAAATAGGCCCCCGCCCCATAACCCCCTGAAGCATCCGTGTAAAGTTCCAGATCCATGTTGTATAGCCATTCCTCCTGCCAAAAAGCTATCCCATTGTGTGTTTTTATGAATTGCTCCCAAATCTTTAGGTCTTCCCTGGTCTCTTTCCCTATACTGACCCAGTAATATGGCTTTGAACCCCCGCCATGGCCCTAACCAGACGTCGTGTAAACACGCGTCGCTGCCTGATTGCCCTACAAGCAAAATTTAAGTGACCCATTAGTTGCTGGCTGTTAATTAGGACCAGCTGTTTTCTCCTTCCTAAGTCTATCAACATCTTCCTCAGCTTAATTACCTTTTGTTCTGCCAGGCGGAACAGCCCCTGTTCCACGCCCACCTCTATACCTAGGAATTCTAAACACCTACAGGGGCCTTCTGTTTTTTCTGTTGCTAATGGAACTCCAAGCTCCTTGCACAAATCCTGGAAGTCCTCCAGCATCAACTGTACACTTTTTTCGCCCTCCCCTATGAACAAAAAATTGTCCAGGTAATGGACTACCATGTCATGCCCGTACCAGACCTTGAATACCCACTGCAGCCATGTGCTGAATTTTTCAAAAGTGGAACATGCCACTGAACACCCCATCAGCATGGCCTTGTCAAAATAATACTCCCCTTCGATCTGAAAACCTAACAACTCCCAATCCTCCCTGTGGACCGGCAGTAACTGGAACACAGACTTGATGTCCGTCTTTGCAAGCCATAGGGTGCGCCTTGCCCTGATGATCTCCACAGCATCTTCTACAGTCCTATAGGACACCCTACTATCCTTCTCTGAAATGTGGTAATTGACTGATTCTTTTTCAGGGTTGGATAGGTGGTGAATTACCTGATATTCCCCTGCTTGTTTCTTAGGGACTAGGCCCAATGGTGATATCCGCAGGTTTTGTAACAGGGGGTCTTTGAAGGGGCCTTCTATACTACCTGCCTCTTTTTCATTACCAGTCTTCTTTTTCAGCAGTGCCTTCTTTCCTTTTATTGAAGCTAGATTCTTTGCCCATGTCCTAAACCTCTTTCCCTGGTAATGTAAACTAAAACCCTTTTGAAAACCATCTATTAACTCCTGCCCCTCTTTTCTATTCGGATAGTCCTTCATCCATTGTTCTATCAATTCGGCTCTTATCAGTGTTTTCACTAGCTGGTATTGACCTTTTTTATTTTTCGCCATGTTGATACCCTCTCACACCCATGTACCCCCTCCCTCTTCCTGTATTATCTCTCTGTATCCCCCTGTGGCCCCCCCAAAAGGAACCATTTCCTTGTCCTCCTCTGGAGTTGGCTTTGCCATAGGATCTGCATCGAGAGGCTGGGTGGGTTCCCCTGCATTTTGAACAGGTATGCCTGAACCTGCAGAGGGGGAAGGAGCAGTGTGCCCTGTTGTACCCCCAACAACATTTTTGATATCGTAGACCTCCCCTCTACCATTCGCCTTCAGCCCCCCTGCCACCGTCATGGTTTCTCACCATAGGTCATTGTGTCTAGAATCCCACTGACAGTCCTCTCCATAACTGGCCATACGGGTCCTGAACTTTTCATCATACTGTAGCCAATTAGTACCTCCCATCATCTTATATGCATTTCTTATGATTAACAAGCACGCTAACCAGGGAATGCCCAGTTCCAGCTTTTTCTCTTGTGCTATAGCACTGTAATATGTGTACCCCAGGGTCCAAGCCTCTCATGTCTTCCCTTTATAAGTGGGCCCCTTCTGTTTCTCTCCCTTCCTGACCAGAACTACTGCTGCCGCTAGCTCTTTTTTGCTGAAACTCTCTTTTTCTTCTTATAGCTCAGCTGTTTTCTTGTCTACCAAGGCAAAGATATCAACAAATTCTCCTTTCCAGATTTTTTCTTTCATTGCTATTGGCACATGGTCCCCTATCCGTACTCCCCCACCCCCTTTTTTCTGCTCCATCACTTCCTTTTCCCCATCTCCCAGTTTTTCCTCTTTTTCTTTTTCCTCTAAATCCCCTAGCACCTTTTGCAACTTCTTAACACCATCTCCCCCATGTCTAATATTAATTGCTCCACATAAGCCTTCATGGTACTTTCTAACGTTAACACTGTACCTGATTTTCCAAGGGGGTCCTTTGCTGGTCCAATTGTTGCTTTGTCTCCTGGTTCCGTTCCCTCTCATGGTCTGGTAGTTGGGGCCTGCCAGTTACTACTAGCCGTGGGTTCGGTCGTCCCTCTGCCCGGTTGTGTTCTCTCCAGCCAGCCAGCTTCATGTGCAGTAATGTTGGGTCCCAGTTCTGGGTGAGGCCTAACCTCCTCCCCTGGGCTGGGTTATGGTTCAGGCATCGGCCCCTCTGGACTGGGCGCAGGTATCAGGTCGGGGATGGCATGGGTTGTTGGTTGCTGCCCTGGAGAACTTGTTCTAGGGCATTTTGGCACTGGTGCCCTAGCTCCCTTCCCTTTTCCTCCTGCCCTACTCTGCCCTTTTCTCTTCTCTCTCTTTTTGTGCTGGTACTTCCCCCCTCTCTGTGTCCACTGTATCCAGGACTTTATGGGCCCTGTCCATGAGATCCATAATCATTTTCATAGCGTCTGCTTTCATTGCATTGTGTCTTTTCCCTGCTCACACAAAATGTAATGGTTAGTTCACTCGTTTGGGTCTTTTCCCTTCTTCCATATGCCTGTCAAATACTTCTGCCCTATTTATTCTTTGTTGGCCGATGTTCTCCCTCCCTAATGCCTATCCTTGATTTTTTTTTTTTTGGCTGCAGTTTTTGGAAGAAAACCTTGCAAAAACTCTCTCAATGCTCTGTAGCAGAAAACAGCCACGATGTTCCCAAGATGGCCACCTAGGGGGAAGGCTGGAGGCTGGTCCCATCCAACTGATCCCAATCCTCCTGTTCACTAAATCATTAACTTCATTAAACAGAAAACGGGAGGGGGGAAGGGTGGTGTTCATCTGCTTCATTTCCCTTTATTTTTTTTTTACACCACCCTAATGGCATTATTCAGAATACTAGTCTTTTCTTTCCTAGTATTTATCTACTACCGCTATTTTACAGCCATTGAAACACACATTTTTTTTATAGGCTCTAAAAACCTTTTCAGGAGAGACAGCATTCTCCCATAACCTTATTCAGAAATCCCCTTTTATGTACTGTAATTGCTTTTGTCTGAAATCATGCACTGGGTTCAAAAACACAATCAGCCCCGCCATGCACCTCTCACTGTGGCATGGCCACCGGGAAGTCCTCTGATGAAGTACCCCACCTTCTGGCTTCAATTCTTCACCACCCAACTCTTTAGCTTTAGCGGTGCATCCCGCTTCACCCCCAATGCCAAAAACATGTCCATTTTGCTCTGACCCCCCCTCCGGCCAAAAAAACCCTGAAATTCCTCCGTTCCTGCTCCTCGCAAGGAAATTCAGCCACCGGCAATCATCCATTCCTTTTGTAAGATCATCCCCCTTCCAAATCTGCACCCCCTCATGCTGTCTTTTGCCCCAGCCCTTTGTTCTCTTTCCTCGCGTTCCCATGTGCTCGCTTCACCACTGGCCTACTCTACTTTTTCTTGCATACCTCTGCCTACTGTGCACCCTGCACACTCCCCAATTCACCTTATTTTTTACCCCGGCTAGCTACATCCTCTCTCTCTTTGTCCCATACCCCCTCCCCCATGTTGCAGTCCGTGAAAAGATGCCCGGGGTTTTCACCACGTGGACCTCTGGGCCCTTGCCTGCACGCTAAGCTCCTGTTGCTCTGTCAGGCAGTACTCGTCTCATGGCTCATCGGGTTCTTATCCTGCTCCTTGAGTGTGCTGGGGTCCCCCTTTCCTTAGCGCCACTTCTCTCCTTTGTTGTTCGGCATTACTCACTGTGCAGCTTCTTAGGCCATGTATTTAGCCTGGGCCAAGCAGAGTTCACCGTCTGCGTAGCAGTTTGCTCTCTATCCTCCTAGCTCTAACCCTTTTCAGCCTTCTTCTCATTGTCCTCTGTTCACCCTCTCCTTTTTCCACCCCCTCCTCTTGGTGCATTGCGGCGTTACTGCCATGTGCTCACTGTGCCTCCTTTGTTCCTTATTTGCACCCCTGAAATGACTCTCCATACCCTATTAAAATATTGGATTGGCTCTCCTGCCCCATTGACTTACACTGGCTCAGCCTGCATTGCCGAAATCTGTGTGGGACTTGATTTTGCCTTTCACTCTTCCCCTGTTTTTCTGCAAAATCCCCAAAAGAGCTGCTTCCAACTTGTGAGGCATCTGTAGAGGGAATCTGTTGTTGCTTTTGTTTGAATTCTGCTGGATCCTGTTAGCAGAAGTGGGCCAGACGCTAAGGCACCACTCTCCTTCTATTTTAACTGTGTAAATTACCTAAAAAGTGCTGTTTTCCACTATTGTATTGCAAGGGGAAACTGCCATTTTACTGCTCTTTACTGTAATTACAGCTCCTTTTTTGCATGTGTAAGGTGGGCCAGATGCTGAGGCACCACAGCACGCCCCCCACTGTCCTTTTGTAGTGCAGATTTGGTCAGTGATGCTCAGGAACACTTGATACTGCCTTTATTAACTGCTGCACCTTCCTCTGTCTCTCTCCAGCCTGCAACTCCCACCCCACAGCACCCAGCTGAGCGCCGGGGCTTCGCTCCGCCAGTGGGCGGTCGGCGGCACCTTAGCCAAAACAGGGAACCACGAGGCTGGGAGGAACAGCGAGGGAGCAGTCGGGAAAGGTGCAGCCAATCGCCTGTAACTCCCACCCCACAGCACCCAGCTGAGCGCCGGGGCTTCGCTCAGCCAGCGGGCGGTCGTCGGCACCTTAGCTGAACCAGGGAACCACAAGGCTGGGAGGAACAGCGAGGGAGCAGTCGGGAAAGGCGCAAAATTTTTGCCCACCCCCTTTCCCCCTCTTGTGTGTTAATTTATAGGCATCTTCCCGCCGAAATCTCTTCCCTGCCCTCAGCATTTTTTCTAAACCAACAGATAGTTCACACCAGCTTGCTGATCCAACCAATCAGCAACTTCACTACTCCCCCACAGTCAACTACCAATATCTTTCAGAATGGGGAGCTTACTTCTGATACTCCATTCATCAGTCATAGGGTTACACAAAGAAGATGTCCCTGTCATATAATTTAGAGTGGTCCATCCGCCAGTCTCTGAACCATCCCTTTGGCTGACACTCAAACCCTCATATATGCTCTACCATTGTTGCATCGACTACAGTGGTATAATCACCATAAAGAGACACATACCACCACACATGTATTTCAGCCAAGGCTCCACTGCTGGATATATAGATCCCCCCTAAGCCTAGTTGTCAAACTGCTACTTGGTATCCCGACACACTTCCTTAAAACCACAGGGAGCACCTCAAAAAAAGAGTGGCAACAGAATAAAAGAAGGAGGACCAAAGACAGCCCCCTCTCCCTATCACTGGCAGCCCTCATGAAACTACTGCTCTTTCTATTGCTCTGTATTGGTAATGTGGAAATCAACCCTGGACCTCTTGAAAGTATCACCTCTCCATCAGACCTAACCTCAATTAAAGGCCTCAGTTTCCTGCATATTAATGTATGCAGTCTGTTGAAAACATTTACGTTGATACAAGCCTGGGTTGCCCATACCTTGCCAGACTTTCTCATGGTAACTGAGACATGGCTCAAACCCACCACAGCGGACAGTGATGTTAACTACCTAACTATCAGCTATTCATAGCTGATCGCCAAACAAGGGAGGTGGAGTAGCCATATATGCAAAAAAGCTGGTATAGCTGTATCCTGTACTGCTGCAACATCTATGCCCAAGGAGTTTGAATGCCTATCTCTAAAAGTCTCTCCCAATACAGCAGCTTTTCAACCAATTGGATGCTACAGACCCCCTCTGCTGAACACAAACTCTTATCCCACCTGGGAACCTGGTCAAGCCCAGCACTGAAGAAGTCATTATTCTAGGTGACCTGAATTTCAACTGGCTCACCCAGGCAGCTACACCTCTGGTATCATTCTGACACCCATGGCTCACACAGTTAATTAATGAACCAACAAGAATAAATGCAAGGAATAGTAGTAACAGCACACTACTCTGATATCATGCTGGTAAGTAAACCACATCTATTCACACACGCTGGAGTGCTCCTATGCGATATAAGTGATCACTGCCCCATCGCAGGGTAAGATCCACCAGCATAACAACAAATCCTGCAAAATTCCTCATGAGGAGATCCAAAAAAAACATCAATATTGAAGGATATCTGCATGATCTAGCTTACTCTCCACACTGGCAAAAGTTTTATCTTGCACATTTTGTAGAGAAAGCTCAGCAGGTGCTAAATAGCATTATAATAAATGCCCTTAACACCCATGCCCCAATCTCTAGCAACCGAATAAAAAACAAATCCTATCGCTGGTTTTCAGCTGACCTCAAAGCTGCACTGCTGGAGAGAGACAAACTCTGGAAAGTGGCAAGAAAAACTAAGAATGCAAACGACTGGATGATTTTTAGGAAAGCCAGGAATAGATGCACCAGGAAAGTTAGGGATGCAAAGACTGCCTTCTACCTGGCCGAGCTCGACTCCTCCTACCATAATCCTGCTAGGTTTTGGGGCACCATCAAGGGTATGATGGGACAGGACGCTATCAACCCCCTTCCAACTCAACTACACAATAGTTATGGCCCTATCACTAGCAAAATGGAAATCCTGGACGCATTCAACAACCACTTCACAACAGCTGGCCTTGCCTTTGACACCTCCCCAGCTAACCTGCTGAGGGACCAATTAAGCTCCCACTACATTGGTGATCAAAGAGTTGACTCTTCCTTTAGCTTCAAACCTATACTGTTGAAACAAGTTGAGGATCTATTATGGCATCTGGATACCAAAAAAAGTGCAGGAGCAGACTTTCTGGACCCCTTCTTTCTAAAGATTGCGTGCCATGTACTTGCAGTCCCCCTAACACACCTCTTTAACCTTTCCCTAAACTCTGGCTCTATTCCCACACTGTGGAAGACAGTCCAAGTAGTCCCCCTTCTAAAATCAGGGGACCCTATGGATCTTAATAATTACAGGCCCATTTCCATTCTACCTGTGCTATCCAAGATGCTGGAGAAATTAGTGAGTAATCAGCTAAGGGAATATCTTGACAATGCTAACCTATTAAATCCAGCTCAATCTGGATTCAGGGCCAAACATAGCACTATCACTGCATTAGCCAAGGTCACAAATGACTGGAAAACTGAATTGGATAAAAAGAATAATGTCTGTGCAGTATTCCAGGACCTGAGCAAAGCATTCGATACCGTGGACCATGAGCTGCTACTCTCATCCCTACACTCCCTTGGCCTAGATCCACCCTCCCTTAAGTGGTTCAGATGCTACCTCTCCGGTAGGTCATAGCAGGTAAAAGCTGAAGGTGACCTATCCCCATTAAGACCACTGTCAAGAGGAGTCCCCCAAGGCTCTATTCTGGGTCCTATCCTTTTTGCCATTTATATAAATAACATTTATTCAACCCTTACCAAGTCCTCAATACACCTCTTTGCTGATGACACTGTTCTGTATGTCAGTAACCCTTCGCCTACAGTTGCTCATGAAATCCTACAAACAGAATTCTCCTTGTTACAACATCAGCTACTCGAGAAAAAGCTTCTGCTAAATGCAAAGAAAACTAAAGCAATGATGTTCACAACTCAAACTCCACCAGCACCTCCTCTTCAATCACTCTCCCCAGCTATGCACTATACTTGGAGAAATCTGAGTATGTTGAAACTTCAAATACCTAGGTGTGTGGATTGACAACAGACTGACTTCACTCATCATCTAGAAGAACTGTTAAAAAGCTTGCCAAAGGCTTGGCCTCCTCTATAGATTAAAACCCTTCCTTAACAGAGACTCAAAGATGAGGTTAGTCCAGGCCATCTTTCTATCAGTTATTGACTATGCAGACTTCCTTTATAGTCACTGCCCCATCTCCTACCTTCACAAGTTGGATACCTTACTGTATATCACAGAGCAATAAGGTTCATTACAGATCTGCCATATAATACCCACCATTGCTCTCTTTATGACGCAGTTGGATGGGTTTCCCTTCATATCAGGAGGAGCAGAAATGCAGCTCTATGGATTTACAGAGCTTTATCATAAAAACTCCCAAACTATATCCTGGACTGCTTCAACCAGACCACTTCCTAGCTCTATGCCCTAAGAAGCAATAACATCATCCTGCTCAAATTGCCCAAAGTCAGCACCAGACTAGGGAGGGCAGCAATCAGCTATTCTTTAGCTATAGCATGGAACACCCTACAAAAATCCCTAAAACTGTCCATTATCATTCCATTTGCATCCTTTAAACAGCATTGTACAGCCTTCTTCACAGAGAAATGCAGTTGATACCGCTAGAGCTAGAATAGTCATCCTACAAATCTGGCTTCCAATCATATATGGCATATTACTTCCAGTCAGATACTTCCAGCTTATGGCACCCAATAATACCTTCACCATCCTAGTATTCATTATGTTGTGTGTCTGTCATGGCCCCCATTGGGATATGTATGTACTGTACACACTGTAGATATTAGCTTAACCTTCCTTTAACCGAGTTTTAACATGTGAATTCACTGTACATCATTGTGTATAAACATTATTTTTCTCTGTATGTATAACTGTCTTATAAAGCATATGATGTATTTGCTGTGTATCAACTATTGACCTTATCAGATCCATCTTGTAAATGAGCCTTGCTCAATGATGTTCGCCTGAATAAATAAAGATTTGATTGATTGATTGATTGATTGATTGATTGATTGGAAGCCAGGAGAGAGAAAAGAGACATGATTGTGCTGAAAACACCGGCTTCCCTCACTTCTTCTCACACTATTTCTCTGGCTGCATGCTTTTAAACCAAAATCCCCTCTATATTTTTTTTTAAAAAGCTTTTCATCAGCCTTGCCACTCACACCACACTGGGTTCTGTGCTCCAAGCCTTCCGGTTGTGCCTAGCTTCCCTCACTCTTTCTTCTGGCTATTTTCCATTCTTTAGAGACTCCCTTCCTTGCCCAAAGCGCTACCCACTCTCTGAAACCTCCTACAAATTCTGATACCTGGTGCTCGCTCTATTTCTCAGCTTGAAAGAGCTTGAGTTGCATCTCTTAATGAAATAATCACATAATAACCTTGCATGCTTTAAACTTCTATCTAAAAATGACTAAATCCTTATTTTTTAAAAACCTCCAACTTATCAGTATATCAAACTTCATTGCTGGATCCTCTTTTTCTTACTTTTTTCTTAGGAACTCCAGACTGATGTGCTAGGTTCTGTTCTTGAATTTACTTACCTAAGAACCTTAGAAGAATGTGGCAGAGCCCTTCTGTGTTGCCCTTTTAACCCTCTCTTTGGTCCACCCCTCACTAGCCTTTCTTCCTCTCTCATTGGTCCTTATTCCTTCCCCTTCTCATGATGCTGATGTGACTTCACGAGGGACCTCCCCCTCTGACCTCACTTCCCCTTTCCTACCCATCCCCTTTTCTTCCTGGGCTCCCACCCTATCCCCTTCCCCCCTAACCTCTGATCCCCAACCCACCCTTGCTGCTATACTAGTCTCTTTTTCCGGTTCAGCTGGCTTGGAACAATGGGGGTTGCCTCTTATGGCAATCCATTATATAAGTCAGCATTTACACCTTCTTCTGTAATATGTAAATGCATACTGATGTTACCCAGTCATGAGAACATGGTGTTTATGTTACTATGATTATGAGAGACCAACAGGGAACTTATCAGCAGTTGACTACTGTGTATATGAATATAGCCATGAGCATCAGTTCCCATGAACACCATAAAAGCAGCAAGACATGACAGGATGTGGGTTGTTGATTGATAAGAGCATGCACCCAGGTGCATTGTTAGGCAAGAGGCGCTTGTGCTGAGTGACTACAGCAGCTGGGTAGTGCTCTTAGCAATCAACAACCCACACCCTGAAGTGTCTTATTGCTGTTATAAAATGGGTAACAACTATTTCTATAACAATTAAGTAAAACTCTGGACACATTATTAAAGATTTAATAATAGTATGTTATTTTATTTAAATATGGCTAAACATAGTCCCCAGACTTGGGTAGATGACTGGTAAAATTGATGGAATTGCAACTCACTGAAAAATGGCAAACCAGTGAGCTGGAGGGACTCATAAACACTTCACTGCTGCATATATGCATGCACTCCTGTTCATCAGCTGACATCAACAACAAACTGGGATAACTCATTAGGACCAAAAATAAGTATGGAGTTATGACCAGAGAACATCACTCAGCATTTCCACCAGCTTGAGCAGTGTGTTAAGGTCTCTTGATGTTATCCTTATTATAAGCTGATACTGTTTTACCTTCATATGATTTTCAGAAAACACCACACAAAATCATTAAACTTGATGGTTGCATGTGTATATGTGCATCTGGGCATCAGCTGACTTGAACATGAAACTATCATGACAGATCAGGAAGGAAAATATTATAAATAAAAACTTGGAACAATTTAAAAGAGAAATAGATAAGTTAATTTGGTTTAGGAACTGAATTGTGCCCGCTTTGCAGGGAATGGTATTATGGGCCATGGCACCTTCTTCCATTCTATCGCCCAGTATAAGACCCAGTATAAAATGACTATGGCATTATGAAGAGACAACATCACTGACACTTTTCACCAGACTGTGCAGTGTGTTAATGCATGCTGATGTTACCCAGTTATAGGTACACTGTGTCTTGCATTAGTATCATTTGCAGACTGCACCAGGGCACTGATAAACACATTAGTGCTGCATATGTGTTTGCACACCTGGACATCAACTGACATAAACACCAAAGGGAATGAGAGATTTAGAAGTAAATTGGCTATGGTATGATGACAGTACAACAACAGTCAAGATTAATATGAAGCTGTGGAGTGTGTTAATGCCAGTTGATCTTACCCAGCCATAACAGCATAGTCTTGTGTATGTCAGGGTAGCATCAGGAGGCTTTAAGAGACACTAAAGGATGTTGTAAATGTTGTGTCATGTTATCTGGTCATAAGCACAGATATCTTGGTTGTTAATCTATTAAAGCACATGTCTGTCCATGTGAACCACTGCCCACAATAGTATACAGATTTCATGCAGTAACCATCTCACATGCCTGTGGAGAATGTGGTTGTACATACCCAAGAGACTGGGATGGTAGCAGAAGTGATACAGTTGATGAAGCATGATGATGGATACCTGTTCTGGTCTGTTTAAGAAGTTGTATGTTATTTCTGTTGCATTATGGTGTGTGTTTGTGATTGGTTGTCTTACCTTGTAACCCCCCCCCAGTTGTATATGTGTGTGTGTGTGTGTGTGCAGTGGGGGGAAGTTGGAGTTAGAGTTGAAAACCCTAACACTGAATTTCCTCACGTTTGTCGCTGTGAAAAACCCTATTATATTAATGCAGTTTTTTGCAAAGAATTTCCTTTACTTTTTGAGGAAGACATGAAAAATTGTTACCTTCTCTTAACACAGTACACGTAAGCAAGGTCATGAAATCTTAATTGAAACACACATTTCTAACCATGTACAGAATAATACATTGGTTGTCAATGAAGAACAAAATATTTGTACTCATACACTGTTGAAGTTTGTTGCTTCCTTACGAGATACACAGTAGTACATTCCCCTGAACAACAGCACTTTATCCACACTGTTGCATCTTAGGTGATAGTTCTTCAATATGAATGTCAAAACTCTGCAGAATACTTCAACATCCATACACAACCCTTAATTGTTTCTGTGAGACAACAAAAAAGTAATTGAAGCTGTGTTCACTACTTTGGAAAATGTTATTGTGCCACAAAAGGGCACAACAATGTTAAGCTCTATTTCTGTTGTCTCACAGTGCCATCAAGAATCATTAAATATTACACAATATTAGTACAATCTAGCCAACATTCCTTTTTGTTCTACATCATGGCAGTAGTGTGCTAGAACTCAGCATCAATGAAACTGACCCCCTTGATGGAATATGGAAACCATCACACTACTTAATCAATAAGGCATGAGACACTCTGTATAATCTAAGGATTATACAACACAGACTGAAAATTCTGCTATGTCTTTTGTTAGAAAATGTCACATGACCATGCATAAATCTTGTATTACCAACAGCTGAGCATTTTCATAAATAAGAAACAGAATGAAACACACTGTACATCTATTATACAGATGACTCCATCATACTAAAATATATACACAAGCTCATGTGTATCTCAAAAAACATAGACAGTATTTCCACTTATCTAAATAAATAATACACAACACACAGAGCATAAGGTTTAAAATTATTTTATTTAAAAAATATTTAAAATAGTTTTGGCCAAATTATTTGGTTGCTCCTGGGATAGGCAAAAATAATTCCTTATAAGTGAATAATGATCAGTTGTTCTCATTTCAAGTCTTGCTATTCCACTTGCTAAATCTACACCATTATTTTGTTTATTAAAATTCAAAGTTCAAAACCACATTTGCAAATTAAGCAATTACCAATGTTACTTCATATAAACAAAACATGTATTGTATTATTTTACAATTTGATATCAATCTATTATTTATTATTTTCAATTACATCTCCATCAAGAATATGTTACTGAGTCCATAGACTACTTCATGAAATGTTCAGACAAATGGTAAGAATATTTTTAAAATACTTATATTAGTATCAGTATTTGACACCTATTTAAACAGAGGTATGACAAGAAATAGTTAAGTTGAGGTGTGAATGAGCTTGATACATCCAGCACACCAGACCTGAGTTTGATTCTCACAACCTCCACTTGCATGCTGTGTGACTCTGAGCAAGTCTTTTAACTGCCCAGTGCTCCCAGGTCACCCCTGAAAACAGGCACTTGTGCCTAGTGGACCTTACCCGGTTACCAAAGACTAAAAAAAATACTATCACAATAGGGCAGTTCACAGCAAGAGTTATTGAAAATGTACCCACTTCTTGTCTCCTAAACTCATTCAGCAGAGCATTGTAAAACAGGACACAAGCTGTGGCTAAGCCTCCAATAACACATTCCCTCTTGTGCCTCATTTCTAAAATAAAGCACAACAGTGTGTTGCGTATTGGGGCATATCCATTCCTTGTGGGGTGTGTCACAAGGGACAGTTGACGAACATAACCACACAACAGCTGGGTAAATCCCCAATAACTTGCACCCTGGAGTTCCTCATTGTCATCATACAACAGACCCATGTCTACAATGTGCTTAACTAAGTCATTTAATAAATGTATTTTCTTGACCATGGCCAATATAGTACCTACTCACAGTTATGTCACATGTTTTGATTAATGAGGTAACAGCATGCCATAGTAATACCCTATTACCTTACACTTTTTTTTGTACAGATGCCTATGTAAATGACTTTCATAACATCTGTAACTGATACTCCAAAATATACACACAAGCTCATGTGTATCTCAAAAAACATAGACAGTATTTCCTCATATCTAAATAAATAATACACAACACACAGAGCATAAGGTTTAAAATTATTTTATTTAAAAAATATTTAAAATAGTTTGGGCTGAATTATTTGGTTGCTCCTGGGATAGGCAAAAAACAATTCCTTATAAATGAAAAATGATCAGTTGTTCTTGTTTCAAGTCTTGCTATTCCACATGCTAAATCTACACTATTATATTATTTAGTTTATTAAAATTTCAAGTTCAAAACCACTTTTACAAATTAAGCAATTACTGATGTTACTTCATATAACAAAACATTATTTATTATTTTACAATTTTACATCAATCTATTATTTAGCATTTTTAATTATGTCTCTATCAAGAGTATGTTACTGAGAGTCCATAGACTACTTTATGAAATGTTCAGACAAATGGTAAGAATAGTTTTAAAATACTCATATTATCAGTGTTTGACACCTATTTAAACTGAGGCATGACAAGAAATAGCTAAGTTGTTTCAATAAAGAATTTAACTACACTTAGTTTTTCCTTACTTAGCTACATAACACATTAACAATAAAGTTGTACTTTACATCACCGTATTATGATATATTTGCTATAGATATACTACATTTGTAGATAATTGAACAATACCATAAAAGGTATAGTATTTCTTAATATTACTAGAAAAGTAAACTTATACCATGACCATAAATATTAAGAAATGTCATATGTCTTAATGTATATATTATCTAGAAACAAGTGAAATGTGGTTGTTTAATATTCTCCTAGGCAATTATACTACTTATTAATATATCTGTCTTTATCTTTTGATACTTTCACTACATTTTTACCTGCATACCTTTTGAAACTGAACCAATCAATATCAAGAAGTGAAAAGAAAAATATCAAAAAAGTGAAACATTGTACTGCGCCTCCATGACAAACACTGTATACAAGACATAAATGTCTTCTTCCAGTGTTCAAATGTGAAGAGCCATGCATAACCCTATGAGTACCTTATATATAAACAGTGAGTAAAACTAATAACATACAGTGGTAGATACAGAATTCATTGTTACTGTACTATAACTTGGTCAGGCACAGCAGAATTTAATGTAACAAATTATTAAGCATATCATGCTGTGGTAAATGTATCGTCATATCACACACATGTTGTAAACCATATTTTCAAAGGTTGCTTCAGTTTCAAATTTACACTTGTTATTTTGTATTAAACCTTGCAGGGCCGTGGACTGATATATCAGTCCAAAATTCCTATACATTCTAATTCTGTTGGTAGCCTAAGGGTTAAATATTACTTGAACTGGGAAAAAATTCCTCGTCTGACCCCCAAAATATGGGTGATCCTATAAAAGCAGGACCATACCAATAGTTTCATTATGGTGCAGAAGAGAACAATCATCAGTTTGTTAACCTGTGAAGTGAAGAGTTGCTCACATCTACAGATACATACACATATGCATACATTAAGAGAAACCAGCACAGATTGTCCCATGTATACATATGTATTTGTAGTGAGCATCAACACTGTAAGCTGCACTTCATGCAATACAATAACATTAAATGCATATGTACCAAAGTATTTCAAGAAAGCAATAAGATATGACAGGGTGGTGGTTGTTATGTGATAACCACACACCTAGGTGCATGGTGAGGCAAGGGGCCGAAGGCCGAGTATCCTTCCGCAATAGGTGTGCAGTTATCACATAACAATCACCACCCTGGAGTGTCTTATTGTGCTTATAAAATGGGAAATAACTATGGAAACAAAGAAAATGACAAGGTGCTTATATTCTGAAAACTTTGTAACATTTATTTAAATACAGAATAGAGAATTAATTGAAACATTGAGATAAAATAGTCCCTTGGTAAACTTTTTTGAATGGTAAAAAATAGCAATGGCTAACAACATTAGCAAACAACAGTCTACTTGTTGTAGTTTATGAATTGCACTTTACTTCACTGTGATTTTCTTAATCTGTCCCAAACATCGATTTTGCACACCGACAGTGCCATTGTGCGCTACATGTGCAAAAACACATTTTGGGTGAGATGTGAAAAATGACAGTTGTACTTTTCATAATGAGGTGTGGTGAAATGGCAATACTGAAAATCTGGAGTGAAAATATTAAAAATGCTTGAAGTTACGTGCGTGCATAGGAACTGTGCAACGCACGCTCGTAAAACAGTTGTTTTGTGGAATATTTTCCCCAAATTTTCAACATAGCCAGTTTAAGACCACTGCTCATGAACAGTGTCACTGTGATTTTATTAATTTGTCCGGAACATTGATTTCGCACACCGACCGTGCCATTGTGCGCTACATGTGCAAAAACACATTTCAGGTGAGATGTGAAAATGACAGTTATACTATTCATAAGGAGATGTGGTAAATGGCAATACTGAAAATCTAGGCGAAAATATTAAAACACTCAAAGTTACGAAAGCATGCGAACTGCTCAACGACGTCAGAAACAGTCGCTTTGGGGAATATTTTCCCCAAATTTTCAACATAGCCAGTTTAAGACCACTGCTCATGAACAGTGTCACTGTGATTTTATTAATTTGTCCGGAACATTGATTTCACACACCAACCGTGCCATTGTGCGCTACATGTGCAAAAACACATTTCAGGTGAGATGTGAAAAATGACAGTTGTACTCTTCATAAGGAGGTGTGGTAAAATGGCACTACTGAAAATCTGGAGTGAAAATATTAAAAATGCTCAAAGTTACTAGCGTGCGTAGGAACTGCGCAATCGTACGCTCATAAAACAGTCATTTTGGGGAATATTTTCACCAAATTTTCAACATAGGGTTTTTGGGAACCTACCTCATGAACTGTGACACTGTCATTTCATTAATAATTCCAGAAAGGTGGTTCTGCACAGTGACTGTGGAACCACCTTTTGGGACTGATTAACGAAATAACAGTGGTACAGTTCATGAGGTGGGGCCCCAAAAGCCCCATGTTGAAAATTTGGTGAATAAATTCCCAGAAATAGCTGAGATATGCATTAAAGTTGAAAAAAATCCATTTATGCCATTATACAGCTTACCAGCATTTCTTCAGCTCGCGGTCGGCTTTGAAGAGTGCAGACGTGTTCCTGGTCCACTGAAGATCGTCGTCCTGGGCTCCGGAGGTAAGTATGGGTTGAGGTGGGAGTGAGGTGAGGGTGTGGGGAGGTGGGTACACAGAGGGTGGGTGCGGTTGGGAAGGGGGCAAAAGAATCAACAAGGGAATCTTTTTTTTTGTTTCAGGTTTTTTTTTTTATTTACACACAAGGGACTTTTGCCACACTGGGGTGGTCTCCCAGCATGGCTTGGGGGGCAGTGAAGCCGATGGGGGATTGGGCACCACCGTCGGCTAAGGAAGTGTTTGCCATGCTGGGGTGGGCCCCAGCATGGCATACTTAACATTTTTGGGGGGGGCAGTGAAACCGATGGGGGATTGGGCACTCCCTGTTGGCAAATGAAGCTTTTCCATGCTGGGCTGGGCTCCCAGCGTGACACCAGAAAGCTTTGGGGGGGACAGTGAAGCCGACGGGGGATTGGGCACCCTGTAGGCTAAGGAAGTTTTTGGCACGCTGGGGTGGGCTCCTAGCATGGCATACAAACATTTTTGGGGGGGCAGTGAAACTGACAGGGGATTAGGACCCCCACTGGCAAATGTGAGATTCAAACCCAGGTCTCCAGAATTGCAGCATAGACCATTCAACCTCTATAGTATGCTGCTTCCTTTAATATTAAATTCCCTCCATGGTCGTAGTGGTCACTGCTTCTTTAACTTTCTGGTGCCTACCATCATGCACTGCTCACTTCCATCTTGGGAAGCGATTGGCTTTTTTTTTTCAATGCCTCTCTGCACTCGCGTTGTATGTTTGAGTTAAATGATAGCCCATGTCACCAGCCGATTATCTGTATGGATTGCTTTTATTAATATTAGCAATGTATTTGGGCACTTTGGGTCTGCCTCTGCCTATTTAACTGTGTTTTCCCATCTTTTCTTTTTGTTTATAAAGTATTACTGTATTGCCTACTTTCTTCATCCTGTTTTTTTGTTTTCTGTTTTTCCCCACATTCAAGACATAGAGGGCCAGATATTCAAACTGCGCCCAAAATGTGCGCACTAGCAGGAGCAAGCACAAGTCAATTGCGCACATGTGCAACAGATGCAATATTCAAACATGGAGCAAGTCAAATTGCGCAACCAGCCAACATCTGAATATCGCACAACCTGCACCATAGCGCAACCAGGAAGGGGAAGCTGAGCACATATGATGTGCCATAGCGCAACAAGACCAGCCCAGCTGAGCAGTCCAGAGGCACCATAGCACAAGCAGAGAGCCCCCAGCAGCAGAGCAATGGAACTGCACAACCAGAGAGGTAGGTAAGGACCCACCACCCATGCCACAGATGGGCACAGGAACACACTGCAGAACTAGCACTACACCCCCACACCCGAAGCACAGCATCACTGGTGAAGGGGACGGAATATCCACTGGCCCATGGGGACAAGCCAACAAAGCACAGCTGGGCCATGGTGCCCCAGCACACCCACTGGCAAGCTGAGACTGCCACACAAAGGAGGCGGACAACCCAAGTGTACAACAGCACCCCCCCGTGCACAGCACACCCAGCACTGGTACCCTAAGACACCACCCATGAGCAGTGACTGTGACCATCACTGCAGGAATCCCCATGCCCCCCCGGCACAATGCAACCATGTGTACCACAGTACCATACAAGCCAGACCCACCAGGGGCACACAGCGGTGTGTAGCAGCACATGGCCAGACCGGCTGAAAGCCACTACCACACCAGGGACACCTCCCCATGCACACACACACACAATCCCAGGACAATACCACCCCAGATGCCATGCACACCACTGCAACTGAGCACCCATAGCCAGCTGCAAATCAGAGACCACCACAGTATTCATATCAAAATAGATTTATAAAAGAATATCAACAGGAACACACAACTATATATACGGATATATACAAGAAAGGGGTGGAATGCGGGTACAAGGTAGGGGTGGGTAAGGGCAGGGTGAAGAACTGGGGTGAGGAAGGCAGGGTGTGAGGGAAGGGTAAATGGGGTAGGTGGGTCAGCTACTGCCCTCAGACTGCACAGCATCAGGCTGCCTCTGGTCCTGTGGCCTTCTCTGTCGCCTCACTCCCCTCTGGTGCATCTCCCTCAGAATGGCCAGGGACTCCATTGACACCTCCAGCAGGTGGTGGACAGCCTGCCCGATCCCCTGCAGGACCCAGACACCTAGGACAAGGGAACAGAATCAATGGCTGTGACTGTCCACAACCCTGAAGCCCACCCAACATGCATGGCATACAGCCAAGTGCCCCGCCCTGTGATGGACTGCACCCACCCACAGTGACCGTGCACAAGACAAGCCCAACCAGGCAGCAACAGCCATGTGTGCCACTGCACACACACCCTACCCATGACCAGCACAGCACAACCAAGGCTTTACAGTGATGTGGCTACGTGGTGGGAAGTTAGTGCCACAGCCATGTGCCCAGTGCATGCATGGACCACCAGTGATGCACTCACAGACATGCAGTGCCACTGGACAGTGCTGACTGTCACATGTCGCGTGCATGGCAGTGTTGTCCATGGATGGTGGCCATGCCCTCCCCCCTCCACAGCATGCAATAGCATCCATGATGTAATGACACTCACCCTCATCAAGCCACTGCTGCGGCGGCTTTTGCTGCTGCTGCTGTGGTCCAACACCGCCACCACCTCTGCCAGCCACCTCTGCAACGCCTCTCTGAGCCTCATCCCGGGCCCGCCTCCGCTCCTCCACACCTGTGGGAAACAAAAGTTGAGAAACACATCAGTGAAATCCCAAAGCAGACAGCCCCCTACCCCAATGAGTGTGCCTGTCCACACAGCCAGACCCTTACATCACACACCTGCAAACACCGTCACAGCCAACCATAGACCAACCCTCCCCCATGCGCTGGTCACAATACACAGTGTTACCCATGCGGTCAATACAGGTGCATAGATGGCTCACCCACCTGGCCTAGGCACCACACCCCTCCTGGCACGTGACCTGAGGCACGCCAGCAGTGCCCACTCCCTCCTGCACAGGTCACTGTACCAGTGCCTACACTGCTCGGGTGTTCTCCGCCACCCAGTGGCCTGCTCAAGATCGGTGGCCACCTGCTGCCACACATGGGTGAGGGCCATGTTCAGGGGTTCCTCCCCAAACAGTGGCCCATGGTGAGGCTCCACCACAGCCACCAGGTTGGCCACCTCCAAAGCACTCCACTGTGGAGCTCTCCTGCGTGCCCTCCCTGCAGGTTTATAGTAGGCAATATGGCACTCCACAGCACGGCAAACCCACGTGGAAATGTTGCGCAATACAACTCCATCAGTCCCTATCGTGCTGTTTGTACAGCGCCATCGGTTCCTATCGCGCTGTTACCGAACAGGGCAATAGAGCTGCAGACATGCCATACGGACAGCGCCTAGGGGACAAAGGTCGGGCACAAGGTCATGGGTCTCTGGCACACAGCCACGCACAGCGCCATCAGACATCTACACGTCCAGTGCGATTGGTCCCTGCGTGCCATTGCCACAGTGGACTATTGCGCAGTTGTGCCACAACACCATGTGGTGACCAGCGCTGTAGCGCCACTGGTACAATGGTGGCTGTGTCCTGAATTGCAGATCATGCACAGCACATCATCAGTGCAGCAGACACCTGTGTAAGCTACCTGGGCATGCACAGTGCGGTGTACTATGTGGTCGCAGAACTGCACAATTGGCTTAGCCGGCTCAACCGTATTGCGCAAAGCGCAACAGCGCAATATTCAGCCGTCATATGCAAATCATCTGCTCAGTCATTCAATGGTGCAGTGGCGTGATTTGCATCTCATTAAAGTTGCTCCACTCCTAATTTGCATGCATTGCGCTATAAATGTGCGACATTGATCTGCAGTGGCCATATTCGGTTGCTGCAGGTGATAGGTGAGTTGCATGCTGTGTGATGTTCTGGACTATGGTCTTAGGGTATTGTTGTATACTGCACAGTCACAGGTGTCCACTTTCACCCATACAGACTGTGACATGGCCAAGCCACGAATGGGTGAGGATGATGGTGGGCAGAAGAGGAGGCCCAACTTCACGAAAGCCGAGACAGAGGCACTCTTCGAGGCCTACCTGGAGGAAGAGCCACTACTCAGTGGACAGCGGGGCATCCCTCAGGCCCATGCTGCTGCATGGGTGGGGGTGGTTCATGCCATAAACCTACATGGAAGCCACCAGCGCTCCGTGCAGGAATGTAAAAAGAAGATGGGGACCGACAGGAGGAGGGTGAAGGAGAAGGTGGCAGCCCTCAGGGTGGCATGCACTGCTACAGGCGGGGGCCAGCCAGAGGTGGTGCAGCTGATCCTGGCAGAGGACTGTCTTGCTGCATCCATGCAGTGCAGTGCCATCGAGGGCGTTCCGGGAGGTGGCTTCCAGACAGGTGGTAGCCCATCACTGCATGGTATGACAAGGTCGGGGGGAAGGTGGATCCCATGCACTAACATGTTCTCACTTTCTGTTACAGATCCTGTGCGTCTGCAGGGGACAGTGGCGGAGGGCCCATCCACTGTGGACATCCAGCCAGAGTTGGAGGAGGGTCCATCCACCTCTGCTGGTAGCCAGCGTGCTTTGCACCAGTGTGCATGCCTGGCTGCCATCTCCGATGTCGGTGAGACAGGTGTGGGGGGTGTCCTTCCTGTGTCTCAGCGGTCTGGCATGCAAGCATGCCAGCACACTGTGGCTGTGGCACAAACCTGCACCATTGATGATGCAATGACCACTATGGGCATTGACACGTGTGTGTCACATAATGGACACACAGCAGGACAGCTCGCACCCATGGACCTAGCTGGTTCCAATGTGTGTGCCAGCACATCAGCACAGTCCCAGGCTGTGCCTGTCAGCACCAGTGGGGCAGCACCGGTGGCTGTACAGGTCACTGGCACTGTTGTGGACACAGCAGTGGAACGACTGGTCCCTTGGGCACAGCAGGTGGAGGGGCAGCAGCAGCAGTCATCCACCAGGTCTGGGGGTACAGGGTTCAGTGGTGGCGTATGTACACCACCTGTTGACTTGCCCATACCTGGTCCTGGTGAGCAGTGCCCACCCTCAAGGGGTGATGATCATCAGGCCCTTCCATACCCTGAGGGACAGGTTGCCGATGTGGCAGATGACCCGTTTGACGAGCACACCCGCCTGCTGCAGGCATCAGTACAGCAGCAGATGCGGGTTGCAACATCCGTGGAGGCACTGTGTGTGGCTGTGGAGATGCACAGCAGGGAACAATGGGAGGATCCTTGCAGGGATTGACCAATTGCGGATGGATGTGACAGGTGCCATTGACAGGCAGACTCAGGCATTGCTCGCTCTCATGGCCGCATTGGGCACACAGTCAGGTGCCCCTGTGCCACGCACGCCGCGCAGTATGCTATCCACTCCCCATTCTTGGCATTGTGCGACATCCATCCTGTTGATGCCGGGTTCAGCTGTGGGCATCCCGAGGAACCCTGGTGCAGGTATGTTCGATATGCTGCAGACCTCTGTGCGGACAAGGTCGCGCTCGTGCAGTGGGACCCCTGGTGGTCCATCGGTGGCACCCCAAGTGGCCCATGCTCAGCCTACCAGTGCTGCTGTGTCTCAGTAGGGCTGCCCATGCTTCCGAGGTGGCTGTGGCACAGTGCCACATGACTGACCTGTCTCCCAGTGTGGGCCCTGTCTGATGCTGCCCTGTGTGCAATGTGTGTTATGGTGGGCAGTGCACCAGTGGGTGCCCTGCCCAACACGCCGGCACATGGACCACCTGTACACCCTCCCGACTGCTGTCCACAGGTGCGTGTGCATGATGATGCCTGCACTGCACTGTACACCAAGGTGCAAGGGTGCCCAGCATCCGGACACATGTACATGGACAGTACAGGTGGTGGAGGTGGCCTGTGGACGTGTGTGTTTCACATGTCAGTTCCTGCTCTGCTGTGCACCTTCCCCTGTGCACTTTGTGCCTGGTGTGTGTGTGTGTGTGTGTGTGTGTGTGTGTGTCTGTCCATGTGGTGTGTGACTGTTCACTTCTCCCTGGTTGTGTGTTTGTGCTCCTGTACCCTTCCACTCCCCTCGCTGCCATGCACCCCTGGTGTGTTATCCTGTGTGTATGTGGGTTGTGCCCTGGACAGTGTTGGTTGCACATGGCCCCATGACTTACCTGTGTTGTGCAAAGTGCTCCTCTGTGATGGTGTCCCGGTGCAGCTGGGCCAGCCTGATCAGTCGGGGGTCACGCCGTCCAAGGTGGGGCTGTCCATCCCCATCATCACCGGTATCACCAGCATCCCCATCGCTGTCCCCCTCCTCGACCTGTACAGCTATCCCACAGTCTTTGGCCATGTTTTGCAGGATACAACAGGCCAGGAATATCCCACAGGCCTTTACGGGGCTGTACTGTAGGGCACCGCGAGAGGTGTCTAGGCATCTGAAGCATGCCTTCAGCATCCCAAACACCCGCTCGATGATGTTGCGTGTGGCAGCATGTGCCTCATTGAAGCATTGCTGCGACGAGGTCATGGGGCGCCGGTAGGGTGTGAGCAGCCAGGGACGGAGTGGGTATCCACTGTCACCTGTGTGGAGATAGTGGAGGTCAGTGTCATGTTCAGGCTCATATTGCCCCTAGCCCTGTGTGCCACTCCCATGGCACCTGTGGCTTACCCACCCTTGCCCCAACTTTGCCAATCCTACATGCATACTCACCCACTAGATGTCCTGTGGGGATGTCCCCACTCTCAAATCAATGGCACAGTGCAGACTGGTACCATATGAATGAATTGTGTGCACCACCAGGGTGCGTGGCACAGATATTGATGATGCACCCACTGGCATCACATACCACCTGGCAATTGACACTGGAGAACCCCTTCTGATTGCAATATGCGGCCCCATCGGGGCCAGGTGGCGTGCGAATGGCCACATGGGTGCAGTCTATCGCCCCTAGCATGCCAGGCATACGTGCTACCCTGTGGAACTCCTGTATGTTTGCTGTACGCTCTGCCACGGTGCTGGGGAAATGGATGTACTCCGCAGCATGTGGCAGCAGTGCACTGAGGAATTGGGTGAGGATGCGTGATGTGGCCGACTGTGTTATGCCTGTGGTGTCCCCTGTTGGCCTCTGGAAGGTACCCATGGTGAGCAAGCACATGCAGGCTGTTACCTTTGTTTCCACTGACAGAGCGTGACTCCGTCATGAGGGTGCCTGCATCACATCACTGCACTGCTCACAGAGCCGCCTTAGTATTGCCCTGTTCAGGTGGTACCAGTCCACAATCTCGACATCTGAATACAGCTCAAAGCTGATATGGGCACGGTACTGCCTGTTGGGGGCGTACCACTGACGGGCCCTTCCATGGCCACATCCCCCTGCAGCATGCCTTCTCACCCCCCTCATTACAGCTTCCATGTGGAAGCTGGCACTGTCCATCTCCCTGGCTTGTGTCCCCCCCGACTGTTGTTGATCTGTTCCCCCTGCTGTCCTGACTGCTACCTCCACTGCACCAGGTACACCTACTGGCCTCTGCACTCTGTGGCCCCACACACACCTTCAGCTGCCCCTATTCTGTCTTCACTACTCCCTGGCCTGCACTGATTGCTGCTGTGGCCTGCTCTGTCTGGCTGCCTCATGTGCATTCCCTGTCGCGTTCTTGCGCCTCTTCCTTGAGCCTTTTTATTTTGGCTCATTTGCGCCGTGGCGTAACTTCCGCCTGATCCACTGTTGCGCATTGAGCAAGCCTTTGAATATTGCATTGCGCACTTTATGCATGGTTCCACCCCCTTTGGTTGCACATACCTTCATTTGCATTACGCTGTTGCTCAGCATGTTTTCAGTGGCGCAACTGCCTCCTGTTGAATATTGCAGAATGGCGCATTTTCGGATTTGCGCTGGCACAACCCTATTGCGCATAGCGCAACCCTTTTGAGTATCCCACCCAGAATGTTTATCATGGAATGTCTACCATGGAATACAGAGATTAAAAATTCTGCTCTGTTCCACTTGTAGAATGTTACTCTCCTGACATTCTGTACACACAGACAACAAAGGCCTGTTTTAGAGCCAGAGACTCAATTATATCACTGTCAGGGCAAGCATGAGAGATTTCACTGATGAGCAGGTAAAGACAGAAGGGGGATTTTTCACTGTTAGTAAACCAACAGTTGTAATGAAAACTATAAACAACACTTAATGTTTCTAATTTGTTTATGTGTGTAAGGGGAGTGTGATGATCAGGAAACTAAAATTTAATGAATTTATTTTATTTTTTTATTTAAGGTAGTTTTATTTTTAGGGCTCAGCTGAAGTTTTTTTTACAGTGTAAAGGTAGCAGCCATGTTTATAATGGAAGATTAGTTCTGGTTGAAGGGGGACTGATGGAAGATAGTTCTGGTTGTATGAGGACTGATTTGCTCATTGTGTGATGTGGTTTAGGAACAGAATGACTGTGCATATATAGAGATTTAATGTACAGTCAGCTGATGTCTCTTGGCCAATGAGATTTCTAGATGTTTTCTTACCATTTTATAACAGTAACATAAACAATGCATGCATTTTTTTCAATAAAGAAAAATAGCTATGAAGCAATATAAGAAACATAGCATTAAACTGTATTTCAGCACTATTTACATATGTATAAAACTGAGTCTCATTACATTGGTTGAAGTTGTCATATCAAATGTGCACATGATATTCTCATGACAGGGGAAGTATCATCAGTCATATCCAGTTCAAAAATTGCAGTCCACTATAAACAGATGGCATTATCAAATAGAAAGCCATTCAGTAAATGTGAGTTACATGACTGCATGTGCCAAGACATAATTTACTGACTGACATATGTATACTATCCAATGCCCTCGAGTCTGCTTAGATTCTACGGATGTCAATTTATAATCATCAAGGTCAACCATGTAGACAACAGGAAAAGAAAGTCAAAACTTAACCTGCTGTGGATTGTTGAAAGAGTCACCTGTTATCACACATTATCCAGAAAAGAAGACAGCAAACTGTTATCATTGCATAAGAATGCTGTGTCTTGTGTCATTGTCATGTGAGACAGCACTGTGAAAAATTGTATACACAGTGAATTCTGCAAAACTTAGCAGTGCACCTGAAACACATGCAAAAAGATATTTCTTACTGACTGTCAAATGATAACTGCTGAGTACCCTCAAATCTACGTAGACAGTACCATGGCAGTCATTTTAGCAGCACATCAAAGTTGCATATGCTTCATATAACAAGAAAAATACTGTACTTGCAGTACTTTTACTGTCATCAATCAACAAAAGTGCATTGCTTTCTAAAGAACGTAAGCATAGCACTGACATAAACAACACAGTATCCACAAAACTGTGTTAAGTAGGTGTACTCTTGTGGCTGTATTGTCTAATGGTAGGTAATTTTCACTGATTCACACACCTCGTAGTACTAAGGCAGAACATATAAAAGCTTTAGTCCACTATCAATGATATTGAACAGTGGCACTTTTGCATAAAACAGATTGGACTGTTCTTGGAGCTCAAATATAACTATAACAAGAAAATTAAAAAACTTATCTACCCTACTACAGAGAGGGCATCACATTTCTGCAAAGCATGGTGATTAACTAAACAGTTCTGTTCAGATATCATCACTCTTCCACACAGTTTGCAGCATTTTTGTTATAAAGAATTATTACGTATGCATCTTTTAGATTCCTTGGTAATTGTTCTCTCATGGTGCATACATATCATTGCACTCCACCCATTCCTTTCTGAACCTTCACCATGTGCCATAGTGTCCAGAGTGAATAGATAGGCCATGGTGAAAAATGATAGCATGTGTGTCAAACTGACTTGCTGAGAGCATAGTTCTTCCAGCAATAAAGTCAGAAATCGGTGTTGTGACTTTCATGCCTTGAGAGTTGAAATATTGCAATACAATCATAATGTATGAACAGAAAGAGGAAACTCTCAAAGAGCAAACTCAGGACTGACCACATCTTTGACACAGCCTACCACTGTCTGCATTTGAAAACAACCTACAAAACTTCATAGATCTCTGTTGAGGAATGTAGACAGACAGCCATAGCATGTCCATGGGTTGCCTGAGATTCTTTGCACAACAAGCTCGTGTACCTGCACACATAATTAACCCAAAAATGTTGGCAAAGATCAATGTCATCATTTTCCATGCGGTTTATGATAGCCACCATAAATTCAGAAACACCTGTTGGGCATTGTCAGCGAACATGCCTTGCCCTGCATACTTGGACAGAATCAATCGTAGAGGTGTCAAACCCTGCAAACTAGGAACCACACTTGACTATGTCTAATGACTCTCTTCAGTGCATCAGACAGAGTAGTTGTCTGTGCAATACTCAAAACATTGATGAACTCAGGCATATGCAGAAGTGCCTGCATCATAGCATTGTCCCTTGAACCTCCCCCCCAGGAATGAATGACACCACAACTTTGTTAACTTTTGGTTGCTCGTTGGAAATATTTATTTTAGGCACAATGATATTTACCATGTCATTTTGTCATCTTTCAATCTGTACATCATAAACAATTCCATCCACAGTTTATTCTTGGTTCCGGCCTCTTCCTTCCTCTGGTTGCTTGTTCATCTTTCATTTTCAGGGTCTGGACACTGTGAATCTGGCCCCCTCCTCCATCATCAGAACCAAGCCTATTCCACCTACCCCAGGCCTTCACCCTCCAGGCCCAGACACTTCTGAATCTAGTGCCTGGACCTATCCCCCCTCCCTGCCTTAACAGCACATCTGGGTTCCTTGTCCCCAGCCCATGTAGCCTGCCCCTCCTCCATTTTCTGGCCTCCCCTTCCTCCCCATTCCTCTTTCCCCTTCTTCTCCCCCTTTGTCTCCCATCCTCTCTTTTCTGGGGCATAGCAACCCCCCCCAAAGGGCTATGACCCAGCCCCCTGGACCACACGGCTGCCTACCCACAGTCCCAAACACCAGCCCTATGCCCAGAGCACACCAAACACTCCCTTCTGCCATTCCTTTTACCATTTCTGTGCCAAAACATTGTCCCCCCATTGCCTTCCTTACAAAGGTGGGTGGGTGGGGAATTTTCCCAGCAAAAGAGGTCATTCTGAGGTTGCCCTGGCCTGATATATCCCTTCAGGACCCCTGTTCAGGACCCCAGAGGCTCCACCCCCAGCCAATCCCTGGGGCTCTGGCCTTGCCTTGTCATTTGACTCTTCGCCTGCCTTGTGATGTCATCCCAAAGCCCCTCCCCTTCCCTTACTTATATTCCCCCCCCCTTGTTCCTTCCTGGCAGGGGTCATCAGACAACCTGACCTTCCTTTTAGTGGCAAGCCACATTGTCCTTTGAACCCCCCCCCCAGGAATGAAGGACGCTACAACTTTGTTAACCTTTGGTTGCTCATTGGCAATATTTATTTTAAGCACAAAGAAATTTACACTGTCATTTTCTCATCTTTCAATCTGTACATCATAAACAATTCCACCCACAATTTATTCTTGGTTCCAGCCTCTTCCTTCCTCTGGTTGCTTGTTCATCTTTCATTTTCAGGGTCCGGACACTGTGAATCCGGCCCCCTCTTCCATCACCAGGACCAAGCCTGTTCCACCAACCTCGGGCCTTCACCTTCCAGGCCTGGACACTTCTGAATCTGGAACCTGGACCTATCCCCCCTCCCCACCTTAACACCACATCTGGGTTCCTTTTCCCCAGCCCGTGTAGCCTACCCCGTACCCCCTTTTCTGGCCTCTTCCCCCCATTCCTCCTTTCCCTTCTTCACTGCCCCACCCGCGTAGCCATATAGACGGTGGGCTCCTCTGCGGGCTAGTATCTCAGGCCTTTCTTATCTAACTCCCCAACTAGCTCCCCAATAGGCCTCAAGAACAGGCACATTCTAAATTCTGACAAATGTACCCCATCGGACCTGTACACTGCAGCTTGGTCAAAAGAGATATCTTTATATTGTAAGTGTACCCCCCCCCCAATTTCAATTATGGCCCTCACTACCCTCCTGCTCAGATTCTTCCTCACTTTCTCAATCAATGTGACATTCCTGACCCCTCTCCATACCCTGCGTGAGGTGATGTCAGACCAGCCGATTATCACCCTGGGTCACCACCCCTTAATTATCTCCAAATCCTCCAGTATGCTCTGTCCCAGTAGTCCCCATGGAATACTCCCTAAGTCATTTTCAGGGTCTGCGGGGCTCAGTTGGTAGCACATCTGCCTCTGGACCAGTAGGTCGTGGGTTCTCGACCCACACCAGGATGGACTTGCACCTAAAAATCGCTGGCATCTGAGTGCAGTATTGGGGGTGCTGTACTGCTGGGGTGTGCTGTCCTTTGGATGAGACGTTAAACCAAGGTCCCTTCTGCCCATCCTGGTGTTGTCCTGGTGGGTGTCCAGGAGGAATTAAAAGAACCCAGGGTACTCTTCGTAAAGAGCAGGGAACATTCCTGGTGTCCTGGCCAACATTCCCTTTCACATAAACCGGTTCATGCAATTATCCAGGCTGTGTGTGGGTGATGATGTGCGATATGGCCACCACCACCACACATTCAGTCACGTCACTACCAGTCTAGCATTGCTTGTAAAGTGCTTTGGGATACTGTGTATGAAAAGCGCTATATAAATGCTGATTCTTCTTCTTCTTCTTCTTCTTCATTACCCCCCCAGGTGTATGATGATGCAACCAGGCCTGCTCCACTGGACCCTTAGCTTGTCCAACAGTGGGAGCAGCTGGGCCCACCTCATGCCCCTAATGCCTTTCCAGAGCACCTTGGTGTGCTCCATGTTGTAGCGTAACTCTGCCCCTCTGAAAGTGGCAACTGCAAACCTCTCCACCCAATAGATAAAGGAGTGCCCCACTATCCAGACCTTCCTCTTGGAACCAGTCATGGGAACAAGATAAACAGTGTGAGTTGCTGTTATCAACACCTGACATATCTCTTGTAGCAACTGGACTTCCAGCACCCAACTTTCTGTAGCTCCTCTACAGCCACCCCTTTTCTGCCACCTCTGAGGCTGCTCCAATCCAGAAGGAGTGAGGGGTTAATCCCCTGGGTCCTCACCCACAAATGCTGGGGTCTTCTTGAGCACTGCCCCCACCTGGAAACTGGTGGCAGAACAATACCCCCCAGCTACCCCCAGATGCTCTCATATGCTTCTAGTGCTGCTACCTCACAGTTGTCAGACTGAGCCTGTCATACCAGTGACATCGTGGTCCCTCTCCCCCTTTGGTCCATCTTGGACCTGGCCAGCCTGATGACTGCTCTGTTCTGCCTCCAAACCAGGCTCATATATCGCAATGCCTGCCCCACCAATGACTTCTGTGGGGCCACCACTTCCCCCTCCAGGAAGGCCCCTGCTGCCATGACTGCAAAAACAGCCCTGAAGAGGAATGCCTCATGGGCTTAAGAGCACACCTTTCGCGTGGCCATTAATACCCTGGTCAGCAGCTGCCCCTTAATGGGGTGCCTTCGATCCTTCCTAGTGCCCTGCCCCCTCTGCCATCCCATTACCATCCTTTTTACTGCCCTGCTGGCTGCAACATCTGGCCATTCCTTGTCCTGACATACCCAACTAATGCCAGCCAAATGTACCACTACAGTGGCATGGGCCATACCTTCTTCCCACTTCTCCACTATGAACCTTCTTACCTGTTCATCCTGGAATGGTTCATCCTTATCCTAACCATGCTTCCCCGTAAAGTCCTGGGATCTCACCCATTCCCACATAGGCCCTCAAAGTTTTGGTTGACCAGGAACCATGGTACAGTGCCCCGGCCCTATCCTGCCAGCTTCCCACAACCAGTCCGGGGTCTTGGTCATGTGCATTGCCGCCTGTGGCCTCAGCTCCTGAAACCTTCCAAGCTGTAAATGGGAAAGACTGTCATCCACCTCATTCTTAATGCTTTTAATGTGCTGTGCTTTGAAAGATAAATTCAGCTGCAGCCCCAGCAGTACCATGTGTCTAAGTATCTTGCCCACTTGTCTCAGTCTTGCCCCCATCTCTTAATGACTTCCATCACCCCTTTATTGTTGCACCAAAAAAGGATGCTCTTCCCGGCATCCTGGTGCCCCATACTTCCAACGCTGCCCATATGGGGAAAATCTCCAGAAAGGTGATGTCCTTCAACAGGCCACCTGCTTTCCAATGCTATGGCCATGCTTCTGACATCCACTCTCCCTGGAAATATGCCTCCATCCCCAGGGCACCAGAAGCATCTGTAAACAACCCAGATCCATATTCCACTCCCACTGGTCTTGCCAGAATGTTACTCCATTATAGCTGTCCAAGAATTCCTCTCACACCTTCAAATCTACCCTTACTCCTTTTGACATGTCCACCCAGTGGTGCAGTCACTTGGCCTTCCAAGTGGCCCTGCCTAACCTCCTCGAAGAGGCCCTGCCCATGATAATTGCCTTACAAGCAAAATTCAGGTGCCCAAGCAGTTGCTGTACCTGTACCAGCTTCACCCTCCTCCTCCTCCCTGTCACCTCTGCCAATAGCCCCTTGAGCCTGAAACATCCCATCACCATGTCCACCTCTATGCCCAGAAATTCCAGCCTAAGGGCAGGGCCCTCTTTCTTGCCCTGTGCCAGTGGTATCCCTATGCACCAGCACATCCCCTTAAAATCCTGTAACATCTTCAGTGCCTCCCCCCTCGTCTTGCCAATGAGGAGGCAATCATCTAGATAATGCACCACCCTCCTGTACCCATTGCACCCAGGTGCTGAATGCCTCAAATGTGGAGCAAGGCACTGAGCATCCCATTGGCATGGCTTTGTCGAAGTAGCTCCTCCCCTGGAATTGAAACCCAATAGGTCCCAATCCACCGGGCTAACCAGGAGTAGTCAAAATGACGATTCAGTGTCCATCTTGACCATCCATGCCCCATCAACTGCCCTGATCAATGCTATAGCCTGCTCCAAGGAGGCATATGACACTGCTCGAAGGTGGTCCGGTATACCCTCATTCACTGACGAGCCTTCCTGGTATGACAAGTGGTGAATCAGGCAGAATTCCCCTTCCGCCTTCTTTGGCACAATACCCAATGGGGATACCCGAAATTGGGTGTATGAGGGGCCTCCAATCACCCCTCCAGCCACCCCGCCTTTAATTCCTTCAAAATCTTGGCCCACACTACCCCCTTTTTCCCTCTCACCGACCTGGGGTTTTTGGCCCTCATCCCTGCCTTCCCCCCTTGAAAGCCCAGTGGGAAACCTGTCTGGAAGCCCTCCCTAAGCAGCACCGCTGCCCCCTTATTTGGGTAGTCCACAGTCCACTCCTCCACCACTGCTAGGGAAATCAATGTGCTTGCCAGCACATAGCCCCACCATCCCGGGCCCTGCTCATGTCTAGTTACGAACATACGAACATACGGAATTTGCCAGCAGATAAAGGCCTAGAGGTCTATCAAGTCTGCTCGAATGTGCAGCTAGCACCCCTTATTCTGCAGCTGCCCCTCCCTTCCACCCTTCCCCTTCATTAACACTCCCCCTTGTCCTGTCCCATCCTCGTTTGAAGCAGTCCACTGTTCTACTGCATACCACTTCTGCAGGTAACACATTCCACCCAGCCACCACCCTCTCTGTAAAAAAGTGTCTCCTCATCTCCCTCCTGAACCTTCCTCGCTCCAGTCTCATATCATGGCCCCTGGTGGCCCTCCCCTCCCTTACTTTGAACAGCCCCTCTGTACCCATCTTGTTTATTCCTTTCATGTATTTAAAGGTTTCAATCATGTCACCCCTCTCCTCTCCTCCAGTGAGTACATGTTCAACTCCTTCAAACTCCTCTCATATGATAAGTCCCCCAGCCCCTTGATCATCTTTGTCACCCTGCGCTGCACCCCCTCCAGTAACTTAATGTCCCTCTTCAGATACAGACGCCAGTACTGCATGCAGTACTCCAGGTGTGGTCTAACTAATGACATATACCGTAGCAGAATCACCTCCTCCTTCCTCGAGGATATACCCCTTGCAATACAACCCAGCATTTTGTTGGCCTTTGCAGCTGCCTTCCTACATTGTGCCGAGTTGTTCATTGACCCTGTAATGAGCACACCCAGATCCTTCTCCTCCTCTGTCTTGGCTAGCTGCACTCCCCCTAGCTGGTAACTCCTCCTTGGGTTCTTCATCCCAAAATGCAGCACCTTGCACTTTTTGGCATTAAACCCCAGTTGCCAGGTGTCTGACCAGGTTTCAAGCTTTGCCAGATCATCCTGTAACCCCTGCCATCCCCCAGGTTATCCACCACCGTGCCAACCTTGGTATCATCAGCAAACAGACTGATCGTGCTCTTGATGTCCAGTGATATGTCTGCAATGAATATCCCAAACAACATTGGTCCCAACACCGAGCCCTGTGGGACACCGCTCGTCACTGCCCTTGGGTGTGAGAGCTCCCCACCTACCACCACCCTCTGTTGCCTTCCTCCAGCCAGTTTCCTACCCATCTCACCAGCTTTGCACCAGCCCTGTGCCTACTAACTTCCTTCCCAGCCTTCCATGTGGCACCGAGTCGAATGCCTTACTGAAGTCCAGATACAGGACATCCACTGCATGGCCCCTGTCCAGCTGCCGTTACCCAGTCATAGAACTCGACCAGGTTGTTTTGGCAGGATCTGCCACATATGAAGCCATGCTGTCTGCTGTCCTGTAGTCCTTTGGCCTCTAGGAGGGCCACCAGCCTCTCCTTCAGGATAGTCTCCATTAGCTTACCCACGATGGATGTGAGGCTCACTGGTCTGTAGTTTCCGGTTCATCCTTGGGCCACTTGTGGAGGGCACCACATGAGCTATCCTCCAGTCCTGAGGTACACACCCTGAATGTAGTGAGGCATTAAATAGGTCTGCAAAGGTCCTGCAAGGACCTCTGCCTCCTTCAGTACCCCGGTGGATGCCATCTGGGCCTGGCGCCTTGTCCACCCTCAGTGCCTTCAAACCCTCTCAACTCTGCCCTCCATGATTTCCCATCTGTCACCACTTCCCCTGCTTCTGCCATTTCTCCCACCTTGGTGTCCCCTTCTCTTTAGTAAATACTGAACAGAAGTACTCATTTAGTGCTTCTGCCTTATCATACCCTGCTTCCACCCAACCCCTCCTTCCTAATCCTTACTATGTGGTCCTTACAGCTCCTTTTCTCCCTAATGTACTTAAAGAAGTCCTCTCTCCTTCTTAATGCCTTGTGCCAGCCTGAGTTCCGTAGATGCTTTGGCTCTCCTTACTGCCTTTGTCACCTCCTTTGATTCTGTCAAGTACTCCTCTCTGTCCTCCCCTCCCTGTTTTTTGTACTTCCTAAAGGCAGCTCTTTTCTCCTTACCTTTCCATGACCTCCTTGCTCAACCAGCTCGGTTTCTTAGCCTTAGCCTTCTTGCTCTGGGCTTTGCAGCAGGTTTTGGTTGCCTCCACTATCCCCAGCTTTATGAGCTCCCACCTCTGGTTAGTATCCATACTAGATTTAATTCTGGCCAGGTACCCTTTTACCATTTCCGCCATCCTCCTAAAGTCGGCCCTCCTGAAGTCCAGCACTCATGTGCCAGATTCCACTCCTTCCTTGCCCATATCCAATGTGAGCCATACTGAGTGGTGGTCACTCCCTGACAGTGGTTCCTCCACTGTAAGTTCTCTCACAAAGTCCCTATTTGCCAGCACAAGGTCAAGGGTATTCCTAACCTGGTTGGTTCACTGACCATTTGCAGCAGGAAGCTGTCCTGGAAGGCATCCAGCAGTATCTGCTCCCTTCTGTTCCTGGTTGTTGGGGTGCTCCAGTCCACTCCTGGCATGTTGAAGTCCCCACAATCACCACACTACCCTTCTCGCAGGTCCTCCTGATCTGTCCCACTAGTTCCCTGTCTAACTCCTCCGTCTGAGATGGTGGCCTGTAGACCACTCCCATTCTAAGAATCCTATTCTTGGAATCCTGGATTTGCACCCAAAGTGACTCCGTACTACCCTCCTCCCCTTCCTCTCTTACACACTTCAGTCCTTCCTTCACATATAGTGCCACCTCCCCCTCCTTTCCCAGTCACCCTGTCCCTATGAAATAACCTGTACCCTGGTACAGACAGGTCCCAGTCATTATATTGGGTGGCCCATGTTTCCATGACAGCTGCAATGTCCACCTCTCCCTCTGCCATGAGAACCTGTAACTCTGCAGTTTTCCTCCCAAGGCTCCTAGCATTAAGGGTAACCACCTTCCACCCTTTTCCCCACCTCTTATCCTGCCCTCCTTTCCTAGCATCACCAATAGTACTTTCTATTTGTCCTTTGTCACTGTTATGGGGGGTAAGCTCATATGATTTCTCAACCTGTGGTCTCTGCATATCTCTTCCCCAACTGCCACCCCCCACTCCTAGTTTAAATTCCCAGCTTCCTCTATATACTCTTCCATCCTCTGTTTCAACACTTTCTTTCCTCCTCACTCAAGTGTAGTCTGTCCTTGTCATAGAGACTACTGTCCTCCCAGGTCCTCCCACACCCCCAACAGCCCATACCCTTTAGCACAACACAGGTTCTTAGCCATCCGTTAAATTCCTCTATTCTCAGCTTTCTTGTTGTGCTTGCCTTTGGCACTGGAAGTATCTCAGAAAAAGTTACTGATCTTCCTCTCTCAACATAATTGTGCTAGTTCCTCAAACCTCCTCTGGACTATATCTACTGTCTTGTCAGCCAGGTCATTTGTCCCAAGATATATAATTAAATGAGGCTTGTCCCTACCCCTTCTAACATATTTCAGAACAGCCTGTTCCACCCTCTCCGCTGTCATTCCTGGCATGGCCTCCACCCAAATGTGACTATGTCTCCCCCCTTGCTACCCCACCTAACTCCTAACAGTGACCCCCACCCTTCCAGATGCAGGATACCAAACACTCCCCAAGTCTCCCTCCCCCCATCAGTGCAAAACATTTTCTTTATTTCCTTTACCTCCTTTGTTGCACAAGTTTAGATATATTGAGCAACTGCTTTTATATTCCTATCCTTCCTATCCACACTCAAAAAGAGACTTTAAGTAGCTATTGCACAACCTCTTCAAACTCCTACTCCTCCTTTTCCCAATGCAATATCAATGCGAAGAAGTAATAATGAAAGCTCCTAGATTTACATTTACTTCCCCTTCCACTGAGAGAGCAGTCACCATTTCACTTGCTGCTGTTCCTTTCCCGGATGTCTGCTTCTGCTATGACAGGTGCATATCCTTTGCCTGTTTGAGGAAGTGATGTCAGAACCCCTAGTATAAAGGAAATAATGGACCAAGGGTGGGACCAGCCCAAGTCTTCCAGAAACAATCTGTAGCTGAGGCCTCTGGTCAGACCATTAGCACCCTTCCCCCACTGTGCACTCAAACTTTGCAGCTAGTGAAGCCAGCAACAATGAATCACAATTCTACTCAAAGCCCCCAAAATAGGTTTGCTACCCAAAGAAACAGGACTCCAATTCAAACAGCTTCACCAACAACACAGCAAAATAGGCTTGGAATTAGAAGATATAGGTCTCCAATTCAAAGAAACAGACCCAGTTAAATTACACCAATTATGTTTTAAAACAGAAGAAATAGGCCTCTACAAATGCAGCCTGCCACACAGTGAACCAAACAAATGAGCCCACTTATAGCTACCAAAACAGGTTTCAAAATTCCAACAGCCCCAAACAATACCCTGCTAGCCCCTTAGTAGTAAGAAAGAAAAGAAATAACATTCTACCAAGTAGAATCCACAAAAAACAATGTAAAACAAGAAGCTACTGTACTGTAGATCTGATCCTGTCCCCCTTCTAGTTCCTTCTGAGAAGCCAAAGCACTGACTCCTGCCATAGGGGGTGATATGCTGCCCTCTGTGGTGACCCCCTGCTCTGCCTTTCCCCCTGGCCCCTCAAAAGGACTGTTCATGGTATTGGCCCCCACTCTGCCCCTCTCTTTCTCCCCCTTGCTGGCAGCTGGACACTGGGTGTGACCCCCCACATTTTGAACATGCATGCCGTAACTTGCAATTATTCCATGTGCAGACCCAGCAGGTCTTGGCCACCACAGCCACTGGGCTCCTTTTTGAGTGATCGGCCCCGGTCCTGCTCCTCTCCCCTGAAAGGGTCCTCACCCACAACTCTGAGTGGGTGCAATCCCACCTCAGATCCTCCTTTGCTGCCATTCTCTTCCAGAATGCTTCATCATACTTCAGCCACCCGTATCCCAGCTTTGCTTTGTACGCGTCCCTGATGATGGACATGAATGTCAATAATGGAATTGCCAGGTCTGGCTGCTTCTCTCTAGCAATAGTGCACTGTAAATAATAAAACCCCTTGCCTGTTCTCTATGTTTTTTCCCTTGTACTTGGCCTCCTCGGCTTTGTGTCCCATGACTGCCAAAGCCACAGCCATCTCTGACTTCCCCACTGACTCTTTCTGTTCATATTTTTTGGCTGTGTCCTCATCCACCAGCCCAAAAATGTCCACATACTCTCCCTTCCAAATCTTTTCTCTTATTGATGTCGGGACATGGTCCCCCAACAAGCACCCCAGATGTCCTTCATGCAGTTTTTTTGTTACCGGGGCCCTGGTCCCCTCTATTCACGCCCCTTTTCCTTTTAAGGTCTGCATGGCCCATTCCATTTTCTCAATCCCTGAGTCCCCCATGTTGCCCATCAGCCATTACAAATAATCTTTCAAACCATTTTCATCAGCTATATCTACTCCATTCTTACCCCTGTCTGGGCTCTCCCCATCCAGTACTTGTGCTGGCAGTGATGCTGGAATGGGCGCAGTGTATGGTGCTTCTCACCTGGGCATCTTTCTCATCTTTCCGCAGTTAGATAACTCATCTCACTCTTTCCATTTCTCTGAGCCTTCTCCTCTGCCTCTCTCTCTCTGCCTTGCTGCAGCCACCAGCTCCGACATCTGCCCCATCAATTTTGCTGCCTCCTGCATCATTATTTCACTGGACATCAGATTTCTCTTTGGTGCCATCACTGTTCCTGATCTATGCTGCATAAAAAATGATAGGTCAGTGCCCAAACTCCGTGAAATGTCCTGCCTGGAGTGTACCCTAGTTCTGCAGGCACCTCCTCCAAATAGCCATGACCCATGGGCCCCGGCACTGGGCCCCTTCCAGCAGTCCCATTTGTACACATGCCAGCACCCACCCAGGGTCAAGCGCTCTTGTCGTTTTACGCCTGAGGCCTACCTACCTCCACAAGCCCACCCAGCCATCTCAGCGGCCTTCTTCAGCTCCCCCACCCCTGAATATGTGAGTGGCCCCAGTCCACCAGCCTCTCTCTGCCCCCTCCCCCTTACTAATGGCTGATGCCTGAGAAATGTAGACCAAAGCCCTAGAGCAGAGAGCTCGCCCCAGCATACAGAGCCAGGAAAAATTACAAAGCCAAACTCCTACCACAAAATGCTTTTTGCTTTGCTATATAATGAATCACTTCAGGAAGGGCATCTAAAATTAGGTCAGAGGGCTGTGCTGCCTACAGCAGCGTTAGACCTGCAGTGTCTCCCCCAAGATGGACACTTCCCCCCTTTTCCATCCTTATCCCTCACCAGGTGTCATTGCACAGTACTGGCTCTGCAAGTTTTAGGAGGATATTCCTTAGTTGTGAGAAACAAAAGGAACCTGCCATTTTTGTGCCCCTCTCATAGTCCTCTGCGGACCCACCAAGCATCCCCTGTCTTGTCAGGCCATCCAGCCACTTCTACATGGATGTCTATGCTCCTAGGGCCTCCACACTGCCCATGTGCTCTGTGGCCCAATCTAGTCCAGGTCTCACTGCCCCGCAAGTGGCTCTCCTGCACTTACCATAGTGGTGGCCAATTCTTCCTGTCCCCAGGATCTTCCTTCCCTGCCCACCAAATGAGCACCGCCTAGCCATGAGTGACATCCCTCTGAGCCCTCCCTGGCCCAGTAATCACTTGTTTGGCCTCCGGCACTTTGAGGTCTGTAACCTCCCACCCGCTGTCAGTGTCCCAGGCCATGGCCGCTGCTTTTTCTCTCCTCCACCACCATTGCAAGGGAGCATAGGCCTCTCTCTTTTTGCATCCAGCCCTCAAGGCCTGAAACCCCCCCCATCAGCCATCAGCTTCCACGGCCACGGCTGCTGCCTTTTTGGCCCCCCCACTGCCATTGCGATGGCCTCCCCCCTTGCATAGCCAGGGAGCTCCAGTGGGTCATGCCAGAAAAAAACCCATTACTGCCTCTCATTTTTAGGTCCCACTGTGCTGTCTCCCAGACCAGAACCCTCCATGCTGCGCTGCTTCTTCTGGCCCCAAATTGCACATGCATCCCCACCCTTGACACTGCATCCATTGAAAGGGGGCGCTCCCAGCACTGAAGAAGGGGCACCACTGCCCACTCAGACCTGCCCGTATGGGCCTCACTTTACTTCCTGTGTCATTTTATTTTTCTTTTTTTTTTTTAAACAGCCCTAGGCCTGCGGCACTTGCCTAAGAAGCTCCCACAGCATACACCACACTAGCTAGGAAGCTGCAACACTTCTGCAAATGAAAGAAAAACATTTTTCCCATAGCAGGCATCCACCTCACTGCCACACTGCCTCACCTCCCATCGCAGGCCCCATGCCACCCCACGGGGCCAATACTACTAGATGCCATGGGGCCCACTACCTCAATCAAGTCTGCCATGCTCACTGCCAACAGCCAATTTACCACATCTCTACACTGCTGGCCTTGCAGCAGATGCACAGCCCTCAGCTGCAAATGCCAGCATGCTCCCAAAATCAACACTGCCAATGGTTCTTGCCACCTGGGCCTCGGTTCGCCACGCAGTTCCCAGGCTGGCTCAGACCAGGGCTAACATGCCACTCCACACACATTTTCCATCGCAAAACATACCTCTACTCATCAGATAAACTCCGGGCACCACTTTGCTTGCCTCCTGCCTGGTGGAAACACTACTGCTTTTTTACTAATCTACCAACAAATAAAGCTAAACCAGGCCAGGCTAAAATGCCAACCACAACCTCCACAGTCTTTTAACATCCAAAAACCTCATCTTGCATTTTTATTTTTGCCTCCCATTAGCTTGATTCCTTAACACACAGATAAGCCATTTATAACACCTGGGCTGTGGGTCTGTTAGGCCTAGCTGCCCATGTGCTTACCTGAATGCCAACGATGTGCTGAGCTCCAAGGTCAATGGAATTTTCCCAGCAAAACAGGTCATCCTAACATAGAAACATAGAATTTGATGGCAGATAATGACCACTTGGCCCACCCAGTCTGCCCATTTCCCTACCTAATGGATAAACTGCAGATCCTAGTTAACCAGCAGCCTACTTCTTCCTACCCCCACCCCTAGAATTGCCTTATGACTGTCCTATGCATGCTTGAATTCCACCACTGTTTTTGACTCCACAACCTCCTCCGGAAGGCCGCTCCCATGCATCCACAACCCTTCTGTAGAAAATCTTAAATTACCTCTGAGCCGCCTCTATCTTCAAATTGTGCCCCTTGTTCTTGCACACACCCTTTTTTGAAAGATGCTACCTCATGGACTTTGTTGATTCCTTTGAGGTACTTGAAAGTTTCTATCATGTCCCCCCTCTCCCTCCTTTCCTCGAGGCTATACATATTAAGCTCCTTAAGTCTCTCTTTTCATATGTCTTCCGGTGCAGACCCTGCATCATTTTAGTTGCCCTCCTCTGGACAGCTTCCATCCTGTCTATGTCTTTGCAGAGATTGGGTCTCCAGAACTGCATGCAGTACTCCAGATGGGGTCTCACCAGCTGTCTGTACAGAGGGGATAATAACTTCCTGTTTTCTATTGGTGATGCCTCTCCCTAAGCATCCCAGTATCCCCCCAGCCCTCCTTGCTTCCCTCTCACATTGCTTGCCCACCTTTAGGTCATCTGATATGACTACCCCCAGGTCCCTTTCCATTTTTGTTGTTGTTAGTATCTCACCCCCCATTGTGTACCCTTCCTCTGGGTTTTTGTTTCCCAGGTGCATTATCTTGCACTTCTTAGCATTGAATCTAAGCTGCCATACATTTGACCATTCCTCTAACTTTGCTAAGTCCCTTTTCATCCTTTCCACCCCACCTTGTGCATCAACTCTGTTGCAGATCTTTGTGTCATCTGCAAAGAGACATACTTTTCCTTCCAGTCCCTCTGCAATGTCACTTATAAAGACATTGAAGAGGACCGGTCCTAATACTGAACCCTGCGGTACCCCACTAGTAACCCCCCTTTCTTCAGAGTGGACTCCATTTGCCCTGGCCTGATATATCCCTTCAGGACCCCTGGTCAGGACCCCAGAGGCTCCACCCCCAGCCAATCCCTGGGGCTCTGGCCTTGCCTTGTCATTTGTCCCTCCACCTGCCTTGTGATGTCACCCTAAAGCCCCTCCCCTTCCCCTTTTCATATCCCTCCCTGCCCTCTTGTTCCTTCCTGGCAGGGGTCATCAGACATCCTGGCCTGCCTTTTAGTGGCAAGCCTCATTGACATAGCAGTTCAGTCCTGTACTGTTATCGAATATTGGCAGTTTCTGAACTCCAATACATTTTTATGTTTGCTTGCGCACATCACAAGAAACATGTTGCGGCAGCTTAGGAGAGAAATGGGTACTGGAGGTGCGGCACTATTGTGGCCAATGCCACCACTGCTTTTGGGGGCTTGGCTGTGTGTCACCAATGCAAGCACAGGCTGGTGGTGATACTAGTTTGCAAGCTTGTCACCAGCTTGAAATGATTTGGCTGTGGCAATCAGGAAGCACCTCATCATTGCAGCGTCAGTCACTCATTGCATTTTGAATAGTTTGCATTCAGATGAGAAGCTGACCCTGCAATGCCAAGGTGGTCCCTGTTTGTTACGGCAAATCATATGTTTTGTGGCATAATGTTTTTTTTTTCCTGATTGCGTGTGATCTGCCTACATGCCAAATGGGACAAATGTCTGAGGCTCCCCACCATAGACTGCCCCGAAACTCTTCCCAAAACAGTTAGTGCGCAAGCTCGTGTCCTGTCGTGGTGTGGGGGAAACCAGTAACCCAAACAATTTCATGTACTTCTGGGCACTGGAGCCTGCGAAGGATCTGGGGTGCTGAGTCTCTGTGGAAGGTATGTGGCTTTATTTACAGGTTGCATCAGCTGGGATGAAAATCACTGAAGTTGTAATTCAGATATGGAGGCCGATTATTGGGAGGCCTATCTGCATTAGGATGCAAGCTTTACTTGGTTTCACATACGAGTACAGAATTAAAAACAGCGTACTCCCTGCAAGATGGCAAACAGGACGGGAACTCTTGATTTCATACAGGATTTAATCTGTTCTGTCTGTAAAGAACTGTTTCAGGATCCAGTGACCTTGGACTGCGGCCACAACTTCTGCCAGGACTGTATTGCTGGAGCTTGGGGCATGGAAACCGAATCCTGCTGCTGTCCCGAGTGCGGAGAGGAGACTGCAGAGTGAAAATGTATTGCTAACCGGACCCTGGCTAAGATGACGGAGAGAGCATAAGGAATGGATCCAGTAACCGGTGTAAGAACCAATCTGACACCGACTGTGCCTAGTACCTGTTGTGCATCCTACCATGACAAAAAATCCATTCAGACTCAGCCACAGATGTGTCTTCATCACTTGGGTTCATTGGACAGCACTACAGATCAGCTCTTGCATCCCACTCAGGGAGACAGAGAGTGACTGGCAGTGCCCAGAATCAGCATTGGTGGGAGTGATTCAGAGCACTCCTCTGTATCCCAGGGTTTGAGCGCCAGTGTGGAGCTGCCCATTCATGCCTCTAAAGAACAAGGAAAGAGACCGAAGGTGCTTCCTTCCAGGGACAGTGGGGTTTGTGTGGGTGATTCAGAGGGAACCTCGGTATTCTGGTGTTCGCTTGCCAGTATAGATTTACCCCCGACCTCAATGAAGAACCCCAAAAGAACCCCACAGTGCCCGGTACTGGTGAAGGGTGTGGTTCAGGGAGAGAGGCTGCCAGTACCTAGTACCAGTGACAGCTGTGGCTCCGATGGAGACATTGACCACTCTCTATGCCAGAGTAGTTCAATGGCCAGTATAGAGCCACCCTTGGACCTCCGCAAGGAACAGGGAAACAGACCGACACTAGTGATCGTCGGTACTGGAGAGTGTGATTCAGAGCATCTCTCAGTACCCGGGGCTTCCATCACCAGTGTGAAGCCATCAGCAGTACAGGGCAGTGGTGAGATGGAGAGAAAAGGACTGGAAGTACCCGGTTCCCGGGACAGCGGAGTTTCAGATGAAGCGAGTCCTCCTCAGGATCTATGTGTACAGTATGCTAACCTCTAACAAACTAATTCATGCCTGCCTTACTTTTCTGCACTAAATTCTATACAGGATATGCAGTAGGTTGTACAGCACAGCAGAGTGCTAGCCTACGCAAAATGGGGTGTCCGTTTCCAGAAATGCATAGCAATAAACCGCTGACCATTTTTGAATAAGTCCGTGGCACAGCAGACATTAATTAAGTTTTAAATATTTCTTAAACTGTTGCTAACCCTTCCATGTTAAGTGCTATGCATTTTCATAACTGATTAGCGCTTTCAGAGGTAAACCGGCTGTTACTTTTTTTGGCTTAACACCTAAAGACCAGATGGCCTGGGCCAGGTGGTCCTTATCCACCAGCTTCTCTCTGTGTTTCTTTCTATGAGTGTTCAACCACCGACAGATTCCCGTGCCATGATTGTTAAAGTTGAGAGCCCTCCCAAAAAAATATTTTCCAGACAGTTCCAATTTTGCCACTAGGAGCACCAAAATAAAAAAAAACTGCTACACGTTGTGGCCATTTGCTCAGCTATGAATTTTGAAGTCTAATGCTACATTTTAAGGTTGAGATGTATGTTCTCATCCACTGGTGACTAATAACATTGAATTAGGGAAAGAAAACAAAGAAACAGCCACCGACACGCACTCAGTGCAGTCATAATCAGGCTGCCTGACTTTGGAGTCTGAGGAGAGAAAACTGAAGTAAGTTACTGTGTTGCCTTTTCTTGGGTGGGGGGTCAAGTCATAAGTGTTGATTGTTCCGCTGCCTGCCACATTGTCTGCACTGCAGAGCCTGCTCTGAGTCCACAAACTTCACAGGCAGCGCTGATTGGGTGGAGGTTAAGGACAGGATTCTGTTCGAGGATGAGGGGATGGAGGGCAGAGGGCCCAGAGCAGGACCTGGCTAATCACTGGATGTGCTGGTGGAGGACTCAGACAGAAGGAGGCATTACACTGGTTGAAAGGACTTGGAGGTTAAGCAGTGGTGCAGAGCCTAGGCGAGGGTCATGGAGGGTCCAAGTTCAGTGGAAGGCATGTCATTAATGAGTGTCGGACTCGGTTGTCAGCTGGTGCCAGTGGGTGGGCCTGATGCTGCAGGGTGATACTTTTTAGCCTGCTCCCCACTGAACTTCAATTAGGTTCCTGTGATGTGATGCAGTACTAGTAGGCTCAGCTCAGCTGGCTGAGATGGGTCTGTCTCGAGTGTCTGGCTGCATTGGGTAAGGAAGGCTGAGCTGCTGTGCAAATCACATTAAAGCTGAAACAGAGTAAAACAGTTTTGCTAAACTAAATATAGATGTTAATAGAAAAGTAGATGGTAAAAAAGCATTGAAAATAGTTTTAGAGGAGAAAGAACAAGCAACATCATCCACCCTCATAGTTTTTTTTCGTGCTCTTAATGTCCAATTTCCTTTTTTGGTACAATATTACTTTAGAATTGTGGAGGCTTGATCTCTGACTGGAGCCCCTTGGTTCATTTGTTATCGAATTTGTTGATAATATTCATGACGAGATGAGGTTTGGCAGCCTGCTGCCTAGCTATCCCTTAGGCTGTGTGTTTGTGTGCGTGTGTGTGTGTGTGTGTGTGTGTGTGTGTGTGTGTGTGTGTGTGAGGGTACCTCTGGATTGCAGGTTGTGTGATACGCTAATCACGCAAGTGTGATCTCTTTTTTTCCTCTGTAGTAGCAAACCCGTAATTAAAGTTCACAATAGCTCTGTATATCTTGATCAATTTCCAGTGCACTCAGAGAAATAGTTTCAAACACCATGATCAAAAATCTCACTGCTACAGTATTTGAGCAAACACTGAAGCCATGTAAACTCGCTTTCAAAAGTTATTTCATGGTTTGTGGCCTAGTCTTCTTGTTATGGCACTTTGAAATATGAATGTGGAGGGAGTGTAAAGTGTTTCTCTTTTTATTTTCTCTTTGTTGCCAACATGGCAGAGGTCAATTAGGCCACAGCTCTTAAAAGAAAGAGTTCTGCTATTTATGAAGAGCAGCTGTTTGCAAGAAAGGTTGACAGTCGGGTAGTAACTGTGGATTTCTTATTGTTTGCTTTAGCTTTCATAACTCATCACTGGGCTAATGCACTTAAACCATAAATATTGTTTTATTGAACTGCTGGCCACCCTTTATCACACTGATTTTTGGTGTGATCAAGGTATAATAAGCTGGTATGGCATTATAACAGATTATTACAGCATTTGGAGCACTGCCACTTCACTTTCTGTGACAGGACAGCAGTGCAAAACACACCACCCTAAGTTCTTGCACTAGACGTTATTAAAAATAAGAAAATAAATAAATAAAACATGGGAGTGTGCTTATTTATACGAAGTCTCGGTGTGTGATGACCACACAAACCTCTCGAGCTTCACTTCCTAGGTTTATGGGTCATCTCACACCTCCGTGGTCCAACGTCCTCCACAAATGCTGTTGATAGCTTGGTTGACAAATTTTTTAATCCCTTTGGGTTACCATTTAGACCGTAGGTACACATAAAGACATCATGCTTACATTCCCATAACTTAAAAGTCATCATGTTTAACTGAAGTGTATGTGTCTATTTGTAAATGCTACTGCTGAAAAAGAGTTGGTTAGATGGGGAGAAACTCATTGATGGTTAGTAGTAGCTGCTGGTCAACACAGAACTGGTGGTATGTGCTTTCAGTGAACATTCATGCAAACCAGATGCTGTGCTTGGCGCACAAACCCTGTAAGCCAGGAGTGTACTGCCTGAAACTAATATTAGTTTTAAAAGTCAGCAGCTGTTACCTTTTCATATCTGAAGTGCTTTTCTTTTGGTTAGTTAGAATATTTCTTTCCAGATGGTAGGTGTGATATACGGAACAGAATTATTTTTGCCTGGTAGCTGACATTTTTAGCTCTGTTTCTCCCATCTCATCAGTATGGTGACCTCACAGATGGTGACATCACAGCTGTTCAGGAAGAGCCACTTGTTAGCTGCAAGGTCAGTCACCTGTGGTGGCCTAGTCAGTGAGGTCACAGTGCTACTGATGCCTTGGGGGGAACTACTACATAGAAAACATTACAGTGAGGAAAAGGAAAGGAAAATACTTAAGAAAACAGAAATACTGTAGTAAGTTACAACTGACTACTGCTTAAAATGTGTAACATTTTTCCTGTCTGCTATTTCCACTAGTGCTTTAAATCCAAACAGAACCACAGACTTCACTGTGGACCTTCATCAATTCACATCAGGTCCCAACATGGCTGCTCACTCCTTGTGGGACCTTGAAGGATACCTAAACAACATTTTGACAACGAAGTGTTTAAAACTCTGACTCCGTAAGTGACTAAAGGAAAGGCTGCTGTATTTATTAATGCTAAAACTACATTTATATAATTTATCTAAATGTGGTTCCAGAGCATTTGAAAATTGTAAAATCAGCTTTCCAATTTCAAAAAAACTGTCTTGCCTGCTTCCTAAAATGGCCACCAAATGTGTTATGTGATGACATCATTGGAGCCAAAGCCAGAGAGATATATGGCTCTCTATAGTGCTAACTAGTTATTTTTTTCCCTTTGTATAGAATTGTTTCGCTCAAATGGTCAAAACCATGTGCATTATTTTGTATAATGCACATGTTAGGCTATGGTTCTATTCATTCTGTTTACTTTAACATGCTGAAAATGTGTTTTAATCTAATCGACTTTCTCTTTGGCAAACCACCGTGTTGTACAAATCTTTAATAACCTGGTTGTCTAGTGGTTATGGTGGATCCAGGATGCTACAATGGTGATGCTGGGATGGTGTGCATGCTTAATATGCACTTTTAAAAAATGTTATTAAACCTTTATATTTTCTGCTGTTATTCTTTTCTAGTACTTTTTTGATAGAACCTACAAATGTAATCCATAGTTTGAATGTAAACATTTGTACAATCAATAAATCAGACTTCTTCAACAAAGTGAAATGCAGCAGCAGCAGCCAGCAAGTATGTTACTATGTGTGTGTGTGTGGGGGGGGGTTGCTGCCACACCCTTCACCACCCCCTACAGCCACCACTTTATTGTAGCAAAGTTCTTGTGCAGTCCAATGTTAGAGTTCATACCTTCTCGAAAATCAAATATATGCTTGTCTTGTCTTCTTTTTCCATGGGAAATAATAATAAGAAGAATCAGCATTTATATAGTGTTTTTCATACAGACTGTATTCCTAAGTGCTTTACAAGCAATACTAGACTGGTAGTGAAGTGACTGAACATGTAGTGGTAGCCATTTCATACATTAATATCCACACACAGCCTTGGACAAGTGCATGAACTGCTTTTACGGGAAGGGGAATATTGGCCAGGACAACGGGTCAGGTAGTGACCAAGGTGCTGGCAGACCCACATCTTATTTATCACAGTAATCTGCTCATATTTCTCTCCTTCTGTCTTCCCCCTTCCCTGAATATAGCAATACCTTGCAAGAGTGGCCTTCTCAGTCCCCCTCCGGTATTCATTCTTCAGTATTCCTCCTCACACCGAAAACTGGTGGGCTCATCACCCTTCTGCATCATGAATGCAAGTAGTGTAGTCCCCATTTTATTTTGACATATCAAATATAAACATATCTTTCCAGTAAGTCAGGCTCATACCAGCAGGGAACAAGGGGATGATGGGCTTTCCTATCCTTAAAAGATCTAGGCTACCTTTGATTAGGCACTGTTAAATGATGGGTGTACAAGTCATTATGCATGTCATTTAATAAGGCCTAATCATAGGTGGCTTAGATCTTATATGGGTAGAAAAGCATATTTTTCCACTTGTGCCATGCTGCTATCAGCACCAGAAGATCATGTTCATTATTTATATGTAAATATAACACGGGAGACTGTACTAACCACATTCATGATGCAGAAAGGTAGTGAACTCACCAGTTTTTGGTGTGGGGAGCAGGTGAGAAGAATGAACGCCAGAGAGCCTGAAGAGACCATTTCAGCAGGGGATAACTATATTCAGGTTAGTTGAAGACATGAAGGACTATGCTGAGCAGATCACTGAGATCTGAAATGTGGGTCTGCCAGCATCGTGATCACTACCTGACTATGGATGAGAGTAGACAACGATGACACATACTCAGAGTGGCAGGGTTGCACCTAAACTGTTACTCGAATTCAGTGTAGGGAGATTACCCTTGGATGGGAGGGGGGGATGTTGACATTTGTTAGGACAGTACTGAGGGAGTTCTGTATAGCTCATTCAAGATTTGGAAGGGTGGTAGCCAGCCAACTTGCATTGTGAGTAGAGCACAGAAAAGTACTGGAGAAGAATTGCTGGGAACTGTCCTGTGGGGTTCTGCAGATCACAGGTAAAGGAGTAGACCGACACTGGAATTCAGGTGGATTGGCTCAAGGTATTAGTATGCCTCTCCTGCTAATAATATTGTTATCCATTGTAAGTGCAGCCCTTATGAGGGCATGAACAGCAGTTTTTTTGGTGGGTTATATGCTTATTGCTTAGCCCTCCAGGAAGACCTAGTTGCTCGTTAATGAGGTGGGGGAAAAAAACACAGCAGGGAACTGTACATACTAACTTCACTGTGCAGAAGGGTGGTGATGCACTCAATGTTTACGGTGGGAGCAGAAGTCAAACATTGAGAATGTGGACTGGAGAGTGATTTGGGAGGCATTTTTTAACAGTGCCAGCTGATGATGTGTATCAGTATAGGTGTGTACAACTCTCAGAGTTACAAGATTACAACCTGAGGTATGATAATTCTCTTCATGAGACCGCAAGCTCATATGCGTCCCCAGGCAGTACTAAGGACATGGTATGGATGGTGGGGTGTTCAACAGAAGGTAGGCTAGGTGCAGGGTGTTCACATGGAAAAGAGAGCCTTATTTGTGGATTAACATGACAGCATGAGCTTTGGAACTGAACAAGACTGGTACTTTGCTGTGTGACCCTGAGCAAGTCACTAAACTTCCTTGTGCTCCCAGGTCACACCTGTAAACAACCTTTCAGCTTAGTGTGTCTCTCCTGGTTAACAAAAAACAAAATTCAGTGCATCATATAACCACTAGATCATCAGGTATTTGAAGTGTTGTACTGTAATGCAGTTTGCCAAAGAATAAGTCAGCTGGATTGCAAAACATTTTCAGCAACTTAAAGAAAACAAAATGAACAAAATCATAGCCTAATGTGTACTAATCAAAATAATCCACAAGGTAATACATGGTGTTGATCATTCTGGTACAACAATTCAAAATAAAAATGGAAAGAAGAACTAGTTAGCACTATAGAAATATATGTGGATCTCTGTCTCTGACTCAGATGATGTCATCATGACTCATCACTTAACACACTTGGCAGACATCTTAGGGAGAAACCAAGGCTGTTTTTTGAAAGTGAAAGGCTGATGTTTACATTTTTCAAAGGCTATGAAACTGCATTTATGTTATTTACATAAATGCAGTTTTAGCATAAAAGTAAACAGCAGCCTTTACTTTACTTTGCTATGGAGCCAGATTTTGGAGTTTGCAGTTTTAAAAAACTGCTTGTTTAGGTACCCTTTAAGTAAGCAATAAGCATTGTGATGCAATTGCCTCACACCCAGTGGCGTACTGAGGCAGGAAACTGCAGGCTGTGTGCCTTCAGCCGGTGTAAGTGTGGTTGTCTCAGCACAGTTTACACCTCTAGAGCAGCTTATCGTGCTTATAAATTGGGTTTCTTTTATTTGAATGTGTTTGGAAAAAAATTAAAATGCACATTTTAAGAATATAAAATTACTGACATGCTTTTTCCATGAACAGTTTTCCCAACTGGAACTTAATTAAATGCCTATGAATGTTTTATGTGGAGAGCTTGGCCTCACTTGTGACATTCAAAAGGTTGCTCAAAAGACACTTCCTCATAAGAACAACTGTACCTGTATCAGTTGAGATGTGCGCAGCAGTGGTTCCCATTTGATGCCTTTAACTCTATACCTCGTATTCTGTGAGCTCTGTACGTACTGTTGACAAAAATAAATGCATGTCATACCTTGGGCATTTTCTGTAGAACGCAAGCAGTTATTACCATTATTGTGTCGCACGTATTGTTACTACTGTTGTGCTTGCATGTACCTTGTAAAAATTGCTTTTTCTCTTTATTGACTGTAGTTACTCCCCGGTCACTCCTGAAAAGGGATTCTTGTCTTGGTGAGCATACTTGATTAACAAAATCAGTTGTAAATAAATATGAGAATGACCTTGTAATCATCAGGGGTTTGCATCAGCGCTACTAAAGTGAGGGTCTACTCTATATGTCAAATGTTGGGAGGCAGACCAGGAAATCTTGGGGTCAGAAATTTTTGGAGTGGCTTTGTACATTTTTACCTTGTACTTTTCCGGTAACAATATCTGTGCAAATCTTTCAATATATAGGGTCAGTGCTGAAGCACTGCTTTTATTTTTGTGCTTCAAAATCCAAAAATCTCAGTTGGGGACTTCAGTATGGGGTTAATGCAAACCCTGAATGATAGCGGTTCAGCAAGAGAAACCCATGCAAAGTAGAAACTTACAGATGTATATTTATTTTTTGCTCCTCCCTTCACCCCCTGACCTACCACTCCTGGCTACTCATCGTCCTGTTTTGCCCACAAGTTTCCACTCTTACCCTCACTGCCTTTTCCTGACACCTGGTTTGCAAGGCAGTCCCTGTGTCTCTTAGGGTGAGGGGTGTTTTGAGGCATACAGGGCTGGGAGTGCAGGAGCGGTACACTGGGGGGACTGGTGTGGGAGGACTATGCAGCTGTCATCCTGCAGGCTGAGATGGGCACTGTTTCTGTTTTTCTTCTGGGCCCTTCCCCACACCCCAGCTGTGCACAATGTGGCAATGCTCTGGAGGCAGAGCCAGTTAAATTTCATCACCCATACTGACAAAGCTCTGCACAGCCACCAGGTGGTGCTGTCTGAGTGGTGCTCAGCTGCACCCTCCCTCTGGAGAAGAGCAGACACAGTCACCCTCCTTGCCGTTCTCAAGCACGTGTCCCACAGAGCTGGCTTTTTTTTTATTTGGCCACCAGGTCCTTGATTGGGACTATTAGGTGTTTCAGTACCAAGACAGTGCATAGGTTGTGGTCTGGGCCAAGATTTGAGCATCATACCTGTGAGACAGCACACCGACTGGACATAACTATCTATAAGCATATTTAGAAAGAGATACTTTTTTTTTTTTTTTTTGTGAAACGGACCAAGGGATTAAAATGATGGCTCTGACATTGTAGTCTGAAGACTGTACCTGTGTTTTAAGCTATCTTCGACTTTTGAGGATTTGGTGTGCCAATATGGTGGGATGGGGAAGTCACCAAGTAGAGTCTAGACCTGTGAAAACAAAAAGGTTTCAAAAAAGTACAAGTTTGCAATTGGGTAAAACATTGGCTGGACAACAGGACACATAAGGTAATAGAAATGGAGTCCACAGTGAAGAAGGAGGGGGGGTTATTAGTGTGGTACCACAGGGTTCAGTACTGGGTCCGGTGATTTTTAATGTCCTTATAAGTGACATTGTAGAGGCACTGGAAGGAAATTATGTCTCTTTGCAAATGACACAAAGCTCTGCAGTGGGTTTGATAACACAAGGTGGGGTGGAAAGGATGAGAAGGGACTTGGCAAGGTTGGAGGAATGATCAAATGTGTTGGGCAGCTTAGAATTCAAAACTACAAGGTGCAACAATGCACCTGGGAAACAAAACCCAGGGAAGACTACACAATGGGGGAGATACTGACAACAGAAATGGAAAGGACCCAGGAGGAGTTATCAGAGATGACCTAAAGGTGGGCCAGCAATGTGAGAATGTAGTGAAGGAGGGCTGGGGATACTGGGATGCATAGGGAGAGCATGCACCCAGTAGAGAAACTAGGAATGTACAGACAGTTGGTGATGCCCCATCAGAGTACTCCATCCAGTTCTGGAGACCCCATCTCCTACAAAGAGAAAGACATGATGGAGGTTGTCCAGAGGAGGGCAACCAAAATGATGCAGGGTCTGCACCAGAAGACATATGAAGAGAGACTAAAGGGCTTAATATGTATACCCTAAAGAAGAAAGGAGGGAAGAGTGGACATGATAGAAACTTTCAAGTATCTCAAGGGAATTAAGAAAGTTCAAGAGGGTAAATCATTCAGAAAAAAACATGCAAGAACAAGGGGATACAATTCAAAGATAGAGGACAGCTCAGAGGTAATGTGAAGTATTTTTCATGGAGAGGGTTCTGGATGCATGGAACAGCGTTCTGGAGGGTATGGAACAGTGAGGGAATTCAAGAATGAATGGGACAGACATAAGGCAATTCTAGTGAGGGGTATGGGAAAGTAGGGTGTTGGTTAACTAGGATCTGCAGCTTATCCATTAGATAGGAAAAAGGGAAGACTAGGTGGACCAAGTGATCCTTATCTTCCATCAAATTCTATGTTTCTATGATTGGTAGCCAGAAGTGAGAGGCGGAGAACCTTTCAGTGGTGATTTGCAAAACGCTCCCGCTGCTGTAGCGAGGTCAAACGCCGCCCCACAGCTCACTCAGCCTTGTTTTCTGTTTAACAGGTCTGACAGGATGCTGACTGTATCCCCATCAGATAAGTATTACTCTCGTCTAACCTGCCTTTCTATTTTCTCCCTATGAACTACAGATCCTTTGTGACCCCTTCCCTATATTTTATTTTACAAGTCTGACAGACATCATCCCTCCAAGACTCCTACCTCTGGATCCTCAGTACCCAGGTAAGAAACCATCTATGCATTACCTGCACTTGCTAGGTTTACTGGAACGGTGCAGCTGTGCCTATTACAGTGTGCGCGTGTGTGTGTGTGTGTGTGTATTTAGGTGATACATACCATAACATTTTTTTTAATATACGTAATGACCAGCCTGCTTTGGGTGACTGAGCAAATAATGGGACTCCATGTGAGAGATGACGATGCTGCTTCACTACTGTTCTGATGCAGATGTCAAGGATGGGGGACTGATGGGCTCCGGGAATGTGGGGTTGCAGATGAAGAACACATTTCCACTGGAGGTGATATTATACATATAGGATAGTGTATGGGTAACCATGTACAACAAAGTTATTCTTCCACTGATTGGATACAATGCCGACTGATGACCTTCAGAGTGAAGGTCGAGTGGTCTCCAAGTCAGCATTGCATCTACGAGGTGAAAGGATAGCCAAGTAGTGTATGAGAAGCCATACACTGTTCTATATAGTGTATGGTGACTGAAAAAAGAAAAAAAAAAACACTTACTTTTCCATATTTTTAACCAGTTCTGCCAACCACCCTCAATTCATAACTGCCACTGCTCAGCACACCCATGCACCACTCTCAGTCAGCAAGGGACGAATCACAAGATCTGCTGTAGTCCCTTGTACAGTATTATGATGTCTTCACTAAGATAGAACAAAAAGTCATTCTGCGTTAGTGAGGATGTCACTACTGCAGCAGAACAACTTTTTGCAGTATATGGATTTCCATACACAACCGCATTCCACAATACACTGCAACTCTATTGATGCTCTGGCAAGATAGGACTACCAAAAGGTGGACTTCGTGGTAGTGGACAGATTATTTGAGGAGGAAGCCCCAAGATAGATGGCACTGGATCCCAGCAGAGGATCAGTGGCAGTGAAAGTGATGGAGAGCCTGCTGAAGGGCAAGCTGAGTACCAGGAGGCAAAGGAGATGCATGACCACTGACAGCATGGTTTCACAGGTGAAAGGTGGTATCAAACATATCTCATAGATTTCTTTGATTAGGTGATTAGCGTGCTGAATCAGGAGAAGACAGTGGACTGACACTGTGCCACACAGGAGGCTAATACAGAAAATCAGCAACCCAAGTGTTGGTGAGAAGATAAGCTGGTTATCAAAGCAGTTAAAGTATAGGGCACAGAGGGCAGTGGTAAATGCAAGTCACCTGGTGGACTGAAGAGTGTCCAGTGGAAAGCCACAGGGATTGATACTGAGTCCTGTCTTCTTCAATGTCTTCATAATTGACATTGCTGAGGAACTGCAGGGGAAGGTGTGTCTCTTTGTGAAAGAAACTAAACTCTGAGACAGGCTAGACACCCATTAAGAGGTGGAGAGAATGCAGTGTGATCTTTGGGAAACTAGAGGAATCATCAAGGCAGTGGCATCTGGGTTTCAAAGCCAAAAAGTGCATAGTCATTCACCTGGGGCGGGGGCAACTGGGGCTTTGTATAAGATGGGAGGTACTTGCATTGACCAAGCAAGAGAGGGACATGGAGTTAGCTGTGTGGCAGCAAGTGATAAAAGATCACATGGTGTGTTGGTGGCCCTGGTTTGCACCTGGGCCTGTGACTGCAGGAGAGGAGACCAGCAGGGAGAATTTGGAACATCCACTTGGACGCTATCCTACCTGGCAGGGAGGGTGCAAGCCTGCACCGCTTCTAGAGCTGCTCCTGATGGTCCCCTATGGAAGTGCACTTGGCGGCATGGGTGACCTAGTGCAACCATACATCCTTCCCAGGATGCCATGTGCGTGTGGCCACAACGTGGGGGGATCAAGGGAGAACATGGAAAATCGCCCACTTGGCTGACCAGTTAATGGTCACCTGGGTCCCCTCATGCCATGCATCAGCCTTCCAAGATGCATCCCCCTACCATGTACCTGGTTAAGATTTAAATCCTATCTCCCCTCTTGTGGGATCAGGGAGACCCCCCTCAGTGAAGGGATACATCAGGTGAACCAGGACATGGCACGGGGGGGCAGCAACAATGGTGATGGGAGATGCTTGGTGGGCAAGAGTTCCCTTGGCGGCCCAAAGGAGTTGCTGGTTGGGGGGGTATAAGAAGCATAAATAAAAGTGAAGGGCACTGGGTAATCATTTCTGATGATCTCAAGGTGGTAGGGCAGAGCAATAGGGCAGTTGGCAAAGCTAGTGGGATACTGGGGTGCACATGGAGGGGGGATTAATTGCAGAAGGGAGGTGGAGTTGCAACTGCACTGCTCACTAATGAGACCCCACATTGAGTACTATGTACAGTTCTGGAAGCCACACCTCTGCAAGGAAATTGATATGGTGGAAGTGATCCAGGGGAGGGCTGCCAAAATGGTGCAGGGGTTGCATGAGTAACCATACAAGGATAGGATGTGGGATCTCAGCATGTACTGTACTCCCTGGAAGAGAGAAGAGTTTGAGGGGTCATGACTGGGAACTATAAGTACCTTACTAAGGTAAATAAGATGCAGGAGGGGAGAAGAGGAGGAGAACAAGAACATAGGGCCTAATTTGTCTATCTAGTCTTCTCAAGTGTACAGATCAGTCTAATACTCTGGAGCTGCCCCCTTCCCCATTCTTTTGAGGGATCACCCCCCCTTTCGCACCCCCAATATTCTGTTCTAGTTTTCTTTTTTACCCTGCCCACCACCCCCTTGAAACTTCCCACTGTTTTTGCTGGTATCACCTTCTCTAGCAACTCATTCCACCTGAACAAGAGTCTTCATGTGAAAACGTGCCTCCTCAATTCTCTATACAAGAGCACTGCATATTCTGCTCCTTCTTATGAGGAAATACATATAAAATACATGGGTCTGTTGGCAGCAGTCCACTTTTAAAATGTGGCACAACCTGATTTTGACCAGCTTACCCATGGTGAGACTTACATGTGAGTTCAGGGGACAGGCCAAAGCATTTAAAAGGAATTGGACCCCTATATATCATCCCTATCTCCACAGCAGGCCATGCTGATATTTATCGGGTGTTGAAAGAGAAATATCGAAGCTAAATAAATGCACCAGCCACACTGAGATAAAATTAAATAATGTTTATGTTTGCTTGCACACATGCACAAGAAACGTTATGTGGCAAGACTTTAGTAGGGCATTTGACACAGTCCCACACAAAAGATTAATATACAAGTTAGCCAGCCTTGGAGTGGGTCCCAAGATGGTAGCCTGGGTAAAATATTGGTTGGAGAACAGGACACAGAGGGTAATTGTAAACAAAGTCCACTCTGAAGAAAGGGGGGTTACTAGTGGGGTACCGCAGGATTCAGTACTAGGACCAGTCCTCTTCAATGTCTTTATAAGTGACATTGCAGAGGTACTGGAATGAAAAGTATGTCTCTGCAGATGACACAAAGATCTGCAACAAGGTTGATACACAAGGTGGGCAGGAAAGGATGAGAAGGAACTTGGCAGGGTTGGAAGAATAGTCAAATTTATGGCAGCTTAGATTCAATGCTAAGAAGTGCAAAGTAATGCACCTGTGAAATAAAAACCCAGGGCAAGCATACACAATGGGTGGAGGTGAGATACTAACAACAACAAAAATAGACGGGGACCTGGGGGTAGTCAGATCAGATGACCTAAAGGTGGGCAAGTAATGCGAGATGGCAGTACAGAGGGATGGGGTATACTGGGAGGCATACAAAGAGGCATCATCAGTAGAAAACAGGAAGTTGTTATCCTTCTGTACAGACAGCTGATGAGACCCTATTTGGAGTACTGTGTGCAGTTCTGGAGACCCAATCTCCGCAAAGACATATACAGGATGGAGTCAGTCCAGAGGAGGGCAACTAAAATGGTGCAAGGTCTGCACCAGAAGACATATGAAGAGAGACTTAAGGAGCTTAATATGTATACCCTTGAGAAAAGGAGGGAGAGGGGGGACATGATAGAAACTTTCAAGTACCTCAAGGGAATCAACAAAGTCCAAGAGGGTAGCATCTTTCAAAAAAAGAGGTGAGTAAGAACAAGGGGGAACAATTTGAAGATAGAGGGGGGGATGGCTCAGAGGTAATGTGAGGAAGTATTTTTTCATGGAGAGGTTTGTGGATGCATGAATTGGCCTTCCTGAGGAGGTTGTGAAGTCGAAAACAGTGGAGGAATTCAAGAATGCATGGGACAGACATAAAGCAATTCTAGCAGGTGGGGATAGAAGAAAGTAGACTGTTGGTTAACTATCTGCAGCTTATCCATTAGGTAGGGAAATGGGCAGACTAGGTGGGACAAGCAGTCCTTATCTGCCATCAAATTTTATGTTTCTATGGAAGCATAGGACAGAAGCAGGCTGTGGAGGTGCAGCACTGTGGCAGCCAATGCTGGCACTGCATTGTTGGGCTTAGCAGTGCTCAGCCAGTACTGGGTCAGTGTCCTGATGACACTGGTTCTGCAGAGTGCCACCAAGTTGTAATAATTTCACCGTTGCAATCAGCGGCTGCCTTGTCATTGCAGCATCAGCCAATCCGCTGCAATGAGAAAATGACCCGTCATTGCAGTGCAGTACCTTGCCTGATGTAACATTACCAGGAACGTGGAGGCTGTATGCCGCCTCCTCAGAGGCACAAAGAAAGCCAATGGGGGTGCCAATCCCCTTGTTGGCATGCCCTCGAACCAGTTCATTTGCCAAAGGGGGAGCCCACTACCCATCGGCATAATGCCCCCTCATTTCAGTTGTGTGCCGAGGGGGTGCCTAATCCCCTCGGCATCATGTGTGTCCCTCACATTACTTTGTGCTGCAACCAGGGGCCCAATCCCTGTTGGCTTCAGTCTCCCTTCCCAGTTCCAGTTGCCAACAGGGGAGCCCACTCCCCGTCAGCATAATGGCCCCCCCAATGCTTGCATGCCTGTGCTGAGGGGGTGCCCAATCCACCTTGGCATCATGTGCACCCCCCACCCATTTCTGTGCTGATGGGGGACCCAATCCTCATCGGCCCCCTCCCACAAATGCAGGTGGTACACTGGGAGCCCATCCAAGTGTACCAAACATACCTGTGAAAAAAGAAAACCGACCCGCGTTTTCCGTTTGGTTTTTTACCTGTAAAATGAGAAAACAGTCCCTCGAAGTGTTCCAGTGCCCCTTTCCCCCAACCCCTGCATATTCTACCTCCCCACTCACACCCTCATCCCATACTTACTTCCGGAGCCCAGCGTGATGATCTTCGGTGGACCGGGAACATGTCTGCACTGTTCTAAGCCAACAGCTAAGTGAAGAAATGCCGGTAAGCTGTATAATGGCATAAATAGGGTTTTTTCAACTTTGGTGCATATCTCAGGCATTTTGGGGAATTTTGGCACCAAATGTTCATCATGGCGTTATTAAGACCCCTCCTCATGATATCAGTCACTGACATGGCATTATTCGGTCCTGAAAGGTGATTCCACTGTCATGGAATCACCTTTCAGGACTGAGTAACGAAACAACAGTGGTGAAAAAAATCCAAAAAATGACTGTTTTACAAGTGTACATTGCACAGTTTCCATGCATGCTTGTAACTTTGTGAATTTGTAATATTTTCACTCCAGATTTTCAACATTGACATTTTCCCACACCTTCTTATGAACAGTACAGCTATCATTTTAAACATCCTCACTGAAATGGGTTTTCACACTTCCGGTACAGAATAGCATGGTCACTGTGGGAAATCAGTGTTCGGGACAGAGTAAGAAAATGAAGTGACACTGCTCATGAGCAGAGGTCCTAAAATGCCGGAGTTCAAAATTTGGTTACGAAAGTCCATAGAATGACTGTGTTACAAGCGTGCATTGCACAGTTTCCACTCACCCTTGTAACAACGCAAATATGCAATATTGTCATGCCAGATTTTCAACACTGGCATGTTTTCACACCTCCTTATGAACAGTACAACTGTCATTTTTCGCATCCTGGCCAAAATGTGTTTGCGCACTTCTGGTACTGAATAGTGCGGTCACTGTTGGAAATCAGTGTTTGAGACAGCTTAAGAACGAGAGAGAGTGAGAGAGGGGAAGGGAGCGAGCTCAACGGAGCTCTGTCAGGACTGCTGCTGATTTCTTTGTGGGCAGAAACAGGTGCCAACGCAGGCAGGAGCCCAGTACAAAAGGTCAGCCTGCAGCACCGGGAGAAACAGAATGAGCGAGTGAGAGGTGGGAGTGCGTGAGCTCAACAGAGCTCTGCCAGGATTTTAGAGTTGCCCACCCTCCTGCCCAGGGTCCTGTGTGGTCCTATATTACAGTAGGGTCTCTGGGGTGGAGAGAAAGCAATGAATGGACACTTTTAGGACTGCTGTAATAATACAGATTTAGTTGTTCTGTTTATTTCTCTAACTGAGCTGAGTAATACTTGGAGTGCAATAGGATTTCTAACTGGGCTAAGTGTAACTACATGAGGGCTGAGAACAAAAAATATGGTAGCCGAGGGGTGAAAAATGGACAAGGAGGTTTTAGGATTGCTGCAGTAATACATTATCTAATGGATGAGATTTGATACTGAATTATCCCAGTTGGCAAGGGGGCAGTAGGGGGACTAGTGTAGGGGAACAGGAATTTGAGTTAATAGGGCCCTAACAGTTGTAGTAGAGTACAGAAACCAGGAGTAAGAGCCCATAACATAAGACAGGGCCAAAATGGTGCAGGTGCCACATGTCAATAGGGAGGGCATCTTTGGAAGGGTGGTGGGGTTTACAGGGTGTGGGTCCACCATGATCCTGGACTGGGCTTGGAGGAGGGGGGTGTATGGTTTGTATACAACTTGCTAGTTTGAGGGAGGAACTGTTGAGGCTAGGAAGGAGTCTAAGTGGCAGGGCAGATTAGTATAGTGGGCATCCTGGCTGGGGAGGGATAAGGGATGGCAAGGGGGATGGGGGAAGAACAAACTGAACCCCAGTATCAGAGACACTAGCAGAAAAGAGGAGAATGGAGGGTGCCCAAGGTGAGGGGCCTCCTGAAGGGGGAGGAAGAGTCCATGAGGAGTACCAGGGGAGAGAGCAGATGGCTGCAGGTAGGGAGGGACCAGGGGTGGGTCCAGGGGGGCATGGAGGGGAACAAGTAGGAGGAGGGAACTGATAGGGGAAGAGATGTAGGAGAGGTATCGACTAGGAATAGATTCAAGCCTCTGCTATGGGAGAGAGAGAGAGGAGGAGCAGGAACATACTGAGGGGGGAGGACAAGCAGGGCATGAGAGGGATGGCAACAAGTAGGGGAAGAGATAGCAAGGATGAAAGGGTAGAGGGGGGCTAGTAAGGAAGGAGGGGTTGACTGGAGGAGAGAAGGCTATGGGAAGGGGGAAGGATGGGAGGGGCATCACTATTGAAGTCGAAGGGAATGAGGGCTCTAAATCGACAACAACAGGGCAGGAGAGGGGTTGGAAATCAGTAGGGGAGGAGGGGAGGTCAACATTGGAGCCCAGTAAGAAGTAGTCTGGGAAGGGGTTCAAGGGGGATGGGAGGAATAAGGCAAAGAAAAGGGGTGAGGTGGAAGTAGGGGGTGCAGATACAGAAGTCACAGCAGGTGCAGGGAAGAATGAATACTGGGGTGGTGAAAGAGGCATTAGAAGGTAAGGGGGTAAGGGACAGGGGGTACTCATCCTGGAGGATTCTATACTGAAAGGGGGTGAGATAGGGTGGAAGGAGGGAAGGCACACTCATATTTGGGTTGAAACTGTCCCTGGGTTGACTGCAGGAGGGGCAGGGCAGGCACTTCTCAAGTGTGCAGCTAGGGGGAGGAAGAAACCTCATTTAGTGTTGCATGTGGGTAGAAACAACTTGGCAGGGGAGAGTGTGGAAGTAGTGAGGGGGAGTTTCGAGGAGTTGGACAGGCAGTGTGAGTGGGTGGAAGTCAGTGGCATTCTCTGAGGTACTCCTGGTACCATGTGCAAGCAAAGGCAGGAAGGGTAGGTTCAAGGAGTTCAACGAGTGGTTGAGGGACTGGTACCACACCAAAAATTATGGGTTAGTGACTAATTGGAGTAGGGTCTGGGGGAATAGTGACTTGTACGGGGGGGGACAGGCTACACTTGAGTGGGGAGGGGAGTATTAAAAGCGGGATTAGAGGGGTATATCTCTACTAAGCTGGATTTAAACTAGTGGGGGGGATAGCCAAAAGACTGAGGTTGGTGGAAAGGTCCAGACAGGGGAGTCTAATGATCTCACCACCTAGATATAGATAAAGACAGAGGAGTAGAAACCCCAGGAGGGGGTGAGCAGAGTGGTCTGAGTGTAGTACAGAAGGCACCACCACCCGGAAAAAATAAGGTGGAGAAAGGGGGCAGACTATCTGGAGGAGGGACACAGGCCAAGGAGAAGAGTGAGGAGAAGGAGGGGTACAGGTAGAAGGTGGTCTCTCTCAATGCAAGAAACCTGGGTAACAAAACTGCAGAGCTTCAGGTGCTCCTTTCAGAGGGGAAGGTGGACATTGTTGCAGTGACAGAGATTTGGGCCACAGAGTACTATGACTGACTTGGCAGTCCCAGGATACAGTATATATAGGAGGGACTGGGGGTTGGAAAGGGGGGTTGCACTTTATGTGAGGGAAGGGATCAAATGCATAAGAGATGAGAGAGAAGAGAAGAGAAGAGAAGAGAAGAGAAGAGAAGAGAAGAGAAGAGAAGAGAAGAGGACAGAGGTACACTGGGTGCAGCTCGAGGACTCCAAGTGTAGAAAGCTGAGGCTGGGAGTGGTGTGCACACCATCGCTCCAATCCAGGGAACTGGATGGAGAGTTTGCAAAGCAGATAAGGAGGGTGTGTAGAAGGGGGAGTGTGGTGATAGTGGGGGATTTTAATCTACCAGGGGTTGACTGGAGCACCCCTGCCACTAGCAGTACCAGGGAGCAGGTGCATTCAAGGATGGCCTTCTGACACAATCGGTAAGTGGCCTACAAGGCTTGGTATCACTCTGGACCTAGTACTGGCAAATGGGGAGGCAGTGAGGGGGGTAAAGGTGGAGGACCCACTAGCAGGTAGTGACCACCAAACAGTGTGGCTCATTCTCACACTGGTCAGGGAGACAGGAGGCACAGACACTAAGGTGGTGGACTTTAGTAGGGTGGACTCTGGGAGGATGGGAGCAATACTGCAAGGGAGACTCAAGGATATAAGGCTAGGGATGGATGCAGAACAAAAGTGGGGAGTCATAAAGACTGGGCTAACAGAGGCCACAGTGGCTTGCACCAGGGCCAGGAGTAAGAAGAACAGAGGCAAGAAATATGCTGGCTGAACAATGAAGTGCTGCAAGGGGTGAGGGCAGAATGGGCTGCATACCAGCAGTACAGGAGAACAGGGAAGAGAGATGATAAGGAGACTTACGGGAGTTGGTCAATGAAGGTGGCCAGGAAGGTGAAAAAAGCTAAGGCCTCTGGGGAATTAAGGTTAGCACAGGGCATAACGGGAGGGGAAAAATACTTTTTTTTTTTAGGTATGCCAGAGAAAAGAAGAAGTGCAAGGAACATATTGTGAGGCTAAAGCGTGAAGGAGATTTGGTGGAAAAGGGGGAGGAGCAAGCAGAAGTTCTAAATGAGTACTTCTGCTCCATTTTCACTAAGGAGAGGGATGGTCCACTGCCAGCATGGGCTGGGAGGGTGGGGAAGGAGGGAGGAGGCAATGGACAAAGTTATCACAGGTAGTAGGGTGCTAGAGGGCTGAGTGCAAGAAGGGTAGACAAGGCACCAGGTCCCAACAGCATCCACCTCCGGTGCTGAGGGAGATGGTGGAGCTGTTGGATGAGCCGCTGGCAGATCTGTTCAACACCTCCCTGGAAACAGGGTGTGTGCCCCAGGACTGGAGGGTGGCCCATGTGGTGCCCATACTCAAGAGTGGGCCTAGGGAGGAGACAGGAAATTATCAGTCGGTCATTCTCACATCAATAGTGGGTAAGCTTATGGAGGTGATACTGAAGCGGAGGCTGGGGGCATTCCTAGAGAATAATGGCCTCCAAGATGGGGGGTAACACGGGTTTGTCTCAAGGAGGTCTTGTCAAACCAACCTAATAGAGTGTTATGACTGGGTGATAAGGGAGCTGGACAGCGGCCATGCAGTACATGTCCTGTACTTGGACTTCAGTAAGGCCTTTAATACAGTGTCTCATGGGAGACCAGGGTGAAGCTAATGGCAGTGGGAGTGGTAAAAAAGCTGACTAAATGGATAGAGAACTGGTTACAGGGGAAGGTGCAGAGGGTGGTGGTGGGGGGGCTCTCAGCATCCAGAGCAGTGACAAGCAGGGTGCTGCAGGGGTGGTGCTGGGCCTGTGCTGTTTGGGCACTTTATCTCTGATATAGCACATGGAGTGGGGAGCAGGGTTAGTCTGTTCGCAGATGATACCAAATTGGGGGCGGTGGTGGATGAAGAAGACAGATGGGAAAAACTGCAGGGGGACCTAACCAAACTAAAGACATGGTTGGCGGAGTGGCAGCTAGGATTCAATGCAAAGAAGTGTAACGTGATGCACTTCAGGGCTAAGAACCAGAAGAGGGACTATTGGTTGAGGGGGGTGAGGTTGGGGATCACAGAGGAAAAGGTGCTGGGAGCATGAACAACTCGGCCCAGTGCAGGAGAGCAGCAGCAAAGGCAAACAGGATGCTGGGGTGCTTTGCAAGGGGGTTCTCATCCAGACCCAGGGATGTGATCCTACAGCTCTACAGATCATTGGTCAGACTGCCCCGGAGTACTCTCTGCAATACTGGAGGTCATGCATGAGGTGAGAGATAAAGTTACTGGAGGGGGTGCAAAGGAGGGCAACAAAAATGTTAAAGGGGATGGAAGGAAAGGCATATGAAGTTAGGCTGAAGGAGATGAATATGTATACACTGGAGGAGAGGAGGAATGGAGGGATATGATTGAATCGTTTAAATACTTGAGCGGGTTAATGAACCTAGCACTGAGGGGTTGTTTAAACTGAGGAGTGGAAGAGAGATGAGGGGGCATGGACTAATGTTGGAAGGGGACATTTCAAGAGGGAAATGAGGAGGCACTACTTCACTGAGCGTGTGGTGTCTAGTTGGAATGCACTGCCAGAGGAGGTGGTAACATGTAGGACAGTCAATAGCTTTATGAAGGAGTGGGATAAAGTAAGAAGAAGAGTTAGGGAGGCAGGGGATGGGACAAGAGAGGTAGGAACTTAGGCAGAGGAGGCTGGGGCAGCTGCAATCTAGAGTGCTAGCTGCACTCTCAGGCAGACTTAGATAGACTGATTGGTCTGTTCTGCTGGCAGATTTGTATGTTCATATGTATGTTTATATGTAAAATCACAGTAACTCTGTTCATGAGCAGAGGTCCTAAAAATGCCTATGTTGAAAATTTGGTAACAGACATCCATAAAATGACTGTTACAAGCTTGCATTGTGCAGTTTCCACGCACCCTCATAACTTCACAAATTTGTAGTATTTTCACTCCAGATTTTCAACATTGGCATTTTTCAGACCTCCTTATGAATAGTACAGCTGTCATTTTTCACATCCTGCCCTAAATATGCATTTACACATCTGGCGCAGAATTGCACGGTTGCTGTAGGAAATCAATGTTCGGGACAGATTAAGAAAATCATACTGACAGTGTTCATGAGCAGAGGTCACAACATGCCTATGTTGAACATTTGATGAAATAATTCCACTAAATTACTTTGTTATGCACATGCGTTGTGCAGTTTCCACATATGCTTGGAAGTTCGAGTATTTTTAATATTTTCACTACAGATTTTCAACATTGCCATCTCTTCACACCTCCCTATGAATGGTACAGCTGTCGTGCTTCACATCCAGCCCTATCTGCATTTTCGTACATCTGGCACACATTGGCACGGTCGCTGTGGGAACTCAAAGTTCGGGACACATTCACAAACTCACAGAGCCACTGTTCATGAGAAGAGGTCCCAAATGCTTTCATGAGGTGGGGGTTACAAAAAGGACATGCCAAAAATTTGTAGTGCTAATAACAATAAATGCCTGGGGTGTTAGGGTTTCTAACTATATCATCCCACCCTATACAGACTGACAAGCATCAGGGGGTGTGCCTTTGGATTGCCGACTGTAATGCTCATGCCACCCCCCCCACCCTGCAGCCAGTGACAGGCATCGAGGTGTGCCTTGGACTCTTCGGTCTTAGAGTTCACCCCATTCCCCTATATTGCACCAATTTCAGCGTATGTCCTTATGGAGTCAGGTGACTGTAAAGCTGAACACCCCAAGGCACACCTCAGCACTTGTCTGTGTCTGCAGGATAGGGCGAGGTGAAATGGCATGAACATTATGGATGACAACCCAAATGCATACCCCAATGCCTGTCCATCTCTGCAGGGTGGAGGTGGAGTATGGCGTGAAGTTTACTACTTCATAGCCATTCCTTTTCTGCATCTGTCTAACTCCTGTATTTCCAAAGCTAATACTTGCAAGCAAACATTCGGCATTGACAAATGCTTGTTTAACAGGTGTAGATTTGATCTGTTCACCTAGGGACTGATTAGTAATGAGATGGTGTGGTGATGATTGTGGAGTTTTAGTCTGCTTCCTCTTCAGTTTGCATCTTACATCCATTGGCACATCTGTTGCTGACACATATCTGGGTACTAGAAGCAAAGCAGCATTTGTCTGGTTCAACATACATAATCTGTTGTACTCAACAATGCATTTGCTATCAGCTTGTACCTTACTCTCTGCAAGACTCAGTATGTGCAGTCCAGACAGCCGTCTCACATGAGATAAAGCAACATATGTCATGCCATCCTTGAATATACCACTGCCTACATCTACAATGGCACTATCAAGGCTAAGACCTTGTGACTTGTGTATAGACTCTGCATAAGCAGCACACAATGGAAATTATTTCTGCTTCACATATATGTCTTTGACAAACTCAGACTTGACAGTGACTCTGTCTATTGGAAGAGCAGTATCACAGTTGTCAAATTTCACAACCACAAACTCTACAACTGTCTTCTGCACATTTTACAGTATATATTATATAGTATTATAACAGTGTCAGTGGCTCAGTAGATAGCACACTTGCCTCTGAGGCCAGGAGTTCAGAGGGCTGTGGATTCAGTTCCCACATCTGGCACTTGGGTTACTAACCCAGCACTGGCACTGTAGTGCAGCATGAGAGGGGTGCTGCACTTCTGAGCTGCCATCTTTCAGATGAGATGTAAAACCGAGGTCCCATCTGCCAGGATTGGTGGTAGTTCAGGCGGATGTTAAAGATCCCATGGCACTTATCGAAAAGAGTAGGGGGATTATTTTTTTTTATTTTAAACTTCAAAAAGAAACCAAAACAAATACAAACAGTATGAACACACATAAAAGGAATACAAATCATAAAAAAACAGATAAGTATTAAAGTCACACATTATCTAAAAATAAATTGATAATCTGAAACCCAATCCTAATACATAACAGAAGGGTCCCCCCCCCCATTCAATGAGAAAGGGGAATTTTCTTTGTTTTAAAACATACCATCGTCATAACAAATTTTACACAAAACAAAATTACTTCATACAAAAATATGCAAAAAAGAAACAATTTGTCCACTCCATAAGTAAGTATTAGTTCATACCAATCCCCACAGATAAACTACTGCTTTTTTTTTCCCTGTACCCCTCCACACCCTCTTTTCTTTTCTCTATTCAGGCATATTTAAAGGTATTAATACATAAACCAGTCCCCATACTTTATTCCTCCATATAAAATTTAAATGACACCACTTCTCATCTGAATTATTACTTAAATATTAAATTTTTTTCAATTTTTTAAGTTCTCCCATAATAATATTATAAAGTTCCAATACCGTAATTACTTGCTGTTGAAGAATCAAATGACAACGACATATCCAAATCCAATATAAGAAATGTGCAAATACAACACGGATTGTGCTGTCATGAAAATGTACCCTTACATTTGGTTTATTATATAAAACAATACATTTGGGAGTGGAGGAAAAGTTAATTCTGTTTTCCATCTTTCCTTTACCACATCCCAGAAGTTAACAATGAATGGACAGTTATAATACAGATGATCCAATGTTTCCAATTCCTGGGTACAACAATCCCGAGGACAATACCTCCCCTGAATTCCTTTATGTTTCTGATTACTTTTGACATTTATTTTCCCATGTACTCCTAACCACACTGGCCCAGATATTCAAAAGGGTTGCTCCATGCGCAACAGGGTTGCGCATGCGCAAGTCCTACATTGCACCATTCTGCAATATTCAGCAGGAGGCAGTTGCTCCACTGGCAACAGGTTGATCAAAAGAGCAATGCAAATGAATGCATGCTCAACAGGAGGGGGAGGAACCATGCATAACCTGCGCAACCCGATATTCAGTCGGGTTGTGCAGAGTTGATGTCATCGCAACCCAACCTGCGCCTGCACAACCGGCAAAAAAAAGGATCAAGTTGAGGGCCACCCACAGGTGAGCTGCTGTATTGCAGGCGCAACACAGCAGCTGCCACCCTGGCTGGCCCCCAACTCAGTCCCTCTGCCCCCCCACCAGCCCGATCGCGGGCATGAGTAACATGAACCCCCGCCCACATCTCCCACAGCCCGATTGCGGGCAGAACATATATGAACCCCCAGTGCTCGATCGCGGGCAGATGTAACCCCAACCCAAATATCTCACTGGTGGTCCAGTGGACGGTAAAAGCCGATCGCGGGCAGAATGTCACATCACAACCCCAAACATCTCCCTGGTGTCTAGTGTCCCCCCACCCACCCACGAAGCCCTCCACCTCCCCGCAGCTGGCGGGCGACAGCATCCCACCGCCTGCCGCCCGCCACCAGCTGACTGACTGTCTGTCCGGTAGGGCTACACGCCCAGTGGTGCAGAACTACAGCCAATGGGCATGCAGCCCTTACCGTATCATGACGGTCAGATTTGAATGATGTCATTCACAAATCTGGACTGTCATGTACGGTATGAGCTACTGCGCCCGTGGCTCTGGCTCTGCACCAATGGGCGTGCAGCCCCTACCAGTTGGTCTAGTGAACATGGGGCGGCAGGTGGGTGGGATGCTCTCCCCCCGGCTGCGGGGGAGTGGGGTGGTGGGGCTTCATGGGTGGGTGGGGTGGGGGCACTGACACCATGGAGATGTTTGGGGGTTGTCACTGGACATTCTGCCCATGATCAGGCATTACAGTCCACTGGACCACCAGGGAGATATTCAGGTTGGGGAGTCTTTTACATTCTGCCGCGATCAGGCACTGGGGGTTGTCAGTATACATTCTGCCCCGATCCGGGCACTGGGGGTTGTCAGTATACATTCTGCCCGCGATCAGGCACTGGGGGTTGTCAGTATACATTCTGCCCGCGATCGGGCATTAGGGAGATGTTTGGGCGGGGGTTCTTTTCATTCTGCCAGCAATAGGGCTGGTGGGGGCACAGGGACTGAGTTGGGGGGCCAGCCACGGGTGGCAGCTGCTGTGTTGCGCCCTGCAATACAGCAGCTCACCTTGGTGGCCCTCAGCTGATCCTTTTTGGCTCAAAGATTGTGCAGGCGCAGGTTGGGGTTGCGCCTGCACAACTCTGCCAACCCGACTGAATATCGGGCTGTGCAGTTTATGCATGGTTCCTCCCTCCTGTTGAGCATGCATTCATTTGCATTGCGCTGTTGCTCAACCTGTTTTCAGTGGTGCAACTGCCTCCTGCTGAATATCGCAGAATGGCGCAATGTAGGACTTGAGCATGCGCAACCCTGTTGCGCATGGCGCAACCCTTTTGAATATCTGGGCCTTTATATCTTACATGGAGTCTCAGCTACTACACAACCTCCCACTTCTTGATATTCATCATGAAACCCTGATATGTGTATACATTTTGTCTTTTCTGCATTTAATCTAGCTCCTGTTATTGCTCCCACAGTTTGTATTAAATCTTTTGCTATATTAAAAGACTGTCCATCTTGGAGTAGAAGACAGAGATCATCTGCATATGCTAACACTTTGCTCACACCTTGATACCCCCCATTCAACCCTTGGATTCCTGGAGATCTTCATATTACTCTTATAATGGGATCAATCATAAAAACATATAGAAGGCGACTCAAGGGACAACCTTGACGAACCCCCCTTAATATTTGGATTTTTGAACCCTGTATTCCATTACCAAAGGGGATTACATATGCCAAGGCATAACATAACTGTAATAAATTAATAAAGGCTGAAGGAATCCTATATGCTGCTAAGCAATCCCATAAAAATGTGTGAGAGATGCAGTCAAAAGCTTTGGCCTGATCTAAACTAAAAAGATACCCTGATTGATGTTCCTTATTTTTATTCTTTCCTCCTTCTACTATTTCTCTAAGAAACAGTAAAGCCTCAGTAATTCTCCTTCCTGGTACAGAACAAAATTGTATTGAAAAAAATAAATTTCCCATCACCTGAGCCAATCTATTACCTAATAATTTAGCATATATTTTGAAATCTGTATTTAATAATGTAATTGGCTGCCAATTCCTTATCTCCGTAGGGTTCCCTGTTTTAAATAAAAAATTAACAATCCCTCATACATTTTTGTTGGAAGATAACATTCTTCTGTAGAAAAAATTAAACACTCTCAAAATTTCTTGAGGGATAAGATCCCAAAGCTCAGTATATATTTCCCCCGGTAATCCAGCTGATCCTGGTGAAATACTGCTATGAACTCCCTTTATTACTGTCAGCATTTCATCATATGAAAAAGGAGCCACTAATGGTCCATGATGTTCTAATGCTAATCTAGGTAGCTCAGCCATCTGTAATAATTTTGGAGTAAACTGTGATGCTTCTACTGAAGTCCCAAACTGTATTTGTACATATTGCTCTATTATTCCCATAATCCCTTCATTATTTGTCACTGATAACCCATTCTTTGTTTTTAATTTTAGGATTAATTTTTTATCTTGTCAGTTTTGACTACTTACAAATGGATTTATACTTTCTGCCTTTCCCTGTGTACCAAATGTTTGTTCTCTTTGTAAAGAGAGAAATCTATTATATTGGTATGTTCTCATTTATAATTTTATCAACTCAATTTCTTCTCTAAAATCTACCCCTTCAGAACACTGTTTTGAAATCAATAACCCCAAATCTTTCCGTAATTTACAATACTGCAGATTCGATGTAGCTGCTCTTTGTTTCCCTCTTATTTGAAAATAAATAATTATGAGTTGTTTAATATCTTCCCACCATTTCCCTATATCTTCATAAAGAAACGTTGTAGCTTTGTCCTTTATTAACTCTCGAAAATCAGTCAATATTTGTGGTTTTTTTAAAAGCGCAACATTAAGTCTCTAGAAACCTGGCCCAGCTTCTCTTTCTGGAGGTACTACTATACTAATCCCTATTAACATGTGGTCTGAAGTTTCCAAAGGGATGATATAAATGTGTGAAACAAACATTGTTTTCTTAATAAACAAAACATCTATTTGTGATGATAGTTGACCTTTATAAAATGTAGCTTTTTTTTGTTTGCAAATTATCCTCTTGAAAATCTTTTAAACCAGCAAGAGAAATTATTTTCTTTAAAAACGTTTTATCACAGTACTGTTTACCAGGTACCTTCCCTTGTTTGAAATTTATATTAAAATCTCCCCCAAAAAATATTTGCCTACTGGTGTGTAGATAAGAGTGTATTTTCTTTAACAACTCAATCCAGGTTGATTTGATCTGTGGGGCATAAATATTTATCATGCTGCATGTAATAGAATTTATAAATACATCCATCATATAAGCTCTACTTGGTTCTATATCTACTTGCCTCAGTACTTTTACTTTATTAGATTGAAAACAGAATCCTACCCCACAACAAGTATCTGTACCTATTGACCAAAATGAAGGGCCCCATTTCCAGGCTTGAGTTGCATGATTAATTTCTACCTGAGTATGGAGCCTGGTATCCTGAAGCAAAAAAAACATCAAATTCTAAATCCTGTAGAATAGCAAATGTTGTTTTCCTTTTGTACCCTGAAAGTAAGTTATTCACATTTAAACTCACTATACGTAAATGTGTTGTCTTGGAGAGGAATATTTAAACCCTTCTTACTAGAACTTGTTATCCACTTTTGTGATTCAAACACTCTAGGTTCAAGAGGGTCAAGCTGAGGTACAGCTGTAGAAGAAGACCTATCTTCTTCTATCAGGATTTCCTTTTCTACCAGTTCACTCCATGAGGAAAAGGCAGCAAATCTATTTGAAAGGGGTAATGGAGATATACAGCATTTGCATTTACCTGATGATTCACATTTATTGAAGAAACAGATACAGGGCTCACCTCAATGTCAAAGTCAGGGGGATAACTTTGAGAAGCCACTCCTGGATCACCTTCCTGACTACTTTTTTTCCCTGGTAAACTAAACCCTCTTTTGGGAGAACTCTGAGGAGTTACAAAGGGAATTTCCACATTATTTGATACTACTAAAGATACTGAAGGTTCTTTAGAAGTTTTACTCTTTTGGTTGGGGAGGGTGTCTGTACTTTGTGTTTCAAAAGGTCTCTGAAAACCACCACCTCTGGTATTAGAAAATCCCCCTCTCCCTCTTCCTCTGCATCTAAATGGGGGATCCCTCTCCCCTCTCTCATAATTCCAAAAGGGCTTTCTTGCTTGTGTTAGCAAAGTATCATGGTCTGAAATTTCATCATGATTATGTGCTGCCCATGGACATTCCTGAAAACTATGTTCATCATCCCCACATAAATTACATGTGGGGGAAGCTGTACATTGAGCTGCAGTATGGCCTAAAACCCCACAATGAAAACATGTTATAGTGTCACAATCAGTATTTAAGTGTGTCAAAGCCCCACAGCAATAACAGCTCTTTGGCTGATCTGCATAAAATACAATACTTCGATCTCTTCCCAAGTAGAAGGAACTTGATAAGTGCTGAATACCTGTATCCATTTGTTTTAACTGTACTCAATAATTCCACCCCCCCATTCCAAAACCCATTTTCATCCATTATTGCCTGTGGTTGATCAAAAACTGTGCACCATTTTTCTAACCAGAAAGTAATATTACTCACATCCACCCCCTCATTCAGGAACAAAATGTCACTGTTTTTATGCTAGGCTTAGTTATAGGAATTGCAATAAGTTCTGACCAAACTTCTGATTTTTTTAAATCATGATACTGTGTCCAAAATATGTCCAACAATTTAAATGTTAAGAAACTTATGTCGTAATTCCGATCTCCAGGTGTGTGTATAAACGCATAAACATCTGTTGGCGTGAAACCCAAAGAGTCTAATATTAAGGAGTTCCCCACCCACACTCTGTCTGGGGGAATGGGAGCTTTTCCCACATATCTTAAACTGACCAAAAAACAGTGCTTAGCTGCTAGTTCAAGTTTCTGAAATAACCCAGCATAGGATTTAGAAGCCATACCGTCTTGCGTCTGTATTTCCATTCTTTTCTCCTTACCAGTTCCATTTTGTGACAAACTTACCCTCGGTAAGTCCTGCTTTCCTCCTATTATTTCTCTTTCTTCCACTTGAAACTCCTCTTCATTTTTTACCATTTTCCCAATACCTGTTGTTGTGCTAGCAAAACCATGTCTGACCGAATCGTCTTCTCCCTTGTCTCACTCTCACACAGCGCAGCCTCTGTGTTACCTTCCAGAGATTGAGAGACCCCAATTATTGCTGGTAAATGTCCTAAATCTATTGACAGAGGATTTTCAGTTTTTTTAAGCAAGTTTGCTGATGTGCCAGGTATAGGATAGATAGGATCAGGAACCCAACATTTATTTTTGTAAATCCATCCTGCTTTTTGTAATGCGTCTTCTGGGTACCACTCTGTTTCATCAGTAAGCCCCTGACAAATGGAGACCTTATTTGCTTGACCCTGTTCAGAGAATTGTAACTTCCCCCCAGTATTCCTCTCAGGAAACATCTCAAAATTTGTAGATAAATGTTTTCCTGTACCTGAAGTAGGACTTACTGCTGACCTTTTCCTTTTCTTTTGTTCTTCCTCCAAACGTGACCTACTCAAATTATATTCGGTCTCTGCAGCAGCAATTAAATCCATTAGTGGTTTCTTTTTTATTTCCATCTCTGTTTTAAATTCTATTTCTGCTGAGTCCATATCCTCCAACAAAGGATTTTCCAGGATAGCAATTTCAGGCTTCTCTAATTCAGCTCCATTTAAAGTTTCTACTATATCCATTTCTATTTCACCATTGCTTTGTAGCACCACCTCAGGAGCTCCAAGAACCTGACCATCCCCTTCCAGCATCTGGGACATACTGAGACCTCAATTCTCCTGCAGCATTTCTGCACCCCCTGCAGCAAGAGTAGGAGAATTTCCCCAGCGCCCTGGCCAAATTTCCCTCATTCACTAAAAAAAAATACCACCAAGAGCTTAATCTGGTTCAAGGTCAGTTGGCAATCATCTGTATCCCCCTCCCCCAGGTTGTGACTGAAAATAGGAAGGATTTGTCTAGTGCACTTACCCGGTCAACAAAAACTAAATAAAATAAATAAATATACTGAAGCTCATGAATGTACCCCATAGCTCCATTCATGAGGCCACAGTCAATGTCATGGTTTCTGCAAACATGACACGTGCATTCTTGCACAGCGTTAACACAGCTTCCAAACCAGCAGTACGTGACATATCACTTGTGAGCTCCTTCAGACCCTCAACCATTTTTGATAGCATTGTAGGTGTTAGGCTAACATCATCTATGGTATTTAAGGATATAAGAGTCACAGTAGGTTCCTGTTCTCTCTGCAGCATAATCTCATTGAACTCTGCACATTGTTTCATTCTTGGGAATAGACAGACAACATGTTCCCCAGACTTCGGCACATGTGCAAAGACCTCACAAGCATCCTGAATAGCACTGTCTTTTCTACTGATTACGCATTGCCTTAGCACTTCTAGGTGACTGGGTGACAATACACCAATGTGAGCATCATCAAGCAATGCTTTGTAAGACATGTCCCCTTGCTGCCTCATATTCTGTAAAAGTACAACATAGGAGAAGAACTCCCACAGATTGATACCACCTATACATCCAATTGTTTTGTTTTTTTAATTTTAGCTTTTGTTTACTGGGTAAGTACACTAGACAAATTCTGCCTACTTTTAGGCATGACCCGGGGGAGGGGGATACAGATGAATGCCAACTGACTTTGAACCAGATTAAGCTGTTGGCAGTATTTTAGTGAATGGGGGGAAATTTGGCCAGGGCACTTGGGAAATTCCCCTGCTTGACTGTAGGGGGAGCTGCTGTCCAACTTTCTGGATGGCCAGTTCAGCCTGTGAAGCAAGGAAGTAGGTTGTGTTGGAGAGTGAGGGCCTGGTTCATCCTCCAGCCTCTGGAATACAAGAAACTGAGATCTTCTTTGATGCGAATCTCCCACTGGAGGGACAACAAGTCCAGATGGATTACAAGAACTTACAAAATGGATCAGGAATTGAAGAATATGGTACAGAAATACTTTTAAATAAAACATCTGCTGAAATTGAAGTGATATTGCAAAATGAGAAAAAGCGCTTTCAGGAGAAATGTGCGATGCTTGAAAAAGCTAAAGAAACTTGTGAGAATCGTAAAAATATCCAAGATCCAATGGTGGGCCTCCCTGCCAATGAAACCAGCTGTGGTAGTAAACCAGGTGCATCTGGACTACCAATATCTCAGGTACGCACTTTACATACTACCTATCAAACTGTACATAATGATCAGGCAAATTCGACAATTTTTACACTCTCTGCAAAGAGTAGTACAGGCTTTGATCTAAGTAAAAATGAACAGCTGCTGATTTGTCTCCCAGGGGTGTTGTTCCAGGATAAACCATGGCCAGCTGTAACAACTATGTTTAAAGAACTCCCCCAATGAAAACAGACACAGCGGTTTACTTACAGCAGGCAAAGGGAGAGAAAGTGCAGCAGAGAGCTCTTGAGCAGAAGGCTGATGACTCGTGGCTCAGAATGAAAGCAATAAAGTGTCAGAGATAGCAACTGATAGGGAGGCCCAAACTGATGTTTGCAAGCTACAGAAAATAAAACATGGGGGTTCTGAGACAGGAATGGCACAAATGGAGGGGATCACCCCTGGCCTAAGGCTCACCCATGATAAAGCAATCTCTATAGATGAAGACAAAGCAGGTTCTTTGAAAGCAGGAATTTTGGACCATAGAAACTGTCCTTTTTAAAATCTTAGTGGGAGATGAAAATAATCAGAAACATAAAGCTGAAGATTTGAGACACAAAAGAGACATGGCATTACAGTCACATAGAAATATCCTGGCTGATAATATACCGGGAGAACCTCATGCTCCAGATATGGTATCAGGTGCAAATTTTGTACCACCAGGAACAGCAGCTTCTGCAATCCAGGCAACTTTTGGTCTAGTATCCACCACTGAGAGGGATAGACCATAGACTGACCAGGCCCCTAAAGGGGCAGGATGGTTTCAGGATTCAAAAGGAACATGGGTAGTTGACCCAGCGTGGGACTCCCCCTTATTTACGCAAACAACTACACCCCAATGGTCCCCCATGGAAGGTACACTTAAGCTTGAGATGGCCCCCCCAACTTACAGGCCCTGAGGGGACAGAGACTATACAAACTAAAACAATACCCAGTAAGACTACATCCTCGGACGTAGGGTTGAGATTCTCAGTTGATACCATCTCCTCACAAACTGCTATGCCATTATCTTCTGGCCAGTTCACTGACCCAGATAAGGCCTCTGAGCCTGGATTGGCACAGGTGGAAAAAGGGGCTGAAGTGAGTCCAGATCATCCCTCTTCTGAACAAAAGCCACTTCCAGAACAAACACATAAACCCTTGCTTTCAGAATTATTCAAACAAATAAAACAGAGCCCCTGCCAAGGAGACATGCTGTAAGATTAAAATATAAGGGAGGCCTGGACCCACGACCAGACCTTCAGTATGTGGGTAAAACTCTAAAGATTCTTTGCGTTTTTACCCAGCTGATGTCTTTGCTCTCATACATACATATATCGGGGAAGACACATTTGACGTTAGCTTTTGTTCAGCCCACCTGCTGGAACTTTTTGGGACTAAATATAATCAGGTAAAATTGTCCTCATTGTGGATCCCATTTATGGCTATCCCTCTCATAAAACCTCTGGTTAAGACCGTCACTATTATGTTCAGGAAGAGAGTGTCCCAGTGGTGGACATTTACTACTGGCTTCAACAAAAGAGTGAAGTATTAAGCACACCTGAGGTTATCCTGGACAAAGAGCAATTCTGGATGGGGGGGTGGCATTTTAAAGTTACATTACGACAAATAGGAGAGCGCATCATACATATACCCAATAATTTTTTCCTTCGATGAGACAGGGGGGTTTGCTTCTACCCTGGTCATCCAAAGGCATGCTATAGGTGTGGATCAAGAACACACCTCTCCAGTGTCAGTGACAAGTTACGTTGTGGCACGTGTAATGAAGTGGGCCATACAAGTTACCAGTGCACCAATCTTTCACGATATAACTTATGTGAGTAAAATGGTCATCTCTAACAAGAATGCCTATGGGCATCGGTAAACAAATCACAGAACCTAAATCCCGAGGATTTAATAAAAAAAGCACAGGCAGATGAATCTGTGGATCCAGATCTGCAAAACCACACCACTAGCCTTAAACCAAAAACAAATGTATTTAAGGAGACTGAACCTCAGCCTACTTAGAATTTGATTACCATTCTGGATTCTCCACCCAAATGAACCTGTACAGAACATGGGTACAACCCCCTCTCTACTAATTTAGGTGTACTATGCAGAAACTTCAGGAAACAAAGCAACTCCGGGGAAACCTGATGATTTACCCTCTTCTCTCCCCTTCCCACCAAATAGGTTGGTAACCAGAGTGGTGGACCAAAGGGAAGCAGTTGATGTCACCTACCTTGACTTCAGCAAAGCTTTTGATACTGTTCCACATAGAAGATTGATTAATAAGCTGGTTAGGTTTGGGGTGCTTCAGAAGTTGGTCAACTGGGTGGCAAACTGGTTGTGGGCAGAAAACAGAGAGTGATGGTAAACGGTATGCAGTCAGAAGAGATGCAAGTCACAAGTGGAGTACCTCAGGGATCGGTGCTGGGGACAGTCCTATTCAATATCTTCATCAGTGACATTGCAGATGGACTGGATGGTATGGTTTGTCTGTTTGCAGATGACACCAAGATCTGCAACAGACTAGATGATCCAGATGGGGTGGGCAAAATGAGAAGAGATCTGGATAAAGTAGCAAAATGGTTGGAAGAGTGGCAGCTGGGGTTTAATGCAAAGTAGTACAAGATCACAAACATAGGGAAGAGAAACCCTGAAGCCACTTATAGGCTGGGAGGGGAGTTGCTGGCAGTCACAAGGGATGAAAGAGACTTGGGCATCATCATCACTGATGACCTGAAATCATCCAAGCAGACCACTAAAGCAGTAGGTAAGGCTAGGGAGATGTTAGGGTGTCTTAGTAGGGGTATCACAATCAGAAGAGGAGGTAATAATCCCTTTTTACAAGACATTGGTTAGGCCCCATCTGGAGTACTGTGTGCAGTACTGGAGGCCGCACCTTCACAAGGACATTAACCAAATTGAGGCAGTCCAGAGAAGGGCAAACAAAATGGTGCAGGGACTGCATCAGAAAACATACAAGGACAGATTAACGGAGCTCAATATGTATACCCTTGAGCAAAGGAGGGAGAGAAGTGATATGATCGAAACATTCAAACACCTTAAGGGCATTAACAAGGTGAAAGAGTCTAACATGTTTCAATATAATAAAAATAGCAGGACAAGAAGACATAGTATGAGACTAGAGGGAGGTCGATTAAGGGGGAATGTGAGGAAATTATTTTTCACATAAAGGGTAGTGGATGCATGGAACGGCCTACCTCAGGAAGTGGTGGCTATGAATACAGTGCAGGGCTTCAAACAGGCATGGGATAGGCATAAGGGAGCAATACAGATGAGTATGAATAGATAGGCCACTGACAGACCAAAGGCCGATGGCACATTTATAAGGTAGAAAAAGAAATGAGCAGACTAGATGGGCCTTGCGGTCCTTATCTGCCGTCAACTTCTATGTTTCTATGTTTCTATATGTTTGTCACACACACACACTCTCTCAATCTTAGTGTGCTTAATAGCATGGCCAATGCCATGCATCACAGACTGATACACAACTTTCTGATGTGCTTTAAGGTCATCAACAATGCTGGCAGCTGTTTCTGACAACTGCATATTTTGTTTCATGGCATCCTCTATCTCTGACATTAGCACAGCTGGATTATTAGCATGAAGTGGAACACCAAGTGTCCCTTCACCCTCTACATCAGCCATTTCTTGTGATGTAACTGGGGTTTCATCTTCCAACTGCTCCCTTGCTTTCCCCAACTGATTTTTCTCAATCTCAAGTCTCTCAATATAAGTCTTTGAGAGCTCAGTCTTGAAGGAATCATATGTTAGCATGAACTCTTGTTCATATGTGTCAGATGATCTTTTCAATTCACTTTCTGCACTCCAAGGCTTGAAGAGAAACAGTAGAGCAAAATAGTAATGCTCCTTGATGTCTGTTGTATTGAAGCCAAGTTTGCAGTGGTCAATTAGCCATGGCTTTTGCTTCTTCACTAGAGAGCCATCCAAACCAGTAACCTTATATATATTCTTTTCAGGGTCAGAAGAAACACCCCACTTATAATCATACCATTGAGCAAGTTCAGATGAACACAGATCTTCCATTGCACTGTGGCACTGTGGATAGTAGTTGTCAATCAAGTTGCTCTTCAGAATATTTGTGGATGTTGGTCTTGTAGCAGCAAGATCCTTAATCTCATCATGGCTTTTGAGCACACTTCTGTTCTACTTGTAGTTCACATTCATATACCAAATGGACTTTGACTTTCCATACAGACATATTCCCATAAGGCGGTTACTTGCTTCATAAGCTCCACACTCACAGTGTGAAAGAGTCCTAAGCCCAAGTGACCAGAGTCTTGAAGAGATGGACCTATTGCAGTTTGACAAGTCTTCCCACAGTTCTTGCAGGCATGTCTGCTCATGCTTTGTGATGTATGAGGTGACATACCTCACCAAAACAATTGAATTGTCAGCGACATACTTAACGGCAATGTCTGTCTGCCACATCAACAAAGGAGAAGGGCTAAAGTCATTGATGTAGACTTCAGACTCTCTGCGAGGCTGTTCATAGACTCATTTTGTTGATTTTGCCGTCAAATGATTATGCATAGCAGAAAAGACATTGTTCACGCAAGCATCCATACAAGCTCATTTTGGAAAGTCAAAATGGCACCTTTTGTACCGCTGTTCTCTGTTTTTTACTTTTCTACAACAGTACTTGCCACACAACTGTTGTTGGAATTTCTGTACCAACTCTCAAAGTGTTGCACTGTCATACTTGTCTGGAATCTGACAGGTGACATATTTCAAGATGAACTCCAGAATCTCACTTGTGGCACTGTCACCAATGAGTGGAGCATTTTTAATCCACAGCAACATGTGTATGTGTGGAGCTCCACAAGCTTGGTACACTGTCCTCCAGAAGTAGTGTTCAACAACCCCAAGAGGAGGATTTGTTTTAGAGAGTATGAACTTCAAAACAGCCTGGAATCAATGGTGAAAGTATTGTGAGACTGACACTGGATCAAGACAGCACATCTCACAGAGAGTCATACTCTGTTGGCACCCTTTGCAAACTGTGTGAGAGGCCTTTCGGCACCATGCATTTCTGCTTAAAGTTGAACCAGCATAATATTCTGTGGTGATTTGCATATGCAGCCCATGATGCTTGCATTGTGGGGACATGTGTGATTTTATATTTGAAACTTGGCTTCCCAGCCAAATGCCCTTTGGGGTAACCATTGCCTCAGTGTTTGCCACAGAGGTTCTTTGTCTCTGTATGATTTCAACATCAGAGTTTGCCCATCTGAGAAGATCAACTAAATCATCCCAGTAGTATTCAGCACAACTTAGTGTCACCGACCACGTTGCTGGCCCAAACTCCCTCAACATGCATATTACCTCAGAGTGTCATCGGTACCAATATTCCTTACTACCACGCATGCTCAACAAAATAGAAGAAAGGCTGGCTTGCAGTGCCTCATCTTTATTCTCCAACCTCTGTAGTAACTGTGCAGCTGTCATATTATTGAAGTCTGTGCCAAGTCTCAATGTATGAGCAATGCTTACAGACAAGACACTAAGTTCTGTCTCCCAAAGAAGATGGAACAGATATGCAATGTTCTTCAGATATTTACCATCCTTATGTAGAACTCTTAAAGTCCTATACTCTGCTCCAGGAACATGAACTTCCCACTTGTCAAGGTGCTCACCTGTTCCAAGGGGAAACAGATCTGAAAAACAATGTGCCTCAAGTGTAGCCTCCCATATGCTAACAGGATTGCCCTCCACTTGCTTTGTTTGATACAATTAAATGTTATCCACAACTGGATTCTTCCCATGTAAAGGGTAGATAGTGAATTGTTCATATACATTATCTCTAGAAGCAATGGCAACCTTTTCCAGACTCGCCTTCGCAGATTCTTGCACAGCAGTTTCTGTGGAAACAGCAGCAAGTGTGTCTATGTCAATCTCAGCATAAAAAGCATTATGCTCCTTTAGGTATCACAATGCATGCTTTACCTTCTCAAGATTGACAATCTTGCCATCTAGTTTTTGCCTTAGTTGGGACACCATTCACCAAAATTACAACACTATTATCCCTAGAAGTAGTGTTCATATTTTCTTGCAAAGGCAAATACACAACAGACCCTTTTAGAGACCATACCAGCTCTTTCTTCAGTAGGTCTTGTATTTTTGTATTAAGCCTAATGATTGTTTGAAATGGCTTCATTGTCTGGATCAGAATCCGTTCAGCCCTGCAATCTCAGCAGGAGTCTGTTCATCACTTATCTTATTTTGAATGGAATAAGGAGATAAAGCGTCATTCTTTATCTTGTTACAGCAGTATGTGCACAGTGACACAGTTTCGAGCTCAGCAAAATCTGATTTTAAAAGCAGATATGCAATGAGACAGCCCCACATAACATTCCAGTGTACCATGTTGGGTAGGTCTATGGTGACACACTGTTCTTTATAGAACATTCACTCACATGATACACAAATAACATCAAATTTTTTAGCCTTGCTAATTTCAAATTTAGTAAATTCACTGCCAAATTTACTTAGAAGCTGAAATTCCTGCAAAACAGAAGTGTGCAGTGTATTGACATGCTCATCAAGAGGAGCCCTTGACCTCAATTTATGCCTTGCTTGTAAGACTTTAATAAACTCGATAAGTGCATCTACATCTCCACCATCCAGCAATGATTCAAAGTGCAAAAAGTCTTAGTCAACAGATCTGACTTGGTATACTCTTTGTACAAATCTGCGCTTACCAGACTGATGCACTGCTATCATGAGGAAATGATGAAATACACTGTTGCAGTCTCCATTCTCCAAGCATGCAAGAAAATGACCCATTAGACCAGTATAAGGTCAAATCTCACACTTGTCAATATTGGCAAGCAACTTATATCACACACTCCTCCTTGTGTTAGCAAATACCAACAGGAAATTCTCAAAAGCAAGCATTGATTCTTCCCTGATGTTGCACATACTGTCACATGGCCACTTCTTAGCAGACAACTTTTGATGACTTTCAGCCTCTGAGATTTCAGTCTCATCATCAAATTCAATATTGTCATCTGACACAACTAAAATATTCTGAACTTTGCCAGATGCATTTACTGCCAAAGTAACATTAGTACTCTGCACATGGTATGTCTCTTCCCAGAAGAATGCTTCTGAATGTTCAGAGTGCAACCATTCTCCTTGGAACACTACACACAAATTATCTCTGTTTAAGTGTTCAAAAGACATGAGTTTGTTCCTCACGTCTTCAACCTTTGCAGTTAATTTATCAATGGCTGACATCATCACAGCCCACAATTGTGAAGGTATTGCAACACCTATGTTGACAAAATATCTTACTCCCAACCATAACTTCATAAGCACTACCTTATTTCATAGTTTCTTGCCTTTGCATCTCATGATATCAGAGATGAGGTGATCAATTTTAGCACGATGGACAAGTATTTTAAAAAAAGTGCTTTGTTGTGCCGTGCCGTAGCAGGAGTAACACGTGCAAGATTTTTTTTGCTTCTTACACAGCTATAACTCATTGGCAACAGCACTAAATGTCATTTGTCCACAGTTTTTTTAAATCCATTCATTTGTGAATGACTGGAACTTCTTATCTGTTTCTTTGCATCCACACATTTTATTAGAATTGCACATGGATCTGAAGAAACTTTTCTTTTATGTGTGCTATTATTGGTGCAGCACAACCAGTGATACACCTGGGCAACATGAAAATGTATGTTCAACATGTACAAGGAGGGAAATACATGCATATACAGCACATCTTGATACTCATAGCAACACAAGTGCAGCAGATGCTAACACAACCCTAACAAGCAACACATAGTTGGACGTAAACTTAACTCTGAAATAAACAGAATCAATGTTTGCCACATACTCACTGACTGCTGATCTACAGACTAGAACACAGCAACCATTACTCATAGGTTGTCACCCTCCCTACCGTCATAAACCCCCTAGCCATCCACCCACACCTACCTCATCAGTGGCGGCATAACATATCTTAATAGAATAGCAACCTTTCTAAATACAGTCCACCTTAGCAGTGCTGGAGCTCTACTTATGCTATTGGCACACCCATAGTGAATCTTACTCACTAGGGGCTACATATTCAGATTGTGCCCAGCAATGTCAAATGTGGAGGCACATCACAAGTGATGAGTGCCATAGCCACACAAGTGCATATTGAAAGGACATGTGTCACACTCCATAAGCTTTGGATGTTACAGACAATGTGCACGTCGCATATGCAATCCAGTGGTGCATCGCCCAGACAGCTAGGACTGGGATAGGTGCATCACAGCTATACCCGTCCTGGGTGAATTTCAGAGATATTCATACCTGTACAAGCAAATGGTACTGTTATACATCCAAGATGTAAATGTAGCCATTTGCAAGTTATCATGGGCAGATCTGCATACCCTGAGCAAGACAAACCTGCAAACAAAATGTGGTTGGCAGATCACACAACACATTCTGTCCCTAGAGGACGGCCATGGAGCACCCCCAGCCCACCCCATACCCATGATCATTGATAAAATAAAAATAAATACCTGATGTTCAAGTAGTACCCCCCTTCCTACACATCCTAACGACAATCACCTGCACAAAAGAAATAAATCAATTCCTAGTAATCTAGCGGTATCACCATCCTTCTCCATGCCTCCATTTGACAGTAGAATTGTAAAACAAAATGAATGATATTCTAATGTCACCTCCCCATGCCACCCATACAGCACCCACTGCCCATGCAGTCCCCACCTACAAAAAGTCCTAATCTGCCTAAAATAACATATTAACAACAGTAATATAACCACTTTTTAACATGAAAAGCATTTAAATAAGTTACAATTGCTTCTCAGCACTGCAAAAAACATTATTGGCCCCCCAAAAAAACAACTGAATAGACAAAATCTAGCAATAACCATGCAAACAAAGATTCTGTAGTCTTGCAAAGCATTCTCGTGAATCATTACAAGTTGTGGCCTAGGAATTTGCAGGCTTGTGAATGAAAAACATTAAAAACACAAAAAATGCAAAACTTGTAAAATAAATCATTCACATTGTACATGTTAACCTCAATGACTAATCAAAGCTAAATTACATTAGAAAAAATGTGTTATTTTAAAATAAAACACTTAGGCCCAGATATTCAAAAGGGTTGTGCCATGCGGAACATGGATGCGCCAGTGCAAGTCCGAAAATGCGCCATTCTGCGATATTCAGCCGGAGGAGCATCGCCCCAAATGACAATCATGAGAGCGCAATGATAATGAATGCTATGCAACTGAAGGGAGGAACCATGCATAAATGGCGCAGAAAGGAGCATTCAACAGTATGCGCCTACAAGAATAGGGGAGAAAGCAGAAGTTATGGATAGCGGAAATGAGCCAAAATAAAAAGGAACAAGAGAGAGGCGCAAGAATGCTACAGGGAAGGCACATGTTGCCAAACCGTAGGCAGCCACACAGGCACCAAACACTGGGATCAGGACAGGGCAGGACAGAGACAGAGCACCTGGAACCCCCAGGAACAGGGAAGGTGTGGGGAGCCTCTGCCACAGTGCAGTCCAAAAGGGGGAAGTGCCACACAGCACTGAGGCCACTACAGGGAGGTGTTCCTGGTGCAGGGGAAGTAGCAGCAAGGACAGCGGGGGGAACACAGAAACAGCTGCCGGGGGTAACACAAGCAAGGGACATGGCCAGTGCCACCATCCAGATGGAGGCAGTTATGAGGGGGGTGAGAAGGCAGGCAGCAGGAGGCACAGCCGTGGAAGGGCCCATCAGTGGTATGCCCCAACAGGCAGTACCGGGCCCGCACCAGCTTCGAGCTGTACACTGATACTGAGATCATGGCTGGTACCGCCTAAACCGGCAATTCTGAGGCAGCTCTGTGAGCTGTGCAGTGATGTGATGCAGGCACCCACACGACAGAGCCATGCTCTATCAGTGGAGACCAAAGTGACATCTTGCATGTGCCTGCTCACCATGGGTACCTTCCAGAGACCAACAGGGGACACAACAGGCATAACCCAGTTGGCCGCGTCATGCCACCTCACCCAATTCCTCAGTGCACTGCTGCCACATGCTGTGGAGAACAATTTTTTCCCCAGCACACTGGCGGAGCACACAGCAAACATGCATAAGTTCCACAGGGTAGCACATATGCCTGGCGTGCTTGGGGCAATAGACTGCACCCATGTGGCCATCCGCACACCACCTGGTCCTGAAGGGGCCGCATACATGAATTGGAAGGGATATGCAAGCATCAACTGCCAGGTGGGGTGCGATGCCAGGGGGTGCATAATCGATGTCTGTGTCACACACCCCGGGAGAGCACATGATGCCTTCATCTGGCACCAGTCAGCACTGTGCCACAGGTTCGAGAGTTGGGACATCCCCACTGGCCACCTAGTAGGTGAGTATGCAAAGCACGCAGATAGACATGGAGCTTGGGAGGGGCATAGTGAGAGGTGACATGGGTATTGGCCTAGATGGCCCAAGGCAGGGTGATGCTGATCACCAAACTAACGTCCACCCTCTACACAGAGGTGACAGTGAATACCCACTCCATCCCTGGCTGCTCACACCATACCGGTGGCCCGTGACCCCATTGCAGCAACGCTACAATCAGGCACATGCCACCACACGCAATATCATCGAGTAGGTGTTCGGGATGCTGAAGGCACATTTCTGTTCCCTGGACACGTCTGGCGGTGCCCTACAGTACAGCCCCTCAAAGGCCTGTGGGCTATTCCTGACCTATTGCATCCTGCACAACATGGCCAATGACTGTGGGATAGCCGTACAGGTCAAAGAGGGGGACAGCGATGGGGACGATGAGGATGCTGGTGAAGATGGTGATGGGCAGTCCCCCCCTTGGTCGAAGGGACCCCCGACTGATCCAGATGGCACAGCTGCACTGGGACACCATCACAGAGGAGCACTTCAACCAACCCAGGTAAGTCATGGGGACATGTGCAACCACCAGTGTCAAAGGCACAACCCACAAACATGCATGGACAAACACCCGGGGTGCATGTCATTAAGGGAATTGGCTGAGCATGGAACCACACACGCCATCAGGGATGGGCAAGGTCTAACTAGGCACGTGGTTACACATACACACACACACCTCATAAGACATGCACAAAGGGTAGGAGGCACGCCGACCCCGACCACCACCCCTAGCCACACACACGTCCACAGACCACCACGCCCAGTCCCTGTCATTGTGCATGTGTCAGACGCTGGGCACCATTGCACAGTGGTGGACAGCACAACACAGGCATCATCATGCACATGCCACAGCAGACAGCAGCTGGGAAGGTGTGCAGATGGAATGTGTGTGCGTACAGGGCTGGGTACCCCACCCATGCATTGCACGTTGAACAACACAATGCACACAGGGCAGCATCAGACAGTAGCCGTGCTGGGAGACAGATCAGTCACACGCCACAGTGCCATGGCCACCACAGATGCTTGGGTGGCCCTGCTGAGACCCATCAGCAGTGACAGGCTGACCAATGGCCTCATGGGGTGGCACCAACAGTCCCCCAGGGGTCCCACTGCATGAACGCGACCATGCTCGCGCAGAGGCCAGGCATGCTCGGGATGCCCACAGCTGAACCCGGTGTTGACAAGGAGGGTGTCACACAATGCCAGGAATGGGGGTGGACACTGCACTGCATGGTATCTGCAATGCATGGGCAAAATAACTGTGTGCCCATTGTGGCCATGACAGCTGTGATTGCCTGTGTCTGCCTGTCAATGGCAGCAGTCACATCCTCCCACATCCAGTCCATACCTGCCAGGAGCAGAGCGGTGTCTCTGCTGTGCCACTCCTCTGCCTGGTGCAGAGCTGCACTGAGTGCATCCACTGCCGTCACAAGCTGCACCTGCTGATTGACTGATGCTTGGAGTATGCAGGTGTGCTCATCTAAGAGGTCATCTGCCTGATCGGCATGCTGTCCCTCATGGTGTTCGCAGCCCTGATGGTCAGCACCCCTTGAAGGTGGGCACTGCACATCAGGGCCAGGCCTGAGCATGTAAACAGGCAGTGCACTGATGCCCCCCCGACACCGTACCCCCATGGCCATTGGCCAACTGCTGACACTGCCCCTCCGGCTGCCGCTCTCCAGGGCTCAACGCTGCTACTGCAGTGGCTGCAACAGCCACATTGTCCTGGACACACACCAGTGCTGACCCACTGGTGCAGACAGGCACAGGCTGGGACTGTGATGTCACACAGGCCTCCACGGTGGCACCAACCATGGCCATGCCCATGATGTTACCTGCTGTGTGGCCATCCTGTGGCCCACACCTATCACTGTCCATGAAGTTAGTGCCATCATCATAAGTGATGGATCCGGCACCAGCCCGAGTCTCAGCATGCTTGTATCCATGGATGCTGGGACATGGGCAGGGCCTCCTCCGCACCTGCTCCACCAACATCAGTCCGGAGGTCCAGGCAGGCCCACTGTCACCCTGACCCTCGTATGCCTGTGGAGGTGGATGGGCCCTTCCCTATCTCCATGCTACCACCCTCAGTGGACAAGCCCACCACCGCTGACCCATGTAGATGCTCAGGAGCTGTAAGGAAAAACAGTAGCATTAATGTATCTGCCCTACCCTGTCCCCCCCCATTGACAGACCAGGACCTACCATGCAGTGATGGGCTACCACCCATCTGGAATCCCCGACCCAGAACACCCTCGATGGCACAATGCTGCATGCTGCTAGCAACCTGCTCTTCTTGTGGGGTCAGGCGTTGCAAGTCAGGCTGTCCCCCACTAGTCGCAGACCATGCTGCCTTGATGGCATTCACCTTCTCCTTAATCCTCCACCTGTCCATGCCCATCTTTTTTTTGCACTCCTGCATGGACCGCTGGTGGATGCCATGCAGGTTAATGGCACGCGCCACCTCTTCCCATGCAGCAGCATGGGCCTGTGGTGTTCCCTGACATCCGCTGAGCAGCAGCTCCTGGTCGAGGTAGGCCTCAAACAGAGCATCTGTTTCTGCCTTGGTGAAGTTAGGCCTCCTTTTCCGCCCACGTCTCTGTTCCTCTTCCTCCACCTCACGATCGGTCATTATTCATCCTGTGAGAATGACAGGTGTTACCTGTGACTGTGCAGTCCCATGCATGTCCCACACACCACAGTCCATACTCCCAAACAGTATGTAACTCACCACAATAGACTGCAGTAACTGACTATGGCCAGTGCAGCCCAATGTCACATTTTTATAGCGCAACGCATGCAAATGAGGCGAGGCGCAATTTTAAGTGGATGCAAATTCAGTCTGTGCGCTATTGAATGGCTGATTAGCTGATTTGCATATGTCAGCTGAATATTCCACTGTTGCGCTTTGCGCAATTGTGTTGAACGTGCTCAGGCAAGGGTGCATTTCTGTGACATGCGCAGTACACACTGAACTGCGCATGCACGGAGTGATGACGCAGATGCCTGCCATGCTGCTGACCTGCTGTGCATGGGAGGCAATGCAGGGTACGGCCACCATTGTGCCAGTAGCACTACTGTGTTGCACTGTGTTGGACCCACTCTCACACCCCTTCTTCCCTCTCCTATCTGTTCACCCCTGCCCCTTACCCGGCCCACCTGGTATGTGGCCCTTGCCCCCATTGTAAATATTCATAAATAGTTTTGTTGCTTACCTCTTTTTAATACATTTATTTTGTTATGACAACTGTGGTGGTCTCTGATTTGCAGCGAGCTACAGGTGCTCAGCTGCAGTGGTGTGCATGGCATCAGGGGTGGTGCACGCATGGGCGTGTGTGTGTGTCCAAAAGGGAACTGCCTATGGTGCGGGCGGGGGATCAGTCACTGTCTGTGGTTGTGTGTTGTTCTCTGTGCACTGGATGCCTGTGTGCAGTGGTCCATGGTGCATGCACTGTGTGCATGGCACCCCTGTCAGACTGTCCATGGCCTGTGCAGCTGACACCCTTGCATGTCTGTGATATGCACAGTCTGCTGGCATGTCAGTGGTGGCTGTCCATGCTGGACAACCACTGTACCAGGCACAATGCCAGGTTGCCTCCCATCACCAGTATGGTGCACATCTGCCTCCGGTGGCACTGTGGCCTCCGCTGTTGTTGTCCCCCTTCCATGCTGTCGCTTGTGTCTGTTGCAGGGGGTGTGCTCCAGTGTCTGTCACTTGTGCTCCAGCCGCATGCTGGTGGCATACAGCTTCATGGTGCCTACACAGCATGGCTGGCACACCTGTGCCATGTAGGGGTGCTGGCCATGTGTACACGGCTGCCGTGGCCACACGCCAGTGGCTTGGTTGACCCACTACTGTGTCCCTGTGTTGGTGTGCCCTTGGGTATGGGTGGGTGTTTGTCCATTGACTGTGTTGCATCCTGTGTGGTGCATGCTTCCATGCAACACTGTGTGTGTCTGTGCTGGCTGTTGTGGCCAGTGCTGGGATGGGATGTGTCCTTGGGAGGGTGCGCAGGGTGCTATACCACTGGTGGTGGGGTCCGGGGCATGCCCTGTCGCATGTGGGGTACCTCGTGTGCCGATGCATGGTCGGTTTCTCAGCTGTACCTCAGGGGGGGACATGCAGGGTGGCACTGTGTATGCAGTTGTTGCATCACTGTCTGCTGCCACCCGCTGTAGGGTGCACATGGTGGGGCTGCCTTGCATGGCTCCATGGTGCACAGGGTTGCATTGTCACAGTGGGGGGGGTGGCATGCATGGAGTGTCCTGCACTGCTGGGCGCTACTCCTAGGCAGGGTGTATGGGGATCGTGGTGTAGGGTGTGCTCTGCATTGGTGGGATGGTGTGGCATGGGGTGGTCGGCCCTCCTTGTGAGCTGGTCACAGCTTGCCAGGGGGTGTGCTGGGGCACCATGCCCCGGCTGTGGGTTGGTTGCTGGTATCCATGGGCCGGTGGTTATTCCAGCTCTCCACCAGTTGTGCAGTACATGGGGTGTGGGGGGGTGATGTCTGTTCTGCTGTGTGCTCCTCTGCTCATCTGTGGCACGGGTGGTGGGCCCCTGCATCCTGTCCCTGTGCATCCCTAGTTGTGCTGTTGCATTGCTGCCCTGCTCCATGGGGCGTCCCTGGTTGTGCTATGGCACATCTGGACTGTTCCACCGAGCATCCCTTGTTGCGCTATGGAGCATCTAAAATACGCAACTGCACATCCCTGTTGCGCTATAGGCGCGGTGGCATGATATTCAGTCGCAGGCAGGCGCATCTTGACCTGTGCAGTTTTTGAATATCACGCTTCTTGCGCATGGGCGCAGTGGACTTGCGCTTGCTCCTGCTGTTGCGCACTTTTTGGGTGCAGTTTGATATCTGGGCCTTAGTTTTTTTTAAATAAACATACTCACAGGTCAAAATCTCATGTTATTCTCACTGTCAAAGAATTTGTACTCTCATGAATGAAAATGATAAAAACATTTTAAACTTTAAAAACAATAAAGTAATTCATTAGCATTACACATAACAGCCTTAATAACTAATAACCACACTATATTAGTTGAAAATATATTTCAAATTTAAAACAAAACATTTTATTTTTTTAAAAGTAAACATGTTCTCTAGCCTAAATCTCATGTTATTCTCATGGTCAAAGAATTTGTAAGCTCGCAAAGCATTATCACAGCTGATGCAAGTCGCAGTCAAAGAATTTGCACACTCACGAATGAAAATGATAAAAACATTTTAAATTTTAAAAACAATAAAATAATTCATCAGCATTACACATAACAGCCTTAATAACTAATGACCACAATATATTAATTGAAAATATATTTAGAATTTAAAACAAAACACTTTATTTTTAGAAAAGTTAACGTTCACGAGCCAAAATCTCGCGTTACTCTTGCAGTCAAAGAATGTGTAAGCTCATGAAGCATTATCATGGCTGATGTGTGTCGTGGTCAAAGAATTTGCATGCTTGAGAAAAAAAAAACAGCATCAGATGACTCCTCTCGACCAATTAGGAGCTACAACAACATTAGATCAGCCATTTTGAGTAAAGTGGTCGAGCAGCACCATTGCCATCCACAATATGTAAGTAACTTTGCATTTTCCACAATATTACCTAATTAAGCAATAACAATTTCTTACATAGATTATATTTTCCAAAAATGGAATTTTCACTTTTTAGAATGATATATCTGCTGTACTGATCCTATATCTCTTTCAGCAGTAACAACAAACTTTAGAAAAAGCACTGCAGACTACATAGCCAGCCGTACAAGTATGAGCCCTGTCTGCCCGATGATGTACCTGATGATCCCATTGCTGGTGGGAGCGAGTCACAAGGTGATATTCCTGAAGGCCGTCAGCAGAATGTGGACCGTTTAGGCAATACAATATGGTAAACATCTGTAATGAATTAATTCCGCAGCAGTCACTGTTTGTGTTGCTACACTTCAATCTTTCAGTTTGTGACTCCACTTGCATATTAAAAGCAAATGAGTGACTATTTTGCTGGGTTGTCCAACCTAAAAAGTGGTGTTGGGTGTTGGGTAGGCAATGGTGAAAAAAAGATGATCTTCTGTATGGCATGCAGTGTATTTTCATGTCCATGGTGGGCCCATGTACAGTGAGTCAGTGTTGGCTAACTGTTCTGTGTTTTACATGTATAAACATATGAACAATCGAAATTGTCAGCAGAAGTCAGCCACATTGCCTATCGAGTCTGCTTGATTGTGTAGCTAGCCACTCAGCATGCAGCTGCTCCACCCTTCCCTCCCATCCCCTTCCCACTGTCTTTCCTCCCCTCACTGTGTCCCATCTCCTCTTGAAGCTGCCCACTGTCATACCCGAAACCACCTCCTAGGGTAGAGTTTTCCATTTGTCTACAACCCTATGCATGAATTAATAACTCCTGATTTCAGTCCTAGTCCCCTCCCACCAAGTTTGATGGCCTCTAGGTTCCATCCCTCTTCTGATCTGGAATATATGTCCTGTATTAGCCTTGTTTATCCAATTTCTGTCTTTAAAGGCCTCAACCATTTCTCCCTTGTCCTGCCACTCCTCCAGTAAGTACATGTACATGTGTACAGGGAGTGGACTGCTGGGATACATCAGAAGGGGTATCACCAGTAGGAATAGGGAGGTCATAGTACCCTTGTACACCCATTTGGTTAGACCACACTTGGAGTACGGAGTCCAGTTCTTGAGGCCATACCTCAGGAAGGATGTGAGGAGGATAGAGAGGGTACAGAGGACAGCGACAAAAATGGTAAAAGGGTTATGCCACCTATCTTATGAAGAAAGGTTGAGAGATTTGAACACGTACTCCCTGGAGCAGAGGAGGAAGAGCGGGGATATGACTGAGACCTTCAAGTACCTTAAGGGTATAAACAGGGTGCTGGGGGGGCATCTTCAAGATGAAAGGAAGTAAGAGGACGAGGGGGCATGGCCTGCAGGTGGAGGGAGGACAGTTCAGGGGTAACATTAGAAAATACTATTACTCAGAGAGAGTCGTGGAAAAGTGTAACAGACTCCCAGAAGCAGTCGTTGGAGAGGAAACAGTGGAGGGATTCAAAAGGGCATGGGACAACCACATGGGAGTGTTAATGGGGGGAGGCACAGGTCCAAGCAGATAGCTGGGCAAATGGGCAGACTTGGTGGGCCTAGTTCGGTCCTTTTCTGCCGTCACACTTCTATGAATCTAAGAATCTATGGATGTTGAGCATGCTAAGCCTTTATTCTTATGAATTCCCTTCCATACCATGGGTATCCTTTGTTGCTCTGCGCAGCACTCCCTACAACAGCCAGGTGTTCCTGTTCATAAATGGGCACCAGTACTGCATGTAGTACTCCCGGTGTGGCCTGACCAGTGTCCTGTATAGGGGAAGGATCACCTCATTACATATAGAGGAGATTCCACTCCTTGTACAGCCCAGCATCCTGTTGGATTTTGCTGCTGCCTTCCTGCTGTGAGCCGAGTTGTTTATATTCCCTGTTATTATCACCCCCATGTCTTTTTCCTTGTCTGTGCCACTAAACTGTACTTTGCCCAGCTGATAGCTCCTCCACTGGTTCTTAGCTCCGAAGTTCAATACGTTGCACTTTTAGGCATTGAACCCCATCTGCCATGTTTCTGACGACTCCTGAACTTTGATCAGGTACACCTGCAGTCCCCTCCACCCCTCAATGTCATCTACCAGTGCTCACATCTTCGCATCATCTGTGATCAGACTGATGTTACTCTGTGTCCCGTGTGAGATATCTGCTATGAATATCCCAAACAGCACTGGCCACAGAACTGATCTCTGTGGAGCCCTGCTTGTTACAGCTTTTGCAGATGAGAGTTTTCCCTCCACCACCACCCTTTGTTGCCTGCCCTTCAGCCATTTTGTGATCCATCTTACCATCCTTGTACTCACCGCTGCATCTTTCAGCTTTCCCCCTAGCATCATATGTTGCACGGAGCCGAAGGCCTTGCTGAATTCCAAGTACAGGACATCCACTGCATTGCCCTTGACCAGTTTCATGGTCACCTAATCATAGTACTCAATCAGATTTGTGTGGCAGGACCTTCCCCAGAGAAACCCATGTTGCACTCTGTCCTGTAGACCATCGTCCTTCCGAAAAGTTACCAGTCTTTCTCTGTAATTTCTCCATCTGTCACTCCCTCCCCTCCCCTGAACCCTCCACCAGTCCCATGAGGTATCTGTCCACCCCTCCACTATGAATACCAAGCAGAAGTAGTCATTAAGTTACTCTGCCTGCTCCTCCAGCTTCTCTACTCAACCCCCCCCGCCCGTTCTTCTTAATTCTCATTGTCTGATCTTCTTCCTTTTCCAATGTATGTGAAGAATTGCTTCTCTCCCTTTGTTAATTCACTGTGCCAGCCTCAGCTCTCTGGATTCTTTGGCAGCTTTACTATTTTTGGAATCTGCCTTGATTTTGTTGTATACTCTTTCCCATCTTCACCCTCCCTGATATCTTAAATCTTTGTAAAGCTCTCTTCTTGTCTCTCACCCACTGTGCTACCTCCTTGGTCAGCCACCACCACTGTGTTTCCCTTCCTGCAAACCCTCCTAATTTAATTTGCCAAATCTCTGTCCAGCCTCTCTACCTGACTTTGTGCCCTATACAACATCCCCATCATCAGTACCCTGGCCCATGGATCCTGAAACTGTATACACAGGTCGTTTGTCCTGCCGTCCTCTCCATCTTCCGTTATGCCCCTCATTCCCTCCCTTACATAGTTTGTCCCCCCCCTTTCTTGTTTCCACTGTCCTTCCTGAACAGCCTGACATCATCATATCCCAGCCCTGGTACTGTGTTGCACAAGCTCTGTTATGGCCGCAATGTCCACCAGCTCCACTGCCAAGAGAGCCTGCAATTCAGTTGATTGCTTTCCCTGGCTCCTCATGTTTACTGACACTATCCACCACTCTCTCCCCTCTGTCCCCTCGTTATTTCCTCTTGTTGATCCTATTCTGATGATGTACCCTACAATTTGGGGGTGGACTCATCTGGATCCCTCTTAGGAAATCCTGCCTAACAGCTTTCTACTTGCCTCCATCTCTTCACAGTTTAAAGCTACCCTTGTTGCTATGTATCCCTCCCTCTCCCTGCTTCTACTCCATTCCCCTTCACATTGAAGTGCAGCCTGTCCCCTGCATACAGGTTGTTATTGTCCCAGGTTGTGCTGCAGCCCCTTACCAATGTGTAACACTTAGTCTGACAACCCTCCTGCAACCAGGTGTTGAACTGTCCTAACCTTCCCTTTTTTGCAGTAGTTGCACAGGGTACCAGAATCGCCTCAGAGAAGGGCACCAATTCCCACACTTCCCCCTCACAGCTTCCACAGTTCCTCCAATATCCCAATTACTACCTCCACTGTCTCCCTTCACAGGTCATACGTTCATACTTGCATCGCTATATGCATTTCCTTCCACACTCTCCCTGTTCATTTGTGAATGGCCTTACATCACCATACATCAGGTGCATCCATGGAATGGAGGGATGGGGGAGTGCGGTAGTTTGGCCTCGTGGGACTGTATCAGTCTTCCACTGTAGTGCCCTCGGTCCTTCCCACACGGCCACCTCCCATGTTTCATTTTGATTTTATAGTGGACCTGTACCCTCACCATTCATCACAAACTACACCCCACCTTACACCAGCCATCACCCTCTAAATGCCTCCTGCTGCTGTCCCCGATGAAGACCATTTGTAAAGTGTTTGCCCTGTTGAACAAGTAGCTCAATCTCCTCCCTTGGTTGTGCAAAGTAGCAGTTTTTATCCAGTCACCCAATCACCGTAGTGCAATGTCGACCTGGTGGATGCAAACATGCATCCTCTGCAAAACAATGCACTTCCTATGACTATGCAGTACGCACCTCCTTTTCCACCCAGCTTAAAAATAAATCAATCTGACACCCGAACCTTGGTATAATCTCAATAAGCCACTCAGAGAATGTGGGTTATCATGGGATTTACAATGGCTGGCAAGGATTTGCACACTCTGCTGTGCCTTGTGGGCAAACCACTCCAGCCGTGCTAAATCCCCTGATAACCCACACCCCCGTGGCTTATTGCTTAACTACACTGAGCCACCAACGAAGAAGATGTTAGTCATCATTGATGAGTTTGAATGCTTCATCAGTAAGCATTTCAAGTGAGATATCATGTTGAGGTAGGAGGGACAGGATACTCCAGGCACCCACACCCTGAACAACACTGAACTGTACTTGATGCCAGCTTCATTGGAACAAGGAACAGAGGGTGAATTACAGCAATGAGGCTATAAGGGAGAGGAAGAGCAGTCCACAGCACATAGTGAATCTCATTGTTATGAATGGGCAACACATGGTCCATCCTCCATTTATGTTGCACTCAGCATGTGTCCAGCAATGTGACACACAGGTCTGGTACTTGTTCCTCCAGGTCTGCTATCCCCCTAAGTACCGTCAGGGGAATGCCCACTCATACCGGTGCCTAGTCCACCCTCCATTCCCTTAGTCCATCCATCACCCTGTCCTATGTAGTCATGGTATTACTAATAACCACCCCCATGGCCACCCCTTAAAACTACACCATTCACATCGTGTTTCTCACCCCATCTACATTTGTGAACACAGAGCCAAAGTACTCATGTACTGCATTTGTTAGGTACTGACCCTTCTCTACCCACCCCCGCATCATTCTTAAAGGGTACCTAAACAAGCAGTTTTTTAAAACTGCAAACTCCAAAATCTGATTTCATAGAGAGGTAAAGTAAAGGCTGCTGTTTACATTTATGCTAAAACTGCATTTATGTAAATAACATAAATGAAGTTCCATAGCTTCTGAAAAATGTAAACATCAGCCTTTCACTTTCAAAAAACAGCCTTGGTGTCTCCCTAAGATGTCTGTCAAGTGTGTCAAGTGATGAGTCATGATGACATCATCAGAGCCAGAGACAGAGACCCACATATATTTCTATAGTGATAACTGGTTCTTCTTTTCCACTTTGTTTTGAGCTGTTGCACCAGAATGATCAACACCATGCATTAACTCATGGATTATTTTGATCAGTGCACATTAGGCTATGATGTTGTTCATTTTGTTTACTTAAACTTGCTGAAAATGTGTTGCAATGCAGCTGACTTTTTCTTTGGCAAACCACAGTGCAGTGCAACACTTCAAAATACCTGAAGATCTAGTGGTTATGTGATGCCCTGAATTTTGTTTTTTGTTAACCAGGAGCAACACACTAAGCTGAAAGCTTGTTTACAGCTGTGGCCTGGGAGCACAAGGATGTTTAGTGAGTTGCTCAGGGTCACACAGAAAAGTGCCGGTCTGGTTCAATTCCAAAACTCATGCTCGCCTGTTAATCCACAGATAAGGCTTTCCTTTTCCATGTGAACCCCCCGCACCTAGCCTGCCTTCTGTTTGAATGCCCCACCATCCATACCCTGTCCTTAGTACTGCCTGGGTCCGCATATGTGCTTACAGTCTTATGAAGAGAATTATCACACCTTAGATTGTAATCTTGTACCTCAGAGAGTTGTGCACACCTATACCGATTCGCATCATCAGCTGGCACTGTAAAAAAATGCCTCCCAAATCACTGTTCAGTCCACTTTCTCAATGTTTGACTTCTGCTCCCACAGTAAACATTGAGTGGCTCACCACCCTTCTGCACAGTGAAGGTAGTATGTATAGTTCCCCTGTTGCATTTTTTTCCCGCCTCATTAACCAACAACTAGGTGTTCCTATAGGGCCAAGCAATAAGCATCATGACCCACCAGAAAAACTGCTGTCCATGCCCTCATAAGGGCTACACTTACAATGGCTAACAATATTATTATTAGCAGGAGAGGCATACTAATACCCTGAGCAAATCCACCTGACTTCAAGTGTCAGTCTACTCCTTTACCTGTGATCTGCAGAATCCTGCAAGACAGTTCCCAGCAAATCTACTCCAGTAGTTTTCTGTGCTCTTCTCCACAATGCAAATTGGCTGGCTACCACCTTTCCAAATCTTGAATCAGCTATACACAACTCCCTCAATACTGCCCTAGCAAACGTCAACACCCCCACCCCCACCCCCACCCAAGGGTAATCTCCTTACACTGAATTCGAGTAACAGTTTAGGTGCAGCCCTGCCTCTCTGAGTATTTGTCATCGCTGGCTACTCTCATCCACAGTCAAGTAATGATCATGATGCTGGCAGACCCACATTTCAGATCTCACAGTGATCTGCTCAATGTCCTCCTTCCTGTCTTCAACTAACCTGAATATAGCTGTACCCTGCTGGAATGGCCTCTTCAGCCCCTCTCTGGTATTCATTCTTCTCACCTGCTCCCCACAACAAAAACTGGTGAGTTCACTACCCTTTTGCATCACGAATGTGGTTAGTACAGTTTCCCATGTTATTTTTACATATTAATAATAAACATGATCTTCTGTTAAGCCATACTGATTGCAGCATGGTACAAGTGGAAAAATAAGTTTTCCTACCCATATACAATCTAAGCCACCTATGATTAGGCACTATTAAATGATGTGCATAATGATGTGCACACCCGTCATTTAATAGTGCCTAATCGAAGGAAGCATAGCTCTTTTAAGGATAGGAAAGTTCATCATTCCCCTTGTTCCCTGTTGCTATCCGCCTGACTTACTGGAAAGATATGTTTATATTTGAGATGTCAAAAAAAAAACAGGGTCTGTACTACTTGCATTCATGATGCAGAAGAATGATGAAGCTCACCAGTTTTTAGTCTTGAAAGAAAAGATAGTGAAGAATGAATACCAGAGGAGAGATTGAGAAGGCCACTCTTGCAAGGTACTGCTATATTCAGGGAAGGGGGAAGACAGAAGGAGAGAAATATGAGCAGATTACTGTGAGAAATAAGATGTGGGGCTGCCAGCACCATGATCACTACCTGACCCTGTTGTCCTGGCCAACATTTCCCTTCCCATAAAATCAGTTCATGCAATTGTCCAAGGCTGTGTGGGGATATTAATGTGCGAATTGGTTGTCAATACACATTTAGTCACTTCACTACCAGTCTAGTATTGCTTGTAAAGCACTTTGGGATACAGTGTGTATGAAAACCACTATATAAATGCTGATTCTTATTATTATTATTATTTCCCATGGAAAAAGAAGACAAGACAAGCATATATTTGATTTTTGAGAAGTATGAACTCTAACATTGGACTGCATAAGACCGTTGCTACAAAAAAGTGGTGAATCTAGGGGGTTGGGAAGGATGTGGCTGCAACCCCCCCTCCATTGTAATGTACTTGCTTGCTGCTGCTGCTGCTGCATTTCACTTTGTTGAAGAAGTCTGATTTATTGATTGTACAAATGTTTACATTCAAACTATGGATTACATTTGTAGGTTCTGTCAAAACATACTAGAAAAGAATAATAGCAGAAAAATATTAAGGTTTAATAAAAATGTTAAAAAGTGCATATTAAGTATGCACACCACCCCAGCACCCCCATTGTAGCATTCTGGATCTGCCATAACCACTAGACCACCAGGTTATTCAAGATTTGTACTGCACTGTGGTTTGCCACAAAGAAAGTCGGTTGGATTAAAACACAATTTCAGCATGTTAAAGTAAACATAATGAACAGAACCATAGCCTAACATGTGCATTATACAAAATAATACATGTGGTTTTGACCATTTGGGTGAAACAATTCTATACAAAGGGAAAAAAGAACTAGTTAGCACTATAGAGAGCCATATATCTCTCTGACTTTGGCTCTAATGATGTCATCACATAACACATTTGGTGGCCATTTTAGGAAGCAGGTAAGACAGTTTTTTTGAAATTGGAAGGCTGATTTTACAATTTTCAAATGCTCTGGAACCGCATTTAGGTAAATTATATAAATGTAATTATAGCATTAATGAACACAGCAACCTTTCCTTTAGTCACCTATGGAGTCAGATTTTTGAATAGTTTGTTGTCAAAATGTTGTTTAGGTATCCTTTAATCCTCTCAATTTTATCTTTGTTCCTCCTTCTCTCACCAATGTTCAGTATCACTCTGCACTACCCTCTCCAGTGTACCTCCCCCTTCACTGCTCCCTCCCTATCCTCCACATCCCTCCCATCCTTTACCACCTCACCGCTCTGTCACTGTCGTCCTCTTCAGTGGCACTGATTCTCTTCTCTTCATCCCTGTCACCCTCCTCTGACCAAGTCTTATCCCTTGTGTATTTCCAGCCTCTTCCCCCTTCCTGCCACCCACTGGAGGTAGCACACCCCATCTTCCTCCAGAAGTGTTCGTAGCACAGCTAACCAATTCCCTGTCTTCATGCCTGGCTGTTCTTTTGGTCATTCAACCATAGTTTAGTACTTGTCGCTGCTTTACTACCCCCAATACTGTTCAATCAATTGGTAAAGCAAAAATGTTCTTCTCTGTCCCACTGTTCTCAAAGGTGTCAGTGTTCCAAATGTGGCAGCATGCCCACAGTACCTGAGTGCATCTGTTGCCAGGAGCAGGACAAAGTTGTTGATAAGACACAGGAGTATGACTGCATCACATCTCACCCTGGTTTTGCCACAGTATGTCTTGATATCTGGGTGTTGCAAACTGCTTTCTACATGTTTTGCCAGTACAATGGTTGCATTCATGACACACCACTTCATGAGAAAGTTTATCTGAACAAGTGTTGCACATCTCTGTAATCTCATAAGGTTCATGTACTTATAATACGGCTATAACAACAGTAATTGCATTGGCTGAGGAGTTCAGAACCCAGTGCTGATATCCCATTATGCAGCAGTGGAAGACAGTCCAGTAGCCTCTTTATAATAAAATCAATAGGACCAGCCATTCCTGACTACCATCACAAATGTGGCTGTCACCTTTACTCACTAAAAACCTTCAACTAAGACTTACTGATTAATAATTAAAGTGTTGTACTTTTTATAGCTGTGTTATAATCACAATAAGGCACTCCAGAGTGTGCGTCATCACTGCATAACATCATGCATAGGATGTCAGAAGCACTCGACCTGTAGTCTCGTGCTTTGACCCACCATAGGTGTGATGTTATGCAGTGATGACACACACACACTCTGGAGTGCCTTATTGCTTAATCATTTGTTGAGTTGCTGGTAACACCACCTCCACTGTGGATTTGCACAATTGGTAGTCAGACACTGGTCACCCACTCTGCTGTTCTGGACACGTCCTTTCTAGGCTATTTACCGTGATCATGTTAACTGACAAAGTAACTTTCATGTGATCCCTGCACAACTGTTTTCCACATGTTGGTTGAAAGGTCAGCCTTTATGTGTTACACATGTGGCTGCTGTCAACACATGAAGAATGCATCACTAGTCCAGCACAGCATTAAATAGGTGTGCCAGTGACCCTGTCATGACCTGTGCTACCTAAATCAGTACCATCGGATGGACACTAGCTGGTCCTTGTGACCTGTCCACCCTTACTGCCCTGAATACCTCAGGCAATTTATTTTCTTTGGCCAGCGAAATGTGCATGGTGCCCTGCTCGGGGACAGGCCAGGTGTATTGCTGTTGACATATGTAAGCGACATTGCCTGCTGTCTACTAAATTTGTTCTCCCTGTTTTTATATGCAGGAAATATAGATATGTGGCATATAGGCAGTTTGTAAGATGGTGCTGGGGCTATCTTGGATGGCATGTCAGAGTTCCTATTCCATCATGTGCCGTGAATGCGATAAGAGAGAGAGTCCCCTCAGAACAGTACTCTGGATTCCAATACCCAGAACTATGACTGTAATTATTTTAAGTCTGGACTATGCCACTTGGTTAGCCATCTGTTACCATGTCATATACTGTTTCACTGTGCATCAGCAAATTCTTCTTAGTTGTTAACTGTTTGTTAGTTGCATTTCACACGGTTATGCTCAGAGCGTGAAGCAACAGTATTTTATTGAGTTCCACGTCAATGACAGTTGTTATAAATTGGTGATACCACCACAGTGACAAACATACTTGAAAATATATCAGGATTACATTTTAAGCAGTAATTGACATCAATGTTTGATGAGTTTGACTTTATACTACTAACAATTAAAAACAGTATTTCTTCTGAAACTATCAGTGATACACCTAGTATGGAATAACTATGTGTACAGCTAATAAATTATAAGAAGTACTCTTCAACCTTCATGTGTGGTTGTGGGTTACTTGAGTAAACATAACCCACATACAACCTTGCTATCAGATCAAGGTCTTATGCTATACCCAGTAAGCATCACAGCAAACATTCCATAATATGGCAATGTTGATTAATACCAAAAATTATTGCCGCATCATAACTCATAACTACAGAAATAGTGTGGGCTATTTGTAATGGAACAGTTGAAATTCTGTTTACATTTCTGACCTGTCATGAAAAACTTGAGTCCAACAGCAACAAACAATTATTCACTTTTTAATGTTGCATTACATAAATTGCAGTGCCATGCATATTAAACCTTTGAAAAGTAAATCACTGTCTCACTTCCAATTTCTATGTAGCAATACTGTGCAGCATTTCCATACTGTTCAATGTAGTATTTTTCAGGTTACCGATGTCAGGAACGCATGGCATCCCTTGGAGGATACTTTATAAAAATGATTTTTTGAACCTGGAGACATGTAGTTCCACTCCTCACTTTTCTCTGGATGGAGAAATGAGGCTGTCAAAGACTGTGGAGTGGTATCCATAGTAGAGTTCATGACTGGTGAGATGAATTACTTCTCATTTCCAAGACCTGTTTCATAAAATCCAGTGCATATCCTGTGATAATGAGGAGAAAAATCTGTTTGAGAAACATTCAGGGATAATCATTCCATAGCTAGAATATTGCTGCCAAAACAGAAAAAACGTGATCATTCAGTACTACAATTATATGATCTATGGCATTACTTGCAGTGGTAGGAAATCTATAGTTTATACATATTACACAGCTGCTGATGCCTCAAACAAAATTTTTAAAAACGTAATATTTATGTACAATTCAGCTTGCATTACATATGCGTTGAATCGACTTGTCCTTCCTATTACTTATTACTGAGAAATTTGCATGGAAACAGTCTGTATATTCCTTATAGTTCATCTTCCTCTTTGGCTTACTCCCCACTTCATGTCTTAGTCCTGCGTTGTGACATCATGGTATGTTGCCATGGGAGTTATTGTAATGTTACAAGTACAGCACTGTGCCATCATGTATGGAGAAAGCAACATAAATAGATTAACTCTTTAGGAGCAAAGATCACATTTTCATGCAAATGGCCTCAGCAATAAGTAACAGGGATGTGAGATACAGAAGTAATGTGCAATACAAGCTGAGTTGTGGTTAAATATTATGTGTTTGTTACAGTTGTCCTAATCGTGTCAGCTGCTCTTGAAGATAGAAATATAGAAATATAGAATTTGACGGCAGATAAGGACCGCCTGGCCCACCCAGTCTGCCCATTTCCCTACCTAAAGGATAAGCTGCAGATCCTAGCTAACCAAGATCCTACCTCCACCCCCTAGAATTGCCTTATGCCTGTCCCATGCATTCTTGAATTCCCCCACTGTGTTTGACTCCACAACCTCCTCAGGAAGGCTGTTCCATGCATCTACAACCTCTCCATGAAAAATACTTCCTCCACATTACCTCTGAGCTGTCCCCTCTCTAGCTTCAAATTGTGCCCCCTTGCTGTTGCACACCTCTTTTTCTGAAAGATGCAACCCTCTTGGACTTTGTTGATTCCCTTTGAGGTACTTGAAGGTTTCTATCATGTCCCTCCTCTCCTCGAGGCTATACATATTAAGCTCCTTAAGTCTCTCTTGATGCATTTTCTGGTGCAGACCCTGCACCATTTTAGTTGCCGCCCTCTGGACTGCCTCCATCCTGTCTGTTTTTGCGGAGATTGGGTCTCCAGAACTTCATGCAGTACTCCAGATGGGGTCTTACCAGCTGTCTGTACAGAGGGATAACTTCCTGTTTGTTTTCTACTGGTGATGCCTCTCCCTATGCATCCCAGTATCCCCCCATCCCTCCTTACTGCCCTCTCTCATTGCTTGCCCACCTTTAGGCTGCCTGATATAACTACCCCCAGGTCCCTTTCCATTTTTGTTGTTGTCAGTATCTCACCCTGATTAAAGTGTCTAGGTCTGCAACATAGAAACATAGACTTTGATGGCAGAAAAGGACCACTTGGCCCACCCAGTCTGCCCATTTCCCTACCTACTGGATAAGCTGCAGATTCTAGTTAACCAACAGCCTGCTTCCTGCAACCCCGCAATATAAATGCTTTGTGTCTGTCCCAAGCATGTTTGAATTCCCGCACTGTTTTAGATCCAACGACCTCCTCCGGAAGGCTGTTCCATGTATCCACCACTCTCTGTGAAAAAATTTCCTCACATTACCCCTGAGCCGTCCCCCCTCTATCTTTAAACTGTGCCCCCTTGTTCTTACACATCTCTTTTTCTGAAAGATGCTACCCTCCTGGACTTTGTTGATTCCCTTGAGGTACTTGAACGTTTCTATCATGTCCCCCGTCCCTCCTTTCATCAAGGGTATACATATTAAGCTCTCTCAGTCTCTCTTCATATGGTTTCTGATGTAGACCCTGCACCATTTTAGTTGCCCTCCTCTGGACTGCTTCCATCCTGTCTATGTCCTTGCGTAGATGGGGTCTCCAAAACTGCACACAGTACTCCAGATGGGGTCTCACCAACTGTCTGTATAGAGGGATAATCACTTCCCTTTTCTGCTTGTGATGCCCTTCCTATGCATCCCAGTATCCCCTGGCTCTCTTTACTGACTTCTCACATTGCTTATCCACCTTTAGGTCATCTGATATGACTACTCCCAGGTCCCTTTCCATTTTTGTTGTTGTTAGTACCTCCCCTGCTATTGTGTACTCTTCTCCTGGGTTTTTGTTTCCCAGGTGCATTACTTTGCATTTCTTTGCATTGAATCTAAGTTGCCATATGTCTGACCATTCCTCCAACCTTGCCAAGTCCCTTCTCATCTTTTCTACCCCCCTCCTGTGTATCAGCTCTGTTACAGATCTTTGTGTCATCTGCAAAGAGGCATACCTTTCCCTCCAGACCCTCTGCAATGTCACTTATAAAGATGTTAAAGAGGATTGGACCCAGTACTGAGCCCTGAGGTACTCCACTAGTAACCCCCTTTTCTTCGGAATGTGTTCCATTCACTATTACCTTCTGTGTCCTGTTGTGCAGCCAGTTTGCTACCCAGGCTACCACCCTGGGACCCACTCCCAGGCTGGCTAACTTGATTATTAATCTTTTGTGCGGGACTGTGTCAAATGCCTTGCTAAAGTCTGGGTAGGCCATATCCACAGCCCCTCCTGGTCTATTACTTTGGTCACCCAGTGAAAGAAATCAATTAGATTAGTCTGACATGACCTTCCTGCTGTAAATCCATGTTGCTTTGGATCCTGTGCCCCGCTTCCTCTAGGTGCTCAACAATTCTTTCTTTCAGAAGTGATTCCATCATTTTCTCTACCACTGAGGTCAAACTTACAGGTCTGTAGTTTCCTGCTTCTGCCTTGCTCCACTTTTGTAAGGGAATCACATCTGCCCTCCTCCAGTCCTCAGGTACCACCCCATCCTGCCATGATTTGTTAAAAGTGTGGTCAGTGGTGTCACTAGGTCCCCATAGTTCTTTTAGGATTCTGGGGTGAATCCGTCAGGCCCCATTGCTTTGTCCACCTTGAGTTTTAGGAGTTCTTTCAGGACTCTTTCTTCTGTGAATGGACTGGTATCAACCCCCACCCAGAGTGCTTCTATTGTCTGGTTTGGGTAACTGCTCCTCATCTTCTTTTGTGAATACTGAGCAAAAGTATTCATTCAATATCTCTGCCTTTTCACTGTCTCCCTCTGCCCACCTCCCTCTCCTTTTTAATCTTCACTATCCTCCCTTAACCTTTCTATGCTCCCTAATGTACCTATAAAAGGTTTTATCCCCCTTTTTGACCAAGTTGGCTATTTTTTCCTCGGTTTGTGCCTTTGCCATTCTGACTGCCTTTCCTACTTCTTTCTGCTTTAATTGATACAGTTCCCTGTCATGCTCCCTCTGTGATTCCTTATACTTTTTGAATGCAGCCTTTTTCTCCTTAACCTTCCCTGCCACCTCTTTTGAGAACCATAGTGGTTTTTTACTCCGCTTTGTTTTCTTTATTTGTTTTACACAAAGACTTGTTGCCTCTATGATGGCAGTTTTGATTTTTCTCCATTGTTCTTCCACCCCTCCTATTTGGCCATTTGCTAGTGCATTCTTCAGGTGTTCACCCATTTTGCCAAAGTCAGCCCTTCTAAAGTCCAGTATCCTTGTTTTTGTATGGCTTATCTCCATGGTTGTGCTCATTGTGAAGCACACTGTGCAGTAGTCGCTTGTTCCCAGATGTCTACTGACTTCTAAATTTGTGATCCTCTCCCATTTGAGAGTACCAGATCTAATATTGCTCCCTCCTGAGTGGGTTCCAGCACTAGCTGTCTGAGGTCTGCTCCTGCAGGGCATCGAGAATGACCCTGCTCTTGGATGTGGCTGCAGTACATGTCCTCCAGTTAACATCTGGCATATTCAGGTCCCCCATCAACAGTATCTCCCCTTTTTCAGCCATTTTGAGAATGTCCTCTATCATTTTCTTGTCCATTTCCTCCCCTTGAGACGGGGATCTGTATACAACCCCTGTGTGGATTGCGATGCCATTCCCCATCTCCAAGGTAACCCAGAGTGCCTCTTGTCTTCCCCCTTTACTTCTTAGTTCTGTAGCTTTGATCCCTTCCCTTATGTATAGATCTACTCCACCTCCTCTTTTGCCTTCCCTGTCCCTTCTGTGGATTGTGTACCCTGGTATGTTGACATCCCATTCATGGGTCTCGGTGTACCATGTTTCTGTGACTGCCACAATATCCAATTGTTCATCTTCCATCAAAGCTACTAGCTCAGAGGCTTGTTCCCAGACTACGGGCATTAGTAGTCATTGCCCTCCATTTAATGTTGGCTTGATCCTTTTCTCCCCATCCCTGCTCTTATTGCTCTTATCTGTTTTACCATTTACCCCCGTCCTGCCCTGTGTTGAGCTCTGTACCTCAGTGTTTACCCTATTACCTGCCCTGTTTTGTGGGGAGCTGACTTTCCTGCCTTTTATCAGTACCTCCCTCTTATCTGGTTTAAAAAGCTTGCCAGGAAGCATTTAAACCTGTCACCCTAGGAGCTTGGTCCCCTTTGTGGACAAATGCAGACCATCATACCAGTATAAACCTTTATCTCTCCAGGTGGACCCCCAGTCCCCAATGAAGCCAAAACCTTGTGCTCTGCACAGTTTTGCAACCATTCATTAAACTGCATGGTGTGCAGTACCCTAGCCTCATTCCTGCCATAGACTGGTAGCACCTCTGAGAAGGTTACTGTGCTTGCTACCATCTCAGGGCCCTCCCAACTCCACAAATTCATTCTGCACTGCACTGATCCCATGCTTAGCTAGGTCATTTGTCCCAAGGTGGACAATGATATCTAGTTCTGTCTCCTGTGATGCTGCTTCTACAATTGTGAGTTGCTTCTTGTCCTCAAGCCATGGCACCAGGCAGGCAGCTTGCTTCCTTCTCTCCCTTCCCCAGTTCTACCCCCTAACAATTGAGTCCCCTAGCAGTAGCTGTTTCCTTCCCCTGTGGTGTCCCTTGCCACACTTTTTTGGGTCTCCCTTGTGGATGTCCTCAGCATTCTTCTGGGTCTCCACTGAGGGTGCCATCATAGAGGAACCTTGCTCTGCCAGAATGGCATCTGATTTGTGTAGAGGTACAACTGGGGGACTTCGTCTCTGGTCCACCACCCACACCCTCCCAGAACCCACTGTGGTCCTATTGCTCTTCATACTCCGAAACCTCTGACTCAGTGGTTGTGGCAGTGGTGCTCTTTGGGAGGAGGCCTCCTTAGTCCTTGCTAGTTCAGCCTGGAGGTGGGCAACCTCCTCTCTCAGAGCTGACAGTTGCCTACAAATAGGACAATAGCACAGGTTTCAGAATGTTTCCTGGAAAACTGCTGCCCCAACCAGTGCATTGCACCACTCCCCATGTCCCGCTCCCTTATTCTATACAATATGTAATTATATCTGTATTATTATTTGTTTTTGTGTAACTACTCTTTATACTGCATGCGGGTTATTAGGAATATGACAGTTCTGCCCAAGACCTATTGAGTGATGTCAAACTGTGGCTATAAAGGAAATGCTAAGCCTGGGGGTGGGGTGGGGAAGGGTGGGTGGGTAGTGCACAGCCACTGGTGACTGTTAGAAACAATCAGATACACAACTGCTCCACCACCCTGGTGAGTACTGTCCTTTATAGTAATACAACTACACACAATTTACTGAACCACGGCTCCAACACAAACCAAACCACTCTACTGAGTCCAAGGATAAAAATGAACTCACTCCTCAGCCAGCAGGACACTTAAATGTTACAAAAATATCCTTCAAAATGCTAGGTCTCAACCCCACACTCAAGCAAATTCAGTTGTATCTCACTCTGGTTATAAAATTACTACCCTTTTAAAGGAATCCTGCAATTCTCTGCTTAATGCCAATAAGAAAAATACAAATAAAACTTTTTGTAGAAAGTGTATCTCACTTCTTACCCAGTGCTCTGCAGTATTATGCCTTAATCAGGTTTCCAGGTCCTAAATTGAGTTGCAGTTTGTTCTTTGCAGTAAGTTTGAGCTTCCAACAGACACTTTAAAGTCAGTGTGACTGGCTTCTAACTGTGAAGGATGTCTAAGATAAGCTCAGAGCTGAAACCCCACCCAGAGCCAATTGATTGACTTTTCAAACTGTGAAAGGATATAACAAATTATATTTTTTTATTAGCTCAATATGCCACTCCATGGTGTGTACAAAGCTTATTTAACTGCACGTTGCATGGCTGAAGTCACTCTTAAAGGCCCTAATATATCATGCCTTATGGATTACTTCTCACATACTAGCATAGGGCACACATTATGCTTTTCACTACATGGTACATATAGGTAGCTACTAATACAATGGCATATTTCTGAAACCCTAGACAGTGTTATTTTTGATTTCACAACACTTTTCTGACTTGAAAAACCAGTGAGCAAAATACTGACAAAATTGTGCATCATCAACTTCCAGAGGCGCAGTGGGTTGAGGTGCTGGCGCCTTACCTTACACCACACCGATGACCCGTGTTCGGGAACAGACTCTGTCCACTGGGGGGTGGCAGGGGAGGAGAGGACTGAGAATTTGTAGGATGGCTCTCATCTCATCTCATCTCATCTCATCTCATCTCATCTCATCTCATCTCATCTTATCTCCTGGGGTGGGTAACAGGGACACTTCACTCTGCAGCAGTTCCAGGTGGAGTCCAGCAGCACTGCTGGAGCATCACAATGTGGGAGTTCCAGAAAAATGGAAATACCGCTACAGATTGGCCAGATGATGGCATCTGGTCCACTGACAACCTCAAGGACTCCTGTGAGTCTGTCCACCTCAGCAGCGCTCCGAGGCTGAAAGAAAAAAGAGTGCACTGGGTAGCCACACCGGTGCCTTCCTCCTTGGAGGAGGTTGACCCACTCAGCAAAGTGTAACTCCGAGCTACCTCAGAGACATGCTGCAATGTGAGGCTGGTGGCTCGAGGGGGTTAGGAAGGATTGCTGGTGACCTAGGGTACCTGGAGGAGCAGCATAAATCTGGGGCACACAGTGGAGAAAATAAAAGTCGTATCCCCCCCAAAAAATTTGCATCAAATCAACTATCATTTAACCATGGTTCCCAGAACAGATATGCCCACTAGTGTGACCAGAAAAAAATTGTGGTGGTGTGTGAGGGAGGGAGAGGGAGGGTATGATTCTGTATGACCATGTGCACATGTAGGCACATCATAAACTATGTTCATATATGAATTGCTTACCATAGGTCACCTGTACAGGTATTTGTCTCACCACATGTCCATACTTCATAAACTTGGGAAAGTGTATGCTGTATCTTTTATCTCCCCTTGCTGTTCTAGCATGTGGGTGCCAAGGATTTTCATTATAATGTAGTGCAGCTAGTTCTCATTTCTGGATCAGCCACCAGTACATGGTTGCCCTTGCATGCCATCACTGTGTGTTATAGGTGATGGCACAATTGGGAAAAAAACATGTCAACAGGGTTGTACAGTAGTAGCCAGAGACATTGCCAGCTATTTCCAGATATTTCACAAAATTTCTGAAGAGTTTCTCTCTGCTGCCCCTACTGTGGAAATGCAGAAAGCAGAAGATATTCCTAGAAATATCACAGAAATTTGGGGAAATATCTGGCAGTGTCTGTGGCTGCTACTGTAGATGGGTATCACCTGCCCTAAATCTTGCTACAAGGCCACCGAGTGAGGACAGCTTAATCACTAGATGTACTCCTTACTGGAGCAGTTGGCAGGATGACACAGAACACTCTGCCTTCATACCAAGTGGACGGGTAGTGGCAGCAGCTCAGTCATGAGATAATCGACTGTGGTAATACAGGAGTGCAGCATGGTACTATTTCAATACCAGTAAAGTAAGCCTTCACCACGCCAACCCTTTTTTTTATATATATTGCATCAGTACAGTCATGTGAACACACTAAATTCTAGACTTGATGAGAATACCACCACAATTGTAATAAGAACTGTTTACCCTTGGAGATGTGCCATGCATCATATCTGTGTTGTGTCTGGGTCATTTCTTCCCTAACTCATTTTGCAGCTTGTAAATGTCTGTCGGTTATGAGTTCATCAATATCCATCCCCCATTTCTGAACTGACGACACACGTCGTTTGAGGCCCTCATGCTCCATGTTATTACTGCTTCCCACTTCATTGCTCTGTGCAAAGTAAAACACTGTTATTTAGTACATATGTTTATCTTCCTGCTGTTCGGCAATAGAAGATCTGAGAAAATTACATTTCACAAACAAGTAAAATATAGCTGGAAGAGGCAATGGGACATGATGGGATTCACCATAGACATTTACAATACATATGGGGGAAATTACTGGCAACACTGAGTACCCTTTTTACCAAAACATGGAATGATGATGTGGTGCCTGGTAACTGAAGGAATACGGATGGGATTACAGTTCACAAAAGTGTGACCAAGTCATAGGCAGTAAAGTATAGACCTGTAAGTTTTAACTCAGTGGTACTTACACTGCTAACATACTAAAATGACAGCAGAAGAGGACTAATAGTCTTTCAAGTCTGCTCGATCTTCAGCACCCTCAATGAGGGCCGATTTTGGTGTCATCCCTTCCCCCTTGGGTTATACTGTTCCCAGTCCCAGATGTGCCACCTGCATTGGACCTGATCTGATTTACCCTCCCCCTGAACCTGTCCCATTCCTTCTTACACCCATCCACAGTCTCAGCCTGTACCAGCTCCCTGTGCAGTGCATTCCATGGCTCCACCACCCTTTCAGTGGAATAACACTTCCTTCTCTCCCCTCTGAGCCTGCCCCCTTCCAGCTTAGACCCGTTCTCTCAGGTTGCCCCCTCTTCCTTCCTGTGGAGTACCCTGACTGGGCCCCCCCTTATTGATCCCTTTTATGTACTTAAAGACCTGTATCATGTCCCAGCTGTCCCTCCTCTCCTCCAGGGTGTACATGTCAGGGATGTATCTCATAGGGCCCAGGTGCTTTCTCTGTCCAAAGGGACCTGAGAGCTTCCCTTACTTTCTCTTCTGGGATTTCAGCCTCCACCTCCTCCCCCCTTTGCACCCTGTACTGCTATTTCTACCAGTACTATCCCTTCCTCCGGTTTGCCCCCGCTCACCCCACAAGACATAGCCCCCCCATCCACCCTGATAAAAACTGATGCAAAGTACTCATTTAGGATCTCCACCTGTTGCAATGACTCCTGTGCTCAACACTTCCCTATCTTTATCCTGGTGATCTTCCCCCTTACTTTCCTTTTTTCCCACATATGTATCTAAAGAAACCCTTGTCCCCCCTCCGGAATGGATGAAATCACTTCTGAAAGAAAGAATTGTGGCGTACCTAGATGTTGGGGGGGGGCACAGGACACAAGGCAGCATGGATTTACAGCATGAAGGTAATGTCAGACAAATAATATATTTGTCTTTTACTGGGTGATCAAAGTTGTACACCAGAGAGAGGATGTGGGCATGACCTACCTACACTTTACAAAGGTGTTAGACACAGTCTGACACAACACGTTAATCAACAACTTAGCTATTCTTTTAGTGGGTCCCAGGATGTTAGCCTGTGTAACCATACTGGCTAGACATCATGAACATTTTGTACCCGGGGAACTCTTTATGTATGCTATGTATTGTTATATAATTGCTGTTACTTCTCATCATGAACATTTTGTATCTGGGGAACTCTTTATGTATGCTATGTATTGTTATGTAACTTTCTTTATGTATTGTATACTTGTCTGTATACCCATCCCTGGACTTCCTTGTGAATGAGCTTGCTCAATGGAGATTTCCTGCAATAAACTTGAACTTGAATTTTAACAACAGGACACAGACTGTAACAGCAAACATATTCAACTCTGAATAAAGGCAGACACATCTACTTTTGAAAAATCACAATGGAACTCTAACCAAAAGGTGTAACATAAGGGCAAAACACTGACAAGTTATGTACCTGAACCAGCTGAACATCCATTATGACACCTGCAGACCACTCTGTTAGTGAGCAAGTCCCAAATTTCGCTGAATGGTCTGGACTGTCTGCATGTCCATCACCCCCCGCAGATCAGTCCTCTACCTTCAGCTTGCAGAGAAGCAACCAAACAATCCTGTGTAGTTGTCCATAGCTGGTCAACAGATGGCAGTAGGGACTTGCTTTGATGCCAAAAGAATGTTCCGCTCTCTGTACATGGCAATTCCCGTGTTTTTAAATAGCCTCACTACCCATGCTGTAGTCGCACCAGCAGATAGAATTGATGCAGACAGCAAAATATCTTCACAGGGAAGCCTACCACTGTATGACTGGCTGTTCCAGGTAGATTTTTTCAGGCATGCAGGACATGAGAACACAATTGACAGCATCGTTTTAACTACTTTTTGGACATACCTCAGACTGGATTCTCCACAGGAAGGGCAATGACACCTCTGCAGTAACATCTGGAAGCAGCTCCAAAAGACAATATATTTAGGGGTAGAAACAGGGTCATGGTCAGTGTCAAAAATGGTTGTGCAATCTTCCATGTCCATGTCATCATCCGAATCATTGTCAGACTCTGAGGATGGTTCATACTCTGGGTCCTTGTCATACTCAACCTCATATTCTGACTCATCTTCAGATTCAGAGTATAAGTATTCCATCATGTCTTCTTTGCATGATGTCCATGAGGGTGATGGATATGGAGGCCATGGTAGTTCAAACTGTATGCCGCAGTCTCTTGATGTCAATAGTGTCTGTGTACCTGTCAATAGTGAATGTGCGCAATTATAAGTTCTATGACTATAGTGAGAAATGTACACAATGTAAAGAAAAGTGGAACTAATTAAAAGTCAGTACTGTGTGCCATGGCCGGCCACTTGGTGTTGAGGAGTGAAGCATTTGCCTTCAGCTGCATCATGCCAGCGATACCAGTTTTGGAACAAGTCATGCCTGATGGTGGATGGGGTTTGGGGGGGTGAGCATGCAACTGATTTCACAATTGGGTATAGTGGCTCAGGTGGATGGTGGAGGCTATAGTCCAGTGTGCCACATGACACATACCTCAGAGGATGTCGCCAGTACAATAAGCAGTGTATTGTGGATACTACATGGAGAAAAAACTTTGCAGGTCTGTAAATATAGTTACAGCCACTGGGTATGGTGCAGTACTGTATGATAATTTACAACCTGCAGCACAGTTGCTGTGAATTTTATACAGGCCCAACACATCTGTTAGTGTGGTGCATGAAGGCCACTGTTTCACTGCTCAGTATGATTTTTGGGTGTTCAGTTTCTGAGTGTCTATTTCCATGCATCTTCAAGTAGGTAATGGTGAAGACACTGCCAGAAACATCATCCATCAACCATAACATCATGTCAAACTACAACCCTATGTCCACCCTTTCAGTACAAGTCACTACAGTGTCTGCCAGTGTGAGGCATCTCTCATCTCCAAAAACAGTGTAGGACTTATTCAGCTAGACATGTTTGGGAATGTGCTTCTTAGTCAACCCCACCCTCAACCTCCATGAGCACACTGTGGTTCAGTCATACTTCTTCATCGGCATCATATGAGGCTAATGTTGTGTACACAGTGGTCTCCGGAGCTGGTGTACACCAACTGTAACATTGCATTCTTGGTGCAGACACAGACAGCTTCCTCACTCAGCAGAGATAGGTGCATGCAGAGAGTGCAACTTTGCAGACTCCACCATGTCTCAATGAAGACAGCTGCTCCACAACCACTGCACTGTGCCACTTCCATCATAATTGTTATACTCTGTGGTATTCTGCCTGCTTATGGCTCCCAGGTGTGGCATAAACAATCACCGGTTCAAAATGGCATTCCTAGCTGACATGTATTTCATTGCATGATGATACATTTTAAAATCATGCAGATGAGATGGACCAAGCAGTCTTATCTGCCATTCAAGGTGTGTTATAAAGCTACTATCAATGGCCATAGATTAGTCAAAGATAATAAACCAAATTATGAAATGGGTAAAAAGAATGCTGATTTCCGATTGGCTAATGGCCATTCTCAGGTGGTGGAAGCCCTCGGCTATGCCTCATGCTTTAACTCACCCCAAGGTGGGCCATTATCCCACCATAATGCAGACCCTTATTCATTGAATTATGTTACCTGTTACAATGAATGTAAAAGTAAAGGCAGACCACATTCAAGAAAATAAGTCGGTGATCAGAAACAGCAAGGATTGCAACATATCTTTAGAAAGGCCATAAAATACTGTCTGTGTCTTCTTCATTGTCATGACTTGAAGATCACTGATTTTTACCTGAGTTCCACAGTGTCTCACATAAGGTGGTGTTGTCTGTGTAAAAACGGAGAGGTGTGATGACCATTCCACGGGGTCTTCAGAGTACTTGAAGAAGGACTCATTGTCGACAATTTCATGCTCCTTGCTAGCTAGGAGCTCTGTTATAACCTGTAAATGATTAAAATGCGAGAAACAATTACCAGTTATTTCAACTCCTTCACAGTAGCTAGGTGTAGTACATTTCATGTGCTGACGGACCATCACCCTGTGAGTCATACAGTATAATGGAACAACAGTCACAAAGCGAACCAGAAAATAACTGTAAGGAAAACCATACTGTTTCTACAGTGTGCCCTTCCCATGTAGGCTTTTACTGACATGAATACAGGGTAACACAGCATGTAAAGGGGCAGTGTTTGTTTTTAAGCAGGTGTTCAGTGACAAATGGCGATTGTCAGTGATACACTGCAGAGTGATTGACAGGAAATGAACAGCAGATAGTTCAGTAATGTGTCATATGAAATGACTCAAAGTTCTGTGTTTTTTCTTAAATAATCAACATGAACATGGGGGATACCCACTGCACTTTGACAATATAGATTCCCTGTCACACACAGTTTTAAATTGATGTCATGCTTGTAACAGTGTTGACATTATTATATAAGTAGCAATATGTATCATGCAGCCTTACATCAAGCAGAAAATCATGCCGCAGTCTTACTGGGATTATGTGTCCATGAATGAAAGGGTGGTGACACAGTCGCAACATTCGATTGTAGCACTTCATTGCTGAAGTACTGAAACAAAGAAAATGAAATGTAAAAAAAGAAAAAAAAAACAAGAAAACCGAACACCATATATGTTTGTGTATATAACTTACCCCCAACATGAAGATGCATGAGGAATGTGCACTGTATGTAGATCAGGAGAAGCAATGCAGGTTCTCACACAACCATGAAGTATCTTTATACCCCTGGCAGAGGTGGGAGGGTGATGCATGGTGGTGGTGATTGTTAATGGAAGTCAGTACATTGTGTACGGTTCATTTGCACATCATTCCGTCAACATGGACTGGTGAGGTCACCTACGTGCATGTTACGTGTGTACAGGTTGATGGAAAATGTCAACAACAACCCACATTAGCGATGAAGTGTAACTAAAGATGAGAGAAATTGATACTTCAAACATATTTACAGATCATACTTACTATTACCTATGTAATACTGAAAATCAGACTACAGAACTGTATTATCCATAGTCCAGGAGACAGATTTTTAGAACAGTTGCTGGGTATGAAATGCAGTTCTGGTGGCCTAGCTAGCTAGCAAGGCGGCGGTTGCTTTGACCACACATAACCAAAAGTAACATTATCAATTCCCAAAGAGGAGGGACATCGGCCTATGTAATAAATGTTGGGGGGGGGGGTGGAAACAGCATATACCAATAAATTTGCACCTCCTGGGAAAAAACATGGTCAAGAGCACCATCAATGATGAGCTGTCAATGACTAGCACCCCATGCAGGTAAAGAAGCTCAGCCAGCTTGCACATTCTCCTCACTGTTGTCATACCTAGCATGGGTAGGGTAGTGGTACATCATATCCTATACTTCACCCTTGTCTGCATTACCTTCTTCCTTATCATGCTAGTATGTGTCAGGATATTGAACATAGTCCCATAAGTGTTGGAATTACGAGTTTGCAGAAGCATGTCAGGATAACCATACATATCCATGTTACTGTGGTATAAGGATGTAGGTATAACACATGAGCTGGATATAAACATGGTGGTACAGTGACACCTGTAAGCACAGGCCAGGACTGGATGTCTGTGACTATGTGTTATGGCCTGCTTCAGGAAAAAAATGTTTATGTGCTTCTTGAGGGGTTCACTTGTTTGTAACTCATGCACACATTACTACATACATACAAAGATACGTAGCAGCCAGCAAAAGAAGGCCATTTGGTCTATCAAGTTTGCTTGTGTTGCAATGTCCACAGCTTGAGCTATTGTTCTGTGTCCTTTCTACCCACTTCCCCCATCCTCCCTCCCCATGACCCTTACCCTCCCCAATTAGCCATCATTGTATGTTGATGGGTGTGTACAGATATAGACAATACTACATATTCAACCATGCACAACCAGTGTGTTATGACACAGAAGGGTTCTGATTCCATCTGACCTCGAGAGCAAAGCCAAAAAAGTCAGAGCTAATCGGATCCCTGAGGTGGCAGACCACACTCGTCATGCATAAAGTTGTTCATGTTTGTATTTTTTGTAGTGTATTGTATCATTTGAAATGTGTACATTCTTTTTTTTTATTTCAAATGGAAACTATACTGTTCAGTCTCTGGAGTTTGTACAATGCAGTTGTGCCACAGAAGGGTACAATCACATTCCATGACCTTTGAACTGTGGGACAACAGCATTAAGAAAAGGATGACTGGAAATCATTGTGGACACCCAACACACCACAACCATGTAGAAAAGTGCAAGGTGGGTGCCACTGTGGAATAACATTGGGGGGGAGAGTGGGTTGGGGGACATAAGGTACCAATGTGTCCAGAACTGAAAGAAAGTAAATCAGTAAAAACAAAATAAGAAAAAATGACATGTATTTTCATTGAGGCAAGTACACAACCTTACCAATGTGCATCTTCCAATATCAAATGGATAATGCTTGACAGCACAGGACAGATGTTGTGCAACAGCTGGGGTGAAACATCCCATATTCTGTGATACCATGCGGTACCCCGTGGAGGTACTAGGTGGATTGTCATAGACAAGCAATGACATTGTATTACCACCTTGTAACAATTGCTGTGCTATATGGGTATAATTAGCACATGACAGTTTGGGCACAGGGTGCCAGCTGCATGTCACTACTTATTTGAGGTGATAAGCCACTGTGATAACATCAGAAATGAACGAACTGAGTCTCATTACTAAGGTGTACATACTTGGCCAGCCCACTGCCACAGGGGCAGGTTGACTAAATGCAATGCCAGTGACATGGGTTCCCAAAAGGATAAGGGACATCACAGGGATGGCGGGGGAGCAGGATTGAGCATCCAAGGACTGCTATCCTTCTCTGGGAGATGAGCGGGTAGTGTATCTAGCACAAAACAGACACCTAACGGAGGATGGATGTACCACACATGCCAATGACAAAGTCTTCAGGGGGGCCGGGAAGATGCTAGTTGTCATTGCATGTCCCCACCAACATACACCAGGGGAAAAAAATGCTGACAGCCACCACTAACTAAGCCATCCATCTGCTTCCATCACTCCCAGTTCGACCTATCCCAACATTGCAGCATCTTAGAGGATGGTGCCGTGACACTGCCATGGGGGTATGCCAAGGGGGTATAAAATAAAAGAAGTACATACTTGACATAATAACAGTATGACAAAGTAGGAAACAGGGTATCAGGAGGCCTGCTTGAACAGTGCAGTCATATACTCAGTCATCACAAATCTATTGACATCACATCATGGAACAACAAACCCCAACAGTTAAGCAGTTACATAATTAAAAAAAAGTCCACAACAAGAACAGATGTAGATGCATATTTGATCCCCAGCAGACACCACCACCTAAAAAAAGAGAGTGGCAGACATTAATGCAGAACATAACATTTCAGCTGGTGTTGAAAATTGCACTACAAAATACTGTTACGGTGATATCGCAGACACATCTTGACAATTTGAGCGTTTGAAAGTTTTACTAATTGAGAAGTCACCTGTTAGAGTGGCAGTGCAGAGTCTTTTTTTTCCACTGATAATCTAGTGTAATCAATACAGAGTATCCTATTCATGTTATAGGGTCACACACAGTCGTTTCATTGGGAATAACACAGTTTGCTGAGAAATAAACCATCACTTATAGAGCTGTAATATATGATTATACCTTTAGTTATAGAGTATAAGTATATATTGGTCCAGCATTCAATCATTCTTGTGATTATCAGATTTTATGTAGACTGTGCCCCTGTGTGTTCTCTGGCAGTGTAGCAATATTGCCATTCAGTGTAAATAATTATTCTCCTTCCAATTTTACATATTTTTTCTTAGTTTAGTGGTCCAATTAAAGATGGTTAATAGGTGTGTGGTGTATGAGTGTAGTAACACTCACAAGAATCAAGTAATCCTTCATAAGTTTCCTGCTCACCCCACAGTAAGACAGCATTGGGGTGATGCGGTGCGTTGAACCAGCGCAGATTGGCTTGGAGCTTCTGACAGCAGCAGTCTGTGCAATGCACACTTTACTCAGGACTCATTTGAAACTGAGTACATTTTAATTAAACAGTTTGGGCTCCAGACCAGCTGTGTATGTCCTCGTTTGAAGCCAGATGCAGTGGCCACCATTTGTAAAATGCCGACAGTTCCTGGAAGTATTGGAACCATTCCCAAGCATCCATGAGTGTCCACTGCAGTTGCTAAGTGTGAGCATCTACAGGTGAGTACATCATCATGATAATGATACTCAGAATGGATCCATTCACATATCTGGACTGTGTGGTATGGTACATGCCTCACGCCCATTGGCTCACTCAGTAGACCAATAGGCGTACATCCCTACCATACGGTGTCAGTCAGCGGGCAGTGGGGCAGCAAGTGGGTGGGGAGCTGCCACCTGCCGTTGACCGGGGAGAGTGGGGTGGTGGGGCTCAGTGGGCGGGTAGGGAGGGGTTACCGGTAGACCACCAGGGTTGGATTGGTGTTGCATTATTTTTCACTGGCGCCCGTGATCGGGCTGCGAGCGGTCCCCTGGACCACCAGGGATATGGGACATTTATATTTCTCAACATATGCCCACAATCGGGCTGAAAGCAGTCCACTGGACCACCAGGGATAGTGTTACATGTTTTAAACAGACTTATGCCCGTGATTGGGCTGCAGGCGGTCCACTGGACCACCAGGGATATAGGACGATTCTAATATTCTACATATGCCCAAGATCAGCAGTGGGGCACTTTGCCGCAATGTGCAGGGGGTGTCGGTCCCCGACGGCTGCAGCCTGGCAGGGCACCAGGCGCAAGTCGCTGGGGATCAGCGCACCTGCATTCAAATGGGGCCATAATGACATGCAAATGGCCCCATTTGTGTCTTGCATACATTATGGCCCCATTTGCATGTGCACTTTTGAATATCGCAGTTGTTGCACCTAGCACAACGGAACTTGCACTAGCACATCCCCTGCTCCATTCTGGCCACTTGCACTGGCGCAATGCCACTGCACCATGCGCACTGTGGGTGGCCATGGTGCGATATTCAACGATGCTGTGCCATGGCACAGCTCCGTTGAATGTCACCCTGTCAACGCCACTGCGTAGCCAAGTTGCGCTGCACCCAAGCTTGCGCCACAGCCTGGCACAGTCTGAATATTTGGTCCCCCATGTAACATACTACTTATTCTCCACATGCATGAAAGAATTAATTATGTCCCTGTTAGTAGTCATGCTCCAACAAAACAACACCAGAATAAGTAATACTGTTAAAGAGCAACTGAGGAAAAAAGAAAATACAGTAAAGCTGGCAACAACACTATTTTCCCATGGCAGCCTGATGAGTCCTGATACCTGTTACAGTGTGCAGCAAATACAGGACACACTTACAGGGAAAATATATTATCTGTTGCACACATATTGCTGAATACCCCTGACAGTGACCTCTCGGTGTCTAAGTTTAGTAGGCAGATTGGAGAGGAGCGCCGACGCAGCAAGTGACATGATGTGTCACACAAGAAGCATGCAAGCCAGCTTTTTCCCACTCTGCATTAAAATGTATAGGGCTACTCGGTGAATGCACAAATGGGTGTTCCACAGATGACGTAAAAGTGCTAAACGTCCTGTGGAACACGCGTCTCACTCGGCTGAATCCTCTGCACTGTGCTACATCCATGGAGCACAGAAAACATCTACAAAAACAGAAAAATGACTACAGGTAAAAAAAATAAAACCATTCATGACTATGAGGGCTAGCACTACCTAAAACTGCATTACAGTAGTGATCACGTCACTTGCTCTTTAACCGTTCACTGTTGGGTAGTGCACAGCTCCTGTTGTTTTTTGCACACTGTACATGGACCTATGCACCGTGCAATCATAGATTGTTATGTCTTGGGTGGTAGAGGTACTAGACACACTATTTTTCATACCACAATTTGACATCTTGGGTTTTCGTTGCAGAGAGGTACCTAGCTTATGTGGAGGAGACAGGATATACTATGTGTGTGTGTGGGGGAAAGGACAGTGTAATAATAATAATTTTTATTTATAGGGCGCCTTTTGAATGTCAAGGTGCCATACATAATAACAGTTAAAACAGTTAGCATCATAAAAAATACAACCAGACCAAACAATTAAAACAATCAAAATTCAGGAAAAGCAATTTCCCACAGAAAGTCATCACAAATCTATTGACATCACATCATGGAATAATAAACCCCAACAGCTAAGCAGTTACATAATTAAAAAAACAGTACCATATAACCATGTATTAGGCACTACCGAGTACAACATGTACTAATAACTGTACTTTTGACACCATGTTTTGGCCTCTCAGGTTGCGCTGCATACATCTTTTTTTTTTTTTTTACTTTTGTTTTACCAGGTGAGACACACTAAGCTGAAAGCTTGTTTACAGGTGCATCCTGGGAGCACAGGGAAGTTAATTGACTTGCTCAGAGTCACACAGTATGCAAGTAGGGGCTGTGGGATTCAAACCCAGGTCTCCAGGTTTGCAGCTCAGAGCCTTAAACCACTGCGCTATACTGCCTCCCTCCCTCCGTCTCTGTGTGTTTTTTGAGGGGGGGAACATACTGTCATTGAAGACATCTACCATCCAACCATGGATTGTCAATTGTGATACGTACTACTAATGGCACCTTTCTGCCACTATTTATGATCTAATGGTTGCATTGTGTACATGTATCTGGTTTATATCGGGTGACAGCATACAAGAGATGAAGGCGCACAACACACAGTCATGGATAGATGCATGATACGTGACAAAAAGTACAAACATTGATTTTCATGCCATTATCTAGGCTGTCAGAGTTGTTTTGTGAATATGTATCTTGTTTTTTTTTGGGGGGAGGGGGTTGTGGGTCATACTAGGGCTGAAGGTGAACACATACAGCCATGCATTTATCATACAGACTACAGAAATCAGACCAAGAAAATTGAATATCTAGTAGGAATGCTGTCTGCAAAGTTATAAACATCTGTTCTGTACAGTCTTACCATGTAGTATGCCACTATGATATGAACAGTTACATCAGCAAGAGCTTTATAAAAATGAGATGTGGTCCCAAAGTGTTTTTGAACGTCACCCCCACCCCTTCCCAGCCATGGCCACCACCACCAAGAAAAGAAGAATGAGACTTCCGGTGACATCAGCGGTTGGATGGCGGCTTCGCGCTGAGCTCCATAGTGCCTAAAAAGAAATCTATCATCATCCTCACTAAAACATAATGCAATCACCAACAAAAGCAACAAGATCCAAGGGGGTGCACACCAGGAATTTGCAGATCCTGACTCAAAAGCTCTATACCATGCTGCAGCAGGAGAAAAAAGGGCTGATACAAGAAATCAAGGGAGACGAGGCCGGTGCTGAAATCTCCAGCCTGGAAGAAGAAGATTGCTCCCAATTAGTGGCCTCAATTATGCAAATGGCTTGGACCATTAAAAAAATGTACTTTACATTGACGGAACTGAAGGAGGATATCGATAAAATCGAACATAGAGCACATCAAATTGAAGTGGGCCTAACTCAGGTCACCTAGCAGGCCGACTGATACGATAGACTGTTGCTACTGTTGCTATTTTTGTTGGCTAGAGAAAAAGAAATTAGCAACAAACTCGATGATCTGGAAGGAAGGAGCCGCCGTTGTCAGAATAGTAGAGTTTACGGCATACTGGAAGGCTCGGAAGACAGTGAAAAAGACCCAATAGCTTTCCTTCAAAAAGTACTCCCGGAGGCCCTTCCATTAAGCTTCAGTTTGGCCATGGACAGGGCTCACCACTACCTAGTCTGGAGGCCTACAAACCCAGAAACCCGACCGAGATCTTTCATAGCAAAGCTCACCTCATATAACACAAAGGAAGAGATCCTGAAACAGGCCAGGCACAGCAAAGCACTTACAGTATGTTTGGGGAACATCACCTGCAAATAGATAATGATTACACTACAATGGTCCAAGACAGAAGAAAAACCACATGGCCCATCCTGAAGCAACTCCGAATGAAGAATATCAAGGCCCATTTCCTGTACCCCGCATGACTGACAATAGAAATAGATAAGGGCACAAAAATCTACGAAGATATGGTAGCAGCTTCACAGTACCTTGAACATCTGGGGATAGTGGTACCAAATCTGGTGAAAGAAAGGCTGGAGAAGGAGCTCATCTGCTCGGCGTGGTCGGTGGCCAGAAGAGGGACTCTGGGTCAAACTAATCTGACAAAAACTACTCCTCGACCTTGAGAACCGATATATGCACCACCTTGAAGCACTACAGTTCACCAGTCCAGATAAACTCGATAGTGGCGATGGAGAAGAGAAGACGCCCATGAAACTGGACTGAATGTGCAGTCGATGACACAGATGATGCGCCCTGAACCCAACTAAGCAGTTGAGAAGGTACTGGAGATAAAGTGATTCCCCCCCGCCCCCATTTTATTGTGGACAACCGAATTTTAACTACAGATTTAAAAGGTACTGTACTTTCTTGTTTATGATGGGAGGAACTGCCGGTCCGCACAGAGGAGGGGGATGGGGGGTGCTGACTCGCCCTGGTGTGATGCCGGAGAACTGCTTTAAAGACTACCATAACAATTATCTTTGGGAGATACAGTGATGAATTCTCGGACAGACATTTGACTCTAAATAGTAAACTGATGTAGTAATAAGCAAAGAAAAATCAGATAAGAAGGGGTGCTAACAAATGAAAAAGATGCGCAGTTGCAATTGGGAGGGGATCAGAAAAATACGAAAGATTTATTTGGTACCAATTTGTGTGGCCCTCTCGCTGCCTTAGTTTAAAAGAAGAGGGCAGCTTGGAGGTGATAGCTATTAGACATGTGTAGTTGGAGCTGGGCGGTAGTTCTGCCGCTGACATTAGTTTTCTGCTGCAAGGGCGAGCTGAGACCCAGGAATGCCCTCAAAAATGAGCAAAACCCTCCATTCCACCTAGGGCAAATTGTCCAATACAGGACAACACTCAGCGGGGGAAAAATGCTCCACGTCTACCATGGAAGTTGGACGATAAAAAGTAGACGTACTCCCCACTATAAGGGCTATTTACTATTTCATGCAAGAAGATTCCTGCTTAGTTTATCGCAAGTTGGGGGGCAGGGTCTGATGTAAAAGACCCTCCACATGACTCCTTATCGAGGCATAACCAGGAGGGGGGAAGCAGGATATAAAAATTGTTCAGCAAAGTTTTGATGTTAAAGTTTAATTTTTCAGTTCTAAGAATATGGAGAGGAGAAAAGTTTAAGGTTATACTCCCACTTTGTGGAGAAACACTGAATTGCATGGCTAGATTGACACAGGTTAAAAAATATATAATGTTTATGCATTTTTTGAAACAGGAAGGGCATATTTACAATTTGGAGAAAACAGTAACATATTTTGGATTTAGACAAAGTAAAAAAGTTACAGACACTGATGTGAACATAAAGAGACAGATAAAGGAAGGAGAAAGAAAAAGACAACACTAGTGGGGTCCGGGAGAACTGGAAGGCCCCCAGAGGTTTGCCAAATCCTACTATATAGTCAGAATGGCTACAATTAACACCAAAATATTATCTTACAATGTTAATGGGATTACCCACCCCATTAAAAGGAAGCGGTTACAAAAATTTATAAGAAACCAAAAATGTGACATTAATTTCATACAGGAGACCCATTTGTCTCCCATTGAAGCTCAGAAGATCATAACCAAGGGCTTCCCAGTCCTCTCTCAGGCATCACTAGATAAAGGAAGAAAGAGGGGGGTAGTGATTCTCCTATCAGCTAACTTACCCTTTCAGGAGTTGGAGGTAGTCGTGGATCCCACGGTCAGATACATAATGATGGTAGGGCAGGTACAAGATGTCCTGGTCACACTGGTTAATGTGTACACTCCCCTGGGACCCCTGGCAACTTTTTACGCTGAATTAAAGCAACTGGTCACACAGAAGGCCAAAGGACTAGTGATTGCTGGGGGTGACTGGAACTTAATTTTAAATAGGAAGACAGATGCCACTTCAGTGATCCCCTCCTCAGAGCATAGAGTAGCAGCACAATTCACAAGACTAATGGGGGATGCAGGATTAGGAGACATATGGAGGGAAAAGTGCCCCAAGGCGAGAGAATACACATACTACTCACACAGGCACAAGATTTACTCCAGACTGGATATGTTTATAACTTACAAAAAACTCTACAGTCATTTCAATTGATATGAGTGGGTTTGGATATCATATCTGATCACCAGCCGATCTTTTTGGAAGTACAGTAGATCTACAACTACCTAGGAAACCCACACAATGGAGACTAAATGTAAGTTTATTAAGGGATGAGGAAGTCAGAAAGGAAAAGGAAACAGTAATAATGCAGACAATAGAAACAAATAATAAGCCAGATATTACCCCACAAATTATGTGGGACACAATAAAAACTACGGTTAGGGGAAAATTGACTTCCCTGGCCTCCCACAAGAAAAGAGAAAGGACAAAATAAATGCAGACCCTTTTGGATCAGTTAAAGGAACAAGAGACGTAACAGAAGAAACAATGGAGTAAAAACAGAGACATAGAAATTAAGATAATTAAAAATAAGATTCGAAAATTAAATACTGTTGAAATAGAAAGGAGCCCCCATTATTTCAAGTAATCATATTATGAAGGAGGAGCCAGGGCGGTGAAGCAGTTAGCCTATCACCTTAGACAAAGAACAGCGAGGGCAATTATTACAGGGATTCAGAAACCTATAACAAGGGAACTCAGACAAAAATGGGACCAGATCTCCAGCTCATTTGTCTCATACTATTAAACTCTGTATAGAGCAGAGGAGCAATTCCCAGAGGAGGACATCTCAACATTTTTGAGTACATTAGGGCTGCCCCGAATAACTGACTCCCAAGTGCAGTCACTGATGGCCCCAATCTCCACGGAAGAAATAACCAACACAATTAGGAACCGCAAAATAGGCAAATGTTCAGGCCCTGATGGATATAGTAGGGAATTTTATAAAACCTTTGCCGCAGCAGCAATCTTACTATTAAAAAGGGTTTTCAACCTGATTTGGTTAGAGGGGTACCCTGTCCTACCCTCCTGAAACTATACTACCATAACAGTGATACCCAATAAGGGCAAAGACCCAAAAGAATGTAGTTCTTATAGGCCTATATCCCTCCTAAATGTAAATTACAAACTATTTACAGCTATACTGGCAAAGAGAATTAACCCAATACTATCCCAAATCATCAAACTGGACCAAACAGAGTTTATAGAGGGAAGACAGGCCCAGGAAGGGGTCAGGAGAACAAATAATATAATTGACCTGATAAATAGGCATCGCATCCCTGCCTGCCTTCTCAGACTTGATGCTGAGAAGGCATTTGACAGGGTTAATTGGGGGTTTCTATTTGCAACACTAGGCAGACTGGGATTCCCAAGAGCCTTCATAGACACGGTCAAATCCTTATATGCTGCTCCACAGGCATGGGTCAGGGTCAATGGGGGCACGTCTCAAAGGTTCACTCTTGGTAAAGGGACCAGACAGGGTTGCCTAATGTCCCCACTGTTATTTGCAATATACTTCAAACCTCTAGCACAGGCCATAAGGCAAGATCAGGGTATACAAGGTTTCAAGGCCGGGACCGAGGAACAGAAAATATCATTATATGCAGACAATGTGCTGCTTTGTATTACAAACCCAGATGACTCCCTCCCTAGGGTCTGGGAACATCTCACAGAATTTGGTAGGCTATCAAGGTATGCCGTGAATAAAAATAAAATAAAAATACTCAAATTTCACAATTCCCCATCTATAGAAATAAAACAAGTACTTTCAATAAAATGGGACTCATGTAAAATAAAATATTTGGGTACCCATATCACTAAAAACCTTCAACACCTTTTCACATCTAATTTTGACCCCCTCTCTAAACAAATAAAACAGGACATCCAAAAGTGGGACCTACTGAATTTGCCATTACACTCCAGAATAGAAACAATCTCAATGAATACTTTACCAAAGTTTCTGTATCTCTTTCAGTGTCTGCCAGTTAAAATACACTTAGAACAATTTAAGATTTAGCAGAGAGGGAGCATGAGGTTCATATGGAGCAATAAAAAACCAAGAATGAAAAACTAATTATGTAGACATAAGAGATATGAAGGCCGAGCAGTTCCAAATCTAGAGGACTACTCTCTGGTGGCACAATTGAGAGGTGCCCTCCTCTGGTCAGAACCAGGGTATGGAGCACTTTGGAAACAAATAGAAAAAGAAGAAACAGAGGGTACACCTCTGGGGGCTAGGATTTTTAGTCCAAAAATGTTATATGAGGACACAAAAGCTACACTGTACTCTGTTAGGAATATTCTGGGGGCAGTGCAGAGAGTCTGGATGAAATATAAATGCCTGGGGGCATTATGGCCCTCAAGATGGTTTGCTTGGGATGGAGACTTCGAGCCAGCTAGGCAAGATTACACTTTTAGAAGGTGGAGTGGGCTGGGGCTGAGGACCCTGGGACAATTCATGAATGGGTATGTAGTCAGGGAATTTGCAGAAGTAAAAGCTCAGTATCATCTGAGAAAGAGATCACTACAGGTTCCTTCAAATTAGAAACTATATGTTTAGGCTGCAAAAGAAATTTGGTTCTGTACTGGAACCAACCACATTATCGGCCACTATAGGGGAAATCTTAAGCTCCCAATGGAAAAAGGGGCACATATCTGCCCTTTGTGGGGCTCTAAGAGACAAAGGGATAGAACTGACAATCCCCTTGAAAAAAAGGTGGGAAGAGGAGTTGGGAGAACAACTCACAGAAAAGGGCTGGGAGATAATCTATACACAGACCTACAAGACCACATATTCCCACAGATGAAAGGAGTTTGAATAGAAAATAAAAGCATGGTTCTTTGTCACCCCAGTGATAAAGAGTAAGTGGGATAAGGGACATACAGCCAGCTGTTGGAAGGAGTGCGACGAAGAAAAGGCTGCACATCTACACATCCTTGGGTAGTGCCAAAACTCTTAGGGTACTAGAAGGGGGTCAGAGGTACCCTGGAAAGTATATTCTATATTACAGAGAACTTAACTTTAAAACAACTAATACTGGGGTTAGTGCCAGGAGGCATAAAAAATAAAGACCAGCTTTACCTCTGGAATGTCCTTATAGCCACTGCTCACAATGCTATCACAAGAAGATGGCTTTCACCACACCCACCCACATTAAAACGGAGTGATGCAGTTGCAGAGATAAAAGACATGGAGGAGCTGACGCATGAGATTAATTCTAGGACCCAGCCTTTGTAAACAGATGGACCAGATGAGTCATATTGGTAGACAGACAGAGAGAGGGGGATCAAAGAGAAATGAGAATGGAGACAGAGGAAAATATCAGAGACATAGGACCAGCTGACAACTAACAGAGGCATACACCATTTTGTCACATTAACTAAGAAGAGAGGGCAAATGAGATATAACATCTTGAAGAATGAAAGGGGACTACATGAGGTTGGGGGAATGAATTAAGGATGATAATAAAACATGGAAACAACATGTGATTCCTTTTAAAGTAAAAAAAGAGAAATGTCTGCAATCAAATGTAAAGATGATATTGTACCTGTGAACTGGATTTTTTCTTTACCAGATGTATATGCCTGAATCTTCAATAAACATGAATTAAAAAAAAAGAAGAAAACAAGAATATATCTGACCCAAATTTTTCAAACAACAATAATCAAGTACTAAAGAGAAAAGAGTAATTGTGACAATCATAACATGAGGCTTGTACAAATGCACATAAATAAACATAAAGACAAATAATTTTCTTACTTATTTTATGTATTTCACAGAGGAAGACAATCCAACAGAGGCTGCTGCTGGAGGGGAAGAGCCCACAGAGGAGGTTGAACTTGTCACCATTGACCCCTCTGTGGAGCAAACAACAACTCCAGCAGCAGGTGAGGGCAAAAGACCAGCAAAGTCTTACATTGGTGAACCTTCAGGAGATGCAGATCCAGCTAGGCCTCCAACTGGGGAACATAAGTAACAACAATTAAACACACCCATCTGAAGCAGTTTATCTTTTGCTACACAATTCTAGCAAATAGTCTTATACGCACCACTGTAACCTGACACTCAAGAAGTACTTGAAGAGTATGGTCTTCATTTTGTGCCGCATGTCAACAACTGTACAGGGCACTGTGCTATACTGCTTATGTCAGATTAACTGTATTAACCTCACTATCTCAAATAACCTGTAAAGAGATGTTGTTTAGGTGTGCCACCGTAACACCAGAGTTCAAATCGTACAGATAATAATAATAATAATAATAATAATTTTATTTGTATAGCACCTTTCAATGTATCAAGGTGCTGAACAATTTTAAAAACAATTCAAAACACTAAGTAAAAACAGAACATATCCATAAAAATCAACATATCAACAAAATAGGATATTTATAATAAAATCCAAGCATTAATAAATAACTTAATTATCTAAAAAAGCCATATTCCACAAATAAGTTTTCAGGTCTCTCTTAAAAAGCTCCATGGAGGTGCACTGCCGTAACTGACATGGTAGAGTTCCAAAGAGTGGGTGCAGCATGCGAAAACGCTCTGCTGCCAGAGGATTTTAAACTCACCCTTGGGATCTCTAACAACCCCATGTCGGCCGAGCTGAGTGATCGCTCAGGGCAGTAAAGAACCAGGAGGTCTTTCAGATATTCTGGACCCTGATCATGAAGGGCTTTGAAAGTCAATATAATGACTTTAAAGGTGATCCGCCACCGCATAGGAAGCCAGTGCAGTTCGTGCAGTACGGGAGTGATATGACAGGACCTACTTGTCCCAGTCAATACCCGGGCTGCAGCGTTCTGCACCAGATGTAGGCAATGGATTTCAACCCCAGAAAGACCAAAGTACAGGGCGTTGCAATAGTCCAAGCATGAGGATAGAAAAGCGTGAACCAGAGTAGGCAGGGAGTCGGACGAAACAAGGTTCCTAACCCTGGCAATGTTCCTAAGATGATAAAAGGAGGTCTTGACAACAGCTGACACCTGAGCTTTAAGAGTCAGCCTGTCATCAAGAATAAACCCAAGGTTACGCACCCGTTCTGAGGACAGGAGAGATACTCCACCAAGGAAAATTCCAGATGGTGCACCAATACCTGGCCACACAATCCGACCTCCTGGGTCCACTACCAGCACCTCTGTTTTCTCCGAGTTCAACTTTAGCCAACTAGAATCCATCCAGTCTTGGATCTCCCCCAGACAGTTGTTAAACACCGAGAGAGCTCCATCCTGGTCGGGTGCAAAAGACAGATAGAGCTGGATATCATCTGCATAGCAGTGAAACCTCAGCCCATATCGTCTAATGATACCTCCGAGGGGCAGCATATACACTGCAAACAACATGGGTGACAGCATGGATCCCTGGGGCACTCCACACAACAAAGAAGTTGGGTCAGAGGAAAAAATTCCCGACACAACTCTTTGTGATCTCCCGGTGAGGAATGATGTGAACCATTGCAAAACGGTTCCAGACATTCCACAGATTTGCCCCAGGCGAGCTAATAACACCATGTGGTCCACAGTGTCAAAGGCTGCAGAGAGATCAAGAAGAACCAGAATGGAACATCTCTTCTGATCCCTCGCCATCAGAACATCATTTAACACCCGAACCAGCGCAGTCTCTGTGCTGTGTCTTTCCGGAAGCCAGACTGGAAGGATTCATAGACATTATGGATGGTTAAATGGTCATCCAGTTGAACCGCTACGACCTTCTCAATAACCTACCCAATAAAGGGGAGGTTAGAGATAGGCGGATAGTTTGAAAAACAGTCTGGGTCCAAGGAAGCTTTCTTCAAAAGAGGAGTCACCACTGCCTCTTTCAAGGAGCAGGGAAACTCGCCTAACTCCAAGGGGCACCAGACTATTTGCTCCAGGACCGGACCGATGATATCAAAACAACCCAAAATGAGGGGAGTCGGATAGGGATCCAAACCACAACTTGTGGGATGCATAGAATGGATGATCCTCATAATGTCCACGAACTCAGGTCATCGAAAGGAACTCCAGGAGAAATGGAGCACTGTCATCTCATGCTGTCCAAAAGCATCACCCTTAGAGGTTACCGGACCCAGGTTCACCCTGATGTCGGCCACTTTAGTTGCAAAGTATAGAGCCAGCTCATCGCACTCTACTTGCAAAAAAGCTTTCCGAACATGCAGGCAGGCTGGGTTGCACAGTCTGTCTACAGTTATGAACAGCTGAGCCGGTCCATTCTGAGCAACTGTAATCTCCCTGGACAGGAATTCTGCCTTCTTATGGGTGATTGCAGATTGATAGCTAACATAATGTTCCATCAATCTAGAGTGGTCGGCATCAAGGACGGACCTGCGCCATCGATGCTGTAACCTTCGCCCCTGTCTCTGCATCTCCCTCAAGGTCCCGTCAAACCACATGGGGCTCGAGTGAAGAGATAGGGGGAGCTCATAAACAGGAGCAATAGAATCCTGAGCCGTCGTGACGGCCTTATTATAGGCCAACACCAATGCTTCTGGATTATTGCTCACCGAAACGAAGGATGAAAGGTCAAGGACCGCCGCTAGACCTTGTGGAGTAACATTCCATAATGGGCGGTACCTGACCATCTCCACAGGGGCTGGTCTTCTCAGGGGGGTGCAAAAATTGAACCTCACGATGTAGTGATCAGACCAGGCGACTGTTTCCACCCCCATGTCAGATGAGTCGATCCCTAGAAGGAAGACTAAGTCTAAAGAGTGTCCAGATTTATGCGTAGCAGTGGAAACCACCTGTGTGAGGCCCAAGGAAGACATCAATTGGAGAAAGTGATTGCCAAAATTAGAGAGTTCATCATCGACCCAGGCGTTGAAATCACCCAGAACCATCAATCTGGGTGACTCAAATGACATGTCGACGAGGAAGTCTGCTACTTCCTGTAAGAAACATCTCCCATCTCCGGATGGATGGTAGATAAGCACGATTGACGCCTACACCTGCTCGTGTGCGCTCGAAGACCCAGCCTCACTACTACTACATTCGTGAGACCCAATTCAGTCTTAAAACAGACTGCTATCCCGCCCCCTCGGTCCAATCTGTGGTGTATCACCAAGTACCGGCCGGAATCATGGCCTCCAAAATAGGGCCAGAGTTTTCATCCAGCCAGGTCTCGGTGATGCAAGCCAAGTCAGCTGGACCAACAAGATCGGCAATAATGGCGGTCTTATTCCTAACAGACCTGGCATTGCATAACACCATCCAAGTTGGACAAACTTCAAAGGTTGTCAAGCCCATCTGCCCACTGAAATCAGTAGTGCCCTTGGGTATGGATACCAGACAGGGTAAACCTTGATCTGGATTCCATTTCGCCCCAGGGCGCCTTCTGGACCTGACTACCCCGATACGATGAACCCGCTCGTTCATCCTCCCCTGTTCATCACCCCCCCCTACGAGCAATACCCAGCACTCTACAGCGCTGGTAGGTGTCAAAAATGAAGAGGAGGAGTAACAAAGGGGCAGAGGGCGCGAAGGGAGGAGGATGAATAGTGTACCACCGTGGGGGCTAAGGGCCAGCACATGTTGCTGTTTAACTAAAATAAACCAGAACCCAAAAACAAACTACTTAACGATCAACCAACAAAAAACATAAATATAACCTTAAAGAAAAAGGAAAAAGTCTACACCTGGACTATTACCCACCCCAACGGATTGCTGTCACCACCGGGAAGAAGAGGGAAAGGCACTCTCACTGCCTAACCCTCATGGGAAATAGAAACAGAGGACAAAGAACTAAAACTCCTCCCAAGTTCTCTCACAACGGGCAACGGGGGGGGGGGTTGTTATTTGTTCTTTCCCTCAGCCAGGAAAGAGACAAAATAAATCAAAAGAAAAATAACAATAAAATAAAATAACTAAATAAACATAATATAACATAAACATATATTATCATACAATAGCAACAAAGAATCCTGGTTTTTGATTATCCCATTGGCCACCATAGTATGGATCTTATCCTGGCATAACATCCCAGGTGTAGTGCCATACTTTTTGGACCTTTCACTTCTTCTCCCCTTCAGAAATATGGATTTATTGCCGTACTAAAAATCTCTGAAAAATAGTTGTAACTTTTTTTTTATTTTCTACAACAATTACTCATTGTATAATAGGAATAGTGCCCTCCAGAGTATGTGTTATGCTGGGATAACATCCCTTCTCGGGTGTTGGGTGCACTCAGCTGGTGGACTTGGGCCCAACCACCCGAGTTGGGCATGTTATCCTAGCATTAAACCCACCCTGTCGGGCATTATTCCTTTATCATTGCTCTATGATAATAGTGTGATGGCAGTCACAGTTCTCTGTGCATGTACTTTTTCAATAATATCTCTTCACCACTATAATTAAAAGGAATATTCAGCTACTATGAACTATGGATATATCTCATGCTGCACATTGTCTCATGTACAGGTTTGTTGAAAAAAGAAATAAAACTGTATTTAACCATAATAAACAGAGGGCAACTAACAAATACAGAACATAGCATAAGCAATCATGCAGAACCACTGTGTTATGCAACAGATACATGCAGCCACTTTCCTGAGGAACTTCTGGATAAAAAAACAGTACAGGGATTCACCAATCCATGCAACATACACAAACCAGTCATAGCAAAATGTAGGAGGAAGTAGTCTGTTGATTAATTGGAATCTGCAGCTTATGCAATACATAGGGAATGGGCAAACTACATGATGCAAACAACCCTTATCTGACATCTAAGTCTACGTTACTATGTTTGCATGTTCTGATTCCCTTCGACCTATAGAACAAACCTCAAAAGGTCAACAGCAATCATAACTCCGAGCTCGCAAAATACACTGCTTGTGCATAGACTTGTTCACTCTGCATTTTTCAACAGTGCATGGCACTATCTGAAATAAATGTTTTCTCAGTTCTTTTCCTTTCAGTATTAAACTGACTGAACCAGTCTCTACAGGTTTTAGTGTCTTATTATAACACACTAGGTAGAATCATATCCCATAACTTTGAAACTGTGGAAGAATACTATTTTCAAAGGGATGTAAATTTATGGAGAACAATACTGTACTATACACCATAGACCTATGTTGCTATAATGACCCACAGACTATTAAATAGTTTTATGCTTAGTAGAAGTCTGAAGCATGAATATAGTAGTGGAATAGCAAATTTGCTGTACACATCAATTACTCAAAATGTACTATCTTTCTTTTCCACAACAGAACAATGCACTGTATGTCCTGCCGCTGCATCTCTTGTGGAAGGTAAGTGTGACACATTCTTACGTTTAAGAACATATGATAACAGTAGCAAACAAACACTAATCACGTACAAGTTACATATTGTGATATATATGTAGCATCAGTCAATCAGTCATTTCACAGGTATTCAGTATTGGGGTTCTTTTGGTTATGAGAAACCGTAATGGTATTTTTAAATTTTTTTTAGGCATTTATTAACAATAATTAAGCTGATTAAGCTGATGGAATTATGGCACGCAATACTGGCATGAACTGGTGAGCAGAATTTAACTCATGGTGCCTTAACATATGGGTTGTTAATTATCTTTTTGGAATATGTATTTTAATATTTATATAAGATTATTCAATTGATTTATTTTCACTAGATATGGTACTGTACTGATAACGTTTTTTCCCAAACGTATACCAGTAGAACTCTGCAGAATGTGTGGGGATTCTGTGCACTGTATCTGTTATAATGACACTCAGTAAAAACTATATACTGACATAAATATTCTTGGTGAGTGGGCCTTTATTAGAAAATTCTGATGTTTGCTGTTTCATTGTCAATAATTGGTTCAGGCTCCTCTCATAATTAAGTCTTTTTCTTTTTAAATTGAGGTTGGCTGGGCTGGATCCTTACCTTTTATGTAAGCAATAATACCCAATGGTGTGGGAGGCATTAGACAACAGCAGACCGTCTACGGTGTAATGAGGCCCGGCACCACAGACGGACAGTTTTTAACCCTGGAAGGTCCGGTATTGTCCATGCCACCTACCCTGGAAGTTATTATTTCACTTAGAAATGAACATCTATGTCATGTTTAATTACATAATAAATTAAGAGAGTAAAATAGTGTAAAATAAATACAAAGTATAGAAAAAAACTGTCACTGGTAAATCAGTCCCTCCTCTTTTTAAAATGCTGTTCCATCTTGTGTTGCTACTCCCCAGAGATCCATTCTACTGCAGATACCCCCTCCACACACACACAAACACACACACACCACTTCCAGATATAACTGCAACCCAACCCCCCTTCTGTCATAGTTGTGTCAACTACACTAGTGCGAACATTTGTAAAAGAAAATAAAAGAAGACTTTGTACCATCTTCCCTCCTGACCTGTAGATCTAGATTGGACTGTGTTCTCACTCTCCCTCCTTTAGCTGTTCACCAATGTTGTTTAGATTTAAAAATAAAAATAACACTTCTAAAATAAAATAATAAAAATTGTTAAACTTAAAAAAAACCTAACACTGCAGCATTTACTTGTGCAGTTGTGTGAAGCAATTCAGAATTAGGAACAACTGGAGATAGCTACTGTTTTCTTCTTTTTATTTATTTTTTACTCAGTCACCACATTAACTGCAGTAGGAGTACTAGGCAGTTGCTTCAAAGAGTAAATGATTTCACTGCCAGTGAGAGACAGCGCTATCTCCACTACTATAGGAGCATCTCTTTCAGAGAGTAACAGGTAACACCATGATAGTTACTGAAATTTAAGATTGGGGTGGTACTCAATAGATGTATTTTCAGTGCAATATTAGGTTGTGTGAAGCGGGGACATAGACAGTGTCTGGTTTCTTTTCTTTTTTTTTTCTTAAATTAAAACTGTCCATTACAGCCTGATTCAGAGAGACATTTGACAGATGAAATCAGAGCAGGAGATCAGCAGACTGGAGTTGGGTGTCAATTCTCTCTAAGTGCAACAAAAAAAAAATGGCATGAATTTAAAATGCAAAATTGCAGCCACACTTGACATTGCTGATGAGGTTTGTGGGAACTAGCACTTTTAATGCCCAGGTTCTGTTCTCTGATAGATGCCCACCATACCATGGCCATCACCAATCAGAGTCCACAAATTACTTAGCCCATTTCCTAACTGAACATAGTACATAATGCTAATAACTCAATGAACAGTCAACATGAGTAACAACAATATGTTACACATTAATGTGATCCTCTTTAAATGACTGCTCACAATGCACATACCAACACTTCATAATCCACATAACAATTAACAAAGAGTTTAAGAATCAGTAATCAGTAGCCAGTGTTTTGTTGCCCCATTGTATAATCAAGAAAATATCACAACCATGTGATATCGCCTGTCCAAAAACTTCACAACAGTATGGTATCCCATTGAATAGCTTAACAATTTGTCATGACAGGTAAGTGGTAAATATTTCAATGTTGTCCACACCTGACATAGTCTAACAAGGCACACCCAACGTATGCCACAATAACACATATGTTGAGTCTACCAAGTTACCCACTTCTTGTCATGGTATGGTGCTCTGTCACAATGTAAAAACACACTTTTTCCACAATCTGTATGTACCAGAGGCTGGATAACATTAATATGTTTTCCTTTTCTCAAATTAGGTAATAGAGTTTTGCTACCCAATTGAATAGTAACAAATGTTATTTCTGTATAATTTTTTTTTGTAGCTTGCTGTACTATTTTTTCCACAAGTATCACTCATGCTAATGCAAACAGGTAACATAATTGTACAACCATACTGGAAATCAGAAACATGGCCCATGCAAACTCAAAATAATGTGCATGCAAGGAGACCACGTGATGCAGAGTGCTGAGTAGAAGCTCCTCCACATAGCTCCAGCCTCCCGATTTTCTAATCATTTTTTTCTGATGTCTAGATCTTCAAAAACCCTCTGTTCTCAGCTGATCCTGCCTACTAAACACCTAGAGCTTCTGACAAGTGAGTTTTGGGCACTGATGGAGGCTTACATGAAAAAAGGCCCGCAAAAACATACTTCTCCAGTCATCCCCGAGAAGGCCTCAAAGAACTCTTGGGCTTCGAGTGGGCCTGACAAGCCCGATCATCCCAGCCAAACATCGGAGCAGGAACCTTTAGCTCAGAATAGGTTCCTGGAAGAATTTAAACCCTTCCGCGAGGAGGTGAAAGAGATGGCGACCGACCTTAAAGCTCTTTCAAAAAAATTGGACGAGGTCTCAATGACTGCCTCGGATAACACTGCTATTATAGTCTCTTTGGAGAATCGTTTAGAAAAGGTGGACCCTGGGCTAGTGGCGATACAGCAGAATCTCTCTCGAGTGGAGGCAAAGCTAGAAGATCTCGAGGGCCACAGCCGCAGTAACAATGTTGTCATTTTAGGGCTGCCAGAAGGGGAAGAGGGCCAAAATACTGTAGTCTTTATACAGAAATTGGTGTAAAGGGTTGCTGGTCCCTCTCCCTTCAGCCCTGCATATACCATCGAGTGAGCGCATAGGTCATTGCGGCCAAAACCTTCACCAGGGGCTGCCCCCACCCCATTATATGCCGATTTCTAAATTTCTTAGAGAGGCAACACTTTTTGTTGAAAAAGAGAGCCCTACAGGAGGTCCGATGAGAGAACTCCAAGTTGAGAATTGCACAAGACCTGCCTGGATCTGTCTGGCTGAAACGCACAGCATTATCACTGCGGGGCTCAAGTTTAGGATGGGGTACCCGGCCAGGTTGCAAGTGCTTGTGAATGGATCCTGGCTAACTTATGAAGACCCAGAATATGCTCTCTCCGGTCTCAAACTCGCCTTGCCTGACTTGTTTCAGGATCCCTGAGAAGCTCTGTCCCTAAGATGAGGGGAAGTCCTGTGCTGTCAAGTTGAGACTGTTATCTAGCTAAATGTTTATGAGGATAGCAACGATGAGATGCATCTGGAAGTTCTTGCTACTCGAATAGACTTAGTTATTATTTAGCTGAGTTAATTGCCATGGGACACTTACGCTCTAAATTTAAAAATGAGCTGGACGCCTAGATTAAGGACTCATTAGAATGTTTGGCTAGTCTGTTTGGGGGAAGGTGTTCTTTATCCCATTATAGCCAGATGTGCAGGCCCTCAATAGTGAGGGGAGGATCACTTTAAGTTGTTATGGATCATTATTTTACTCCAAGAGTGGCTTAATTTAGGTGCTGTGCTGGGCTTTTCTTTAATTTTCATGCGAATACTCAGGTATGTTTGTTCAGTATCCACAAGAGGGAGCTCAGTGCGCAGGAATGTCAGTTTAGCGCTGTTGACAATTTGGGGATGATTCTCTTCTGTAATGCTCCCCATTTCTAGCTTCGGGTATTAAAATACCCTAAACTGCAACCTTGGGTTTTTGGGCTGGCAAGAAGCCAATGTAAAGACGCCCTACTTTAATTTTTTGCTTGGGGTTCAGGGCATTTGAGTCACTTATTGTTTAACAGGTCACAGAATTCAGGTTGGAAAGGGCAATTTCCCCTTCTGTTAGACTCCCTGTTTGTTTTTTGATTTGCGAAGACATCTCCTACAGGGCTACAGGGACCGAATTTCCTATTTTGTTTCCTGGGGTTTCTGGGCGCTTGTTTGCATTTTGCAGGTCACGTTACCCTATTTTATTATTTCACTGCATTTACTGTGCACTTATATCTGAAGACCAGCAGCTCTTTTAAGCTACTAGGGGTTGCTAAAGCCGTAGAGTTCTTTTTTCCTTTTTTCTGGATTTAAGGGCATTTACCTACATGAGGGGACTGCTACATTCACCTGAGGCAGGGGCATATTTTCAGGAGGCTGTGGGGTGAGAAAGGGACACAGTGCTGTGCTAAACGTTGCTTGTGACAGTTGGGGTGGTTGGGTGGGGGGTGGTAAGCTCCAGGCTAAAGGACTGGCTTTTCCTATGTCAAACGAAAGGGGGACTTTTTTGGGGGGGTTCGGGAAGTTTTGGTTTGGGATGGGGGGTTGGGGGGGAGGGTGGTGCGTACAGTAGTAATTATAGGAACCTGGCTAATTATTTCTCAATGTTTTTGTACAGGGCTTTCAGAACTAAGCTCATTATTTCTGTTCTAGATGGCTAATAATCTGGTTCTTGCAACTCGGAATGTGAAAGGGATCAGGAAAAAGTCCAAACAATATCAGGTGCTTAAGCATCTAAGTCTACTGCATTCCCAGTTAACGTTTTTGCAGGAATCCCATTTACTAGAATCCAAAGCTTTATAACTAAGAAGGCAACAAGTGGGTCAGGTCTTTAATGCCTCGGGATCCACCAATAGTTGTGGGGTCATATTAATTATTAATCGAGGCATTCCTTTCATCTCCACACAGGTCATTAAAGATCTGGGGGGCAGGTTTGTCTTGGTTCAGGGCACTCTTTGGTCAGTACCACTTTTACTTTGCAGTATCTATGGGCCTAATATTGATGACCCGGGTTTCTTCATTAAGGCTGATTACTATCATTCTCCCAATGCTTCCCACAATGATTATTATGGGTGGTGATTTTAACCTGGTTTTGGACTCTAATTAGGATAGATCAGGTAGTGGGCTGAGGGGCCTATCCCCAGGGCAAAGGGTATTCAAGGACTTGGTAGATCAATGTGGACTTTGTGATATTTGACGCGTTTTGCATCCTATTTCCAAGGAGTTTACCTTTAATTCAATGGTGCATGGATTGCAGTCTCGCATTGACTACATATTTATTTCTCAGGGGCTCTTGCCCGGGGTTATGTCTGCCTCAATCCAACCTGGCCCTATTTCCGATCACTCCCTCGTGGTACGTAATTTAGCTCTTCTTAACACACTCAGAAGGGAGACCTGGTGGAAGCTTAATGAACAGTTGTTAAAGGACGTCAAGTATTGCAAGCTTATAAGAGAACAAATTGAGTTCTTCTTCTCATCTAATCCTATTGATAATGCAAAGCCGGATATCTTATGGGGTGCCTTTAAGGCTTATATGAGGGGAATCCTTATTAGTTTAGCTTTGAAAAGGAAAAGGGCACAGGAGGAAGAGTTATTATTATTATTGTCCCAAATACGGTCCCTCGAGGCTAACCTTTTCTGTCAGCACTTCGAGTGAGGACAGAAAGAAGCTTCTGGTGGACAAGGATAGATACTTAGATTTGCTGAGGGAAAAGGCAGAGTTAGCTATTATCCGAACCAGAACCAGCTATATGGACCAGGGAGAGAAGGCAGGGTGTTTGCTCACATTGCGACTAAAACAACAGGAATCTGCAAGATTTATCCCTCCAATTCGGGCTCAGGCAGACAGGTCTTTGAGAGGATCCCCTTCTGAGATAGTGCAAGAGTTTGCACTATATCACAAACAGTTATATAGGGACATGGAGTGCCCTCCTTGTCCAGAGATTTTGGAGGAGTATTTAAAGGACTCCCATCTGCCTTCCCTAACAGAACAACACAGGAGTTTTTTGGCCTCTCCAATATCCCAGGAGGAGATCTCGGGGGTTATAGGAGCCTTGCCATCGGACAAGGTCCCGGGGCTGGATAGTTTCTCCTCATTATTTTACAAAGCTTTCTGAGAACTCTTACTGCCGGTGCTTCACCAGCTATTTCAGCACATTTTGTCCGGGGTGGTGGTGGATGCCTACCTGTTCGAAGCACTGAGTGTTCTTCTCCCCAAACCGGACAAAGACCCAGAGTTAGTCCAAAGTTACAGGCCCATATCCCTTTTAAATCAAGATATCAAAATTCTTTTGAAGATATTGGCCAATAGGTTAACTATGGTCCTTCCGGACCTAATAGGTATGACCCAGTTTGGGTTCATGAAGGGACGTTCATCCTCAGACCATCTGCGTACCCTTTCACATGTCTTATTGGTGTCCAGAGATGCCGCTTTTCCTGCTGAGTTGGTATCCCTGGATGCCGAGAAGGCATTTGACCGTGTGAACTGGAACTTTTTGTTCCAGGTTCTCAAGGCCTTCCAGTTTCCTACCATTTTTATAGACTGGATCCTTGCATTATATAAAGCCCCCTCAGCAAAGATTTCAGGAAACGGTGCATTTTCTAAGTCTTTCTCAGTATATTCAGGCACTAGACAGGGTTGCCCCCCTCTTCCCTTCTATTTAAGCTTTATCTGGAACCTCTCATTCAAAACATCCTCAACAACGCGGGGATACAGGGCATCTGGGTGGGGTGCCACGAGGTTAAGATTACCGCATACGCGGATGATCTCCTTCTTTTTTTATCCCACCCAGTGTCCTCTGTTCCGGCCTTGTTGGGAGAAATTGCTAAATTCAGTGCCATCTCAAACTACAAACTAAATGCTAATAAATCCTCTTTTTTCCCCTGAATCATAAGATCTTTAAGACTGACATTACCCCCTTCGGTTTGTGCTGGGCACCCCGGATGCTGAAGTATCTGAGCATCAAATTAATGCGTAATCCCTCAGCATGGTTTAAGGAAAATTTGGAGCCTCTTTCCCAGCTTATAATTCAAGATCTGGATAGATGGTCCAAACTCCCGGTTTCATTATGGGGCCGGATTAACATAATCACGATGAATACCTTCCCAAGAATTTTCTATCCCCTCTCTCTTCTTAATTCATTCATTCCTTTATCCTGGTTTCAGAAAATGCATAGTATCTTTACCAAGTTTATCTGGTCTGACAAATACCCCCAACTGGCATACTATAAGTTGTCCACCTCTAAATTTGATGAGGGATTGCGGATTCCTCACTTGGCTTTATATTATTGGGCCAGCCACCTAGCTAAATACCTGAAATGGGTATGTCCGGGTCCCGAGAATTTGTGACCAACATGGCTCAAAATAGAGTTAGATTTAATCCGGTCTATGAATACGGATCCCCTAACTTTGTTTTATGTTAAAGTGTCCCAGTTACAAGGTGCTGAGAAATGTCCCATTCTTATGATTTCCATAAAAGTATATGTGCAGCTTTACTCTTTTGTGCGCTATACCCCCCAGTTAGACCTGGCCCAATCCATCTGGAACTCTCCGTCCTTCACCACGAATAAGCAGTGGATTCCCCGCACACGGCTGCCCCAACTGGGTGATGGGATAGTATCTTCCTTCTTGGATGATGAGGGAAAATGGCTTTCAGCAGACAAACTTATTCGGAAATTTAATATCCCAGTATACTCACATTTCAAAGTGGTTCAATTAAAGCACTTGCTTACAACAGTGATGGGCAATACCCCGCTTTGCCAAGCTGTTGGGGCCCTGATCCCGGAATCCTCCTCCCTACTAGGGTCCTCGGGTGTCGTATCTAAATTATATCAAGATTTGTTTCATAGACGGTACGGGGACTCCCTCAGACCGACCGGGTTCTGGAGTTCCTTATTTCCACAATATTCTCCCAACTGGCAGGCCTTGTGGAGGTCCTGTCATAAATATGTGCCCCAAGATAGATTGCGCCTTATGCAATACCACATTTTGCACAACATGTATTACACCCCTGTTAAGTTAGTGAAATGGGGTCTCCTTGACTCAAACATATGCGTTAGATATTCCCAGGGAGAGGGAACACTCCTTCATATATTTTGGTCATGTCCCAAAATATCTTTGTGGGACTCTATCAAAACTTTTCTGGACCCCTTATTGGGTCTGCAGGAGTGTTTCACACCCGACATTTGTCTCCTAGGGGACCTGTCCTCCATCAGGGTCAAGGTAAGGAGGTTTCATATCTCCATGATTGCACTATCTGTCAAAAAACTTATTTTATGCCACTGGAAATTACAGGAATGGATGAACGAAATCCTTGCTAACCTGCATACAGAGAAAGCTATAGCCAGTCTCCACAATAGATTACCCATCTACACACATATATGGGATCCCCTTCACTCCTTAATAATTGCTACCCGGATATAAGTATTGTTTCATAGGAGGTAGCCCTGTATACTTATGTATAATGTCTTAGAATCCATGCTGTAAAGTGACACAATACTGCTGTATGGGGGGGGGGCGTAGTTTTAGTAGAGTATGATACTATATTCATGTTTTACTTCTCATGTTAACTGCCTCCAATGTTGTGGAAATTCTGTTAATAAAGGTTGAATTGAAAAAAAAAAATAATGTGCATGCTATCAATATACTGAGAGTACACAATGTAACACCATGTGGACAATTTAAATCACAATGTTATTTATCATCACATGACATCTGAGGATCTGAATTTATAAAAATTGTCCACACATTTCAATAACATCTTCTTTCTGTTCTTTATCCCACAACATCACACTGCGCAACAGAAAGTCTTATGACAGTAAGGAACCTTCCATGTTCTAAATTATCAACACCTACTGTACCATCACTTGTAGTTTAGATTTTCATTCCCTGCATGGTTCAGTAGAACACACATGTTGTAGCCCCTCGGCAATGCACATTTTATGTTCTACTATTTGCTTTTGCCATGTTCTGCATGATAATCAAAATGTAGCACAGAAAACAGAATGTACAACCTCCGGATTCAACACACTGTACACACAACAATACACAGCACTAAGAGGGCACATAGGCTGACACACACCTCACACAATCCACACATAGTATAATTTACATTATTTTTATATACACCTGTTTTCTAAAGTACTGAACAACCCTAGAACAGAAACCACACCTCTTCAAGGCACATACCTGAAACAGCACAGACAAATACATAAAACTATCTTTTCTGCACTCATCTTTATAGTCATCAGTTAACTATTAAAGTCACACAGCTCCATCTTAATTGTCAATGATCACAAATTTGCATCTATACAAGTAATCGGCTATCATGACTGGTGTTATGCTTTGCAAAAACTCACCAATCTTGCCAAGCAACTGTCTTATATGCCATGGTAACATGTTCAGCTATGCTTATAGTTTAATAACAACAGTCATTGAGTTATCCATTAGCAGTGGCACTTAACTTATTTTTCTAGCACATGTTCCAACATTAAACAGTGTGCTTTCCACTTTGTGTTGTTAGATCACACTGTACAACACACAGCACAACTGTACCTCACCACTAAAGGTCTCCAGAATTCCTGATACCATTAAAAGGGTGTAATATAAAATAAAAAAATACATACAACCACACAAGTAGTATTGTGGTAGTCCAAGTTATTGTCTGCATACCATGACCTTACAGAACATATTCATAAAACTACATCCCTATTGTTAAATCTCTTTTGAAAGCACGCACAGAGCTACATTTTCTGTGTGTGTGTGTGCAGGGGAGGTGGGGTGTATGCACTTCCAGCAATCTTCTTTGTTAATCAGACTCTGTGAAATAGAAGTAACCTATAGTACTCATGAATTAATGTATATCCATTGCAAACAGACATTAATAACAAAAAAGTAATTGTTTATAATAATCAATAGAGCTAAACATTCAGTAGATACACTTCATGCTACAGTCCACCACTTACTGTTCAAACCTCTTTTTTAATTTTTCTCCACAGACTGCATGCAGCAGCTTAAAAACATACAATGCAACCTCAGCTGGCTGCTTGAGGCCATGGAAAAGGGCAACAAGGCTGCAGCCCAGCATGCCAGTGTCGCTGCAGCAAAACAAGATACCATCATACGACAATAACAAGAAATAATAGCTACATGGGCGAGTTGGGTATGTAGCCTTAGTTACCGCTCATGGTCTCGAGGGCAGCAACAGAGGCCTCGCGCAAGCCATCCACCACCTGCATGAACAGGAAGAGGTCTCTGTTGCAGCCCAAGAGACTACCCATGGCATCATGGTGAGGCTGGCTGAGAGACAGTTGGAGGCCACAGATGCTATCTACAAACTAATCCAGCATGACCTGCAGCAGCTACAGGATGACCCACCCTCCAGTCTTCCTCAGCAAGAGCAGCCTCTCCATGGTGCCCCTCTCACAACAACATTACCAGCAGAAGAAGAGATGCACCAACAACTCCCATCTACATCTCCTGCATATTTTTCCACTTCCTTCTCCTCCTCCTCCTCTCCCCAAGTCACAACAGCCTAAAGGGCCAGCACTTCCCCTCACAACTGGGCAATTTACTGTTTTTTTTTCTTCTTCTTCTTTTTTTATTTTTTAACCTTTATTTCTTGTACTCCCCCTTTAAAAATGTTCAACCCTCCCCTTACTATTCCATTTCAAAACCCGTTCTTATTTTAATATTTTTTTGTAAAACATTGTAAATAGTGTAAATAATTCAAACTTTAAAAAAATAAATCACTTTTATTTTCATAAAATTTATATTTATAGATGTTCTCCCTCACTTTTTTTAAGATGCCCCCGTTTGAATCAAACACATAATGTAATTTTTTTTGCTTTTAAAAAAAAGATTATTTATACAAAATAAGAATCATGACTGTTTGTTTTATATTTATTTAATTATTGTTACAGTAAAAAGAGTATTAATTTGAACAATTGTCCCTGTCTCTTTCTTATAAACCTAACTAAAGAAAAAATGTGTACTAAACAGGGGAAGGGACATGGTTGGCAGGTGTTTTGGGGGGTTACGGACTGAACACTTACATTTCAGTAACTCACTTGATAAAGTACACAAAAATAAGAATACTATGGTAGGAGCGCAGGACACCACACCAGTCACATATATATGTGGGTTCTCGCTGTGTGAGTGGGGTGGTTAGCAGTAGTGCCATAACACTGTATTCCATCAACAAACAAAAATTTCCTTAAATAAAGTCACAAAAAGTATGGTCATAAACTATCCCTATATAAGTCAGGTCCCACGCTCCCACACTACTTACATGAGTAAATGGCTTGTATCTGTAGCACAGTAGTAGTAGTAGTGGGGTCACATCTTGAACATTAACATTCCATTTACTCAACCCAAAAAGTATCACTAAGTACGAATAGTACAGTGGCAGCATTGGACCTCTCACAACTCACATGGCTATCTGCTGTTGGTGTTTCTCCCTCTGTGTCAGGGGGAGGGGGGATTACCAGCTTATCCCTAACATTCGATATACTCAACAGACAACATTTTTAAAAATAATAATACTAAAGTAAGACCATAAACTATCCCTCCATAAATCAGATCCCACAGTGCCACATAACTTGCATGGCTATGTGTCTGGTGTGTGTTCGGGGGGTTGGGGTTGGGACTGCAGTTGAGAGTGTGACAAAAGTTTGAACAGTACCATTTCATATACTGAACAGCAAAACTATACCTAAATAAGCATTCCACAGTGACAGCATGGGACCCCACACACTCACGCGACTGTTAGCTCTCTCAAGTTGGGAGGGAGGAGGAGGGTTAGAACCTCAAGCATATCATTTATTTCCTCAACACAAAAGATTTCCATAAACAATCACAATAAGTCAGAAGAGAAAGTATCACTATATAACTACAGTCCCATGCACCCACAGAACTTCCATAAGCATGTAACTTGAGTATACCAGTGATGCTAAGGGGGGAAGGGAGTTAACAGTTTCAACAGAATCATTTCACCTCCTTAAATTATAAAAAATTCCCTAACAATAGTACAATGGTATATAAGTTCTGTCTCCTGAGCACCTGCGAGGATGACGCGGGGGAAGGGAGCAATCATAATTACAGGTTAAACACTAACATCTCATATCCTCTAAAATCAAGTATTTTCATACAAGGGTGGTACAGTAAAAGCATAAGATGCTTTGCAACAAACAAAGCTCACAACTTATTGTCAACTTCCTGAGAGCAAAGGACCCTTTAGCCCACACTCCCATCAAGTTGGCCACTACTGCATGACAACATGCATTTGTATGGCCCCACGCTCCCACTATGTCATCTATATGCATACCTAGACAACATCTGTCGGTGGCAGCCTGGGACCCTTTAGGCCCCACATTCTTATAAACTTGACCATATCCATAGCAATACAACATATATTGGCAACAGCATAGGGCCTCTGAGCCTCACACTCCCATCAACTCGCCTATACTCATATCTATACAGAACGTTTTAGCTGGACTGTGGGGCCCAGCAGCTTGCCTATATGCACAGATATACAACATCTATTGAAGGAACCATGGGGCCCTTCTCCATAGCTATACACCATCTATTGATTAGAGCATGGGGCCCTTCTGGCCCCACACTCCTACTGGCAAAAAGTGCATTTTTTGGTGCTTTGCTGCACAAAAACCATATGACTGAACAAATACAACTTGGTAAATCAAGAGATCTACCATGCCACACTGCACATGCCAAATTGCAAAGAATTTCCTTACTTTTTGAAAAGTATAGTTAAGTACAAAAAGACAAGTATTGGTGTTCCACACCTAACAGTATAGGCAAGAAGCTGTAGGAGACATCAGACCACAGCACCCATGCCTGAGTAGTCAAGAGCTGGGTGCAAGAGCCCTGGTTGTCATAGCAGGTGACTTTGAACAGCAAAGTGCCGAAGCCTTGAGTATGATGCAGGACACAAGCAGGGCATTAGGGTACAGCATTACTGACAGTAGGATGGGACTCTTCATGGTGCTCCCATCACATTGTCCAGTACTGCATAACAATATACATCTGCCATACCTTTTGAGCTGTCCTATACCTTATAATGGGATCTTCCTCGCACCTAAAAATGTGCTTGCCATTGTTTTCACAATGCACATATACAGTATACACTTTCCCATTGACTATAATGAGCATGTGCTATGATTCCACAGCTGTATATCCCACGGACATGAAAATTGTCACAGTCAAAGATTTATGAGAAATCTTTCTACATTCCAAATTTCAGGCAAATTGCACAAACAGTTCAAAAGTTATTAACATTGAACAAATGACATTTTCAAATTTCACAGTGGCATAATGCCACACCTGTTTAAGTTTTACACACCAAACCACTCAAAGGCACATCTGTGGCACTAGGGCTACCTACCCTATAAACTGCAGGCCAATAGCACCATGCATAATCCTATGGGAAAAATGTCAGGTACGTCACACAATATCTCCAAAAACAATTAATTTTCAAGCACCTAAACAGCATAATTCACATCTCTTGGACATCCACTCAGCACCCTCCAAATATCAAGTAAAATGACCAAACCATTTAAGAGATGTTTAATTGTAAAGTTTTAACACCTTTAAAAATTCTTTGACCGCAAGGCTGCTAAATAATCAGCCATGAGTGCAGCCTAAGATGATTTTTGGCCATGAGGGGACATCTGATCATCCCAAATTCCAGCCATCTGGTCATCCCCAAGACAGCCATCTGGTCATACACTCACGGACAAAGATCGTGGCCGATAAATTCTTGTCACCGATAAAGTTGCATACTCATGGCCGAAAATTGTTAGCGAGCCATGAAGGAAGAATAAAAATGTTAAAAACTCTATCTTTGTACAAAATCAAAGCAAGCCAAAGGCATGGTTTGAGAGAGAAGGTCACCCTGAGCAAAACCCATGCCTCATTTGCCCCAAAAGTCATACACAGAGAAAACTACAACATTTTGTCCGACCACAAAGTGATAACAAAATGGCAGACCTCATGGCTGAAAATGCTTTAAAATAGTGGACCTGGCTGCTGAAAATTATTTGACCATGAGGGGTGGCAACTTCAAACCTTTATAACTTTTGAATAGATTAATATTCTTTCACCTAACAAAAAGTGGCATGTTCCTTGAACCAAGTGCTTTCAACATCCCATGTCTCAGACCAATTGACCACACAATGGTCGTGCAGTGCCACAGGCAAAAAAGTACACACAACTGGCAAAAAGTGCATTTTTTGGCACTTCACTGAGCAAAAAACATACCTCCAACTGAAACAAGAATTGCCATATCAACGCATCTACTATACCAGAGTGAGTATTCAAAATTTTGTGGAAATCCATGCAACGGTTGAGCAGCGCCACAGGCAAAGTGCACAGAACTGGCAAAAAATGCATTTTTGGTGCTTCGCTGTGCAAGAACCATATGTCCGACTGAAATGCAAATTGGTAAATGAAGAGATCTACCATACCACACCAAGCATTTAAAATTTCATGCAAATCCATTCAACAGTTGCACAGCGCCACAAGCAAAAATCTGCAAAGTACTGGCGAAAAGTGCATTTTTGGTGCTTCGCTGCACAAAAACTGTATGTCCAACTGAAATGCAAATTGGTAAATCAAGAGAGATACCATACCAGACTGAGTATTCCAAATTCTGTACAAATCCGTTGAACAGTTGCAAAGTTATTAATGCACAAATTGTTACGTTTAACATAAAAGTGCCTACTCAACCCTAAATATAGAGGCTCTATCACACCAAAACACACATCTGTGGTGCCATGACTTGATACCCAGAAAATATGGGCCCAGCAGCACAATACAATGGCACAACAGCGTGTCAGAGAAAGAAACACCCTGGACAATGTTGCTCAGAAATGTTGCTGCACAAGCAAATCTTTTCACAGTGCACATATATATTCTCTCACTGACTAAAATGGGAGACAAAAAATGGCATAACCTTTCTATGGAGCAACATTTTTTCATGAAATCTTCATAGGGCAGCAGCACAACCCAGCACCCATGCATACAAACCAATCTGAAGCCACTCAAATGCATTCTTGTTGCACATAAAAAAATGTGATTGCATTGTTTTCACAATGTACATATATATTTTCCCATTGACTATAATGGGAGACTAAAACATGGCATAACTTTTATTTATTTTTTTTATATGATTCAGTATACTTTATTGCCATTTTCTTTTAAACAACAACCATGGGTGTACAGATAAACAATTAGATGTCCAAGAGATTTCACACCTCAAAACAAAATATCTTATTCTAATACAAACCACATTATATTATGCTAGGACAAAACAAACCACCCTCCCCTCACATTTACCCTTATCCCACCCTGCACCAAGTGCGATGATCAGTCAACTGTTCTGGAATTTATCTAGTCATTTAACATTCAACCTGAGTAAGATTAAGGCTTCCATGCAGTAAGCAAGGCATCTAAGGATCCCCATTTGCTCTGATAAGCATTAAGTCAATTGCACATAGAGGCAATATGCCTGTCCAGTTGAAGGGCCAGCAGTATTTCTTTATGCCACTCTATCACAGAGGGGAGTGAATCCTCCTTCCAGTGTTTCATAATTACTAATTTGGCCATGGCTGAAATCAAAGCCATATGTGCTTTCCTAACTTTAAGAGCTCCATGAGGGAAACTATTCAGCAAGCAGGCCTTAGGGGTGAATAGGGGGTCAAGCCCAAGAATTGGGTCTAATGTCCGCCTGATAGCTTGCCAGAAAATCTGCGCCTTTGAGCGGGTCACAGCAAGTGATATAGAGTCCCAGGTGGGCCAGCACACTGTGGATAACTAGGAGAAGGGAGCCTGCCTATTTTGTGAAGCTTCACCGGTGTAAAATATAAATTATGCATGATGTTAAATTGAATTAGGTGCAACCTATCCTGCTTAACAAACTTGCATGTGTTTTGCCATAATTTCTTCCAGAAACTAACCTCAGTTACTAGAGGCAGCTCTTGGGTCCAATAATAACATATGCCTTGAAGCAGATAGGGATCCAAAGACTGTAGTTCTTTGTACACTTTAGAGACTGCATGGGGTGGTCCGCCACTTACATAAGCGAGGACAGTTCAATTTTGGGAGTGGGTGCTTCCAATCCTTTCCCCATAAAGGCAACTATTTACTCTTTGAGCTGCATGTATTTGAAGACGGATCTGTCCTGTACTTTAAATTGGAGCTGAAAACTAGGGAAGATTATTTCACCACCAGAGCAGAGGTCAGAAAGTTTCTTCCCTGCTAAGGGGGGCCAGTACGAGACTGGAATGGGCTTATGCCCAATTTTAAAGTGGGGATTACTCAAAATTAGTTGGTCCAGAGATATATGCCAGGCAAGGGAGAGATACATTTGTAGTTGATGTAATGCTCTGAGGGACCAGCCTATTGGAGTGTTCCTCAGAGACCTGGGCAGCACTCTGGGAGTCGTGAACACTAAAGATGAGAGAGCACAGTGCTTCTGTGCAGCCAAAAACCTAGCTCTGTCCAAAGAAGTGCATAGACCTGGGGGTCTTCTGCTCATTCCTCGTGTACCCAATGAGCTAGCTTACTAATGTGGTGCGCACAATAATATGTGAAAAAGGAAAGAGTTGCAAGCCCACCCTGGGATTTTGGAGCTGTGAGCTTAAAATAGGCTTTTCTGACTCCCTTACCCTTCAACATAATGGTATCGAGCATTTTTTGAAGTTTAGACAACTAAGTTTTAGGGAAGACGAGATCAAGCATGCCCATTGGATACAGGAGTCATGGAAGTACGTTCATCTTTACAATATTGACTCTCCCCCTTAGCGACAAGGGAAGAGCATCCCATCTATCCAAGTCTGATTTTAACATGTTCAGCAAATCTGAAACATTTGCCTTAATCATTGAGGGTATATCTCTGGCCACCTTAATACCTAAGTATGTCAGAGACTTCGCTTCCCATGAGAAGCTATATTCAGCCAGATCCACAAGAGAGATTCTATTATTCATTGGGAATATTTTGGTTTTGGAAAGATTAAGTTTGCATTAGGATACCTTAGAAAAAGCTTCTACCTCTGCCAAGAGCAGCGGGATGCCCGTCAGTGGTTCCTCTAAGTGCAGAAGCAAATCATCAGCATAGGCTGAGAGAGCATAGCGATGCTCTCCCAGCCTAATCTCCTTTAGTGCTGGAGAAGAGACTAACTTTATAATCAGGGACTCCAAATACAAGTTAAAGAAGAGAGGGGACAGTGGGCAACCTTGCCTGGTGCCACAACAAAGGGGAAAGGTGTCAGAGAGGATACCATTGCACCAAATTTGGGCAGATGGGGAGGAGTATAATATTCAGACCCATTTAAGGAAGTCCTCAGGGAAGCCAAAATGAGCCATGACAGCAAAGAGAAAGTCCCAGGAGACCCGGTCAAATGCCTTCTTGGCATCCAGGGACACAAGAACAGTGGGTGAACCTGAATCCCTCGATACCCAGAGGAGATGTAGTAATTTGCACATATGGTCTCGTGAGGACCTTCCAGCCATGAATCCCACTTGTTCCCTACTAATTAGGTTACCCATGAGGGGACCTAACCTGTTAGCATGACTTTTTGCAAGGATTTTCACATCCAAATTAAGCAATGAAGTGGGTCTATAATTCTCAGGATATTGGGGATCCTTGCCCTGTTTAGGGATAAAAGTAATGCTAGCCTTTAGAAAGTTAGATTCTGAAAGTCCTTCTTCAAACCAGAAGTTATACACTTCTGTCAGCAATGGAGCTAGCTCTGGGAGGCATGCCTTATACAAGTTATTAGAAAAGCCCAAGGGATTTCTCAAGGGAGCTTTACTTCCCAAAAAATGATGTGATTACCTAGGGTCATTACCTCACAGGGAGACAATTTGAGGAGCTCAAGTGAGTTAAGATACTCAGTGATATCTCTCTCAGAGGGGCGCACTGCTCAATCTTTGGAATAAAGATTTTGATAGTATTGTCCTTAAGTCAGTGGCTATATCTCTAGGATCAGTAGCCACTGGGCCACCTTTATCAAATCTAAGACCTGGGATAAATCATGAGGCTTCAGCTTGTCTAATCCGAATAGCGAGTAATTTTTCCGCCCTTTCCCCTGTGTCCAGATACTTCAGCTTTGTACATTTCAGGGAGAGCTCAGCCTTCTGAAACATCAGTTTGGAGTATTAGGCTGTAAGTTATGTAACTGAACCCAATCTTCCTACGGAGACTGGTGGCTAAGAGTATATTCCAAATTCCGAATTGAGCTGAGTAATGATTCTGCTTGCCTTTTAGATTGTTGGAATTTTATAGTGGCTAGCTGAGGGCATTCTCCCCATAAGGAAAATTTCATAGCTGCCCATACAACATCTATTCTTGGCACTGACCCTATATTGGTCTCCAAAAAATGGGAAACAAAGTCTTTGACTTGTGAGAGGAAGTCCATTTTCCGGAGCAACTGAGTATTCAAATGCCACAAGGCATCTTTCCTGATTCCAGGCCCCAGTTTATAGGTAATAAAAATAGGCAAATGGTCAGATATGACCCTTGTTTGTATGCCCGAGTCTACTATACCCGGTAGAACAAAGGAACTAACTAATATGCAGTCAGTTCTGGAATATGACGTATGGGGGGGTGTACTGGCATTATTAAGGATTCAACACCCTCCAAACATCTATGAGGTCTGCTCCCTGCATGAGGTCTTTCAGGGCTCAGTGGGCCAGTGACAGGCCACATCTCCTATGGTCTGACCTATCTAAATTTGCTTGTGGGATGATGTTTCAGTCCCCTCCCAAAATAGTTAACTTAGGTGGGTTAGTAACTACAAGTCCTAAAAGATGCATAAAGAACTGGGGGGGAGTCTGCATTCGGACCATAGATTGCTCCCAGGAGAACATGCAGAGATTCCAATATCCCATGAAGGAGAATGTAGCAGTCATTAGGATCCCAGACTTCCTGCTCCAATTTAAAGGGAACTCTTTTAGCAATCAAAATAGCTACTCCCCCTCAGTTCATGGAGATCCATAATCCAAAATCCTGCCCCACCCAACTCCTGCACAGCAGGGGAACTTCGTCTATCCAGAGATGTGTCTCTTGTAGACAGGTGATTCCCTCTTTTAAGTGTAAAAGATGCCAAAGTATTACTTGTTTCTTACACCTATCCTGGGCTCCCCTCACATTCCAACTCACCACTATATAAAGACTGCTCATGATAAGTTATTCAAAGGGAAGTTCAGACGTCTGTTGCCAGCTGAGTACTCGCTGGCAAGACACCTTTAAGCCCTCCCAGTAATCTGGAACTGATGCAGTCAACATTGCCTTTACTCCTACTTAAGACTGGATCTTTCTCAGGTGCTTCCATACGACACACTTGATGTCTCCCCCCCCGAAACAGATCTATGATATAGCAAGACTTATACATATCCTTCTTACCCCCAAACCCCTCTCCCTCCCCAGTCCCACCCAAAATAACATTCCAACCTAGCTGTCCTTATTTCCTAAAGGAAATCTATCCCCAGTTCTGAACAACTGCACCACCTCACACACACATCGTCAGGTAATGTCTTTGCACTAGTCTGAGAGTACAAACCCCCATCCCTGCTCCCCCTCTCCCACTATCCAGATAATGCTATAACAAAATGACATATCAACAAGAACAATTGTATTAAATTTCTAAAATCTAATAATCATTAATCGCTAAATAAAGTTCTGGGCATTCAGCATACAGTCTTCCTTCATGGCTGCCTGTTGGAGTCCCAGAGAGAGGCCAAATGCCCCCATGCATATAGTACCTAGATCCATTCTGGCTCGAGACCTCAACATTTGCCCACCTGCTCCTGCTGATTTCGGAATATAAGAAGCAAAATTACACCCTAGAATACCCCAGGTTGCATACCCTAAACACTGGGTATTTATCCTGTAAAGGGTGGGCAAATATCATCAAAGTTCCCTTTCAGCTACCATGCTTAAACACAGGAAATACAGGTCTGCAGTATTGGGTGTTTAAATAGAAAGTCCAACCCTGTAGATAAAAAGAATCATGCAAACAATAAAGAACTCAAAACACAGTTATCAAGGACAGGCCCTCAATATGCCCTTGGGGTCCTTGGAAGCTTGTAATGCATACCTTCTATATACAATCTCTGCTGAATCATGGCTGCTAAAATAGCTTATGTAATTAAACTGCTGTGAAGTTATAACATTCTTCTGGTAAAAGAAACACATATTTCGGCGCATAACAGGTGGGTCAAACAGTAGCAGATGACAGAACAGGTTTTCAGTTCTTCCACTCTACAGTCCCCAGTAGTCCCGTTTGTGTGTGAATAAACATTTGTTTGTTCATCCCCCAACCGAAATTTTAGAGCACTGTACTGAGCTGTTCGATAAGACCGGAGCACCAAAGCATCTGCTCAGCTTACACAGTCCAGAGGTTGCTCAGTTCGCCAATTCAAAGTAAGTCGACCACATCAATTAAAGTCTCTCCCCTAATTACATTTACAGCAGATTAGATAGATCCCTTACTCACAGTTCATAGGATCAGGACAGCCAGTTCCAGCCATTCAACACAGTCTCACTTGTACAGATCTGGGAATAGTACCTTGAGCTCTTGAACTGTTTGCTCCTTAGATTCAAATGACAGCCACTGATCTCCCTGCTTGACCTGAAGCATCTCATCTGAAATGGCTTCCCAGCGGCAATCAACTTTGACACTGTCGAGTGCAGTTCTTACCATTTCACATGGACGGACTGTGGAAGATCTTGTGTGATACGACTTCTGCATCCCTCCCATTGCACTTCCTGTAATTCTTTAACTTTGGCCAGTATATGTTATTTATCTAAAAAGTTGAGGAGTTTAAAAATTAGAGGCCTGGGCAGAGAACCAGGTGGAGGTTGGGGTGGAGGGCCCAGTGCTCTCTCTCTATCACATACATTGTACCATTCGGAGACAGTTCTGCAATTTTCTCACAGAGCTTTTTGTAGGAATAGTATGGGGGCATTGCCCTCTTCTTTCTCGGGCACACCGATAATCAGGAGGTTCTTTCTCCTACTTCTCCCTTCCAAGTCTTTCAGCTTTTCTTCAAGTTTCTTGATTCTCCGGCCAGTGCTCATTGCATCTAATTCGACTCTGCTCTGCTTTTTCTCCAGAGAAACCAGCCTGGCTTCCGGGTCACCAACTCTAATGGTAAGCAGTTCCACAGACGACTTAATTTGATGTAGATCCTCCGATATGTTTTCAATTGTTGCTTACATGGGCTGCATGATTTCAATAAATCTCTCTTCAGAGAGAGAGCAGTTTGTGCCGCTGGAGTTTTCAGAGAGCCTGTAGCTTGCTGTTTGAGCCACTTTGCAGCCTTATCCTTCTCTGGTGTTGGAAGAGGAGAGTGCCTTGGAAGTGCTTTTTTCATATAAACATCCATTCGTTCTTGCTTGTTGGAATCTGGTAGGTTTCCTGTACTAATTTCTACTATTGCTGAGTTGCACTGAATTAGAATTTCTAAGGTTAGCAGCGGGTTTTAGCAGGAGAGGTGCGGAGCTGCGGGAGTTTGCTGCCGATCTTCAGACCGCCATCATGTGACCCCATGGCATAACTTTTAAATGGAGCAAGATTTTTTCACGAAATCTTCAAACAGGAGCAATGCAACCCAGTACCCATGTATACAAACCTAAAGTAAAGCCACTGAAATGCATTCTTCACTGCTGGTTGGAGGGCACCACGCTCCCACTCCATTGTCCAGTACTGCATAACATTATACATCTGCAATACCTTTTGAGCTATCCTATACCTTGTAATGGGATCTTCCTTCACACCCAAAGATGTGCTCGCCATTGTTTTCACAATGCACATATATACTTTCCTATTGACTATAATGAGGATGCACTATGATTCCACAACCGTATGTCCCAGTGACACGAAAATTGTCACAGTCGAAGATCTATGATTAATATTTCTACATTCCAAATTTCAGGCAAATTGCACAAACAGTTTAGAAGTTATTAAAGCAGAATGAATGACATTTTCAGATTTTGCAATGACATAATGCTGCACATGTTTAGGTTTTACACACCAAACCACAGAAAGGCACATCCATGGCACTAGGGCTACCTACCCTATAAATTGCAAGCCAATATCATAACCCTATGGGAAAAATGTCAAGTACATCACTCAATATCTCAGCAACAAATTAACTTTCCAGCACCTAAGCAGCATAGATCACATCAATAGGACATCCCCTCAACACCCTCCAAATTTCAAGTAAAAAGACCAAACCAGTTAAGAGATATTTAATTTTAAAGTTTTTATACCTTTAAAAATTCTTTGACCGTGAGGCTGCAAAATAGTAGGCCGCAACTGTGGCCTAAGGTGATTTTTGGCAGCGAGGGGACATCTGGTCATCCCAAATTGGGGCCATCTGGTCTTACCTAAGGACATCTGGTCATGAAAATCTAGCTATCTGGTCATTCCCTGGTGGATTAAGCTCACAGCCGAAAACAATCTCGTGGCCAAAGATTTTGCAGGCTCGCAGCCGAAAATTATTAGCGAGCCGCGACCTAAGATTTTAAAAGTTTAAAACTCTATTTTTTGACACAACTAAAGGAAACCAGAGATGTGTGTCGATAGAGGAGACTCCCCTGAGCAAAACCTCATTTACTTCAGAAGTCACCCATGGGCTGAGATATTTGTTTTTTCCAACTGCAAACTGAAAACAAAATGCTGGCCATCGCAGCTGATAAATTTCTCGCGGCCAAAGATTTATTGGCCATGAGACTGCAAATTCTTTGACCATGAGGGGAGACCAGATGGCTAGAATCCCATTCTTCTTTTGCAAAATAACCATATAAATTTTCCCATAGACTTATAATGGGAACTTAAAACTTTAATAACTTTTGAATGTATTAATATTTTTTCACCAAACAAAAAGTGACACATTCCTTGACCCAAGCTCTTTCTACTTGCAAATATTTGGATTGGCAGACCACACAGACCCCCCCACAAAACTGGTGAAAAATGCATTTTTTGGCATTTTGCTGCACAAAAACTGTATGCCTGACCGAAGCACAACTTGGTAAATCAAGAGATCTACCATGTCAGACCATGCATACCAAATTCCATGCAAATATGTTGAACAGTTGCAAAGTTATTAACGTGCATAATTTGAGATTTAACATTAAAGTGCCTATTCAAGCCTAACTATAGGGAAGCGACCGGACCCGTGTAATATAAATAAATATATATATATATTATTTGAAAAAAATGCGTTAATGCAACAGTTAGGGTTTTTTACAGTGACAAAAGTGAGGAAATTCGACGTTAGGGTTTTCAACCCTAACTCCAACTCCCCCCCACTACCACACACACACACAGACACACACACACACATACACACACACACACACAGAACACACAACCATGGGGGGCAGTACAAGACAAGACAACCAATCACAGACACTCACCGTAACACATCAGAAATAACATACAACTTCTTAAATGTACCACAACAGGCATCAATCATCATGTTTCACCAACTGTATCACTTCTGCTGCCACCCCAGTCTCTTGGGTGGGTACACCAACATCTAGTAGAAGCATCTGAGATGGAACTACCAATACATCTGTTTCATCACTCATATCATGCTGCTATACAGAAATGGACAAGTTGGTGGGAACATGGGGCTATGTTGTTGTGGAAAATACAAAGTTGGTGGGAATACATGTTGTTGCTACTTATATTATGGTGCTATGCAGAAACAGGTAAGTTGATGGGAACATGGGGCTATGCTGTTATGCAGAAATGGGCAAGTTGGTTGAGCACAGCAACCAAAAGGGCTGCACACTCTCACCAATACATGAGATTAACTTCTTATATTATGCTCTTATGCAGACATGGGTAATCTGGGGAAAGTTGGTGGAAGTGCAGTGATCCAAAGGCTCCTGGGGGCTCACTAACACATGTGTTTTCTACTTATATTATGGTGTTATGCAGAATTGAAGAATTTATTGGGAAGATCGGACTATGCTGTTATGCAGAAATGGACAAGTTGCTGGGGGTTCGGTCCCATGGTCTCACCAATACATGTGTCTTAGTAGTTATGTTAAACTGCCACACAGAAACGGGCAAGTTGGTGGGGGCATGGGCTATGCTGTTAAGCAGAAATGGGCAAGTTTGTGGTAGCATGGGGCTATGCTTTTATACAGAAATTGGCAAGTTACTGGAGGCTTGGTCCCATGTTCTTACCAATACATGTATTTTACTAGCCATATTATGATGTTATGCAGAAATGGGCAAGTTGGTGGGGACATGAGGCTGTGCTGTTATGCAGAAATGGCCAACTAGGTGATACCAATGGGCTATGGTCCTATGTACAAAAAAGCAATATAGTGGAGGCATGGGGTATGCTCTCATGCAGAAATGCCCACATTGGTAGTAGCATAGGGCTATACTTTTATGCAGAAACGGACAAGTTGATGAGTCCATGGAGGAGGCGGGGTGGACCAAAGGCCTCTGCACTCCCACCAATACATGTGCTTTACTATCTACACTATGCTGTTATGTAGATGGGCGTACACATCCAAGAGACTGGGATGGCAGCAGAAGTGATACAGTTGGTGAAACATGATGATGGATGCCTGTTGTGGTATGTTTAAGAAGTTTGTATGTTATTTCTGTTACATTATGGTGTGTGTCTGTGACTGGTTGTCTTGCCTTGTACCACCCCCCATAGTTGTGTGTGTCTGTGTGTGAGTGTGTGTGTATGTGTGGCAGTGGGGGGGAGTAGGAGTTAGGGTTGAACACCCTAACATCAAATTTCCTCACTTTTGTCACTGCAAAAAACCCTAACTGTTGCATTAAAGCTGTATTTTGCAAAGAATTTCCTTACTTTTTGAGAAAGAAATAACAATGAGAGGTTCTCTTACCACAGTACATGTAAATAAGTTTATGAAACCTTTATAAAAGAGACATTGGCAACAATGCCTCACCCAAGTTATGACCCCACCCCCACATAACAGGTACTGCATCCTGACTGCAGAGCCATAGCCCAACTAAGGCCATGAACATCAATGGTATACCTCTGTGATACCAACTACACAGTAGGTATGACACTCATGAGTTGCATGGCCTCAGCCAGGCAATGCCCCCACCCCTTCAGACCAGTAATTTGATGCTGAGTGCAGACCCACAGCCAAACTAAGGCCATACACATCAGTGTAATACCTCTTTCATGGCAGCTGAACACAGGTCAGAACAGTGAGGAGTGGCATGACCTCAGCCAGGCAATGCTCCCCCAAACAAGTACTACATCCTGAGTACAAAGCCACAGCTGAACTAAAGCCATGTACATCAACGTCATACTTCTGTAATACTAACTTCAGAGTAGTTATGACTCTCATGAGTTGCACGGCCTCAGCCAGACAATGCCCCTAACTCCCCCAGACCAGTAATTGGATGCTTAGTACAGACCCACAGCCCAACTAAAGCCATGTACATCAATGGTATACCTCCCTCATACCATCTGCAGAAAAGTTAGAACACTGAGGATCTGCATGGCCTCAGCCAGGCAATGCCCCCCCGAACAGGTATTGGAGCCTGAGTGCAGACCCACACCCCAACTAAGGGCATGAACATCAGTGTTATATCTCTGTGATACCAACTGTAAACTAGTTATGGCACTCATGAGTTGCACAGCCTCAGCCAGGCAATGCCCCCCAAAACAGGTACTGGATCCTGAGTGCAGAGCCACAGTTCAGCTAAAGCCATGGACATGAATGGCATACCTCTGTGATACCAACTGCAGACTAGTAACAACACTCATGAGTTGCACAGCCTTAGCCTGGCAATCCCCCCAGACCCACAACCCAATTAAAGTCATGTACATCAATGGTTTACCTCCCTCATACCATCTGCAGAAAAGTCAGAACTCTGAGGACTTGCATGGCCTCAGCCAGGCAATGCCCCCTCGAGCAGGTACTAGATCCTGAGTGCAGAGCCACACCCCAACTAAGGGAATGAACATCAACGCTATACACTGTGATACCAACTGTACACTAGTTATGACATTCATGAGTTGCACAGCCTTAGCCAAGCAATCCCCCCACACCCACAGCCCAACTAAAGCCATGTTCATCAATGGTATACCTTCCTGATACCTTCTGCAGAAAAGTCAGAGCACTGAGGACTTGCATGACCTCAGCCAACAATGCTCCCCCCAAACAGGTACTGGATCCTGACTGCAGAGCCAAACCCTAAGTAAGGGCATGAAAATCAATGGTACACCTCTGTGACACCAACTGTACACTAGTTATGACACTCATGAGTTGCACAGCCTCAGCTAGGCAATTCCACCTCCCCAGACCAGCAATTCGATTCTGAGTGCAGACCCACAACCCAAGTAAAGCCATGAACATTAAAGCCATGGACATAAACAGTATACCTCCCTCATATGAGCTGCACACAAGTTAGAACAATGAGGAGTTGCATGGCCTCAGACAGGCAATGCCCCACCCCGAACAGGTACCGTATCCTGAGTGCAGAGCCACGGTCCAACTAAAGCCATGGATCTGAATGTCATACCTCTGTAATAACAACTGCAGACTAGTAACAACACTCATGAGTTGCATGGCCTCAGCCAGGCAATGTCCCCACCTCCCCACCTCCCCAGACCATGTACTGGATGCCGAGTCCAGAGACATAGCCCAACTAAACCCATTACATCTACTGCATACTTCTTTGATACCAATTCCAGACTAGTTGTAACACTCATGAGGTGCATTGCATCAGCCAGGCAATGCCCCGGCCCGAACAGGTACTGGATCATGAGTGCAGAGCCACAGACCAACTAAGGCCATGAACATCAATTGTATAGCAGTGTGATGCCAGCTGTATACCTGTTAGGACACAGAGGAGTTAGATGGCCTAAGCCAGGCAATGCCCCGCTCCTCCCAAAACCAGGTCCTTAATGTTCAGTTCAGAGCCACAAGTGAAGTGAGGCTGGGAACATCAATCATATACATCATTGATACCAGCTGCACACATGGTAGGACACTGAGTAGTTGCATGGTGCCAATCAGTCAATGCCCCCATACGTGTCCAGACCACTTAGTGTATCTTGAGTGCAGAGCTAGAGCCCAACTAAAGGTGTTTACATATACAAGATACATTACTGATACCGGTTGCACTCGTTAGGACACTGGCGAGTTGCATGGTTGGAGCCAAGCAATGCCCCCAAGCCCCATTAATCGATTATAGGTGTAGACAGAAAGACCAACTAAAGTGATAGACATCAATGGAATACTTTCCTTATAGCAGTAGCACACATGTATTTTTAAGAAGGAGCCAAATATGTCATTGTGAAATAATAATGTTTAATTATAAAAGTATTGATGTTTTATAAAATAAATATTTTTGCAATTATCATATAAAAATAGTAAAATAAATAAATGTGTTTCTTCACATGGGGGAAGGGATAATAAATAAAACATAAAATAAAAAGTTAAATAAAAGTGTTGCTTCACACTAGGACTGGGGGGATATAAGTAAAAAAAAAAAAAAAAATAATTGAGTGAAAAACATTTAAAAGAATGGCCAGGAGTCATAGGGAGGTGCTGGCTGTTCAGGCTGTTGTGCTTTGGGAAGAGGAGGAGGAGGAAGAGGAAGACTGTGCAAGAGCAGATGGGACTTGGTGCTCCTCATCTGCAGGTGGTGGTGGTGTTGTGGGAGGGGCATCTTCGAGGGGCTCTTGCTGCTGCAGAGGTGTGCAGGGTGGGTCATCTTGAACATGCTGCAGGTCCTGTCATAGGAGATGGTGGATTGCCTTTGTGGCCTCCAGCTGGTTCTCAGCCAGCCACACCATAAGATTGTGGGTGGTCTCGAGTGAAGCAACAGAGGACTCCTCCATCTCCCTTAGTGACTGTACGGCTTGGGTGAGGCCACTGTTGCTCTGCTCCAGACCATGAGTGGCAATTAGGGTCACATGTCCTACATGCCTATGTCGCTGCAGCAAATCGATCATTTCAGCATTTTGATTTATTATATATACTATTTTTTCTGGAGTGACATGGGTGTGCTAGGCTGCAGCCCTGTTACCACCCCCCACAGCCTCGAGCAGTTGGCTGAGTGCTGCTGATGGCGTTCAGAACAGCCAGATGCCCTGTGGAGAGAAAAATGACAAGAAGAGACATGTCAGTAAACTAAGCTCTTCTGTACTCTTCTGGTAATATACTGTAGTGAGGAATATATCTTTTTTATTAATGAGAGAGGAACTGTATTAACATCTATGATAGATTAGTATAGCTGTGTTGATTTTATTATACTGTAATTATACTGCGTTGCTGACACATTCCGCCCCTCCTCCCCAACTCCCCATAACCTGCCACTCCTCGCAGCACAATCTGCCAGTATGAACCCTCCGACTAGCTCCCAATAAATGCTGCTTCTTGTGAATCCCTGAAGACCCCGTGTATGCCAGCCTCCGCAGCATTTGGACAATGATAAAAGACAACCCCCCACCCAGGTAACCTCCAGCCCACCCTCTCCTCGCACCTCAGCATGGTTCCACAAACTCAAGAGCTCAATCATTTATAACAGAAGTCACATGGAAAAGTCCTCTCACAGAAACTACTTATGCATGGTGCAGTTGTTTGATAATAAAGTTATTTGTCCAGTAGTCTGTGATCTCTTTGCTACTCATGAGGTTTCTCAAGGTGAGAGGCTACTGTTCAAATACATTGATTGTGACACAAGTGCAGCACACATATCCCTGGTATATATGCACAAAGACTGCCTCAACAGTGAATTTGTCATTGAACAACATGAACAGTAGTACTCTAGATTGCTCTTATCTGCAGAATTATTATCTGTTATACAGTACCTGTGAACAAAACTTCAGCAAAATAGAACAAATTAAGTAGTTGTTGTTAGAGTTGTTTCATACAATGCCACATGAAAATATTGTAGATTCATTGGTGAAAACACAACATGACCTTCATTAATCCTGCAGTATACCCACTGTTAAAGATAAATATGACTATTAAAACAAAGAAAAGACTTGCAAATTGTACAACACCAAGCTGCTGGTACACCCCCCTCCCACTCAGATACCAAGATACCATGAACAAAATTGGGTCTATGGTTGGAGTCACCTCTTCTGGTATGGTTAAGACACTCTGCTGTGACTTGTGTACAAAACACACCAGGTGTAGTAAATCCACCAATATACGTACTGTCTATCATAGTATGTTGCTTAAACAAACCACACTCAAGCACTGCTTGTTGCTGAGAAATGCCATGATGATGTTTAAAGATAGTATAATATACCCCAGTGTGTTCTATTTTATCAGATATGGTGTGACTCACCACGACCGCAGTGGTTTGTATACAAGGTGCAGCTCAGTGGGTAAATCTTTGGCAGCCATAGTAATCTTCCTGAGAGCTCATATTCAGCATGGGATATATGTTGGATATGGTGGTGCTACCCTGTATCTCTCCAAATAGGAGGGCTCACAGCTCAGCCCTTGCAGAGTAGCATCAACACCTGACCACCGTAAGGCAAGCTACAGTATTGCAGGGCTTAACACAGCAGTCCAGCTGTGAGTGGCCACCTGCCCACCCTGAACATCGTCCACAAGCACACAGTGAATCTGGATCCCCATCCACCCGTAGTCAAGATTACGCGGCCTATATTGTTACAAGTAGCAACAAGCATTTGTCAATGCCAAATGTTGTTGCGCTGGCATTGGCTTTGGTAGTGCAATGCGGAAAACATTTTGGGCAGGATGTGAAAAATGACAGCTGTACAGTTCATAAGGAGGCATAAAAAAGTACAGTGTTGAAAATGTAACATGTAAATATTGCAAATTCTTGGTACAAGCGTGCGTGAAGTAATACCAAAAGCCGCGCTTGTAACCACATTCATTTATGGACCTTGGCACCAAATTTTCAACATAGGCATTTTAGTACCTCTGCTCATGTACAGTGTCACTGTTATTTCTCAAACTGTCCCAAAAAATGATTTCACACAGCGACCGTGCTATTCTGCGCCGGACGTCTGAAAACACATTTTGGGCAGGATATGTAAAATGACAGCTGTACTGTTCATCAAGAGGTGTGGAAAAATGCCAGTGGTGAAAATCCAGAGTGAAAATATTACAAATGCATGACGTTACGAGCGTGTGTACAATCTTCCAACGCACGCTCATAACACAGTCATTTTATGGAGTATCGTCGAAAATTTTATGGAGTATCATTGAAAATTTAGGACACAAAGCACATTTTCTGGAGCTGGAAGGACACTACTTTCTTCAACTGCGAGCTGTGTGTGAGAAATTCTATATTGCACTTGATATCTGCAACAAACGTGTACTTTTGCTTTAATTCTGTGGGAGGTGAAACTAACCACCCTTGGTAATTGCTTTTTATTCACATTTATTTAGTGTTTAACCAAGAAAGGGCTTGTAAACTCTGTTTATCTTGTTAGTAACTCAGAAGGATTTAAATACTGCATTTGGGTAGGTCCTTGGGTAGCTAGATTGTCTACTAGGATTTGCTGACAGTTAAACAATTTTTAAATGAATTACAGTTGGCTGAGGAGTTGAAAAAGAAACTTGCAAACTCTGCTTATCTTGGAAGTAACCTCATAAGTGTTTGAATACTGCATTCTGGTTGTCCCTTGGGGTAGCTGAATTGACTACTAGGATTTTGGGACAGAAACTATTTTAAATAATTTACTGTGCGTAGGAGTTTGTGATAGTTAAACTCTTTTAACAGAGTTACTGGGGTTAAGGAGTGGTCACAGAAAAACCTGCAGTGTGAAACAGGAAAAGACAGTCTTTCAAGCAACAGAGGGTGGTGGATCTAGGTTTATGTTTGTTTGTTACAATTCTTAAGATTTTCAGTGCAGGAAGAGTTTAAAGCACAGCTGACTTATTTTGGGGCTGACAGCTCTTAGAGCACAAACCACCAGGCCTGTTTTGGGGCTGGGAAGGTTTACCTGTGTCTGACTTGGATGTGTGGATTTTTCTGTTTGATTAGCAGGGTATTTCTCTATCAATTGTTGTGTAGGGCATCTTGCTGACAGGAAGGCACTCATTGCAGCAGTGGGTCAGAGCTTTTAGCTGATTGTTTTGCGAGGGCACAGTTTAGGCCCAACTTCCCACCCCTCACCCACCCACCCCTGGAAATAGTTCCTTTATACCTGGGGTTATGACATCATTTCCTCAAGAGTGCAAGGTGCATGTCACTGTCATATCCTCTCTAGCACACTGCACTGACAATATAAGCATACACATTGTATATTATAAATATATATTTCTATATTACAAACCAATCACACACAAAAAAAATAATGTGGGAGTAGTGCAATGTAATGGCTGTGGGGCAGCAGTCTTCCGGGAGTCTTTCTGGAGGCTGAGATGCTGCCCTATTTGCAGACAACTCTCTGCCCTGAGGAGGAAGTTGCCGTCTTCAGGCCACACTGGACAGTAGTCAGGGACCTTCCTCCAGGCCACACTGGACAGTAGGAAGGAACCTCCCCATCCAGGGAGCACCACAGCCACCACCACTACCTCAGAGGTTGTGAAGAACACAGCAGTTGGACCACAGTGGGCTCAGGAAGGGTGAGGATGGTGGAGCGGAGGCACACCCAGTCAGTTGTTCCTCCACAATCCATACACCATTCTTGGGGAGCATAGCTCCCCCATGGATGCACCCACAGAGGAGACTAAGGAGGCTGAGGACAGCTGTCACAAGGGAGGCCTACAGGAAGGAGGCAGAGGACACCACAAGGAAAGGAAGCAGCTCCTGGTGGGGGACTCAATTATTAGGGGGATAGAACTGGGAGGAGCTAGGGAAACTGAAGTAAGGTGCCTGCCTGGTGCCATGGCTTGGAGGGACAGGAAGCGCATCCTCAGGATCACTACAACAGCTGCAAGGGATTCTGAGCTGGACGTAATTGTCCACCTAGGGACAAATGAATTGGCTCATCATGAGGTTAGAGCAGTGCAAGAGGACATTGCAGAGTTGGGGAGGGGCCTAAGACAAGTAGCACACACAGTATCCTTCTCAGAGGTGCTGCCTGTCAAAGGCATGGGTGAGGTGAGGGTAATTGGCACCATGCAGTTTAATGAATGGTTGAAAAAATGGTGCGGAGCACAGGGGTTTGGCTTCATTGGGGACTGGGGTTCCACCTGGAGGGACACCAACCTATACTGGCAGGATGGTCTGCATCTGTCCAGGAAGGGAACAAGTCTTTTGAGCAATCGGTTTAAATGCTTCATTGGCAAGCTTTTAAACTAGTCAAAGGGGGAGGCACTGACAAGCAGCAGAAAAATCCCAGCCTCTCCCTACAAAACAGGGTACTAAATGAGAAAAAGACCAAGGTAGAACGGTCAGTGGGAGATGTTGCAACAGAAGGTAAAGCCATCAAAAAATGGAGAGCAATGAGTACCAATGCCCGTAGTCTAGGTAACAAGCTTCTTGAATTAGTGGCCTTGATGGAGGAGGAACATCTGGATATCGTGGCAGTCACAGAAACATGGTACACACAAAACCATGACTGGGACATAAACATACCAGGATACACTATCTACAGGAGGGACAGGGAGGGTAAAAGAGGAGGAGTAGTTCTTTACATAAGGGAAGGAATAAAAGCAACAGAACAAAAGGGTAAACAGGGAGGAGAAGAAGCACTGTGGGTAAATTTGGAGACAGGCAATGGCAACACAATCCGCACAGGGGTTGTATACAGACCCCCTTCTCAGGGGGAGGAAATGGACAAGGAAATGATAGAAAGTATACTTAGAATGGCAGAAAAAGGGGACATATTGCTGATGGGTGATCTGAATATGCCAGATGTTAACTGGAGTGCAGTTGCAGCTGCCACTTCGAAGAGTGCAGTTATTCTAGATGCCCTACAGAGGGCATGCCTTAGACAACTAGTACTGGAGCCCACTCGAGAGGGAGCAATATTAGACTTGAACTCTCAAATGGAGATGGAGAGAGGATCACAGATGTAGAAGTGGGTAGCCATCTGGGAACTAGCGATCATCGAACAGTATGGTTCACAATAAACACAGCAATAGAGTCAAGCCATACAAAGACAAAAGTACTGGACTTTAGGAGGGCTGACTTTGCCAAAATGGGTGAGTGCCTAAGGAATGCACTAGCAAATGGGCAGGAAGGAGGGGTGGAAGAACAATGGGGAATAATAAAAACTGTCATCACAGAGGTAATGAGCCTTTGTGTGAAGCAAATAAACAAAACAAGATGATGTAAGAAACCACTATGGTTCTCAAAGGAAGTGGCAGTGAAGGTTCAAGAGAAAAAGAAAGCATTCAGGAAGTACAAGGAATCTAGAAGGAGCAGGACAGAGAACTGTATCAGTTAAAGCAAAAGGAGGCTGGGAAGGCAGTCAGAACAGCAAAGGCCCAAACCGAGAAAAGATAGCCAACTCAGTTAAGAAGGGGGATAAAACCTTTTATAGGTACATCAGGGAGCGAAGGAAGACCAAGGGAGGGATAGTGAGGCTTAATAAAGGGGAGGGAGGGTGGGCAGAGGGAGACTGTGAAAAGGCAGAGATACTAAACAAATATTTTTGCTCAGTATTTACAAAGGAAGAGGGGCAGGTACATAAAACAAACAGTAGTAACACTCTGGATACAGAAGTTGATACCGGCCCATTTACAGAAGAAAGGGTTCTGAAAGAACTCTTAAAACTGAAGGTGGACAAAGCAATGGGGCCTGATGGAATTCATCCCAGAATTCTAAAAGAACTAAGGGTAGAACTAGTGACACCACTGACTACCCTTTTAACAAATCATGGGAGGATGGGGTGGTACCCGAGGACTGGAGGAGGGCAGATGTGATTCCCCTTCACAAAAGTGGGAGCAAGGCAGAAGCAGGAATCTATAGACCTATTAGTTTAACCTCAGTGATAGGAAAATAGATGGAATCACTTCTGAAGGAAAGAATTGCCGGGTATCTAGAGGCCAGAGGGCACAGGACCCAAGGCAGCATGGATTCACAGCAGGAAGGTCATGCCAGATGAATCTGATAGATTTCTTTGACTGGGTGACCAAAGTAGTAGATCAGGGAGGGGCTGTGGACATGGCCTACCTAGACTTTAGCAAGGCATTTGACACAGTCCACACAAAAGATTAATATACAAGTTAGCCAGCCTGGGAGTGGGTCCCAAGATGACAGCCTGGGTAAAGAATTGGCTGGAGAATAGGACACAGAGAGTAATAGTAAATGGAGTCCACTCAGAAGAAAGGAGGGTTACTAGTGGGGTACCGCAGGGTTCAGTATTAGGACCGTCTTCTTCAATGTCTTTATAAGCGACATTGCAGAAGGACTGGAAGGAAAAGTATGTCTCTTTGCAGATGACACTAAGATCTGCAACAGAGTTGATGCACAGGGTGGGGTGGAAAGGATGAGAAGGGACTTGGCAAGGTTAGAGGAATGGTCAAATGTATGGCAGCTTAGATTCAGTGCTAAGAAGTGCAAGGTAATGCACCTGGGAAACAAAAACCCAGGGGAAGAGTACACAATGGGGGGTGAGATACTAACAACAACAAAAATGGAAAGGGACCTGGGGTAGTCATATCAGATGACCTAAAGATGGGCAAGCAATGTGAGAGGGCAGCAAGGAGGGCTGGGGATACTGGGATGCATAGGGAGAGGCATCACCAGTAGAAAACAGGAAGTTATTATCCCTCTGTACAGACAGTTGGTGAGACCCCATCTGAGTACTGTGTGCAGTTCTGGAGACCCAATCTCATAAAGACATAGACAGGATGGAAGCTGTCCAGAGGGCAACTAAAATGGTGCAGGGTCTGCACCGGAAGACATATGAAGAGAGACTTAAGGAGCTTAATATGTATAGCCTCGAGGAAATGAGGAGAGGGGACATGATAGAAACTTTCAAGTACCTCAAGGGAATCAACAAAGTCCAAGAGGGTAGCATCTTTCAAAAAAAGAGGTGTGCAAGAACAAGAGGGCACAATTTGAAGATGGGGGCTGCTCAGAAGTAATTTAAGGAAGTATTTTTTCACAGAGAGGGTTGTGGATGCATGGAACGGCCTTCCGGAGGAGGTTGTGGAGTCAAAATCAGTGGTGGAATTCAAGCATGCATGGGATAGTCATAAGGCAATTCTGGGGGGTTGGGGTAGGAAGAAGTAGGCTGCTGGTTATCTAGGATCTGCAGCTTATCCAGTAGGTAGGGAAATGGGCAGACTGGGTGGGCCAAGCGGTCCTTATCTGTCGTCAAATTCTATGTTTCTATGTTTCTATGTCACCAAATTTTCAACATAGGCATTTTAGGACCTCTGCTTATGAACAGTGCCACTGTCATTTTCATAATCTGGCCTGAACATTGATTTCCCACAGAGACTGTGCTACTGTGCGCCAGAAGTGCGGAAACACATTTCGGCCAGGATGTGAAAAACGACAGCTGTACTGTTGACAAGGAGGTGTACAAAAATGACAATGTTGAAAATCTGGCATGCAAATGCTGCAAAATCGCAAAGTTACAAGCCTGCGTAGCTGCTGCACAACGTACCCTCGTAAAACAGCCATTTTTTGGATTTTTCCCACCAAATTTGCAACATAGGCTTTTTGAGAGCCCACCTCATGAACAGTGGCACTGTCATCTCATTAATCGGTCCCAAAAGGTGATTCCACGCAGTGACTGCGAAATCACCTTTCGGGACAGAGTAACGGTATGACAGTGCCAGAATTCATGAGGAGGGGTCCCAAAAACTCCATGTTGAAAATTTGGTGTAAAAATTCCCAAAAATGCCCGAGATATGCATTAAAGTTGAAACACCCCTAGTCATTCCATTATACAGCTTACCGGCATTTCCAGTTCGCGGGTCGGCTTTGAAGGGTGCAGACATGTTCTCAGTCCACCGAAGATCATCGCGCCAGACTCCAGAGGTAAGTATGGGGTGGGGGGGTGCAGTAAGGGGGTTGGAAGAGTACAAAGGACAGTTTTTGTTTGACAGGTGAAAAAAAAATAAAAGACATTGGGGGACCGTTTTCATTTTAATAGGTGCTTTGGCACACTGGGGTGGGCTCCCAGCATGCCACCTGAGTGTGTGTGTGTGTGTGTGTGTGTGCTTTAGCCGATGGGGGATTGGGCAGCCCCGTCGACAGACAAGGAAAGGGGGGCCGCAGGAGCCGAGGGGGATTGGGCACCCCCTTGGCAATCAAAAAAATGGGGGTTACAATGATGCTGACGGGGATTGGGCACCCCCATTGGCACACAATGAATGGGGGTGTTGAGAGGCAACAGCAGCAGTCACTGCCGCCATGTTGCCTGCACGTAGGGGGAGGTGTGTTGTGATCTCGCTGCATAAGAGCTTCACTCTCATTGTAGAGAACCTTTTCTCTCATGTCTTCGCCTCATTAGCTAGGCAGGGTGTCGGCCTCTGCTTCTGGCTGGATGGGGAATGCTGGACGCACCTACTGGTGCGTGCCCTGCATTTGCCCAACAGTGACCGCGCCTCCAAATCTGCACTACTGCAAGATGTTGGCTGTGCAAGCATGCCAACATAAAATGGAGCAGAAATAACATATTTTACTTTCACTTTTTTTGACAGACGTATGCACAAAACATAAAAAATGAACAGCAAATGTCCCTTCACTGGCAGAAGGTGTCCCTGTTGCACAAATAATATATACAATGGTGATGTGTCACATTAATAATTTATGTACACTTGTCCTGATTGACCTCAGACATCTCAGTTGTGGCTTGCGCCACTTATGCAGCTATTTGAGGTCAAACAGCACTTGTGTAGGTAAATCATATCTCTGACAGGTGACCATTGTATATACGTTATTTATTGTATTACTTTTTATTCTGTACATGCAATAGATGCCATTGCCATAGATAGTGATTGGTTATCAGAGGATTTAGAATAGTGGGAAACTAGTATTTTAATTTTTTTTGATTGACTATTCAATTATATCTGTGTTATGATAGAAGTTACTTACGTTCCTCAGCTGGAGGCCCAGGCAGACCTGCAGCACATGGTGGATGACCCGCTGCTGGAGCATCTGTTCTTTCCTACATAGAGGGGTTGATCTCTTGTATTTCGACCTCCTCTGTGGGGTCTTCTCCTTCAGCAGCACCCTCCATAGATGATTCATCCTCTATAAAAAGCATTGTGAAAGGGAAAACATTATTTGTCTGTGGATGTTACTAGGTGTATTTATAGCTCCATAGTACCAGTTGTACTGAATTGTTAATTCTGAGGAGTTCAATAGCATCAAGCAGGGAATTCCCAACCCACTCCACCCCCTTCCCATATCAGAACAGTTACTGGATCCTGAGTCGAAAGCCACAGGTTAACTATAGATGTGGACATCAATGATATTCCTGCCCTGATAGTAGATGAACACAAGGTAAGATGATGAGTTTGAAGGCCTCATGCAGACAATGTCTCACCTGTTCTCCCCATTGGATCAACTAGTTTAAAAGGGTCAACTACAGAATACTCCCCATCCACCCCCCCACAAGCTCCTCAGATTAAGTGGTGTATCCCCAGTGCAGAGGTACAGAAAAAGTAAGGCTGTGAACATCAACGGCATACTTTCCTGATTGCATGTACACAGAAATCACGACACTGAGGGGTTGCATATAGACAGGCAGTCAATACTCCCAGCTATGGACACCAGTTAGTGCATTCTGAGTGCAGAGAGACTCACAAAGTAAAGGTGTGGATATGGATGTAATACCTTCCTGATACGAGTTGCACATATACTAGTACAGTGGCGAGTTGCACTGTGTCAGGCAGGGAATACACCCACCTCCAGTAGAACAAGTACTGTATCTTCAGTGGACAGCAACAGACTACCTAAATATGTGGAGATCAATGGTATACCTATGTGACACCAGATGCAGACAAGCTGGGACACTCAGTAGTTTTAAGGACTCTTCCAGACAATAGCCCCCCCTCGGATCAGGGGAGGATCATTACTGCACAGTCACAGGCCAAAAAAACCCAGCGTGCATCAATGGCAAAGGTTACTGATACCAGGTACACACAAGTTTAGACACTGAACAGTTTGACAGCTTCAATGAGGCAATGGTCCCACATGCAAACAAGAGACACTGGATGCTGAGTGCAGAGCCACAGAGTAAGTAAAGTCGTGGATATGTACGATATACCTCCCTGATAGCAGCTGCACACATATTAGGACAGTAAGGAACTGCACTGTTTTAGAGAGGCAATGCCCTCACCTCTCAGACAAGAGGTTGTGTATTGTGAATAGGCAGCCATAGGTAACTAAACATGTCGACATAAATGGCATCTGTACATGATAAGAGCTGCACGCAAGGTGGGACACTGAGGAATCTCAGGGCCTCACACAGACAATGCCGCTCCCCCTTCCCTCACAGCAGGGAGTGTGTTGTCACTGCAGAACTACAGGCCAAGTGGTACCATGGACAGCAATGGTAAATCTTACTAATACAAGCTCCAGACAAGTTAGGACACTAACAATTTGCATTTCTTTAGCAAAGAAATGATCCCACCTTCTTACACTCGGCAGTGGATGCTGAGTGCAAAATTAAACAGTAAGTTTAGCTGTGGATATGTACGGTATGCCTCCTTGATATGATGTGCGCAGATGTTAGGACAGTGAGGGCTTGCATAGATTCAGGCAGGCAATGGTTAGCCCCCCCCAGAACAGGTAATAGATCCTGAGTGCAGATCAATAGGTTAAGTAAAGGTCTGTATGTCACTTGCATATCGCACTGATAACTGCTGCACACAGGGTATGACAGTGACTAGTTTGGAGGGTTCAGGCAGACTTTACTGCCCCCCACCTCTACCCTCTGGATAAGGTAGTGGATGTTTAGTGCAGAGGCACAGGGCAAGTAAACGAATGTATATATATTGGATAGGTTATGATAGCACCTCACCACAAGTTTGTGCACTGAGTAGTTGCATGTGCTCACTTAGGGAATGCTTCTACCTTCCCCCACACGGGGAACTGGATACTGAGTGCAGAGTCACTCACTAAGTAAATCTCTGGATAAGTACAGTATGACGGTTTGACACAAGGTACAGATATGTTAGGATAGTAAGTACTTGAACTGCCTCAGGCAGGGAATGCTGTTACCCCCTGTCCACCCAGAACAGGTCCTAGATGCTGACTGAACAGCTAGAGCCTAATGAAAGATTTGTATGTAAAGCTTTGAACGTGAGTACAATAGTTTCCTGATAGCAGCTACACACAAGTCATGACACAGAACAGTTGGCAGGCAATTGTCCCATCCTGTGACAGCAGGCACTGAATCCTGAGTGCAGAGTCACACAGTAAATAAAGCTGTGAATACTAGCAGTGCACCTCTGTGATATCACCTGCACACATTCTAGGATTGTAAGGAGTTGAAGTGCATTATGCCGGCAATGCCTGTAACCAATCACCTCCTTTCCCCAGAACACATACTACATACTAAGTACACAGCCACAGGCTAACTAAGGATGTATACATGAAGGGTACACACCTGTGACAGGAGCTGCAGACAAGGTACTGGTCTAAGGAGTCTAAAAGGCTGACCAAGACAATGGCCCCCCAGCCCCCACTCAGATAACATAGTGGATTTTTAGTGCAGAGGTAAAGCCAACTGAAGACATAAACAGTAATGACATAGCTTCCTGATATGAGCTCCACACAACCTAGATAATTGAGAAGTTACATGTGTCATACCAGGTAATGATTCATCCTCTGCACACCAGCTACTGGATGGTCACCACAGAGTCATACAGTAAGTAGAGCTGAGGATATCGACGGTATAGCTACCATAATATGATCTGTGCACATGTGAGGACAGTCAGAAGTTGTACTGCTTCAGAGAGGCAATGACCCCCCCATCCCAAAACAGGTACTGGATCCTGAGTGCAGAGCCGCAGGCTGACTAAAGATGTGTAGACCAATACTATGTGTCTCTGATACCAGGTGTGCACAATATGAGCCACTAATTAGTTTCTAGCAGTCAGCCATACAATGCCCCCTTTTCGTCATGTAGTGTACGCTCAGTCCAGCTTTACAGGCCAATGAAAGCCATGAGCATCAATGGTGTACCTTCCTCATAGTAACTCCACACAAGTAACAATACTGAGGAGCTGCATGCCATCTGTCAGGCAATGGTGTCACATCCCTAGAACAGCTACTAGATCCTGAGTGCACAGCCCCAGACTAAGTAAAAACTGTGCATATTGATGGCATACCTCTGTGGCATCAGCTGTAGACATATTAGGTAAGTCAGATGTTGTACTGTCTCAGTCAGGCAATGTCTCCCCTCTCCCTCCACAGAGCAGTTCATTGATGTTGAATAAATTGAAGAGTTTCATAGCGTGAGCCAGGCAATACACCCCTCTCCTACCAGACTATGTACTGGATCATTACTGCATGCTTACAGCTCACCTTAAACTGCAGATGGGTTCAGTTAACAGTGGCTCCTAGACCGTCAAGATCGGGCATGACATCCTGAGTACAGACCCACATCAAAAATAAAGCTCTAAACATTAACATATTATTTGCGTGACATGCGGTGCCTCAAGCTAGAAGACTGACTAGCTGTACACTCTGTGCCACACAATGATGGCAGCATGGAACAGTACATACTGGAGGTTCAGGTAAAAGGGAGATGGCAGTATATCATTGTAACTCACCAACAGAGTCGAGCACAAGTAGCTGCTCACTGGAGTCCGTCGATCCTCACCTTCTGGGAGTGGCACTAGCTGTACTCTTTGGGTGGAAGCAGGGGCAGTTGATGTACTGGCTGAGTGAGAAAAAAATAAACGCTCAGGCCCAGATAGTCAAATTGCACCAGGCTGTGGTGCAAGCCTAGGTGCAGCACAACTTGGCTGTGCAGGGGTGTGATTGGGCGATATTCAACGGACCTGCGCCATGGCACAGCATTGTTGAATATCGCACCCTGGCCACCTGCAGTGCACATGGTGCAGTTGCACTGCACCAGCGCAAGTGGCCAGAGTGGAGCAGGGAGATGCGTTAGCGCAAGTTCCGTTGTGCCATGCACAGCAACCACGATATTCAAAAGTGCACATGCAAATGGGGCCATAATGTATGCAAGGCACAAATGGGGCCATTTGCATGTAATTATGGCCCAATTTGCATGTAGCTGTGCCGATCCCCGGCGACTTACGCCTGGCGCCCTGCCAGGCAGCAGCCATCGGGGACCGATGCCCCCTGCACAGCGCAGTAATGTGTCCCACAGCCCGATCGCAGGCTTCAGTAAATACAAAATAGCATCCTATATCCCTGGTGGTCCAGTGGACCACTCTCAGCCTGATTGCGAGCATGTGTAAAAATAAAGAGAATCCAATATCCCTGGTGGTCCAGTGGACCGCTCTCAGCCCGATCGCGGGCATGTGTAAACATAAAGAGAATCCAATATCCCTGGTGGTCCAGTGGACGCTTTCAGCCATGCAGGCATCTGTATAAAAAGTGCATCCACTATCCCTGGTGGTCCGGTGGACCACCCTTCCACCCACTGATCCCCACCTTCCCGCTCAGTGGTGGGTGGCAGCCTACCAGCCTGCTGACCCGCTGTCCACCGGCGGCACCGTGGGCGGGCTGTACGTCCATTGGTCCACAGCATGAGCCAATGGGCATGCAGCCCGTACCGTACTACACATTCCAGATATGTGAATGGGATCCATTCACATATCTGGAATGTGTAGTACTGTTATAGTCTCACACCCTTGGCTCACACTGTGAACCAATGGGCATACAGCCCTACCAACGTGTCAGTCAGTGGCAGCGGGCGGCAGGCAGGTGGTGCTGCTGCCTGCCGCTGATGGGGAGCAGGGCGGTGGGATCAGTGGGTGGGGTGGGTAGGGGTCTGCTGGACCACCAGGGATATTGGATTCTCTTTATTTTACACATGCCCGCGATCAGTCATGGGAGGGGCACCGCCATGGAGGTGCAGTCAGAGCTCGGGTGGCCACCCACAGGTGGCAACTGCCATGTTGCACCCTGCAATACGGCAGCTCATCTGTGGGTGGCCGGCCGTTGTTCCTTTTTTTTTGGATCAACTTTGTGCGGTGCAAGTAGGGTTGCACATGCATGGACTCAGCACATCCCGGGCTGAATATCGGGATGTGCAGAGTATGCAAGGGCACACCGCCCCCACCTGCATCCCATACATTACTGATGCGATCCGGCACATCGGGATTGTGCCAGGCACAATTCCTGTTTCAATATCGTGCCAGGGCACTTCAGTGGGTTGCGAATGGTGCAACACTGTTGCGCCATGCACAACCCTTTTGAATATCTGGGCCTCAATGTTTTACATATGTTTGTATTGTATACAATATCATCTTACTACTACTTGAAGTTGTGATGGACTATATTACCATCTGTAACATGTTTATATCATACTTTTACAACTAAGACATAGGTTTACATATGTAACCTATAATACCTGACAGGATAGACAGCATTGGGTTATACTGCAGAGCCCAGAGTCGTAATGAGGCCTGACACCACAGATAGAGGGCCTCATAGCTCCTGTAAGGAATGGCATAGCCCAATACCGCCCACCCTTGAGGGTACTGTTGCACTTAAAAATGGGCACTGTGAAAAAAAACAACAAAAAAACAATTGTTAAGGAAAATTTAGTCACTATCAGTTTTCTAATGAAATAGTTCCTCCATCTGAGCTATGGAGCTCAGTAGTACAAGTGACTGTCTAGTCTAAATTTTTTTTTAAAAAACAGATGAAATGCAGTAACACCACTCAATGGCGCACTATTTTGTTTTTTTCCTAACAGCAATAAATCAGTATATCGATCACTTTCTGCTAACAATGAATACAACGTGTAACAAGGCACTTGATGGTGTGGATGATATCAAGATGTAGCCATGCTTGCTGTGTTGATGGAACCTCGGGTGTATGCTGGTACCAAAGAACACATTAGGCATGGGTAAATCTTGAGATCCGACAGACCCTTTTCGAGGTATACTAGTTGTTTCTGTGTTTTGACAATTCATGTAATAGACCAAAAATTCAACACCATTAACAAATTGTTTGACAATGTTTCAAAATGTGGCAAAAAATGGCTCAATATATGGTATTCAGAGATTGGTAGAGTAAATAATAGTACCATTATGTTTAAATGTTATAACGTTGTTATCTTGTTAGGCAACAATCTTTGTTCTTTCACCTCATGGAATACTGAATTGCATAATAATAACAGCATACTAATCTTGCAATGTGTGAAATATGACATCACCTAATAAGATTGTGACAGAAACTTACCAACATACTGAGATTGTCAGTGAATTTATTCAACTGCTCCAATGGATTTGTTGTAGATATAACATTTGAAACATTTAAAGGAAAACTCCACCCTCATGTCTTCTAAATGTTATTTGTTTCCATGTCAGTACACAACTCTTTTCATGTAGCTGTTAAGGATGTATGCAAATCTTTAAATCTGTTTTTTCAGTTCATACTAGGCCCAGTGACTGCCCTGGCAGTCTCTAATTCATGGCTGTTGAAATTGCATTGTCCCTGAGAGCTGCATTAGCATATGAGAACCCCCAGGGCAGTCACAGGGCCTAGCATGAACTGTAAAATCAGACTAAAACATTTGCATACATCATTAACAGCTACATGAAAAAAGTTGTCTATTGACATGGAAACAAATAACATTTAGAAGATATGAGGGTGGAGTTTTCCTTTAAGACCATTAATAAGATATACTTGCCACCATGATGTCACTCTCCAAAATCTGGCTTCTCTTCCTCCTCCCACATAGCAAAAGCTATGTTGAACCACTCCCGCACGCTCCTGCTTATGTCACCCGCTGCTGCCTTTGCCTTGAAAAAGGTCTGGCGGGTGATCTTTCACTTCCTCCTACATTCTTCGGCAGAACTAGTAATGCCATCTCTCCCCAAGGCACGGTTAACATGCATAAAAACATAGAAAAGAAAGTAGAGTAAATAATTTTGTAATAGTTAAAATGTAGATTGAGCAATATACTACAACACTAGTTAATAACACAGAATAATAGTATGTGTTTGACAAGTGCAGATCTGAAAATATGTACACACAAGGTTTGCCTGCATGTCAATTTTATGATGTCTACTAACTCTGCTCGTATATGCAGCTAGGAGGTGTATTCTGCAACAACATGTCACTTATATGCTTGCATTCCATTGACCCTGCCTGTTGCCCTGTGCAATCCCATTTTCTAACCAATTTACAGTCCTAGCTGATTGCTCTTCCACAGTTAATGCATAGCACTGAGCTAGTTTCAAGTTTGATACATTTAATTTTCCTTATGTGTATGTTCAAGCTTACTATAGTCAGTGTCACTCCATAGACCCTAGTTTCCCTTTACCTCATAATTTCAAAGATAACATCTGTAGTTGTGTTGTTTGATGCCTTGAGCAGAGAAACTGCCACACAATCACGCTTGTAAAATCAAGTTTGCAGTGAACACCGGTGGCCATCAATTGTCATGCGCAATAGCTACTAAGTGGCAAAAAATCTGTGCCACTGTAATTACATACTTGTTGCAGTTCTTGCACTCTTACTAGTAGCAGCCTCCACTGGTCAAAGTGAAACATGTGGGTGTTGCTTTTCATGACTCTTGAAAACAGCATTCTTTTTATATTATATATAAATAAAACATTTAACTGCTGTATAACTCCTTGCATTTGCACGTCTTTACATTACGAGATCTACTACTAGTGTGGTATGTCTTAGTAAACTGTACTGCTATGCCATAGTTCCACAGATATCATTATTCTACCATACTTAATATGTAAAAAAAAAAAGTATTCTGTTAATTTAAATCATGATGTACATTATCCCAGGTGTGTGTGAAGCTGAGGTTTGTTGCCTTCATCACAAACCTGGGGTTGGCATGCTCCCTCACAGCCTAAATGAGGGCCAGTACCTCCCTATCACTCCAGGATTTTGGCATATTTGAGCTCTGGGAAAAAAATATATTTGTTTGTTTAGAAACATTTAACATAAGATTTATTGTGGTTTGAGTATTTGTGCGCAACTCATTAAGGACATGTACAGTATGTAGTGGAAGTGACGTGCATTGACACATTTGTGAAATGTGTGTACAACGGTATAGGTCAGTGTCTCATGTGGCAGTGCAAAGTTGATGTGCCACTGCATTTTGTAAGCAATAAGACATTGCTGGATGTTGATAGTACTGAGATATGTTCAAACACATAAGCATAGGTATGCACAGGACTGCAGGTAGGGTGCCTTTAGCCTCTGGGTGACAGACCATCTCAGTACTAGCAACACCCACACATGTGTTATATTTTATATTAAATTTGCCCATTCTCAACATAAAAAAAATACATTCTAAAACTTTTCAAAGTCACAAAAAAAATGTTTAATGTTGCTACATAATGTCAAATAGTCCCTCGATAGATGTTTTATATCTGCCATCTGTCTGTCTTTCTTCACACTCAATACACTGTGTAATTGCCCACCACATAACTGAAGAATTCAAAGCTCTGCATTATTCAGCCAGTGGAATGCCTCCCCCCCTACTGCCAGACACAGAATGGTAACATGGAAGACATGAAGTTTTTATATATATATATATATATATATATATATATATACACACAAAGGCTGTATCCATGTTTGTGATGCAGGCTAGGAAATGGATGGGTTATGTATTCAGTGAGTTGCCCTGGCTAACACGGATTTGTTTTAGGTAGTGGTGGTGCTCTCTAAATGTAATGTGTACAACCAAGTCTCATCCTATCAGGGCACAGGAATTTCTTTGCCCACCTTATAAAGATGTACCAGTCAATGCCACAAGTGGTATGTGATTTATCTATAGTGGTAGAGAAGAGGATGTGCATATCGATAGCTGATGCAGTATCATATTAAAAGCAAGTAAAAGGTCTATCACTATTGTAGTCTGGGTATGTGCTTCCAAAAGATAAGTGCAATACCACTAGACTTATCTAGGTGGTGTGCCACAAGCATGCAACTACACTGTACACAGCAGGATGACAGCATGCATTGTCTTCAAGTCCATGAAGCATCACCAGACAGGCAACAGCACTATACTGGCTGCCACTCACTGTGGCACCATGTGGTGTTGTGGTTTTGCTTTCTTCATATCTGCCTCGACCACAAGAGACAGTTCAAGAAAGTTGTGCTGTAATAGTGGATCTCTATGTAGCCTTTTGCAGCCACAACCGCAGAAATATTTAAAACATTAGTGTTTAAATAGAATTGCATCACCCACCCCCTCACATCCTTGTCTCTAGCTGAGACAGCACTACCTAGAAAAAACAGAATGATAAATACGCAATTGTAATAGTACATAAATCATCATTCAATGTAGCATCATTGTGTACTGAGCTGCTGACTATTTAAAGAAGAATAAAAATGTGATTACTTACTTTTGAGTTGTTTAAAGATGAATGTAATCAAAGTTTTTCTAATCTTTGCCAATCTGTTGAAACAAATAGAGATTAACTATTAGAAAACTGTCAAGAGCCAAGTAAAACCATCAATATCTATGGCACACCTCACTGATATCAACTGCACACATGTTAGGACACTCATGAGTTGTGCAACGTCAGCCAGGTAATCCCCACCCCAACAGAACTGTTACTGGATGTTGGGTTCAGATCCAGAGCCTGAGTAAAGCCTTGGACATCAACAGTATACCTTCAAGATGGCAACTCCACACATGTTAGAACACTGAGTACAGTAGTTGCATAACATCAGCCACACAATCCCTCCCTCCCCCAGAACAGGTACTAGAACCCAACTGCAGAACCACACCTCAACTACAGTCATGTAGAAATATAGTACATCTACCTCATACTAGTTGCACGCAAGTTAGAACACTGAGCAGTTGTACAGCTTCAAGCAGTCAATACCCCCCAAGACCAGATACTAGATCCTGAATGCAGAGCTACAGCCCAAGTAAAGCTGTGGACATCAATGGCATACCTCCCTGAAACCAGATATACACATAGTAGGACACTCAGGAGTAGCACAGTATCACCCAGGCAATGCTCCCCCAATACATACTGGATCCTGACTGCAGATGCAGAGGCCAACTGAAGCAATTAACATTACCTGTATACCTCCCTCATACTAGCAGCACACAAGTTTGAACACTGATGAGTTGCACAGCTTCTGCAGAAAATGCCTCCACCTCTCCAGAGCAGGTACTAGATCCTGAGTTCAGACCACAGCCCAAGTCAACTCATGTACATCAATGATATGCCTGTCTGATACCAGCTAAGTTAGAACAATGGGGAGTTGAATAACTTCAAGCAGGCAATACCCTACCCCCCAAGATCAGGCACTAGATGCTGAGTTCAGAGCTACAGCCCAACTAAACTCAAGGACATCAACGGTATACCTCCCTGATAACAACTGCAGACATCTTAGAATACTGAAGAGTTGCACAGCATCAGCCAGGCAACCCCCCCTTGAAAAAAGACCAGGTAATAGATCCAGGGCAGGATTCTCAAAGAAAGACGAAATTCCCGCAGCTATGGGAAAAAGGCTTACTGCAGTGCGGAAACGCAGCTGTGCTGTATTCTCAAAGAAGATCAGCGCAGCTGTGGATTTCCATAAAAAGTGCCACATGTGTGGCAATTTAGCTGCCACAGGACTTGCGCAAGTGCTGCGAATCTGCAGCTGCAGAGGCTGTGAAGGCACAGCAATAGGGAACCAATAGCTGAAGCAGCAGACTGTAACACTGCTGCTAAAATATGAGGCTGACAGCACACACAAAGACCAGCAACCAGTCCCCAACTGGGACCACAGAAGCACCACAGGTACCTGTGAAACCCTGGCACCACAGTGGCTGACTGTCCCTGCTGGTTGTCCCTCCCTGGGGTTTTCCTGTAGCCTGGGGGGTAGCACTCACTGCTGGCTGGTCAGGCTCTATTGCTTGTGGGGCTCTGTCATGGGCTGCACTGGGTCTAGTGGTTGATGCCTGTTGTCATAGCATGGCAATGCATGCTTTCAGTGCTGTAACATCAGCTACTGCTATACTGTCTGAGATGCTATTACCTGTGGTACACCTCCACCTTAATTGATTCCAATTGCTGGGGCACTACTGCAGTGTGCTGAGGGAGAGTTATGCCTCTTTCCACTGTGTGTAACATTTTTTCCTCAGCTGTGGGAAAAACCTGGCTGCGAATAGCCTTTCAGGGGCTGTGCTCCACTGATCTCACACCTTTTTGTCCTGAGGGACTTCCGCAGTTGCACTTTTTGCCACAGTGCATAGTGTTTTTTTCCCGCAGCTGTGGGGGTTTTTGTGAATAGCACTTGGAGCAAACTCCCCTTTTTTTCCATAGCTGAAGGAGCTTTGGGGACTTAGGAAAGGTTTTGTACCTTCTGAGAGCTTTGAGAATCCTGCTCCCAGAGTGCAGAGCCACAGGCAAACTAAAGCCATGGACATAAACAGGATGCCTGCCTCATACCAGCAGCACACAAGGAACAACACTGGCGGGTTGCACACCCTCAGCAAGGCAATACCTCCCGTGCCCAGGTCAGGCACTAGATCCTGACTACAGAGTCACAGCTCAGATAAACTCATGGACATTCATAGTATTTCTCCCTCATACCAGCTGCATACAAAGTTAGAACACTGAGCAGTTTCATGGCTTCAAGCAGGCAATACCCCACCCCCCAGACCAGCCACTGGTTCCTGAGTGCAGAGCCACACCACAAGCAAAGCTGTGGACATCAATGGTATACCTCCTTGAAAGCAACTGCACACATATTACAACACTGAGGAGTTGCACAGCAGTATCCAGGCAACCCCTCCAAAAAAACACATACTAAATCCTGAGTGCAGAGTGAGTGTGACTTAAGCCATGGACATTAATGGTATAACTCCCTCATACCAGCTGCACAAAACAGTTAGAACACTGAGGGGTTGCCTGGCCTCAGTCAGGCAATGCCACCCAGCCGAACAGGTACTGGATCCTAAGTGCAGAGCCACAGCCCAACTAAAATCATGACATCAATGGTATACCTGTGTGATACCAACTACCGACTAGTTATAACACTCATTAGCTGCATGGCGTCAGCCAGGCAATGCCCCCCCCATCTCTGAACAGCTACTGGATCATGAGTGCAGAGCCACCGATCAACTAAGGCCATGAACATCAATGGTATAGCTGTGTGATGGCAGCTGCACACCTGTCAGGACATTGAGGAGTTAGATGGCATGAGCCAGGCAATGCCTCCCCCCAAAACCAGGTTCTGAATCTTGAGTGCAGAGCAACAATTGTGCTAAACACATGGATATTAATAGTATACCTCCCTTATACCAGCTGCATACAAGTTAGAACACTGAGGACTTGCACAGCTTCAAGAAGGCAATACCCCCATCCCCCAGACCAGGCACTGGATGTTGAGTGCAGAGCCATAGCCTGAGTAAAGACATAGCCATCAATGGTATACTTCCCTCAAAGCAGCTGTACACATACTACAACACTGAGGAGTTGCACGGTAGCATCCAGGCAATGCCCCCCCACCAAAAAAAACACGTACTACATCCTTAGTGCAGAGCCAGAGGCCAACTAAAGCCATGGACATCAACGGTATACCTCTCTTATACCAGCTGCACACAAGTTAGGACACTAAGGAGTCACAGAGCCTCACCCAGGCAATGACCCCACCCTTCCTGAGACCAGGTACTGGATGCTAAGTTCAGACCTACAGCCTGATTAAACCCATGGACATCAACGGTATACCTCCCTGATAACAGCTGCAGACATCTTAGAACACTGAGGAGTTGCACGACATCAGCCAGGCAATACCACCCACCCCCAAAAAAGAACAGGTACTAGATCAAGAGTGCAGAGCCACAGCCAAACTAAAGCCATGGACATAAATGGTATACCTCCCTCATACCAGCTGCACGTTAGAACACTGACAACTTGCACAGCCTCAGCCAGGCAATGCCTCCCTTCCCCAGATCAGGTACTAGATCCTGACTGTAGAGCCACAGCTCAGCTAAACTCATGGATATTAATAGTATACCTCCCTCATACCAGCTGTGTACAAGTTAGTACACTGAGGAGTTGCATGGCTTCAAGCAGCCAATACCCCCCCAGACCAGGCACTGTATGCTGAGTGCAGCACCACAGCACAAGTAAAGCCATAGACATCAATGGTATACCTCCGTGAAAGCAGCTGCATACATACTACAACACTGAGGAGTTGAACGGTAGCATCCAGGCAATGCCCCCCCAACACGTACCACATCTTGAGTGCAGAGCCAGAGACCAACTAAAGCCATGGACATTAATGGTATAACTCCATCATACCAGCTGTACAAGAGTTAGAACCCCTGAGGAGTTACACAGCCTCAGCCAAGGAATGGCACCCCCCCACTCAACACATACTGGATCCTGAGTGGAAAGCCACAGCCCAACTAAACCCGTGAACATCAACGGTATACCTGTCTGAAACCAGCTGGACACATATTAGAAAACTGAGCAGTTGCACGGCCTCAGCCAACCAGTGCCTCCCCTAGAAAATGTACTATATCCTGAGTGCAGATCCACACCCCAGGCAACCCATTAACATCAATGGTACGCTTCTCTGATACTAGGTGGACACATGTTAGAACACTGATGAGTTGCACAAACTCAGACAGGTAATGCCACCCCCCCCAGACCAAGTACTGAATCCTGACTGCTGGCTCACAGTGCAACTAAGGCTGTGTATATCAATGGTATACCTCCCTGTTTGAAGCAAAACCCTGATGCTTCCTCAGGTGAGCTACTGGGTTTTCAGTCTAGAGGCAGAGCTGAACTACACCTGTAGACATCCACAGTTTACCACCCTGATAGTAAGTGCAGATATGTTACAACACTGAGGAGTTGCATGGGTTCAGTGAGGCAATGCTCCCACTCCCTGAGATCAGGTACTGGATTCTGAGTGCAGCCAGATCCTCACTAAAACCATGCACATCAATGGTATACCTCCCTGATAGCTACAGCATGTACTGGATCTTGAGTGCACAGTCAGACTCCAAGCTGTACACAACGCATGTGTATGTTGTGAGTAAGTTGTTCTGTTTTTTGACCAGTTAGATTGGCTCTTAAAAGAGCCATTTTTCTCACAGCCTATGGCATGTGCTCAAGAGATATTGTTATACAGGTACACAATTACAGAAGTGCAAGAATGCCATTTTGAAGGTCCCAACAAAAATGTCGATACCTGTGCTTGAGAGATGCACACCATCTTTTAGATACAGCCAATGTTTGTGATATGTAATTTGGGGGTGATGTATGGTGTGCATTCCCATAGCATGGAGGAATCCAGATATTTGTATGTTCACCTTTCTATGTGACCTTTCAAGTGCAGGACAGTAATCCTCACCTTTCCAGATCATTTGCTGTGTAATGTCTGAATACAGAATTTTGCAAACAGGTAACATACGGATAAGATGCTACAAGTCAGACTGTGCAGCTTCTATTAAATCAATTGCCCTTTTGTTTCCCAAATCATTACCTCCGAGATGGATAAGGAGTATGTCTGGTACTGGGTGTGTCTCCAGCAAGTGGTACATGGTTGGCATCAGCTGCTCCCATCTCATGCCACCCTTCCCAAACCAAGACACTGAGAACTGAGGTAGGTGCAAGTCATTGCCAAAATGACTAGCTCTACTGAAAACTGCTGCCCTTCTCACCAAGCTTGATTCCACAATCCATACACTAACTCTGGATCTTTCTACCAGACTGAGTATAACCCTCTAATAACTCAGATGAAGAAATATCAGAAATATGCCTGTCTCTGACTGAACGCTACCAAGGCTAATCAGCAGAATGACTAGTGCAGTGTAGTGATGGGCGTAGTGGCCTCAATTCACTCCATGAGGTGATTCGCAGAGCGAAGGTGAATTTGCAGAGTGCTCCACAACACGAAGTGGAGTACTTCGCATTATAATGGGTAACGCGAAGTCCATTGAAAATAATTTTCTTTGCTTCCTGTCCCCAAACCACTACTCCAACAATTCTTAAGGCAAAGTACATTGAAAACAATGTAGTTTGCCTCACTTCGCCTTGTTTTTAAGCTCCAAAGGTGAATTTTGCAGTGATTCATTGGATTTCAGGTCACATGAGTTCTAGATTGTTCTGCACAGCCTCAGTTTGGGGTAGTGTGTGTTATGAAGCTGTGGGAGACAATTTTCTTTGAGAGCTCTCTACAATTCAAACCTTCTAAAAGCTGTTAAAAAATACTTTTTGAGTCATTTTTTTTTTTGCTAAAACTTTAGTTCATCGATTTTAGGAGACCCTCCTGTGCTCATATCATCAAGCATTTGTTGTTTGTGTATGGATTTTGAATGTTAATGTACAACATTCATTCTGTGTACTGAGAGACAGTGGAAGTGGGCTTTGGGGGAGGGGTGTATCTGTGGTGTAGGTAGATTAACTTGGAGAAAAAGACAGTGCTTTCTGTTTTGGTGATATTTTTCTTGTGTAACCGTGTTAATGTACACACAGTAATATTTTCAATATTTCTTGCCATTTTTTTGCTGATTGTTGTGGTGCTGCATTGCATAATTTTAGTTTGTTTAAAATATGTGGCTATATTACTGAAGTTTTCAATTTGCTATGCATTACTTAGTGTGTGTGTGAGTATGTGTGTGATGCGTGTTATCAAATCAGACACCTTTTATTGTACCACATAATAATTTCAGCAGTGTGAAGCTGCTATTCACTGCAGCTGTGTGATTTTTGTACTTCTTTGTGGTATCATTGCTGGTAATAGTACTAGTGACTGTTACTGCAGCAGTGCAGTACACTGCCCCCTCCCCCGTGGCCCGTCCCAACTGGCAAAGGTATTCTTTTCCAGATTTGAATTTCTGATGGTGAGCACTGGTTAGGTGTTGTGCCTTTGTGTCTGCATCTCTTCAGTGCACAGCACAATCTTAATCTGTCTGTGCATTTGCATCTCTTTAGGGTCCAATCTCCATCTGTAACTTATGTCACAGTTGTTTCTTTGGCTTCCCTTCAGAGTACTGGACAGGTATGGTGCATAATTCAGCATGAACATTGTACTCATTAATATGCATTTTTAAGTCAGGAATATCATCACGAGTCACTCGTGATACAAATCACATTCTTCATCATCATCATGGTCCAAATGCTGTCACAAATCACGATTCACGATCACATTATGAATCACAACATTAATTTTTTTTCTAGTTACTTGGATGTATTGTAAGCCTGTTTTGTAGTATCTCTCCAGGCTTCACCACCCCACCATTGTACTCATTGATACATGCTTTTAAGTCTGGGAGTTTTAAGCTACACCTCATCGGGGAAGTACAGCCGTAGGCATTCGCATTCCCAATACAGTTTCATACTGGTTATCTCACACCATCGACACCAAATCACGTTCTTCATTATCATGGTTGCAAATGCAGTCACAAATCACGATTCATGATCATGTCACGAATCACAACATACATTTTTTTTCTCGTTACTTGGATGTATTGTAAGCCTGTTTAGTAGTATCTCTCCAGGCTTCACCACCCCACCATTGTACTCATTAATATGTGTTTTTAAGTCAGAGGCCCAGATATTCAAAAGGGTTGCACCATGCGCAATAAGGTTGCGCCTGCGCAAGTCCAAAATTGCACCATTCTGCGATATTCAGCAGGAGGCAGTTGTGCCACTGAAAACATGCTGAACAACAGCACAATGCAAATGAATGCATGCTGAACTGGAGGGGGAGGAACCATGCATAAACTGCACAGCCCGATATTCAGCCGGGCTGTGCAGAGTTGTGCAGGCGCAACCCCCAACCTGTGCCTGCACAACTTTGAGCCAAAAAAAAAGGAGTAAGTCAAGGGCCACCCACAGGTGAGCTGCTGCATTGCAGGGTGCAACACAGCAGCTGCCACCTGTGGCTGGCCCTCAACCCACTCCCTGTGCCCCCTGCAGCCCGATCGCAGGCAAGAGTGTAAAACTCCCCACCCGCCCGACTGGCCCGGATCAAGGGCAAAAGCAGAAAAATCCCTCCCCGACTGGCCCGACCATGGGCATAAGCTTAAATCACCCCACCACCAGCCCGATCCACGGGCTGCAAAGTATTCCCCGAACGTATCCCTGGTGGTCCAGTGAAGCAGATCACGGGCTGAAGAAGTGTAAATAAACCCCCCGAAACGCGTATCCCTGGTGGTCCAGTGGAAGCCCGATCGTGGGCTGAAGAAGTATGTCAACCCCGAAGCGTGTCTGGTGGTGGTGGAAGCCAGATCACGGGCTGAAGAAGTGCTTAATAAACCTCCCCCGAAACGTATCCCTGGTGGTCAATGGAAGCTACATTCGTGGGCTGAAGAAGTATAATAAACCCCCGACACCTATCCCTGGTGGTCCAGTGGACCGCTAAGCTCGATGCGGGCTGCATAATGTGGAAAACCTCCCCCCGCAAGACCATATCCCTGGTGATCTAGTACCCTCCACCCACCACCGAAGCCCCATCACCCCCTCCCCCGCGGCAACACATCCCACCACCCGCTGCCGCCCCACTGCCGCCAACTGACTGCCAGTAGGGCTACCGCCCGATGGTGAGAGAAGAGCCAATGGGTGTGCAGCCCATCGGTAAGGCAGTCCAGATATGTGAATGAATTCATTGCACCACAACATTCATTCACATATCTGATTGCCTCGTGATAATCGGCTGCATGCCCATTGGCTCTAGCCCACCAATGGGCATGCAGCCCCACCAGGCAGTCAGTCGCCGGCGCGGCGGGTGGCAGGCGGGTGGGATGCGCCACCCGCCCGCTGCCGGGGGGCGCGAGGTGGTGGGGCTTCGTGTGTGGGTGGAGTGGGGGGACACTAGATCACCAGGGATATGGTCTTGGGGTGGGGGGGTGCCACATTATGCAGCCCGCAATCAGGCTTAGCAGTCCACTGGACCACCAGGATAGGTGTCCGGGGGTTATTATACTTCAGCCTGCGATCAGGCTTCCACTGACCACCAGGGATATGTTCTGGGGACACTTTGCTGCCCACCATCGGGCTGGTGGGGGGTTATTTAGGCTGTTGCCCACGATCGGGCCAGTCGGGGAGGGGATTTTGATGCTTTGCCTACCACAGCCAGTTGGCGGGTGGGGTTTTATACACTTTGCCCATGATTGGGCTGCAGGCATTAGTCCCCAACGACTGCTGCCTGGCAGGGCACCAGGCGCAAGTCCTTGTGGATCGGTGCATCTGCATGCTAATGGCATGCAAATGGGGCCATAAACAGATGCAAATGGTCCCCCCTGTGCCTTGCATGAATTATGGCCCCATTTGCATGTCATCTTTTGAATATCGGAAATTTGCGCATGGCGCAATGGTACTTGTGCCACCGCAAGTTGAATGCTCCACTCTGACCACTTGCGGTGGCGCAAGTTCCACTGTGCCATGCACAGTGGCTGTGGCCAGGGGGGTGATATTCAAAGGAGTTGCTCAATAGCACAACTCCTTTGAATATCGCTCCGGCCACACCCCTGCGCAACTATTTTGTGCAGCGCAAGGGCTTGCACCACAAAATAGCGCAGTTTGAATATCCGGCCCAGAGAGTTTTGTGCTGCAGCTCATGGGGGAAGTATAGCCATAGGCATTTGCGTTCCTTCCTATACAGCATGTCAGTTACAGTACTACAGAGTAACGTGGAACCCGCAGAGTACTCCACAATGTGAAGTGGAGTTCTTTGCTTCATAATGAGAAACGCAAAGTCCATTGAAACCTATGACTTTGCGTTATTCCATCTTCCCCAAACCACTTCTCCACCAATTTTAAGGTGAAGTACATTGAAATCAATGTAATTCACCTCACTTCACCTTGTAATTGAGCTCCAAATGAAATTCTGCAGTCATTCATAGGATTGCAGGTCACATGGCCTCTAGATTGTTCTGCACAGCCTCAGTTCTGGCCTGGGTAGTGTGTGTGTAGTGGTAGCTGGAGACAATTTGCTTTCAGAGCTCTGTGATTCAAAACCTCTAAAAGCTATTAAAAATGCCTTTTTGAGTCATTTTCTTTGCTCAAAATTTACTACATCAATTGTAGGAAACCCTTCTGTGCTCATATCATCGCGTGATTATTGTTGTGTGTGGATTTTGAATGTTAATTTAGAACAGTCAGTCTGTGTGCTATGGAATGTGCTTTGAGGGAGGGGCGCATTTGTGGTGTAGATAGATTAACTGGGAGAAAAAGGCAGTCTTTCTGTTTTGGTTATATTTTTCTTGTATAACTGTGTTAATGTACACACAGTAATATTTTCAGTAAGTCTTGAACTTTTTTTGCCGATTGTTGTGGTGCAGCAGTGTACAATTTGTCTGTTTAAAACATTTGGTTATATTACTAAAGGTTTTCAATTTGCTACACATTACTTGTAGTGTGTGTGTGAGTGTTCATGCTATGCGTACCATTAAATCAGACACCTTTTATTGGGCCATAGAGTAATTGCAGCAGTGTGAACCTGCTATCCACTGCACCTGCATGAATTTTTCATACTGCTTAGTGGTATCTTTACTGGTAGTGGATTGTTACTGCAATGCACTAATTCCCCAAGTGGCAAAATGTATTCCTTTCCAGATTTGGATTTGTGACTTTTGTGCACTAGTTAGGTATTGTGCCTTTTCGTATGCATCCCTTGAGTGTGCAGCACAATCTTAATCTGTCTGTGCATTTGCAGTGCACCATTAATTCTGGAAGACTGCATTTCTTGTTATGCTCTCATTTCACTTCATCAGCATGGGGGAATTTTCTGGACACTAGACAGTAGCAATTCATCAGCACTGGGGAATTTTCTGAACACAAGACAGTAGCATTTTGGGGATGCACATTAATTCTGGTGACTCTGTGTGTGACCACTGCATGCATGACTGAGTGTGCCATTAATTCTGGGAGACTTTGCATTTCTTGTTATGCTCTCATTTCATTTTGTCAACACTGGGGAGTTTTCTGGACAAAAGACCGTAGCACTTTGGGGATGCACACTAATTCTGGTGACTACATGGGTGGGGTGCTGCCAATATTGTTGTCACTCCGCCTTACTTCACGTTTGAAGTGGAATGACAATGCGAAGTAATAATAACAAGGCGAAGTGAGCCTTTCCTAGGGGGCATTCCGCATAGCGCAGTGCCAACTCGAAGTGGCCACTTCGCGTTCACTTTGCAGGTGGATTTTAAATTTGCTGCATCTCTAGTGCTCAGCTTTATGTGTAAGATAAATGCAGTGAGAAACAACCACAACTAACATTCTGATTCCACATTGGCTAATACAGGCCAAAAAGTAATTGTTATGTCTGTAAAGTCTGTTTCTATTGGTGTTTTGTTTTTTTAAATATTCTTTTTGTTTTGGTGGGAGAATACTGCCTGGTCATTGGCCACACTTAATTGCTTGCCAACAATAGTCATTTCCATTGGATTGAGTTAGTAGTAATTTTGGTCAGTGAAGCTCTACTCCCTCTCTTTCTCAGCTAGCAGCTTGAGTGGTGAGGGCAAGCACAGCTATCTATCTTACTGACATAGTTTTCAACAGTTAAATAATTCAGCATTTTTTTTTTGCTCTGTTACTGGCTATAGTTACAGCTGTAATTATTCACTGTGTTTTCTGACAATTACTGATTTATTATGTTTGTGGCACTACTAAGTTTATAACTGTCTGTGATTGCAGCCACACAGTTAATACTTTGGCATTGATTATCATTTCTTTAGTTAACAATCTTTGCATAGTAAGCAGAGAATGGAACTCCTGCTTAACACTGTATAGAGAGTAAAATAAGTAGTTTTAAAAAAAAAATGTTGTGGTGGTTTCACATAACAATTTACCTAGTGGAATAATGGGTAGCAGACAGATTATGCACTAGATCTGCTCTTAGTGCAAGAAGGCTTAAATCTTGGCAGATGTCTTATTTCAATGTAAAAGTCTTGCAAACAATGTTTAATTTGAGTAGTATGTTCTTGATGAGATGGTCATTTGTGGTGGAACACTGTGTATATAATTAGCAGAAACTGCCACAAGGAATAATTATTAAAAGTTAGAATACAACTTCTTTTAGCAACAGATATTAAGATATTGGTAAAACACTGCATAAATCATGGCAGTGTATAAAATCCAATTTTATAAGCATACTAATTGTTTTCACCTAGCTTATTAGTTAATTATCATGTTTTCAGATAATAGATTGTTGTGTACTTACAGTTATGTCCTAGAGCCACTGCAGTTTGTCTCACAGTTATAAAATGGCTGATGAACTGTTATTATTTGATTCTATTGGTTCACAGAAGTCACATGGTGAAGTTAGCCATTTCTTCATTTGCAAGAATGCAAAATCTTTTATCGTGGCTCACATTGATTGCGAGGATCATTCACAACCATGCAAATTCTTTGATCAAGAGAATAATGTGAGATTTGGATAGTGAAAGCTGTGCAGTTTAAAATAGCACATTATTCTCATAGTTTTAAACAGAGTGAGCAGCCATGTGTCTTTCTATTGCTTATCAGATGTGGATGTTAAAATAATAATTATATTTAAAAAGTTCTGTTACATTTAACAATATTTTTGTGATCTTTGATCACGAGAGTGCAAATTCTTTGATTGCGGCTTGGTTTGATCGCGAGGTTCATCTGCGAACTTATGTATTCTTTGATCGTGAGAATAACAAGAGATTTGAATTGTGGAAGATGAGTAGTTTAAAATATACATTTTTTTTTTACCATTTTTCAACACAGCATATAGCCATATGTGTTTTTATTGCTTAGAAGATGTAGATGTCACAATGATAATTCTTTGATCATGACTTGGTTTGATCACAAGGATCGTTTGCAAGCCAGCAAATTCCTTGATCGTGAGAATGATGTGAGATTTGTCATGTAAAAGTAATGTAGCTTTGGGAAAAATTAGTTTTTCATTAAGCTCAACATGTGCTTTATGGTCATATGTGGTTACATTGGGCATGAGATGTCTATTGAACAAAAATATTGTACCTTAGAAAATGAGCTTACGAATATAAGAAATGTCATTGGATGGAAGGGGTATATTAACTTACAGTGAGAGCCCTGTAAGTTAAAAGTCCCTGCCATGCCAGCCATACCAGGTTCATCACTATTATCATTGTGCCCAGCCTGCATGATAATTGGCTAAAGCACTTGGCATGCAATTTAAAAAAGCCACAATTTTTTTCTCTCACTTAGTGAGAGATCTTACTCCCTCAACCACTGCCCAAATCATACCTCCCAACTCACTGTCATGCCTGGGGGGGAGGGACGCAGCAGGGCATTGAACACCACAAAAAGGGAAGTGCTATGGATGTATTGTGAACTCTGCTATTGTCTGGAATTGTTGGAGTGGAGAAGAAGGAACAAGGCTGCAGGTGGCGTGTGCAGGGTGAGAGCCTGTTAATTACTCCTGCAGTTCCACTCCGTTGCCTGTGTGTTTGACTGGCGAGTAGAGGGGATTGGATCATTGGCTCCTGCCAGTGATATCAGCTCTTGAGGAGGGGCTAACTGTGCTTGAAAACTCCGTGCTACTCGCTAGCATGAGTGTAGTGCGAGCGATAGTGAGTGGCGCAGAGGAAAAGGATATACAGACTTTAGCTTTGATTGCTTACTCATAAGGTATTTGATTGTATTAACTGAATTGTTTCAGGTTTAAATTGTGAGTATTTTAAAGGGCTTAGGGACCTTAGGGTTCTGTTACTTATAGTGCCCAGAAATTGTATATATTTAAGTAAGGAGATACTTAAATTGTTGTGGTTTATATGTGTAACGACTTTTGCCGGTGTTTCTATTGTCCCCTGTTTGACTGAGTGCTGTATGTTTAAGACTGCTTTCTAAAAAGTTTGTGTTCTGACATTTAATAGATTGAAGAGCTGTATGTTTAGAGACAGGAGTGTATGTAGTCCCTGTAATAGCACTTGGTAGTTAAAAAAAAAATAATTTTGTTTTTTGTGATGTCTAGGAGTTGTTTGGGGGTGCCAGGGGGGCCAGAATAGTGTATGGGTCATCCCTTTTACATGATCTACAGCCTTTTACCTGCCTCCCAGTTTCAGACACTATGGTGAGATGTTGCCGGGAGGTGGGGATTTGGAGAAGCTGGAGGGATGTCCTATGCACAGCGGAGGGTGGTAGAATTGAGGTTGTTAGGTCCAGGAGGCACCCTGGATGATGGGCTCAAGGGAGAGGCCAGACATGTTTGGTGCCTGTCTCCAGGGATACCACCAGACCAAGTGGTTGAGCAACCCACGGGGCTACTTTTCCCACAAATCCCCTGAGGGCAGTGCTATGCAATGCCAGATCGATTAGGAACAAAACTGCAATTATTGCTGAACTTGTTTCCTCAGTCAGTCTGGCTTGCATTACAGAGACCTGGGTTGGGGATGATGCAGGCCAGTTTTTGAGGCAGCCATCCCCCCTGGGTATACTGCACTGCGCTGCTCCAGAAAGGAATGTAGGGGTGGTGGTGTAGCATTTATTTTAGATCTGACCTGGGCTTTACCGTGCACCCAGTGGGAACCCTGGGTTCTTTTGAATGTGTGGCCATTCATGGTGGTCCAGGCACAGGTTGCAGCATTTTCCTTGTCTATCACCCTTCAGGGACAGTGGGGAATTTCCTGCAGGAGGTTGCCAAATTCATTGCTGGCAAAAGATTGGAAGCCCCCAGATGTATTACTCTGGGAGATTTCAGTATCTGGGCTGATGACGAATCATCTCGGCTTAGTCATAACCTCCTCCAAATGATGCTATCTTTGGGTTTGTCACAAGTTGTTTCTGCTGTGACTCATCAGGGCTGCCACACATTGGATCTGGTGTTCTCACTGGGGCTTGAGATAAGTAATCTCAGGCTTGATCGGGTGGTTCAGTCTGATCATTGCACGGTGCAATTCATGTTCAGGGCTCCCACTGGATGCCCTTCCCCTACAGAGATGACAAGCTGTCACCCTTTATGGGGATTGACCTAGGAGGGCTTTTTGGTGGCAGCTCATCTTTCTAATGTGGGAAATGTATGCGTTGGAGGTGTTGGTCACATGATGGACTCATATAATAGAGTTCTAACAGATGCCATTGACTCCCTTGCACCTGTCCATGCATGACCCAAATCTTCATATCTCAGTTCCCCTTGGTTTGATGGAGCTCTCAGAGAGATGAATAGAAAGGGTCGGAGGTTAGAATGCTGCTGGAGGAAGTCTGGCCTGGATGTGGACAAGCTGGCCCTGCGTGTGCATTATAATGCATACCAGGGGGCAATCAACCATAAGAAGGCAGTATTCCTGTCCAGGGAGATTGCCACTGGGAAGAACCAACCAACTTTACTTTTTTGGACTGTGGACAGACTATTCCATCCTGCCTGTCTGCAGCCAAGGAAGTTTTTTTCAAATTCTGAATGTAAAGAATTTGCTCGGTTCTTCTTAGACAGAGTGTTCAATATTCAGCAGGTAGTCTCTCCAGTCAGCAATGTTATAGCTGGCAGTGGTCGCCAGAGGGGTGCTAAGTGTGCTCTGCCTGGTTGGGGGGAGTTTAAACCAGTGGATGCAAGTGATATTATTGGGGTAGCAACCAATCTGAAGTACACTTTTTGTGAACTGGATCCGGTGCCGACACATTTCTTGAGATGCATCCACACCGTTGGCTCGGTGTTTGCTCTGATTGTCTGGTATTCCTTGTCTGATGGGGTCTTTTATGATGCCTTGAAGGAGGCACTGGTGAGACCACTCTTAACTAGTCTTTGACTCTGCAGCTACCTGGTTCACTGAGCACTGACTTGTTATCAACCTTAAGAAAACAAAAACGATGCTCTTCTCCCACCCCCAAAATAAGTACAGCAAGTTTCCCTTAGCTGTCCACTCCACACCCAATCTCGTCATTGACCAGGTGCAGTCCTATAAATATCTTGGTATAACCTTTGACCCTGCACTTTCATTCCATGGACATATATCTGCCCTAAATTCTGTCGCCAACTCATGGCTAGGCATTCTTACTGGCACAAGAAATGCCTCCTCCTGATGCCCTCCACCTGGCTGTCACCTCCTCTGTCATGTCTCTCATTGACTATGACCTTCCGGTCTATGGCTCAGCAGATCAGACTGCCCTCAACAAGGTTCGCCTCACAGTTAATAAGGCCTGCAGACTTATCACTGGTGCTCCCAGACTCACTCACACATGTGAGCTGTACACCCTGGCTACCCTACTCAACCTGGAAGAGCGACTCATGTATCAGACATGCCAGCTCACCTTTAAAGCCCTGCGTGGCCTATCCCCCATAGGCCTATCCAGCTCCATTCACCGTACTGCACTGACCCTGATCACATGCAGCTCATCAAGAGCTACCCTAGTTATTCTGAGAGCCAGGACCTCTCAAGGTCAGAGGGCATTCCCCTACCGTGCGCCCCACTGGTATAACTCCCTCCCTGCCAGTGTCTCAAACTCACTAACCTTAGCTTGCTTTAAGCCCAGGCTCAGAAACTTCCTGCTTAGCTCTCGCAAATGCAACTGCCGCTAGCCTAGTGTAAAAAAAATATATATATATATACTCCGTTTGACAATGCTCACTGAGCGGCTCCCCCCCTTCTTTCCCTACTAATTCCTCCTCCCTTGTCTCCCTTCCTTCTACTCCCACCAGCTCTCCCCCGACCATAAGTTTTGCACCTTTTGTTATCTTTTGCTTCGTTGGAGATTGTATTCTATTGTAACAAAATTGTAATTGAACTGTAACTTTTTTGTTTGTAAGTACTGTGTCCCTTGTACTACTGTTCTGATGTCCTCTTTGTGACGAGGTACCTTTGTAAATGAGCGTCTGGCTCAAAGGTTTCTAAACTGATGTTTAACTAAATAAATAAATAAAGAAAGAAAGAAACCATCTTGGACCAGAGGTCAGGGCAAATTACCGACCTATCTCCAATCTTCCATTTTTAGTGAAGGTTGTGGAGAAGGTAGTGGCGCTTCAGTTGGAGTAGCACCTCATGACTCATGAGCTGTAAGAACAGTTCCAGTCAGGATTTTGAGCAAGGCATAGCACAGAAACCACGCTTGTTCAGGTGCAGAATGACCTCCTCAGGGCTAGAGATTGAGGAGAAAGGACAATTCTTGTTCTCTTTGATCTCTTGTCAGCTTTTGACACTGTAGACCATTCTGTGTTGCTTGACCACCTCAGGAAACTCTGCGGACTAACCGGCACTGTCGTCTGCTGGTTTGAGTCCTTCTTAACTAATAGGAGGTAATGGGTTGTGATGGGGAATTTCTTCTCCTCTCCTAGCCTCCTTTTTGCAGAGTTCCTCAGGGTTTGGTTTTGGCCCCAATGTTGTTTGCAGTGTAAATGCTGTCCCTGGGAGGGTCATTAGGAAGTTTGGCTTCGGTTTTCATTGCTATGCCGATGATACCCAGCTATACTTATCCTTTGTCCCAGGAACATCCAACATGGTGGATGTGTTAAACAGCTGTCTTGCTGGGATCAATGACTGGATGGCATCTAACTGGTTGTGACTGAACCCCGATAAGATGGAGGTATTGGTGGTGGAGTCGAACAGAGTGTGTGATAGGTTGGTCTCTGATTCAGAGACTGGACTTGTTCTGGGTTCTGTCTCATTGAAGGCCTCCTTAAAGGTGCAAAATCTTGGCGTTATTCTTGATAGGAGTTTGACTATGGAGGCTCAGATTTCCTCTGTCATCTGCTCCTGTTTTTTCCATCTTAGAAATATCACCAGGACAAAGCTCGTTGTTCCACCTCTGGACCTCCCCACTTTGATGCATGCCTTGGTTACATCGAGGCTTGACTACTGTAATGCACTCTATCTCAGGGTCACAGGAGGATCTCTCCACAGACTGCAGCTAGTGCAGAATGCAGCTGCCCAGTTACTTACTGGGCAGCCAAAGTTTTGCCATATTACACCTGTGTTGCGTGAGCTGCACTGGCTGCTGGTCAGGTGGAGGATCCTCTTTAAGGTGGGGCTTCTCACCTATAAGGCCCTAGATGGTCAGGGTCCTGGTTACCTGTTAGACCTCCTGGTTCCTGCTGTCTTAGTTTGCTCCCTCCATTCTTCCTGCTGAGGCTTCCTAGCAGTTCCTAGGTCAAGGTTGAGATCGGCTAGTGATAGGGCATTAAGTATCGCTGCCTCCATCCTATGGAACTCGCTTCCCTCTGGGGTTAAGGATGCCCTCGCCTTTGAGGTTTTCAATGCCCGCCTTAAAGCCCTTCTTTTCACCCAGGCAATTTTAGATTAAGTTATTGACCTATGATTTCTGATTTGAGTAGCATGGTCGATGTTTTGTTTATATAAATATATGTATGTTTATAACTTTTTTCTTATATTTTATTGATGTACTATGAATATGTGTTTATTTATCTGTACAACGCCCATAGCCTCTGGGAATGGGTGAATTAAATACATTTTCACCTTACCTTACCAATGAAAATACTGAAACCTCACTTTGACTATATTTTCTTGATTTCTTTTTTTTTATTAAATCCTATGTAAGAATGTCAGAGCTACCCATTTTCTAAGTACAATAATACCCTACAGGGTGGGTGGCATGGTCAATACTGGACCTTCCAGGGGCTATAAAGCCCTCCACCTGCAGCATCAGGCATCATTATGCCCCTGTGCAGTCCTTTCACTGCCCAATACTGGCCACCCTGTCAGGTATTATTACTTGCTTGGATATCTTATTTTGTGATATTCTGGAAACAGTAGGCTTGCAAGTTGCAGTACTATGTGGGGATGACAGTGTAGTACTCAGCATTCTTTTAAGTGTGTAAACATTGTTGTTGGCATCATTAAATTTCACAAATATGACATTTTGTTGTATTCCATGTTGTAAATGACTTATGTAGTATAGACTTGTTATGGACCTATGCCACATTAGTCTTATACATGGCTTCTCATTCATTAGCACTAATACTCTCTTTTTCTTCTCTGTTTCTTAGGAGAGCACTACAGACAACAAATTGAACACGTGACTGAGAGTTTCCATCATGACCATTTCCTGTAAAGTTAAGGGACACATAAGAAGTAGTAGGTGTACTGGTGTTCGCTGTAATACCATGTAAAGACTAAAGGTGTAAAATGTCAGCAGAAGAAAAAGACAATTTCTTCTGTTACATGTGGACATATCACGAGACATGCACATGTGAACAAAGACAACACCTCTCCTAGTAATGTAAAAATCAATAGACTTTGTAAAGGTGCTGTGGGCAAACAATGTACTGCACTGTCAACAGTGAGTCATACGTCTGTGAGACAGAAAAAAATGCTGGACGTGTGACTTCTGCTACTATACAGCACAGAAAAGCAAGTTTTTTCAGAAAACTTGTCCATTCAGCTAGAATTGATCATCTCATCTCTAGTATCATGAGATGCAAATGCATAAAACTGCACAATAAGGTAGCATTAATGAAGTTACGATTGAGAGTAAGACGTTTTGTTAATGTGGCTGTTGCAATTCATTCTCAATTATGGGCTGTAATGATGTCAGCTATTGATAAATTAAGTACAAAGATTGAGGAGATGAGAAACAAACTGTTGTCTTTTGAACACTTGAACAGAGAAAATATCTCTATGGTGTTTCAAGGAGATTGGTTGTACTCTGAAATTTCAGAAGCATTCTTCTGGGAAGAGACATACCATGTACACAATACTAATGTTACTTTGACAATTGATGCACATGGTAAAGTTCAGATTATTTTAGTTGTCTCAGATGAAAACCTTGAGTCTGATGATGAGACTGAAATTGGACAGGTTGCAAGCAACCAAACGTCATCTGCTAAGAAGTGGCCATGTGGCATGCAATGTCAGGGAAGAATCAATCATGTCTGTTGAAACTTTCCTGTCGGCATTCGCTAGCACAAAGAGGTCTATGCGACATAGGTTGATTGACACCATTGACAAGTGTGAGATTCAGCCTCACACAGGCCTAATGGGTCACTCTTGCATGCTTGGAGAGCAGCAGCTGTGGTGGTGTGTTTCTTCACTATCGCATGGTAGCAATGTATCACTCTGGCATACGCAGATTTGTACAAAGGTTATATCAGGTGAGATCTGTTGTCCGAGACTATATGCACTTTCAAGCATTGCTGGATGATGGACATGTAGATGCACTTGTGGAGTTTATCAAACAGTTGCAAACAAGCCATAGGTTGAGGTCTAATGCTGCTGCTGATGAATATGCAAATATGATGCACACATCAGCAGTGCAGAAAGCTCAGCTTTTCAGAAATTTTGGTAGTGAGTTTGCTAAATTTGAAATTAGCAAGACACATAAATTCAATGTGATTTGCATATCATGTGAGTGCCTCTTCTATAAAGAGCAGTGTGTCAAGATAGACCTGCAGAACATTTCACACTGGAATATTATGTGGGGATGTCTTCATGCATATCTTTTTTTAAAGACAGATTTTGCTGAAGTTGGAACTGTGTCACTGTGTACTTACTGTTGTAACAAGATTAAGAGTGACACTTTACCTCCTCGATCTGTTCTTAATAAAATGGAAGTTGAAGCAACTCCTGCTGAGATTGCAGTCTTGAACTTGTTTGAATGATTTCTAATTCAGACCATGAAGCCATTTCAAACAATTATCAGGCTTAATACAAGGATGTGAGACCTACCAAAGAAAGAACTGGAACAGTCTCTGAAGGGCTCTGTTGTATATTTGCCTTTGCAAGAAAATGTGAACACTATTTCTCAGGATAATAGTATAGTAATCTTGGTAAATGGTGTCCCAACTAAGGCAAAAACAATATGGCAAGAGATAGTCAATGTTGAGAAGGTGAAGCATGCTTTGTGACATCTAAGGGAGCATAATTTTTTTTTATGCTGACAGTGACATTGATACATTTGCTGGTCTTTCTACAGGAACTGCTGTGGAAGACTCTGACAAAGCAATATTGTAGAAAGCTGACATTGCATCTGCACACAATGTTTATGAGCAATTCACCATACACCCATTGCATGAGAAGGATCCAGTGGTGGATAACATTGAATTGTATCAAATAAAGCAAGTATACTGCAATCACGTAAGCATATGGGAGGCTACACTTGAGGCTCGTTGTTTTTCTGATCTGTTTCCATATGGTACATGTGGGCAATTAGATGGGTGAGAAGTTCATGTGCCAGGAACTGAGTGTAGGACCTCAAGAGTTCTACATAAGGATGGCAAATTTTGTAAAAACATTGCATACCTGTTCCATCTTCTTTGGGAATGTGAACTTAGTGTCATATCTGCTAGTATTGTTCATACATTGAGACTTGGCACAGAGTTCAGTAATGTGATGGCTGCACAGTTACTACACATGTTGCAAAACAAAGATGAAACAGTATAAGTCAGTCTTTCTTCTATTTTGTCCAGCATGCATGGTACTAAAGAATATTGGTACAGCTGACACTCTGAGATGATGTGCTGAGAGAGTTTGGACCAGCAACATGGTTTGTGACACTGAGTTGTGCTGAATACTATTGGGATGATCTGCTTGATCTTCTCAGATAGACAAACTCTGATGTTGATAACATACAAAGTATGACTCTCAGTGAAATGTGCTCACTCGATCCAGTGTCCGTCTCATGTTACTTCCACCACCGGTTCCAGGCTCTTTTGAAGTTGATACTGTCTAAGACAAATCCTCCTCTTGGGGTTGTTGAACACTCCTTCTGAAGGGTTGAGTACCAAGCTCAGAGAGCTCCACACATACACATGTTGCTGTGGATTAAAGATGCCCCACATGTTGGTGACAGTGACACAAGTGAAATCCTAAACTTCATATTTAAGTATGTCACATGCCAGATTCCAGACAAGCATGACAGTGCAACACTTTAGGACTTGGTTCAGAAATTCCATCAACACTTGTGTGGTAAGTACTGTCATAGGAAACTGAAGAACAGGGAACAGTGGTACACGCGATGTTGTTTTGGTTTCCCAAGACAAGCTTGTATAGATGCTTGTTTGAATGATGCCTTTTCTGCCATGTGATACCACTTGAAGGCAAAATCAACAAAGCGAGTGTATGAACTGCCTTGCAGGGAATCAGAAGTCTATATCAATGACTATAGCCCTTCTCTTAATGTGGCAGACAAACATTGATGTTCAGTTTGTTGCTGATAATTCAATGGCTTTGGTGAGGTATGTGACATCATACATCACTAAGCATGAGCAGATATGCCTGCAAGAAATGGGGGAAGAGTTGTCTAACTGCGATGGGTTAATGTCTTCTAGATTGTGGTCACTTGGGCTTAGGACTCTTTCACACCATGAGTGTGGCACCTATGAAGCAAGTGACCACCTTACAGGTGTGTGTCTATATGTGAAGTCAGAGTCCACTCATTATTTGAATGTGAACTACAAGCAGAACAGGTGCCGTGTGCTTAAGAGCCATGAAGAGATTGAGGATCTGGCTGCTCCAAGACCAACATCCACTAATATTCTGAAGAGCAACTTAATTGACAACTACAATCCACAGCACCACAGTGCTATGGAAGATCTATGTCTTTTTGAAGTTGCTCAATGGTATGATTATAAGTGGTGTGTTTCTTCTGAACCAGAGAAGAACATATATAAAGTTACTGGGTTCGATGGTTCACTTGTGAAGAAGTGAAAGCCATGGCAATTGACCACTGCAAACTCAGCTTGAATACAACAGAAAGCAAAGAGCATTACTATTTTGCTCTACTATCTCTGTTCAAGCCTTGGAGATCAGATTCTGAATTGAAAGGATCATCTGAGACATATGAACAAGAGTCCATGGTAAGTAATGATACCTTTAAGAGTCCTGTGTCTGACACTTACATTGAGAGGCTTGAAATGGAAAAAAATCAGCTGGAGAAAGCAAGGCAGGTTTTGGATGATGATACCTCAGTACCATCACAAGATATGGTTGCTGTTGAGGGAGAAGGGACTCTTGGTGCCCCTGTCCCTCCTAATCACCCAGCTGTGCTGATGTCAGAGGTAGAGGGTGCATGCAACAAAACATGCACTTGTCAGAGGCAGCTACAAACATTGTTGATGAATTTAATTTGCATCAGAAAGTTGTGTATCACTGTGTGATACATGGTGTTCAACATGCTATTCAGCACAGTAGCAGAGACTGTGTTTGTGACAAGCACACACCAGTGAGGATGTTTGTCACTGGTGCTGCTAGGACTGGAAAACATATCTTAATTGAGGCTATTAGCAGAGGTGTGCGTGACCTTACTAATTCTGCAACTTCTGTTATTGTGGTTGCTCCTACAGGCTTGGCAGCTTATAACATAGGTGGTGTCACACTTCATAGGTTGTTTGTGTTGCCAGTTGAACATGACAAAAGCGGTGATTACAGAAAACTGTCATTTGAAGTTGCCTCTGAACTGAGGTCAATGTCTGACAAGATGCAATTGCTGATAATAGATGAGATCAGCATGGTTTAAAACGTTCTCTTTACATATGTTCACCTACATCTACAGGAGATACTAGGTACTGATGATGACATACCATTTGGTGGCAAGAATATTCTTGTTCTTGGGGATCTCCTGCAGCTTGCTCCTGTGAATGACAAGCATGTGTTCTGTACTCTTTCTGTTGAAGATGCTAAGAAAACCATTGGATGCATGGGTGGTGTCAATCTGTGGGAGTTCTTCTCATATGTTGAACTGTTACAGAACATGAGACAGCAAGGTTACATGTCTTACAAAGCATTTCTTGTTGAGGCTGGGATTGGTGTATTGTCACCCATTTATGTTGAAATGCTAAGAAAGTGCATGATCTCTAGAAATAATGTTCCTATTCAGGATGCTTGTGATATCTTTGCACATGTGCAGAAATCTGGGGGACATGTTGTATGTCTATTTCCAAGACTTAAGCAGTGTGCAGAGTTCAATGAGATCAGGATGCAGAGAGAACAGGAACCTATTGTGACTCTTACATCCATAGGTACCATAGATGGTGTCAGTCTAACATGCACAATGGTATCAAAAATGGTTGAGCATCTCAGAGAGCTCACAATTGATGTGTCATGTACTGCTGGTTTGAAAGCTGTGCTACCACTGTGTAGGACTACATGGGTCATGCTTCATAGAAACATTGACTTTGAGTGTGGTCTTGTGAATGGTGCCATGGGGTACATTCATGAGTTCCAGTATAATGTGCAGAAGACGACTGTGGAGTTTGTGGTTGTTAAGTTTGACAACTGTGATACCCCTCTACCAATAGACAGAGACAGTCAAGTTTGAGCTTGTGAAAGACATATGTGTGACAAAGAAACAGTTCCCATTGTGTGCTGCTTATGCAGTGTCTAAACATAAGTCACATGGGCTTAGCCTTGATAGTGCCATTGTAGATATAGGCACTGGTATTTTCAAGGATGGCATGTCTTATATTACTTTGTCTCATGTGAGACAGTTGTCTGGACTGCACATAGTGAATCTCGCAGAAAGTAAGACACATGCTGATAGTAAATATATTGCTGAGTATAACAGATCACGTATATTGTACCAACCAAATGTTCCTTTATTGCCAGTTCCCAGATATGCATCAGCAACAGATGTCCCAATGGATGCAGGACACAAATTGAAGAGGAAGCACACTAAGACTCCACAATCATCACCTCACCATTCTATTAGTAACCAGTCTCTACATCAACAAATCACATCTCCACCTGTCAAGAGATGTATTGGGGTTCAGACACTGCCAATATTTGACAACAGCACAGGAGTAAACTGTTATGCCAATGCTACAATGCAGGCACTTCTGCATATGCTTGAGTTTGTTGATGTCTTGAACTCAAGTCAGTCGACACCTCTGTCTGAAGCATTAAAGAGAGTCATTAGAGGTGGTCAAGAGGAATTGCCCAGTTTACAAAGCTTGACTCCTCTATGACTAACTCTTGCTAAGTATGCAGGAAAAGCAATGTTTGTTGACAATGCACAAGATGCCGCAGAGTTCATCATGGGAATCATAAACAGTTTGTCAGATGATGGTATTAATCTGCACCAACACTTTAAAGTTGATTATGTGTGCAAGTACACATGTTTGTCATGTGGACACAAAGAATCACAAGCAACTCATGACATGCTGTGGTTGTCTGTCTATGTCCTTGAACAGAGATCCGTGAAGTTTCGTAGGTTGTTTGCAAAAGCAGAAACTGGTTGGTTGTGCTGAAGATGTGGTCATTTTTGTGCTTGCTCTCTGAAAGTTATATCTTCCAGTTCATACATTATGATTGCATTGCAACATTTTAACTCTCAAGGCATGAAAGTCACAACACCAATTTCTGACTTCATTGCTGGAAGAACTATGTTCTCAGGAAGTCAGTTTGACACACATGGAATTATTTTTCATCATGGCCTATCTATTCACTCTGGGCACTATGTCACTTGGTGGAGGTTCAGAAAGAGATGGGTGGAGTGCAATCATACAGTATCCACCATGAGAGAAAGATTACCAAGGAATCTGAAAGATGCATACTTCATCATTCTCCGTTGCACCAATGTTGCACGATATGTGGAGGAGTGATGGTATCTGATCACGGCAGCTTCCTTTACCAGTATATTTGCAACAATATCATTCCGACTGTATATTGCTGCTAGATGTCTTTTTTTTTACATATTTATTTTGATTTGATAGAAGAGCTAAGACTTTTCATGTGAAACAACCACCGTACAATATCAGTGATGGTGATCTAGGTGTTTTAAATCTTGTACAGTATTAATACAGCCTGTGTGAATTACTTTGATTTTGCTGCTATTGCAGAAGAGAACCACAACACTGCACCCATGTAACAGACTGTAGTAGGCACTGACTTGTTGATCTTAGTGTCATACTGATATGCTGGATGCAAAACACAATTGTTTTCATCATTTATTGCAGTACAATTTCTAGAATCATTTGTATTGTAATATGAAGCATTTGCAACTTTGGTGTACTTACTACAATGACTGCCGTGTTACTGCTCTAGTAGACTTGAGGGTATTGAGCTGTTATCATTTGACAGTCAGTGAGTCTTTTTGCAGGTGTCTCAGTTAATCTTGTATGTTTTGCACATGTCACTGTATATCAGTTGTTTCACAGTGCTATTTTACATGGTAATGACAGAATCAGTAATATTGTTATACGCTTATCAGAGTTTTAAGCACTCTTTTCTACATATTGTGTGAGAAGTCATACTTCTTTGAAAAATACGCATCAGGTTAAGTTGTGACTCCTTTTCCTGTTGTTGTCTACATTGTTGACCTTGACTATGATACTTACTGAACTGACTTCTGCCAAATCCAAACAGACTCGAGGGTGCTGTATATTACACACATGTCAGTCAGTGAGTTATGTCTTGGCAGATGTAGTTCTTTGACTCACATTCACAGCATGACTTTCTACATGATAATGTCATCTGTTAGCAGTGTGCGGCATTTGTTGAAGTGTATATGACAGAATTATCTGTCACTGTTCTGGGAGTATGCTTTCGAGACTTGATATGACAACATAGAAGCTATGTTGCTTACATTGATTCTTAGCTGTTTTTGTTTGTTGACAAACTAAATTTGCATCCATTGCTACATTAACTGTTTCAAAACTGTTCTATTCATGCATTTAATGTTACTGCATTGCATTAAGTGCTACTGTTGATGTTGCTGATAACTGAACATAGAGATATATACATGTGATTATCTGCCCTATTTTCAATGTATGTATGCATTTCTGTATGTCTGTGCAGATGTCTGCAACTAATTGTTCGGCAGGTAATGTCAGTAATAATTGTGAACTTCTGATCCACAATGCAAACTATAGGTATGCTCCTGCTTTTATAGGCTCGTCCATATCTTGGAGGTCGGATGAGGAATTTTTCCCAGTTCCAGAAATGTAAAACAGTAAAACAAAAATGCATCAATCTGGAGATGAACCAACCTTTTCAGCATGAGTGAGAACATGGCTGTGATATGTAATATGTTCACCACAGCATGATATCAGCAAGGATTTTTCAAATTATTTTGCTTACTTACTGATCTAGTTACAGTACCGCAATGGCTATATACGTGCCTGCCATTGTATGTTGTAACTATAACTTGCACTTTCTATGTATATATACTGTACTGCTAATGTTATGGGTGTCTCTTCCCATTTCAAGACCAGAAGAACACATTGATGTGTACCATACAATCTTTCTGCCACAGACATACTGTGCAACTTATTTCTCTTTGTTTTTCTCTTTTTGACTTCTTGATATTAGTTGGTCCACTTTCAAATAAATAACCAGTGATAAAGAAGAAAGAGTCTTGAAAGATGTCAACAGATTTCATAAAAAGTATGATAATTTCCAAATGGGGTATGTAACAATTTCTTTTAAATTATTGATGCAGAATTAATAAAGACAAATGGAACTTCTTAATGTTTCTGTTGGCGTGAAAGTTAACTTTTCTAATCATATGGACAATATTGATACTTGTTTTAACACTGTTGACATCATCCACACGTGTTTTTTTCTTTAAAACAATATCTTTATGTGCTCATGTGAACCATTAAATGTTTCTTAGTGTTTCATGTGCATATGCAGTGAAGAATTAAATGCTATAAAATTGCTCAGTGAAACAAATTCTATTTTTGTTGTAATGACTTGGCTTCCATAGGTGTCAAATGGTGATATTCACAGATACAATAATGAATCGCTAGTGTTGATTATCTAAATGTCTAACTGGGTAGCATACTGCATTCATGTCATAGTGTCAATGGAGACATTATTAATACTATTTAGCAAGAGACGTAAGTGAAATTAGAAATCATTCAATACATCTTCTGTTACATAAAGTCACATAGGTTATTACTTAGTCATTCTATATAAATCCTAAGTTAAATACATAATAAACGGAAACATGTGACAGTGTAGATTTAGTATGCGAAATACCAAAACTGAAAAAGAGAACAAATAATTAAGAATATCTATGAAGAACTGCTTTTTGCCCATCCCAGGAGCGACCAAACAATTCAGCCTAAAAATATTTAAATAGTTAAAAAATAAAACTAATCTTAAACCTTATCCTATGTGTTTTGAGTATTATTTATATACAGTAGGTGTGAGAGAGGTATACTATTGATGTTCATGTCTTTCATTGGGCTGTGGCTGTACACTGAGAATCCAGTACCTGGTCGGGGAGTGGTGGTGCAGGGATTGCCTGCCTCAGGCCACGCAACCCTTCAGTTTCATAACTAGTGTGCAGTTGGCATGAGGAAGATATACCATTTATGTCCATGGCTTTATTTGGTCTGCAGCTCTGCACTCAGCATCCAATTCCTGGTCTGGGGTGGGGGCATTGCCTGGCTGAGGCCATGCAACTCATGAGTATCATAACTAGTATGAAGTTGGCATCACAGAGGTATACCATTCATTTTAATGACCTTAGTTGGGTTGTAGCTCTGCACACAGCATCCAGTACCTATTCAGTGGGGGAGGGATTGCCTGACTGATGCCTTGCAACTCCTCAGTGTTCTAACTTGTGTGCAGCTGGTAAGAGGGAGGTATACAATTTATGTCCATGTCTTTATTTGAGCTGTGGCTCTGCACTCAGCATCCAATTCCTGGTCTGGGGGGTATTGCCTGGCTGAGGCCGTATAACTCATGAGTGTAGTAACTAGTCTGCAGATGGTATCACACAGGTATACCATTGATGTTCATAGGCTTAGTTGGGCTGTGGCTCTGCACTCAGCATCCAGTACCTCTTCAGGGCAGGGGGGAGGGGGGCATTGCTTGGCTGAGGCTGTGCAACTCTTCAGTGTTCTAACTTGTGTGCAGTTGGTATGAAGGAGGTATACCATTTATGTCCATGGCTTTATTTGTGCTGCAGCTCTGCACTCAGCATCCAATTCCTGGTCTGGGGGTGGGGCATTGTCTGGCTGAGGCTGTGCAACTCATGAGTATCATAACTAGTATGCAGTTGGCATCACAGAGGTATACCATTCATGTTATTGACCTTAGTTGGGCTGTAGCTCTGCACTCAGCATCCAGTACCTCTTTGGTGGGGGAAGGGATTGCCTGACTGAGGCCATGCAACTCCTCAGTGTTCTAACTTTTGTGCAGCTGGTATGAGGGCAGTATACCATTTAAGTCCATGTCTTTATTTGGGCTGTGGCTCTGCACTCAGCATCCAATTCCTGGTTTGGGGGGTGGGGCATTGCCTGGCTGAGGCCGTGCAACTCGTGAGTGTAGTATCTAGTCTGCAGATAGTATCACACAGGTATACTGTTGCTGTTCATAGGCTTAGTTGGTATGTGGCTCTGCACTCAGCATCCAGTACCTCTTCAGGGCAGGGGGGGAGTTGGGGCATTGCCTGGATGAGGCCGTGCAACTCCACACTGTTCTAACTTGTGTGCAGCTGGTAAGAGGGAGGTATACTGTTTATGTCCATGGCTTTATTTGGGCTATGGATCTGCACTCAGCATCCAGTTCCTGGTCTACAGGGGTGGGGGCATTGCCCAGCTGAGGCCGTGCAACTCATGATCATCATAACTAGCATGCAGTTGATATCACAGAGGTATACTGTTCATGTTAATGACCTTACTTGGGCTGTAGCCCTGCACTCAGCATCCTGTACCTCTTTGGGGGGAGGGGATTGCCTGGCTGTTGCCGTGCAACTCCTCACTGTTCTAACTTGTGTGCAGCTGGTATGTGGGAGGTATACCATTTATATCCATGTCTTTTTCTGAGCTGTGGCTCTGCACTCAGCATCCACTTCCTGGTCTGGGGGGTGGGGGAATTGCCTGCCTGAGGCCATGCAACTCATGAGTGTAGTAACTAGTCTGCAGATGGTATCACACAGGTATACCATTGATGTTCATAGGCTTAGTTGGGCTGTGGCTCTGCACTCAGCATCCAGTGCCTATTTGGTGGGTGAGGGGATTGCCTGGCTGAGGCCATGCAACTCCTCACTGTTCTAACTTGTGTGCAGCTGGTAAGAGGGAGGTATACTGTTTATGTCCATGGCTTTATTTGGGCTGTGGCTCTGCACTTAGCATCCAGTTTCTGGTCTATGGGAGTGGAGGCATTGCCCAGCTGAGGCCATGCAACTCATGATTATCATAGCTAGCATGCAGTTGATATCACAGAGGTATACTGTTCATGTTAATGACCTTACTTGGGCTGTAGCTCTGCACTCAGCATCCTGTACCTCTTCGGGGGAAGGGATTGCCTGGTTGATGCCATGCAACTCTTCAGTGTTCTAACTTGTTTGCAGCTGATATGAGGAAGGTATACCATTTATGTTCATGGCTTTATTTGGGCTGTGGCTCTACACTCTGCATCCAATTCCCAGTCTGGTCAGTGGGGGAATTGTCTGCCTGAGGCAGTGGAACTCATGAGTGTAGTAGCTACTATGCAGTTGGCATCACAGAGGTTTACTACTGATGTTAATGACCTTAGTTGGGCTGTAGCTCTGCACTCAGCATCCAGTCCCTCTTGGGGGGCATTGCCTGGCTAAGGCCATGCAACTCTTCAGTGTTCTAACTTGTGTGCAGCTGGTATGATGGAGGTATACTGTTTATGTCCATGACTTTATTTGGGCTGTGGCTCTGCACTCAGCATCCAATTCCTGGTCTGGGGGGTGGTGGCATTGCCTGGCTGAGGCTGTGCAACTCATAGGTCTCTTAGGTCTCATAGGTCGGTACAGAGCTTTAAGAGACAAAAGTCCTTTTGCTCACCATATCAAGAATATCCCACTACTTTGTGATCAATAAGATAGTTGTCCAATCTGCTCTTAAATGTGTTCATGCTATCACTAGCCACTACCTCCAATGGGAGCATGTTCCAAATATTAGTTATTCTCAGAGTTAGCCAGGGATTCATTTTCCTCAATCTTGTACATTCCCCTTCTAGTTGGAGGGGGTGGGCCCGTGTGCTGTATGTTAATTTCCTAAAGTTTAGCCCCAGTGGTTCCCATAACCCAGGGTCTATAAGGGATTTAAAAATCAAGCACACATCACCCATTAGTCATCTATATTCCAATGAATAAAGGCCCAAAATATTTAATCTAGTTTTGTAGTCCTGTCCTTTTTCCTTCACTATATTATGAGTAGCCCTACGCTGTACTCTCTCAAGTGTGACTATTTCAGTTTTTCCATCAGGAGACCAAAACTGGGTGCATTACTCCAAATGTGGTCTCACCAAGGAGGTATACAGGGGCAACATCACATCCCTATTTCTATATTTTATATTATTTAATAATACAGTGTAGAATACCACTGAATTTCTTAATGACCCAGTTACAATGTGTCTTAAAGGATAAGTCTTTTGTTATCATGATACCCAGATCGCTTTGTTGCTCCAATGTGTTTAGTGTCTGTCCACCAAATGCATATGTCATGTTACCATTTGATCTCCCAAAATGCATAACACAACATTTATCATTATTAAAAGTCAGTTTTTTATCCAATGCCCACTTTTCCAGATCACCCAAGGCTTTCTGAAGATTTGCTACATCTTCCATGCTATCAACTATACTACCTACTCTGGTGTTATCCGCGAATTTGGATACCCATACTCCTGTCTCCATTTTCATTGAGGCAATATACACATTAAATAAACAAGGCCCCAAAATGGTGCCCTGTGGCACCCTACTAGTCACCTCTGCCCAAGTGGAACATGTACCACTTACACCAACTGATTGTAACCATGTATTGAGCCATGCTTCTATCTATCTAGTTACGTTCCCCCAATCCATGATCAATTAAAGCATCAATTAGTTCTCCATGAGGTACCTTATCAAAAGCTTTGGTAAAAACCCAGATATATCACATCCACTGAGTGCTTTTGGCCTAATGCTTTACTAACCCCTCCATAAAACTCAAGGAGGTTTGGCTGACATGATCTTCCCCTTATAAAACCATGCTGCACTGGGTCAGTTTGTTCTGTTTCATCAAGGTACCAATTAATATGATCTTTAATAATACCTTCTAGGATTTTACTCACAACTGAAGTCAGGCTGATAGACCTATAATTTGCCACCTCATGACTGCTCCCCTTTTTTTGGATAGGCACCACCAACTCATGAGTGTTGTAACTAGTATGCAGTTGGTATCACAGAGGTAGACCATTGATGTTAATTACCTTATTTGGGTGGTAACTCTGCATGCAGCATCCAGAATCTCTTGGGCAGATTGCCTAGCTGAGGCCGTGCAACTCCTCACTGTTCCAAGTTGTGTGCAGCTGGTATGAGAGAGGTATACCATTTATGTCCATGGCTTTATTTGGGCTGTGGGTCTGTACTCAGCATCCAATTCCTGCTCTGGGGTGTGTGGGGGCATTGCCTGGTTGAGGCTGTGCAACTCATGAGTGTCATAACTAGTGTGCAGTTGGTATCACAGAGGTATTCCATTGGTGTTCTTGCCCACCAACTTGTAAATGTGTGTGTAAGATAAAAGTAGAAGTACTGAATATCATATGTATTGCTGGGAGCACATATGGGTGGAAGCGTGGGGCCCAAAAGCTCCCACCATATGGAAAGAAAACAAACTGTCAGTCATCAGAGTGGCATAATTCAACACCTATTTACATGTCAGACATGTAACCACTAAAAAGTACCTCCATGGCAGTAACGCTAGGCACCCTATAAATGTGAAGCCAGTGCCACAATGCAAAACACCAAATGCAAAACATAAAGTTTGTCACACAATATGTCTGCAGCAAATTAATTTTTGTACACCTAATCACCATAATTCACATGCACAGAACATCTCCTGAAGACCCTCCAAATTTCAAAGTAAAAGACAAAACCATTTCTGAGATATAACATGTGAAAATTTGAGATTTTCTTTCATTGGAGTGGCAGAGTTCCACGCCTGTTAAGACTGTAGACAACTAATGACTGAAAAGTACACCCATGGCAGTAATGCTAGCTATCCTACAAATTTCAAGGTACTACAACACTGGAAAATGCTGTTCATAAAATGCAAACTGTGACACGCAATATCTCCACAAAAAAATGCATTGTCCAACACATAAACATCTAATTCCCATGTACAGGACATCCCAAGAACACCCTCCAAATTTCAAGTAAAAAGACCAAACTGTCTCCAAGATATTTAATGTTAAAGATTGTTAAAATTGGCTTACCTGTTGCATTAAAATCTGGCCATCTAGTCCCTCCCTCATGATCAAAGATCGCAATCAAACAATCTCATGATCAAAGAATTTGCAGGCTCACGATCAAAGAATAAAAAATGGTAAAAGTAAAATTTTACACATAAATACATGAAATCATTGGTATGGTTCGATAAAATGGAGCCCCCTAAGCAAAACCCATCCTAGTTTGTGTTTGTAGGTCACCCCTGGGCTAAGAAATGTAATTTTTTCATCTGGCCATCTGGTCTTCACCTCACTATCAAAGATCACAGTCAAAGAATCTTGTGATCAAAGAATTTGCAGGCTCGCGATCAAAGATTGTTAGTGAGCCACGATCAAAGAATAAAATGTTTAAAACTCTATTTTTTAACACTCTTGAAGCAAACCATGGCCATGGCTCAATAGAGCAAAGCCCCCTAAGTAAAACCCATCCATGTTTTACTTCAGGAGTGACCCCTGAGCCGAGATATTTGAATTTTTCCATCAGCAAAATGAAAACAAAATGGCGACCGTCATCATCAAAGAATTGTCACAATCAAAGATTCTTTGCTGATGAGCCTGCAAATTCTTTGATTGTGAGGAGGGACCAGATGTCCAAAACCCCATTCTTTGTTTGCAAAATAACCATATAAATTTTCCCATTGACTTATAATGGGAACTTAAAAGTTTAATAACTTCTGAATAGATTAATATTTTTTTCACCAAATGAAAAGCAGCATGTTCCTTGACCCAAGCTCTTTCAGACAAGTCAAGTTGCAGAGCAGCATACCAGACAATGGCCACGCAGCACCACAGACAGTATCCAAAAAACTGTCCACATAACTGGTGAAAAGTGCATTTTTCAGTGTTTTGGTGAACAATAACTGTAAGTCCAGACAAACTTAAATTTGGTATGTTAAGAGATCTGCCATGCCCCACTGCACATACCAAATTTCATGCAAATCCATTGAATGGGTCCAAAGTTATTAACGCACAAACTTTCAAGTTTAACATAGAAATGGCTTCATAACCTTAACTATAGGGCCGTGACTGTGCCCCTATAATATATATATATATCAGTTGCAAAAAAAATCATTAATGCTGCAGTTACGGTCAAAGAGACAAAAGTTAGGAAATGAGGTGTTAGGGTTTCTCTAACACCCCACCCAAACCTGGTAGGAGAACATGTGTGGGGTGTGCCTTGGGCTTCTCAAGCCTAACATTCACCCCAATCTATCTGTAAATAAGGTCAGATCAGTAGACTTTATGAGAAAGGGGTGAGTGTTGGGCTTGAAAACCACATCCCACCCTGTTCCTGCCTGGTTTAGAAGGTAGTGTTAGAGTAGAAAACTCTAATACCTTATTTCCCATTTTGTCACTGACCCTAACTGGAGCATTAATGATGTTTTTTGCAAGTCATTTCCTTACTTTTTGAGACAGTATAATAGTATCCTTATTTATCTATGGGATTGCAGGGCCCTCCAGACCCTGCACTCCCATTCCTCTGTAGATGCATATATGTAGGTAGTTGTAGAAGCACAGGGTCCTCCAGGCCCTGCACTTCCATTTATCGGATGACAGTTACCAAACTGTCAGCATAGCCATCTTATCACTCCACCTTATGTACCTGGTACAGAAAATTTTCAAACCCCCGAGAAAAATGTAATTCTGCCTTTATAATGTTCAACTCAAGCCCTATATCATATATATTCCAATTCAAAAAGTTGAAAGTTATGTACGGAGTTGCAAAATTCTTTAGTGATGGTAAAACCTGGAAAATTAACAACTGAACATACCTTGTCATATATTTATATATTTTAATGAAAATATATCTGTATTTTAGATCACTATGTTTTTTATGAATGTTTGTAAAGTAACAAATCATCTTTTGATTTTATGCATTTCTTTTCTGCAATTAAAACTGAATTGAACTGAATTGAAATCCCTGACAAAACGTAATTCTGCACAACTGCAATGCCATTCCTCATCACAGATGTGAAAACACAATTCTGAAGGATTTGAAAAATGTCAGCTGTGACATACATGAGGCACGGTAATAAGAAGGTTATGTTTAAAATCTGGGGTCAAAATATTAAAACATTTCCAAAGTTATGAGTGTGCATAGAGAAGTTGCAATGAGTGGTCATAACTTTGGCAATTTTTTAATATTTTAATCCCAAATGTTCAGCATACTCTTCTTATGACCCAAACTCAGGAACAAGGGCAGAAAAAATTTCTAAATCCTGCCTAAAGGGTGAACTTACCAAGCGACCATGAAATCACCTTTTGGGTGGGAGTTGCACAACAACAGTCATATTGTTCATGAAGTGGGGTCCCTAACAGGCCATGTTGAAAATGTGGTGCCAAAATATCAAGCAATGGCTATGTTATGCATAAATGTTGAAACCCTCATTGAAATACATTGATTGTATTTACCTTAGTTTCTCATGTTGGAGTAGCCGGTTCCAAAAGAAAGATGTGTCTTTGATTGGAGAGTGGGTTTTGAACCTGTGACATGTTCAGGTGATTGAGGGTACATGGGGGTGTACTGAGGTGTGTGGAGTGGTGGGTGCTCTGTAAGAGATGGGGGGGTGCTGATCGGCGAGGGACCGTTTTATTTTTTTTTGCAGGCTTTTTCCTGCAATGGAAGAGTGAGGGTGTGCCACAAGATACCAGGGAATATGAAAGTGGGAAAGGAGATGGTGATCAGTGGGTGGGGAGCTGCCACTGGACACCATGGAAATGGGCAACATGTGATCAGCGGGTAGGGGGGTGCCACTGGATACCAGGGAAATGAGGAACAGCAATCAGAGTGTGGTGGGAGGGCCACTACACTGCAGAAAACAATTTTATATTGGATTGGTGGGGGGGGGCATAGCCAACCAGGCAAGATGGCAAACACACTGTGATACAGCACAGAACGGGCACATTTTTATTAAGGTAATTATTGAATAAAACAGACAAACTGTAGAAAACAACTTTACCAATGGCTGTCAGAAACCAAGTGGCACCAGTCAAGGCAAATACCAGGCAGGCAAAACTGTAATTTCTAACAGAAAAAGTGCAAACATCAGTGCCAGCCTGCCATGATGCACTGCAAGGCCTGCAACTCATGAGCCTGACATCAGAAGGAATGACAGAATTTGAAAAATCTATGGCAGGAGTCCTGGTGATGCTCTATAAAATACAAATGGAGACGCATGCCAGCTTCCAAAATATAACAGCTCAAATCTCCCATTTACATTCTGTGGTGATGGGACTGTCAGAAACCTCCATCTCACATATGGCTTGACTGAATGCAGCTCAGCAGCAGATCAGTGATACTGAAGATGCCCTGGCTAACATCAAAAGAGACAGGACCAATTATAAGCAGCAACTTGAAGAAATTCAGCAGAGCATGGATGACCTGGAAAATCGGTCCCACCGCTCCAATCTAAGGATAATCAGACACCAGGGGGATTAGAGAAGAGAGCCAGGGACAGAAATTCATCACTGGATTGTACAAAATCTTAAGTTGAGAGACCAAGTTCTTGACTACTAGATGAAGAGGGTGCACAGAACAGGACTAAGACAACAGCTGGATGAAAGGCCCAGACATTTTCTTATCAAGTATCTCTGCTTCATGGGCAAAGAAAAGGTCCTGAGAGAGGCAAAGACAAATGGCCCCATACAGCTGAGTGGGGGTGGCAAAGTATTATAGTTCAAGACTACAGCTGCAATCTTCAAATGTGCTGTCATAATTTTAATGGGGCAAAGACTGCACTCCATCACGCAGGTTGGGACTTTGCTCACCTCTACCCCTCTCACCTCAGAATTTACCAGACCTGGTAAACCTCCACATTTCTTTGAGTCCCCCAAGAAGGCTGACAAAATTTGTGAATGAAGAAGGAATCGTCAAGAAAGGAAGAGCTCCTGAGAGGAACTTCCCTAACAATGCCTGACAGCTGCCAGGGGAAACTAACAAGCTCCCTTGGTGAATGAACAGCCCTGTCTGCAGTGCCTATCTTGTGAATGGTTCTTTTCTCCCTCTCAAACCTGCACAGTAAATACTGGAATGAAAGCAAAAATATGGGTTCCTTATCATGCAACACATGCTGGTAGACAGAGGTAGATATACTGTATTGTCACAGGGGTAGCAGAAGGAGATCGTAGGCTTGCACAGCATGCTTAAGATCAGGAAGCTCAAGAGATCTGATGTAAGATTTATAGCTGTGTGGACATTGCCACCTGCACAGTCATCATCTTGAATGCATGGCTATACTAGCACTGCCTGTGGGAGTATGAGCTTGGTCCCACCAGTATAGCTACAAATGAAAGATCATTCAAAGAGAAGCCCCTTGGTAACCTTGAACTCAGTAGTGTGAGGGATATGATCTTGTGAGTGAGCAGACCAAACATCCTGGATCAGCCCACATAAACAGTAGATCCCATGTAAAGATGCTCAGTCTTTGAGGCAGGTTTTCTTATTGACTCCCCAAAAGGTTTCATGGCACTACAAGAGCATCTCTCTTTATGCGGGAGCCTGGTACCCATTACCCCAAGTTACCCTCCCCTTGACTGTATCAAGGGATGCAGGTGCCTATGGGGAAGCGTCTATATGTGATTTTACCTCCTCTGATATACCACACAGTTGAATCTCTTCCCCCCTGAGATCTCCCCACCCCCGACTGTATAATGGAATGAAGGTAACTACAGTGGGGGGGGTTGGAGTCAAACATTGAAGGAATGCTCCAAAATACATGAAGCTGAGAATATGATGTACAGCATTGCTTTCTAGGACAGACACAAACTAAAATGAATGATATAGTATTTGTTAAGTTTTCTATTAGATCATTGATCTGGAATGTAGGGTGTGTGGGAGAGAGGAGGGGGAGGGAGGGAGACGTTATACTGAGGATCTTGTAGGACCTGAATGGAGGGGTGAGGGGAGCGTGAAGGGGTAGATTCATTGAACTAGAGTAAGAAATAGTGGAAACAGTTCACCAATATGATTTCAGAAGGAAAGGCCTAGTGCTTCCACTATTCTGAGCAATGTTTAGCTAACTATTGCCTATATTGAACAATAGAAAAGTAAACGGGGACAAATGCCCGATGTGCACACTACTAATGCCATCACTAACAGAAAGCAAAGGGGGGGGGTTGAACACTGGACTGAATGATAAAGTTCAAATCCTGGTCTTGTGTGATGAACTAGAATGGTGGGGATGGAGGGAAGGAGGGATGGCAGGGTGAGGGAACCAGAAGGGAGGGGGGAAGATAGAAAAAGGGGGGGAAAAGGTTAAAGTGAAAGTTTGTGTTAATGTTTATAGTTATAAGTCTGTATAGGGATACAGAAGAAGTAGAACGGTACAAGGGTCCTTATATAAGGAACCCAAAAATGCAGGTTACTATGGCAATGCTGAAATGGCTGTTTTCCAGATAAAGGGATCATAGCTGATGAAACAGGTGTCACTACTTGGAATGTGAATGGGTTAAAAAATGTTAAAAAAAGTAAAAGGATTCAGGCCAGATTAAAACAAAATGCGGACCAAGTGGCACTGCTACAGGAGACACATATGTCTGCCAGTGAAGATGCCAAGCTTGAGAAAACATGGGGAGGTACATGAATCTCAGCAACACACTCTACAAGGGCAAGAGGTACATCTATGTGGCTTCCAAGAGGGTTTGCCAGGAGCTTACTAAGCTCATACATTGACCCTGGAGGTAGATACGCTCTGGCACAGATACAGTTGAGACCATAAACTGGCAAGGGAGGTTTTGGGAGCAGCACTGAAAACTATGTCAACATAATCAAAAACTGGAAAGATCATTTTGTGTACCACAGAGTGGTAGGCACTCAATGGGATGCAACTGCAGTTAGGGTAGAGGGCACAGAGCTTGGGGCAAATTTTCTTGGCAATTGTATCCACGTGTACAGAAAAGTTGAGTTGCCTGTCAACCCAGACACCAAGATACTTAGCAGAGGAAGAATCTTCTAGTTTAGTGCCATTGAGGGTGTGGAAGGAAGGAAAGGGGGGGAAGCGGGACAGTCTCTGACTAGTGCCAAAGGTCATTGAGATAGTCTTTTTGGCATTAAGGAATAGCTGATGTGAAACTAGCTAGCGCTGTGTTGAATTTGCCCAGGGGCCCCAAGGCCTAGGTATATACAGGTTCAGTTATATAAGATTGCTGATTGCCACCTCCATATATACAGTTGACTATGGCAAGGTGTAAAAGGCTTGCAGAAAAGATGCAAATGGCCAATAGATGACTGAATGAGGCCAGCATATAAGTTAATATGGCTAGCTAGCCAATGGCTGCCAGTGGCTAAGCAAATGAATGATACCACCATATCAGTTAATATGCCTGAATGTATAAAGGCTTTAAATAGTTAATGGTTAAACTGAAGAAAATAAAATAAATCTTAAAGCACAGTCAAGGTCTGATTTGGAATTGTCCTGTTCAGCAATATTGTATACCAAAACATGTCTTTTTAAAAGGTTACAGCCGAGATAAGAGCTCAGCTGCTAGTAACCACAGCCGGCCTTGAAGCTTGAAGTTCCTCTATCATCTTGTGATTAAGACGCAATTTGGCCACTGTCTGGGTTTCATCTGTAGGCCAATTATTTTTGGAACAGCCACATCCCCTCGCATGTTTTCTGTATCCTAAAGTAAGTATTTTTGATAAATAAAAAATCCCCTGATTACTTGTTTTTCCATTTAAGAATGACTGAATGTCTCGGCAAAGTGTCAAAACGTATCTTATGACTGAGGTATCTAATGGCCAGTGTATTTTTGAACCCGAGTCTTACGATTTGTTGAATGACCTATTGTCTGTGTTTAAAACTGCTGAGGTAATTTTTGGGAAATTCCAACCTTGCATTTTTTTTCTAAGCTTGCTACACATAAATATGGGACCTATGGTTATGTCCAGCATCTCTTCGAGAAGACGCAGTCTCAGACAATCTGCAGTCTGAGACTATCCATAAATTGCTCGGGGGATCCAGAGATGTATGGTTTCATGTGTCTCTGAAATGCTGTAGCCCTGGTGGTAAAAAGACATCAGCTGTTTAGATGTCATCATGTTAGAGGTAAAATTGTTAGAGCTTATTTGGTATTAATAAATTGCAACTGATTTAAAACAACATTTGGTGTCAGGTGGCTTTATTGGATTACCAGGGACCACTAGCCAAGAACCTTGTGTTTTACAAATTGGCAAGCCAGCCAGGAGGTGGTTTTGATTCTGGTCTTGGTAAATCTGGTAAAGCCTAGTGTTTACTCTAAACAGGGTCCATGCAGGTAAGGGTCATAACCTAATTGTAGGGCTGGGAAAAAGAGTCTAAGGGACTCTTGAGTGTTCGAGTGGACTTGAACCTACAGGAAAAAGGTCTATGGACAGCTATAAGCTGGGTAAGGGTAATGTATATTTATGTGGGTGTCTGAGGACCCCAGGTTTAAGGATATTTATGTGGGGGTTTGAGGACCCCAGGTTTAAGAATATGTGGAGAGATGTATTAAGGAAAAGTCTCTCAAACAAGCAAGGGCAACTGCCCTTGTAATTTAGAAACATAGAAACATAGAAACATAGACTTTGACGGCAGATAAGGACCACTAGGCCCATCCAGTCTGCCCATTTCCCTACCTACAGGATAGGCCGCAGATCCTATTTAACCAACAGCCTATATCTTCCTGCCCCCCATAAGAATTGCCTTATGTCTGTCCCATGCATTCTTGAATTCTCCCACAGTTTTAGACTCCACAACTTCCTCAGAAAGGCTGTTCCATGCATCCACTACCTCTCTGTGAAATAATACTTCCTCACATTGCCCTGAACCGCCTCCTTCTATCTTTAAATTGTGTCCCCTTGTTCTTGCAAGTCTCTTTTCTGAAAGATGCTACCTCTTGGACTTTGTTGATTCCATTGAGGTACTTGAAAGTTTCTATCATGTCCCCCTCTCCCTTCTTTCCTCAAGGGTATACATATTAAGCTCCTTTAGTCTCTCCTCCTACGGCTTCTCTTGCAGACCCTGCACCATTTTAGTTGCCCTCCTCTGGACTGCCTCTATCCTGTCTATGTCCTTGTGGAGATGGGGTCTCCAGAACTGGACACAGTACTCCAGATGGGGTCTCACCAACTGTCTGTACAGAGGGATAACAACTTCCTGTTTTCTGCTGCTGATGCCTCTCCCGATGCATCCCAGTATACCCCCAGCCCTCCCTACTGCCTTCTCACATTGCTTGCTAACCTTAAGGTCATCTGATATGATTACCCCCAGGTCCCTTTCCTGTTTTGTTGTTGTTACTACCTCCCCACCCATTGTGTGTTCTTCCCCTGGGTTCTTGTTTCCCAGGTGCATTATTTTGCACTTCTTTGCATTGAATCCTAACTGCCATACTTCTGACCATTCCTCCAACCTTGCCAAGTCCCTTCTCATTCTTTCCACGCCTCCTTGTGTATCAATCCTGTTGCAGATCTTTGTGCCATCTGCAAAGAGGCATACTTTTCCTTCCAGTCCCTCTGCAATGTCACTTATGAAGACATTAAAAAGGACTGGACCCAATACTGAACCCTGCGGTACCCCACTAGTAACACCTCTTTCTTCAGAGTGGACTCCATTTACAATTACCTTCTGTGTCCTGTTGTCCAGCCAATGTTTTACCCAGGCTACCACCCTGGGACCCACTCCCAGGCTGGTTAATTTGACTATTAATCTTTTGTGTGGGACTGTGTCAAATGCCTTGCTAAAGTCTAGGTAGGCCATGTCCACAGCCCCTCCCTGGTCTGCTACTTTGGTCACCCAGTCAAAGAAATCTATTAGATTTGTCTGACATGACCTTCCCCGCTGTGAACCCATGCTGCCTTGGGTCCTGTGCCCCACTGGCCTCTAGGTACTCAACTATTCTTTCCTTCAGAAGTGACTTCATCACTTTCCCTACCACAGAGGTCAAACTGAAAGGTCTGTAGTTTCCTGCCTCTGTCTTGGTCCCACTTTTGTGAAGGGGAATCACATCCACCTTCCTCCAGTCCTCGGGTACCACACTATCCTCCCATGATTTATTAAAAAGAGTAACCAGTGGTTTCACTAGTTCCCCTTAATTCTTTTAGAATTCTGGGGTGAATTCCATCAGGCCCCATTGCTTTGTCCACCTTCAGTTTTAGGAGTTCTTGCAGACCCTTTCTTCTGTGAAAGGACTGGGATCGCCCCCTATCAAGAGTGCTTCTGTTAATTGGATTAGGCACTTCCCCTCCTCTTTGTGAATACTGAGCAGAAATATTCATTCAGTATCCTGCTTTTTCACTGTCCCTCTGCTCACCCACCGTTCATTCTATTCAGCCTCACTATCCCTCCCTTTGTCTTTCTACGCTCGCTGATGTACCTGTAAAGGTTTTATCCCCTTCTTAACCAAGTTGGCTATTTTTTCTCAGTTTGGGCCTTTGCTATTCTGACTTCCTTCCTGCTTCCTTCTGTCTTAACTGTACAGCTGTCTGTCCTGCTCCTTCTGTGTTTCCTTATACTTCCGAATGCTATCTTTTCTTCCTGACTTTCACAGCCACCTCTTTTGAGAACCATAGTGGCTTTTTCTTTTGTTTTAATTTGTTTATTTGCTTCACACAAAGGCTTGTTGCCTCTGTGATGGCAGTTTTGATGATTCCCCATTGTTGTTCCACACCTCCTTCTAGCCTGTTTGCTAGTGCTTTTCTGAGGCACTCTCCCATCTTGCCAAAGTCAGCCCTCCTGAAGTCCAGTACCCTCACTTTTGTATGGCTTGACTCTGTAGCTGAGTTTAACGTGAACCACACTGTTTGATGGTCACTTGTTCCCAGATGGCAACCCACTTCTAGATCTGAGATTCTCTCACAGCCCCTGTTTGAGAGTATGAGGTCTAAGATTGCTCCCTCATGAGTGGGTTACAAAACTAGCTGTCTGAGGCCTGCCACCTCTAGGGCATCAAGAATGGCCCTGCTCTTGGATGTGGCTACAGCAAATGTGCTCCAGTTAACATCTGGCATATTCAGGTCTCCCATCAGCAGTATCTCCCCTTTCTCTGCCATTCTAAGAATGCCTTCTATCGTATCCTTGTCCATTCCCTCCCCTGACATGGGGGTCTGTACACAGCCCTGTGCAGATTGTGGTGCCCTTTTCCAGTCTCCAAGGTGACCCACAGTGCCTCCTCCTCCCTGTTTACTCTTCTGTTCAGTTGCTTTTATCCCTTCTCTACATAGAGAGCTACCCTTCCCCTCTTCTCCCTGCCTGTCTCTCCTGTAGGTTATGTACCCTGGTATGTTAACATCCCAGTCATGGTTCTCTGTGTACCATGTTTCTGTGACTGCTACAATATCCAGGCATCCCTCTTCCATCAAGGCCCCCAGCTCAGGGAGCTTGTTGCCCAGACTATGAGCATTGGTACTCATTACTCTCCATTTCCTGATGGCCTTACTCCTTTTTGCCCCATCCCTGTCTGTCTTGCCTTTGTTACTTTCTCCATTTACCCCTGCCCTTCTCCCTATTGACACCTGTATGTTGGTGTTTACCGCACTTACTACCGTGATTTTTTTGGGGGGACTAGGATTTCCCTGCTCCCTTCCAGTGCCTCCCCTCTTGGCTAATTTAAATGATTGCCAATGAAGCATTTAAACCTATCACCTAGGATCCTGGTTCCCCTCCTGGACAGATGCAGCCCATCATGTCAGTATAGGATTGCATCACTCAAGGTGGACCCCCAATCCCCAATGAAGCCAAATCCCTGAGCTCCATACCAGTTTTCAACCACTGATTGAATCCCATGGTGCGTAACACCCTAGCCTCACCTGCATCATAGATGGGCAGCACCTCCGAGAAGCCTACCGTGTGTGCTACTTGTCTAAGGCCCCTCCCCAATTCCACAAACTCTTCCTGCACTTCTCTAATCCCTTTCTTAGCCAGGTCATTTGTCCCTAGGTGGACAATGACATACAGCTCCCTCCCCTGTGCAGCTGCTCCAGCAATCCAGAGGATTTGCTCCCTGTCCCTCCAAGCCATGGTGGCAGGCAGGCACCTTACCTCCCTCTCCCCTTCCTTCCTCAGTTCTACCTTCCTAACAATGGAGTCCCCCACCAGGAGTTGTTTCCTTCCCCTGCAGGGTCCCCTGCAACCCTCCTGTGGGTCTCCTTTGTGGAGATCCCCAGCATCCTTCTTGGTCTCCACTGTGGGTGCCTCCATAGAGGAACCACACTTTGCCATAATGGCATAGGAATTGTGGAGAGGTACAACTGAAGGGTTGTACCTCTGTTCCACCACCCTCACCCTCCCTGAGCCCACTGTGGTCCAGTCGCTCCTCTTTCTTGGCAACCTCTGAGGCAACGGCAGTGGCACTGGTGGTCCCTGGATGGAAGAGGAGGTCCCACAAATGCTGGCCAACTCAGCCTGGAGATGAGCAACCTCTTCCCTCAGCCCAGAGAGATGCCTGCAGATGGGACAACTCTGCATCCTCCAGAACATCTCCCAGAAGACTGCTGCTCCACAGCCACTGCACTGCACCACTCCCATCATGTCTTATTTCTGGCCCCTTAACTGTTTGCAATCCTTACTCTTTCCTCTGTTTTTTTCTCTGTCTCCTTACTTTCTGCCTGTGTGCCCTTTAAGCTCCTGATTGTCCTGTTCTGAGACAAGAATATCCTATATTTCTCAGTAGACCCCTTATTTGCTCAGAGGCAGACCTCCAGCAGCTAGAGGGGGCCGAGAGCTACTCTTGCCCTTCTAGGATGGTGGGTCTTTGGTGGCTCTGTGATCACTCACTTCCTGCTCCCAAACAGGAAGTTCCTGTTGTCAGTCAAATTCTGTGCCTATAAAAGTAGAACTAGCTTTGGGTGGGAGGGTGGAGGGGAGGGAAGGAGGGCAATATAGTCCCAGTAGAGAAGTCCAGTAACACAGCAGTCCTTTCTCCTGGTGTCTTCTGCCAAGCTAATAGCAGAATCTTTCTTAGGCAGTCTTTAAATGTAGCTTCCTTCTAGCTAAGCCACTCCCCCTACTTAATAGATCTTTCTACAAGTAATTTAAACCTCACAGCTATCAAGTCCTTTCAATCACCTGAGATTTACACCTAGATAACTGTTCAGATAACCATTTAGTTCAGTTAACTCAGACAAACACACACACTTTTTTTTGTTTTGTTTGTTAGTTTTTTTTACCCTAAATTAAAGTTCCAAGTACAAGAGTTCTACTTCTTTAGTCCCAGTAAAGAAGTCCAGTCACACAGCAGTCCTTTCTCCTGGTGTGTTCTGCCATGCTACTACCTATTACCTCACCCTTCAGCATGTCTGTATTGAGATACCAGTACCCCAGACCAATATTATTCATGTGGAGATGTCACAAATTAACATGTAATTCTAGGTGGTCTGAAGTGGCAGTCAGGAGTGTGTCAGCCATGAGAACCATCCAGTGTTTGGAAAGAAAGATATAACAAATCTGAGAAGAGAGGTCACCCCTATGTTATGTATGACCGCCCAGCAGGTGTAATGATCTATATGAATCCATCAAAGATGCTGTATGTAGAATAGACTGTAAGGTAGTTGTGTCACAATAAAGTTTAGGGCCAAAGGGCAATTAAAGTCCCCCCCGAATAAGTTTCATATGGGTATGTAAAAATTGGTGTATGAGCTGAAACAAGTCACATTAAAGGGCCTTAGTTTGGGGTGCATATATGACATCAATTCAAAAATCCTGCAGTTGGAGAGAAACATCCAAAAACAATGCCCTCTCATGGTCCACATCATGCCCTTTATGAGTGGTGACCAGCCCGGAAAACCAAATTCCTACTCCAGTACATACATTCTGTCCCCAAGGACAGCAGGAAGGTACACCAGGGCCAAGCTTTCTGGGTCTGGTAGATGTCAGACTCAGAACGCAGTTGGGTGTCCTGAAGTAAACAAATGTCAGCCCTAGATTCATACAGGGCCTGGAGCATAATAATTCTATGCTTGTAGTTCCTGATGCTGTTTACATTCAGAGAAATAACACTGAAGGAGTTCCGCGACAAATGATGCATAGAGTGAAAAAGGAGAGGTCACAAATCCACCTTACTTCAAACTTTTCTTCTTGGTCTGTTTCTTTTTAACTTTCACCTGCACAACAGGTTCACTGTCCACATCAGTGATGTCTGGTTGTGAAGCAACAAGGGAGGATTCAGAGCCCCCTTCTTCTTCTGCCGGCTGGTCTTGTAGAGCAGAGAACTGATTTGAGCAAGACATAACATCCAGTTTGGGCAGTTTAACCGTGGCAAGATTCCTGGAAGATCTCCTTTTCCCCTTAGCAGGCAAGAACTCTTCCTGTGAGGAGGAAGGATGGAGGTGGAGGTGATGTATCCAAGTCTTGCAAGGGTTGTAAAGCTGGTTCCGGTACTGAAAGTAGTTGCACTACAACCAGGGCTTCAGACAGACCCTCAGAATGAATGGGTTGGACAGGTAAGACAGAATCAGTCCTCTCTCGAGAAGTGGAGGGTGCCTTCGGAACCTCACTCAAAGAAGGAAACAGCGAGGGAAGGGCTGAAGTAAGTTTTTCCTGAGCAGAGTAGACAATATCATCCTGGTCCCAGAAGGTACCCTTGTTGTGCACAGCCCATGGGCATTGGAGGAAAAGATGACCCATTTCCTCACACAGATTGCATTTTTGAGGGTTCTGACAACAATTGCTCGGATGACCAATTTGTAAGCAAAAATTACATACTAAGGCATCACAGGCATTACTAAGGTGTGCAAAGGAGCCACACTGATAACAAGTTTTGGGCTGACCAGAGCAGAAGCAGAAGCCATGGTCCAGACCAAGGTAGAAGCAACAAGGCAAATGCTGTGGCCTAGCTTCTGACATGCATAGTTTCAACCACAATTTCCAACCCACCCCCATCCAAATATATTCACTATCCAGGATTGAAGCAGAGCATTCTAGAGCTTCAGCCCATTGTTTAACCCAGTGTAGAATAGTAGAATATCATGAATATGCACATTTTCATTTCAAAAACAAAATCGTAACAGTCTTAACTGAAGGTCTAGTTAATGGGATGGCAATAAAAGGGATCAAAAGAGTAGAATGTTGTAAATGATTGTGTTTCAACCAGAATCTTTCCAAATGAGCAGGAATGTTAAAAGAGACATCGGAAATTGTATCCCCCCGAAATATGAATGAGGGCAAAAATGTCAGAGGCCAGAAAATTCAGTGACTCCTTAGGTAACTTCCTAGCCACATAGATTATGTCTGGTGGAAACTCTAGCCGACCAACATACTTCAGCCAAACTGCATTTCTTCTGGCCCTGGGTTTGCCCAGATTTGAGAAAAGATCAGCCATTCTATGCCTAGGGTTGGTATATTGTCTGTCCCCTTGCTGGCCAGCTGGAGGAGGGTCAGGTGTAGGTGGAATCAAAGGGTCCGGCCTGAGATGAGAGGGATTAGAATCCACCCATGACGTAGATGCTCTGGGTAACACAGGAGCAGGAGAAACAGGGTGGACAGGTAAGACAGAGGGATCAGAAGGCTGAAATCTGTGTCCCTAACTGCATTGGGTGTAAGTAAAGGCACATGTGGTACACCAGGAACAGGTAGAGCAATGTTACCTGGTGTAGTGGCACAGCAGTCCTTGGAATCGTCTGGGAGAGATGCATGAAGAGTCACTGGTGAAGAAATCACTGCAGGTAAAACAGCTGACTCTGGAAGAGAAGCATTCGGAGAAATGGAGTCAATTACAGCCCCATCCACCATCCAAGGTAGAGCCTGAATAGAAATCGCCGTGGGGGGTCTGCTGGAAGCCAGCATTTGCCATCGGGAGAGAAGGTCCAACCAGCGGCCTTCAATGCTCGTTCCGGGGACCAAAAGTTGCGGTGACCACTCTCAGGCTGTTGCACATTCTCCCCAGGCTGGTCTTGATCATCCACTGCCACTGTCTCGCAAACATTATGAATTTGCCATTCAAGTGGCAACAGGTCACTATGCGAGACAGCGCTCACCGGAGAATACACAGCACATAATTCTGGTGCATCTTCTACAGGAAACATAGCAACCTGTGGCACAATAAGGTTCATAACAGAAACTTGCTTTACAGCAGAAGCCTGCTCATCAGTAGTAATTTCCATGCCCTGAGATAAGTCTGTATCGGCAATGTTATCTGGAATTTCCAAAGAACTACTGAAAACAATGGTATTTTGTGCAGCAAGAGCTGCCACACCTCCATCCTCCTCCATAACATCCATGAGCAGTGGCATCCATTTACCAAGAGCAATACAGCGCCCCCTACTGACAAAGTAGAGGAATTGCCCCAGTGTCCTGGCCAAATTTCCTCCATTCACTAAAAATACCACCAAGAGCTTAATCTGGTTCAATGACAATTGGCATCCATCTGTATTCCCCTCCCGTGGGACAAGGCTGAAAATAGACAGAATTGTCTAGTCCTCCTTTCCTAGTGAACAAAAACTAAATAAATAAATACCCTTTTGGGAAAATCCTGGTAAAAGGATAACTGGGAGCTGTTGAACAAATCTCCTTCAATAGTCTGGCTTCTTTTAAAATTTTTTCACTGTCCTGTTATCGGAGAAGCTTAAATACCACTGTACAGGGCAGAGTAGCCATGTCATTGGGACAGGGACCCATCAGGAGCCAATGGGCCTGTTCTATTTCCACCACTGAACTGGGATCCCAATGGGGCCAAATGGGAAGGTATGTCTGAAGAAACTGAACCATATCTGAACCTTCTACAGCCTCTGGGAGACCAAACAGGTGAATGTTTGCTCCTGCAACATCTGGTCTCTAAGTCATATACTGTATTTTCTCCCAGATAGTGGGCAATTCCATTTTTGCCACTCCCATTCTTTTCTCCATTGGCCTGGCCCAGTCCTCCAGCTGCCCAGTGCAGGTTTCCACTGAATCCATCCAATGACCTAATGCCTCAACTGATACCTTTACCGAGGTCAACTGAACCATTATATGGTTCAGGTCAGATCTGATTCTTCCTCCCATGCATGTCTTTATTTTTTTCAGTTCCCTAGTGATCATACTGGACTCCAACTCCAGCTCCACGAGTGTCCCTGGAGTAGGCCCACTCCATCGTCAGGTGGAGGAGGGGAAGCTGACAATTTGTACATTTTCTTTGCCAAACTTCCTGATTTTTCAGTGTTGGATTTTGAAGCCATTCTGACATGGTCAACCAGAGGATGAATCCAACAGGATCCGAAAGGTAGGGTAAAGAAAAATTTATTTTAGCAATCCAACAGGATGGAGCAGTGCGACTTTGCTGCTACTCGCTGGGCTGCATCACATGACCTCATCTGGGCCCCTTTTTGGATGCTTTTTCAAGGATAACTATGAAGAATTATCCTAATGGTTGAGCACCCTCCATGTCTACTGTGGCTTTTTGCACAAACATCTCTTTTTATGGCTTCAGTGTTTCTTGTGTTCACTTTTTCTCCTGTGGGTAGTGCTACTCTGGCACTTAATGCTGACATCCTAAAGTACTGTAATTTATACTACAATAAAAACTGGTTGTTGTAAGAGTTTTGATATCCCCAATACCCCCCCCCCCCCACAGTGGTCTCACTACTCCTTACAGTGGTCTCACTATTTCTTAACATCTCAAATTTGGGGATCCCCCTCTTGCTCCATATGTGCCCTACCACCATTCATCCAATACAAACATACTGAATTTGCCAGTGGAAATAGGCCACCTGGTCTATCAAGTCTGCTCGAGTGTGCAGCTAGCACCCTCACCTTGCAGCTGCTCTACTCCCCACCTCTTCCCAATTACCCCTTTCACCTTGTCCCATCCCCTTTTGAAACTACACACTGGCTTACAGGCTACCACCTCCTCCAATAGAACATTCCATTCTGTCTTGATCCTCTCCATGAAAAAGTGTCTCCTCATTTCCATCCTAAATCTTTCCCCTCCAATCTAAGGCCATGCCCTCTCATGTCCCTCCGCCTCCTCAGCTTAAATAGCCCTTCAGTGCCTGCCTTGTTTATCCCCATTAAGTGCTTAAAGGTCTTAATCATATCCTCCCGGTTCCTTCTCTCCTCCAAGGAGTACATGTTCAACCCTCTCAGCCTCTCCTCATCTGGTCTGTCCTCCAATCTCTGGATCATCCTTGTTGCTCTGCATTTTACCTCTTCCAGTAATTTCACATCCTTCTTAAGATATGGCCACCAGAATTGCACACAGTAATCTAGGTGCGGCCTGACCAGTTCCCTGCAGAGAGGCAGGATCGCCTCCCTGCTCCTGGAGGAGATCCCTCTCATGATACAACCCATCATCCTATAGGCTTTCACTGCTACCCTCCTACACTGCTCTGTATTGTTCATCTTCCCCATTATAACCACCCCTAGATCCTTCTCAGTGGAACCTAGCTGCACCCCTCCCAGCTGGTAACCTCTCCTTGGGTTCTTTGCTCCAAAGTGCAGGACTTTGCACTTTTTTTGCATTGAATCCCAACTGCCACGCTTCCAACCACTCTCCCAGTTTTGTCAGGTCATCCCCAACTCTCTTCTTCCTTTTGTGGTAATAATATTAGGAATTTTCCCTATGCTTAACTCAGTTATACCCATACCCCCTTCCTCTCGTCTTTTATCTTACATTATGCCCTTTGGTGAACTGAGTAAATACACGTGATTCTGAATTTGCTGTCTTTAGCGTGTTAGTCTTTAACCTTCTCCCTTATTCCCCCCATCTGTAATATATCCAGTAGTGTTAATTTGTCTCCCAAAGACCTACTCTATATCTCACTTCTGATGTGCTCAATACATTAACTTTAGCCAAACTCCATAGCATCTAGAGCTTGTATATGCAGCCATGAGGGTCTCCCCTAGGGAATATACCTGAATTGTCAGCTACCTGATTTTTGTTACTTTGTTTAATATCTGTTTCTTCCTTTTACAGTTGAACCACACTTGTCCATTCCTGGAATATTGCTATGAGATGAGGTTCTTGAAGTTTGTGTTAAATAATCTGCTTATGTAATTGCAATGAAGCTTTATATATTTTATATTTTCATGTGTAAGTCATTAGTTGAAATATCTTGCCTGTAATGATTTGTTGTTACCATAGGCTTTGGTCATATATGTAGCTTTGTTTCATTGTTATATGAAAATTTTAATGAACATCTTTATGGCAAAAAAATTAGTGTAGTTTTCTTCGTATCTGTGCTCCCTCGATATTACAGATATTAGATTAAAACTAGAGTTAGCCATGTTGGGATATATCTAACTGTCCAGCTAGTAGCTGGTGTTTTGGCTTGTTGGAGAGTGGTGGATTGCAGTGCTGCACCCACCCCCCTGTGTGTATCCTTGCACCAGGATGGTAAGGGTATTTGTGGTGGTAAGATTCCTCTGCTTACTGCCTTACTGTATGAAAGCTGGCAATGCACAGTTAGTAATCTTGGTGGCTGAAAAACGGATATAGTAGTTTGTATAATGCACAATAATGCAGTAATAAAGGTAACATCAATAACAAACAATCAAATACTATCCACGAGGCTATATAATGAACTACTTATTACTATTAGTAAAATAATACTAAAAATAATATTAATAACAGGCTCACTGAGGCCAGTGCCCTTCCCTTCCCCCCAGTTCACACCGGGAGATGAGTGACTTATCGCTCAGTGTGCCTTCTTGGTGAAACATTTAAAAAAATAAATAAATAAATAGTGCCCCAACCATCTCAGTGCTGGGTTGTGGGATGGCCATGGTGAGTGCCAAAAATTCTGGTTCCATGGATGGCTTCCATGAGCACAACCTCTGGCACTGGATCTAACATAAAAAAAGTCATAGTTAATCGTTAAGCATATCTCATAGTGTCTAGTCTACTTCATTTATTTTAAAAATTTTGTATTGGCTTATATCACTACAGACCCTTCTCCCCCTATCTTTCAACATACCATTGTGATGCATTTGGTTTTCTTATTGGTATTTGAGGAAATGGTATCATCATTCTTAATGAGTTATTATGTCAAATAGGTTATGTCAAAGACCTCCTCCCCACATACACACACACACAGACATACATCAGCATGCAGTACTGTATACAAGACAAAAGTCATTGTGGTATTGGAGAAAGGGGCTGAGTGCTAGTCCTTTAGGTAAATCTGTCTTGAGAAATTCTTCTGGGTGAATGTCACTTCTGAGAAATGGTACTGTATTTGTGCAGTGAGGTTATCAGGAACATTCATAGAACTGAAAAAAAGGCTGGCTGTGTCAGTGGACAGGAACTCGGGAGTTAGGCAATTGGGTCGGGCATGCACTGTTCGAGTGTTCGTCTCCAGTCTGGGGAAGAGGAGTGTCTGTGCATTCATGCCTACATTATTAGTGGAAGGTTTGGCTGGGGAAGGGAGTGGAGTGATGGCTGAACTGGGGGGAGCTGGGGTAATCAGTAATAAAAGGTGTGACAAGAGGGGTAGGTCTGCAAGGGGTTCTTTCATAGACAGTAAGGAGGACAGACAGGGGGAAGTGGGCTTGGGGAAAGGTGGAGGGGCAGGGCCTCTAGAGTGAGCTCAAAAAGGAGGTGGCCCAAAGGTCATTGGGGGCACCAAGGTACTCCCATCTTGGGGACTCCATGATCCATGGTATCCATTGGAAGGGGACGGCAGAAGGAAAATCCAGCCCAGTTAGGGTAGTGGGTGTTTCCGGTCTGACTGTACATAGGGCAAAGTTCATGGTGTATGTGCTGGTGCAGGACTGTGGGGATCACCTGACTTCTTGGTGCACCTTGGGACAAATGATATTGAAGGAAATAGTGTGCTGAAAATTCAGACAAGGTTTCGTGAACTGGTCAGGGTCTGTCAGGACAACGGCTGCACAGTATCTTTCTCAGAAATACTGCCAGTTCCAAGGGCCACTCCGGAGAACAAACAGAAGATCAGGGAAATAAATGAATGGCTCGGGCAGTAGGGTGAAGCCCGGGGGATTGGGGTGTTGGGGGACTGGAGGAAAGTTTGGAAGGACAAGGGGTTGTATGCCAGGGTTAGGCCTCACTTAACTCTGGTATTTATTTATTTATTTATTTATTAGCTTTTGATGACCGGGTAAGTGGGCTAGGCAAGAAAGCTGCCTATTTTCAGGCATGGCCTGGGAGAGTACAATAATAGTAAATGCAGAAGAGAACAACAACACCAATTAGGTACAAAAGCTGAGATAACAGTCAGAGCTAACTAATCATACAGATTAAAACAGAACAAGATTATCAGCAAGTAATACTACAGGTTAGAGCAGTCAAATCAAATGCTGTAGAACTTATACAGTACACAAGTCAGTAGTCCCACTGAGCATTAACAGGAGACAAGCAGGCACACGTTCACAGTAGAAAACAGGCATGGGCAGGAGAGCAGATGGAGGGCAAGCAGAAGGCCCCACAGATCCTTAAGTACAGTCACAGTAGCCAGGGTCATTAAGGTGGGAAAAAAGAGCACGCTTAAAAGCTAGGTGAGATGAGGAGTTCTTTACACGAGGGGGGAGTGAGTTCCAGAACTACGGGGCAAAATATGAAAAGGCCTGCTCACCCATTTTAGTACAGCAGGGCTGAACAGCAAGCAAGGGGGAAAGCAGAGGACCTGAGGGCACAAGAGTGAGAGACAGGGGTAAGCATGGCACCAAGAGCAGTAGGGTATGGTGCTCTAGTTAAAGAGTCAATAAAACAACCAAGTGCATATGATCTGAGGGCATTGGGAGGCAGCCAGTTTAAGGCAGAACAGAGTCGGCAGTGGTGGGTCAGACGTGGGGCAGATATGGCGAATTGACAGATGTTAGTGTACGTAATGTCCCATTTAAGGAGAACCATGGCATTGGTATGAGAGAAGACTGGGAGAGCATAAAGCATTTGGGGAAGTAACACACCTCTAGCCACAGCAGTTCTAGTGGCCAGAGTTTAGTGAGTGGCACCCTCTGTATGCAGCACCTATCTTAGAGTTAACAGAGTGACAGACCTCATTGACATGTGTGGCAAAATCCAGAGCTGGGTCAAGAATTACCCCAAGGTATTTGAAAGATAATGTGTTAGAGACAGGAAACCCATCACAGCCATGGACCAGAAACTGAGGGGCCACAGTCGGTAACCGTCTAGAGGACCCAAATAGCATGGCCTGGGTGTTAGATAGGTTTACGATTTGGTAGTTGGAGCAGAACTAAGATTGGAGGCACTGAGAGGCAGGTGATAATTGTTGGTTTAGGTCGGGTATAGACTTAGAGGCAGAGTAGAGTACTAGGTCATCCACGTACAAGATGGTATTGCAGAGAGGGGAGGGGTAAGGGATATCATTGATAAAAAGAGAAAAGGGTAGGTGCCTGAGAATTGAACCCTGAAGAATGCCAGTGATGATAGGGGCTGGGGCAGAGAGTGCCTTACCAAAGGAAACAGTTTGAGATCGATTTTCAAGGTAGCTCGCAAACCACTATAGGGTGGATATGGAGGCCCCAAGAGAATGCAGTTTGTTCAGGAGTAGAGGGTGATTTACCGTGTCAAAAGCTTTGAAAAGATTGATGAAGACTGCTCCAGTGAGTAGGCCTTTATCCATATTGCATTTTACATCACTGGTGAAGTGGGTTAGAGTAGTAGTACTATGCCCAGTCCTGAATCCATGTTGTAAAGGGGATTGAAGGTTACAGTGGAGTAGGTACTGAGAGACCTGTCAGTGCACAACTTTTTCCAGCAGCTTACTGAGTGTAGGCAGGAGTGAACTAGGATGATAGTTAGTCAGAATTTTAGGATCACCTTTCTTAAACACTGGTATAGTTCTGGTGACTTTCCAGACAGAAGGAACAGAGGCTGAGCTGATCGAGAGATTGATAAGCCTAGTAACTGGTTCGGCGAGACAAAAGGCGAACTGCCTAACGATCCTTGGATCAATACCATCAGGACCCACATTACCATGAGCAGGAATAGACTTAAGTAACTTGAGAACTACCTGACGTGTAACAGGGGAAAGCTCTAGAGTGGAAGGAGCAGACACGGGAGAAGAGGGGGTGGCCATGGGAATAGCAGGGGGAGAGGAGGTAGGCGAGGGGATAGGAGGAGTTGAGAAGAGGTCATTGAAAGCACTGGCTATAGTTAGAGGATTATTACAGTGCGTATCATTTACTAGCATGTCTTTAAGAGTCAGAGTCTTATTGTTCCCCAAAATTTCCTTCATTTGGGACCAGTAGCACTTTGGGTTTGAGCCAGAGGCACTGAGCAGATTCCGGTAGTACATACTCTTTGCATCTTACCTTTTTACAAGTATTGTGCAACGACCTGTAGGCAACGAAATCAGCATGAAGGGAAGAGGACTTCCAGATAGACCAAAGTTTATCCCTACATTTCAACAGCTGGAGTAGAGGGCGCTTTAGCCATTTAGTAACCTTTCCTTTTACCCTACGTGTGGTGACAGGGATGTGTAGATTCTGAAGAGAGAGGAGGGTAGCATTGAAATATTCAGTTGCACAATTGATGTCATTGGTAATGTAGAGAGGGGACCAGTCAACCTGCTTAAGATAACTCAGGAAAGCAGCATGGTTAAGGTTAGAAACAGAGAAACATAGAAGTTGACTGCAGATAAGGACCGCAAGGCCCATCCAGTCTGCCCATTTCTTTTTCTAACTTATGAATGTGCCATTGGCCTTACTCTGTCAATGGCCTATATATTCATATTCATCTGTATTGCTCCCTTATGCCTATATCCTGCCTGTTTGAAGCCCTGCACTGTATTCATATCCACCACTTCCTGAGGTAGGCCGTTCCATGCATCCACCACCCTTTCTGTGAAAAAGAACTTCCTCACATTACCCCTTAATAAGCCTCCCTCTAATCTCATGCTGTGTCCTCTTGTCCTGCTATTTTTTTTTTATATTGAAACATGTTAGACTCTTTCACCTTGTTAATGCCCTTAAGGTGTTTGAATGTTTCAATCATATCACCTCTCTCCCTCCTTTGCTCTAGGGTATACATATTGAGCTCAGTTAATCTGTCCTCATGTGTTTTCTGATGCAGTACCTGCACCATTTTGGTTGCCCTTCTCTGGACTGCCTCAATTTGGTTAATGTCCTTATGAAGGTGTGGCCTCCGGTACTGCACACAGTACTCCAGATGGAGCTTAACCAGTGTCTTGTAAAGAGGAATTATTACCTCCCTTTTCCCAACTTGTGATACCCCTGCTAATATACCCCAATGTCCCTCTAGCCTTACCTACTGCTTTAGTGGTCTGCTTGGATAATTTCAGGTCATCAGTAATGATGACGACCAAGTCTCTTTCTTCCCTTGTGACTGCCAGGAACTCCCCTCCCAGCCTATAGGTGGCTTCAGGATTTCTCTTCCCTATGTGCATGATCTTGCACTTCTTTGTGTTAAACTTCAGTTGCCACTCTTCTGACCATTTTGCTAGTTTATCCAGATCTCTTCTCATTCTTCCCACCCCCTCTGAATCATCTATTCTGTTGCAGATCTTGGTGTCATCTGCAAACAGACAAACCTTACCCTCCAGTCCATCTGCAATGTCACTGATGAAGATATTGAAGAGGACTGGCCCCAGGACTGATCCCTGAGGTACCCCACTTGTGACTTGCATCTATTCTGACTGAATACCATTTACCACCACTCTCTGTTTTCTGCCCATCAACCAGTTTACCACCCAGTTGACCAACGTCTGACCCACCTCGAGCGTACCCAGCTCATTAATCAATCTTCTATGCGGAACAGTATTGAAAGCCTTCCTGAAATCAAGGTAGGCAACATCAACTGCTCCCCCTTGGTCCACCACTCTGGTTACCCAGTCAAAGAAATCTATGAGATTAGTTTGACAGGACCTTCCTTTTGTAAACCTATGCTGTCTTGGATTCTGTGCTCCTATGGATTCCAGGTGTTGCACTATCCTTTCCTTAAGGAGTGTCTCCATAATCTTGCCCACTACTAAGGTAAGACTGACTAGTCTGTAGTTCCCTGCCTCCTCCCTGCTACCACTCTTGTGGGGTGGGATCACATGAGCCCTTCTTCAGTCTTCTGGGACCTTTCCTGTGCTCAGAGACTCACTAAACAGTTCTGATAATGGCTCTGCTACTTCCCCCTTTAGCTCCTTTAGTACCCTGGGATGTATGCCATCAGGTCCCATTGCCTTGTCCACCCATAGCTTATCAAGCTCTTGTAGGACCGTTTCTTTTGTGAAGGGACTAGTGCACACCTCCCTCCCTCCTGTGTCCATGGTGCTGAGCTGTGGGCCCTGCCCTACATTCTCTTCAGTAAATACTGAGCACAAGTATCTATTTAGGATAGATGCTTTTACATGGTCCTCCTCCTCACACACACCCTTATCCCCTTTGATCATAGCAATACCCCCTCTGGACTTTCTCCTTTCACTAATGTATCTATAGAAAGTCTTGTTACCTTCTTTTACTGTTCATGCTAGTGTTTCCTCAGTCTTGGCCTTTGCCTGCCTTACTGCCTTCACTGCTTCCCTTAGGGAAGTTTGGTATGCCTTCATATCTTCATCCTGCTGTGTTCCCTTATATTTCCTGAAGGCCAGCCTTTTGGCTCTGACCTTTTCTGCTACTGCGTTTGAGAACCAACGTGGTTTTCTTCTTCTTTTGCACTTCCTTTTCTCACTAACACAATGGAATGTTGCTACAAGTATTGCATTTTTAATGCTTGTCCACTTTGCCTGTACCCCCCTCACATGTATTTCTTTGGAGAAGGTTAGAGATGTTGGAAAAAGATTGTAATTTGGGGGGGTGAGGAGTCCCAAACACAGAAAACCAGGTAGTGATCACTGATGGAGTCAGGAAGAACACCCACATTAGCGAAGTTCTCCTTCCAGTTAGTCAGCATCCAGTCTAAGAGAGTATTGGAGGAGCCCTGGTGAGAGATTCTTAGGGGAGCCTATATTAATTGAGCCAGGTTGGCCTTAATGGTAATGGATGAAAGGAGAGAGGAACAAGGCCCGAACCAGTCCTGATTAAAATCTCCCAGGCAAATAACCTCATTCTTCCCAGACACTGATGGCACCATCTCAATAAATTCCTCAAGTCCAAGTCTGGAGTGTAAAGGAGAAATATAGACACTGAAGATGTGTAGAATTTTGACACCCCCAGCAGTAGATGAGAATGAAGGACCTCACGGTGTGTCAGAAAGGGACACTTTATGATAGAGATGTTCAGATGAGATTTAAAGTACAGGGCCAGGCCCCCACCTCTTTTAGACCCAGGGCGATCAGCCCGAAGCATAATATATCCTGGAATAGAGCATAGGGAGTCTGCCATTGAGGGCTTCAGCCAAGTTTCGGAAAAGGCTAGTATATCAGGGTTATTAGCATATACCCAAGCCTCAAGTTTAATGTGGTTGGCAGTAAGGTTCCTAATGTTAAGGTGAGCAAAGGTGAGACTGGATAATTGTGGTATGAAGTAAGCAGGGTGAGACTGGGATGTATTAGTATTAGTACAGCTGGGGTTGGTTTCAATATCACCAGCCAGGGTAAGGGATAGGGTTATTATCCATAAAGTAGCAGTCAGTATCCCCTGAGTGGCATGAACAGGGGAGATATGGAACTTCCTCAAAGTATATCTAAATAGTACCCCTAAGTATCTGTAGCTAAGCCATGTCAGAGGTGAAGGATAAGGGTCAGTCCTCTGCAGTAAGTATGAGTAGTAGAAGTTCTCAATGGAGTAAGTATAGCAATTGAAGGGAGTCACAGAAGGAACAGCAGAGAATTCCAGAAGAGATAGCAAGGAGAGTACAAGCAAGAGGGGGTATAAAGTCCTAGGACACATAGTGGCAGGGTACATAGGAAAGGAGAGGTTAGGGAGGAGATAATAGAGAGATAAGGGAGAGGCAGAAAGTAAAGAGCAAGAGATAAGTATAGAAACTATAAATAAGAGTTACCCGAGGGAAACAGATGTAACAATAAACTAGGAGACACGGAGAAAAGGTAAGCAGTTAACAGGTATAAGCAGAAGAAAGGAGTAACAGTAGCAGAGCAGAGAAGCAAAGTTGTTCAGCAAAAAGGTAGGAGGAGAAAGTACCAAAATACCCAAGAAGGCAAGAACAAAATAGGGAGATTTATTAGGAGCACTGAGGCAAGGAAAGCAAGGGAAATTCAGAAAACGTTAGATGACCTCTAGTGCGGAAGAAATATAAGGAGCAAACGAGAAACTCGGGAGATAGAAAAAAAAAATAACAGTAGTCTCACGAGAATGAGAAGTTTAGTTATCTGCCTATATATTTAACCCCAGCTAAGGGTGGGAGGGTTTTGGGGGTCGGGCGGGGAGCAGTCATGCAGTGACTGTGGGGAATCAGCCTGGCAGCTTACCATAAGCAGAGAGCCAGAGCACTATGAGCAGCCTGCTGTAGAAATTCAGGCAGAAATTGCCAGCTTGCACCAAAAGATTGCTGTTGTGAAGCTACCGCCTAAAAAAACAAACAATTCAGTAGCAGCACAGCCATGCAGAAATTAATTTTGTAGCCCAGTCAGGTTAGTAATTAAATTTCAAGACTGAAGCAGATTTAGCAGGGCTACAGATGGAGGAATGTTGGCAGCACACGGCAGTAGCATAGATTAGGTAGCACACTGTAATTCAAGTTCATTCAGAGTAAATTAAATTAATTTAAAGTGATACAGAGCTTGGTAGGGAATGAGGTTCAAAAACAGAGAATGGCAGAGTTTATTCAAACTAGGTGGGGTTTAAACTTGTGAAGGGGGGAGAGAAGGGAGGCAGGGCTGATCCTGCCATATCTATTGAGGGTAGGACTAGCCTTCGACCCCAAAAAGAAGGGCCAGATGGTGCCTTAGGAGAGGCCAGTGGGCAGCCATATGTTTACTTTGGGGATGTTAGGGTAAAGGGGGGTAGGGATGGAGAGTGGTGCTAATAAATGCCAGGAGCCTGGGGAATAAGATGCCTGAGTTCAGGCCATGCTGGTTGAAGGGAAGTTGGATGTGGCAGTGGTCACTGAAACCTGGGCCATCCCTGGATATGACTGGGATCTAAATCTGAAAAGGTACATTGCACTTAGGAAGGATATAATGGAGGGCAAGGGGGGAGGGGTTGCAATGTTCATTAGGGATAACATCGGGATTATTAGAGTAGCAGAAGCTGCAGGCAACGTGGAGGCCTTATGGGTCACCTTGTGAACCCCAGGGGAAAGGAAGATTAAGATGGGGTGCTTTATAGGCCCCCAGGGCAGGCTGGGGATCTGGAGGATTGCCTACTGACTAGCATAAAGAGTTAATGCGGAAAGGAAGGGGAAGGGGTGGTGTTGATGGGGGACCTTAATATGCCAGCTACTGATTAGGAAACTATGACGTCCACTGTGAATAGGGAGCAAAGGTTGCTGGATGGCTTCCTGGACACATTTCTTAATCAGCAGGTAAGGATACCAATGAGGGAGGATCGTATCCTGGATGTGGTTCTAGCAGACAGGGCCTGGGTGAGGGACCTAGTTGTGGAGGATTTCCTGGCTGGGAGTGACCATGACATGGTAGAATTTCTGCTCAACTTCAGGGGTGAGGGGGATCGTACAAAGACAGAGATAGTTGATTTTAGGGGGGCAGATTTTGGGAGCTAGGGGGAAATTCTCAAGGGACATTTGGGAGGGATAAAACCAGATATGGATGAAGAGAGTAGGTGGGGTATCATCAAACGGGGGCTACAGGAGGCTACCAGGTCCTGCACGAGAGTGAGGCATAAGGGTGGTAGATCTCAAAAACCATGCTGGTGGACCAAGGAGGTACAGGAGGTGGTGAGGGAGAAGAAGGCTGCCAACAGTAGGTACAAACGATCATGAGGGGTGTTGGACAAGGAGAACTATCGTCTTGCAGCCAGGCAGGTTACCAGAGTAGTGAGGGGAACAAAGGCTAGGAAAGAGCAGATGCTGGTGCAGGGGATAAAGGGTGGGGAAAAAGGGTTATTTAGATATGTTGGTGAGAGGAGGAAAGTCAGGGGCCAGCTCAGTAGGTTGAAGATTTGGGGGGAGGGGCTGATAAGCAGGCTGAGATACTCAATGAGTACTTTGCCTCAGTATTCACTAAACAGGATACTGGGAAAATTCTGAATAAGGGGTTACGGGGAGCAGATGGGGCAGCAGATCTGATTGTTAGGATACCTGCTGCAGACCTGACTGTTAGGGTACCTGCTGGCAAACAGGCCGCTGGGGGGAAATATTGGGGGGAGGTATCAGGCTGGATCTGCCAAAGGGGGGGAATGGATGCTGATATCCCTATCAGATGGGTGTGGGAAGCCCTCAAGTCCCTAAATAAGGACAAATCTCCAGGTCCTGATGCTATCCATCCCAGAGTACTGTGGGAGTTGGCTGATGTTTTGGCTGTACCACTGGCAGACCTTTTTAACATGTTGCTGCAGTCGAGGAGGGTAACCAGGATTGGAGGCAGGCACACATTGTACCCATCCATAAAAGGGGTTAGAGGGAGGAGCCAGGGAACTATAGACCCATCAGTCTGATGTCGGTGGTGGGTAAGATAATGGAAGGCATACTTAAGGACAGACTGGGGGATTTCCTGGAAGAAAAGGGATACCTGGATGACTGGCAGCATGAGTTTGTGCCATGTAGATCATGTCAGACTAACCTTGTAGAGGTCTACAAGTGGGTGACATCGACACTCAATCAGGGAGACCTGTGGATGTACTATTCCTGGACTTTAGCAAAGCGTTTTATTCGGTCCCTCACGTGGGCCTACTGGGGAAGCTGAGAAGGATTAGGGTAGGACCACTGATGGTTAGGTGGGCTGGAAACTGGCTTTCTGAGTGCACCCAGAGGGTAGTGGTGTGGGGGGGGTTGTCTTGTCTCATAGGGAGGTCATTAGTGGGGTCCCACAGGGATCTGTACTGGGGCTGCTCCTGTTTAATGCCTACATCTCCGATATCAGGGAAGATATTGGGTGTGCTATGAGTCTCTTTGCAGATGACTCCATGCTGGGGGTGGTGGTGGAAGGGGAGGAAGGGAGGTTGGCCCTGCAAGGGGATCTGGATACTCTGGAAAGGTGGTCATGCACCTGGGGATTGAAATTTAACTCCTCCAAGTGCAAGGTGCTACACCTAGGTTAAGGGAACTCCGAATATGAGTACACTCTGGGATGTGTTGCATGCTTTGGCAGGGGAAAAAAACCTGGGAGTACAGGTGGATATCAGCATGAATAATTTGGAGCAGTGCAGGAGGGCTGCAGTCAGGGCAAATAGGATGCTGGGCTGCATCGCAAGGGGATTACCTCGAGAAACAGGGAGGTGGTTTTGCCACTTTACAATGGCCTGGTTAGACCACACCTTGAGTACTGTGTGCAGTTCTGACAGCTGCACCTAAGGAGGAACATCCAGCTCCTGGAGAAGCTTCAGAGGAGGGCAACCCGAATGATCTGGGGATTGGGGAATATGACATATGAGGAGAGACTGGAGGAGCTCAACCTGTTCTCGTTGGAGGAGAGAAGGGACGGGGGGATATGATTGAGGTTTTCAAGTACCTCAAGGGAGTAAATAAGGTAAACTATGATAGGATCTTTCAGCTGAAGAAGGGTGGAATCACCAGAGGGCACAGCTGGAAGATTGAGGGGGAAGGCTTGGGGGAAAGGAGGAGGAGGTACTTCACTGAGAGAGAGAGAGAGAGGTGGAGCCATGGAATGAGCTACCCAGGGAGCTGGTACAGGTAGCTATGGTGGAAGAGTTCAAGAGAGGATGGGACAGGTATAGGCAAGGGGTGAAGCAGAGGAGGGCTTGCTCGGGGGGGAGGGTTGGGATGATAGGGGAGGGTAAGTATGAAAGGAACCTGGATGATAGCTACGGAACCCAATCAGGGTGCTGAGGCCCAAGCAGACTCAATAGACCATGAGGCCTACTCTGATGGTGTTTTTAGTATGTTAATATGTTATGTTTGTGCTAGAATGCAGTCTGCAGTTTGCTGAAAAAATAATTCAGGTTTTGTATTGTTTAGGATATGTTTGCAGTCCAAGCAAAATAATTCTCGTTACTGTGATGTAGACTATCCTGGGAGACTGGTGTGTTTGTTATCTGTGGAGATAGTTGTCCCTTTCCTTTATTTGGGTGACCCATACAGATCACTGTGTGTCACTGTTCGTTTACACTTGCCTCTTAGTTGTGTGTGAGAAGTAAGCAGTTCAGGCACTTTGTGTGAATTGTAGTTGAGCATTCATTGTGTTAGATTGCTGTTGAGTTGGTTGCAAATGGGCACGCCCTGCAATCGACAGCCTAGGCTGGATGTACATCACGCGGCTGTGACTCTGGAATGCTGTTAAGTCAAAGAGTCTTGTTGGGGGCAGTAAGCCTGATTGTCAAGCATCTGTTATTGCTAGGCATAAATCACTGCATCTTTGGTGGGAAGGTAATGATATAGGGTGAGGAAGAAGATAGAAAGACAAATGAACAAAAAAAGCATAGGCTTGCCATCAGTGTATCGAGTTTGCTGAGTTTTCACTTTGGCCCCTCTGGTAAGATTCAATTGACCGTTCCATGTGCCTTTACATTTCTAGCCTTCTGATAATAGTGCTTAGTATGCCAATGTTATATATAAATGGTGGAGTGTAAACCTCTATTTGTTTATGCAGATACAAGAGTATTGAGGCTTACCATATTTATACTTGAGGTGGCATGAATCAGTTTCCTAATAGCAGAGTTATTTCTGTGTAGCTGGGAATACTTGTGGCAGGATTTTTGGCAGTTCCCATCTAGTGATGTCAGTGCTTGTAAATTCCTTTGTTCCTGATGTTGTGGTTACTATACTATAAGACGGGCAGGATGCATCACCCTTAACAGGATGTGTGCCTCATGTAGTGCTTTTTTTAATTTTTGATATGCCCATTGATTGTCCCTCACAGTTGGTGTTACATTGCTGAATATATAAATTCTGTGACCCTTCCAGTTTAGGGAGACTTTTTTTCCTTGCCTGTGATATAATATAGAGCTTGTCCTGAAGATGAACACATCATATTATTATTGCTCTTGGATTTTCCCCCTGACTTGGCGGTGGGTGAGTAGACTGATGTACTTTCTCCAGTATATAGGTGCTGCCAGTTTCCAGAGGCCCCACAACTTCATAGAGTAATTATATATTTTTTTCAAAAAGCATACTTTATTGAGATATTATACATTACATAATACACTAACAAAACAAACGAGACAGACAAAAACAGTAACAGTAGTTCAAGATGTGCAAATGTGCTGCCCACCCCTTACGTAGAAGGGTGAGGGTATGACTTGTTTCCTCAGCTAATACATCCATAACCTGATTGTCCTCACTCATTTATGACAGATTAATTTGGGGAGGTCAAACAGTGAATGGATGTGCCTTCCCCGTTGCCAGGTGCTTGGGGTGTTCTGGTATGGGCAGGTTGAGACGCTATGAGGAGGGACTTGAGTGTGGCCCATCTGGTGTGGTATACTCCAGGGGTGTGGCATATGTAGTGAATCATCTTGTCCATGTAGAGGGCCTCTAGTGTCATGTTGTGTCATTCCATGTGTGTGGGGGTGCTGTCATCCATCCAGTGTCTTAGGATGAGTTTTTTGGCCATCGCGGCAATAAGAGCTACGTGGAATTTCTTGACCCCCATGAGGGGATCCAAGTCCAGCCCTAATAAGCAGCACCTGGGGGTGAAGGCCTGCTCTAGACTCAGCATTGGGTCAAGGTTTATGAAGACTGAGTTCCATAGGGGTTTGGCCTTAGGACAGTCCCATAGGATGTGTTTGATGGTTCCCCTGTTTCATTTATATCGTGAACAGGTATTCGTCTCTAATTTCTACATCTTGTGCAATTTGGTCAGAGTGTAGTATAGATTGTGGTTAAGTTGAATTGAATTAGACAGATATTATCTGATTTTAAAAGTGTGAATGTATTTTCCAGAGTATCTTCCTGTTCTCTGGTGCATCCAGGTCCTTGAATTCCAATTGCCAGTACATGCATTTGTCTGAGTTGGGTCCGGTCGAGAAGGTGAAAAATTTTTTTATATATGAGGGAGAGAGCATGACGTTTCTTGGTCAGCTCCCCTAGTTCATCCCATTTTCAGAAGTGCTCAACATTCCAAGGTTTGGGGCCTAGTGTCACCATCAGCATGTGTTACAGCTGTAGAAAGGGAAAGATCGGGATGTTGAGCGGGGCCTTCTCAGTTGAAGTTTCCTATAGGTAATGAGCATGTTACTGTCCATAAGGTGGTGTAGGTTTTGGATACTATCATATTTTAGAAAGTTGGGGGAACTGGGACTTTATGGATTGTGAAGTTGGGGTTACCGGCTAGAGGTTGCTGCAGACTGTGGTAAGGGCTGGTGCCTAGCAGGCAGTGGAGTGCCCTGCAGACCTTGTTAGAGTCCTCAATTGGGGAATGCTTTAGAACTGCTGGGAGGGTACTTGGGGGGGTATGCTGGTAAGTGTTTGCATGTTAATTCTGGCTTTTCTATGCAGGTCTACTTCCATTTGTCTCCATTCGGGCATGGGCTGGTTTGCCTCGGCCAGTGTCCCCCGGCCTCTCCACCAGAAGGACTTGGAAGCTTGGGCTGCTAAACAGTAGAGTTTAAAGTCTAAGAGCTGGAAGCCTCCTGAGGCTTTGCTAAGTGAAAGCTTATTGTAAGCCCTTTGTGGTCTTTTGTTATTCCAGAGGAATTGGGTGAGAGTGGAGCGCAACTGGGTGATCCAGGCCATGGTTAAGGGTTTGCCAGTATTGTTCAGGGGTATAGGACTCTGGGAAGCATGTTCATTTTAATAACATTGATGCATGCCCATAAAGAGAAGGTGAGGGCTGACCACCTTGCTAAATCATGTTTGATTGATTTAAGCATCTCTTCCAGGTTCTTGTTATGCATGAGTTTGGCATTTTGGGGAAAGGTGATTCCCAAGTAGTTCACCCATGTTGGGTTCCACTTGCACCACCACCCCCCACTGGCTAGATGCCAGTTTGAAGGTGCTGGGACTGAGGGGCATGATGCAAAATTTTGAAATGTTGAGCTTGTGTAACCCCCTTGTTCCCAGGGGTTACTAGAATCCCCATTAGAATCAGTGGCAGGCATGGAAGGCAGCTTGTGAAATGCCAGGTAAATGGGTTTCATACTGTCACACTCTGTTTTCAGCCTCAGCTGACCTGGAGTGATGATGTAATCTTAGAACTCTTGCAGCGGCATTAGCCACACTCTGGCAACCAGTTGTCAGCTAGAGTAGAATGTTGAGTATTCTTGAAGTGTGAGTTCTAGGAGGAGGCTGCAGTTTACTGTGCAGCTCCTCATTTAGCTCTGACAGAGAGCTACCTCTTTAGTTTTGAGTAGTTTGTTCTCACCCCAGAAGAAGAACATAGAAGACAGTGTCTGAAGTGGTGGAGACCTTGCTAAGTGGGTTTTCATTTGCCCCATCCCAGGAGGGATGGGGTAATCTTCAGGGTTCAGGGGCAATCCCCTCAATCCATTCTGTCTGGTGAAGCTGCCTTGGACATCTTAATTTATTGTGAGTACAACTTTTCTTCTGTGTAAGCCCAGAAGGGGCACCTGCAATACCTAGGGATGAATTTCTCTGACAAAGGGACTCAGTCACCTAAACTTTCTGTGTTTTAAAAGTGTCTTCCTATGTTGGAGTCCAGTATGTGACTGTCCAAGTACAGAATTGTAACTTCTGACACCTCAGTGGTGTGTGTGTGTAGTATACTAAGTGTGAAATACATTTCAAGACAGCATCTACAGTTTTCTACAGTTGTGTGGTGTTTTTACCCAGATGAATGGCCGAGTATAAACCTGGAAGCAAAAGTTGGGAGACCCCCCATCTGAAGTGACCCTATTTAACTCTTCGGGTGCAGTTTGTGCACCGGCACTTTTTCATTTAGTGCATCTGGCCAATGCCTAATGGAAGTAGTTACCCCTGGATGTGGGTTGTTTTCTCTCAGTTTACCCCAGTATGGTGGATTCTGTAAGTTTCTGAGCCTGGATGTGCTCCTATGTGGTTGTGTGTACCACCCTCATTCCTCGTGAAATATGGAGAAAGTGTCCTAGTACTGGCCATGTGTGACTAGTCAATGGGAAATGTACCAGTTCTGGCTGTGTGTGCCAATCTCCATTTCAGAACCAGGGTGTTTGCTATTTTGTGTTTCTTCAGCCTATGCTAAATGGGAATGTCAGGAATTTCTGTACCCTGGAGAATCTGCAATACCAGTATGGGTAGCCCCATGGTGGTCCATCTTCACTTTGTGATTATTCCTACTTTGTTACATGAATAAAAGCCACATCTAGAATCCCAACCAAGTTTGGACAGTATTGTTATTGCTTCCTTGTGTCTGGATTTACTTGGGTGCCCCATCCCGAAGTGCAAACCTAGCATAATTGTGATCAAACGGTTTCTCTTAGGGACCTGGGTTGCTGACCATGGTAATTGGTCCTCCCAGCTGTGTGCCATGTAGCCACACTTGAGTTTGACTGTTCTACTGTAACAATCAGGTCACATAGCCTAATGGTGGCCATTTCTCTGCTTTCCAAATCTGTATTTCACTTATGTAAACCCCCACCCCCCTTCTTTGCCCCTAGACATCTGTGGTGAGAGGAGCAGCCCTACTAGTTAAAGAAGGGGGGCTAGTGGGGGGGTTACACTTGTATCCTGCTATTCAGCTGAATTCCTTCAGCAGTCTGAGGGTAGAAGGTATGGAGGAATCAGGGTGCTCAATGTGGAGTAGTATGTCATCCGCATATGTAAATATTTTGTATCTATGGTCATCTACTCGGATGCCTTTAATGTTACTATCTAGTAGGAGCCTTCTGGTTAATGGTTCAATGTAGAGGTTAAAGAGATAGGGAGAGAGGGGAAAGCCCTGTTAACTGTGCCCGCTTTTAGATTAAAAGGAGCCAAGAGGACCCCGTTGCAGCTGATTTTGGCTGAGGGTTGGGAATACAGTAATTTGGTCCATTTTATATAGCTGTCTGGGAGTCCAGATTCTAACAGGGATTCAAAGAGATAGATCCAGGAGACCTTGTCAAAGGCCTTTTCGGCATCTAGGGATAGTAGGGCCGCTAGAGTATTCGAGAATTTGGTTACCGCTAGAATGCGTGAAAGTTTTCTTAAGTGGTCCAATGCAAGTCTCCTCTTCATGAACCCTGCTTGCCGGGGGCTGATCAGGTTCCCCACCAGACCTTACAACCAAATGGCTGTACCTTATCTAGGATTTTCAGGTCAATGTTGAACAAGGAGATCGGCCTGTAGTTTCCCATGGAGGTAGGGTCCTTACCAGTCTGTGGATCAGGGTGATGGTGGCTTGTTATAAGTTAGGATCCAGGTGGTCTAGGTTGTATGATTCATTGAACAGCTTGGTCAAGGGTACTGTGATAGAGTCCACCACCGCCATGTAGAAATTAGGAGAGAATCCATCCCGACCCAGGGCTTTGTCGGGCACCAGAGAACAAATAGCCTGGTGGACTTCAGACTCAGCTACTGGGGATCCGATTATCTCTTGGATCTCAATGGATAACTTTGGGAGCTGGGCCTGTTGTAGAAAGGAACAAATGTCCTCAAAGGAGGCCACCTTCACATTGGAGTAGAGGTCCCGATAGAATCCCTGGAAGGCAGAGGCTATCTCTCTAAGGTGTGTGAGAAGGGTATGGTTAACAGTTATGAGTTTATTGCTCTTCGTTGTTTCTGTTGTTTAATCCTAAGCACTATGTGTTTGCCTGCCTTTTCTCCCTGGTCTACATACAGTATGTGGTTTTGGTTCTGAAGATGGCGAATTCTGCCTGTTCTTAGAGGAGCTTGCTGTATTTGGCTCTGGCTGTGTAGAGTTTGAGTTGGGTTATCAAGGTAGGGCTGCCTGATAGCACGCTTTCGAGTTTGGTGATCTCACCAAGGAGCGACTGACACTCTGCCTCTATTTTCTTCTTTTTAGCGGTGGTTAGTCGTATTAACTCACCTCTTAGTGTGCATTTAAATGCCCCCAGAGTAAGTTTTTGGTGGGAACCGAGTTGTTGTTTTCCTTGAAGAATGTGCTTGCCACATCTTTTATCTTGTTTAGAGAATTCTGATCTTTGAGCAAAGAGTTGTTTATTCTCCACACCCTGTCATGCTCCGAGCTGTGTGGGAACATGAAGGTTATTTATTTATTAGATCATAGGTTTACAGGCCTTTGAGTCAAAGACTCATTTACAAAGGCACCTCGTCAGGACAGTAATACATCACAGCAAACAAAACAGTAAAGTACATAATGCTTAGATTAAAAAAGCAACCAGTGTTACAGGCATTCATTAGTGGTACAAGCTTGATAATAGGTTATGTTTATGGTATTGTGGTCCGAAATGGTCTTGGCTCTAATTTCACAGGAGGATGCCACTTTAAGGATCACACTGTTGACTAGGATGCAGTCCAGCCTTGACTGTGAGTTGTGCGGGATGGAATGGATCATATATTCTCTAGTGTGGGGGTGCAGCACCCTCCATATGTCCACTAGGCCTATGGAGTTTGTTAACTCTCCAAGGGCCTGCTGGGTGGGCAAAAGGCCCATTTGTTTGGGATTAGATTTGTCCAGGTTGTTATCCAGGACCTGGTTCCAATCCCCCACAACCATGTTTGGGGTAATGTAGGAGGGAGCTAAGGATAGGGAGGAGTGTAGAGAAGAATCATGGATTGTCAGAGTTCGAGCCATAGATTTCTGTTAGGGAGATTTCCCTTCCTTCAAGTTTGCCTCTTACAATTAAATATCTCCCCTCAGGGTCTGCAGTTTCTTCTATGAGCTGGAAACAGGTGTTGCTGTGGACGATGACTGCAACTCCCACCCTTCTGTTGTTGTTTCCTGCTGTGAATACCTGGCCCATCCATTCTCTCTTCAAAAGTAAAGCCTGCTTGGATGGGGTGTGTGTTTCCTGAAAGAAGGCGATTTGAGTATTGAGGTGTTCAGGTATCTGAGCACCTGGTGCCTTTTTTCTTTGGTTTGGGCCTACTTGATGATCCAAATTGTGCAGGAATAATGGTTTGCCTTTGGCCATCTGTAAAGATGTGTCAGTGCCTTATGATATGAAGTCTGGGGCTTTACCGGGGGGGGGGGGGCCCAAAATGTGTTGATGGGAAGGAGATAGTTATGTGGGTTAGGTCCTTTGATGTGGCGGTGCTGTGTGCAGCCCCACTGGTGTGAAACTCCCTGCCACCTGACATCCGAAAAGGTACCTCCAGCAGAAGCATATAGGATGACAGTGTGCCATTTGAACTACAATAACACAAGTTAGACAGTATTAAGCTACATAACATACTAACTACTATGTACAACGATTTACAAAATAAGGCTTTATCAACCTAGACCTCCCCATGCCCCTGGCATTGAAGGTGAAGTCGGAGTCGATGGAGCCTCAAACTGACTGGTCCGGGAGGGGCTCTCATGATGGCCGTCCTCTCAGTTCGCAGATAACATTTAGATATATAGAGGTTAATGCCAAGTTGGGAAACTAGCCTTGTTCAGCTGCTCAGTTACTGGTTTATGGAGGGGTGGGTCTATGCCCCCCACCCTGTATCAGGATGAGCATCCACTACAGGAAGATATATTTACCATGCCCTTGGTGGCCTGATTGGATGAGTCCCGAGTGGGACTCGAATCTGGTCGGTGTACTTGATCTGTTTGTGTCTCCCCCCATCACCATACTTTTCTGTGGGTGATCTTCTTCAGCCTGACTAGGTGGGTGGAAGTAGGTTGTTTAGCTTCACCTCTGCCCCATCGTTAACAGGGTGCTGGAGATGCCTGTGGGGGGATCCTCCCCTTGTAAAGTGAGGCTGGGGGGAGGCAGTGTATTCTGGGTGGTGGGTGGGATAATTAACTCATGGCATTGATATCCGGGGAGTGGGCAAGTTCTCAAGATTTGACCCAATAGGATCAGTTCTGTCCATTCCCCTGATATTGACTGAATCTATGAGTTCTTCCAAGCAGTAGCGGTGTCATCACCAGAATACAGGCCTCCTCCCATGTCTTCTAAGAAACTAGTTGGTTCCAATGGTGCCACAATGGCACCAGCCCCCCCTCGGTCAGCATTTATTTGCATAAGAAAAGTAGCTTGTTATGTCATGGTTGTTTCTGTGTGACGCTGTAGAGCTAGTATATTTTGACCAAGTTGGGGAGCTTGGAAGTCATGGCTCACTGTTCTATTTGGTCCAGTCAGTATATACTGTCTGGTGCCTGACTGGTCTCCACAATGCTCATGCCACAACGGGAGAGGTGTCAGGCTACCATGGCCAGAGTCCCATGCTGCATTACATGCCAGTGACCCTTGTCCATTTTCTTGTAGGGGGAGTTAAATTAGTAGGCACCAGGTGTAGCAGCCAGGGCACCTAGCCCCTCCGATGTGGATAAGGTCCCCACCCATTGTTGCTGGGGTGAATCATGGGGTTTGGGAGATCAGTGTTTGCCCAGAGTTTGCATTCACTCCCTTCCCAGGGCAGCTCCTTTCCATCATTATTGTGTTTGGGACATTCAGGGTATGGCAGCTGTGGGGCTGTCCCCCAGAGATACAAACCATGCTGGGCTTTTCCAGCATTGTTTAGTGGAAGTCAGTTCATACCAAGTGTGATTCTGTGTCTCCCTGATGTCACCCTCCGATTCCTGACCCTCTGGCCCCCATTACTGGGACCTGGGTTAGCTGGGTCAGAATGAGTGAGGTTCTGTAGGGGCTCCCAGAGTCTCAGACACAAGCTCTCCTCCAATCCCTCTTTCAGATAAGGTAATTCAGTACATTTTTGTTGAATAAGCAGGTATCCACTGCCTTACCTTGTGTGGAGTGCTCCCTTTGAGGTGTCTGCTCAGCCCCCAGTTCCCCCAGGTTCCAGTACTGGTCCTTGCAGTCTGTTTTCTACAGATGTGATTGTTTGTATGTGAGCCTCAGAACTTAGACGGGAGCAGTGCGGTTGTTAGGGCCTGCGATGACAGTGTACAGTTGAGTGGAGAGGGTTTGGTAGGTGTCTGCTGCTGGAGGGTGTTGGGGGGGTAGCAGGCTGAGCTGAGCACAAGGGAGACAGCTGCCTCAGGTAATAAGCTGTACCAGATCAAGTATTAAGTTTGTATCGGGAGAGGTGTTGGTTGTCTGTACTCCATCAGTGGTTGTCTCATGGTCAGAGTCTCTTTGAGTCATTTGGTCACTGCAGTAGCACTGAGGATGGTAATTTCTCCGGGAGGTGAGAAAGCGTAGTTCTCGATAGGTGGTGCCCAGACTGCAGAGAAAGAGCTGGATCTCACAGAGGTTTTGGGACATCTGGTATCTGAACAGTGTAATTGGCAGGGGAAAATAGGACGTCATCAGCAACAAAAGGAAGAGGGTCTTTGGTGGGAAAAGTTTTGGGGAAGAAGGAACGGTGCGGTCCCAATTGCAGGTCCTTTGTTTGCCAGAGGCATGTGCTGATCACCATTTAAGTGGTTCGGGTAGTACCCAGAGATCTTGAGTTTACTCCTTGCATTCAGATGTCTTCAGGCTTGCACAAGTTTAACTCATTGCCTCCACAGGAGCTCTCTGAAGTTGCACCACTTGTCTCCTGCATACTGTCAACAGTGAATCCTGGGCCCTTCTAAGCAAAATAAAGCCATAGTCAGCATGTCTCACAACTATGACTCGGTCTTCTTAAGCCCTAGATGCAGCAACCAGCCAATGTAAATACAGTGTGCTGTGTGACCTATGTATAATTGTTAGTAAATGTAATGTTTGTGCTTTCTTATACTGACATGGAGTCTTTGCAAAGGAGTCTATGACTCAAAGGATTGTAATTCCAATTCTCTCAATAAATAATAAAATAAATAAATAAATCCTAATGGCTCTGGAACCGTAAGTGCTATACACAAAGTATGAGTGGCAAAGTCGTTCAGCATAAAGTACCTTTCCAATGGTGGTATGCAAGTAATAATAAGTCATTTTATTTTTTTTTTCTATGCTGGTCGAATATGCAAACAAAAATATTTTTTTCACTAAAAAAGGCAACATAAATCATACACACCATAGCATAAACAAATGCAAATAACTCCTAAAGAATACATGATATACACAAAATATCAAGGGCAAAGTTGTTCACCACAAAATTACCTTTCCAATGATGCTATGCAGTCAAATATAAATTATATATTAAAATATATAAGTGACTTCTCCAGATGTTGCAAGGGCACACAGGAAGTCAGTAACCAACTTCTGTAGTCGTCCTCAAGACACACCATTGTATTTTACTGCCAACTACAGGTGTTTGTTAGGAAACAATGAGTTAAGGGAATGTTGTTATGTGGTTCAAGATGGGGATCTGCTTCATCTGGATAAGGTAAGCTGATTGGGATGGGGCAGTTAGGGTGAACACAATGTCCAAACCACAGAGATGCAGTAGTAGGATCCTGACATGATGCAGTTGTTATCTGATATATTGAAATGTCTTGCTTGGCATTCGTGGGTCACTGTGGGGTGTACCACTGTTAGAGTTTTGTTTTGAGAGTCCTCTTCCCAGGTTTGGATGCAGTGGCAAAGACCATTGGTAGGAGGGCAGGGAGCTCTTTACGGGCTATTTCAGTGTTGGGAAATTCATGCTTGCCCGTAGTAGTGGTAATACTGTAACTAGCCAAGCTGGGTAAAGTATCCAGAAGGGCATCTGAGCTTTATGCAGTGCTTTTTTGATTTCCCCATAAGCCAGTTGCTTCTCTCTTATTGCAGGCGTAACGTCGCTAAATATATGGAACTTTTGACCATTCCAGGAGATTGCTCCTTTTAGTCTTGCCTCAGATTGAATGTGCTGTTTGAGGAGGAATGTTTGGCATTTTGCAATGATCGCCCTCAGTTTATCAACAGGCTTGGAGGGAGTATGGTATGATCTATGCACAAAGTCCAGTATGTAGGTAAAGTTATGTGGAGGCGTCTCCACAACATCGGATAGGAGTTTCTGGGTGACTCCCATAAGGTCTGTCCCCTCCTCTCCCTCTGGGATGCCCACAATCACAATGTTGTTTTTGTGGGAGCTGCTTTCTTGTTCTTCCAGAGTGTCCTCCAAGTTTAGTTTTCTTTTTATGGCAACCAGCTCTGAATGATCTTTAGATAATTGATCCACTGTGGAGCTTATTCTGGTCTCTGCATCTGTGACCCTAGATTGTAGGATCTCCATGGCTGGTTTTATAGTTTTCAAGTCAGTAACTACTTCGTATAGAGCTAGTTTCATATTGGCCAGCTCGGAAAAAAGTTTGTCCAGATGGTCTAGCTTGTGAAGTTTCAGTAGTTTGTCTGAGAGGAGTTCATTAAGATCCATTGTTGGCAGTAAATCCAGTGGACAATCTTGTTTCAGGTGCTTGGACTGATACACTGGCTGAAGCACAGTGGGGCTAATTTGGTAGTCCATTTGTGTTGTCTCAAGGTGGGCCATATCATTGATTTTTGAGGATTCATTCCTACATATGTTTAGCTAACAAATTTTCATCTTTTTGAGTGTTTTGACTTGATATTAAACTGCTAAAAGCTGCATTTTTGCTCATTAACCAGGAGCTCTGAGAGCTCTTCCAGTCAGTGTGAGCGCATCACGTGACTCCATGGAGTCATTTTTGTAGGAAAGCCATAATTTGGTTCCCATCTGCAAGTTCTGGTATTCCTACCAATACCAGATTATCACTTCTAAGTCTGACTTCTTGGTCCTCTAGTCAGGATTCAGGTTTGGAGATTTGTGTTTGTAAGGCCTGTACATCTTTAGTTTTTTTTAGCTGGCAGTCCTCCACAGAGCTGATTCATGTTTCTACATACGAGATTCACACCATCAGGATCTCGAGTGCTGGTTTTGTTGATTTAAAGTCGGAAGCCAGCTCACAGATTGTACGTTTAACTGACATGGTTTCTGATAAGAATTTGTCCAGTTTATCAGTTACAGTTTCTTGTGAACCATAATCTGGTAGTGAGTCCAGGGTGTAGTCCTGCTTCAATCGTTTCATATGCCTGGCTGGGTAATGGAGAGGGAGGCAGTCCATTTATGTCTATTTTTTGCACTTCGGACTTAGTTCCACAAACTTTAGCTTTTGTTTAACTGGTGTCTGCTCCAATGAATTCTGTAGACAAGCTGTAATAATCCAGTAATTAGATGGGTGTTGCTGCATTTCTAGTTTGTACATCACAGAGCTCTAGAGGAAAGTGTCTGATCACTCAGAACTAATCACATGACTCCCTGAGATCACAGTTGCATGTACAGTAGCCGATCAGAGTTAGGCATGAGTATACAGCCAGTGAAATGAGAGGTCACAGGGGAGTGTCTGGAGAAGGACAGCATGACCAACCACAAGCTACCTCTATGGGAGACTCCCACCATGGACTTCTGTGTCTCCCTTTGCACTGCAGCCCTTTGCATGGAGGACCACTTGCAGCATACTTCCTCAAGAGTGTCATACTGGCACCCAATTGGAGGAGGGAGACAGCAGGAGGTGTGGCTCCCTTGAAAGAGCTCTCAAAGTTGCTGGCAGGCTAAAGAGGCAATCACCAGAGGGCAGCAGTTGTAGGTGGCTTTGGACTGGCCCTCATGACCCTCTGGGAGGTTCCTGAATGGTGCTTTGAAGCTCAGGCAGCAGAATTCTGGTAGAGGGGATTTAAAGATACCAGACTACTGAAAGCACTGCCCTAAGTGCTCAGACTGGCAACATAAAATAAAACTGTTGCTCCCCAAGGGGGAAAATTGCATTTTGGAAGTACAGTGCAGTCTGAGAATTACAAGATAAGCAATATCCTCACCACTCGAGCTGCACCATAAAAAAGCTTTATTCAGTTATAAACATTAAACAACATACTGCCATACATCATACTAAGAACAGGGCAATGCAGGACCAAGAAACCTGACCAGTTTTGCACATAGTGCCTCATCAGGGGCATGGTCTGATGCATTTTAAAATGGTTTTAAATAGTCATCAAATTAAAGTGACAGTGCACACACAAGAGAAATGAATGAAAAAGTGCTCAGTGCTTCAATAAATAAATCCATACTCCTACAAAAGTTACTATACACTAATGGGAATTGCAGTTCCTGATATAATACTGACTGGGAACTTAGATCACTACACAGGGATGTCAATTATTGGGAAAAATGTTTAGGGAAATTTTGAACTGGTATCAGTACACCTATTTTTATTTTGAAAGATATAAATTTTAGATGGTGTTTGTGTGGGGCTTAGATATAGGGGACATGCAATGATCTGACTCAAAATATATAATTTATCTTCAAGCGTGAGGGGGCAGGACAATAGGTTACAAGTGGCAGAGACGCGAGTGAGTTATGAAAGCCCCACCCCTACACAAGTAATGATAAACTGCATACTTGAAGTTATAACTTTCAAATTTTCTGTTTGTATGAAACTGATTTTTTTTTTATTTCAACTTCTGGTTCCAGTGCTTCACATGGCAACTGTGTTATTGTCAGCATTGTAAAAAGCTGCTTTCTGATTAGTTCAGCATTCTATCGTGATGTACCACATTTTGTAAGATATCAATTGTGACATATTGCAAAATGTAAACTATCATTAACTCTATCATAAAATCTTGCAAAGTGAGTCCAAAAATGTCAGTGTTATTCTGCAGCATTTCTCTGTGTTGTATAATTTTGGGTCTCATAAGAAATACTTCATTTCCCCAAATGAAGCAAAATACATAATGCTCCTTTTATCATTGTCTGTCACTACACAATAACTACAAAAATATTATGCCCTATGTAATAAAACCACATCAAATCAAATCCGTTTTATTTATAAAAAAGATGCCTTTCTGAAACCAAGGCACCTGTACAATAAAATACATAACATAAAAATAAATTATTATAAACAAGCATATAAATTCCAGCAGAAGACAGTATAATAGCAGCATAACAAACTAAGACAGCCACGTCAATCAACAAATGCCAGGCTAAAAAGATAAGTTTTTACATTGGTTTTAAAACTCTGGACAGTTAGATAATCTTATACCTGATGAGGTAGAGAGTTCCACAGGGATGGAGCAACAAAGCTAAATGCCCTTGCTCCAGATGTTTGCAAACGTACCCTGGGAACCTCTAGCAATCCCTCATCGGTGGATTGGAGAGGATGGAGGGGACAGTAGGGACAAAGGAGATCTTTCAGGTAACTCGGTCCCTGGTCGCGTAGGGCCTTATAGGTTAACAAAGCAACCATAAAGGTGATCCGCCACTGTATCGGCAGCCAGTGCAGACCGCAGAGCACAGACATTATATGACTGGCTCTTGAAGCACCTGTCACTAGCCTGGCTGCCATGTTCTACACCAGCTGCAAGCAGCGGATATCAACCCCCGATGGACCTAGGTAAAGGGCATTGCAGTAGTCAAGGCGAGAGGTAACGAAGGTGTGAACCAATGTTGGAAGATCATCGGGAGGAACCAGATGTTTCACCCGGGTGATATTTCTCAGATGGTAAAAAAAGTTTTAACAACTGCTGACACCTGTGATTTTAGGGTCAGACAGTCATCAAACGTAACACCCAGTCTGAGGTAGCTAGCTGTACACCTCCAAGCCACAAACCCGGAGGTGAACCTGCCAACATGCCCACCTCATGACGACCCAGGTTCACAACCAACACCTCAGTTTTTTCAGGGTTCAACCTTAGCCATCTCACATTCATCCAGGCCTGAATTTCAGTCAGACAGTTGTTGAGCACCGAGACAGCATCATCTTGTACAGAGACAAAAGACATATATAGCTGAGTATCATCTGCATAGCAGTGAAAACTCAAGCCATAGCATCTAATAATCGCTCACAATGGCAGCATATACACTGCAAACAACATGGGCACTAGAATGGATCCCTGCAGAACCCCACAGGGTAGGGAGAATGGAGCTGAGGTACAAACCCCATCTGAGGACAACCCCCAAAAATCCATAGATAAGCCGCAGGTGATCCAACAACACACCATGGTCCACAGTATCAAATGCTGCAGAGAGATCAAGATGGAGCAAGATGGAATGAGTCTTTTGATCTCTTGCTATCAGGAGGTCATTTAGTACCCAAACAAGAGCCGTCTCGGTACTATGTCTCTTCCTGAAACCGGACTGGAGAGAATCATAGATATTGTGGCTGTTCAAATGGTACTCCAACTGTACTCCAACTGTAAAGTTGCACCTTCTGATGAAGCCTGGCTGAGTACCGGGTGAAATGTTAATTTATTTGCTTTAGCCACTTTTGTATTCTTTGCATGTTTGATAAATAAAACGCTATGACTTTGACTTAACAGCGTTTTCGTGTGTTACTCATGCTGTGTGGGTGCTTATTTTTTCGTGTTTGGTGAATTGCTTTGAATAATTGCACCACACGTTTCCTGGTGCTCCTATCTCTTCAGCTTTATATTTAACATTCTCAATAACCTTACCCAAAAAGGGAGGTTAGAGACCGGCCTGTAGTTTGCTAGACAGTCAGGATCCAAGGAGGGCTTCTTAAGAAGAGGCCGAACCACGACCTCCTTAAGACAAGCTGGAAAAATTCCCCTCTCCAAGGATAACCAAACTATCTCAGCAAGGACCGGGCTGATGACATCAGTGCAGTCAACAAGCAAGCGTGTAGGGCCCAGATCCAAACTACAGTTGGTAGGACGTAATGTCTGGATAACCATCATAATATCACTGATTGTAGGCTGGCCAAAGTTGCACCACTCAAACCAGGAGTCCAACATCTCCTGACGACCACTGCTACTCCCTAGAGAAAGGGTCAGGCGGATAACAGACATGATTGTGGCAACCTTATTTGCAAATAATCGAGCAATCTCCTCACACTGCTCTTGTGAAAAAGCATTTCTGGGCTGAAGACAGAGTGGATTGCATAGTCTGTCCACAGTCCGGAAAAGCTGAGCTGGTCAATTCTGCACAGCAGCAATTTCCCTGGACAGAAATTCTGCCGTCTTATGGGAAATTGTTGATTGATAGACCAAATAATGGTCCACCAAACTAAGCCTGTCACACACCAGGCCGCACCTCCGCCATTGCCTCTCTAGCCTTCATCCAACTCCCCTCAACTCCCTCAAGTCCTCATCAAACCATGGAGACCTAGGGTGAAGGGAGAGTGGATGAACACAAACAGGAACAATGGAATCCAGGGCCTCTGTCAATGCCTTATTATAGAAGAGTACAAGATCCCCTGGATCCGCGCATTCCCTTGGCATGCCCGATAGGTCCAGCACCACCATCAGACCATCTGGGGATACACCCTCAAGGTGCGGTACTGGACCATCTCCATAGGGGCAGGCCTCTTAGGGGGGCCTCAAAAATTAAGCTGATGGTATGACGGTCTGACCACCTGACTGGTTCCACCACCAAGTCGGATATCTCCATCCCCAGGAGAAACACCAAGTCCAATGAATGGCCACCAATGTGGGTCGAGGACGAAACAACCTGTGTGAGGCTCATTAACTCATTAACTGGAGGAAGTATTGTCCAAACTGCGAGAGTTCATCGTCAACCCAAACATTGAAATCCCCAAGGATCAGCCATCTATGGGGTCCCAATGCTAGGTTTGCGATGAAGTCCGCGACTTCCAGCAGGAAAACATTCCTGTCTCCTAGTGGATGGTAGAAGAGAAGAATCCTGCACCCCATACCCTCACCCATGATACATTCAAGGGAGTTGGTGGTTCCACTGGAATTTCCCTCAGGCGGTGTATCAGCAAGTAGCCAGGTGGAACCACTGAAGCCAAAACAGGGCCAGCATTTCCATCCAACCAGGTCTTGGTGATGCAAGCCAGGTCAGTGGAATTAACAAGATCCCCAATTATGGCGGTCTTCTTTTTAATCGACCTGGCATTGCATAACACCGCCTGAGTTCGATGAGCAGCCGGGGATGACTGAGTTTCCTGTCTGCAATAAGTAGAACCCTTGGGTATGGGAACCAGACAGGGAAAATCCCTTTCCTGGTCCCGTTTCACCCCAGGGCATCTCCTTGTCCCCACAATCCCAATCAACTCACTCCTCTCCATCCCCCCAACAGGCCGAGTCCCCGCCCTAACCCTCCTTGCTATTCCCAATCCCCTACACCATCTATTCACCTCCAGGGAAAGATGGGGCAAGAAAAAGGGTGAAGATCCCTCAACCTGGAGGGGGAATAATGCCTAACCATCAACCTTGGCCAACACATTTTTCTAAAAACAAATAACCCAAACCAAATAATATATAACCATGCAACAACAACACAATCTATAACAAATACAACCCCCCAACCCCCAAAATAAAACAAACTAACTAAAGCAGGGCACAAAGGCTTCAAAGCAGCAGCAAAATAATCCAGAAGCAGCAATTTATCTCTATCTAGGAAGCTTCCACCTCCCCAGAAGATAAAACAGTTAGATTTCCCAAACAGTACCTCTCACATTTGTCAGGGTAAAACCGTTAAATGATGTGATACTTTGACACTCTCACTGTTCAAAGTCTAAACTTTAGGCTCTCTCACTGCCCATAGATAATAATGATACTCTGGCCAAAACAATAAAAAATGAGGGAAAAAGTCAAACCAGGCTGTAATCCGATCATCCAGCTCAAATCCAATTAGGCTTTTCAGGTCTCCAGAACGATTCACATGTACAGTATCTCAAGAAAGCAATATGAAATCACTCACAAAGTAATGGGCAATCTACAAATATTCTATAAATATTACTGTACATTTATCAAGAGACACCAGCAAAGCAAGAATGATATATAAAGTTGAGAATATGTGGTCAATCAGAAAATAACTATCTGTTCAAGACTCCAAAAGTAAAAACAAAACGTTCATTATCTACACACTTGGGCACACTTCAGGGCAACACCTGACTAAAAACACAAGTAACAGACTAGCAGCTCTCAAATTACCACATGAACACCTACTGTGCATTGCAAAAGAAAGCACAAATTATACTAGAAAAATAGTAATGGTTAAAGCAGAAGCAGCAAAGCATCCAGACTCCATTTTTCCCAATTAACTTTACCAACATCAATATGAAATAAAGCAAGAAATCATGTAGCCAAGCAAGATAAAAGTGTTAAATAGCGAAGAGGATAGCAAAAAGATATTAAAGTTAAATGGAATTATTTCACCCAAACAAGATGATTTGGGCACATTTTACCTATACCAGGGAGAGGATAGTTTTCTGAACTCAGAATTCAATTCAGTGTCTAACTTGTTTGTCCTTTATTAAATAAATAATGTGTTTGCATCCATATTGGGGCTAGCTGTTAATATTGTACAATGCCAGAAGGCAAACAAATCTTCAAACAAGCATGGTTATTTTAAAAAGAATTTCAAAATGAGCACAGAATTAAATGTAAGAAAGGGCAAGCATCCCTTACTCTCAATTATAAAGGGTCAGCAACGGGTTGACAGCATCTGTTTGCATTTTGATAAAAATGTAAGACAATATCAAGTGTGTAAATGAAAGAGAATTTGTAACCTTTCCTCTAATTACACAAAAGTTTCTTTGCCACCCAAGGGAATGATGTTCAGAAAAATCATATCTTGGATGTGGAACAATTCCTATATATGGAAATAATGAGAGAAATTAATTATTTTCTTTATTTTACTTAATGTGGTCTTTGCTGAGAAGACTCTGCAATAAAAAAATACCAGCTTTATAATGTGACAGGCAATAACTGAAAGCTTCCTGGACTAATTGGCTCATCTTAATTTCATATCCAGGAAATTGAAAACAATTCAATATACTATAGTCAAGCCAATTAATGTAAATGTAATGAATTCAGTTCTATAATGATTGTTCGCTGACACCATGGCTTAGTCAAGATTGATTAGCTCAAGCCTGTGCTGACATAATGCAGTTGTTTGCATGCAACAGTCAAATGATTTGGTTTCTGTGCCTTACTCCAAACCATACACATATTCCTGCTATTCTTTAATCCTTTTACAGATCCCATTCAGTACTCGTCTTGCAAACTGCATCTTTGGTATTCTACCTTGAAATGTACTAATAGCCCAATTACATGCAAAGGTCAAGTTAGAGATTTTAAGTTTCAGTAACACAAGGTACTAGATTTTCACAAGTGGAAGCGTACACTTGTGAAGAAAGAAGATGCATAAGGTAGGGTAAATGTGTACAACCTCTTTATTTTTTTTTTTCATGCAGATACATTTTAACAAGATTTCCTTTCTGCAGCCATTGCCATATTTTTACAATGGCTTGCACAGCTTTTTGTGCATAGCTTTACAAGCATCCTATGTCTGCTATTATGAGGCATAACAATTTTTGCACACTTGCACAAAATATGAAACTAACACCAATGTGCAAAACATTGCTAAAAATAGCATGGTTGCTAGTGAAAGGATTATTTTAGCACAACTGTAAGTTGGCAGTTTAAATCAGGCCCTACTGTATGTGTCTCTTGTGGTAGTTAATCTTTTTATTTAAAGTTCCAGAGTGATGAGAAACATGCATACAATGTATAATATCACTGGCAAACAACATAGTAAGAAGTATTTTTTAAGTAGAACAGTTCAGACGTGTGCCTCTATCAATCAAGAGGATGTGGAGTCCCACCATTTGCCTACTCCTTAGACATTTGAGGTGACACACACAGAGCCACTTGAACATGCAAGGTGGCATTTTACGAACATATGAACATGTGAAAAAATCCAGAAGAAGACCAAATTGGTCTATTGCATCTGCTGGGTAAGTGATGCAGGGTTCATGGCTTACGTTAATGATCGTGCCCCCAACCCATGTCATCCCCCTGTCTCCCCCTCCTTGGTTCCATGGGTTCCCTATGTGTTTTTTCCCAGGCCCTCTTAAAGGCCCCCACTGCCTTTACTAAGACCACCCCTTCTGGCAGCTCATTCCATGCAGTTGCCACCCTCTCCAAATAAAAATGCTTCCTAACGTCCCTCCTAAACCTCCCCCAGCATCAACTTTAAGCTATGCCCCTCATGGTTCTATTGTTGCCAATTTAGAAACATAGAAACATAGAATGTGTTGGCAGATGGGGACTGCATGATTCATCTAGTCTGCCAATGGTGACAACCCCCTCCCCAATTTGTTGTACTCTTAATGATCCCCTTATGTCTGTCCCACACCAGTTTAAATTCTTTAATCATCTTTGCTCCCATGACCCTCTGAGGCAGATGATTTCAAGGACCACCACCCTTTCTGTGAAAAAATTACTTTCTCCCATTGCTTCTGAATCTGCCTCTCTTTAGGTGCATGTAGTGTCCTCTTGTTCTAATGCAGTTGTTCACTTGAAAAAGGTTCTGGGCCTGAACCTTGTTGATACATTTCAGGTATTTGAATGCCTCTCTCATATTCCCACAGTTCCTACACTGTTCTAAGGAGTATAAGTTGAGTTCTCTTAGCCTTTTTTCATATGGTTCTTGATGCAGACCCTGATCAGAACCTGTACCATCTTTGTTGCCCTTCTCTGCATTGTGTTCAATTGATCTATGTCCTTCCTGAGGTGTGGTCTCCAGAACTGTACGCAGTACTCCAAGTGAGGCCTCATCAGTGATTTATAAAGGAGCACAATCACCTCCGTCTTCCTACTAGTGCCACCCCTCCCTATACCTTCAATGCTGCCATCTCACATTGTTTGTTAACCTTCAAGTTGTCTGAAATAATGACCCTTATGTCGCGTTCATGCTTTGTGGTCATTACCTGTTCCTTTTCCATTGAGTATATTTTTCCCGGGTTACGTTTACCCAGGTGTATGACCTTGCATTTTTTTGCATTGAATTGCAACTGCCAGTTTCTTGACCATTTCCCTAGCTTCTTTAAGTCAGACTCCATTACCTGTGTCCCCTTGGGGTATCCATTCTAACTTGCAGATTTTTGTGTCATCCACAAATAGATACACTTTCCCCTCCAGACTATCAACAATGTTGCTGATGAATATATTGTATTGAAGAGGATTGGTCCCAGCACCAATCCCTGTGGTACTCCACTAGTCACTGTACCCTCCTTGGACAGTTTATCATTCACTAATGCGCTCTGAGACCTTCAACTCAGCCAATTTTTGACCCAGCATGCTGTTTAATTCCCAACCACCATGTGATCCAGTTTCTTGACTAGCCTCCTGTGTGGAACAGAGTCGAAGGCTTTGCTGAAGTCCTGTTAAATCATGTCAACTGTCCCTCCCTGAGCCACTGCCCTAGTGACCCAGTCAAAAAAATCTACTAGTTTTGTCTGGCAGGATCTTCCCGTATTGATGCCATGCTGTTTTGGATCTAGTTGACTACTTGTTTCTAAAAATGCTAAGAGCCTCTTTTTATCAGGGATTCCATCAGCTTTCCCACCACCAAGGTGAAGCTAACTGGGCAATAGTTTCCTGGTTCTTCCTTGCTCACACTCGTGTTAAGTGGTACCACTGTAGCCCTTTTCCATTCCTCTGGGACTTCCCTGCTCTCCAATGACATGGTGAAGAGTTTTGCTAGAGGTGCTGCCAGTTCCTTTCCAAGCTCTTTCAGAATTCTTGGATGTATTTTATTTATTTATTTATTTCAGTTTAGGGTTAATACCTTTGAGTCAAGGACTCGGTTTCAAAAGTTCCAAGTTAGTGGTGGACAAAACATTACAGGTAGTACAAAATATACAGAAAAACAGGGAACAATTTACACAGGCAAGTACATTGCAATTATATACATCTTATTTCAGTGGTGCCAGAGAAAGGATTAGGAAAAGAAAGGAGAGGAGGGGGGTACACTATCTTAGTGATCACTGGATGGTCGGTCCTCCAAAAAAGACAAAGATGGTAGGGTGGTCAGCCTAGATTAGGCCTCGTCAAAGGAGTGAGGTGGGGGGGTGATCAGCCAAGAGAGGCATCGTCTAGGTGAAGTGTACGGGAGAATAAGTAGGAGGGTAGAGGTGACAGGGGGGAGGGGGTAGAGGGAAAATAGGGAGGCTGAGGAGCACTCACAAAAGCGCAGGAAGGTATAGGTCTTGGATGTGTCCAGAAAGGATCTAAGCCCAGATTTGAAAGTATCAATCTTGGGTGTATCAGTGAGGTCAGCTGGAAGTTCATTGTACCATTTCGGTCCTTTGCACAAGATGGAATTCTAAACAAGTTTCGTCCATTTGAAAGGGATCACCAGTTTGTGGGTGGATGCACTTCTAGTGGATTTATTTGGCACTGCCAGTTTAAAGAGGCTACCCAGAGAGGGGGACGTAAGCCCTAAAAGCACATTTTTTTAGAAATAGACAGGTTTGGTATTGTACTCTAAGCTGGAGTGGGCGTCATCCAGTTTCAGTGGAGAGTGAGCAGGTGTGGGTGTCCAGAGAGGCCCTCAGTGTTAGGAGGCAGGCCTTACTGAGGAGTGTACTAACCCTGTTGAGGTCAGTTTTTGTGTCAGCCCCATAGACAGGCAGCCCATAGTCGATGGACAACAGTTCTGAACTATTAGTAGCAAGTTTAAACTCATCAAGAGACATTGAGTGCCTGTGTCAGAAGAGGACCCCAAGCTTTATATTTGCTGACTTGACTACAGAGTCTATGTGGCTTGAGAAAGTGAGTGTACCATCAAAGGTGATGCCGAGATACTTGAGCTTTGTTACTTGGTCTAGAAACTCACCTTTGTGGTTGTGTATAAACAGGGGTTGATATTTCTTTTTGCTTTGAGATGTAGAGAAAAGCAGGCTCTTAGTATTTTTGTGGTTTAGAAGTAGTTAGTTTTGTGTGAACCAGGATTCAAGTTGGAGGAAGATGCTTTGGAGTTCAGATGTTATGGATTAGTAGTCTTTACCAGCAACTGATATAACTGCATCATCTGCATACAGTGCAGTATGTGCTGAGCAAACAGATGGGGCTGGGTTGATGAAAAGGCTGAAGAGGACAGGTCAGAGAATGGAACCCTGTGGAACCCTAAGGGACACAAACCCTTAGATGCTGGCAGAGTATCTCCAATTTTGACATGTTGTGATATGTTGGAGAGGTAGCTGCCAAACCATAATACTGAGTCAGGGGAAAGACCTGTTGGCTGAAGGCAGCTTATGAGGAGGCTGTGGTTCATGGAGTCAAAGGCCTTCATAAGATCAATGAAAACTGAACCCACAGCCTGCCCACTATCTAAGGCATTGTATAACTGGGATGACTAGTCAACAAGGGCAATAAGTGTGGAATGTTTTTTATGGAAGCCATGTTGCTGCGGGCAGAGTAGGTTACAGTTATCAAGATACTCTGTTAGCTGCTCCGAGACCATTCTTTCATCTGGTCTCATTGCTTTCTCCACCTTCAACTTATTGAGTTACTTCAGGAGTCTGTCCCCTGTGAAGGGATTCATTTCTACCCTCCTGCAAGGCTATCTTTTTTGCTTAGCCAAGGCCTGTTACCATTTTCTTCCTGCATGAAGACTGAGCAGAAGTACTTGTTAAGTACAGTACAAGTCACATTAAACTGTTCCTCCATTGAGTTGTTTTAGCATTTCTGATTGAGTTGCATAAGTGTTGCTGGATACGGTACAAAGCCCTGCACAAACTGTTTCTTAAGAGTTAAAACTCAGTTTTGCATTACATTGTGATTGGACTACTGATGCATTCCAAATGAGCTGCAAAAATATTTTACAAACATTGCTCTTGAGCTGGTTAAGCACTGAAAAACAATGCAATATCAAGTGCCAATGCATTGTCAACTGTGGAAAACAGTTCTAAACCAACTCATTGGTGGAACAGTTTAATACAACTTGTACTGTACTTCTGCATTATCCTTGTCATCCTCCTTAAGATGCCCATATTTATTAGCAATTCTAACAATTCCTCCCCTGCTCTTCCTCTTTTCCCTTATGTATCTGTAGAAGGTTTTGCCACCGTTCTTAACTCCCTGTGCTATTCTTTCCTCCATTTGAGCTTTTGCAGTTTTTATTGTCCTCCCAGCTACCTTCGTTTTTTCCTTGTACACTAATCTATCACTGACTGTTTTTGACTCCTTGTATTTTTTGAAGTCTATTTTCTTATCCCTCACTAATGTTGCCACCTCCTTGGAGAACAAAAGGGGGGTTTCTTCTCCTATTTGCCTTGCAAACTTGTCTGGTGCACTGCAATGTGGCTAATGCTAATGCTCCCTTCATTCTGGCCCAGTCTTACATAGAAACATAGAAACATAGACTTTGATGGCAGATAAGGAGCACTTGGCCCACCCAGTCTGCCAATTTCCCTACCTACTAGATAAGCTGCAGATTCTAGTTAACTAACAGCCTACTTCCCGTCACCCCCCACTACAATTGCCTTATGTCTGTCCCATGCATGTCTTCTTTCACACTTCCCTCAGAATTACTGTCTAGATTTTCCCTTAGACAGATTCTCATTTTATTTAAATCTGCTTTCTTGAAATTGAGGACGGTTTTTAAAGAGACCGTCTCTTTCCACTCTGTTTATCCTCTTCAAGTATTTGAAGATCTCTATCATATCACCCCTCTCGCTCCTTTCTTCCAGGCAGTATATCCTTAACTCTCCCAGTATCTCCTTGTTGGACATATTTTGTTGCGCCTTGATCATCTTGGTTGGACCCTGTCCAGTATGCTGATGTTGTTCTTAAGGTATGAACACCAATACCTTACCCCATATTCCAAATGTGGTCATACCATTGACCTGTACAGTGGCAAAATGGCCTTACTCCGCCTACTACAGAATCTCCTTGCAATATACCACAGCATCCTGTTAGCCGTTGCTGCTGCCTTCTTGCATTGAGTAGTGTGTTTTAGGTCTCCAGTAATCACCGCCCCCAGATCCTTTTCTTTCTCTGAAGTAGCTACCCGATTTCACCCCCCCAGGGTAATACTCCATCCTAGGATTCCTAGCCCCTATGTGCATCACTTTGCACTTTTTGGCATTGAAACTAAGTTGCCAGATTCCTGACCATCTCTCAAGTTTCCTGAGGTCCTCCATCAGGTCTTGTATCCCTTCCTTTGTATCCACCCTCCCACTGAATTTGGTGTCATCCACAAACAGGCACATCTTGCCTTTAATGCCTTCCCCAGTGTCACTTATGAAGACATTGAATAACACTGGCCCCAGCACCAATCACTGCAGGACCCCACTGATGGCCTCTTTGGTGCTGGAGAGCTCTCCCCCCAAAACTACTCTATGGGATTTGTCACTCAACCAATTGTCTACCCACCTAACAATTTTCTCCCCCATTCCAAGATCTGTTAGTTTCATTATCAGCCTCCTGTGTGGTACAGAACTGAAGGCCTTGCTGAAGTCCAGGTATAGGATGTCCATCGCCTGGCCTTTGTCCACCACCCTCATAACCCAATCAAAGAATTCGATCAGGTTAATTTGACATGATCTGCCAGCCACACACCTATGCTGTTTTCCATCTTGTAGACCATTCTCCTCAATTTATTTCACCAGCCTTTCCTTTAGTATGATCTCCATGAGTTTACATACTATCTAAGTTAGGCTGACCGGCCTATAGTTCCCCAGGTCATCCTTGGGTCCGCTTTTGCAGAGGGGCACCACATGTACCATTCTCCATTCCAGTGGCACCACACCTGACTTCAGAGATCTATTGAAGAAAACAGCCAGCTGTGCCATCAGTTCCTCCTCCAGCTCTTTCAGCACCCTAGGGTGTATGCTGTCTTGCCCCAGGGATTTGTCCACCTTCAGTGCCAGTAGCACCTCCCTCACTCTTTCAATCTCTATTACTACTTCAGTCCTCCAAGGCCCCTCCTTCCCCCCACTTGTGGCACTTATCTGTCTTTCTCCCTTGTAAAGACAGAGCAGATGTATTCATTTAATACTTCTGCGTTGCTTACATTTTCATCTACCAATCCATCCCCTTCATTAGCCTAACTGTACTGTCTTTTTTGTCCCTCTTTTCACTTATGTAGTGAAAGAAGGCCTTCTTCCCCTTCTTTATCCCTTCAGCTATTTGGAGCTTTTTCTGCACCTTAGCATGCTGTACACATCCTCTTGCCACCCTAGCCAGCATCAGGTATTCCTTCTCATCTTCTTCCCTTGCTGTTCTCCTGAATTTTCTGTAATCTGCCCTTTTTTACCCTCACCACTCTGGCCATCTCATAGTTAAACCAGCTTGGTGATCTGGCCCCGATTTCTTCCCTCTCAGCTTCATACAATCCTTTGCTGCTGTTTGAATTGTCTCTCTGATGATGGCCCATGTTTGGTACACTCCCATGTCCTCTTCAATGCCCACTAGGTGTCCTCTTAGCACCTCTCCCATCCTCTTAAAATTTGCCTTCTTGAAATCTAGCATTCTGGTCTTGGTGGGAATATTATCACTGCCCATGTCCAAACTGAACCACACTGTACTGTGGTCACTACCATCCAGAGGTTCCCTGACCTCTAACCCCTGTACATGCTCCCCATTGGTGAGCACTAAGTTGAGGATTGCCCCCTCCCTGGTGGGATCAGTAACACCCTGGGTCATAAATCCTCCCTGTATCGCATTTAGGATATCTTGACTTCTGGCACAGGACATGGCCAGAATAGCCCAGTCTACTTTGGTCAGATTAAAATCCCACACCACTACCACCACCTCTTTTATTTGCTGCCACCAGCAATTGTGAATAAAGTTATCTTTCCTTTTCTTCATCCTGGTTGGGTGATCTGCAGATTACCCCCATTCTGATCTTCCTCTCCCTTTTAGTCCCTTTTAGTGTTTTGCAAGGGAGAAACAGCATTGCTTCTCTCTTGAGTGACCACAAGGATGTTAGGAAAGGGAATGCAGCTGCAACCTTGGCTGGCAAAGTTAAAGGCATAATTTTGTTATTATTGCAGTTTGTCAATTCCAGGCAGTTGCCAAGGTCTAGCTACCTCCTCTTTACCCTAGTTACACCCAGTGCTATGAATTGTTAGCAGCTTGCTGGGGGGGCCCAAAGGATTCCTGGATCCTGCCCAGTTTCAGTTGGATCATTCCCATTTGCCAGCCCTTAAACATGGAGTGATTGGGGGGTTGCAGGGCCCTGCAAGTGAGGGGAGAGAACCAGGCACATCAAAAACTGAAAGGATGTAAAATTATTTAGGGACATGAATCAAAGGAGAGAGGTGCCACGGTAGCATGTTATATGGGCAACTCAAATTGAGCGACTCCATTTTTGAGCCACTCAGTTTGAGCATCCATGATGTGAGCTACACTGAAAGGGTAGTGAGGCATGGTTATAGTGCCAAGTTAGGGGAAATAGCAGCGACTGTTGAGCAGGGTGAAGAAATGGAAGAGGAAGGTTCAAGAAGGAGGAGGAGGTATGTGGTGTGTAGTTTGGTGGGGTATTGCCGAGCTGGCCTTTGCATGTGGTGGTGAGGGTGACTGGCTACAGTGAGGGATGTTCAGATTTTGGGGCTGGGTAGGGGGTACTGTTTCTTTGTTTGTGTGCGGGAGTTTGACTTTATTATTTTTTTAGTTTCTCCCACTCACTGACATCCCCCCCCAGAGTTGAGAATTTAAATTTGGGGGCAAAGGGGAGGTGTGGTGGGCGCAGTCCTCCACATAGATATTTTATTCAGTTTTCCTCACTGTTGTTTTTCTCGCTGGGGAGTGTACATCGCAGTTGTGCTTTTTGGCAATGTGCACTTGCTGTAACGGTGATTGCTATTTAGCAGTCACCATTGTGACATGGAACCAGGTTCCTCAATGGGAGCTTGGTTACCATACCTAACTTAAACAGAGTAGCTTTCAGTCCATTCATAGTTCAAATGATCAAGCCTGTGCATTCCTTGGGGCCTGAACCTCTGATTGTTTCATCCAGTCTGGTTGTGTCCCATTCATTGCTCCTGTCCACCCTTAATGATCTTTGTCTGATACATTAAGTGCTTCTGCCCATGTTTTCAGTGGCTGCACAGGATAGGTGCAGGGCTCCATTCCTTGCTTGGCCACTTTCAGGATGGTTGGGTGGGGGGGGGTCTGTTTCCTGGCCTAGTCATTTTGGCACTGGTTTCCTGGTAGAATCTGAGCTGACTGTTGATGATCCAGAATCTCCACTGCAGTCTCTGTGTGGGGTATTCTTACCTCCCCTATCCAGTCAACATTTCACTTTGTCTCTTTGCCTCTTGCCTGATCTTTTACGTTTGGTGGTTTGCCAGTCCATGCTGCTGTTGACCTGCTGCGATCTGGGGGAAGCAACTCCCTGTTCTGCACTCTGCTGGCTCTGCCATGTCTCTCAATGGGTAGCCGTGTGCTGCTGTGAGTAGACTGACTTTCTTGGTACTCAGTCTGCCCAGTGCTAGGCAATGTAAGCTATGGCCTCCTTAGGTGTCTCAAATGCCCCGGGACAAGGGATGCTATTGGCTTACTACAGCACTGTAGTGTGAGTATGGGGATGTTGCTGGGGGGGGGGCGAGGTATATTGGCCGGGTAATAAATAACAGATAAAATAAGAAAGCTACCTGGTCTGTTTACAGATTTAGTGGTAAGGAGTGTGGTGAGGAAGGTGTTATTGTATGATGCCTTTGAAAAATATAGGGGTGGCAAGCGGAGTGCGGAGGGGAGCACAGGGCATCCTGGTGTCATGGACCATAGTCCCCCCCACCAGTAGCACCGGATGGGCGATTTAAGTTAGACTAGGCTAATCTGGCATGGACCATAGTGCGTATTGCTTGGGAGGGGGAAGGGAGGGAAGGGGGGAAAAGAGTACAATGTTGGAAGGGGATCAGAGCTATAGTATTGTAAAGGTAGAGATGAGGGAAGGGGGCCCACAAGACTGTCAAAATAACTTTCACATGTTAGACAAGGAAAAGCAATTGGTATACCACTTAATAGAGTGTGGGTATAAGGGCGGATCCAATTCTTAAGGTGTGTACCTGGAACGTTAAAGGGGCACAACAAAAATTGAAACAATACAAAATATTAAAACAGTTGGAAGTGTTGGGGATAAGGTGGCCTTTCTACAAGAAACACATCTTTTGCATTCAAACAAGCGATATGAGGAGAAGACAGTTTGGGGCAGTATTCTCCTCAGAGGAACTCGAACAGTAGAGGTCATGATTTTAATTCATAGATCCTTGCCTTTCCATCTGATCAAATAGTCGTGACAAAGATGGCAGATTTCTCCTTGTTAGGGTAAGCTCTTTAATATGGAAGTGGTGCTGGCAGCGATATATGGACCTAATTCAGATAGTCAGGAATTCTGACCGTGTTATTAAAGACCTATTGCCATTCGCACACATTCAATGATAATAGGTGGGATTTTAACCTAGTTCTCGACCCACAGCTTGATAGGTCTACTGGAGGTCAGTTGCTCATCACCCCAGCTAATTTAGCATTCAATGACTTTATTGCCCGTTTGGGCTTAGCTGATATTTGGAGAGTGTTAAATCCCCAAGCAAGAGAGTATACTTTTTTTTCCCAGGTTCATGGCTCAGGCTCCCGAATTGATTATATTTTCATTTCACGGGTTCTGATCAATGGTGTATTGGGCTCCAGGGTAATGCCAGCACCTATATCAGACCATTCTGTAGTGGAGGTGATGATTTCTCTTCCTTCGGTTGCCCGAAGGGACAATAGATGGAAGGTAAATAATCAGTTATTGCGAACCTCTAAAGTTGTTGAGGAGATAAATATAAAAATTACAGAATTTGTTGAAATTAACTCAAGCGAAGATGTAAAACCAGATATTTTTTGGTCGGCGCTGAAGACATATGTCAGAGGTCTCTTTATTAGTCAGGCGTCTAGGAGAAAGAAAGAGGTAAATGCTGCTATTGAGAGTTTGTTAAATCAAATTAAGGTAATGCAGGAAAAACTGGTTAGGGACCCAAGTGTGGAGGTGGAAGAAAGGTTAATTAAAGTTAAAAATGAATACTTAAAGTTGTTGGGGGACCGAGCGGAGTTAGCTATGATTAAAACCAAAGCCAATTATATTGACCAGGGGGATAAGCCAGGTAAATTGCTGGCTAGACGGTTAGCCCAATTGGAAGCATCCAGATTAGTAGAAGGTATATGGTCAGAACAGGATGGTTGCATCAAAACTAACCGACAGACATAACCCAGGTATTCAGGGGCTATTATGAGCTTCTGTACGGGCCCATGTCCGCCCCCCCCCGACCAAGGACAGGATTTCGGCCTATTTAGAAGGGATACCCCTACCATGTTTGAATGAGTCAGATCGAGAAGCTTTGATAGCGGAGGTCACATGCGGTGAGATTGAAAAAGTGGTCCGAGACTTGCCAAATGATAAGACACCTGGGCCAGACGGGTTTTCGCCCAATTTTTATAAGGTCTTTATGCCTGTATTAGTCCTCTTGTTACTTAAACTGTACAAACATATTCTTTCGGATGCTAGTATCGACAGCTACATTTATGAGGCACTGATAGTGGTGTTGTTGAAGCCTAATAGACCTCCTGAGAGGCCTGATAGTTACCGGCCTATCTCGCTATTGAATTACGATATAAAAATATTAGCGAAAATACTCACAGAGAGATTGGGGAAGGTAGTTTCGAAGCTAATAGGCCCAGAGCAAGTGGGCTTTATGAAAAGGAGGTCCTCAACAGACCACTTCAGAACCCTCTCCCATGTCTTCTTGGCGTCTGGCGAAGCAACAGCTCCTTGGGCTTTGATCTCGCTAGACGCCGCGAAGGCATTCGACAGAGTTCATTGGCTATTTCTTTTCCAGGCCCTAGGCAAATTTGGTTTCCCTGAACAGTTTATTACCTGGATTAAATCCTTCTACTCTAATCCGTCAGCCAGAATTGTATGTAATGGTGTGATGTCCTCCGCATTCAAGCTCCAGGTTGGGACTAGGCAAGGTTGTCCCTTATCGCCTCTCCTTTTTAATCTTTATTTAGAACCACTGATTAGAAAAATAGTAGGATACAACAAGATTATGGGTATCCAGGTAGCGGACCATATGATAAAGGTCACGGCGTTCGCAGATGACCTGTTGGTTTATATTGCCAACCCGGTTTTGTCAATCCCGGCGCTGTTAGAAACCATAGCTGAATTTAGCGAGTTAGCTAATTACATAGATACATAGATACATAGATACATAGACAGTGTCAGCAGATAAGGGCCTATGGCCCACCTAGTCTGCCCATTTGAGCTTGTAAGTTCAGTTTGTTTTCCTAGAAGTCTATTTCCCCTTACCCCTGACCTCTAGAATTCCTTTATGTCTATCCCATGCAAATTAAATCAAGAGAAAATGATTGTGTATCCTCTTAATAACAGGGTTTTCAAGGCAGACGTGGTAAATTTTGGACTGGGATGGAATACAAAATCTCTGAAATACCTAGGGCTCAACTGGTCTACCAATTCCGAGATGATGCGGAGATTAAACTTGGACAACCTTGTTCGGGTTTTAGAGTTGGATATGAAAAGATGGGCTCGTTTGCCCTTAACGTTATGGGGGAGGATCAATGTGGTAAAGATGAACGTATTTCCCAGGCTTCTTTATCCATTGATCAACCTCAACATTTTTCTCCCGCTATCGTGGTTCAGGAAGGTGCAACGAATGGTAGCTGATTTCGTATGGAGCTATAAGAGAGCTAGAATGGCGTACATCAAGCTGGTAGCGCCTCAATAACAGGGGGGGTCTGAGATTGCCCCACTTCACTTTATACTTTTGGGCTGCCCACATAAATAAGTACGGTAGATGGGTGACTCTGGTAGATGGTCCTGGCACCGAGGAATATCTTCCACTGTGGACGAAATTGGAAATTTCTCTTATTAAGAACTCAGGATTTAATCCAAAAGCGTTAGTTTATAACGCTCCTAAGATGTTTCCTATGTTTAAAAACACACCAATAGGTGTATCTTTAAGAGTTCACAGTCAATTGTGTAATTACCTAAAGTATAATTATAATCTTGATGGCCACCAGCCAATAATAGGTAACCCACAATGGCGTAGTGCCCACCGGATGATTACATCCAGGTGGTTACTGGGTAAACAGGAGTGTAGGTGGGGGATCTCTTTAAATGAGGAAGGCGTACTTCTCTCTAAAGCAAATTATGCAGAAATTTCAGTTGTCATGTAAAGATGCCTTTAGAATATACCAAGTAAGACATTTATTAATTCAGAAAATGGTTAAAAAGTGGGCCTGTGGTATTCCATATAGACATTTGGGTGGAGCTTGAACCTTTAATTGCGCTCCGCATGCCATTTCAGATATTTACAAAAACTTGTTCAAGTGGGCCTTTAAGGATAAGTTAAATCCAAATCTATATTGGAGTAGAGCTTTTCCCAATATTAATTTGGATTGGGGAGGTATATGGAGAAGCTGTCATAAATATGTGAGGCAAGACTGCCTCAGAATAATCCAATTTAAAACCCTACACAATATATATTATATGCCTCAGAAGCTGGTAGATCTGAAGGTGTTACGGAAGCCAGGTGCTACCGGTGTAATGCTGCTCAGGCCGACTTGTTGCATTTATTGTGGTATTGCCCATGGTGGCACCGTTGTGGAATGAAATTAAAAGGAGAGTGGACCCTTTGCTAGGATTAGCTGATATATTCACCCCAGAGGTTTGTGTATTAGGGGATTTGACGGAGGTATCGGTTAAGGTGAGGAGGTTCCATATTTCACTAATATCCATGACCGTGAAAAGGTTAGCTCTTAAATATTGGAACGGAGAGAAAGTAATTACCTATACTGAATGGATAAGGGAATTATTAGCGACCCTTAGGACAGAGAGAATGATTGTGGTGTTGAATAATAGAGTGCCTCTTTATGATAGGGTCTGGGCCCCATTAGAGATTGCCTTTTCCTGAATAAGTTTAAAAGGATATTTTGGTATAGGATTGCGTTAGGAAAGTCTTGTGGGGGTAGGGGGAGGGGGGTAGCAGGGTGTAGGTAAGGCAAGGTCGGAGGGTGTGGGATTATATTATAGTTAGGGCTGGTTTATATTTCTCTTAAATATTACTGATTGGTTATTGTATGGGTTTTGGTTGGGAAAATAAACTGCTGGACAATAATTGTGCGTGGGCCTAAATTGTACTGTCAATTATTGAGGCAGTGGGTGGAGTGGGGATTGCTTTTCCTTTTTTTCTTTTAATTTTACAGGGGTGGGTTGGGAGGGCAGAGGTCTCTGTTTAATGTATATGAGATTGTTCTGTAATAATAATTAATGGTGTCTCAAAATTTGTATTTTCTGATGTTGTGCGCCTCTGCGACCCTTGTTGTGCTTAGTGTATTTAAAAGTTAATAAAAAGTGAATTGCAAAAAAAAAAAAAATTACACAACCAATTACCTCTCTAGAAGTGCCTTTGATTCTTTCAAGAAAGAATGCATATGTATGTCCAATTATCTAGCTCTAGAGGTGGCTAAATTATAAGCACAGATAAGATTTTTAGAAATGTTCACATGAATAATAAATTGCCAGATTGTAGCCCCTATAACTTTCCTGTCCTTCATCCAAATGTCATGAAACTTGACTTCCCTTTAGGGACTCCTCCAGACAATAAATGTGTGAAATTTCAGAACTCTAACTGTAACATTGAAAGAGTTATGGCCAATTAAACAAGTTCAGAAAATTCTACAACATTTTCAAGAAATTTCAAGAAATGTTGTCAAATTTCATGGAATTTTGCAAAGATTCCTTTGCATTGGAATTTGGTAATTTCATTCAGTCCTATTTGCAACTGACCTGTCATTTCTATTTTGAAAAATTGAACAAATATATTTTTGTATTTGAATGTCATTCCAACATATGTTAATGGACAACTAGAGCAAATCATATATATACAGTAAGTACTTCTGCAATTAATTAAGTATCTGATTTTACGTTGTTTATTGGAAACAGGACCACTGAAATCAGTTTCTGTAACTGCATAATTGCAAATAGAGCAACCTCTGAATTAAAAAACAAGAACAACAACAAAAAAAAAACTTTGGGTAGAGGCTGTGTAATGATTGTTTCAAAAGCTATTCTGTTTTTGTGTGTTTTTTCAAAATGTCTTTTACATAGACTATCAGATAAATCTGCTGAGTGTGCATACAGGATTAATGGTTTATGTCTAATGTTCTCTGCTAGTTGTTTATCTGTATGCAATATTTTCCAGTTATCACATACTGTATAATTTTGCCAACTTGGCTTATAACCTATTGTACTTTGTTACAAACACTACAATTGTTGTCATGCTCTTTTTGTCTGTGAATAAGTAATGAACTTCTGTCTAAGCTTTCCATTGGTTCAGAGTTTGACTGTTCCACCAGAATACCTAAAAACTTTCCAGGTGGGCCCCCTCACTTGGGTACCCAGCCCTTTCACAACTCTTAAATTCTTTGTATTTATCATCTTTTTTCTAATTAAATGGGGGATGCAGGACACTGCAGGAAAATGTAAGATGCTAACACAGAGCAAGTGTATCATTTATAAGTGGAATACTGATATGAGTGTATAACTTTTGACCCTCCCCTATTGATTTTACAGGTGAGCCCCTGAATCCACTTTCCAGGTGGGCCCCCTATACCATAGTCTGACTCTACACCTGTTAATATATAATATATATAACACCTGCAATTAATAATTCTGTTTTGTAACCCCTTGTTTGGAATGTTTTAAACAGGTCTTCTGATTGCTTTCAAAAAGTCTCAGTATTCGAGCAGTTTCTCTATAGTCAGAGAAACTGTCAATATGGGATACTGGAATTCTCACTGCAGGCCTTGGCATTAGAGGCCATCAAAATAGAATTCCCTGTAATACTTTCCAAGTACCCTTCTGTTTTAATTACTCCAATAACTGATGTAAAATATATAGCTAGGAAATTTACATCAGTCTTACTAAGATGTGCTTTAAAGTTAAATCCCGTTATTCTTGCTTAACCTTGATACAAAGCCTCTGGTATTACTTAGTTCGCCTCACCTGTTAATCAATAAATTGTCAATGTAAATGTAATAACAAATCAGCTTGTTTACAAAAGGATTTCAGTCTGAGAAGATAAAACTGTTTTCTATCCATGGCAATACTAGATTAACATGACAACATAGTGGGAAGCACTCACCCTCACAGCAGCTACAAGAAAGAGACTCAACGCAGTTATATAAATGCAGCTCTTCTTTTACTTTCATTAGACCAACAAGACAGACATGCTTACATTTTGCCTGACATTTCGGGCTTCATCAGAGATAGTGAGTGCAAATTATAACATGCTTTTATATATATTTCACCAGTGACATAATCAAGCTCAGAACCAATTTATCCACCAATCACAATATAAATAATTACAATATAAATAAGACAGTTTAAACAACCTTTATTAAAAATGTCCCATTTCAAGTGAAACGTTCAGATTCAAGTCCATCTGGGACCCCAAAATCACATAAAAAACTCATATCTCATACTTTATTTCATGGAGGACCTACAGATGATATGAATGTAGAATTTGATGAAAATGTTTCAGATAGGTTAAATACTCAAAGATTTAGATTGTCTTCTACTTTCTGCCCCCCCCCACACCCACAGGTGTCTTCTTTTTTTGGAATGTTGCATGAGAGATTTAGAGGAGGTGTTTAAATGTAATCTTAGACTACCTTTCTGCAATATGACAACACAGGAGAGAGAAACAATTGCTAAACTCTCCACCAACAAACAGATAGTTATAAAGTCTGCAGATAAGGGGGGAAGCACTGTTGTGCAGAATACTTCTCAGTATATATCAGAAGTGGAGAGACAGTTAGCAGACACCTCATTTTATCAGCATCTGACCTTTGACCTCACACCCCAAATCAGGAGAGATATTGAATTATTCCTGCTTGATCTATTCCATGGGGGACTTATAACAACAAATGAATTATTTCATCTGACTGTGCAATATCCAAAAAAATCTGCATTTTATACCGTACCTAAAGTACGGAAGCACCCTACTATACCACCAGGTTGCCCAATAGTGTCCGGAATAGGGTGGGTGACTGAACCTATTTCCAAATTTGTAGACAGTTTCCTCAGCCCCTTGGTTTCACACTTGAGAAGTTACTTGAGGGACACTATGAGTATACTAACATTATTACAAGAGATGCAAATTGAAGAAGACTGGTTGTTGGTAATATTAGACATAGATTCCATCTATACTAATATCCTCCATTAATATGGATTATTGGCTATAGAAGAGTGTCTACTCCAATATACAACCTTGTCACAAGCATATATTACTATGCTAGTTGATATGACAGAAATTGTATTAACAAATAACATCTTTATGTTTCAGGAACACCTATATAAACAAATTAAGGGTACTGCGATGGGGGTGACATTTGCCCCAAGTTTGGCTAATTTGTACTTGGCAAAATGGGATGAGAGTGCAGTCTATGATCCTAGTACGAACCCTTTCTTTGATAAAGTGGATTTCTACAAACACTTTATTGACAACATTTTACTAATTTGGAAAGGCAATAGGACTGAACTAGAAGAATTTGTGAAATATTCTAGAGAGCACAAATTCTAATCTAAGGTTCAAAATGTGTGCAGATGTGAAATAAATTCACTTCCTAGATCTGACAATAACCAAACAGCCTAATGGGTCACTACACACAGACTTGTATAAGAAGCCCACTGATAGGAACAGTCTGTTACTTGCCACTAGTTGCCATCCAAGTCATGTAGTAAAAAATCTCCAAATGGGCTAATTTTGTAGGGTGAAAAGGAACTGCAGTAGTGAACAGCAGTATCAGTCTAGAGCTCAGAACCTAGAAGAAAGATTGAGAGAAAGGAAATATTTGAATCTGGATATACAAACAGCTAAGGAATCAGTGGATGCTATTCCCAGAGCAGATTTATTACAAATGAGAGAGAGAAGTAAAGAGTCAGGAATGGATTTTACTTTTGTAACTACATATGAGGGTGGGAGTAAGGAAGTGATAAACATTGTGAAAAACAATTTAAATATCCTGAGGGGGCTCAGACCACTGTCTACTTTATTTGACAAACCATTAAGAATTTCTTACCGGGGAGGTAGAAATCTTAAGGATTCCCTAGTTCAGAGTTACCGGACTAGAGTAAGGGATTGAGAGGAAATACAAAAAAATGGTTCAGGTCCATGTATTTTTTATAAAACATGTTGGTTTATGGAGAAAACTGAAAGGTTTTTTTAACCCAAAAAACAATAAAATGGAATGGATTAGAAGCCCCATTACATGTAATAGAGAAGGGGTGATTTATAGACTGTTGTGTACATGTGGAAGGTTTTATGATGGGAGAACCAAGAGGAAGATGAGGCTCAGGTTGAATAAGCACATCTTAGCAATAACAAAATGGCAATATAGAATGTGCCATGGCTCTCCACATAAAAAAGCATGGTAAGAATGGAGTACATAAAGTTACAGCATGTGATCTGGAACATATCATTGTCCACCTCGGGACAAATGACCTAGCTAGGCATGAGATCAGTGCAGTGCAGGATGAATTTGTGGAGTTGGGGAGGGGCCTCACACAGGTAGCAAGCATGGTAACCTTCTCAGAGGTGCTGCCAGTCTATGGCAGGGGTGAGGCTAAGGTACTGCACACCATGCAGTTTAATGAATGGTTGAAAAACTGGTGCAGAGCACAAGGCTTTGGCTTCATTGGGGACTTGGGGTTCACCTGGAGAGATGAATGTCTATACTGGCATGATGGTCTGCATCTGTCCAGGAAGGGAAACAAGCTCATAGGTGACAGGTTTAAAGGCTTCCTTGGCAAGCTTTTAAACTAGCCAAGGGGGGAGGTGCTGACAGGAAACAGGAAAGTTCAAGCCTCCCTTCACAAAACATGGCAGGTAGTAGGGTAAACACTGAGGTACAGAGCTTGACAGAGGGCAGAACAGGGGTAAATGGAAAACAGACAAGGGCAATAAGAGCAGGGATGGGGTAAAAAAGGATAAAGCCAACATTAAATGGAGGGCAATGAGTACCAATGCCCGTAGTCTTGGAAACAAGCTTCCAGAGCTAGTAGCCCTGATGGAAGAAGAACACTTGGATATTGTGGCAGTCACAGAAACATGGTACATGGAGAACCATGACTAGGATGTCAACATACCAGGTTACACAATATACAGAAGGGACAGGGAGGGTAAAAGAGGAGGTGAAGTAGCTCTCTACATAAGGGAAGAGATCAAAGCTACAGAACTAAAAAGTAAAGGGGGAGGACAAGAGGCACTCTGGGTCACCTTGGAGACAGGGAATGGCATCACAATCCACACAGGGGTTGTATACAGACCCCCATCTCAAGGGGAGGAAATGGACAAGAAAATGATAAAGGGCATTCTCAAAATGGTTGAAAAAGGGGAGATACTGTTGATGGGGGACCTGAATATGCCAGATGTTAACTGGATGACATGGACTGCAGCCACATCCAAGAGCAGGGTCATTCTTGATGCCCTACAGGGGGCATGCCCTAGACAGCTAGTGGTGGAACCCACTCGGGAAGGAGCAATATTAAACCTGGTACTCTCAAATGGAGAGAGGATCACAAATTTAGAAGTCAGTAGACATCTGGGAACAAGTGACCACTGCACAGTGTGCTACACAATAAACACAACCATGGAGACAAGCCATACAAAAAGACAAGGATACTGGACTTTAGAAGGGCTGACTTTGGCATAATGGGTGAATACCTGAGGAATGCATTAGCAAATGTCCAGAAAGGAGGGGTGGAAGAACAATGGAGAAAAATCAAAACTGCCATCATGGAGACAACAAGTCTTTGTGTGAAACAAATAAAGAAAACAAAGCAGAATAAAAAAACACTTTGGTTCTCAAAAGAGGTATCAGGGAAGGTTAAGGAGAAAAAGGCTGTATTCAAAAAGTATAAGGAATCACAGAAGAAGCATGACATGGAACTGTATCAATTAAAGCAGAAAGAAGTGGGGCAAAGGCCCAAACCGAGGAAAAAATAGCCAACTCAGTTAAGAAGGGGGATAAAACCTTTTATAGGTACATTAGGGAGCATAGAAAGGTTAAGGGAGGGATGGTGAAGATTAATAAAGGAGAGGGGAGATGGGCAGAGGGAGACAGTGAAAAGGCAGATATACTGAATGAATACTTTTGCTCAGTATTCATAAAAGAAGAAGAGGAGGAGCTACCTAAACCAAACAATAGAAGCACTCTGGGTACTGGGGTTGACGCCAATCCATTTACAGAAGAAAGAGTCCTGAAAGAACTCCTAAAACTCAAGGTGGACAAAGCAATGGGGCCTGATGGGATTTAACCTAGAATCCTAAAAGAGCTAAGGGAGGACCTAGTAACACCACTAACCATACTTTCTAACAAATCATGGGAAGATGGGGTGGTACCTGAGGACTGGAGGAGGGCAGATGTGATTCCCCTTCACAAAAGTGGGAGCAAGGCAGAAGCAGGAAACTACAGACCTGTTAGTTTGACCTCAGTGGTGGGAAAAATGATGGAATCACTTCTGAAAGAAAGAATTGTTCAGTACCTAGAGGCCAGCGGGGCACAGGACCCAAAACAGCATGGATTCACAGCAGGAAGGTCATGTCAGATGAATCTAATCTATTTCTTTGACTGGGTGACCAAAGTAATAGACCAGGGAGGGGCTGTGGATATGGCCTACCTAGACTTTAGCAAGGCATTTGACACAGTCCTGCAACAAAAGATTAATAAACAAGTTAGCCAGCCTGGGAGTGAGTCCCAGGGTGGTAGCCTGGGTAGCAAACTGGCTGCACAACAGGACACAGAAGGTAATAGTGAATGGAACACATTCTGAAGAAAGGGGGGTTACTAGTGGAGTACCTCAGGGCTTAGTACTGGGTCCAGTCCTCTTTAACGTCTTTATAGGTGACATTGCAGAGGGTCTGGAAGGAAAGGTATGCCTCTTTGCAGATGATACAAAGATCTGTAACAAAGTTGATACACAAGGGGGGTAGAAAGGATGAGAAGGGACTTGGCAAGGTTGAAGGAATGGTCAGACATATGGCAACTTAGATTCAATGCAAAGAAGTGCAAAGTAATGCACCTGGGAAATAAAAATCCAGGAGAAGAGTACACAATAGCAGGGGAGGTACTGACAACAACAGTAATGGAAAGGGATCTGGGTGTAGTCATATTAGATGACCTAAAGGTGGGTAAGCAATGTGAGAAGTCAGTAAGGAGAGCCGGGGGATACTGGGATGCATAGGGAAGGGCATCACAAGTAGAAAAAGGAAAGTGCTTATCCCTCTGTACAGACAGTTGGTGAGACCCCATCTGGAGTACTGCGTGCAGTTTTGGAGACCTCATCTACGCAAGGACACAGACAGGATGGAAGCAGTCCAGAGGAGGACAACTAAAATGGTGCAGGGTCTATATCAGAAACCATATGAAGAGAGACCGAGAGAGAGCTTAATATGTATACCCTAGATGAAAGGAGGGACAGGGGGACATGATAGAAACTTTTAAGTACCTCAAGGGAATCAACAAAGTCCAGGAGGGTAGTATCTTTCAGAAAAAGAGTTGTGTAAGAACAAGGGGGCACAGTTTAAAGTTAGAGGGGGGACGACTATGGGGTAATGTGAGGAAATTTTTTTTCATGGAGAGAGTGGTGGACGCATGGAACCGCCTTCCTGGAGAGGTTGTGGGGTCTAAAACAGTGGGGGAATTCAAACATGCATGGGACAGACATAAGGCAATTATAGTGGGGGTTGCAGGAAGTAGGCTGTTGGTTAACTAGAATCTGCAGCTTATCCAATTGGTAGGGAAATGGGCAGACTGGGTGGGCCAAGTGGTCCTTATCTGCCATCAAATTCTATGTTCTATGTTTCTATGTAAAAGCAAATGTGAGAGGGGGTGATGTTGAAGCAGTACTAAGGGAGAAAGAACAACACTGGATCTACAGACTGGGTGCAAATCGACACCCTGTTCTAATTGATAAATTAGAGTTAAAACCCTTTTTACAAAAAGGACAGTGATAATTCAAGTTCAACCCCCTCCTTCCTTTATTTTCCCTCCCCCCTCTTTTCTCCCCCTCCTTTCCTTCTTCCCCTTTCCTCTCCTCTCCCCCCCTTTCCTTCCCCAATCTGATTTGGCAGAATGTGAATTATAAGAAACTATAATGGAAGTAAATGAATAAGATCCTTCAATGTTTCCCTGATTAGATAAAGAATATATGTTCTGTATAAGACCCTAACAATCCCCCCCCTTCCAGGGAAGACATTAATCTGCAATGTACTTGCTCCCTTAGGTTTCTAAAATACTGCTTTTCAGCTCAACAGTGGAATAAAGGGCTGATTTTATTTCAAAATTTACCATTATAAGATGTGTTTCTAAATCGTGTTTTTTTTTCCTTTATACAGGGTCTCCATGACATAAAGTATAAGATATGAGTTTTTTATGTGATTTTGGGGTCCAAGATGGGCTTGAATCTTAACTTTTCACTTTAAATTGCACACTGTTAATAAGGGTTGTTTAAACTGTCTTATTTATATTGTGATTGGTGGATAAATTGTTATACTAATCCTTTGATTGGTTCCAAGTTTGATTATGTCACACGTGAAAAATATATATATAAGCACATTGTAATTTGCAGTCAATATCTCTGATGAAGCCCGAAATGTCTGGCAAAACATAAGCATGTCTGTCTTGTTGGTCTAATGAGAGTAAAAGAAGAGCTGCATTTATAAAACTGCGTTGAGTCTCTTTCTTTTTGCTGCTGTGAAGGTGAGTGCTTCCCAGTATGCTGTCACAGTGATTGTTTTTTTGGGATAAACACCACTACCCCTGTGATCACCCCTCATTGCTAAAATACTAGAGTAACAGAAAAAGGAGTCGGTACAGAACCCGTCGCTGAACTGCAACAATGATGGTAAAAATCACCATCAAATAAAAAGTAATTACTTTTTTAAAATGAGTTCTAATGCTCTCAAAATAAATTCAGGATGCATGGTTTCTGATGTTCAAGTTCAAGTTCAAGTTCAAGTTTATTGCAGGAAAACTCCATTGAGCAAGCTCATTCACAAGGAGGTCCTGTGACATAAACACTTAAAGTACAAACACAGATAGGTAATAACAGTATATACATGAGATGCACGTTACATGACACAGGCTGGATATACATACAAGGGTACCACATAGGGTGACCGCAGGTGGTAAACATTGATATGAGACAGGGAAGCGACTTACAGGTTGCATACTGATAAATGAAACATGATGACTGGTGTGTGCAATACATATACAGTATTTTGGCAGCTAGAACAAACAACAGTCTACAACTGATATGGGGGAGGGAGGAGTGATTTGATAGAGTAGCAGTGGAGTGTAAGCAAAGATAAAGCCAGGAGTAGAAGGGGAAGGGAAAGCAGTTAATATGACAAATCAATTATACCTTACCAGTGGATAAATATGGCACACATGGGAAGGAAGAGACTTAATGACAGTTACAGGTGTCTTTTATTTTGGCTGAACTTAGCGGTTTGTAGAAGTTTATTGAAACTGTATGGTTAGTTTCAATCTGGTTTGTAGTGGTTCAAATGGAGGAAGGGCATATGCAATATACGTTTACCAAAAGTCCGCGTCCTTGGTATGTCAAGCATAATAAAGTCAGATTTTCTTAACGAGTATGCACATGTAGATACTAATAAGGGAAGAGAGAGCTTGGCAATTTCTGCAGGAGCAGTTTAAGAGTCCATAGCCCAGCATGGAGCAGGCATCTAGTAGTAAGGGATGTCCAACCAACAGCTGCATATAAGTCACAGTGGTGCTAACGGTAAGGAGTTGGTAATGAACCATAACCATGGTGATAAAGGATGTCCAGTTTACTTAGATTTGCAAGAGTGGTGGAGGAATAGATTACATCGCCATAGTCGAGTAGGGGAGAAAAGTGGCCTGTACAAGCTTGTTCCAAGTTTCAAGGGGAAAGGGGCCTATTTCTGTAGAAGAAACCTAACCTTGCTTTTAACCTTCTAGAGACATCTTCGACGTGGTCACTGAAAGATAATTTATTGTCGACCCAGATACCTAGATATTTAAATTTGGTTACAACTTCCAGAGGCTCGTTTAGCATGGTGACAATGAAGTCTTGGGCAAAGGTATTGGGGCCTGAGACAGCACTGCGGGAGAATATCATCGCTTTAGTCTTCTTAGCATTGAGCAGAAGCTTTGTCTTTATTAGATTATGCTCAAGTTGTGCCAAGTCCGCTTGAAGCACTCCCTTGACTTCAGATAACGATGAGCCAGAAGTATACAACACAGTATCATCTGCAAAAAAGTGCAGATTGGACGTAGATATGTTAGCATCTAAGTCATTAATGTACAGAGAAAACAAGATAGGGCCTAAGATGGATCCTTGGGGGACTCCTCTTGCAACTGGCAAGGCAGCAGAAAAAAAGCCTTCCACCTTTACTTTTTGGAATCTTCCAGTAAGGTAGCTAGAGAACCACTGGGTGGTATGGTATGTGGCACCCAACTTTGCAAGGCAATTGACTAATAGTTTGTGATCAACAGTATCAAAAGCTTTGCTGAGATCCAAAAAGACTGCACCTTCTTAGCATCTATAGCAGAGATCCAATCATTGGTTACTTTTGCTAGTGCAGTGATTGTGCTATGATTAGCCCGGAAGCCAGATTGAGCTGGGTTAATGAGAGAGAAGGTTTCCAAGTGAGATTTTAACTGAATATGGATCAGTTTTTGGAGAACTTTAGAAAGGATAGGCAATATGGAAATAGGCCTATAGTTGTTTACATCGCATGGGTCACCAGATTTAAATAGAGGGAGGATATGTGCTGATTTCAGCAGGGCGGCACAGTAGCAGATGTAATGGAAAGATTGAAGATGTGGAGAATTGGGGCAGTGAGATGGGCATAGCCTGACCTTAGGAAAAGGGTTCCAAGCCATCGTCCCCTGCACTTTTGGTGTCTAAGTTAAGAAGAGAATCTTCTACTTCTTTATAAGTTATCTCGCGCAGTTGGAAGGGGCTGGGTGCAGGACTAGATGGTGGTGAGGGGTATGCTGGCTCACCGCAGCACCAGCATAAGGTGACGAGTCAAAGCTAATCCAGCTGTGGCAAAGTGGGGTTAAGTTCCTCCAGGATTAGGGACTTGTTTTCCACAATCTTGCCACTTGCAACTATCTTTGTTGGGACAGAGGGGGCCATGGGCCGTCCTTCTATAGCTTTGATAGTCTTCCATATTTTATGAGGGTTACCTTTAGCTTGTTCGAGAGTAGAAATATAATAGTTCGCTTTAGCAGAGCGAAGTTTTTTCACACAGTTATTCCTGGCTGTTCTAAAGGCCTGCCAATCCGAAGATTCTTTGGAATGTCTAGCTTTAGCCCAGAGCTTATCTCGAGCTATAAGGGCTGCCTTGAGATCCGAGGTGAACCAGGGGATTGAATTGTTCCACCCTTACTTTGATGAAAGGGCATGCTTATTTATTATTGTAGTGAGTTTGTCATTAAGGATGCAAGCTGCCTTGTTGACATCTTTGGCTAGGTAAAGATCTTGCCATCCTGATCATGCTCAGGTCAGATAGGAAGTTTACTGCACTGAATTTGCGAAAGGATCTTTTGTTATAAAGATGGGTTGTGGACGGGCCTTAATTTGAGATCTTATGCAAGCAACAATTCCATGATCGCTCATGTCGTTGTGAAACACTGCCGAATGAGATATTTTGTGTGGATGGGTGGTTAGTACCACATCTAGAATGGAATTGTTGGCAGTATTTAGAGTGTTGTTCCTAGTAGGTTCACTGACTAATTGCCCAAGACCTAGCTCGTCACAAAGGGATTTGAGGCCGTGTGATTTAGGTGACAGCCAGTCCATATTTAGATCTCCTAGAAATATTGTTTCAGTTTTTGCATCTACGAACATGGACTGCAAAAGATTAAGGACTTCATCACCACCAGATGGGGGTCTATAGCCACCTAGGATAGTGATACATTCCGAGGAGGGGAGATGAAGGCTCAGCGAAACCAACTCAAATTCCTTAGCTAGAGATTTGCAACTAATATTGGTGACCAAGTACTTAGATTTGGCATAGATAACCACACCCCCCTCTAGACTCTCTATCTGCTCTAAATAAATTGTAGCCCTGCAGTGATATTTGTTGATCAGTGTTCGTCTTTTTTAACCACGACTCAGTAATTATGATAAGGTCTGGGTTAATATGTGCAGCCAGGCTTGCAGCTGTACAAGTTTTTAGAGCAGGCTTAAAATGTTGACCATCATCATTTTGAGACCTGTGGCCTCAGCAAAATCGATAGGCGGAGGTAAGTTGTGGGGGCCAGGGTTGAGCTCCACATGTCCTGAGCAGAGAAGAAGCAGAAGTATAACTTTCTTTAAGGAGCTTATAAGAATGGAGACTGCTTTTTTATTTCTTCGCTGCAACCCATATCGTGCTGCACAAGAGGCGGCACCACTGTAATGACAGTTGATTGTGATCAATGTAAGTGCTTGGGTAGACATAGGTGAGGACAGTAGCAGGGGTGTAGGCTAACCGGGGGGAATAGGTTAAAAGGGGAGAGGAGAATGACATAGTGTCTGCACGGTAGACTGTTATAACATTAGGTATTGATAAGGTACATTGGAGAACTGAATTGCATTGAGGTACTTCGAATTGCACTGTATTGCTGAAAACCCTGCACCTTAGGAGCAATAAGAGTACAATAAGGAGAGCCATGGTCCCAGATTGAGTGGTCTCGTGATTTGTATTAGTGCAATATTTTCTAGGCAAGAAATTTGACCACCTAGGTACTCACTTAAAACCTAGATGAGAAAATACAGCAGAAAGGGGAACAAGGAGAGCAGGAGCAGCTTAGTTACTGGCCATCCACCCTTCAGACTCAAGTCCCCTTGTAGCAGAACCGGGAAAGAAGTAGCATGATAATGCAGGCCATATTGCCCACGAATGAATGCAGTCATTTATGTAGAAGACCAAGAATCCCTCTAGTGGCAGGTCTGTATAACCTGCTAATGGAAAACTAGCCACAAAAAAAAGAAAAGTAGTTAGACTTATCAGCACCAAGGCAGAGTGCTTGGATTGGGGGGGGGGCGCAGCAGGAAGAGCAGTCAGACAGAAGAGGTGTAAGCACTTTAAAACAGTAGTAGAAATTACAATCCAGCTAATACAGTTGAAAAACTCCTAATAACACAGTTGAAATGTGCTTAGTTCTATGGAAAGTCTAAAAAAGTGCCATGTGTCTATAGCAGGGGAAAACTCCTGCCAATCAGAGTGGGTTTGCTGGAAGTACCCGTGTTCCGATTGGCTGCGCTGTCCCGTACCTTCCAAGGAGCTGCAGGCGGGTGTCCTGGTCTTGGTCGGTGGCTGGCTGGGTGCCGGCCGACCATGGGTGAGCTGGAGCAGCCCTGTTCAGGGACAAGCAGCTCCCAAGGAGCTGCAAGCGTGTGTCCTGGTCTTGGTCGGTGGCTGGCTGGGTGCCGGCCAACCATGGGTGAGCTGGAGAAGCCCTGTTCAGGGACAAGTGTCAAACTTTTAAGTACCTTTTTGATTGCAAACAGACTGAGATAATTTTCTATGGAAGTAAACAATGATTAGATGTCACAGGTTATCAATATGAAGTCATTCTGCCAGGATATTTTAGTAAGCTTCTGCGGGACATCCATTATATCACAGATATAGGATTGAGTAAACTTCACTATGCTCATTAAAAAAGTCTATAAATTGTGATAAATTATCCATGACAAATCCTGTACAGGATGTGATTAGATGTCACGGCTGGGTCCTTGATGTGCTTAGGGATTTTTGGTAACAAACAGAATGTTGCTATTACAGAGTGAAGCTGTCTGACATATTTTACATACAAACTCCCAATGATGCCAGTAGATACAGTCCTTACAGTCTATCAAGTCTCCTCAAGTGTGCAGCTCGCCGTGTTGAGTACTGATGCTGCTCCCCACCCCCTCTTCACCTTCCTCACTGATAGAACTGACTAAGTTGGGCTGCTGGCTGACCTATTCAATACATCCTTGGACACTGGATGTGTACCACAGGACTGGAGGATGGCCCATGTGGTACCTACTAATGAAAGCGGACCTAAGGATGAACCAGGGAACAACAGACCAGTAAGCCTCACATCAACTGTGGGGAAACTTATGGAGATGATCCTAAAAAGAGAGGCTGGTGACCTTTTTGAAGATCAGTGGTCTCCAGGATGGTTAGCAGCATGGTTTGTATCAGGAAGATCCTGCCAGACAAATCTGATTAATTATTATGACTGTGTGACAAAGGAACTAGACAAAGGCCATGCGGTGGATGTCCTGTATTTGGATTTCAACAAGGCCTTTGATTCCATTCCACATGGGAGGCTGGGGGGGAAGCTGGAATATATAGGGTGGGAACAAAGATGGTAAGCTGGATCACCAATTGACTGAAGGGAAGGCAGCAAAGGGTGGTGGTGGGGAGCTCTCATCACCAAGGGATGTAATGAGTGGGGTGCCGCAGGGATCAGTATTGGGACCAGTGTTGTTCAGGATATTCATAGCTGAAATCTCTCATGGGATCAAGAGTAAGATCAATCTCTTTGCAGACGACACAAAGATGGGTGCAGTGGTTGATGATATTGAAGGGTGGAGGGTGCTGCAGGAGGATCTGACCAAATCACATGAGTGGTCGGATGCATGGCAGATGGGATTTAATGACAAAAAGTGCAAGGTCTTGCACTTCAGGGCTAACAATCAGGGGAGGAGCTATCAGCTGGGGGGTGTACAGCTAGAATGCACCGAAGAGAAAAAAGATCTAGGAGTGCTTATAAAGTGGAGTATGAACAACTCAGCTCAGTGCAGGAAGAAGGCAGCAAAAGTCAACAGGATGCTGGGGTGTATAGCAAGGGGAATCTCCTCCAGAAATAGGAAGGTGATCCTGTCCCTCTACATGCCGCTGGTCAGGCCGCACCTGGGATACTGCATTCAGTACTGGCACCCATTCCTGAAGAAGGACATCAGATTGTTGGAAGGTGTACAGTGGAGGGTGACAAAGATGATCCAGGGATTACAGGAATACTCCTATGAGGAGAGGCTGGGTGAGCTGATCATGTATTCCCTGGAGGAGAGGAGGGACAGGGGGACATGATTAAAACCTTTAAATATTTAAAGGGATTAAAAGGTTAGTAAGAAGAATTTTCAGATTAGAAGGGAGGGAGGTTACAAGGGGTACCAGATGAGATTGGAGGAGGATTCTGAAGGGAAGTCAGGAGACATTATTTCACTGAGAGGGTGGTGGATAAATGGAATACTCTGCCGGAGGAGGTGGTGGTAGCCTGTATCACAATAGACAGTTTTAAGAGGGGATGGGGCACAGTTAGAGCAGGAGTATTTGTGAAGAGGGGAGAGGTGCGTGGGGCAGCTGCAAGTTGAGGGGCTGGCTGCACAATCAAGCAGACGCAATAGACCATGAGGCCTGTTTCTGCTGGCGTGTTCATATGTTCATGGTAACCCCCATCCTTCCCCCTTCCCCATCCTGATCCTGTCCCTAACCCTGTCCCACCCCCTCTTAAATCCATTAACTGATGTTTATGAAACCAGCTCCTTAGGCAAAGCATTCTATGCCATCACCACCCTTTCTATGAGAAAGTGCCTCCTCATCTCTCTTCTGAACCTCCTCTCCCTCCAATTTCACACTGTGCCCTCTTGTGATCCCTTCTTTTCTATGTTTAAACAGGCCCTCATTTCTGACCCTATGTATACCCTTCAAGTATTTGAATGTCTCAATTATATTGTCCCTGTCCCTTCTGTCCTCCAGGGAGTACATATTGAGCTTCCTTAACCTTTCTTCATAGGACTTTCCCTCATCCCAGTTAGCATCTTGGTCACCCTTCTCTGTACCCCCTCCAACAGTCTGATGTCCTTTTCTAAGAAGGGGCACCAGAACTGTACACAGTACCCCAAGTGAGGCCTCACCAGTGCCCTGTACAGTGGCAGAATCACCTCCTCACTCTTTGAAGTGATTCTCCTTGCAATGCACCCCAGCATCCTATTGACTTTCACTGTTGCCTTCCTACATTGTGCAGAGAGATTCATATGGCCTGTGACCAGCACACTCAGATATTTTTCTTCAATGGATACTGATAACTGCACTACCCCCAGCTGGTAACTGTGTCCAGGATTCTTGTTTCCAAAGTGCATAATCCTGCATTGCCCTGCATTGAGACCCAACTGCCAGGTGCAGGGCCATCTCTTCAGAGCTTCTAGGTCTTTCTGCAGTACCCTCTCCCCACCCTGTCCATCACTGATCCCAGTTTAGTGTCATCGGCAAACAAGATTATCTTACCCTGGATCCCAGCTAACATATCCGCTACACAGATGTTGAATAACATGCCTCAGCACTGAGTCCTGCAGTACCCCACTGATAATAGCCAGTGGCAATGGTAGTTGCCCTCTTACCACCACCCTCTGCTGTCTACTTTCTAGCCAGCTCTCAATCCACCAGACCACTTTATCCCCCACCCCCAGGTCCTTCAGCATGCCTATCAGCCTTCTGTGTGGCAGAGTCGAAAGACTTTTATTATTATGTTGGCTCACGCTCGCGCCAGCCAACATATTGCAGTAGCAGCAGATTTGGAGGTACAGTCACTGTGGGTAAATGTAGGGCATGCATCAGTAGGTGTGTCCCTCATTTCCCAATAAGGCAGCATGCAGGCACCACACCAGCAACACATAATGTGGTGAGCACATCTGAGAAAATGTCCACTGCAATGAGAGCCAAGTTCATCCTGCAGTGGCACCACCTGACGTGCCTTTCCTGGTGAAGCATTCTAGTAAACATGGTGGCAGTGACTGCCACCACTGCCTCCCACAATGCCGACTTTATGGGGTGCCCAATCCCCCTGTCAGCATGCCCTGACCCAGATCATGTACCAACGGGGGAGCCCACTCCCCATCAGCATAATGCCACCCCCAATTGTTGTGTGCAGAGGAGGGTGCCCAATTCCCCTTGGCTCTAGCCCCCTCCTTTAGTAAAGTGTGACGGGTGCTAATCGACCATTGGCTAGCCCCCCAAACACTCAGGTGGCACACTGGTAGCCCACCCCAGTGTGTCAAGTGCCCCTGTAAAAAAGAAATCGTTCCGTGATGTGTTTTTTTTTTAACCTGTAAAAGAAGAAAAAGGTCCGTTGCGGTCTGTCCTGCTCCCTCCCTCCACCCTCTGTGCACCCTGCCTCCCCACACCCCCCTCACCCCATACTTACCTCTGGAGTCTGGCGCGACGATCTTCGGTGGACCGGGAACATGTCTGCACTCTTCAAAGCCGACCGTGAACTGAAGAAATGCAGGTAAGCTGTATAATGGCATAAATAGTTTTTTTTTCAACTTTGGTGCATATCTCAGGCATTGTTTGAATTTGTGCACCAATTTTCAACATGGGGTTATTAGGGCACCTCCTCATGAATTCAGTCACTGCCATGGTGTTATTCGGTCCCAAAAGGTGATTTCACAGTCACTGCTTGGAATCATCTTTTGGGACCGATTAACGAAATGACGGTGCCACTGTTCATGAGGTGGGCTCTCAAAAAGAATATGTTGCAAATTTGGTGAAAAAAATCCAAAACATTACTGTTTTACGAGCGTGCATTGTGCAGTTTCCACGCATGTGCATAACTTCGTGAATTTGTAATATTTTCACTCCAAATTTTCAACACTGGCATTTTTCCACACCTCCTTATGAACAGTACAGCTGTCATTTTCCACATGCTGCCCAAAATGTGTTTTGCACCTGTGGCACAGAATGGCGTGGTCGCTGTGGGAAATCAACTTTTGGGACAGATTAACAAAGTCACAGTGTCACTGCTCATGACGGGAGGTCCTAAAATGCCTATGTTGAAAATGTGTTTCTTCAGGGTGGGGGTGAGGTTGGCGTCAGTTCAATACTTCACTGCCATTCCTATTATGCATCTCTAACTCCTGCACTACCACTGTCAATGCCAGCAAGACAACATTCGGCATTGACAAATGCTGGTTATATTTGCTTTGAATGCAATAAATAAAAAGCAATGTAAATCCTGAGATCTTTTTCTCTAGTGATCATCTGTAGTTGTTTTCCATATAAAAAATAGTCATGGGCGAAGTTATTTGCACCTAAATGCATAATCTTGCTCTGTTACTAGGTTAAAAAGCATGCCCCACTCAGAAGCCCTAGCAGTTACATTGTCTAAATCTTTTTAAATTCTCATACAGTCATCTACTGTGCCACTAATACTACCAACTTCGGTGTCATCTGCATACTTTACAGCCCAGCTGTTAAGCCATTTAGTTAAGTCTGAAATGAATACATAAAAAATGAATGAACCCAGGACTGATCCCTGTGGAACTCTACTAGCCACTGTGCCACTTGATGGGGGGAGGCCACTGACCACTCCACTTCAAAACAAACAGAATTTTGGTCACTCATACCTAATGGTGGACCAACTCTACAGTCTTTTATATTTAATTCCTAAGTTCCAAGGACAATGTCTAGAATATTTTGCCCTTTAGTTGATTCTGTTACATGTTGAATTAGGGATAGTTGAGGATATATGAAAATCAAAATTTGCCTTCCTTAAGGGTGCTTGACTTCAAGAGGTCAAATTTTGAGAAGATGGGGGACATCTTAAGGAGGGAGCCTGCAGGTATACAAGAGGTGGAGGAGGTGGAGCAGCTGTGGGAAGCAATTAAGGGCAGAATTCTCAAAGCCACAGAGCAATGCATCCAGAAAATCAGCAAATGCAAAAAGGGAAAAAAAAAACACTGTGGCTCTCTGCAGGGCTTAGGGAGGCTGTCAAGGAGAAGAGAAAGGCATTTAAGGCCTTCAAAAGGTCACAGAGGACAACAGAAAGAGAGGTCTATAAGGATAAACTCAGGGAAGCAGGAAGAAAAATTAGAAAGGCAAAGGCAAGCACAGAGGAGAAAATAGCTAGGGAGGTGAAAATGGGTGATAATAGATTCTTTAGGTACGTGAGTGATAAGGGGAAAACAGGCAGGGGATTCCAAGACTTGGAGGAGGGGGAGTAAAATAGCTGTATGCGAGGAGAAGGCAACTCTCCTAAATGAATACTTCGCATCTGTTTTCATGACAGAGAAGAAAGGGAAAGGGACTGTATGTAGTAAAAAGGGGGAGAGAGGGCAAGGAGGCAGACACAAGTTCTTTCACAGTGGTGAGGGTGTTGGAGGAGATGTGAAAAATAAAAACGGACAAGGCTATGGGACCGCACTGGGTACATCCAAGTGTGCTTTGGGAGCTAATGGTAAATCTGGCTAGATCTCTGGCAAAGCTGTTTAATCTATCCCTGGAATCGGGGAGGGTCCTGGGAGACTGGAAAAAGGCAGAGGTGGTGCCATTATACGAGGGAGGGAGAAAGGATGAGTCTGGCAACTACCACCCAATCAGTCTCAACTCAGTTTTAGGCAAGCTGATGGAAACTCTCATAAAGGAGAAACTGGTATGGTACCTAGAGGAGGAGGGGGGTCTGATTGATGACAAAGAAAAAGAACTCCACCTGGCTCAACAGCTCAATGAAACAATACAGTCCACATGCTAGGACACAATAAAAATAGCTTTATTTATTACAACTGCCCTATAAAGTCTAATACAAAAAAAAGCACATAAAAATGGAGCAGCACCCCCAAAAGCACAATAACGTCAACATTTCATGCCACCCTGGCACTTTTTCAAGACGTCATAATAGCCAGGAGCAATGGTTTAAATTGCTCACTGAAAACATGGCATCTATCTAATTAAAGGCACAGGAACACCATAGAAAAATTTGCAGATTTTCATCTCACAAATACTTTTTGGAGGTATTGTATCTTTTTGTTATACTGTCAATTAAACATTCATTTTTATATTTGGTGTGTCACAGTAGCCATTTGTGCTACTATTTTGTATTGGCTCAAATAATTGTTAAAAGTTGAGTTTTTTCACTAAAAAGGTATTTTTGGAGGTATCCTTTTGGTATATTGCCAATTAAATATTCATTTTTATATTTAGTGTGTGACGGTAGCCATTTGGGCTACTATGTTGCATTGGCTCAAATAAGTGTTAAAAGTTCAGTTTTTTCTCCAAAAGGTATTTTGTGAGATATTGCCTCACTATATTGAACACATATAAAGTAGTTTGAGTGTTTTGAAGGTGTATAATAATAATTTATTTTATGGTGTTCCTGTGCCTTTAATTACATAGATTTGCAGGATGACAAGGATAGGCTAGAAAGGGTACAGAGCAGGATGAGCAAGATTATCCAGGGGATGCAGGGGAGACCATATGGAGAAAGGCTGGAAGCTTGGTCTTTATACACTGGAAATGAGATGGGGGGGACATCATGGAAACCTTCAAGTGCATGAAGGGAATAAATAATGTTAAGGGAGATAACATCTTCAGGCTGAGCGAAAACAAAACCATAAGAGGTCATGCATTTAAGCTGGAGGGTGCAGATCTAAGGTGGATGTGAGGGGGTGTTATTTCTCAAAGACAGTTGTACAACCATGGAACAGGTTGCTGGAGTGAGTGGTGGAGGTGGATACAGTGGAGAAATTCAAAAGAGCATGGGACAACTACATGGGCCTAGGAAGGGGAGGGGAGAGAGGGCAGAGGGGCGGGAGGTAAAAGGAAGGTGGGGGGCTATCTCGGGTAGACTCAATGGGATGAATGGTCCTTTTCTACCAGCACAATTCTATGATTCTGTGATATGGATACGAAACTGTTGGTAGTTGTTGAACTAGCCAAATGGTTTTGCCAGTCAATGTCACCCATGTTAGGGTCCCCCTAAAGAGGACCTCACTCTTATCACATGTTGTTTCTAGTTCAGAAATTATTTGATTTGTAACTTCTACTGCTGAATCTTGAATTCGGCAGCATAATCCAATGTAGAATGTGTTGGGAGAGTCTGGAAAGACATGTATCCATATAGTCTCATTTTCAACTATCCTTGTGCCTATTTCATTACTGATGTCTACTGCCTTAAACACAGACTTAACATAAAGGGCTGTTCCACCTCCGTTTATAATTTTTCTACAATTACTAAAACAATCATAATTCCTTAAGTCCCCCCCCCCAGCTTCACTATATGAGAACCAAGTTTCTGTAATTGCAATAATATCTATATTTTTTACTGAGGCCACTACTACATGTTGGTCAAATTGTTATTCAGACTTCTTGCATTTGCAAGATAACACTTTATTGTTACATTTGATGCCTTCACTGATTTTCTTATTTTATGTATCTTTGGAGTTTCACAAACATCTGTATTACTGTAAGTTTCTCCCTTGTGTGCTAAATTAAATTAATGTTTTACAATGTTTATATAATACAGTCAGCTAAAACTTGTGTGCCCTTTTTATTTAAATGGAGTCTGTCTTTTGAATACAGAGAGTAATGTTTCTTAAAAGTTTCCCAAGTGTTGATGAAGGCAACCCCCTCCATCATACACCAATTGGATAGTCTTGCAATTATCCAATAAATGGTATGTTTGTTTGTTTAAGTGCACTCGTGGGATAGGCAAGATGCCAGAGACAGTACTGTTCCCCCATCATCTCTGATCCCTTAACCCAATGTCAATAATTCAAAATAAATGGGGGGGGGGACAAAATTCCCAGGCAGCTCTGATAGTCAGTTATTTCAACATAATAGATCCACCTCATGCCCCTCCCACATGAACCAAAAAAAGGTGGGGGTGGATCTTTAGGAGCTTCTTGGGTGGAGGTGGGGGTTGATCTTACTCCCCCCAAAAAACTAATGCTGCCTCCCACTACTCAGGTTCCAGTTCTTGTACCTCCCATTTAAGAAAGAAAATAGTGTCCCGCAACCATTGACTAACATGAAAGCATACTTATTTGAGGGCAGAAAACATTTCTTGGAGGAGGATAAGGTGGAGGAGACTATTTACACCTTCAGTCAGTTCCACGGACAGAAAACATGACATCAGCCCTTTTGTACACGCAAAACGTCTGCAGGCTCTGCCCACTACAACCATAAAAAAAGTACAGGTTAGTAATTCATTGTTTGTATAAACCACAGACAAGTGTTCTGTGGTTTATGTAAACCCATCGATTAGATGTTTGCAAACTCTTTTTCCCTCAGCTTTGCTCCACAGTCTTGGACGTTTGCCAAGGTTCTCCTTCTCCACAAAGGCGCTGACCCCACCTGCACTGGTAACTTTCAGGCTATCACCATGCTCTTGCCAAGCTGTAAGAAAAGTTTGCCTACTCTGAATTTATGGATTTCCTCTAATCCACTAACTTTCACTTTCTGTTCCAGTCTGTCTTCCATAAAAAACACTCTACCATTTCATCTCTCCTAGGTGATACTGACTCAGTCCTCAACAGAATGGACCAAGACCACATCATTACAACGATTTACATTGTTCCTGCTATGGGTTTTGATAAAGTAGCCCACCTTCTCCTTCTGGATAATTTGAAAGCCATCAGTCGTTCTGTTCAAGCTGTCAACTGGCCACCTCCAATTAGTACAGGTAGGAAATCCCTGCCCCCAATATACTCTGGAGTTCCCTAAGGCCCCATACTGGGTGTCATTCTTTTCTCTCTTTCTTAATGACCTCCCTCTGACTGTGTCAGGTTACATGTTTTACATGTATACAGATGGCATTGTACTTTTTGCATCTAGTTCCTCAGCGACAGCCCTAGAATCATGGCATTAGTGTGACTTTACTAACATCCAGTGTTAGTTCCTATCCCACCAACTTTGGGTCAATGCCAAGAAAACTGTGTCTATGACCTTTGGCACAAGCCATAAACTTGCTGGACTCTGTTCCCTTCTACGCTTTTCCACCCTGTATGGCACTTCCTTTGAGGTTGTTTCCAATTTCAGTTATCTAGGTGGAAGGCTGGATGGAAGACTCAACATCTCCACCCATATCAATGTCATCCACAGAAATCTCACCCCATTCTAGGTGCCCTTAATTGAAATGTACTACTCTCAGTTTGAAATAGTCACCAAGATGTTTTTTTCTGGTGTTTGACTATGTGGAAGTTGTCTGTGATTCTGCCCCTTACTCCTCTACTGCCAAACTAGAAACTCTGTGCAGTACCTTCTGCCAGTTTTCTGCTAATGCTCCATCTCATACCCATCACTGCTGTCTATACTCTTAAATGTTTCACATCTATGTAGATGACACTGTACTTCAGCAAGGCCTTTGGCTCTGTACCACAGGGCAGATTGACTAGTAAATTGAGGAACCTGGGAGCAGGGGAGAAACTGATTAAGTGGGTTGGTAAATGGAAGAAAAAATACAGGAAATTTTGGGGGGCCCTTTGAAGTAAACACTCTTCACTCAAGTCATTGTTCTTCAATCTTTCTTTTTATTTCTCTTCCCCCTACGTTTCGCTTGACTTGGAGCTTGCTCATGGGGTTTATTCTTTGTTACACATCTGTAAATACATTTATTTTATGTCATTGATCAGCATTTTTTTGATATGATATTGTTACATTTTTAATTCTTTGGTGTATACACATACCATTCAATAAAGATTATTGCTTGTGCACCCTTGTACTGTATATATTCTTAATTTTTCACAGGGTTAATTTATTTGTATTTGTTTAGATCCTAAGTTGCATCCTAAAAAGACATACACAGTATGTTAGTGAAGACAGCGCTGCTAACAACTTGGAACAAGGTTTAACTACTGCCTGTAAGGCTTGTTCCCCATATTTCATGGTTTGCAGCATACCTTATATATTACTTAAAACTTCTTGTCTTTCTTGTAAAGAATAATTTTGGGCCTGTAATGACATAAACATAATTTTTTGTAAAGCTTTGCTGTTATTATGCTGTTTAATATTATAATTTGGCCACATTGGGGCTTCTATTTACTTATTTTATTAACAACATACCTTAAAGGAGACTGTGAGCTTCTTAGAGTGGAATTAGTGTTCTTTGTAGTCTGTGAAAACATAATCATAGTATTCCCCTATTGGTCTCATAGCCATCATTTTACTTTTATAATTGAAGGTTCTAATACCAACTTCTAAATATTCTTTAATATTTTAACTGCTTGCCCTCACTCCATCTGGCTCAAGTTTCTCCTTTTTGGTTAAGTTCCTCTGCATGTAAGCACTGAAGCCCAACTAAATTTTAATGGTAGCTACTTACTGATAACCTCTCACCCGTTTTTGTGATAAGTCTTTGTTTGTATGTATCAGCTGTGGTGTCACTTCCACCAAATTGATTTTTTAGGCGTAGATTCCTGTAAAACTTTTGCAGGTCTACCTCCAGGTCGAACAGATTAACTGGCTGGGTAGAGGCAAAAGATAATCCTAAACTCAGAACTTTTATTTCTTCCATTGTTAGTATTCTTTTGCTCAAATTGAATATAGGTATAATGTCTTCATTTGTATTTATTTGCCTCTGCCTCTCATTTGTCTTGTTTGCCTTCCACCTATTCCTCCTCCCCTGCCCCCCTTCCCCCTCTAAATCCTTCCCCCTGTCTGTAAATCTCTCTTTGGTTTCTGAGTTCATATCTATTCTCTGTACTATTTATGTTGATGGTCCTGGTTGTTGTGTTATATGCTGTTGCCCTGTGTCTTTTTGTGGGTCCCTTGTATAGCTGCTATCGCTAACTGTACTTTCATATGTGTTGTACTGATTATATGACTGTTGTCTCCTGTTGTATTTCTTGTAGGTATATACCTTCTTGTCCCTATAATCATTTGTGTCCCTTATAAACTTTTTTAATTTTTGTTGTTTTAATCTTTCCTCATATTCTGCCAATTTTTGTTTACAATCCTCCAGATTTTTCTTAAATTCTTCTTCTTGCTTCTTTAATTTTAATGATTCTTCTGCTAATTTTATATCATTTTCTAATATTTTCCTCTCATCTATTATGGCTTCGATGAGGGCATACATAAAATCACAACTAGCCTTGTTTCTGATCCCATCCCATTTATTGTCTAATTTTTCTGGTTTTATACCTAGGTTAGGTTCAATATTGATTCTTAACCCTCTGGGTATTCTATTGTATTGTAAATATTGTGTTAGTGTTAGACCATGCCACTCTAAACAGCAGTTTTTGTATTTCAAATTTTCTGTTTTTTGGCCAAGTTGTTTTGGGCCTTCACCCATCTGCACAGACAGGTTCCTGTCTCCTCTCATGGCTGTGAACAGTCTCTTCTTCTCCTCCTCTGAAAATGTCACAAAATGTAAATTACTTTGTATACTGCTTCCTATATCTGTAAATGCATCCATATTTGGTCTGTTCATTGTTAATATCTACGTATATTTTACAATAAAATTATTTGCCTGATAATGTGCTACACCTCTTGTGTGGCTGTTAAGGCCTACTTCAAACTGTAAAAGTTTATACAATTTTCAAAGAAATAAACCAACTTTCACTATATACTCACTTTAGCCTAAAAAAGTGAATCAAAAAGATACAATGTAAATATTGTTTAGTGGGTAATGGTTCTCTTCTAGGTTCTTTGGCCCCCAATCTAGGCTTTCAAATTCAAAAAAAATTACAGGAAATGTTGGGGGGCCCTTTGAAGTAAACACTCTTCACTCAAGTTATTGTTATTCAATCTTTCTTTTTATTTCTCTTCCCCCTTCGTTTTGCTCGACTTGGAGCTTGTTCACGGGGTTTATTCTTTGTTACACATCTGTAAATACATTTATTTTATGTCATTGATCAGCATTTTTTTTGATACGATATTGTTACATTTTTAATTCTTTGGTGTATACACATACCATTCAATAAAGATTATTGCTTGTGCACCCTTGTACTGTATATATTCTTAATTTTTCACAGGGTTAATTTATTTGTATTTGTTTAGATCCTAAGTTGCATCCTAAAAAGACATACACAGTATGTTAGTGAAGACAGCGCTGCTAACAACTTGGAACAAGGTTTAACTACTTCCTGTAAGGCTTGTTCCCCATATTTCATGGTTTGCAGCATACCTTATATATTACTTAAAACTTCTTGTCTTTCTTGTAAAGAATAATTTTGGGCCTGTAATGACATAAACATAATTTTTTGTAAAGCTTTGCTGTTATTATGCTGTTTAATATTATAATGTGGCCACATTGGGGCTTCTATTTACTTATTTTATTAACAGCATACCTTAAAGGAGACTGTGAGCTTCTTAGAGTGGAATTAGTGTTCTTTGTAGTCTGTGAAAACATAATCATAGTATTCCTCTATTGGTCTCATAGCCATCATTTTACTTTTATATTGAAGGTTCTAATACCAACTTCTAAATATTCTTTAATATTGTAACTGCTTACCCTCACTCCATCTGGCTCAAGTTTCTCCTTTTTGGTTAAGTTCATCTGCATGTAAGCACTGAAGCCCAACTAAATTTTAATGGTAGCTACTTCCTGATAACCTCTCACCCATTTTTGTGAGAACCCATGGTGTGACTAACCATGTTGTTACACCCAGTTGATCGCACCTGTGCGATCTCGGTTGCTAGGCAACCGGACCCTACTGCACTGATCAGTGCAGTTGGCTGCTCACAAAAATGGGCTATTTGTTCCTAGTTGCTGCAGCTCTATTCTAGTTTACTTTTTTGTTTATTTTTTAACTTTCTTGTGAGGTTATTAAAATGAAAACACATTGTTCTCATACCATAATTTCTTTTCACAGGGTGACATAAGAGTAAAGAGGATTTTTTGCTAATAGCAACAGTTCTCTTGCCTTGATTTAAAATACTGCAAATAAATTCCAGGTTTCTCAGAAGTATTATTTGTTATTATATCACCTTACATTACTGCTTTCTGCATCCCAAACTGTGAAATTCATAATGTAATACAAACAGTCATTATTGTTTATTTGCTGAGGGGTCAACTGCAATTTTAGCTTCCTATTCATTAAATACTTTCAATCACTTAGTGGCTTAAAATTGTCTTCTCAGATCAGTTCTCTAGCTCACATTATACCAAGCTTGTTAAACACCATAATATTGTTTAAACAATTCTTATTCAGATAACACTGGTGTCAAATGCAACTTGACCTCCCTGTCATAAATGCTGAAAGTTGATCTGGAGGTAAAACATCATCTTTACTGTTTTAGACAGTGATTGTACTATGTTATTTATAATATACCTATATTTGAACTTCTCTTAGTACATTTGCTATAACAGCATTATTTGTTATCTCTCTGGGATCAATCACTGCCTATTTATTTTGCTGAGGGGCCAGTTGCTATTTGGCCTCCCCTTCATTAAATACTTGGCACTCGCTTCATGGTTTAACATTTTCTTCACAGATCATTTCTCTAGCGAGCATTTATTATTTTCTGAGGGGTCAGTTGCAATTTGACCTTCCCCTTCCCCTTCCTTAGGTGCTTGTCAGTCATGCCATGACTTAAAATTATCTTCATAGATCAATTCTCTAGCTCACATTCTACCAAACGTGTAAATGCCATAGTACTGTTTAAACAATAAATATTTAGATACTACTGGGGTCAAATGCAACTTGACCTTCCTGTTAAAAATGCTGAACTTTCTGCTTATTTATTATGCTGAGGGGTCAGTTGCTATTTGACCTTCTCCTTCACAATCACCCCATGCTTTACAATTATCTTCATAGATCAGTTCTCTAGCTCACATCAAACCAAACTTTTAAACACCATAATACTGTTTAAAATAATCAAATAACACAAGGGTTAAATGCAGCTCGACCTCTCTGTTGTCAATACTGTAAGTTGTCCTGGTGGTAAAACATCATCTTTACCCTTTTAGATAGTGATTGTACTGATATTTAGCATACCCATGTGTTTTGACTTCTCATGGTACACTTACTATAACAATGTTATTTTTGGGTCAATTGCTACTTGACCTCCCTGTTGTAAGTGTTACAAGTTGTTCTATAAGTTACATCTCTTCTTCATTTAGTATATCCCTGTACTGTTAACTTCTCATTCTTTACTTTATACAGTAACTTTATTGTGATCATAATGGGGTCAATTGCTATCTGACCTCCCTGTTATATCTACCCTTTCAGTTCTATACGATCTAAATCCATGCCTGCCAGTTTGTTTCTACATTCATCCCAATCCTGTTGTCTAATGTGTTCATGTGAAATATCCACCTCATTTCAGCTCTTAAAAGATAATCCCGGTTATTACCTCCTCTTTCTGGTGTCTGTACTTTTTCAAGTCCCCAGAACCTTAAAGAAGCTCCATTATGACCTGCTTGTTCAAAATGTGTTGCTACTGGGGATGTCTCTTCTTTTCTTCTTATATCGCCCTTATGTTCTTGAATGCGGGTCTTCAGCATCCTGCTAGTTTGTCCAATATACAGCTTATCACAAGGGCATTGTATTACATATATTACCCATTCTGTCATGCAGTTAATATGCTGTCTAATTGGATGACCATTCCCTGTATGTGGATGTATGAATGTTTGTTTTTTTGATGTATGACTACATACTGAGCACTTGCCACAAGGGACCATGCCTGGTGCTAATGGTCCCAACAGTAGTTGTGCTTCCTTGTTTTCTGGTAATTTAAATTGAGATTTTACTAACTGATCCTTAAGGTTCCATACTCTTTTTGCAGCTATTATGGGCTTATTTAAAAGTTCTAGTATTTGTTCACTCTCCATTCCAACTAAAGGCCAATGTTTGTTTATTATTTGTCTAATTTCTTTTAACTTATGATTGTATTTAGTAGCAAATACAATTATTTGTGGCTTTGTTTTGGTCCCTTTACTTTTTAATACTTCCCCTTGTGTCTTATTTTTTATTTTTTCTTCTGCTTGTTTCAATGTCTTAGGCTTATATCCTCTGTCTATGAACCTATTTAACATGATTTTTGATTCTTTCTCTGCTTCTTGTATTGCTGTACAGTTTCGTTTCACTCGAGTTAACTAAGAGTATGGAATACTCTGTTTAAGCTTGGTTTCATGGAAACTATTACCATGTAATATGGTGTTTCTATCTGTTTCCTTCCTATAAAGTGCTGTTTCTATCTTGTTGTTTACCTTTTTTATCTTGAGGTCTAGATATGGTACTTCTTTTTTATCAAAATTCATCACAAACTTAAGATTGTTATTTTTGTTGTTCAGTTCCTCATGGAATTTAATAAGTTCTTACTGTGTTCCTTTCCATAACATAAAAATATCATCAATAAAACAAAGCTAAGTGTGTATTTTGCTGTTATTTTCTAAAAAAATGTGGGTTTTTTCAAAATTGTACATATATGCATTGGCATATGCTGGTGCCATTGTGGAACCCATTGCTGTCCCCTTATTCTGTTGATAGAATGTCCCTCAAACTCAAAATAATTCCTTTTTAATATCATATCTGCCATTTCTTGCAGTATTCTGGTTTTAGGTGAGCTGTTCCTGCCCCTAGTATCTAATATGTACCCCAGACATTGAATCCCTTCTTGATGTGGGATAGATGTGTATAAATCTGCTACATCAAATGTCACTAAGATGGTTTCTTCACTTAAATCCTGTTCTGTGATTTTTTGTAATTTCAAGATCATGTCTGTAGTATCCTTGACATAAGATTTTGTTTTTTCTATCAATGGTTGTAGGTGAAAGTTTATATATTTTGAAATTGGTTCAAAGATAGATTCAATGCCTGAGACTATTGGTCAGAATTTCACAGTTTGGGATGCAGAAAGCAGTAATGTAAGGTGATATAATAACAAATAATACTTCTGAGAAACCTGGAATTTATTTGCAGTATTTTAAATCAAGGCAAGAGAACTGTTGCTATTAGCAAAAAATCCTCTTTACTCTTATGTCACCTTGTGAAAAGAAATCATGGTATGAGAACAATGTGTTTTCATTTTAATAACCTCATAAGAAAGTTAAAAAATAAACAAAAAAGTAAACTAGCACAGAGCTGCAGCAACTAGGAACAAATAGCCCATTTTTTGTGAGCAGCCAACTGCACTGATCAGTGCAGTAGTGTCCGGTTGCCTAGCAACCGAGATCGCACAGGTGCGATCAACTGGGTGTGACGACATGGTTAGTCACACCATGGGTTCTCACAAAAATGGGTGAGAGGTTATCAGGAAGTAGCTACCATTAAAATTTAGTTGGGCTTCAGTGCTTACATGCAGAGGAACTTAACCAACAAGCATTTGTCAATGCCAAATGTTTGCTTGCTGGTATTGGCAGTGGTAGTGTAGAAGTTACAGAGCTGCGTAATAGGAATGGCAGTGAAGTAATGAACTGAAGCCAACCCCACCACCACCCTGCAGAGAGTGACAGGCATTGGGGTGTGCCTTTGGGTCATCAGGCATAACGGCCACACCATTTCAGTACACCCCACCCTGCAGACACTGGCAAGTGTCACGGTGTTCCTTAGGGTTTTTGGCCCTTATGCACACCCCATTCCATTAGGAAATACAGTGGGATGGGTGCGATATAGGAGAATGGGGTGAACTTTGAGGGCCGAAGAGACCAAGGCATACCACAATGTTTCTCACTGGCTGCAGGGTGTGGAATGGTATGAGCATTACAGGCAAGAATCCCAAGTCACACCCCTGATACCTGTCATTCTCTACAGGGTTGGACATTATGGTTGGAAACCCTAATACCTCAGGCATTCGTTGGTATTTTCACTCCAAATGATCAACATGGTTTTTTTGTGACCCCACCTCATGAAGAGGGGGAATATCAGTTTCTTAGCTGAAAGCTGCTTATGCACAGTGACTACAGCATTTAGCACCACAGGTGCAAAAACATTCCGAACAGGATGTAAAAAATGACAGCTGTACTGTTCATGGGGAGGTGTAAAAAATGGCAATGTTGTAAATCTGTAGTAAAAATATTTAAAAAAATGGTGAAGTCATGAGCATACATAGAAACTGTGCAACGCACACCCGTAATATAATTAGGTTGGGGATTTTTTTACAGCAGATTGTCAACTCAGGCATTTTGGTGCCTCCGATCATGAACAGTGTCACTGTGATTTTCTTCATCTGTCCCGAACAATAATTTCCCACAGCGACCACGCACCTCTGTGCTGAAAGTGTGAAAACACACTTCGGCCATGTTGTGAAAAATGACAGCTGTACTGTAAATAAGGCAGTGTGGAAAAATGCTACTGGTGAAAATCTGGACTTAAAATACTACAAAGTCATGAACTTACGAGGGTGCATGGAAACTGCACAATGCTCACTCATAACACAGTCATTTTATGGACTTTTGTCACCAAATTTTCAACATAACCATTTTAAGACCTCTGCTCATGAACAGTGTAACTGTGATTTTCTTAATCTGTCCCAAACATTGCTTTCACACATCAACAGCACCATTGTGTGCTACATGTGCAAAAACACATTTTGGGTGGCATATGAAAAATGGCAGCTGTACTGTTCATAAGGAAGTGTAATAAAATGGCAGTGTTGAAAATCTGGAGTGAAAATATTAAATTTGCAAACTTATGAGCATGCATAGGAACTGTGCAACGCACGCTCGTAAAACAGTCATTTTTAGGAATGTTTTCACCAAATTTTCAACATAGCCATTTTAAGATCTCTACTCATGAACAGTGTCACTGTAATTCTCTTAATGTGTCCCATACATTGATTTCCCACACTAACTGCGCCATTGTGCGCTACATGGGTGGAAACACATTTTGGGCAAGATGTGAAAAATGACAGCTGTACTGTTCATAAGAAGGTGTGGTAAAATGGCAATGTTGAAAATCTGGAGTGTAAATATTGAAAATTTGTGAACTTACGAGCGCATGAACTGCACAACGCACGCTCGTGAAACAGTCATTTTTTGGAATTTTTTCATCAAATTTTCAACATAGCCATTTTAAGACCTCTGCTCATGAACAGTGTCACTGTGATTTTCTAAATTTGTCCCGTACATTGGATTTAGCACACTGACTGCGCTTCACTGTGCGCTACATGGGCGGAAACATTTTGGGTGAGATGAAAATGACAGCTGTACTGCTTATAAGAAGGTGTGGTAAAATGGCAATGTTGAAAATCTGGAGTGAAAATATTGAAAATTTGTGAACTTACGAGCGTGTGTAGGAACTGCGCAACGCACCTCATAAAACAGTCATTTTGAAATTTTTCCAAATTTTCAAAATAGGCTTCTTGAGAGCCCACCTTATGAACACTGGCAGTGTCATTTCATTAATCAGTCCCGAAAGGTGATTTCACGCAGTGACTGCGAAATCACCCTTCGTGCCCAAATAACGCCATGACAGTGACATCATTCATGAGAAGGGACCCCAAAAACCCCATGTTGAAAATTTGGTGCAAAAATTCCAAAAAATGCCTGAGATATGCAACAAAGTTGAAAACCCCCTATCTAGCCCATTATACAGCTTACCGGCATTTCCTCAGTTCGCGGTCGGCTTTGAAGAGTGCAGACGTGTTCCCAGTCCACTGAAGATCATCGTGCCGAGGTCCGGAGGTAAGTATGGGGTGAGGGGGTGGGGAGGCAGGGTGCACAGTGGGTGGGTGCGGATTGTGGGAAGGGGGCCAGGGAGACTACGCGGGACCATTTTTTCTTTACAGGTGTTCTTTTTGTTTCCAATGATGACGTGGGACGTCTGCCACACTGGGGTGGGCCCCCAGTGTGGCACAAGGATGGTTGGGGGGCATTCAGCCTATGGGGGATTGGGCACCCCCGGCACCCAAAGCATCAATTGCCATGCTGGGGTGGGCTCCCAGCGTGGCACCCAGTACTCGGGGGGGTGAGGACAGTGGAACCGATGAGGGACCTCGCACCCCTGGCTATATCATGATGTTGCCACGCTGGGGTGGGCACCCAGCGTGGCATTTGAAGGCTTTGGGGGTGGGAGCGCAGCACAGCCAAGGGGGATTGGGCACCCCGTCGGCTATACAGTGTGTGCATACGTATGGGGGTGCGACGCCAGGTGTGCTGGCAGGTGGGGGAGCTGCCACATGAGCAAGCGATATCTTATTGCTGCCCACTGAAGCATAGCTCCCTTGAACTGTATGCCACTGCATTTTGGAGCTTGTCATAGACAGCTCCAGCATGCATTGGTTACAGGCGCGCCACCAACACACTGATTGAATTGGAAGAGCGGGTGACACACCCTCCAAATCTCGGATGATGGCACTATGTATCTTGCACATGCGCAAGCAAACATAACAAACATAATATATGTATCTTAATTTTTGAAGACCGTTTTTTTTTTTTTTGTGCGTGCATATGTGACGTATGAATGAGGGATCCACTCACTGTTGATCAAGGGAGGATATGAAATGGTGCAGGTACATGGGGGTTGAACAAAGTGGTAGACAGTAAGCCCTACCAGAGCTTTAGGCTGATGTAGTACAGCGATATATGGGGGGGGTGAACAAAGTGGTAGATAGTAAGCCCTACCAGAGCTTCAGGTTGATGTAGCACAGCTGGACTAAGGCAAGGGAGGATGTGAAATGGTACAGGTACATGGAGGGGTGAACAAAGTGGTAGACAGTAAGCCCTACCTGAGCTTCAAGCTGATGTTGCACAACTGGACTAAGGCACAAGCAACCACGGCATGTTCTTATAGTCCCCATTTATATGTCCATTTATGTTCTTACAGCGCTGATTGCCTAACTGAGACAAGATGTCAAATAGATACTAAAATGTCAGGTTTATTTCAGGTGATTATGTTCTTATAGTCCCCATTTATTTGTCCATTTATGTTTTTACAGCGCTGATTGCCTAACTGAGCCAAGATGTAAAACAGATTCTAAAATGTCAGGTTTATTTCAGGTGACCAGGATCGTAGTGGGGAGAGGGGGCAAGTGAAACAATGTCCTGAGAATGTGCTTAAACTTATTAACCATTGCTAGGCCGTGGAGTGATACACTGGTCCAGAATCCCTATATGTTCAAATTATGTTTGCAGCCTAAAGGTGCTTAGGTGGATTGGCATTTACATTACTCAGCGGCAAATCTTTTTCATACTTTTTGTGATCATCGTTTAAGTTATAACTACTAACTGATGAGACACTTGGGGGCATGAAACTGTGCTACCAGCAAAGTTGCATTTGAAAAGCCCTGAATATTTATCTGTTGATAATGAAATGAAAACTGTCAGCTGATAACATTCAGCCACTGTCCATTGCACAGAATAGACATCTCACTGATAGATCTGGAGCAAAGGGACATGCACTTGCCAATAACACCACTACAGCTCCAGACACTGAAGAAAGAAGTTCATGCATTTTCATGACTGTTAACTTTTCAGCATTTTAAAACAATTACTTAGCATCTGCACTAAGATGTTACACGTCGCTGAACTGAATTGTGACACCAGAATCCCTGCGATCAACATTTGTCAGCAAAAGTGAATTGAAAAAATCAATAGATGTATAAAATGGTAAGTGACATGAGTCAATAACAACATATCTGCATGTAATACTTGGCTTAAAATTTGAGCACCACCATATTCCGCACCACAGCATCAAACAGGGATGCCATTTATAATTCAGCTAATGTCAAGCAGTTTTCGAGCCATAAAAAGTATTACTGTATCAGTATGGTGGCAGCAATGGGATCAGGAAATTATGAAATAAAATGCAACAGCACCCCCGTCGGCCATATGTTATGTGGGTGGAGGGAGTGCATGAGCACCCAGGGGTGGGCTGTTAGGCGGCTTCAGATTCACTGGAGAAAAGGGTGGATTCAATTGTGAGCTACGGTTGAATTTGTGTTTTCCTTTTCTATGCCTAGTTTTCACTATTTTGTTAGGGCACATGTCCAACCCTAAGATGTTTAGGGTCACAAGGTGATGTGACTTCATTGAGCATCTGATTTGAGAAAGAGCTGTGTGATTCTATCTAAATGCCAGCTCATGGCAATTCAGAGAAAAAAAAATATTTTGAAGCTGCATTACCAGACTGTGTGTGCAGTTTAGTGAATTACCACACAGGGGTGTTTATATGACAGCACTAAAAGGTGCATTAAAGTGCTTCAGTCATGAAAACCTCCCCCACTGGCTGCTGCTGAAATGCATAGCAGTATGTTCTCCTTTGTGCATTCTGGCTGTTCTTTGCTTCAGCTGCAGGTAATACAGTATGCTCAAGTTCGTTTGCATAGGTTTTAGCAGTGGGGAGTTCACATTGACAGAGTCTAGTAAGAGAAAATGCTTGGAATTACACATACAATGAAGTCTGAGTTTTCACATCAAATGCTTTTTTCTGGAGGATTAGAACCCATGGAGTCCAGGAAGGTGTGCTTTGGAGAGCTGGCGTGTGTAAGGACTGTTAGGCACCCACACATTTTGGTGGTCCTGCTTTGGCAGGGAACAGTTTATTAAAGTAATGATGTGTGGCTTGTCTCTCTAAGCTAGACAAGACTACACCATCCTATCAGGCAACTGACACAGTTGATCTGTGTGTGTGTGTGTGTGGGGGAGCTGCTCACTGAAGCGTAGCTCCCTCTTTCAACTGTATGCCACTGCATTTTTAACTGCTGTCATAGACAGCTTCAGCAGTGATTGGAGAACTGTGACCATGCCTGCAAACACACTGACTGAATTGGAAGATGCTGACACACCTCTGAAAAACTCAGATCATGGCACTATGTTTCTTGCACATGTGTGCAAGCAAACATAAAAAGGAGAAACTTGAGCCAGATGGAGTGAGGGTAAGCAGTTAAAATATTAAAGAATATTTAGAAGTTGGTATTAGAACCTTCAATTATAAAAGTAAAATGATGGCTATGAGACCAATAGGGGAATACTATGATTATGTTTTCACAGACTACAAAGAACACTAATTCCACTCTAAGAAGCTAACAGTCTCCTTTAAGGTATGCTGTTAATAAAATAAGTAAATAGAAGCCCCAATGTGGCCACATTATAATATTAAACAGCATAATAACAGCAAAGCTTTACAAAAAATTATGTTTATGTCATTACAGGCCCAAAATTATTCTTTATAAGAAAGACAAGAAGTTTTAAGTAATATATAAGGTATGCTGCAAACCATGAAATATAGGAACACGCCTTACTGGCAGTAGTTAAACCTTGTTCCAAGGTTAGCAGCGCTGTCTTCTACTAACATACTGTGTATGTCTTTTAGGATATAACTTAGGATCTAAACAAATACAAATAAATTAACCCTGTGAAAAATTAAGAATATATACAGTACAAGGGTGCACAAGCAATAATCTTTATTGAATGGTATGTGTATACACCAAAGAATTAAAAATGTAACAATATCATATCAAAAAAAATGCTGATCAATGACATAAAATAAATGTATTTACAGATGTGTAACAAAGAATAAATCCCGTGAACAAGCTCCAAGTCGAGCGAAACATAGGGGGAAGAGAAATAAAAAGAAAGATTGAAGAACAATAACTTGAGTGAAGAGTGTTTACTTCAAAGGGCCCCCCAACATTTCCTGTATTTTTTCTTGAATTTGAAAGCCTAGATTGGGGGCCGAAGAACCTAGAAGAGAACCATTACCCACTAAACAATATTTACATTGGGTTGGTAAATGGTTGGTCAACAGACATGAAAGGGTGGTTATAGCGGCGACTGTCAACTCACAGGGCAGTCACTAGTGGGGTCCCACAGGGTTCAGTGATGGGGCTGGGGCTGTTTAACATCTTCATAGCCAATATAGCAGTTGGAATTAAGAACAGAATCAGTTTATGAGTGGATGACACCAAGATAGGGGCAGTTGTGGATGTGGTAGAGGGAGGAAAGGGCCTCCAAGAAGATTTGGGAAGGCTTGAGCAGTGGTCAGACACTTGGCAGCTGGGTTCCAATGCTAAGAAGTGCAAGGTCATGCACTTTGGAGAGAGGAATCCTAGGTACAGTTACCATCTAGGAGGGGTTCAGCTGTCCGTCTCTGAGGAGGAAAAGGATGTGGGGTAATAGTCACAATAGTCACAAGGAAAATGAATCACTCATGTCAATGTAAGAAAGCAGTGGCAAAAACCAATAGAATTCTAGGGTGTATTGCTAGAGGAATCACCTCTAGGAGGGAGGAAGTAATTCTTCCACTGTACAGGTCAATGATGAGGCCGCACTTCGTGTACTGCGTACAGTTCTGGAACCCATACTTAAAGAAGGACATCAGGTTACCGGAGGGGGTACAGTGGAGGGCAACTAAAATGATCAGAGGTGTGGAGGGGAAGCCTTATGAGGACAGGTTGAGGGACCTCAACATGTACTCATTGGAGGAGAGAAGGGAAAGGGGTGATATGATCAAAACCTTCAAGTACTTAAAGGGCATCAACAGGGTAAGTACAGAGGGCATGTTTTGATTAAAGCAAGAAGGGATTACTAGGGGGCACAGCTGAAGTTGGTGGGGGGGCAGAATCAGGAGGGAGATGAGGAAGCATTACTTCACTGAGAGGGTGGTAGGATGATGGAATGCACTTTAAGAAGAAGTGGAATCTCTTAAAACAGTGGAGAGCTTTAAAAGGGAGTGGGATAGGCTTAAGGGCACGATACCAGTCAGTGGGAAGATGAGAGGGAAGAGAGGGGGCAAGGGGTGGGGGGAGCAGCAGGAGTCTAATCTCTGTGTTGCACAATCAAGCAGATGCGATAGACCATTTGGCCTGTATCTGCTAGCAGATTCACATGTTCTCATGGACCCTCTCAATACCACCTCTTTCCTCCTACTGCTTCATTCACAGTGCACCCTTCATGCATAAATACTGATTCTTGCTTCTCCTTCCTTACTTCTCCTCTCTCCCAACCCTTCTACCTCTTATGCAGTTTGCTCCAGGGACTCCTGCACATTCCCCATTCCTTACTCCATATCTGCTTCTGGGTAATCTGCTTTCTCCTCTTGTCTTCCCTCTTTTTAGAACATGCTGTGCCCTAAGTTCATTTGTTTCCTGCCTATCCCTCTTTCAAACATCAGCTCAAACTCCATTTTGCCCCATCTTGCACTTGCCCAGGCTAGTCTATCCTATGCCTTCCCCCTTTTCATTAGTTATTTGTGACCTCTGTCATCACTCACCTACTTTATTTCTGCTGCCTACTAGCCTGTCTTGGCTAGGACAATTTTCTTAAATTCTGTCTCTCCTCACCCCTCCTGATTGTGCCACATCTATTGATCATATTGTATTATATTTCAGTAAAACTCATCTACATTCTCTTTTTTAACTTGTTTTATCTCCTGTATTCTGGGCCATAGATGTACCCCTTCTTCAGTGCCTGGACCTCACACCTGGTATTCCTTCAGGCTGCCTAGACTGGAAGCCCACAGCTTGCTCCCAGGGGTGGAGCTCCCCAAGGGGAGGGAATGAGATTTCATCTGAGGCCCCAACTGAGGTTTAGGCCTGAGGCATCATTCAGGTTGAGGTCCAGGGGCTCCATGAAGCAGCCAGTCCAAAGGTTTTTCTGTGAGTTTCCCCCTGGAGGCAAAAAGTGAAATAACATCAGCGCAGGTAAGGCATGCTCCCTCGTCTGGCCTACTGACATCTGCCATCGCCTCCGCCTATTGAAGAGTGGTCCCAGCTGTTGTACACTCAGTCTCCACTTGGTATCGTTGGCATGCCAGGAAGCCACAACCCTCCCATCCAGAGGAGGAGGAGGAGAGCTGTCTATGGTCACTCATCCTACCTACCCCTGGCCAATCCTCTGATGAACCGCGCTCATTCTCGAACATGAGTCATTAGCACTGCAGGTGGTGGTGAGCTGGCCTGTCATCTGCATTCTTTGTTGGTATATTGTTCACATTACAAATTAACATGGACTGTAATTATTGCCTGTTTCCTAATCTCCCTGTTGTATTTATTTATTTATTTTTTGTTGACGGGGTAAGTGCAGTAGACAAATCCTGCCTATTTTCAGGTACGACCTGGGGGAGGGGGATACAGGTGAATGCCAACTGACCTTGAACCAGATTAAGCTGTTGGTGGTATTTTTAGTGAATGAGGGAAATTTGGCCAGGACACCGGGGATATTCCCCTACTCTTGCAGTAGGGGGACCCTGTTGCTGTGCCTTGTGGTCATTCTGGATCTGACCTTGGAGGAGGAAGGTCTGTAGCAGAGGGCCACGATGGCCCAGGAAAATGAAGAGTTGGAAGTAACGTTGGACAAGGGATCTGCTGCAGAGGCGGCTGGAATGCACCCGATGGGTGGCCAGCACATCGGCCGAGTCAGCGGTCCCTTAGTGGTAGACGTAGAACAGCCTTTGAGTCTGGCTGAGAAGCGGCACTGTTTGGAGGAGGAACTCCTAAGAGTAAGTGAATTAATCACACTCGAAAGTTGAACGCATGATCAGGAGGACGACCGGAAGTGGAAACACTAGGAAACTTCACCAGGTGCTATGGAGGTGGCAGGCCAGAGTAAACTTTATGCAGCCATTGAGCGGCCTGTTTCTGCTGTAGTTTCTTCTGAAAAGGATTGGGGGGGATATTGTAGATGCTACCTGGTCACCAGATACGGCTTTGCAGGATGCAGGGTGGATCCCAATGATGGATGGCAATTGGAAACCTGCTGAGGTTGTTAGGGTTGCACAGGATGGACATAGTTCTCAGATAAGTACTATTTGCACTGTTTCTACTGCTCTTCAATTACCTATGACAGGAACGAGTGATGGTTCCCTTAATCCTGAGTCTGCCCTCCCCGATGCTATCCCAGGTGGGTTGGACACTGGGGATTCTAGTACTAACATAGATGCAGTCCAACAGCCAGCTCCTGACACCCCTGAAAAGCCTACTTACACCAGTCATTTTTGTCAACCGGTGGAGCTTGCAAAGCAGCGTAATGCCATTCGTCTGTGTTATGTGGCTCCCAGAGATAACCCCCAGATAGATTTTATGTTGAAAAAATTCTATTAAAACAAAGCATGGGGTTTTCTCCCTCGGATGTCTATGCCCTGGTTCATGTGTACGGAGAGTTTATTTTTGACATCAGCTTTCGTACCTCTTCTTTATTAGAAACGTTTTGGTGCCATTATTTGAATTTAAAAATGAACCCTTTATGGTCGGATTTCATTGTTTTGCCTTTGACTAAACAGCCCTTCCGTGTCATAACCATCCTTTTTAGGAATGAAGGGGTTAACGTTGTAGATATTGTGCACTGGTTGGAAAAGAGGTGTGACATTCAAGGCAATCCTGTTCCCATATTGGATGCAGAGGGATTTTGGAATGGGGTATGGAAGTTTTGAGTAAAATTGTATTCTACTGATACTGACCTCATACATCTGCCTAATTGTTTTTTTCTGGGTAGGGATAAGGGTTTTCTTTTCTACCCAGGACAACCCAGAGTTTGCTTCAAGTGTGGGTCTAAGACTCATATTAGCACCTCATGTGATGTGCTTAAATGTACTCACTGTGGGGAAACTGGTCACCCTAGTGCTCACTGCTTTCAGCAGTCCCAATGCAATCTCTGTGACGAGATAGGGCATGCCTTTGAAACTTGTCCTCTGGCTGCTAAAAACACGGATGAAGCAGACTTTGTCATGCAAGATCATTATATATGGCTGGCAGTTAGGCAGGGCATCTCTCCAATGGGGAGAGTGTCTCATATAGCCTCTTCCACTGGCCTGCCACCAGCTAAGCAGACAACGAGTGATGGGTCAGCTCTTGCCACTGATGCTGCTTCCTTAGCTATAGTTATGGCACCTATTACACCTGGGATGGGATTCATGGGAAGTGATGGTATTTGCCCCTCCACCCTCAGATCCACCGCCCCCTGATGAAGGTTATACTACAGTTGTAGGAAAAAAAGGAAAAGCGTTAAAAGGGAAGGGTAAACAATCGAAAAAATCTAGTATCCCTGACACAGTCCTTCCCCTGGCAGACCCTAATATTTATGATGTTTTGTTGGATGACTCGATGGCTGTGACTGAGTTGGTAATGCCTGCTGTGACACCCTCTCAGCCTGAGTCTCTGATACCTTCAGAAGAACATGCGGAACCAAGGCCTCAGGATTGTAAGAGTGGCAGAGTGACTAAGGCCTCCAGTAACGTGAAGTGATACCTGTCTTCATGTGACATATGGCTCCCTTTCACTTTTGGGTGGCATCCTTGAATGCTAGCAACACTAAATCACCTGCCAAGTGCAGGAACACCTTTTCACAGTTTGTTCATGAGAACTTGGACTATGTTTTTTTTCAGGATGTCTGCTTGCATTCTACTGAGGAATTAATTGCTGCTACTAATGGTTGGATCTGGGGAAACAGCTTTTGGTCTCAAGGGAAGGATTTATGTAGTGGGGTTGCGCTTTGTTTTTTTCTTTGTCACATTCAAGTGGTTCATCACACTGAGGTCTTGGAAGGTAGGGCATTGGTTTTAGATATTAAGTGGGGTTCCCTGCCTTTATGTTTATTGAATGTTTATGCTCCACAAAATAAATTTGATAGGCTTGCTCTATTTAAATCACTTTACCCTTTTATATGCACTTCCTATCTGGTTATTTTGGGGGGTGATTTTAATTGTTCCTTGCCCTCCCAGATAGCTTCTGCCTTGGGGAAAAAGGTGTACTGTGATGCGACTTGTTTTGCACAGTTGATTGCTGATGTTGGTATGGTTGATGCCTTTGGTCCTAATATCGATGGATCTGGTAATATCTACTTTTGTGGTGCTAGGGCATCTAGGATTGATTATTTCTTCCTTTCCTCAGGGGTTGTTTTACAGTCAAAATTCTTGCAAGAGGTGGCTATGTCAGATCATAGGCTACTTAAGCTTGCTTTGTGTGATGTACCTGTGACCCAGAGAGGTCCTGGGATTTGGAAGTTAAATATCACCTTGTTGGATATCCCTCGTGCAGCAGAGGGTTTTCGTTCTCTTTTGGTTGCACACCAGTCTGTTTTTTCTTTCTATATGATACCTTAAATGACTGGTGGGAGGACACCAAAAATGAAATAAGGAGATATTTTCAGAAGATAGGTAGAATTAATGGCAGACTAAGACATGATGAACTAAGTTATTTAAGGGGCAGACTTCATTGCTGGTCCAATTTTCGCCAGCATATGGGGTCTGAGTGCCATGTCAACATTAAAGGGTTAAAGACAGAACTGGCTTGGTTGCAGTTATGGGTTTTGCAAGATATGGAATGGAAGCATAAGTATAGGATTTTTGGAAAGAAGAGAGACACCTTACCATTTGAATCTGTAAGGCTTATGAGGGAATCCCGTGGAAGGATATATTTGAACACTGCGGTGAGCGGGCAAGCATTAACTAATGACAGCATTTTGGCTGAAATTCATACTTATGCTTCAGACTCTTTTATGAGTAAATCTCTTCCGCAGGCTTCCATACGCAGTTGGTTGTCTTGTAGACAATTACCCACGCTGGCTCCTGAATTGCAGGATACTTTAATTAAACCCATTTCACTGGAAGAACTCAAAACTGTGATTCAGTCCTTAAAAACAGGGACTGCTCCTGGTTCTGGTGGGCTCCCTCATGATGTTTATAAGGTGATCTAGGAAGTGTTAGGAGTTGAACTGAGTGAGGTCTTGAATGCTGGATTACAATCTTGAAATTTCCCTGACAGTATGTTAGAGGGTATTTTATTATTAATCTTTAAAAAAGGGGATATGGGAAATTTGGATAATTGGAGGCCTTTGTCTCTACTCAAAACTGACTATAAAATCTTGATGAAGGTTTTATGTAATCGTCTTGGATACTTTGTTACATCCCTCTCAATTTAGTGGTGTTCCTAATAGGAGGGTACAGGATGCCCTGATTCTTCTCAGGGAGATTTTGCATAAGGGGGTTTCACAAGAAATATTTGGTCATCTGGTTTGCCTTGATCAAATGAAAGCCTTTGATCAGGTTGAATATGTATGCTTGTAGAGACCTTGAGAAGTTATGGATTTCCTTTTCAATTCATAGTCTGGTTGCAAACATGCTACAGAGGTATAAGTTTGTTGCCCAGTGTTAATGGTTGGCTAGGGCAGAAGGTCATGGTATATTGGGGTGTTAGGCAGGGGTGCCCACTCAGCCCTTTGCTTTATGTGCTTTCTTTGGATCCCTTACTGTATGCCCTGAACATATCAGAAAAGATTATAGGTTTGTCTGTTGGTTGTGAAGATACTCAGATTGTCTCAGTCGCTTATGCAGATGATTTAGTCTTGGTTTTAGCTGATAGTTCTTCTGCAGCAGAAGCTCATTTAATATTACAGACCTTTTCTGAAATTTCTGGATCCTCAATTAATAAGTTAAAGAGTGGGATCCTGCCATTAGGCTATGATGCTGCTGATGCAGCCTTGATTTGGAACATGCCTGTAGAGTTGGACTATAGGAGAATTCTTGGTGTCTACTTTGGGAGTACTGATGCTCACAGATATAATTGGTATAGGCAGTTGCTGGTAGCTCGAGAGAGGGTGGCCATCTGGAATAAGGGACAGATGATGAAGGCTAAACAGGTTTATCTCATTAAGACCTTTTTATTGCCTTATTTTTTATTTTTAGCAGCAGTTTATCCCCCTTCACAATCTTTGGAGGCATCTCTTTATAGCGTGTTTTTCCTTTGTTTATGGGGGAGCAGGTTGAACCCGGTAAAGAGGGGTATCACATATTTACCCGTTAGTGAGGGTGGTTTAGGGATGTTGAATCCAGTGGTGTTTCTTCAAGTTACCTTTAATTTTTTATAATTTGACTCCGTTATTAAAAGGGGAAAGCAAGATATGGTCCCCATGGGTGGCAGATGGTATAGGTCAGCTTCTGGAAAATTGGGACCCTTCTGAATTTTTACTACATCAAACTAGGATATTTACTTTCTCTAGTCACTTTCAGGGAATGTTTGGGAAATTAAAAACCTGGCACATAGTTAAAAGTTCTCTCTGCTTACAATCCGAAAACAATTTTATAATAGTGTGTTGCAGGATTTTTTTTTATGCAGACCCATGGTTTCATAACTTACCCATCGCTAACCAACATTCCAAGGTGCAGTTTTTGGTTAGTAAAAGAGTCCCTAAGTATATGTGGGATTTTTATGGCTCTGTATGCATAAGAAGTTGGGGGTGAAGGGAAATCTGAAGCATAAGGAATTATCGGAGATATTTTGCCCCAGAGAAGAGACTTGTTTAGGAGCAGTTGAAACTTTGCAACATTTTTTTTTTCAGTTGTCCCTTTGTTATGTCCTTTTGGTCTCAATTTCATGCTACCTGGCCACTGAACCCTTTCCAAGGTCAGTCATCAGTTATATGGACAGAGGGTGTACTTCCTGGCTCATGGGTAGTTTATGACTCTATCACAATTAGACTTTTGATGGGGTTTATTAGCTATCAGCTTTGGCAGGCTCATTGTAGCCTTACACTTTGGAAACTGTTGAAAACAGAAAATCAGATTTTATTTAACATCAAAAAAGATGTGACGCGGTGGCAGATGCTGGAAAGGGAGAGAGTGCATCCAGATCTTTACAAACTTTGGTGGTGGAAGATGACTTGGCTTGATATGGGTTAGGGGTTTCTTCAGGGAACTTTTATCATTTTTTTATAGTCGTTCTTTTCTGATAACGTATTGTTGAGGGCTTTTCTGTTACATTTGGGAGGCTGAAAAGCTGGATTCACATCTGTTAGTAGCAGCCTATTATTTTTATTAATATTATTTTTTGGGGAGGTTATTTTTGTTTCAGTATGGGGGACCTGAGTATTTTTCAGGCACTGAAATTGGGACTGTGTTATCATTTTGTTTTTGCATGTCTTCTGATACTACTCTTTAGTGTGGAAATTCTATGCTTTTGCAGGGGGGTCTCCTAGAGAAAAAAAAATTTCTGTCTTCTTTACAGTGACTTTTACTCTATGTATTGGATGGCAGTAAGCATCAATATATGACTTGTTTTTGGTAGGTGAAATTCCTAACTTGTACAGATTATTTTGAGTTCGAAATTTCATGTATCTTGTACCTTACTTTTTGTTTCTGTTTTTTTGTATTGGATTTCTTTTGTATTATGGTTTTGTATGATGTAATACATTTTGTTTGTTTTGAAATTCTCAAATAAAGTATTCCCCTACTCTTATAGTGGGGAAGGGGAGGGGTGGGTTATACTGTTTCTCTTATGTTCATGGTTATTGTATGAATTAATACTTATTTATGTTGTATGTTTCTTTCCTTTTTATGGCTATGTATGATGTTCGATTGATTTGCATATACTTTATGATTTTGTTCAGATTTCAAACAAAAATTCCCCTACTCTTTTAGTGAGGATGGAATGGGGGTTCTGTACAATTACAGGTTGTTTATGGTTGTGTTTCATGTATGCTGTAATACTTATTTCTGTTGTTGTTTTATTTTCATTATGATTTGTATGATGTAATACAATTTTGTATGGTTTGTTTTGAGTTTTCAATAAAAAATGTCCCTACTCTTTTCGATAAGTGCCATGGGATCTTTAACATCCACCTGAACTACCACCAATCCAGGCAGATGGGTCCTCGGTTTAATGTCTCATCTGAAAGACATCACCTCAGAAGTGCAGCACCCATTTCATGCTGCACTACAGTGTCAGTACTGGGATATTAACCCAAGTGCCAGATGTGGGAACTGAAACCACAGCCCTCTGATCTCCCGGTCTCAGAGGTGAGTGTGCTACCTACTGAGCCACTGACACTGCTATAGTGTCAGTATTGATTGTATACTGCTGTTCATTTCCCCTTGGTAGTTCATACTTGCTTGAATACTTTTTTTTTTTTACATTGACTGCACTTCACTATTGAATGTATTTGTCTCCCTGCACCCATTCAGCAGGTCACACTTGGAAACAAGCCTTGGCTAAGTGTACCTTTCCAGATTATCAATCTTCAGTATGTAAACAAACTGCAGATTTACATAAACTGCAGAAAACTAATCCACAGTTTCAATTGAAAGACTTTCAGAATTCCAAACAATTTATCAAAAGATTCTGAAAAGCATTTCTGAAGTGGATTTGCCATTTCACCTGAATTCTGCAGGCCAAATTTTGCATTTCATATACATCTGAATTTGACACATTTTAGCATCTGTAGTCACTTCTATTTGGTTTCATACAAGGGCCCAGATATTCAAAAGGGTTGCTCATGGCGCAACAGTGTTGTGCCATGTGCAACCCATTTATGTGCCGCGGCACGATATTCAAATGGGGATTGTGTCTGGCACAAATCCCGATGTGCCAGTGCACATCAGTAATGGAGAAGCGCTGGTGGGTGGGGCGTGCCCACAAGATGCTCTGCACATCCCGATATTCAGCCCGGGATGTGCTGAGTCCATGCATGCGCAACCCCTACTTGCGCCGCACACAGGTGAGCCCCCAAAAAAAGGAACAATGGCTGGCCACCCACAGGTGAGCTGCCATATTGCAGGGCACAACACGGCAGCTGCTACCTGTGGGTTGCCACCTGAGCTCTGGCTGCACCTCCGTGATGGATCACCCCCCCATGCCCGATCACGGGCATCTGTTCAGAATAATAACGTCCAATATCCCTGGTGGTGAAGTGGACCTCTGTCAGCCCGACTGCGGGCATTTGTAAATATTCATCACGTCCTGTATCCCTGGTGGTCCAGTGGACCACTGTCAGCCCAATCGTGGGCATTTGTAATGATAATGTAATCCAATATCCCTGGTGGTCCAATGGACTGCTCGCAGCCTGATCACGGGTGCTTGTAATATTGAAACAAAGTCCAATATCCCTGGTGGTCCAGTGGACCGTTTGCATCCTGATCGTGGGCATTTGCAATATTAAAACAAAGTCCAATATCCCTGGTGGTCCAGTGGACCATTTGCATCCTGATCGCGGGCATTTGTAATAGTAAAACAAAGTCCAATATCCCTGGTGGTCCAGCGGACCACTCGTAGCACAATCGCGGGCATTTGTATGAAACAAAATGAAGTCCAATATCCCTGGTGGTCCAGCGGTACTCCCTCCCACCCGCCCACTGAGACCCACCCACCACCTCGCTCCTCCGGTCAATGGCGGGTAGCAGCACCCACCTGCCTGCCCTGCCACCGACTGACACCATAGGTAGGGCTGTCGCCCATTGGTCACAGCATGAGCCAATGGGCATGCAGCCATACCATATACTACAGTTCAGATATGTGAATGGATCCATTCACATATCTGGAATGTGTAGTACAGTAAGGGCTGTATGCCCATTGGCTCATGCTGTGGACCAATGGATGTACAGCCCTACCTATGGTGTCAGTCAGTGGGTGGTGGGGTGGCAGGTGGGTTGGGTGCTGCCACCCACCGCTGACCGGGGGAAGCGGGGCAGTGGGTCTCAGTGGGCTGGTGGGGAGGGGGGTACCGCTGGACCACCAGGGATATTGGACTTCATTTTGTTTCATACAAATGCCCACGATAGCGCTGCAAGCAGTCCACTGGACCACCAGGGATATTGGACTGTATTTTAATATGACACTTGCCCGTGATAGGGGCTGACAGCGGTCCACTGGACCAACAGGGATATTGGACTTTAATCTATTATTACAAATGCCCGTGATCAGGCTGTGAGTGGTCCACTGGACCACCAGGGATATTGGACTTTAATCTATTATTACAAATGCCCATAATCGGGCTGACAGCGGTCCACAGGACCACCAGGGATATTGGACGTCATTTTAATTGTACAAATGCCCACGATCGGGTTGACAACAGTCCACTGGACCACCAGGGATATGGGATGTGATTTATATATACTGAAGCCTGCGATCGGGTTGTGGTTCATATTGCTGTGTTGTGCGGGGGGCGTCGGTCACCGACAGCTGCTGCCTGGCACAGCGCCAGGTGCAAATCGCCAGGGATCAGCGCACCTGCATGAAAATGGGGCCAAAATGACATGCAAATGGCCCCATTTGCACTTTGCATATATTATGGCCCCATTTGCATGTGCACTTTTGAATATCATGGTTGTTGCGCATAGTGCAACGGAACTTGCACTAGCGCATCCCCCTGCTCCACTCTGGCCACTTGTGCTGGCACAGTGCCTCTGTGCCATGCACACTGCGGGTCGCCAGGGTGCAATATTCAACGATGCTGTACCATGCCGCAGCTCCGTTGAACATCACCCAGTCAATGCCTCTGTGCAGCCAAGTTGCGCTGCGCCCAGGCCTGCGTCACAGCCTGGCGCAGTCTGAATATCTGGGCCCATGAGTTTAAGCCACAACCAAGGCTGTTAAAATGCTGGTCAAATCTGAGCTAAAATTTATGTACATTAAATACAAAAACAAAGTTGAGGCTATCTTGTCTGCCAACTTAAAGCATAGGGCTGGGGGAGGGGCTTTATAAAAGTAACCATTACCCATAACGACTGCAAAAAAATGGTATGATTAAAGAGCCTGTGTCATCTCAGGAACACAGAGAAACCATTATGTTTAGAAATATTCAACTCCTACTTCATATGTTTCTGTACTTATTTTTCCCATTTTCAGAAATGTGCATATCATAAAGAAAACAAGATCACTGTACCCTATACATCATCTGCTCTGGCTGCTTGTCTATATCACGTATCCTTATCTTCCATATATGACAGCATAACTGTTTCCAAATCAACTGATAGTGATGCCACAAGCAGAAGATTGTGAGGTCAGGTACAGACCAGAAGCCAGAGCAGATGAAACCTAGGTGAGAGTGATTCCATTGAAGCTATTTATAGAAATAAAGTACACAAAAGCTGAAACATGTCTGAAAACTACAGCTCTTTAAATCTCACCTACAGTACCAATTTTGTTTGTAAATGGACAAAACTGTGATAGAATGAGGACACAAAATCACCAGCAACCTAAACCCTGCAAGGTAGTCTGCAGTGCAGCCAATAAATTGTCGAAACAAGTAATGTTTGCATCCTCTAAATGCTGTAAACGACTCTTCCTAGCACTTGTTATTGGTATATTAGAGCGGGGCATGAAGCATTACTGTTGTCTTCTGTATTTATAGAATTGCAGTATTAGCCCAATTTATTTAGTCTTTTATTTAAAGGTACAGAAGCCTATTTTCTTTTGGAAGATTTAATGTTGCAGTGCATGTTAAAAAAAATACTTCACCTAATATTTGTTTCCTACACATCTACAATATTGAACCTTGCCCTGTGTTCTCATTTTAAAATCTAAATATGGTGTCATATGTCATTGTACTGGAGTTGTACTTGCATCCTTCATGTTCCTAACATCGAACAAGTAGCATCCTTTGTTGTCTGATGGTCTAGTCCAGCAAGTAAAATGATGGTGTGAAATAATGGGTATTCCAAAAAGAACTGAGCATTCTGTTAAACAGCTGAGGCAATCATATTTCTTCTGAATAACCAATGATGTATTTGTTTCCTTCCATGATTTGTTATGGTAGTCTAGCATGACAGCTAATGTGGGACAGCCCATTATATGCATGCAGACTGGCAGCAATATTTGATATGAATAATTACTTAGAATAATAAGTAAGGAATTTGATCAACAGAATAATATGTAAGGAATCTGATCAATGTAATTGTTTCTAGTGCATCTTGTTCTTCGCCTGTATTTTTTATTGATTTTCAGATAGATAGGTTGAATCAATAAACCAAAGCAGTTTATTATATTTTTTGTATCAATTTAAATCTATAAGAAATTATTATTAAAATATTTGTCATTCTTGTCCAGACTGTCACTAGTATAAATAAATATGTGCTACAGTATATCATGTTACAAAATGGGTATTGCTCAGTTCTGGCTCCCTATTGCTTAGAACCCCATCACATTGTACTTCATTAAAATGCTACATACTCCTATTGGAGAACACCATAGGGGTGCATTACCTAAGAAGCACAGACTGTTGGAGTTAGAAAGATCATCATTGAAACTCCCATTGGAACTGCTGCCTCAGGCATTCCCCTGGTGAATACAATACCCACAATAACAAGGGACTAGTACAGAGCTAGCAGAACATCCAAATCCTGCAACACTGCTGCCTGTGACTCACCAGCCTACCAGTGAATCAGCAGACAGGTGGGCAGCATGCCCTACTGCACATAAAACAACCAGTGGTACATCAGGAAATGCTTCAGAGGAGGCAAGAGCATGTGTGGGAGAGTGAGAGAGCTGGCACAAACTGCATTAACAGAGCATTTGAGAGTGAGCATGGGAGAAAAAGTGAAAACTGGCAGCCAAGTAGAGAGAGAGAGAGAGAGAGAGAGAGAGAGATTAGAGACAGGCTGGGACTGGAAACAAGTGCAAGAGCATTGGATTTGTTTTTTCTGAGAGGTCAGAGCAAGGGGGGACAGAGGGAAAAACAATGGGTGGGGAGACAGAGAGTGTCAGCAGACAGGGGAGAGAATGAGATGGCAAGTAGAGCATAGCAGTTAGTCAGTGAGTTTGAGTTTGCAAACTATTTTATGAGTCAAATTAGGTAACTCCAATGTGGAATTGTGCTAGTTAATGTACTTAGGGGTGGTTGAAATCCCTTGCCATATGAGGTTAGGTCTCCAACCCACCCCTTTGTACATTAAAATAGCATAATCCTCCCACTATCAGGCCTTATCCCTGCGGGATTCAGGGGTCGCGAGGGCTAAAGAGCAACAGCCCTCCCCAGTCAGCAGCAGCCGCATTGAGGAAGCCTCCTCCCGCAGCTGTTCACCAGTTACGCTGCAGTTTCTCAGAGCAAGCACGTGTTTAGGCCCCGCCACCCCCACCACTGCCCTTGGTGAGCTCCTCGCTTTATAGGGCTCACCCACATGACTTCAATAACCTATCAGCCCACTCTCCCATTTGCAGCTTATCAGCTGCTACCACTAGTGGCCGCTAAACCTCTGACATGACATTTCTCCACTCTTTTCTGCAAATGACACTGCCTATTCTACCCGTTACTCCTCTCACTTGCTCCACTGACATCCCTCCCCCCAGCAGACCTCCCAAACAGGGAACCGCCTCCTCTTACGACCCTCTGCCTCATCCCCCAGCCCTACTATGATGCCCCTCACCACCTACTTACCCATGCCCATGCTAATGTTCACAACTGTGACATTAGCGCCACCATCCTGCCCCCCTTTTCTCCCTAGCCATTCTGCTCCCCACACCCCAGCCCTCCACTGCCCATCACCCGCAGTCTCAGAGCACACACCTACCACCTGGCCAAAATACCACTGGCAAAAAAACAAACAGCTTATTATACTGCTTCTCCTCCTGGCCGGGGATATCGAAGCAAACCCTTGACCCATCACCACAAATGCACACACCCCATTCTCATTCCCTAAAGGTCTCAGGCTCCTGCACCTTAACACCTGCAGCTTATTAATTTTTTATTTTATTTATTTAGTTTTTGTTGACCGGGTAAGTGCACTAGACAAATCCTGCCTATTTTCAGGAACAACCCGGGGGAGGGGGATACAGATGAATGCTTACTGACCTTGAACCAGATTATGCTGTTGGTGGTATTTTTAGTGAATGAGGGAACTTTGGCCAGGATACCGGGGAAATTCCCCTACCCTGTGTAGGGGGCGCTGCTGCTGTCGGCTATGGCGGCAGTCGGTGAGGACTCGGTGAAGGAGATGGATGTGGAGGAGGCAGGAGGGTTCGTTCCACCTCCCTCTTCTCAAATGCCTGGAACGAAGCGGGCGAAAGGCCCGATTCTTGAGGAGAATATGGCTCAGGATTTAGAAGATGATGAATTTCTGGCTTTGAAGTGTCAGAGATGCTGACTGTTGGAAGTTATTAATCAGCAAGAAGCTTTGTTGGTTAAGCGAATTACCTGCAAGGATACTCAGTGCTCAATTACCATACCAGCTGCTCAAACTTGGGTGGAGGATGAAGTTTCAGATGACAATTTACTCTCTTCAACACAGCAGCAACAGTTTCCTTTAAAAGAGTCTCCTCTGGTCAGCCCTAAACATCTAGCGGTGAAGCCTTCAGAAGTGCTGAATTTACCACTGTCAGAATTGACTACACTGCTGATTGCAAACGCTGATGTGGCAGCATCAAAGGCCTTGCAGGGTGAGTCAGCCTGTGCCACCACACGCCAGGCCTTGATTTTTTCGAACACACCTTCTGCTTCAGAAATGTTGTTGCAGCCCAACAGCAGAGAGCCATGGTCTGTAGATGCTGCTTTGCTGGCTGCAAGGCAGGAGAAAAATAAAGAGGATAATCGCTGGGTTTCAGGTACGTCTCCTATTAAAATCTCTACGTCTATGGGTCAGACTATAATATCTAGTACTGATACTGTTTTCCCTCCAAATGTTTCTGAATCCATACCGAGTGCAAATGTTTTGCCAACTCGACCTGAGTTCCCTGTCCCAGATGCTCCTTTGAACCTTAAACCTGATGCACCAAAAAAATCGTTTACTTCCCTGTTTCATTTACTTGTGGCCCCTGCTAAACGACACAATGCTGTATGTTTACTCTATAAAGGAGGGTTGGACCGTGTTCCTGATCGTGTCTACATGGGTAAAACATTGATAAAAGACTCATTGCAATTTTTTGCTACTGAAATTTATTTATTTTATTTATTTATTTATTTATTTAGCTTTTGTTAACCGGGTAAGTGCACTAGCCATAAAATGACTATTTTCAGGCATGACCCGGGAAAGTACAGACATGCAGAAACTTAACAGGATAACAAATTATAAGTGCTTTACACACAATGAGTTAAAGAGGATACAATATATCAGAACATACAAAGTAAAGCGCTTTACATACAGTGAGTTAAAGTGGATACAATATATCAGAGACATACAGAGTAGACCATTCATAAGTTCATAGGTGCCTACCTATGCAATGAATAGAGAGGACCTTGGACAATAAATTATCAGGTGACATATCATATGAACAGGACAATGTACACAAAAGCAAAAACAGGTAATACAAAAGGAAGAAATTTTATTTATTTATTAATTTAGTTTTTGTTTACCGGGTAAGTACACTAGACAAGCTTTATGCCTATTTTCAGGAACGACCCGGGAGAGTACAAAAGGGTACAACAGGTACATTGATACAGTAATTGGTTCAGACGAATACATTCAGGTACAAAAACAGGAGAAAAGACAATTTTTACAGTTTTGACATTTACGTGGAAGGTACACCCAGATACAGTGCTGGGGCAACATATAAGTTAGAGATAAATTCAATGACCAACAGGGCTGGTGAGGATTATGAGCATAGTAACATCATAGTGTTGGTCAAGCAAGGGAGGGGGGATTTGGATGAGGACATAGCGCAAGAGTGGTGACGCCAGAACAGGAGAGAAGAAGCCAGCACCAGTGGACACCGGGAGGCTAAGGAGGCTTAGGACATTCACAGCGAGAAGCCACCTTAAGATGATCCCACAGGGAGGTCCGGAAACTCTTGTGAGAGGAGGCGGAAACGGACTCTTTCAGGAAAGGAGTTCCAGAGCCTGGGGCCATGGACAACAAAACTCCGGTCCCCCATGTTGGTGCGGGAAGTAGGTACACTTAGTAGGCCGGGGCCTTGGGATCTAAGCAGGTAGGGGGAGAGGTCAGCAGGAGCAAGAAACTGGGCCAGTTCCGGAGGGGTGCCGGAGCTAAGTACTTCTCACGAGGCACCCAGTGCTAAAGACAGGTGATTGGCGAGGATAGCCAGCCAAGCTTTTAAGTAGAGCTAAGCAGTGATGGGTGAGGCGGGGGGCCAGGGCAAATGACAGATGTTGTTGTACATTGTGCTCCACTTGCTTAGGAGGGTCTTAGAAGTATGAGCAAATATGAGGGAGCCGTAGCTGAGGGAGGGAAGTAGTACTCCCCTGGCAAGAGCTAAGCGAGCCGCTGGAGTGAGGTTGTACCGAGCCCTGTAGGCCATCCCCAGTTTGTGGTTTACCCTACTGCAGGCATTATGGATATGACTACCAAGGTCCAATTGGGGATCAAGTAACCATTGAGAGCAGGGGGTGTCATTAAGGAAAAGGTCGGTAAATGAGGAAGAGGGGAGCAAGCCATGAAATTTGATTATATGAGTGTATGTAAGTGTAATGGAGATGCCTGAAGTGCAAGATTGTATATGGGCAGGGAAAGGGAGCCGGGACAGGCTGAGGCAGTAAGAGGGTTATATAGAGGTGAGGGAATACTATTGTATGGCCAGAGACATCAGTCATTAGGTAGGGTGAAAGCAGGAACAGGTATCAGCAATCAGCAGATTTGAGCCCAGTTTTTTTTTATATGCCCTAATCCATGTGTTGGGTGAGCACACATGATATTAGCTTCAAGACTACTAATGGTTTAGAGTGTTTTGGGAAAAATATACTGAACTTTGCAACTCTCCTCTGTGGACCCCTTTTGAAGCAATACCTCTGACAAAACCTGCTATAAAATTTGTAACTGTGTTTTTTCACAATGAATGGGTCAGTGTGATGGATTTAACATACTGGATAAAACAAAGATGCACTGTTCTGGATGGACCTACTGCTATCTTTGATAGTGAACATTATTGCACTGGGGGTTGGAAATTTAAAGTTTTACTTTCTTCAACTAGTGATGGTCTTAAACATTTGCCAAATTCCTTTTTTCTTGGACGTGACAGGGGAGTCTTGTTTTATGCAGGCCAACCAAAGGCCTGCTATAAATGTGGCTCTGAGGGCCATATGAGCAGCATTTGTAATAAAGTAAGATGTTCTCTCTGTAATGAATTAGGACATGTCAGTAGTAATTGTTTAAATGAAATGGTTTGTAGCTTATGTGATGACAAGGGGCATTCTTATCAAAGTTGTGTTTGGGCCACTCATAATACAAATCCTGGAGGAGATTGTGAGGAACAACAGCTGCTCATAGCAGTAACCCAATGGCAACAGTCTGAGCCTGGGCTGTCTTCCCCTTCCTCCCCCCTCCTTCTACATTCCCAATGCCTTCCCCACTCCCTAGGACTCTCCGAGCACCAGTTAAAGAATTACAGGTGGACCCTTTGGTAGATTCGCCTCCCGTTCCTACAACCTTTTCTCAACCACAGGGCAACAATATGGATTTAGAAATGGAGATTCTGCCTTTAGAGGTACCAGAAGCAGTCATGCCTCCCCCTCCTCTAGCCTATAACACAAGAAAAGTTATTTTGGTTCGGAAAATGTCGGAAAAATCCGTTCCGGCTGTAAAACTAGCTAAAACACATTCTATTCCCCTTCAAAATCGGTATCAGGCTCTTCCTACTGCAGATAGTGATTCTGAAATACTTTCGGATTCCTCTTCTATGGTAGGGGATGGGGAGGTGGATCACATTGAGGCACCACAGGACATCCCCCATAAAGAGTCTTCGAAGAAGAAACACCCATTTCATGTTAAACTAAAATCTAGGCTGGGTACTAGAAGTGGGGTAAAAAAGAAATGATTTTGTTTTGTTTTTCCCTTTTGGGATATACTCCCTTTTTCTTCTTCTGACTCTTTTTCTCACCTCTGTGAATGTGAATAGTATTAAGAGCTTGAGGAAAAGGACTGTTGTTTTTTCTGCTTTAATTCATCAAAAACCAGGTATTTTTTTTCTGCAGGATACAAGACTGCATACTCTGCTTGATGTCCAAAATGCTACTAATGCCTAGTACGTGGGGCCTTCTTATTGGTCGATAGGTACAGACCAATGCTCAGGGGTAGGGATATTGTTTAAAGGTCTTGAATTTACATGTTTGAAATTGTTGGATCTGGTTCCTGGGCGGCCTTTATTATTAGATATTTGTTTTCAGGGCCAGTTGTTTCATCTTATTATTATCTATGCCATGCAATCTAAAGCTGATAGAGTGGTTCTTTTTAAAATAATTCAGACATTTTTATATACTGCACAATTAGTAATTTGGGGAGGAGATTTTAATTGTGGATTAGATAAACGGGATAAGGGGTCACAGACTAAAACTTTGAAATCGTATTGTGACTCTAATTGTTTACATGAAATACTACACAAAGCTGCTTTGGTTGATGCCATGTTATATCATCTTAAGAAAGTAGTGCCAACTTTTTGTAAGGGTCCTACTAGGATAGATTTTTTTTTTATCTCCTAACATTCTTTTATTTCTGCAGCCGGAGTACAGGCAGTGGAATATTCTGATCATTCTCTGCTCTTTCTTACCTTGGGACCAGGGGTTCAGATAGGATGGGGATTATGGAAATGCAATTCCTCATTATTAAGTAAGGAACACTGTCGTACTCAAATACAGTATTTTTTATCTGCAAAAAAAACAATATTTATTTTGTATGACTCACCGATACAGTGGTGGGAAGGTTTAAAAAAGGAATTCATTTTTTTGTTAAAAATTTTAAGCAAGAAAGACACAGATATCCAATATTTAACTTACTTGCTACATAGACAACAACTACAGTCTTTAATTTCCCTATCATTTGCCTCTACGCATGATTATAGTGCTCAGATTTCTTTTGTAAAGGAACGCATGTTTCAATTTCATCAGAAAAAAGCCACTGTCTTAGCTTTCCAACAAAATTTTGGTTTACAAGGAGCTCTTTCTAATATTTGTCCATATGATACCTGTGCACAGTGAGTGAAATCAAAAAGAATAGAAAGTTTACAAGATTCATTAGGACATATGCATAATACGCATAATAAAATTATGGATATCGTGTATATGCATGCTAAATCTCTTTTTTCCAGCACTAACATAGAATTGGATTGGATTCAGAAATTTTTTGGAAATATTGAGGTTCCAGAGTTCCCAGTTACCTTAAAACAGGAACTACAAAAGGATATTCATTTTTCTGAAATACAATTGGCTATGCAGTCTATGCCCATAAATAAGCCCCCAGGGAAGGATAGTCTAACTACTGAAGTCTACAGGTTTATTGCGGAAACCCTGGCTCAAGAGTTGGCACAGGTTTTTTCTTTAATGTTAAAAACCACCTTACCCTTCACTATGGTACAGGGTTCTTTAGTTTATCGTTATAAAACAGGAGACCGACATCTTTTAACAAATTGGAGACCAATTTGTCTCTTAAATACAGATTTTAAATTATTGGCAAAAATTTTAACTATTAGGTTACAACAAGTAGCAAATTACGTGATTAGTCCAGCACAAGCCTGCTCAGTGAAACACTTGAATGTTTTGGAACATCTCCTCTTACTTCAAGAAATAACTACTAGAAGCACAAAGAAGGAAGTTGAAGGGTTTTTATGCTCACTAGATCAAAGTAAAGCTTTTGACTCTATTAATCATTGTTATATGTGGGAGATTTTGAGATTCTATAATATCCCAGATCAATTTATACAATAGATTAAACTGTTATATGCATCCGCTACTGTAACTCCCATGGTGAATGGACATGTTGGACTGATAATTCCAGTACATAGGGGAGTTTGGCAAGGCTGTTCCCTTAGCCCGCTCCTCTATGTTTTCTGTATTGATCCATTATTAAAAAGTATAAATGTTCATCCTGGAATTAGATCCTTGCAAATAGGGTCTTTACTGAGTCTGGCACAGTGTGTTGCTTATGCTGATGACCTGTGTCCTCTTTTACCGGATGCACAGTCAATATCCTTAGCAATAGAAGTCTGCACTATTTATTCTTCAGTATCAGGGGCTAGTTTAAATGCATCTAAGAGCCAAGGTATATATTTGAGAACACAATCTCAAATTAACCCTCATAATTCTGGGATTCCCATTGTTTCTCACCCTATTAAGATTCTAGGCTTATTCTGGGGTGCAGGTAATTTAGACTTATTAAATTGGACGTCAAAGATTGAACTCGAACATACGATAGTGTCAAAATGGAATACTTGGAAACTTGATACAAAGAAATGTGTGGTATTAATTAAAATGAAGCTTTTACCACAATTCCTGTATGTCAGTAAAGTTTTTCCTCCCCCAAAACAATTGGAAGCTAGATTGCTGAGTTTGTTTTTTTGAGCAGTGTGGGGTAGTAGGCTAAATCCCATCAAGAGGAATATTACTTATTTACCATACTTATCTGGGGGTTTGAATATGGTAAACCCATTAGTGTTTTTTTATTGTACTTTTTATTTATATTAATCTTCGGCCCCTAGTGATTAATTAGGAGAAGGTTTGGACTTCATATTTTTATGATACGGTTCAACCAAGGTTTTCTATTTGGGAAGAGTCAAGGGTCACTCACTTGAAGCAAGATCCTACACTTTCTGGTTATTATAGAGAAATCTTTATAAAATTATGATTACTGGGGGTCTCTAGCCATATGTCACTTGGTAATACAAGAAAATAGCTATACTATCGTATAATTGCCACACATTTTACGGAATTAATGACTTTTCCCCATCAACCTATACATCGACAAAATACTCATTTGTTTTTGTTAAATGAACAAAGAGTTCCAAGGAAATTGTGGCATTTCCATTGGCTTAGTTGCCAAGATAAGATTAATGTGAAAAGCAATCAAAAGCACAAGCAGCATGCTGAACGAGGCTGTATTAGGTGTAATTGTGTCTCAGCAGAAGAAACTATTGAGCACTTATTTTTTCTTTGTTCATTTATAAAGACATTTTGGTCAACTCTAGCAAGTACTTGGTCTGTACCTATCTTTTCTTCAATGACATGTGAAGAATTGATGCATGGTATTTTTCACTCTGATTGGCAGTGTTTTCATACAGGCACATTGAATATTGTTTGTTTAGTGCTAAAATGGTATATTTGGACTGCTAGATGAGGCTATATGTTTCAACAAAAGGACACTCCTATTGAAATAATTATTCAGAATGTGACTAGAGAATTGTCTTGGATTTTTCAGAAAGAATGTATTATTTTTCCGCAACAGGTTTTAGAAGCATATTGGCGTAACATGCCATGGGTAACCACTTCAGATTTTCCTGTTACATGAATGTACTTTTTAAGTTGTTCTTCTGAATATTCGTATATTTCTTTTGTATGATTTGTTTTTCAGTAAATTTCCCTACTCTTTTAGTGTGGGGGGGTGGATTGAAGTGTATTTTCTATTTGTGTTTTTGACATTACTGTATGCTGAAATACTATTTTCTGGTGTTTGTTTCTTTTCATTTCTTATTTTGTATGATGTAATACTTTCCTGTTTATTTTTGTCTGAAATTTTGAATAAAAAAATTCCCCTACTCTTTTCGATAAGTGCCATGGGATCTTTAACATCCACCTGAACTACCACCAATCCAGGCAGATGGGACCTCGGTTTAACATCTCATCCAAAAGATGCCACCTCAGAAGTGCAGCACCTCTCTCATGCTGCACTACAGTGTCAGTACTGGGATATTAACCCAAGTGCCAGATGTTGGAACTGAACCCACAGCCCTCTGATCTCCCAGCCTCAGAGGTGAGTGTGCTACTTACTGAGCCACTGACACTGACAAAATATTAAACAAAATAACAGTGCTGCAATAAATTGCCCTATCCCATCTCCCAGACATCCTGGTCATATCCAAAACCTGGCTAAAATCCCATCATACTGATGCCGAAGTAGCCATACCTGGCTACACAATCATTAGACATGATAAACAAGGGAAAAAGAGAGGCGGCGAAACAGCCATGTACATCTCCACTAATCTGCAGTTTACAACAGTGCAAATTCCCTCACTTTTGGCCCACATCGACACTCTCCTAATCAAACTCTCGCTCTCATGTACCACCCCTATGTATGTTGCAGGTACCTACTGCCCTCCTGGTACCCCCCAACCTGACATCCTAGCCCACCTGGACATGTTAAAGTCCACAGCAACAGGAAGCGAGCTTCTCACCATCAGAGACTATAACCACAACTGGCTAGCCATAGATAAGGCCCTCCTAAAGACCAAGAACAAGGCTTTAAATCTCACACAACTAATTGTAGACCCCACCCGGCTAAACCACAAAATGCAAAAGCATTCACTCCTAGACTGGGCCCTCTCCTCCCACTTCCACAGGATTCTACTTGCAGGCCTGCTCCCTGACTCCCTAAGCGACCACCACATGATTTTCCTGATCAGGAAGGTGCACAGGCCCACAGTCCCCCCCGAAGACACTGCGTACAAGGTCATATAATTCCCTGGACCAAGCATCGCTAGTGCTAGATCTTGGACAAGTAGACTGGTCCTTCATCCCAGTAGCCAAATCTATTGACGTCGCACTTGAAACTTTCAAGGCCAAATTTCTAGAAGTCTGGGACAAACATGCCCCCTGCACACAAAAAGGGTCCGAGGTGCCCATCTTCCCTAGATCACTGCTGATATCAGCAAATGCCACTCCAGGAACCACGCTTGGAAAGCCCACAAGAAACTGGGCACCCAGGCATCCTTCCAAACCTACAGAGCCCTCTGCAACTCCTGCACTAGCCTCATTCGCCAGGCAAAAAAGAAATATATTCTATCGGCATTCAGCGCAAACCTAAACCACCCAACAAAACTTCTGGAAATCGTTCAAATCCCTTATCCCCCCCCACCCAGCCTCCACCTCTGACACTGTCAGCTCAGGGCACCTACATCACTGATCCCTGCAAGGTCGCCACTGCTTTCAATATCTACTTCTCCAGCTGTACTGGCTCACTTCTATCGGCCCTCCAGCATCCACCCACCCCCGGCTCCCCCCCACCAAGAGCGATCCCACAGCCTTACAGTTCTCCTTCTGCCCTGTATCCCAGGATGAAGTATTCAAATCACTAAAATCCTGAACCCCCAACAAAGGTAAATGCCCAATGGCCCTGGATGCCAAGATGCTATATTTGTCCGCTCCAGCCAATTCCGCCCCTCTAACCACACCATTCAACCTCTCCTTCACACTGAGAAAATTACCCACTGAATGGAAATGGGCTACCATCATACCCCTACCTAAAGGGGGTGACCCCTGCTCCCCAGGTAACTATCGCCCTATCTCCCTACTCCTGATTCTGGCAAAATTACAGGAACGTCTGGTCCTCGCCCAACTCTCTCCCTATCTGGACGCCTCCTCCTTCTTCACTCCATAACAATCCAGTTTTTGCAGATCACACTCAACTATCACTTCCCTGCTATGAGTCACTGACAACATACTTACCGGGATGGACAAAGGCCACATCACCTCTGACATCTTTATAGACTTAGCCAAGGCTTTCAACACCATCTCCCATACTCTGCTCCTTTCTAAACTCAAAGAAGCTGGTCTCTCCAACCCAGCCACCACATGGTTCCAAGACTACCTGGTGGGCAGCCTCCAGGCTGTAAAAGTCACCTCCGACATCTCTAACCCCCTACCAGTTACTGCCGGCATCCCCCATGGATCCATCTTGGGCCCAGTGCTCTTCTCCATATTCCTAAATGACCTCCCATCAGCCTGTCATTACTTATCCATACATATGTATGTGGATGACACAGTACTGTATGCCACAGGACCCTCCACAAGCATAGTGGCAAATCTACTGCAGCAGGATTTCAAAACCATCCAGGAATGGTTCTGGTCAAACCAACTATTCTTAAACCCTAAGAAAACTATGTTGCTAACCTTTGTCTCACAGCAAAGACTCTTCTGACAAGCCCCCTGCCCCCCTTTCAAAAACCTGGATGGGTCCCTACTGGAACAATGCACGAGCTTCAGATACTTTGGCATCTGGCTCGATCCGCATCTCAATTTCTCCACCAATATTGATTCCATATACAAAAAACTACTCCCTAAACTCAATGCCCTTTACAGGAACAAAAACTGCCTCCCCTCTCCTGCCAGGAAAACTATTGTTCAAAAGATGATCCTCCCAATACTCGACTACAGCAATATAGTCTATTCTATTGCTCTCTCTTCCACCTTGGCCAGCCTTGACACCCTTTTCCACTCTTTTTGTCGATTTATCCTCGACTACTCACAAACAACCCACCACTGCACTTTGTATAGCTCCCTAGCCCTGCTGTCCCTCCAAGACCACAGATTAACCCACTGTGCTAGGACCGCAGCCAAATTTTGGTCCCAAATCCCTTCCCCCCTACTTGGCCTCTACCCTCTCCCCACTACCTCCCCCTTCTTACTCCATCAGAAGCACTGACCCCAGGCTCCTCCATGTCCCCTTCATGTGCACAAACAAAGGACAGGCCACTTTCAAATTCCGTATCCCCCAGGTATGGAACGCCCTGCCTGTTGATATCAGATACTTACCCAACCCCAGCCACCTCAATCACCTACTCAGCACCCACTGCTACTCCAGCTGCTCTTGCTTTAGCTAGTGCCTACCTATGTAATTGTATTTGTGCTCTCAGTTGTGTTTTCTAAAATGTTCCTGTTTCTAGCTGACAATTGTCTGTACGTCAGATGATCACTCATTGTTTTGTTCAACTACTGTACCTTGTGATTTGTACTAATGTCTTGGGTCTTGACCCCCAGGTCGCATCTGGAATCGAGCAACACTGCTCAGTATGCCTTCCTGGTTAAACTCATAAATAAATAAATAAATAATGTGTCCCCCTTTATTATGCTGTGTTTAAAAACTGACATGTTAATTTTAAATTGTATAATATAAATTGTAACCTGTAGATTAGATTAGCACTCCTGAAAAATCCCTGTCTGGTGGTGAAACATTAAGTGCTCAGAAGCATTACTTCTTTGCAACCTTTTGAGCACTTTATGCAGATGCAATATGGAAATCTAAACTCTCCAAAAAAGCCCACCTAACTGCTCTTGAAGATGGATCTTATTTCTTCTATTTTTATGTATTTTAAAGTTTCACCAGGAAAACACAATGAGCAGCATTGCTTATTTCTGGATGCATCCTGCGGAAGAGGGGAAGGGAAGTAACAAGCAAAGCAACTTCTGTCAAAACAACAAGTCAGAACATCATATACAGAGAGACAATAGAATTACAGTATTTCACATTTGCTCAGCATTTCAGTTACAGCATTTGACATTTTAATTAAGTGAAATATGTTGGGCGTGGCTGACAAATCCTGAGGAATGGACTTGAAAAGGAGAACCAATCAGGAATTAGGGAGAAAAGTGGGTACGGAAGACACAGAGGTGAAATGGAAAATGTAACAGGTACCAGCTAAGACAGCGAGGATGGGGATAGGGGAGGCAGAAATAGAGAGAGGCCAGGCAGAGTGAGTGAGAAAGCCAAGATGGACAGGTGCCAAAAGGTGGGGCGTTACAGATTGAGGAGAGTGAGGGAGGGGGAGTGTTGAGTGGAAGGGACACACTAGATGTGGGGGGGATTAGGGTCAATCTATGCCAACCTGCAGCCTGTTAAAACCAACCAGAAAAACATATACAGTGGTGTACACTTAAAAATGATACCACTTATGGATCAAGAGGTCAACAGAAAGTGAATGGCTTACACTGACCGTGATTGCCACCCCAGGCAATGCATATCCTTTGGCTGAACAGCAAGTGCACCCCTGTTTGTAGTTGAGTCTTTTATGTGGCAGCTGTAGTGATATGAAACTAAAAGCTGCACAATCATCAGACTTGATAGACCTGTGGGCCTTTTTCTACTAACAATTTTGTATGTTCATATGGTTGGCCTCCATGATTAAAAGTTACTACTCAAGGAGCATTGTACAGCCACACTCATTAACCTTTATGGAAACAAGTCTATCTCTTTGAACCAAGTTCTCTACTGCAGTAAAATAGAATATTGAAGGTTAAAGAGATGTTCCTGTTCCAAGCAAAATAATTCTCAATTGGATCAGCAGAACTCTATACCAAATTTCTTGAGCTGTGCAGAATGCAAAATTCTGACTTCAAAAGTCACGTGGAATGGCAGTTTCACTTCCAAAATGCTTTCTGAAATTTCTTTTTTGAATCTATGGAATTCCTAGGAGTGTTTCTCTGTAAACCATGGAATAATAATCAGTGGATTACTATTCCATGGTGTATGGAAAATTGGACCACAGTTTACATATGTGCAAAATGAATTACTGAGCCACAGTTTAAAAAAAAATCACTTTCAGAATTTCAAAATACCACTTCTGATGGAATTCAGCAGAAATAGGTGGAATTTTCAAAATTCCATGGCATTCCAGTGAACGTGGAAAATGACAATTCTGCACAGTTCTACGAATTCTGCATCAAAGTTGAATTTTATGACTTTCCTTTTTTTATTAATGACATTTGTCCAGATTTTCAAAGCCCAAATAATGAAGCAAGGAGCTTCATTTGAACAGCATTGACACAACTGGCTCCTTGCATCAATAGTTGCAGCTGTCCCAAGTTTCAATTGCCAGCTGTGGCCAACATGGGACTCCTTGTGCCTTAGGCGGTCCTGCACCACCCTTGCACCTAAAATGCCTTTTTGCAGATGGGGGGGGGGAGGAGCACACTGACCAAGATGGCTCCATGAGTGTTCCTGCCAAACACCACTGTCTAACCATGACAAATTAATGGCTTGTTTTTTTCGAGTATGCTGGCTAATATGCTCATCTTGGACCAGCTTTGGTAAATGAAACTCACTTTCATTTCTGCTGCTTCTGTATTTTGAGCTGGGACTGGTGCTCAAATATGACTAAACAAACTGGCTGATCAAACATAAAAAAATTTGGAAGATCCTGCAAAAACATGCAAAAAGAAAAAAGGCGAAATTCAGAGTCTGTCTCATAGGATTATCAAGAAAAATCCAGAGATCCTTCTCTTCTGCAAAATCACACCCAAGCACAGTCATAAAAACAGCAGAAATTAAATCTCTTCTGCATGGCTAATGCACTAATTCAGCCCTTGTTTTCTCCAATTCAGGACAGCACAATTGGAACCATAACTAAGGCAGATGGAGGCCACTTACCCGTCGATGCCGTGGAGCCATACATAGAGGATGCCAACTTTTTAACAGCAGACAAAGTGGAGGTAGGAGGGAGTGGGATACTTCCACTCAATCAAGTTGGGCTTCAGAATGGAAATATCGAGGGCACTTACCTTGGCATCTATGATCCAGATGGAATCTGCTACGGTCAGCTCTCCAGGCCTATTAACAGACAGCAGTGGAGGAAACGCGGAAGAGGTAGCATCTTCTCAGGGCTCATTCAACAGCACAGCCGGCAATATAAAGCAGAATGAGTACAGCCCTGTTGGCTAATGCTAATATTTGCTCCAGTAATGCTGTTTTTAACTTTGATGGTCAGCTGCCGAATAGTAATAAAGCGAAAGGGGGTTCAGACAAAGACCAAGACACTGTACATATGGAGCCATTAACTGTGGCTTCAGGCTCTGCTGCTATTAATTATAAAGCCCAAGTGTCTTTAATTAAAACTGAAATACACAATGAAATTCATGCAGGGCTGGGCCCTATTACAACTGCACTCGCAGACATAAATTTAGCTACTGCATCTCAGTTTTGAATAAAAAAATGCCTGCTCTTATTATACACACATCAGAAGCTGAAAACAGGATAAGTGGGCTGGAGGATTGAATGACACCCATATATGCTGAAATATTAACACTAAAAAAAAACAACTACAAGAACTTAAAGTTAAAGTAGCCATCTTAGAAGACTGCTCCTGGCATAATAATGTCAAACTGTTCAGAATCCCCGAAGACTCAGATGGAATGGGAGATCCTGTGCCATACTTTGCAAAAACTGATAACAACTGCATTTATATCTGCAATATCCAGCAGAAAAGATTATTCTGGGTCATGCCCACCATGCAGGAACTGGAAGTCTCATTGTAGGATCTAGAGAAATTAATAATAGGTACCTTAGGCCAGTGTATATCAAGCCACATTATTATAGAGATCAGGAGCTTATCTTGCAGCATGCCAGAATTAACAAAAGCCTGACTTTTGAAAATCTAAAGTTTTCTGCATTCCCAGACTTCTCGGCTAAGACTCTGCAGAGCAGTAAATGTTTTGAAAAGTTAAAAATCTTCTGCAAGAATGGGGTATCTGTTTCTTTTCACTTCCTCCAGCATGGCACAAATTCTTTTTAAATTGCAAAATGTTCATTTTTTCTGACCCAGTTCAAGCTATAAAAAAATTTGGGTTCACTTTTGCACAGGAGCTATGGCCCAGAGCAACATCTCTTCAGATAACTAATGGACATTTAGCTCATATTATGACTAACTAAAAAAGGAAAATAAGATGTTATAAGAATTATCAGTGTTTTCTTTTTCCTCTTTCAATAAGCCTGCTGTATTTGCTGGCCTCATTCCCATACTGGTTATGGCAGGGGACATGGCGAGAGAATAGGTGAATCTCTCAGAGTACTGTAGATGCTGTCAAAAACTTGAGGGGGGGCTGCAGAAAGGTAGCACTCATAGCAGGATTTCTTTGGGATGATCTATTCTTTCTAGTTGATTTTGAGGAAACGTTATATTATATTGTTACCCTTTTTTATTTCATGCAGAGTGCTACAATCACTGTCATCATTAAGGTGGGGGGATCTATTAGCTATGAATGTTATATAAAAAGAAATTGGTGGGTGGGGAGTTGGCATGATTAGAACTTTTTTCTATTATGCACACTACATATGAGGAAAATTAATATAAATATAAATATAAAAGAGTCATTGAGGATATACGACAGTAGGAGAGATATTACGATGCCTGATTTAAGGGAGGGAGGGGAGGGGGTTGGGGAGAAAAATTTCATTTATTATGCCTGGTACATAGTAACACAGTACATTGGTCTGATTGTAAGTCATACAATATTTACTTTGCCTTGGACTATAAAATTAGTGATAACATTGAAACTCAATTATGGCTACTAATTTAAGTTTTTTGTCCTGGAATGTAAAGGGCATGAAGGATAGATCTAAGGGGTGAAAAATATTGAATTATCCTAAAAAACATAAAGTGAATTGTATCTTTATGCAGGAGACTCATCTCCTGCAGCAAAACTTTAACTATTTTTCCAACTTGTCAGGTGAATGTTTAAATGCCCTTTATACCAGCAATGCTAGCGGGGTAACTATTCTTTTTCATAAAAGCTTAGATGTTAAAATTATTAGATCTGTGTTGAATGATCAGGGGAGGTATATCACTGCAGAAATACAGATTCAGAATCAAAAATTTACTATAGTGAATCTGTATGGACCCAATGAAACTTCTCTGCAATTCTTTGATGAAGTTTTCTCGAACTTAGCATCTTTTCCAGCACCCTATATCATAGCAGGGGATTTTAATATCATCCTTAACTCAGTACTGGATAAGTCTAGCATGCATAGAGATAGGATCACTTCAGCTGCCAAAATGGTTATTCAGTTCATGGAAGATTACAGTCTTGTAGATATGTTGAGATATCATCATCCAAATACATGAGTATAAAGTACAACGTATGGCAGCTAGGATTCAATGCAAAGAAGTGCAAAATAATGCACCTGGGAAACAAGAACCCAGGGGAAGAATACACAATGGGTTGGGAGGTAGTAACAACAACAAAAAAGGAAAGGGACCTGGGGGTAATCATATCAAATGACCTTAAGGTTAGCAAGCAATGTAGAGAAGGCAGTAGGAAGGGCTGGGGTACACTGGGATGTATAGGAGAGGCATCAGCAGCAGAAAACAGGAAGCTGTTATCCCTCTGTGCAGACAGTTGGTGAGACCCCATCTGGAGTATCTGTCCAGTTCTGGAGACTCCATCTCTGCAAGGACATAGACAGGATAGAGGTAGTCCAGAGGAGGGCAACTAAAATGGTGCAGGGTCTGCAAGAGAAGCCGTATGAGGGGAGACTAAAGGAGCTTAATATGTATACCCTTGAGGAAAGAAGGGAGAGGGGGGACATGATAGAAACTTTTAAGTACCTCAGTGGAATCAACAAAGTCCAAGAGGGTAGCATCTTTCAGAAAAAGAGACTTGCAAGAACAAGGGGACACAATTTAAAGATAGAAGGAGGGCGGTTCATTGGCAATGTGAGGAAGTATTATTTCACAGAGAGGGTAGTGGATGCATGGAACAGCCTTCCTGAGGAGGTTGTGGGGTCTAAAACTCTGGGAGAATTCAAGAATGCATGGGACAGACATAAAGCAATTCTTGTGGGGGGTAGGAAGAAATAGGCTGTTGGTTAACTAGGATCTGCAGCCTATCCTGTAGGTAAGGAAATGGGCAGACTAGATGGGCCAAGCAGTCCTTATCTGCCGTCAAAGTCTATGTTTCTATGTCTAAATGAACAAAATGTTTTATATTTTTCACAAGTTCATTAAAATTATTCCAGAATGGATCTTGTTTTGATATCTAGCTCACTAATCTCCCAAATTTCTAGAATTGAATACTTCAGTATACATATTTCAGATCATGCCCCAATTATTTTAACACTGAATATTTCTGAAAATATAAAATCTTTTCAATTTAAATTTGTCCCTTTGTTAATGAAGGATAAACACTACATAGAATATATCAAAAATGAAACTGAAAATGATTTTCATCATAACACTCCAGAAACTACTTCTATTTCAGCATGGTGGGATGCCTTTAAGGCAGTCATCCAAAGGGCTACTACGTCTTTTTCTATTAAGCGGAATAAAAATGGATTTAAAACATTAATGGAATTGTAAAACCAAATTCAAACAATGGAAATGGTCCATGCAACAACTAACGATCCACCAACACTATAGGAATTAACATCATTGAGAGAACGTTACAACCAAAAAAATCTCGGTAGAAACAGCTGAGAGACAGATTCTTTTTTTGAACACTAAATACTATACTATGGGAGAAAAATAGGAAAAATTCTGGGATGATAAGTTAAAACCCCAAAAAACTAAATCAATTATTCACAATATTAGAAATAGAAATGGGCTTATTTCAGAAACTCCAGCTGAAATTAACAAAATGTTTTATGAGTTTTATCAGAATCTGTACTCTTCCATTACTGCTAATACAGCAGCTGAAATGGAACACTTTTTTTCTAGGATTACATCACCCAACATTTCACAAGCACACAAAACCATGTTGGAGAAATCCATCTTGACTGATGACATTTATAATGCTATACATAAACTTTCAGCAGGGAAATCTCCAAGGCCAAATGGTCTCCCCATGGATTTCTTTAATCATTTTGCACCAGGTATTTCCCCCATCTACTAACCCTTTTTAATAACATTTTTGAGACTGGCCAAATGCCTACATCTTTAAGGAAGCACTCATAATGGTATTTTTGAAAAAAGATAAGGACCCTACCTTAACAAGCTCTTATCGCCCAATATCTCTGATTAATTCAGATGCCAAAATTCTGGCCAAAATTCCCACTGCCAGGCTGGAGGTAGTGTTACCATCTATTATTCAACTGGACCAGAATGGATTTATAAAGGAGAGACATTTTAAAGCAAATATAAGGCATACATTAAATATAATTGATCACTGTAAAGATAAAGACTTATCACTTTTGATGTTAGATGGTGAAAAAGCATTTAACCAAATTGAATGGTCATACATCAAAGGGGTCTTGGGTAGAATAAGTTTTGGGTCGGGCTTTATTAAATGGATTTTGATGCTGTACTCCGGCCTGGTGGTGAGAATAAGAATAAACAATATCACTTCTCCTAGTTTCCCCCTGCAGCTGGGAACAAGACAGGGATGTCCCCTATCACTGTTAATTTTGCAATAGCTGTTGAGCCACTGGCTGTTTCCATCCACAAACATGAGGAATATTGTGGAGTTAAAATTAACAAAATCAATCATCGCATTAGTCTTTATACAGATGATATCTTATTATATACTATAGATTTGACTAGGTCATGCCCTACTATAATACAAGTGCTGGACAAATTTAGAATCATATCATGATTCAGACTGAAATGGGCCAAATCAGAAACTATGGAGTCAACATATCATCAAAACCCATTCATCCTTGTAGGATACTGTCCAATCAGGAACGTTAATAAAATAAAATATCTGGGGATTTATATTTATAAACAAGGGGCAGATTTATACCAGCTAAATTTCTGCCTTACTGGGGCAATAATTAAAAAGGACTTTGTTCATTGGCAGTCTCTGTCTTTCACTTTTATTGGACAGACTAATACTTGTAAAATGGCAATACTTCTGAAATTATTATTTCTTTTTCAGAATATCCCATAGTTCTACCAAAATCTTTTTTTAAGGAATTGAGTACTTCACTTAAAAAATTCCTGTGGAAAGGTAAAAAGCCTAGACTTAAAGTAATGAAGATACATGCAAGTTATGTTAAAGGAGGATTGGCCTTACCAAATTTCAAATATTATTATTTTGCTGCCAATCTATCTTTTATACATTATTGGTTCAAGGCCACAGAGCAGGACACCATAATTTTGATAGAGTCTTCCCACTCGTGGAATCAAGACATTAAGTTACATCTCGTTAATGGTGAAAATATTGATCTACATAAGAAATTACTGTTTACTTCATAAGCAACGATTTCTATTTGGTACTCAGTGATTAAATTAAGGAAAAATTTGATCATTTGTTCTGAATTTGCCCCTATTGCATTGAATCAATATTTTATACTATCGACAACTGATATTACTTTTAAACTGTGGCACAAAAAGGGTCTGAAAGAAATGGGACAAATTCTAAATAATAATAATTGCATGGAATTTGAGTATATTAGAAATAATTTTTTTTACTGAATACTCACTTTTATGCATACCCACAGATAAGGGATTATGAAAAAAAATATATATTAAGAAATTTAGATACTGATATAACAAGTTTAAGAAAAAGTTTTACATCGCCAATCTCTAAACAAATGATTTTGATCATATATCATTGGTTGGAGCTGCAGGAGATTGATTATAGTAATCAATTCAAGAACACATGGTCCTAATAAAACAAACACCATTATTAAGGATGCATTTTGGAGGAAAACATCTGATATCAAGTCCACAGATTTACATTCAGTTTGATTGCAACAAATCCATTTTAATATAATTCATAGATTATATCTTACACCACACTGACTACATTTAATGAATCCAAATATTACAAATTCATGTCCAAGGTGTCATAGTAATATAGGGACCCTAGAACATATGTTAGTTAATTGTCTGTAACTGACCTCTTTTTGGACTGATGTTTTGTCTATACTCACTTGATGCACAGGGGTAAAATTGGTAAAACAGGAAATGAGGATGCTTCTCGGATAAGGAGGGTCACTAACCAAGATCCCAAATTACAGAGTCAAACTTATTAGAATAGGGTTAATTAATGCTTATTGAGTGTATTCTTCAAAGGTGAAAAGATCAGGCCCCTCCAAATGTGCACAGTTGGATTAATTATATGATCGGAATACATAGAATGGAAAGAATTCACTACACAACTCTGAATCAAGTAAACAAATATGCTAAAATGTTGGGACATTTACATTAACACTACAATCACCAGAATTAGTATATATAGTTCAACAATAGTGTGAAAATGGATGGTGTTGCTGCATGCCCTGGTTTTGTTTGCTTAGGAAGTCTAATGTAATGTTTTAATGGTGCATGATTTCTAGAGTGATTGTCTGAGATGTTTAGAATTTTTAGAGATTCAATGTGTAACAATGAGGAATAAGGAGAACTATTGTTATACAAAAAATGTTAACTGTGTCTGTTTGTACTGTATTTATGAATTTGCAATAAAAAAAATAAATGCCTTTGTGCCATGGTGCTGGGGGTGTGCCCCATGATGGGGCTGCATCATCCCCTTTTTTGGGAATTTGAAAGCCCCACCAGGGCCACATGTCAGGGCTATGGTTAGACCAGCCCTGAGCTGGTCTAATGGCCCTGCACCAGCACCATCCCTAGGGAACCCCACGGGACAAGACGGCCCATAATTAGTAAGGGCAGCCTGACAGACAGGGGTGTTGGCACCCATGTGGAGCAGGACAATTGGCAGGGTGTGGGCTGCAAGAGCGTGACACCAAGGTCTGTACTATATGGACCAGGACAGACCAGGGTGAGGATGGCAGCTGTGAACCACTGCCAGTTGTGGCAGTTCTTCACCATGGTTGGACATCAACAGGTGCACAACCTACAGTACAGGGGAAGAGTGGGGCATATAGTGAATGCAATGTTGCGACCAGTAATATACCCGGCTAAGGACACCTGGTACAGGTATATGGCTGCACCATACACCAACATTTCCTGTAGCACAGTGTGATGGTTTTGGTATTAAGATGAGCAATGGCATGTTGTCATAATGTGGCTGACAGCAATATGAACATTGCCGCAATCTATGACAGTAGTATGTCATCCAAACATGTATGCAGGTTGTTGCACACTATGTGGTGCATATTGTGTAGGAATTGTGTTGTTGTTACCCCTACTGTATGCTGCATGTACTGTCTTAATCACTTGCCAACACTGCCCATGGGCCAGTTAGTCTGCTGCAGGAATCAACAGAATGCTCTGTCAAACCCCTCCAGTGCACCTTCTGTCTTGTGCATGAGATGGCTTGTGGGAACACTTGGGACATTACCACTGGAACCCCTGCTATATCAAAATATGGTGCAGGGTCCCTGGTGCACCCAGTGTTTGCTGCAGGAGGTCACGGGGCACACCTTGTGCAGCTCTAGAGAACATTTGAAAATCCTGCCCATTTTCATTAACACAGGAGCTTTCCACATAGAGTTCATCTGTTCAAGTTGCTTATAAAGTACCTCATGTGAAGTCATAATCTTTTGTTCATAAGTATAAGGAACTTGGGTGGGGTTTGACAAAGGGAATCAGGGATAAGGGGGTGGTGTTAGTAAATGCCAGGAGCTTGGGAAACAAGTTGCCAGAGTTCCAGGCCATGCTGTTAGGGGGCGGGGGGGGATGTGAAGGCAGTCACGGAAACATGGGCCAACAAAAACCATGACTGGGACCTAAACGTGTGAGGGTACACTCTGCTTAGGAAGGATAGAAAGGAGGGCAGAGGGGGTGGAGTGGCTATGTTCATTAGGGATGACATAGAAATTGCTAGGGTAGAAGAGGCAGAGGGAAATGTGGAGGCCTTTTGGGTCACCTTACGAACCCCAGCAGGAGGTAAGGTCAAGCTGGGTATAGTATATAGGCCCCCCAGGATGGGTGATGTTCTGGAGGATGGTTTGGTGGACCACATCATTGCCCAGTGTGGACCAAAAGGGGAAGAAGTAGTGTTGATGGGGGACCTTAATATGTCAGCTACAAACTGGGGAACCATGTCCTCTAAGGTGGCCAAGGAGCAGAGGCTGCTGGACAGCTTCCAGGATGTGTTCTTAACACAGCATGTGATGGAGCCCACAAGGGAAGGGCATGTCCTGGACGTGGTTCTGGCAGATGGGGATCTGGTAAGGGACCTGGTTGTAGAGGATCCCCTGACTGGGAGCGACCACAATACTGTCTGGTTTCAAATAAGCATGGGGGGGAGAGATCTTGGACACTGGCAGTGGACTTCAGGGGGGCAGACTTTGTGGGCATGGGAAATCTTCTCAAGGATCACTCGAAGGGGATTACACCAATGACAAATGTGGAAAAGAGATGGGAGGTCATAAAACAGGGACTTCATGAGGCAGTCAGGACCTGCGCTAAGGTGAAACGTAAGGGATCAAGGTCACATAAACCATGCTGGTGGTCCAGTGAGGTTCAGGCAGTGGTCAGAGAAAAGAAGGCAGCCTACAAAAAATATAAAACAACAAGAGGGGATAAAGAAAAGGCAATGTACCATCTTGCATCTATAAAAGTCACCTGGATGGTGAGGGGGGCAAAGTCCAGTAAAGAGCAGCGGCTGGCACAGAGGATACATGGAGGGGAAAAGGGGTTCTTCTAGTACATTGGGAGTGGAGAAAAATAAGGGCCATCTCAGCAGATTGAGATCAGAAGGAGGGTGGGTGGAAGAGGTGAGGGAGGCAGAGGTATTAAATGAGTACTCGCTCTGTGTTCACTAAGGAGGGGGATGGGATATCTACAAAGCAAGGCACGATGGGGATAGAAGCGGTAGTGAGTGGGATCAGGGGAGCAACAGAAATGGAGCAAGAGGAAGGGAGAGGTACCTCAGGGGTGTCACATCAGGATAAGGATAAAAAGGCCAGTAAGGTGGAGGGGACAGATGATGCTATCTCCAACAAAAGGGTGTGGTTAGTCCTCAAGGCCCTAAAGAAAGATAAATCTCCTGGACCGGATGGCATTCATCTGAGAGTACTATGGGAATTGGTGGACATACTGGCTGCACCCCTGGCAGAGCTCTTCAGTAGGTCATTTGAGAGAGGGAGGGTACCTAGGGATTGGCGAGAAGCACATGTGGTGCCAATCCATAAAGGGGGGGTTGAGGGAAGTACCAGGTAACTATAGACCCATCAGTTTGACCTTGGTGCTGGGAAAATTAATGGAGAGTATACTAAAGGAATGATTGGGGGTGTACTTGGAGGAGGTGGGAGGTCTGGATAGTCAGCAACACGGGTTTGTGCCAGGTAGATCATGTCAAACCAATCTTGTGGAGTCCTATGAATGGGTAACATCAGAACTGGACAGGGGAAAGCCTGTGGATGTATTATTCTTGGACTTCAGCAAGGCATTTGACTCTGTCCCCCACAATGGTCTGGTGGAGAAACTGACGGGGTTGGGAGTAGGCCCTTTGATGGTCAGATGGATTGGAAACTGGCTAGCTGGACGCACTCAGACAGTAGTGGTCGGTGGGGAGCTCTCGAACCCTAGAGAGGTCGGTAGTGGAGTACCGCAGGGCTCGGTCCTGGGTCTGATCCTGTTTAATGCATACATATCGGACTTCAGGGAGGGTATAGGGTGTGAAATGAGTCTCTACGCTGATGACTTCAAGATGGGAGCAGTTGTTGAAGGGGAGCAGGGGAGGTTGACCCTGCAAGGGGACATGGACACACTGGAAAGCTGGGCTCACACATGGAAATTAAATTTCAATATCACCAAGTGCAAGGTGTTACATCTTGGGTGGGGAAACCCTAAACACTGGTACACCCTGGGAGGGGAGGCGCTGGAGGCCTCAATAGGGGAAAAAGACCTAGGGGTCATCGTGGATGCATGTATGAATAACTCTGAGCAGTGCAGGAGAGCGGCTAGCAAGGCAAACAGGATGTTGGAATGCATCATAAGGGGGATCACCTCTAGGAGCAAGGAAGTGATTCTGCCGCTGTACAAAGGACTGGTTAGACCACACCTTGAGTACTGTGTACAGTACTGGAGACCACACTTAAAGAGGGACATACAGCTCCTAGAGAGGGTACAGAGGAGGGCAACTAAGATGATATGAGGACTAGGGGATTTGATGTATGAGGACAGACTTGAGGAGCTCTGCCTGTTTTCATTGGAGGAGAGTAGAGACAGGGGGACATGATTGAGGCCTTCAAGTACGTCAAAGGAATAAATAGGGTAAACATGGAGGGGATCTTTAGAATAAAGCAGGGAGGTATCACCAGAGGGCATGGTTTGAAGTTGGAAGGTGGAAGGGTGAGGGGGGAAAAGAGGAGGAGGTTTTTCACTGAAAGGGTGATGGATCCTTGGAATGTGCTGCCTGGCGAGCTGGTTCAGAGATCCACAGTGGAGGGCTTCAAGAGGGGGTGGGACAGACACAGAAAGCAGATGTACCAGATGATGGCCTGGCCCAGGGGGGTTGGGATGGATGATAGGGGTTTCTGGAACACAAGAGGGGGGAGGGCCTCGGCACCCAACTAGGGATCTGAGGTTCAAGCAGACTCGATAGACCATAAGGCCTAATCTCCTGGCAATTAGTATGTTAGTATGTTAGTCAAGACTTTTGCTTTAAGTCTATATGGTATTCTAAAGACCTTGATAATAAAAATAAGATTATCCGGTTGCAAATCTGATGTCTCAACAAGCAGAGGCCCCGATATTCAAATGTCAGAGACAGCACTCTGGGCAGGGCCATATTCAGAGGCTCCTGGAGCACCTTCGAAATCTGGCCGTGCCAAGGGGCTAAAATACCAAAACACCTATGCAAATAAGAGGGTCCGCTCATGCATACTGGTGCAATTATATTTTGAAAGGTTTGCAGTGGCAGTAAACAGCCTGCCATGTGGTGCTGTAGACTGCTGCCAAAAAACACTTCTTATCCAGGCACTAAGCCCTCGCCCCAACTCCCCCAAAGGCAGGCTGCCTGTACTGCAGTCACCTGCCTCTTTGTCATGTTGCCCCTGCTCTCTTAGTACATGGTTTATTGTAAAGCTCTGGTTGACGAGTTTCCCCCGATCTCACAGTACAAGTAGTAGGTTAAATCTCTGGTGGTCCAGTGGATCCCCCAATCTTCCAGTACATGTTTTGTGTTAAGTCCCTGGTGGTCTAGTGGTTCCCTTGATCGCCCAATACATGTTTTATGTGAAGTCTCTGGTGGTTCAGTGGTTCCTCAATCTCAGAGTATATGTTTTACGTTAAGTCCATGGTGGTCCAGTGGTTCATCCCACGAATAGTGCCATGCCCCTTACTCCACTTGCTTGCTCATGTCAAACCTCCCCACACTCCCCTCACCCCAGTGTCCTGTGCTCACAGCAGAGTATGGCAAATGGCACATCCCTCCTCTCATTTCCATGGCCAGTCACCATATGAGCTGTCAGTGAGCGTGCTTACTGTAGAAACAGAGGTTCAAAAGTGCTTACTCACATCCTTCCTAAATTCCCCCTTTTCATCTTCATTGCATGCCCTCTTGTTCTTGTGCCCCTTCTCTGCTGAAAACATACTTTTCTATGAGGTACTTATAGGTCTCTGTCATGTCCCCCTTTCTCTACCACTAGAATCCATCTTTTATCTAGACACTAAGCCTGTGCTTCCACCACTCTCTTTCTCTTCCAGGGTGTGTTTACTGAGATTCCTCAATCTCTTTTCATAGTGCTTATGATGCAACCCCTGCACCATTTTTGTTGCTCTCCTCTGAACAGACTCTAACCTGTCCATGACCTGTCTGAGATGGTGTCTATAGAACTGGACATAGTACTCCAGGTGGGGTCTCACCAATGATCAACACAGTGGTAACATCATCTCTCTTCTTCTGCTGATGATTCCCTTTTCTATGTGGAGCAGTGCAGGAAGAGTTTGTGGAGTTGGGAAGCGGTCTTAGTCAAGTAGCATGCACGGTAACCTTCTCAGAGGTGCTGCCTATCTATGGCATGGATGAGGCTAGGGTGCTCCACACCATGGGATTCAATCAGTGGTTGAAAAACTGGTGCAGAATTCAGGCATTTGGCTTCATTGGGGCTGGGGGTCCACCTGGAGTGATGTAGGTCTATACTGGTGCGATGGTCTGCATCTGTCCAGGAGGGGAACCAGGATACTAGGTGATAGGTTTAAATTCTTCATTGGCAAGCATTTAAACTAGCCAAGGGGGGAGGCACTGGAAAGGAGCAGGAAAATCCTAGCCTCCTCCAAAAATCAGGGTAGTTAGTGAGGTAAACACCAAGAGAGACGTCGATAGGGAGAAGGGCAGGGGTAAATGGAAAAAATGACAAAGGCAGTAAGGACAGGGATGGGACAAAATGGGGAAAGGCCATCATGAAATGGAGGGTAATGAGTACTAATGCCCGTAATCTGGGCAACAAGCTCCCTGAACTGGTGGCCTTGATAGAAAAGGGATGCCTGGATTTTGTGGCAGTCACTGAAACATGGTACACAAAGAACCATGACTGGGATGTTAACATACCAGGGTACACAACCTACAGGACAGACAGGGAGGGTAGAAGAGGGGCAGGAGTAGGTCTCTATGTAAGGGAAGAGAAGGGATAAAAGCAATGGAACAAAAGAGTAAACAGGGAGGAGAGGAGACACTGTGGGTCACCTTAGAGACTGGAAATGCACCACAATCCACACAGAGGTTGATACAGACCCCCATCTCAGAGGAGGAAATTGACAAGAATATGATAGAAGGCATCCTTAGGATGGCAGAGAAAGGGGAGATATTGTTGATGGGAAAACCGAATATGCCAGGTGTTAACTGGAGCACCTTTTCTGCAGCCACATCCAAGAGCAGGGCCATTCTTGATGCCCTACAGGAGGCATGCCTCAGACAGCTAGTGTTGGAACCCACTCAGGAGGAAGCAATCTTAGACCTTGTACTCTCAAATGGGGACAGTGAGAGGATCTCAGATCTAGAAGTAGGTAGCCATCTGGGAACAAGTGACCACCAAACAGTGTGGTTCATGATAAACTCAGCTGCAGAGTCAAGCCATAGAAAAGTGAAGGTACTATACTTCAGGAGGGCTGACTTTGTCAAAATGGGAGAGTGCCTTAGAAAAGCACTAGCAAACAGGCAAGAAGGAGAGGTAGAGCAACAATGGGGAAACATCAAAACTGCCATCACAGAGGCAACAAGCCTTTGTGTGAAGCAAATAAACAAATCAAAATGAAAGAAAAAGCCACTATGGTTCTCAAAAGAGATGATGGGGAAGGTTAGGGAGAAAAAGATAGCATTTAGGAAGTATAAGGAAACACAGAAGGAGCAGGACAGAGAACTGTACCAATTAAGGCAGAAGGAAGTGGGGAAGGCAGTCAGAATAGCACAGGTTCAAACTGAGGAAAAGATAGCCAGCTCAGTTAAGATGGGGGATAAAACCTTTTCTAGATACATTAGGGAGTGTAGAAAGACAAAGGGAGGGATAGTGAGGCTGAATAAAATGGACGGTGGGTGGGCAGAGAGGGACAGTGAAAAACAGGGATACTGGAACGAATACTTCTGCTCAGTATTCACAAAAGAGGAGGAGGGGAAGGTGCCTAATATAATTAACAGAAGCATTCTGGATGGTCCTTTCACAGAAGAAAGAGTTCTGAAAGAACTCCTAAAACTGAAGGTGGACAAAGCAATGGGGCCTGACAGGATTCACCACAGAATTCTAAAGGAATTAAGGGGAGAACTAGGGACACCACTAACTACCCTTTTTAACAAATCATGGGAGGACGATGTGGTACAGGAGGACTGGAGGAGGGTGGCTGTGATTCTCCTTCACAAAAGTGGGAGCAAGATAGAGGCAGGAAACTACAGACCTGTCAGTTTGACCTCTGTGGTAGGGAAAATGATGGAATCACTTCTGAAGGAAAGAATTGTTGAGTACCTAGAGACCATTGGGGCACAGGACACAAGGCAGCATGGATTCACAGTGGGTAAGTCATGTCAGACGAATTTAATAGATTTCTTTGACTGGGTGACCAAAGTAATAGACCAGGGAGGTGCTGTGGACATGGTCTACTTAGACTTTAGCAAAACATTTGACACAGTCCCACACAAAAGATTAATAAACAAATTAGCCAGCCTGGGAGTGGGTCCCATGATGGTAGCCTGGGTAAAACATTGGCTGAACAGCAGGACACAGAAGGTAATAGTAAACGAGTCCACTCTGAAGAAAGTGGGGTTACTAGTGGGATACCGCAGGGTTCAGTACTGGGTCCAGTCCTTTTTAATGTCTTTATAAGTGACATTGCAGAGGGACTGGAAGGAAAAGCATGCCTCTTTGTAGATGACACAAAGATCTGCAACAGGGTTGATACACAAGGGGGGGGTGGAAAGGATGAGAAGGGACTTGGCAACGTTGGAGGAATAGTCATATGTATGGCAGCTTAGAATCAATGCAAAGAAGTGCAAAATAATGCACCTGGGAAACAAAAACCCAGGGGAAGAGTACACAATGGGGGTGGAGGTAGTAACAACAACAAAAATGGAAAGGGACCTGGGGGTAATCATATCAGATGACCTTAAGGTTGGCAAGCAATGTGAAAAGGCTATAGGGTGGGTTGGGGGGATACTGAGATGTATAGGGAGAGGCATCACCAGCAGAAAACAGGAAGTTGTTATCCCTCTGTACAGACAGTTGGTGAGACCCCATCTGGAGTACTGCATCCAGTTCTGGAGACCCCATCTCTGCAAGGACATAGACAGTATAGAGGCAGTAAAGAGATGGGCAACAAAAATAATGCAAGGTCTGCAAGAGAAGCCATAGGATGAGAGACTAAAGGAGCTTAATATGTATACCCTTGAGGAAAGGAGGTAGAGGTGGGACATGATAGAAACTTTTAAGTACCTCAGTGGAATCAACAAAGTCCAAGAGGGTAGCATCTTTCAGAAAAAGTGATGTGCAAGAACAAGGGGCCACAATTTGAAGATAGAGGGGGGATGGCTCAGAGGCAATGTGAGGAAGTATTTTTTCACAGAGAGGGTGGTGGACGTGTGGAACCACCTTTCTGAGGAGGTTGTGAGGTCTAAAACTGTGGGAGAATTCAAAAATGCATGGGACAGACATAAGGCAATTCTTGTGGGGGTAGGAAGAAATAGGCTGTTAGTTAAGTAGGATCTGCAGCTTATCCAGTAGGTAGGGAAATGGGCAGACTAGGTGGGCCAAATGGTCCTTATCTGCCATCAAAGTCTATGTTTCTATGTTCTATGAACCCCAGCATTCTGCTGGCTCTGCCTACTGCCTTGTTGTACTGTCTCATCACCTGAGGGTCATCAGATATCAAAAACTCTGGTCCCTTTCCTGTTTAGTGACCGTCAACACCTCTATCTCTATTTTATACACTTCCTCTGGGTTTCTCATGGTTTTGCACTTTTTTGCATTGAAACCCACCTGCCATACCCTTGACCACTCCTCAAGATTTATCAGCTTTCTACTCATTCTCTCTACCCCCTTCAGGGTATCTACCCTATTGCAGCGGTTGGTGACATCTGCAAGGAGAAATGACTTATTTTCTAGCTGTTCAGTAATTCTGCTCATTAAGACATTGAAGGGGACTGGTCCCATAACTGAGCCCTGAGGTACCCTCTGTAAAAGCGCCTTGACTGAGTCACCCTTTTTGAAAGCACACAATAGCGGTCACCGAATACACAGGATACCCTCTTCCCTTGAGAACCATAGTGGTCTCTCTTTCCTCCTGTTTTTGCTCACTTCTTTCACAATGAGGTTTGTTGCCTTCACTATGCTAGCCCTTAATTTAGACCTTTGCTCCTCCCTCTCATCAAGGCAATCCCCCTGCTAGGTCATTTCTATTGTATTGACCCTTTTTTTAAAAAATCTGTACTCCTGAAATCCAGGGCCCTCATCCTTGTGTGGTTTGTCTCTGCCGCAATCATTATGTTTTTTTTTTATAATAAATCTTTACTAAATTTACAATAAAAGGTAGGGTACAGGAGTAAAAGATCCAACTAATAAACAAAGCGTACAAGTAGTTGAAAATATACAACAGCATAACCAGTGAATAGACCACATACAACCATATACCGAACAAAGAAAGTGTGTGATGAATAAACAATACAAAAGGGATGCCAGCAGAAAAAATTAATAGAAAAAAGTGGTCATATCTAATAAAATGTAATAGCCCATCAATTATAGAATCAATATTAAACAGCTACAAATATAATACTTGGTTACCTAAATACCAGCAGTTCTAAAAGAAGGGCGGTGGGGAAAAAAAGGAACATTCCTCTTCAGGGAATGAAGGAAGGAGGTTTTCTTGGTCCCATCCATTTTTTCCACCAGTTTTGAAAAATTAAAAGGAGCACTGGGAAACCTTTGTTTATGGACTGGTAATGAAGGAAGGCGGACTAGTAACTGATATTTAATCAATGACCTCCAGAGAAACTGAACAAGCCTCCTCCTTATTTAAATATCCATATGCGACTTTCTCCAACCCATAAAGAAAATTAACAATGTCAAGCCAATTATACTGGTCAGGAACCTGTGGCCTATGCCAAAATTTAGTTAAGACTTTCTTCGGAAATGCAATTAATGTCATGAGCTATTTCTTCTGATAGCTGGGAAGCCTTAGGGTCCGTGGAAGGATATGCAGCAAAGCAATTTTTACATCAAGAACAAAATCTATAGCAAATACTTGAGAGGGCCAAAGAGATCTCCCTCCAGAAAGGTACAGTGGTAGTTATACACAAGTTGCTCAGTACTGAGGTATACCTGGGTATACTGAGGCTAATTTGCATTGACTGTAATGTGATTCTGCCTCAGTATACCCTGGTATACCTCAATACTGAGCATGGAGAGTCTAATTATTGAAGCCACTTCATATAGATTGGTCAGGATGAATCAGATTTGGTTTCTCTGAAAATGGAATACAAAGCAGCTATTAGGTGTTCCTGGTGAGCACCCTGTTGAGCAGGTATAAATATTTGAATCCCCAGGTTGCCCAACCTATCTTGGACCGATGAAATAAAAGGCAAAGTCTGTAGATACAAACAAAGTTGCAGGTACCTATAATGATCCCTATGGGGTAATCCATATTGAGCTTGATGTGAGGCAAAATTAAGGTGACCCTTGGAATCAAAGAGCTGGTGATAATAGTTAAGACCCATTCTAGCCCACGTTTGAAAAAATACATCCAATGTTTGAAGTGGGTTCTGCTCATCATAGACAAAAGCAGTAATGAGAAATACATCCACTGGAGAGAGCAACAGAAAATGTTTATGCCATACCTTTAATACCTCCATAGAAAAGTCAAAGAAGCTTTCGCTCCCTCTCTAGCCTCTGCCCTTGACAAGGCCAACTGCTCCTCTACTCCTGGAAGCAGTGCAGCGGGGACCTTCTAGCCGCTGCCCTGCCACCGCTGCCTGACTAATGACTCCAGCAAGCCTCCAACCATGACAAGGGCAGCTGCTCTTCTGCTCCTGGAACTGGTGTGGCAGGGACCTTCTAGCCACCGCCCAGCCACTGCTGCCTGGCCAATGTCTCCTGCAAGTTACGGAATGCCAAGCTCCGGCTTGAAATCAGGCACTTTTCTGCAGCAAGCCACTTACTGACTGCTCCTCTAGTGGGCTGCACGTCATTGGCTGCACTCTTTCCTCTGCTTTAACTCTCAGCTTTAACCTAATTTTTCCCAAATTACCAAACTAAAACTGTATTACTGTCTTTGTTTACTGTTAACCTGTTTTATTAGCGTCATTTGGGAACAAATGTAAATGTTAGACTGCTTTTTCACTAGGAGGTATACAGCTCCTTTTGCATAATTTAGCCTGACTGTGTATTAGCTTACTGTCTCCCTCTCCCTAACCCACCATTTTTGTCTCCTTGCCTCTCTGTCTCTCTGCCCCTGACTCACAGCCAGTATTCCATCCTCCCTGGACAACCTTGTCCTCCTCTACAGCTACCTCCCCCTCTACTTTTGACTACTCAGCTCCCTATTGTCTCGGAGCCCACCCACAATTTAGCCAATTTCAGCCTACTTAACTAGCCTCTCTCTCTGCTTATCTCCCTTAGCCTCCACCACTGACAAGGACAGCTCCTCCCCTGCTTCTGGAAGGGGCGTGACGGGGACCTTCTAGCCACTGCCCTGTCACAACCACCTGGCCAATGACTCCTGCAAGGTACGGTACGATGAGCTCCAGCTTGAAATCCAGCGCTTTTCTGCAGCAAGCTGCTAATTGGCTGCTTCTCCTATTGGGCTGCACACTATTGACTGTGCCCTTTCCTCTGCTCAAACTCTCAGCTTTAACCTATTTTTTCCCAAATTACCAAACTAAGACTGTATTACTGTCTTTATTTACTGCTTATCTCCACCAGCGCTGCGCATCAGCTCCCCACCATCCCCCCCACCCACCCTATCTGGACACTTACTTATATACTCGCATGTTGTCACATGGCTATTCCTTTGTGAATTACTAAGTACCAAGTTTTGCATTCGCAAGGTATACCGCTTATCCACTAGAGGACTTCAAAGTACCATTGCAGTCATCCCTCTCTCTCAATAACTGCAGTGATTCAGCCTCACATATTTACCTGCATTATTGTCAGTTGCCACCTATGATTCCTTCCCTATTCTTTGTTCTTCATTAGAATACACCTTCTTCTATTTTTTCTCCTTTACCTGACTATAACCCCTCACCTACTCCACAAATTGTTAACTCCTTCCTCCTCTACCCCACTCCTCCTGCTTCTCATCCTCATTCTACCAATTCCTGTATGTCAACCTACCCAACTGAAAAATCTGGCTATGCCCTTTATCCCCCATCTCAACCTATACCCCTATTCTTGCTATAATCCCAAACCCCCTTTCAAACACTGGCCTCATTATGCTCACCAACCGACAGACCAATTTCTGTCAGTACCCAGCTACTTTGCCTTCCTTCACCTACTTATCTCCTTCACGCCAAGCCCTCCTCACTACCAATTCCATAATCTCAAAAATCCTCTCCCCTTCACAAATGCCCTAAACTCCACGTCCTCATAATTGCCCTCCTCCTACTCTCTTCGAGCAACATTCACCCTAATCCAGGCCCAAACGCTTTAAATTCTGCAAATTTCCCTACCACTGCCTGCATGCCTAACCCCCAAACCCCAGTCCCCTCCCAAATGGAATGAAAATCATACACTTAAACATATGCAGTCTTATTTTGAAGACTGATCTCTTGCACACTATGGTGGTTTCTCTCAAACCTGATATTCTAATCATAACAGAAACATGGCTCACTGACAGCATCTCTGATCACTCCATCTCCATTCCTGGCTACTCCATCGCAAGGCAGGAGAGAGCCGCCAGAGGTGGTGGTGTAGCTATGTATATCCTGTCTTCAATAAAATACTCCACCATTTTTGCAGCCTCCCTCCCAGCCACTTATGAAGCTATTGCCATTAGAATTGCCCTCCCATTCTCCAGCCCCATTTTTATCGCAGGCATCTACTGCCATTCGGGCATCCAACCTGCAGCCGCCACCATACTGGTAACATGCTTAACTTCCCTCTCTCACACAGGCAAATTATTAATACTAAGGGACTTCAATCTAAACTGGCTGTCTCCATCCACATCTAAAACATGGAATGACATTTCAGCCATAAACCTTGTCCAACTCATCCAAGAACCCACTCGCCCAAAACCTCAAAACTCAAAACCATTCTCTAATTGACTGGGCACTCACCTCCCACCCATAGAAACACAGAAACATAGACTTGGACAGCAGATAAGGACTGCTTGGCCCACCCAGTCTGCCCATTTCCCTACCTATTGGATACGCTGCAGATCCTAGTTAACCAAAAGCCTACCTCTTCCTACCCCCCACCAGAATTGCCTTATGTTTACCCCATGCATTCTTGAATTGCCCCACTGTTTTTGACCCCCATGACCTCCTCAAGAAGGCCGTTCCATGCATCCATCACCCTCTCCATGAAAAAATGCTTCCTCACGTTGCCCGTGAGCTGTCCCCCCTCAGTCTTCAAATTGTGCCCCCTTGTTCTTTCACATCTCAGTCTCTGAAATATGCTATCCTCCTGGACATTGTTGATTCCCTTGAGGTATTTGAAAGTTTCTATCATGTCCCCCCGCCTCCCTCCTTTCCTCGAGGGTATACATATTAAGCTCCTTTAGTCTCTCTCTCTCTCTCTCTCTCTCTCTCTCTCTCTTGTGGCTTCTGATACAGAACCTGCACCATTTAATTGCCCTCCTCTGGACAGGCTCCATCCTGTCTACATCCCCGTGGAGATGGGGTCTCCAGAACTGTACACAGTACACCAGATGGGATCTCACCAACTGTCTGTACAGAGGAAGAACAACTGCCTGTTTTCTACTGGTGATGCCTCTTCCTATACAACCCAGTATCACCCCAGCCCTCCTTACTGCCTTCTCATATTGCTTGATTACATTTAGGTCATCTGATATACCTACCCCCCCCCGGGTCCCTTCTCATTTTTGTAGCTGTTAGTAACCCCGCCCCCCATTGTGTACTCTTCCCCTAGGCTTTTGTTTTCCAGGTGCATTACTTTGCACTTCTTTGCATTGACTCTAAGCTGCCATACTTTTGACTATTTCTCCAACCTTGCCAAGTCCCTTCTCATCCTTTCCACCCCTGTTGTGTGTCAACCCTGTTGCAGATCTTTGTATCATCTGCAAAGAGGCATACTTTTCTTTTCAGTCCCTCTGCAACATCACTTATAAAGACATTAAAAAGGCCCAGACTCAGTACTGAACCCTGCGGTACCCCGCTAGTAACCCCCTTTCTTCGGAGTGGACTCTGTTTACTATTACCCTCTGTATTCTGTAGTCCAGCCAGTTTTTAACCCAGACTGCCACCTTGGGACCCACTCCCAGGCTGGCTAATTTATTTATCTTTTGTGTAGGACTGTGTCAAATGCTTTGCTAAAGTCTAGGTAGGCCATGTCCACAGCCCCTCCAAGGTCTACTACTTTGGTCACCAAGTCAAAGAAATTTGTTAGATTCATCTGACATGAACTTCCCACTGTGAATCCATGCTGCCTTAGGTCCTGTGCCCCGCTGGCCTCTAGGTACTCAGCAATTCTTTCTTTCAGAAGTGATTCCATCATTTTCCCTACCACTGAGGTCAAACTAACAGATCTGTAATTCCCTGCCTCTGATTTGCTCCCACTTTTGTGAAGGGGAATCACATCTGCCCTCCTCCAGTCCTCAGGTACCACACCATCCTCCTATGATTTGTTAAAAAAGGGTAGTCAGTGGTGTCACTAGTTCTCCCATAAGTTCTTTTAGAATTCTGGGGTGAATCCCATCAGGACCCATTGCTTTGTCCACCTTCAGTTTTAGGAGTTCTTTCAGAACCCTTTCTTCTGTGAATGGACTGGTATTGAAGCCCACCCCCAATCCAGAGTGCTTCTATTGATTGGATTAGGTACCTCCTCCTCCTCCTCTTCTTTTGTGAGTACTGAGCAGAAGTACTCGTTCAGTATCCCGGCCTTTTCACTGTCACCCTCTGCCCACCCACTCTCCCCTTTATTAAGCTTCACTATCCCTCCTTTGGTCTTTCTTCACTCCCTAGTGTACCTATAAAAGGTTTTATCCCCTAACTTAACCAAGTTGGCTATCTTTTCCTTGGTTTGTGCCTTTGCTATTCTGACTGCCTTCCCCACTTCCTTCTACTTTAACTGGTACAGTTCTCTGTCCTGCTCCTTCTGTGTTTCATTATACTTCCTGAATGCTACCTTTTTCTCCCTAACCTTCCCCACCACCTTTTTTGAGAACTATAGTGTTTTTTTTACTTTGTTTTGATTTGCTTATTTGAGTCACACAAAGGCTTGTTGCCTCTGTGATGGCAGATTTGATATTTTCTCATTGTTCCTCCACCTCTCCTTCTTGCCTGTTTGCTAGAGCTTTTCTGAGATACGCTCCCATTTTGACAAAGTCAGCCCTTCTAAAGTCCAGTACCCTCACTTCTGTATGGCTTGACTCTACAGCTGTGTTTATCATGAACCACACTGTTTGGTGGTCACTTGTTCCCAGATGATTACACACTTCTAAATTTGATATCCTCTCTCCATCGCCATTTGAGAGTACCAGATCTAAGACTGCTCTCTTCTGAGTGGGTTCCAGTACTAGGTGTCTGAGGAATGCCCCCTGTAGGGCATCAAGAATGACTCTACTCTTGGATGTGGCTGCAGCAAAGGTGCTCCAGTTAACATCTGGCATATTCAGGTCCCCCATCAACAATATCTCCCCTTTTTCTGCCATACTAAGGATGCCTTCTATCATTTCCTTGTCCATTTCCTCCCCCTGAGACGGGGGTCTGTATACAACACCTGTGCAGATTGTGGTGCCATTTCCTGTCTCCAGATGACCCAAAGTGCCTCCTCGCCTCCCTGTTTATCCTTTAGTTCTGTTACTTTGATCCCTTCCCTTATGTACAGTGGTAATCCTCCTCCTCTTCTACCCTTCCTGTCCCTCCTGTAGATTGTGTAATCTTGTATGTTGACATCCGGTCTTGGTTCTCTGTGTACCATGTTTCCTGTGACTGCCATGATATTCAGGCATCCCTCTTCCATCAAGGCCACTAGTTCAGGGAGCTTGTTACCCAGACTACAGGCATTGGTACTCATTATCCTCCATTTTTTGATGGCCTTACCCCTTTTAGCCCCATCCCTGTCCTTACTGCCTTTGCCTATTTCTACATTTACCCCTGCCCTTCTACCTATCGACTTCTCTATCTTGGTGTTTACCTCACTAACTATCCTGTTTCTTTGGGGCATCTGGGATTTCCCTTCTCCTTTTCAGTGCCACCCCCTTTGCTAGTTTAAATGCTTGCCAATGAATCATTTAAACCTATCACTTAGGATCCTTGTTCCCCTCCTGGACAGATGCAGACCATCACGCCAGTAGAGGCCTGTATCCCTCCAGGTGGATCCCCAGTCCTCAATGAAGCCAAAATCCTGAGCTCTGCACCGGTTTTTCAACCACTGATTGAATCCCATGGTGCAGAGCACCCTAGCCTCACCCATGCCGTAGACATACAGCACCTCCTAGAAGGTTACCATGTGGGTTACTTGTCTAAGGCTCCTCCTGCACTGCTCTGATCCCATTCCCACCCCCAAAGAGTCATCAAATCTGGAATCCTTCCTGACACCCTTAGTGACCATCACCATATTTTTCTGATAAGGAAGGTCCACAGGCCTAAATCCCTTCACAAAATTCTACAACTCCTTGACCTTGAACCACTCCTACAAGATCTTGCCTTCTCCAATTGGTCCCCTCTCATGTCTGCCCCTCCTGTAGACCATGTTCTCACCTACTTCAAAGACAAATTCCTAGCAACATGGAATACATATGCCCCTTTCAAACAGACTAGAGTTCACAGTCACCATCTCCCCTGAACCATCCCTGAACTGCTAGCCTGCCTCAGGGCACGTGACAAAGCCTGTAAAAAGCACAAGACCTCCTAGCTCCCTATATATTACTCAGCTTACCGTAGACTTTGTAACGTGTGCACTAAAGCTACTTGGCTAGCTAAGTCAGAGTATTTTTGATCTGCCTTCATCACAAATATCAACGCACCCTCTAAATTCTGAAAAGTGGTCCAAACTCTTCTCCACTCTGTCTCATCCCCCTCCCCCTGTGTTAAATATCAACAACTCCCTGGTCTTTGACCCTTGCCTTGTGGCTAAGGAATTTAACTCCTATTACACCACTTGCACCTATGTCCTTCTAAAGTCCATCTCTTCTCTCCCCCCTCATTTGCACCCCCAATCACTCAGTCCTCCAAGCTACCACCCCTTCTCCTTCTCAGCAGTCTCCCCTGATGAAACTCTGTCTTGCACTCACTAAACCCTTCTAAATGCTCATCACCAGATGATATCGACCCTAAGCTCTTGTACCTTTCAGCCCCAGCTATAGCCTTTCCGCTATCTCTCATCCTTAACCTCTTTTTCTTGTCCTCTACCATCCCTTCCTCCTGGAAACATACAGTGGTCCTTCCCCTCCCCAAGAGCAGTGACCCTTCTTCTCCTCCAAACTATCACCCTTTATCTCTCCTCCCAACTCTTGCTAAGCTTTAAGAGCACTTGGTACTCTCCCAGCTTACCTTCTTCCTCACTGACTCCTCCTTTTTCATCCCATTCCAATCTGGCTTTTGGAAAAAATCACTCCACCACCACCTTCCTACTCAGGCTCACTGACTCCATCCTTACAGGGATGGATAATGGCCTCATTACCTCAGCCATCTTTGTTGACCTTGCTAAGGCTTTTGACACTGTCTCTCATGCACTACTCATTGACTCCTTCATGACAGCCGGCCAGCTACTGTACAGGCTGGTTTAGGGCCTACCTCATAGGTAGAACGCAATTAATCAAGATCCAAGACTGAATCTCCCCATCCTCCCTATCACCACTGGAGTCCCTCAGGGCTCCATGCTTGGTTCCATTCTATTCTCCATTTTCCTAAACAACTTTCCTGTAGTCTGCTCCCCTTCTTCCTCCATTCATGTGTATGCAGTTGATATGGTCTTATACATCTGCAGAAAAATGTCCAGCTAATGTTGCTACCACTTTGCAGCATGACTTCCACCAGGTTCAGCTCTAGTTTGCCTCCCATCAGTTCTTCCTCAATGCCAAGAAGATAGTCTCCATGACCTTTGGCACAAGGCAGTGACTCTTATGGCTGCCTAGACTACCCTCCTTCCACACCCTGGATGGGACTACCTTAGAGGACACTAGCTCCTTCAGATATCTTTGGGTGTGGCTGGACCAACACTTCAACTTCTCTGGACATATTGATGCCATCCTGAAAAAAACACTGCCCCAAGCTTGGTGCCTTATACAGGAATTGTTATTGCATCCCTTCTATGGCCAGGCGTGGACTTGTCCAGAAGGTGATACTCCCGATATTCAATTACGGTGACATAGTTTATGGTGCCACCCCCTTTAAGTCCTCCCTGGCCAGATTGGACACTCTAACTCCTTCTGCCACTTTGTTCTTGATGCTCCCTCATGGACCCATCACTGTGAGCTCTATCATGCCTTGTCCTTTTCCCCACTTGCCATCAGACCTCTCCTATTGTGCCAAATTCACCTCAAAATATTGGTTGGGTGAACTCCCTCCATACCTCCACTCCTCTATCTCAACCTCACCTCCACCTCCCCATTCCCTGAGATCCTCAGACACTCATACTCTGGCAGTCCCCCATTGCTCCACACTTGTTGAGCAGTCTGTCTTTTCCTATTGCTTCCCCAAAGCCTGGAACTCCCTTCCCCCACAAATATGCCACTCCTCTGCCTCCCATTCCCTCAGAGCAGCCCCCTACAACTATCTCTGCTCTAACTGATCTTACTTTAAACCACCTTAATTAACCTTCCCCTAACCTCCCTTAACTCAAATCCTATCCACTCCCCTACAAACTATCTCCCCTCCTTACCTCAACTCTCCTCCTCCTCACCATCCCCTCTCTCTCCCCTCAACTGCCTACTACCTGCAACCCCCTTGTTGTGCCTACTCCCCCTCTTTACCTACTACCTGCTTCCCTCTAGATGTTCTCCACCTCTGCCTTGTGCAGACAGGGTCCTCAACATCTGGAGGGGACAAACCCTGGTAGCCCTCTCTTCTCTTCTCCTCCCTCACTCTTTTCCTCCTCATCCTCATACATCTGCCCTGATCTCCTACTCCCTCTCCACTCCCTCACAAATTTTTCTTCTCTTCTTGTCTTTTCCTACTCCTCCATCTACCTCTTCCCCCTTCCCCCCTCAACTGCCTTCTACAGCTTCTATCTGCTTCCCTCCTGATGTGGTCTACCTCTGCCTTGTGCAGGCGGAGTTCTCAACCTCATGGAGGGGACAGACCCTGGCAGTACCCTCTCCTCCTCCTTCCCCTCCTCACCCTTTGCTTTTCCTGACCCCCGATGGGGTCCCCAGCTCACCGAGGGTCTTCAGCCCTTGGTAAGTCCCTTCCTCTCTCTCCCCCCTTCTATCCTCTCCACCTACCTCCTACCCTTTCTCCACTATTAGGCCCCAAGCCACCCTTACCCTTGCATGCCCCTTCCCCTGCAGGGTACTCAGCATCCTGTAGGCACCAGAACTTGTTTAAGCCCCTCACCTCCCCAGTTTCCCTTCCATCCTCCCCCTTTCTTGCCTCCCTGCTACCCTTCCCCCTACTCCTGTGCTAGTCCCTTCCACTGTCCATGACCTGACTCAACCCCTGGCAGGGTTCTTAGTATCTCGAAGAGCAGAAAATGTACTTTGTCTCCCACTTCCCTTTCCCCTCTTCACCCCCACCTTTTCCTCCCCCTTTCTTTCTCCCCTATTCCCCCCTCCATTACTCAGCCTATATATGACTATCTCAAATCGCTTTTGCACTTACAGACTATTTAGCACTTTTTGCATATCCTAGTTACTTGTACTGTATGGTGTTACTCCTCACTTGCCCGACCATGCTGTAATGAATATTATCCCCATTCAGACATTTCCTACTCAGTTAGGAGTCACTTTGAGCTTGTATTTTAATGTCAATTTTGTGCCATTGTATCAATCCCAGTTTTATCATCCATTTCCTTTGTTCAAAACTGCTAGCTGTCTGCTATTTCAATTACTCGCTGCTCTGACTACTCACTATTATCCACATGTATTCAAATGTAAATCTTTCTTTCTTGTATTCACTTGTATTACATTCATATGTATCCAAATGTAAATTTTGTTATCTTGTGTTATAGTACTAATTGTTGTATTCATTCCCCATGTTCCCCTCCCCCCAACCCCCAGGTTCCACTGGGAGATGAACAGCTTGTTCAGCATGCCTTCCTGGTAAAACATTTCAATAAATAAATACAAATGTGACAGAGGTGCCAGAATCTTAGAAGTGGCAAAACACACCCAATCGATATTATATAGATCATTTAAAGCTATCTCAATATCCTTCCAGTGAGCCAAATAAGAAGTATTAGCCCAGTAACAAAGAATCTGAAGTTGAGAAGTATGGGCATACCATTCAAAATTGGGAAGACCCAAACCCCCCCAGTTGGTGACAAAAATAAGACTGAGGTTTGAATTCTATGTTTTTTCCATTACAAACAAAATTGAAAATGAGCTGGTGCCAAGCCTGTAAATAGGCTCTTGAGGGAATTATAGGTAAAGACTGTAGAAAAAAAAGAACCTTAGGAAAAAAGTCATGCGAATAACTTCAATGCGACGCATGAAAGATAATGGCAAAGTGGACCAGCATTTAAGATCATCCTTAATAGACTGAGTAAGAGGTTCTAGATTCATTGTATCTAATAATGTTAAAGATTTAGGGAGCACAACCCCCAAGTATTTAATAGAGGACCTGGGCCACTTTACCAGGCAAAGTTGCTGTATCTTGTCTGGAGGAGAATAACGATATGTTATAACTTTAGTTTTTAGTTTATCAAGACGGAATCTGGCTAGCACCTCAAACTCCTCAAGGATATTGGCAACCCCAGCAAAGAGTTAGTTGGATTGGTTAGAGTTAGTAAAATATCATCCACAAAAAGGGCTATCTTATAGTTCCTATCCTCTATTGAGATTCCTTCAACATAAACAGCAAACAAAAGAGGGGAGAAGGGACAACCTTGTCAGGTATCTCTACAAAGCCCAAAGGAAGAAGTGAGATGAACATTAATCCATACATATGCAGATGAGTTCCTATAAAAAGTTTTCAGTAAATTAATAATAGAGAGAGGAAAACCATAAGTTTGTAAAGTTGCCACAAAAAGGACCAAGGTACGCTGTCGAAGGCCTTCTCCATATCCAAGCTGGCCGGAACCAGTGGGATAGATCTCTTGGTAGCATATTCAAGCAGGAGAACTGTTCTTAGAACATTATCTTGAATCTGCCTCTTTTGCATAAATCCAGCCTGGTCCTGGTCCACCAAGAATGGGAGAAGGCCCTCGAGCCAAGCAGCATGGTTTCCGTAAAGGTCATGGCACTTCCACTGCACTGCTAAAACTCATAGATGATATCCTGACTGCAATGGATCAAGGACTTATGACTGGGGAAGTGTTCATAGACCTCTCCAAGGCATTTGATCTGGTGGATCACCCTCTCCTGCTTGCCTGCCTTTCGGCTCTCGGTTTCTCTTCTCAATCCGTCAAATGGTTCCAAAACTACCTAACTAACAGATATCAACAGGTAAAATTTAATTCTGCCTTATCTGACCCTGCTCCCATAAATGTTGGCGTTCCTCAGGGGTCCATCTTCGGGCCTATTATTCCCTTCTCAGTCTTCATAAACAGCATATTCCACAACACACCATCAGGCCAAACAATTCAATATGCTGATGATCTTGTACTATATATCTCATTAGCGGATATACTAGTTATAAACAGTTGCCTTACCTCTGCATTTATCTCCATCCAAGAATGGATCCATAAACACAGGCTGGTTCTAAACATCAAAAAAACACAGGGTATGATCTTTGGGTCCTTCACCAAATTCAGCTTAGACCGCACCCTCTATGATGTCTCCTATGCTGATGGCTCATCCCTCACAACAGTAACCTCCTTTAGGCATCTAAGTGTCCTGCTTGATGAAGCTCTCAGCTTTGATGAGCACATTGCAGTCACGTGCAAGGCAGTAAACATGAAACTTGAAGTCACCTACAAGACCAGTCGAATGCTCACTCCTACAGCCAGGCTTATCATAGCTAGCGGCATCCTTCTTCCATCTCTGGCATACAGCACAGTTACTTATATAAATGCCTCAAAAAGCTCCCTAGGAAAATGGGACACCGCATACAATAACATTTTTCACTGTGCCTTGGCCTCCGCTCGACTAAAGCACCGCTGCTTGCTATACACTGAACTAAGCTGGCCCTCCCCATCAGCCCATAGACATATTGCCTTTGGGTCTCTGCTCAACAACATTATTAGATCCAACCTACCCTCCTCCCTGGCCTCCATGTTGGTGCATCAGTCCTCCTCCTCCTTTGGCCTTCATTCTAATGAACTTTCGCTTCTTTGCACCCCGAGGTGTAGAACACAGAAAGAAACCCTTGCCTTCTCTAGCATGGCACCAAAATACTGGCACTCACTACCTGTCGAAGTTCACTATACACCCACTCATGCTGCCTTCAAAAGACTACATTATAACTGTCTCATAAATCGTACCCAATCTACATGCTTTAACCCCCCTTAGATCACCCACTACCTTGCCTGCTACTTGCACTGTCTTAATATGAAGGTATTTATCCACTGCACCACTTATTAGTAGATTGTAGTGTTGAAAATTTCACTACTGCCATATAAATTTTGCATTTTATGCCTACATGTATCTGAAATTGAATGTGCTCATTACCTGACTGTACTTGCTCTCAATTTTTTGTGTACATGCTTCCGTCTCTTATCACTTGTAATATGTGCCTCCCTTAAGCTACTTGTCACATTTGTGTTTTTTACCTGATCTGTATGACAAATGTGTTACTGTTTGTAACCTCCCGGGTCACGCCTGAAAATAGTCACTTTGTGGCTACAGTACCTACCCAGTTAATAAAAATGAAATAAATAAATAAACTAAACTGAGGTGAAGAACTTATAGTCTGAATTTAACATTGACATGGGCCTATAAGACTCTGCTTGAGAAGGATCCTTGTTTGGTTTTAAGAAAGCAGCTATGATCACTTGATTCCACAATGAAATCGGAGGTTCCCCTTCCTGTACTGCTTGCATTGCCCTCAAAAGAATAGGGGCAAGGTGTTTTTGTAATGAATCTGTCTTATAAAAATCCAAAGGGAAACCATCTGCCCCCATCTTTTGCTGGCCTTTGCCCATTGTATTGGCCATAGTAATTGGTTGTTGCAAAAGAGCCACCTGAGAGGGGAGCAAAGTTGGTAAATTTGCCCTAGTTAAGAAAGTCAACACCCTATCCTCACCTGGAGAGCTACCATCCTTGGTATACAGGGAGGAATAATATGAATGAGATACCCTTAAAATTTCATCCATCCTATGGGAAATCGTCCCTGTAGCAGGATCTCTCATTTTAAGAACTGTGGCTGATGTCTGGTGAGATCTAAGATGGCAAGCTAAGTATCGGGCCCCAGCCCCCAATGACAACACTGTTGTAAATAATATAAGGCTATTTCTGTTTCTTGGTCTATGAACGTCTGTATTTCCTCCTGCACCTGACGTATCTAAGGGCGGACAATCCTGTCACCCCTCATTAATTGCCCTTGGAGAGTTCAAAGTTCAAGATAGAGTTCCTGGAGTTTTCTCCACCTTTCCTTATGCTTTGCTGATGCAAAAGAAATCAGCTGCCCTCATAAAAGAGCCTTCAAGGTGTCACAAAGGGTGCATGAAGAGATCTCTCCACCATCATTGTGTTCCAAATATACCTTATTCTGGTCAACTAAATCTGCTATCAAAGATTGATCACACATGTAGCCTACGTTTAAGAGCCAAAAGATGAATTTAACAGGTTTAGGCCAAGTAAAGGTGACCAGAACAGGAGAATGATCTGAATGAAAAATTGGACCAATAAGAACTGAATGAAAATCCCCCACATGTTCTACAGTAGAGGAAAAAATAATCAGTTCTGGTGGAACTGCCATGTCGGGATGAATAATGAATAAATGCCTTATCCTTAGGATGTAGAAAGCATCATAAGTCAATAGGGCCTAGATGTTGTAATATGCGTCTCACATACCGTGAAACCTCAGAGTATCTAAATGCTTTAGGATTTGAGGAATCTAGATCAGGGTTAAGAGTTAAATTAAAATGCCCCCCCCCCACTAAAGCCTGCCTTTTAAAGTTGCAGTTAATAGAGCAAAACATTTTACAAGGACGGCCTTTTTTGTTGCTGGAGGGAAGTACATATTGACCAAGGTCACTTCCTGGTCATTCAAAAGTCCACTCACTAGGGCCGGTCCAATGGTGCTGAAGATTGAGGCCCCAGACACCACACCTCGTGCCACACCAGAAATTCAGGTTCGGGAGCGAACTCGGGTCATTGGGGGTTGGCTGGGGAGGAAAGGATTGAGAATCTAGAGGACAGCTCCCCCTTTCCTCGGAGGGAGGGGGGTCCAGTTCCCGCTGTTCAGTGACCCCTAGTGGAGACTAAGGGCCATATAGCAGCTGGGAACCAGGTGTAAGCCGGGGGAGTGGCTACAGCGGTACTTCTGCGGGCATGAGTGGGAGCATTCATGTGCTGTGTGGAGCACATTGCACTGCTGAGCCAATGAGGGAACAACAACAAGAAAATCCACTTCTCATTGGTAGGTGAAGGCAGGTCTAGATGCTCTGGCACCACGTCCAATTCAGGTCCCAGTCATCCTCTTGGTCTCCTCTAGCATGTCCCCACCAAACATTATTTAGACAGAGTGCTGGATGGAGTGGCGGTCCTTGCTCCTGGGGGATTCAGATGGGGGGGGCTACAGGTGATGTGGCGAGTAAGGAGAAGCACACTGAAAGAGACTGCAGGCTTCGGGAGGATGGGATAAGCCAGTAAGTCGAAAGACCTAGCTGGAGAGAGTCTAATTGGGAGGGTGCAGAAAGAAAGTCAAAAAAAAAAAAAGACCACTCACTAAGACAAATATGCCTTCAGGATCCATTTCCATACTATGAGGGTCAAAGCCGAGCCCTGTACGGCATAAAATAAGGACCCCTCGGCATCTCCCAGATGGATAAAAGGCATAAAACACCTTTTCAGAACCAAATTTTAAGAATTTCTCATTTTCCTCAGAGGTCAAATGAGTTTCTTGATGAAATGTTAAATCTGCTGTCTGTTGTCTAAAGTATTGTAAGAGCCTAGAATGTTTGACTGGATTAGAGATGCCATTAACATTAAAAGATATAATCCTGAAATCATGCAATTTCTCCATTCTAAAAGAATCGGAACCTACCACTAATATGGTATACCCTACCAGTTACAATGAAACAACAATTGACAAAGAAACAGAAACAAAAAACAAATAAAAAAAAACTGTACAAGCTCCTCCTCCTCCTGCTGGGAAAAGCCTATATGAATGGTCTAAGCAGTTAATGCACATCCTCAAAAAGGACCATATTAAAGTAACAAATAAATCCCCATAGGGAAGATGGGACAACAGATCATAAACCCAGTCTAAATGGTGGTATATAAACAAACTAACAAGAACAATAGTACTGATACATACAAATGCTACAAAATATAATGGCCTTGGAGCCATAAGACAAAAAACAAGAAGCTGCTTTCCTATTAATACTATTCTAAATGACACATAACTCCATATATACCCCTCCCAGCTACAGACAAAGTTAAGCTGCCTAAAGCCAAACTTATTAATAGAAGTAATAACAAAACAACCCCCAAAACTCCCCAGGCCCAAAGAATCAGAACCAGCAAAAAACCAAAGGGGGCCCCAAAATTTAGGGATCCACCTAAACAGCGACTTCCAAGGTGGAAAGATCAAAATTAGGCCTCCTTGTGGAAGAAAGATGACAACTTCCCTCGGGGTAAAACATTGTGAAACCATGAGCCCCCAAGGCCACCAGACTCCAAAGAGTCTGAGGCCACCGCAATCCATATGTTAAACCACACTGTGCAGTGATAACTGGTCCAATGGGGCATCCCACTTTGATGTTTGCAATACTGTTCCAGTTTGTGAGCATCGAGTCCAGTATTCCTGCATCTCAAGTGGGCTTTTTGACTAGTTACCTGAAAAGTGCCCCCTGCAGGGAGTCTAGGATGGCCTTCCCTCTAACTAAGATCCAGCTGGAAGGCTCCAATCTACATCTGGCAGATTGAAGTCCTCCATAAGCAGCAACGCCCCCTCTTCTGTCACCATTCTGATGGCTTCTACCAGTGCCTTATCCAATTCATCCCATGGTGCTGAAGGGCTGATTATCACCCCACTGTGAATAATGTCTCCAGCTCCTGTGTTCAGGGTGTCCAGCACCTCCAACCCAATTCTTTACCCCTATGATCCCTGGCATTTACATCACTTTGATATCCTTCTTCACATACAGCAAATCTACTCCACCTGTCCATCTCTCTTTATCCTTCCTGAACTGAGTGTATCCTGGTATATCCATGTCCTCAGTCATGGCTCCCTCAGCACCACAACTCAGTAGTGGCCACAGGGTCTAGATCTGCCTCCACCATGATTTTCCTATGGGTCTGGAATGTTATTTCCATGACCCCTTGCATTGGCACACATGACTCTCCATAACTTACTCCCATTCTGCTTGCAACCTCCCTTCCCCCTTCTTGTCTTTGTTGCCACTTGAAACTTCTTTCTCTCCTTCTCTCCCCTTCCTACACTCTTTATGCCCTGCCTCCTTAACACCTCACTTTCCACTTCTGTTCTTGTCCACCACGTCTGCTAGTATGCTTTTGCTTCCTTTAACTTGTGCCCTGTGAGTATTTCCTCCCCTTGGGCCCTCACTTCCTATTCCTTTAACCACTGGGTGAGGGAGGTAATCCCTTCCATTGTATTATCAGCCCCCCCTTGACTACTTTAAATGTTCATCAAAGTACGTTAACATCTAAACCTTTCACTGAGGACCATGGTCCCCTTGCCCGCTTAATGCAGGCCATCACCTTTATATAGACCCATATTCTTCCTGGTCAGCTCCAAGTCTTCAATGAAGCTGATCCCCACCTCCTTGTGCCATTCTTTCAACCAAGTATTGAAGCTCCAGTTGTGGAGTACCTTCTCCTCCCCTTGGCTATAGACAAGTAGTATCTTGACAAATGACACCATTCATGATCCTTGCCTTAGGCTCTTCCCCAGTTTACAGAACCCTCCCTGAATTATTGTATTTATTGTTGTATTTCTTCTGTTTTTGTTAATTTATTCCCCACTAATTCCAACATTGTAAGGCACCCAGAGCCATATAGATTGGGTGTGATATAAATAAATGTGTCTTGCCTTGCTTGAATTCTGAAAAAAAAAATGAAATGCATGCTAGATTTCTTTATACTGAAAACAACAGCTTTCAGTCAAACAGAACATAGAAACATAGAGTTTGACGGCAGATAAGGACCACGTGGTCCACCTAGTCTGCTCATTTTCCCTGCCTACTGTAACACTGCAGACCCTACTTGATCTCCAGCCCCCCCTTTCCTTACTACTAAGGTTCCCTTATGCCTAACCCATGTCTTTTTGAATCCCACCACAGTTTTTGCCCCACCACCTCTACTCGGAGACTGTTCCAGGCATCCACCACTCTTTCTGTGAAGTACTTCATTACATCTCCCCTGACCCCACCTCCCTCCAGTTTAATAGCATGACCCTTGTTCTTGAGCTATCTTTTTCTCTAAAAAAATACTTCCCTCTTGAACCTTATTTATACTGGTGCATTATTTGAAAGTCTCTATCATATCTCCCCTCTCCCTCTTTTCCTGCAGGATGTACATATTGAGGTCCTTCAGTCTCTCCTCACAGGGCATTTGATGCAGACCCTGCACCATTTTCATTGCCCTCCTCTGAACCGCCTCTACTCTGTATATGTCCCTCTAGGTGAGGTTTCACCAGTGAATTATACAGGGGTATCGCCACCTCCCTCTTTCTGCTGGTAATACCCTTTCCTGTACACCCTAGTATTCCACTGGCTCTCCCCACTGCCTTGTCACACTGTTTGGCCACTATTAGTTTATCAGATATGATTACCCAAGTATCTTTCTTGTTCAGTGCTTGCCAGTACCACGCCACACATTTTGTGCTCTTCCCCATGGTTTCTGCACCCAGGGGTCAACCTTAACATTTTTTTTGTACTAACAAGCAGGACAAGTTGATTTAGAATTGCACTAGCGCAGAATTACATTTTGATCACATACAAAAGAAAAAATGCAAGCCAAGAAATACTCTGATTATTGCACATTTACATTGCTCCCAATTGCTTCATGTCCCAACTGAGAAAAAAGACGGCAGAAGAGGGCGGAGTTGGAGACAATGCAAGATAGCGTAATGAGCATTTGAGTTGTGAGCCATCGAGCTGACTTTGCTTTGAATTGCACAGCATAATGCTCAGTCTTTGAAATCTTAAAACACTGCTCTTTTTGTCACTTAATTCACATGAACTGCTATATTTATTTGAGTAACTTGATCAGGGGAATTTCATGTGGAGTATGCCTTTGCCTAATCGTCGCAAACACATTCCTCACAACACTAGCACTGTCACACTGGAGCTGCAAGATATGCGGGAGAACCAGAAAAAAATGAAGAAAATCACGCTGCTGCTAGCGATGCAGCTCAGAACACAGAATTTGATAAACAGGAATCGAGTTCTAGACGAACCCGTATGCAGCAACAGAAGCTGCATAATTTTCTCCTGTCACCTATTATTTTCTCAGTACTAGCTATTTCCCCAATTCAGGACCCTCCATCTTCAATTGTTTGCCCGACACTAAGAGAACTAGCCTTAGAAACGGAGGACCAGAACTACACGACAGCAGATGAAGGGGAGGACAATTCCACAACCACCATGACTACAATGGGAGAACCAAAAGAAACTTCACCTGTGGACTATCCTGACAACTGCACAGAGGGGAACCCATCCTCTGCTTTGGCAACTACTGAGAAATCTATAACTACTTCCCCTATTTTGTCTTCAAATGATACTGAACTTTCTAACTGAGACAGGCAAACTTCTAACACATTTATGGACTCAGATGCTCCTGACTCCATTCATAAATGCACAAATACAAGTAACAATGCTTGCATGAAAGGTAACACTCCAAGGGGTAAAATTCTTACTGTGGCAGACTTCAAATCTTTTCAAACTGAAATTCGCACTGAGATTCATAATAGATTCACTACCATTGCAATAGCTTTATCTGACCTCACTAAAGTATTTAATGAAATAAATTAGAAAATGGAGAACTAAACTTTGAGAACAACAAAAGTTGAAAACAGTGTCGGACTAACAGAAGACAAATTAAACCCCCCTTTCATCAAAATAAACTCATACCTTAGCTATAATGGAGCTCCAGAAAAAGGTGGCAGACTTAGAAGATCACTCTCATAGAGCGAACATTAAAATCATCAGCCTACCAGAAGGTAATGAGGGACAAGGTGACCCCTTGCACTACTTCGAGAAAGTTTTTACTCTGGCCACTGGCCATACAAAGAAAATACTCAGATGAAAAAGTTATTATTGATAGAGCACACCATGGGGGGGGGGGGTCCCAAACAATCTGGTGATTTTCAAAATTCCCTGAAATATCCTATGCCAGTCTTTCTCAAATCCCCACTATTTTCATGACTGAAAGATGATTTTGCAATGGGCCAGCAGAAACAAGGGCTTACAGGTGAATAATATCAGAGCCTCTGTCTTCTCAGACTTTTCTACATTCACAATGCTGAGCAGAAAAGCATTTGACCAAGTCAAAGAGATGCTTTAAACTAATAAAACATAAAATTTCTCTCTGCCCCCCCCCCGCTTGATTACAGATTTTTGTACATGGTAAACCTATAACTTTTTCTGATTCTAAGAAAGCAGAAGCATACTTGCTGATGACGCAACATCATGATTCTGATGGTACAATTGCTTGTACGTCTACCATGGATGGGACATAATGTTTAAATGTTCACCGCATCATTTGCCTTTTCTTTAGTTTTCATTTTGAATATGCATTGTGGTTACACCCAATGCTGACATCTGAATTAATGTGCTTGGGCTTTGCTCCTGGGATGAATATAAAACTGTTTTCTTTTTTTCAAAGCAGCGTCTCAGATGGTCCGCCCATTTAGAATGCTCAAAGATCATCCGGACTATGTACTGGGAGGGTGTGCTATGTAATTCAATACTGAGGTGTTCTTTTTTCTTGAATATATGATTAGCAGTCTAGTTATACTGATCTATAATTTAGGATGTAATGAAATGCAAAGTGCCTTGCTCCTTACGAAATTGCACCCCAATCAAAACATGGCGTTTGAAGATCTTTATCAGATTTGTATACATAGTGCAGCTAGGGGAATAGAGTATCAAATCTGTAGGTGTTATAATAAGTATAATTATAATAGATATGCCAGAATAATTATTCACAAATTTTTGCATCAGATTAATAATGATAACACCATTATATATGGTAATAAGCTTCTAATGGAATACATACCAATAAAAGACTAGATTCTTTAGTGGTTGGACATAACTATGAACAAATAAGTGTAGGGCTATGTTTAGAATTTTTTTCCTTTTTTCACCACATGGCATCTTCATAATTTGTAACATTAAAAATGCATCACCAACTTAAGTTTGCAAGCTGGAATGTTAAAGGCATGCAAAAACACCAAAAGAGTAGAAAGATTTGTAATTGGCTTAACAAGTGTGGAATTAATTGTGCACTGTTACAGGAAACGCATCTACCACACAGTGAATTTGATTTTCATTCTAAAACAAGGGGTATGGGGATTAAAGCTCCATTTAAAAATAACTCTAGGGGCATTTCTATCTTTTTAAGCAAACTTTGAATATATGAATATACAGATTACACAATCCAAAGTTGATTTAGAAGGGCGTTTTATTATTTGCCATAATATATTAGCCGGTGCTTCTTATACTGTTGCCAATGTTTATGCCCCAATGAAAATTTCCAGGTTTTTTTTACACATTTTTTCCTAGAACTGTGTAATTTCCCAGCACCCTACATAATGGGGGGGGGGTGATTTTTACCAGGTCCTTGATCCTGTTTTTGACTGCTCAGGCATCCATCCAGATCGACCTGCACCAGCCACCAAGATGATTCAACAATATATCTCTGACTTAAAATTAACTGAGATATGGAGGCACATGGATACCAACTGTCAACAGTACTCATACTACTCTTCAAGACATAATACATATTCTAAGATAGATTTGTTTCATTATCTCAATCTAAACTTTATCAAGTTAGTAGATCACAGTATGGCATGATCGCTATTTCTGATCATGCTCTGATTATAAATACATTGCAATATTCCACCAAAGGAAAACAAAACCAATTTAAATTTGATCTCTTATTACTAAAGGGCATCAATTTCCATAAACAAATACAAAAAGATATGGAGTCATATTTTAATCATAACAAACTAAATGATAGCAGTATAGGCTATTGGTGGGAAGCTTTCAAAGCTTATCTTAGAGGATGCATCACCTTATATACTATCAGACACAATAAAAGCCAAATGCAAAAAATATAAGAATTAGAAACCAATATTGATAATTTGAAAAACTATATATTCAGTCTAATGATCTGGATGTTTACGTACATCTGTGTTCACTAAAGGAACAATATAACAAACTAGGGGCCGAAGAGTCCGAAAGACAACTTCTGTATACTAGATCCCAATATTATGCCTCTGGAGACAAAGCCGGCAAATTGTTGGCCCGACAGTTAAAGATTCAACAACAAAAAATTTAATATCATCCATTAAGAATACCAAAGGCGTAACTGTCTCTAACCCCTCAGATATTAATATGGTGTTTTCTCAGTATTAATAAGGTGTTTTCTCAGTACTAAGAGACACTTTACTCTTCAGATTCTGTATGCACTCCAGAAAATATTAGCAGATACATCTTGGGACTGATCTTTCCCTTTATTACACCTGAACAAAATACTCAAATGGAACAGGACATTACTTTATCCAAAATATTACATGCCATTAAAACGCTTCCTTCAGGCAAAGCCCCTGGTCTAGGTGGTATCTCCCTTTGGATTTTTATAAGATATTTTCTACAGTACTAACTCCCCATTTAAAGACCATCTTCGACTATATGTTTACCAAAAAACTCTTTAACCTTAATTTAAAGAGGCCTGTATTCACATCTTTCTTAAAAAAATGAAAGTCCCACTTTTTCCAAGCTCTTGCAGATCAATATCACTGATTAACTCAGATGCCAAAATTTTGGCAACAATTCTGGCCTCCAGATTACAGAGAGCAATTCCCCACTTAATTCACACCGATCAGAATGGCTTTGTAAAAGAACATTCCTTATCCTCCAATATCAGAAGAACTATAAATATCATAGAAACCAACAAAGCATCAGATCTCTCTTATTTTATTAGATGCAGAGAAGGAATTTGATCAAGTGGAATGGCCATGCATTAAGACAATCTTGCCTAAATTTGGTTTCGGCCCTAGATTTACATAATGGATTGAGGTGCTCTACTCTGATCTGGTGGCCCGAATCAAAACAAATTACGATATCTCACCTAGTTTTAATCTATCATGAGGCACCCATCAAGAATGTCTCCTGTCATCTCTCATCTTCACATTGTCAATAGAACCATTCACAATCACAATTCAGAATTCTGCTAACATATTGGGACCCTGTATAGGTAATATAGAGCATCACATTAGCCTATATGCAAATGATACTTTACTATATGTGCTGAATCTAATTGAATCATTTAAACCTATTCTGGAGACTATATCTGTGATTGCAACTGCTTCAGGATTCAAGGTGAAATGGAATAAGATTGAATCATGGAGACAGAAACACATTCTGATCCATTTAATACCCCCGGACTACAACCTTAAAATAGTAACTGAAATACTATATTTAGGGATACGTGTAGATCAGAATTTAAAAAGGTTATCCTCACTCAATTTTGATGCCTTACTTCAAAAAACTAAAAAAGCACTGATGCAATAGGAAAATCTTCCTCTGACCTTAATAGGGTGTGTAAATATCATTAAAATGGACACTCTCCCGAAATTCTTATTCCTGTTCCAAAACAACTTCTTTCATGGACTGGAAAAACTCATAAAGGAATTTTTATGGAAGGGGAAAAAAACAGACTTAAAATCTAATAAACTGTATTTGCCAGTCACTGAAGGAGAATTGGCATTACCTTATTTTCGCATATGTTATTATGCTTCCAACATGGCTGCTATACATAAATGGTTCCAGAAAGATACAGAAGACCACTCTGTGTACATTGAGATCTTGTATTCACCATATAATAAATTAAAGCATATACTATTTAGTAGGAAACCCAGAAAAATTTGGGAACTTCTAACTTTATGCACGCAAACAGTGCTCTCAATATGAGATATGGTAACAGACATGAATGTGTCTTCCTTGCAATGTTCTAGTCATTCCCCGATACACTTAAATCCATACCCCACTGACTGATCATAATTTAAATGGTGGAGGATGAATAAACAGGGCCATCACATCAGGATTGTTAAGTCCAGCAGATGCCCTGGGGCGAAATGGATCCTGGACCATGGCCCACCATGCCTGGTTTCCATACACAAGGGCACCACCAATATTGGTAGGTAGGAAACTCAGGCAGCGCTGAAAGCCTGTCCAACTCGAGCTGTTTTTTTTTTTTTAATTTTAGACTCTTTATTGACTTCAGCACCAATACACGATATCAACAGCAGTATCAATCAGACATATACATTTGAGGATATCAGGTGCTTCTTTTATATCAAAAATAAAAAAAGGAAGAAAATAACATAAAAGGAGGAGAAAGGAAGAGAGGAGGGAGAGGAGAGAAAAGAAGCCCCACCTTCCCCCACCCACTCGCAGACTCGCATTATCAACGTTGCAACTTTAGTTAAAAACTGCAATCCAACTAACGCTGTGATTCCCATATCGTCATGATGGCCTCTAAAATTCCCCATCGAGAGTTAAAAGTTTTGCCTCTGTTTTGCATAAGTGCTATATGTCTCTCTAATTGTAAAGCCAGAGCACACTCTCTGAACCATTCCACTACTAGGGGTGCTTTCTCATCCATCCAATGTCTCACTATAGTTAATTTGGCAGTTGCTGCTACCAAAGCCATATGTGCTTTCCTATTATCTGGAATACCTACCGGGAAAGAATTTACTAGGCACACTTCCGGAGTAAACAGCTCCCTCAAACCGAGGATAGGGTCCAGGGAGTTATTGATGGCCTTCCAGAATACTTTAATGTGCGGACACGCCCATAACATATGATAAAGGGACCCCATCCATCTTGCATCTATTACACATTGGTACTTGCGACAGTCCAAATCTGCACAACTTGAGTGGTGTCAAGTACAAATTATGCATAATATTGTAATGTACTAATCTGAGTCTATCCTGCTTGACATACTTATATAAAGAGATCCAAAGTTTTTTCCATATATTAACATCCTCAGGAAGACCTAGTTCCCTTACCCAATAGAAACACACGCCTGAGGGTAATTTATTGTCCCAATCTTGCAAAGCTTTGCATAGATTTGAAACTTTGTGCGGTTTAGAAGCAATCTGGAGGAACACAATGGGATCCTTTTCCCCTATGTCTATTAATGGACAGAGCTTATGAAACTTGAATAGGGCCTTGCTAACTTGTAAATATTTAAAGTATTCTTTATTCCCAACACTATCAAAGCCACCCAATTGAGCCGGGGTGGCCATCTCTCCGTCTCTCCATAACTCTGAGACTTTACATTGTCTCAGCCGAGACCAAAAAACATCGACTATCGGCACACCGTCAATTCTAAAATGCGGGTTGTTCGCAACCGGTTGGTCAGAGGATTGGCTCCACCTAACCGCCAGGTAAGCTTGGGCCTGATCGAAGCTTTATTGACCAGCCATAGGGTTATTTCTAAGATTTTTGGGGATATGTGACGGAGAACATACAGCAAGGCAAGCAGCGAGTAATTTTCCTGAGATGCCAAATACTCTTCAATAGCCACCCACGGTGGAAGATATGCAGCGCGGTCCACTTCTTTCTGCCAATAATATAACTTACTTAAATGTTGAGCAATGTAATATACAAAGAAAGAGGGAGCTGTCAGCCCTCCTCTCTCTTTGGGCACTGTTAATTTGAGATAGGCCCTACGTATCTTCCTTTTATTCCACAAAAAGGAACTCAGCATTTTTCTTAATTTAGCGAACCATATTTTAGGAAGGTACATACCCAGCATACTTAATGGATATAGAATCCTAGGTAGGAGGTTCATTTTAATTATATTTAACCTGACCCATAGCGTAATAGGGAGGGATTGCCACCTCTCAAGGTCTTTCGAGAGTGTTTTCATAAGGCTATCTATGTTGTTTCTCGAATAAGGTAATTTCTAAAAATATTTATTTCTAGGTAAACTATGGAATTGGTTTCCCATGCCAGGCCTAGGGGGGCCAACTCCGCCCTATTCACCAACTCGAGCTGTGTTATGCAACACAAATTCCATTAAACACAAGACTGCAATTATTGCAGATCTTGTTGGGACAGTGGATCTGGTGTGCATCATCGAGACCTGGCTGGATGAGAATGCTGGCACCGCGCTGAAGGCTGCAATTCCAACCGGGTACTCGGTGTTACACCACCTGAGATTGAACTGCAAGGGGAAAGTTGCAGTCTGTTTCAAGACTGAACTGGGCCTCATGAATGTACCAGTTGAGGAGGCTGGGTCATTTGAGTGTACTGTAGAAGCTGCTGTAGGTTGTAGGTTTGCCCTCATCTACCTTCCACCAGGGGATGAGAAGCGTTTCCTTCAAGTAGTAGAGGATTTCATGATCGACATGGTGTTTGAGTCACCCAAGCTGATGGTCCTGGATGACTTCACCACCTTGGTCGATGGTGAACTCTCGCAATTTGGATAACACTTCCTCCATTTGATGTCCTCTCTAGGCCTTCCACAGATTGTTACCTCTGCTACTCACAAACATGGTCACTCTCTTGACCTAGTCTTCCTCCTGGCAATTGAAGCCTTTGATTTGGGGGTGGAACCTGTTAGGTGGTCTGATCACTACACCGTGGATTCAGTTTTTGCAACCCCCTTCATAGGCCTACCCCTGTGGAGATGGTCAGGTACCACCCTTTATGAGCGTCTGAAAGGCCTGGCGGTGGTGCTTGACCTATTGGTGTTCCTGGGGCAAGCAGCAATCCAGAGGCTTTGGTTTGGCCTATAATAAGGTCATTTCTACAGCTTTGGATGCTATTGCTCCTGCCTGTGTCCGTCCTCTCCCTTCACCCTCAGTCCCCTTGGTTTGATAGGACTTTGAGGAGATACAGTGACTGGGACGAAGGTTAGAGTGTTGCTGGCAGAAATCTGCCCTGGAGGCTGACCATTTTAAATTGATGGAACATGATCAAGTCTATCAATCTGCTATCACCCATGAGAAGGCAGAGTTCATGTCCGGGGAGATTGTGGCTGCTCAGAACTGACCATCTCATCTCTTTTGAACAGTAGACAGACTGTGCAGCCCAGCCTGCCTGCAGATTAGAAGAGCCTTTTCACAAGTGGAGTGTGATGAGCTTGCTTGATTCTTTGCAGATAAGTGGCTGACATAAGGGCAGGGCTCCAATCAGCACACTCCATGGGAGATGCTACCTATTGGTGCTCGGTCATTTTCCATCAGTTTTCCTGGAGTATCTTCGACCAGCCAGAGTTTGTCGATGTCATGAGGATTGTCCAGGGTATGTGCCCTATGTGCTGTAGTTTAGATCTGGGCCCTATCACCCTGATTATGGGTTGCTGCCATATCATTGGCCCAGTCCTAGCACAGATAGTCTAGTGCTCCCTTGAGTCAGGTGAGTTTCTTAGCTCCCTGAAGGAAGCAGTGGTGACACTCTTCCTGAAGAAAGCTTCTCTGGACCCAGGCTTCCCTGCCAACTACAGACCAATCTCTATCCTCCCCTTTGTGGGGAAGGTGATTGAGAAAGTAGTGGCCCTACAACTGAGAACCATTTGACCATCTATGATATCTATGAACCTCTCCAATCCAGTTTCTGAAAGAGGCATAGCACTGAGACTGTGCTGGTTCAGGTGATCAATGATCTCCTGATGGAGAGAGATCAGAAAAAAACATTCCATCCTGGTTCTTCTGGATCTCTCATCAGCATTTGACACTGTGGACCATAGGGTTCTTCTTGAACACCTGAGGTTCATCTGTGGCCTGTCTGGTACAGTTCTCAGGGGGTTTAAATCTTTCCTCACTGACAGAACTCAGAAGGTGGTGTCGGGGATTTATTCCTCGACCCATTCTCTTTGTCATGTGGGGTCCCTCAGGGTTCGATAATGTCCCCTCCATGTTGTTCGCAGTGTACATGTTACCCTCAGAGACATTGTAAGACGGTATGGGCTAAGGTTTTACTGTTATGCTGATGATACCCAGCTCTGTCTTTTGCACCCGACCAGGATAGAGCTCTCTCAGTTTTCAATAACTGCCATGCTGAAATCCAGGGTTGGATGAATTCAAGCTGGCTGAGGTTGAACTCGGAAAAGACTGATGTGATGGTCGTGGACCCGGGTCACCGGATAGAGGGATTGGGAGGGGGATTGCCTTCGGGACTTTTCCTTGGAGGTTCCCAGCTTCTTACCTCTGAATGGGTGTGAAATCTAGAGGTGATTTTTGACAATGGTCTGACACTGCGATCATGGGTGTTGGCAGTTGTCAAATCCTCCTTTTACTATCTGAGGAACATCTCCAGGGTTAAGCACCTAGTTCCATCCGGTGATCATCCTACACTGATCCACACCTTTGTGACCTTGCGCCTTGATTATTGCAATTCCCTTTAACTAGGGCTACTTGGGATTGATATCCACCGCTTGAGCTGGTGCAGAACACTGTAGCCGGTTGTCAATAGGAACTCTCCGGACTTGCCACATCTCTCCAGTGCTGCGCGAACTGCTCTGGCTGCCAGTACAGTGGCAGATCACCTTTATAGTCAGACTTCTGACTTATAAAGCCCTACATGGACAGGGCACGGACTACCTGAAAGAGCTTCTGATTCCTTACTGCCCCATGCAATTGCTCCACTCGGCTGATGAGGGGGTTGTTAGAGATTCCAAGGGTATCCTTAAAATCTTCGGGGGCCCATGCATTCATGTACGTGGCCCCAGTCCTTTGGAATTCTCTACCTCGTCAGCTCCGGGAGTGTGTGACCATGGAGGGATTTAAACAGGCCATAAAAAACCCTTTGTGGCACTAGCCTACTTTGTTTGATTTTATCAAAGTCTGACTTTTATAGATTCTGTATTTAACTGTGTTTTAAATTATTTTGTTTTATCTTATTGTTAGGCTCCTTGATTTTTAAAGGCACAATATGAATAAAGGTATTATTATTATTTATTATTATGTTATTAATGGTTTCTGTGCAGTTAGACAATTTATAGAAGATTGAATAGTTTTGGATCTCGAATCAATGAAGACCAAGTTTAACCTTGCAAGTAACCAATTCTATGGCTACTTGCAAATTCGGGGTTATATTAGTAAAAAACTAAAGTGAGATGCTGGTTCTGCGACTGAACAAATATTGCATGCCTTAATGTCCAGATAACCATACAAGATAATCTCAATTATATATAGAATTTTAATAAATTAAACTAACCAGGATTCGGAATCCTTGAGAAATAAGTTGAAGGTCAAATTAAATCAGTCAATCCCTGTATCATTATGGAACAAAATAATTAACTCAAAAGGATGGGGATTAAAATAATCTAGATTTAGTAATCTAGATTTACCCAGATTCAATTTAATATACTACAACGTATGTCTTATACTCTGTACTGGCTCAATCTTATGAATCCCAATGTATCAGGGGCCTGCCCTCGGTGCTGTCATCAGTCTGATACATTAGAGCATATGTTGATTATTTGCCCTAGATTAAATTTGTGGTGGGATGCTATGTTAGGTATATTATCACAAGCCATGGGGTCGAAACTACCTAAGGATCCATTTTGGATGCTACTTAGATATGGATACCCACTTCGACAAATAAATATAAAAGATCTCTTTTAAACATAGGCATGATCAATGCATTTAGATTAATTTTGATAACATGGAAAGATAGTGAACCACTCAATTTTCAAAAATTGGCTTAGTTCATTAGTTCTCAGACATTGTTATAGTGAGCCTCCCCAAAGCCGTGGAAGAGGTCTTGAGCCTCCCCCACATACAGAAGTAATATTGGGCCTCCTCATAGAAAAATATCACACTTTTGCACAATACACCAGGAATAACATGATATTCCTTTAAGAGCTTGGCTGAAATTATCATTTTATTCAGCTTATTGTTCTCTCCCCTCTCTATAATCCCCCTCCCTAGGCCAGCCTGCTCACTGTTATTTTAACTATAAAATCATTGTTTCTCCTTGTTGCAATACCTTCATGAGTCAAACTGCTTACTCTGTCTGTTTTCCCCTCTGTCTGGAACAACCTTCCTACCCATCTTTTCCTTTCCCCCTTTTACCCTGCTCTTAAGCAATATCTTAGGGATCCTTTTGCTCCCTTTGGCTCTTGCTCCAAGTACTTCACTATTTAACTCTTGTTCCCATTTGTTTACAGTACTGTTAATTTTGTAATTGCTTGACTGTTTTGCACAGTTACCTTTTGAACTGTATTCATCTACCTTTTCCTGTGTACACTTGAAATGAGTTGTGGCTCAGTGTGCTTTCATAGTCACTGACTTGTAAATAAATAAATTCACTTACTATTATTCTCTTTCAGTTTTCCTCATCCCTTTACACAAAACACCTAAAACTCAAAATTGAAAGACAGTATTTTTCAGACTTGCTTGAGCCTCCCTTGGAACAGGCTGGGGCCTCCCCTGGGAGGCTGGCCTCACCATTTGAGAAACCCTGGCTTAGTTCAAAGACCTCCATTCATCAGATTGAATGGTTGCATAACACGAATATCAAAAAATAAAAAGACATAATCTGATATAAGAACCATTCTCTGATATTCTTCAAAGCTAGCCCTTTAACATATAAGAACACAAAATGTAATAATACATCCCTTGGACATTCCAGAATTAGGGGACGGATGCATTATAGAAAATATACCATGTGGTAACCTAGTTATTTTCTTCTTTCCTTCATGGCCTAACAAATATACATGTCTATAACATTCATAATTATGGTTTGAGAAGCAATGATTGATAAGCTTATTTGAATTCACTGAAATGAAATCTGCACTATCTCCATTGGTATGTTCTTATGTAGAAGATTACATCATTATGTCTATCTGGTGTTTCAAAATTTGATGATATCTGGAAGATGAATGTCATGTTGCTAATCTATCATTATCAATAAAAGAAAAAAAAAAAAAAGACTGCAGTGCCATCACAGACAGTGAGCACTCCCATTGTTGTGTACCACGGCCTCCTCTCTTTCTCTTTCTGCCCCTCCCCCAGACACACACACACTGAATCAGAAGATACCACAACAGCACATGTACAATGAAACAGTCCTAGCTCTGCATACATGATAGCTGACACATCATGCACCTCTCACAACCACCACAGGACAATGAACAGAGTCAGGCAGAGAAAGACTCTCAGCCACCACCTTGTGATCAACTGGAGACCAGCACTTCTGGAAGTTTTCATACAGTGTCAGCTGAGCCAGGAGCACATCTAAGATGTCTTTGGGAAGGGGGCTACACAAACCTAAGGGGCTTGGGAAATAGAAAACTTCATGACATTGTTATTTATAAAAGCACTGATTTTAACATGATTTGCCCCAACAATACTAACATACATACTAACATACTATTTGCCAGCAGATTAGGCCTTACGGTCTATCGAGTCTGCTCGAACCTTAGATCCTTAGTTGGGTGCCGAGACCCTCCCATCCTTTGTGCTCCAGAAACCCGTATCATCCATCCCCAAACCCCCTGGGACAGGCCATCATCTGATACATCCACTTTCTGTGTCTGTCCCACCCTCTCTTGAAGCCCTCCACTGTGGATCTCTGAACCAGCTCACCAGGCAGTGCATTCCAAGGGTCCACCACCCTCTCAGTGAAAAACATCCTCCTCTTTCCCCCCTCACCCTTCCACCTTCCAACTTCAAACCATGCCCTCTGGTGATACCTCCATGCTTTAGTCTAAAGATCCCCTCCATGTTTACCCTATTTATTCCCTTGAGGTACTTGAAGACCTCAATCATGTCCCCCCTGTATCTCCTCTCCTCCAATGAAAACAGGCAGAGCTCCTTAAGTCTGTCCTCATATGTCAAATCCCCTAGCCCTCGTATCATCTTTGTTGCCCTCCTCTGTACTCTCTCCAGGAGCTGTATGTCCCTCTTCAAGTGTGGTCTACAGTACTGTACACAGTACTCAAGGTGTGGTCTAACCAGTCCTTTGTACAGTGGCAGAATCACTTCCTTGCTCCTAGAGGTGATCCCCCTTACGATGCATCCCAACATCCTGTTTGCCTTGCTAGCCGCTCTCCTGCACTGCTCAGAGTTATTCATACATGCATCCACGATGACCCCTAGGTCTTTTTCCCCTATTGAGGCCTCCAGCGCCTCCCCTCCCTGGGTGTACCTGTGTTTAGGGTTTCCCTGACCAAGATGCAGCACCTTGCACTTGGTGATATTGAAATTTAATTTCCATGTGTGAGCCCAGCTTTCCAGGGTGTCCAGGTCCCCTTGCAGGGCCAACCTCCCCTCTTCTCCCTCAACTACTGCTCCCATCTTGGAGTCATCCAAGAGACTCATTTCACACCCTATACCCTCCCTGATGTCCGATATGTATGCATTAAACAGGATCGGACCCAGGACCGAGCCCTGCGGTACGCCACTACCAACCTCTCTAGGGTTCAAGAGCTCCCCACAGACCACTACTCTCTGAGTGCGTCCAGCTAGCCAGTTTTCAATCCATCTGACCATCAAAGGGCCTACTCCTAACCCCATCAGTTTCTCCACCAGACCATTGTGGGGGACAGAGTCAAAAGCCTTGCTGAAGTCCAAGAATAATACATCCACAGGCTTACCCCTGTCCAGTTCTGTTGTTACCCATTCATAGAACTCCACAAGGTTGGTTTGACATGATCTACCTGGCACAACCATGTTGCCGACTATCCAGGCCTCCCATGTCCTCCAAGTACACCCCCAATCATTCCTTTAGTATACTTTCCATTAATTTTCCCACCACCGAGGTCAAACTGATGGGTCTATAGTTACCTGGTACTTCCCTTGACCCCCCTTTATGGAATGGTACCACATGTGCCTCTCGCCAATCCCTAGGTACCCTCCCTGTCTCAAGTGACCTGCTGAAAAGCTCTGCCAGGGGTGCAGCTAGTATGTCTGCCAATTCCCATAGTACTCTCGGATGAATGCCATCCGGCCCAGGAGATTTGTCTTTCTTTAGGGCCTTGAGGACTAACCACACCCTTTTGGCGGAGATAGCATCATCCGTCCCCTCCACCTTACTGGCCTTTTTATCCTTACCCAGATGTGACACCCCTGGGGTATCTCTCTCTCCCTCTTGCTCCATTTCTGTTGCTCCCCTGATCCCACTTACTGACGTTTCTATCCCCTTCGTGCCTTGCTTTGTAGATATCCCATCCCCCTCCCTAGTGAACACAGAGGCAAAGTACTCATTCAATATCTCTGCCTGGTCCCTCACCTCTTCCACCCACCCTCCTTCTGATCTCAATCTGCTGAGATGGCCCTTAGTTTTCTCGCTCCCAATGTACGGAAGAACCCTTTTCCCTCCATGTATCCCCTGTGCCAGCCGCTGCTCTTTTACTGGACTTTGCTCCCTCACCATATGGGTGACTTTTCTAGATGCAAGCTGGTACATTTCCTTATCCCTATCCCCTCTTGTTGTTTTATATTTTTTGTAGGCCGCCTTCTTTTCTCTGACTGCTACCTGTACCTCACTGGACCACCAGCATGGTTTATGTGACCTTACTCCCTTACGTTTCAACTTAGCGCAGATCCTGACTGCCTCACGAAGTCCACATTTTATGACCTCCCATCTCCTTTCCACACTTGTCATTGAGGTAATCCCCATCAAGTGATCCTTGAGAATATTTCCCATGCCCATAAAGTCTGCCCCCCTGAAGTCCACTGCCAGTGTCCTAGATCTCACCCCCCCCCCATGCTTATTTGAAACCAGACAGTATTGTGGTCGCTCCCAGTCAGGAGTCTTGTACAACCATGTCCCTTACCAGATCCCCATCTGCCAGAACCACATCCGGGACATGCCCTCCTCTGGGCTCCATCACATGCTGTGTTAGAACACATCCTGGAAGCCATCCAGCAGCCTTTGCTCCTTGGCCACCTTAGGGACATGGTTCCCCAGTTTGTACCTGGCATATAAGGTCCCCATCAGCACCACTCCTTCCCCTTTTGGTCCACACTGGGCAATAATGTTGTCCAGCAAACCATCCTCTAGAACATCACTCATCCTGGGGGGCCTATATGCTACACCCAGCTTGACCTTATCTCCTGCTGGGGATCATAAGATGACCCATAAGGCCTCCATGTTTCCCTCTGCCTCTTCTACCCTAGCAATTTCTATGTCATCTCTAATGAACATAGCCACTCCACCCCCTCTGCCCTCCTTTCTATCCTTCCTAAGCATAATGTACCCCCGTACGTTTAGGTCCCAGTCATGATTTTTGTTGGCCCACGTTCCGTGACCGCCGCCACATCCACCCTCCCCTCAAACAGCATGGCCTGGAACTCTGGCAACTTGTTTCCCAAGCTCCTGGCATTTACTAACACCAACCCCCACCCCTTATCCCTGATCCTCTTTGTCGAACCCCACCCAGATTCCTTATACTTCCATCCTCCCTCTGCTCCTCCTGAAACCTCCACCCCCAATCTGTTTCCCCCTCCCCTTGGGCTTGAAGGCTACTCCCCTCATCTGGAGGAGAGGGCTTCTGGTCAGCCCCTCCCTTATCCCTTCCCCCTCACAAGTTTAACCCACCTTTCTTGTATGTAGTCAGCCATCCCCTGTTTAAGGACTTCCTTCCCTAATGGGACAAGATGAAACCTGTCCTTGGCATATAGTCCCTTATCCTCCCAAACTCCATTCCAGTTCCTAACACCCAACCCCTCTCTTCACCCCATTTCCTGAGCCAGTCATTAACCTCTGTGAGCTTCATTTTTTTCTCCACTGAGGCCTTTGGTACTGGCAATATCCGAAAAGGAAATGTTGCATCCATTATCCGACAGACTCTGGCAAGTTCTTGGAACCTTGCTTGGATTTCCAAAATGCTATTTCCCTCTATATCATTAGTTCCCAAATGCACCAGGAAATTCGGTTTCCCTCCACAATCCCTAACCATTTCATACACCATGAACTTTGCTTTGTGCACTGTCAGCCCAGAGATACTCACTACCTTCACCTGGCTATGGCATCCACCCCCATGTTCCTCCCACTGGATACCCCTAATCATCGAGTCTCCCAATAACAGAACCTTAACACTGCCATCATCCTTATGGTTGCCTCCACTATGCCCTCTCAGCCCCCCTTCCCCCCCCTTTATTCATGATCTCAATTTCATGGGAGTCTTCCTGCCTTATTAGAGACCCCCTTGTCACCCTCCTTTCTGTCTCCTTGCTATTTTGCCCACTTAACTCAAACCCCTCTGAATAGGTGTCCCTTTAACCCTCTCTTATCTGAACCATTTATCCTGGCCTGATGGTTTCCCTTCCCCCACACGCCATCCTCCCCCTTGTAATTGTACCCCTGCCTCCAGAGGCTCTCTGTGGGTCCCCTTAACTAGGGCCCCATCCTTGGTACTGACCCCCCTGCTGAAGGGGGGCTCCTCTCCCACCTCCTTGTCTCCCAGTTTCTCTCCAATCACGCTCTCCTCCCTCATGTCTGGAATATGTTGCATCTCCCACATTTGCTTAACATATATGTTTCCCCTTATCCCTCTGGGACTATTATTATCCTTTTCATAGCCGGTCTGTGATGCCCTATGGGTATCCGACTCCCTCCCCCCCGGCCTCTGTATAAGTTTCCTCATTTCCACCAACCCCTTCCTCCCCCTTTAGGTTGCTTAGTAGCTCAAATTTATTGTGACACTCTATGTCAGCCTCTATCAAGTAACCAGAGTTTCCCCTGACTGCACCTCAAAACTGCCCCTCTTCTTCCCCTCTTGCTCTGTTCACCTTAGGAGCTCCTTCCCAGTCTGCTGTTTTAGGCTCCGCACAACAGCCCCTCCTGACTCTTCCCCCTCCACTCTCTTTGTATTCAGAATGTTCACCCCGTACGCTTTCCCCTTAGCATCAACTTCCCTATCTAAGTGTCCTCTGTCCCTAATATCCCCCCTCCTGCTTGCTGTAACATAACATCCTGTAATTTCAGAGTGTTGCCCCAGCCTCCCCTCAGCCCCACCCTTCACTGCCCATATCCACACCCCTTATCCTTGGACACCCCCCCCAGTTCCCCCAGCTTACTCCTTAACCAATATACCTTACTCCTGATACAAGATAGCTGTCTACAGAGTAGGCAGCCTCCCTCTCTCCAGGCCCAATTTAGAATTATTGCCATCCCACAACCTGTGCAGCCTACAACCCTTCCGAAGATGCCTGCCATGGTGGAATATGGCCACCCTGTTTATTCCCCTCTGTTTATAATGGCACACCCCCTTTTCTCAGTCCCTTTCCCCTGGAATACAGTTTCTCTCTATACTGACTGTAGTTATTTACAAACCCAATTTCAACCCCACCAATAAAGTTCCAAAGTCTCACAAACACATACAGTCCAGTGTGTGTTCGGTCCCACTAACAGTGTGTGTAAGCAGACATCAGGTACCGTATGATGTCACAGGCCCACCAGCTCCTGTTGCTTCGAATTTCAGTCCCAAAACAGAAATACTCAGCCCTTCAATCCCAACCCCCAGTGGTTTTTCAGTATTTAAGAAAGCCTACAAAACAGGGTGGGTGGAGGGCTCTTACCAAACACCAGGCAAACAACACATTTAAATTTCCCTCTAATTAACCCTGACAAACAACAGTCCCTAAGCCTCCAAAGTTACAATATCACAGCCCAAGTAACAGTTCTAATTCAAGGTAATAATTTTTAACACATAGAGCTAATTTCACTTACAAACTATTCAAATATTTCAGTTAAAACAGAATATAACCCCAGACCTCTGTCCTACCAGCCTGCTGCTTGAGTTCCCAAGTGAACAATGGAGGCCAGGGTAATTCCTGTTTAAAGACAAGGTAATTGCAGCTAATGTCTCCTCCCCCTAACACCAGGCAAACAACACATTTAAATTTCCCTCTAATTAATCCTGACAAACAACAGTCCCCAAGCCTCCAAAGTTACAATATCACAGCCCAAGTAACAGTTCTAATTCAAGGTAATAATTTTAACACATAGAGCTAATTTCACTTACAAACTATTCAAATATTTCAGTTAAAACAGAATATAACCCCAGACCTCTGTCCTACCAGCCTGCTGCTTGAGTTCCCAAGTGAACAATGGAGGCCAGGGTAATTTCTGTTTAAAGACAAAATAATTGCAGCTAATGTCCTCCTCCTAACACCAGGCAAACAACACATTTAAATTTCCCTCAATTAACCCTGACAAACAACAGTCCCCAAGCCTCCAATGTTACAATATCACAGCCCAAGTAACAGTTCTAATTCAAGGTAATAATTTTTAACACATAGAAGCTAATTTCCTTACAAACTATTCAAATATTTCAGTTAAAACAGAATATAACCCCAGACCTCTGTCCTACCAGCCTGCTGCTTGAGTTCCCAAGTGAACAAACAATAACAGATTTTTTTTAACATTGTTCTTTCTTCAGCCCAGGGAAACACACTTGCCAGTAATGGCAGTCATGGATCTATGGGTGGTCATTTCAGAGGCTGGTCTACAGTGGTGTCCAGGGACAGTACAGAGTTGAGAGATTTAGAGGGGAGAGGGAGCAGCTATGGTGAGTCTGGGATAAATCCCACAACCTGAAGGGCAGAGATCCTCTTAGCATTTTGTTACTGAAATGTTGGATATGAATACTCAAAATGTAGGGAAATAAGGGGCACTGGTCTTAATAATATGGGACAAATCCTCAGACAGGCACATTCAGAAAACTGCAAGCTAGTGACTTGACAGCACTCTACCCTTGATCACACCCTGGACACTAGCTGAAAGTCCTAACAGTGAAGTTTTAATGTCTCGTATTGAGTTTTTTGTTGGATCCCCTTCTTGAACTGCCAGAAAATGGTAGCTTTTAATGAGCTGTTAATCACACCAGGCTGCCTGGAACACTGAGAGAGATTAACATGAGGACTAGAGCCTGCTAAAGTAGGCACTTTTTTAACTTCATTAACAGCCATGGAAAACCTGCACTAGTCATGATGGACAAGTAGAGAGTTAGCTACACTAGCCCTGGTCAATTTGCACTAGGTTTTGGGCTAGTAAAACAATATTAAAATCAAACTCTGTCTGCACCCCAAGTGTATAATTTTACACTTCTTCATATTGAAACCCAGTTACAACACTGTTGACCACTCCTCAAGGTTTCCTAGCTCCCTATCTATCCATTTTTTCACCCCCCCAGTGTGTCTACCCTATTGCAGATCTTTGTGTCATCTGCAAAAAGGCATACCTTTCCTTCTAGCCCCTGTGCAATGTCACTGATAAAGACATTAAAAAGGACCAGTCCCAGTACTGATCCTTGTGGTACCCTGCTGGTCACCCTCCCTTCCTTGGAGTGAACTCAGTTTATCATCACTCTATGTCACCTATCCCCCAACCAATTTCTTGCCCAGTATACCACCTTTGGACCCACTCCTAAGCTGTCCAGCTGGTTTATGAGTCTCCTATTTGGAACGGTGTCGAAGGTCTTACTGAAATCTAGGTAATGTTACTGGGTCAGAACCGATACAGGGCCAGAATCAACAGCTGGGATCAGAGCCTAGCATCAGAACCGAAACCAGCAACAGCCAGGGTTCCTTGGGCAGAAGTATGCCACCTATGTCTTTGTGTACAAAAACAATCTGAGGCATTCTAACTCAGATCCAAAAGGTTTATTCTAGGACTAGCAAAACACAAGCAAATAAGTAAAATGACATAAGATATTTTGGGTTGGATATTCAAATGGGTTGTGCATGATGCAATAGGTTGCACCATGCAACTCCACCAATGCGCCCACGGGCGTGATATTCAAAGGCATGTTGCGCTGCGCAACCCCCGATGCACCAGGGCACATCCTTAATGTGTGTAGCGCAAGTGTGGGGGGCATGCCCATGGATATGCTGCACATCCCGATATTCAGCCCGGGATGTGCGGCACAGATGCTGGCACAATCCTCCCCTTGCACTGCTCAGGGGAGTTGAAAGTTGTGCCTGGTATGACCAAGAACAAGTCTTGGCCACCCACAGGCAAGCTTCCATATTGCAAGGTGCAACACGGCAGCAGCCTGCTGTGGCTGGCCACCCACCCACCCAGGACACAGTCCGCGGTCACATGCCCCCTGCCCAGGGCTGTGCCCCCACACCATTCATGGGCTTTGTCAAATTAATCCCTGGTGGTCCAGTAACCCCCCAGTGCCCAATCGTGGGCATTTGCATAGAAAACCCTGGTGGTTCGGTGGTATCCCCTCCCTACCCACCCACTGGGGCCCCGCCACCCAGCAGCCCCCAAGTCAGCGGCGGGGACAGCACCCCGCCCGCAAGCCGCCCGCCGCCACCAACTGACAGCATACAGTAGGGTCTGTACACCTATTGGTCCACTGTGTGGGCCAATGGGCATGCAGATGATACTGTACTACACAGGCCTGGAATGAGTAATCTATTATTCTCTGCCCTAATATAATTTCTATTAGTTAGCGTAAGCAAGCAAACATTCCCCAAAAAGAAGTAGTTCCTAATGACCTATGGTCTCTATCTACTTATGTCCCTACATGTAAGCTGTCTATACTAGAAGCTTAAATCAATTTTTCTTACCCAGGAGAACTTCTGGGCATTTTTGTGTCTAGATACCTAGGCACCAAGGTGGCTAGGCATGCAGACACCCTCTGTGGCTTGTTACTCACTGGACTTCAGGGAGGTCTTTCTAGGATTCATCAGAGCATCTTGTCTTTTGGAGGAAAAGCAGCCATATCTATAGCTGTGTCTTTGGTTACAACTTTTTAGAGAACCCAAAATATAATTTTTTACCTAACTGGCCTGCCAACAAATGGTATCAAAAACAGCTTGGGTTTTTCCAACAGACGAAAAATAGTAATACTTAGAAAAAAATAAGCAAGAAATTTCCAGTTAGAGTGAAAAATAAAGCAGTAAAAATAAGGTGTCATTTCTTGGTATACCACCATTTGTGGATTTGTGGTGGTATAGCTGACCAAGCTCTGCCACTAACGATGGTTTGCAGGGATAAGGAAGCAGTGCATGCAGTTTCTGTCTTGCCAAAAATGTCTGATGGGTTAGTATTCTAAACTGACTTTCTCTCTCCCTCAAAGACAGAATTGTTAATTTTTTAGCCCTACGATCCTTGCTATGGCCTCCTAGGTGTTGCCTGGCTTTTAATCTGTCTGGGTCCTTGCCAGGTCTGTTGGGGGGGGGGGCTTTGCATCAGTAGGACACATCCACCTAATCTAATATCCTGGTCACTCAGTCAAAGAAATCTATCAGATTTGTTTGACGTGACCTCTAATGAAACCATGCTGCCTCGGATCTTATATGCCACTGGATTCAAGATATTTCACAGTCCTTTCCTTTCTTTTGTAGTGCTCTCATTAATTTCCCAGCCTCCTCCCTGCAACTACTTTTGTGAAGCAGGACTACATCTGTCCTCCTCCAGTCCTCCGGGACCACTCCTGTCTCCAGTGAGTGGTTGAACAGGACTGTCAGAAGTGCTGCCAGCACCTCTCTGAGCTCCCTCAGTATGCTTAGATGTATCCCCTCTGGCCCCATTGTCTTGTCCACTTTCAGATTTGCAAGTGCCTTCAGAACTCTCTCCTTGGTTAATGGACTAGTGTCCACCTCCCTTCCTTCAGTGCCTTTGACACTTATCTGTGGTCCCTTTCTTACCTTCCTCCATGAACACTGAACAAAAGTATTTGTTCAGGATGTCTGCTTTTTCTTGTCCCATTCCATGCACTCCCCTTCCCTCCTTAGCTTCTGATCCCTCCTCTGATCTTCCTTCTTTTGCTCATGTATCTGAAAATGTCTTATCCCTTTATTTACTGTCTGAGCTATTTTTCTCCTCCATTTGTGTCTTTGCACTCCTGACTGCTTTCCCTGCCTCCTCTTCTTCTTCTGATACACTTCTTTATCCTACTACCTCTGATTCTCCTTATACCTCCTGAATGCTACCTTTTTTGTCCTTACCTTCCCAGACACCTCTTTTGAGAACCATAGCAGTCTCTTTTTCCTCTTGCTTTTGCTTACTTGCCCGACACACAAGTTTGTTGCCTTCATTATCCCCACCATTAGTTTTGCCCACTGTTCATCCACTCCATCCAAGTCCTTTCCACTTGCCAGTGCATCCCAGAGGCAATTCCCCATCCTTGTAAAATCGGCCCTCCTGAAGTCTAGGACTCATGCCTTTGTGTGGTTCTCTTCTGCCACCATTCTAATATTGAACCACACCTTATGGTGATCACTGGTCACCAGATGGCCACCCACTATGACATCTGCAACACTGTCCCCACTGGTGAATGCAAGGTCCAGTTTTGCTCCTTTGTGTGTGGGCTCTTTTAGTACTTACCTGAGAAATTCCCCCTGCAGAGAGTCTATGATGTCCCTGCTCCTAGCTGAAGATGCAGCTGGGATGCTCCAATTTACATCCGGCAGATTGAAGTCCACCACCAGCAGCACCTCCCTCTTATTTGCCATCTTTTTGGATGCCTTTCACCAGAATCTTATACCTCCCTCTCCCCCGTGCTGGAGGTCTGTAGATCACACCAGTGTGAACAGCGTCTCAATTCTCCATCTCTAGGGTGACCCACAGCAACTCTCCCTATGTTCCCTGTATCTCTGTTGCTTTTATGCTATCCCTCATGTAAACAGCCACTCTCCCCCTTTCTTACATGCCCTGCCCTTCCTGAACAAAGTATAGCCTGGTATGGCTATGTCCCTCATGGTTCTCATTGCCAATGACTCAGTAATGGTGACAATGTCCGGGTCAGCCTCTTTCATAATGGACACTAGGTCCAGGATTTTATTTCCCAGACTTTGAGTATTTGTTCACATGGCCTTCCAAATTCTGATACCACCCTTCTTGTCAACAACCCCTCTCCTTTTTCCATTTTGTCTTCTCTTCTTACCCCTTCTGCCCTTATTCCCATCCCTCTTCATTTCTACTTTTTTGGTTTTCTTGTTATCAGGTACCCCTTGGGCGTTGCCTCCCTCTGGGTTCTCAATCAATCAATCAAAATCTGTATTTAACCAGATGAACACCATTGAGCAAAGCTCATTTTTGAGGTGGACCTGGACATAGATACATAGTCAAGTGTAGAAGGGTTACATACACAACATGATTATAATACAAGTCATAACACACTATAAATGGAAGCACCACGGAAGAGTGATGGCAACCACGTTGACATCCTCCACAGTGACACAGCCAAACCGAAGCAGAGAACCTCAACATGTGCCAGCCTGATGAACAGAACAGTCATGAACAGCATCACACACCCTGCACACCCTCACGGACATTGTCATGACCAGCCACATGGCAATGCACTGGGCACATACACCCTTTGAGAGCAAACCACCAAAAGCGCCCCCCCAACAGCCTGACAGCTCATTGACAGCAATGGATAGTCTTGGTGTGGCCCGACTGGTTGCAGCATGCAAACAATGTGAGACACACTGCAGCAACCCCTGGCACAGATGGGCAGCTTTTCTGCTGCAATCACCCCCCCTCGCACCCGGTGCAGGGTGTTGTCATACTGCTGCCATTTCTGTAGTCACCATCGGCACCACATGTTGTCACTCTTGGGGGGATTGCTGTGTTCAGCCGGGCACTGTGGGTGCAGTCGACTCAGGGGGGTGATGCTGTAGGAGGGTTGCTGTGGGGAGTCATGTTTTGTGGTGCTTCTATATAATTAAACATAGAACAATGTACAGAATTCAGATGGATAACTGTACTAATTATTGGTAAAAATACATATACAACAATTTTATTTTATTTATTTATTTATAATTTCATGTACACAAAAATATACATGAGGTTCTCTGGACTGTATGAAGGGAATAATAAGTACAAGTTACAAGGAATATGCAGGGTGCCAGAGAGAGGGCTCTTAGATTAGGTATAAAGTAGAAGGATAAATCCAAAAAGTGAGGGGGAAGGGGCAGACACCTAAAAGGGAGGAGGTAGAGTGGTAGAAGACTAAATGGGCAGTATCAGCCATATGATGGCTACTGATCGCAGAGTGCTGCTGAGACCACCAATGGTATGAAGATGGACCCCAGGATGCTGGTCGAAGGCTAGGGGAGGAAGGGGATAAGGGAACAGTAAGTATTGGGGTCAGGGGAGGACAGAGAGTGGGAAGCTCAATTCAAGTAGTAAGGCAGGGTTAGGTAAAACAATTACAGGATTCCTTGAAAGAACGAACATAAAGAGTTTTGAATGTTAATAGTTTGATAGGGTAGATCAATTTCAATGAGGGTTGGAGAGGGAGGAGGCTGCTAGACTCCAGGAACTCTATACTGACTACTTCAGCATGCGGGGTGCAGTTTATGTCTCCCTGCTTCCTTCGGCCAACCACCTTGGCTGGTTTAACTGCTCACCAATGTATCATTTAAACCATTCACTGAGAACCTGGGTTCCCCTCCCAGATGGATGCAGGCCATCTCCCCTGTATAGGCCTTTATCCCTCCAGATGGGACTAGTGTCCCCAATGTAGGCGAATCCCACCCCTCGGCACCACTCCTTAAACCATTGGTTGAAGCTCCTGCTATGGAGTACCCTATCCTTCCCCCTGTCATAGACAGACAGTACCTCAGAAAAGGTCACTGAGTATGTTACCTGCCTAAGACTCTTCTCCTACTCCCCAAACTCATCCTGCACTTTCCTAACCTCATGCCTTGCCAGATCAGTAGTCCATATGTGGATAATAACAACCAGTTCTCCCTCCCATCCTGCTGCCCTAATGATCCTCAGGATCTGCTTCCCATCCCTCCGAGCTGTGGTGCAGAGTAGGCACCTAACCTCCTTCTCCCACTCCCTCCCTTCCCCCAAATCTTTCCCCCTCAAAATGGAGTCCCCCACCAGGAGTTGCTTACTTCTTCTCTGGGGTCCTTTGTCACCCTCCCTGGGGAGGTCCCCCACATCCTCTCTGATCACTACAATGGGTGCCTCCACAGGACAGCCCTATTCTGCCAGGGTGTCATATGAATTGTGTACTGATACCATAGGGGGGCTATGCCTCTTCCACGCCACCCTCACCCTTCCCAAGCCCACTGTCATCCAGATGGTCCTCCTCCTCCTCCTTGGCACCCTTTGAGGCAGTAGTGGAGGACTTGGTGGTCCCTAGGTAGGAGAGGAGGCCCCCCAAATCATGGCCAGTTCTTCCTGGAGTCTAGTAACCTCCTCCCTCAGCCCAGAGAGTGAATACAGATGGGAAGCTCGCAACCTCAGAAAGTGTCCTTGAAAAGTGGTGCCTGTTGCAGAATTAGTCTACACACTCAACTGTGACTGATGGACCACTTTCATCTCTGTTCCTAGCTACCAAAACTTCTGTTGTGCAACAGTTAACGCTTTTCTCTTTGCTTTTCTTCTTTCCCCTACCTAGGTTGGCCACCTAGCATAGCTCTTTACTATCCCTATTAAACTTCCTACTAGTTCTCTCTTTTCATTCTTTCTCCATTTCCATCCATCCAGTCCCTGGAATGATGCCAAACACTCAGAGAGGTGTTGTGTAAAGTGCATAAGTGAATTTTGTTTGCAAAAAAAAACCAAAAACATGAAGGCTGTTTTAAATAGGAATACATACAGTTAATAAAGCCTTTTTAAACAGGTATTTGTCAATGCCAAATGTTGATTGCGTTGGTCTGTTGAGCTCACTCACTGACCCTCTGTCACTTACTCATTCTATTTCTCCCAGTGCTGCAGGCTGCTGTTTTGTACTGGGCTCCTGCCTGCTTTGGCACATTTTTCTGCCCACAAAGAAATCTGCAGCTGTCCCGACAGAGCTTTGTTGAGGTGGCTGACTCCCCCTGTCTCACTCGCTCATTCTTTTTCTCTGGTGCTGCAGGCTGCCCTTTTGTACTGGGCTCTTGCCTGTGTTGGTGGCTTTGTCTGCCCACAAAGAAATTTGCAGCAGTCCTGACAGAGCTCCGTTGAGGTGGCTCACTCCCCCGTCTCACTTGCTCATTCTGTTTCTCCTGGCACTGCAGGCTGCCCTTTTGTACTGGGCTCTGGCCTGTGTTGGTGGTCTTTTCTGCCCACAATGAAATTTGCAGCCTTACTAACAGAGCTCCGTTGAGGTGGCTCACTCCCCCTCTCTCACTCGCTCATTCCGTTTCTGCCAGTGCTGCAGGCTGGCCTTTTGTACTGGGCTCCTGCCTGCATTGCAGCCTTTTTCTGCCCACAAAGAAATCTGTGGCAGTCCCAACAGAGCTCCGTTGATCTTACTCACTCCCCCTCTCTCAGTCACTCATTCCATTTCTGCTGGCACTGCAGGCTGCCCTTTTGTACTGGGCTTCTGCCTGCGTTGGCACCTTTTAGTGCCCACAAAGAAATCTGCAGCTGTCCTGACAGAGGTCTGTTGAAGTTGCTCACTCCCCCTGTCTCACTCGCTTATTCTGTTTCTCCTGGTGCTGCAGGCTGCCCTTTTGTAGTGGGCTCCTGCCTCTGTTGGCACCTTTTTCTGCCCACAAAGAAATCTGCAACAGTCCCGACAGAGCTCCGTTGAGCTTGTTCACTCCCCCCCCTCACTCGCTCGTTCCGTATCTGCTGGCACTGCATGCTGCCCTTTTGTACTGGGCTCCTGCCTGCATTGCCACCTTCTTCTGCTCACAAAGAAATCTGCAGCAGTCATGATAGAGTTCCGTTGAGCTCACTCACTCCCCCTCTCTCAGTTGCTCTCTCTGTTTGTCCCACCGCTGCAGGCTGCTCTTTTGTACTGGACCCCTGTGAACATTGCTGCCTTTTTCTGCCCAGAAAGAAATCCGCAGCAGTCCCAACAGAGCTCCGTTGAGCACACTCACTCCCCGTCCCTCACTCGCTCGTTCTGTGTCTCCTGGCACTGCAGGCTGCCCTTTTGTACTGGGCTCCTGCCTGCGATTTCCAACAGTGACTGCAGTATCCTGTGCCAGAAGTGTGAAAACACATTTCCGCCCGAATGTGAAAAATGACAGATGTACTGTTCATAAGGAGGTGTGAAAAAATGCCAGTGTTGAAAATCTGGCATGAAAATATTACTAACTTGCGAACTTGCAAGGGTGCGTGGAAACTGCACAACGCACACTTGTAACACAGTCATTTTATGGAGTTTAATCACACAATTTTTAACACAGGCATTTTAGGACCTCTGTTCATGAACAATGTCAGTGTGATTTTCTTAATGTGTCCCAAACACTGATTTCCCACAGCGACCCGTGCTGGCAATGGCGGAGCTAAACACATTTGACCAGGATGTGAAAATGACAGCTACACTGACCATAAGGAGGTGTGGGAAAATGGCAATGTTGAAAATCTGGAGTGAAAATGTTGCAAATTACAGAAATTCTAGAGCTTTGTAGCAACTGCAATGCGCGCTCATAAAACAGTAATTTTGGATTTTTCTACAAATTTGCAACATAGGCTGTTTGAGAGCCCACCTCATGAACACTGGCACTGTCATTTCATTAATCGGTCCCAAAAGGGGATTCCATGCAGTGACCGCAAAATCACCTTTCGGGGCCACATAACGCCATGGCAGTGGCAGAATTCATGAGGAGGGGTCCCAAAAACCCATGTTGAAAATTTGGTGGCAAAATTCCAAAAATGCCTGAGATATGTATCAAAGTTGAAAAAGCCCTATTTATTCCATTATACTGCTTACCGGCATCTCCTCAGTTCACGGTCGGCTTTGAAGAGTGCAGGCGTGTTCCCAGCCACCGAAGATCATCGCGCCAGACTCTGGAGGTAAGTATGGGGTGAGGGTGTGTTTGGGGAGACAGGGTGCACAGCGGGTGGGCGTGGGTTATGGGGGGGCAGGGAGACCGTGAGGGACTGTTTTCTTTTTACAGGTTTAAAAAAATAAAATAAAACATCGTGAGATTTTTTTTTCCTTACAGGGGCACTGGGCATGGTGGGGTGGGCTCCCAGCATGCCACCTGAATGTTTTGTGGGGGTGTGTGCAGCCAATGGGTAATTGGGCACTCCTGTCGATGAAAAAGTGGGGGGGCACAAGAGCTGAGGGGGATTGGGCACCCTCTTGGCACATCAAACAGGGAGGGGGGACATAATGCCGATGGGGAGTGAGCTCCCCTGTCAGCAAGTCAACTAGTACCGGGGATGGAAGCCGACAGGGATTGGGGGCCCCCGTTGGCAAAAACATGCTGCTGTGGGGAGGGCCACATGCTGCCGAGGGACGAAGCACCCCCCTGGCACTGGGGTCAGATATTGTTTGTGAACAGGGTGGCAAGCGCCACCCCGTTCACAAACAATATTACAGTAGCAACGCCCGCCCAGCAGCAAAGCTGAATTTTTATGTTGGAACAGAGACTGCCCTGTGTTAAACATTTGACACACGAAAGGATGCAACTGATTGGGAAATTTGTATGCTAATCTGTCTGCCTGCCATGAAATGAGTACTTGAATTCTTTTCTATTGGTTGTCCTATTTACCTAAGTATTACTATGGTGACTTTGTCAGAATACCCAAGACTCCATAGTAATGCTAGAAAAGGCAAACCAATAGAAGAGATTAAATCTTTAGACCAATAAAAATTGAAGTGTGATAGTCACATTTCACAGGAGCAGAATGAGACTTTAGTCAGTCGTCAATCACTGTGGTGTGCAGCCCATTGCAGAAAAATTTCAGAGAACGGCGACCTTCTGAGGAGAAAAAATGAGAAACAAGTAAGTTTAGCCACATTCAAATTGTTGCCTCATTTCAGTTAAATGAAAGGAGTTCTCAACCAGGGATGTGTTAATTGTAAATAAATATATATAAATAACTCTTACTGTAGCTGCCAAAATGTTATCATCAGCTGTGGCCATGGGTTCTCTTTTGTTAGCAATCCCTCTGATTAGCGTTAAATGCCCAATTTGCTTTAGGGCTGATGTTTGCCTCTCAATTGTATGTCCTTTACTCCTCCGCAGCTCTCCCATATAGACCACCTATGATACTCAGGAGCTGATTTGAATGTTTCTTTTGGAGTGGCTATCTTGTCGTCTCTGTTTCACTTTTCCGACTCCACACTTTCTGCAACTTTGATTATCTACTTTGAAGCAAAAGTACACGTCACAGTTTTTGGATACCCATTTCACCTCAATGCAGGATTAACACTTCGATTGCTGGGTTCATTTTAGATTCCAGGTACCTGTTTGGTCCTGGGAGGACACAAGTAGTTCTGGGTCAGGTTGTGGTTGCAGGGAGGATGGGGTGGGGTTCTGACTGCCTGTTGATGGATCCTGGTATCAAGCAAGTGTCGGCCTTAGGATTGGGGGAATGTAGTGAACATGGGTTGCAGTAGCCCTGAACACTCCTGGATCTACATCGTGATAGTAGAGGTGTCACGGATGTCAGATTCCTTCACTTCTTCCATTTCTATGATAGTAAGCCTTGCAGGTGCATTGTGGCTGAGTGCAGTTGTTCTTAAGTTACTGCAGGTAGATACATGAATTCAAGCGAGGGAGTGGCGTGAAGGGAGACTCTCCTGGGACTCAAATTATTCAGAGCAATTGCTGTTGTGAAGGACATATAGAGGAGAGAGAGAATGGGACCATGAGAGACCCTACGAGCGGCCGCTGTTGCTGAGGAGAGAGAGTGTAGGTTAGGTAGGACCAAAACAGACATTTCAAGTGGACACTGGTACTAACAATGAGAGCTAGACAGTCAAGTAATGATGGCACACTGTATAGGAGTACAGTGCAAGGAGAGGCTTAGTGGGTGTGGATCTCTTTCCCAAATTGACCTAGAAGTACCACAGAGATAGAATACAAAGATTAGAATGGGGGCAATCTTCCATTACGTTTCACAGCTCCAGTCATCCTGTATCAGGATAACAATTCATTTAAAAAATATTGTGGTTTTTGGAGCTTTTCTCATTTGGATGCAGTAGTTCTTTCAAATAGGCCCTTTAGACAGTGGTCTTTGCTGGTGTGATTTTGCTATTATTTTTTTCCAATAACGGAAGGCGTTGAATTACAAAGGTAGTTTGACAGCTCAAATTCAACTACTTATTTAATTAAAACAACAGAACATCCTCCTTCTAGTGCTGTTAATATATCGGTACTGGTGTTAATTATACAATAAATGTGTACTTAAATGTATTATCTGTTTCTGTATAAAGCAGCTGTTGTTCAGGTTCTGGGGGGGTCTAGCTATTGTGAGGTGCCCGACTTGTGGGGGGCTGGTCCATGATCAGTTAGGGTGATCCAGGTGGTGGGTGGTCAAGCTCCAAGGAGGGTGGTCATCAGGGGATGAAACTGATTTGGGGGTTGGAGGGAGTGGTTCAGCTCAGGAGAGTGCTTAGCTTGGGTGTGGGTGGTTGCCCAGTGGGGCAAGTGTGGTCCTGGGAAGAGTGCCAGCTGCAGGGAGGGTGGTCTGATATGGGTGGATGCAGGTTCTGGGATTGTGGAGTGGTCCAGGAAGGATGCTGGGCTGCTCCTGGGTTAGGAAGGGTTGTCCAGCTGCAGGGTGGTTATTTTGTGAACTGGAAGGGTGATCTGTGGGGTGGTGTCAAACTGCAGTGAGGGTGGTTGGGGGAAGCAAGTTAGGCGGTTGTGGAGTTGTCCAGGGAGGGTGCTCAGCTTTGGGGAGGCTGGTCAAGGGCTAGATAGATAGTCCAGCAGGAGCAGGGTGTAGTAGTTCCAGCTGCAGTGATATGTGTTAGCAGATGGTGTGCAGGGGTGGGGATCTAGTCTGTGAGCTCGAGGGTTGTCTGGGAGGTCCAGGTGCAAGGGGGTAGTCTGCTGGGGGTGGATTAAGGTTGAGGGATGTGGAGTAGTCCAGGGAGGATGCTCAGCTTGGAGCAGGCTGTTCTGGATGAATGGTGGTCCAGCTGCAGCAAGGCCACACACACACACACACATATGCTGCTGCCATTGTAAAATAAAAAAAAAAACATTTTTAAAGTGAAAATGTGTATTTGATTTCTTTATATTGCATTTCTTGTGTGTGTTTTATATTTCTGAATATATACCTATCAGCAGAACCTATGAAAGTTAACATAAAATAAGATTGCATAATGTAAGAAGGAATGAAATACTCAGCTCAACTCAAGGTAGTTCTTGCAATTGTATAACTTATTGTTAGGAAATGAACACTGTGTGATAACAAGAAATGCCACAAAATCACTGCAAAAATCATAACATTTTCTGGGGGCCTAGGCAACCCCCAGACACCCTACCTTTTTTCTGAATGTTATTTGCCCCCCCCCACATTAATGCTACTTGAACTGCCTCTGGGCTGAATGGTATGCTTTATAAAAGTGCTTAGTCACTGTGGATCAGAGATATAGAGAGTCAATAACTGTGGAGATATACACTGTATCTTTAATTGAACGAGGAAATCCCCTGAAACAACCCTCCCCCATTGGTTTTGAAACAACATGACCAGACATGAAAATACAGAAATGGCTCAATCAGGTGACCCCACCAAAGATATAAAACATCTTCACTAAGTTCACTGCAATGCAGTCCAGTGAGGCTCAGCCCTGAGAGAGGAGAGAGGTACTATTGTAGACAAACTGTTGAATGCAGATGAGAAGGGTCTTAGGAGCTCTAAGATCCAGGACTGTATTATGTGAGAAACTACCGATGTTAAGTAGTGATTTTCTTTGCAATTTTTTTTGTTTTCATTTATTATTTTTCAAACTTTTGAAAAATAAATATCCCACCACGATGTGTTTTAAACCTGTAAATTTGCCTCATCTGATATTTATTCCCACATGCTGTGACAAACTTGGTATCGGCAGTGGGATAGTACTGGTTGTCCAGAGAAATGAGGGGGAGACCAGTACCCAGATACCAGCCCCGGTGTCTAGACATAGGGGCAAAGAGTAGGATGGCATACTTCCAGGATCTCGAGGCTGCCAAGGATCTGTTGAAGGAGGAGGAGCTTACTAGTGTGCATAGCAAAGCCAAGGTTAGGAGAACTAGAGAGGAGCTATTGCCTTAATTGTAGTTCGATGGAATGCAGAGGTGGGCCAGTGTCAGAGAGAGGTGCAGCACTGCTGCCAGTTGCTGATGGAGGTTTCCCAACCAGAGGATTTCATTGCCGAAGTAGAGGAGCAGGATCCATGGGTTCTAGAGGAGGACCCCCCTGACAGAACCTTCATTGCCAGCCTCTTTTGAAATCCTCTTGTTGCCCATTTTTCCAGGCTGTTACTTGGTGCATGATGGTGACCAGGAAGATGAGACCCCAGAAGAGACTGTTGCTAGGGATATTGTATTGGGGTGGAAACATTCAAGAAAGAAAGAAGAAGCCATTGAGGCTGAAGGGACCTTTTCTTGTTCAGTTACAACTGAAACTATTAACAGTATTTACAGTACTGACTAGGGTAGATTGGTCTTGTGGATCTGGGTGATACGGGATGAAATGTATGAAACATATAATGTTTAAAATGAATATAGCTTTAAAGGCAGATGCTGAGTACAGTCAGTTGAAAGTACCAGAACGGTATAAGGATTGAAATGAAACCCCTGATATGTTACAAATAAGGGTTTAAAGAAACCCCAAGTATGTTACAAATAAGGATTGAAAGGAGACAAGGTTTTGGAGTTAGGAACTGGCTGGTTGATATTCAGCATAGAAGGTTCCTTTTCTACCAGAAAATATATCTAAGGAAATGGATAAATGAAATGTATGAAATGATTACAAGAAATGTATAGCAAAAGAAATGTCTATTCTATATGATTTAAAATGAGGAACCTAGGGTCATGGAAGATCTAGGTATGGGGTGGAACCTATGATTGGGCCCCTGAATAGAAACAATATATTAGAATGGGATTAGATCTGGGTGCAACTCACCCTGGAGAAAGCTGTGGTATTGGCCTGTACCACCACCCTGATAGCTAGACAGAGGAAGCTAGAAGTCAACATAAAACTGTTGTGTCTTCCTCTTTTTAATGTACTGATGAAAATATGATAGTGGGTGCACAAGGCTGAAATAATGCCAAGTGATGGGTATGGAGGAAGCTAAAGTCAGCATAAACTGCTATGTATTACTTCCTCTTTTTAATGTACTGATAAAGGTACAATAGTGGGTGCACATGGTTCTGAAACAATGCCAAGTGATGGATTCTGAAACTATGCCAAGTGATTGGTGCTGAAACGATGTCTATTGATGGGTGCCTGATATTACATATGAAATGCCTGAGTTGCAGTAACCAGAGTGAAATAGTTAGGGATAGACAGTCACTACAACTGAAGTCCTCTGAATGCAGAGGTGAATATGTGCTGACCTGTGTGATAGCCACAGGGTAATGTTGTGAAAATATTGTCTTATTGCAGTAACTGATATGGTGGAAAGTGCTAAAATAGCTGAAATAAGGGACCCTGGGGTGAAGCTGTCATAGTGGGCAAAGAGTTTCAACCAACCTCTATTCTACTGATTTGGTAGAATATTTACGACTGAGAGGGGGTTCTTGGGAAAAAAAAATAATGTTTTGAGAACTGTTTTTTTCTTAAGGAGGAAGGTGTGTGGCAGAGTTAGTCTACACCCTTGGCTGTGACTGATGAACCACTTTTCTGTCTCCTTATTTCCTAGCTACCAAAAACTTCTGTTGTGCAACAGTTAACGCTTTTCTCTTTGCTTTTCTTCTTTTCCACCCTACCCTAGGTTGGCCACGTTGTGTAGCTCTTTACTATCCCTACTAAACTTCCTACTAATTTTCTCTTTCCATTCTTTCTCCATTTTCCTCCATCTGGTACCTGGAATGATGTCAAACACCTGAAGAGCTGTTGTGTAAGTGCATAAGTGCATTTTGTGTACAAAAACACATGAAGGCTATTTTAAATAAGAGTACATACAGTTAATAAAGCCTTTTTAAATAAAAAGGATTCAAAGCCATATAAAACAATAATAATTTCATGATTAGTACAGTTATAAGAAATCCTTAAGGTATTTTCATAAATTCACACTATAAACCTGTTACTGTATAAGGTTGTATGTATGAGGCTGGATGGTATACTTATAAAGTGCTTAGTCACTGTGGATCAGAAATATAAAGTCAATAACTGTGGAGATATACACTGTACCTTTAACTAAACCAGGAAGCCCCTGAAACAAAAACCCACTTGGTTTTGAAACAACATGTCCAGACATGTAAACACAGAAAGAGCTCAGTCAGGTGACCCAACCAAAAGATATAAAACCTCTTCCCTAAGTTCACTGCAGTGCAGTCCAGTGGGGCTCAGCCCTTAGAGAGGAGAGAAGTGCTACTGTAGACAAGCTATTAAATGCAGATGAGAAGGGTCTTAGGAGCACTAAGATCCAGGACTGTATCATGTGAGAAACTACTGATGTTAAGTAGTGATTTTCTTTGCAGTTTTTTTGTTTTCATTTATTACTTTTTGAACTTTTGAAAAATAAATATCACACCACGGTGTGTTTTAAACCAGTAAATTTGTCTCGTCTGATGTTTATTCCCAAATGCTGTGACAGTGCCTCAAAGCCACTGCACTGCACCACTCCCATCATCATTTCTAATTTGATACCCTGAAAATACTTGTCCACTAGCTCCTGACCTGGATAAGTATCTAGTTTTTACAAAATCTGTTTTACCTAACCTAGATAGGGCATTTCACGAACTCCTGCTTCTAATCCATTCCAGCCTTCCCTTGCAAACCTCTTGCTTCCTGTGTCCTTCTTGCCTGCTTTACCCCTTGCTTCCCTGCTTCCTTCTTGCCTGTTTTACTCCTGCTTCCCTGCTTCCTCCTTGCCTGCTTTTTTATCCCTACACTAGTTAAGGCTTTTCACCCACTTCTGCTTCTAGTTCACCCCAGCCTTTCCTTGCAGACCTACTGCTTCCCTACTTCCTTCTTGCCTCTTTTACTCCTACTTCCCTGCTTCCTCTTTGCCTGCTCTACTCACCTGCTGCTGTGGAGCAGAGTGTCCGGATGCCAGCTGCCTTTTTGGATTGACTCTGGTGGGCAGACTCTACTCCTCACTGTCCTTGGAGCAGATCCTTAGCATGAGGACCACAAGCATGGGCTGCTTGATTGCAGGGACTTTAATAAGGAGTCACAGGCTCTCTCAGCTCTGCCCCTCAGCTGTCATTTCTGCCCGATTGGTGGTGTCCTCTGTGGCTGCCTATAACTGCCAGCAGCTTGCCAGCATGGCAATCTGGTGACCTGCTGGAGTGGATAGAGGCACTTGCAAAGACCTGCCTCCTCTCCCTCTTCCCCTCTGATGCTTTTTCTCAGTTGCTGCAAAAGGGGAGCTGAAGCCTGTATTTTAAATCTGGTAGCCCTCTCATCTCCGCCCCCTCAGCTGTCATTGCCGCCCAATTGGTGGTGTCCTCTTGGGCTCCATACAACTGCCAGCAGCTTGCCAGCACGGCAATCTGGCAACCTGCTGGAAGTGAGAGAGTTGTTGTGCGCCAGGGAGAAGAAGGCTTAGTCCCTTCCCAAGGGGTTGTCTCTGCACCAGGAGTCTATCAGTCCACTCATCTTGCAGCTCCCATAGTGCTGCTTTGGCCTTGGGCTGCGACTTGTGGGTGGGGTGTGATTTATCCAGGAATATGTCATCAACCAAATTGAAGTCCCCTCCCATAAGTACTGAAATATCCAGTTCATCCCTCGTGAGCTGTGTCAGAGCCTGGCTAATCTGAAAGAACAATTCTGCAGAGTCTGAGTTTGGCCCATATGCATTCACCATGACAATCTTGACCCCTGGGTATGAGAATTGGGCAGTCACCCAATGGCCCTGTTCGTCTGCCTTTACAGCTTCTTCTACCCATGGGCATGCTTTGTGAACCAATATAGCTACCCTCCTTGACTTGGATGAGGCCAATCTATGCACTACCTGGCCCACTCATTGCTTTTTAAGCCAAAGGACTGCCCTGGCTGTGAGGTGTGTCTCCTGAAGCAATACTATCTCTGCATGGAAAAATTTTAGGTGTTGCAAAACGTTGGTTATCTTCATGGGGTGATTGAGACCTTTGACATTCCAGGAGACACACCTCCACACCTGCTGTATGCTGTTGGTCATATCCACCCAACTCTTAACATCCAATTCCACTTACCTTAGGAGTACACAATCTTAGTTTCAGCTGAAACAGCTGCACAAAGTAGCAGGTGTCTGTCGGAGGGGGTACTTGCCCATAATCGGTAGGCAGAAGAGGCACTGTAGGACATTCTCTGGGTTTGGCTGGAGGTAAACTTAGTTATATAGCTACAACAGAGAAAGAGAAAGCAATATGATACTGTAAGTACAATGCACACTAATATTGAACAAACCTAACAATCAACCACTCAAACTGCAACTGTAACTGTAACTTTCTAAGAAAAATAGGTTGAGATTGCCCCCACGCTGCTATTCAAGCAGCCTATATCACCCTACAAAATAACCCCTGAAACCACAAATGTCTCTCTACCCCAGAGTGATTTACCCCAGGACAGGGGGGTGGTCTAATAACCTGTGGTTAATTCATAAGGGAGTATGATGCACCAGCCTGTCAGCTACTGTCCTGCTGGTAACCTGCAGTACTGCACACTCAAAATGTGAGAACACAGAAGACGCCAAAGTTGGGCACAAAGGGAAACTGAGGTAATGTCCTACCGGTTTCAGTCATGCTAGCTTGGTGACCAAAGGGGTGGTTAAGTACCTGCAAAAGGTTTGGTATCCACCCTACCCTGGACCGTCTTCACCACTAATGGGTGATCCAGGAAGAAATATTTCACAAACCGTGAGAGGGGGATACTGGTCCCCCCCCCCCAAACCATACATTAGTTTTTCACATTTTAGTAAAATGCCATTGAACATATATATAGTACGTGCAAATCATCTTATAGGTAGCTTTAATCCTAATATCACTCAGAGTTGCTCCTCATGAGGCCACCCCCAGTGACTCGGGCCCTCCCTTGACCCCTGAAATGGGGAGGGGCAGGCATAAGCCACCAAGGGACTGCCAATGAGTGATCTATGACATACCAGGAGAGGTACCAAGGAGAGGCATCATGCCTCTGGATAATGATTTTGGGGTATTTTGACTTCTGTATAATAGAGTTTCCCCTCACTACCCCCCAACCTGTGATGTATAAGGGTGTTTCCAGTTTGCAGAACAGTGCCTGATAGAGGTCCTAATGGGTAGGGCTCCTCCCAGCTATAGTTCTGGCCAGTCGGGGGATAGGGGGAGAGAAATATGAGAGTACTGCATGCCCTGTGCATGGTGCACCCCACTCTGTTCACACCTACCTCCTTTCCAAAGTCAAGTCTCTTCCCTGCCGTTTACTGGTGGCCCAAACCTAAATCTAGACAGGAGGCAATTAGTTGGGGCTGTGGACACCCAGCAGGCCTCAAATAAATGAAAAATGTATGTATTTATGTATTTATTTATTTATTTCATTGTTCAGGGAAAAACCTTTGAGAGAAAACTCTTTTGCAAAGGTTCCATGTCAAGTACATAGCATATACAGTACAACAGAAATGGAATTGCCCCCTCTGTGGTTCAAATTTTATGGGAAGGAGTGTATACAAACTAAGAACAACTCAGGGAACATTTAAACAAACAGTGCGATGGTAATGCAAACAGAGAGACATAATGCAGAATATAAATACAGAATAACAAGTAACCAGCTACTGAAGCTACTGCCAAAACCTTAAACAGAGTATGGCTATGAGCTTACGGGAACACAGAGACAAGGACCTCAGCCACATAGTGTACAGGCTTTGTCCTGGTAACAAGGATGGGGACTGAAAAAGCCGACTTGGGGGATGGCTATAAAGGGTGGAAATCAGCTAGTACCAGGCATGTCCTCCAGGAGGACAGTAAGTGCTAAATCAGAGCAGAGTGCATGCCTGTAGAGGAGAGCCAAGTCAGGCCCACCCTAATGGCAGGGGCAGTTAGTGTGGATGGCAGGTGAGGAAACTCTGCCCACTGCTAAAGCCAGCTACAGCAGTTACGATGTGGAGCAGGTGAGGGAGGGGGCTGGGGTATCGACACTCACACATGCTATATTAGGAGATGGGTAGAGAGGGACTGGTAGTACACCATCTATCTGCAACAACAGGCCCCAGATGCATTAAGGTGCTGTTTCAACTCGTATCCTGAAGAACAGGTATGGAGCAATTTGCTGAGACATGGAGGAGGTTTGCTGATTATTGATTTCTTGCCTAACAGGCATGTCTGGAATTTAATCCTATTGGTGAGCATGAGCCAGTTGGTTTGCTCATAAAGGGGGCAGGAGTGGATGAGTAGGTCAGCTCCAAGAGTCAGCCTACAGGCTTGAGTACCATGTCCAATGTTGCTCCATACTCTACAAGGCCATAGTCTATAACTGACAGGATGGAGGAGGAAACAGAGAGTAGTAGAGCAGCAGGTGTAAGATACTGCCTATAGAGGACTCCCAGCTTAATGAGAACCACCTTTATGACCAGGTCAATATGCTGCACAAAGGAGAGGGTGTCATCAGTGATGACCCCAAGGTACTTGAATGATTGAACTTGCTCAACCTTGTCACCCATTTTATTGGTGTTAGTAATGGCCAGGATGGATTTCTTTAGCTGGCAACTGGATAACAGCATCGTCTTCATCTTTTTATAATTAAGTAACAGTTTCTGTGAGCTGAACCAGTCCTCCAGGTGATGGAAGGAGCACTGTAGCTCATCCTGCAGAAGATGCAACTGGGCGCTTGACTAAGGATAACTGCATTATCGGCATAAAGGATGACTTTGCTCTTGCAAGCTTCAGAGAGATGGATAATAAATAGACTGAAAAGGAGAGGGCCCAATATGGACCCTTGTGGGACCCTGAGCTTAATTTCCCTAGAAGAAGAAATTGGTGTCCCCATTTTTATGCTCTCGACTCTGCTGGACAGATAGTCCTTAAACCAGAGGACAGCTTAGGGGGCAAAACCCATGTCAAGAAACTGATTCAGCAAGATGGAGTGTTTGACAGTGTCAAAGGCTTTAGTGAGATCTATGAAAACAGATCTCACTAAATTACTACCATCCAAGGCCTTGTGGATGAAGTATGTGAATACAACTAGGGCTGTCACAGTGCTGTGGCACTTATGGAAACCGTGCTGCTGTGGGCACTGGAGACCATACTTCAAGAGGTACTCAGTTAGCTGGTTGGCCACAATCCTCTCAAGCTCCTTAGAGAGGGGGGAGAGGATTGATATCGGCCTGTAGTTGGATGTAATGGATTGGTCCTCACTTTTTCACCTTTTTAGGAGAAAAACAGCTCCTGGGTGGTGAGAGAGGGGCGATCTGCTATTGTCATGCTGTTGCATTTTCCCCTCCGGGGTCCCCCTCTCCCACCCTCATTCCCCTCTAATCCATAGAAAGGTGGGTTATTTCAGGAGTCAATTGTGCAGCCCTGTATCCTCTTATACTAAACAAAGATAGAAGATCCAGCATAAGAAGAAGAAGGGGCACAACACCCCAACATACATCATGGTAGCTACCTAGCTACCTAGCATCTATGAGGAGGTGGTAAGCAAGAACAAACCCACCTCCAGTTCCTTTAGGAGGTGGTTGCCCCCACCCCCGGCTAATTATAACCAGTTCAACATTCTACCAAACATGATAGGAAGAAAAAAAACTAGTAGCATACAGTATAATGACACAGAACAATTAGAGCTTAGCCCATTTGTGCAATTGCATAACCAGCAGTCACCATCATGCAGTAACCACAGTCAGTATCAGCCCTCTGTAACTGGTAGAACAGTTAGAGCAGGACTCTCCACATTGCTGGGATTCCTTGTTTCCAGCTGCCACCTCCACAAGGACTGCAGTCCTGGTCTGTCAGGTCCCAGCTGATGTTCCTTGTAGTCAGATGTTTCAGGGATCTCTGCCAGCTCCTCTGCGGCATCCGCCCAGTTGATCAGGCAAGGTGTCCTTCAGAATGGCTTGGTGTCCATGAGATCCTCTTCCTGCTCCTCATCACTGGATGAGTCTTCTCTAGGCAGTTTGGCAGGTGGGGATGATGGGAACAGCTGGTCACAGGCATCCTTGCAGCGGCGACATCTAGATCTATGCCTGGAGCACTGTTCCAGAGGTGGTCACCCAGCATCAATTCTTTTCCTTTCTATCAGCTGCTGTTGGCTGGGTGTTTTGACCAGGCCAGTTTCATGGATGTCAGAAGCCTGAGGGCCTGTCACTTGAAAGCTGGGGGACTTGGTGGGCAGACTTGTGTGCCCTTGATTGTATTCCCTGCGGGGTTGACTTTATTTTCTGCCATTCCCTCTAGTGGACGCAGGCCCTACTGGGGTCCAATGACTTCTGGGGGATGTAGTCATTATAGGTACTGCCCACCAATGCTATTTGAGCCACAATGCAATGTCCTCGGGTGAATCTGCAAGTAGTTCCTTTCCGTCTTTGGAGACCTGTAAGGTAGCCAGCCCCCTGAAGCGATAATAAAAACCATTGTCCCTCAGAGACCTTTTAATTGGAATAAAGGCCTTGCATTTGGCTGCCCCCTCCTGTGAAAATTGTCTATAAAACGAGATGTGGTTCCCTCTCCAGATAATGTCTCCTTGCTCCATTGTCACTTTCAGCTCCTGTTCTTTGACTGAATATTTGAGCAAGTATGCAATTATGGGGGTTCGTGGGGAATCAGGCGGCCCGGCCCTGCCTCTGTTCCTGTGTGCTCACTGCTCTTCAACTGGCCCCCTCCATCTGTCCCCCAGCAGCCTGGGTATAAAATCATTGAGGAACCATTCCATGTTAGGACACTCCAGCACCTTGGGATGCCCAGTATTCGAATGTTGTTCCGGCATCCCCAGTGCTCTTGGTCCTCCACTTTTCCCAGAGATTTTGTAACTTGGTTTCCTGCTCCTGCAGCCTCTGCATTACTCTGTGTTGCTCCTCTTTAGCTCCTCTATTCTTTGTTCGCCACGTTAAACTTAGCCTTTAGCTGACAAACATCTGCTATGTTACCAGTAAGGGCAGTGATAATAATGTCCACCTGCACCAGTAAAGCCTCCAGCATTTTGTAATATAATTTGTCTTAATGTAATGTTTGCCTAGTAAGTAATATACAAATTGTCTTTAAGCTATGTATGTATGTACTGATGTGGCACCTTTGCAAAGGACTCATTGACTCAAAGGATTGTAATTCCGAAATTTAAATAAATATATATGATAGTGAGTCAGTTACTTGGGTAGGTGACTCCATGGGTCACAGCGTTTCCTCTGTGCAGGCAGTGGGCGGTAGTTGTTGGGAGGAGGCCATTCCAGTCACTTGATTGCAAACGCCCACATGCAGAGTCAAGTGTGGATTCTAGTAAGCTCTCTGTTGCACCAGGAGATCTTGAATGCTCATGGCAAATGAAAAACACTCTGCTGTTTCAGGTAACACCAACTTTTTATTTAATGCAGTCCAGTGTAGTAGTCTGGGTTCCAAGTCTCTGTGCGAGTATTTGGCATGTTATAACTGTGGGGCGGGCTCTACATCCAGCACCTCGAGTTGGCCAATTTGTTGATCACCTCTCCCTTATTACAGCGCCTCTCAGTGGCTCAAGGCTTCATTTCAGTGGCACTTGACGATAGCAGGATATGATCACCCACACCCCATACAGAAATGAGTGATTTTGCTCCAGATCACAGCATTAATCAAGCCATTAAGTCCTGGGAAAGATGGAGCAAAAAATCTAAGCTGCCATCTTTTCAGCGGTTAAACCACACCCCCCTCTAACTGCCTATGTATTTTGACATTTTTATGCAAGCACATCAGCAAAGATTTAAATGTTTTCAAAATTATATTATTATGCTGGTTCTTGGCAGGTGGCAGAACATTAGGAAGCCATTTCGGGGATTAGGGCTGCTGTGCAGGCCCGGAATTCAGCACTATGGATGACTAGGGAACTTTGTGTTAGTGAAGCACAAAATCTTAGGTCTGTCATCTGCAAACACAAAAAACTATGGGTTTTCACAGAAAATGCAAAAAATCATGCCATTGTCAAAGAAAATGCCAATAATCATGGCAGTTATATGAAATGCCTCAAATCCTGGAATTTTCACAAAGAATGGGAAAAATCAAAGAATCCGTGACTTCCAAGGCTTTCATTTTATTTTATTTATTTAAATTTTTTTTGACCGGGTAGGCCCACGGAGACAGACACGTCCTTTTTCAGGAGTGGCCCAGGGAATAAGACTATTCTGCTACATGGTACAAATAACATCAGAGTACAAGAGGTAGAACAATAAGGTTAAAAATGAGTAAAAACTGAGGATGTAGACAGTGGTCCAGATATTCAAAAGAGTTGCGCCAACGCAAGTCCGAAAATGCACCATTCTGCAATATTCAGCGGGAGGCAGTTGCGCCCCCCCAAATCACGCTGAGCAACAGTGCAATGATAATGAACGTATGTGCAACTGAAGGGGGAGGAACCATGCATAAATGCTGCAGTGCGATATTCAACAACATGCGCCATGCACAATAGGGGAGCCAGCGGAAGTTGCGTCATAGCGGAAATGAGCCAAAATAAAAAGGAGCAAGGGAGAGGCGCAAGAACGCTGCAGGGAAGCCTCAAGTTGCGAACTATAGCCAGCCACACAGGCAACACACATACACACAGGGCAGGACAGTGAAAGGCACCTGGAACCCACAGGAACAGGGAAGGTGTAGGGAGCCACAGTGCAGAAGGGAAGTACTTGCCACACAGCAGTGAGGCCAGCACAGTCAGGTATTTGCGGTGCGGGAAGTAGCAACCAGGACTGGCCGGTGCAGGGAGTGCAGAAACAGCTGCCAGGGAGGATGAACACATGCTAGGGACCTGGCCAGTGCCACCATCCAGATGGAGGCAGTAATGAGGGGGGTGAGAAGGCGGGCAGCAGGGGGTGCGGCCGTGGAAGGGCCCATCTGCGGTATGCCCCCAACAGGCAGTACCGAGCCCACATCAGCTTCGAGCTGTATAGTGATACGGAGATTGTGGGCCAGTACCGCCTGAATTGGGCAATTCTGAGGTGGCTCTGTGAGCTGTGCAGTGATGTAATGCAGGCACCCACATGATGGACCCATGCTTTGTCGGTGGAGACAGAAGTGACAGCTTGCATGTGCTTGCTCGCCATGGGTACCTTCCAGAGACCAACTGGGGACACCACAGGCATAACCCAGTCTGCGCATCATACCACCTCACCCAGTTCCTCAGCGCACTGCTGCCACATGCTGTGGAGTACATCCATTTCCCCAGCACACTGGCGGAGCGCACAGCAAACATACAGGAGTTCCGCAGGGTAGCAGGTATGCCTGGCGTGCTCGGGGAAATTGACTGCACCCATGTGGCCATCCGCACTCCACCTGGCCCCAAGGGGGCCACATATATAAACCGGAAGGGCTATGCTAGCAACGACTGCCAGATGGTGTGCGATGCCAGGGGCATAATCAATGTCTGTGCCACGCACCTGGGGAGCACATGATGCCTCATCTGGCACAATTCGGCACTGTGCCACAGATTCAAGAGTGGGATATCCCCACTGGCCACCTAGTGGGTGAGTATGCAAACCACAAGGACAATCATAGGGCCTGGGGGCATGGTCAGAGGTGATATGGGTAGTGGCCTACATGGTCTGGGGCAGGGTGATGCTGATCACCAAACTAACCTCCACCCTCTACACACAGGTGACAGTGGATACCCACTCCATCCCTGACTGCTCACACCATCCGGCAGCCCACGACCCCATCATAGCAATGCTACAATGAGGCTGCACCGCCACACGTAATGTCATTGAGCCGGTGTTTGAATGTTGAAGGCATGTTTCCATTGCCTGGTCACCCTGGTGGTGCCCTACAGTACAGCCCCTCAAAGACCTGCGGGCTATTCCTGGCCTGTTGCATCCTCACATCATGGCCCAACGAATGTGGGATAGCCATACAGATTGAAGGGGACAGTGATGGAGGACGATGAGGATGCCAGTGACAATGGTGATGGGCATCCCCCCCTTGGGCGACGGGACCCCCGACTGCTCCGGCTGGCATAGCTGCACCGGGACACCATCATGAAGGAGCACTTCAGCCAACCCAGGTAAGTCATGGGGCCATGTGCAACCACCAGGGGCTAAGGCACAACCCACAAACACGCATGGACACACACCAGGGGTGCATCCATCAAGGGAACTGGCCGGGCATGGAACCACACACACACCACCAGGGATGGGTGAGGTCTAACATGGCATGTGGACAGACACACACACAATGCACCAGACATGCACAAAGGGTAGGAGGAACACCAACCCAGAACACCACCCATAGCCACACACATGTCCACAGACCACCACACCCACTGCCTGTCATTGTGCGTGTGTCAGATGCTGAGCACCATTGCACATTGGTGTACAGCGCAATGCAGGCATCATCATGCACACGCAACTGTGGACAGCAGCCGGGAGGGTGTGCAGATGGACTGTGTGTCCGCATGCAGGGCCGGGTACCCACCCATGCATTGCCCGCTGAATGACACAATGCACACAGGGCAGCATCAGACAGTAGCTGCATTGGGAGGCAGGTCAGTCACGTGCCACAGTGCCCCGACTGCCATGGATGCGTGGGCGGCCCCGCTGAGACCCACCAGCACTGACAGGATGACCACTGGCATCATGGGGTGGCACCGATGGTCCCCCAAGGGTTCCACTGCGTGAACGCGACCGTGCTCAAGCAGGGGTCTGCAGCACACCGAGCATGCCTGTGCCAGGTGTGCTCGGGATGCCCACAGCTGAACCCAGTGTCGATAAGGATGGTGTCGGCGTGACGCTGGGAATGGGGTGTGGATAGTGCACTGTGGTGTCTGCGACGCATGGGAAATAACTGTGTGCCCATTGTGGCCATGACAGCAGTGAATTCCTGTGTCTGCCTGTCAATGGCAGTGGTCACATCCTCCCGCAACTGGTCCATCCCTGCCAGGAGCAGAGCGGTGTCTCTGCTGTGACGCTCCTCTGCCCGCTCCAGAGCCACATGCAGTGCATCCACCGACATCACAAGCCGCATCTGCTGGTTGACTGATGCTTGCAGTATGTGGGTGTGCTCATCCAAGAGGTCATCTGCCTGATCGGCATCCTGTCCCTCAGGGTGTGCATAGCCCTGATGCTCAGCACCCCTTGAGGGTGGGCACTGCACACCAGGACCAGGCCTGACCATGTCCGCAGGTGGTGCACTGATGCCACCCCTGACACTGTACCCCCAAGCCCATTGGCCGACTGCTGATGCTGCCCCTCTGGCTGCCACTCCCCAGGGCTCACTTGTGCCATTGCAGTGGCCGCAAAAGTCCCACACACACACCAGTGCTGCCCTACTGGTGCTGACAGGCACAGGCTGGGACTGTGATGACATGCAGGCCTCCACGGCGGCACCACCCACAGCCATGGCCGCGATGTTACCTGTTGTGTGGCCATCCTGTGGCACACACGTGTCACTGCCCATGACGTTAGCGACATCATCATCAGTGACGGACCCGGCACCAGCCCAAGTCACAGCATTCTGGCATCTGTGGACACTGGCACGCTGGGACAAGGGCAGGGCCTCCTCCGCACTTGTTCCAACAACATCAGTCTGGACATCCAGGCAGGCTCACCATCACACTGAGCCACGTATTCCTGTGGAGGTGGATGGACCCTCCTCCATCTCCATCTGACTGGCCTCAGTGGAGAGGCCTTCCACCACTGACCCATGCAGATGCTCAGGATCTGTAAGGGAAAACAAAGTCGCGTTACTGCATGTGACCTACCCGGCCCCCCCCAATAGATAGACTATGACCTACCATGCAGTGATGGGCTACCACCCGTCTGGAAGCCACCACCTGGAACACCCTCAATGGCACAATGCTGCATGCTGCCAGCAACCCTCTCCTCCTGTGTGGTCAGGCGTAGCACCTCCGGCTGTCCCCCACCTGTCACAGATCGTGCTGCCCTGATGGCAACCACCTTCTCCATAATCCTCCTCCTGTCTGTGTCCATCTTCTTCTTGCACTCCTGCACAGAGCACTGGTGGCTGCCATGCAGGCTCACAGCACATGCCACTTCCTCCCATGCAGCAGCACGGGCCTGTGGTGTTCCCTGTCATCTGCTGAGAAGTGGCTCCTGGTCCAGGTAGGTCTCAAACAGGGCATCTGTCTCGGCCTTGGTGAAATTTGGCCTCCTCCTCCTCCTCCCACAACTCTGTTCCTCTTCTCCCACAACTCGTTCAGTCATGATTCAGCCTGTGAGAATGAAAGTTGTTACCTGTGACTGTGCAGTCCCATGCATGTCCCAAAATCCACAGTCCACACTCCCAAACAGCATGCAACTCACCAATCGACTGCAGTAACCGACCATGGCCAGTGCAGCCCAATGTCGCACTTTTATAGTGCAACCCATGCAAATGAGGCGAGGCGCAACTTTAAGTGGATGCAAATTGCAGTGCTGCGCCATTGAATAGCTGATTAGCTGATTTGCATATGACGGCAGAATATCGCGCTTTTGCACTTTGCGCAAGTGTGTTGAACGTGCTAAGCCAAGGGTGCAGTTCTGTGACATGCAAAGTACAACGCTCGCATGCCCAGGTTGATAACGCAGGCGCCTGCCATGCTGCTGATGTGCTGTGCGGCGGCGGGCAATGCAGGCACGGCCACCATTGTGCCAGTGGCACTACAGCGATGTTCACCCACATGGCGCTGTGGCACTGGGGCATCGTGAGGCACTGGGGCAACAGCACGGTAAGCCACTACTGGAGGTGGCACACAGGCACCCAATCGTGCTACACACTTTGGATTCCAATCGTGCTGTGGCTGTCCATGCGTCAGAGACCCTTGACCCTGTGCCCGACCTTTGCCCCCTAGGCACCATGCATCAGGCATGGGTGTACCACTATCGCGCTGTTCAGTGACAGCTCGATAGGGAATGGCAGTGCTGTACCACACAGCATCTGCATGTGGCAGAACCACGCTGCAGAGCACCATTTTGACCCTACCGAGCAAGAGAGATGGCGTGGAGGAGAGCTGCCCAGTGGAGCCAGATTGAAATGGCAAACCTGGTTGCCATTGTGGAGCCACTTGTTGGCCCACTGTTTGGTGAGGCACCCCTGTACAGGTCCAGGAGTCAGGTGTGGCAGAAGGTGGCTGACGCCCTGGAGTAGGCTACAGGAATGGGGTGGATGGCAGAGCAGTGCCACCACAGATATGGGGACCTGAGTGGAGGGACCCAGACCTGCTTGCCCACCTGCGGACACATGCCAGGAGGGGCACGGTGCCACAGCCAGGTAGGTGTAATTCCATACACTTTTATCTTCCATATGGGTATCACGGTTGCATGTGTCCGGAACATGGGGAGGACCCTCCAGTGTTGGCTGTGGTGGTGTTATCAGGGTGTGGGGTGGGTGGGTCTAGCTGTGTGGGATTGCACACACATGGGGGCAGGGGACTTGCTACAGGATTGTACTGATGTTCCTCTCATGTTTGCACCTTAGGCCCAGAAGAGATGGCTGGCAAGAGAGAGAGGTGCCAGCTGGAAGACCGGCACACCAGGAGGGAGAAGGTCCACAGAGGCAGAGGGACCAGCCTGATGATGGTGAGTGCATTACATCCATGATTACTATTGCATGCTGTGTAACAGGTGGGCAGCGGGGCAAGGCCATCATCCATTGACACCACTACCATGCACGCAACTTGTAACAGTCAGCACTGTCCAGTGGCACTGCATGTCTGGGAGTGCGTCAATGGTGGTCCATGCGTGCACTGGGTACATGGATGTGCCACTGCCTTTGCACCACATAGCCATGTCACTAAACAGCCATGGTGGTGCTGTGCAGTACATGGCCGGTGGGTATGTGCAGTGGTCCACATGGCTGTGTGCACCTGGGTGGGCAGGTGTTGTGGACACAATCACTGTGGGTGGTCACACACCATCACAGAGGCATGTCGGCCATATGCCATGCACAGTGGGTGGGCTGTATGGGGCTGTGCTTTCACACCTATTGACTCTGCTCCCTTGTCCTAGGTGGATGGCAGCTGCACATGATCCAGGAGGCTCTGCAGGAAATTCTGACTGTTGCCAGGGCGTCGCTGGACATCCTGCAGAGGATCGAAAGGCTGGGGGTCAGGCGGCATCACGGCAGAAGGAGCAGCCGGAGCAGGGAACGGGGCTCCCACTGAGCATCACAATGCCCCTGATTGCCCCCTACCCCCCTGGACCCACCCTCACACCCCTCCTTCCCTGTACCATTTGTTCACCCCTGCCCCTTACCCACCCCCACCTTGTTTGTGGCCCTCCCCCAACACATTTGTAAATAATTCTACATAGTTTTGTTTGATGTTTTTAAATGCATTTCTTTTGATATGACTACTGTGGTGGTCTCTGATTTACAGTGGGCTGTAGGTGCTCAGCTGCAGTGGTGTGCATGGCGTCAGGGATGGTGCAGTCATGAATGTGTGTGTGCCGTGGGAAGTGACTATGGTGTAGGAGTAGCTATCAGTCACTGTCTGTGGTGTGTGTGTTGTTCCCTGTGCACTGGATGACTGTGTGCAGTGGTCCATGGTGCATGGACCACTGCACAGTCATCCAGTGTGTGTGTGTGTGTGCAGTGTGTGGCGAGTGGTCCATGGTGCATGCTCTGTGTCCATGGCGCACCTGTCAGCCCGTCCATGGCCTGTGCAGCTGACACCCTTTCATGTCTGTGACCTGCACTGTCTGCTGGCATGTCAGTGGTGGCAGTCCATGCAGGACAGCCACTGTACCCGATCATAATGCTGGGTTGCCTCCTGTCACTGGTGTGGTGCATGTCTGCCTTGGGTGACACTGTGGCCTCCACTGTTGTTGTCCCACCTCCATGCTGTGGCTTGTGTGTGTGTGTTGCAGGGATGTGCACTACTGTCGTGACTTGTGCTCGGAAAATGCTGGTGGCGTACAGCTCCACAGTGCCTGCGCAGGGTGGCTAGCACTCCTGTGCCATGGAGGACTGCTGGCCATGTGTACACGGTTTCCATGGCCCCACGCTAGGAGCTAGGTTGCCCGTTACTGCGTCCCTGTGTTGTGTGCCCTTGGGTATGGGTGGGTGTTTGTCCATGCACTGTGTTGCATCCGGTGTGGTGCATGCTGCATGCACCACTGTGGAATGTCTGCACCCAGCGGTTGTGGCCAGTGCTGGGTCAGGGTGTGTCCTTGGGAGGTGTGCAGGGTGCTGTACCACTGGTGGTGGGGTCGGGGCATGCCCTGTCATGTGGGGTACCTCGTGTGCCGGCCTTGTGGTCGGTCTCTCAGCTGTACCTCGGGGTGCGCTGTGCATGGTGGCACTGTGTATCCGTTGTTGCATCACTGTGTGCTGCCACCCGCTGATGGGTGCTCGTGGTGGGGCTGCCTTGCATGGTTCTGTGGTGCACAAGGTTGCATTGTCACATTGTGAGGGGCATGCATGGGGTATCCTGCACTGGTGGACGCTGCTCCTGGGCAGGGTGTCTGGGAGTCATGGTGCAGGTGTGCTCTGCATTGGTGGGATGGTGTGCACGGGGTGGTCGCCCCCTTGTGTGCTGGTCACAGCTTGCCAGGGGGTGTGATGGGGCACCATGGCCCAGCTGTGGGTTGGTTGCTTGTCTCCATGGGCCAGTGGTTATTCCAGCCCTTGCCCAGTTGTGCAGTACATGGGGTGTGGGGGACGATGTCTGTTCTGTTCTGTGTGTTCCTCTGCCCATCTGTGGCATGGGTGGTGGGCCCCTGCATCCCTGGTTGTGCTGTTGCATTGCTGCCCTGCTGCTGGGGGGCATCCCTGGTTGCGCTATAGCGCATCTGGACTGCTCAGCTGAACATCCCTTGTTGCGCTATGGTGCATCAGATATGCTAGCTTCCCCTCCCTAGTTGTGCTATGGTGCAGGTGGTGCGATATTCAGTCATCGACTGTAAGTGCATCTTGGCCAGTGCAGTTTTTGAATATTGCGCCTCTTGTGCATGGGTGCAATGGACTTGCGCTTGCTCCTGCTGTTGCGCACTTTTTGGGCGCAGTTTGAATATCTGGATCAGTATATATATATATATATATATATATATATACAGGAAATTAATACAACAGTTTACTGTGGGCACAAGGTTGGATGCCTTCGATGCTGGATGAGGATATCAGATGTGGTAAAATCGTGGTCTAGCATATTGCATCCTTACAGAAAATATGAAAGTAGAAGGAGAGATTTAAAAGGAGTAAGGTGGAAGGAGAGAAGCAGGGAAGGAAGGGGTTGGGAGTAGAGAGAAGCACGGGGGAGGGTGGTGGGGAGAAAGTCAGGAAGGAAAGGGCAGGGATGAGAAGGACAGGGAGGGAGGAGGTGAGGATAGAGGTGTGGAATGAGAGGGGATACGGGTTGAGAAAGGACAGCTGGGGGCAGGTGAGAGTGGAAAGGATTGCAGAGTCCAAACAGAGGGGATTAAGTGCAAGTATCACTGCAGAATGGAGGTGTAAGAAAGGTTTCTGAAGGCTCATGAATGGGAGTAGGTGAGTGGAGAGAATTGCAGAGTGTGACAGAGGGAGAATTAAGCAAGTGCCACTGCAGATTGGGATGTAAAGAAGATTCCTTGAAATATCTCTTGAATGGGGAAGAGATGAACTAGAGAGTAGGTTAGGTGGTAGATTATTCCATTTCTGCTGTATGGAGAAAGCAGGAATGCCTACCCGATGGCATGGCGGGCTTTGGGAAGATTCAAAGTTGGAGGTGGGAGTGGCAGAGAGTCCTGTGGAAGATCTTCCTAGTGATCCAGACCAGAGAGGACTGGTGGAGCCTGAAGATGAGTTAGTTTAAAAGTAGTGCATAATACCAGGAGATAAGGGCGGCCAGCAGAGGACCTCAATACATCGCAATGATGTGTCCGAGATGGTGCACCAGCAACAAAGAAGCAATCCTGTGGTGAGCCTGTTTGAGCTTGGTCATGGTTGATGGCTTGACTGAGTGAATTATGGGTGTACTATAAAATAGGCAAGAGAGGAGGTAGTGGTGGAGATGGTCCTTCTAGCACAGGGGATTAGGTAGGGGGCAGTGTGACAGAGCTGACCAAGCTTTTGGTTAGTAGTTTTGATAACACTGTTGACATGAGTGTCAAGGGATAGATGTTCGTCGAGAGTGAAGCCCAAATATTTGAAAGACCCCTCCCCTTCGAGCGGTTGACCTGAGGTAGTGTTAATTACTAGAGGGGGATGGGAGGTTATGTCAAAGGAGATATGATGGAACAGCATGGATTTGTTTTTTCAAGTGTTGAGAACCAGTAGGTTCACTTTGATCCAGGCTTCTGGGTAGTGGAATTCACTTTGTAGACCTGATTGAATGGAGGAGATGTCTATGTATAAACTGGCATCATCAGCGTAAAGCTGGATCGATGCCCCCCCCCATCCCCCCAGTTTAGGGGCAGGTCATTAATAAAGATTGAGAACAATAAAGGCCCAAGGATAGATCCTTGGGGGACCCTATCCATAATAGGAGATGGGGGGAAAGGGCGCTATCCCACTTGACGCATTTAACATGGTTAGTTAAGTAGTTAGTGATCAAGAAGAGGGAGTTGGAATCAAGGCCTAGGGATTGGAGCTTGGAGATGAGGAGGGGATGGTTTACAAGGTCAAAGGCCTTCATGAGGTCAATGAAAACTGCCCCTGTGACTTTATTTTATTTATTTATTTTTATTTATTAGATCTTCGGTTTACAAACCTTTGAGTCATAGACTCATTTACAAAGACATCTTGTCAAGAGAGCAATACATCACAGCAAACAAAACAGTACAGTACATAACGCTTAGATTAAAAAAGCAACCAGTGTTACAGGCATTCACTGCTGGTACACATCCATGGCATGAAAGATGTCTGAGGTGACTCTTAGTGACTCTTAGCGGGCAGTCTCAGTCCTATGAGATTTTCTGAAGCCATGCTGGTGTATTATAAGGGCATTAGTGAGTTCAAGAAAGGAGCACAACTGATTGTATAGACTTTGCTCTTGAATTTTAGCGATGGGGCACAAGATTGATATGGGTATATAGTTTTCAATGCGGTTAGTCAGACCAGATTTATGTATGGGCACAACAGTGGCAGTTTTCCATTTGTCCAGAATACATCCAGTAAGAAAAGACCTATTGATCAGTTAAGCAATCTGAAGAGCTAGTGCCGGTGCACCTACCCTAAGGAAACGAGGAGGCACGGTGTCAAAGCCAGGGGAGCTATCCGGGTTGATACCCATCAGGAGCTTTAGGACTTCCTTATGTGTAGTAAGTTTAATATGAAAGGGAGTGATTTTCAAGGTGGGAGGGTTGCAGTACAAGGTATACATCAGGGAAACCTTTCTTGTATACATCGAGGGAGGTGAAGAAATGGTTAATCCCTGCTGCAATCTCGGGGGGAGAGGATAGCTTAGAGCTATTCAGGATCATAATCTGTGGGGTTTTGTGTTCTCAGCCTTGAGGAGTGCATTGATTTGTGATTTCATTGAGGTTACTGGCCTGCAGGGATTGTATGTATTTCTGCTTAGATTTGTTTACACTAACTTTGCACGCATTGCACAGTTGTCGATAGAGAGGCCAGTCAGTAAGAAGCCCAGATTTTTTATAGGTTAGCCAAGCCTTGTCTCTAGACTGCATTGGGAGCCTCAGTTCCTGGGAGAGCCTGGGGAAGTGGTTGCCTTTGGCCCTTCTTAGCTTGAAGGGGCATGGAGGTCAAGGATGTGGGTAAAAGTGTTAATTAAGTATTCAAGAGCCTGATTAATGTCAGGGAGCATGGTGATGTGGGTCCAGTCTGTGACTGTAAGGCTATGCAGGAATTCAGAGATATCAAAGTGAGTTAGGTCTCTAGATTTGATGGTTTTAGGTGGAGGGCGGGGATAAATTTTTCTCCATATGCAGAAAGTGGGGGAGTGATCACTTAGAGCATTGGGGAGGACTCCCGCAGCCCAGATGTGGGACCTACAATTAGTTAACATCCAGTCAAGTAGGGTGTGGTTCCCAGTCTTCACATTGAGTTCAGTTGGTAGGCTGATTAATTGTTTTAGCTTGGCATCAGATATCACTGACAGATATTGGGCATTTTTGTGGCCAAGCCAGTCAAGATTGAAGTCTCCGAAGAGTATGGTGTCTGTGTGAGTGAGGGTGTAAAGACTGGTGAGGAGTTCAGCAAAGGAAGAGGGTGCAAGTTTAGGGGGCAGGTAGACACATCTTACTGTCACCTGCTTGATATCGCCAAGGGTGATTGATATAAATAGGTGATCAAAATGTCAGGGTTGATATTTATGTTGGGTAGTTCACTGACTGCCAACAAATGTGCTGCAGAGCACTTCTTATTTAATCAAATAAGCACTCATCTTGCAGTTAAATGTATTTTCGGCTGAGAGTTTCATTGTTTCAGTGTTTTATTTATTTATTTATTTTTATATTTTCCACTCTTTATCCCGGATGGTCCTCCGTCGGGCTTCAGCCCTGGTCACGGCCCCTGGGACTTCCACCTGCCATCCATTGCCACTATCTCCCCAGTTACCCCAGGTTGCCCCCTGGAGGGTTGGGCCGCAGCACCGGACCCCCATATCCAAGCCATGGGACAGTATCTGGTCGGGGAGTGCAGCAATGGCAGGCTAATCAAAGCCCATGGGAGGGCTTCACAGAGACAGAGTGCTCTCCCCTCCTTTTTTCCATTTTTCTTGGAGGCGGGGACGTGCAATGACACCAGCGTCCACCCTGCCTCCCTGTGTATTGAGCGCCAGTAGGGTGAGTGACTCCTGGCCTCCGACAGTGGTCCTCCTTGTGCCGGACACTACCTCACCCTCCCCCCAGAGAAGGAGAGCCATCAAGGGATGCTCCATCCTTCTCCCCGGCCACTCCTCTGACGTCCCAGGTCCGTTCCCAACCCGGGTCACCAGCGTCGCAGAGTGAAATCAACCACTGCCCCATGGGCCAGCCCTTCAGTGTTTGATTGGTTCATTGAGTATCATGTTGGAACAGAACTCCTCACTGGATTTTTACTTCTTTGAGGTCAGGAATTCTGAAATCCAGGACCCTCATCCTTGTATGATTTCATCTGTGCTGCTAGCCTTATGTTAAACCACACCATACAGTGATCATTGGTCTAATGTGGCATCCCACTTTGATGTTTGCAATAGTGTCACAGTTTGTGAGCATAAAGTCCAGTATTGCTGCATGTTGAGTGGGCTGTTTGACTAGTTGCCTGAGAAGCCCCCCCTGCAGGGAGTCTAGGATGGCCTTGAATCTAGCTAAGATCCAGCTGGGAGGCTCCAATATACATCTGGCAGATTGAAGTCCTTCACAAGCAGCAGCTCCCCCTTTCCTGCCATCATTCCGATGGTTTCCACCAGTGCCTTATCCAATTCATCCCACTGTGCTGGAGGTTTGTATATCACCCCACTGTGAATAATGGCTTCAGCTCCTGTGTTCATGGTGTCCCACAGCACCTCCAACCCATTCTTTACCCCTGTGTTTCCTGTCACTTCCATTGCTCTGATACCCTTCCTCACATACAGCACAACTACTCCACCTTTCCTTCTCTCTCTCTCTCTCTCTCTCTCTCTCTCTCTCTATCCTACCTGAACTGAGTGTATCCTGGTATGATCATGTCTGCAGTCATGGTTCCCTCTGCACCTCAACTCAGTAGTGGTCACAAGATCTAGATTTGCCTCCACCATGATTTTCCTTCAGGTTTGGAATGTTATTTCCATGACACCTTGCATTGGCACACATGGCTCTCACAACTTACTCCCACTCTGCTTGCAACCTCCCTTCCCCTTCTTGTCTGTGTTACCACTTGAAACTTCCTTCTCCCCTCAATACCCTCTTAATGCCCTACCTCCTTAACACCTCACTTTCTTCTTCTTCTGTTCTTATACATCATGTCTGCTATTTCTTTGCTTCCTTTAACTTGTGCCCTGGGAAGTTTCTGCCCTTGAGGCCCTCACTTCTGTTCCTTTAATCTGTTTTTGGAAGTAATGCCTCCATTATTACCACCCCTTGACTATTTTAAATGTTCATCAAAGTAACATCTAAACCTTTCACTGAGAACCATGGTCCTCTTGCCAGATTGTTGCAGGCCATCACCTTTGTATAGGCCCATATTCTTCCTGGTCAGCTCCCAGTCTTCAATGAAGATGATCCTCACCTCCTTGTACCATTCTTTTAACTAAGTATTGAAGCTCCATTTGTGGAGTACCTTCTCCTCCCCTTGGCTATAGACAGGTAGCATATTGGCAAATGCCACCATTCATGATCCTTGCCTTAGGCTCTATCCCAGTTTACTGAATCCTCCCTGTATTATTGTATTTATTGTTTCATTTCTTCTGTTTTTTTTAATTTATTCCCCCATAATTCCTACATTGTAAGGCACCCAGAGCCATATGGATTGGGTGTGATATAAATAAATGTGTCTTTCCTTGCTTAAATTCTGAAAAAAAAATGAAATGCATGCTAAATTTCTTCATACTGAAAATGACAGCTTTTAGTCAAACAGAACATAGAAACATAGAGTTTGACAGCAGATAAGGACCACTTGGCCCACCAAGTCTGCTCATTTCTTTACCTACTGTAATACTGCAGACCCTACTTGATCTCCAGCTTCTCTCCCCCCTTTCCTTATCACTAAGCTTCCTTTATGCCTATCCCATGTCTTTTTGAATCCCACCACAGTGTTTGCTCCTACCACCTCTGCTCGGAGGCTGTTCCAGGTATCCCCATTCTTTCTGTGAAGTACTTCATTACATCTACCCTGTGCCTACCTCCCTCCAGTTTCATAGCATGACCCTTATTCTTGAGCATCTTTTTCTCTAAAAAGGCTTCCCTCTTGAACCGTATTTATACCTGTGCACTGTATGAAAGTCTCTATCATATCTCCCCCTCTCACTTCTTTCCTCCAGGGTGTACATATTGAGGTCCTTCAGCCTCTCCTCATTGAGCATTTGAAGCAGACCCTACACCATTTTCTTTGCCCTCCTCTGAACCGCCTCTACTCTGTCTATGTCCCTCTTCATGAGGTCTCACCATTGAATTACACAGCAGTATCACCACCTCCCTTTTTCTGCTGGTAATACCCCTTCCTGTACATCCTAGCATCCCACTGACTCTCCCTGCTGCCTTGTCACACTGTTTGACCACCTTTAGGTCATCCAGTATAATTACCCACAAGTCCCTTTCTTGTTTGGTGCTTGCCAGTACCACTCCTCTCATTTTGTACTCTGCCCTTGGTTTCTGCATGTAGTGGTCAACCTTAACCCTCCTTTTACACTAGCCAGCAGGACAAGTTGTTTCAAATTGCACTAGCCAGCAGATGATTGCACTAGCCCAGAATAAAATTTTGATCACTTACAAAGGAAAAAATAAAACCAAGAAATACTCCGATTATTACACATTTATCTTGCCCCACATTACTTCCTGCCCCAAAAGAAAAAAAGACTGCAATGCCATCACACAGTGAGCACCCCTATTATTTTGTATCATAGCCTTCTTTCTTCCTCTTTTTGTGCCCCCCAACACACACTAAACCAGAAGATACCGCAACAGCACATGTTCAATCAAACAGTCCTAGCTCTGCACACATGATAGTCGACACATCATGCACCTCACCACACTCTCACTATCACCACTGGGCAATGAACAGAGTCAAACAGAGAAAGACACTCTCAGCCCCCACCCTATGACCAACTGGAGACCTGCACTTCTTGGGATATTCATACAGTGTCAGGTGTGCCAGGAGCACATCTAAGATTTCTTTGGGAGGGGCTACACAGACCTGAGGGGCTTGGGAAATAGAAAACTTTACGATGTTTTTTATTTTTAAAAGCATTGATTTTAACATGCTTTACCCCAACAATAACAGATTTTATTTAACACTGTCTTTTCATCAACCCAGGGGAAACACACTTGCCAGTAATGGCAGTCATGGTTCTATGGGTGATCATTTCAGAGGCTGGTCTGGGAATATACAGAGTTGAGAGATTTAGAGGGGAGAGGGAATTGCTATGGTGAGCCTGAGATAAAACCCACCACCTGCAGGGCAGACCCTGAATACCTCTTAGCATTTTGTCACTGAAATGCTGGATACGGGCACTCAAAATCTAGGGAAATAAGGGGCACTGGTTTTAATAATATGGGACAAATCCTCAGACAGACACATTCAGAAAACTTCAAGCTAGTGACTTAGCAGCACTCTACCCTTGATCACGCCCTGGACACTAGATGAAAGTCCTAACAGTGGAGTGATAATGACTCATATTGAGTTGTTTTGTTGGATCACCTTCTTGAACTGCCAGATAATTGCAGCTCTTAATGAGCTGTTAATCATACCAGGCTGTCTGGAACATTGAGAGAGATTAGCATGAGGACTAGAGCCCGCTGAAGTATTCACTTTGTTAACTTCATTAACAGCCTTGAAAAACCTGCACTAGTCAATATGGACATGTAGAGAGTTAGCTGCATTGGCCCTGGTCAATTTGGTTTCAGGCAAGGTCACAGCACTGCTGTACAACTGACCACCTGGAATTCTCCAGCTTCATCCACTCTGCACTTGACAATGGATGCCTGGTTGGCACTGTCTTCTTAGATCTGTCGAAGGACTTTGACACCATCAGTCACCCCCTCCTCCTGTTCACCCTCTCCCACCTTGGCTTCTCCCAGGAAGTCACTGCCTGGTTCATGGACTATCTATCCTCCCACTCCCAGTGTGTCAAAATAAATGGCACCTTCTCTCATTGCCTGCCAGTCCACTCGGGTGTGCCCCAGGGATCCATCCTGGGACCCATCCTGTTCATTCTGTTCCTCAATACCCAACCCAAGGTCTGTCCTGAGAAAGTCCTCTTATATGCCGATGATGCGGTCCTCTACACTTCCTACACTGACCTAGCTCCTTCAACTTGCCTACAGCACTCCTTTAGCCAGGTCGAAACCTGGTTTGTCAAGCACAGGTTGTTGCTAAATCATAAAAAGACCCAGGTCATACTGTTTCCTACAACTAAAGCAAACACAAAGTGCGCCCTACATATTCTTACCAATGGACTCCTCACCCTTGACCAGGTGACCTGCTTCAAGCACCTCGGGATAACCTTCAGCTCTGCTCTCTCCTTCCATGATCCATTCACTTTCTCAGTGCTGCCGTCAATATCAGGATTTACCTGCTTTATCGCCACAGGCATTGCCTCCCCCAAAGCACTCCAGCTTGCAGTCATGTCCTCTGTCCTAGCCATCATAGACTAGAGGCTCCAGGTATATGGGGCTGCTGACAACACCGCCCTCCACAGAATTAAAGTCTCCTTAAACAAAGCCTGCCATCTAGTGATGGGCAGTGCCAGGCTCACCCACACCTGCATGCTATACAACTTAACCAACTGGCTTAATTTTGATGATAGACTGCTGTACCAGACATGTCTTTTTGCGCAGAAGATCATCTGTCATCTTGCCCCACCTGGCCTATCCACTCTCCTCCAACCTGCTCCTGCTCCTGTGATCATAGCCACCCGCAGCTTCGCCAAACCCACCCTCCTAGTACTGCACATCAGGACTGTCCTAACACAGAGATCTTTCCTCTACAGAGCCCTCACTTGGCTAAATTCCCCTCACAAGAGACATCACACAGGAAGGCAGGCTCAATCACTTCAAATCCCTCCTCAGGGTCCTTCTCTTTGCCTCCCAGAATTGTAACTGCCCATGACCTGGTTTGCCCAAGTCTCACCTCCTTTCTTGCCCACTTCTGGCCAAGACCACTATCTCTTGACAAGGGACCCTGTCCAGCCTGTTCACCCATCTCCTGCCCCCACTCTGTTGAGCCTGTGTTTCTTCAGTCATTATTATATTGAATTAAGTCTCCCAGTCTAGCATGTTTTGCTCTACTATCAGTACTACACTCTGTTGTAAAGAATGCTTTCAACCTATTGTATGTCTACTTATTTTGTACTCTGTATATTTCTGTACTACTTGGACATGGAGCCTTTGTAAAGGAGTCTCTGACTCAATGTTTTGTAATTCCGATACTGTTAAATAAATAAGTAAAAAACATTGCACTAGGTTTTGGGCTAGTAAAACAATGTTAAAATCAAACCCTGTCTAAACATAGAAACATAGACTTTGACGGCAGATAAGGACCACTTGGCCCACCCAGTCTGCCCATTTCTCTACCTACTGGATAAGCTGCGGATTCTAGTTAACCAACAGCCTACTTCCTGCCACCCCCCACTACAATTGCCTTATGTCTGTCCCATGGATGTTTGAATTCCCCCACAGTTTAGACCCAACAACCTCCCCAGGATGGCGGTTCCATGCATCCACCACTCTGTCCATGAAAAAAATTTCCTCACATTACCACTGAGCCGTCCCCCCTCTATCTTTAAATTGTGCCCCCTTGTTCTTACACATCTCTTTTTCTGAAAGATGGTACCCTCCTGGACTTTGTTGATTCCCTTCAGGTACTTGAACGTTTCTATCATGTCCCCCTGTCCCTCCTTTCATCAAGGGTATACATATTAAGCTCTCTCAGTCTCTCTTCATATGGTTTCTGATGCAGACCCTGCACCATTTTAGTTGCCCTCCTCTGGACTGCTTCCATCCTGTCTATGTCCTTGCTTAGATGAGGTCTCCAAAACTGCACACAGTACTCCAGATGGGGTCTCACCAACTGTCTGTACAGAGATAAGCACTTCCTTTTTCTACTTGTGATGCCTATTCTATGCATCCCAGTATCCCCCTAGCTCTCCTACTGGCTTCTCACAGTGCTTACCAACCTTTAGATCATCTGATATGACTACCCCAGATCCCTTTCCATTTTTGCTGTTGTTAGTACCTCCTCTACTATTGTGTACTCTTCTCCTGGGTTTTTGTTTCCCAGGTGCATTACTTTGCACTTCTTTGCATTGAATCTAAGTTGCTATATGTCTGACCATTCCTCCAACCTTGCCAAGTCCCTTCTCATCCTTTCTACCCCCTTGTGTATCAACTCTGTTACAGATCTTTGTGTCATCTGCGAAGAGGCATACCTTTCCCTCCAGAACCTCTGCAATGTCATCTATAAAGATGTTAAAGAGGACTGGACCCAGTACTGAGCCCTGAGGTACTTCACTAGTGACCCCCCTTTCTTCTTAATGTGTTCCATTCACTGTACCTTCTGTGTCCTGTTTTGCAGTCAGTTTGCTATCAGGCTACCACCGAGGACCACTCCCAGGCTGGCTAGCAGATTATTAATCTTTTGCAGGGACTGTGTCAAATGCCTTGCTAAAGTCCAGGTAGGCCTTATCCACAGCCCCTCCCTGGTACTGTCTGCACACCAAGTGCATGCTTTTGCAATTCTTCACATTGAAACCAGTTACAACACTCTTAACCACTCCTCAAGCTTTCAGCTTCTAGTAATTTTCCACACCCCACCCGGTGTGTCTACCTTATTGCAGATCATTGTGACATCTGTAAAAGGCATACCTTCCTTCTAGCCCCTCTGCAATGTTGCTAATAAAACATTAAATAGGAACAGTCCCAATACTGATCCCTGTGGTACCCTCCTGGTCATCCTCCTTCCTCAGAGTGAACTCCATTTATCACCACCCCATGTCACCTATTCCCCAACCAATTTCTTATCCAGTTTACCACCTTTGGACCCACTTCTAAGCTGTCCAGCTGGTTTACAAGTCTCCTATTTGGAATGGTGTCAAAGGCTTACTGAAATCTAAGTAATGTTATTGGGTCAGAACCAGTACTGGGCCAGAACCAACAACTGGGATCAGAGGCAAGCATCAGAACCAAAACTGGCAATAGCCAGGGTTCCTGAACAAAAGTATCCACCTATATCCTTGTGTACAAAAACAATCTGAGGCATTCCAACTCAGATTCAAAAGGTTTATTCTAGGACTAGCAAAACACAAGCAAATAAGCAAAATGACATAAGATATTTCGTATTTGTCCAGTAACAATAAACCATGAGCAAAAATATCTTTCTCCTATTTTCTGTCAGGAATATGCAAAATTGATTATCTCATGTGTCTGGCTATTACAAAGTAATATGCTAATAAACACCATAACGTGCTAACCCAAAATACATGAATAGTCACAAAACATACAGTACATGTGTCTTTTCCTTGGCTTGGATTTGCATATAGATAATTCGCCTGCAAAACAGTCATGCACTTAGTAATCTATTATGCTCTACCTAATATAATTTCTATCAGTTAGCATAATCAAGCAAATATTCCCCAAAAAGTAGTTCCTAATGACCTATAGTCTCTATCTACTTATGTCCCTACATGTAAGCTGTCTATACTAGAAGCCTAAGCCAATGTTTCTTACCCAGGAGAACTTCTGGGCATTTTGTCTCTAGATACCTAGGCACCAAGGTGGCTAGGTATGCAGACACCCTCTGTGGCTTGTTACTCGCTGGACTGCAGGAGGCCTCTCTAGGATTTCTCAGAGCATCTTGCCTTTTGGAGGAAAAGCAGCAATACTTATAACCAAGTCTTTGGTTAGAACTTTGAAAGAGCATAAAATGAAATTTGTACCTAACTGGCCTGCCGACAAATGGTATCAAAATAGCCTGTGTTTTTCATCAGACAAAAATAGTAATACTTACAAATATGCAAGAAATTTCCAGTTAGAGTTAAAAATAAAGTAAGCAAAATAAGTTATTTCTTGGTATACAGTCATTTGTGGATTTGGGGAGCTATAGCCACCAAGCTCTGCCACTAACAATGGTCTGCAGAGATAAGGAAGCATGCAATTCTGTCTTGCCAAAATGACTGCTGGGTTACTATTTTAGGCTGATTTTCTCTCCCTCAGACAAAAACAAATTGTGAATTTTATTAACCCTAGGATTCTTGCTATGACCTCCTAGGTGTTGTTTGGCTTTTACTCTGTCTGGGTCCTTGCCATGTCTGTTGTGAGAGGGTGTGCTATATGTCAGTAGGCCACATCCACAGCTTCACTCTGATTTAATTCCCTCATCACCCAGTCAAAGAAATCTATCAGATTTGTTTGATATGACCTCCCCCAATGAAACCATGCTGCCTCAGATCTTGTATGCCACTGGATTCATGATATTTCACAGTCCTTTCCTTTAGTAGTGATTTCATTAATTTCCCAACCTCCTCTCAGCTACCACTTTTGTGAAGCAGGACTAAATCTGTCCTTCTCCAGTCCCTGGGACCACTCCTGTCTCCGGGAGGGTGGTGGAACAGGACTGGCAGAGGTGCTGCCAGCACCTCTCGGAGCTCCCTCAGTATACTTAGATGTATCCCCTCTGGCCCCATTGCCTTGTCTACTTTCAGATTTGTGAGTGTCTTCAGGACTCTCTCCTCAGTTATTGGACTAGTGTCCACCTCCCTTCCTTCAATGCCGCTGACACTTATCTGTGGTTCCTTTCCTCCCCATTCTTCCATGAACACTGAACAAAAGTATTTGTTGAGGATGTCTTCTGTTTCCTTGTCCTCTTCCATGCACTCTCCCCCTTCCCTCCTTATCCTTACAACCCCTCCCCTGATATTTCTGCTTTCACTTACATACCTGAAAAATGTCTTGTCCCGTTTATTTACTGCCTGAACTATTTTCTCCTCTATTTGTGCCTTTGCACTCCTGACTGCTTTACCTGCCTCCCTCTTCTTCTCCTGATACGCTTCCTTATCCTAGTACCTCAGACAAGGCCTCTCCTGGCCTTCTGACCCCTCCCCTTCAAGCCTGCTCTGTCCTTTTGTTTTACTCCCCCCAACTTATCCTGCTCCTTCTAACTTTTTGCGGTGCACATTTTCCTACCCTCCTTACCTAACCCACCTGCACCCACCCCTATCCTCTCTTCCCCTAGCTCTCCTTCTGACAATGCCTTTACTTCTTGGTTGCTCCTCTCTCCACAGGTTGCACTATGAAACTAAATGCACCACTTTATAAAATGCACTTAGCAACAACTAAGATCTACCTGTCCTTTATGCAAAATGTATTTTATGTAATCCTGATTCTCTGTTATTTTGTACTTAACTCACATGTTTGACTTGTGATCTCAGTACTCACCCTGACATGGAGCCTTTGTGAAAGAGCTTGATGTGCTCAAAGGCATTGATCCGGATTGTTGAAACAAATAAAATATCTCTGTGTCTCCTTATACTTCCTGAATGCTAACTTTTTTGTCCTTACCTTCCTAGACACATCTTTTGAGAACCATAGCAGTCTCTTTTTCCTCTTGCTTTTTCTTACTTGCCTGACACATGTTTGTTGCCTTTGCTATCCCCATTATTACCAAACTGGGCCTCACAAGTGTACCAGTTGAGGGAGCTGAGTCCTTCGAGTATATTGTAGTGGCAGGTGTGGGTTGTAGAATTGTTGTCACCTACCATCCACCAGGTGATGAGAAACATTTTCTGCAGGAAGTAGCGTCGACATGGCATTTGAGTCGCCTGGGCTGATGGTCCTGGGTGACTTCAATGCCTGGGTTGACGACGAACTCTAGCAGTTTGGACAACACTTCCTCCAATTAATGTCATCTTTGGGCCTTACACAAGTGGTTACTTCTGGCACTCATAAAAGCGGTCACTCCCTGGACTTAGTTTTCCTCCTGGGGATTGAGGCCTCCGATGTAGGGATGGAACCTGTCAGTTGGTCCAATCATTACACGGTGAGGTTCAGTTTTTGCACCCCCCCTTGTAGGCTTGCCCCTGTGGAGGTGGTTAGATACCACTCTTTGCGAGATGTTAGCTCTATAGGCCTAGCAGCGGTGCGTGACCTATCAGAGTTATCTGGAGTGAGCAATGATCCCAATGCCTTGGTGCTGACCTATAATAGGGCCATCTCCTCGGCTCTCGATTTTATTGTTCCGGTCCATGTTCGTCCTCTCCCCCGGAGACCTCGGTCTCCATGGTTTGATGGGACTTTGAGGTAGATGCAGTGACAAGGACGAAGATTAGAACGGCGCTGGAGAAGAACTGCCCTTGATGCCGACCATCTAAGATTGATGGAACATTATTAACTCTATCAATCTGCAATCTCTCATAAGAAGACAGAGTTCCTGTCCGGGGAGATTGCAGCTGCTCAGAACTGACCAACTCAGCTTTTTTGGGCTGTTGACAGACTGTGCAATCTAGCCTGTCTTCAGGTTCGGAAAGCTTTTTCACAAGTGGAGTGTGATGAGCTTGCTCGCTTCTTTGCAGATAAGGTGGCCGACATCAGGGCAACACTCCAACCAGTGCCCTCTATGGGAGAAGATATTGATTGGCATTTGGTCACAGACCCTGGTCTTTCCTGGAGTTGCTTTGGCCAGCCTGAGTTCAGTGATGTCATGAGGACTGTCCATAGTATGTGCCCTACATGCTGTAGTTTGGATCTGGGCCCAACTTCCCTGATAAAAGGTTGTCTTGATATCATTGGCCCAGTCCTGGCACAGATAGTTTGGTGCTCCTCGGAAATGGGTGAGTTTCCTAGCTCCCTGAAGGAGGCAGTGGTGACACCCCTCCTGTAGAAAGCTTTCTTGGACCCCGACTACCTTGCCAACTACAGGCCGATCAATAATTATCCCTTTATAGGGAAGATTATTGAGAAAGTAGTGGCTGCACAATTGGAAAACCACTTAACCATCCATGACATCTATGAACCGCATTCAGTCTGGTTTTCCAAAGAGGCATAATACTGGGACAGCGCTGGTTCGGGTGCTTAATGATCTCCTGATGGCTAGGGATCAGAAGAGCCATTCCATCTTGGTTCTTCTTGATCTCTCATCAGCTTTTGACACTGTGGAACATGGGGTGCTTCTTGTGTGCCTGGAGTTCATCTGTGGCCTGTCGGGTGCAGTCCTCAGTTGGTTTAGATCTTTCCTCTCTGACAGAACTCAGACAGTGGTGTCAGGGATAAATTCTTCCCGCCCAGTCTCTCTGTCATGTGGGATTTCCCAGGGCTTGGTGTTGTCCCCCATGTTGTTCGTAGTATATATGCTGCCCCCCGGAGACATTATAAGAAGGTATGGGCTGAGGTTTCACAGCTATGCTGATGATACCCAGCTCTACCTGTCTTTTGCACCCGACCAGGATAGAGCTCTCTCGGTCTTTAATAACTGCCTTTCTGAAATCCAGTGCTGGATGGATTCAAGCTGGCTGAAGTTGAACTCAGGGAACACAGAGGTAATGGTTGTGGACCTGGGTCATAGGGTACAGAGGATAGGAGCTGGTTTACCCTCAGGTTTATTTCTGGGGGGCTTCCAGCTCCCTACCTCTGAGCAGGTGCAGAACCTGGGGGTGATTTTTGACAATGAGCTAACACTATGTTCGCAGGTGTCGGCAGTTGTCAAACTTTTCTTTTATCATCTTAGATACATCGCCAGGATTAGGCACCTTGTTACACCCGCTGATCTGCCAACACTAGTCCATGCTTTTGTGACCTCATGCCTTGATTATTGCAACTCCCTTTATCTAGGGCTTCCTGGGGTTGATATCCGCCACTTGCAGCTGGTGCAGAACGCTGCGACTTGGTTATTGACGAGTACGTCTCGTGCCTGTCATGCTTCTCCAGTGCTGTGTCATCTGCACTGGCTGCCGATTCAGTGGCAGATCACCTTTAAAGTTGGTCTTTTGACTTACAAAGCCCTACATGGACTGGGCCCGGACTACTTGAAAGAGCTTCTGGTGCCCCACTGCCCTAAGTGATCTCTCTGCTCGGCGGACGAGGAGTTGCTAGAGATTCTGAGGGTTTCTTTGAAATTGGCTGGTGCTCGTGCTTTTGTGTATGCTGCTCAAACCCTCCGAAATTCTCTACCCTATCCTCATCGTTAGTGTGCAACCATGGAAGGATTTAAAAAGGCCATGAAGACCTACTTATGGTCACGGATTATTTATTTATTTTTTTTCAATTCAGGCTTTATTAATACATTTCCATTATAAAGGGCAGTTACAGCAATTCATGATATGACATTATACTTGAACAGTAAGAACTGCCTGGCCCACCCCTCCACCCCTTCCTCCCCTTACAGCAGCAACAAAATCTACTCACCCTAACATGCAGTGCATGATTCAATGGTACGTATGGGTAGAACCAGAATGTGAAATAACTTCAGTGAGGTAACAAGAGTAAGGAATGAAGGGGATCCCAAATCCTACTGTATGCCTCTAGTCTGTTACGAAGACTTGCAATTCCCTTCTCTGTTCAAAGGTTAGCAATGATTTTGTGTAACCATTCCTGGAAGGAAGGAGCCGATTGTTCCTTCCAATGATGTAGTATAAGGTTTTTAACTGAGAGCGCAACCATAGAAATATGGTATTTCCTAGTTCTAGCACTGACCAGGGATATATCTCCTAGAAGACACATCTCCAGAGTGAAATACTCCTGTAGGCCCAGTAGGGGATCAAGAGACATCTTAATTGAATTCCATAAGGAAGAAACTTTGGAACAAGACCAAAACATATGCAAGAGAGTACCCTCTTCTTGCAGGCACTTAATACATGTACTGGAGTTCGAGAAGCCCTATTTTTTTAATTTAGTCGGGGTACAATACATGTTATGTAGAATGTGGTATTGCATGAGACGCATCCTATCTTGGGAAATATACTTATGACAGGATCTCCATAGGGGATGCCAGTCCAACTGGTATTGAGGGAGGACTGAGTTCCAGAAATTAGTAGGTCCAAAGGTGTCCCCGTATTTTTTATAGTACAACACCCTACATAGCTTAGATACTATGCCTGAAGATCCAGACAACAAGGAGATTTCAGGAATCAGAGCTGATACCTTCTGGGGGAGAATTCCCCAGGGCTACAGTGAGACGGTGTCTTAACTGCATAACTTTAAAATGAGATGAGACTGGAATAAGGAACTTGTCAATGATTCCACATGAGGACAACCAGTGCCCTTCCCCATCTACCAGGGAAAGCAGTTTTCCATCGCCTAGTTGAGGCAACCAGTTGGAAGGAATCCACCTTCCACTAAAAGTGAAAGATGGGGAATTCCAAATAGACTGACCTAAATCAGTCTGAGAGGAATAGTGAAGAAATAAACATAACTGTGTAAAAACTCTTAAAGAGGTTCTCATTGTGGTGCAGTCGGCCATCTTTACATGAAACAACTTGAGGTAAAATAAGTTTGAGGGATCCAGACGTTTAGTTTTGATTACGTCTAACTCAATCATAAGCCACACTGGTTGTGCCGTTTCAGGCCCTGGGGAGATCCATCTCAGACAATATGCTAGATGACTAGCCCAGTAGTATAGCGCCATATGGGGAATCCTCAGCCCCACTCCTCAGATTTTGGGGCAGCTAGTTTATGATAGGCCAACGAGGATGTTTATCTGCCCAGATAAATCTGTAAATATCTAGTCAATTTCTTAAACCAGCATATGGGAATAAAAGAGTTGAGAAGGGATAAGGGGTAATAAATTCTAGGAAATACATTCATCTTAATAATGTTAATCCTGCCCCATAGTGATATAGGAAGTTTAGACCATCTGTCAAGGTCTTGAATAATAACGTGTAAGAGAGAATCCAGATTGTCTTTGACCCACATTAAGGGGTTATGGGATAGCTTTATGCCCAGATATTTGATTACTCTAGGAGTCCAACCTAAACCAAGGGGGCAAATGTCATCCTTAAATACCTTGTGGTTTAATGGGAAAAATAAGGATTTACTAGCATTCAACTTGTAGTAGGATAGCACACTGAACCTGGCTATCTTGTTCAGTAAGGGTGGTATTGAAGAAACCGGGTGGGAGAGATATATCAGCAAATCATCTGCATATGCAGTGAGTTTAATCTCATGACGCCCAACTCTGATACGTTGTATAGAGATATTTTGGAGAATGTTTTGGATGAGGGGTTCCAAATATAGGTTAAACAAGAGAGGCAATAGGGGGCAACCCTGCCTAGTGTCTGAATGGAGTGAGAAGTAGTTTGAGAAGGCCCCATTAGCTGAGATTCTTGCTGTGGGGATTTATATAATGCGGACCAAGAAATGAATACGGAGGAAATTTAAAGGCACTCAATACCTTGAAGAGAAAACCCAATTCACCCGGTCAAACACCTTCTCGGCGTCCAAAGAGACCAAGCCTGCTGGGAAGTCAGCATCTCTGGAAGCCGAAAAGACATGGGATAACGTACGCAAATGATCCGCTGAAGGGCGTCCCTTCATGAAACCTCCCTGATTCATACCTATTAACTCGGGAAGCACCACGGATAACCTGTTAGCTAAAAGCTTTGAGAGGATCTTGATATCTTGATTTAAGAGGGATATAGGCCTGTAGCTCTGGACAGCTCAGGGTCTTTATCTGGCTGAGGAGCAGCACTATCAAGGCTTCAAAGAGATGGCAATCAACCTCTGTCCCGGATAAGATGTGCTGAAATAAACTATTATGTATTGGCAATAGAAGTTCCCGAAATGTTTTATAGAAAAGGGAGGAAAATCCATCAGGTCCTGGAGTTTTATCCGAGGGTAAACCACTAATAACCTCAGAGATTTCTCCTTCAGTTATGGGAGAGACCAGGGAGTCTATATAATGTATTGGGAGGGAGGGTAAGTGTGAGTTCATCAGATACTTCTCCACGCTTACTGGGCTGGGAGGGTGCTCCATGTCCCCGAAACGCAATTTGTAGTATGCTGCAAACTCTTGAACTATCTCAGTGGGGGATGTTTTCAGTGACCCATCTTCCAAAGCCTTGATTGAAGGGATAAATCTCATTGATTCTTGTTGCTTGATGCAAAGTGCCAAAAGGCATCCTGCCTTCTCACCTTGGTCAGTATAACTAGCATTGGTGTGTATGATAGCTAGCTCCGCCTTTTCCTGGAGTAGTTCTAAATATTTGTCTCTCAACCCTAGGAGCCTCATGTTGTCCTCTTCCGAGGAGTTAACTGAGACATTGGACTCCAGAACCCGAATTTGGGATAACAAGGACAGTAGTTCTCTCTCTCTAACTCTTTTCCTAGCCAACGAGAGGACAATAAGAACTCATCTCATGTAAGCCTTGGAGGCCCCCCTATAATATCTGGTTTTGCACTGTTTAAAGGGTTGGACAGAAAAAAGGCCTCAATGTGCTCCCTTTTGGTATTGCAATAATTAGAATCTTTAAGCAGTTGATCATTAAGCTTCCATCATGTTTCTCTCTTTGACACATCCTGAATTGAGAGATCACACAGCACCAGAGAGTGATCGGAGACAGGGCCAGGCTGTATCGACGAGGACCTAACCCCGGGCAGAAGAGTCTGAGAAATGAATATGTAGTTAATACGGGACTGTGAACCATGTGCCAAGGACCTGAATGTGAACTCCTTAGAATCAGGATTTAGGACACACCAGACATCACAGAGCCTGCATTGATCCAATAATTCTCTAAAAGCCCTCTGGCCTGGGGAGATCCCTCCCGATGCACCTCCCAATCTGTCAAGGTTTGAGTCTGCAACTTGGTTGAAGTTGCCCCCCAGGATAATCCTTATGGGAAGGAAAGGCAGGATTAAATTTATGAGTCTCATGAAGTAAGCGGGGTCATCAGCATTGGGACCATATATACTGCCCAACAGCAGGGATATTGACCAGACAGTACCTATAACTAAAACGAACCTACCCTCGGGATCCCTAATAGTGTGAGTTGGGACAAAGGGAATGACCCTGTTAATAATGATCATAACCCCACAACTGTTTGAGGAGCGTTGCGCCTCATACACCATCCCCACTTGTTGCCTCCTCACTTGTGAGGCTTCTGTTTCTAGTAGGTGCGATTCCTGTAGAAAAGTAACCTAAGTACGTAAAAGACTTAAGTGTTTGAGAACCTGGTATTGTTTAGATTTTTTCCTGATCCCCTTGACGTTCCATGTTGCAAAAGTCACCTCCTTGGCCATCTACTAAAGGCTTCTAAGGGTACTAGATTCAGCCTTGCACTCTGGGTGTGTAACACAAGTAATCTAACCCCCCCCATTGCTGCTGTAAGGTCCTCCCACCTCCCCAGTTAGAAGATCCAATTTAAACCCTCCAATACACCCCCACCCCCCAACAAAACCATATAATCCTCCCTCCTCTCAGCCCCCACACAACCGCAAGCAACGCTTAGCACAGCACTGGATCTTATCCTCCCCACGCCAGATAGTATCCCTGCAAATGATCACCATCATAGCTCAAAATACAAGGCAATCATTAAGCTGCATTAATGAGGGCTTAGTGTCAATAATGCGTCACAAGACTCAGGGCCTGTGAACATCTGTTGGTGAATCCTCTAATGAACGAGAGAAAAAAGGGAACTAAATTCCATAAATGTGTATGTGAAAAAACGTCACACGAGTCTTGGGAGGGAGTTGAAAAATGTTGGGTCCCCATAGGGAACTACCTCGTGAACCAGAACCAGAGCGAGAATTAACATGGAGGGGTGAGCCCATCATCGAGATGAAAACATGGAAAAACAGATCCGGATGAGAGGTGAAACAAAATCCAGAGATGGGAAACCCATGGGAGTAAGTACCTAGGGGTTGCAGACCCCTAGGTCCGAGAAGCCCCCCCCACAAAACCGGGACGACATAATAAATGAAAGCAGTCCCTCTCAAGGCTGGATGACCGGACCTGGATTAAATGGGTGAGCCAGGCCCTCTTGTGGTCATAACCTGATCCAGCCCACCAGTCAAGGCGCCCTGAAAGCCTGGGATCACTTGAAAATCTGAATTCCCATCCTATAAAGTCTAAACAGGAGGCATAACCCGAGACCTAGCCCTGTATGTTCCCCCTGGAAACTAAGCATGCGATATTATAACAGATGCAGTCCAAAATGAACCCTACAGGAGCCCCTCCCAGGATTCTCCCTGCAAACTATTCCCACCAACAGGCCAGGACCTGATAAAAGTAAAGTTGAGTCTCTGCTAGTAGCCCAGTTCTATTAGAGAACATAAGCTCAAGTGAAATCCATCTTTAGAAAGAGCACTGTCCGCACAAAGATCCAAACTACAGTTCGTTCTGAAGTTCCCAGTGGTTCCCGAAGATCAGGAGGTCCTCTCAGGTCATCCGAAACAAATATGGCAACGCCGACTTAAGGCTTAATAACGTAGCTTCAGGATCCTCGAAATTGAGCCATGAGCCATTTACAGAGACTTGTAATTTTGCTGGGTACCCCATCCTGAACTTTAATCCCGCCGCTATAATCTTGGACACAATCTGGTGGAAGGCTTTCCGTTTCAATCGAACTGAGCCAGGGATATCCTGAGTAATTCTCAGCTTCACCTTCTCCCATCTGACTTCTTGCAGGGCCTTGACTTTCTGTAGGAAATGTTGCCTTTCCAGATAGTTCAGAAAGTGGCAAATGATGGGGCGAGGGGGTGCATCGGATGGGGGTTTGGTCGTAAAGATCGATGGACCCATTCTATTATATAATTTGGGCCAAAGGGAGAGGGACCAGCAACTTTTTCTACCAACTTCTGGATAAAGACTACTGTATTCTGGCCTTCTTCCCCTTCAGGGAGCCTGAGAATTACTACATTATTTCTCCGGCTACGGCCTTCCAGATCTTCGAGTTTTACTTCTAGTCGAGACAGCCTTTGTTTCGTTAATAGGAGCTCTGGATCCAGGCTTTCCAATTTTCTCTCGATTGAAAATATTCGGGCAGTGTTATCTGATACTGTCGTGGAGACTTCCTCTATCTTTCTGGAGAGGGATTTCAGGTTGTTTGCCATATCTTTCATCTCTTCCCGGAATGGCTTAAATTCCTCAAGGAACTATTAAGTGTTAGGGGGTTCTTGGTCCCCAGCTTGACACGCAGGTACCGGTTTGTCTGGGCCACTCGAGGCTCGGGATTTCTTTGAGGCCTTCTCAGTGGTGGTGGTGGGGGGTACGTTTCTGAGGGGCTTTCTTCATGTTAGCCTCCCTTTACCACCCAGGAACCAAAAACAGGAGCACACGGTGTTCAGAGACAAGGAAAGCTCTTAGGCAGAGGAGTTAGATGAAATTTAATGATATTAAATGACGATTTTATATTCGGGAGGCAGGAGCTTAGCGGAGGAGCATCTACTCAGCACTCTGCATCATGTGATCCTCCCGTCAAGGATTAATTTTAACTAATCATTGTTTTTGGAGCTCAGATTATTGTTATTTTATGTATTATTTATTATATTTGTTAGTATTGTAAGGCATCTTGAATTCAAGAAAGGCACGTGTGAGCGGGCGCAGGTCCCTTTGTGGACTAATTGGTAGTGTGACACAGTTTCAGTTGTAAATGAATGACATTTATTCACTTCTATCTCAAAATTTCTTCATAGCAGGACAAATATAACATCAGCGGACTGGTACGACAACAAAATAAAATAATCAGAATGGCAAATAAACTTTATCCCATGACTTTTACATGGCTTGAAAGGTGTTCTTCTCCTAACACCTGCTGGAGCAATTCACAGAGCTCCATGGAGTTCACCTCCAGACCCAGGAGCACAATCTAAACTAACAATCTCAAATGATAGTCCTTTTTATACAGGGACATGATCATGTGTTCTCCCCAACTCCACCCACATCATTAATTCTAAAGTAAAACTTCTTATTTAAACATAATTATTTTGTTTTAACTAACTAAACAGTTTATAATTCACATACATATATACACATATGCAGTCTATTTTATTTCAATTCCTGGCTCTTTTACAAACAGGTCTGACCATCAGGCACCGCCCCCAACAAGAGACAGCGTAAAACAAAGGAATAAAGGGCTGGTCAGCACTATAGCTGTCCTGGAAGGGAGTGATGCAAGGAGAGTCAGAAGCAGAAGCTGAAAATCCAAAGACACAGAAACAAGTGCCCTTTCTGTAAGTGAGAACTGTACCACACAATTTATATAGTTTTTCTCTGAGGTGTACAATCCCCCCATATAGTTTCATAACCTGCTTACTTAAACACAGCTGCCAGGCTGTTAAAAACATGTGCCTTAGCTGGTTGTTCCAAACAGGGAGCTTTAAGCAGGAAGTCATTCTAACTAACCAGCCTTTTACAAATGGTTTTACAGCCCCCTACAAGTGCCTTGTCCGTAGTCTTTACTTTATCAAAAGATAGGTGAGGACGTGTATGAATTAACATTACACTGACCTTCTGCCTGGGGGAAGTTAAATGTGCAACAAGCACATGTTGCATTTCAATACTTTTGCTACTGTTAATATTTACAACCACTGGAGAAGGAATGACTTCCAAATAATACTGTCCCTTAAAGACTGAAACTTAAACAAAACAGTGACTTAAATGACTATTTTATTTCCCCTCACTTGCAAACCATTCTTCCTCTTAGTCAAGCAGCGCCTGTATTCTGGTATGCTACCAAACACCTCTAGAAAGAAGGACTAAAAGCGTTCTTTCAACCCAAGTAGAAACAGATTGCTGGTGCTGCTCATTTACGCTCCAAATTAACTCAATTATCATGTAAAGAATCCCAACTACCTTTACACAAGGGATTCAGTTCTCCTTCTCTCTTTAACTGAATTACCTGGGGGGGGGGTACTAAATGACTCACTCTTACTTCTGTCCTCCCCTTTTCTTTATTTTTTTCTACCTTGCTAGTCTCCACTACACTATCTTTTAACTTAGTCTCAACTTTTAAAGCTTACATTTATTTATTTAATTTCTGATTTTACATAGTTATAGTATCAAAAGGCTTTAAGTAAAGCACCAAGTCCAAAAGTTCCAGGGCCCCTAATCCATCACAGAGTCACTCTGTGACATTCCTCCCCACCTAAGAGGGCAACCAATTCTTGGTTGTCCAAGTCCTATACAGATAAAAGGGGTTGTCAGAACTCTGGCCCACCCACATAATTCCACCCCAGGGTCCCTTCTGAAATAGAAATACAGCTAAGCATTCCTTTAAAGATATGCTATCTCATTAATCACCCTGGGCATATACACTATTCTGATTAGCATCTTTCACGATAACAATTACAATTAAAGTAGGTAGTAATATCTGACATCACCATCATCATAGACTGCTAACATTGTTAATAATAGTAATAATATATAAACAAAACCAAGCTAGAATAGATTAGAGGAATCGGCTGAAGGCGGCCAACTCTTCAGTCGAAGGAGAATTTTAAATTCAGAATAGCACAAAAAAATCTACCACAGTAAGACAGAAGACAGAAAAAGAAAAATATAACAATGTTTCAGCGTATTTCAATGGAACATTAATAGATCTGAGATCACTAAATAAGGCATATACAGACCTTTCAAAATGCAATATAAGCTCACTTTATATATCATTGTACTGTTAGTATTAGTTGCACTGAACAATGCTAACACCCACAAATAGTCTATATCTTGTCATCTCACTCCCTTTTCTTTTGCTCCTGGAAAGGGGGTTTTTTGAACTGAGAACTTTTCTCATATCTGAAGCCCAATACAGGGATCTCTTAGGTAGCATAACCTGTGCGACCCTAATTCATTCAGATATGGAAACACATTGGGGTTCTTCTATTTACCAAAAAAAATGACATGTTACCACAGTATACCTCTGTCCTGTAACCATGTCTCAAATAATGTTTTGCATAGAAAGGTTTAATAGCTAACCCTTCTCCTATAACCTTTCAGGGCACCTACCATTTGCAACCCGTTTCTCTACGTGGAAACCTCCCCTGCTTTCTAAAGTGCCACTTATGTCGACCTTCTATCCATCGAGTACCACCTACCCTACACCTTTTTGGTTCTTCCCCCTTACTGTACCTAGTACTATCCCTCAGGGAGTCCACCACCTGTCTATACAACCCAGGCCAATAATAATAGGGGATTAGTTGAGATAAAACCTCTTCCTGGCTTAAAGACTTTTTTGGACTGCCACTTACCATGTCTAGTATCCTTTCCCTAAGGATTGCAGGCACCACAACCCGGGCATCCACTTTCTTTGTCCGTGGGTTAGGCCTCATGTGGTAGAGCACTCCTTGTCTCTTTTCATACCACCATAACCTATTTCCAACCCCACCATTAATTGGTCTCCCATCTTGAACCTTAATAGATTTCTTTAAACGGGTAACTTCAGGGTCCCTCCCCTGTAACTGTTCCCAATCAGGTTCACAAAAACATTCAGAATTTATGATAGGTGTTTCACAACATAACAAAGTCCCTTCAGCCTTAATGGCCTCTTTCTTGTTGCTTGGAGTCTTCACCCCAGAATATTCAAGGACAGTCTCAGTCTTACCTGGGGACTTTGTGTCTTGTGGATCCTCCTCCTCCTCCAGGTAACAACCGGGAAAAATTGGTAATAAGGGCAACAGGGTTTCCATCCAGGGTTCCTCCTCTACTAGGTCCAATTGCTCTGGGCCCTCTGCTGCCTCCACCAGTTCCTTTGAATGGGACATTTCCAGCAGCACCTGGCAACGGTGCTCAGCCTCCCTCCGGTGCTGGTCTGCTTCCAACCATTTTCCAATGAGCCAATTTACCAGCTTTATCAGCTCAGCCACCAGGTCCTCGGACCCCTCCTGCTTCCGTGGTACCTCGCCCAGGTCACCACCTCCAGTCACACACATCCTAGTCTCTGCTGGCATCATCTCCACTAGTCATTATACATGTACTTCAGCATCCAAGGGAATATATAGCAACCCCAACGATTCCGCTGTACTGTCCTGCAATACTGACCATCCACCAGGCCTTAAACAGACCAATTGAGATCCCACCTGGGATATCAGGATCCCACCACTGACACCATATGTGAGCGGGTGCAGGTCTCTCTGTGGACTAATTGGTAGCGTGACACAGTTTCAGTTGTAAATGAACGACATTTATTCACTTCTATCTCAAAATTTCTTCATAGCAGGACAAATATAACATCAGCTGACTGGTACGACAACAAAATAAAATAATCAGAATGGCAAATAAACTTTATCCCATGACTTTTACATGGCTTGAAAGGTGTTCTTCTCCTAACACCTGCTGGAGCAATTCACAGAGCTCCATGGAGTTCACCTCCCAGACCCAGGAGCACAATCTAAACTAACAATCTCAAATGATAGTCCTTTTATACAGGGACATGATCATGTGTTCTCCCCAACTCCACCCACATCATTAATTCTAAAGTAAAACTTCTTATTTAAACATAATTATTTTGTTTTAACTATCTAACTAAACAGTTTATAATTCACATACATATATACACATATGCAGTCTATTTTATTTCAATTCCTGGCTCTTTTACAAACAGGTCTGACCATCAGGCACCGCCCCCCAACAAGAGACAGCGTAAAACAAAGGAATAAAGGGCTGGTCAGCACTATAGCTGTCCTGGAAGGGAGTGATGCAAGGAGAGTCAGAAGCAGAAGCTGAAAATCCAAAGACACAGAAACAGGTGCCCTTTCTGTAAGTGAGAATTGTACCACACAATTTATATAGTTTTTCTCTGAGGTGTCCAATCCCCCATATAGTTTCATAACCTGCTTACTTAAACACAACTGCCAGGCTGTTACCAACATGTGCCTTAACTGGTTGATCCAAACAGGGATCTTTAAGCAGGAAGTCATTCTAACTAACCAGCCTTTTACAAATGGTTTTACAGCCCCCTACAAGTGCCTTGTCCGTAGTCTTTATTTTATCAAAAGATAGGTGAGGACATGTGTATGAATTAACATTACACTGACCTTCTGCCTGGGGGAAGTTAAATGTGCAACAAGCACATGTTGCATTTCAATACTTTTGCTACTGTTAATATTTACAACCACTGGAGAAGGAATGACTTCCAAATAATACTGTCCCTTAAAGACTGAAACTTAAACAAAACAGTGACTTAAATGACTTTATTTTATTTCCCCTCACTTGCAAACCATTCTTCCTCTTAGTCAAGCAGCGCCTGTATTCTGGTGTGCTACCAAACACCTCTAGAAAGAAGGACTAAAAGTGTTCTTTCAACCCAAGTAGAAACAGATCGCTGGTGCTGCTCATTTAAGCTCCAAATTAACTCATTACTATGTAAATAATCCCAACTACCTTACACAAGGATTCAGTTCTCCTTCTCTCTTTAACTGAATTACCTGGGGGTTTACTAAATGACTCACTCTTACTTCTGTCCTCCCTTTTCTTTATTTTTCTACCTTGCTAGTCTCACTACACTATCTTTTAACTTAGTCTCAACTTTTAAAGCTTACATTTATTTATTTAATTTCTGATTTTACATAGTTATAATATCAAAAGGCTTTAAGTAAAGCACCAAGCCCAAAAGTTCCAGGGCCCCTAATCCATCACAGAGTCACTCTGTGACAGCGTGGTATAAATAAAGTTTTATTATTATTATTATTATTACTTTCACCCACTGTTCCTCCACTCCACCCAAGTCCACTTCCCCTGTCAGGGCATCCCAGAGGCATTCCCACAACCTTGTAAAATCAGCCCTCCTGAAGTCCAGGTCCCATGCCTCTGTGTGGTTCGCTTCTGCCACCATTCTCATATTGAACCACACAATATGGTAATCACTGGTCCCCAGGTAGCCACCCACTATGACATCTGCAACACTGTCCCCGTTGGTGAGTAGAAGGTCCAATATTGCTCCCTTGCTTGTGGGATCCTTTACTAGTTACCTGAGAAAATCCCCCTGGAGGAAGTCTATGATGTCCCTGATTCTAGCTGAAGATGCAGCTGGGATGCTCCAATCTACATCTGGCAGATTGAAGTCCACCACCAGCAGCACCTCCCCCTTATTTACCATCTTTTAGATGACTTTCACTAGAATCTTATCCATCTGCCCTCCCCTGTACTGGAGGTCTGTAGACCATGCCAGTGTGAATAGCGGCTCCATTTCCCATCTCTAGGGTGATCCGCAGCATCTCTTCCTGTGTTTCCTGTACTGCTGTTGCTTTTATGATATCCCTCATTTAAAGAGCCACTGTCCCACTTTCTTAACTACCCTGTCCTTAGCAAAGTAAAGTAACCTGGTATGGCTAAATCCCAATCATGTTTCTCACTGCACAATGACTCGGTAATAGCGACAATGTTCAGGTCATCCTCTTTCATAATGGCCACTAGGTCCAGGATTTTATTTCCCAGACTTTGAGTATTTGCACACATGGCCTTCCAAATTCTGATACCACCCTTCTTGTCAACCCTCCTTTTCCCTTTTGTCTTTTCTCCTTACCCCTTCTGCCCTCATTCCCATCCCTCTTCATTTCTACCATTTTGTTTTTCTTCTTATCATGTACCCCTGGGGATTTGCCTCCCTCTGGATTCTCCCTACTGACTACTTCAGCTTGCTGGGGGGGTGCAGTTTATGTCTCTCTGCTTCCTTCTGCCACCCACCTCAGCTGGTTCAACTGCTCGCCAATGTATCATTTAAACCATTCAGTGAGAACCTGGGTTCCCCTCCAAGATGGGTGCAGGCCATCTCCCCTATATGGGCCTTTATCCCTCCAGGTATGACCCCAATCCCCAGTATAGCCGAATCCCTCTCCTCTGCACCACTCCTCAAACCAATGGTTAAAGCTCCTGGTATGGAGTACCCTATCCTCTCCCCTGTCATAGACAGGCAGTGCCTCAGAAAAGGCCACAGAGTATGCTATCTGCCTAAGGCTCCTCCTCAACTCCATGAACTTATCCTCACTATCCTAACCACATGCCTAGTCAGATCATTAGTCCCTATGCGGATAATAAAATCCAGTTCTCCCTCCCATCCTGCTGCCCTAGAGATCCTCAGGATCTGCTTCCTATACCTCTGAGCTGTGGCACCGGGTAGGCACCTACCTTCCCTCTCCCCTCCCTTCCTGCCCCCAAATCTATTCCCCTCACAATGGAGTCCCCCATCATGAGTTGCTTCCTACTCCTCCTCTGGGGTCCTCTGTCACCCTTCCTGGGGACTCTACTATGGAGGTCTCCTACATCCTTTCTGGTCACTACAATGGGTGCCTCCATGGGACAGTCTTGCTCTGCCAAGGTGGCATATGAATTGTGTACTGATACAGTAGGGCTGCTGTGTCTCTTTCCCACCACGCTTACCCTTCCCAAGCTCAATGTTGTCCAGCCGGTCCTCCTCCTCCTTTGCACCCTTTGAGGCAGTGGTGGTGGACTTGGTGGTCCCTAGGTAGGAGAGGAGGCCCCCCCAAATCATGGACAACTCTTCCTGGTGTCTAGTAACCTCCTCCCTTAGCCCAGAGAAGTGCATGCAGATGGGGCAGCACTGTAGTCTCCAGAAACTCTCCCTGAAAGCTGTTGCCCCACAACCACTGCACTGCACCACTCCCATCATAATTTCTAATTTGATACCACTGAAAATACTTGTCCCCCAGCTTCTGACCTGGATAAATATCTAATTGTTTTTAAACAAAATCTGTTTTGTACCTGTACCCTAGATAGGGCTTTTCATCCACTCCTGCTTCTAGTCCATTCCATGCCTTCCCTTGCAGACCTCCTGCTTCCCTGCATCCTTCTTGCCTGCTTTTCTCCTGCTTTCCTGCTTCCTTCTTGTCTGTTTTACTCCTACTTCCCTGATTCCTCTTTGCCTGCTTTACTCACCTGCTGCTGTGGAGCAGAGTGTCCGGTTGTCGGCTGCCTTTTTGAACTGACTCCAGTGGGCAGACTCTACTCATTGCTGTCCTTGGTGTGGGTCCTTAGCATGAGGGCCGCAAGCATGGGCTGCTTGGTTGCGGGGACATTTATAAAGAGTCACAGGCTCTCTCAGCTCTGCACCCTCAGCAGTCATTGCTGCCCAATTGGTTGTGTCCTCTGTGGCTGCCTACAACTACTAGCAGCTTGCTGGCGTGGCGATCTGGTGACCTGCTGGAGGTGAGAGAGGCACTTGCAAAGACCTGCCTCCTCTCCCTCTTACCCTCTGATGCTGCTTCTCAACTGCTGCAAAATGGGAGCTGGAGCATGTCTTTTAACTCCAGCAGCTCTCTCAGCTCTGCCCCCTCAGCTGTCATTGCTGCCCAATTGGTGGTGTCTTCTGGAGCTCCCTACAACTGCCAGCAGCTTGCCAGCATGACAATCTGACAACCTCTTGGAAATGAGAGAAGTGCTTCTAAAGACCTCCCTCCTCTCCCTCTTCTCCACCGATGCTATTTCTCAGTTGCAGAACACAGAGCTACTGTCCTTTTATTCTGTGATAGCCAGGCAGTAGACTCAATAATGGGACTGCATGCTAATTTCTGTGTATTGATTGCTTAAGACTAGTACGACAGCACGTCTGTGAGGCTGCTGAACATTTCCGTTTTCCTCACAGACACACTATAGCATAAAAGTATAAACTAGAGGCACACTAGATATGTCAGGCAGTATATCATGGCTGCATGTGATTCCTTATTTATAGGACTGTAGTACTGTCGTGGAAATTTGGAAGTAAATCATGGTACCATATTGTCATGGTCAGAATTACAAAAGTCATGGAAATCATAGTAAAAGTCATGAAATGTCAGATCCATTGTAGGTTAAACAAATTACCTATGTATTATGACATTTTTATGTAAGCACATCAGCAAAGATTTAAATGTTTTCAAAATTACATTATTATGCTGGCTCAGTGGCAGGTGGCAGCACATTAGGCTGCCATTTCAAAGATTAGGGCTGCTGTGCAAGCCTGGAATTCCGCACTGTGGCCGACTAGGGAACTTTGCAGTAGTGAAGCACAAAATTATGGGTCTGTCATCTGCAAACACCAAAAACCATGGGTTTTCATAGAAAATGCAAAAAATCTTCCAGTTGTCAAAGAAAATGCCAATAATCATAGCATTGTTATACGAAATTCCCCAAATCATGGAATGTTCATCAAAAAATGGGAAAAATCTAAGAATCCATGACTTTCATGACAAACGTACTATACAGCCCTTCTTATTTATTCATATAAGCACTCATCTTGCAGTTAAATGTATTTTTGGCAGAGAGTTTCATCTTTTCTGTGTTTGATTCGTTCACTGAGTATCATGTTGGAACAGAACTCCTCACTAGATTTTTACTTTTTTCAGGTCTGGAATCCAGGAGGGTCTTTGCACTGACATGATTTCACTTAGTAATAACTGGATCAAGGTGTTAATAAACACCTTGGCCTGTATTGCCTTGTAAAACTCAAACAAATATCCCAGTCAGAAGCGAACAGGGAGAATTATTTGCTGTCCACTAAGGGAACAAGCAAGGTTATGAGAATGGCAAAGGCATACATGGAACTCAGGATAGTGGAAAGAGTGAAGACTAATGACAAGAAATTATTTAACTCTATAATGGACAGAAGAAAATGAAAAAAAAAAGTGGAATAGAAAGGTAGAAAAAGGGAGACTCCTAGGCTGAAGTTGACGATCAGAAAGTCACAATCCTGAATGAATACTTTTTCTCAGTCTTGATGGTGGAAAAAAACAGGGCCTCTCCCAGACTGCAGCAGAGAGGATAAGGAAGAACTGAAATGGTCAAAGGGAACCATTGCAGAGGAGCAAGTGTTGGGGTTGAAAGTGGACAGGTTAATTTGTCCAGATAGACTGCACTCCTGAGTGCTAAAGGAACTGGCTCAAGCACTGACAGAGCCAGCAGTGAACCAGTTTAAGTGTGTCAAGGTTCAAAAGGTCATAGTAGTCAGAGTGGGTTAGGACTGATTGAGTCTGAGTTGTGCAGTATATAGTGCTTGTATAACTGTGAACTTTGGCTTACGCTTTCTCTGTCCTGGCTATGGGCATTGTCACCCTGTCAGGGTGTCACAAAGATGAGGAAAACCGACAAAGGGTTCCAACTCTTTGAGGTGTCACAGGGATGGGGTCCCAAGACCAAAGACACATTATGGAAGAAGGCCAGACCTCAATGGGAGAGAGAGAGGCGCTAATGGAGAGGAGGGGAGGAAGGTGACCACAACATTCTGAGCATCCGAATGACATGCGCAGTTTGGACTGTATTTGGGGGGCAATGTGTAGTCCCCCCCCACCCTTTCAAACTACATGTGAAGCCTTACAATTCAAAGGGTCACCTGGCTCTGAGTAGGTTAGGATTGATTTAGAATAAGTAGTATGTAGTGCTTGTACATCTGTGAACTTTGGCTTATGTCCTCTCTGTCCCTGCTATGGGGACTACCACCTTGTTGAGCTGTCACAAGGACATGGAACTCTGATTGATAGTTCCAACCCCTTCAGGTATCACAGAGATGTGCGCCAGGACCAAAGGCACCTTATGGAGGAAGGCACAAAAGAACAACAGGTGACAGACAAGTTTTCCCCTGTTGGAGAGAAGTAGCCAGACTGAGACCTTCATCCAGTAGACCCAGCAACCAAGTCCAACTCCTGTGGAGACTACCTAACTTTTTTGACCTTTGGCATGAAGGACTGGAAAAAAACTTAATGGAGTAGGAAACTCTGGACATCCAAGGCATTGATCCTCTTCCCTTCAGGTCAGGGACAGAATTAGTGATGGCTCAGCTACTGCAATTTAGAAATTCAGTACAGAGGAAGATTTTAGAGGACATGCTCTCACTCTTTCCCTCTAAAAGGGAACACCTTGAGGGTGTCACAAGCTGATCTCTGCTGCTAGAGGAGGTCCACCCTTCAAGGTGGGAAGGAGGACAGCAATGACCTCTAAAAGATGCTAACCCAGCATCCAACCTAGAAGGCCTGAGGGGAAGCTGAATCCTTGAGAGCCAGACCATGGAGTTAAGCCCATGAAGGACAAAGATGTGTGGTAGTTTTTTTATCTTCCCCCTAGGGAGGCAGGGGAAGGGAAGTAGTTGGAGATCAAGTGAATCTTAGGCACATGTAAGGAGGAATAGCTATTGAAGGTGCTGCAGACATACTCTGCACAGCTAATGGAGCCCCCAAGGATGCAGAGGCCCCACCTTCTAGTAGCTGAGGTCTTAAAACTACATCAAAAGGTGCTGCTGAGTTGATCCAGACAGTTAAAGTTTCCCCTGGAGCATAGGACATTCTCACTCATAGGACAGAAAGAGAAGGACCCTGCCTAAGATGAGGGAACCAACCTCAAGATGTGGACTTCAAGGGATCAGAGTGAGATTGGCATGTACCAGCGGAGGAGAGCCCTGGAAGTCATGCTATGGTCATGGCTAGCATGCATCCAAGAGCAGGACAGGAGATGAAATGAAATGCAGGTAAGACTGACCAACTGACTGAAGGTGTGGTATACCAACTAAACGCAGAATTGGATTGCAAAGCTCAGGGCTTAGAGCTCAAAAAAATAACCAAGAGGTGGACAGGAGTACTACAAAGGACACAGACATACCATGGGAGCAAGCACAAGAATGAGGACACTAGGAGGGAAGCTGTGTGGTGTCAAAATTATGGAGGGGGCAGCCAAGCAGGGACATGTTAATGCAACCTGGGGCCCTAGGTCCAGGAGAAATCTGAGGCTCTCTTCACTGCACCAGTGCCCCTTCACTGTGACCACACTATTTGGTCATTGCGTATTAGTTACTGACATTTTTAAAACATATTTTCTTACTGTCACTAAAAAGTGGCATAAAACCTAAATAACCTAACTAAAATGCTTCAAAATGAATTAAACTAATAATATCATTATGAAAAAAAAAATGGTCCAAGTTTTGATCATTTAAAGAAAATAATTTTTTTAATTTGCCTGGTACAAATATTGTTTTGGGTATGAAATGTCTTGATTTGCATTTCTGCCTCCCCCCCAACACACACACACACACATACACAGTCATGTGCACTCACAGTCTGGGTGTTACCATTTTATAATTACTAGTGATCATAAATATCAACTGGATTACTGTTTTGTTAAAAATGCATATCAACTGGATTTTGGGTTGTTATGCTCCAATGGCAATAATAACCTGAAATCTGGTTGATATGACACATCATAATAACCCCTAATCTGGTTGATATGACATTCCCCAAAGAAACTGTTGCATTCTAGTGTTTCACAAAAAGTATTTCAACTGCAGTATTTTCAGCAGTTTTTTTATTCATGTACAGATTAATTTCTTCAAAAATAAAACTACATTCTAGCTAAAAAAATGATTTTTTTCTTTCAAGCTGCTAGAAATACAGTCTAAACCTCCACATCAACAATTGTAAACATGCATTTGTCAACGCCGAATGTTGTTTGCGTTGGTCTGTTGAGCTCTCTCACTGCCCCTCTGTCACTCGCTCAGTCTGTTTCTCCTGGTGCTGCAGGCTGCTCTTTTGTACTGGGCTCCTGCCTGCGTTGGCACCTTTTTCTGCCCATTAAGAAATCCGCAGCTGTCCCGACAGAGCTCCGTTGAGGTGGCTCACTTCCCCACTCACTCATTCTGTTTCTCCTGGCGCTGCAGGCTGCCCTTTTCCACTGGGCTCCTGCCTCTGTTGATGGCTTTTTCTGTCCACGAAGAAATCTGCAGCAGTCCTGACACAGGTCTGTTGAGCCTGCTCACTCCCCCTCTCTCACTCACTCATTTGGTTTCTGCCAGCGCTGCAGGCTGGCCTTTTGTACTGGGCTCCTGCCTGCATTTCTGCCTTTTTCTGCCAACAAAGAAATCCACAGCTGTCCTGACAGAGCTCCGTTGAGGTTGCTCACGCCCCCTGTCTCACTCACTCATTCTGTTTCTCCTGGCGCTGCAGGTTATCCTTTTGTGCTGGGCTCCTGCCTGTGTTGGTGCCTTTTTCTGCCCACAAAGAAATCTGCAGCAGTCCGGACAAAGTTCCGTTGAGCTCGCTCACTCCCCTTCTCTCACTCGCTTATTCCGTTTCTGCCAGTGCTGCAGGCTGCCCTTTTCTAATGGGCTCCTGCTTGCGTTGCCACCTACTTATGCCCACAAAGAAATTAGCAGCAGTTACAATAGAGCTCTTTTGAGCTCACTCACTCCCCCTTTCTCACTTACTCATTCTGGTTTTCCCACCACTGCAGGCTGCCCTTTTGTACTGGGCCCCTGTGTGCATTGCTACCTTTTTCTGCCCACAAAGAAATCTGCAGCAGTCCCAACAGAGCTCCACTGAGCTCACTCACTCTCCCTCCCTCACTCACTCATTCTGTGTCTCCCATCTCTGCAGGCTGCTCTTTTGTACTGGACTCCTGCCTGCATTGGTGGCTTTTTATGGCCACAAAGAAATCTGAAGCAGTCTCGACACAGCTGCATTGAGCTCACTCACTCCCCCTCTCTCACTCACTCATTCCGTTTCTGCCAGTGCTGCAAGCTGGCCTTTTGTACTGGGCTTCTGCCTGCTTTGCCACCTTTTTCTGCCCACAAAGAAATCCGCAGCAGTCACGATAGAGCTCAGCTGAGCTCGCTCACTACTGCTCTGCCACTCGCTCATTCTGTTTCTCTTGGCGCTGCAGGCTGCACTTTTGTATGGGGCTCCTGGCTGCATTGGTACCTTTGCCTGTCCACAAAGAAATCTGCAGCTGTCCCGACAGAGCTCCATTGAGGTCACTCACTCTCCCTCTCTAACGCACTCATTCAGTTTGTCCTGGTGCTGCAAGCTGCCCTTTTGTACGGGGCTCATTGGCACCTTTTTCTGTCCACAAAGAAATCTGCAGCAGTCCTGATAGAGCTCTGTTGAGCTCACTCAGTCCCCCAGTCTCACTCACTCATACTGTTTCTCCCACTGCTGCAGACTGGCCTTTTGTACTGGGCCCCTGCCTGCACTGATGCCTTTTTCTGCTCACAAAGAAATCTGCAGCAGTCCTGACAGTGCTCTGGTGAGTTCGCTCACTGCCCACCTCACTCACTGTCTCATTCTGTTTCTTCCAGTGCTGCAGGCTGTCCTTTTGTACTGGGCTCTTGCGCTGGGGCCTTTTTGTGCCTACAAACAAATCCACAGCAGTCCCGACAGACCTCAGTTGAGCTTGGTCACTCCCCCCTCTCACTCGCTCGATCTTAATCTGTCCCAAACACTGATTTCCCACAGCAACCATGCTATTCTCTGGCAAGAGTGCAAAAATATATTTTAGCCAGGATGTGAAAAATGATAGCTGTACTGCTCATAAGGAGGTGTAAAAAAATGCCACTGTTGAAAATCTGGCATGACAATATTACAAATCTGCAAAGCTACAAGCGTGAGTGCAAAGTGCACAAAGCACACTTGTAATACAGTCGTTTGATGAGCTATCAGCACCAAATTTTCAGCATAGGCATTTTAGGACCTCTGCTCATGAACAGTATCTCTGTCATTTTCTTAATCTATCCCAAACAGTGATTTCCCACAGCGACCACTCTATTCTATTTCTATTCTATTTCAGTAAAAATGCCACCAACACCTTAATCTGGTTCAAGGTCAGTTGGCATTCATCTGTATCCCCCTTCCCTGGGTCGTGCTTGAAAATAGGCAGGATTTGTCTAGTGCACTTACTCGATCAACAAAAGCTAAATAAATAAAAATAAAATTCTGTGCCGGAAGTGCGAAAACACATTTCAGCCAGGATGTGAAAAATGACAGCTGTACTGTTCATAAGTAGGTGTGGGAAAATGGCAATGTTGAAAATCTGGAGTGAAAATATTATAAATTTGCGAAGTTACGAGCATGCGTGCAAACTGCACATGCATGCTTGTAACACAGTCATTTTATGGAGTAGCATCACCAAATTTTCAATATATGCATTTTAGGACCTCTACTCATGAACAGTGTCACTGTCATTTTTTTAATCTGTCCCGGACACTGATTTCCCACAGCAATCGTGCTATTCTGCCGGAAGTGCAAAACACATTTCAGCCAGGATGTGAAAAATAACAGCTGTACTGTTCACAAGGAGGTGTCAAAAATGCCAATGTTGCAAATCTGGCGTGAAAATATTGCAAATTCATGAAGTTACGAGCGTGCGTAGCAACTGTGCAATGCACGCTCATAAAACAGTCATTTTGGGGATTTTTTTCCACCAAATTTGCAACATAGGCTTTTTGAGAACCCACCTTATGAACACTGGCACAGTTGTTTCGTTAATCAACCCCAAAAGGTGATTCCACACAATGACCGAGAAATCACCTTTCGGGGCCGATTAATGCCATGACAGTGCCAGAATTCATGAGGAGGGGTCCCAAAAACCCCATGCTGAAAATTTGGTGCCAAAATTCCAAACATGACTGAGATATGCATTAAAGTTGGAAAAAACCCATTTATTCCATTATACAGCTTACCAGCATTTCCTTAGTTCATGGTTGGATTTGAAGAGTGCAGACATGTTCCCGGCCCACTGAAGATTGTCGCGCCGAGCTCCGGAGGTAGGTATGGGGTGAGTGGGAGTGTGGGGAGGCAGGGTGCGCAGTGGGTGGGCGTGGGTTGTGGGAGGGGCAGGGAGACCACCGAGGACAGTTTCCTTTTACAGGTTAAAAAAAGGCATCAGCGGACAGTTTTATTTTACAGAGGCATGTGGCATGCTGGAGTGGGCTCCCAGTGTGCTACCAGAGTCTTTCTTTGGGGAGCTGTTGCTGAAGGGATTGGGCACCCCCCAGCACACAACAAAAGGGGAGGGGTTATTACATTATGCCAATGGGGATTGGGCACCATTGGCAGACAATAAAAGCGGGGGTTACATAATGCAGACGGGGAGTGGGATCCCTGTCAACAACATAAACATTGGGGGACTGAAGCCAACAGCAATAGGGGCCCCCGTCGGTAAATAAACATGGTGGGGGGTTAATATTGTTTGTGAACACAGCAGCAAACCGCTGCCATGTTCACAAACAATATCAGTGTGTCAAGATCCCATCCTGCAATGATGGTTCACTCCCTCATTGCAGTGAATGGCTGATGCTGCAATGACGAGGCAGCCCCTGATTGCAGCGGCTAAATTTTTACAAGTTGGTGGCACGCTGGCTGAACTAGTGTCAGCAGCAGCATGCCATGGCATTGGGGGAAGTGGGCCAAGCCTTTACAGGCTGTGGGGGCATTGGTCACAACAGTGCTGTGCCTCCACAACCTGCTTCTGGAGAAAGCTACTGCAATATGTTTCTTGTGCATGCGCGTAATCAACATAAAAATAAAGGATAGGCAAGTTTGAGGTTATGGGTTTTTTCACACATCTTGGATGTGTGAAAAAAATCCATAACACACACTTACCTATCCATTATTCTCTATGTCCTGTCAAGCAGCATGAACCAGAATTTTGGAGTTTTGTTGGGTAGGGTACAGCCCGTCTCTGAAAAAGCATAGGTCCTGGGTGGTATAGGAGTCAATCTGGTGGTTTACTTATGGAGTCATGATGAATTACAGAGATTATGTTGCAAAGTGAGTGACTGTTGGAAGAAACCATTTCAGGGATCAAACATTTAATATTACTGATAATAAGCCAGGATCAAATAAAGGCAATCAATCGACCAATCAATTAAAATCTTTATTTATCCAGGCTGGCACCATTGTGCAGGGCTCATTTGCAAGATGGACCTGGTCATAAAAAAATCACAGTACAGTCACATGGTAAAACATAATGCAATATTATACAAAGAAGAAAAATATACATATGTACATCAACATTTGAGTGAGAGGGCCTTTACAACAGACAGGCTCATAACTGGGTACAGCCAGAATGTTCACTTAACAGGAGAGAGAAAGGCAAGAAAAGGGATACCAGATTAGGAAGAAATGATGGGGTTGAAATAGTTAACTGGCATACTTCAGTGAAGGGGTGGAACTTGGCCATGGCTAAAGAGAGGCAGAGAAGCTGATATTTTAGTAGGGGGAGAGAGAGGCAGGGGCACAGGCAGAGCGGGAGGCAGGATGGGCTGGAGGGAAACTGGACAATAGGTGAGCTAGCGACGTGGGAAACATTTGCATGATTCCTTAGATCTATTAGATCTGTAGATCTATGGATCTATACAAGATTTATTGATGGGATGATGGAAATATATTCAGTGGTTCAACCTGAAAACAGAACTACATCAACACCAAAACTTCAAAATGAGTGGGATAAGGGAATGAAATAAAAAAAGTTACATTTTTAAAGTACAATTGAAATGCATTGTAGATTTCTTGATTTTAGGAGTGAGATTAAAGAGTTCCTGACACAGTTGAGACAACCGTTGAAAAAATGTAACATTTGGGTATAGATGTAGCTTAAATGTTGTATTTTATTACTAAGGGTATTTATAAGAATACAGTATCTCTGCCCTTTTTAGTTCTGGCTGCCTGTCTACACCTGACATCTAATTGTGACATTAAAATATATTGCTGTGAATATATTTGTGTTATAAATAGGGAATTGTGATGCAATATGTAGAGAAGCGATCAGAGCAGATATAAATCCCTAGTCTGACAGTTTCTATATTTTGTAACACATTCTCAATGTTTTGCTCTGTAAATATTGTATTCGTCTTATATTAATTGAACATTATTTACCCCATTTTATTTATATGCTGGTACTGCATGTATTTTACCTGCCCTTTATCTGTATGTGTTCCTGATATATGTTCTTAGGACCTCCTTGTGAATGAGCCTGCTCAATGGAGTTATTCCTGCAATAAACTTGAAACTTGAACTAGTCTACAGGATAGGGATCTTGTTCTCATACAACTGTTTTCAGTCATAAAGAACACTGAGAATTAATTATTTAAATATACTGTATGAAGTAATAAAGGAAATGGAATGGATCCGATTATAAATCTTACTTTTTTCAAAGTTTTCCTAATGCTGTCATATTCTATTTAACTATAAAGCATACATATTAAATTGCACTGTTAATCTTTTATATTTAAGAGTAAAACTCATTAAGTGGAGATTCTAAGAGGGAAGGAGAAACAAAGCAAAGGAAATGGGCATGTTCACACCTTACAGGTCAACCTGGCCATGGGCCCCTTAAGCAGTCAGCTACACTTAACACCTAACCAGTTAGGTGAGAAACATGCCACAGTTCAGTCCCTGCATTGCTCAAGTCACCTAGCAGTTAAGTCCTTTACAAAAAAATGCATCTCAGGTAGAAGAGAATGATACATAATACTGTATATATATATATGTTGGAGATTGCTGTAGGCCCCCTGGCAGGCAAGGCCCCAAGGCACATGCCTATGCTGCCTATGCCTTAATCCGGCCCTGCAGCCAAGTTTCAAGTTTATTGATTGACAAATGTCATTTCATATAAAGCAAGCAATTCATCACTATAGTATAATTATAAATAAATTAAAAACAGGTTGAGTATTCACTGTCCAAATAAGGTTTCACAAGGAGAATGGGTGTTTACTCACCTGGTAAAGGTGATTGTGTTGGTTGACATCCATGGCACTCCAGACATTACCTCATGGGTTGTAACCCCACCTGATAGGCTAGTGATGCACATGACTCAGGATCAGATTTCTCCCATATCCCGGTCCCAGAAGCCCCTGCTCTCCAGTTCAAATCTTCCAAAGCTGAAAATAAGGTTAGTGAAAACGGAACAGCAAGAAATGACCCCCATACATAGTGTAATAGAAATAAGGTGAGTATACACGGAGATAACTGAAATCGGGCTAGGGCCCTAATTTATTCCCCTGACAATACAATCTAGACTCGATCCCCTAAGGGGTCGACGGTGGACATCCTGGATGTCAAATGCATGGAAATGGACATTCAGCTCAGTGTAAGGTTGTCTTCCCCTAGTCTGTATGCCTCTGACTACTATGTCAGGTGGGCCGTGGAGTGCCATGGATGTCAACCAACACAATCACCTTTACCAGGTGAGTAAACACCCATTGTGATTGGTTGGCATCCATGGCACTCCAGACATTACCTCATGGGTAGATAAGAAGCAGTACTGTGTAAGTGGGAGGGAGACAAGTGGTCTAGGGGCGGAAAGAATCGGTGTTGGAAGTGGCCGCAGAGAGGACTTGGGTCGCAGAGGTAGGTTGCAACTGGGACAGGTGATCTAGGTGGTAGTGTCTGGCAAAGATGTGGATAGAGGTCCACGTGGCTGCCTTGCAGATGTCCTCTGCTGACACGTTGGCCCTCTCCGCCTAGGATGTGGCAACCGCACGAGTGGAGTGAGCCTTGATACCCCGGGGAGGTACCTGCTGCTTCGCCAAGTAGGCCTCCGTAACCAGCCAGCGATGGTGGTCTTGGAGGCTGCTTTCCCCTGTCTCTGTCCCTTTGAGACTATGAACAGTCTTTCTGTCTTTCGGATAGGTTGCGTCCTGGACAAGTAGGTGGCTAGAGTGTTGCCCACATCCAGGTCTTTAGGGACGGTAGCATCTCCCGAGTGGGAGTCTCCCTGAAAGGTGGGTAACTTGCTACTCTGTTCCCTGTGGAAGGGGGATGAGACCTTGGGTCGAAAGGCCGGGACAGTCCGTAGGCGTACTCCATGGGGCGTGAACACCGTGTAGGGTTCCCTGCAGGAGAGAGCGCCTAATTCCCTTATTCTGCGGGCTGAGCATATCATCACAAGGAAGCAGGTCTTTAACCCAACCCAGCACAAATCTACGTTCTGGAGGGGTTCGAAGGGGGCCAAGTTGAGGGAGTCCAGCACCAGGCGAAGGTCCCAGGGGCGACAGTTGGACATACTCTTGGCCATAGCATCTCGGCCACCCTTAGGAAACACAGGGAGTGTGGGTGGGCCCCGGGGCTGTGTCTGTCTATGGTCCCCACAGCTGCTCCAATGGCTGATAGCTGTACCCTGAGAGTTGAATGAGCCAGACCCTTATCCAGTCCTCGCTGGAGGAATAACAAGATAGTGGGCATGTTGGTGCATTCTGGGTCCACCGCCCGGTCATGGCACCATCTGGTGAACACCACCCATTGCCTGCTATAGGTGGAGGTGGTTGATGAGCGTCTGGACTGCAGCATTGTAGTGATGACCGAGTCATGGTAGCCCGCATTCCTTAGTCTTCTCTTCTCTTCTCAGGAGCCATGCTGTGAGTTTTAGGGTCCCGGGGTTCGGATGTAGGAGTGGTCCCTGATTCAGCATGTCGAGACGGTAGGGCAGTCTGAAGGAGGCCACCGTCATCGAAAGAATCATGGCAAACCACGTCCTTCATGGCCAGTAGGGAGCTACCAGTATGATGGTCAGTCTTGGGGAGCGAATTTTGGTCAGTACCTGAGGTAATAGGGGAAAGAGGGAAAGACGAAGGAGTGGTCCTGGGACCAAGGTTGTGACAGGGAGTCAGTTCCCCGTGACTGGTTGTCCCTGTACCTTGAGAAGTAGTCCCTGACCTATGTGTTCTGAGCCATAGCCATGAGGTCAGGTCCCCAGGTGTCCTGTATCATTTGAAAAAAGCTAGTGTGGAGATGCCACTCTCCTGGGTGAATCTGCTGTCAGCTCAGCCAGTCTGCTCGAATGTTGAGCTTTCCAGTGAGGTGGACCATGCTGAGGTGAGTGAGGTGTGTCTGGGCCCAGTTGAGGACTCGTGCCGCCTCCCTCAGCATTGCTCTGCTTCGGGTGCCTCCTTGTTTGGTGATGTATGTCACCGTTACCCGGTTGTCAGATCGGATCTGGACTGATTGTCCCAAGATATTGGGTTTGAAGGCTGTTAGTGCATGGTAAACTGCCCACATCTCCAGGATGTTGATTGATAGCCTGGACTTTGTGTGGGTCCATAGGCCCTGTGCTGTCCTGTTGGCTAGGCAAGCACCCCATCCCTGAAGACTCGTGTCTGTCTCGATGGAGACCTGGGGAAGGGCCTCCAGTGGGACACCCCTGGTTAGGTGTGATCTGACTGTCCACCAGGTTAGTGAATTCTTCACCGCTGGGGGTAACGGGAGGAAGGTCCCTAGGTTGTGTTCATCTGGGGATCCCCATCTGAGGATGTGGGTCTGCAGTGGCTGCATGTGCCATCTGGCCCATGGAATGAGGTCGATACATGAAGCCATGCAACCTAGTAGCTGTGCCAGGGTAGCCATGGATGCCTGGCTGCTGGCGTGAACTGTGTGTGCCAGGAGGAGTAGGTTGAGGATCCTTGCCTCGGACAGTCTTGCACACCCCTGAGCCGTGTCTAGGCTGGTGCCTAGATGCTCTATTTGTTGTGTGGGCATTAGGTGGCTCTTGTCCCGGTTCACTACCCAGCCATGTTGCTCTAGGGCCCCTAGAGCTAGGATGGTGCGACGGAGAGAGGTCTCCCTGGAGCGGGCCCAGATCAGCCAGTTGTTGAGGTAGGGGATGATGTCGAGACCCTGTTTTCAGAGTCTGGCTACTAGTACCAGACTCTCGGGGCCGAATAGAGTCCGAATGGTAGGGCCTGGTATTGGAAGTGTTGGCCGAGGATGTGAAACCGGAGGTACTGTCTGTGGGCTGACCTGATGGGTATGTGGAGGTATGCATCCTTGAGGTCTATGGATGTCAGGAAATCGCTCACCCGAAGACTGTGGAGGGTTGACCTCAGGGTGTCCATTTTGAATGTCTGGGGCACCACGTGTTGGTTTAGGTGCTTGAGATCCAGGATGGGGCGGAGGTCTCCATTCTTCTTTGGCACAAGGAAGAAGATGGAGTATACTCCAAATCCCTGCTCGTGCGGTGGTACTGGCTGGATTTCCCTATTGTCAATCAGGTCCCACAGGATCTGTTGTACCTGATGAGCGGTGGCCCACTTTTTCGACACCGGTGAGGTGATGAACCTGTGTGTCAGGGGAGTCCCCGATAACTCTATCGAGTATCCCTTGGACACGACTTCATGAACCCATCTGTCGGAGGTGGTGTGGAGCCACTGGTGAATGAAGAGCACTAATCTTTGACCCACGGGAGGGGAGCGGCCTTGTTCTAGGGGGGTCTGGTGCAAGTAGTCATTGCGGCTTGCCTCGCTGGGCTCTGCCTCTTCCTCCAAATCTCAAGCCACAGGCTTTGAAGAATGAGGTGTAGTAGGAGTGGATGGAGGGGGCACGAGTTGAAGTGTAGTGGCCTCTACCTCGAAAGGGAGTGGTCAGGTGGGTGCCCCTGCGGGTTTGGTACGACCTCTGGTTCCCCAAAATCTCCGCCTATTGGAGGGAAGATAGGAGTGCCTACTCTTGTTTCTGAGAAGTTCCTTGCCCTCCTCTTTCTGTTTCAGGAACTCTAAAAGACCCTCCCCAAAAACATGTTTGCCCTTCAAGGGTAGATTTTGCAGTTAGGTCTTAGACTCATTGTCAGCCTCCCATAACTTAAGCCACAAGGCCCATCTGGCTCTGTTTGAGATGGCTGTGGCCCTTGCGTTCAGTCTGAGAGTGTCAACAGCCATGTCGGCTAGGTACCTTGCCGCATCGATGGTGCACTCTAATAGCTCTGTCTCTCTGGATTTGGGGTTGGCCTGCTCAAGGAGCTCCTCCAATCAATGTATTTGTGCTCTTGCTGTGTAGATGGCTGCTGTGGACACTCTCGCTGCCATGCCCTCTGTTTCGAAGGCCTTTTTTAACATGTCCTCAACCCTCTTGTCTGTAGGGTCCTTTAGAGAGATTGTTCCACAGGGTAGGATAGTCCATCTGCTGAGGGCTGCCACCTGGGGGTCGACCATTGGGGCGGAGCACCAGGTGTTTGCTTTGTCCTCCTGCACGAGGTACATGCGGTCCAGGTTTCTTCTGTTGGGCATTTGGCCTGGGTCCTCGGATTGCCACTCCTGGTTGACAATGTCCTCGATGGCCCGGACAGATGGGGAAGGACTCTCGAACAGTGGATCTCTGTTTGATCAGAGGATCTAGCTTGGATTGAGGTTTGTCTTCCTCCATCTTGAACCCCATGGTGGTCTTGATGATCTTGATGAGGCCTGGGACCATGTCAAAGGAACATAGCTAGGAAGTAAGCGACGGGATGGCCTGTTGCTCCACATCTTCTTCGTCGGAGATGGCTCCGTCTTCCTCTTCCGGTAGGTCGGTGTCCTCCCCGGTGTCGGGTTTGTGGATATCCGGGCTAGGTTCCGTCAGATCCATGCTATCTTCATTGGCCCCTCCCCCCCGACGTCTTGATCCAGAGGTGGGTTCGCAGGTAATCTCTGTTGGGTGAGGGACTCCAATTTTTCCATCACCTTCAGCATAAAGTTCTGCTGACTCTCCATCATGGCCACGGTCGCCTGTTGGTTCTGCAGGAGAAAGGCGCCTGGGTCCAACCAAGATGAGCCGCTAGGGCCAGGGTTGCTGGGGCCCTTGGCGGTGGACTGTCCCAAGGATAGGTCGTCATCATCGTGTTGACAAGCGGGGCACAGGGGCCCAGGGGCGTGGGGCAGGAGGTTGGAGCTGCACGCTGTGCACTTCTTGGCCTTGACCATCTGGGGAAGACAAAAGGTGAGGTGTTACCATGAGTGCCAACTGGGCCTGCACCGGGCGGTGGGGCCCTGATAGGCTGAGCAGAGACACATTCTGTACATAGGATAGAGAGAGAGAGAGAGAGAGAGAGAGAAGGTGTGTGATGGCCTCAAATGGGGGTCGCTGTGGTGAGGGACCCACATGGAGGCTGAGATTCTGGGGATCGCTATAGAGAGGGACCCCAGATGGTGATGTTGCTGGTGGTTCACATGGGCTGCTGTGGGAGGAGCCCATATGGGTGCACAGGGTACACCTGCCTTCTGCTGAAATATTTTTTTTTTGTCCAAGAAGCTGGGGGGTGTGTGTCCTGCCAGCTGATAATGCTGGGTTTGAACCGTGGTCAGACATCTCACAGCCATTCACAGCTTGCCCTGCTAACTGCTGTGCCACAAAGTCAATACCTCTTTAGGTCCCCCCTCCCCTCTCCGAAGAAACACTCCTGTTGAACTCCCGATCCCAGTAAGTGAAGGGGAGGATACCTGGGCCGTCGTGATGGAGCTTGGCCTGCGAGAGAGAGAGGGGGATCCTTCCCCTGTAGACTTCTGCCATGGGGACCTGGTGGAGAGGGCCACAGAGTTGGAGGGCCTCGTGGTCCTATTTAGGAGTCAGGGTCCCCGTAGGCACCACAGGCACGAGAGTTGGGGGTAGGCGAGCGCGCCAAGCCACGTGGCTGCGGGGGAGCTCCGAGAAGAGCTGAGGCCTCGCGCAATGCCCGGGGGCAGGGGAATGGCGAGAGAGTGACGAACAGCTGCGCCTGAGGCAGACGTCCATGGAGCATGCTCGGAGTACAGCTACGCGGCTGCTGAGCGGGCCTCTGGAGGAGAATGCAACCAGAGAGAAGCCAGGGCCTAACGGAGGAGACATATGCGAGAGTGGGTGGAGAGAGCCAGCCCACTGCCCATCGGAAGTCACATCGTTGGTCCTCCTATGACCGATAGGGAGGTGAGAAGTGCCTGCCTGGGCCCAGAGAGGCCTGGGGGGGGAGCGGGGCAGCGTGGCTGTGATCCGGGGGCGCTGGTCGCAATTCCGTGCGAGCACCTGCCTGGGCCCAAAAGAGGCTTGGGGGGGTGGGAGCGTAGCAGCGGCTGCGATCAGGGGGGGCGCTGGTCGCAATTCCGGAGCTCAGTGGTGTCCACCCTCGCTAAGCAGGCGAGGGGGAATAGAGCAGAACCTGAAGAGTTCTGCAGGCTTCCCAGGGGAAAACTCGAGGGGGGACTTGTGAGCGCCCTGGGTGAATGAACAGCAGCAAACAACTTGGCAGCCTGAAAACATGAGGGGCTGTTTCAACAGAATAAGGCCCTCTCGGGCAAAACTCAATATTTAGACGTAGAGCAGACTCAAGGCTAGATAGAACAAACAATTCGGCAGTATAAAACAACAAAACCATAGAAAGCTTGCTTTAAACATGAGAAGGCCCTCTGTTAGATAAACCCCTAACTGTGAAAAGGCAAGGGTTTCTCCACGGAATTACAACGGAAAAATGAATTTAAAAGACATTAGCTCTTTATATTTATGCCTGATTTGCTTCTTGCTAAATAGAGGGATTATGTAAGCTTGAACAATTATGATTTAAAGGTGGCTTACCTTAGTAATTAGGACAGCAGGGACCCTGGTGTGCTAGCCTGATCAGATGCAAAGTTTGAACTGGAGAGCAGGGGCTTCTGGGACCGGGATACGGGAGAAATCTGATCCTGCGTCATGTGCATCACTAGCCTATCAGGTGGGGTTACAACCCATGAAGTAATGTCTGGAGTGCCATGGATGCCAACCAATCACAATAGGGTACACAATAGCCACTATCCTATTACATCATGAATTACAGATGTTTCTGTTATACAGAACAGGTCGAACATCATAAGTAATAAATTAGATTTCAGGCTTGCATTAACCCAACAGTGTACTTTAGAAATTCAGGATTACTATAATAAGCAATAAAATGATTTTTATCACAAAATAAACAATTACTGTAGAAAATCTCATACAAGCTGGTTACAAAGTGCTAATTTACAGTCAAGTATTCACAAGGAAAAACAGTAGCTAAGTAAGTGATCAGGGATATAGTTGCTCAACTATATACATTAGATCCATCAATTTCAGATGAATAGGTGGGACAAATATAATAATAAGGGATGATGGTTACAGTAATAAACCTTAATAACTCAGTTTAATTAACAATAATAGTAACAAGCTGAAAGATAAAATATTCATGGACGATCATTATGTCTGAAAGGTATGACGAGCATACGTTGACACTGCCACTGCAAAGACCATCACAGCGACAGAATTAGACGAAAAGCATCGGGTCACTGTGATGGTCCCTGCAAACACATCTGCACATGGAACATGAAACACGGGTGCATTTCCTGGTGTTTCACCCCATCCCCAAGACAGCTCCAACTCAGAGTTGAATATTTAGAGACTGGGGCTGTGGGGGGGGGTGGAGCCCCCCACATGCGGGGTTCGGGCGGCACAGTCCCCTGTAGAAAACACACCAACATCCCTGACAGTACAATGGCGGCACTTGGCATTGTGTCTGTTGCTATCAGGGATGTCGGTGTACTGGATGTCACAGCACTATAGGTAAACCTGTCTGAAATGAGTTCAAGGTAAGATTAGGTCAATTATTTACAACAGGTTCTGTCATTACGAAACGGACACTGAGACAACAATACTCATAAGTTTCAAATGTATAGCTGAGACAAATATAATTTTATTTATTTATTGAAATTTCGGATAACACCTTTCAGAACAAGCTCATTTCATAGGTTCCACATCAGACGAACAATACATATTGGGAAAGTATAAGATGGAGAACAAAAAAAACAGGAATTATACAAGACATTACAAAAGTGTAAAACTAGAGAAGCTCCAATACATGTGGCATTGTACAATGTATGCCATGGTGCATATTTGATTAAAACCTGGAATTCAAAGGGTCATATTAGAGGGTCTGGGGTCTTATGAAATGACCCTTCACAGGAAAATTAGAACAGATTCAGTCTATTATCTAATAATCAACAAGGTACAGGATGGTATCAGCCAAGAGGCCTCATCAGAGGTGAGAAGGTATGGGACAAAGCATTTTAAAGTGAGCAAGGGAGCTCAGGAGATATAACAGGGGGGAGGGGGGATGGGGAAGACATAGAGGGGTGAGGGGAAAGAGTGGAAGGGATCAATAGGAAATGTGAAGAAGAATGATTAGCAACTTAGAACAGTTATTTACATGCTAAGAACAGTTATGCATAAGGTCAGGATAGCATAAGGTTAGAATAAGTGCTGGTCACAAGAAGGAAGGATATTAGAAGCAGTCACAACTGGCATCAGCAACTAGCTGTTGCTTATGTTTAACCTTGAAGGAGCTCAAGGTGGATGCTGAAGTAATGTCATGGTGCAACGAGTTCATCCATAGCGGGGCATGGTAGGCAAAGGACCTTTGTCCTAGAGAAGTGCAAAAGCGGGGTATATTAAAAATCTGGCTAGTTGAGCTTCTGGTGCAATGACGGTTGATAGTGGGGGTAATAAGCTTTTGCACTCCTGGGGGCATTTTGTCTAAGCTTACTTTTCTGGACAGTAAACATGTTTGGTACATGAGTCTACCTTTGAATTGGAGCCAGTTAGCTTGAGCGTACATGTCACAGGTTTGGGACAGATGGGCTGAGCCGGTAAGGAGCTGGCATGCTTTTTTGAGTGCAACTAATATGCAGTGAAGAGTTGTTTCAGTAGCTGATCCATAGATTGGTAAGCCATAATCAATAAGCAAGACAAGAGAGCTTTGAATGGCCAGGTTAAGAGTCTCTGAGGTCAAACATTGCTTATGCCTATAAAGTAGCCCAATGCAAGTGTTAATAGCCTTAGCAATGTTGTCATTGTGATAGGCATAGGTCGTCGTACTGTCAATAGTAATCCCTAGATATTTAAAGGGCTGAACTAGCTCCAGGGGAGAGACCTCTTCATTGGTGATAGAAACAGGGTAAGTTCTGTGCCTATTTTGGGAGAACAGCATAGTTTTAGTCTTGTTGTAATTCATAACTAACTTGTGCTTATGGAACCATCTTTCTACAACTATGAAATTACTCTGTAGCCTAGTTTCAAGAACCTTAGGGTCTGGATCACTGGTAAACAGGACAGCATTGTCAGCATATAAAAGGATGTGACCCTGACAGGAGTAAGGTAGGTTGTTGAGGAAGATGCTAAATTGTCTGCCATCATTCCAGGTCTGAGAGAGCACTTCCTTATAATATTGATTTTTAGCTGCACGAATAGCCCTCGTGCAGTTGTTTCTAGCTGCTTTGTACCTCTGGATGTCGGCCTGGTTACACAGGGACCTAGATCTGTGCCATAGATGATCCCTGACATTTAGAAGCTCAGGGAGGTCCGGCGAAAACCAAGGATTACAGCGGCCTTTGATTTTATGCTCCTTATGGAGGGGCGTGTGTCAATCACATATAGCGTTGAACCTAAGAATGAATTGGTCAAGGGCAATGTCAACGTTGTTAGTTGTGTAAACCATTGACCAGTACTGATTCTGCAGGTCAGCTTTTAGTGATTCAAGATGCCTACGGATGAGTACCCTGGTGGTAATTGTTCTAGCTGGTGGTTTAGAGAATTTGTTCCCCCAATGAAACAAGACTGGGGAGTGGTCACTGAAGGCATCTGTGAGTACGGTTGTGTCTGATATATAATCAGGGTGGTTAGAGAGCACCCAGTCCAGTAAGGTACCAGTCCCAGTTTTATAATTGATTCTAGCTGGGGACTCGACTAGCTGGGTGAGGTGAACTGCTGAAACTGCATCTTTGAAAGGGATTGTGTAAGGAGAGAACCAATTGGTACTGAAATCACCTAACATGATCATTTTCAAATTAAGACTCAGAGAGCCAAAACACTCCAGGAATTAAAGCAGAAGGCTGTCTGTCTTAGAGGAATATAGACAGAAAACACAGTAAGGGTTTTATTATGTGCATCTAGAAGCACTTTTATGGCAAGGGCTTGCATATGGTGGTCAGTTTTGGGCTGAGTTAGGACGAGACCTTGAAGGTTGTTTCGGAGGTAGATTGCACAACTGCCTCCATGCTTGGAGAGATGATCCTGTCTAAAGACTGTGTAGCCTGGGATGGAAATTGAAACATCCTCTTCTTTTGGAGAAAGCCATGTTTCTACAACTGAGAGGATGTCTGGGTTATGTTGTAAGATCAATGCATTCAGTATGTCTATTTTAGGGAGGAGGCTGCATATATTAAGAGAGGCAATTTTAAGTAACCCGGTAGATGACTGTTGGTATGCTGTAAGTTGTGGAGGGCCAGGGTTGGGGTGAATATTGCCAGAAAGCAGCAGCAACAGTAAGGCCAGTCTACACAGATATTCCTTTAACTGCTTGTTGCCGAGTTTATGAAGCTTCCTCTGAGTTGAACACACTTTACAGTTGGCTTGTAAGTTGAAGATCCCACGGAGGAGTATCAAAGGGGTTAGTCAGCTAGGGCAATGAAATGGCAAGCCCCAGTCACCAGAGGAATGTAGGTTCCATGGCATAGTAAGAGAGTCACAACATTGGGATAAGGTGATAGCACAATAACATAAATGGTTAGTATTCAATGTTCACAAGGTAAATGTTAGAAACTTATCACAGGCAAGGTCAGACACAGTCAATAGAGAGAGAGCAATATAATGCCTCTAGGAAATAAAGCCATTATAAGAGACATTATGATACCACAGAGTGCAGCAGTAAGGGCACACGCAAGGTCCCAAGCACAGTTCAAGGTTAATTATACAGGTGTTTTTTTTTTTTTTTTGGTTGCATGTTTTTTTTCTTCAGAGTACAATATGCTAAAAGTGAGAAACAAGGAAGGGGATAATGGTGATTAGAACAGGAAAAAGGAAGAGGCAAGTTGAACAACTGGGCTGGAGGATTAATAAGAAAAATAAGATGCCTCTAGTGGCAGATCAGTATAAACTGCAAATGGGAAAATGGGCAAAAAAAAAACTCTCTCAAAACTTAAATCAACTCTAAGAAATCTCTATATCAGACTAAACATTACTTAAAGTGAGAAATCAAAACATTTCAAGCAGAGATCAGTCCTAGTATTAATTTCTTGACAGCAGTTCCTAGAAGACTTCTGGATTGCTACACATAGTGTGAGGAACACTGGCGAAAGGAGCAAGTGAGATTCCTCCAGGGGTAGATGCCAAAATTCAGAGTTCCAACTCGTACCTTGCTTGGAGGGTGAGCTTCCAGCAGCTTCGCCTTAAGCAGGTTATCAAACTGCAGAATGCGGTTTGCTTAAGAGGAAACAGACCGAAAGGGCACAGTAGTCCCCTTGCTCGGAGGGTGACCTTCGGGCAGCTTTGCCTTAGGCAAGTTATTAAACTGCAAAATCATGAAGATGATAGTTACAATAAAAGAAATTGTTACTCTATTGAATTATTAATGGTTGCAATCTCAGCGGACAAGTATTCATAAACAGCAGTAATTATAAAATTAATAAGTTCAGGCTTGAACTGGCCTACACGTTTTGCTGTGAGTTCCCTTATTACAATATGAGCTATAAGGTAACTGTACCCCTTAGACAAAAATGGTGATTACATTAAAAAAAAGCCTTTGTTAGAAAGTTTAGATAATAGTAATGTAAATTGACCTGCAACTTCTGTGGACTATAATTTCTATATTGAAATTCATGAACAAAAGGAGAGTCTGAGAGGATTTAGCCTTTAGTAATCCTGAAACAGGAGTAAATGGAACTTGTTCGACTTCAGGTCTGAATACCTACACCCCTGTCAAAGTATTGTCATCCATAATCTCAAATAAATTCCAAATTACAAAGTGTAGAACAATGGAGCCACAATTGGCAAAAAAGGGGTTGTCCTCTCTTACTCTTGAATATAAAGAGATAACAATGTAGCATTATAAAAGTCATAAAATCTTATAAATTAATTTCATAATTTCAGTGATGTCAAAATACCAGCAAGTCTATGCAAAGTTATAGGATCATGCATGTTATGTAAAATACAAGTTATTTGGTCTGAAATTAGACTGTAATTGACCAAGACTGGTCCCATCCCATGAGTTATTTTACCTTGGTATAGAGAGCAGAGAAGTGCAATATATTTTAAATTGTCTTCAACTTGAGCTCCATATTTACAGAATATTGATGTTGTTCCAGGATAATTTTGTTTATAAAATATATAGTTAGCTTCATAAGGTTCCATTCTGAACCTGGTAATCATTTTCTGCTCATGTGGTTTAGATAAATGCTACAGATAATAATCAAGTGGATGAGATATTTTAATGTGTTTATACCATTTACAGAATTTCAGAGAGGAAATATGGGAGAAGTCTTGGTCAGTGGAAATGTCTCAGACCCTGGTCTTTATTTGAATTATTATTTTGTGAAATGGTCTGGTGTACATTTCATGTAATAAATTACACATACCCAAGGGAAACAACTGGACTTTGATAAGTTTAATGGATTGACAAAGGAAATCCTTCTATGTATAACCAATCTCTTCCTCCAGGCATTGTCTGGGCAATTTCTCTTCCGGTAAGAGGCAGAGGCCCAACAAAAAAGTTAGGCATCTTTCTCTCACCAAAGTAGAGACAGAAAATTGACTTGTTTCGCTCTTACTATTTCTACTGGAACGGAGTTTGGTATGTACAGTATATAACGGTGTATTTTATTCAAAACAACTTCCAGAGAGAATAAATTAGAAGAGTCCCAGATTTTAGCAGCATAGAGGATGCATGACTTTATTTTTGCATTTATGACCATAAGAAGCCCTTTAATAGTTAATTTCCCTAATTTAGAATTAAATCTTTTGAATGCATTAAATGCAGTTTTCATTCTGGTCTCTGCCAGCCTCAGATGACCATTCCAGAGGAAGTTGTCAGAAAATCTTACACCCAAATAATCAAAATAGTTTTCTGTTCCAATTGCTTTGGTATCCATGTATAAACTTAGCACTTTCCAGCTTCTGTTCCCGAAGACCACCACTTTAGTTGTGTCTCTATTTATAATGAGGCTATAGTCTTTACATTATTAGATGAAATGGTTAATTTTCCTTTGTATACCTACCAGTGATGTAGATATCAAAACAATGACATCAGCATAAGCTAGGCATCTCACACTTTTATCAATCACTTTGGACAAAAGAAAAATGGGACTTTATAACTGTACAATGAACAATGATAGAATTAATGTACAAATTAAAAAGAGTTGGTGCTAAAATACATTCTTGGTGGACTCCGGGATTTATTTGAATTCTGGAAGTTAGACTACCAGATTGATTATACTGAACTTGTACCCAGGTATTATGGTGGAGTCTCACCAAAACATCTAGCAAAAAAGGATCTAGGCCTATTAACCTAAGCTTTTGCCATAACAGTTTATGGCTAATACTATCAAAAGCTGCTTTGAGGTCTACAAAATGTTTTTTAATTTTTTAATAATAGTGCATTTTTGAATTAAATGAGATATCACATGGCAGTGTTGAATGGTAGAGGGATTACACCTAAAGCAATTCTTAGACTCATCCAGTAGCTGATTTTCATAGACCTAAGCCTCTAATTTCTGCAGTATAATTTTTTTTCCATGTAGGTTTTTATCCCTGGAGCCTGTCAGGTGGCTATGGCCCTCTCCTTGGAGGGACTTATCCTCCGTGCCCATGCATCCTCACTCAGACGGACCCCCACAATTCTCCCCGCAGTTTACCCCCCATGGCAGGGCCAGGGAGGGAAGCACCATCTCTCTCTCTCTCCCCTCCCCAGAGCATGATGCAGAAGCCAGGAAGGCCAGAGGATGCGATGGGCCATCATGGAGCCTGACAGCTTCCTTTCTCACATTTACTCCTGCCCCCCTCCCCACCAACATAAGGATGCTGCTACATGCCTCCTGACCTGTACTGCACTCCAGCCACTGCCATCTGCCAGTCAGCGAGTGGGATGACAGAACTTCCCGCCCCCAAGTGAGGAGAGCAGTCCTCCGGATGCTCCATTCTCTCTTGTCCCTGCAGAAACCCCAGTGTCCCAGTTTCATTCCTGAACCCAGGTCACCAGTGTGGCGTGAGGTGTAGTGACCAGTGCCTCAACCTCCAGTGCCACTGTGCTGCCCTTTACAGTATAATTTTACAAAATATTTTTGTGATGCATCTAAAATACTGATGGGTCTGTACATGCTGGGGTCTGTCATTTGACCCCTTTTTATGGATAGGGTGTATAATACTGCACTTCCACCTATCAGGGAAGTCTTAACCTTGAATAAATCTATTAAATATGTTGACAAAAACAGTCCACCAATCAGAGAATGTTCTATAGATATTTGCAAGAATTTGATCAGGTCCTAATGCCTTTTGGCTTAATTGTAAGAAATGCTTGTATAATTTCTCCAGGGGAAGTGATAACTGGCCTAGTTGATGTATAGCAGTTTAAATATGTATTGAATTAATTGGAAATGTAATACCTTTGTTCTTCTAGGTGAGAAAAGTAAAGTGCCCTAAAATGCCTAAAGGCCAAGAGGACTAGATGCCTTACAACAAAACTAGTCTGCAAAATGATTAAAGCGTACCTTCTTAGGATACTACTTATGCTACTTCTGATATCTGGAAATGTTCATCCTAACCCAGGGCCTACCAACCAAGCACCCCATGCCACAAAAAGGCAGGAGGGGTCCCTCACATCAGCCTCAATCAATGTCTGCAGCCTCCTTAACAAACTTGACATCTTGCAAACCTGGGTCCAACAACATAGCCCTGATGTACTCTCTGTTGTCGAAACATGGCTTAATGCTAAGATACCAGATGCTGCAGTCATCATCCCTGGATACTCTATATTCAGGCAGGACAGGGTTTCCAAATGAGATGGAGGCTGTGCCATCTACCTGAGGAATTCCTATCTGGGTCAAGTCTTCCCATTCTCAAACCCTAAACCACCCTTGCAGGTTCTCGCTATTAAAGTTCTACTCGGGGTGCACAACAAGGAGCTCACCATTGCCTCTGTGTACCTACCCCCTAAAGATCAGTCTAATGGATTTATGAGCATATTGGAAAGTCTACAGGGATTACACCATAACTCTGAAGTCATAGTACTTGGCGACTTCAACATAAATTGGCTATCGCTGGAGGCCAGAAACTGCAAGAATGCTGTCACGTCACAGAACCTCACCCAGCTTGTTACCACCCCCACCAGATGCAACTGTAGGACAGGGTCACACACACACTTCTGGACTGGATCCTTACTAATCATCCTGAATGAATCTCAAAAGTCTCAGTGCTCCCTGATGGGATCAGTGACCACTCACTGGTCACATGTACCTGGACAAACAAATTCATTAAGCCCCCTCCTAAAATAATGTACACCAGAGTGTTAAAGCAGGGGTAACTCGAGCTACTAAAGACACACCTAAGCCACCTGGACTGGACACCAATTGACTCTGCCATTGATGTAAACCAAGCCTTAGACCTTTTCATCAGCCACTTCACTGCAGCCTGCAATATCTTTGCACCTCTCAAAAAGCTGAAGGTCAGGGGCAGAGCTAACCCTTGGATAACCCCCGATCTAATCACTTTACTCAAATATAGGGATCATCTCTGGCACTGTGCCCGTGCAACATCCAAACCTGGGGATATTCAAAAGTATAAAGCTGCCAGAAATGAGTGCACGTGGACAGTTAGGAGTGCCAAAAACAAATACTTCAAGGAAGCTCTCTCCAACTACTGGGGTGATGGAAAACAATTTTGGAGTAATTTGAAAGACCTTACAGGCAAGGACCCTAAGTCACCACCCACCATGCTCAATATAAATGGAACACCAACATCTGACCTGTACACAATCACCACCACCTTTAACAATGCATTCTCCAACTTGGATAGTGTTCTCCCTTCTAATTTCTTTGATGCCCCCTCTAGTAGTAACCCTCCTGCAACTACTCCTCTCCTACACCCTGCCCCACAATTCTACTTCAAGGAGATCCCAATGCATGAAACCAGAACCTATATTCAGAAGGCCATTCACAACGCAGGCTACAGCGGTGACTCCCTTGATCTGAAGTTGTTAGCACTTGTCCTTGAAGAAGTCCTTGAACCTCTGACAAAGGTTCTCAATCTATCACTAAGGATGTCCCAGTTCCCATCTCACTGGAAACAGGCAACCATCAGACCGGTACACAAAAGTGGAGACAAATCACTGCACTCCAACTACAGACCTATCTCCATCCTCCCTCCATTGTCTAAGGCCCTGGAGCACATCGCCTCAGACCAACTAGTCAAGTACCTGGAAAAAAATGACATCCAGTGTCCTGAGCAACATGGTTTCTGAAAAGGGAACAGTACCACCATTGCACTATTAGAATTCACAGGCTTCATCCATACCACGCTCGATCAAGGAAACTGTAGGGGCATTATTCATTGACCTTACAAAAGCCTTTGATACTGTGAACCACCCACTCCTACTCAAGCAATTATCAAACATTGGGCTCTCCAATGAAGCACTGCTCTGGTTTTCAAGCTACCTTGGGGAGAGGGTCCAGCGGGTTAGGATTGCTGGTGTCATCTAGGAAGAAAAGCCAGTCCTTTCAGGGATCCCACAGGGGTCCATCCTGGGGCCACTACTCTTCAGCCTCTTCCTCAATGACCTTCCCAGTGTCTGCCACCAGAAATTACTGCTGTATGCTGATGATGCAGTCATGTTCACCAACCACCAAAATGCAGAGCTCCTTGAGAAACAATTACAGCTTGAATTTATGTGCATCGAAGAATGGTTCAAGTCACACAAACTGGTCATGAACTACAGCAAAACAAAGGTTATGACCTTCTACAATACCAGGAGCAAGTACAGATCCCGTGACCTCACCATCCTAAACCAAACAGGGACCTTACTTGAAAACATTCCTGATTTTAAATACCTAGGTGTCACATTGGACAGCTCACTCTCCTACCATCAGCACATAGATTTTGTTGCCAAAGCCACCAATATCCGTATAGGCCTGCTCTACATGCACAAACACTGCATGACTCCTGACACTCTCCAGTTGGCTATCAACAGCTCTGTCACCTCCATCATCGATTATGGACTAGCAATTTATGGCTCTGCCTCTGCCCTCCGCAGAATAACAGTTGCACTCAACAGAGCATGCGGGTTGCTAACTGAGGCTGACCGACTTACACACACTTGTGACCTCTACACTCAGGCAGGATGGCTTCCTCTCATCAGCTGGATACAGTATCAAACCTGCCTCTTAGCCAAAAAAGTCCTCCTCGGGGTCATGCCCCCGGGCATTGAAAAGCTCCTTATTGACCACCACAGCACCCAGTGAACTAGAAGTTCACAACAACCAACCTTCCTTGTCCCCAGATGCCGGACTACCATGGGTCAGAGGGCCTTTGCCCACAGAGCACCACAGTGGTTCAATACTCTCAACAAAGAAACTCTTACTGCTGCTGCTCTTGGCCCTTTTAAGAGACAACTCTGACTTCATCTCATTTCAACTAGTCATTGTGACTGCCTCACCTAATCAGGGGCCCACAGCTCACTGCCCTCCACTTCAGTCTTGACAGCTACCTCTCCCCACCTTGCCTCCTCCTACCTGTCTACCCCCTTGCCACCTCTCCCTTTCCTCCCCCCAGGCATTTCCTGACTTTTATCCCTCCCTCCTCCCCTTTAGAGCTCTTGCCTCACCTCTACCCTCCGACAATGGCTTTCCTGCCTGCATAACCCCCTCTCACCTGCAGCACTTATTTCTAAGATTGCCCTTGGCTGGTATGTCATGTTACCTAACATTTGGCACATTTTGAATTACTGGAATTTCTTAAGCCTCAGTCTCTTACTACTTTTTATTGTGTAACTATGTATTACTATGTTGATCTTTGTATGTATGTATACCCCCATTCCTTCGATGTGGAACCTTTGTAAATGAGCATTTCTTGCTCAAAGATATTTGTAATCCTAGATTTCAATAAAATTAAAAAAAAATAAAAATGTGTCTCCAGGACCAAGGTATACTATGCAGGCCTCAATCATGGTATAGTATTGGCTGTAACTCAGATTTACCAAAGACCAAAATACTTTGGTGACCTGTGCCAGGACTGTCTTTTTAATTTATTCCACATATTGGTTCAGCACTTCTCTTTCTCAATTTCCAGACATTTTTATACTCTTTCCTACTTTTATTTAAAGACCTAAGATTATCTCTTATCCTTTGTCTTTCTTTTAGTATATCTCACTGAACTATTTATCTTCTGCTTAGCAGCCTTTCATGTCTCATTAAACCAAGTTTGTTTGTTATGTTTATTGATTTATTTTGTTCTAAACAGTGGTTTAAGAAACTGATTAATTTTAAGCCAAGTTTCTGTAATGGTGGCATTATCTCTTGTTATACTGATGACTTTCAGTTCTTAAGGTTAGAATAGGATCTGAACTGAGCATCCTAGAAAATAGATCAATGGCATTACTTTGCCATCTTATTCCTTTGGTGTTTATTACCTCAAAAGTATTCTCCATAGAGGGAACCCAGTCTATATTCCAATTGGAAAAAGAAAAGGTAATAAGAATCAATGAATGGGCAGACTCTGGGTGATGCAATACTTTAATGTCTAGCAGTTTTTTCCAGTGCTTCCTGATTAACCCATACCAGATCAATAACTTGAACATCCCTTAGGACCCATGTATGTAACATTTTCCTCCAAATCTTCTGGGGTCCACCCATTCACCAAGAATAAATCCAAGTCATTATTCCATCCAATAGCTGTCTTTGTTGGTTACATTTAGTGTCTTTGGAATTCCTACCTGCATTCATTATTGGATTTATTATATTAAGTCTTATATTATATCCATGTTCAGTTTATCTAGATCTGTTATTCTTAGGAACACTTGCATTAAAGTCACCAATAATTTAAAAAAAGATAATCATCAAAGCTGGGCATCAGTTCTTCCAATATTTCTGCTAATTGTTGCCATAAGATGGAAGTATAACCGTTGCTAGGTCTTGGAGAAATGTGCACATTTACCAGAATAATTTTAGCATAGTTGTTCTCTAGTTTAAGGGCTAAAATAAAGAACAGATTATAACTAAGTACAATAATCTGAAAATCTAGGGAGGTTTTTAAAAAGTAGTCAGGCCTGTTTGATGTCTAACTGGCTTTTTTTTCAGTTTTTATGACAGGACATATACAGGATGTATTCCCAGGAATCATAGGAGATGTATCATTACACCACCAAGTTTCCTAGAAACACATAAGATCAAATGCTATTAAGAAATCAGTAACCTCAGTGTCTGCCAATTTACTTGCCAGCCCTTCAATATTCCGAGAAAGAATATTCAAGCAATTTGAATTATCATTTGAAGTCTGATGAAGTATAATAGGATGATTAGAAAAAAGTAAACCACACTCAGGAGTCATAGAATCAAACTTTGCTAAAAATGTTTAAGGTGCAATACACAGCCCATTTAAATGCCATGCTCCCCCACAAAACTTCAACATTTCATGCTTGAGTGCTTTGACAAGAAGTTTAAGTGCTCAGTAACACACATGTCCTATTAGTACACATATCTATCATCACATCAATAGATTAATCCATTTGTAAGAGCAAACACGTGTTAAAGCACAAAAATCAATGATAAATACCATGAAAAAAATAGAACAGCATTACATCATTAAGACATATCATTTTGACAATATTAGTCTATGTCATGACAGAATAAAAACATTGGCAACATTTAATCTTAACAATATGGTGCAAAGGGCATTTTACATGGACAGCATTGAATGAAACCTTTTTATACAGAAACTGCCTGTTCCTTTAGTTGGATCATTTTTAGAGAGGTAAACATTTTATAAATAAGGGGCTATCTCAAATTTGTCATTTAGCTCCTGGTGCATAGCAACTAAATGGAAGATCCAATAACCTTCTCTACATGATATTTTGTTCTGTATCTTTTGGATGAGATGTTAAACTGAGGTCCCATCTGCCTGTTCTGGTGGTAGTTCAGGTGGATGTTAAAAGATCCCATGGCACTTCTCGAAAAGAGCAGGGGAATTTCCACGGTGCCCTTGCCAAATTTCCCCCATTCACTAAAATACCACCAGAAGCTTAATCTGGTTCAAAGTCAGTTGGCATTCATCTGTAGCTCCCTTCCCCGGGCCATGCCTGAAAATAGGCAGGATTTGTCTAGTGCGCTTACCCGGTCAACAAAAAATAAATAAATAAATAAATATTGCCTCCCCTCAGTCTTAGTGACATATGTTCAATTCCAATGAAACTCCATTTGTGTTCATTTTTATTAACTGATGTGTAAATATGGGCAGCAGTGGCATATGCCATATTTCCATTACTAACTGCACCTACATGGTCAACCAACCTTTCTTTGTGTGTTCTCTTCATTTTTTCAACATATATAAGCCCACAAGTGCAAGTGGCTAAATAGATCACATTTGTTGCATCACATTTAATAAACCTAAACATTGTTTCCCCATTAGTAAAGGTTTTAGAAGCCACAATATATCTATGCAACATTTATAATGGTTACACTTGGGGCATCCAGGCAGCAAAGGGGGTAACCAAGAGGCTGCAGACTATGTGTAACAATATCTGCTATATTGTGTCCCCTTTTATAAACCATGCAAGGGAAAGATCCATTCATAATGGCTTCATCATGTTATCCCCAACACTCCATAGATAATATTCCTGCAAGCCAATTTTTTATGAACAAGGAGAAATTGTAGTATGGAGGCTACTTATAATACATATTCTGCAGATTTGGTAACACGCTTTGAAAACAGGGGATACAGACAAGCAAGCATCAGTCATCCCCTACAACAGTCAAATAACACAGATAGAGAAGAATTACTGCAGCCACTAAATAGGCAGATGCATGTGGTTAATAGATACAAATTTATAACCACTTGCAATATTAGATCTTCTGCTATTGAAAATATCATCATGGACAATTGGCATATTTCACAGAGTGAACCAAAATTGAAGAAATAGAATGGATCTTTCCCTTGCATGGTTTATAAAAGGGACACAATATAGCAGTTTTGTTACACTTAGTCTGCAGCCTGTTGCTCCTCCCTCCCTAATCTTGGTTACCTCCTTTGCCACCTTGCTGCTTCAAGTGTAACAGTTGTAAATTTTGCATAGATATTGTGGCTTCTAAAACCTTTACTAATGGGGAAACAATGTTCAAACTAGTTAGGTTTTTTAATTGTGATGCAACAAATGTGATCTATTTAGCCACTTGCACTTGTGGGCTTATGTATGTTGGAAAAATCAAGAGAAAGCTCAAAGAAAGGGTGAGTGACCATGTATGTGCAATTAGTAATGGAAATATGGCATATGCCACTGTTGCCCATATTTTCATATCAGTTAATAAAAATGAACACAAATGGAGTTTCATGGGAATTGAACATGTGTCACTAGGACTGAGGGGAGGCAATATATAGAACAAATTATCATGTAGAGAAGGTTATTGGATCTTCCATTTAGGTGCTATGCACAAGAAGCTAAATGACAAATTCGATATAGCCCCTAATTTATAAAATGTTTGCTTCTCTAAAAAAGATCCAACTAAAGGAACAGGCAGTTTCTGTATAAAAAGGTTTCATTCAATGCTATCCATTTATTTATTATATATTTATTTAGCTTTTGTTGACCAGGTAAGTGCACTAGACAAATCCTGCCTATTTTCAGGCACGACCTGGGGGAGGGGGATACAGATGAATGCCAACTGACCTTGAACCAGATTAAGCTGTTGGTGGTATTTTTAGTGAATGAGTGAAATGTGGCCAGGACACTGGGGAAATTCCCCTACTCTTTTCGATAAGTGCCATGGGATCTTTAACATCCACCTGAACTACCACCAATCCAGGCAGATGGGACCTCGGTTTAACGTCTCATCCGAAAGGCGGCACCTCAGAAGTGCAGTACCCCTCTCATGCTGCACTACAGTGTCAGTACTGGGATATTAACCCAAGTGCCAGATGTGGGAACTGAACCCACAGCCCTCTCATCTCCTGGCCTCAGAGGCGAGTGTGCTACCTACTGAGCCACTGACACTGACATTTAAAGTGCCCTTTGCAACATATTGTTAAGATTAAATGTTGCCAGTGTTTTTATTCTGTCATGACATAGATTAATATTGGCAAAATGAAATGACTTAATAATGTAATTATGTTCTATTTTATTCATGGTGTTTGTCATTGATTTTTGTGCTTTAACATGTGTGTTTGCTCTTACAAATGGATTAATGGATTGATGTGATGATTGATATGTGTGCTAATAGGATATGTGTATTACTGAGCACTTTAGCTTCTTGTGAAAGCATACATGCATAAAACGTTGATGTTTTGTGGGGGGAGCATGGCATGTAAATGAGCTGTGTATTGCATATTAAATATTTTTAACAAAGTTTGCATTCTATGACTCCTGAGTGCAGATTGCTTTTTTTTTCTAACAATTCGTGAAGTTGTAACTACACACCAGTGATGCTGGAGTTACCCTTTTCTTGCTTCTAAAATAGGATGATGTTCTGGTCATTTGTTAGGAAGATCCTGTAACAAAAAAAAGCTATTGTAGGTTGTGATTTCTGTGTTTCTACAGGAAGATGAAATTATTGCTGTATCAGCAAGGAAACTATTTTCAAAACCATAGCATCTTGGATAGCTTGAGCTATATTCATTTTCTAATTTGTTCATATCAATTAAGAAGATGCCAAGGTTATCAATAATTTGCGAAGTTGATACCACTGAGGCTACAAGTTCAGAGTTACTGAAAATAGCATCTATCTGGGGATTATCTATACCACCATTATGTACTGAAATCCACTTGATTCCATTCTTCCAAAATCAATTCCAAGAGTATGAGATAAAAAATATCCCTACATTTGTCTTAATTGTACATATTGAATCTTTAGGAGAAACCTTCCAACCACTGAGAGAAAGAATGATATCTTTCTAAGGCTGTTCATGTATCTCTATGTATTTGCTGATTACTTCATTCACCCTAGTAGCTCTCCTTCTATCTGCCTCCCTTTTCCTACTTAAATCCTCTAATAGGTTGTCCTCAAAATAAATTGGAACCTGTTGTGGGGGGAGAATGCTGATTCCACTCAATTTTAGTAAAGACCTTTGTGACCAGATTTAAGTTGCTAAATCTTGTGAATGAAGATATATGAGTACACAGTCAGCATACTGGGGGTTGGGGGCAAGGTAACAATTATGCCGTCCATCTCAGGAGACATATATAAAAGGTAGCAAACACAGTTCTTTAATCTCCTTGATGTTTCTGTTTCCCATTCTTTAATTCAATAAATTTCCATCAAAATTTCAATATTGCCCCTATTATCATCTGGGCCAATGAAAGTCAAAGAATAGTTGTTTGAGGATCTCTTAATCTGTGAGTTGCTTGTATTATCATCACCCTGTTTAACTTCTTCTACAGATTCCTTCAATGGAGGCAAAGCTTAATGGTCATTGTCTAATCTCTGTAGCTCTGTTGATTAATGTGATTAGAAAGGGAAAAAAAACACCACTGCCTTGCTTAGGCGCATTATCTACTACGTTATCTGCCTGAACCATTGTTTTTTCTTTTTGTTTGTTTTTTTATCTTTAATGGCTTTCCTTTTTTCAGAGTTCTTCTTTGGGGGCTTAATGTTAGCCTTATAATTATTTTATTCTTTCTGGAAGTTTGAGAATCTAGTAGGTTGTAAACACAAGTACTAGTAATTAATTTATTTCTGTTAGCTGTTTAAGGAAAGGTGTGCAGTATATTATGTTTACTTGTTTTTATCATGGTCACTTCTGAGATGACAGATTTAAACTTGGACATGCAGTGCAATCAAAGCTGTTTATCTGAATACACTGTTAACATTTAAACACATTTTTGACATTTAAACAGTACAAAACATTTCTAGAAAATCTCATTCAGACTTTTTGTCTATTCGTGCACTTTATCTCCTTACACAATCTTAACTACATACATATGAGGCCCTGTAACTCCTGTCAGGAGGCAATTTAAAGTAGTATTCTCTCAAGAATAGTCTTAACTAACACAAATACATAATTCCTTAGTACTAATAATCTTTGCTTGCATGTAAACAATATTTCATTGCATTTTATCCTTATGCATTTCATATGGAACCAGAATTCTTGAAAGACACATATTAAGCAAACACCTTAAAGTTTCTAGAGTATACTCAGCCAATGTCTCTTGTGGTATCTTGTCTCCCTTCTGTCTGGAGATTTGAAGTGTCCTTGGAGAGACTGGCTTGAAGAAGGTTTTTTCCTGGTTCCTGTGAATTATCTTTCTTTTCCTCAAGGCTTAAATAAATGACAAAGTTGTTATAATTTCAATATTTCTTTCTTTTAGCTAAGACCAAAAGTCTTTAAAGTTTAGCAGAATAATAGTTTTTAAAGCTCAGTGGAGGTAGTGTAGATATGAGATCTCTTCCAATGATGAAACACAGATTCATATGAAACAAGTGGTAAATATGACGTGTTGGTCTTTTGAGTTGCATTATATAGGCAAATACATCTTTATAAATTAATTGAGATTGTGAAATGATATAGCAATATTTTGACAAAGGCCTTATCTTGGTTGGAAGTCTAGAGCATACGAGCCAAATTATTTTCATCCTGCTAGACCCTCTGTCAGTAACCTGTCTATTGTCCTCTTGAATTTGTCCATGAGGTGACAATTAATAGACTTATAACCAAAAGACCTTACACTGCGCATGTTCAAAAATGAGGTAATGGGGGTTATGTCACTTGTGGTTATGGTACTACAGTCAGTGGTAGAAGATGGTCTTCGTTTTGAGGAAAAGTGTCTCTGAGTTAGCTGTCTGGATTTTCAGACATGTTGCAAGCTTCTGATAGCCTGATCCAATGACCTAATGAAATTCTGAGCTTTGATTTTAAAATACTTTTGGGAATGTCAGCTTTTTGCACAATGTCTGAGCTCTGAGAATATGTTTATTTGGCATTGTAAATGATCTTGAAGTTAGAAGACTTAAAGCATATTGTTTAATGTAAATTGTTCCATGATTTGTTTCATACAATGGATCCATATACCTGGATGAAATACTGCAGGACTACTGGCTGTGGGAACTCAGAAAGGAAGTTTTTTTAATGACACACCTATTTAATGTATATTTCAATACTGTTAAGATTAAGGTGTATATCTTTTTTACACTTTTGCAGAATCTGGTGGCTTATGGCTGCTATTGTGCCTACAGGGTCAACAATTATAATACGGTCTTCTCTAGAAAATGGGGTATCTTTTTATTTATTTATTTATTTATTTAGTGATTTGGAAAATACCTTTGTGCTCAGGCTCTTTTACAAAGGTTCTATGTCATAGATTGCAAAACAAAGTACAATAGGAGAAAGCAAAGGTGCATCACAGTGAACGATACAGCTTGGACTTAGAACTTACAGAATAACTCAGAACATAGGTACAAGTTAAAATAACAAGAAAAACACTTTATGAGGTGGGGGGTGGAATAAGCAGCCATAAAGTTCCTTGTCAGTAGTTCAGAGGGACAGCAATAGCTGGCAGTGGGGTGAAGAAAGGAGTTACGAGAGAGAGGTAGGTACTGCAGTGGAGATGAAGGGTGTGGGAAAAAGGGCAATAAGGTATAGAGAGAAATAGGGGGTGGAGGAGGCTGAGTGGAGAAAATGTGGTGGAGTAAATGGTGGGGTGCGAGGGGACATGGTCAGGCAGCTTGCATTAGTAGTGACTGTTAGGGAAACTCATGGGACTGGGAGTTGGAAATGGGGGAGGTGAGGTGGCGGGTGCCGAAGGAGCATGACGTGAACTGACTTCTGAGGCAAGTCATGAGAAGGGACAGAGGAAGGAGGTACCTGAAGGCTGCCTAGTGCTTACTGGGGGGGCAGAGATAGCAGGTGTGGCTGGACTTAGGGGCAGGTGCACTTGGAGAGTGTTATTAGGTGCTGTTTGAGGTCAATTTTGAATTGGATAAGACAATGGGTGGCCAAGAGGTTCCTGGGGAGTTCATTCATCCACACAGGGGCCCAGTAGGCAAATGCACATTGCCCAAATGAGGTGTGATGGAATGGGGATAGCCAAGGCCCCTCTAGTCATCCCCCTGATGACCTGTAATGAGTTGGCCACCTTGATCGACTTGCCTACACAAGGCAGTGTTTTACCCAATAGAGCCTTCTTCCCTAGGATGAAAGTCTGGAATTTGACCCTGTTTCTTAATGACAACCAATTTGCATGTTCGTACAGAGTACAGGTGTGCATGCCACACTCAGCATCCAGGGAGGGTCTGCAGGCTTTGTTGAGTGCAGTCTGAACCCTCTTGAGTGCTGTATCTGTTGCTATCCCATAGATCTCTAGTCCATAGTCAATAGTAGATATGATGGAGCTATGGACTGAGAGGTGGAGGGCCCCCAGAGAGAGGTATTGCCTGTGCCTGTATAGGACACCAATCTTGGTATTGACTGTCATGACCAGACAGTCAATATGGTGTGCAAGCATGAAGGTATCATCTATTATGACCCCCAGATACTTGAACAAGTGGACTTGTCCCAACAGCTCACTGCATGAGTTGGAGACGATAAGGGGGTGATACTTATTTTTGTTGTGTGGACTGGGTATAAGTATGGCATTGGTCTTCTTGTAGTTTAGTAGTAACTTATGACTACAGAACCAATCCTTGAGTTTGGAGGAGTTCTGCAACTCAGATTGTAGGGCAGTCTGAGACGTGCTGCTGCTCGGCAACACAGCACTGTCTGCATATAGTATGAGTTTGGTTTTGCAGGCTGTGAGATGGTCATTTAAGAAGAGGCTGAAGAGTAGGGGCCCCAGTATTGATCCCTGGGGTACCCCTAATGATACTTCTCTTGTACTGGATACTGTTTGCCCAATTTCGACGCATTGATTTTTCCATATCAGGTAGTCTTGGAACCATCAAAGGGCATTGGGCACCACACCCATGTTTTGCAGTTGGGTCAGTAACAGGGAGTGGTTGACTGTATCGAAGGCTTTGGTGAGGTCAATAAAGACAGACCCCATCAGTTTGCCTTCATCCAGGACCTTATGTGCATAGTCCATGTAGTGTAGCAGGGCAGTGGTGGTACTGTGATTTTGTCTGAAGCCATGCTGGTTGGTGCATAGTAGACTATACTTATTGAGGCAGTTGATGAGTTGACCTGCCACAATATTTTCAAGTGCCTTGGACAGGGGGAATAGGATTGAAATAGGTCTGTAGTTGGCTACCAGAGACTTGTCACCTCCTTTATGCACTGGTGTAACTAGGGCCTGCTTCCAAACCACCGGGAATTGGGCAAGGGCCAGGGACTTGTTGTACAGTGTGGTAATAGGTACTATAAGAACATCCAGGGTGAGGCATAGAAGTTTCATGTCTATCCCGTCACTGCCCAGTCTGGTCTCACCTAGTACTTTCTTGACCATAGTTAGGGCCTCCTTCACCATCACCCTTTTAAAGTAGAAGGTCGAGTGAGAACACTTGGTAGACACATTGTTGGAATGGCTCAAACCAGGTTGCAAATAGGCAGGTGGTAGCACTGCAGTAAGATCGGTGAAGGCCTTACTGAAGGCTTCTGCAATAGCTAGAGGGTCTGTAGTGGGATTGTTACTGATACTGAGAAACTGAAGGTGCTTCTTGTCCTCCTGTCCAAGGATGCTTTTGATGTTATCCCAGAATTTTTCTCATCACCCCAAGAATTGCAAAGCTGGGCCTTACGATAGTTGGCTTTGGCGAGACAGATTAGCTTGGTGCAGTGGTTCCTGGCCATTCTTTAACACTGGTAGTTATGCTTGCTACCTGTGTTTCTGGCTTTCTCCCAGAGTATGTCCCATTCTTTCAGGTGGGAGAGGAGCTCTCTATCAATCCAGCCATTTGCCTGCCCCCAAATTTTTCTTTTCGTGAGTGGGGCATAAATGTCACAGACAGAGCTAAATCCCTTAATGAAGTAACTGAGGGCCTGATCAAGGGTAGGCACCAGGTCAATAGGAGTCCAGTCATGTAGGGCAAGGTCTGATTTAAGGGCTCCAAGTTTACCCTTCCTCAGGACCCTGCTTTCAATGAGGATGGGTGGGCTTTTGGTAAATTTATTAGACCACTGGAAGGTGATTGGGGAGTGGTCATTTAGCATGTCTGGGAGAACCTTGAGCTCAGAGAACTGGAATGTTGAGCTTGCTAGAACCCAGTCTAGGAGGGTACTGTTTCCTGTCTTATAGTTATGTTTGGTGGGGCAGGTGACAAGTTGTGTCAGGTTGGAGGTGGCTGTCAGATCCCTGAAAGGGGCAGCCTGTTTTCCATCCCAGTTTATGTTAAAGTCCCCAGTAATGATGAGCTCCATCCCCTTTGGAAGGGTGCTGATAACGTCCATAATTGAGGGAAGGCCTGCTGTGGTTTTCTTGGGATGTAGGTAGATCATGGCAAGGATGACAATTTTGCCTTTCTGACTGACCTGTGCCTTTATCACTATTATCTAATGGTCCTCAGCCACCCTGGTTCCAGGGAGGACGGAGCACTGCAGAGAGTCCCTGGCATAGATGAGGCATCCCCCACCTCTCTTGCCTATTCTATCACTCCTGTATTCTTGGAAGCCTCTAAGGGAAACTTTGCTATCTTTAATCCTACTTGTCAACCAGGTCTCCATTAGGCAGAGGATTACGGGGGTACAGAGGGCCATCCATGCCTGTAATTGGTCAAATTTTGTGGTTAAACTGCAGATGTTCATGAGGTTATTTTTAGGCCTTTAACCTTATGAACGCCTTGGCCCATTGAAGTGAGTGGGCCTGGGTTCGAGTGAATGTTGCCAGAGAGGAGCAGGAGCATAAAGATGACCTTTCTGGCAGAAAGGTTTATGCTAAATTCGGCTCATACCTTCAGCCACCGAGGCTTCAGGTGATTCAGGTGGTTGGACACTGGTTTAATTATTATGGTGTAGCTAACCATTACTACCCCTCTTTGATGAGAGGGCACATGGCCACCCATGTTTGTAGGGTAAGGCTGAGTGAGTTGCTGCCCACAGCCAAGTGAGGCAGTTTACGAAGGTGCATTTGACAGCTATGCACTACCCAGTAGTGGTTCAGAGGGGGGTAGCAGCGGCCCAGCTAGGCATCTGGTGCCAGCTATACCAAGCCAGGTTGCAAGGAGCAGAAGGAGAAAGCACCCCTTCATAGGGGACATGGTAGCTTGATTCAGTCGTCAAGCCTGACACACTGGTGCCAAAGTGAGGCTGTACAATTAACCACTATACTTGGTGGGTAATGAACAGTTAATACAGCTTTAAGAGGCCATTGGCAGTTTGTAGTTGAAGTGGGTGGAATTAGGAAGTGTGGGCATGGCTACTGTGTATTTAATAGAGGCTGGGGTTGGGGCAGGCGGTGTGGGGCAAAATTCTGTTTAGTTATAAAATTAAAATAGCAGGCTCTGGTTCCCAAGAAAAAAGACATGAGAGAGAAAGTGCAAGGAAGAGCAAGGCAGGGAAGCAGATCTAGAGAAAGAGGTCAGCAAAGGCGCAACACAACTAGCTGTATAGAGTAGGGGCAACTCAGACCCAAGAAGGAGAGAAAGGCAGATGTATCCTGACTGATACAGCACCAGAAGGAAGTTGATGTTTAGTAGCTGTTTGCCTACAGGATAAGTTGTAGGAAGCCAACAAAAAAAAGGAACACGAGGGCATGGCCTATTGTGTATTTAATAGGGCCAGGTCGGGGCGGGCTGGAGGAAAAATACAGATGTCCATGAAAAGCCATAAAAGCTGGCAAGCAGGAAGCCGAGGAAGCCCAATATGCAGGTATATTAATGGTATTTTAGAAATTAGGCACCTGCTTAACACTAGTTGGGGAGAAAATGGAGGAGAGAGAACAGAGCTAGAGGGAAGAGGAATTCTAGCTGGGAGAATATGCTTGTCAAGAAATAGAGGAACTGGAAACTTTGAGTTTGGGTAGCAGACAGGCAGTGAGAAATAGGTGGGCAAATCAAGTCAGGGAAGCAGTACGAGATGGGAATGCACTTGGCAGGTGACAAGGGTAGCTCTCACTTTGACATAGAGAAGCAGAGAGACAGAGAAAGAGTGTGGCGAGATGACAGAGCTAGAAGGAGGAGTTACACTAGATAGGGAATGTGCTTCACAAGAGACAGTGTTGCTGTCACTTCAAGCATGAGCAGCTGGCTGGCAGTAGCTTGTCGGACTGAGCTAGTAAGTGTTGGGCACTCTTGTTTTCTGTGGGTCTGAAGGGCCCCTCTAGATTACTGTCAAGGACATTATTGGTGGAAAGCTTTCTATACAGGTTCATTTAGCCTTTTAATTGTGTTATTAAAGCCTGATTATGAATGACATCAGCCCTAAGATTTTCAATTTCATCCTTGATAGACCATATATTTTCCAATATAACTACATTGGCATGATAACATTTTTTTGATGATTTCTAATAATAATGACAAGCAGTGTCAGTGGCTCAGTAGGTAGCACACTCGCCTCTGAGGCTGGGAGATCAGAGGGCTGTGGGTTCAGTTCCCACATCTGGCACTTGGGTTAATATCCCAGTACTGACACTGTAATGCAGCATGAGAGGGGTGCTGCATTTCTGAGGTGCCGTCTTTCGTATGAGATGTTAAACCAAGGTCCCATCTGCCTGGATTGGTGGTAGTTCAGGTGGATGTTAAAGATCCCATGGCACTTATCGAAAAGAGTAGGGGAATTTCCCCAGTGTCCTGGCTAAATTTCCCTCATTCACTAAAAATACCACCAACAGCTTAATCTGGTTCAAAGTCAGTTGGCATTCATCTGTATCCCCTTCCCCCAGGTCGTGCCTGAAAATAGGCAGGATTTGTCTAGTGCACTTACCCGGTCAACAAAAGCTAAATAAAAAAATAAATAAATAAAATATCTGTTTTGAAAGGGAGGAGGAGGAGATGAAAGTCCCCTCATCCCTGAGAAATTCTTGTCCAGATTCAATAATGCAAATAGGGTTTCGGTCTGGGATAGCTGAAAATTCACATTAGTAATTCCTTCATCAAAAATGGGAGTTGCTGCTGCAACTTTTTTAAGCCCTGTAATAGTTTTACTGAGCTCCAGAATTACTGATTCCAGGTTATCAAGGGCATGGGGAGATCTTAATGCAGACGATCTCTGAGGTTTTGGACTCCAGGAGGGAATAACCTGATGTAATTGATCATTTTTAAGGGACTATACTGAAAGGCTTCTTAAGATTAAAAAGAAATAGAATAACAGCCATGGTTGTCACTAATTTGAATGGAATTCAAAAAAAAAGTTAGGAGGATCTGTATTATAGCTCAAATCCAATGGCAACAGAGAATTTTCTCCAGTATGCAAAAAGTAGGTATACTCCTAGACAGGAATGATTTTCCACTTTTCAATCTAGCAGACATTTACTGTAACTCCACTAAGGTAGCAGAAAGAGCTATGGGCATAGAAGCCGAGCAGTCCAGGAACCCAGTTATCCTGAGCTGAGTCATATCCACCTCCCCAGATCCGTGTTTAATTTTATTTTTACTTGCAATGTTTTTGACCTTATTTCCCCTTATCTTTTTTGATTTTTAAATTTGGAGAAGACTGTACTGAAGACAATACCAGGGATAGTGATCTATTTTTCTCACTCTTTGTGCTAACCGTATTTATAAACAGTAAAAGAATAATAAATGATAATACAATAATACAGTATTCTAGTGCAGTATAACTGAAACAGTTTAAAAATGCAACTCTTTAACTACAGTTTACAGAATGCCATAACGTAATTAATGAAAAGAGAAAGACTTCTCTGAGACTGGAGAGTCTTCAAATCCAATTTCTATGAGCACTTAGGCCATCTGAAGAATGAAGTAAAACTCTTGGATTCTTGGACAACTCTATATTTTAGCCTTCCCAATTATTTGCTGTGGGAGTGAGTTTCATATCAGAGGTTGCAATTCTTCATTTGAAATCTGTAATGTGGTTTCACAGAGTTATGCAAACACACCATACAGGTGCCAAAACCATGTCTTTCAAAGAGAGTAGCACTAAAATTAGAAAAATTAGTCTGAGCTAAGTTAAATATACATGAAGGAGCCTTCCCTTATCTTTGGTCATATGCTTCAGTCACTGTAAATGACTACTTACTATTATGAGAGATCTAAATGAATCAAATGTACAAAAACATACCAAAATCTGATACTGACCTATTTGAACAGATAATTATCAAAATCAGTTTCACAATATTATAGTCACATTTATTTAAAATGTTTTGTTTGAGGAACTTGCTTGCTAATGCAAGAAAAATAAAATCAATAGGTATACTCAAATGCATTGTGCAGTAGTTATTCATAAATGACAGTACTTGGTAGTTACATAGAAACTTAGAATTTGACGGCAAATAAGGACCGCTTGGCCCACCCAGTCTGCCCATTTCCCTACCTGATGGATAAGCTGCAGATCCTAGTTAACCAGCAGCCTACTTCTTCCTACCCCCATCCCCTAGAATTGCCTTATGACTGTCCCATGCATGCTTGAATTCCACCACTGTTTTTGACTCCACAACCTCCTCTGGAATGCCGTTCCATGCATCCACAACCCTCTCTGTGAAAAAATACTTCCTTAAATTACCTCTGAGCCGCCCCTTCTATCTTCAAATTGTGCCCCCTTGTTCTTGCACACCTCTTTTTTTGAAAGATGCTACCCTCTTGGACTTTGTTGATTCCCTTGAGGTACTTGAAAGTTTCTATCATGTCCCCCCTCTCCCTCCTTTCCCCAAGGCTATACATATTAAGCTCCTTAAGTCTCACTTCATATGTCTTCCGGTGCAGACCCTGCACCATTTTAGTTGCCCTCCTCTGGACAGCTTCCATCCTGTCTATGTCTTTGTGGAGATTGGGTCTCCAGAACTGCACGCAGTACTCCAGATGTGGTCTCACTAGCTGTCTGGACAGAGGGATAATAACTTCTTGTTTTCTGCTGGTGATGCCTCTCCTATGCATCCCAGTATCCCCCAACCCTCCTTGCTGCCCTCTCCATTGCTTGCCCACCTTTTGGTCATCTGATATGACTACCCCAGGTCCTTTCCATTTTGTTGTTGTTAGTATCTCACCCCCATTGTGTACTCTTCCCCTGGGTTTTGTTTCCCAGGTGTATTACCTGCACTTCTTAGCATTGAATTTAGCTGCCATACATTTGACCATTCCTCTAGCCTTGCCAAGTCCATTCTCATCCTTTCCACCCCACCTTGTGCATCAACTCTGTTGCAGATCTTTGTGTCATCTGCAAAGAGACATACTTTCCTTCAGTCCCTCTGCAATGTAAGCCGCAAAGACATTGAGAGGACCGATCTAATACTGAACCCTGTGGTACCCCACTGCTAACCCCCTTTTTTCAGAGTGGACTCCATTTACTATTACTCTCTGTCCTATTCTCCAGCCAATTCTTTACCTAGGCTGTCATCTTGGGACCCACTCCCAGGTTGGCTAACTTGTATATTAATCTTTTGTGTGGGACTGTGTCAAATGCCTTGCTAAAGTCTAGGTAGGCCATGTCCACAGCCCCTCCTGATCTACTACTTTGGTCACCCAGTCAAGAAATCTATCAGATTTGTCTGGCATGACCTTCCGCTGTGAATCCATGCTGTCTTGGGTCCTGTGCCCTCTGGCCTCTAGATACACAACAATTCTTTCCTTCAGAAGTGATTCCATCATTTTCCCTACCACTGAGGTTAAACTAACAGGTCTGTAGTTTCCTGCTTCTGCCTTGCTCCCACTTTTGTGAAGGGGAATCACATCTGCCCTCCTCCAGTCCTCAGGTACCACCCCATCCTCCCATGATTTGTTAAAGAGGGTAGTCAGTGGTGTCACTAGTTCTATCCTTAGTTCTTTTAGAATTCTGGGATGAATCCCATCAGGCCCCATTGCTTTGTCCACCTTCAGTTTTAAGAGCTCTTTCAGAACTCTTTCTTCTGTAAATGGGCTGGTATCAACTTCTGTATCCAGAGTGTTTCTACTGTTTGTTTTAGGTACCTCCCATCTTCCTTTGTAAATACTGAGCAAAATATTTGTTTAGTATCTCTGCCTTTTCATAGTCACCTCTGCCCACCCTCCCTCCCTTTATTAAGCCTCACTATCCCTCCCTTGGTCTTCCTTTGCTCCCTGATGTACCTATAAAAGGTTTTATCCCCCTTCTTAACTGAGTTGGCTATCTTTCCTCGGTTTGGGCCTTTGCTGTTCTGACTGCCTTTCCAGCTTCCTTTTGCTTTAACTGATACAGTTCTCTGTCCTGTTCCTTCTGTGATTCCTTGTACTTCCTGAATGCTTTCTTTTCTCTTGAACCTTCACTGCCACTTCCTTTGAGAACCATAGTGGTTTCTTACCTCGTTTCATTTTGTTTATTTGCTTTACACAAGGCTTGTTACCTCTGTGATGGAGTTTTATTATTCCCCATTGTTCTTCCACACCTCCTTCCTGCCCATTTGCTAGTGCATTCCTTAGGCACTCACCCATTTTAGCAAAGTCAGCCCTCCTAAAATCCAGTACCTTTGTCTTTGTAGTTGACTCTATTGCTGTGTTTATTGTGAACCATATTGTTCGATGGTCACTAGTTCCCAGATGGCTACCCACTTCTACATCTGTGATCCTCTCTTCATCTCCGTTTGAGAGAACCAGGTCTAAGATTGCTCCCTCTTGAGTGGGCTCCAATACTAGTTGTCTAAGGCATGCCCCCTGTAGGACATCCAGAATAATCCCACTCTTAGAAGTGGCTCCTGCAACTGCACTCCAGTTAACATCTGGCATATTCAGATCACCCATCAACAATATCTCTCCTTTATCTGCCATTCTAAGTATACTTTCTATCATTTCCTTGTCCATTTCCTCCCCTGAGGGGGGTCTGTATACAACTCCTGTGCGGATTGTGGTGCCATGCCTGCCTCCAAATTGACCCACAGTGCTTCTTCTCCTCCCTGTTTACCCTTTTGTTCTGTTGCTTTGATTTCTTCTCTTATGTAGAGAGCTACTCCTCCTCCTCTTTTACCCTCCCTGTCCCTCAGTTCAACTATGTTCTGTACACACTTAAAATACTATTAAAAATGTGCAACATATTGGGCAGCTATGAACATACATTACTTTCCAGTAGATACAAAAGGTATAGAAAAGAACAAAGTGAAAGTTGCTGGCAGGACGTCTTCAACTTCAATGTCTTCCTTTAACATGCTCTATCAGTTCAAACACTGCAGGAAATCCTGATGCCATCACACCATATTCACTGTTTGCAAGACCCATGGTAACCGAAAAAGAACAGTTATCACAGGCAAAAAAAACCTTTTCTGTTAACTAAAACTGGCTTTCTTCATTGTCAGCCTTACTTTTAATAAATATAAAACACATGGACATCTGGCTAAAATGAAAGAAGTAAAAGCTGCTGTAGCTTAGTCTGAGCCATTGCAGTCACCAAAGCATAATGATAAAATCCAATAACTTGGGGTATTTATCCAATTAATTCAATTATGCTTGATTATAGACTGGTAGTAATTATGTCTTGGTGAACAACCATATATGAGGATAAAGACAAAAATGCAAATTTTAATTAGTCTAAATTATATAGAGCAATAGAATCAATTAATTAAATTAAAGAACCACTGGTATGCTAGTCCCTTTCATTGCTGTAATTGAATCACAGCCTCCTGGTAGATCAGTCTGCCCCTCTCTGTAAGAGCTAACTGCTCAAAAACTCCACAGTACAGTCTCCTGGGGAAACCACCTTTGCCAAGAGCAGTGCCACTGAACATCATGGCAGCACTGTGGCTGTTATGTCACTCTCAGACTTAGTACCAGGGCTGGCTGGAAAACAAGCACTAGAATGGGACTTGATTCCACTCACCAAGTTCTTATGGCACAACTAACTATACTCTTGCTGATAGCTCTTATTATGATTATCCTGAAATCTTGTACTGCCTACAACCACCAAGACTGCACAGTCACAAGGATGAGTGCACCAGCTCAGTGGGAGACCAGCAGTCATGCACCACTGAATGATAAACCATCCCGACCCTCTGATGGGAACTTTAGCCCCCTGGGGCTCACCATCCCAATACTATACCTATACCCAGAGTTATTTATCACCCACCTCATACAAGACTCAGAAACCTCAGAGGGCAAACACGATGCACCTTTTCCCAAAAATGTCAAGGAAGCACATCCTGATCCTACTATTGATCTCAGGAAACATTCACCCCAACCCTGGTACCATGTCTACCAGTACTCAGGCACAGTCACCCATGGTGAAGTTAAGGATTGTATCCTTAAATATAGGCAGCCTCATAGTGAAAATTACAGTTTGAAGCCTGGGTGGCACTTTGCTGCCTGATGTTATCATGCTGACTGAGACCTGGTTCACACCAAAAACAGCCAACTCTGTAGTCTCCCTCACTGGTAACAACCTGTATAGGCTTGATCGTGCTGGAAAAAAGATGGTGGATGCTTAATCTACACCTGCAACCACCCTCAGTGCCACAAAGTCCAGCTGGTTGCTAGCGGCAATGACTGTGACTGTCTTGCAGTAAAAATCCTCTTGGGCAAGGGACAGAAAGGACTCATTGTCATGGTGGTGTTCATTCCACCAGGATGCCAGCATATGGGACTAAACAAATTCACTGGCCTATATACACAGGCCAGTCAGAACAAGGAATCTATTGTGCTTGGATACTTTAACTCTAATCGGCTAGCCAGCTCCAGCTTCCCTCCACAGGGACCTGATAAATGGATTATACCAGACTTAGGTAGTCCAGAGCTGCACAAGAACCAACTATAGAATGGGAACAAGTACATTGATCGACTGGGTACTGTAATCCCATCCTGAAAGACTTACTAATGTCCAGGTGCTCCCAGATGTACTGAGTGACCACTCCCCTGTACAGTGTGAATGGTCCTCCAACCTGCCTAAACTACCACCAAGGATGGTGAGGAACAGAATTATCAGAAACAGCACCATGGCAAACTACAAGAAACATCTAGTTAGCATAGATTGGTGCATCCTAAATACCTGCCCTTGTGTTGACTCAGCCCTCCAGCTCTTCCTCAATCATTTCAACTCAGCTGCTGAAATGTACACTCCTTCTCACAGGAAAATGATAAAAAGAAGGTGCATGGTCTGGATTACCCCCCAAATCCTTGGCATGATGTCGGAATGGGATCTTCTCTGGCACCAAGCTAAGGCATCAGGGACAGTCGAGAATGTCCAAAATATAAGGCCACTAGAAACAGGTGCATATGGGCAATGCAGCAAGCCAAGGCATCCCACCACAGAAATCAGCAGTGTCTGAAAGATGACAAATAATTCTGGGATTCCATCAAGAACCTCCTAGGGATGAGTGACAGGACTTCCCCTGGCCATGCTCTATCACGACAACAAGGTCATACTTGATGAAGTGGCCATAGCCAACATTTTTAATGAGGCCTTCACAGACTACAGTGCAGTCCTCCCTCTCAAAATAGCTGCTCATGGATGTGAAACACTGAGCCCCGGACCCTTACCCCACCAACCTAGCACCAGCCCAAAATTCTACTTCCAGCAGGTGACCAGCAGGGAGACCTCCAAATACCTCTCAAGAGTGCTGGGCAAAATGAGGATGGGAGGGGACAGGATTGATATGAAACTTATCTCAATCGCCCTTCCTGAAGTAGTCATACCAATCACCAAGCTATTCAATATGTCACTTCGGTTCTCAGCCTTCCCATCTACCTGGAAAACTGCCCTGGTCACCCCTGTACTAAAAGGAGGGGACCATTCACTGGTGTCTAATTATAGGCCAATCTCCATCTTGTCTCCTTTCTCCAAAGTGCTGGAAAAAATCATTGCTGATCAGCTCACTGCCCACCTACATAAATACAACCTCATCAGCCAGCATCAACATGGATTCTACAAGCAGCACAGCACCAACTCGGCCCTCATTGAGTTCACTGGATATGTTTACAAGGCACTCGACCAGGGACAATTAGTTGGGGCAATCTTTACTGATTTATCCAAGGCATTTGACCTTGTGGATCACCAGTTGCTGCTCCATAGGCTAACCTGCCTTGGACTGTCCACTGATATGGTGGGATGGTTCTCCAGCTACTGTCTGGGCACTCACAACAGGTAATGATTAATGGTGCCACATCTGAGGCTAGAAATGTCACAGTAGGGGTCCCACAAGGGTTCATACTGGGCCCACTCCTGTTTAGCCTCTTTGTAAACAACCTCCCTGCTGCATGTCCCTCTGCCAGAGTTCTGCAATGCGCAGATGACATGGTCCTATTCCTTCAAGACTCCTGCCAAGACACATTGACTAAGACCCTGTAGCACAACTTTGACCTGTTACAGGACTGGTTTAACACCAGTCTACTAGTACTAAATAGCAAAAAGACAAAGACAGTGCTTTTTGCTGGCTGCCAGAAGAGAAGATCCACCACACCTTTTATAATCGCACACAACCTGGACTCCCCCAGTTTGAACAAGTCTGCTCATTCTTTTACCTGGGGATTACTATCGATGAGTCCCTTTCCTTTGATGAGCATATAAGTAATATCATTATGGCCATGAGCAGGAAACTGGGAGCACTATATAGAGTACACTTCTGCCTCACCCTGAAGCCAGGCTCCAGGCAGTCAGTGGCACAATCATGTCTATCTTGGATTATGGAAATGTAGTTTATGGTTCAGCCATAGACACCAACCTTCACAAAGTCCACATGATCCTTAACAAAGCATGCAGATTTGTCCTGGATGCTGATCGCCTCACTTACTTGTGAGCTCTATATAAGAATGAAGTGGCTCCCACTCATGGATAGAATAAAGTTACAGACCTGCTTAATTGGGAAGAAGGCCCTCCTAGGACTAGCACCTGCTTCCATACAGACTTTATTCAGATCTGCCCCAAGTGAGCATGCCAATAGAAGTGTCACCAGACAAGCATTAGCTGTGCCCTTCAGGAGAACAGCCCTGGGGAGGTATGCCTTTGCAGTAAGAGCACCTACCTGGCTAAATGAGCTCCCCAGTTCTATCACTAATATACAATGCCTAGAGCATTTCAGATCTGCACTCCAGAAAACCATCTGTCCTCCAGTCCACAGCCTATACAAAACTTAATCCCACCTGCATTCCAGTGGACCACTTAACTGTCTCTCCCTGCTTTACCTGGGAGTGCCTTGTTCCTTCCTCCCTTCCCCCTTCCTCATCTCCTGTGTTCCACCCTTCAACTTGCCCTCTCCTCCTGTCCATTCACCCTACATTACTTAGCTGTATGGGTCAGCTACCACCTCCCCACACACCCCTACCCCCATGCCCAAGCAGATCTCCCCTCTCTTCCCCCTTCCCTTTCCACCCACCAGTACCTGCCCCAGCATCTCTCTTCTTGTGTCTCTGCACTTATCTTCTCAGCTTGTTGCACTTTACCCCATTACTGGGGATTTGACAATGCCTTCAACAGCTTCATGTATTCCCACTACTGAGGATTTGACAATGCTTTCGGCAGCCTCATGCACGCTGACATGTACATTTGAAGCTTGTATTTCTTGCCCTTGCCTACTTAGACTCTATTTTAAATCATGTTACTACTTTGTCAAAACTGTTCTGCTGCAAAAAAAAATATCTTTCTATGCTATTGATGAGGATCCTTTGTAAATGAGCTCTTAGCTCAAAGGTTGCAATTCCAATTTCTCAATAAATAAAATAAAATAAAATAATTACATTGCTAAATTTCTATTGTACAAATGTAAAACTTAAATTATATATATTTTGTCCACAAAGGAATTCAGATAGATTATTGAGACAAAGCAAGAAAGTACAAAGCACAAAACAAGTATAATGCACCAACACACCTAAAAAAACAAGTACAGATAAAGCAGTTATAATAACATGCAAAAATAAAATAAAATGAAATCTTGCTTCCAGTTGTTCCTTGTTCCCAGCTGTTCAGCAAGGAATTGTTTACCCAATGAAATGAGCTCAAGGTGTTAAAAGCCAAATTTAAACACCTATTAATCAGGTTCACTTTAGTATGTTGGCTAACTAGAAACAGATCGTACTCTAGGTGCAAGTTAAATATGGGTTATTAAGAATGTGTGAAAGTCTCAAAGAGAAATATACAGCTTTCATGTTTAGTAAAACATCAGTCAAAGAATGAATAGAAATAAAGTAGAATAAATTAGCACTTTATGTTTATACAAAATTCTGAGAGGTATATAAGGGAGCTGTGCTTTATCTTATTTGATTTATTGTTTCTTATTTGTTTTTGGTTGTTTATGTCTTTGTTATTAGTTGTTGTCTAAAGCATATATTCTCCTTTAAGATGCAGGGAGGGTATATTTAGTTCTCCGAAATTTCAGTCACAGTTTCAGTGGATCTTAGTGTGGCTTCAGTCCCTTGAAGAGGGATCTACCCTCCAGTCTTGCCCTTCCTCTGTTGCTCGTTCACTCAAACTCCCAGTCCTCAACCAGGGAGGGGTGGCAAAATGAACTTGGGCTCACTCTAACCCACTTCTGGTAAAGAAAGAAAAGAAAAAACACTCTCCAAGTGCAGACTGATTTTATGAAAGCACAAGACAAAGATTAACTTCTTATAGGGTTAGCAGCTTACCAGAGGTAAGGATATTATGTAAGACTTTTTCAGTGGACAGAAGCTGCTCACAGAACACTCCCTTCCAGCTGCTTGCTCCATCACCTCGAGGTGGAAGCCAGAACAGCCATGTGGCCATACAACAAAATTGCAAGTGTCCGAAGGACGCTTGGACATGGGTAGTTTGAACCACGAGGGGGTCTTGCATGGTTGTCTGCTGCCACTCTGCTCTACAGACAAAGCCTTACAAATATGGGACATGTCCTGGATGACTGAAAGATGGCAGACAGTATCACCTCCACAAGAGCCAAACTAGAGGGGACCCTGGGAATTACAGGCCTGCAAGCCTGACATCAATCCTGGGTAGGCTACTGCAGTCCCTAGTGAAAGAGTGGCTGGTGGAAGTTCTGGAGGAACCAGGGTTCCAGGATTCAAAGCAGCATGAGTTTGTGAGAAGTGGTCTTATCACAGAAACCTAATTGAATTCTTTTTTTGAGGGGGTCAGAAGACTTACTTCTTGTACAATATCTTCCACTTTTGAAAAGGTAGGAAGTCCTCAATTGAGAGTCCATCACATAAAAATTGAACCACTGGTGGATCCTTAGATCAGATTTAAAAGCACATCACATTGCAATCCTGTCTGTGCTTGATGAGTTACTGGAGAAACTTGTTGCTTCTCAGGTAGAACATCTACTGCTCTCATCCAATTTACAAACTATGTTAAAGTTGCCATGGACAAAGTTATGCTCACAGGGGCTGTTCTCATCACTCTAATCAAGGCTTTTGACCTTGTTGATCACTCCCTTCTTATATCCAAATTGTATAGCCTTAGTTTCTCATCTTCTACTATCACCTGGTTCAGGAGCTACCTTAGTGAATGACACCAGTTTGTAAATATAAACCAAGGCAGATCTAACCTTTCCCCAATTAACATTGGTGATCCCTAAGGATCTATTATTGGTCCACTTCTCTTTACAATTTTTATTAATAATCTGCCTACAATCACGGCCTCTTGCTCCACCCTGCTCTATGCAGATGTCATTGTACTGTATACTAGCTTAAAGAATATATTGGATATTACCTTGAGGCTTAATGTGAACTTTGGGAATGTTCAGTCATGGTTAACTCATAAAAGGCTTGTCCTGAAATCTAGTAAAACCCACTATATGCTTTTTGGTTCTGTAATAGAGTTAGTGCTAGTGCCTCTGTCCTACCTATTTACTGTTCTGATGGCTGCCCTCTTACTGCTGGTGACTCCTTCAAACACCTCGACATCACCTTGGAATCTTTCCATGATTTTAATCTGCATATAATCTGATATTAAGGGATTGACTTTAATTACTACCACAAGAAACTGTACCCACTCATAAACTAAGGGAGGTTAAACAGCTTGAGATGCCACTACAGTATACAAAATCACAGAGTAACAACTATGATGAAAATACAGCATAGGGGTTGGCACAGGGAGTCCATAACACTGATAATATTATTGGAGAAATTGAGAATATGATTATTTATATCCCCCAAAACATACAGAATAATAAAAAAATATACGTGCTTGGTGACTCTATTATCAAGAACCTGGATCGTAGTATATGCAACCCAGACAAGCATAATCGAACTGCATCTTTCTTCAGTGGTGCAAAAATGTCAGATATTACGTGTATGTTAGAACCTATATTACAAGACTCTGGACCATCTCCACTTGTGATTGTCCATGCTGGGACCAACAATTTAAGACATGACTCTGCTAGAAAAATTAAAAATGACTATGTGTCTCTTGTAAACAAACTAGTTGAAATGGGCTGTAATATTGCCATTTCAGAAATATTGCCCACCCCAAGAGCCTCTGAATACATTTACTCTAAAACAAAACATATTAATGAATGGTTGTGGAAATGGTGCCTGAGGCAAAACATTACATGTATAACAAGCTGGGAAGAATTTGAACATCAAAAGAAATTGTTCTGCTGGGATGGGTTACATCCCAACAAAAGGGGTAGCACCCTCCTTGGTAAAAAAATACTAAGTACAATTAATAACTCTTTAAACTAGGAACCCTAGGGAAGATGTCTGCCGCAGCAGCATCTATAGAAACAATCTCCACAAGAAACAAAATCAATAGGAATAAGCACCACATTAACACATTATGTCCTAATTTATCAGTACTGCTTAATTAATGCCCGTAGCTTGAACAATAAAATGGAAGAGTTACAACAGACTTTAGCAGAACAGGCTATAGACTTGTGCGGTGTAACCGAAACATGGCACACTAAAAATGAATGGTGTAAAGAGATACACTAGCATTACAAAACACTGGAAAAATAAAAGGTGTGGAGGTGTTGCTCTATACTGTGCTGATTATCTCCTTGCTAATGAGATCCATAGCAAGGATTATAAAGACAGTGATAATGAGCTTATATGGGCAAAAATTAGAACTAAATATAAACTTCTAGTTATTGGCTTGGGATATAGATCACCCAATCTAGACTTTGAACAAAACAGTAGCTTCTTGTCAGAATTAGCTAATATGGAGACAAATGATCATTATGTTCACATGGGAGATTTTAACTTCCCTGGAATCAACTGGGAAAATAAGGAAGGAACTAGCCACTTTGAAAATAAATTTGTCAATATAATAACCCAAAATGATCTACTACAAAGAGTCAAAGAAGTAACTAAGGGACAAAAAATATTAGATTTGATTTTTACAAAATCTGAAAGATGTACAGAGGAACCTAAGCTCTTTGCACCCTATGGCAATAATGATCATGGCATGGTCCTCTTCAATATCAAGGTTACACCTAATAAACAATTAAGTGGTAAATCACAATTTAGAGATTTCTATAAAGCCAATTATTATGAAATTAAGAAATATCTGCTGAGCTGGAATAGGCATGAAGAATTACAAAACCTAGAACTGGACCAAATTTGGAATAGGCTAACTCTTAAAATCCAGCACTGCATTAGGCACTGGGTTCCAAAATGCACCAAGTATGAAAACAACAAAAAGATTCCACCTTGGCGGAACTGTTCTATAAAAAAAATGAGTATAAATAAAAACAGAAAATTGTACTCTAAATATAAGAAGAAACCAACCCCAAAACACAAAAGACAGGTACAAAAAAATGGCCCCAAAAATAAGCTTCTCATCACCAAGGCTAAGAGAAATATGGAACTTAAACTCGTTACACTAGTACCAGACAACAAAAAACAGTTTTACAGCTATGTTGGTAGTCTACATGGTAAGAAAGCAGAAGCTGGGCCACTGCTAGTAAATAATGAGCCAGTTACCAGTGAAATAGATATTGCAAATGAGTTCAACAAATATTTCCTAAGTGTATTTCAGAATAAAGATACTGTCCACCAGATAAAGGTGAACAATAACACCATTTTGATGTTCTACAGGATTGGTTTTCCAGCTCTAAATTAGTGATAAGTGATAAATAAACTCAGGTTATGTTTTTCAATAAAAAAACAAAGGTTAATAAAAAACAGATCAGAGATAGAGAAATACTAATGAGAAATGGGAAAACATTGATAATCACAGATCAATATAAATATTTAGGTGTAGAGATTGATTATACTTTATCTTTCTCAGCTCATATTAATAATACAATAAAGAAAATTAATAATAAGATAGGGGCACTATGTAGGTCATCAAAGATATTAAATCTACAAACCCGGAGGTTAATTGCAAATCAATTAATAATGCCTGTATTTGAATATGGAAATATGGTGTATAATTTTGCGGGTCAAACACATTTAAATAAATTAGTCATATCATATAATCGATTGGCAAGATTTGTCCTGAACTGTAGCTACAATACTCATCATTGCATTTTGTATAAAGACCTAAACTGGGGCAGTTTATCATTACGATTTAAAAAACAATATTCAGTATTTATCTATAAAATAATAAATGGGATGATTGATGGAAACATGAAATTGCCTTTTGTTAGTAAATATTATCCATATCTTTTAAGGGATGTAAAGCATAGAGGTTACACTTTTCAAAAAACTAATACAATATATGGTACTATGACACTTGAGGCTCAGACTGAACATATTTGGAATAATATTCCCCCTGAATTAAGGAAAGCAACTAAACTATCCCAGTTTAAATTAGGATTGAGCACTGTATTTTATGATGAATATACTTGTTTTTAAAATGTGGATAAATGTGTTAGCTGTTGGTCTGATTGAAGAATGTTGTCTTGTATAATATCTAAAATTATTTATTGTTTGTTCTATGTAGTCTGAATCTTTGCATGTTATATTGAACGCAATTTGTTCTTGACACAGGACAACTTTGAAAATAGGTCTATGACCTAAAGTTTGCTATCCAGTATAAAAATAAACATTTTTGCTACTACTACATACCATTAGTTATTAAAGCAGCTGATGTAACTGATGTTATTTTAAACATAAAACAGAACAGTGTGCCTGGCCTCAATGGTATTGCACCTATATTCTTAAAAGAATTATCGACAGAGTTATCAGGTCCTTTAGCTGTTCTATTTAATGCATCAGTATAAGAGGGCAAGATTTTAAATGAATGGAGTACCTCAATTATAACCCCCATATACAAGGGTGGCAGTAAAAGTGATGTCCAGAGTTATAGACTTATCAGTTTGACCTCCGTTATAGGCAAACTCCTTGAGAAATTGATTCAGATACACATAACAACATACCTGTCTGATAATGGGCACTTAGATGGTACACAACATGGGTTTATTGCTGGCACGTCATGCCTCACAAACCAGCTTCAATTTTTGAACCGGTGAGTGCAGCATTGGACAATGGGCTACCGGTCGATGTAATCTTTTTGGACTATGCCACGGCATTTGACACTGTGTCTCACAAGATATTGGTAGAGCACCTTATTAAATAAAAACTACATCCAAGCATTATAAAGTGGGTCATCTCTTGGCCGGATAACAGGAGTCAGTGTGTTTGCCTTAGAGGCTATGTATCTTCTTTTGGTAGAGTGAAGAGCGGTTTGCCACTAGGCTCGGTTCTGGACCGTACTCTTATTAATATTGTTGTGGCCTCCATGCAGTCACCAGACCATGCATGACTTATTAAATACGCTGACGACTGTAAACTGGGAGGGATTATAAATAACCAGCAGTCAGCTCTACAGTTGCAATCAGCACTCTACCATCTGGAATCCTGGGCTAAAGAAAATAAAATGCATTTTAATGTTACCAAATGTAAACTGATGCATTTGGGCAATAGAAACACATACTATCAATACCAGCTTAATAATTCAGTCTTAGCAGCAACGGTATGTGAAAAGGATTTGTGAGTAGTAGTCTCTCACAGTTTAATATTTCAAGAACACCCTAGGAACATGGTCAATAAATGTCATAGTATCATGGGTTGTGTACTCAGGAATATCAAAAGTAGGGAACCCGAGCTCTTGATGCCATTGTATACCAACCTTGTCAGATCCTATATGGGGTATTGTGCACCTTTTTGGGCTCCTCAAACTATTGGGGGCCAAAAGTCACTTGAAGGTATACAAAGGAAATTCACAAAAAAGATCAGGAATTTAAAGGATCTGGACTAGACAGATTACATAATCTGGAACTATACTCAGTGAATTGTAGGCACTTAAGAGGAGACCTATGTCTAACCTATAAAGCAATGAATGATGAAGTCCTGTTTGAAACAATTGGAATAACTAAACAAACAAACATTAGCAATACAAGATCACATAAATATAAACAAAAGCTGATACCAAAAGGACTAGCAAACACAATTCTTGGTTCACACAGAGAATAGCTAGTACTTGGAATAACCTGCCATCAGAAATTGTGATGAGTGAAACCATGTCTACAGTATTTTTAAAATTAAATTGCATAATCACATGGGTAATTAAAAATTATTTTTCCACCAGTAAACTGGTGGTGAGTTCATGATAGGCTTGCCGCAAGAACTCATAATCCCCTCTATGATTCTTTGATTCTATGATATATCAACAGTCTGCAAGATGATAAATTTGAAGCTAGGTCTTGCTTATAAAATTAGGTATGCCCTGAACCCAGATGCTAGATTGGCTATAGCCCAAGGTGTACTGTGGCCACATCTCACCTATGGTTTGGTACCTTTCTCTGAGCTAACAAATGTGTAATGAATAAATGGAATACCTGATACAATAATATCTGTCACTTTGCCCTATCTGTGCCCCAGTTGACCCACCACTGCTCCCTTTATTTATTTATTTATTTATTTATTTATTTATTTATTAGAACATCAGTTTAACAACCTTTGAGCCAGAGGCTCATTTACAAAGGTACCTCATCACAGTGAGGACAAAACAGTGCAAGAAACAAACATCAAGGCAGACAAAAAATCAGAGTACATTTAGGAATCAGCCAAAAATACAGGCATATGTCAAACACAGTATACAACAGGCTTACATGTGTGCTTTACAGAGTAGACAATATACAGTAGTTACATGGAGATTGATTCAGTGGGCAGAATAAAGGTAAGGCTGGGTGGAAGACATCAGAAGAGGAGTGTGGGGAAGATAGTAGCAAGTAAAGGTAGAGCTGGACAGAAGGTCAGAGAGCAGCTCAGTGAGCTTTGTCTGGAAGGATAGGAGGAGGCTTAGAGGCAGGTACAGCTGCTTGTTGAGAGCAGGTGATTTCTAAGGCTAGTTTTAAAATAAGATAACGAGGTGGCATCAGTGACTCCGGAGGGGAAGGCGTTATAGCAACAGGGGGATCTGTAGGGGTAAGCCCTTTGACCTTGCGAGGTTCTTGCCCTCGGTATAACCAGTGCAGTTTTGCGGGATATAGGGGTATGCACTGTAGGGTTTGCTCAGCGGATAGTGGTTGACAGACCCGGTGGGGATAGCCCAAGGAGTGATTTTTTTGTTAGGAGGCAGGTTTGGTATTTGAGGTGCTCATCTAAGTTGAGTAGATTAGCCATGGTGTAAAGAAGGCAAGTGTGGGTTAGACTAGGAGCCCCAGTTATGAGCCTGCAGGCTTTGTTTAAGGTGAGGCGGATCTTGTGCAGGGCAGTCTGGTCTGCTGCACCATACACAGGTAGGCCATAATCTACCAGAGATAGAACAGAGGATGTGACTGCAAGTCGGAGGGCATCCGTGGGGAGGCAGTTTTTATGATGATAGAGGATACCCAGCCGAGTGTTAGAGGCTGAGGCAAGGGCAGAGATGTGGGCATGAAAAGAGAGGGCAGGGTCAAAGGTTATACCTAGGTATTTATAAGAGTGAATTAGCTCAATAGGGAGTTTACAGGTGGAGTGGATCATGAGAGGATAGTTACTGGATTTATTTTAGGGTGGGCTGAGAGCATGGTTTGGTTTTCTTTAGATTAATTATGAGTCTGTGCTCAGTAAACCAGGCTTCTGAGTCATTGTAGGATTCCTGCAGAGAATCCTGAAATGAGATGGGATTACAGTCAGAGGCAAAGAGTACAGCATCATCTGCGTAAAGAAGGATTTTACCAGTACATACACTGGGCAGGGAGTTGAGAAAAAGGGAAAAGAGCAAGGGCTCAAGAATGGAGCCCTGAGGGACTCCGGAGTGGATAGGGCAGGTGCTGGAAAGTTTTCCATTGATTTTCACACGTTGTGAGCGGGCCGACAAGTAGTTGGTGCACCAGGAAACAGGCCCAGTGGCAAGGCCTAAGTGACTAAGGGTAGCTAGCAGGAGGAGGTGGGAGACAGTATCAAAGGCTTTTGATAAGTCAATGAACACTGCACCTGCTAGGGAGCCAGAGTCCAGTGAGGTGTGAAGAAAGTTAGAGAACTCCAGGAGGCCAGTATTGGTGCTGTGGCCTGCTCTGAAACCATGTTGTTCTGGGCAGAGGATGCTATATTTATTGAGGTATTCAGAGATTTGGGTGGCCACAATTTTTTCTAAGGACTCAGAGAGAGGAGAGAGGATTGAGATAGGTCGATAATTGCTAGGGAGGGTCCTATCACCACCCTTGTATATTGGGGTGACAGTAGCTATCTTCCAGGCAGAGAGGAATTGCCCTAGGTGGAGGGATTTGTTACAGAGTCTGGTGATTGGTGAGATAACCAGATCCAGAACCTGATGGAGAAGACTGGGATCAAGGGAGTCATTGCCAATTGTGTTACTCTTTAAGGCCTTGAGTAGGTAAGGTCTGACTTCCTGAGCAGTGACTCGGCCCAAGTAGAACAAGGGTGTGGGAGAATAGGGACAGACCTGGAGGGAGGGGGAGTGAAGAAATTATCTGGGAGCACCGGGCTAAGGTCTGTGAAAGATTTGTTGAGGTGGCTGGCAATAAGGACAGGGTCTGAGGAGACCGAACCATTAATGGTGATAAGCGAAGGTGGGGGGGAACGCGTGCCACCATTCAGCTGCTTAATGTTGTCCCAGAAGGTCCTAGTGTTCCCCCATGAGGAAGTGAGGGAAGCTTGATAGTGCTCAGCCTTCGCTTTGCAGATGGCCCATGTACATTTGTTCCGGGCAGCAGCATAGGCCTGCCTGTCAGCTGGGTGGCCTGTTTCTGTGGCAATGTGCCATAGATTGTCCCTGTGCTTAAGAAGTTGGCGCAGAGTGGGGGTAACCCAGAGGGCATGCCTTACTTTGGACCGGCGTGCAGTTATGGGTGCAAAAATGTCGCAAGCAGAGTTGAAGGTGTGGATAAAGAAGGTAAGGGCTGTGTCAATATCCAGGGCATTTAGTATAGGGGACCAGTCTATGAGGGCTAGGAGTTGCTCAAGGCCTTTCATAGAAACATAGAAGTTGACGGCAGATAAGGACCGCAAGGCCCATCCAGTCTGCCCATTTCTTTTTCTACCTTATAAATGTGCCATCGGCCTTTGCTCTGTCAGTGGCCTATCTATTCATAGTCATTTGTAATGCTCCCTTATGCCTATCCCATGCCTGTTTGAAGCCCTGCACTGTATTCATAGCCACCACTTCTTGTGGTAAGCCATTCCATGCATCCACCACCCTTTCTGTGAAAAAGAATTTCCTCACTTTCCCCTTAATTGGCCCCCCTCTAATCTCATGCTGTGACCTCTTGTCCTGCTATTTTTCTTATATTTAAACATGTTAGACTCTTTCACCTTGTTAATGCCCTTAAGGTGTTTGAATGCCTCGATCATATCACCTCTCTCCCTCCTTTGCTCAAGGGTATACATATTGAGCTCTGTTAATCTGTCTTCATATGTCTTCTGATGCAGTCCCTGCTCATTTTGGTTGCCTTCTCTGGACTGCCTCAATTTGGTTAATGTCCTTGTGAAGTGTGGCCTCCAATGCTGCAGGTACTCCAGATGGGGCCTAACCAGTGTCTTGTAAAGAGGGATTATTACCTCCTCTTATGACTTGTGATACCCCTACTAATACACCCTAACCCCCTAGCCTTACCTACTCCTTTAGAGGTCTGCTTGGATGATTTCAGGTCATCAGTGATGATGATGCCCAAGTCTCTTTCTTCCTTTGTGACTGCTAGCAACTCCCCTCCCAGCCTATAGGTGGCTTCAGGGTTTCTCTTCCCTATGTGCATGATTTTGCACTTCTTTGCATTAAATCCCAGTTGCCACTCTTCTGACCATTTTGCTAGTTTATCCAGATCTCTTCTCATTCTGCCCACCCCATCTGGAACATCTACTCTGTTGCAGATCTTGGTGTCATATGCAAACAGACAAGCCTTACCTCTAGTCCATCTGCAAGGTCACTAATGAAGATGTTGAAGAGGACTGGCCCCAGAACTGATCCCTGAGGTACCCCACTTGTGACTTGCATCTCTTCTGACTGTATACCATTTACCACCACTCTTGTTTTCTGCCCGTCAACCAGTTTGCCACCCAGTTGACCAACTTCTGACCCACCCCGAGCCTACCCAGCTTATTTATCAATCTTCTATGTGGAACAGTGTCAAAAGCTTTGCTGAAGTCAAGGTAGGTGACATCAACTGCTCCCCCTTGGTCCACCACTCTGGTTACCCAGTCAAAGAAATCTCTGAGATTAGTTTGACAGGACCTTCCTTCTGTAAACCCATGCTGTCTTGGATCCTGTGCCCCTATGGATTCCAGGTGTTGCACTATGGATCCTGTGCCCCTATGGATTCCAGGTGTTGCACTATCCTTTCCTTAAGGAGTGCCTCCATAATCTTGCCCACTACTGAGGTAAGACTGACTGGTCTGTAGTTCCCCGCCTCCTCCCTGCTACCACTCTTGTGGAGTGGGATCACATGAGCCTTTCTCCAGTCTTCTGGGACCTCTCCTGTGCTCAGGGACTCACTAAACAGTTCTGCTAATGGCTCTGCTAGTTCCACCTTTAGCTCCTTAAGTACCCTGGGATGTATGCCATCAGGTCCCATTGCCTTATCCACCCTGAGCTTAGGCTCTTGTAGGACCCTTTCTTTTGTGAAGGGTAGTGCTCACCTCCTCCCCTGTGTCCATGATGCTAAGCTGTGGGCCCTGCCCTACCTTCTCTTCAGTAAATACTGAGCAAAAGTATCTATTTAGGCTAGATGCCTTTACGGGGTCCTCCTCCTCACATGCTCCCTTTTCTCCATTAAGCTTAGCAATACCCCCTCTGGACTTTCTCCTTTCACTAATATATCTATAGAAAGTCTTGTCACCTTCTTTTACTGTTCGTGCTAGTGTTTCCTCAGTTTGGGACTTTGCCTGCCTTATTGCCTTCCCTGCTTGCTCAAGGCCTTTCAGCCCACCAGGTCTAAGACGTCGCTGAAGGGTAGTTTGTGCTGTGGGTTTGGGCAAGGAGGTTGACCAATAGAAGAGAACTGGGGAGTGGTCGCTAAGGCAGTCTGGGAGGATTTGGATATTGGCGATGCGGTTAGGGCAGTTTGTGAGGACCACATCCAGGACTGTGCTAGAGCCCATTCTAGGATTCACTCTAGTGGGTTGGGACACTAGCTTGGGTTAGGTCGGTGGCTGCAAAGGCGTCATGGGAGGAAGTGGATGAAGGGCTAAGCCAATTGATGTTCAAGTCCCCCACAAGGATTTGGTTGGAGGAGTGGGGTAGGGAGGTAAGATAATCGATTAGTGGGCCTAATGCTTGTGCTTTATTTTTTGGAGGTATGTACACTGTAGACAGGTAGGTGGGACCCCTAGAGGGATCAGGAGATAGTTTTAGGGTTAGGGCATGAGCCCTCAAGTCAAGGACCAGGGCTAGGAGGGCTAGTCCAACGAGAGGGTCTTTGACATAAATGGCACAGCCCCCACCTCGCCTACCAACACGGTCCTCCAGATAGAGGGAGTAGCCAGGGAGTGAGACCAGGGAGTCAGGGGTACAGTCTGACAGCCAAGTTTCAACTATTGAGATAATGTCAGGTTTATGAATCGCAACCCAGCAATTGAGAGTCGAATTTTTTAAGGAGGCTACTTATGTTCATGGAAGCAATACGAAGTCCGGTGGATTCCTTTGAGAAGCCTTTGCAAGCTGGACCGGGATTGGGATGTATGTTCCCATCCAGAAGCAGGAAGGAGAGCCACTCTGGACAGAGGGGGTGATGAGAGCCGCCGAGCGATAGGAAGAGAAGGGGGTTTCTGGAAGACAGGGGTGAGAGCAGCACAGGCTGGGAAGGCTTGAGTGATAAGATCTCTGAGGGAGCAAAGGGGGGAGGAAAGGTAGTGTTTAGATGTGGGGGTGAGGTGAAGAGGAGCATATGGGGTGAGTGGAGGAGGAGGGAGTGGGAGGGGCAGTGGCATAGAAGGAGGGGAGGCTTTACTCAAGCCTAGGCTGCCTCTCTCCATCCTTATGTCATCTCCTCACCATTGGCTGCACTATTGAGAAAATTATTAGAACAGGTACACCTGTTACTCTTGCTACCATGTTCAAGCAAACTGAACAGGCTTACCCCATATGGTCCAAAGACTTGCCATTACTGGTAGTACTGAAATGCATATCAAAAATGGGAGAGCAGGCATTTTTCAATCTTTGCCACTAAGCTCTGAAATTCACTCCCACTGAATTCCAGGTTCTCTCAGACTTGCCTAGTTTTTAAAATGAGCTTCACAAGTTTCCCCTGTCATCAGATAAGTGTTCCTGTAACTGACTCCTATTTCTGACAAATTAATTTGCACCTCTTATCTGCCTCTCTGTAATTTGAAACTTCAATTGTAACTCTATCTTGCTCAAATTGTTGACAAAGATCTTGTCATTTTTGTACTGTTTTTCTATACATTAATGAATCTATGTAACAATGTTTATTTATTGTTCATACTTCTCCCAGGTTGTGCTTGAAAATAGGCATTGTATTTGTCTAGCGCACCTACCTGGCAAACAAAAATTAATAAATAAATAAATACATACATAAATAAATAAAATTGCATCACATTGTATTCAGTTCAGTTCCATGTAGGTTAATCAGCTACAACCTATCTATGGATAAAGGAGGGAGCAAGAAATATGCTAAATATTACCCAATAAATCCAAAAAAGATTTCCACATTCTATAAAAAAACATGTAGTTTGTCTTCTGATAGGTAATATATCCATTCCATTGTAACAGTGTTCAGTAGTAAATTAATTAATTGTACATGTTGGCACTTCCACTTTCCTCCAATTAAGTAAAATATGTTTCTTAGCATTACTTAACATTAAATCTATTAAATGTGCTTTATTTGGCATTATAAACTCCACATTCCTATACAGTATGTTATTCCAAGTAATTAAATACCAGTATGAAAAGGACATAAATGACCCAATATTTTTCACAATAACTGCTCTATCCAATTCCAAAATATTTCCAGCTTTTCACAGTTCACAAAAATATATTTTTGTGTTCCCTTTTCATGTTTGTACCTTGTGCACATCATTGATAATGTTGGGTTAAGTTTATTTAACTTAACAGGTGTAAAGTAAGTTTTATGTATTAATTTTTCCTCTGATACTTTCTCCCTGCCATGTGGGGTCCTGCAGGGCTCGATGTTTGCAGTGTACATGTTGCTGCTGGGTGACAATGTAAGGCAGTATGGACTGAGTTTTCACTGCTAGACAGAAGATACTCAGCTGTACATGTCCTTTGCACCCAGACAGGATGTTGCGTTCTCGGTATTTAACACCTGCCTGTCTGAGATCCAAGACTGGATGAGTGCCAACTGGCTGAAGCTGAATTCTGACAAGACTGAGGTTTTGGTTGTGGACCCGGGTCACCGAGTAGAGGGGTCTTCAGCAGGGGGAGCATCTGATCTGGTACTGGATGACTGCAAGATGAAGACCTCTGAATGGGTGTGTAGTTTGGGCGTTATCCTTGATGTGGGACTGACCCTGAAGTCTCAGGTGTCATCTGTGGTCAAGACCTCATTTTACCATCTGAGTAATATCACTCAGATTAGGCACCTGGTTCCACCTGGTGACCTTCCAACTTTGGTCCATGCCCTTGTGACCTCTCATTTGGATTACTGCAATGCCCTCTATTTTCGGCTACCAGGGGTTGATTATCTGCCATTTGCAGCTAGTGAAGAATGCAGCAGCCAGGCTACTGACTGGACTGTCTTGATCTAGCCATATTACCCCTATGCTGCTTATGCTGCACTGGCTGCCAGTGCAATGGCGGATCACCTTTAAGGTCGGCTTGCTGACCTACGCAGCCCTACATGGACAGGGCCTGAGTTACCTGCAAGAGCTTCCTTGCCCGTACTGCCCCATCTGCCCCCTCCATTCTGCTGATGTGGGACTGCTAGAGGTTCCCAGGGTGCAGCTGAAAATAACTGGTGCTCGTTCATTTGCTTTTGTAGCGCCTACCCTGTGAAACTCTCTACCTCATCGGGTTTGAGAGTGCCAGGCAGTAGAGAGCTTCAAAATAGCACTAAAATCCAATCTGTTTAGTCTTGCTTTTGTGAATTGCTGAAAATTAATTGTCTGTTTGAATACTTTGGATTTTAATCTGTGTTTTAAAGTTTTATGATCTTATACTTGTACAGCGGCTTTGATATTTGAATTGCTCTTGATAAATAAAACTATTATTATTATTATTCAACTTTATTTGTCATAATTTAACATTCTTTGATATTGGCAATGTTGTTTGTAATATCCCTTTCCAGGCCTCATCATTTAATTTTGAACTCCATTCTTTATTCCTAGCCTTTTGTAGCTTTGGCCACTTGTTTTCTTTCTTTGGCATAATTAAAGCACAGATGTTATGAATTTTTTTTTGTATTGTGGTCCTTGGGTGATCCATCATTTTTCTATTGGTGACAGTTTCATTAATTTCTCAATTCATTTTTTTAGTCAGAAAACTCCTAATTTGTAAGTCTGTTAGATAGTGTCCAGTTGGTACAGTATATCATTTCTGTTTTAATATGTCAAATGATATTAACTTACCTTTATCAAATAACTTTTCTAAAAAAAGGTACACCTTTTTGTTTCCAGATCCTTGTACTTACATTCATTATTAGAACTGGAATTTCATCATTTTCCTAGAAGAGCGTACAATATGATAAAGTATTTGCATAGCCCAATAGCTTATGGAAATTTCTTCTTATTTCCATGATGTAATTTGTAGTATGAAATATGTTATGGAGTTTAAGCTTAAATTTAGGGTTCAGATAGAGTGTAAATTTTAATGGCTATTTATTACACATACAATAATGCATGGGGTGGTGTACATAATGAGAAATTATGTGCACCCGAGGTGTGGGATGCTACATAAACCCCGAGGGCAAAGCCCGAGAGGTATATATGAGCATCCCATACCGAGGGTGCACATAATTTCTCTATTATGTACACCACCCCATGCATTTTTATGTGTATTTGCTGGTTTCTGTTTTTTTCCACAGAAGAAAATGAGCTGAGATGTATTTGAAAGACAATATTTATTTCTGGAAACATTGAAACAAATTATACAGTAACTATGTCAGTAGAACAAGTTAACTGTTAAGCAAATTTTTTTTTAGATCAAAAATACATTGGTGCAGTATTGATATGTGTTTTGTCAGAGGAACAGGAACCTTGAACAGCGTGGGAAAAAAATGATTTAAACACAGACATAATTAATGAGTTAGTCTCTTGTAGAAATGTGTTTTTTTTAACATTGAAAGTCTCTGAATTAGTTTTTTTTGTGAATTTGATGCCCTTTTTTTCATTTAGAGATCGTTGTTCTCATGGCTTTATTTTGCAGGCTTGCAAATGCAGTTGGTTCCTATGGAGATGAAAGAAAGAGAGAGAGAGAGAGACGGTTAGTGTTTAGGGGAGGTCTGCATTTTCCTGTAAAAGGCTATGTCATTTGTCATGGTAATTTTGCATTTTTACTATTTTTTTTTTATTACAGTCAAGGAGCGTGAAGCAAGTGGTGACTGGTCAGTATACTTAAAGTCATCTGATTCAGAGGATGATATCTAGAGCACTCCGTGGAATTTCTTCGGTGGTGGTCCATGGCAGATGTTTACCGTTACTCCCTCATTGAAGGCACAGTTTGCGTCGAACAGGGTATGTATCGAGGAGGTTGCTGTGAGCCCAGTTATGGAGAGATTTGCTGTTTTTTCGTTTTGGATTTCTGGAACAGCTGATGATGTAGATGGCTGTTGATCTGTGCTGCGTTTGGTGAGCAGATCACTGATTTCTTTTTGTTGAGACTCTGATAAAACAGACTAATTGTTTATGGATTGTACATTTTTGTGGACAAAGATTTGTTGTACTTCTGTAGGCAGCACATGGGCATTGATGAGCTTTTGAATGCTCATCTTTCTGGTGGAATGGTTCGTGATGCACTCTGTATCTGGTAAACCGGATTGTAACTTCATTTGTTTCATCATGGATCGAAGTTTATTCAGTCCTATCATCATATTTCTGTGCCAGAGTCCATTTTCTTTATGGTTCATGTTGGGGGCAATGTAAAATGGTGCTTCGGGTAACAACATTGGTTCAGGCCTCTGGGATTTATAGGGCTTATATGCTTGTATGGTGTCATGTAGTTGGTCTTATTTATTTTGGTATATTCGGGGCTTTACAGGTTGTACTGTATGTGTGTAGGGTTGTCCCCAGATTGAGTTTTTGTTTGGCACTTGTACTTAATGTAAATATTGCCTTGAGCATATACTCCTTCTTGGATGTCTGACCATCTTAGGTCATACTGTTCTTTTGTTCGGAGGGCAAAATGAACTCCTATATTGAAGAAAAGGTAGTTTAGCAGTGATGTGGGGTTTGCCTGTGGATAAGGTGCCTGACGAGTATAGTAAATCTATCTCTTCCTCAGTTAGTGCTTCCACTTTCTGTGGTCTGTTTCCTTTACCCATTTTTTTTAATTGTTTTTGTTTTGCTACCAAACTGCTTTTTGTTTCAATAAACTCTGTTTGAGCACCTTTAAAGATTGAGTGGGGGTACTTTACATTGACTAAGTGTCTATCTATGCTGCCCACTATACCACGCACTGTTCCAGGTTCATAGTCAGTACCATCATGATGTTTCAAACAGAAAATGAAATTTGCTATCTTACTGTCTAGTTCTGCTGGTGGCAGTTCAGTGAACTTCACTGTTGTTCCTGTTTGTTTGAGGAATGTGTTGAAGAGCTGTAGGTCACTTTGTGCTTTTAGATGGGTTTCTGCTCTCTTGCTCACTGACAAATTTTTCTCTTTCTTCTAGATTTTGTACCTGGAATCGAGCAGTCATGTTGGTAAGTAGCCGTTTATGTCAAGGGACTGAGTTTTGGTTACGGAATATTTGTGGTTTGCCTCCGTTTATTTGGTGCTGCTGTTCAGGTAATGACAGTTGTTTCAGGAGCTTTTATAGTGTGGTATGCTGCAGCACGAGGCAAGAGAAACAGCTGATGGTGCATGTTCGCCATTACAATTTGTGAGTTATAAAGGCAAATTATAACCTGCTCTTCTCATTGAAAAAAACAGCAACCAGTTATTACATATTGATTGTTACATCATAATGCAGTGTGGTTGGGTATTAGTCTTTCTAAATCAGTACAAAGTGCCTCCTATTTGTGCAGCAGTATAATATCATTATAAGTTTGGGACATGGAGGCCCCCATACTGCTGTGAAGCATACCATTTTTCAAAACATATTCTGGCATATTTTCCTTTCCACAGAACATTTCTTAATATACTTTCCATTCCTTAAAAAAATAAACTAGGACTCTGATAGGGAGAGCAGGGAACAAAAGCAAAAAATTAGGCAACGCATTCATTTTAATCGTGTTGACCCTCCCTATCAGATTCAAAGGCAGTAGAGACCAATTATTTAAGTCTTTTTAATTTTTTTCCAGTAATAGGAAAACAATGTACTTCTAAAAAGTCAGAATATTTGGGAGATATAATAATCACTAGATATTTACGATAATTCTTATGTTCTCCCAGTTCAGGAATTTGTGTGGGAAAATAGAGAGGGTCCCTGCTTTGGGATATAGCTTCTGATTTATTTAAATTTACATTATATCCTGCTAAGTTATTAAATATTTCTAAAATTTTCATTAATGGTTGCCACCCTTCTGTAATATTATTTAAAAAAAATAGGGTACCATCTGCATATTGCAGTACTTTGTATTCTTCTTCCCCTACAGTAATTCCCCTAATATTTTACATGCAGGTTTGCCAAATACCGACTGTTCCCCTATCTCTGATGCCAGCATCATCAACCCAGCACTTGAGTACTATGCTCCAAATTCTTATTAACCTGGGATCTGCTTACCCCTCTTGAAAACCAGGGTCCAAGGCTCTTACCTCCCCTGGATCTCAGCCAAACTTTTGGCCTGCCTCCCTGCACGTGATCTGGCATGGAAGACTTACAAGTCCACTGGTGTGCTGGCTGACCTTAACAGGCACGGTGCCCTGAGTAATACTTGTAGCAGAGCCACCAGGCATGCAAAGAACAAGTTCTTTTCCTCCTCTTCCAAATCGATCTTAGTTACACCTCCAAGTTTTAGAAGGACATCCATGCCTTCTTCTCCCCCCCAACCAGTCCCCTCACAATCATGAAGGTGAGTGACACCCTCATTTTTGGTCCCCCTTCTATGTCCTCTGTGTTCAACTCTTACTTCACCATCTGTGCCTCCTTACTCCTATCCACTTTCCCCTCCACCTCCTCCCTCCTCCCACCCTTCATTACACCCCCCATCACTCTATTCTCCTTCACACCAGTTACCCCTGCTATTGCTATAAGTGCCCTTCTGGCCCTCAACCCTCTGAAAAATGGAACCCGTATGGGCTTAACCCTAAGCTCCTACACCTCTCTGCTCCTGCTATTGCATGCCCATCTCCTCCCTTCTCAACCTCTCCTTCTCTTTGCTTCAGTTCTAGATACCTGGAAGCACCCAACAATCTTTCCTCTTCCCAAAGGAGGTGACCCATTCCTCTCCTGGCAACTTCCACCCTATCTCCCTCCTTCTAACCTCATCTAAACTCCAAGAGCACATAGTGCTATCCCAACTTTCCCCCTTCTTGGAATCTTCCTCCTTTTTCATCCCTTTCCAGTCTGATTCCTGCAAACACCACTCCACCACTTCCTTCCTTCATCCTCCACCATCTTTGTTAATATAGCCAAAGCTTTCAACACCTTTTCCAGTTCCCTTCTCCTTGACAACCTGAAGTCAATGGATTTCTCAAACTCCACAACCAGCTGCTTCGGCTCATACCTATTGAGTAGATCGTAATCAGTTAGAATTGATGAGTCCTTATCCCCTTCTCCCTATTTGCACAGCATTCCCCAAGGCTCTGTCCTTGGCCTTTCTCCATATTCCTCAACAGCATTCCTGCTGCCTGCTCATCTGTATCCATCCACATGTAAGCAGAAGACATGGTACTGTCTGTCTCTGGGTTCTCTCCAACTGAGTTAACAGCCTGGCTCCAACTTGATTTCAATGCTGTCTGGCAATGGTTCAGATCAAATAAACTATCCCTCAATAAAAAAATGGTATCCATGTTCTTTGGTACTAAGCATTAGGCTGTCCAGGCCCCATCCCTCCCCTCCTTCCACACCCTAGTTGAGGTCACAATTGACAACGTGCCCACATTCAACTGTCTTGGTGACTGGCTTGACTGACACTTTGACTTTTCACAGCATGTAGATGCTATTCATAAAAAATTCCATCCCAAGCTTGATGCTCTAAATAAGAATAAGGGCTGCATCCCACTACCTCCCCTCCAAGAGATCATCACTAAAATGATACTCCCATTACTAAATTATGGTGACATTGTTTACAGTGCTGACCAAAGTCGACAAAGTTCAGACTGGACCCCCTCTTTCACTCTTTCTGCTGCTTTGCCATGGACTGCCCACCTCACACTCACCACTGTTCTTTGTACTCTGTCCTCACCCTCCCCCTCCCCTCCCTGGAAGCTTGGCATCTAATCCACTGTGCTTTTTTATTTTTAAATTCTGGCTCTCATCACTTCCCCTCACCCACCTCAGCTTCCTCCTCCCCCTTGCCCCCCATATGCACTCTGTAACTCAGGCTATTGTTCCCTCAAGCTTCCCTATCATAAATCTCTTGCTGGCCAGGCTGCCTTCTCTTTTCACTTTCCTAAACTCTTGAACTCTCTGCCCCCTAAAAATTTGCTCTGCATCTTCCAAATGCTCTCTCTCCTCTGTACTCCATATCCACACTGCACCATCTTGTAATTGCCCTTAGTCAAATCCCTTTCCCTTGCCACCTTTTCCTGCCTTCCCTTTTCCCTCTACTCCTTGCCCTTCCCCATTCTTACCCTACCCCATCATGTCTCTCTTCCTACCATTCTTTCTCTCCTCCTTGTCCTACTCTTCACTTCTCCCCTACCCTCCTTTCTATTCTTCACTTCTCCCAACCTACCCTCCTTTCTCTCTTTCTCTTCTCCTCTCCCATTTTTTCTCAGACTAGTTCTCTACTTCCCTTATCCCTCCCCTTCTGTACTCCACTCCTTAGCACCCTATCCCCTATGGCTCTCACCTATATTGTTCTCTTCCATGATCCTAAGGGGCATATCTTCCCCCTGGCCTGGTGATATTGATCTTTATTATTCTTTGTGGGTGCCTAGTACACTCACATTTCTGAATTGAACAAAGCTAGCTTTACATTGTTTAATATATATTTCTGAATGATGTTTTATTTACTGTATAATACTTTGTCCTAGCTTATACGGTATCCCTTCCCGCCCCCAAGACACATCTGGAAACAAGCTATTTTTTAACTCAGTATGTCTTTCCTTGTGAAACTTTTGAAATAAATACATCAATAAATAAATAAATAATTTTCATACATCCATATCACTTAAGCCAAGGACTCCATGGATATTGCATATAGCATAGGAGATAGCAGGCAAATTTGTCTTGTACCTCATTTTAGCTTTATTGAAACATAGAAACATAGAATTTGATGGCAGATAAGGACCACTTGGCCCACATAATCTGCGCATTTCCCTAACTAATGGATAAGCTGCAGATCCTAGTTAACCAAAAGCCTACTTCCTCCTACCCCCCCACTAGAATTGCCTTATGTCTGTCCCATGCATTCTTGAATTCCCCAACTGTTTTTGATTCTATGACCTCCTCCAGAAGGCTGTTCCATGCATCTACAACCCTCTCTGTGAAGAAATACTTCCCCCATTATGTCTGAGCCATCCCCCTCTATCTTCAAATTGTGCCCCCTTGATCTTGCACATCTCTTTTTCTGAAAGATGCTACCCTCTTGGACTTTGTTGATTCCTGTGAGGTACTTGAAAGTTTCTATCATGTCCCCCCTCTCCCTCCTTTCCTTGAGGCTATACATCTTAAGCTTCTTTAGTCTTTCTTCATATGTCTTCTGGTGCAGACCCTGCACCATTTTGGTTGCCCTCCTCTGGACAGCCTCCACCCTGTCTATGTCTTTGTGGAGATGGGGTCTCCAGAACTGTACACAGTACTCCAGATGTGGTCTTACCAACTGTCTGTACAGAAGGCCAACAACTTCCCTTTTCTACTGGTGATGCCTCTCTCTCTATGCATCCCAGTATCCCCCCAGCCTCCTTACTGCCCTCTCACATTGCTGACCCACCTTTAGATCATCTGATATGACTACCTCCAGGTCCCTTTCCATTTTTGTTGTTATCAGTATCTCACCCTCCATTGTGTACTCTTCCCTGGGTTTTGTTTCCCAGGTGCATTACTTTGCACTTCTTTGCATTGAATCTAAGCTGCCATACATTTGACCAGTCCTCCAACCTTGCCAAGTCCCTTTTCATCCTTTCTACCCCACCTTGCGTATCAACCCTGTTGCAGATCTTTGTGTCATCTGCAAAGAGACCTACTTTTCCTTCCAGTCCCTCTGAAATGGCACTTATAAAGACATTAATAAGGATCAGCCCAGTACTGAACCCTGTGGTACTGCACTAGTAACCCCTTTTCTTCACTGTGGACTCCATTTACTATTACCCTTTGTGTCCTGTTTTCCAGCTAGTGTTTTACCCAGGCTACCACCCTGGGACTCACTCCCAGGCTGGCTAATTTGTTTATTAATCTTTTGTGAGGGACTGTGTCAAATGCTTTGCTAAAGTCTAGTTAGGCCATGTCCACAGCCCCTCCTTGGTCTAATACTTTGGTCACCCAGTCAAAGAAATCAAATAGATTTGTCTACCATGACCTTCCTGCTGTGAATCCATGCTTCCTTGGGTTCTGTGCCCCACTGGTCTCTAGGTACTCAACAATTCTTTCCTTCAGAAGTGATTCCATCATTTTCCCTACCTCTGAGGTCAAATTGACAAGTCTGTAGTTTCCTGCCTCTGTCTTGCTCCCACTTTTGTGAAGGGGAATCACATCCACCTTCCTTCAGTCTTCAGGTACTACACCATCCTCCCATGATTTATTAAAAAGGGTAGTCAGCGGTGTTACTAGTTCTTCCCTTAGTTCTTTTAGAATTCTGGGGTGAATCCCATCAGGCCCCATTGCTTTATCCACCTTCAGTTTTAAGAATTCTTTTAGAATCCTTTCTTCTGTGAAAGGACTAATATCAACTCCCCTATTCAGAGTGCTTCTATTGACTGGATTAAGTATCTCCCCCTGCTTTTCCATTGTGAATACTGAGCAGAAGTATTTGTTCAGTATCTCTGCTTTTTCACTGTTGCTCTCTGCCTAACCACCTTCCTCTTTGTTCAACCTCAGTATCCCTGCCTTAGTCTTTCTTTGCTCCCTAATGTACCTATAAAAGGTTTTATCCCCCTTCTTAACTGAGTTGGCTATCTTCTTCTCGGTTTGGGCCTTTGCTATTCTGACTGCCTTCCCTGTTTCCTTCTGCTTTAACTGGTTCAATTCTCTGTCTGGCTCCTGCTGTGTTTCCTTATACTTCCTGAATGCTGTCTTTTTCTCCATAACCTTCCCTGCCACTTCTTTCGAGAACCATAGTGTTTTTTCTTTCATTTTGATTTGTTTATTTGCTTCACACAAAGGCTTGTTGCTTCTGTGATGGCAGTTTTGATGTTCCCCATTGTTGCTCCACCCCACCTTCTTGCCTGTTTGCTGGTGCTTTTCTGAGGAACTCTCCCATTTTGACAAAATCAGCCCTTCTGAAGTCCAGTACCTTCACTTTTGTATTGCTTGACTCTACAGTTAAGTTTATCGTGAACCATACTGTTTGGTGGTCACTTGATCCCAGATGTCTACCCACTTCAAGATCGAAGATCCTCTCTCTGTCCCCATTTGAAAGAACCATGTCTAAGTTTGCTCTCTCCCAAGTGGGTTCCAAAACTAGTTGGTTGAGACATCCCCCCTGTAGGGCATCGAGAATGGCCCTTCTCTTGGATGTGGCTACAGCAAAGGTACTCCAGTTAACATCTGAAATATTCAGGTCCCCCATCAGTAATATCTCCCCTTTCTCCACCATCAAAGGATGCCTTCAATCATTTCCTTGTCCATTTCCTCCCCCAAGGCAGGGGTCTGTATACTACCCCTGTGCAGACTGTGGTGCCATTTCCAGTCTCCAGGGTGACCCACAGTGCCTCCTCTCCTCCCTATTTACCCTTTAGTTCTGTTGCTTTTATCCCTTCCCTTACATAGAGAGCTACTCCTCCACCTCCTCTTCTTCCCTCCCTGACCTTCCTGTAGATTGTATACCCTGGTATGTTGACATCCCAGTCATGGTTCTCTGTGTACCATGTTTCTGTGACTGCCATGAAATCCAGGCATCCATCTTCTGTCAAGGCCACCATTTCAGGGAGCTTTTTACCTAGACTATGGGCATTGGTACTCATTACCCTCCATTTTGTTATGGCTTTATTTCTTTTTGCCCCATCCCTGTTCTTACTGCCTTTGTCTTTTTCTCCATTTACCCCTGCCCTTCTCTCTATTGACTGCTCTACCTTCATGTTTACCTCACTAACTACCCTTATTTTGGGGGGCTAGGATTTCCCTTCTCCTTTTCAGTACTTCCCCTTTGGCTAGTTTAAATGCTTGCCAATGAAGCATTTAAACCTATCACCTAGGATCCTGGTTCCCCTTCTGGATAGATGCAGACCATTGCACCAGTATAGGTCTGCATCCATCCAGGTGGAGCCCCAGTCCCCAATGAAGCCAAATTCCTGAGCTCTGCACCAGATATTCAACCAGTCATTGAGTCCCATGGTGGGGAGTACCCTAGCCTCATCCATGCCATAGACAGGTAGCACTTCCAAAAAAGTTACCATGTGTGCTACTTGCCTAAGGCCCCTCCTCAATTCCACAAACTCCTGTTGAACTACTCTGATCCCATTCTTATCCAGGTCAGTTGTCCCTAGTTGGATAATGACATCCAGCTCACTCCCCCTTTCGGCTGCTCCCACAATCCTGGGGATTAATTTCCTGTCCCTCCAAGCCATGGTGCCAGGCAGGCACCTTACCTTCCTTCCCTCCCTCCCTCCCCAGTTCTACCCCCCTAACAATTGAGTCCCCTACCAGGAGTTGTTTCCTTCCCCTGTGGGGTCCTGTGCCACCCTCTTGTGGGTCTCCATTGTGGAGGTTCCTAGCATCCTCCTTGGTCTCCACTGTGGGTGCCTCTATAGAGGAACCATGCTCCATCAAAGTGGTGAATGAATTGTGGGGAGGCACAAATGGAAGGATGCACCACTGTTCCACCAACCTCACCCTACCTGAGCCCACTGTGGTCAACCATTCCTCTTTCTTGGCAACCTCTGAGCTAGTGGTGGTGGCCTAGGTGGTCCCTGGGTGGGGGAGCAGGTTTCCAAAATCCTTGCCAGGTCAGCAAGGAGATAAACAACCTACTCCCTCAGACCAGAGAGGTGCCTGAAAATAGGGCAGCAAAGCAGTCTCCAGAATGTCTCCTGGAAGACTGCTGCTCCACAGCCAGTGCATTGCACCACTCCCCACATGTCTGTGTCACTTCCTGTTACAGATGTTTTTCTTTTTTTTTGTTCTTGTTTTACTGTGTGCAAGCTTGTGTCTCTACCCCCTATTAAGTGTGCTGTGCCTTTAAGGATATGAACCGGTGTTTGTTGTTAGCAGTTTTGGGGAAGTGATGTCAGAACACCTGCTATAAAGGAAGTTATGCACTTGGGGCAGATGGGGTGAGGGTAGGGTGGGTGGAGTAAACCTTTTCCCTCCCAGAAACAATCAATGACAACTCTTACCCTCCACCCCGGAGAGTGCCTTCCTTCCTTTCAGACACCTATTTCACAGAGGTTAAGTAACAGGTATAGTCACAAATGACTGCAAATATCTCCCAGCTTCAGTTCCTTCCTGGCAAATTAAAGTTAAACTAAGAAAAGACAACCCCAAAAATACAGAATCGATACTAGTTCCTTACACAGGTTCAAAAAGTAATAATTCAATTCAGTGTAGTCTAGTAAATAACCTTCTTGAGTTAAGGAAGCTTTGGCTGCTTTCTCTCTCTCTCTCTCTCTGTCTCTCTGTCTCAGCAGACAGAGACCACAAACAAATCCTGTTTTAAATCCACAGTTCAACCAGGCCTCGTTCAGCCCTTCTCCTTAACAGACACCTATTTCACAGAGGTTAAGTAGCAGGTCTAGTCACAAATGACTGCAAATATCTCCCAGCTATAGTTCCTTCCTGGCAAAGTTAAACTAAGAAAAGACAATCCCAAAAATAGAGAATCAATAATAGTTACTTACACAGGTCCAAAAAGTAATAATTCAATTCAATGTAGTCTAGTAAATAACCTCCTTGATTTAAGGAAACTTTGGCTGCTTTCTCTGTCTCTCTGTCTCTCTCTCTCTGTCTCAGCAGACAGAGACCACAAACAACTCCTGTTTTAAATCCACAGTTCAACCAGGCCCCTTTCAGCTCCTCCCCTTAACAGACACCTATTTCACAGAGGTTAAGCAACAGGTCTAGTCACAAATGACTGAAAATATCTCCCAGCTACAGTTCCTCCCTGGCAAATTAAAGTTAAACTAAGAAAAGGCAACCCCAAAAAAAGAGAATCAATACTAGTTTCTTACTCAGGTCCAAAAAAGTAATAATTCAATTCAGTGTAGTCTAGTAAATAACTGCCTTGATTTAAGGAAGCTTTGGCTGCTTTATCTCTCTCTCTGTCTCAGCAGATATTGTATCATATAGAAGTGAATTAGTTTTTATCCGAGCAACTAGAGTAATATACATCATGTTCACCCATATTCTATATACCAGTCATATACAGGCCTTTGACAGGGTCCCATTGAGAACTTCCAGGAGACCGTGTAAAAGGCCTTTTCCACATCTAATGTCAGTGGAATTGTACTTTTATCACCTGCAGCTAGAATCAGATCTAATGCTTTCCTTATATTATGATGGAGCCTTCGTCCCTCCATAAAACCCATCTGATTCTCATGCACCAAAGTCCTTATAATTTTAGTCAGTCTGTTAGCCACAATTTTTGCAAATATCTTATAATCATTATTCAGTATTATACAATGGCAAGAAAGAATCCTGGACTGTGATTGATTAACCTGGGACTGGACCCATGATGTTATCCCATCATAACATCATGGATCTACTACCAGCACACACATCACCCGATCACATGAAAAAATCACTGCACGTTCTGTCTTCAAAGCCATCAATGCAATCGGCTTCATGGACCTGATCTCTGCTGACCAACAGAAGTGAAAGTGAGCCAAATCCTCCACCTGTCATGGCTCGGCACTCCCCCCCAACACACATTGACACGTTTGATTCCTCAGTTGTACACACAGCTAAGTAAAACAAAAAAAATTTAAGTGAAGAAAGTGTCAGCGGGTGTGAGTGGCTTCAGTGCCGTAACTGAAATCTTCTTTCTCCCCACTCTGAAGTGCAATCATGTGAGTGCATGCACACCACTGTACTGCACTCGCTAATAAGCGGACTGATCATGCTGCTTATGGCTAGTGATATTTTTTTTTTACAAGATGCTGAATTGTTCTACCATGCTGTCATAAAGGGAACAGCATGCAAATGTTAATTTACACTACACTGTCATCCTTGTGCCCACTGACACTCCCTCCCACTGTCACCACCCAGCTGCTACAACATTATGAGCCAGTAAATTAAAAGACTGTCTCAGCCTGTGAGCTTCACTACCAGCCAGTTCATAACTTTTCTCTTGCTTTTGCCTGTGTCTCTCGACAGAAACATCACCTGCACTGGGAGTAAACTGAGAAAATGGTATTGCAAAAGATGCGAACAGTGAGGGTGGGAAAAAGAAAGACACTGCAATCTGGGGATTCACACCAGCAACGCAGCAACAGCGTGATTACATACAACTGTGAAAGTAAGTCAGCTGCGGCCAGGTAGAAGCAAGGCAAAACAAAAAAATGGGGAATAAAACTACTAAAATGGCAGTGGGGGGTCAAGCAGACAGGTGACAAGAAACAAAGAAATGGGGTGGGGGCAGAGCAGAGCTACAATAACATTACTGCAGCTCCACCTGCTGGGAAAAACAAATATCAGCACTATTTTTTTAGATAGTATTCCTACCCATTACAAAAAAGACACAAGATGTAATTTAAATAAACTTTTTCATTCTTTTATTTATTTATTTACAAATGAACCATTGTATAATAGGAATGGTGCACTCCAGGGTGTGTGTCGTGCTGGGTTAACATCACTTCTGGGGTAATTAGTCACACTCAGCCTGTGGCCTTGTGCCTAATCTCCCCAGGTGTAATGCTATCCCAGCACCACACATCGTCATGCATTATTCCTTTAATGAAATTGGCCTATATGATTTATAATCCTCTGGGTCTTTTTCAGGTGTCAAGTTAAGGGACAGCCAGGCTTCATCAAAGGATGAAGGCATCCCACCAAATTTGTTAAACTGATTAAACAATCATGTCAAAATTGGTATTGGTTCTATGCTAAATTCTTTATAGAATTCTCTAATTATTCCATCTGGACCTGAAGATTTAAGATTTTTTAGTACCTTTATTGCTTCAACAACATAAATTTCTTTAACGTCCCTGTCCAATTCAATTTTTTGCACTTCTGAAATTTTTAGACATGTTAATGTTTCTAAAAATGACTTGATTTCTTCTTCTTCTTGGGATGTATAGTTCTGAATAAAATTTCTCAAATTCTTTGCTAATTTGTCTATGATCAGAATATATTACCCCTTCTTTAGCTTTAATCTGATCTATTGCACTCATAGATTTCTCTGTTCTCAGCTGTATTTCTAATAATTGATCAGGCTTCTCCCCTATGAAATAATATTTAGATCCTGGCCTTAGTAATGCTGATTGGGCTTGTTTTGCTGTTATTTCATAGATTCAACAATGAGTATAGATCAAGCTTCATTCCCAGACAGAATAAAGTCAGTCTGTGTTTGTGTAATTTGACTTTCTTTCACCCTAAGGTAATTGTACCTTTTTTTAATACCTGTATAATATGTCTTGGCTTGCCCCTCTAATTACTGCTTTGAAAACATTCCAGAAAAAAGTAATACTAGTTTCTCCCAATTTGTTATTGTATGTGTAGTCCTTAGTTGTTTTACTAATTAATTCATGGTATCTAATGTCCTTGAGCAGGCTTCCCCACCATCTTAACCTCATTGAATTCTTGAATGGGGTTTCACAGAAACTGGACAAGGAAAGGGCCTGTCATATCTTATACTTTGAATTTAGTAAGGCCTTTGACTCTGTAACCTCACAATTGGTTGGTTAAGAAAATGAGGAACATATGTGTGGATGACACAGTACAATAACTAGATGGGTGGGTGGGAAACTGACTGAGGGTAGTCATCAATGGAATGAGGTCAAATGGTGAGAAAGGTGACAGGCAGCATACCACATGGGTTGGTCTTGGGTCCATAGCTCTTTAACATGTTCATATGTCATATATGGGAACTCACACAGGACAGAATGTCACCATTTGCAGACAACACAAAAATATGTGGCAGGGTGGACAACAAGAAAGGTATTCAGTAACTAAAGGAAGATCTTGCTTAATCTGAGAAATAATCTGGGTTTTGCAGCTAAACTTCAACACTAAAAAGTGTAAGGTCATGCAGCTGGGAAGAAAAAGCCATTGGACCAAATACTGGATGGTGGGAGTACACATGAAACAAACAACAGAACAGAGAGACATGGGAGTCATAATCAGCACAAAACAGAAGAACATAGCATAGTGTTACAGGGAATACAGAAAGACAAACAGGATGCTTGGGTGCATAATAAGGGCCTTCTTTGAGCAGAAGGAAGTAAGTAATCTTTCCACTGTACTGGTCACTGGTCAGGCATCATTAGGAGTACTGTGTACAGTTCTTGAGAACACATTTGAAGAAGGATATGAACCACCTGGAGGCCATTCAAAGAAGAGGGACTAAGATGATTCATGGCCAGCATGGATGATCCTCTGATGAAAGGTTACAGGATCTCAGCATGCACTCTCTGGAGACTAGAGGAGAAAGTGGTCTTCCTATGCATCCATGATCAAAACCTTCAAGTATCTCAAAGGCATCAGCAGAGTGAACTGCCTGAAAATGTTCAGGCTAAAGGAGGGAAGCATCACAAGAGGACACAGTCTAAAGCTGGAGGACAGTAAATTCAGAAGTTGCACCAGGAAGTACTTCTTTATGAAAGGATGGTGGACAGATGGAACCAGTTACCACAAGGGATGGCTAATGTGCCGATGGTAAATGCCTTCAAGCACAGTTGGGAGAGTGTATAAGTCTGGGGAGGGGCACTTTTGGGGAAAGACAGAGTGGATAGCAAGGGTGGAGATGGACTTGGAGGGACTGCAAAATTGGATATGGTCTGGCTTGTAATAGACTGGCTTCTGGACCAATGTAGGCACCAGACAGACTGGATGGACCTAAATTGACCTATGGCTTTTTTTCTGTCCATATTGTCTATGTTTCTTCATTAACTTGAAAACTGCTGAACTTTGAGCATGCTTCCCAGAAGTTCTAAATGTCAGCTGCTCATGGAAGATACCAGAATTCGTTGCAGGATATGGCAGTTGCATAACATTAAGAAGAAACTAGCACAGTCAGACAGTGACATCTACTTTTTATCCCAGTGCAAAAGGAATAACATTATCCCTAAAAGTCTAGCTATTTGGAATCCTCTGAGAAACACAGATAATTCTACATATGCTGAACCACTTTGTCGTAGGACCTCTGAGAAATTGAGAAATCACAGAATCCACAACTCATATGCCAAGAAAGCATTTTTGAAGAAACAGTTTAATGAAATAGCTACCACACTGGAGAGGATGTCTGGTGAGCCTATTCCAGACATCTTACATGAGATAGACATGAACTACCAAAGAACCTTAAGAAAAAACATGCTCATTAAAAACAGGAAGTTAGATGCCGTTCAACTTACCATACTTCCTAACAACCATGAAGAACAGAACAGAGTGACTGAACAACTAAGCCACACAGATGGGCACCTTTCAGTTGTTAATTTGTCCACCCACACGCTGACTACTGGGGAATTAAAAGTACTTTCTAAGGGCCTCAATTTCTGCCCAACTAAACCACTGGACAGAATACAGTTTTGTGGTGAAATGGAGGAATACTTCCGCACATTGAGACTCAGTGAATTTTTTCATGGCAGAGAAGAAATCATAGACAGTGAACAAATCACAAACAGTAAAAATATTATGGATAAGAAAAATAAACCATATGAGTTTACCCCATCAAGTGGCCGTAACAAAAAACTGGACAAGTACTTTCGCCAGAGAGTTACTGGTGAGATTCTTAATAGGCAGAAACAGGCCCGTTACAACCTCTTTCCATTGGAATGGAGGGCTATACAAACATTAAAATCGAACCATAACATTGTCATAAAAAAGCTGATAAAGGCGCTGCAGTAGTGATATTGAATTGGGAAGATTACATTAGGGAAGCCAACAGGTAGCTATGTGACCTTACTTACTACAAAGTACTGGGAAGTGACCCAATTACAGAATATAAAAGAGAACTACAGGAGTTAATTGGAACATTTCCAAACCATGTCCAAGAAAAACTAAAGGCCCTCATCCCCAGTGAACATAAGCCAGGGACATTCTACCTGCTTCCTAAAATACATAAGCCTGGCATCCTGGTAGACCCATAGTCTCTGGTAATGGTACCCTGACAGAGGAGATATCAGGGTTTGTAGAAGCTATTTTCAAACCGCTGGTTGTACAAAGGGATAGTTACATCAAGAACACTACTCACTTCCTGCATAAACTTTCTGGTTTTAAGGACTTACCACCTGATACCCTTTTAGCCACAATGGATGTAACCACCCTCTACACTAATATCCCACACACAGATGGCATTTCAGCCTGCCTCAAATACCTGTATGACAAAGAACTGGACCCCAACATTGACCCTGGAGTTGTGGGTAAACTTACTGAATTAATTCTGACACATAACAACTTCAGCTACAATGGTAAACATTATGTTCAAACTATGGGAACAGCAATGGGAACCAGGATGGCTCCACAGTATGCTAATATTTTATGGCAAATTGGAGGAGGTTTTTCTAAGGCACTGTACACATAAACCACTCACTTATTTCCATTACATTGATGATTTATTTATAATTTGGACAGAGGGCACTGACGCACTCAAAGATTTTCATCAGGAACTCAATAACCTCGACCCAACTATAAAGCTTTCCCTGGAATATTCTGCCACCAGTGTACATTTTCTGGATACCACTGTCACTATTAAGGATGGAACCCTTCATACCTCTCTTTACAGGAAACCAACAGACAGACAGAGATACTTACACAAGAAAAGTAATCACCCGAGCCACACAAAGAAATCTGTCATATATAGTCAAGCACTTTGGTATCACCACCTCTGTTCGAATGAGGAAGACAGAGACACACATCTGGTGATGTTGAAAAACACCTTTATTGAGCAGGGATACTCATCCAGGGAAATTGACAGAGCAGTGGAACATGCAACACAGGTCCCAAGAGAACAACTACTGCAATATAAGGAATGGATGACTACCAACAGAATACCTTTAGTAGTCACATACCATCCTGACCTTGAACTTCTACGTAAGATTGTTAAGGATCAACATCCAATAATTATTGAGGATGAAACCCTTAATTATATTTTTCAAGAATTACCACTACTGTCTTTTAAACAACCACCTCATTTAGCCAACCTGATTATTATGAGTCAACTTGAACCGGAACAGAATACCATGACATCATATGGTACACGACCCTGTCATCAACGCACATGTAAGACATGTAACCTCATTTCCACTTCAGACTGTGTGGTTACATCACAAAGTAGACTATTCAGGATACAGGGGAACTACACATGTACATCAAGTAATGTGGTCTATTTTATCCAATGCAAGAAATGTCCTCACACAGATTATGTGGGGGAGACAAGCCAACAACTCTGCACTAGAAGGAATTCACACGGACATTCTATTAATCACAAGAAGACTGAGAAATCAGTAGCCCAGCACTTCTCCCACAATGGCCACTCAATCTCAGATATGTCTGTGATGGTCTTAAAAGGACATTTCAACAGTACACAACAGAGACGGGCTTCTAAAATGAGACTTATTTTACTTCTCAATACAGTGGCGGATGGATGTTGAACATTGATGTTGGTTATATGACACATTATTCCACGTAAACTTACACAGACCTTTACTTTTAAAGATGGACATAAATACGTTAGTTCTTCAGCAGGCCTTTGATTTTGTAAGTTTATGGTCATCTACATGTTGACTTCTCACCTTAACGCTGTGGTGAGTGTGTCTGAGTGTGTGTGTGTGTGTGTGTGTGTGTGTGTGATGTATGTATGTGTGTGTGTTTGTGAGTGTTTTGCATGTGTTGTGTTTTTGTGTGTTGTGGGTATGGTATGTGTGTGTGTTTTGTTTGTGTGTGCGCAGTGTGGTGTGGTATGTGTGGGTTGTGTTTGTTATATTTATTGTGTGTTGTGGTTGTGTGGGGTGTGCAGGGGTGTGTGTGTGTGGTGTGGTGTATGTACACACGTCTGTGGGGGGAGTGTGGCATGGGGCAATTGTTATGTGGCTAGGACACTCAGTTTTCACATATAGGCCCAGATATTCAAACTGCGCCCAAAAAGTGTGCAATAGCAGGAGCAAGCGCAAGTCTATTGCGCCCACGTGCAAGAGACACGATATTCAAAAAAGGAGCAGGCCAAATTGTGCCTACAGCCAAGGACTGAATATCGCACCACCTGTGCCATAGCGCAACTAGGGAGGGGAAGCTGAGCAGATCTGATGCGCCATAGCGCAACAAGGGATGTTCAGCTGAGCAGTCCAGAGGTGCCATAGTGCAACCAGGGAGCTCCCCAGCTGCAGAGCAATGTAACTGCACAATCAGGGAGGTAGGGGACCACCACCCATGCCACAGATGGGCAGAGGAACACACAGAAGAACAGACATTGTCCCCCCACACCCTAAGCACAGCACAACCGGGGGAGGGCTGGAATAACCACTGGTCCATGGAGACAAGCAACCAACCCACAGCCTGGCCATGATGCCCCATCACAGCTACCGGCAAGCTGTGACTGGCACACAAGGAGGGCAGACCACCCTGTGCCACACCATCCCCCCAGTGCACAGCACACCCTGCACCGTGATCCCCAGACACCCCCCCATGAGCAGTGACCACCACTGCAGGAAACCCCATGCATGCCACCACCCCCACTGTGTCAATGCAACCCTGTGCACCACTGAACCATGCAAGCCAGCCCCACCATGAGCACCCATCAGTAGGCTGCAGCACACGGCAATGCAACAACGGCAGACACAGTGCCACCATGCACAGTCCCCCGAGGTACTGCTGAGAGACTGACCATGCGTTGGCAGAAGAGATACCCCATATGGGATGGTCGTGTCCTTGACACCACCACCAGTGGTACAGCACCCTGCACAGTATTCCAGTGACACACCCCAGCCCACCACTGGCCACAACAGCCAGCACAGACACCCACAGTGGTGCATGGAAGCATGCACCACACCGGATGCCACACAGGGTATGGACAGACATCCACCCATATCCAAGGGCACAACAACACAGGAACACAGTGGTGGGGCAACCAAGCCCCCAGTGTTGGCCCATGTAAGCTGTGTACACACAACCCACAGTCCAGCATGGCACTGGAGTGCCAGTCACCCTGCGCAGGCACCATGGACCCATACACCAACAGTAGTCACCCGGAGCACAAGCCACAGACAGTGGGGCACATCCCCTGCAACACACACAAGCCATAGCATGGAGGCGGGACAATGACCATGTCGCCCACAGTGCCACCTGAGCCAGGCATGCACCACACCAGTGACATGGGCAACCCAGCAAAGTGATGGTTACAGTGTCCGCCCTGCAGGGAATGTCACCACTGACATGCCAGTGGACCATGCAGGTCACAGACAGGCATGTGTGTTGGCTGCACAGGCCATGGACAGGCCGATGGGTGCACCATGGACACAGAGCATGCGCCATGGACCACTGCACAAAGTCATCCAGTGCACAGGGAACAACACACACAACACAGACACTGACTGATATCTACCCCCACACCATAGTCACCTCCACACGAACACACAGACATACCCATGACTGCACCACCCCTGATGCCATGCACACCACTGCAGCTGAGCACTTATAGCCGGCTGCAAATCAGAGACCACCATGGTATTCATATAAAATTCAAATGTATTGTAAAAATATAAAACTTAACTATGTACAATAATAATAACTATTTACAAGCTTGGGGTGGGGGACACAAACAAGGTGGGGGTGTGTAGGAGAAGGGGTGAACAAATGGGATGGGATAGGTGGGGTGTGAGGGTGGGTCCAGGGGGGTAGGGGAAGTCAGGGACCAAGGGACTGTCAATGTGACTGCCGTTCTTGGCTCTGGGTCCGCCTGGCTCTGTGGCGCAGCAGTACTCCTGTCACGTCCAGCCTCCTGAGGATTGCCACTGATTACTGGGCCAGATTGAGGAGCTCCCTCATGGTGTCCCGGATCTCCCTGAGATGTCTCATACCTAGGACAAGGGAGCACAGTCAATAGGTGTGAATGCACAACCCCATACAGCCTGCCCACTGTGCATGGCATATGGCCATGGGACATACCACTGTGATGGTGTGTGACCACCCGCAGTGATCACATCCACAGGACCTGCCCACCCAGGTGCATACAGCCATGTGGAACACTGCACACACCCACCGCCAAGTCTTCACGAGCACCACCGGTGGCCGTTTAGTGACATGGCTAGTGGTGCAAAGGCAGTGGCACAGCCATGCACCTGGTACACGATGGACCACCAGTGATGCACAACCAGACATGCATTGCCACTGGACAGTGTTGACTGTAACAAGTGGCGTGCATGGCAGTGATGTCAATGAATGGTGGCCATGCCCCACTGCCCACCTTGTCACACAGCATGCAATACTAATCATGGAGGTCTGGCACTCACCCTCTTTGGGCCAGTCAGGTGGGTGTTGCTGGTCCTCGGCCTGCCTGGCTGCGGTTTCAGCACCCCTCCGCTGCTCTGCCCGCACCCTGCGTAGTTCTTCCAGGCCTGTGGGGGGGGAAAAAAAGAGAGAAGAACATCAGTACATTCCCAAAGCAAAGTCCCCCTGCCCCAAGGTGTGTGCCCTCCCACCCAGCCAGACCCACCCACCCCACACCCTGTGAACACCGCCACGGCCAACCCAATATGGTCCCTCCCCTATGTCCTGGACACATACAACACTGTGACTCATATGGACGATAAAAGTGTGTTGACGGAACCCCTACCTGGACATGACACTGTGCTCCTCCTGGCACGTGACCACAGTCAGGCCAGTAGCTCCAGCTCCCTCCTGTGCAGGTCACCATAGCGGTGTCTGCACTGCTCAGTCGAACGCCCCCAGCCTGTTGCCTCATCCAGGGCAGTGGCCACCTCCTGCCACACCTGGGTCCTTGCACTATCCAGGAGGGCCTCCCCAAAGAGAGGCCCATGGTGTGGCTCGACTATGGCCACCAGATTGGCCAGCTCAATGGCACTCCATGGAGCAGCTCGTCTACGCGCCATTCCAATAGCTATAGTAGGCAATATGGTGCTCTGCAGCGCGGCTCCCCACATGCAGATGCTGCGTGGTACAGCGCTGCCAAGGGGGGAAAAGATCGGGCACAGGGTCAAGGGTCCCTGGCGCAAAGCCACGCACAGCGCCATTGGATGATAATGCGTGTAGCGTGATTGGCTGCCTGTGTGCCAGCGCCACAGCGGACTATCAGGCAGTTGGGCCATTGCACCTATGAAGGCCCAGTGCCACAGCGTCATGTAGTGACCATCGCTATAGCACCACTGGCACAATGGTGGCCTTGCCCTGCATTGCCTACCGTGCACAGCACGTCATCAGTGCAGCAGACGCCTGCGTCAGCAACCTGGGCATGTGCAGTGAGGTGTACTATGCATGCCACAGAACTGCACCATTGGTTCAGCACATTTAACACAATTGCACAAAGCGCAACAGCGCAATATTCAGCTGTCATATGCAAATCATCCGATCAGCCATTCAATGGTGCAGCACTGCAATTTGCATCTAATTAAAGTTGCTCGTCGCCTCATTTGCATGGATTGTGCTATGAAGGTGCGACAATGTGCTGCAGTGGCCATAGTTGGTTACTGCAGTTTATTGGTGAGTTGCATGCTGTTTGGGAGTGTGGACTGTGGATTCAAGGACATGCATGGGACTGCACAGTCACAGGCAACAACTGCCATTCTTACAGGCTACATAACGACTGAGCACGTTCTTGGAGAGGAGGACAACAGTGGTGGGAGGAGGAGGAGGCCGAATTTTACTAAGGCTGAAACCAAGGCACTTTTCGAGGCCTACCTGGATCAGGAGCCACTGCTCAGTGGACGGCAGGGCACCCCTCAGGCCCATGCTGCTGCATGGGAGGAGGTGGCACGTGCCGTGAACCTGCATGGCAGCCACCAGTGCTCTGTGCAAGAGTGTAAGAAGAAGATAGGCACAGACAGGAGGAGGGTAAAGGAGAAGGTGGCTGCCATCAGGGCAGCATGTGCTGCAACAGGTGGGGGACAGCCGGAGGTGGTACAACTCACCCCAGCGGAGGACAGGCTTGCTGGAAGCATGCACCGAAGTGCCATTGAGGGTGTTCCGGGTGGTGGCTTCCAGACAGGTGGTGGCCCATCACTGCATGGTAAGTCATGGTCTGTCTGGGGGGGGTAGGTAGGTCACACGCTGTAATGTGACTTTGCTTTCCCTTACAGATCCTGAGCATCTGCATGGGTCAGCGGTGGTGGGAATGTCCACTGCAGACAGTTGGATGGAGGCGGAGGTGGGACCATCCACCTCCACAGGTATTTGTGGATCAGTATGACAGTGGGGCCGCCTGGCTGTCCACACTGATGTCATTGAGACAGGTGTGGAGGAAGCCCTGCCTGTGTCCCAGCATGCTGGTGTTCACGGATGCCAGCACACTGTGGCTGTGGCCGGGGCAGAGTCTGGCACCAGTGATGATGACACGACCGTCTTGGGCAGTGAAATGTGTGTGCCACAGGATGGACACACAACAGGGCAATCCACGCCCATGGCTGTGGGTGGTGCCACCGTGGAGACCTGCATGTCAGCACAGTCCCAGGCTGTGCCTGTCAGCACCAGTGGGGCAGCACTGGTGTCTGTTCAGGACAGTGGGACTGTTGCGGCCACTGCGGTGACACCACTGAGCCCGGGGGTGTGGCAGCAGGAGGGGCAGCATCAGCAGTCACCCACTGGGCTTGGGGGTACAGGGTTCAGTGGCGGCATCTGTGCACCACCAGTGGACATGCCCAGACCTGGTTCTGGTGTGTAGCACCCATCCTCAAGGGGTGCTGAACATCAGGCCCTTGCACACCATGAGGGACAGGATGCTGAGGAGGCTGATGACCTCTTGGACGAGCACACCCGCCTACTGTGAGCATCAGTCCAGCAGCAGATGCAGCTTGTGACATCCGTGGAAGCACTGTGTGTGGCTCTGGAGCGAGCAGAGGAGCATCACAGTAGGGACACCAAACAGATCCTGGCACAGATGGACCGTTTGCAGGAGGATGTGACCGCTGCCATTGACAGGCATGCACAGGCGTTCATTGCTGTCATGGCCACAATGGGCACACAGTCAGGTTCCCATGCATCGCGGACACCACACAGTGCACTATCCACCCCCCGTTCCCAGCGTCGTGTGACTCCCACCCTGTCAACGCTGGGTTGAGCTGTGGGCATCCTGAGCAGTCCTGGTGCAGGCATGTTCAGTGTGCTGCAGACCCCTGCGCTGGCACAGTCGCTGTTCACGCAGTGGAACCCCTGGGGGACCATCGGTGCCACCCTATGAGGCTAGTGTCAGCCTGCCAGTGCTGGCGGGTCTCAGCGGGGCCGCCACGCATCCATGGCAGCCGTGGCACTGTGTCACGGGACTGACCTGTCTCCCAGCGCGGCTACTGTCTGGTGCTGCCCTGCGTGCATTGTGTGTGTCAGTGGGCAGTGCACGGGTGGGTACCCGGCCCTGCATGCGGACACACAGTCCACCTGCACACCCTCCTGGCTGCTGTCCGCAGTTGCGTGTGCATGATGATGCCTGCATTGCACTGTACACCAATGTGCAATGGTGCTCAGCATCTGACACACGCACATGGACAGGCAGTGGGCATGGTGGCTTGTGGATATGTGTGTTGCTAGGGTGTGCATTCTGGGTCAGTGTGCCTTCTGATCTCTGTGCACATTTGTTGCATTTTGTGTGTGTGTGTGTGTGTCCTTCAGCGTGGCATGTTAATCCTCACCCATCCCTGGCTGTGTGTGTGTGCCTCTGTGCCCTGCCACTTCCCTTGACAGCATGCACCCCCAGTGTGGGTTCCTGCATGCTTGTGGGTTGTGCCTTGGCCACTGGTGGTTGCGCATGGCCCCATGTCTTCCCTGAATTGGCTGAAGTGCCTCTCCATGATGGTGTCCCGGTGCAGATGTCCCAGCCGGAGCAGTCGGGGGTCCCGTCGGCCAAGGGGGACTGCCCATCACCATCGTCACCGGCGTCACCGGCATCCCTGTCATCCCCACTGCTGTCCCCCTCTTCAACCTGTATGGCTATCCCACATTCATTGGCCATGTTGTGCAGGATGCAACAGGCCAGGAATATCCCACAGGCCTTTGAGGGGCTGTACTGTAGGGCACCGCCAGAGGTGTCCAGGCAACGGAAACATGCCTTCAGCATCCCAAACACTGGCTCGATGACATTACATGTGGTGGTGTGTGCCTCATTGTAGCATTGCTGCGATGGGGTCATGGGCCGCGGGTAGGGTGTGAGCAGCCAGGGACGGAGTGGGTATCCACTGTCACCTGTGTGTAGAGGGTGGAGGTTAGTTTGGTGATCAGCATTGCCCTGCCCCAGGGCCATGTAGGCCACTACCCATGTCACCTCTGGCCATGCCCCCCCAGGCCCTATATTTGTCCATGTGGTTTGCAGACTCACCCACTAGGTGCCCAGTGGGGAAGTCCCACTCTTGAATCTGTGGCACAGTGCCGACTGGTGCCAGATGAAAGAATCATGTGCTCCCCCAGGGTGCGTGGCACAGACATTGATGATGCACCCCCTGGCATCGCACACCACCTGGCAGTTGATGCTGGCATAGCCCTTTCGATTTATGTTTGTGGCCGCCTCGGGGCCAGGTGGTGTGCATATGGCCACAAGGGTGCAGTCTATTGCCCCTAGCACGCCAGGCATACTGCTACCCTGTGGAACTCCTGTATGTTTGCTGTGTGCTCGCCACTGTGCTGGGGAAATGGATGACCTCAGCATGTGGCAGCAGTGCACTGAGGAATTGGTGAGATGGCATGACGTGGCCAACTGGGTTATGCCTGTGGTGTCCCAGTTGGTCTCTGGAAGGTACCCGTGGTGAGCAAGCACATGCAGGCTGTTACCTTGGTCTCCACTGACAGGGCATGGCTCCGTCGTGTGGGTGCCTGCATCACATCACTGCACAGCTCACAGAGCTGCCTCAGAATTGCCCTGCTCAGGCGGTACCAGCCCACAATCTCAGTATCTGTGTACAGCTCAGAGCTGGTGCAGGCTCGGTACTGCCTGCTGGGGGCATACCGCCGACAGACCCTTCCACAGCCACGACCCCCTGCCGCCTGCCTTCTCAGCCCCCTCATTACGGCCTCCATGTGGAAGGTGGCACTGGCCATGTCCCTGGCTTTTGTTCTCCCCCCCTGGCAGCTGTTACTGTATTCCCCCCGCTGTCCTAGCTGCTACCTCCCCTGCACCGGGTACACCTGCCTGTGCTGGCCTCTGTGCTGCGTGGCTCCCCACACCTTCCCTGTGCCTGGCTGTTCACTGTGGCCTTTCCCTGGCCTGCCCTGTTAGTGCCAACTGCCCTGTCTATCTGCCTCTGCCTCTGTCTCATGTGGCTTCCCTGTAGCGTTCTTGCACCTCTTCCTTGCTCCTTTTTATTTTGGCTCATTTCTGCTATGGCGCAACTTCCACTTGCTCCACTGTTGCGCATTGCGCAAGTCTTTGAATATCACACTGCGCCATTTATGCATGGTTCCTCCCCCTTCAGTTGCGCATTCATTCATTATCATTGCGCTGTTGCTCAGCATGATTTCAAGGGCACAACTGCCTCCTGCTGAATATTGCAGAATGGCACAATTTTGGACTTGCGCAGGCGCAACCCTATTGCGTATGGCTCAACTCTTTTGAATATCTGGGCCATAGTGTACATTTACTTCCTTCTACTAGTTGTCAGTGGTTGGATTACACACTGTCACATTTTTAAATCTGCTCATATTAAAATGCATGTTTCATTTACTTGGGGGTTCATAAAAGGTGTAATTCCTTTGGGTAATGATTAATATTGGTGTGAATGATGCTGTATTATGACTTGTACATACAGTGTATCTCATTCCTACTAGTTACAGTATCTTTCCCAAGGAGAGAGAGAGAGAGGGAGAGAAAAGGTAAAAAAAAAAAAAAAAAAAAAAAGGAGGGGTCCTGGAGGATTTCATCCTTGGAAGTTTTCATTTAGATTCCTTAGACTGATTCTGTGCATTTTTGTTATACACTGACTCTGTGTTGAAATCTGCACTTATCAGGCTCATGATCTCATTTTCCTGGGAGTCCTTGACAAGTAATTTTATTTGGCACTTACAAGTGATACTATCATGCATCATGTATATATGTAAATGTTTAATTTGGGGCTCTTTTTCAACTTGCAGTTATACCTAATTTCAGGATTTTGTCTCTCATTATCTGTTCTTTAATACACCAGGACACTTGGAATGTAAGTTGTAACCTCATCTTACATGTATTAGAGAGAATGTTATCCCAGGGATTTTTTTATCACTAGAATGCTTTCTTAGCGCACTGAGACATTTTAAAATTTATGTGAGAAGAACTCTTTGGTTGTTGAGAATTCTTGATAACCTTTGCCCTTCTGAGGCTCCTCAATTAAAAGCATACTGGTGTTAATTAGCTTCTCTGATGTAATCTTCTGTTGTGTTTTAAATGTATATGTTAAACCAATGAGAATTATTTCTGTTTTTTCAACATAATCTGGTGTTAATCGTATGGGATTTTCAAAATAACTGCCATAAAGCTTCTGAAGAAGGACCGAGTAGGTTTGAAAGCTAGAGCACTTTGTTCTTTTCTGTAACATCCATGTTGGTCCAATAAAAGGTATCAAATCATTTGTTTCTGGAGCTGCTCATATAAAAATTTTTAAACAAACTTTCAGTTATATCTGCTTGAACTAAGTTCAGGGATTCATAATATGTGAATTTGCCAGTCTCTGGTACTCTTTCTACTGTAAGAGTGGTTTCACTTGCATCCTTTAAAGTCAGAACAGCTCAGCTTCACTTTGCTTTTCTTATTCTTGAAGAATGCGCATGGAATCACACTTACAATGGTACAGTTATGTCCAGCATCATGTGTTCTGCTGTTTCATGTGTCATGTGTTATTGCATCATTTTGTGGCCACCAGTTATGTGACAACTGTTTTGTGCTGCAGAGGGCTGATACTTAGATGTTGTCTGATTTCCCACGTATAGGTGGCCCTAGCAATGCATTCACATTTTCAAAGGGATGTATCAGTATTAATGTCAGTGTCAGTGGCTCAGTAGGTAGCACACTCATCTCTGAGGCTGGGAGATCAGAGGGCTGTAGGTTCAGTTCCCACATCTGGCACTTGGGTTAATATACCAGTACTGACACTGTAGTGCAGCATGAGAGGGGTGCTGCACTTCTGAGGTGCCGTCTTTCAGATGAGATGTTAAACCAAGGTCCCATCTGCCTGGACTGGTGGTAGTTCAAGTGGATGTTAAAGATCCCATGGTACTTATGGAAAAAGAGTAGGGGAATTCCCCCGGTGTCCTGGCCAAATTTCCCTCATTCACTAAAAATACCACTAACAGCTTAATCTTGTTCAAGGTCAGTTGGCATTCATCTGTATCCCCCTTCCCCAGGTTGTGGCTGAATATAGCTAGGATTTGTCTAGTGCACTTACCTGGTCAACAAAAACTAAATAAATAAATGTTGCCCTGGATCTCAGAAGTCATCACTTAAAACCAGCCCCCAAAATCACTTTTCCCATTTTGTGAAAACATCTTCTTCTTGGGGTATTTAGGGGACACCTTGGACAACATGTATCTGGAAATTTAGCTTAATATGAGGAAAAATGCTAAAGTTATCAGCCATTTTATGTGATGTTTGTCTGGCTGTCTAAGCAGAAAACTGTCCATAGAACTCAACAGTAATCACTGAAAACCACCCCCTAGCACCACGTTTTCCTTTTTGTTGCAATGTGTTCTTCTTGGGGTATTTAGGGGACACTTTGGGTGACATACATACAGAATTACAACTTAATATCTGCAGAAATGCCAAAGTTATCAACCATGTTGTGTGATGTCTATCAAGACAAGACAGGCTTTCTGATCAAAAAACTCTTCCTGGATTTTGGTAAGCATCACTTAACACCACCCCTTGAAAAACCATATTTTCCTTTTTGTACTGTAGCAAAGTGTTTTTCTTGGGGTATTTAGGGAACACCTTGGGAACAATTATCTGGAATTTTGGCTTAATGGCCTCCATGCATTAATAGGCATAATGCATATGAGCCACTTATCTGCAGTGCATAGGCAACTGGACATAAGGAAGCCACACACTGGGGGTCCTGTAGACCCCGGCAGCATTCATGGAAGGGATGCATACCCCTTCTGCACTTGATCCCCTGGCGGTTCATGTAGTTAAGCATGCAGATGGTCTGGTGGAGTGGCCAGGGTGCTTGCCCGCTCTTCACACCATTCACAAAGGTGCAAAGTGCTAGGTCAGAGGAGGCATGGAATGCAGCAGTAGGCACCCTGCCATATCCATAACATGCCCCCTATGGAATACAACCACTGGCCGAGGCAGGAAAGACCCCCCCCACCAGTGAGGAAGGGAGGACTGGGGGCAGCCATTCCGGCACTCATCCATTGTTTTAAAAAATAAGGGATGTGCGCAGTCCCCAAATTCCTGCTCCATGTAGTGGATCATGATGGGCATCACATTGGATGCCCACCTGTGTCCTCCAATCACCCCTCAGCAACATGGTGCTGGGGGCCACAAACAGACACTTTGCAGTGGCTGGTGATTATGCATGCCAAGCCCTGTTATCCCATGATATGAGTGAGTTCATTTGAGTGAGTACACATGGGCGAAGTCAAAATAGCAAGGTTAAAATGGGCTATATAGATTTTTGAGTGCCTGTGAATTTTAACACTTTCTTGTAGGCAGGGAGTTAGAATTGCAGTATGTAGGTTAATGTTGGTGGGAGTGCTGTTCGAACTGGCCATTTGGTGCAGTGGTGAGAATCACTATCTCTGTGGCTGGGGGACTCAGGTTTAGGACTGGCTGGTAGAATTATTATTTTTTTGTATAACTATTTTTGTTATATTCTGCATTAAGTCCCATTCTGCCCACATTCCCAACATTTTTCGTCTCTACTCCCTTGCCCCCCTCCAACATTCTCCCCCACCTGACCTGCATATCCCAGTGCCATAGCCCCCATCATGAGTGTTTCCCAGATCTATGGCGTCAGCCCCCCCCCCGGATGTTAGTTATCTATAGTAGGGGGTGTCGGGGCAAAGCTCCCCTTAATGGGGAGTGTGGGTGGCAAATCCCCCCACAGAAAATGATGAGAAGCAGCGCTGATTTTGTGGAGCACTGTTGTGCTGGTCTCCATTTTTGCAGAGGTTGTTGCTGCTTTGCCTTATTTGTTGGAGCCATTTTTACTTTGCTTTTATCTATGGAACCCTGAGCCCTGCACACCTGTCTATGGGTGCAGCACTTCACTGGCTGAGTTAGTGCCTTCTACACACGGTATACCATCACCGCAGTGACTCCCTGATGGCGAAGGCCATCGCAGCAACAGGATTTGAGCAAAATCAGCATGTCACTGTGATGGTCTCTGCATGGCCAGGGGATTGCCTCTCAGGGTGTTTTGCCCCCACCCCAGTCCAACTCTGACTCAAAGTTGGAATCCTAGAGACCAGGGTGGTGTGGGGGTTCAGCACCCTGATGAAAACACAGAGGCATCCCCAACACCACATTGCCAACACTTGACAATGTGGCTGCACTGTCAAGGATGTCTCCATGTCCGCTGTCACTGCGGCATGGTAAAACCCTTTTGCACATACCCAGCCCATTGTAGTGCATTGCACACAATATAACTAAAAATGCCAAAGTTATCAGTCATTTTGTGTGATCTCTGCCAAGCAAAGACAGGCTCTCTGAGCAGAAAACTCTCCCAGGATTTTGGCAGCCATCACTTAAAACCACCCCCTGAAAATCGTTTTTCCTTTTTGTAGCAATATGTTCTGCTTGGGCTATTTAGGGGTCACCTTAGGAATATATACAGTATCTGGAATTTCAGCTTAATACAAGCAGGAATGCTAATGTTCTCAATCATTTTATGTGATGTCCCCAAGCAAAGATAGGCTTCTGTCTGCTTCAGTATTTGTGAAGCAGTAAGAGAAGACATTTGAGCTGCACTTTACCTAACAAATATCACACAAATATACCCCTCAAAAACACTTTAACCTTATTTTTTAATCTCGCCATTTAGGGTACACTGAATTTCTTATTTGTACCACAAAGAATTTCTAAATTATTACTACTGTAGCCTGATGTTTGTGAAGCAAATGCATGGACCATGAGGAGACATTTGAGGTGTACTTTGCCTAAAATAAATCACACCTCAAAAAAAAACTTCAGTCTCATTTTATTAAGCCGAACACTTCAGGGCTATCAGGGGACAACTTAGGCAACACGTATGCCAAATTTCATGTTTATACTGCAAGAAATGTTAGAATTATTATTGTTTTTGTCTGATGTTTGTGAAGCAAATGCAGGGGATGACAGGAGGCATTCAGTTTGTACTTTACCTAACAAACATCACACAGATGCACCCATTGAAAAACACTTTCACCATTTTTTACTTCACCCTTAACACTGTAAACTATAAATGAATACTCAAGACAATGAGAATATATACAAGAAATGTACCTTTCTGTATTTATTGATTACACTTTTTAGTACTTTGTGGTGTACTTTATGTACAGGTACTTTACTTTTTCTTTTTACTTTCTGTTAAATACTTTAATTTTTGCATTTGCTTTTTACTTTACTGTAAGCACCATCTTTTTTCTGGTTAAAATCTTTATTAAAAGTTTTAAACAATACAGGTCAGTACAGAAAATGTGCATACAAATGTAAATTCATACAGAAGAGTATGCCATTAATGCTCTACCAGCCTTTTTTTTTACTAATGTTTTGTACTTTATGTACTTACTTTACTTCTCATTTTTTTTATTTTTCTTTGTACACATACTTTGCTTTATGTATTCCAGTTTCTTACTTTAATTATGATACTGCACTTTCCTTTTTTACTTTCTACCGTCCAGTACTTTACTATTACTTAAGTTCCTATTTTTTTGTTTATTCAGCAGCAGAAGGCCCTGTTCCACTCAACAGGAGGCCCAGTCCATTGTTTACTTTTGCTTTGTACACATACATTGCTTTGCTTTAAGTACTTTCCATTTTTCATAAATACAATACTGTACAATACTTTACTTTTTTTACTTTCTACTTTCAGCACTTTACTTTTACTTAAGTCCATTCCTATTTGTTTCATTCAACAGCAGAAGGCCCTGTTCTACTTGATAGAAAGAATCCCGATCTTCCATTCTTAGTTCTACAGTACTTCACAGCCGCAATGGACTCAGTGCTGAGAAGCCTTTCCAGCTTCTTCCTAATTTTCTTTTGCTTAATACAGTACTTAACTTTAAGTGCTTTACTTACAGCATTATATTTTACTTAATCCCATACATTCCTTACCATACTCTTTTACTTTGTGTTGTTTTGCTCATTAACTTATGTTGATCTTTTTTTAAAATGTTGTTTTTCATTAGACAGCAGTAGGTCCTATTCCACTCCACTATGCAGCAGGAGAAACAGTCTTCCAGTCTTGGTGCTGCTTCCACAGCTGCAATTGTCTCTGATGATGGACAAGCCATTCCAGCTTCTCCAAGGTCCCCGCCATGCTTGTTCTAGAAACATAGAAACATAGAATATGATGGCAGATAAGGACCGCTTGGCCCACCTAGTCTGCCCATTTCCCTACCTAACAGAAAAGCTGCAGAGCCTAGTTAACCAACAGCCTACTTCCTCCTACCCCCCACTAGAATTGCCTTATGTCTGTCCCATGCATTCTTGAATTCCCCCACTGTTTTTCACTCTACGACCTCCTCAGGAAGGCTGTTCCATGTATCCATAACCCTGTCTGTGAAGCAATACTCCCTCACATTACCTCTGAGCCATCCCCCCCATCTTCATATTGTGCCCCCTTGTTCTTGCACATCTATATTTCTGAAAGATGCTACCCTCTTGAACTTTGTTGATTCCCATGAGGTATTTGAAAGTTTCTATAATACCCCCCTCTCCCTCCTTTCCTCGAGGCTATGCATCTTTAGTTCCTTTAGTCCTTTTTCATATGTCTTCTGATGCAGACCCTGCATCATTTTGGTTGCCTCTCTGGACAGCCTCCACCCTGTCTATGTCTTTGCAGAAATGGGGTCTCCAGAACTGTACACAGTACTCCAGATGTAGTCTTACCAACTGTCTGTACAGAGGGCCAACAACTTCCTGTTTTCTACTGGTGATGCCTCTCCCTATGCATCCCAGTATCCCCCCAGCCTCCTTACTGACTTCTCACATTGCTGACCTACCTTTAGATCATCTGATATGACTACCCCCAGGTCCCTTTCCATTTTTGTTGTTGTCAGTATCTCACTCCCCATTGTGTACTCTTCCCCTGGGTTTTTGTTTCCCAGGTGCATTACTTTACACTTCTTTGCATTGAATCTAAACTGCCATACATTTGACCATTCCTCCAACCTTGCCAAGTCCCTTTTCATCCTTTCCACCCCACCTTCTGTATCAACCTGTTGCAGATCTTTGTGACATCTGCAAAGAGACATACTTTCCCCTCCAGTCCCTCTGCAATGTCACTTATAAAGACATTAAAAAGGACAGGCCCCAGTACTGAACCCTGCGGTACCCCACTAGAAACCCTTCTTTCTTCACTGTGGACTCAATTTACTATTACCCGCTGTGTCCTGTTGTCCAACCAGTATTTTACCCAGGCTACCACCCTAGGACCCACTCCCAGGCTGGCTAATTTGTTTATTAATCTTTTGTGGGACTGTGTCAAATGCCTTGCTAAAGTCTAGGTAGGCCATGTCCACAGGCCCTCCTTGGTCTACTGCTTTGGTCACTCTGTCAAAGAAATCAATTAGATTTGTCTGACATGATCTTCCCACTGTGAATCCACGCTACCTTGGGTCCTGTGCCCCACTGGCCTCTAGGTACTCAACAGTTCTTTCCTTCAGAAGTGATTCCATCATTTTCCCTACCACTGAGGTCAAACTGACAGGTCTGCAGTTTCCTGCCTCTGTCTTGCTCACACTTTTGTGAAGGGGAATCAAATCCACCCTGCTCAAGTCCTCAGGTACCACCCCATCCTCCCATGATTTATTAAAAAGGGTAGTCAGTGGTGTTACTAGTTCTTACCTTAGTTCTTTTAAAATTCTGGGGTGAATCCCATCAGGTATCAAAATAAATAAAACCGCTCAGCAGTGTATAGAGTGTGCGGGCATAATAAATCACATACGTTGTTCAACACCACTAGAGACTTAATAAGGCAATATAGTAATAAACATTGTAATGTTACAGGAGTGTGAACAGCAGCATTTATTGGTTAAGATAGTTGGCGCCATCAGGAGGATCTCCTGATGACGCCAACTGTGCGAAACCGGTAGAGGTTGCTTTGTTTCACACACCTGTAGCGTTGCAGTGTTTGTTGAGGTGTTACTTTATAATAAATATTGCCTTTATTTAGGTCTCTGAGTGGTGCAGTTTATTGAATCCCATCAGGCCCCATTGCTTTATCTACCTTCAGTTTTAAGAGTTCTTTCAGAATCCTTTCTTCTGTGAAAGGACTAATATCAACCCCCCTATCCAGAGTGATTATATTGACTGGATTAGGTATTTCCCCCTGCTTTTCCATTGTGAATACTGAGTAGAAGTATTCGTTCAGTATCCCTGCTTTTTCACTGCTGCTGTCAGCCCAACCACCTTCCTCTTTGTTCAGCTCAGTATCCCTGCCTTAGTCTTTCTTTGCTCCCTAATGTACCTAAAAAAAGTTTTATCCTCCTTCTTAACTGAGTTGGCTATCTTTTCCTCAGTTTGGGCCTTTACTATTCTGACTGCCTTACCCGCTTCCTTCTGCTTTAACTGGTACAGTTCTCTGTCCTTCTCCTTCTGTGTTTCCTTATACTTCCTGAATGCTATCTTTTTTCCTTTACCTTCCCCGCCACTTCTTTTGAGAACCATAGTGTTTTTTCTTTCATTTTGATTTGTTTATTTGCTTCACACAAAGACTTGTTGCCTCTGTGATGGTGGTTTTGATGTTTCCCCATTGTTGCTCCACCCCACCTTTCTGCCTGTTTGCTAGTGCTTTTCTGAGGCACTCTCCATTTTGTCAAAATCAGCCCTCCTGAAGTCCAGTACCTTCACTTTTGTGGCTTGACTCTACAGCTAAGTTTATCATGAACCACACTGTTTTGTGGTTGCTTGTTCCCAGATGGCTACCCACTTCAAGATCAGAGATCCTCTCTCCATCCCCATTTGAGAGTACCAGGTCTAAGATTGCTCTCTCCTGAGTGGGTTACAAAACTAGCTGTCTGAGGCATGCCCCCTGTAGGGCATTGAGAATGGCCCTGCTCTTGGATATGGCTGTGGCAAAGGTGTTCCAGTCAACATCTGGCATATTCAGGTCCCCCATCAGCAATATCTCCCCTTTCTCTACCATCCCAAGGATGCCTTCTATCATTTCCTTGTCCATTTCCTCCCCCTGAGACGCGGGTCTGTATACAACCCCAGTGCGGATAGTGGAGCCATTTCAAGTCTCCAGGGTGACCCACAGTGCTCCTCTCCTCCCTGTTTACCCTTTAGTTCTGTTGCTTTTATCCCTTCCCTTACATAGAGAGCTACTCCTTCTCCTCCTCTTCTTCCCTCCCTGTCCCTCCTGTAGATTGTGTACCCTGGTATGTTGACATCCCAGTCATGGTTCTCTGTGTACCATGCTTCTGTGACTGCTACAATATCCAGGCATTCCTCTTCCATCAAGGCCACCATTTCAAGGAGCTTTTTACCTGGACTACGGGCATTGGTACTCATTACCCTCCATCTTTTTATGGCTTTATTTCTTTTTGCCCCATCCCTGTCCCTACTGCCTTTGTATTTTTCTCTATTTACCCCTGCCCTTCTCCCTATCGACTGCTCTATTTTGGTGTTTACCTCACTAATTACTCTGATTTTTAGGGGCTAGGATTTCTCTCTCACAGTGCCTCCTTGGCTAGTTTAAATGCTTGCCACTGAAACATTTAAACCTATCACCTAGGATCCTGGTTCCCCTCCATGATAGATGCAGAGCATCGTGCCTGTATAGGCCTACATCCCTCCAGGTGGAGCCCCAGTCCCCAGTGAAGCCAAATCCCTGAGCTCTGCACCAGCTTTTCAACCAGTCATTGAATCCCATGGTGGGGAGTGCCCTAGCCTCATCCATGCCATAGACAGGTAGCACTTCCAAGAAAGTTACTGTGTGTGATACTTGTCTAAGGCCCATCCCCAACTCCACAAACTCCTGTTGCACTGTTCAAATCCCATTCTCAGCCAGGTCATTCATCCCTAGGTGGATAATGAGATCCAGCTTCCTCCCCCTTGTCACTGCTACCTCGATCATGAGGATTCATTTCCTGTCCCTCCAAGCCATGGTGCCAGGCAGGCACCTTACCTCCCTTGCCCCTCCCTTCCCCAATTCTAACCCCTAACAATGGAGTCCCCCACCAGGAATTGTTTCCTTCCCCTGTGGGGTCCTAGGCCACCCTTCTGTGGGTCTCCATTGTGGAGGTTTCCAGCATCCTCCTTGGTCTCCACTGCAGGTGCCTCCATAGAGGAACCATGCTTCACCCGGTGGGAATCATTTTCAGATCGTTCTTCCTTGTTTTGCTGGGACGGTTTACATCTCAGTTGTAGGGGTAGTACACTTATGGGGAAAAGTATCACTAAAATCAGGAATCATTGTTTAAACTAAAAACAATGGGGGAGAATGGGTCTATTCCCAAGTCTCTGAATACTTACCAAAATATTAAAACTAAATGTAAATTCCTAGCTTTGAATGCAAGATCTTTAATGCAACTCAAATTAGCAGAACTCAAAGCCAAATGTAAAACTTTAAATACAGATGTGGTGGGAGTAACTGAAACTTGGTGGGACGCATCCTCAATTTGGTCCAGAGAAATTCCAGGTTATAAATTATATCAGAAAAACAGATTAGATAAGCAAGGCGGTGGAGTTTGTATGTACATATGAAATGATATTTCTTCTTTTGAAGTGTGTTCTCCCTTTCCTTTGGAAAGTATATGGGTTAAAACCTTATTAAAGGAGCAGTCCTATATAACTATTGGTAACATCTATCGACCTCCATCTGCAAATTTAGATTGCACAACTGATATGTTTAAAGAAATTACACATTTTTCAGAATCTCAAGATACTGTAATATTTGATGACTTTAACCTCCCTCATATTACCTGGGACTCATTCTCAGGACAGTCCTATGCTGAGAAAGAACTAATAGATGTGATAGTTAGTACTGGATTACAACAACGTGTTACTGAACCCACTCGAGGTCCTAATATTTTGGATCTATTATTTATTAGCATAGAGCAACAAATTAGCAATTTACAAATTTGGGATCCACTTGGACCAGTGATCATTCATCTATTCTTTTTGAAATTTAACAGTTTAAAACTACACAAAGGAAGTTATACTGTATAAAAAATTACAATAAAGCAAATTTTTCTAAAATCAATGAATACTTACAAAACATAAACTGGGAATCTAATCTTCTTAATTGTACAATACAACAAGCTTGGGACTTTTTTAAAAACATTGTACATTATTTGGAAAATACCTTTATTCCATCTAAGAGGAAATCTAATAATAAAGGAAAAACTCCCCCTTGGTTCAACAAGACAATTAAAAATCAGATTAAAATACAAATTAAACTTTTTAGGAAACTTAAGAATAGTTCTGTTCCATTTAAAACTACTCTGTTACATAAATACAGACTATCTGTGAAAAACTTAAAAAATTCTATTAAATTGGCAAAAAAATAAGCTGAGAATTTAAACTAGCTCACACAAAAGACTGTCACAAATCTCTTTTCTCCTATATAAATAGTAAAAAAGTCATATCAAGGACCATTGGTCCTCACTCTTCTCAAATTCTCCACTGATGTACTCTGCAACATGGACAAAGGCCTACTCACTGGAGCAGTATTTATTGATCTTACCAAAGCTTTCAATCTTGTTGATCATCCCCTGCTTCTCTCAACCCTGCATAGACTTAACTTCTTATCCTTAGTAGTTGACTGGTTTAACAGCTACTTACCAAACAGATCACAACTTGTAAAATTCAACTCCGCTCTCTCGGATGTGACCAGCACTGACATCGGAGTACCCCAGGGCTCCATCCTGGGACCCCTTCTTTTCTCGCTATACATCAACAACATAGATTATGCCATACTCTCCTGCTCAGCTATCTTATACACTGATGATCTCGTCCTCTACTCCAGTGCTGACAAAGTTAACATCATTAACAAAAACCTCTCCTCGGATTTCAGGAATGTGCAAACGTGGCTAAATGCTAATAAGCTCTTCCTCAACACAAAAAAGACCCAAGCCATGCTATTTGGTACTGCCCCCAAACTCAGGACCTGTAAGGAACCCCTCCTAGTCCATGACTCTGGGGGGGTCTCTCATTGACTGTATCACCTTCAAATACCTGGGAGTCCTCCTTGATAAATCCCTTGATTTCAGTCTGCACATCCAGTCAACCTGTAAAGCAACAAATGCCAAACTTGGAATCACCTATAAGACTTGTCACCTGCTAAGACCATCTGCCAAATTGGCAATTGCCAAGGGTATTCTGCTTCCAACGCTGACATATGGTTTCTCCACTTTTGCTAATGCCCATAAGACTGCTCTCCATAAATGAGATGTCGCGTATAACAACATATGTCAGTATGCCTCATCTTCCCATCACCTCAAGCACCTCTGCACACTCTATAGTGACCTAGGTTGGCTCTCCCCAATTGCCTACCAACTATACTCCCTAGGGACCCTCACAGACTCTGTAATCCGTAACCAAACCCCATCCTCCCTTGCAGCTCTACTTGTACCACAGACACCTGCCTACGGACTACGCTCGGCAAACAAATTTCTACTCACCATACCCAGGTGTCTTACTTCAAAAAGCTCTAGAGCATTTCACTGCACTGCCTCAACCACTTGGAACTCCCTCCCTCCTGCCCTGATGCAGGCTAACTCCCATCCAATCTTCAAAAAAGAACTATATCGCCACCTATCCTGGGACCCCTGCACATGCTTTGATCCCACTTAATGCCTCGCAGATAACCACCCTATTTCGCCCCAAGACACTGCTGCACTTCTAAACAAGCTTTGCTATAAAATGTCTTTAGAGCTGCCACTTAGCCCAGTTTCAGTTATTTGCATGTACTAATGTCACTTTTGTCATCTCTGCATAGCTATATGTATTATCTCGAGTACTATCTGACTTGATCTGTATTCTAACCTACCTGTACTATATACTATGTACCTGTACTATATACTATGTATTGTATAATCTCATCTCATTTTATGTATGTATTCTCCTGGGTCGTGCCTGAAAATAGTCAACTTTGGCTAGCGCACCTAACTCGGTTATCAAAAACTAAATAAATAAATTATAACCAATGGCTCTTCTCTATCTGATATAGAAACCTCAAATATCTTTAATAAATGCTTTTGTTCTGTCTTCTCTCAAAAATCACCTATTAGTACATTTAAAGTTAACCACATAGATTATCATAGGTTCTATCCAACTGACATTATACAGGCTATCAAAAAACTTAAAAAAAAATACTAGTCCGGGCCCAGACAGTATTCATCCATGGTTTCTGATCAAAACCTCTATAAATATTTCTATACCTTTGTCAATTATCCTCAACAAATCCTTACAAGAAATCATTGTACCAAATGATTGAAGTTCAGCAGTAGTTACTCCCATATTTAAAAAAGGCAATAGAGGTTCTGTGCAGAATTATTGTCCAATTAGCCTGACCTCAGTGGCTGGTAAATTAATGGAATGAGTAATGAAGTCTCTAATACATCAAGATTGTAAAAAATTAGGAATTTATGATTCAAATCAGCATGGGTTTACTCCCAAGTATTCCAGCACCACCAATCTGATATCTTTTTACAATAATATAAGTACTCTACTAGATGTGGGTATCCCTACTGATGTAATTCTTTTGGACTTTAGTAGAGCTTTCGATAAAGTCTCACATGAAAAACTCATTACTAAAATGCACAATCTAGGTTTGTCACCTGATATTGTCAACTGGACTTTAAACTGGTTGATAAATCGCTCTCAGAGAGTCAGAATTAATGATATCTTGTCTGATTCAGGTAGTGTGACAAGTGGTGTACCACAGGGGTCGGTCTTTGGACCAACATTGTTTAACCTCTTTATCAGTGATTTACAAACAGGGCCAAATAACTTCATGGTTAAATTTGCAGATGATACTAAATTGGAGGGTAAGTTTAATAATCAAGAAAATATTTCTGCATTAAAGAAGGATTTGAAAAAATTAACACTTTTGGCAAATGAAAATCATATGCAGTTTAATCAAGACAAATGTTTAGTAGTGCATTTCAGTGTAAATAATCCAAAAACGATATATTATATAAATGGACTACCACTTCACTCATCAAATTGTGAAAAAGATTTAGGGATATATGTTAATTATAAACTTACATCAAATGATCACTGTGTTAGAACTGCTTGCATGACCAACAGACTTTTGAGGCAAATAAAATGCACTTTTGTTAATCGCGCTGAACAATTCCTTATTCCATTGTATAGGGCATATATTAGACCGTATCTAGACTATGGCTCCCCTTTCTGGAATCCAAACCAAAAAAAAGACATAGCAATTCTTGAACATGTTCAAAGGAGAGTAACTAGAATGATTCCAAGATTAACAAACTTGGATTATCAGAACAGATTAAAAGCTACTGGTCTCTTCTCTCTTCAAACTAGAAGATTAAGAGGTGATATGCTTATGGTTTTTAATTTAATAAATTCACCAGATCTAATGGAAAAATGTGGTCTAACACTCTCCAAAGGAGACATGTTCCAAGACTGCATAATAAACAGCTTAAAGTAAAAACTTATAAAACCTGCAAAAGGGGAAACTTTTTTCCAATAAGAGCATCCATTGTATGGAACACCTTGCCACAAGAATTGGTAGAGGCAACTAGTGCCACTGTCTTTAAAAACAAATTAGATGTTTGGTTGAGGGATAATAGATAAATAATGTCCCACATAGTGTGGGGAACAGTCGCGATGGGCTCTGGCCTTCTTCTGTTCTTTCACACCAAGTAATACCAAGTAAGTAAGAGTGGTGAATGAATTGTGGAGAGGCACAACTGGAGGGATGCACCTCTGTTCCACCACCCTCACCCTCCCTGAGCCCACCGTGGTCCAACCACTCCTCTTTCTTGGCAACCTCTGAGGTAGTGGCAGTGGCCTGGTTGGTCCCTGGGTGGAGGAGCAGGTTTCCCGAATCCTTGCCAGATCAGCATGGAGACGAACAACCTCCTCCCTCTGTGGAGGTCATTGGTTGCTAACTTATCTGGGGCTCTGTCAATGGTGTCCCACCACAGGGTATCTACCTCCTTCCCCTCTGACAACTGCATTGCCATGGTTCTGATCTCCTTCTGCAAGAGACAAGGATATGCTGTACAATACTTTAGTACAGCCATCGTAGGCCTAAGTCGTCTTCTGGAATAAATTTCAACATCCATAAACAACAACATTTCATTAGTTCTTAAACACTTGGTACTCATGACCCAATAGAAACATAAAAGTTGATGACAGATAAGGACTGCAAGGCCCATCCCAGTCTGCCCATTTCTTTTTCTACCTTATAAATGTGCCATTTGCCTTTGCTCTGTCAATGGCCTATCTATTCATACTCATCTGTATTGCTCCCTTATGCCTATCCCACGCCTGTCTGAAGTCCTGCACTGTATTCATATCCACCACTTCCTGAGGTAGGCCGTTCCATGCATCTACCACCCTTTCTGTGAAAAAGAACTTCCTCACATTATCCCTTAATCGGACTCCCTCTAATCTCGTGCTGTGTCCTCTTGTTCTGCTAGTTTTCTTATATTGAAACATGTCTGACTCTTTCACCTTGTTAATGCCCTTAAAGTGTTTGAATGTTTCGATCATATCACCTCTCTTCCTCATTTGCTCTAGGGTATACATACTGAGCACTGTTAATTTATCCTCATATGTTTTCTGATGCAGTCCCTACACCATTTTAGTTGCCCTTCTCTGGACTGCCTCAATTTGGTTAATGTCCTTGTGAAGGTGTGGCCTCCAATACTGCATGCAGTACTCCAGATGGGGCCTAACCAGTGTCTTGTAAAGAGGGATTATTACCTCCCTCTTCCAACTTGTGATACCCTTACTAATACACTCCAACATCCCCCTAGCCTTACCTACTGCTTTAACGGTCTGCTTGTATGATTTAAGGTCATCGGTGATGATGATGCCCAAGTCTCTTTCTTCCCTTGTGACTGCCAGCAACTCCCCTCCCAGCCTATAGGTGGCCTCAGAGTTTCTCTTCCCAATGTGCATGATCTTGCACTTCTTTGCATTAAACCCCAGTTGCCACTCTTCCTATCATTTTGCTAGTTTATCCAGATCCCTTCTCATTCTGTCCACCCCCTCTGGATCGTCTACTGTGTTGCAGATCTTGGTGACATCTGCAAACAGACAAACCTTACACTCCAGTCTATCTGCAATGTCACTGATGAAGATATTGAAAAGAACTTGCCCCAGGACTGATCCCTGGGGTACCCCACTTGTGGCTTGCATCTCTTCTGACTGTATACCATTTACCACCACTCTCTGTTTTCTGCCTGTCAACCAGTTTGCCACCCAGTTGACCAACTTCTGACCTACCCTCAGCCTACCCAGCTTATTAATCAATCTTCTATGTGGAACAGTATCGAACACTCTGCTGAAGTCAAGCTAGGCAACATCAGCTGCTCCCCCTTTGTCCACCACTCTGGTTACCCAGTCAAAGAAATCTATGAGATTAGTTTGACAGGGCCTTCCTTTTGTAAACCCATGCTGTCTTGGATCCTGTGCTTCTATGGATTCCAGGTGTTGCACTATCCTTTCCTTAAAGAGTGCCTCCATAAACTTGCCCACTACTGAGGTAAGACTGACTGGTCTGTAGTTCCCTGCCTCCTCCCTGCTACCTCGCTTGAGCTCTTCTCCAGTCTTCTGGGACCTCGCTTGTGCTCAGGGACTCACTAAACAGTTCTGATAATGGCACTGCTAGTTCCACCCTTAGCTCCTTTAGTACCCTGGGATGTATGCCATCAGGTCCCATTGTCTTGTCCACCCTGAGCTTATTGAGTTCTTGTAGGACCCTTTCTTTTGTGAAGGGACTAGTGCACACCTCCCTTCCCATGTGTCCATGGTGCTGAGCTGTGGGCCCTGTCCTACCTTCTCTTCAGTAAATACTGAGCATAAGTATCTATTTAGGATAGATGCTTTTACATGGTCATCCTCCTCACATGCCCCCTTATCTCCTTTGATCTTAGCAATACCCCATCTGGACTTTCTCCTTTCACTATTGTATCTATAGAAAGTCTTGTCACCTTATTTTGCTGTTTGTGCTAGTGTTTCCTTGGTTTGGGCCTTTGCCTGCCTTACTGCCTTCCCTGCTTCCCTTAGGGAAGTTTGGTATGCCTCCCTGTCTTCATCCCACTGTGTTCCCTTATATTTTCTGAAGGCCAGCCTTTTGGCTCTGACCTTTTCTGCTACTGTTTTTGAGAACCAAAGTGGTTTCCTTCTTCTTTTGCACTTCCTTTTCTCTCTAACAGATTGGGATGTTGCTTCAAGTATTGCATCCTTAATGCTTGCCCACTTTGCCTCTACCCCCTCACTTGTATCTCTTTTTGCCAGGGCTAGCTTAACACTGTTGGCCATCTTGTCAAAGTCAGCTCCTCTGAAGTCCCATATTTTTGCCTTGGAATGGGATGATTTAGTTCTAGTGGCCAAAGTGATCCATACCATGTGATGGTCACTGGTCCCCTGGTGACCTTTTACCTGGAGATCTTTGATCCTTTCCCTGTTAGTCAGTACTAGATCTAGGATAGCCCTGTCTCTTGTGGGTTGGTATACCAGTTGTTTGAGGCCCACCCCCTGCAGGGAATCCACCATGTGTCTAGTTCTGGCAGATGTTCTTGCTGGTGCTGACCAATCTGTATCTGGCTTGTTGAAGTCTCCCATTATCAGAACCTCCCCTTTGGCTGTCATATTTTGTATATCTTCTAACAGTAATGTGTCTATGTCATCTCCCTGGTCTGGGGACCTGTAGACAACTCCTGTTCATATGGCTGCCCCATTTCCTATTTCCAGGGTGACCCACAGTTCTTCTGGCTCCTTATGTGTATTCTGAATTTCTGTAGCTTTGATATTTTTGTTGACATACAAGGCCACTCCACCCCCACCCCTTTTGCACCTCAGTCTCTTCTGGACAGTACATAGCCAGGTACTGAAGTCTCCCAAGTGTGGTTACTGGTAAACATGTCTCGTTAATTGCTACTATGTCCAGTTTAGCCTCTGTTATTATTTCCTGCAGGTCTGGGATCTTGTTTCCTAGACTGTGAGCATTTGTGTATATGATTTTCCATTGGCCAGATTTTGGTGTGTTAGTTGTTGGGTGAGGTCTGGCATTTCCCATGTGCGTTGTATGGGGAGCTGGACCTTTTTCCTTACCTGGTGATGCAAATGAACTGCAAACATGCTGAACTCCTGTTTGACCACTAGCTGAGGGGGAAGGGGTGTTCTTCCCATTCAACGTATGGATTGCTGCACCCCCTTCCCATTTGCTAGTTTAAATATTCTGCAAAGACGTCAAACTTCTGCCCCAATGCACTGACTCCCTCCTTAGTCAGATGCAGTCCATCAAATTTAAAGAAACTGTGCTCCCAAAACTGTTGCCAGTTCCCTAGAAATTTGTGTCCTTTCTCCCGGAACCAGCCCTTGAGCCACATGTTTATCTCCCCTTCTCTGACCTTCCATCCATCTTCCCCTCTCTCCCAGGCTGGCAGAATCTCAGAGAAGGAGATGCTGGATGAAATGGATGATAGTTTGCCACCCAACCCAGACTAATCTAGGCTAATGACTAAGCTGGCATGCAATGCATGCAAAGTGCAGTTTATTTTAATCCAGCAATGATTACAAATTTAAAATAAACTGTACAGTGTAAATAATTATTGTACATGCTCCATGCACATGACTCACCACCCAATGAGCACTGGATGCTCATTCTTTATAGAGGTCTGGACCAACCAGGATAAGCACCACAGGTACTGGGGCTATGCCAGTCTGGTGTTGCTACCTGAAGGGATACGCCAAACCAGTCTGTGAAGTGGTGGCACTCGGGACCAATGAACACATTTAGTGCAGGTCAGGCAAAAAATCTATTTATTTTTGCCACTGCAGAAATCCAAATTCAGCCCAAACCAGGTCCACAGCAAATGTCTGCTGCTCCAGCATAGATGCACAGCCTTCAAGGTGGAAGGTCATCCTGGATGATTGATGTGAGCTCATCTCCTAACAGATGGCACTTCACCTGCAGGACAAGCCTGATGAGCCTATTTGTTGCCCTGCTCAAACTGGAACCTCTGTCATCTGGGCCTCACCTCATGCCACCACAGTGGGAACTGTCTGGAACAGAAGTGAATTCCCACCATTATCACTTGTGTGACTCTATGCAAGTCATCTTTGCTGCAAAATGCAATAACTGTGATGGGATATTAATTGATAGGATTCTATTGTACCCTGTGGAGGAGGAGGTGAAAAACACAGGAAAACTCTTTGAAGAAAAAACAGGAAATTCCTCCTCTACCCCCAAGGTAAGCCCCATAATGGGGTGGCATGGTTCCCTATGCTAACTTGGCTGGTCTAAAGCCTTGCTATTATGAGAATGGCTGAGTGGAGAGAGAGCAAGAGGAAGTACTGGGTTTTCACAAGGCTTCTTATTCTCCTTGCTCCACTGATCCAGTCAGAAGCCACTGCCAGTTGGCAGCCCTACATGGCCCTCCACCTAGGGGGATGCAAACTACATGAGCTATGCCTAGCTAGTACAGGTATCTAGGGGAGTGGTCAGTGACAAACACCTGTTGCATTGCTTTTCTGGCTGTCCATCAGCAGACACACTGTTACTGCTGTAATTCCATCTGTAAGCTGCCTTTCACATTGGAATACTGTATATCCCAGTCTTCGATTCTCTGCTGTTCCTGTGCCTTCTCTTAGAAGGTACAGTACCATGCTGACAAACATTTTCTAGTCATTTGAAGCATGGCCAGATCTTCATATGTCAGAGCATTTTTTTTTATTATAAAGGCTTCTCTGTTTGGATGGCTTCACCATTCTGCTAACTTGCTTTGTCAAACTTTTAACAAAAACCCAATGTTAAGCAATTAATAAAAAAAATAGTTCAGGGTATAACGTTGAAATATTACTCATTAACAAGTTGCTAAATAATTAATTGGCTCATGGATAATTCAGAGGATAATGTTTAATTGCTTCTCCGTCTGATCTTGCTGCTCTAAAAACCATCATTAATTTTCAGTTAGTTCCACTTCAGGTAGCAAGGGCTAATACTTCCAGTTTGAGTAATGAATATTTATAAGTTTCTCTTTCTGTTTTGTATTGAAGATAGAAGGATTAATCAGCTTTATGATTTTGGTATGAAAAAAATGTTTTATTTGCTGCTGATGTTTATTTTTTATTTTTTTGCCAACAATCTTGACATCAAGAAATATGGGTCATGTTTTCAAAAACTGGATAGAAGTGCTAAATATTTATTTCTGCCACTCTTTTTACACTATCTTAATAACATTGCATCAGTAGCAAAGCAAACATATTGGATTGTTAGTATTGTCACTTGTTTTTATCTAGTTGTTTACAACAGTGTTTCCAATAACCAAACAGAAATTGATCAAGGACAACAAACCTGGTCCAAAATAAACACTGATGATGAGCATTCATTTGTCATAACAATGCATGACAGTCCAGTCAGCATAAAGTTTATTTGCAGTGAGTTGTTTACTCATTATTTAATTAGTGTGCTTTTTGATTGTTTTTTTTAATTGGGTTATAATGGTTAGCAGTACATATAAATGTAATATGTATATTTTATTATACACTGAGGTATTGTATAAAATAATTGCATTTCAAAATGAGGACAGTTTTTTATTACATTTAAAAAGGAGGGTGATTCAATAATGACTGAGCTGAAGAATCCATGGAAGAGTTTATGATTTAGAAATTATTGCTATTGAGTTTAGACAATGGATTATAACCTCAATTTCAAGGAAGCGGCATTATAGTTCAATACTAACTGTACTATACCTCTCAACTGTCCCTGATCTTCAGGGATGTCCCTGATTTTGCCTCAAAATTTTCCTCTGTCCCTCATAAAATTTGTGTTTTTGTGACAGGACAGTGGGGATTAAAAGCACAAAATGATGTCAAACATTAAAGTTACAGACTTGTTCTTCTTCAGAAAATGCATCTTAAAACAAATCATTTCATTCTATCAGCTTGCTGAGTGAATAGTACCAATTTTTAAGATGTGTCCCTCATTTTGGGTCTTTGTCCCTGATTTTGTTAAGCCTTGTCCCTGATTCATGAGACAAGAGGTTGAGAGGTATGAACTGTACTGGGGGGGGGTTGTGGCACAATTTATTCACCCACGTAAGGTAGGAAAAGGCTACTATATTGTTATAAAAAAATTCTCAGCGTGCTTAGGAACTTTATATCTTGTACCGATATGAGGATGTGAGAATGCTGGTCTATAGTTCAAAGTATCAGTATCCAGACCGTATCCCATCATGAACTAATGAACTACTGATACGGAAATGTTGAATGAAACTTAGGCTCCAGGTTAGCAAAAGCCAAGGACAGAATAGAATTTGGTTTAATATAGTGGCTTTTATAACAATCATTTGTCCATGCTAAACATGTTTGTTTGCTTGCTTTTACAAGTTAGAACAATGGCATGTTGAGGCTACGGGCACAGCTTTCTTATGTTTACAATGTATGTTCCCCTGACAGACACAGCACAGCTCAGACACAATACGTCATTATCAGTGGGGTTCTGCTTTTGTCCTTTCTTAGACTGTATTTATGCAGGATAAGGCAGCAGAGACGCAATAGTTCATTTTCAGTGGGGTCCTGGTTTGACGCAATTTTACACTGTGCAGTATACAGGATAGATCACTAGAGATGCAATATGTCATTTTTCAATGTTGTCCTACTTTTACCCATTGTTTTTCTGTACCCAGGATAGCATAGTGGAGATGCAGTATCCCATTTTCAATGGAGGCCCTGTTTTTATGCATTTTTACAATGCATTTATGCAGGATAGCCCTGCTGAGATGCAATTTCTCATTTTCAGTGTTGTCCGGCTTTCACAATGTATCTTTCCCAGAATTGACCTGCATAGATTCACATCTTTCACTGGGATTCTGCCATAGGGTCTTGCTTTTACACAGTTTTGCAATATATTTACCAAGGATAGCTGAGCTGAGATGCCATATCTCATATTCAGTGGGATGTGCTTTTGTCCAGTTTTAGACTGTACTCACCCTAGATGGCAGAGCTGAGATGGACACACCTCTCTCTCCCCATGCCAACAGTTGTGTTTTTTTTAAACAAGCTAGTCTTCAGCACTTGATTTCTGCCCCTTCCCAATTGCTCTCCTCCCCGATCTCTCTTTCCCCACCACAGACACCTGCCACTGTGCATCCCAGTGCATCCAGCAAATTCAGTGTAAGATGGCTTTGTAGATAGGCTAACTGAGATGCAATATCTCATTTTCAATGAGGTCCTGCTTTGATACATTTTTATACTGTTTTATCCAAGACAGCGCAGGTGAGATGTAATAATTTGTTTTCCCTTTGATTCTACTTTTATTAAGTTTTATACTGTATTTATTCAGGATAGTACAGTAGATAAGCACTATCTCATTATCAGTGGTTGCTCAGCTTTCATCCATATTTTACAATGTGTTTACCCAGGACAGTCTAGCTGAAAAGCAATTTCTCATTTTCAGTGTGGTCCAGCTTTTACAATGTATGTTTTCCAGGACAGACTAGCATATATGTGCATTTTTCAGTGGGACCCTACTGAACTGTGGCCCTGCTTGCACACATTTCTACTATATATTTACCCAAGATAAACCAGATGAGATGTAATATCTCATTTGCAATTGGGTCCTGATTTTACACATTTTTGTACTGTATTTACCCAAGATGGTAGAGGTGATATGCAATATCTCACTTTTAGTGGGATCCTGCTGATATGCAATATCTCACTTTTAGTGAGGTCCTGCTTTTACAGTGTACTTTTCCAGGAAAGGTCCTCTCAGATGCAACATTTTTCAATAGGGTTCTGCTGTAGGGTGCTGCTTTTGCACAGTCTTACAATATATTTACCCAAGATAATGCAGCTGAGATGTACAAGCTCATTTCCAATGGAGTTCTGCTTTGATTTGAACAGTATTTACCCTGGCTAGTACAGTTCATATATGCTATCTTCTTGTCAATGGGGTCCTGCATTTTCTAATTTTTAAATTGTATTTACCCAGGATAGCACAGCTGAGGTGCAATATCTTATTTTTGATGGGGTCTTGAGTTACCCATTTTTATAGTGTATTACTCAGGATAGCCCAGCTGACAGACAAGTTCTTATTTTCAGTGGGGTCCAGCTTTTGCAATTTTTCCCACAACAGAACAGCATAGATACACAGCAGTGCTGTGCATAATTTTCAAATTCCAGGAAAATGAAATTTCGCAGTATTTTTGAAATTCCACCGAATTTTGCCAGAAACACAATGGCAGAATTCTGCAGCTGACAATGTGGAATGAGCTTTTCTGCAACATTGCTGCAGAATTTTATTCTGCTGATCTCAATATTTCCACGGAAATGGTTGTAAAATGATTTTCCATGGAAAAAATGCTGTTCTGCAGAATATTATTCAGCAGATTGCAGCAGGCAGAATCCCGTAGAAAAAACTGTTAAATTCTGGCAGAAATTCCACTGGTAGAATGATCATTCCATGGTCATTTTGCCAGCCGAATTCTGCATTCCACATAGCACTAATGCATAGTTCTGTGGGGGCTCTGCTACACAGGGGTCCTGCTTTTACACATTTTCTACATATTTACTCAGGACAGACCAGATGAAGGGCAATATCTCATTTTCAGTTGTGTCCTGCTTTTACTAATTTTAGACTGTACTTACCCAAGATACGCCAGCTAAGAGGGTGAGAATTATGTAATGACAGTCATATTGTTCATGAAATGAGGTCCCAAAAAGGCCATGTTGAAAATTATGGGTCAAAATCTCAAAACATGACTGTGTGGGTGTGTGCTGGTGTGTGTGGAGTGCTGGGTGCTGAGTGGGAGGTGGCGGTGGGGGGGGTGCTGATCGTCGAAGGACCATTCTTTTTTTGCAGGTTTTGCAAAAAGAAAAAAAAGCATTGACTGGGAGGGGGGATGGACCACTACACTATGGATGACTTTGATTTTTGATGGGGTCAGCGATCAGAGAGGGGGAGGGAATGCTACACTATGGCAAAGTTGTATTTCAGATGGGGTCGGTGATCGGGGATGGGGAGCGACCACTACACTATGGCAACGTTGTATTTCTGATGGATTAAAATTAAATCTGAAATGACCAATATCTTTTGAACCCAAAGACTTTAGCTTGCTCCACAGGGCATAGTCCTATACATTTTTCACTAAGGTAACAACCAGAAGCAAAGACCGAACATCTAAATATTGCTTGGACTAACAAATCAGTCATGTATTGTCACCAGAAGTCTTTATGCTTAACTCACTATGAAAGAAAACAAGACATTTGAGCTATCTTACAAATGTTGGCATTTACAGAAATTTGACAGTAATTTTCTCATTCTTGTAACATGACATCATGATAAATTATAATGACAGGGATGGCAATCAGCATGTGCGGGTGCCACTAGACACCAGAGAACAAAAACACAATAACAGGTATGGTGATTGGATGGTGGGGGGTGCCAATAGACACCAGGGAATAACATTATAATAAGGGTGATGACGATTTGCGGGTGGGGGGTGCCACTAGACACCAGGGACTAAAATAAAAATTATGGGAACAGTGATCAGAGAGTGGGAGGGTGCCACTAGACACCAGGAATATAGATTTTTTTTAATCCTTTTTCACCAGCCAATTCCCTTTTTCACAATGACAAAAAAAGAATAGTGAAAAAGGAACTCAGTGGGTAGCAAAAAAGGATTTAAAACAGAAAAAAAATGGTCAAGAAATCATTTTGGTACCAGACAACTGCAGAATCCAACTAATAGAATTCCAATGAGCAAGATCAATTTCCTGGTGTCCCTACAGTACCTCATTTTTATGGGTTCTTTATATTAAAAAAAAGGAAAACAAGATGGAAGCTTAACGAAAAAATTATTTTTTTCTGGCAAAAAAGGATTGGCCCCTCATGAAAAAGAAATGGTGCTGGGTCCAGTCCTATTCAATGTCTTCATAGGCGACATTGCAGAGTGACTGGAGGGGAAAGTATGCCTGTTTGCAGATGACACCAAGGTCTGCAATAGAGTTGACACACAGGAGGGGCTAGATAAAAAGAAAAATGACTTAAGACAACTTGAAAAATGGTCAATGGTGTGGCAGTTGGGTTTCAACACTAAGAAGTGCAAGAAAATGCACCTGGGACAAGAAACCGAAAAGAGGAATACAGGATGCGGGGGCAGGTTCTAGCCACCAAAAGTCAGGAGACAGACCTGGTGGTTATCATATCCAATGATCTGAAGTCATCCAAACAATGTGAAAAAGCAGTGGGAAAAGCAAACAGAATGCTGGGATGCATAGAAAGGGGCATAACCAGTAGGAGGAGGAGCGAAGTGATGGTGCCACTGTTTAGATCACTGGTGAGGCCTCATCTGGAATACTATGTCCAGTTCTAGAGACCACACCTCAGGAAGGACATAGGCAGAATGGAAGCAGTCCAGAGAAGAGCAACAAAAATGATACATGTGCTGCACCACAAGCCTTATGAGGAAAGATTCAAGAAACTTAACATCTATTCATTGGAAGAGAGAAGGGAGAGAGGGGATATGATGGAGACTTTCAAATATCTTACAGGAATAAACAGGGTACAGGAGGGAAGCATATTTCAGAGAAGAAAGTGCACAAGAGCAAGGGGACATAACATAAGACTGGAAGGAAGGAGGCTTAGGGAGGATACTAGGAAGTATGTTTTCACAGAGAAGGCAATGGATCTGTGAAACAGCCTACCAGCACAAGTGGTGGAAGTGAAAACAATACAGAGATTCAAAAGTGCATGGGATAAGCATAAAGGCACCCTGCTATACAGCAGAGCAGGGGAAAAGCAGTCTGATAAGAGTAGGGATTGCCAAACCAAGTAAAGAAATGGGCAGACTAGGTGGGCTGTATGGTCCTTATCTGCTGACAGATTCCATGTTTCTGTGTTTCTTTTTCATGAGGCCAAATCCTTTGTCAAACTCTTTATACCTCTGTCTGGAGAGTGATCTTCCATTTGGAAATAACAGGAACTTAAAAAATTGAATAACTTCGCAGCAGATTAATATTTTTTCATCAGACAAATGCAGGGCAGTTCTGTGACCCAAGCTGTTTCTACTATACAGCATTCACACCAGACTTCCACACTGTCTGGGCACAAGGTGATGAGGAAAAAACTGTAAAAAGTGGTAACTTTAAGGCTTTTGCACTATTCAGATCTCAAAATCTGCAGATCCCACCAGAACGAAACTTGCCACATCAAGAGATCTACCCCATGGGACAGCTCATGCTGAATTTTGTGCAAATGCATTGATCAGTTGCAAAGTTTTTAAAGTGCAAAATTTGAGGTTTAACATTAAATATACTACTCAAACTTAACTATAGGGCCATGACCGTGCCTCTATAAAAGTGTATACGTGTGTGTGTGTGTGTGTGTGTGTGTGCATGTGTGTGTAGATAGATAGATAGATAGATTCCTTTGAGTGCTGCTAACAGGATAGAAGGTTTTGGTCGAGTGTATATAGTCCCTGCATGCTGGAAATTTACTATGACAAACTTTGTAACTGGTGCAAGTGACCTTGGCATTTCTGAGGAATGATGTGGTTAGCTTCATTCAGCTATGAAGACACCTGCAGCTGTGACCCTGACAGTTTTTAATTAAAAAAAATAGCTCAGTTAGTATTATATAAAGCATGTCTGAATATTAGCTTAGTGGAGCTTCAGAAAATGTATAGGAGCGAGTGGCTACAACAGAGGTTCGATAAAGCCTCCCTGTGATGACATGCCTGGAAAATCTGGCATCCTGTGTAAGTCATTTTGTTCATTTTTTATACCAGTAAAATTTATTTGAATTATAAATCAATGTATTACCCTTCTGTTTTGTACTGGGCTTAAACACATTAGAGATGGGAGAAGTGGCCTCAATTCGCTCTGCAGAGTCATTCACAGAGTGAAGGTGAATTCGGAGAGTGCTCTGTGATGCAGAGCGGAGTACTTCACATTATAATGGGTAACGTGAAGTCCATTGAAACCAGTGACTTCACATTACTCCGCCTTCCCAAACCACTACTCCACCAATTTTTAAGGTGAAGTACATTGAAAACAATGTACTTCATCTCACTTTGCCTTGTTTTAAGTTCCAAAGGCAAATTTTGCAGTGATTCATGGGATTTCAGGTCACATGGGCTCTAGATTGTTCTGCACAGCCTCAGTTCGGGGTCGTGTGTGTAGGAAGCTGTAGGAGACAATCTGCTGTGAGAGCGTTCTGTGATTCAAACCTTCTAAAAGCTGTTAAAAAAGTCTTTCTGAGTCATTTTTTGTGCTGAAACTTGAGTTCATCAATTGTAGGAAACCCTCCTGTGCTCATATCATTGAGCATTTATTGTTTGTGTGTGGATTTTGAATGTTAATGTACAACATTCAGTCTGTGTACTGAGAGACAGTGGAAGCGTGCTTTGTGGGGGCGTATCTGGTGTAGGTAGATTTAAGTTGGAGAAATAGGGAGTTCTTTGCTTTTTGGTTATATTTTGCTTGTATAACTGGCTGTGTTATTGTACACACAGTAATATTTTCAGTAATTGTTGAAATTTTTTTGCTGATTGTGTGTGTTGTGGTCTGGAGGGACCTAGTGCAGCATTGAGGTTGTTTAAAAAACCTTGGCCCAGATATTCAAACTGCACCAGGCTGTGGCACAAGCCTGGGTGCAGCGCAACTTGGCTACGCAGGGGCGTTGACTAGGCGATATTCAATGGAGCTGCTCCATGGCACAGCATCGTTGAATATCGCACCCTGGCCACCCACAGTGTGCATGGCGCAGTGGCACTATGCCAGTGCAAGTGGCCAGAGTGGAGCAGGGGGATGCGGTAGTGCATGTTCCATTGCGCTATGTGCAGCAACCACGATATTCAAAAGTGCGCATGTAAATGGGGCCATAATGTCTGTAAGGCACAAATGGGGCCATTTCCATGTCATTATGACCACATTTTCATGCAGGTGCACCGATCCCCAGCGACTTGCACCTGGCGGCCTGCCAGGCAGCAGCCGTTGGGGACCGATGCCTCCTGCCCAGAGCGACCATTTGCCCCACAGCCCTATCGCGGGGCTTAAGTATACATAAATGATTTCCTATATCTCTGGTGGATCCATTCAGATATCTGGAATGTGTAGTACGGTACGGGCTGCACACCCATTGGCTCTCACTGTGGACCAATGGGCATACAGCCCTACCTACGGTGTCAGTTGGTGGGCAGCAGGGCGGCAGGTGGGTGAGGTGCTTCCACCCACCCCGGGGGAGAGTGGGGTGGTGGGGCTCAGTGGGCGGGTGGGGAGAGGGGTACTGCTAGACCACCAGGGATATAGGAAATCATTTTATTTATACTTAAGCCTGCGATCGGGCTGACAGCGGTCCACTGGACCACCAGGGATATTGGACATGATTTTTTGAACAGATGCCCATGATCGGGCATGGGGGACATTGCCACAGAGGTGCAACTGTAGCTCGGGTGGCCACCCAAAGGTGGCAGCTGCCATGTTGTGCCCTGCAATACAACAGCTCACCTGTGGGTGGCCAGCCGTTGTTCCTTTTTTTTTTGGATCAACTTTGTGCGGCGCAAGTAGGGGTTGTGCATGCATGGACTCAGCACATCCCAGGCTGAATATCGGGATGTGCAGAGTATGCATGGGCATGCCCCCCCTACCTACGCCGCAGATATTATCACTGATGCACTCCAGCGTCAGTGGGTTGCACATGGCACAACACTGTTGTGCCATGCGCAGCCCTTTTAAATATCTGGGCCTTGTATATTACTGAAGTTTTAAATTTGCTACAAATTACTTGTAGACAAATTCTGTCTGTGTGTGTGTGTGTGTGTGTGTGCGGTGCGTGACATGACATCAAATAATACACCTTTTATAGTGCCATAGTGTAATTTCAGGTGCAGCAGTGTGAACCTGCTATCCACTGCAGCTGCGTGATTTTGTACTGCCATTGTGGTATTTTTTCTTGGTTTTGCACTGCAGTAATCTGCAGTCAGTGCCCCACAGCGGCAAGTGGTTTTCTTTTCCATATTGGACTGTTTGTGATTTGAGAATACCACTGGCTAGTTAAAGTGTTGTTGAACTTGTTGTGACTTTGATCTGTATCTGTTGTTGAAGCCACAGTTGTTCTTTGGGCTTCACATCCAGCGTCACTCCCCCCCGGCCCCAACCCAGAGTGAACATTCCAAAATCTTAATTTGTTTAGTGTATTCCTGTTGATCCCCAAAAATGACTGCAAAGAGACGTGCAAGCAAACCTGTTTCTTGCCATGGCACTGCTGCCAGTGGTAAGATTGTCTGTGGGTGTGGTAATAGTACACAGTCGCAGAAGTGCATTGCTGATGTGAGGAAAGGTATTTCTCCTTCAGTGTTTTTTACAGCACAATCAGTAGCTTCACTCATAGTTGGAGGAGATGATGTTATCCCAGCTGGTGGTGCTAGTGCAGCTGCTGGTGGTGGTATGAGTATTGCTGCCTCAAGTTCCAGTTCTGACCAGTTTATCATGTCCTAAAGTATAGTGGAATGTGAAGCAGTGGCAGTGAGTGACAGTGTAGATGATGTCATACTCCTCAGTAATATCCCAGTAACTGAACATGCAGGTTCTGATCATCATGTCAGTGATAGCACACTGTGGGCCAGATATTCAAAACTTTCCCTGGGGCTAAATTAGCACTGCCCGGTGCGCATACTTAGCTCAGAGCACAAAGCAAGCTATATTCAAATGAAAATAGCCCGATGCTAATCCTGCTGAATATAGCAGTCTAAAGAAGCTGAGCAAACTGGTCTGGGAGTGCAGGGCAAAAGTAGCCTGGGAATAAGACAGCACTGAATATAGCAACAGGGAAGTGCAAACTGCTACTGCAGCTGATTAGACTCTGTAGAAAGTCAGTGTTGCAGGTGGAGAACATTGCATGTGATTGCACAGAGCTGTCTCACATCTACTGCAAACACACCTCTCAACTTCCTGCCTCATAAATCAGGGACAAGACTTAAATAAAACAGGGACAAAGGTTTAAAATCAGGGACACACCATAACAATTGGTGATATCCAGTCAGGAAGCTGGTAGAATAAGCGGTGTAGTGTAAAATGTAGTTTCTAAGGAACATTGTTGTAACATTGTTGTCTGACATTATGTTATGCTTACAACCCCTACTGTTTGGTCATGGAAACACAATTTGCAAGAGTGACAGAGTAAAGGTCTGAGGTAAAATCTGGGACATCCCTGAAAATCAGGGACAGTTGAGAGGTATGACTGCAAACAACAATGTAAGCCACACACTGCAGTACTGTGCTTAGTGTGCTGTGCTGAAGTGAGATCTGCCCGGGGCTAACCTGATTGCACAGTGTTAACACATTAGTCCAGTGCAAACTGGTTAGCCCGGGGCAAACAGGAGCTATATTCAAAGATCCCGTGCAAATGAGCCTACTTAGGTAATCCATGGGCAAACAGGCACATTTGCATCTCATTATGTGCTACTTAGCATACAGTACCATGCAGTTTGTCCGGTGATGCTGCATGGTGCACACAGCTCCACCTTTTGGTCAGAATGGAAGTACAGGCTGGATGCTGCAGGCCAAGGCATGCCCACAGCATCCCTGTTGTTTGGAATGGAAGCACAAGCTGGAAGCTGCAGGAACTGTGTGCTGGCAGGCACAGTCAGTGCATAAAACACACCCATGCAGCTGTACAAGCAGGACCTGTATATATGTATGTGCATATATTATATATATGTATGTGTGTGTATATATATATATATATGTATATATATATATATATATATATATATATATATATATATATATATATATATATACATATACAGATCGATAGCTAAACAGACGCACTCCCCATGGCCATACATGCCATGTAGGATGCCTTCCCCAACAACATAGGTACCCCACTGCAGTAGTGAGTGAAACACAGTGGGGGGATGCAATGCATGGGATAGGCATAAGGCAAACCTGGTGAGGACAGGAGGCCATAGGCTGTAGGGTCACTAGGATATGCAGCATATCCAGTAGATAGGGAACAGGGCAGACTGGCTGGACCAGGCAGTCCTTTTCTGCCATCATGGTCCCTGTTCCAGTGTGTACCTGTTACGCCCTGGTAGGCTAGTGTCTCCACCCACCATGATCCTTGACCCCAGGTAGCCCCAAAACACACTGAAACCCCTCATGTGCCAGTGGTCCCCCCATCCCCAAGCACGGCTCCTGATCCCAGCTGAAATTAACATATAAATATTGTCCCTGAGAGTCTAGTGGTCCCCCCACCCCCAAGCATGGCTCTCGTCCACCATTGAAAATACAATAAATATGGTTTCCCTGGTAGTCTAGTGGTCCCCCACACCCAAGCACCACTCCCGTTACCATTGAAAATAAAATAAATAGTTGCCTGGTAGTCTAGTGGTCCTCCCACTTCAAGCATGGCTCTCGACTTTCATTGAACAAGAAAAAGAATACTCCCGGTAGTCTAGTTCTTCATTTCCACCCTCACTAGCATGGTTTCTGGACCCTCATTGAACACAAGGAATACTTTTCTCTGGTGTCTAGTGTCTCCCCAGCACAGCTCCTGATGCCCGCTGAATGGAAAAGAGAATTTTCCCAGTAGTTTCATCGTTTCCTTCGCAGTGACGCCTCGTCCATCCCAATCAGGGTTGCATGAATGAGCGGCGACTGGCTCTCGCTCTCCTCCTTTCACCACTTCATGGCTGAGCTCCGATTGAGGTACAAATCAGCGCCACTGTAAAGCAGTGCTGATTTGTACTTTCAGTTGGCAGCCGCCATGGTGGTGAGAGGAGGGCTGAGATGGCCGCGCTCATCTGCAACCTGATTGGGATGAGCTGGGCTCACTGCCGGCGGGGAACCACTAGACTACGAGGGAAAATTTCATTTTCCGCTCAACAGGTGTCGGAGCCATGCTGAGGGGGGACCCCAGACTACCAGGGAAGATTCTTTCCTTTATGTTCAATGGGGTCTGAGCTGTGCTTGGGGTGGGGTGGGGATCACTAGACTGCCAGGGAATATTCTTTCTTTTCTGTTCAACGGGGGTCAGGAGCCATGCTTTGGGGTGGGGGGACCACTAGACTACCAGGGTAAATATATTTATTTTATTTTCAACGGTGGACGGGAGTGGTGCTTGGGGGTGGGTGGACCACTAGACTACCAGGGAAACTATATTTATTGTATTCGCAACGGTGGATGGGAGTGGTGCTTGGGGGACCACTAGACTACCAGGGAAGAGATATTTATATTATGTTCAATGGTGGACGAGAATGGTGCTTGGGGGGGGGAACCACTAGACTACCAAGGTAAATATATTTATTTTATTGTCAAAAGTGGATGGGAGCAGTGCTTGGGGGTTGGGGGACCAATAGACTACCAGGGAAGAGATACTTATATTATGTTCAATGGTGGATGGGAGCAGTGCTTGGGGGTTGGGGGACCACTAGACTACCAGGGTAACCTCTTGTACTTTACCATCAATGCGGGGTTGGGATTCGTGTGTGTATATATGGGTGGGGGCACCACTGCAATACCGTCAGCTTTTCATTGGCAGTATTTAGCACTGCGCTACAGGTCTCGATAATGCCTGTAGTGCGGCACTATACTTTTGAATATGCCAATGCGCCGGCATTCTGGGCCCCTTCCCTCGATCCCTCCCCTGCATACATTATTATTTAATGTTGGTGCTAACACCTAGCGCAGGCGCTAAATGTCCTTTTGAATATTGCAGTCAAGCACAAATTCAGTGCTAATACAGCACAATGAATTTGCGCCCGACGCTGCCCTTTGAATATCTGGCCCAAAGTGACATTTCTTCCACTGCGGGTCAGGTCATGCATTTGCCGTGCACTGATTTACAGTGTGGTGAAAACATTTTGGGTGATGGTGGTGGTGCTGATGATGATGATGCTGTGGTTACAACATGCAGTCCATATGTCAGTATCCAAGCAGAAGATGTGGATGATGTTGATGAATATGATGGTGATGTCAGTGACCCCTGTTGGGAACCAGAAAAAAAGAAACTCAAGGTGGCCATGTCTGGGTCTGTTTGCATCCCCCCCCCCCCGTAAAAAGTTGTGATTTACTAGTTTCAGTTGATGATGATGACCCAGTAATAATGATAGGTAGCCGTGGTGGTCAGTTGCAGTCCAAGAGTGTCCTGCCTGAAAAATCATGTAGCACACCCCCCACTTCATGGCTTAGAAAAACGGAGTCCAATAAGCAGTATCAGGGACATGTTAAAACTAGAGCATCAAAATCCCTTGTTTGGGATTTTTTTGTGGAAGACGCAAATGATGAGTCAGTTGCAATCTACCAGGTTTGCCAGGTGCGTGTGAGTTGAGGTAAAAAGGGGGGCCATCTGGGCACAGGGGGACAGCATACACATCTTAAGAATAGGCACATGGCACTGTGAACTCAGGTCAATATGGCAGCTAATAAGTATACCACAGTGGGGTGTTCACCCTCGTCATCAACCATAACGAGCATGTTATCCCCTTCCATGACTATAGCATCAAGTAGAAAATTAAATGTGTGCAGTAGTGATGAAATAACAGCAGAGGATTGCTACAGGCATGATGAGGTGGAATAGCAGAATGATTTTGAAGTATTGTCCAGTGGTGGTGAGAGTAACAGTTTTAGTGGTGGTGGTGGTCAATGCAGTATGTCTAGTGCAAGTGGTACATCAACCCCTGTTGCTAAATCAGAGAAAATAACTGCATTTCTGGGTTTGTCATCACCTTTGCAACTGTCTTCATCACACATCCACACTCCACCCCCTGCCATTCACAGAGCAGAACCATTTGCCATCACACCCCATGTAAAACGTTTAAGTCAGCCCACGTTACAGAGTGTTTTTGAGCATATGCTGAAGTACCCACCCAATCATACAGTGTCACATGAACTTAATGCTGCCATAGCTGAAATGCTGGCAATTGATCTTTTGCCCTTCTCCTTTGTGGAGAATTCTGGGTTCCTGCAGTTTGCTGCACGTGCCTGTCCAAAATAGACAGTCCCAACCATTACATACTTTTTGACCCTTGCTGTCCTCGAGTTGTACCGTACCGTGTCTGACTCAGTAAGACATGCCCTTCAACATTCTTCCTCTCCATTCATCCATTTAAGTATGGATATGTGGACAAGTGGCAAAACAGTGGGGAGTTCATATTTGTGTATAACTGCATACTGGGCGCAGGTGCTGCGGTTTGTTTGTGCTGTTGGTAGTGTGAATAATCAGTGTAGTAAGGTGGAGTGTCCTGGTAGCAATTTCCAGGAATGTGACAGCATGCAACAATTGCTATGTGCAATGTGACCTGTTCACACATTAGTAAAAACATGTTGGACGTGGTACTGACTGAAATTGACAAGTGGCTGAACTGATTGGGTTCATAGCAAGTGACAATGGGTCAAATGTGGTGAAATGCATCACGAATGCTGGCTTTTTTTGGGTTCCATGCATGGGCCACTGTTTAAATCTTGTGGTGCAGGAGTTTCTGCAGCACCCTGATATAAAGGAAATGCTGACAGTTGCATGCCATATCTGTTCTCACTTTTCACGCTCTGCAAAGACCCATGACCAACTTCTGCAGTTGCAGATCTGAAATAGCCTACCACAGCACCGCTTAAAGCTGGAAGTTGTCACCTGGTAGAACTTCACTTTATACATGGCAGAGAGGTTGTATGAACAGTACAAAGCCATCTCAGAATACCTTGTCATGCACACTAGTCGTGACAGTTCCAGGGCCTCCATGTCTATGACTACTGAACAGTGGCATCTCATGGACTCTGTAATAAGAATCTTGAGGCCTTTTGAACATGCCACACAGGCAGTGAAGTGGCAAGTCTGCCTCTATTAGCCAATCATTTCCACTGCTGCGGGTGCTGAGGCAGACATTGGTGAATGTACAGCATAGCCTTGATGTTGCCTGAGACCATGCTAGCAGTGTGTTGCTGAAACACATGCTGACAGTATTCGACCAGAATTGTCACATCTTGAGCATTCAGCGTAGTGACAACATTGCAATAGCAACAATGCTGGACCCACGATACAAACGTAGAACTGCCTCAGTACTGGAGGGCAGGCCTGAACAGGTAAAAAATGTCAGTGGTCAACTGGTGCACTTGGTTCATGGGGCACAGGAGTCACATGCCAAGGTCAGGAAACCTGAGCAGCATAATCAGGCTGAAGGTGAACCTGGAAGAGTAGTATCAAGCATATCCTATAAGGGGAAGGGGACTGCAGTTTCAGGTGGTCTGTCATCAAAAGTGGCTGCTGTTAACCCACTTTGGGAGGCTTTGTCCCAAGTGGGGATTTGTGACATAAGTGATTCCGGAGTAGCGGATGATGAATCAACCACTGGACTTGGAGCAGCACAGTGAATGGTTGAGTCATATGTGTCTGAAAACAGGCATCTGTCAATCACTGATGATCCCCTTTTATACTGGAGTGGAAAGGTCAGTGAATGGCCAGAGCTGACTGCTATGGCACTGAAGTACCTGACATGCCCACCCTCCAGTGTAAGTGTAGCGAGAGGGTATTCAGCTCAGCAGCTGCAATAGCTTGGGATCATTGTACAAACCTCTCTCCTGCAAATATCAGTTTTCTGACATTCATAAAAATGAATTTGAGGCACATACCAGCTCAGACTGTAACCTCAGTATTCATACCCCGGCATACTCATGGTTTTGCTGATGTTGAAGAAAGGGACCATCTTGGTGGTAGTGACAGCATGAAGTGGCCTACCACTGACATAGATGATAACACAGTGGAGAAAGAATTTCCCAGTGGTCCGAATTCAGACATAGATGACTGCAAGGGCAGCTTTCTTTCTGAGGATGATGATGAGGTTAATGTTGGCAGGGTTTAACTTAAGTGGTTAAAAGGCTGTCACCTGTCTTATATGATACATGTTCTCTTTTTCATAAAGTTAAATCACTGTCCCACTTATACTGACTCAAATTCCATATGTCACATCATCACATTTATAACACAGAGCACAGTATATCCTGGCCCCTGAACTACTATCACCATAAGACCATTGTTCTCCACTGCCACTATAGGGAATGTGACCGTGTGTCCCCCCGGACTACCACTACCATAAGACTGCTTTTCTCCACTGCCACCATAGGGAATGTGACCATGTGTTCCCCCAGACTACCACCACCACAAGACTGCTGTTCGCCACTGCCAACACCACCAGATGCAGGAAGATGTGAGAGGGTATGTCATCATGTGCCACAGCTATGACCACTAGCACCCACCACCAGTGTCATTGTGATAATGTTTTTCCATTACATTGACCATGCCAAGGCAGGGGGAGTTGAACAGGAGACCACATCCATCAGCTACAGGCACAAGGCTTCTTACTATTAAAACTATAAAGTGAGTATATGTACTAATGTTTTTTTATGTTATTCAACTTTCTTTAGCTGAGTGTTTTGTTTTCTTTTGCTTTTCTGAGCTGCAATGGTCAAACACATATGGTCAACTTATTTTGTTTTTTTATAGGTCAACAACAAATGACTCTCCTTCGCTGAAGGTCTGTATCAATGGTACAGCAGCAGTACTGTCTACAGGAACATATGGAATATCCATTTCCAATCCATACTGGTAAATATATCAATTTTATTTCATCTGTTCCTTTTTTTTTCATAAGAGTGCAACAAATCCGACTGAGGATTCATAAACTAGGTTACATGTATGCAAAAAAAATATTTCTGCAGCATATCATTTACTGTATTCCAAATGTGCAGCTGTGCAGCCATGACAGTGTTGAAAAAGCTGGACCCAGGTTGTGTTACTTGACAAGATGTGGATTTGAAATGTAACTTGAGATGAGACGCAGGGCAGGGACACTGACACAGTGTATTGGTTACACAGCCTGGTACTAAATTAAGTTGTGATCTGATGATTGCAGTGGGACAGCTTGCTATCTGTGTTAATCCAGATACCCATGGAGCAGCCACGGCTTAAACATAATGGGCTCGATTCTCAAAGATGACCTTAGAGTGGCGCAAGGTGCGTTGGACGCACTGTGCTCTAAAGCACCCTTCGTCATCGGCAATGCACCCTATTCTGCAAGGAATGCACTATGCTCCAGACGCGGCACACATGGTGTAAGAATGCACAGTGTGTCAAATAAATAGTGTAGGCAAAATGCAAGGTGCGGGCAGTGTCACAACACAAGGGGTGGAGGAATGGCTGAACCACGGAGGACGTAGCAAGAAGAGAGGGGGCAGCCAACCCCAGGAACATGGAGGAAGAAGACTGGGCACTCCAGGAAGAAAAACTTCATGGACCAGGAGACAGACATCCTCCTGGATGTAATTGAGGCCTAGGTAGGTGGGATTGAGGGTGAAAAGAGCACATGAGCATGATGGCCAATGGTGCAAGACCCTGATCTGTGTGTGACATTCAACAGGCAGACCTGCTACTGTCCTGGGGAGGGGACCAGAAGGTACGGACACAGTGGCAGGAGGCATGGGATGAGGTAGCCAGACTGGTGAATGCAGTGGCAGCCTGCAGGCATAGTGTGAGGGAGCTGCAGAAGTGACACTGTGACATCAAGTGCCATGCCAAGGAGAAGGCAGCCCACAACAGGCGCTGCACAACAGCAACAGATGGAGGACCCTCACAAGCACTGCGCCTCAGCAGACATGAGGAACATGTAATGGCACAGATCAGCATGCACAGCATACAGGGTGACCCTGAGCTAGACCTGTATTGGCAACAACATGCACAAGGTAAGCACCGGGCATGCATGTGGTGGGTGGCACCACCGTGCAGACAGCAGATGTGGTACCACCAGTGGAGGCTGATGCACTGCATGGGCACCAGGGGCCCACAATGGACAGGGACCCAGGGAGCAGGCTCAGAGGGGCACAGTGTGGCCTGGGCCACCATGCAAATGCATGGGATGCAAGAGGTGACCCCTCCACTGGGCACCACAGGCTGGACATGCACTGTGGCAATGGACACATACCGGCACATGGGCACCAGAAGTAATACAAAGTGCACATCTGTCTATACACCCAGCAGGTGCCTGGCCTACAGCGACTGGAGGACATGCCACTGCCAGGTGGCAACACCACCACAACACCATGCTGTGACCCCCAGTGACAGTGAAGCTTTGGAGCACAGCACAAACAGCAGCAGTGATGAGGAACAACAGCAGGCATCTACCAGAGACAGCACAGTGAGCCAGGCCCACAGGAGGGTGACAGATAGGAGGCAGATGACCAACAGGGAAGTGACACCAACAGCAGTGCTATGCTGTCCAACAGCTGCAGCACCGTGGGGTACAGCACACCTGTGGCCAGAACTGAAGACCAGCACCAGACCACAGTGGACACTCAGCAGCAGGGGGACAGAGGGGATGGCACTGTGGTGAGACAGGTGGACAGCACACTCACTACTGGAGGCTGTGACAGCCAGGCACACAGCACCACCACACCGGACTATGGAGGTGCAGGTGGGACAGGTGAACATGGTGCAACACCACTGCCACTGGATGGTGACCTTGGGGATGACCTGTCATGATACTTCCAGAATGTCCTGCTCACCCAGCAGGCAGCACAGCATGATCTGGCAGGGATACGAGACAGCATACGGGAACACACCACTGCCACAGTAGCACACATTGGACAGCTGCAGCTGACAGTGGCAGATATCCATGCAGCCGTCATACATGGGATCCAGAAAGGGGCATGCCAAACAACACAGACAACAAGGCTACTCCAGGACATACAGCTGTGTGTCATATGCCAAAAGGATGCCATAGAATGGCAGATCATCATCATGGAATGCAGCATGGCACTGCATATCACCCAGACAGAAGCAACAATGGCAATGGCAACAGCACTGCAGGAGATTGCAAAATGCATGCAACAACATGCAGCCAGTGTGGCACCGGTCCCACAAGTATGTCCAGAATGCAATGTGTGGCAGCACAACAGAGGGGCAGGAGACGACCTCCACAGCATGGAGAACACAGCCAGCATACAGGATGTGGGACAGAGCCATGAGGGCACACAGGACACGGAGCAGCCATTGAAGCCTACGAGACAACAGTTAGACACAATGATGATACAGCACATGACATGCACAGCTATGCCCAAGGACAGGGAGGTGGGTGACATGGCAGGCCAACATGCAGACAAAGGGAACCAACAGCTGGATGCAAATGCATCTGAAGACAGACAAGTAGGCCCAACAGATATCAGGGATGGGCTGGAGCCATGCAGTGATGCCGGTGTGGAAGATGGCCAATGGCGCAGTGGGACACACACTGCAGGGGGCCACAGCCACACAGGACACAGAAGACATCCCCAGCACCACACCCATGAACACTGCTGAGGGTGTGCACAGGCACATAGGGGTACTGGAACAATATGGGCACAGGGGGTAGGACATTCACCTGCCTGTCAGTGACGTGGAGCAGTCCAGACAGACACAGAACAGTACAGTGCTGGACAACATGGCCATGTCAACATCCAGTGCAGCACAGAGGCTGGGACAGCACATGACATCCCGATTCCAAGGCCGCAAGAAGGCCCACCCTGAGGCAGGTGGAATGGCCTGTGAGGGGTGGATGGCCAGGCAAAGACCACCAGCAGCAGAACCTGTTGCACAGATGGCTACAGCAGTGAGCAGGACTGGACGGAGGAAGAACAACAGCTCCAGTATGACAGGGACTGCTACAGCACAACAGATAGCCCCGGTGACACAACGTCGTTCACAGAGACACAGGGTGCACACAGTGCCATTTGTGGCAGAGGTGCAGACAGGGTGTGCCACACTGCAGGATGCTAAACAGAGCAGTACCACAGTGGTACAGCCACCATGCACTGCACAGAGTGAGCCACCAGCCACCGTAGGCCAGAAAGGGAAGCCAGCACACACAGGATTTGCGCATCATTCCAGGCATGCGCAACAGATGGGGGGACCGACCAACATTAATGGCCGCCAAAACTCAGTGGTCCTATGCCCCCAATAAACCCTGGGCAGGGACCCCAACAAAACACACACCACACATGATGTGCATGTGCCATGCATATCTGTGCTGCATGCACATGTACCCCATATCCCCTGTACAGTGCCCATGGCCATGGCACACCCAGTCATGTTACCGCAGCATGGGACATGCATACAAGCCTGCAACCCCATACAGTGGCACCCCCCACACATCAGCGATATGCACACCGCCATCCCAGACAGCACATACTGGACACCTGCACAGCCCCCAATGCCTGCCCTGGGATCAGTCATATGCAACCGGGTGTGTACACCATGGCATGCCAACAACCACTTATACCATACACCCACACCCGTGCACCACCAACCACTGCCAACCGGACAGGCCCCCCCACATGTGACCAGAGAGAGAGAAGTTGGTGCACACACCATGGTGTTGTGCACCAGCACAGACATGGCCCGTGGCATACACGGCACCATACCCATCCATGGAGCCATGCTTGCTCCCACACCTGGGTGCATGGCCTCTGAAGAACTGTTGCCTCCCCATCACACAAGGGGCACCACAAACCACCCAGCACTAACACTCACACACAGTACCCACCATGGGATACGCCACCATGGCAGCCATACAGAGCTGTGCAATGCATGCCACTGGGCAGGCCCTGTGGTATGCCACATACTGTGACACACCACCCGGTCCCACCATGGACTTGTGTACCACACGTCTGGTACTATCACATGCATGGCACATGTGGGCCCAAACTACGGGGTCCCACCTTGTCGACTGGTGTTTAGGCTTAACCACTGTGGCATGTCACTGTGGAACTAAGAGGACCCCAACACTGGGTGGCACATGCCCACAGGGATAGAGTGTCCTGACACTGTGCCCAGCATGTCACACTACCAATCCATGTGGCACAATGTGGTGCATTCCACATGATGTTGGACAGCAGTTCCTGTTGTCCACATGCTGTCTTGCGTAGGCCTCTGTGGGCTGGTACCCACACATTGGCTGGCACTGAACAGTACACAGCATAGGCAGGTGAAGATCATGCACAGTACAGAATGACACACAGACACAGCTTGCACATGGAACAATAATGTATTTGGAACACATCAGCAATACACAACATCAACAGTGAAGGCAATCCAAGAGGTACACAATGCAACGGGCACAGCTTTCCACACAGCAATTGGGGTACGACGGCGATGCAATTAACTGCATTGCATGCTCAGTTACAGAATCCCTGAAGTCCCAAATACCTGTGTCCATTCTACCCTATGTGCCCTATCCATAGCATGTCCACAATTGTATAAGTGAGGCCAGGACAATGTTGCACTCACATGCCCATCAATCAATGTCCACCAATCTGGTCCAGGTAGTCCAACAGGTCACACACTGCATCATTCAGGTTGGTCAGCAGCCTTGCCAAGGGCCTGATGTGCAGGCAGAGTCCCTGAGTAATGTCATGGAGGGTGTGCAGGTGGGGCTGCATGTCATCTTTGCTCCTTGCATCCCTGTTTGGTGATGTGTCCCTGTCATTCATGGGCTGCCCTAGACCATGTTCAAGGGCTGCTTCACCACCACCATGCATGGGGGCAGCACCTTCCCCAGTCTGGTCAGCACCCACTCATCCAGCTGTACCACGGGTGGCCCCGCCTGCTGCCATGTCAGCCATGTCACCTGCTGTAGACAGTCGTCTGGCCCTGCATGCTGGTGATGCTCCTGTCAGTCACCCAGGACATCCTCCTCCTCCCCCTCCTCTATTGTGTCCTCCACACCCTGCTGTGGTGCCACCTTTTGCCCGCCCTTTGCCATCATCTAGGTCCTGGCTGTGTACGCATGTGTGTCACTCCGCTTCAGGTGGCACATCACCCACTCCAGAGGATGCCACCATGCATTGCGGCCCTGCTAGCCACTCCTCGCACCAACATCAGCACCTGGAATACAATGTGACAGCCTGTGAGTAAGTGCACCACGCATCCATGCCACTCCGTGCATTGACTGACTGTATGTTGCCCAGTCCACCAATGCAAGGTCGGCAGGCCATCAACATGCCATGCCATGTGTTGCATAGGCTGTGACATGCACCAACCATGTGTGGGGCACACACCCATACATGTGTCCATGGTGCACATGCTCTACCAGCAACCAACTGCCATGGCTGACTTTTCTGGCCCTGCCAACGTGTGTGTGTGTGTGTGTGTGTGTGTATGCATCCCCCCTGCCTGCCGGTCCCTACACAGTAGCCTTCACAGCTGGATACATGTCAGGACCGCTGTTCACCTACCTTGGTGATGTTGCTCTCTGTGGGGTCCTCGTCCCTGTCCATCTGGTCCGGGTTCCATGGGCCTGCCCTGTCCTTCGGTGTCACTGTCCTCTCCTGTGGAGACATATTGGTGTGTGACATCATCAGTACCCATCTGTGCAGTCATGGTCACTGTAGTGTGCTGTGTGTCATTCATGTTACTGGTTACACATACCTGACCAATGTGGCCGTCCTTCAAATATCTGGACATCTGCCTCTCATGCCATCCTTCTCAGGTGGGCAAGGAGCCACCCATCCCTCCAGGCCAGGTCATTCCATTTGTGTCTGACCTGCCGCATGGTCGTCCTGATTCCAGACACTGCCTGGAGCCTGCTGCCTATGGTGGACCACATCCTCTCCCTGTCTGCTGGGCTGGACTGCTGTGATCCCTGTGGGAACAGCACCCTGCTCCACTGCTCAGCCAGGCTGATGAGAAGCACTGTCTCATCATCACTAAAGTTTAGTGTCCTGCTCCAGCGTGCTATTGCAACTGGGACTGCCACCTGGTGTTTACCCTTGGGATTGATTGTCACTTGACTCCCTCTGCATTGTCTGTGGAGCAGTGTCCTGTGCTGCACTGTCCTGTGCAGCCTACAGTGTGTGCTACTGTGGTCCTGCATGTGCTGGAGGCTGAGCTCCACATGTTCCCTGCTTTCCCGCAGCTGTTCACATGCTGCGACACACACTGCATAGCATGACACAGCGTGTGTTGGCACGCAGCACACAATGCAATGTGCGTTATGCACAGGATGACACACTATGTAAGCAATATGGCTGCGGCTGCCACCCAGCGCAACATGCATTATCCCATTGTTGATGTGCAACACAACCTGCGGTGCATGGGTAGTTATCCCCCTGTTGCTGCACATTGCATTTGTGCAGGGTACCACAGCTGTGGTTGGGGGGGAGGCGTGCCTCCAGTGACTCTGTGCCAGTCCTCATGGCATGCCCTATGAGTCTGCCACAATACACCCATGTCCTGCAGCCATGGGTGCACTGCACCCAGCCATGTGCCACACCTTCAGCTGTGCTGCATGGTGTGTGCAGCTACCCACCCACACAGTCCTCGATATCCCCATTGTGCCTGCCTCTGGTGTCCACCATGCACTGATACTGCATGGTGGCACCAGCATGCCACCATGTGTGCTGCATGACACATGACCATAGTGCAGTTCCCATCCCATGCAGTCTACGTGTGCTGCCTAGCACTGTGACTGCTGTGCATGGGACTTCTAACATCTCACCATCCCTACATACACTGCCTGTAAACATGTTGCCTGTGTTAGCAATGAATACCCGGCTGCTCATTCAGCTGTCAGTGTCACTGTGCATTGTGTCATCTGGGTCAGCACACAGGCAATGGGCACATCTGTGTCAACTGTGCTGCCACTGTCTGTGTGGTGGCCCAGGCGGCAACACCACCGTATCACCACAGCTGCTCCGGTCCACCTGCAGTGTGTGCGCTCCACAGTGGTCCCTGGGTTCCTGGCATTGCTTTGTTGTTCTCTGCAATGCCATGGCAATGCTTCCCAGTGTGCCTGTTGTGTGTGCCATTGCTGCATGCATGTGGTCTTCCCACGGCCTAAGGGCTATGGTCCATGGCCAGCACACAGTATGGTGGTGTTGCTGTACCTGTGTCCTTGCACACTGCATATGCTGTTGTGTGCTCATCCAAAGTGTGACCCATTGAGCTGTGCTCACATTTGTTGTCCAGCCAGTATGTGTTGTGCCTGGCCTTGATGTCACCAGTCATTGGCAGGCCCCGCTGCCTCCTCCTCCTCCTCCCCCACATTGTCACCATCTTCGCTGGGTGCCTTCTCATCCTCTGCCAGTGGTGTGCCATGTTCAAGTGCTATATTGTTCAGCACACAACATGCTATGAACAGTTTGCATGCCATTACTGGTGTGTACTGCAGTGCACCAACTGATCTGTCACGGCACCAGAACCTCATCTTGAGGATGCCAAATGTGAGCTCTATCACACTGTGTGTTGATGTGTGGGCATTGTTGTACCGTTGCTCTGCTGCACTCTGTGGATGCCTCACTGCTGTCGTCAGCCAGGGCTGTTGTGGGTATCCACTGTCAGCTGTGGGGAAGGGGGTGTAGGTTACTGTTGTGCCCACATGCTTCCCATGCCCACCCATGCTGCATGTGTCTGTGTGTGCCTTACCAATCAGTCAGCCATCTGTGAGTGTCCTGCTCTGGAAGGCCTCACACACTCCACAGTTCTTTTAGCTGTACGCATCATGTGTGGACCCAGGATACTGTGCCACGACATTGAGGATCTTGCACCTGCTGTCACAGAAGACCTGTACATTCATGGAATGATATCCCTTATGGTTGACACAGGTCTCTGGTTCATCCAGTGGTGCCCTTATGGTGATGTGTGTGCAGTCTACTGCACCAAGCACACGTGGGAATCCTGCAGTGCTGTAGAATCCCTGCTTGATTGTCAGTTGCTCTTGGACATCTGTGGGTAGGTAGCTGTATTGGTGTGACCTGTGTACAAGGGCATCCATGACTGCCCTCAGGCACCATGATACAGAGGGTTGTGAGATGCCCAGAGTGTTGCTGTTTGGTGTCTGGAATTCACCAGTGGCCATTACCAGTAGGGCTACGCATACCTTCACCTCTGTTGGTATGGCATGGCCACTCCGGGTCCTGCTTCTCAGGTCAGCATCAAGTTCCTGGCATAGCTGTGCTATGGCTGCCTTGCTAAGCTGATGTCGTGCGATGCACTGCTCCTTGGTCAGGTCCATGTGGGAGGTGCATGGATGGTACACATCCATGGTGTGCCTCTGGTGTCTGGGTTGCTGCTGTCTGTGCACCTGTTGTATAGCACCATCCTGTTGTGCATCCTGGTGGGCACGTCACCTATGGTGTTGCATGGCCAGCTGTATGCCCAGTAGGGCCTGTGGTGCAAACATCCTCCTGGGATTTGTCTGTCTCTCCTGCTGCAGTCCTGTGTCTCTGTCCTGTTACACTACCCTGCCTCTTCCCTTCCTTTTTCTAAGTCCCCTTAGATCAGCTCTGTGTGCTGTAGCAAGTGTTTGAAATCTTCTGTTTGAGTCACCTTTGTGAATTGCAGTCCTGCGTCCTGCATGTCTTACCCCTGTCACAACACACCATGTATCATGGTGCTAGCAGCCACCTGGCACTGTGCTGGTGCATGGGTTGATTGATGCAGTGGGTCTTTGCATTCAAGCATGGTGCATTTGTGAATCCCGTCTTGCTTGCATCTTGGTGCAAAGTGCTGCTTGCGTCCTGCTGTAGCATACGCATCTGCGACTTGGTACAGTGTTTGAGAATCAGGCCCAATGTCTTACTGCTGCAATCAAGTTGTAATAATTCCTTAATTTCTTTTTTTAGGAAACTTCCAGATGCTTTGTTGTGTCATAGTTGCCTTATCCAAAGAACTTCTTCAACATCAACCCCCAGGCTGGGACAGACATGCTACACACAGAAGTCTTTTCAATTGATGACCATGACCATCATTACCAGACTGGAGAAGGATGAGATGAAATCTGTGAAGAAGTAACCAAATAATAAACCATTAATGAGACCTACTTGCAAATATGCTTCCCCCACCCAAAAAAAAAAATACTTACCTTCATTGGGTTGAGAGTATTCCATTTCCAATTTCAACACCAAAATTTCTCATCCAGCACTGGAATGTGCACACTAACAGTATGTGTGACCTGTGATACAAAACAATACAATGAGTACATGTCTATATATGTCAACCCCACCACCTAGAAAATATATATATATATATATATATATATATATATATATGTGTATTTACATATATATATATATAAAATATATCAACATATCAACTCACCAAGGCTACTATTAGTCTACACACAAAGGGCACCCTTCCATCCAGTTGAGGTGATCACATTGCATTTGTGAGAATCGCAGCACACTTTGGACCAGCAACAGTTCTCTCACGGTCATCGTTTCTGACAGAACACTAAATGGATTCACGTCATGTTATCCCTCCTTCACATGGTTTGGCAAGACACTGTGCATCATGAGTACATCATCATTACAGAATATGTAAACTTTCTGGACACAAGACAGATGCATTTTGGGGTTGCAGAAAAATTCTGGGGACTGTGTGTGACCACTGGATGCATAAGTGACTGCACAATACATTCTGGGGGACTTTGCATGTGGTGTAATGGTCCCATTTCACTTCTTCAGCACTTGGGAATTTTCTGGACACAAGACAGATGCATTTTGTGTGTTGTGATTGTGAGCATATAATGTCATACTTAAATTATAAATTAAAGTAGCAGTGCAACAATGTGGTGAACATTTTGACCTATACTTTTTATGCTATTTTACATTGCTAGCCACTAGTTACCTCCTGACTTGTATGATACCCTTCTTTTCACAATTTGTGTCTGCTTTACTACTTTTTCTCATGTCTGAAAAAAAAGAGCTTGCCTTTTAATATGGCTCTGACTGGTCATGTGATGGCAGTCTGAGAAACAGCAGTGTGCCTTCATAGCTCTGGTCCTGCACAGCAAACAATACTGACAAAATACTTCTTTGAGTGAGCATTTCGGTTTCAGAAGAGACTACCATTTACTGGAGGTTCTGGTTTCTCTGAACGAACTAGCCTAAATGGAAATCTACATGAAGAAGGCTCCTCCATGGCACTCGCCTCCTCCCACCCTGGAAAAAGATAAGACTGCCAAGTGGGCCAAGCTGCAGGCCTCTACCTCACCTAAGTCATCAGCTGCTCACATGGCCCTCTCAAAGGAAAGATTCCTCAAGATCATGCAGCCCCTGCAAGACGCAATTTCAGCAATGTCAGTGGATCTGCAGCAAATTAACGTGTCAGTGGCATCTCTGCAGGTTTGGGTGGGAGACACAGAAACCAGACTCATATCAATAGAGAAAAAGCAGGGGAAGGATGAGCAAGACACTATAAATACAAACAGGCGCATTAAAACTGGAGGAAAAGCCTGAAGTCTTGGAGGGGTGCAGCAGGTGCAATAACCTCCTGGTAATAGACATCCCAGAAAAAAAAGAATGTACTTCTCTGATTTTAGTCCTGCAAAATTTTTGCCAGAAGATTTCTGGGCTGTCACCAAATGGGGTGACTTACATAACTGAGAGGGCACATCATGTCTTGCGCCCGCCGCCACCATTGGGCTCTCCACCTAGACCCCTTATCTTCAAGTTGCTCAACTTTTTAGATAAACAGCATATTCTGGCTAAGGTCCAGGAGCTACAAGAGGTCCAATTGGAGGGCTTGAAGATTCGTATAACTCAGGACCTGCCACAGTCAGTATGCACGAAAAGGCAAGAATTTCACCCCACAGTTGCCAAGCTAATTGCAGATGGGAAGCCATTTCATGTGAAGTACCCAGCAATACTGCAGATGAAGCATGGGGAAAAGTGGCTGGCTTCTGACACCCCTGAGCAGGCAAGCCAAGAATTAAAATCTCTGCTGCTGGACTTGTTCAAGTCATCTGTGCTCTGTAGCCCTGCCCATTCACAATTGTTTAGCAGTACCAGGTTTACTTTCTGGGACCTGATTCTAGTGAGGAGAGCTGTCTCAGGTGCACCTCTGGTCTAAAACTAAACCAGGAACTAGACTTTAAAATGCTGATACTGATGCCAGGGATCAGCTTGCATGATGTCCCGCTTATGGCCCACCTAGCATCCGATCCTAGCAATGAGCATCTTTAGTGACTTTGATGTGGTCTCCTGGCGTACTTCTAAGACTCCCATTCACCGGCTTGACTGGATAGACTGTTCTCCTTTTGGACTGAACCTGCAAGTATTTCTGAAAGACCCTGCACGATGTATTTTCCTTTAGAATTAAGGCCATTTGTATTATTTGAGCTCTACTATGGCGACTAGGGAGTTCATCACAAATGTGTCCCTTTTTTCATTTGGATGAAAGCAGTCAGCTTAATGAGGACATGCTGATTACTCCAGCTAAAGGCTTTAGTCCGGCCACTTCTTTTGTTTTTGGGGTATTTTTTTTTTTCCTTCCTCTTAAAAAACCAAAAAGCTGACTGGTAATGTCTGATTTGTTAATTTAATTGATAGCCTATAGTTCTTTACACAGTTGACCTTCGGGGGGTTAACAAATATTCACCAAGAATAACATAGTGGCTCTGAATTAGGGTCTCTTTCTATTTTTACTGCACTGAGAACAGACAGAACACCAGGAGGAAGGAGCTACTGGTATAACTAAAACTTCTCTATTGGGACTAAGAACTAGAAATCTTGCACTGGGACCTTCAATTTAGGGTAAAAAAAACCAAAAAGAGTTAGTGTGTTCGTCAGAGGTAGTTGAAGTAAATTGTTATCTGTTATCTGGGTACTTATCTAGGTGCTTGTCACAGGTGTCAGAAGGGAATTGTTATCTGTGAAATTAACTAAGTGTAGAAAGATTTGCAAAGTAGGGGGAGTGACTTAGCTAGAAGAGCCAGGTTAAAACCAGATTTAAGCACTGCCCTAGATAGCTTCTGCCAGAGAACAGACAGAACATCAGGAGGAAGGAGCTACTGGTATAACTAAAACTTCTCTACTGGGATTATATTGCCCTCCTTCCCTCCCCTCCACCCCCTCACCCTAAACCAGTTCTACTTTTTATAGGCACAGGATTTAACTGACAACAGGAACTTCCTGTTTGGGAGCAGTAAGTTAGCAATCACAGAGCCACCAAAGACTCACCATTCTAGAAGGGCAAGAGTAGCTCTCTATCCCCCCCCCAGCTGCTGGTGGTCTGACTCTGAGCAAGTAAGGAGACTACTGAGAAATATAGGAACTTCTTGTTTTAGAACAGGAAGATCAGGAGCTAAAAGGGCACAGAGACAGTAAGTAGGGGAAGAAAAGAAGAAAAAAAAAGAAAATAAACAAACAGAGGAAAGAGTAAGTATTCCAAACAACAGTAAGGGGGCAAGAAAAAAGACATGCTGGGAGTGGTGCAGTGCAGTGGCTGTGGAGCAGCAGTCTTCTGGGAGATGTTCTGGAGGATGCAGTATTGTCCCATTGGCAGGCACCTCTCTGGGCTGAGGGAGGAGGTTGCTCATCTCCAGGCTGAGTTGGCCAGGATTTGTGGGACCTCCTCTCCCACCCAGGTACTACCAGGATCATAGCCGTTGCCTCAGAGGTTGCCAAGAAAGACGAGCAGTTGGACCACAGTGGGCTCATGTAGGGTAAGGGTGGTGGAACAGAGGCGCATCCCTCCAGTTGTACCTCTCCACAATTTCTATGCCATTCTGGAAAAGTGTGGTTCCTCTATGGAGGCACCCACAGTGGAGACCAAGGAGGATGCTGGGTACCTCCACAAAGGAGACCCAAAGGAGGGTGACATGGGCACCCACAGGGGAAGGAAACAACTCCTGGTGGGGGACTCCATTGTTAGGAAGGAAGAACTGGGAGACAAAGGGGAGAGGGAGGTAAGGTGCCCGCCTGGCATCATGGCTTAGAGGGACAGGGAGAGAATCCTCAGGATCACAGAAGCAGCTGCACAGGGGAGGGAGCTGGATGTCATTGCCCACCTAGGAACAAATGACCTGGCTAAGAAAGGGATCAGATCAGTGCAAGAAGTGTTTGTGGAGATGGGGAGGGGCCTTAGACAAATAGCACACATGGTAACCTTCTCAGAGGTGCTGCCTGTCTATGGCATGGATAAGGCTAGGGTGCTCCACACCATGGGATTCAATCAGTGGTTGAAAAACTGGTGCAGAGCTCAGGGATTTGGCTTCATTGGGGACTGGGGGTCCATCTAGATGGATGCAGGCCTATACTGGCATGGTCTGCATCTGTCCAGTAGGGGAATCAGGATCCTAGGTGATAGGTTTAAATACTTCATTGGTAAGCATTTAAACTAGCCAAGGGGGGGAGGCACTGGAAAGGAGCAGGGAAATCCTAGCCCCCCAAAAAATCAGGGTACTAAGTGAGGTAGACACCAACATAAAATGTCAATAGGGAGAAGCGCAGGAGTAAATGGAGAAAGTGACAAACACAATAAGGACAGGGATGGGGCAAAAAGGGGTAAGGCCATCAAGAAATGGAGGTTAATGAGTAACAATGCCTGTAGTCTGGGCAACAAGCTCCCTGAACTGGTGGCCTACATGGCAGAGGGATGCCTGGATATCGTAGCAGTCACAGAAACATGGTACACAGAGAACCATGACTGGGATGTTAACATACCAGGGTACACAACCTACAGGAGAGACAGGGAGGGCAGAAGAAGAGGGGAGAGTAGCTCTGTATGTAAGGGAAGGGATAAAAGCAACTGAACAAAAGAGTAAACAGGGAGGAGAGGAGGCACTGTGGGTCACCTTAGAGACTGGCAATGGCACCACAATCCGTACAGGGGTTGTATACAGATCCCCATGTCAGGGGGAGGGAATGGATAAGGATATGATAGAAGGCATCCTTAGGATGGCAGAGAAAGGGGAGATACTGTTGATGAGGGACTGTAATATGCCAGATGTTAACTGGAGCACCTTTGCTGCAGCCACATCCAAAAGCAGGGTCATTCTTGATGCCCTTCTGGTGGCATGCATCAGATAGCTAGTTTTGGAACCTACTCATGAGGGAGCAATCTTAGACCTCGTACTCTCAAATGGGGAGAGTGAGAGGATCTCAGATCTAGAAGTGGGTAGCCATTTGGGAACAAGTGACCACCAAACAGTGTGGTTCACGATAAACTCAGCTACAGAGTCAAGACATACAAAAGTGAGGGTTCTGGACTTCAGGAGGGCTGTCTTTGGCAAGATGGGAGAGTGCCTTAGAAAAGCACTAGCAAACAGGCTTGAAGGAGGGGTGGAGCAACAATGGGGAAATATCAAAACTGCCATCACAGAGGCAACAAGCCTTTGTGTGAAGCAAATAAACAAATCAAAATGAAAGAAAAAGCCACTATGGTTCTCAAAAGAAGTGGCGGTGAAGGTTAGGGAGAAAAAGATAGCATTTAGGAGGTATAAGGAAACACAGAAGGAGCAGGACAGAGAACTGTACCAGTTAAGGCAGAAGGAAGCAGGGAGGGTAGTCAGAATAGCAAAGGCACAAACTGAGGAAAAGATAGCCAATTCAGTTAAGAAGGGGGATAAAACCTTTTATAGGTATATCAGGGAGCGTAGAAAGACAAGGGAGGGATAGTGAGGCTGAATAGAATGGGTGGTGGGTGGGCAGAGAGTGCCAGTGAAAAAGCAGGGATACTGAATGAATACTTCTGTTCAGTATTCACAAAAGAGGGAGCGGGGGAGGTGCCTAATCCAATTAACAGAAGCACTCTGGAGAGGGGTTTGATCCCAGTCCTTTCACAGAAGAAAGGGTTCTGAAAGAACTCCTAAAACTGAAGGTGGACAAAGCAATGGGGCCAGATGGAATTCACCCAGAATTCTAAAAGAATTAAGCAGAGAACTAGTGACACCACTGACTACCCTTATAACAAATCATGGAGGATGATGTGGTACCTGAGGACTGGAAGAAGGCTGATGTGATTCCCCTTCACAAAAGTGGGAGCAAGACAGAGGCAGGAAACTACAGACCTGTCAGTTTGACCTCTGTGGAAGGGAAAATGATGGAATCACTTCTGACAGAAAGAATTGTTGAGTACCTAGAGGCCAGTGGGGGTACAGGACCCAAGGCAGCATCGGTTCACAGCGGGAAGGTCATGTCAGATGAATCTAATTGATTTCTTTGACTTGGTGACCAAAGTAGTAGACCAGGGAGGGGCTGTGGACATGGCCTACCTAGATTTTAGCAAGGCATTTGACACAGTCCCACACAAAAGATTAGTAGTCAAATTAACCAGCCTTGGAGTGGGTCCCTGGGTAAAACATTGGCTGAACAACAGGACACAGAAGGTAATTGTAAATGGAGTCCACTGTGAAGAAAGAGGGGTTACTAGTGGGGTACCGTAGGGTTCAGTACTGGGTCCAGTCCTTTTTAATGTCTTTATAAGTGACATTGCAGAGGGACTGGAAGGAAAAGTATGCCTCTTTGCAGATGACACAAAGATCTGCAACAGGGTTGATACACAAAGAGGTGGAAAGGATGAGAAGGGACTTGGCAAGGTTGGAGGAATGGTCAGAAGTTTGGCAGCTTGGATTCAATGCAAAGAAGTGCAAAGTAATGCAACTGGGAAACAAAACCCAGGGGAAGATTACACAATGGGGGGGAGGTAGTAACAACAACAAAAATGGAAAGGGACCTGGGGGTTATCATATCAGATGACCTGAAGGTTGGCAAGCAATGTGAGAGGGTGGTAGGGAGGGTTGGGGGATACTGGGATGTACAGGGAGAGGCATCAACAGCAGAAAACAGGAAGTTATTATCCCCCCTGTACAGACAGTTGGTGAGACCCCATCTGGAGTACTGCATCCAGTTCTGGAGACCCCATCTCTGCAAGGACATAGACAGGATGGAGGCAGTTCAGAGGAGGGCAACTAAAATGGTGCAGGGTCTGCAAGAGAAGCCATATGAGGAGAGGCTAAAGGAGCTTAATATGTATACCCTTGAGGAAAGGAGGGAGAGGGGGACATGATAGAAACTTTTAAGTACCTCAGTGGAATCAACAAAGTCCAAGAGGGTAGCATCTTTCAGAAAAAGAGATGTGCAAGAACAGGGGGACACAATTTGAAGATAGAGGGGAAGGCCAAGGGCAATGTGAGGAAGTATTTTTTCACAGAGAGGGTGGTGGATGCATGGAACAACCTTCCTGAGGAGGTTGTGGGGTCTAAAACTGTGGGATAATTCAAGAATGCATGAGATAGACATAAGACAATTTTTGTGGGGGGTAGGAAGAAATAGACTGTTGCTTAAATAGGATCTGCAGCTTATCTTCTAGGTAGGGAAATGGGCAGACTAGGTGGACCAAGCGGTCCTTATCTGCCGTCAAAGTCTATGTTTCTATGTCTATGTTATGGGTTTTCTCAGCATGCTTTATTGGCCTCAACTAAGCTAACTATTTCAATAAGTTTGCTTCCTATTGGTGCCAGTTTGTTTCCAAGGAGGCAACATTTTTGCGTACAGGAATGCCCAGATTTGGGTGGGATCTTTTTCAATGGCCCCTGCTTGATCATCTTGCTCTCATTTGCTACAATCTCTAGTGTTTGCTGTGGGGAGAGGGAAGGAAGGGTTAAGTGTAGCTGGTTGTTTTCTTTTGATTTGCATTAAACATCACTGGGTGATATTATAATAGTAGTGTGGTTGTTTAGAACCAGGGGGTTGTTACTTGGACTTAGGTTTGGTATGTTTATTGTGTTATTTTATTATGGGTGGGAGTGGGGAGATGGGGATATCAAGGGTTTTGTGTGTATTTTTTTCTAATTGTTTATACTTTAGAGTAGGGGGGGTACCAAGTGTTCTTATACCTTTACTGTAATGCTACTCAAGGGGGTATTTTGGAATGTGTCCAAGTCATACAAATGCCTAGTTCTCATGCATTCTGTGTAAGAAGACCATGGGGGGACCATACAACTTTGTGAGCTGGAATGTTAAAGGGGCTCAAGACAGGTGTACAAGGCAAATTATTCTATGGCACGTGTCCCATCTTAAGATGGGGATTGCTTCTTTGCAGGAAACACACCTCCGGAGGGAAGACATTCTTCTTTTGTGAAGAAACTGGGTAGGGCAAGCCTTTAGCTCTGGGATGTCTACTAACTGTGGTGATGAGGCAATTTTGGTGGCAAAGGTGGTCCCATTAAGGCTAGTCAAGGAAATCTGGAATCCTAATGGTCAATACATTCTTGTACATGTTATGCTGGAATCCCACCCAGTACTATTAGGTGTGATTTATGGCCCAAATATATATTTCCCTCGTTTTTTTTACACCTCTGCTGGGCTTAATATCAACTGAGCCCCAAAGCAAACAATAGTGGGTGGAGATTGGAACATTACCCCTCAAGTAGATCTCGATAGGTCGGACAGTAGAAGGCGAGGTCTTTCTATGGCAGAGAGAGCATTGAAAGATCTTATGAGTGGGGCATCCCTCCTAGATGTCTGGAGAATATTGAACCTGAAAGAAAGACAACATTCTTTTTTTTCTCATCCCCATTGCTCATATTCTAGAGTAGATTACTTTCTAGTTAGTTACTTTGTGTTGCCAGGTATCTTGGATTCGATTACTCATGCCAGAGGTCTATCTGACCATTCCCACATTGGCCTCACATATCTACTGGGACCAGGTATCAAGCGAGATTTTATGTGGTGGTTAAATAATCAACTTCTCCAGAGACCAGCACCTCTGGAGCGTATCAAAGATTTTATCACTACATTCCTTGAGACCAACAGGGGATCAGTGGATAGAATTGACTTGATATGGGCAGCATTGAAATGTACTCTAAGGGGAGAATGTATCTGGCTGGTGGTGACTAAGTCAAGCCAACATAAAGCACAGACTGACTCACTCCTTAATTCCATTCAAGTTTTAGAAGAGTCTTTAAGCCAGCATTCTACTGTAGAACAGTGGGCTAGGTTACATAAACTTCATGCTCAATGTGCAGATATGATGGCACAATGGGCAGAGCTCTCCCTTCACCGTACCAAGATCAGGTACCTTGAATCAGGAGAGAGGGTGGGCAAATTGCTTGCAATCAGAATCGGTCAGGCAGAGGCCTCACGGTTTATTTCAAGTCTTTGTGCTACACAGGATTGGTCCTGTAGCTACTGACCCAAAAGGGATAACCAAGACTTTTGGAGTATTATATCAGAATCTTTACTCTGTCAACTCCCAAGCATGGCCATCAGAGGTAAAGATTATTCAGTACCTCGACTCAGTAGTACTTCCCCAGGTGTCCCCCATGGAAGCGGCCCTCCTAGGAGCATGCATTACCATTGGAGAAATACAACAGGCCATAGGACAACTGCCCCTAGATAAATCCCCTGGTCCTGATGGCCTATCCAATAATTTATATAAATCCTGCTGTCCTATCTTGGCATCGATATTGGAGGAAGTGTACAATATTTTGTATGAAAATGGCCTCTCTGAGTCCGGTTTCCTAGACACACTTATAACTCTTAACTCAAAGCCAGGGAAGGACCCCTTATACCCTGAGAGTTACTGCTCCATATCCCTACTTAACTCTGATCTCAAAATACTAGCAAAGATTCTGGCCAACAGGCTTTCTCCCATTATGAGCAGCCTTATTAGTAATGAGCAGGTTGGATTCATAGTGGAGAGATCCTCAGGGGACCATATGTGGAAAGCTGTTACACCTGATTTTGGCATCCAGGGATTCAGATGTTCCGGCAGTACTTGTCTCCCTGGATGTCGAAAAGGCATTTGACCACGACACATGGGACTTTCTTTTCCTTGCCCTTGCTCATGATGGTTTGTCTGGTGACTTCCTTAAATGAGTAATATAATGTATACCTCACCATCGGCTCGAGTCTGGTGCAATAGCATGCTCTCCACCCCTTTTCCACTCTGCCAGGGCACCAGGCAAGGATGCCCATTGTCCCCATTTTTATTCAGTTTCTACCTTGAACCTTTGATTCACAGATTATTGACCTCACTGGAAATCATGGGTATTAAATTGAGAAACAAGCGATATGCCCTCTCTGCATATACAGACAATTTACTCCTCCACGTTGAAAGCCCTCAATATACCATTCCGGCTCTTCTAAAAGAAATTGAGGCCTTTTCTAAAGTGTCATATTACAAGTTAAACCACTCTAAGACCCAGATTTTCCCACTAAATCACAGAACTACTAAGGCTAAATTGGCAGCATACAATCTATCCTGGGAAGCAAAATCCATCACATACTTGGGTATCAAAGTGTTAAGGGAATTGACAACTATGATTAAGGAGACTCTATCTGACTTGTTGAAGACATTAATGACAGATATGGATAGATGGGGAGCCCTTCCTCTCTCTCTTTGGGGGAGGATTAGTATAATTTAAATGAATGTGCTTCCCCAAATCCTATATCCCATGGGTATGTTGGGTTATTTTCTCCCTAAAGTTAGGCTTATCAAGTTTCAGAAAGTACTTAATGCATTTATATGGCGAGGGAAGCGGGTCAGGTGGGCCTACTTTAAATTAACCACTCCTAAAATTCAAGGAGGCTTGGCACACCCTTCTTTTTTCACATATTATGGTGCCCATCACTTAAGTAAACTTGCTTTTTTGGATCAAGGATTTAAATCCCGTTAACCCATCGGAATATACTCCTTTGTGGTTGGAGCTCGAGGAGCACTTAGCCTCCAAATATTGCTGTTCCTTATCTGCCCTTCTATATGTAACCCCTGCATGTATCCCCAAACCACTTAGGAAGACACCGATTGGCTGGTTCCTCAAGGCAGTTCAACAGATCCAAAATCATCTCTCATTGAATTGGCACCAGTCCTGAGAACAACCAGTCATTGGCAACCGTAATTTCATTTTATTTTATTTATTTATTTGTTTATTTATTTATGTCTAGGATTACAACATACCTTTCAGCCAAGGCTCTTTCACAAAGGTTCCACATCAGAAAACAATACAATACAGTAAATAAGGTAGCAGAACTGGTTACAATGGGAGAACAATGCAATAGACAGGATAAGCTGTACTAGTGTGAGATAACATAGGAGAAGACAGGGTAACATACTGGATTGGGGTGGAGAGGTGGGAAGAGGGGACAATGGAAACACGATGTGCGGTATGGTTACACAAGGGGAGGTAAAAGCAGCCAGAGGCCTTGTCAACAACACAGAGCAGAAGTAACATAGCTAAACATAACAGGGGGAAGTGCTTATGAAGGGAAGGAGAGGGGGAGAGGGAAGAGTCAGGAAGGGGAGGGGAGTGGGAGAAAAGGGAGAAGGGGATATAAGTGCTAGGGAGGAGGAGCATAGAGAGAGGACTTAGGTGATTATAGGTAACAGTCACAGGAGCTAGAGTCAGTGAGATGGAGGTGGAGCTTAGATTTGAATAAGCCAAGTGTGGTAGTGGAGGAGATATCAGGGCTGAGCCCATTTAGTCAGGTGGGTGCTCTGTGGGCAAAAGATCTTTGGCCCTGAGAAATGCAACAGTGGGGGACCTGGAGGAGCTGGGATTCAGAGCCCCTGGTATTTTAAGGATTCAGTCTTTGACTCAGTAAGGCTTGGACTCCAGGAGGGGCAAGGCCCATGCTAACTTTCTTTGCCATGATGCAGGTTAGATATTTATGCAGTTGGAAAGTTGAAGCTATCCAGATTGGGCATACAGGTCACATGTATGTGTGAAACGGTGAGCAACACAGGTGAGCCTACAGACCTCATTAAGGGATGTTGATATTCATCTGAGGGCAGTGACAGAAGCAGAGCCACAGATGATTAGTCCGTAGTCAATGATGGAGACCACCGAGCTCTGGACGGTGATCTTCAGGACTTCCACTGTGAGATGTTGTCTGTGTCGGTATAATTTTAGAATTGACAACAAACCCATTCAGCTCTCTTTTTGGACTATATTGAGAACCTGTAAACTCTTTGATTTTCTCAATAATGGGAACGTAATCCCCTTTTCACATTTCCAAGCATGCTACAAGGTCCCAGAATCCCACAAATTTAAGTTTCAGCAGACAAGGGAGGCCATCTCTGCCTTCCTGAGGAATACACCTATACTTATCCCTCCCAGTACAGAAATAGCTGTAACTTTGAGAATGGCCACCCATCCTCACTCTGTCTCTGTACTATACAAGTGTAACCCCTAGATGGCGCTATCCCAGGGGCTACTACCCCTGCCTGATTTGCCACTAACAGGTTGAGGGGCCTGGATCCAATGGCGGGTGCCTCCACCCAGAGGTCAGGGTTTGCAATAGTTTAACTAACTTGGTCACAGCCCTCTGGGACACTGCAACCCCCCTTTCTTCCCACTAGTGGCCCACACAATATATCAGAATTACCTTCACAGTATACACTACCCCCATGGTCTGGTTCCGCACTGGGACCTCCTGTGAAATGAGATACAGTGCAACAATCACAGTACAGTACTTTAACATAGACAAATACCTCAGGCAGTATAACTTTGCTGAAACAAGCAGCTCTGATTTATTTAGGGGATATAACAAGGACGGAAATCAGGTTAATTAGCTTATCACTCTAATAATCTACCTATGGCTCTGTGCAGGCCTATCCCTATCAGTTACTGTCCCTGGGTACCGAGCCCTAGTGTCTAGTCCAAACCGCGGGCAGCTGGTAAATTCCTTTCACACAGAGAAAGGAGAATTAAACAGTCAGCAGTACAGTAATTCCATTTGGATTTAATGTGGCAATCCAACAGGGAGCGACCCTGAATTAGTACTCACGACCTCCAAATAAGATAGGGTCCTTCAATGTCAGCAGGGCTCACTTGAGGTACACAAACCTCTTCACACATTTATATAAAAGAAAGCACTATACCAGGCAGGCTGCATCTGTATCCCATCGCAATTACTGCACAATACCGGGAGAACACACAGCAGATTCGGTTCCTGACAGACCGAAAGCGATTTCCAGCAATTCCTCCAGTCTTCTACAGGTGAGCCTGGTTTCTACTCTTCAGATCCTTTGATTCTTTTCACAGGACGGATTCAGTCCTAACAAGCTGTTACACAAGCTGCAGACCGGAACTCTGGGCCTTACACACGTTTTGACTAAAACTGCACACTGAAAAGCACAGGGCTCCTTCCTTCTTCACTGCCAAAGCTCAACTGAAACTCCAACCGACAAAACCGGGCACTTCCTTTGAGTTCCTCCCAGTCCTTGACTGGATTGGCTGTCACTCACAATAGACTGCTGCTGTTGGTCCAAAAAGGTGCTGAAGTCTAAACTAAAACTACATCTCCCAGAGTCACTGCCCATACAATCCTCTTGTGGCTGGCTCAGATTATGAGTCCAAGTTCTGATTCGTCCAAGGCACCATTTTAGAGCTAGCTTACCCCACACTGATTGGTCCAGTTCAGCAGTTCAAAACCAGAATGGGGAACTAGACAGACACAGTTCTGACTGCAAAGAAAGCAGGTTAGACAAACTGTAATTTCATTATTACTGTAAATGATTTCTGGCAAACAGTTACATCTTTCAGATAGGTTCCTTTGCACTCCTAGTGACTGCAAAAATGGAGTAATTGCAGCAGTTCGAGTGGTACTCAAACAGAGAAGCACACAGTCCCCCCATACAAACTAATTATGTCTGCAAGCAGACAGCTCTTAAAGAGACAGTACCAGAGGTTCTAGAAACACTCACTGATAAATGGCTTAAACGCCAAACACCATTCAGGCTTGGAGCATTCAAGCAAGCTCCTGGAAGTCTTTTGGGAACCCCCATTTGCAGGGGGGTTACACAAGCATCTTCAATCACTGGGCCCCCTTTTGCCCTCAGGTATTTGTCATTATTATTGGACCCAAGAGCTGGTGGTATCTGACAGTATAGATGCCTGGAGGAAACTCTGGCAGAATAATTATAAGTTTATTAAGCAGGATAGGCTCCGATTAGTCTAATATAATATCATGCACAACTTATATCACACTCCAGCCATACTTCATAAATTTGGTAGGATTCCTTCCCCAGATTGTCCTAGATGTGGGGAAATCCCGAGAACCTTGTATCACATGTTATGGACCTGTCCAAATGTGCAGGCCTTCTGGTGTTCTATCAAAAGAACATTAGATCAGCTACTAGGAATAGACACCTTGTTTACCCTGGAAGCCTGCTTGTTAAACCTATTCCCACATGACACCTCCAAAGTTAGGAATGCACTCCTGGCCCTAGTGGCTTCGATTGCCAAACTGATCATTATGAGGCATTGGAAGGAGAAAACGTTACCACCAGTTATAGAATGGTACAGGGAAGTGCTTTTAGCATTGCAATTGGAGAGACATATTGCATCTATGAGTGACAGTATTAAAACCTTTCAGAATATATAGGGCCCCCTCTAGGCCTTACTATCCATATGGAATCCTCAAGTTTATCTTTACTTATTTCTTCAAGGGTTAATGACCTTAGTGCCCCTTTCAAAGGGTAGCACTTGGCAAGGGGTGGTTGAGGACTGGGTTGGAAGGGATGGATTAGTGGTAAGATATCTATCTCTTAGATTGTGTGACATTTCCTTTTGTTATAGTTATTATGTGTTTGTAAATAGCAGTCTGTAAAACTTGAATGATGTTCCTGTCTTGTAACCTTGACTGCTTGAAATGCAATAAAGTATATTAAATTTAAAAAAAAATATGGCTCTGACCAGGTTTTCATTACTATTTGCAGCTGTTTTTGAATAAATATTGTTCTGTGAGGTCATAAAACACCGCCTGCTGCATCAGTGTTAATTTTGCAACAGAAGTAATGTATAACAACTGATGGAGAAAAACAGTGGAAAATACTGATGAAGATCTGGTTGGCACCATATTGAAAGGAGTGCTCCTTTTATTATTTCAGACATGAAAAAACTACTAAAGCAGACTCAAATACTGGAAAGAATGGTATCATACAAGTCAGGAGGTAAGTAAAGTGGCAATGTAAAAGAGCATAAAAAAGTATAGGTCAAAATTTTCACCAGATGGTTACACTGCTGCTTTAATGTCTATTTCAAAAAATAATATTTCTGGAGCCTCAGTAATGTTTGCTTTGTGTCGGGACTCGTGATTTGAAATGTTTCGCAAAAAGCATGACTGAGCAGTGCAAGTATGTGTGCTAAACTGCATATGTGCTGTCATTGTTCTTTCCTGTGTGTGCAAACATTGTCCAGCTTCGTGCGAACATATATATGGTGTGACTTGTTGCAGTATCTCAAGAATAAAGATAAGAAAGAATATATGGCGTATATTTTACATGTACCATCGGAGTAAGTGATATGATATTTTTTCAGAGGTATCAGGTCACTGTGCACCTCAGTCACTCACAGTGCACACATGACTTTGCGGAGATCATAGCACAAAAAACACATGATCTCCTAAAAGTCATGTGTGCAGTATGTGACTAAGGTGCACTCTGGCCAGACACCTCTGAAAAAATATTGTATCACTTAGTCCGCTGATGATGATGGTGACAATAAAATATATGTTATTCTTATCACTGTTCTTTATACCATAAACACTGCAACAAGTCAGCAATATATGTTTGCAGGAAGCTGCACAATGTCTGATGTCACACACACACACACACACGAAAGAGCACTGACTGCACACATGCAATTTAGCACATCATACTTGCACTGCTCACACCAGCTTTTCCACAACCACTCCACAACAGAAAGTGAACATTACTGAGGCACTGGATTATAATAACAGGGCAATAAGGAGCATGTATGACTTTATGTGTATGTATATATTTAAAGGGAAGCAGTCAGCAACAGGAGCTCCTGCCCCCTGCAAGGCTTACCCTCCGGATAAGCCTTTTAAGTATGTTGTGGCATTTTTCTCATGCCGCAACATACTTTATTTTAATAAAGAAAAGTCAGCGACCTGGAAGCATGGCAGATGCTATGGGGGAGGATTTTACTGATTTATAATTTAAGCATGCTATATTAATTACAGGTCCCCAGATAACTTTGGATTAAAACTGGCAGTTTGGGTGAGGGCGACACCTTGGCTACTCCTATGTCTAATGAAGAGACATTAATCTTTTATGTATAGGAATTTTCAAAAAATTGGGTAGGCAAAGATATTATGTTACCCTGGACAAAATTGTCAGGTAGCAAAATGGTCTCTTGGGGAAGTAGAGAAGAAGTTGGATGATGGCAGAATTGTACTGTGCTTGTATAGACAGAAGCAGTATGTAAGAGTGAGGGGCTGTGTAGGTGATGAAAATGACGGCAGGATTTAGAATTTAATGAGGCAGAATGCAAAGCTAGGAAAGAGGTGAGACACTGAAGCAACAGAATTAGGAACTGCATAATGTGACTCAAACAGCAGTGTCCCTTATGGATACATCTCAGTAGGAAAATCCATTACTGATAAATGCCTTAGTTCAGCAACAGTCTGAGTTAGTTCAGCCTTCACCAACACAGAGACAAAATGAAAATGTATGCAGAAGCACAGGAATCAAATTGTATAAGCATACTGTACCTGTACCAAAAATGAAAGCATGAAGAGCTGTACTAGCAGATGAAATGCAAAAAGCACACCCTGTATAGCAAACAGGAGATGCTTCTTTTCCTGATGTACCACCTTAACAAAACAGTTCCCCTCCAGTACTGACAATCAGTAGCTGATTAAGCCAGGCAGAGCAGTCCCCAACCTCCTCTGTTATGCAAAATTCCCTCGTGGTGGGTGGGTTCCATAATCAGAGAATACAGTTCATTTGGGTTTCATGGTGGCTGCTTCAGCTTAATTCAGCCCTTTGCTTTTGGGCATACTGGTCTGTCAGGGAAAGAAACTCAGACCGTATGTGAAGAAAGAAACTCAGACCGTATGTGAAGATGATGGTGGAAAATGTTTTGCTTCTATGTTCTGGTAGATACAAGGGCAGAAATCACACTTGCATCCTAACATACTAAATAAACTCAGGCAGCTGCTACCCATGGATAGCCCCTGCTTTAAGACAGAGCCCACAACACTCACTCTGTACAGTCTCACTGACTTACTGTTTAAGTCTTTGGGTACATATATGTGGGACTTCAGTCTGGCTGGTATGCATCTTCCCCATCCGGTGCATATTTATGAAGGTACGAAGAGGTGTTTTCTGATAGGGATGGATTTATGGCAGAGGTACAGTGTGGTACTGGATATTCCTCAAGGTCTGGTATGGAGTAATGTGATTGAACCCCAGTGTTACACACTAGAGCAGTTCTGAGTACTGAAATCACCAATGCAGAGGCATGGAGTCCTGGATGCTACCTGACTGCCCTCACTGGTTTGAATTTAGTGTGGGGGGAAGCTTTCTGAAAGAGCCTCTGCAGTTTCTGAGCATGAAACTCCTTCCACAGAGAGTAAAAACATTTATAAAAATGTACCAATAGAGATTAGCCCTGTCTTCTCACTACAACTGACTAAGGAAGGGTTAAATTTGACTAAGAATTCAGGCTTCAGTCCTTTGCTAGGTCATCAAGGACAGAAGGCAGTTAAACAAGCAAGCTTGAGGAGGCAGTATAGCACAGTGGTTTAAGGTGGTTTAAGGCTCTGAGCTGCAAGCCTGAAGACCTGGGTTTGAATCCCACAGCCCCCACTTGCATACTGTGTGACCATGAGCAAGTCACTTAACTTCCTTTTGCTCCTAGGTTGCACCTGTAAACAAGTTTTTAGATCAGTGTGTCTCTCCTGGTTTAAAAAAAAACAAAACAAGAAGCAGCTCTAGAGAGAGAGGGGGAGTTGGCAGCACTCATTCCCCCTGTGAGTCCAGGCTTGTGGAGGAGGAGGCTCTGTCATCTGAACCACCTCTCACTATGGAAGGACAGACTGAGGACCTTAATGAGCAGCTGGTTGAAATCCAGTCCAGGGAATAGACAAAAGGGAATCTGTAGTGTTATGTGAAAATAAATACAGATGGCAGCTTTACTCTGACCTGTAACAGTTCAGAATTGAGAGTTCGAAGATACACCTTTTTCACTTATGTATGAAAGTACTGTACCTTGATTAGCTACCATTTGTCCAGAGAACTGAGGTGTGCATACACAGATATGACAGTGGTAAAATGTAATCACCCATCAGATAGTATTCCTGCAAAGGAGGCTCCCCTGGAACTGAAAGGGATAGTAACCCTGAATTTCATCATAGTGAGTAACCCCTGTGTCATTATGTATACATTGTCCAAGCTATAACAAAAGCACTGTGCCTGGGGCCTGACTTTTTGGTAAGAATGTCAGTCAGTATCCATCTGGATGCTGAACTGTCTGCTCTCCAACCCATCTTCTGACACCTCCCCAAACTTTGCCTTGCAAACAATGTCAGACGAAAGCCTGCCAGACCATACTACAAATTTGTCAAGTGGTCTGCAGAGTATCACCATTCTGAGCAGAACTTGGGGTTGCCCCAAGACTGAATATGAAGAAGAAGCATAGTTTTCCAGAGAACAGAGCCTTCTTCCACCCCACAAAATCCTTCCAGGAATTGGGATCAACCCTTAGTGGGGATGGTCACAACCATTTGCTGGACATCACAGGGAGAACGCTTACCTGCTGATGGACAACGCAGGAGTTGTCCTCATATCACTGCCCTCACAGGCAGATGTAGGATTGGTGTTTGGCTCATCCTTTCATGACTTTTCACCCATCATTTAAGTTTTCAGCTAGATAGTTAACCTGGGGGTTGGGGACATGGGGAGGTTACACTGCTTTGCCTTCAGGAGAGATTATAGTCCAGACAGAACCACTATCCAGTAAAGGATTTGATTTCAGGTGGAAGTCAAAGACTCTTGCCTAGTCCTGTCTGAATCAGTCCCCCTAGAGGAAAGCAGTGAGATGGCTCCTGTGGAAAAGTGGGCGCATGTAAACCAGACAAAACCATTTAAAGTGAACTGATAATTAGAGATTGTACTAATGTGTGTGTGTTTTCCAGCAGTATCTCTCCTCTTTTCTAAGGTCTTGCAAGAAGGAAACCCCCTGATAAGTAGCCAAAGAGTATGGTCAAATTATTAAGGTGACAACACAACTGTGGGACCAGAGAATCCCAGGGACAATCAATACCTTTTGTTTGGATTGGTAAAAATAACAGACATGGCACTTCATATTTGCTTACTTATTTCAGGGACTACAAATTCAAAACATGAAACTTCAATACAAAGGACTTTTAAGAACAGAAAACTTGTTTTGTTTTGTTTGATTTATCTTGAATAAGATGAAGAAAATGTGATATCTATTTTTTCAATTCTACTATGTGCAGTGGGTGTTGCAACTTGTATACTAAAGGTTTGGTTATATTCATCTTACAGTGAAAAATGAGGTACCACTCCTCTGGGTAGTATGCACAGTATTATCCATGATGGGAGTGGCTCCTATTATATGTGCAATACAACCAATGTTACCCAAAATATCTATAAGATTCTGCAATAGTCAAATTCATTGAATGCTCTATATTTATAAATTTGTCCCGGATAAATTACCTCCATATCTGCAAGGATCTGTTATTGCTAAAGATCATAACAGATATTCACTTAGATCTGCTGATTTGCCTCAGCATTTTTTATCAAGATTTAATACCAGATTTGGTAGTTACAGGTTGGCTGTAGCTGTTCCTAAGATCTAGATATCTATTCAAAAAAAGTTGAAATTGACATTTACTATAACATTGTCACACCTTAAACGACTACTTGTTGGATTCATGATATGTGAATGTAGCTGTTTTAAGTGAATTATAACTGCACAATCTGTGAACACATGTAATTAATAGAAACATAGAAACATAGAATTTGATGGCAGATAAGGACCGCTTGGCCCACCCAGTCTGCCCATTTCCCTACCTGATGTATAAGCTGCAGATCCTAGTTAACCAGCAGCCTACTTCTTCCTACCCCCACCCCCTAGAATTGCCTTATGACTGTCCCATGCATGCTTGAATTCCACCACTGTTTGTGACTCCACAACCTCCTCTGGAAGGCCGTTCCATACATCCACCACCCTCTGTGAAAAATACTTCCTTAAATTATTTCTGAGCCACCTCCTTCTATCTTCAAATTGTGCCCTTGTTCTTGCACACTCGTTTTTTTTGAAAGATGCTACCTCTTGGACTTTGTTGATTCCCTTGAGGTACTTGAAAGTTTCTATCATGTCCCCCTCTCCCTCCTTTCCTCGAGGCTATACATATTAAGCTCCTTAAGTCTCGCTTCATATGTCTTCCGGTGCAGACCCTGCACCATTTTAGTTGCCCTCCTCTGGACAGCTTCCATCCTGTCTATGTCTTTGAGGAGATTGGGTCTCCAGAACTGCACGCAGTACTCCAGATGGGGTCTCACTAGCTGTCTGTACAGAGGGATAATAACTTCCTGTTTTCTACTGGTGATGCCTCTCCTATGCATCCCAGTATCCCCCCAGCCCTCCTTGCTGCCCTCTCACATTGCTTGCCCACCTTTAGGTCATCTGATATGACTACCCCAGGTCCCTTCCATTTTTGTTGTTGTAGTATCTCACCCCCATTGTGTACTGTTCCCCTGGGTTTTTGTTTCCCAGGTGCATTACCTTGCACTTCTCAGCATTGAATCTAAGCTGCCATACATTTGACCATTCCTCTAACCTTGCCAAGTCCCTTCTCAACCTTTCCACTCCACCTTGTGCATCAACTCTGTTGCAGATCTTTGTGTCATCTGCAAAGAGACATACTTTTCCTTCCAGTCCCTCTGCAATGTCACTTATAAAGACATTGAAGAGGACTGGTCCTAATACTGAACCCTGCGGTACCCCACTACTAACCCCCCTTTTTTCAGAGTGGACTCCATTTACTATTACTCTCTGTGTCCTATTCTCCAGCCAATTCTTTACCCAGGCTGTCATCTTGGGACCCACTCCCAGGCTGGCTAACTTGTATATTAATCTTTTGTGTGGGACTGTGTCAAATGCCTTGCTAAAGTCTAGGTAGGCCATGTCCACAGCCCCTCCCTGATCAACTACTTTGGTCACCCAGTCAAAGAAATCTATCAGATCTGTCTGGCATGACCTTCCCGCTGTGAATCCATGCTGCCTTGGGTCCTGTGCCCATCTGGCCTCTAGATATTTAACAATTCTTTCCTTCAGTAGTGATTCTATCATTTTCCCTACCACTGAGGTTAAACTAACAGGTCTGTAGTTTCCTGCTTCTGGCTTGCTCCCACTTTTGTGAAGGGGAATCACATCTGCCCTCCTCCAGTCCTCGGGTACCACCCCATCCTCCCATGATTTGTTAAAGAGGGTAGTCAGTGTGTCACTAGTTCTACCCTTAGTTCTTTTAGAATTCTGGGATGAATCCCATCAGGCCCCATTGCTTTGTCCACCTTCAGTTTTAAGAGTTCTTTCAGAGCCCTTTCTTCTGTAAATGGGCTGGTATCAACTTCTGTATCCAGAGTGTTTCTACTGTTTGTTTTAGGTACCTCCCCTCTTCCTTTGTAAATACTGAGCAAAAATATTTGTTTAGTATCTCTGCCTTTCACAGTCACCCTCTGCCCACCCTCCCTCCCTCCCTTTATTAATCCTCACTATCCCTCCCTGGCTCTTTCTTGCTCCCTGATGTACCTATAAAAGGTTTTATCCCCCTTCTTAACTGAGTTGGCTATCTTTTCCTCGGTTTGGGCCTTTGCTGTTCTGACTGCCTTCCCAGCTTCCTTTTATATTCCTAATATATGTGATTTTATGTTTATAGTACATGTATGTACATGTATGTGTGTTTTATTCTGATGGATGCAATTGTAAAAGAGAGATTTTCTCTCAATTTTACTTTCCAATAAATTGATGATGATGATGATGTACTATAGCCCGATGGGAAGGGGTGTGGTCTGTGATGAGTTACACTATCCTATATATTATAGCAAGCAAACATTGGTGATACCTGTTAAGGTGGAAGAAGATCCCATGAAGTTGTACTCTAGCTACACTATCATATGGGACCGCAGATAAAGCTAAGGGTATCTTAATGCACTCTATAATGGAATACATTACTAATCTCATCTATACCCACTCCCATACCAAATTTTGATTTTGCTTTTCAATTCATAGAAACATAGAAGTTGACAGCAGATAAGGACCGCAAGGCATATACAGTCTGCCCATTTCTTTTTCTACCTTATAAATGTGCCATCAGCCTTTGCTCTGTCAATGGCCTATCTACACATACTCATCTGTTTTGTTCCCTTATGCCTATCCCAATGCCTGTTTGAATCCCTGCACTGTATTCATATCCACCACTTTCCTGAGGTAGGCCGTTCCATGCATCCACCACCCTTTCTGTGCTAAAGAACTTCCTCACATTACTCCTTAATCAGCCTCCCTCTAATCTCGTGCTGTGTCCTCGCGTCCTGCTATTTTTCTTACATTGAAACATGTTAGACTCTTTCACCTTGTTAATGCCCTTAAGGTGTTTGAATGTTTTAATCAAATCACCTCTCTCCCTCCTTTGCTCTAGGGAATACATATTGAGCTCTGTCAGTCTGTTCTATTGATGAGTCACGCTAGATGCACTCATGCTTTGAGACTTTTGGTTTATGCTCAGTCATAAGTCTGACAAATATATACAGCTTTTGGTGTGTTATTTAGGTATATGTTCCAGGGTATCCCATAGAACCAGTGCTCATATTGGACTGGAGCACTTTTAATATTGATTGGTTTATTCTGGCTTGCCCTGATCCCCACAGGGAACTCGTATCAAAACTTTCAATCTGCACTTCACATAGACATTATAAGTACAGTCCATAGAAAATCTGTGTCCTTCCTTTGTTGCATCACTTGGAATCTGACCCAGTAATCAGGCAATATTCGTATGACCCACACCATCCTGACCTGCCATGAAAAGGGTAAGGGAAGATTCAATGTGACGTTTTCTGGGTCCCCAGAGTTGTGCCAGCAAATATTGACCCAGGAGCGTATCCCACTTCAAACCCTTCTTCTGCAGGAGACTGGAAGGTTAGAAACTTAGAAAAGTTTGACTCCCACCAAATGGTAGTCCCTCACTGTCTGACCGCTGCAGGTCAATAGGCCTTCTCACACTGGTTCTAAATTATGGACCCGCCCCATTCACCACTCATTCTCCACCTACTCCATTTCTTCTGCCCTGCATAATTTCGTTGCATAATTTCCTCTCAGTACATTGTGCCTGTGTCAACTCCCAAACTTAGCAGCTGTCTCTCTCTACGTTTTCCTCCCCCTCCCTAATACATGCACTAGGCACCTCCACTGCCTGTAAGCAGTACTCCTGCATCAGCCCTCTGTTATCTGCTACTCCAACAGTTGCACTAATCAAGTGACATGTGAAATTCTTGGGATAATGTGTTCCCCTGTTGTATTAACTCATCACGCTTATTATCATGTTTTTATCTTGTCTTCCAGCTCCACATGTATTGCTCTAGCCTGTCATTGTACTATTGTATTCTGCTTGAGCTTCATGTCAGTGCATTTATATGTATTACTGTATTGCTTGTGCTGTGTTGTATTTTGTATTCCATTGCCTTTATGTTCACTTCTGTTTGCTCTGTATGTTGTTATTTTATGGTTACTGGTTGTATGTACTCTCCCATGTACCCTTCCCCCAGGACACAATGTGAGATGAGCATCCTTGTTGTTCAGTGTGCCTTTCCTGGTGAAACATTTCAATAAATAAATAAAATAAAATGAGTAGAGAGGATATCTGTGCATGTGAACTATACAATCATTATAATTTCATAGGGGGCTGAATTTCAATAATGTATGGTAATCCTGTTAGCAAAACAGTGTGTCCAGGATAATTAAGGGCATTAATGCGCCTTCCACTCTATGAGGTTTGAGTGTCTTGGAGGGCATAGATATGCTAGACTGGCTCAAGCCAAGCTGAATCAGGGGCTGCTATAATGCAGGTGTTGTGGGCAGCACACCAGAGCCATGGGAGATGAATCTCTGGAGATTAGAACTGAAAGGAATTGGACTCTCTGAATTGGGAGGGCAAAGCCAAAACATGTTGATGTTACAGTGGTGAACACTTTGCTATGAGCTCCTCAGCATAAACAGAGCTTGCTGCCTGTCATGATTCCCCTGGCCACACACATGCTGAAACTGTTTGTAAGTGGAGAGAACTTCTGGCACAACATCACACCCTTATCCCCTTCACCAGTCCTCATCACATGGAACACTGTGCTAAACATTTGACCTGGTGAATCTTTTAGTTACAAACTTGAAGTCGCTCATGCGGGGACTGTAGTGATATCATATTATGCTTACCTGTTAGCCATTATGAAAATTGATATCATGGCTATCATATTGTTCCTGCTTGTATTTATGCAAATATGCATATATATATATGTATATATATATATCTATCTATATATATATAGATATATATATAACTTTGAATGCTGATGACAGGACAGAAGGTTCTGGTCAAGTGTATGTAGTCTCTGCATGATGGAGATTTACTATGACAAACTTTGTAACTGAGGTAAGTGACTTTGGCATTTCTGAAGAAAAATGTGGTTAACTTGTTTTTGTGGAAAGACCACTCAGTTATGAAGACATCTGCAGCTATGATCCTGAAAGCTTCTGATAAAAATAGCTCAGTCAGGATATACAAAGCCTGCCTGAATATTACCTTAGAGGAAGCTCCAGAGGATGTATAAGAGTTTGCAAGTGGCTACAATAAAGGCTCCATAAAGCCTCTCTGTGATGATATGCCTGGAGAGCCTGGCATCCTGCATGTGTAAGTCATTTTGTTGATTTCTTCTACCAATAAAGTTTATTTGAATTACAAATCAAAATCTTGCCCTTTTGTTATAAACTGGGCTTAGACACATATTTGAACACATATCTGAACCCCTACAAATAAACCCATACACACCTTTTATGTTCATGATGTGGGATAACACAATGAATGTGTTGAACATCTGGAGCAAAATTTTCCAAAAAAGAGTTGTTTTTAAGCACTAGAAAAATTCAACATTTCTTCAGAACTTAGTTGTTATTTTAGCATTTTGATCCCACATTTTCAACACAATCTTTTAATGACCCCATATTATGATCAAGACAGGCAAATAATTTTTGAATCCTGTTCACAAGGTGCTTTCACCGAGTGACTGCTAAAACATATTTTAGTGGAGATTTGAAAAATTACATTTGTCATGCACATCAGGTTGGTAACAAATGGGCTATGTTGCACATTTTGGGGCTAAATGCTGCACAAATTACAAAGTTATGAGTAAACATTGAAAATCATTCAAAATTGTCAACACTTTTTTATGCCAGCACCTTATGATCACGACAAGTGAAATTTTTTAAATCCCATCTGAAAGGTCATTTTCAGAGAGCCTGAAAGACCATGTTTTGGGGTGATTTGAAGAATTTCATCTACCTTGTTTATGACATGCATTTCAAAGAAGCCTACACTGAACTGAACTTTGGGTGAAAAATATTAAAAACTGATAGAGTTATGAGTAAAAGTTCAAAATGCATTAGAAAGCCATTAACATTGTTTCCCTCAGTTTACATTTAGTATCAGGTCAAAACCATGTTGGAAAAATGATGCAGTCGAAAAACACACTGACATTACAGCATGTGTAGTTTCAGAGTTGGTTTATTTATCTTAGTGTGGTTTTTTTAACCATGCCCATTTTTATGTCTGCGCAGCACTTGTTTTTCCTGCGCTGTTATTCTGACATGGTTTTTCCATGGGCCCTTTTCATTCAGTGTTGGAAGCAACAGGATGTGTCAGTTGTCAGAGCAAGACAAGATGTTTAAGTGAGGGGTGATGAGGGAGTGGTGTAGGTTGGTGGGTGCTGAGAGGAGGGTGTTGGTACAGGGTGGGGGGCCAGGTGTTTGGGGGAGCAGACAATGTCAAGAGACCATATTCTGTTTTAAAGGAAAAACAAAAGATGACAAGGAATGGAAGACGATGTCACAGCGAGGGACTTCAAGTACTTGTTGGTTGGCAGCACTGGGGGTTGCACTCTGAGACTGAATCCTGTTTTTTGGATGGTTAACCAGCACTAGGGGGCATCCCCCTCTCATACTGAGGTGGGGGGGACACTGGACATTGGACTGGAGAGGCATACTGGTAGCGGCTTTGGTCAGCTGCAGCCAGTGATATTTAAAAAGTAGGAGGATACTAGCAGTGGGGTTGGGTATGCTCTGCCAGCAATGTTCAAAGCGTAGGTCAGGTTTGAAGGGAGATACCAGTGTTGAGGTTGAATGAGTTCCCACCATGGTAATAATTTAAAAGTTGGAAGGGGAATACTGGCAGCAGCAGGGTTCAGGTACCATCACTGGTGGTGCCTGAAAGCTGAGTTGTGTGGGAGGAAAGATGGGAAGGGATACAATGTTGGCTAGCTGAGGCCATATGAAAGGATGTAGCTGCACTGTGATTGGTGCAACTGTATCCTTTTATATGTGAGAAATGTATGCCCATCAGCCAGCTCAGTAGCATCAGCAACAGCCTTGACAGGATTGGGTGTACACAGGTACACCTGCTGCAGGCTCAGCTGCATTGATTGTTTACAGCACAGACCTACCCAGCCCAGAGTGGTACCAATATGTTTGCTTTGCACATGCATACCACAAACATGAAAACTGCATCCCAAACCGCATTACAATGCATTGAGTGAGATACTGTCAACACAGACTGTACATGTTATATAGAACACATTAAACATGCTAGCACCACATTCACAGCCACACTGCATTTGAATCTACATGACATGGGAGAGAATGTTAATTAAAAAGTTACCACGGATAAATCTCCTACTCTTCTGGAAACTGCCATGGATTCTTTAACTTTCACCTGTGCAGTCACCAGGGATGGGCAGAAGGGATCTGTTTAGAATATCTGCCAAAGGATGACACCTCCAACATTGTTGCCTTCCTCCAGCACTGCAGTGTGTTAGCCCAAGTGACCCAAGTGCCTGGGATGGGACATAAACCCATGGCCATTGGACTCCCCAGATCTGAAACAATGCTGATAACAACTGAACCACTGACAATGCATGACACGTTGCTGCAGGACTTGTGGTACTGTTTTACTAGAAACAGAATGTCCAAAACCTGTTTTCCATATTGTTTTACTTGAAAACGCCAATTAAGAAACATTTTAAAACTCAGTAACAGTTACCATTTTTGGTTGATGTTCTTCATTTGGGACCCACAGAAAAACTTGCTTCTGTATTGGTCCTTGTAACACAAGATCCACACAAACAGATGATTTGATACCTTTTATTGGACCAACAGAGTTGTTACAAAAGAACACAAGTACTTTTAGCTTTCAAATTACACAGAATCCTTTGTCAGAAAATACTGGCACTTGTTTTGGAAGAGCATACTTTCTCAAAACCCAGATCATGTTTTTTTTATGTCTGACCTGGGTTTTGACAGACATAACATTTTGCCATTTGGTTCTCCTGTGAGTGAGATATTCTGTCCAACTTGGTTAGGAACATGAACAATGACATTATTTCACCCAGGCTGGTAACTTGGGTTGTTTGCCATTTGTACAGCAGAGCTCTTTTGGCCTGAAGGGCCAGAAAGCCTAGCCATCTATATTCGAGTGGCTTAAACTCGAGCATTATTGGTTTAATACCTAGCAGGGAAAAAAGGGGCAGAGAGGGGGATATTATTATGTAGTACTGAGCTGCCTATTTGACATATTTGTTGCCAAAAGGCCTTTAGTTTAGGACAGGACCAAAGTATATGATATAGGTAGCCTCCCACTGATTGACATCTCCAACACCTGTCATAGTTGAGTAATTTGGCTTTATGGAGGGCTGCTGGGGTCCTGTATCATGTGTGTAAGATTTTATTTTTGTATCAGTCTACTATGTACATTCCTGAACCAGATGTGGGCATCTTTCCATGCCTGGGTCCATTGCTTCCCTGTGATATCACTTCCCAAGAACCTCTCCCATAGAATTTATGAGTCATCAGACTGTGAGGAAAGAGTGCCTCTTAATCTGGAGTAAATTTTGCCCGCTAAGTCCTTGGGGTGGAGACCCAACTTTTACTTCACTGACATTTTGCTATTATGATGTTCATTAATCAAGGGTTTCACTGCTTCCCTGATCTGTAGGTAGCACCAGAAATCCTTCTGTTGGAACCCCCATATTTCCTGTAACTTTTAGAAAGGAGCTGCCCTGGGATAGTGGTGGTCAAGAATGTATGGGATGTAAAGAATACCCTTGGAGTGCCATTGTGGCCAATATAGTAGTTTATTATCAACTAGCATATATGAGTTATGCCAGAGAGGGGTGTGGGAAAGTGGTATTGGGGCTAGGTCTAGTCTGCTGTGGGTTATATTCAAGTATTTCATGGAGGGAGTGATGGTGGAGTGTATGGCACCTGGAGTACCTTTTGTCAGGTACAATAGGGAGGCTTCTGCCCTTACTTTACCGGTGGATTGTACCATATGTACCCATTGTGGGGAAATATCAATAGAGGGGTGCAGCCAGTGCAAGGTCTAAACTGTCTAAAAGGCATACTTATAGCCTTCTAGCCAGGGCAAGTTCCAGTTCCCCACTTTCCAGTGCGACCTCATCTTGTTGCAACTGAACCTCAGCATCTTCCCTTCCCATAAGAAGTCACCCATCAGTCTGTCAGCAGTCTGAAACCATGTTTTTGGGATGGTTATGGGAATATGGGTGAGCACGTAGAAGAATTTGGGAGCAGTGACCATTTTAATGGCTGCAATTTTGTCCACAAGGGTGAGTCTGAGTAGTTTCCATCTGTCAAACTCAGTCTAAGTGTAATGTATTAATGCCTCTAGGTTGGTGTTCCAAATTTTTTTTTAAAGTGTGGGGTAATTCTAATTCATAAGTATTTGACACCCTGTAGCCATACACTAGTGGCTGCACTCTGTTGGCAGCCTTGGTTGAGGGGCATCATTTCCGTCTTTGAGTGATTCAGTCAAAGGCCTGAATACTGAGCAAAGGAGTCCAGGAATCCCAGCAGGGGCCGGAGCGATTGTGGTGTATCTGACAGAGGGATGAGCAGGTCATCCACATACATAAGAGATGGGTACTGCCTACCACCAATTGCAAGGCCAATTATGTTCATGTGTTGCTGAATCACTGCCAGGAGGGGCTTCACTGCCAGCATGAATAGTAAAAGGGAGAGGGGCAGCCTTGACGAGTTTCTTGTCCAAGGGGAAAGGGGGCAGATAGCAACTGGCTGGTGATTTCTCTGGCTGTTGGTGATGTGTAAATTGAATGGACCCATGCCCTAAATATGTCTCCAAGTCTCAAGTGTGAGAGTACCATCTGTAGGTAGTCCTATTCTAAGGAATCAAACACTATCTCAAAATCCACTGCAATGGCTGCTGCAGGGGTATGAATGGATTTGGCAGAGTGCATGAGGTTTATGAGGGACCATATATGATCAGTGTTATGCCTCCTTGGGACAAATCCCACCTGGGATGGGTGAATTAACCCTGTTAATAATGGGCCCAGTCTGTTTGCCAGAACCTTGGTGTATATCTTACTATCCAGGTTGATGAGGGAAGCTGGTCTCTAACTGGCTGCCAGGGTGGGGTCTTTCCCCTTCTTGAGTATTACAGTACTGTAATGACCACTTCCCTGAGTGTGGGAGGTAGGTAACTTTGTATCTCCAAGTCTGTGTATACCCTTCTCAATAAGGGGGTTATCTGAGGAACAAGGGCTTGCAGAAATTCTACTGAGAAGACATCTGCACCAGGGCCTTTGCTGGGTTGGAGTGTAAATATGGCTTGTTTGACCTCATCCTCAGAGACTGGGGCATCTAGGGTCTGTGCTTGCTTCTGGAAGAGTTTAGGGAGGGACAATTGGTTAAGGAAGAAATAAATTCCAGCGAGGGGGGGCTTGTGGGTGGAGGTATATAGGTCTGAATAAAAGGAGGTCATAATATTATTAATTTCTTTGGGGGTGATCATTACTTGCCCTCAGCAGTTTTCCAGGCCTGCTGTCTGCCTGTCTGCCATCTGCTTATGCAACTGGTAGGCAAGCACTTCCCCCACTTTGTCCCTTTCCTCCCAGAATCTGTGTCAGAGACTTATGATTACTATTTCAGCTTTCTTGTTTAATAACTGGTTGATTTACAGCCTGAGTTCCAGGACTTCTTGGCCAAGGGGGGAGTGTGGTGATGGGGAGGGGAGGGCTTTGTATGCTGACTCAGCCAGCTTAAGTTTTGCCTCCAATTTTGCCAGCCTGTGTTCTCGTTCCTTACGTCTAGCAGATGCGTATCCTATAATGCTTCCTCTAATGGTGGCTTTGTATGCCTCCCATGTGGATCCCGCAGATGTGTCTGATATAGGGTTATTTTGGAGGAAGAGGGTGGTTTCTTATGCGCCCATGGGATAAAGTCAGGGTCTCTCAGTAGGAGTGGATCTAGCTGCCATGGGCTGGTGGATTGAGAGGCAGTACCCCAGGAGAAGTGTAATTGAAATGGGGCATGATCTGAGATCAGCTGGGGGAGAGTAGCGGTGTCCAGTATATTCTGAGTTGGGGGGGGTGAGGGAAGCCAGTAGTCCAGCCTGATAGGAGGCATGTACCTCTGAGTGGTATGAGTAGTTCTGGGTCCAGTTGTCCGTCAAGCCATTATCAGTCATTAGTTGATGTAGGACCCTTCCCCCCCGATGTGTGTTTTCTTGCCGGTAGCACTCCTGTCTACTTGGGGTACTAGGGTAAAGTTGAAGTCCCCTCCCAACAGCAGCGGGCAATTTGGGGTCATAAAAGAGTTGAAGGTGCTGGTGAGGTCATGAAAGAACTGGGGGTCATCCTGGTTGTGGGTGTATGTGTTACATAACACAATCAGGCCAGTTGTCGTAGTGTATCCTGCTATCACCCACCTTCAAGAGGGGTCAGCTGTGAAGAATGTAATAGACCATGTAAGTGATTTATGAAGGAATATGGCTACCCCACACTTTCTGGGAGGTGCACTTGCATGTACCTGCTGTCCCACCCAATCCTTATCTAAAAAAAGAGTGATCCTTATGGGTTAATTTGGTTTCCTGGAGAAAAGCCACTTGTGACTTCAGCTGTTTTAAGTGTCATAGGACCTTTTTTCTTTTAATGGGGGTATTGAACCCTCTAACATTCCATGTGTGGCAGACTATCTCATCCATGGTCTGTCAGAGGGGTCAAAATGAGTGGCTCTGATAGCTTTAAAAGTGTGGTGGCTGCTGAAACATGGCTGTTCCTCAGGCTTGCCTTAAACAAGTCTCTAAGCCTTAACGAAAAAACACAAACAGATGCTAGCTGTACATTCACATTTCTACTAGGATTAACTACTATATTATAACTGTTCTCTCTCTCTATATTAGCAAGAGGTGACATGCGCACCACAGATACGAACCTATAGCAAAACATTACAAGACTGTAAAACCAAGAAGTATTTGCATTCATTTTAACCAAAGGTTAGCTTGGGGTAATTCTCCGAACTGTAGCCAGCAGCATTTGCTGCCTAGTGGATGGCTTGACTATCCTGGGGTTGTGGGTTGCACTGGCAGAAGCTCTTGCAGAGCTACATGCTTCATATAGAGGTAATGCACTTTGTGCCATGAGAGTTCTGTGGCATATGGCCACAGCTGTGGTACCACTGGGAGTGGTGGTGCCACTGATACTAATACATTCATGCGGGACTAATGGAAACTCTTAAATGTATGCATGTCTCCTGAGCTTACCAAACTGGGGGTCCAGGATAGCTGGCATTCCATATCCCTGGATTTTTAATGCTATTACACATGGGAATAATGATATTGGCTACCCTGACTGAGCCTGTGATTGGTTCATCTAGGAGACCCCACGTCTGTTCCTGCTGGGGGGAGAAGGGCCCTGCATGCCATTCTGGGTCTCTGATAGTTACAAGAGGTGGTAGGTGACATTCTCAGGCCTTGTGATTTTTTTGGGGGGCCCCTCCATCTTGCTGCTCATTAATCAGTGTCAGTGTCAGTGGCTCAGTAGGTAGCACACTCACCTCTGAGGCTGGGAGATCAGAGGGCTGTGGGTTCAGTTCCCACATCTGGCACTTGGGTTATCCCAGTACTGACACTGTAGTGCAGCATGAGAGGGGTGCTGCACTTCTGAGGTGCCGTCTTTTGGATGAGATGTTAAACCGAGGTCCCATCTGCCTGGATTGGTGGTAGTTCAGGTGGATGTTAAAGATCCCATGGCACTTATCGAAAAGAGTAGGGGAATTTTTTATTATGACAGCATCAGAAACAAATAACAACAACAGTGTTAATGCACACCTAACAATACAGTGACCAGAATAAACAAAAAAAAAGGAAATTAAAACATCAGGCAGGCACATGAAAGATACAAAAAAAATAAATTGAAACATACAAAACCTAAAAAACAGTGGTCAATTTACATAAAAGAAATAGACTGTGGGTGCATAAGTTCTCATATTTCCATATTCAAGTAATAGTCGAAAAGAATTACATCATCACCCTAAACTATTTATATTTAATGAAAAAAGTCAAACCATGCCACCAAAACCTAACCCGTTCGGTGGATGCAAACTTTATATCTGTAAGATATACCCTCTCCATAGCCCCTTGAATTAACAAATTCACAGTTTCATATGGCATTTGTCTCTGATATAGAACCCATTGACAGCGGGCCTGCCATAAATAATAAATCAATGCACAACATAAAATGTTCAATGTATCAATACAATAGCTCTTTGTAACTGAGCAAATTTCCCAAAACCAGGATATCATAATTAAGGTTACATAACTACTTCATATTCCATGTCTTCGCCAAGAATTTCCAAAGAGAATTGGCAAAATTACAATCGAAGAAAAAATGTTCCATTGTTTCTTCTTTATCAATACAACCCAGATAAGGACAATTCCGTTCAGTTTTTGCTTTATATTTAGCATTGTCCCTCAACCCCAACCTTCCGTAACAGGTCAGCCATATCACTTCCCACATATAAATTGGTAATCTAAAATTGTTTAACCGATGCAAGACCAATTGTATGTCTCCAGATGGACAATTTTTAAAAGCCAGTTCTGTAGGATAAAGCTCTGAAATAACTTTAGCATATAGACATCTCCCTGTACCATCCCGTATCGTGAGTGCCGACAATTTCCACCAAAATAATCTCTTAACAATAGGAAGAAATAAACTTGGTATGAATAGGGTAGGGATCAGTTTCCGAGGATCAGTCGTCCAAACCGAAAGATATCTGAATAACACTGTTTGCAAGAGAAGACTGTCACTTGTAGACGTCACCGTCCATCCGTCTTTAAAATTAAATGCTATAAACAAGGTAGAAAAAAAATTTACAGGTTAATCATCCCCAACCCACCCCGGGCCTTTGCCAAATAAGTATAATCTCGTTTAATGGGATTAAGTCTATTACCCCACACCATCTGAAAAAACAGACTATACAATTTGGTCTCCAGAGTTATGGGAAGTGGAAAATATGTGCAATAAATAATAAAACAGGGACCACGAACTTTAATATTACAACCTCTTAATTTTAGACAACTTCCAACGTTTCCATATATTAATTTTATGTTCCACTATTGTCAAACCTGTTTCCCAATTAAGACTAGTTGAATTTTGGGAGCCATACCATAAACCTAAAATCTTAATAGGGTCCGAAGAAATTTTCAAACCTTGAACTACTACAGACTCAGGGAGATTAACCCCAATAAACAAACCCTGGCTTTTAGCAGTATTCAATTGTGCATTGGAAATCCTTGCAAATTTCTCCATACAATCCAAAAACACCGGTACCTCAAAATTATGAGTAAAGAATGAGCACAAATCATCCGCATACGCCTGGACCCTGACTTCCTGCACCAAAGGCGGGGCCGTAATTCCTTCCCAGGATGATATTTGTGACAAATACTGAACTAATATATCAATCGCATAAACGTATAATAATGGGCTAAGCAGGCATCCTTGTCGTACCCCTGTAGTAACATGGAATCCGTCTCCAAGCTGAAATTGAACGACCGGAAATGTCAAAGATCTCCCATATATTGCTTTGATCCAATTAACAAATTTTTTGGTACTCCGTAATGTTGCAACACTAAAAACAGAAAGGGATGATATACCCTATCAAACGCTTTCCGTTGATCTACCGACACGATGCAACCTGAGAATTTCTGTATATTAATGTATTTAATCCAATCCCTAATTACCTTATGAGCTTGAAATATAGTTTTCCCTTGTATTGCACAATATTGGTTGGGAGATACAATCAATCGTGCCTTTTCTTTTAACCTTGTATTAAGAATGCCTACCAATAATTTGTAATTGGAATTCAATAAGGTAATAGGTCTCCAATTTTCCAACAAAAAACTATCACCGGTTTTAAACAAAAAAATCAGTATCCCTTCAGTAAACCATTGAGGGAAGTTTTCTATGTCTAAAAGGAAATTAAATATTAATTCTAACCCCACTGCAAATTCGTCTGGAAACATTTTATACAATTCTATCGTAAGGCCATCCATCCCCGGGGAAGTGCCAGTTTTTGTTTTTTTAATTGCTTCTTTTATTTCCAATTTAGTGATAGGTTCAAGTAGGCTACCCTTGTACCCCAACATTTGAGATTTTAATGTTCTTCAAGAAACTTCGATCTCAAAAGATGTGGAGGAAATTTAGGTTCATGAGAGATGACAACTGTTTGATTAAAGACTGTGGCCATCTGGATCTGTAATAATAGTCCCATCTGCCTTTTAATGCACAATCAAGTTTTTCTTATATGCTTTAAAGGCTTCATAAGATTCCCAGCTGGGCTCTTTTATCCCCATACAAATATAAAGCTTGTAGGGTACTAGCTCTATCATATTGCCATTCCTTAAGTTGTGATTTAGTTAGATCTATTAAAAGTAAATCCTTATTATTGGAAGTGTTAGCTGAGGAGATCAAGGTGTATAACTGCTGTCATAATGATAAATATCTAAGGAACTTCTCATTCCCTTTAGTGCGCCCTATATTCTTAAAAAATGTACCAAAATCATGTTTAGAATCTACCCACCAGTCTCCCAAATTATCGTACAAAAAAGCCACAGATAACCTTGCATGTAGTAAAACTTTAAATTTGGCCATTATCTCAGGACAGTCTAATAAAGATGCGCTCAATTTCCACCTGGGTCTTTTCTTAGGAGGGAGGTGGTCGGTTCCTATGATGCATTGTAGCAGTAAATGGTCAGAAAATGAAACCGGAAATGATGAAAATGTAAAGGTCAAATTATCCGATAAAAATATATAATCGATAGTAGACGTATATAGATTTTTTCTATAAGTAAAACTCAACCCTCCTTGCTGTTGGTTATGTGCATCAACAAGGCCAGAAGAGTGTATCAACTCCGTCAATGCATTGGAGTCACAATAAATCTTTTTGCTCCCTTCTGGAACCTTTGCACCAAGTTTATGTTTTATTTCACAATTGAAATCCCCACAAAGAAAAATGGAATGTGTAGTGCGCAAAAAAGGTTTAATCTTTCGGAATAGCTCTACCCTTTCTGCTTTAATTTGTGAGCAATAAACATTTATAATTCTATATGTCATAGTATCCAGAACCCCATCCAGGATTATTAATCTACCCGGTATTATGTCCATCAATTTAATTAAGGAAAATCTGAAGGAGTTGAACAGAAATCCAATTCCATCAGCCGTTTGCTGACTGAACGACCAGTATGATGGGCCCCAACACCATTCTTTCTGGAAAAATCTTGCTTGATCAAGTGAGTACATCCATGTTTCTCTTAAAAGGCAAATGTCAAAAGCTTGAAAATGAATATAATCAAAAATTATACTATGTCTCTTAAAGTTCAACAAACTATGAACATTTACTGATCCTAATTTAATTACCATTAGCAAAGGCCCAACCCCAATTAGCCAGTTTTTTCCTCCTTTTTTTTTCTTTCCTTATACCCTTCCTGAGGACGTGACGGAGATGGCAGGCTATCTGGAACTGACTGGGAATCTAACTCTAGGCCATCCATTTCTGATTCCCCCCAAGAGGTAGCCAAGACTGCAAAGGAGTTATTGGATTCCATCTCCAACGGACTTGTCCCAGAACTAGCTTTGGTGTTCCTGGAAGAACGCCGTACAGGGATCAAAATTGCAGGTTTCACAACTTTCTCAACCCCATACTAATCGGGGTGATGTGACCCTCCAAACCCACCTCCGGAACATCCCGAAGAAAGTCTTCGGGAACCTCTTTTTGCTTTATACCATCAGAACCCTTATTCTCTAATACCCCATGCCCCACCACGGTGACACCCTCAGAAACTTCTGGCTGAACAATTTTATCCTGAGCTGTTTGAATTAGTAATTCCGGGCTTCTCGTTACAGTTTTATTCCTTGCTGCCCAAACACATTCTGAAAAAGTATGTCCCATCCCATCACATAAATCACACTTCTTAAGATTCGTACATTGAAACGTCCCATGGCCCACCTCCCCACAATTATCACACCGTGGTTTATCACATGAGCTTGACAAATGTGTCCTCACCCCACATCTATAACATGCCCTAGGCTGACCCGCATAGAAACACACCCCTCTATCCCTCCCCAGAAGGAAGGAATTCAGGATATGCACTATCCTCTGGTCCGTTTGTCGTAGTTTGACCTTAAATTTCCAACCTCCAGTCCAAAATTGCTCCGAGTCCAAAATGGCCTCCGGAACACCCAAGACATCACATTTTTGGGCAAGCCAGTAAGAAGTGTCATCCACGTGGACACCCTCATTACGAAACGTGACCGTTACAAACCTAATTAAAGGTTTCATTAAGGGAATAACAAAAAAAGGTGTCCAGATGGTTGAAAACTTGACCTGATTATACCTTTCCCAAAACAAATCTAGTGCAGATGCAGAATGAAAACTAACGTCAAAATTATCCTCCCCCGATATATTGATGAATGCAAATACCTCCCAAGGGGAAAAGTGTAAAGAATCCTTCAACAACTGCTTGCCCACATACACTCTGTCAGGTCTAATGTCCATTCCCCCTTTATATCGTATGAGGACCACATTTCTGCGAGGGGCCGCCTCCTTTTTCTGCGAGGAAAATAAATCAGACATAAGAGGACGTCTAATATTGGGAAGTGCTTCTGTGCCAGCCCCCGGTGTCTCCAACCCTACCTCCAGAGTAAGGTCAGGACCACATCCAGGAATCCCCTTAGCTTCTGGAATAGGAACTGCTCCCTGTACCTCACTCCCCACATCACTTCCCAATACATTTGTAACCACAGGTAAAACAGGTTGCCAGCCAGGCACATTTTGTGAAAAATTTAGCTTAGGATCCCAGTCCTGGGTGGGATGCCATGAACCTTTATTCAAAGTCCAGCCAGCGTCCTGCAGGACCCTTTCAGGTGACCAAATCTCAGGCTCTGAGGCCTTTGCACAGTCGTTTAATACTGGCACCCTCTCAATATGCTGACAAGATTCAGTCACTAGTCCGTTACTTGAAATAGGGCAATCAATATTGCATTTGGCAAATACCATCGCTGCCCGCTTCTCCTTCCCTTCTTCCCCAGATCTCTCCTTACCAGTCACCAAACGTTTCGTGAAGGTGAATTCCGACACCCCCTCCTGATGATTCGGGTCCGTCTGGAAGATACAAGGGTTTGCTTCCACACACCATGCGTCCGACCCCCTTAAAACAAATCCAGAATCCTTTGTTAAAGCTCTAGAGCTTACTCCAGACCTACTGCCACTGGAAAGAACTTCCGCACTACTCGAATCGACTACAGTGGTCTGAGACGTTCCGTCGCATCCTGAGCACGTCATATCGCCGACAGACCTCAAGCCAGGAACTATTGCAGGCACAGCATCACCGACTACCTCTATCGATGTTTCCATTTGATCCTCACGGAGTCCAGACTGCTCTTCTTGGTCCTCAGGTGCAGAATTTCTTCTCCTCGGTACCTCAACCTCGCCCACTTCGTGAACGGGAGAAGTAGTGGCTGAAACTGACTCCCATTTGGAAATCTCCTCCTGCACTCTCACTTGTTCATGTTGCAAAGCTGCCAATTTTTCAGAAGCCCCCTGAATCAGGTGAGGACTCTCAAAGGCAACAGTACTTGATGATTGAATATGATCCACGATGGATAGATCTTCTGGATAATTACCCATAGCTTCATTAGTAGAAAGTCCCATCAGGACCGGTACAGACAGCACCTGTACATTTCTCTCACTCTCTTTCTCCATTCTAGCAGGATCCAGTCCTCCCACTGCTCCACCGTCCATCCTCTCCCGGAGCAGACCTCAACTGACGCAGCAAGATATGCTGCTATCCCTCTACTGGCCACACAGTGCCAGCAGAGTAGGGGAATTTCCCTGGTGTCCTGGCCAAATTTCCCTCATTCACTAAAAATACCTCCAACAGTTTCATCTGGTTCAAGGTCAGTTGGCATTCATCTGTATCCCCCTCCCCAGGGTCATGCCTGAAAATAGGCAGGATTTGCTTAGTGTACTTAACCGGTCAACAAAAAACTGAATAAAAAAAAAGTCTTTTATTACTGTGACTTTTGGCTAATTACTGCATCAAGACACTGGGCACCTCAAGTAAGGGGGGCATCTGCTACCTCTGTGTGAGCTGTAGGGGCTGAGATTTTGAGGCCCTACTGCCATACTAGTACTTGTATGTCAGGTCTACTTGATGGGCCCTTGGAACACAGCTAGAGATTGACCCTTCTGGCCCTGTGTTGTGACATTGCTTATGCAATCAAATCAAAGGACTGGATTGAGTATGGGGGGGTGCTAAGGGTCTGCCCATCCCTTCTTGCTTGTTTGGTACCTATGCTTGACCTTCGGAGAGTCTTGGATATGCTGAGCACTATGAGTCTCCACCTCAAATGAATCCCAGAGTAAGCAAATTATGACCTTCAAATCAGGGCTGAGGATGAGGGGAGTGGGCGGTGGTCTGCCCTACCTTGCGGTACGGTGGTGAGCAAGGGAGCCAGCAATCTCTGAACTGAGTCCTGGCCACTGTCAAGTCAGGGGCCACAGGCTGCCAACCCCATTTAACTCCTCCACCCCCATGTACCCCTCGTAATCTCTACTCAAAATAAAGGTAACATTTTTACTTATCTGACAACTGGCATAATTCAGTCAGGGGTGTTGGATGCTGCAGGAGGCTGGCACTTCTGTTGCAAGCTGTCCGAAGGTCTGCTCATTGCAGGCTGCATCACCTCTTCTTTTGGGACTGCCTGATTGATGAATTCACCGGCCTGGATTCTGGGGCCATTCTCTACCACCAAAGCCCAGGATTGTTGCGATGTTGTGGGATGAGTCCTGTAGACACTGGAGTCAATGTTTCTTGGCTGGGTTCACTTGTTGATGTGGCCATTGGAGCCAGAGATGCCAAGGGTGTGTATTTGTTATTTGTGAAGTACGAACTAAAGATCTCGGGTTCCTTCGCAGGCTTTGAGGAATCTCTGATGTCTCGGCCCTCACTGACACGTCTTCATCTCTCTCTGCCTGTTGGATAGTCCCTTTTGGAGTGTTTCTATTGCCGTGCTCTCTTTCTGGGCAGAGCAGTAAGGACCATTACTCTGGCAGCCCCACAGCACATGGGATGTACTCCCTATGTTCTTGCTGTTCAGCTTTCCCTTGCTTGCTGGGTGGTTTGTGTCCATATGTCCACATGTCCACAAAGATCTTTTAAACTGAGTTATCCTGGGGAGATTCAGCAGTGTATCAGGCAGTTTGTTTAACCAGTTAGAAGCTCTGATGGCAAATGACTGCTTGCCCATCTGAGAGGCTTAAGGACATTCCTGACTATGCTCCTGGTGTTATATTGGTGTCAGTGGCTGAGCAGGTTGCACACTCACCTCTGAGGTCAGAAGATCAGAAGGCTTTGGGTTCTATCCCCACACCAGGCACTTGGGTTAAATCCCCATACAGACACTAAGTGCTGCATGGGGGGGGGTGCTGCACTCCTGAGGTGCCGTCTTTCAGAGGAGATGTTAAACCGAGGTCCTGTCTGCCTGTTCTGGTGGTTGTTCAGGTGGACATTAAACATCCCATGGCACTTCTCGAAAAGAGTAGGGGTGTTTTTCCTTCAGAAATTATACGGAACATATACAAATCAAAAAACATATTATTATCTTCATAATATACATGAGAAAAATATAATTTAAGAGGTACAAAGTCATCAAAATTAGAGAGAACGCCAATGATGAGAAATTCAGTTTTGGATGCATATGAATGAAGACAGGAGGAGCTTAATCTTTAAGATACAGAAAACTGAATTCAATAAATAAGTAAATTCCCTGATACTGTATCTTGCAGTTCTGTATATCACAAGGAGGATCCTTAAGTATTATCCCCTGTGAAAGGAATAGGGGTTATGTTCCCAAATTACAGAGGACCATACTTATATGAAAAACCTTGACATTAGCATCATGTTATACAGAAAAAACATTTTTAATACAGCAGAAGATTCTTCAGTTTAAGAAGACTATGTCTGGTATTTTATCAGTGCATAGAGAGGCAGAGCCTCCTGGCCTTGCACATTCTTCATGGAGCAAAGCTCCTTAGAAGTTGCATCTTGAAGCTTTAAGAAGAAAATAGGCCTAAATCAACCAGGCCAATGAATCCCACTTATCCAAATAGAGGACCTGTGTACACACTCTATGTTCCTTCCTTTTTATGCAGTAAATGTTATCCAGAACAGAGTGTAAGACATGCTCAGGGGGCCAATGTATTTGCTGAAGAGTCAGTCTGCATCTGGCTTGCCAGTCCCAGTATTTGATACAAGCTGCAAAACTTCTGATATTACTGGCATTATACTCAAAATTATTGTGGGAGAAAGGTCCCCAGAATAGAACCTCAGGGAAAATTATACACCTTGGAAACTGCACCGATTAACTCATAACCAGGTTCCAAAATTCCACTATGAAGGGGCACCCAAAAAACAAATGATCCATAGTTTCTAACTGTCCCTGACAAGATTGTCTTGGGCAAAAATGGTCGTTTTTGTCTTTATGCTTTAAATTGTCCTTCACTTGTAATTTTCCATGGACACAAAGACGCATTATGTCCCACATTTGTGAGGGGATCCTGTGATCAGTGAGCATATCTAATATGGCCTGTAATTCAGTGTGTGGACAAGTTATGTATATGGAAACACCAGATAATTCCTTGATTGCATTTGAGAATATAACTGATTTCTAACTTGTATCAAAAGTGCTGTTTTTGTTACCTGCCACAATTAAAATTTACTAATACTCTCCCCTAGATATCTTGGTAGCTCTGCTACTCTGGTCTGTTTGGGGATGGCAGATGTGATCTCCCATGTGCATAGTAGTGGAGAAAGATGGTCTGCTACCCAGGGGGTCCACAGGCAGACACAGCCTGAGATTAGGGGTCTGATATTGGAATAAAGGAAAATACTATGACAAAAAACTTCTGGGTTAGTCATTTTTAAATGCCCTGATGCTATATCTAAGTATAAGGTTCCGCTTTTATTTAATTTATTTTATTTATTCAGTCATGGATTACAATACCTTTGAGCAGAAGACCGCTCTTTTACAAAGGTTCCGTGTCGAAGGGGTAGGGGATACATACATTGTGGGTTAAGAGTATCTAGCTAGGTGGATTAAACATAGACAGAAATACGTTGAGAACTGGTAACAGAAAAGATTTAAACACAATGATTATACAACACTACTTAATGTCCTGATGTAACTATTATCATGTGCCAACTGCCTAATCACTGTTTTATCTCTTACCCTGATGAACCTTGTTTAAGCCTTTAATCATTGCTTTGTCTTTTTTGTTTCCTCTAAATGTCAAATGTTACCTCTCTGTAAATTTGCACTATTAATGTCCAATTTATTACCACTCTGTTAATTTTTCTCTGCTACTGTATGTCATTCATACCCGGGTTGCCCCTGAAAAAGGGACTGTACTGTCTCAGTGGACTCACCGGTCACCAAAACTCAAATAAATAATAATAATAAACAAGTAGTAGATGCAGCCAATCTGGCATTGTCAGGTAGGGGAGAATAGGGGTGGGGGGGAGGGAAGGTGACTAGTAAGGGGAGATGGGGAGGAAAGTGCAGTTATTCCAGGGCAGGGGGAAACTGGAGGTAGGGGGAACAGAGGTAGGAGGAGTGAGGAGGGGGTTTAACCTGGCGTTGAATCAGTCCAGGGTCATAGGGTTAGGAAGAAAAACAATTAAAATGTGCAGTCACAGGAGCTTTTTTTTAGTAGGTGTTGACTGAGCTTGGTCTTAAAGGTCCCAAACTCGGCATAATAGCAAGATCAGTACTGAGGTTATTGAGCCAGAGTGGAGCCCAGTAGGCATAGGATCTCTGCTCTTTGGAGGTTCTGCAGTGTAGGATGGTGAGAAGCTGATGGAAAGAGTTCCTGGTGCAGTGTGGGCCTGTGGTAAGGCTTAGCAGGTTTGTGACTCTAGGAGGTTCCAGTCCAAGTAGTGTTTTATTAGCTAAGAGACAGGTTTGGTATTGTATCCTATTTTCAAGTTGTAGCCACCCAGCTTGCTTGTAGAGATCACAAGTGTGCTTTGGGGAGGGGGGGAATTGGTGAGCAGTCTGCAGGATTTGTTGAAGGCTACTGCTATCCTACATAGTGAGGTGGTAGTTTCTGAGCTGTGCATGATCAATCCATAATCTATAACAGAGACAACTGAGCTTTAGATTGCGGTTTTTAGGGCTTCAGGCATCAGGCACTTCTTGTGCCTGTGCAAGAGTCCAATTCATATGTTGACTGTTTTGGCCACATTCTCAATGTGCTTTGCATAAGAGAGGGAGTGAGTGAGTGTAACCCCCCCAAGGCATTTGAATTGCTTCACTTGTTCAGTTGTAACTCCTACATGGTTGGTGATGTTTAATGATGTTGCTTTGTGTTGGCTTCTAGCACCACTAAAAGGCATTGATTTAGTCTTTTTATAGTTCAGAACAAGTCTGTGTGCTCAGAACCAGTCTTCAGTTTGTTCAAAAGCAAGATGTAGCTGATTTTTAACTGTGTAGGAGTCCTGGTGTGAAGTATAATTAACTGCATCGTCTGCATAGAGTAGCATCTGTTGGCCAGAAGATCAAGGTAGGTTATTTATGAAGATGCTGAAGAGGAGGGGTCCTAGAATTGACCCCTTGGGGACCCCTCAAAGAACTGGTAGGTGCCCAGATGTGGCATTTTCAATCTTTACCTGCTGTGAGCAATCAGCTAAGTAGCATTTGAACCAATTAGTTGCATGGTTAGAGAGGCCTATAAAGGTGAGTTGTTGAAGTAGTAGAGAGTGACTGACTGTGTCAAAGGCCTTTGTTAGGTCAATAAAGACCGCATCTACAAGGTTACCCTGATCCAATGAACTATGAATGCAGCTGGTGAATTCCATAAGAACAGTGGTGGTGCTCTGCCCTTTCTGAAATACGTGCTGTTCTGGGCACTGGATTCTGTATTTGTCAAGGTATTTTATCAGCTGGTCTGATACTATGCACTCAAGTGCTTTTGACAGTGGAGGAAGGATAGAAATAGGCCTGTAATTGGCATGCAGTGCCCGGTCACCACTCTTATGTACTGGAGTTACCATGGCTGACTTCCAAGCTTTGGAGAAGTGAGCCAGTTGCAGGGATAAGTTCATCAGCTTAGTAATGGGAGCTAGGATTTCTTCAATTATAAGGGAGATAAACGTGAGGTTGAGTGTGTCTCCATTTTTCCTAGATTTTCCTAACACCTTACGGATGCAAAGTTTTAGGAAAATGAGGCTTAAGCAGCTTTCCCAGATACCTTGGAAAAAACAACTCAGGAGTCTTGTTTCTAAGGATTTAGGTGACAGATATACATAACTGAGGTATAAGAACATTGGAGTCAAAAAGGTTTTAATCATGTAAACACGTTTTTTCTTGCTCATTCTCCACTTATGCCATTGAGCTACTCTGTCAAGTGCTATACTGACGGTATAATTCCAATTAAAGTATGCTGAGTCAAAGTGCCCAAAATAGATGCCTAATATTTTAGTTTCTGTATGGGTGATTGGGATCCCAATGAGTTCTGTGATGTATGGTAGAGTAAGGCCTATTGGTATGCATTGACTTTTTTGCAGATTGATCTGGGAGCCTGATATTTCTGAAAATGTGCAGAATACTGGCTCTACCAAGGTGCCTGAGTGCTGGTCAGCTAGTATTAAGCAGAGATCATCCACATAGGCCAGTGTTTTAATTTCCATATCCTGGCTTGAACTAGAGAGTCCTTGAATATCAGGATGAATATTAATTCTGCGAATAAGTGGGTGTAGGGTGAGAAGGTACAGGATAGGGCTAAGTGGGCATCCTTGATGCACTCCCACTTTTACTTCACACAGATTGCCTAGTAAGGGAATTTCCTCAGTGTCCTGGCCAAATTTCCCCCATTCACTAAAAATACCACTGACAGCTTAATCTGGTTCAATTTCAGTTGGTTACCATCTGTACCCCCAAAAAGGGACATCTAGTTTCAGTGGGCCTACCTGGTCAACAAAATTCAATAAAATAAATAAATAAAATATCTTGTAGTCCGTTGTTGTGTTGCTCAAGTTGGGAGGCATTAGATTTTGCTGCTTGGGGCCAAATCTGGGCGATGAAGTCCATTACAGCCTCTGGAGCACTATACACCATGGGGGTCCATTGTAGAGTATTCTCATGGAGGTCATGTATCGCAATGAGAATGAGACATTTAGGACACACAGTAATTGTCTAGCTTTTGTATATTCTTTCTGTCTTTGTGCTACCTGTAGCTCTCTCAAGTAATCCTTAAATATCATCATCCTTTGCCCTTTTGATACTTTACCTGATATATGACATCTTGCCCCAAATATTTGGTGATTTGGTGCAAGCCCCATAAAAAGGGTACCTGGAATTGCCACAAGCTAGACCAGAAAATGTTGGTCTAATTTGTCACAACTGGTACACAGGATGGAAAATCCCAATTGCCAGCTGGTGGAATGCTGCAATAGGGAGAGGCATCACCAGTAGAAAACAGGAAGTTGTTATCCCTCTGTACAGACAGCTGGTGAGACCCCATCTGGAGTTCTGTGTGCAGTTTTGGAGACCCAATCTCCGCAAGGACATAGACAAGATGGAAGCTGTCCAGAAGAGGGCAACTAAAATGGTGCAGGGTCTGCACCGGAAGACATATGAAGAGAGACTAAAGGAGCTTAGTATATATAGCCTCGAGGAAAGGAGGGAGGGGAGACATGATAGAAACGTTCAAGTACCTCAAGGGAATCAACAAAGTCCAAGAGGGTAGCATCTTTCAAAAAAAGAGGTGTGTAAGAACAAGGGGGCACAATTTGAAGATGGGGAGGCGGCTCAGAGGTAATGTAAGGAAGTATTTTTTCATAGAGAGGGTTGTGGATGCATGGAATGGCCTTCCAGAGGAGGTTGTGGAGTCAAAAACAGTGACTGAATTCAAGCATACATGGGACAGCCATAAGGCAATTCTAGGGGGTTGGGGTAGAAAGAAGTAGGCTGCTGGTTAACTAGGATCTGCAGCTTATCCATTAGGTAGGGAAATGGGCAGACTGGGTGGTCTAAGCGGTCCTTATCTGCCGTCAAATTCTGTGTTTCTATTTTTCTATATGCGTGCCCCATGGGACATTTGTTTAGCACATATGGGGATTGTGCCATTTGGGATTTCTTTATCTAGCCCCAGGTGTCATCCGGAGTTACTCCAAGGTATTTGAAGGTCTTCCACCTATTTGAAGTTTTGTTCCAGGCCATTTCAGATGACAAAGGGTGGAACTTTCCTTTTCTGTGGGAGGCTAGAGAAGAACATGATCTTTGTTTTATGGAAGCATTTATTGTGCTCTGAAGATGCCGACTGGCTGCAACAGTTCTTTGACCATTCAGTCACCATAAGGGGGGGTGTCAGTCATCAGTCACCACAACTTTTTAAGAAAATCACTTGAAGAAACAGAAACTCCCTTACAACATGCAAGGCAATACAGTAATACCAGGTGGATATTAAATTTCTTAGCAGTCACAATTTCCTTTAGAATATTATTACATAAATAGTTATCTGTGACTTCCAAGAGATCAAAACGTCATTCAAATTAAAAGTTAATAGTTTCAAATAAGTGTTTTACCAAATTTTTATATGAAAATGGAAATTGAAAGAAACTTACAAATTTTGAAAAATTATATGTAGGCAGGGAAAGGTGTACTAACTAAATGCCCTGGTGTATAACACCTGAATTATCAGAGATCCTTCCTCCCAACACACTTCTTTCTTCCTCCTCCTAATATCATCCCATCAATCCACCCCTCCACCCTGTTTCACTTTATTCCATTCTCCAGTCTTCTCATCCCTGTAAATAATTTCAGTTTTGCAGTTATAGGTGGTGTGGCTTCCTTGGGATAACCACCTGGTTCTCCTGGTCTCAAATCAGGTATTTGCTTTTTAAAATTTAATTAAATTTGATGGTTTCTCAGGAATTCTGGTAGTAGGTGCTGGGAGCACAGGATTTGAGGATCACCTTGACAATTCTCAGGGTTTCTAGCTCTCATCAGCAACATGATACGTGGGACCAGATATTCAAAACTTTGCACTGAGCGCAAACCATTTTTGCAGAGTTAACGCCGGGTTTGCATGGGTCCACTGTATTCAAAAGGTCAAATAGCACAGGCAAACTGCATTAGCGCCAGGCAAAAGTATAATGTATGCAAGGGGCAAACTGAGGGCATGTACATAAATATAGGTGGAATGCTATATTCAGTGAATAGCACTGTGCAAAGTGTTTTATGTGACTTAGCGCAGCACTTTGCGAGGTGCAAATTACCGCCCAGGAAAAGGCAGTCTTAACTCTGGGAAAACCAGCTTTGTGTGACTTTGTAGTTTTGTGCAGCTTTGCATGACTTTTGTGTGGCTTTGCATGACCCTAACCAGTAAGTATTAAACATAGAAGTAAATCAGACATAGAAGAAACATGCTGCTCATGGATGGCATCCGAATGATCCCATCATCTGCTACTGCTCCCAGCCATGCCAGGCAGTAAGTGGTGACCCGGCTCCCAGTGGACACCATGGCAGTGTGGCCATACAGCACACACCTGCAGACCAGCTTTTGTTGGACACCAACAGAAGCCAGCACAGATCTGCAGCACTGTGGGCATGGAGGGTGCTGAGGGGAGGGTGTACAGTGGCCAGGCTGCACCACAGACTGGGTGTGGCCACAAGGCTGGGACAAGCCATGCAGTGCAAATGGTCCAGTGTTGGGAATACCCCAAAACCAGTGTGCCTGTCTGATGGTATGTGCACCCCCAGCCACATACCGCACATCTGTACAGACACCACAACACACACAACCAGCCATATATATGTCACTCTGAGTATCCCATGCCTATGGTGCAGCATCTGTGGGTCACACAACAGCATAACAGTAATGTCCACTGTCAGTACACACCTGCAAGTTGGGCCTGTCACTGTGTGCAATGCAGTGATCATTGATGCCCTACACAGCATAGGCATTGCTGTGTCCCTCACACTACTGGCCCCCTTGCTACTTTAGTGTCTGCTGTGCTCTGTAGCAAGAACTACAGTTTAACAATTGCATGCAGCACCACCACCTTGGACTGTGCTGTGTAGTCCCTTGGATCACAATATTCTATGTGGTTCTGTACAAATGTAGCTTGCAGCTACCACCATGCACTGCCAGACTGAACAACAGGTGCAGCTGTGGGCAGACCAAGCCAGTCCCTGTACTTCCAGACTGACCTACAGGTGGAACTGTGGGACCCTGCAATAGCACTGGGCAAACTGCATGCAAATCAGGACATAATGAGATGCTAATCTGGATGTTTGCACATGTATTGCCTAAGTAGGCTCACTTGCATGTCACCTTTGAATATAGCAAAATTTTGCCCCAGGCAAATGTGATAGTGCTGGGCAAATGGCTTAGCTCCACGCAAAACCTGATCAAATGTGTTTGTGCCATGCAAATGTTTCAGAAACATTGTACATTTCTGCACAGTTTAATTTCACATACAGTGGTGGTTGCAGCTTTAATGAATACACTCCTTTGCTAGCACACACATTGGCCATATAGTTCACCTCTGCCATCCTTCACGTCACTGTGAAGTGGGATGCTGTTGTGGTATGCACTTCCTGGTTGCTATATTCAGAGCTGTCTTATTTCCTGGGCTATTTTTGGCACTGCACTGCACTGCACTCCCAGCCCAGTTTGCTTGGCTTCCTTAGCACACAATATATTTAGCAGGTTTAGCACTGGGGCTATCCCTTTTGTATATAGTGGGTTATTGGTTCCAGGCTAATTTAGCACACTGGGCAATGCTAATTTAGCCCCAGGGCAAAGTTTTGAATATCTGGCCCCTGATGTGCAGTCATGATTGCTGATGGTGCCAGCACTTGGAATCTCTGCCACAGAAAACAAAATAAGGCATCAGCAAATTAATGATATACCCCTGACAAATGTTGCGCCTGAAACTGAATGTTATGTAAGAAACACTATGAGATACAGCCCCTCACCAGATCCCCCCCAGGTTCTTGGGCCCCAGTTGCTCATTTATGGTGTGAACCATATCCATGTTGTCCATTCAGAACAATACATGCCTGTACTCTGCAGACGATCCCCTCAGATCACAAAGACTGCTGCAATGGTATAGAACTCCAGTAGGGTAACATTTCCGGTGACTTACTCAGAGATCTATGCCCTTGGCCATTCAACTACAAATGAAGTCACTGTAATGTATGCTCAAAAGCCAAGGCCCCAGGAAGTGCAGGAAGCATCTGTGAACAGTTTCAACTCAGTGTTAGTCACTGCGCAGGCAAACAGACTCCGCATTGTAGATGTTCAGAAAAGTGTGCCAGCATAGATCTTCCCTAATGCACTCCATGCTCCAATCTGATAATATGGTTTTGTAACACCAGCTCTGGACTTGGCCAACCTGTACAAGAAAGGCCCACCCATGGGATCATCCTGCATGCAACATGAAAGTGCCCCAGGAGCTGATGTAACTCCTTCAGTGCATCCTTGTTGGCTTCTCTAGTTCTAGTCACCGTAGAGCACAGGACAGCTATCTTGTCAGCTGTCTGGCAGGACTCAGAATACACTGAGGTGATTTTGATACCCAAAAAGAACAAGACCTCACTAGGAGATTCAGCTTTAATCCAAGTAATGCATGCCCCTTGGCCCCCTCCTGACTTACCACTACCCAATATAGCACTGTGCTAAATGCCACAAAAACCATACAAGCAATGGAACCGCATATTGTCACACACTTGTCAGTATAATACATCCCATCAATCTTCATCCCCAAGTGGTCTTAGTTGTCCCTCTGTATCAGCAATAGGCAAAATGCTAGTTCTGTCTGTCTTTGCTATCAGGGCTCCAGGGCCACACCTCAGGTCTGCCTCAAGTGCCTGACTGAAAGATGTATATGTTGGGTCCATAAGATCTTTCACCAAGTTCTCTTGCAGGTATAATACATAATTGGTAATACAAAATTCCTCATGGGCCTTTTTAGGGACCAACCCGATTAGCGACACTTACAAATGCTTTGGGGGAATGCGGAGATGCTGCTCATCACCATCCCAAAGTGCAAACCCCTTTCTTTCTTTCTTTTTTTTTTAATAAATTGGGGTGCACTATAGTGAATTTTAGACTGTCTGCCTTGAAGGCTCAATGAGGTCCATTGTGAGTGATTCTGAAACCAGATGTGAACCCATCACCAACAGCAGTGCATCCTTCTTCTTGGGGTATCTAGCCAATCATGGCACAAGCTCTTCCAATCTTATTGGTGTTAGCAACCTTCTTCCCTCAACAATAGTGAAAGGAACCTTGTTCTCCTGCCTTGAACTGCTGAGACAAACTCTACAAGGATTGGTTGTCTTTCCCACATGAACTAAAGATGTGTCTGTGTTAGCATTTTGTAAATTTTCAGGCAACCTTTTGTTATATTTGTGGCATACAAACCTGACCTTGGTCAGCTCAAGCCTCCATACCCGAGTCTCAGCTCTTAATGGCAATCTCCAACCTGTAAGTGGAGCACCAGAACCCGACATTGTGTCTATCCACAATGGCATGTCCAGCATGCCTCTATCCTTATTTGTCTCAAACTGCATTCTCCTCCAGAATTCCTCATCATAATCCAACCATGCTGCCCACCTTTGTGCTTATTTGCACATAGGATCCTGTATCAATAATTGAACAGGCCGATGCATTTTTTTCTGGGATAACCTAGCAGACAGTCATGTCCAGCATGACAAGCCCTGATAACCAATTCTCAAACATGAGTTCAGACTCATTGGTGAATCCTTATCTACCTTCTTCTCATTTACCCTTTTTTTTCCTGAGGCTGATGTATCAGTGAGAACATATCCACATATTCTCTGGACCTGATTAGCCACCAAACATTTTCTGTGTGATGTAAGGCAATGGGCTGCTTCACATTTACATATGTCAAGGCCACCAGTGCTTCTATTGGTTTAGTTGTGGACTGCCCAGAGTCTGGTGCCCCCCCCCCATGGCAGAGGCTTGCTTCTGGGCCACCACAGCTGCCATCATACCCTTAACCAGTCTGAATAGCTAAGTCAACTCAGAACTAGCTCTGTACGGAGGAGGGACAGACTGACCCTCAGGGGACAGAGCTGCCAAGAGTGTTGGTGGGAAAGGTGAGGGATGGGAGATGCCTCCAGCTGGAAATGGTTACAGAAGTGTCAGAAGTGTTTATGGGAAGGTGACTCCAGTACTGGAAGTGCTGTAAGCAGCTGTGAGGGAGGAAACTGTGTGAAGTTTTGAGGCAGAGGCACTGCACTGACCCAGGCTCACTTTTTGCTCCCCTCCATGCAGGCTACCATGGCTTTGGTGACCACAGTGACACACTTGCCCACTCCCAACTACTTGCTTGTACCAGTATGATAGCCCTTAATATGCCATCAGGCACCTGGGCCATTTCAATGGTTGACTTACCTCTCCCCTTCTTGGATCTGCCAGAAGGGGACTGGTTCTTGTCCGACTCTTGAATTTGCTAGATCCTTGTACTTGACTTCTTTTCTATCTCCATTGGTGGTCACCTCTGCCCTGGTTTACCTTGTGTTTGTTTGTTTGTTTAAGTTTATTGTTCAACAAAACATTTTGTCATTGCAATTAGAAAGCACTATTAAAAACAGTATTAAAAAAGCTTCACAATAGAAAAATACAAACTGTTTATAACATAATAACACATAAATATAGCCATATACATAAATAGTTAACCATTATATCCAATACATTATTTTCCTAATAACTAAGACACTACCAAGAGTAGCTCCATTCCCTTTAATCTACATTAGTAAAGAACTAGTTGTAATTTCAGTTTTAACCTTTTCATAGATTTCATTTATGGTCATTAAGCAATACACAGATCCTTATCCTTTATTAAGGTGGGAGGTACCGTTGTACACATTTCTTTCTAATATTAAACATTTTGATCAGGAACACTGTTACGTTATTCAGGACATCTTGACTTTCTGAGTTAAATAATAAATCCAAGATATATGTATCTGGGAAATTCATCTCCCTCAGATATTGCCCCAGATATTTATGTCTCAAATCAGTATACAAGGGACAGCGAAGTATGACATGTACTAGGTCTTCTTCTTCTTTCAGAGTGCAATAACATTCTGTCCCACTTACACTTTCTTTTTTGTATCTATTTTCAAGTATATTACTTGCAAATACCTCAAATCTAAACTTAGTCAATATAAATCTGTGTTCTGATTGTTGAATAAAATTAAGATAATAGTTCAAATTATGTTCTCTTGTGTTTTTAACTAACCACCTAGCCACCTTAAGTCTTTTATTTCCATCAAGATCTTTTCCTTTTGAATATTCATGTAGATGTTTTGAATTTGTTTACAATAGGTTAGACTCAGTTGTATATTCATTTTAGTCCATGTTCTCAAATAGCATAGATCAGTCCTGGTTAAACAATTGAAAAAAAAATAAATATATATATATATATATATATATATATATCTAGAAGCGATACACAAAAGATAGCCATCCTTTATTGTATAGGGAAAGACATTTTCCTTTTCCCTTATAGTTTTACCAATAATTGAGTCTTTATTTTCTGTGGTTAATTTAACCCAGAAATGTATCATCCTAGCATGTATTATGTATTCAAATTTTATTTGTCCTATTTTTGTTCTTACCAGTGTGTTTGGAGTACCTAGTGGAAGTCTCAGTATTTGTTTGTAAGTCTTATCTAGATACATCTCTATTTTATTTACCTTCTCAGTTCCCCAAATCTTGGCCAAATATGATTCCTGGCTAATTACTTTCCCATTAATAGCCTTGAGCATTGGAATTAATGTCAAGCCTCCATATATGTTGTTAAATCTTTTGAGTGCTTTAACTGTTTGTTCTATTTTTTTCTTGTCCGTACCTCATGTTCAATCAATCCATCAATCAAAATCTTTATTTATCCAGGTGGACACCATTGAGCAAGGCTCATTTGCAAGGTGGACCTGGTCATGAACAAGATCATTGTACAGTAACATGATATACATAGTGCAATATTATACAGAGAGGAAAAAATATACAGTATTAACAGTACAGTAGCAAGGTAGAACATAATGCAATATTATACAAAGAAGAAAAAAATCAGCATATGTACAACAAAATATGAACGTTTGGCGCTTTACAACAGATAGGCTGATAGGTTGGTACAGCTGGAATGTTCACTTAAAAAGGGTGAGAAAGGAAGTGTGAGGGGTACCAAATTAGGGAGAAACTGAAGAGGAGGGAATAGTTTCTGTCATACTTCAAGGAAGGGGGTGGAATTTGGCCATAGTTAAGGACAGACAGTTGAGAGATACCAGTTTGGGAAGATAATGACAGGGAAAAAATTGTTAACTGGCATACTTCTTGGGAGGGGGTGGGACTTGACATGGCTAAAGACAGATAGAGGTGAGTGAGAGAAGCAGATATTTTTGATAGGGAGAGAGAGGCAGGGACAGAGGCAGGGTGGGAGGTAGGAAGGGCAGGGGGAAATGGTAGAATAGGTGAGCTAGCAATGTGGGAAACATTTGCAGGATTCTTTCATGAAGCATTCATAGAGCGACTTGAAAATATTCAAACTAACAGGACAGCTCAGCTTCAGGTTTTTTTGCAAACCGTTCCACAAGGCAGGCAACGAGAAACTTATGGCAGTTCTGCCGAAATGAGACTTGACGTTTGGAACTTGTAGGGCAATAACTTCTGAGAGCATACATGCCTATCACACTCCAGGGAATACAATCAGAGATGTATGTGAGGAGCTTGTTGGTTACCGCTCTGAAGGCCCAGAGTGGTGTTTCTATTCCTCCTATAATGAAGGGTAGTCCAACCCACTGCTGAGTACAGGGAGCAATGATGTGTGGAAAGAGGAAGGTCAGTTATGAACCTGACTGCTCTGTGGTAAAGGGTGTCCAGCTTAGCCAGGGCAGAGGCAGTGCAATGGCTATAGAGAAGGTCTGCATAATTATTTAATGAAAGGAAGGTGGCTTGAACCAATTGCAGCTTAGTCTCCTTAGTGAGAAGGTGGTTGATTCTGTTTGAGCCATCTATAATTATTTGTTATTAACACTCCTAAATATAGGAATTCTGAGACAAAATCCAGCCAGTTTATTTTGTGCCAGCATTAATGTCCAGTATTTCTTATTAGAGCTTATTATGATAAGTTTGGTTTTATTAGCATTAGACTTCAAGTTATGTTTTTACAAAGAATATCTAATCTATCCAATGCTCTCTGGAAACCAAGCCTCGAGGGAGGTAAAACTGCCAAGTAATTGTCATATGCTAGAACTAGTATCTATTTTTGTTGTATTATTGGACAGTGATGTAGGGGATTATCTAATTGTTGCAAAATCTCATTACTATATAAAATAAATAATGTTGGGGCCAGGACACAACCTCGTCTCACACCAATTTCAGTTTCAATTTTTTATGTTAAGGCTCCAGTATGTGAGCATTTTACTGTAGACCAAGTTTTTGTGTAAATTCATCTTATTAAGACTATTAAATTGTGATCTGTACCCATTCCTTCAATTTTTTTCCCATCATAATGATCTTAAAGCAGCAGTGCAATAATCTGGTGAAAATTTTGAGATATATTTTTTTATGCTATTTTAGATTGCCACTTACCTCCTGACTTGTAAGATACCCTTCTTTCACAGTCTGAGTCTGCTTTACTACTTTTTTTATGTATGAAATAATAGCACTCATTTTAATGACTCGGACCAGTATTTAATCAGTATTTGCAGCTGTTTTTGAACAACTATTGTTCTGTAAGGTCAGATGGCACTGCTTGCTGCATAATAATTAATTTTAGTCACAACCAAAGTGATATATAAACAATGATGGACAAAAACAGCTGAAAATACTGATGAAGACCTGGATCGCACCATATTAAAAGGAGGACTCCTTTTATTATTTCTGACATAAAAAAAGTACTAAACCAGACTGAAATTGTGGAAAGAATGGTATCATACAAGTCAGGAGGTAAGTGGCAATCTAAAATAGCATAAAAAGTATATGTCAAAATGTTCACCAGATTGTTGCACGGCTGCTTTAAAAGTGTATCAAATACCAAAAAAAAATCAACAAAGGCCACAAATAATCCTTGTTTCTTTATTTTACAGTATTTTTCTATTATATGGGAAAATATGAAAACCTGGTTCCTTGTGCCAGTACCCTTTTTGAAACCTGCTTGGAATTCTGATATTATCTCATGTTGATTTAATATAACTAATAGTCTATTTAATAAGATTTTGTCATAAATTTTTGCCATCACATCCATAAGGCTAATTGGTCTATAATTAGCTGCTCTATCCTAGACCCCTTTCTGTAGATCAGGATTATAAAGCTTCCAAGCCAAGAATCAGGAACAGAAGTATGCATTGCTGCTTTATTATAAAAGTCAGCAATGGTAATTGACCACCAGTCTATATTAAGTGTATAAAAATCAGTTGAAGTACTATCTAGGCTCGGTGCTTTGTTATTTTTAAATGATTCTGTTGCTTCCTTGACCTCAGATGTTGTAAACCATCTGAAGGCCTCATTTAATTCATCTAATTCTTCTTCTTTAACTGTATTTTTGTTTCGAAAGATCCCTAAAAAGTATTTTCCCAAGTCAATGGCTCTATATATGTATCAATCTGAGTTTTATAATTACAGGTTCCACTAGTTGCAAATGACTATACTTTTCTATCATCCCTTTCCTCCGTAGTCTTCATCATTATATCCCATGGTTCTCTTTGATATTGTATTCTATGTAAATTTACATGTTGATTATAATTTTTCTTAGCCAAATTCAGTTATTTAATATTCTTTTTATTTGAATATTTTTTGTTTTCCTAATTAATTTAGTTAGCTTCCTCTTTTTGGATCTACAATATTTATAAAACCAACCCTGATAGTGTATTTTCTCTTTATTATTCTTTTTCTTCTTTGTTTATTCCTTAACTACTAATTGAAATAGATCCTTAATTTCCTTATATATCACCTCTGGGCCCCACATGTTCTGGATATTAATATTCAAAATTTGAACAATTTGGTCACTCAGTTTCCAATTTTTACTATTTTTTTCTGAATCCCATTCTAATTATTTTATTCATAATTTCTATAGTATCTTCTCTTACTGGAATGACCCTAGTTGATTTCTTTTTATAAAGTACTAGGGGGCAGTGATCACTTTCTGTCCTATTCAATATTTTCATATCACTATAATTATGATAACCAAATACTGAAGTCAGTGTATAATCAATTATTATTATTGCTCCCTTTGCACTTGTACACGTCATATTTCCCATACTATCTGATGGCAACCTCTCCTTAAGTATAATTAATTGCAGTGTCTACTAAGTGTTCCAGTTGTTTGTGGGTGTCTGTGTTTTTTTTTATCCTTGGAGCTTCTATTTGGTATCCTTAGAGCCTGACATATTGAGTCATGTGATTCAAAATTCTCTTTTTTTCCATATCTTATATTCAAACCACACATTATTAAGATTTCCGTTGGTTCACTTTTTTCATATATTTTTAACACCTTGTATATATATATATATATATATATATATATATATATATATATATATTTATTATACAGTGGTGATCTTACTGGTGGATTATAAATATTTGCCAAGATCAATGGCTTACTTTCTATTTCAACTTTTATCAGGATATCATTTTGATTAGCTACTTGCTCTACAATACTCATTGTGTCATCTATTTTAATATAGGTCACCATTCCACCCATATATCTTCCCATTTTCTTTTGTTTTACAGCTGGTGATTGGATAATACTGTAACCATTAATTATCGTATCTACTTGTTCCTCATCATGCCGTCTTTCTTGAAATATTATTATGTCCATCACTTCTATAAAATCCCTAAAGTCTGGATCTATAAACTTACTCTGTAACCCAACAATGTTCCATGACATAATTCCTAGATTTGTTTTCTTATCTCATTCAATGAATAAGGTGGTACTGATATTCATGCTGTCAGAGTTTAGCTCCCACTCCTTGGTTCTTTATTCCTCTTAAGTCACACCTGGTCATTCTGTAACATTTGGAATCTATTAAATGTGTCCACATTATATTCAGGTAGTTGTTCTCCTTGAATTAATTCTACAGATTGCTGTACTACCTCTAATTGCTCAATTAAGGAGGTCCTAAAATCCATCATTTCAAAATCTACTTTTAAAATCCCCCAACTTATCTAGCTTTAGGCTAACTTCTAGAATATTTCTAGCTAGTTTTTTTTTATCAAAGGTTAAATCTATATGGTTTCCATAGGACCAAAACCTATGGGCTTTCTGAATCTGAACAATATAATCCTCATAAAACTCTAGTCCCAATACATTTCCTATTAAATGAGTGACTCCGGGTCGTGCCTGAAAATAGGCAGGATTTGTCTAGTGCACTCACCCGGTCAACAAAAACTAAATAAAAAAAAATAATTAATTTGGCTCTAGTATCAATGCCCACATATAAGATTCCAAAAATAGAAAGAGTTATGTCTGAAGGAAGTTCTAACTCTCATTGTTCATAAAACATCTGTTGCAATTTTCCCTGTTGTTCTAATTGTATATCTAATTCCCCCTTAGTCTTAATTACAAGGCCAATCAGATCAATAATTAGTATAGGTGATTCCATAAGCAAATGAATCTCCTCTAATGCATTTGAGTTCATCCATGCATACTGGGCCACTCTTGGTTGCTTAAAAAATAGTTGCATTATATAGTCCCTTTTACTATTCACCATTTCTTTAGCATCCGATATACTGTATCCACTAACTGTACATCCAAATTTAAAATTTCAGTACAAATCAAATGTCCCAAAATTCTCAACACTATGTTACTCGCATTTAAATCCAGTTCTAATCCTTTTATAATAATCAGTGACTGTTCTCTCTCTAGGGATTCTATATCTGAATCAATAACATCCTGTTTTTTTTGACTGATCATCATATCCATCCTTTCTACCACTTTTACTCTGTCCTACTTTACCATCTACGATATCCTGTTCATTACCTTGATTACTATTTCCATCATTTCCTTCATTTCTTGCACTTTTATTTGATGAACTTTTACTGGAGAAATGTCAGGGCTCCTCTGTATTACACCTACACTCTCTTTATTTACCATACCCCAACTTCTGTTTTTTTTTTCCTTTTTGTTGCTTCTTTAATTTCTGTTTCTCTTTTTTAATTCCATCAAATTCAATATCTGTTTCAGCTTTAATAGAGCTAGAGATTTCTAATATACTTTCCCTCTTTTGAATTTTTTTCATTTCTTCCTCTTTGAGTATCTTCTTTCTGATCAGGGCCCTTTTTCAGCAGAGTTTCCTCCCCCATCTCACAGATAAGAAGCTTATCTCTGCTTTCACTTTTTGTTGATTTTAAATCCTCTATTACCAGTCTCTTTTTACCCCATAATAATTAGCACAGATTTCTTCCAATCATGCAGTATTAGCCATCACATCCCCTTTTAAGTGATTCATCTCACATCTTAGAATGACTGATTGCTCCATTATAGCTACACTGGCTGCATGTGGATCCTGTATAGCTTCAATTAAATTTGAATCCATAAATGGCACATATGTAATATGTTTCACTACCTTTTCTTCTATGCTACTTCCCCCCCCCCCCAGTTCTTCCCGATCTTGTAAGGTCTCCTGCATACCTGGTATTACTTGGGACAAATCAGGATCCTTATTCTCATTCACTTTACCTGAATATATTTTCTGATTAATTTCTTTACTACTAGTTAACTCCATTGTAATCAGAGGAATTTGTGTTTTCCCCATCCCTGGGGGCATTACTTCATTATGCACCCTCCCATACTTAAAATATCTTCCCATCACAATCTGGGAGAAAGTTCCAAGGAGCTCTGAGTTACTAAGTTTACTATTTGCTCAAGACTTTTTTAGATTTTATAACTTTTTTCATATGTTCAATAATGAAGGTTTGTCCTGCTTCAGTTGTTTTATTAATTTCTACAGAGTTATTTTTGAAATCTTGTTTCATGTTTTCATTATTCTTTTTCTTATTCTTCCCCTTTTTTGATTCATTTTAGCCAAAACAGGATCATTATCTGGTTCTTTGTTAATATCCTGTTCCTCTCCACTATTTTTTTTTACTTCTAGTTCTCATTTTATAGCATCAAAAAATAAAGATCAGGAACACCGGTCAAAGTGTCAGAGTAAAGTGCCGATCAACAAAGTGTAGTATGCATTAATTATATAATAGAATTTAAACTGTAAATATATAAATTATCTTCTTTACTATTTATGGGAGAAAAATGACATGGAATTATTTAACAATGTGCAATTTTTATAAACACAATGCAATAGAATAAATAACTAGTATTAAATAAGATGCCCTGTTTATGTAGATTAACAATTGGCAATTCATAAGAGAAGACTTTCTATGGAAAACACAATCCAAACACAGTTCATTAGAAGTTCACCAGTATACCATAGTTCCTTTATCTCCTTTTTCCAGTCCTTTGTACTTCATAAACCTTCTTCCTTCAGAACCTCAGATTAAATAAGCCTGGTATATGTCTGATAAACAATATTAGGCAGTTCTATGATTAGTCCATCTTCAGCCTAGGATGAATACTTTAGAGTCCCAGCAATACTCAATGTCCAATCTGTCCAGGATATATTCCACAATTGTTTTCTGTAATGATTTTCCAGAATATAAGCTGTAAATTAAAACAAATACAAACAATAACCTCTGTACTGAAATATTCACCCCTCTTGCTATACCCCAAAATTTCACTGTATTATTATATCACAGCACAAAAAGTGCAGCGTATTCTAGAACTGTATATACAATGTATATAATTATGCAATTTTTATTGTCTTCCTTAAAAATAAATGCAGACCTCTACACCAAGATTTAGCAAAAAATAAAATGTATTACCCAAAAGGGAAATTAAATAATATGTCACCAGTAGGTATTTTAAATATTTTGTTTAATTTTAATTAATTTTACCTGCTTTGCTACAAAGAGTCAGCATCACTTAGTCAATTTTCTGGTCAGCCACAGGAAAATATTCAGATTGTTCACAAAATCGTACTGAAACCTGTGTCTTCAAGGCACCAATTATTTAATATTGCAGGTAATGCTGTAGAACGAGCTGCAAAGAGAGCAAACTTTAGCCAAAACCATGCCATGTACACTGTGTAAAATATCTCAGTACACAAGTATATATAAAGCTACACATAGCTAACATCTTACACTCAAGCTTGCTATTAAAGTAAGAAAAAATGTATCTACTCTTGGCACCCCTTTCTTAGGTGCCACCATCAAAGTGATGTGAAGTCTTCTGGCATTCTCCTAGTATCTGAATTCAGGTCTGCATCAAAATCCTCTAACTATACTCCTCATGCATGCTCAGTCTGATGTAAAACCATTACATGTAATTATTAGAGGCAATTGAAGACAGCTTGGGTCAATTAAGCAATTACCATCCCTAGCCAAGGTTCCAGCTATATTCTGGAAATTCTAGCTGAGTTTAAAAGGCTTTGTATTGCTCTCATCTGTCCCCCAAAAAATCTAAACAAAGTGGCATGAGAAAAGCCACTTAGAATGTATAAGTTTTATGTAAAAGCTTGCAGTACATTGAGAGAATGCGATGGACTCAGATTAAAGCTAGAAAGACCAACTTTGTCTCAATGCACTCCAACTATGGATTTTTGAAGGTTTTTTTTAAGGTTTGTAAATTTTTAAAGTGAAGTTACACAAGTAGTTTAGTTAGAGTAATTAAATATAAAGACAAAATGCAAATCCCAAACATATCCTGAGGATCTGAAAGTCACAATTTTGGTTTGTTCCCCCCCCCTTACTTGATGATACACTTTAGTCCTATTAATATGAAACAGTCTATATGTCTCCATTTTAGTTATATAGTTATATGGTTTTATGGTTGTATGGTTAAATAGTTATGGATATACACAACTCCAATATGAATAACAAATACAAGAACATAGACAAACCCCAATATCTAGCAGTACTACAAATACAAATGTATGTAAGATATACAATGGTATACAAAGAGACTTAAAAACTTTAAAAGGTTCAAGAGCTGACCAGATTACAAACAGCTTCCACAGACAATTCTGCTCTATAAACACTATATTTCTAAATAAGTTTCTTAACAGTTTTTTTTTTTACATATCACCCTACATCAATAAACAGTCGAGATGTGTGGAACCTATAAAACCAACACTCTGGGGAGACCCTGAAAAGAACAATTCTGATACTTTTTCCACAACCTCCACAGGCCGTCCCTGCAAATAATTTTCCGTGAGGCTTCTCCACTTCAGGACTCCAAATAAATGGATACATTTACAGCAGACAGTCAGAGAGTCACAGCCAAATTCCACAGCAGAAGAAAAACTGGAAAGAGTAGCAAACTCTTCTTTTCAGCTTGTTGCATATGCCAGTCAAGCTTCTAGGCAACAGTGGTTTACCTGTAATAAAGAAGGTAAAAGCATTTCACTACTCCTACTACTGCTGTCTCTGTCCTCTGTCTTCTGAGAGCATAGCATGCAGCTGCTTTCCACCACCTCATCCGTCGACCTGGTTTACCTTGTGACAGATCAAACAAGTAGGTTTCAAGCCAACCCTTCCCCTTCTTCTTGACCAACACTTGCAAGCAATCCTGGAGAGCCTGCACTGAAGGATCCAACTTCAGCATTTGCTTCCTCTTGCTGAGCATACTGGCATGAGACACTACCTCAATACATGCTTTGACTAAGCTAACTTGACTATATTGCTTACTTTGATGGAACCCATTAACTTATTTATAGTTATTTATGTTTCGCATATTTACAGTATATAATGTATTTTTTACTTTAACTTGCTATTGGGGAAGGCTTTGTCATGGTTGCTTAGTTTTTATCAACATTCACAATGCCACTTACTTACTGGCGTCTACTCAGACCCAAGACAATGATGATTCTTTTATATACGTCATATATATATATATATATATATATATATATATATTATACCTGCACGGTAATGCAGGTATAGTTAAGGTTGAGGCCACTTAATGTTAAACCCCAAAGTTTGCACTTTAATAACGTTGGAACTGTTTGTCTGATTTACCTGAAATTGTGCATGCATGGTGTCCAACCATATATCTGTGGATCTAGAAAGTTGCTATCCAGTCAGATGTATAGTTGTGGAACTGTAGAGTGTCCAAAATGTGAAAATTAGTCAACTTTTGTGCATTTCTTTGATTGGGCATAATGGATTGAAGACTGTATCTGAGTGGATTCAAGTTTGCGTGGTTATATGTGGCCTGGGTTGAACTGATGCCTTGTGAAGATTTGGTGAAAAAATATTGATCCGTTCAAAAGTTATTCAACTTTTTCATGTCTCATTGTAGCTTATGGGAAAATTTAAATGTGCATTGTGAAAACTTTCGCGATCATATTTTTGTTGTCTTGCTTCATTAATTTGTTTCCGTGCTGCTGCCATCTTGTTTTCATTAGGCAAGAGACAAAAAACATTGTTACTCAAAAAATAATACCCTTTGGTAAACACCAACAGTTGTGTTTACCTAATCGGGCCCGAAGGAACATGACCCTGGCATTAGTTTTTCACCAGGTGGTCTGGAAATATGCTTTTCAAACTTTTTCCACCATTCTGCTGTTTTGTTGTCTCAACAAGACTTTTGTTGCCACGGCAATAATTGCAATACAAAAAAAAAAAGGAACCTCAGCAACATTTTTCTGTGTTCTACAACATTCCCATTTTTAGAGATATGAGTGCTGCGAACACATTAAAGTTATCATGAAAACACTGCACAAACACATTTTCCCATGTGTTGTTTTCTTTGTCACTTCATTCTGCCAAGGTGGATTGTTCTTTTGGGCTGAAATTTGCAGGGTGGCAAGCTCTGGTCTCACAGATGTGCCTTTTGGTGGTTTGGTCCAAAAATATTCAACAGGCCCATAGTTACAATGATTCAAAGTTGAGAAATTTCCCATATGATAACATTACAGCACCTTTCGGTGTCCATATCTCAAAAACAAAGTGAGATATGGATTTTTCACTATCCATAGCTTAGTTCACCTTTAGGTGAATTAAGCCCATGAGGAAGGTTAAAAGTAGTAGATTACACCTGCACTGGAATTATTTTCATAGGCTGTATGGTTACTGAGATATTGGCAGATTAGTGTTACAAGGGTTCCTTTTCAGGCCTATAGGGCTATTTTATGGCTCCATTGTTATGTATAAGTGGGAGCGCAGGGCCTGGAGGGCCCACACTCCCACAGATGCATATCATTATGCACAAATGAACAGTTTGGTGGGAACACGGGGCCTGAAGGACCCATGCTCCCACCAACACATACCAGTTACCAGGTACATTACATTGTAAATAAATGGTGTGGTCTTTTGGCTTGAAATTCATAGGGTATATATACAGTTAAGCCCACCAGGATGAAGCACAGTGCTGCAGAATTCTGCAGTAGAGTTGTTTCTGCAAACAATGCAATTTCAATTGCAGCTAATCCCTTTTGTCATGCAGTAAACCTCTGACGCTGCGCTTCACCCTGGTGGACTTCACTGTATATGTGTTACTGCTTTCAGTGGTACTGGTCTTCTAACCACTGACTCCATCAAATACCTTGGGGTGACACTGGACCCCCAACTTGATCTTGGGTACCATACCCAATATGTATGCAAAGCTGTCAACAGCAAACCGGGTCTTGCCTACAGAGCGAAGGAAAATCTCATGTCTGCTGCTTGCCTTGATTGGCCAGAGGAGTGTTGCTTCCCTCTCTTTGCTATGGACTTCTCCTGTTTGCACATACCTCTAAAGTTCACCTCACTAGATGGAACACAACCTACAACAACATTTGCCACTTTGCACTTGCAGTCCCCTCACCTCACCCACCACTGTGACCTATATGACAAACCCGGGTGGCTCTCCCCGTTCAACCACATGAACTTTGTCCTGGGCTGCTTCATGGGCAAGGTTCTCAGTACTGGCACTCCCCCAGGGCTGGCTGAGCTTCTCAAACCATCTGTCTCTTCTACCTACTCTCTCAGATCTCTGGGCCCTGGTGTTCTTAAAGTCCCTATCACCCACACACAAATGGGGGACAGGGATTATGCCTCATGTGCCCCTAGGCTATGGAACTCCTTTCCCAATCAAGTCTGCTCCTCCCCCTCCCACACATGCCTCTGGAGCTCCCTGTGGTATCACTTGAAGCTCTCCTCTGCATGTGGGTGTCCTAGACCTCCATAGCTAGCTCCGGTCCCCTGCACCGGACTCACATGCCCTTCCTGGCACCCCTCTTGCAGCTCCTGCTGATGCAGCCTGTCTAACTTGACTCTGAGGTGCATATAAAGTATTTTTTCTCTGTTTCAGGAGATACTCAGACTGTGGCTGTGTTTGTGGCTCAGAGCCATGTATACCTTGTAAAATTGTACTGTTTTGAGCCTTGGTGTCTCTATGTTTATATATTCCTGTACATATCTTAACTGTGCTTACTGTCTACTGGTTATGTCCACATGTTTCTGTTTTGACTCTGCATACTGCCTAACTTGTGTCATATTGTTCTCTGTATGAACCTGTATCTCACTGTATCTGTATCTCATTGTACTCTCCCGGGTCTTGCCTGAAGATAGGCATATAACCTGCCTAGTGTACTTACCTGGTCAACAAAAGCTAAATAAATTAATATATAGTGGCACAGTAGTGCCACTATAGTTAGGGTTGCACAGCCATTTCTATGTTAAACCTCAAAGTTTGCACTTTAATAGCTTTGCAGCAGTTTGTCTGATTTGCCTGAAATTTGAAATTTGGAATGGAGGAAGATTTTTGGTACATCTCCGGATCGGGAAATTTTTGTGTTGATCGGATGTGCGGTTGTGGAATCGTACAGCGCTAAAAAAAGTGAACAATTCCCAACATTCTGCTTTCTTTAGACGTCCATTTTGGACTGAAGAATGCATCTGAGTGGATTCAGATTGTTTGGACTACATGGGTCCTGGATCACAGATGTGCCTTTTGAAGATTTTGTGTAAAGATCTTGTTCCCTTCAAAAGTTATAGCATTTTTATTGTCCCATTATATCCTACAGGAAAATTTATATGTGCAGTTTGAAAATTGTCGCGATCATATTTTTTAGTGTCAAGCTTGGCAAAAACAGTTTTGTGCTGCTGCTATCTTATTTTCAATTAGCGATAGAGAGAAAAAACAATATAACTCAAAAAATACTGCACTTTTCAACACACCAAACATTGGGTTTAGCTATTCTGGGTCTGATGAATAGGAATCTGGCATTAGTTTTTCACCTGCTGGTCTGGAAATATGGTTTTCAGATTTTTTCCACCATTTTGCAATTTTTTGATTGTGACACTATTACAAAGTGCTGTGGCAATATGCATGACCATTAAAAATACAACCGCGACACTATATTTTACATTTGCGGTTGTATTCCCATTATGAATATGGGAGTGTCATGATCATAACTGCACAAACAGATTTTCTGAAATGCTGTTTTCTTTGTCACTGGATTTTGGCAAGCTGGATTGTGATATTGGCCTGAAATTTTCAGGGTGCCAAGCCCTAGTGCAACAGATGTGCCTTGCAGTGGTTTGTTTTGAAAATGTTCACCACATCCCTAGTTATGGCATTCCAGACTTATGAGTTTTCCCATAGGATAACGTTCTGGGAGTCATTTTCTTTGTCACTTCATTGTGACTACGTGCATTGTGGTATTGACCTAAAATTTTCAGGGCGAAAAGCCCCACCCTTGCAGGTGTGCCTTTTGGTGATTTGGTACAGAACCATTGAACACAGCCATACTTACAGCATTGTGAACTCTGGAAATTTCTCCATAGGATAACATTGCGGCGCAGGTTTTTTTTGTCACCTCATTGCTGCAACATGGATTGCAGTATTACCCTGAATGTTTAACGGTGAAAAGGCCTTCTCTCACAGGTGTGCCTTTCAGTAGTTTGCTGTGAAAACATGCAGCAGGCCATAGCTACAGCATTCCAAAGTTCCACATTTCCCCCATAGGATAACATTGTGGCACCCCGGCGCCTTTCAGGGCCCATATCTCGAAAACGGTTCAAGATATGGACTTTTTGTCTGAAAAACTCTTAGATCATCCCCATTGGGGGGCTAAGTACAGAACTAGTTTAGAAATCCATGAAACACCTGAAATTTGAATTTTCTTCCTACCGAGTGCAGCTCCTGAGATATTTGCAAATTACTATTCCACGTGCACTTTTTCCTACGCATGGCTCATTGTTATGGCTTCACAGTTAGCACTCACTCTACTTTTCAGTGCTCGTGACAGGGAAATCATGCATAACACGTGCTCGGTCACTACATTGCTGCGACAACTACCCACTGTCATGATTACAATGACACTTAACTTTGCTTTGCGGCACATACAGTTCATGACATATGAGAAAATTGCTGTAAGTAGGCATCCTTGCTTTATACAACTGCTATATGGCACCACACTTAACTGTAAGTATGAGCACAGGGTCCCACAAACACACATACCTTTTGGCACAGTTGCATGGCTTGGTGGGAGCACGGGACCCATTTTTATTACTACTTACATAACACTTTTAAAAAAAGAAAGGAAATTTCTTTGCAAAAACTTCATTAATGCATCAGTTAGGGTTGATACCACACTGGCAAAAGTAAGGAAATTCAACACTAGGGTACCACCCCTACCATCCCTACTACCCCTACCAACAGGCATCGGGGTGTGCTTTGGGTTCATTGTGCGTAACTCTCACCCCATTCTCCTATACTGCACCACCTCACCTTATTTTCACATGGAATGGGATAACAGTTAGGCCAATGACCCCAATGCACACCCTGATGCCTGTTGGTGGGGTGGGTGGGGTGGGATGGTAGGGGTGGTAACCATAATGTTGAATTTGCACACTTTTGTCAGTGTGGTATCAACCCTGACTGATGCATTAATTAAGTTTTTGCAAAGAATATATATATATATATCTATATATATATATATAGATATATATATATATATATGTATATATATGCATATATAATATATATCTGCTGGGAGACAAAGACCTCAGTAGTTCCTCTCCTAGCTTACCTCCCCTTGCAGATTACTGTCACAAGTTTGTGTCTTTTTCCCCTCCTGAATGCAGGAATGCACTAAAAAAATACCACCAACAGCTTAATCTGGTTCAAGCTCACTCGGCATTCATCAGTGTGGGGGGTAATTGTGAAGGGGAGGGGCAGCTGCAGAAAGTGGGGTGCTAACTACACACTCAAGCAGACTTGATAGACCATGTGGCCTGTTTCTTCTGGCAAGTAGTAAGTAAGTATACAAGTAAGATAGTGGCAGTATGGGAGATAAAATCAGTGAATCCACAAAAAGGAAGTCAGATGTACACAGGAGCTACCAAAAAGGAGAACTCTCAATTGCAGTAATGCAGTCAATTTTATATGATTTTGGTAGCTCCTGCATTCATCTGACTTCATCTTTGTGGACTGGCTGATTTTACTTCCTGGGGTGGGGACATCCTATGTTCATGAGTTCAGCTTGTGGTGGGTTGGCACCCACTTCTGTCATGTAACGCATGATATCTAGTGTTTGGTCCTCTGTCTTTACTCCTTTATTTTAATAACTCCATGTGCATATTAGCATTTCCTTGTAGCTGTGAGGCCTGCTGTCAACTAATCACTTTTACCAGCACCTGGTTAACTTAAAAACATAGAAACATATAAAATATTGGCAGAAAAAGAGCATTGGTTCATCCATTCTCACCTGTTTTACCCTATCCCTTTTCTAGTGCATCCCTATGTTTGTTGGGGAGGGCACAAGAAGTGCAATCATTCTTCATTTCACACTGCTGAGCAGCTACTGTGTGCCCCCTGCTCCCACTCACAAATGGTAGCAAAATTTGAGGAAGCAATTATCCCTCCAATACCCTTACTACAGAGTGATATGGTTCCCACTGCTGCTTTTTTCAATGCTCTCCCACAGCCATGAGGCAGCTCCTCAAGTCAACTCCCCTTACTGGGCAAGGTTCAACCAGCCAAGACCGTTGTGGTCTCTCCCACTACCAGGGACCCCAAAAATCCATTCTTTCATTTAGCACTGAGCTGAACTAAAAATGGAGAAATCGTGTCCCGGCCAACCAAAAGCCAAACAGTATGACTCAACGCATGATATTTAAGTCATTCTGTGGTGGTGGGATGGAGGCTACATGCTTCTACAATGCAAAGATTTCAAATCCTCTAGCATACAACCTATCCCACCAGACCCAAACTGAATTACTATCTGGCCAATTTATAATCCAGGTAGAGCACAACATAACAATGCAAAGGAGCATGGCTGCCTTGACAAAAGATTGTGCTAGCATGCTCAGCCAGGAGAAGCTTTAGGTTAGTGCTGAGGAGGAAGACAAGCTCTCCTGCAACCCGAGCCTGATTCAGTGGGATGTAACTAGAAAATCCCTCAAGGACTGAAGAGTTCAAACTCAACACCACAGCCATGAGCTACCTTGGCTAGTTGTGGAGGGTGGAGGGGTGCTGAGGCTGTCACTTGCTAATGCCTTTGCCCAACCTCCATGCTACCATTGCATGCTGTGAGGTTCCATAGTGTCCAAAATATTGCAATTTGCATTATCTACAGTACTCTTCTGCAGTCACAACTTAAACCCAAACTTCAAGGCTGGTTCTTAACAAAGTCTAACCTAACTCAGGGTACTCACCAGGTGAGATGTCCATCCCAGAAGAAGAAGTGAGCAAAAGGGTGCCTAAAGTTACAGCTGGTCTTAAGTCCCTTTCTCTGTTCCTCCTAAGGCTGCATTTTCTCCCCCCCCCTCAAGTGGACCCAATTACCACCTCTACCAGCTGACCTACACAACCCATTTCCTTCCTGTGGGGTGCATTTTTCAGGATCTGTTGACTGTCCCCTGAGGGAGTTGTCATCCCCTGTCTGTGAAGGTAGGTGAGGGGAGGACAGCCTACCACCAAAGATGGCTTTTGCTTTAATACTTTGCAGATCCAGCAATAGTTAAACAGCACTATAGTTTCCACAACTTTTTTCTCATGCTGCAAAATTTCATTAAAAGATTTTGGGATCACAACTAAACAATGCTTACCATTATGGTTCTGGAACATCCCACATACAGTGTATATTATGTATAGGCCATACTGCATTTAAATGTAAGGTTTTGGAGGGACTTTGACAGAAAAATATAATACTGTTTTTTAATATGCTGCAGTACTGCGCATAGCCTTCTTATCCATTTAGATTCTAACCCATAGGGCTTTTTGTGACTTTAGTTTAGGCTATAACTTTCTGAAATCTTGCTGAAATTGGCACTTAATGCAAAACTACCAGATCAGCTGAATGTATGAGGAAAAGCCCTTTCAATTCCTTTGTTAAATCAGTTTATGTAGCAAGCTGTAACCTTGATGTTGATCCTCAGTCTGGAAAACAGTCTGTAAGTTATTTGAGTGTGCACGTATATGTGAGGGGCTATATTTTCTTTAGCATTAAAGGTTAAGAACTGGATGAATCACACAGGCTTAATAATATGCAAGGTTGTTTCTCCCTAATGGAGGGGGATAACTGTCTTTTTACAGCTAAAGACCCACTGCTCCTCCTAGGCATTCAGAAAAAAATTATATAAATTGATAAGCCTCTATGAAAGTAAAAAACACAGACTGTTCCCAACTGTCTTTGATAGCTGGAGGAATGATTTATCTTTTTAAGATATATAGGATACCTTCAGTTTTTAGATAAAAATGTATTCATCTATTTTTTTTATTTGCAAATTAGCAACTGGGAAAGTCACACTAAGATTGACTCATTTCCAAGTGCAATCCAGAGGAGAGGCAACAGAGGGATGATGGTTACAAGCATTTGAGGTTATAAATCCATGATGGTATATATAATCAAAACATGATTGCAGAAGGGTACCAAAGACGAGAGGGGTTGGACAGCAGCTCATACAGTATATACAGGATTGCAACATAATAACAAGTACTACACAAGGAGAGCTAGCTAGATCAGGTACCAGCTAAGTGAGGACAGGAGTAAGTGAAGGAGAAGTAATTATTAGACATCTTGACATCTGGGAAAATAATATATGGCACAGACACATTAAGCATTAACTGAGAGCAGGTGTTAAAAGTAACACCAAACCTTTTACATGAAAAACCTCAACCTTTAGTAAGAGGCAACAAACTACTATGCACAGAAGTGCAAGGTCATGCACACTGGGAGCAAGGACCACAGGTCCTCGCACATACTAGGAGGAGTTACCACAATGGTATCCAAGGAAGAGAATGACCTGAGGACTGCATCATGAGCAATCTGAAATTCTCTTTGCAATGCATCATGGCAGTGGTGAGGGCAAATAGGGTGCTGGGTTGCATAAGTAGTGGGTTCACCAGTAGGAGGAAAGAGGTCATAACACCACTGTACAGGTCAATGGTGCAACCACACATGGAGTACTGTATGCAGTACTGGAGTGCCTACTATAAAAAGAACAGCAACATGCTGGAGATTGTACAGAGAAGAGCTACAAAAATGATTCAGAGCCAGAAGGGGCTCTCATATGGACAGAGACTGGAAAACCTTAGCATGTACTCACTCAAGGAGAGAAAGAAACAAGGCTATATGATAAAGACGTTCAAGTACCTTAAAGATGTAAACAAGTTTGACCTTGTCAATCTTTTCAGGTTCAGTGAGAACAAGAACACATCAAGAAATGGTTGCAAACTGGCAGAAGGAATGTTCAGGAAAGAAGTCAGGAGGCATTTCTTAACAGAGACAGTGGCTCCGAGATGGAGTAGACTACCACAGCAGATAATAAATCAAAAAATACTTGCAGGTTTTAGGGGGAATGGGATATGGTCAAGAGGAGGGTAAGGATATCAGGAGATGGGGGTTGGAGGGCCATGTAACAACATGCATGCTCTCCAGAATCAAGTAGACTCCATATACTTTAAGGCCTTCTTCTGGCAATTTTGTATGTTCATATCTGGACTTAATGTTTAGGAATAATTTTCAGCCCTGCAGAAAATTCCACTGTACCTCATTATACTGCATTTGATGAATGAGCAACTCTTATAAACTGAAAAATATATATCAAATCGTTCAGAACAATTCTGTTCCGATAATGCAGTGTACTACTCATTATACATTATATCATAAAGAATGAGATGGGAAGGATTTGGATCACTGCATTGAAGAAAACATAATTTGTGTGGATTTTTCCATGTTATGTTTTACATATTGTAGATACTGGTAGTGAAGGGACCATAATCAAACAAATATGGTAACAGTTACTGTGTGTACTCAGCATCCACACATAGCCATTCATAACTGTAGAACCATTTTTTTGAGAGAGAAAACCCTGGCCTGGGATAACCCCAACTTTTTTTGAAAAGTGCCATAGGATCTTTACCCTCCACTTGGGAAACACCTGTGGTAGGCAAAAAGAGCCTTGATGAAAGTAATTGTTCAGTTTCCTGCAAAATAGTGATTGTTTGCTTTGTCTAGAATCAAATCTTACATTATTTTAAACAATTACATTTTTAGTAATTCCTGCCATTTTTATTACTAAAACATTTGCATTGAAACACAATCTTTTCCCCTTTAACTTCATTTGTTTCTGGTGTTTTCCTCTATCCTGATATCATGATACTATGCTTGTGACATTCAAATCCTTTCATTGACAACAGATTGTGATGTCATAAACAGATGATTATGATTTTTTAGCAGGAATAAGCAAAATGAACAGATAAAGTTGAGGAGAAGAGGATCAATGAAAAAGTCTTTGGTAATAAAAATTGGAAGGTTCTAAAAATCAAATGTTTTAAGAGTTTTGTGTACCTCAGTTCTGCTGCTACCAACTGAGAATGTTGTGCCGGAAACTGGGAAAATCCCTGAACATTGTGTCTATGTTTCTAACATCTTTTCTGACAGATGTATGGGTATTAGACAGTTTGACAACTTCATACAAGTGCTGAGAATGGAACCACTGAGCCACACTAATAATTCTGTTGGCAACCAACCCAAGAAGCAAACAAAAATAAGCACGGTATCAGGGATTGTCTTGTTCTTAATTCAACCACACAGTGAGTGGGTGCTGACCATTTCCCATAGCAAAAAAAGTCAGCATTTGGACATGTACAGGTTTTATGGCCTAAAACAATGTGTTTATTGTGATTTCATTTGTTGGTTGTCAGGTATGTAAAAGCAACAGAAACACTTGTTGGTTGTGAAAAGCAGAGAGCAAAGAAACTGTTACAAACCTTCCCAGAACTAGCACAATATAAATGTACAAGCCTCATTTATTGCCTTTAGTTCAAGTTTTAAGCTGCAGTGGTGTCATCCCACCTCCTGACCCCCCACGCTAATGAGACATAAATAGCGGGACTTTTAAAGGTAGCTGTTATTTATTTAAGGGAAGGCAACTCAAGTGTGCCTTACACAATCAGAGCTATCTTAAAGGATAGCTCTCTGTTTATCCACAGGTCAGGTACTGTACAGGGTGGCAGCAGAGGGGAACTAAGGGGTGAGGTGTGCAGCCTAGCCTTTGAAACATCAGCAGTGAAGCACACTCTGTGTGATGCCAAGGCTGTGCAATGTAAACCATCCTGCCTATAGAGAACAGGGGGATACCTCAGTGGTTACTGTGGGACAGTTAACACACTCAAGAGGTGCACAATTACATTACTATGTTTAAGTAACAGATGGAGTTACCAAGTGGGACAAGGATATTTATTTAGTTTTTGTTGACTGGGAAAAGAGGGTTAGACAATTCAGCTTATTTTCATTCTTGTCTCTGGGGGGTGAGGGGGAATACAGATGGAAACCAAGTGAAATTAAATCATATTAAGCATTGGTGGTATTTATTAGTGAATGGGGGAAATTTTACCAGAACAGTGAAGGAATTCCCCTTCTCTTGTCAGTAAGGGGGACCCATGGTCATCTAGGAAGATTGCCAACTTGACTGGAGAAGAAGAGAGGATGGATGTGGTAGGAGCAGAGAAGATAGACTCCTTCCATGCTTCATCTTCTATAGAGGCTAAAATGGTAGCTGTTTCAACACTGGACATGGAAATGGATATGGTAACTGCTGAATCTGAAATTCAGGGGAAAACAGAAAGTGATGTTGTTAAATTGAAAACCCAATGACAGTAATGAACTTACAAGAATAAGAGGAAAAGTTGAAAAGTGCACTAGAAGATAGAAAGAGACATTTACTAATCTAAGTTGTAGAGGAAGAATTAAAATATCACCACAACAGTGACAGTTACCCGAATGCTGCTTGTAGTATGTAGAGTCCCAGGAAGTTTTTGTATCTGTGGAGGATAACATTAACAGACCAGCACAGTTGATTTTTACAAAGACTGATGACACATCATCATCAAACGAAAACAATACTGAGATTACTACTGTCACCATGGGATATAATGGGGACTCACAAAAGGTTTCAAATAATCCTTCTTTGCCTGTGTTAGAGGGAAACGATGCTAAGATTCAACCTAAAGTCTCCCCTTCCAGTCCATCTAGCCTGTGCTGACCCTTTGGGCCATTATATGCAATGCAAGGTTGCTGAGAAATAAAACTGTGGTAATGGAGAATTTCATTGCCAATTCCCCAGCTGACCTTGTTTGCATCACGGAAATCTGGCTGGGTGATGATGCTGTCCCTGTGCTAGTGGCGTCTGTCCCTTCTGGGTATTTCATAGTGCATTGCCCAAGGAGGGATTGTAGAGGGGGTGGGGTGGCCATCTGCTTTAGATTCACCATGGGACTCACTGCACTCTCAGTGAGGACATTTGAATCCTTTGAATATGTGATGTCCAGATGCATCACAGGTGTCAGTGGCAGGATCATTCACATCTATCAGCCGCTTGAGGGTGAGGGGGGGTGGAAATGTATTCCTGCAGGAGCTGAAGGATTTAATCACTGAACAGGTGTTGGAGTCTCCTAGGTTAATCGTACTGAGGGACTTCAGTGCCTGGGGTTGATGATGAATCCTCTTGGTTTGGACAAGAGCTCCACCAGCTAATGGTATCTCTGGGATTTGCCCAAACAGTTACCTCTGAGACACATGAACATGGTCACACATGGATCTAATTTTCTCATTCAGACTTGACCTATCTATGGTCAAGGTTGATCTTGTCATTTGGTCACATCATCATGTGGTTGAGTTCCAGTGTGTGGTCCCCTGTTCTATTCCTCCCTCTGTGGAGACTATCTGGTGTCATCAAAAACACAAGCTGGAGTCTTGCATACTCCAGGACTCACTGGATGTCTCAAGCATGTTGCTAGCTTGTGCACAAGGTACAGAGGTGGCTGTTGATCACTATAATATGACACTTATGACTGCCCAGACACTGGTGAAATTTTCCATGTTCACTCCTTGACTTCCCACCATGGCTCACCCTGGTATTGCACTGAGCTGCACCAGTTGAAGACTAAGAAGTGTAGAGTGGAGTGTTTCTGGAGAAGATCTGGATCTATAGCAGACAAGTTGGTGTTGAGACTGCATTACATGGCGTGTCAGAGTATCAACTTGTAATCGACAAAAAAAAGACAGATTTTTAGTCTCAGTTGATTGCTGCAATGAAGAATCACCCAGCTGTGCTCTTTTGTACTGCAGACAGATGGTAAAATCTACCCTGTCTGCAGTCCATGGGAGTTATTTCCACAGATAGATGCAAAGAGTTTGGGCATTTTTATGCTGACAAAGTGTCCAAGATCAGATCCAGTATTTCTTCTCATGGTCTAGTTGTGGCTGGGGGTAGCCAGTCTTGTGGTGGCATTCATCTGTCTGCCTGGTGTGAGTTCTGACTGGTTTTGGAGGCTGACTTCCTCTGAGTGCTCACCAGTTTGCATCCCAACTGTGAACTGGACGTGGGTCAACATGGATATTTATAGGCTGCACTGAGTTTCTAGGCCCAGTTATTGTTGAGATTGTGAAAGGGTCCTTGAGGAAGGATATTTTTCCTTCAGCCATGAAAAAGACAATGGTCAGGAGACCCTTTCTTAAGAAGCCATCCTTGGACTCTGATGTTCTCTTAAAGTACAGGCCAGTCTCTAACCTTCCCTTTTCAGGAAAGAGTTTTGAGAAGGTGGTGTTTGAACAGCTGTTAGACCGCTTGGAGTGCCTTTCTATCATTGAATCTCTCCAGTTTGTTTTTCAGCCTTGGCAAAGCACTGAGACAGCTTTGGTCAGGGTGACATATGATCTCATCATGGTAAGGGATTGAGGGCAACATACTATTTTGATGCTCTCAGATCTTTCTTCAGCATTCAACATGGTGGATTATGGGGAGCTGACTGATCACTTGAGCAACTATGTGGGTGCTACCAGTGCTGTTTTGCACTGGTTTAGCTCATATTTGGTAGGGAGAATGCAACGAGTGGTTCTGGAGAAGTTTACCTCAGGGTAATCTGTGTTGTCCTGTGGTATTCCTCAGAGTTCAGTCCTCACTCCCATGTTATTCTCTATGTGCATGCTGCCTCTAAGGGAGATCATAAGGTGGTATAATGTGGGGTTTCACTGCTATGCAGATGATACCCAGTTGCACCTGTCCTGTGCCCCTGATGATACTTCTGAATCTTTGGGGCTGAGTCACTGTTTGGCGGAGGTAAATGATTGGATGGCCACCAACTGCTTGTGTCTCAGTCTGGACAAGACAGAGGTTATGGTTATTGAACCTAATCAATGGAACTCACCTGCTGATGGAGTGGTTGCTCTCCCTGATTTGAGTGACCAGTCCCTTTCACCAGTGAGTGCGGTCAGAGATCTGGGGTCATACCAGATGACAGATTAACCTTTGAACAGTAGGTGTCTTCTATTGCCCGGTCGGCTTTCTTTCATCTTTGGAATATTGCTAGGATTCAGCCGTTCTTAACTCAGGATCACCTAGCAGCAATTATCCATGCTTTTGTTATCACAATATTAGATGACTGTAAGGCTCTATACCTAGGGTTATCTGAAGGTTTGATACATCGACTGCAGTTAGTATACTATGCGGTACCCCATCAAGTGAGCGCTACCAGAATAGCACCGCACTATATGGTGCTAGTCTGGTAAGCGCTCACACAAACAGCCATGGGGGATTTACAGAACTTGTTGTAAGTGCTCCCCTGGTCACTGTCCATGATGCAGAAGGAACAGAAGGGCACCAGAATCCAGGATGCTGGCTGAGCTGCTCCTGTGGTATGGAGGGCTGGGGCATCGAGCAGCTTGGCCAGCAGCAGTGGAGACCAGGGTTCTAATCCTGGTCTCCAGCATTTTAGCATATCTCAGGACTTAAATTTTTTTTTTACATGGGGGCTTTAACTGCCCCATGAATTTTAACTTTCCCTGGGATCTGTTCCCCCTCAGAGTGAGAAGCCTATAGATGGGGTGGTGGTGCGGGGGCAAAGCCCCCTAAAAAAATGGCGTTGTTTTTACCACGTGCACCATGCCAACGCTATTCTTGTTGACACTTTTTGGATTCAGTGCCAGAGAATGTTGTGGCTCAGATGTTGGAGGGTGCCTCTCTGAGGGATCACATTACTCTGGTTCTGCACACTCTGCACTGGTTGCCTTGGTGTTCACACATCACTTACAAGATTGGGTTGTTAACATACAAGGCCCTACATGGACTTGGACCAGACTACTTAAAAGTGCTCCTGACTCCTTATCAACCACTCCACCTTCTCTGCTCCACCGAAGCTGGACTGCTGGTGATCCCCACCTCAAGGCTCAGATTATTGTGTGTCACCCCAATGGACGAATTATAAGCCACCACAAGGGCCTCTGGGTCACTGTTTTCCTCTGAGAGGGACAAGAGATCTAGCACCTCCACTAGGCCTTGAGACTTATATCTCGCAAAGGATGGTACCTAGTCATCTCCACAGTGGTAGGCCTACGTAGGGGGGTGCTAAAACTAAACCCCACGGTGTAGTGATCAGACCATCCAACTGGTTCCACCCCCAAGTTGGAGGCCTCAATCCCCAGGAGGAAGACTAAATCAAGAGAGTGATCGTGATTATGAGTAGCAGTGATTACTAGCTGTGTAAGGCCCAGAGATGTCATCAACTGGAGGAAGTGCTGACCAAACTGTGAGAGTTCATCTTCGATCCAGGCATTGAAGTCACCCAGGATCATCAGCCTGGGTGACTCAAAGGCCATGTCAATGACAAAGTCCGTGACTTCCTGAAGGAACTGCTTCTCATCTCCTGGTGGACAGTAGATGAGAGCAATCTAACCACCTACAACTGCAACAACGGTACACTCAGATGACTCAGTCTCCCCAACTGGTATACTCATGAGGTTAAGTTCAGTCTTGAAACAGACTGCTACCCCCCCATGATCCAATCTTGGGCGGTGTATCACCAAGTACACAGATGGAATTGCAGCCTCCAAAATGGGGCCAGAATTCTCATCCAGCCAGGTCTCGGTGATGCAAGCTAGGTCCACCGATTTAACAAGATCTGCAATAATTGAAGTCTTGTTTTTAATGGACCTAGCATTGCATAACACTATCCGAGTTGAATGAACCTCTCAGGCCACCCAGACTATTGGTCTACCACAATTCATAGTGCCCTTGGGTATGAAAACCAGACATGAAGGGCCACATTACGGATTCCATTTCACCCCAGGGAATTTTCTGGATCTTACTACCCTGATGCGGTGGCTCCCCTCATTCATCCTCCACTGTTCACAACCTCACACCCTCCTCCCATCTCTACACACAATACCCAGTGCCCTACAGCACTGGTACATTGCAAACTGAAGAGGGGAGAAGGACGGAGATTATGAAGAGCAGAGGATGAATAGTGCACTACCGTGGGAGCAGGTCTCCAACACATTTTGGTAACAAAAACAACATTCCACAACTATCTAATTAAATACCACAAAACCAGTACCCCCCCGAAAAAAATATAAAAATTAAATAACACACAAAATCTTACTAAAAACAACAAAATATCTTTAAACTCACTCCCCCATCCCCAAATAGCCTTAATAAAATGACCAAATATTTAAGACAGCAGGTAGATAATGAGTAAACAATAACACAGTCATTTGAAGTCTCAGCAGTTTTGTAAAATGAGCCTGAGACTGAGGAGCTCCCACCTCCTCAGATGTTTTGTATAAAACAATCTTCCAGATGATACCTCTCACATATCCTTCTGAAAGAGTATCAGATTTATACAGAAATTGTTTTAATCACTTACTAGGTACTCTCAACACCAAAACAGTCACGTACCTGTAAGTGATACCTCTCATATATCCCTTTGAGACAGTAATAGTGTTATTTAAGAACATTATCGGTCACAGGGCACTCTCACTGCCCAAACAGCATAGTCAGGCCCAAGATAAAGAAAATAAGGGGAATTCAAACCATATCTAACACAGTAAGCTGATCCAGATTAGTCCTTACGATTTGGCAGATTTCCAACTTCCAGACCTCCAACCTGGGAGCCAGGAACAGGTATTTGGCAGGACGCAGGGTCCCACCAGTGCTCTGGAGACAACTGCTCTTTTAGATTTACCCACAGCCCACTGCCTTGGCTCCTGTTCACATCTGCCCACTGGCTGACCCTCCAGGGAGCCTGGGAGCACCAGAAACAATGGACTCACCCTCCAGCAAGCCCAGTTCCCGACCCCCCCATGGAAAGTAAAACCCAAGTGGTCACCCTGAAGCCCAGAAGGCCCCTTGCGACCCCCAACCAAACCAACAGAGTTATCTCCCAACTCATGGATTCCAGTATCCAGCCACAAAGCTCCCAGTTCTGAGATCTGACATATGTCCGTCCAAAAGACAGTCCCACCGAGGCCAAAGCAGTCTGGTGCTCGAACAATTCAGCCAATGCACGTCTGACCCTGTTACCCAACCACCAGTTCCACCTTGAGGCACAATCAGGCACAAGTCCACTGCTCCTTTGCCATCCACGAAATTCCCTCAAGGCGAAACGATCACACCAACTCCAGCCCTGGCAGGTAAGAACCTCAGAAATCGATATTTGGGCTGCAATACAGTAAAAGCTGCTCCGTTAAAGTTAGAACCACAAACTCATTTAAAATGCCGTGTATAGTGAGTCCAAAGCTCCAAACAGAAACATTTTCCTACCACCTGATTCCTGAAATAATGCTCTAACAATAACAACCTCACTGAAAAACCCTATCTCACTAACATTCATTGATACCCTAACTAATACTAAACTATCAAAAATAAGAATTAAAAGCACCAGTAAATAATAATAAATTAATAAAATGAATAAAACAAATTAAAATAACAGCTGAATGCTTTACTATCTAGAGGTCAGCCCAGCGTGGCCACGTAATAGGGGAAGGGAACATTGGGAAGTTACATCTGTATGCAGAATTTGTGTAAGTAAAACATGAGCAGCAAGTAATGCAGAAATGTGTTATCATAGAATGCAGAACAATATAGTACAACTCATATATAATACAATGCATAAATATGATTCAATTAGAGATGGAACACAGCCACTAAGTAGTGCAGCAGGATTTTAACATTAAGTTGCAGAGGCAATACACTGTCTGGTAGCCCAGGTTAAGCATGTATGCGAGTGCTGGAACATAGTTCAGCAGTGAGAAGGCTAGGAGCAGGAACAGGAGGTGTGGAAGTGGTCTTTGAGGACAGTGTTGCGATAACATGGGGAATGAGCACTGCAAACATATCAGAAATGCATGACCTCATTGTCTCTGTTAAACACTTTGACAGGTAGTATCTTTTTTTTTTGTAAACAAGATACTAGACAAAAACCTAATTATGAAATTCTTGCCACATAGAAAGCATGGACGCAGGAACATTTATACTGGTCCCAGGGTATAGAGCATTGTGATAGGCAAGAATTTTATTTAAAAATGTGACATTCCACATGGAACATCTTGTAGATATGTTGCCTGTGAAAGCACTGTTGTTAGATATAACATTCTGGAATATTGAGTGATGTCTTATTAACATTTATGCACCCCAAACAAAAGCAAGTAGAGCTCAAACCTCTCAAGAAATTAGCCCTTTTCTGCATACAAATAAATACATCATATTGGGAGGAGACTTTAATTTTGGCCTGGCACAGACAGATTAAAGGAAGGAAAACAATAAATACTGTCATACAAGTTGTCTAAAAGAAATTATAACAACTGCACAATTAACAGATTATTTAAATGCTACTCAAGAGACTCCTCATGCTACATTTTATAAAGGTACTGTAGCTACAAGAACAGATTTCATACTCTTTTCTAAACAATTTATTGTACAAGATGCTAAGAATATGGCTGTTGAAACTTCAGATCACCTAGCAGTCACATGTAACAGCAGTATAAAGGCACTGGGTTAGAAGAGTGCTGACCTGAACAGCGTTGGTATGGTGTGCGCATCAATCATAGCGCCAATTTCAAACTCTGGTCTCCAATGGCGCTGGCCGAGCTCTCTATGCCCCAGCTCTCCATGCCACAGGATTAGCTTGGCCAGCCTTCCGGATTCTGGACGATGCCTTTGTGATGCACTAGCACCACAGGCAGCGATCAGGGGGTTGCTTACAGAAAGCACTGTAAATCCCCAGTCGCTGTCCGTGTGAGCATTTACCAGACTAGCATCATATAGTGAGGGAATATTCTGGTAGTGATCACTTGATGGGGTACCCAGTATAAATAGTAATCCTCAAATACCTATGTATAAAGTATGGATGCCTAATGCACAGCTGTCAGAATAAACAGAGATATAAAATATAAGGACAGATGTCTTTTTAGAATGGTGGTCTGTTCTTAGCGGATATAATATTTTCGAGGAATGGTGGGATGACACCAAATTAGAATACCAGTATTTATTTTAAACAAACTGCAAAAGAAATTAAATTACAAAAAATAATCATACTTAAATGGTAGATCATAGACACATAGAAAATGATAGCAGAAGGAGACCCAAAGCCCATCTAATCTGCTCATGAGTTTCCCGGACCTTCTACTGGTCCAAGGCCCTAACCCCCTTGTGACATTGTCCCCCTTCATTAAAGTTCTTCCCCTTGCTCTGCCCCCCCCCCAAGTTTGAAAGCTGCTACTGTCTTAGCTCCCACCACCGCAGCAGGCAGTTTATCTCAATGTTTCCTTGGGTTCCTCCTGAAACTTCCTCCCCTCAGCTTCCACTTGTGACCCTAGTAGATGAGCTGTCAGCCCTGTTGAATAGTGCAGAGTAGGGAACTCTAGTTATACTGTACCTTTCATGAACTTAAATGTCTCAATCATATTCCCTCTCTCTCTTCTTTTATATAAATTAATATCTAGGGTATGTGAAACAGGAGCGGCCTTAACTGACTAGATGAATACAATTAAAACTAAAATGAAGCAACTTCAATATGATAGGGCAGCATCTTTAGCATAGGAAGTGAAATTTGGAATTCAATGAAAATATCAATCTTTTGATGCTTTCAAAGCATGCAATAATAGAGTGGAGAAGAGAATGACGATGGGACTGTGTAAATTGGACAGCAGTGATGCAGTACCAACAATAGAGGACATCATGGCCTATGTCCAAGAGTTTGTGTCCGAAAATTTTGAAAGCATGTTAATACATAACAGGTCTACTTAACATGGACCAAGAGATCCTATCCAAAGTTGTGTCTGCACGGCTTGAGCTAGCGTCACCACTTGCAATATCGCCCACATAAACTTACACAGAACCTGGGAGAATAATTCATGATACCTTGGTGATAATTTGGGAATCATTGGAAAGAGGTAGGAATAACACTTGCTCTGAGTTTTTATTTGCATTAGACCAAGAAAAGTAATTCAACCAGGAATCTCATGATTACTTGTTTATGGTCCTAGTGTTGTATGGGATACCAGCTAAGTTTATTGAATGGGTGTCACAAACAATCCGAAATAATCCCATACATTAATTCCCATCTGAGGCCTTCAATTCAGACCAGAAGAGGAGTTAGGCAAGGATACCCACTGAGTCCTGTTTTGTACATTTTTTTCCCCATTGGTCTTTTATTACAACATCTTCAACAGTCGTGTTATGATTCATGGACTGTATATAACCCCTGACTCTATAGAAATCAAGACTTTAGCCTATGCTGGTGACATCAGTTTTCCCCACCCCATCTCCTCCTTCCATTTACCATCTCCCTCTACTATCTTTACCCAACTTGTCCTTGCCTGCTCCTGCCCCTTATTCTAAATCCTCACCTCATTCCACCTCTGGCAGTAATCTCTGCACTCTGAAGAGGCCAGTTCCAGGTATGATTCGTCCTTCCCTACCCTATCCCTTACACCCACCTCTCTCCTGCCCCCTCTTTACCCCTCTGCACTTCAACAAATGAATTAGTTCACTTGAGCTATTAACTTGCGCTTTTTTTTCTGTCTGAGGTGCTTCCAGATTGCACTAGCCCTGTGTCACTTGCCCCTCACAACTGATTTTTTGCTCTTTGCTCAGGTAATGTTCCCCCCATCTTTATTCTCTCCTTCCCCCAGCTAGTTTCCCCTGTTTACCGCTCTACCCTCCTTGATGTCCCCTCACTGCACCTCACTCATTCAATAATTGCTAAATAATCTGCCTCTTAACTGTGATCCATTCCTGCAAGGAATTCTCTCAAAGTCTACATTAAATTTCTGTACTATGTTCCTCAGATATGCCACTTGAAATTAAATGCATATTACACAGGTATGATATATTTAACTGTATGTTATGTCACAAATGTGATTGTATGATTACTTATGATATTTTTTAACTGTACATGCTGTTACAAATGTAATTGAATGCTTAATTTCTCAGATATGTTAAATGCTAAATTGTATGGCACAGATATTCAAAAGTGTGCCCAGTATATGTGCAATGGATTGTGCAGCACAATGCAAATGTGCCATAGGAAACGGACACCATATTCAAAGGATGTGCCATTGACATGCTCTGGTGCAAAGCACACTGAATATAGTAAAGATGCACCACCGCACAACCAGACATGCACTGGAGCAACCAGGATTGTGCATGAGCATGCAAGTATGCAGTAGCCAGCAGGCTGAGCAAGCACAACAGACTAAGGGGACCACAGGCAGGGCAGCACAAGAGCAGAGTGCCAAGCCAGCAGTGGCTGACCCAAATCACAGGGGCACACTGGCCAGGATGCATGGCAGAGGCAATGGGCCATAGGGCAACAGAGTATGCCAGTTGGCCAACACCCACACACGTCACAGAACAATCCAACCCACCCACCTGAAGGCATGTCTACTGGCAGGCCCATGGTAGTGCACCACCACCACAACCCTGACTGGCAGCACCGTATGGGACAGTGTCATAGCCATGGTGCAAGGTCACCAGGCATGCACAGTGGACTGATATAAAGGAGACAGACATGCACAGGGGAACAAGGGCAAATGGCACGACAACAGGCAGGGACACAGGGCACAGCACCGCACTGCACACCAGCACCAGCAAGGGCAGCATGGTAGGTGGATAGCAGGGCAGCACAGGCAGACAGAGACAGAAAGTGGTGGATCGTGCACAGGGCAGGGGGAGACCCAGTGCCCATGGGCCAGCAAGACACAGGGACACGGCATACAGGACCCAGTGTACACAGCAGCACAACTCAAAGGACACAGCAGTGGGACAGGAGGGGACATGCCCAAGGGCATGACACAACTGCAGCATAGTGCAACAGGCTGCCTGAAAAGGAGACACAGACACAGATGTGGTAAGAAAATAAAGCTTTACTGTAACATATATCAATAGTGGTGTGCCAATAGGTCACACAAGTACAAACAAGTAGGAGTGAATGCAGAGACTGGCAAAGTGGAACACAAGGGGAATGGGACCAGGAGGAAACACATAGGTGAGGAATGTGGCACAACCAAAGTGGAGGAAGGCAGAGGAAGTCCAGGGAAGTGCAGGGATTGGGGATGGAATCAGTGGCTCTGTCACCGCAGCATGGTCCTCAGGTGGTGCACCTCCTATACCAGGGTCTATGTGGCTTCCAGATGGTGCCATCCCATGTGGAGCAACATATTGGTCTAGCCAATGCCCCTCTGCACTAGCTGTTGGAGGATTAGCAGGCCTCCCATGATGAGCCCTGGCCTCCATCTTTGGGCCTGTGGCCCAGCCTCACCTAGGAGAAGGGACAGAACAGGCAATAAGTGATCCACACTGCCAGGCCTCCCAGGGGTGACATGCACCCACACCTTTACAATGTACCCCACAGTGCTGGTGCAAGGAGCCCCCAGGCAGGTCGGTAAACCCCCAGCAGCAGTCATACACAATGGAGGACACATGAACAGGTCCACCCTACCAGGGTCAGCACTGTGGTGCCCCCACACTGAGGCCACATACACAGAGCCATCGCACACTGCAACATGGCACAGGTGGTGGAGGCAGGCACCTCCCCAAGCAGTGACCATGCATGGCAGCAGTGCCCATGGCTGGACCACACCACCCAACCCAGTCCCACGCACATCCCGTACACCATGCACACATGATCACCTACATGTCCAGGCATCAGTGCAGCTGCAGCACCAACATCACGCTGTTGCCTGGCCCACCCTGTGACTGCCCTGGCCCTCTTGTGGTCCTCCAGTCCTGTGGATGGAACAGAGATACAGACACAGACATGAGTGGCATGCCATGCACAGCCTCCATCACCAACACCATGCACACAGCTGTCATCACGGGAAAGTACACTGACCAGTGTGTGGGTGCTGGCACCTGGCAAACAGTAGCATGAACTGCACAGGTACATGGTGCAGCACTGCAGGACATGCAGCACCCACCAGCGCTGGGCTCCCCTGTGCAGCTTCACATGCAGTGCACCTGTCAGCATAGTTATTGGACAATGTTATCATGCACAGTGCATGTGGACACCTTCCTGACTGTGTCACAGCCCCACATTGCACCCTTGATTGCAGCCATCAGAGGCGGGCTAGATCCTACTGGTGGAGGTCGTCATAACATTGGCAGAACTGCTCCCCCATGCGTGACACACCTGGTAGGCTGCTGCAGCTCCACCAACACCCTGTCCTACACCTGGGACCATTGCACCTGGAGATCATCTGCCCCGAACAGCTGGACTGCCACAGGCTCCACAAGGGCCACCAGATTGCACATCTCCACCTCGCTCCAGTTGTGTGCATGGTGCAAACAGGACCTGGAACCCAACATACTCATTCGCCAGTAGACACTGCACTACCACAACCACTGTGGCCTACAAAGCATGCACATGGAACTGTGCACATACAATGCACAATAATTGGCTATGGACCCATGGCTGCACAACACAGAGGTGTGTAATAGATGTGTGCAGTACAGGTCTATCATGCAGTACAGCACATGTGCAATGCAGCATGGTAAGACAGGAGTAGGGGTTATGCCCATGACCCATGTACATGCCCTGTGCAACCCTGTGCAATGTCATGCATATACCAGTCACCCAGTGTCCAGCAATACACAGTTGGTGGCATTGAGCATCTGGCACGGTTGTGCAATGGGGCCAGGCAGTGCAGCAGCTCAGAATGCGTGGCATGTGCACAGTGCAACATGCACAATAGGGAAATGTCATGCAGTGCACACAGCTGTGTGATAGGCCACCACAGGATGAGATGCTGCCCATGGCACACATGCACACCAGACAGCAGCACACTGTGCATGCACTAGGGATGTGCCAGTCAGCTGCGCTGGTGCATTTATGTTGTGCAAGGTACAACTTTGCAATATTCAGGTGGTGTATGCAAATAGCCTCATGAGACAATGCCAGGCACAGTTGAGCACATTAGCATCTCATTACAATTGCGCTGCTGCTCATTTGCATGCATTGCACCATAAAAGCACCTCAATACAGCACTGGACACTTACAGGTATTGCAGCCATTGAGGTAAGGACCAACATGCATTGTCAAATAGCTGGGCATGTTGACAGTGCTGCTCTGTTCCAGGTTGGGTTGCCAAGCCACTGAAGGGCCATTGTCTGACTGTCCACAGGTAGCAACATGTCTAAGATGGAGGGAGCTGAGGAGCGGGAGCCTGCATGGAAACGCAGGCCCAACTTCATGAAGGACGAGCAGCAGGCCCTGTTTCAGGCCTACCTCGACAGGGAGCAACTGCTGAGTGGGGCCACTGGCACCCCACAGAAATGTACCACCAGGTGGGAGGAGGTGGCAACCTACATTAAAGCCCAAGGAAGACATAATAGGAGTGCAATAAAAAGATGGGGACTGACCATAGGTGCAACAAAGAGAAGATGGCCACCATTAGGGTGTCCCACAGCAGGATTGGCGGGGGACCCGGCACCACCCCTGTAGTGACAGCGGGTGAGAAGATGGTGGCAGCAGCCATCACCAGTACCGCCATTGAAGGCATACCAGGAGGAGGAGGATTCCAGATGGGTGGTAGCCCCTCACAGAACTGTGAGTCAATGGGTATTGTATGTGGCTATAGGGATGTGTGCTGCCTGGCAGCATGCAGGCGTGACAGCAGCAGTGCTGCATGCCCCTTGCATGTGTGGCATGCAGTAGCGCATTGTGCACATGGGGCCACTGTGCATGGCATTGTCCACCTGTGTGCAATGGGACAGCAGAATAAACACTGTACTATGAATGAGGCCCCTGCTCCAGGGTGTGCAGTGCTGCTGGCCAGCCACACAGTGCTGCCTTCCCAGTGTGCCAGTGGCACGGCGTAGTTCACAGGGGCACAGACAGCTGTGTGGCACACCACTGGTGTTGTAGTCACTGGGGGGCACATGCATGCCAGCTGTGTGTTGCTGCAACACCATGTGCTGCAGCCACCCACCATGGCTGGCCTGGCATGAGCACCATCAGTGGTATGTCCACCATGCTGTGCAGTGCTGCACAGACTTACCCTGTGCATGCTGGCACAGTGTTGGTATGCATGCCCCACACAATGGTCATGGCTCTGTGTGCGCACCGCCATCCTCTACACGTACACTGCTCTTCTGTCTTCCAGCACCATCATGCCTGAGGGGTGAGTTGCAGGACACCACTGACAATGTTGGACCTGACAAGGCAGAGCCATCAACATCCACAGACATCAGAGCCACTGATCATCAGCAATGGGGCAGTGTGGGGCTGCTGGACTTTCTGGGGCTTGACGATGATGGTCCCCTGATGGACCTCCTGCTCACCAAGGTCCTACCTGTACTTGTACCGGGAACACAGGAGGGTGTGTTGTCAGACACCGATGATGAATTAACACTGATCCTGGGTGGCACGGGCCAGGACATGCTGCCCAGGGTTCATGGCCTTACACAGGCAGCAGTTGCCACTGGTGGCAGTACGACTCCCATGCAGCTGCCCCCTGTCTATGGCTGCACAGTGGTATGTGGCACCACCGCTGTTGCCGGATGTGGGAGGGGTCACTCTGGTGCCAAGGGGATGGCCCAGCAGGCAGTTGGGCAGTGGCAGTGGACTGCAGTGGCCACTGTGCAGCACACCTCTGGGGCTGCAGATACACAGGGCACCGATACATTCCCCACCCCCTGTCCGGACCCCTGTGCAGTCTCCCCATGTGGGGGATGTTGCAGGGCATGTCACCACACCCCCAGCAGGTCAATCTCGGCCTCAGGATGTGCAAGGTGCTGACAGGCTGGATGAGCACACCAGGCTGCTACAGTCATCCATGAACAACCAGGCTACACTCGGGGCTGAGTTCCATGCACTGTAGGTAGAGTTTCACCACCTTTCTAAGTATGTGGACACTGGATGTGCCCAGCTGACTGGTGAGCTCTGGCAGCTGTGGGAGGCCATGACTGCATCACTGGACCGCATTGCCGGTGCCATTGCAACCGGATTTGCTTCACTGGCATCTACTGGGATATGACTCCCCATAGTGTGACATCGACACCATGGACCTGGCATCTGGCGACCCCAGCATGGCTGATGCCATGGGTCTGACATGGCCATCCCTGACACACCCGGCAGTAATCTCTTTACTGACCTTTTCACACCACCGAGGACCCGGTCACATTCTCAGGCCTCTACACTGGTGAATATGTTGGGTACACCTCCAGTGGCTGTTGAGCAGCCTGTGGCTGCCACACAGCCTGGGTGTGGCCGCCCACATCACCGTGGTGGCTGCCACATCACCGTGGTGGCTGTGGCACTGCACGATAGGCCTGCTGGTTGTGCTGTCCATCCTGTTGCCCACTGATGTTGGCTTGTGCGCACTTGGCTGGGTACACCCATGTGTGTGTGGTGGCACGTATGTGTGGCATGTGGCTTATCCCCCATGTGTGCATGCTGTGCTGCTGGTTCTTCTGGTGTGGGCATGATGAGGACAGCACTGTGCCGGCTCTGCTTGTGTGCTGGTGCATTCACTCTGATCCATGCCACATCCAGCTGCACTTGTGTGTGTGCGTGTTGCCACTGCACCACTGCTCCTGATTGTGCCACCTACATGCCCCCATTGTGCCCAGCTGTGTGCCTCATGCTGTTGCTGGTGTTGCTTGTGCAGGTTATGTTGAGGGCAGCTCTGTGTCCAATGTGTGTGCATGCGACCATGCCTATGCACTGTGCTGTGGGTGTGTGGCTGTGTGTATAGGTGGTCCCTGTGCATACTGTGTGTGTGCCAGTGTCCCTGCATGCCTTCCTGTGTGGCCATGCACCTCTGTGTGTGTGTGTATATGTGGTGGTCCATGCAGGCACAGCTAGCATGTTTGGTACTCACCTGCAGTTCCTGAAGTGCTCCTGCACAATTATGGCCCAGTGCATCCTTGCCTGTACGGCCATCCTGGAGTCCCTCCTCTGCATGGATGGTGCACACCCCCCATCTGGCCCATTATCCCCATCCTCATCACTGCTGTTGCCCTCATCCACCTGGACAGCTATTCCATGGTCAATGGCCATGTTGTGCAGCATGCAGCAGGCCAGGAATAGGCCATAGGTTTTCACAGGGCTGTACTCTAGGGCACCATTGGACCTGTCTAGGCAACAGAATCACATCTTGAGCATGCTAAAGATTCACTTAGTGATGTTGTGTGTAGTAATGTGTAAAGTAAGTAAGTAAGTAAAAGTTTATTTTTAAGCGCTTTTCAAAATCAAAGCGCTGTACAATAAAATAGTTTAAATACATATAAAAACATACATACAACATAACAAACAACAATAAATTATAATTACAATACAGTGCAATAAACTACTCCCCATACGCCTTTTGAAATAAATAGGTTTTCAGTTCTGACTTAAAGCTTTCAATGGTCAGGCAGCTTCGTTTCCGACGAGGTAGAGAATTCCACAGGGTAGGGGCAGCATAAGAAAACGCCGTGTCTCTGATGTTTTAAATGAACCCTGGGAACCTCTAGCAACCGGTGGAGCGGAGGAGCGAGAGGACAGTAGGAACAAGCAGATCTTGAAGATATCACGGTCCCTGTTCGTGTAGGGGCTTTATAGGTCAGTAAACCGACCTTAAAGGTGATCCACCACTGAACCGCAGCCAGTGCAGCTCATGCAGCACAGGCGCATATGATTCCTCATAGATGTCCCTCACAAAGCCTGGCTGCCGCGTTCTGCACCAGCTGCAAGCTGTGGATATCAACCCCCGCAGCCCTAGGTACAGGGCATTGCAGTAATCGAGGGAAAGTAACAAAGGCATGGACTAATGTCGGGAGGTCAGCCGGAGGAACAAGGTGTTTCACCCGGCAATATTCTCAGATGGTAAAGGAGGATTTGACAGCAGATGACACCTGTAATTTCAGCGTCAAACTGTCGTCAATAATAACGCCCAGGTTACGCACCCGGTCTGAGGTTGAGAGCTGGGCACCATCGATCCATATGCCCGAAGGAAGACCAGCCCTACAATCCGCCTCATGACAACCTGGGTCCACCACCAACACCTCAGTCTTATCCGGGTTTAACCTTAGCCAGCTGGCACTCATCCAATCACTGATCTCGGATAGACAGTTGTTAAGTATAGAGACTGCATCTTCTTGCCTAGGACTAAAGGACAAATATAGCTGGGTATCATCTGCATAGCAGTGAAAACCCAAGCCATATTGCCTAATAATGTCTCCCAATGGCAGCATATAGACAGCAACAACATGGGTGCCAGAATGGAACCTCAGGAACCCCACAAGGCAAAGAGACGCATCAGAGGAATAAATTCCAGTGATAATCCTATGTCTCCGCTCTGTGAGAAAAGATTGAAACCATTGTAGAACCGTATCAGACAGTCCACAATAGAACCTAGAGTGCCCAAAAGCACACCATGGTCCACAGTGTCAAAAGCTGCAGAGAGATCAAGAAGGACTAGAATAGTACGAGCCTTTCGATCCCTCGCTATCAGGAGATCATTTAGAACCCGGACAAGAGCAGTTTCAGTACTATGTCTTTTCCTAAATCCCGATTGAAGAGTATCATAGACATTATGATTTGTAAGATGGTCGTCCAGTTGCAGTGCAATCACCTTTTCAATAACCTTACCCAAAAAGGGCAGGTTAGAGATAGGTCTGTAGTTAGCTGGACAGTCCGGATTCAATGAAAGTTTTTTTAGGAGTGGTCGAACGACCGCCTCCTTTAAGGGTTCAGGAAAGATCCTCTGCTCCAAGGATTTCCAGACAATTTCAGCAATGGTCGGACAGATAATATCTACGCAACCCAATAAAAGTGGCGTAAGGCCCGGATCCAAACTACAACTGGTTGGACGTACAGTCTGGACAATCCTCATAATGTCTATGAATTCCGGCCTACCAAAGTCAGACCAGGTGACACAGGTGTTTGCTTCCCCTCGCCGATCACTGCAAACCTTTGTAGAGTGAGCTTGGCTGAGATCCGCCCTAATGCCGGCAAGCTTATCAGCGAAAAATCGAGCAAGCTCATCACACTTTATTTAGAAAAATCTCTTTCCAGACTGTAGACAGAGTGGATTGCACAATCTGTCAACAGTCCGAAAGAGTTGAGCCGGTCGGTTCCTCGCAGCAGCAATCTCCCTGGACAGGAATTCTGACTTCTTACGGGATATTGCCGATTGATAGATAACATAATGATCCATCAATCTAAGTTTGTCGGCATCCAGGCAAGATTTCCACCATGCTCTCTCTAGCCTTCGCCCCACTCTCCTCAGCTCCTTCAAAGACTCATCAAACCAGGGAGTCTTTGGGCGCTGAGTGAGTGGGCCAACATGAACAGGAGCAATTCGATCCAGGGCCCCGGTCACCGCCTTGTTATAGGCAATAACCAGGTCCCCTTGACCCATGCTCTCATCCGAAACACCCGATAGGTCCAGTACCGCCAATAGGCCCTCTGGGTTTACTCCCCTTAAAGGGCCTCAATGTACCTCTCCTCTGCAGCATTGGATGGGCACCAGATGAGGGTGAGCAGCCAGGAGTGCAGGGGGTAGGCACATGTGTGGGTAAGACATGCAGGTTAGCACATGGCATAGCTTGTTCCCCTCCCCTCACCCCTGTTGCCTACGGCCACCCTATCAGCTCTCACTCTGTGTGGCATGGGCCTATGTCCCCTGCATGGCTGCCCACACACCCTGTCCCATGCCATGCTCACCTAACGGGTGACCTATGGGGATCTCCCCATGCTTGAGCCTCTAGCACAGGATGGAGCTGTGCCAGATGAATGCATCATGTGCACCCCCGGGGTGGGTGGCGCAGACATTGATGATGTGCCCCATTGCATTACACACCACCTGGCAGTTGACAGATGGGTATCCCTTTCCATTCATGTAGTTGGCCTCCTCCGGGCCAGGTGGTCTGCGTATGGCCATGTGGGTGCAGTCTATGGCCCCGATTATGCCTGACATGCGTGCCACTCTGTGGAGGTCCTGTATGTTTGCTGTATGCTCTGCTTGTGTGCTTGGAAATCATATGAACTCCAAAGCATGTGGCAGCAGGGCACTGAGGAACTGTGTGAGGAGAGGGACATGGCTGACTGGGTTATACAAGTGGTTGCCCCCATTGGTTTCTGGAAGGTGCCTGTGGTAAGCAGACATATTGTTGCTGTCACCTTGGTTTCCACTGTCATGGCATGGGTCCTTATGGTCCACAAGCTCTGCATCCCCGTAGTTCTCAAAGGTGAACCAGGCACAGTACCGTCTGTGTTGGGCATACCATGGACAGGCCCATCTTCAGCCATGTTGATGTTCCGCCCTCCTCCTCCTCACACCCCTCATTACTGCCTCCATCACAAATGGCCCTGCATCCATCACAGTCACTATCTCTGGCTTGCGCATCTGCTGTGTGTGTATTTGAGCCTCCTTTTATTTGTTCAGTTCTGTCTGGCACATTCAGTGGGTTCCTCCTGACTTGCGCCATGCTTTTTGGCTGAATATGCCATTGCGCAGCTTATTCATGGGAATGCCCCCTTGTACTTGCACTGCATACATTATTGTTGTGCATCTGCACATTGGATTTTGTGCTGTGCATTCACATTGGTTGAATATGGCTCCAGGGTGCATTTCTGTGGTTGCGCATGTGCATAGTGCAGCTCCCCTGAATATCAGGGCCTATGTCTAATTCTTCATTCAGTTGTGCCTCCCTGCCCCCAGGTCACACCGGGAGACAAGTAACGTGTTGCTCCATGTGCCTTCCTGGTGAAACATTTCAATAAATAAATAATAAAAGAGAAGTAACTTTTAAGGAAGTATTTTTTCACAGAGAGGGTTGTGGATGCATGGAACGGTCTTCCGGAGGAGGAGGTTGTGGAGTCAAAAACAGTGGTGGAATTCAAGCATGCATGGGACAGTCATAAGGCAATTCTAGGGGGTTGGGGTAGGAAGAAGTAGGCTGCTGGTTAACTAGGATCTGCAGCTTATCCATTAGGTAGGGAAATGGGCAGACTGGGTGGGCCAAGCGGTCCTTATCTGCCATCAAAATCTCTGTTTCTATGTTTCTATGTTTCTATGTAAGTAATCTGATGTGATATTACAGCATATTCAAAATAAATTTTCATCAGTTTCAGGATCTAGAATAAATTTTCAGACAAGTATAGCAGTACCCACAGGTAGCCAAAATGATATGGAGCACACTACTCAAACTGCAGAAATAAAGGTGTCTGACAAACCTGTGAAAATATTTGGAATTACTTTTAATTATCTGAACATAATTCACACTAATTGAATGGAGACTATCAGACTACTGTAGCAGATCAGAAGGTGTCAATTTGGAAAAATAGGAACATATCAAAACTAAAATAAGTACTGTATTCCATATAAAAACTCTTTTGCTGCCCTGTTTTCTTCATCTCAGTCTTGCTTGTTCCTCTTACTATAGAGCAGGAGGCCAGAGTACATACTGTTGTAATTTTTTCAGGGTCTGTGAGGATCTAGATTTAATCACATAACGAGAGATTATACATATCACTCACTTACAGCAGGAGAGGGTAATACTGTAAAGTAAATCCGGTTGGCTTCATTGTTAGTCTGTTTGTAGCATATAGCATACAACCAGTTTTTTGAAAACAAAAATTAGATATGGAAGAATGGTTAGTCCCTTTTTTTAGGGAATGGACACAGGGTCAGTTTTCATGTACAAGAAAATATTACCAACATGTCATACCTGTATACTTATGCATAACATTTAGTAGAATAAAAATGAAAGCTTACAATAGAGGATATTTCTCAAAATCAGAGGAATTAAATTTATATGGTTGGTTATAATTAAAAAAAAAGTCTACCCTATTAACATTGCCTCAATGCTCCCTTGAACAGACCAAACATGCAGTAAGTCTTTTAACACAGTCTAGAATATTCAGGAACATGTGGCATATTGCTTGGATAAGTTAGATGGGGAAATTCATGGTGAAAAACAATTTAAAACATAAAAGCTTTGAAGAAAGGGAATTTCCATGATGAGGGCATCAATGATGTTTAGAAACTGTAGAACATTTTTATTAGAATGCCCTTATAGCAAGGTTTTATGGCTAACATTAAGCAAAACATGGAAGGATACATTGTTTACTAGGGTTAAATATCAAAATATAGTAGTAGGCATCTATGAAAAAGAGTGGGGACAGTACAATAACAGTAAATTACATGTGTGTTTTGCTGTATGCAAATACTAAATGTGGCAACCAAGATGAACACTGATGTTACGGCAGAACTATTTGCCTCCACAGATTACAGTAGATAGGATATCTTTATGTATTCAGATAATTAATCTGACAAAAGAAGAAAAATGACCAAGTAACAAGGTAAATAACCTATGGAAATCCTAGTGTAATGAGGTTTGCCAATAAAAAGGGAAGACCCGGTTGTCAAGGTGACCAGCCCAAGAATGGTATTTAACATGTCCAGACAAGTCAGAGGGGGAGGGGGGTGGGTGATTGGGGGTGACTTAGTGGGGGGTTGGGAGGAGACAGGAGATGTGAGTCACAGTTGTGACTTCACAAAAAGGGAAGGACAAGATGGATGAGAGTAGCACCAGGACTGATAGATATAAAAGTAAAGGGAGGGATTGTTTATGGGGTACTTAAGCAGCTGCAAAGAAGCAGTCTGCCTCTCTTCATTGCTACTCTCAAATTTGTCCTAGGAGCAGCACATCAGATTGGTTACAATTTCTTTCATTGTTAAGGACAATGCTAATATTTGGTTTCTATATACAGTCAATTCTGGATGTGTGCACATGGTTGGGACCTGCAATAATTGTGCACACATCCGAAATTGCATACAACCGAAATTTAGCTTCATTTTTAACCGTTGGTGTAAATAACAACACTTGGTGTACTGGTGTACTGAAAAGTGTTTAAATGCTCTTTTATTTGTAAAATAAGTGCAGAATTGTAAAAAATATGTGCAAAATAAACATATTAAAAAACAGACTGTTCACTGCTTTACTGATAAAAGTCTGTAATGTTTGCCTGTCTTACTGTCTTGACAGACATTTGTTCCAGCTTTTTCTCAAAGAAATAAAACCATGAGAAGTCTGCCTGCTCACGATGATCAATATAGTGTCTGAGTTTCCCCTTCATTTGCCGAACCTCAGCAGTAGAAGGAAATGGGATTTCCTGGTCATCATCCTCCTCTTCGTGACAGCTGTTCTCATCAACTCTAGAGTCTTTGCCCTCCCTCTTTTGTTTTCTTTCTTTTTTTTGCACCTGAGTGCCATTGTGACAATATCAACTCTCTCTGCTTCAGTATCCGACAGACACAGTACACATTGATGGAGAACTCTGTAGCTAGTTCTTTACGAGACACACCAGGTATGAGGGCTTTTTCTAGGAGCTGAACCTTTTGCTCCAGGGATAGCACTGTGGGCGACAACTTCTCCATGGCAGGCATGTCAAACAAATAATCTGATCGCACAATTTAAGGCTACTGCTCAGAGGTAGTCAGAGGTAATCGCTGACAGGCTACAGGTGAGGGAGATGTAGACTCATTGGGTTGGAACAATGACAAGCTTCACACTTTCTCAATAGCACACTTGTAAAGGTGTAGAATAAAGTTAACTACCATTTAACACACTGGGGGAGAAAATAAATTAAGTAATCAAGCAGTAAATAATGACACCGACTAGTGAGTTCAGGTCAAAATGTGTGCACACAACCGAAAATAGCAGTGCACACATCAGGATAAAATAATTAAGGCATAATAGAGAGTGAATTGGTACCTGCCAAATGTGTGCACACAAGTGGAATGTGCACACAAACGAATTGCGCACAAGTGGAATCAACTGTATCAGTGATTAATGGGGGTGGTGCAACACAGCTGTAATGTATTTAAAAAAAAAAAGGAGGAAACTTGTGTCCGGAAGAAATGAATATCCAGAGGCCATAAGCAGCTCCAGCAATGCGGTAGGTAAGCCTTTGTTTGCCACAAGTGATGGCTATAAGAATATGTGAATTGTTCAGGGACTAGAATCCTTGTTGAGGAGTCCTGCTTTAACTTCTGTTAAATAAGAGCTTTAGGCTTGTGGATTATGGCTATGTTTCAGCAGTCAATGTTTTGTTGGTTTGCTGGTTTGTCCCAGGGCTGAAATAGTTGAAGGCAGGTGGGACCAAAAAGCTGTGCTTTGAGTGCATTGGTTTGTGAGACTGGGTACGGGCCAAACAAGCCGTGTTGGTCGGCGAAGGGAGTGCGTTGGGAGAGGCTCTCGGGGTGGGGTAGCTTCATGGGGGGCCATGGAGGAACCATCAGGCAGTGGGTCGGCGTTGTCGAGGTTCCTTATGGTGCAAGCAAAATGGCCTTTGGGAGTGGGGGGAAGTGAGAGGCCCAAAGCCTCAAATTGAATGAGAGTTAGCAAGCGACTCGGAGGAGACCCTTCTGCAGGCCCCAAAAACACACACAAACAAGATTTTGGTAGGGGCTGGAGGGGTGGGGGGACTAAATCTAGGATAAGAGTTGGGAGGGATGGCCGGATACATTGTTTCTTCAGTCCCCGGTTTTCAAAATGGCAATGTGGGTAGAGATGCCACAAAAGCCAGGAAGTTTTTCATTTTTACAGAGTAGCAATGTTGTTAAGTAGGGTGGGAAGTATTCTGGACAAAGGGGAAGAAGGGGGGCTGAGCTTGCTAGCTGGGGGCAGGCCACATGGTGGAAAGGACTAGGCTTGGTCCCATCATAACAAAACAAAAAAAAAGAAAAGAGTAACGCTGGGGAAATTTAGCGAATTTAGCGTATAGCAAAAGCTGATCGGATCTGGTGAGGATTAGATGTTTTTCCTGCGGGCTGAGTTTCTCTTGGCAGTATAGTTTGGGATGGGCCTGGTTGGGTCCAAGCACACATTATGGATGGCACCCCATGGTGGGGTGATGAAAGCCAGGTCATTGCTAACCTCCGCCCTTCCATAGAGAAACACACGAGGCAGCCGGTTGAGATCAGACGGATGTCGGTACTTGGGCAATAAGCAATACACGGATGTGGGAATGTGGTTTTTAACCTCATTCTACCCACTCAGTGAAAAGGAGGGTAATCCATTAGGGAAAAATTAAGTGCTTCTGCTGAATTTAGAGACTACTTTAGCAGTGCAAACTACTTATAATCGTGCCAAAGTATTTGTGGTGACAGCTTCCATACAGAAGGGAGATATGCACCTTTCTGAGCTTGAATACCAAGCGGGACCCATGGGGACTGGATTTGATCAATGGATGGGTATGGGTGCGCATTCTGAAAAATGGGCATCAGACAGTATATAAATTTAGTATGGGCTATATTTGCACATTCTGCAAACACGGGCAGCAGACAGCATATAAATTCAGTAACCAGGAGTAGCTTTAGCTGGGGGTAGAGGACTCTGCCAGTAATTTTTCATCAAGGTCAGTCAGACACAGGCTGTTTCAATGAGGGGGTAGATATAAAAAAGGGGGGAGAGGGGAGCTAGTAGCCATTTAAAACATGGTGCCTTCCTAGATTAACAGGAGGGGAGGCAATAAGAGACCCAAGGACAGTAATGGGATAAGGAGGCAAGGAGAGTCAGAACAAGCACTGCAGGAGGGTAACTACACACAGGCTGTAGCAGACATTGAGTGCCGGGGAGGCAAGCCAGTAGGTGTATAGTATATATCTATATATATATATATATATATAATATATATATATATATATATATATATGTATATGGAAAAAAGGGGAAGAATACATGTTAAGAGCATAGAGCGGGGCCGGTAACAGGTGATCCCCCTGGGTGACCGGATAGGAATGGTACAAATTCACCTAGGGATATATATATATATACTTTTATGATTATCAGAAACATCAAGTGAGGCAGGAGGGGGTGGGGGTACAACAGAGGGATCAAGGCAGGAACAAAACAGTAGAAGCCACAGAAAGATAATTGCTACGATGTGACTACTGATCAGATTGCTTTCTTTTGCAGCATTTTTCTTTCCTATGCAGGGACAACATCAAGTGTGGCATCAAGGAGGAGCAACCTCTCAAGGGAAGGTGCTACAACACCACACTCAAGTTGGCATATCAGGCTAACAAGGTATGGCAGCCGGGGGAGGGCAGGGAGCAGTTATGGTCAGGGAGACAACTGGGGAGTAGACAAGGGCAGGGAGGGAGGAGGTGGCAAGTGTTCAACAAAGGGACTGGGTAGACATGGAATGGCTCTGACCCAACCACCCATCACAGGAGGTAAGCCACCTAGACTGTGCAGCTCTGAGCAACCAGAGCCAGCCACCTCCGCTCTCCACCACTGCTTCCAGATCCTCTTTATGTACATGGAGCCTGGCTCCTGACCCCCCAATGTTGCACTCCCTGTTTTCTCACTGTGGAATTGGCTGGCTTTATCCATGACAAGACCAACACTGGTCCCAGACATCACAGGAAGACAGTTAATGGGGTCATTGGTGCCAGAACCAAGCACCTCAATGGGTTGGGGGGAACAGCATAGGCAGCAGTATACAACAATAGGGGAAGCAGACAATTACAGTCATGGAGGAGGGTGGTCTAGGAAAAGGGGGAAGACATTTCTGTATCAGGGACGACGGAAAAAGAAGGAAGTACAGAGATGGGCAGGAGCCTCCTACCAGCACAGGGATAATAAAAAAATACAAAAAAAAAGGGGGCATCAGGGCCCTATGAACCAAGATGGGGGAACAGGACCATCAGCTTGGAGGTAGATCAGGAAGGGGGAATGGGTAGATACATTTGCACTAGAGCACAGGAAAACAGTTATGAATTATGAATATAAAGATGGTGTAGAAAAGAGTGACATGGCAGCTGGACTGGTATAGTGGGGGAGTAAGGGAACGGAAAAATCTCCAAGGTAAGACCTGTGAGGCCCGGTTATAGTTTGTGCAGCTAATTATGAGAGAGGGATGGAGAAGAAGCTCAAACGGTGATTTCCTTCAAAGGAATATGCATTGCTAAATTAAAAGGAAGGTGTGTGTGTGTGTGTGTGTTTTTTTTTGTTATTTATGGCAAATCTCATGTGTATTACTGTTACCTTGTACTCCACTGTCACCCTGCACCATGTGTTATGGCCTGGGTCATGCCTGAAAATGGTCCCTGGGATCAGGGCACTCACCCAGTTATCAAAGTCATAAATAAATAAATAAAAATAAAAAAATATTCATGGGTGGTGAGGAGTAAAGCAGTTAGATTTATGGACTGGCTGTGCCATGGAACAGGCCATGTTGAATGGAGAGGGGGGATCCACATTGCCTCAAAAGGCCAGTTGGGTCCAGACTGAGTTGCTTTAAAAAAAAAAGCAAGGGCCCACCTTTAGACAAGAGGAGGGTATCCCCTCCCATAGGTTACTCCCCAAAAAAGCTGTTGAAAGAGCACAGGGTCATCCACCTCCTCTATATCCCTGGGGGAGAATAGGAACTGATTACTTTAATGGGAGGGATTTTGGAGAGGTACCAGAATACATATACAGCTCCAGAATGAGGGGTACAAATCTGAGCAACACCACAGGTGGGGCTAGCAAAAGAGACATGAAGCTGCTTCAGGCTCTTTATAGGTGGGGGGCACTACTATGACAATGAATCCCGGTTTAAGGGTGTCTGTGACTGCTGCCTGCGTGAACTCTTTAACACAGGGTACAAAGGTTGATGCACTGGAAGATGGGAGGCAGGACAGTCCCCCACTACATAGAAATTTCCTGCTGACAGGGATGTGGCAGGAAGGGATGGAGAGCATGGACAAAGGGTGCCAGCATTTATGCAGGGAACTGGGAGGGCACCCAGCACCTCAGTCAGACTAGGGCAACATGGGGTTTATGAAAAACACTCAGGAAGAAGTGTTTAAAAACAAACAAACATATGCATGAATAAGTCAAGGGGTAGTAGATTAAGGGAGCCCATGCAGGCAGGAGTAGCACTTAGACAGGACAGCAGCTAAGTAATCACTTAATTTCGCTGACAGCACCATCACCCTGGAGGTGTGCCTTAAACAGAAGTATAGCAAAAGTACTGAAGGGGATGGCAAGGCCACATCACTAGCTGAAGCTCGTGGAAACACCAAGGTGGTTCGGGAAAATGGAAGGAGGGCTAGATGCAGTTAAATGAGACATCTGTTTGGCATGATGACTGGGTTTTTCATACAGACTAAGAGGGAAAAACAGACGCAGCAGTGTGGGGGAGGGGGTTTAGGCAGAAAGGGTGGAGAGTGCAGAAGGTGATGGTTTTCTGAGGCTTGGCCCAGGCAACAGACACCAAGAGACTATGATGACAGTCTTGCAAGGGTTTTGTGAGGTCGTGCATGGCTGCTAGACCTCAATACATTGTCAGGGTGCAGAACCCTGTTGGTGTCCCCTGCTAAGGGGAAGCAAAAAAAAAAAGGTATGGGTCTTTAAGTTACTTCTCAGGGAATTTTGCACCTCCTACTTCTGGAAAAAGGGGGAATAGGGTTGTTTAAAAAAACAAAAAAAAAACCAGACAGACAAGGATAAAGAGGTACATTACAAGGGAGGAGCAGCCTGGGGGGTCTGCTAAAAGGGAAAGATGAAAAGGAAACATGGTGAGGACAGAAATCATAAGGTGCAGAAGGGCTGAGGATATATTTCGGCTGCTGAGGAAGATGGGTTTCACAATGATCATACTAATAGGATAACAGTATGGGGAGGGGGGCACCTGTTGGCAAATGAGGTGGACAGCAATAACCAGTGTAAAAAAAAAAAAAAAAAATTAATTAATTAATTAATAAATTAAGATTAGTTAAGCTGATGACTACCATACCAGCACTGTTTCTGTCAGCATAAGGGACAGGGTGTGTTGGGTATTTACTGGACCATTGATGAAGGGACCCATACCTCTCAACCTCCTGCCTCATAAATCAGGGACAAGGCTTAAAAATATCAGGGACAAAGGACCAAAATCAGGGACACATCTTCAAAATTAGAGATATCCACACAGAAAGCTGGTAGAATATGGGGCTTAGTGCTCAATGCATTTTCTAAAGAAGAACAAGTCTGTAACTTTAATGCTTGACATTGTTTTGTGCTTACAGTCCCCACTGTTTAGCCACAAAAACACAAATTTTAGGAGGGACAGAGTAAAATTCTGAGGCAAAATCAGGGACTTCCCTGAAAATCAGGGACACTTGAGAGGTATGAAGGGACCCTCAGGGTGAAGGAAATAGGAATGCAGGCCCTGGAAGGGAGGCCAAAGGGTTTAGATTAAAATAGACCAGCAACCTGAGGCAGAAGCCAATATGCCGAGAGGACAAGGTAGCTAGTTACCCAAGGAAAAACAGGTTGCATAAAACTGTGACCCAGTACGGATGATTTGGGGGTTATGCTGCAGGACACCCTGGATGCAGAGGCCAATTAGTTTCAGCCAGAGAACCAGCGCGTAAGACCAGGCTATGTAAGGGCATCGGTTTTGCAAGAAAGGCATAGTTTTTCAGGATAAGGCTCCACAGTAGGTATTTTGCCTCATGCATTCAGAAGCCGGGCAGGATTGCAGCTTGCAGAAATGGGGGTGGGGTGAGGATAATAAGCTCATATTCAATTTTTTACTTCATGGCAAGGCCTGGTTGGAGGTGAGATAAGGAGATATGGGCACTTGGACAGTTACAGAGCAGAGGGGAGACTTACAGAGAAGGGGGGGCATGCCAGAGGTCAAGACCCTGGAATGTATAGGTGGTCCTAATGGGAACCAGTGGGAAAAATGGGACCAATTAATGTCGACACTCAGGGGCAAGAGGGACAGGGCTAAGGCCAAGCATGCTTATCAGACATCTAATGGGGAAAAGCTATGGGGCCAGGCCCTGGACAGCCATATATCCAGTGGAAAATGGAATGGTTTAGTTGCAGCCCTGGGATGGAGGGAAGGAGATCTTGTTCCCTACAAAATTATGTGAAATATTATGAGTGGGGAGGCAGCTAGGGCTATAGAGCAAAGGGGGAAGGCCTGCCATCCAATGCAAGCTGGAGGCAGGCTATGGGGAAAAGAAAGGATAAAAGGGGCATGGGAGGGAGGGAAGAGGGGGAGGAAAGAAGGAACCACAAAGAAAGAACAACAGCAGCATTAAAGAAAAAGCGGTAATGGGTATACACCGTTACCTCCAGAGAAAGAATGAAGGGCAGAGAAGAGGAAGATCAAAGAAAGGAGGAACATTCATTTGAGATAGCTGTATATATATGATAATATGAAAAAGGATATTGGAGTACAAGAATATGTATTGGAATAACAGATATGCTTTGAAATAATGGAAATCAATAAGAATCATTACTATGTGGAGTCAGGATGAAAAGGTACTCTTAATAAATTAATTGCCAATCTGAGCACCCACCACATACTGACTCTGTCTCATTCTTGGGGAGAATCTGGGACAATGAAGTTTGCCAATTAAAAGGGCAGACCCGGTTGTCAAGGTGACCAGCCCAAGAATGGTATTTAACATGTCCAGACAAGTCAGAGGGGGAGGGGTGATTGGGGGTGGCTCAGTGGGGGGTGGGAAGGAGACAGGAGACGTAAGTCACACTTATGATTTCAGAAAAAGGGAAGGACAAAATGGATGAGAGTAGCACCAGGATTGGTAGATATCAAAGTAAAGAGAGGGATTGTTTTTGGGGTACTTAAGCAACTGCAAAGAAGCAGTCTGCCTCTGTTAATTGCTATTCTCAGATTTGTCCCACCCACCCTCCCGCACAAGTTTAAGGGTTGAGTGCATGAAAGGTAAAAGGACTGCCAAAGGTGGATGGCAGATTAAGGATAAATCATGGATAATGATAAAGGATGGTGTACATGGGCCGTTCTCAGCACAGCTAAGGTGGATGGCTGAGAAGTGGGGAAAAAAGAAGGATAAGAATGGTTTGAACGGGATTTCAGGTAAGAATAACTCAGAGGTAACAATGAAGGATGGTATACAGGGGCCATTGACAGCACAGCCAAGGTGGATGGCTGAGAAGTGGGGGAAAAGAAAGGATAAAAAGGGGCATGGGAGGGAGAGAGGAAAGAGGGGGAAGAAAGAAGGAACCCCAATGAAGGAACAACAACAGCATTAAAGAAAAAGCGATAATGGGTATACACCATTACCGCCAGAGAAAGAATGAAGAACCTGCACCCAGGTCTACACCTGGGCAGAGAAGAGGAAGATCAAAGAAAGGATGAACATTCATTTGAGATAGCTGTATATATATGATAATATGAAAAAGGATGATTGGAGTACAAGAATATGTGTTGGAATAACAGATATGCTTTGAAATAATGGAAATCAATGAGAATCATTACTATGTGGGGTCAGGATGTAAAGGTACTATTAATAAATTAATTGCCAATCTGAGCACCCACCACATACTGACTCCGTCTCATTCTTGATGGGAATCTGGGACAAAGTATGGTTATCGTAATTAGGAAAGTAGATTAGAATAGGAGTGCTGATTCCTTTGTACATTCTGGCCTGGATATTCAAACTGCGCCAGGCTGTGGAGCAAGCCTGGGCGCAGCGCAACTTGGCTGCGCAGGAGTGTTGGCTGGGCGATATTCAACAGAGCTGCACCATGGCACAGCATCACTGAATATCGCATCATGACCACCTGCAGTGTGCATGGTGTAGTGGCACTGCGCCAGCGCAAGTGGCCAGAGTGGAGCAGCGGGATGTGCTAGCGTAAGTTCCATTGTGCTAGGTGCAACAACCACAATATTCAAAAGTGCACATGCAAATGGGGCCATAATGTATGCAAAGTGCAAATGGGGCCATTTGCATGCAGGTGCACCAATCCCCGGCGATTTGCACCTGGCGCCCTGCCAGGCAGCAGCTGTCCGGGACCGATGCCCCCTGCACATCGTGGCAATGTGCCCCTCTCCCTGATTGTGGGCATATGTTAAAAAAAGCAATGTCCTATATCCCTGGTGGTCCAGTGGACCGCTCGCAGCCCGATCATGGGCATATGTTAATAAAAGCAAAGTCCTTTATCCCTGGTGGTCCAGTGGACCGCTCACAGCCCAATCGCAGGCATAATTAAGAAAAAGCAAAGTCCTATATCCCTGGTGGTCCACTGGACTGCTTGCAGCCCAATTGCGGGCATATGTAATAAGAAGGAGAGATCCACTGTACCCCCTTCCCATCCACCCACTGAGCCCCACCACCATGCTCCCCCTCTGTCAGTGGTGGGTGGCAGCACCCCACCCACCTGCTGCCCCACTGTCCGCCGACTGACAGTGTACGGTAGGGCTGTACGCCCATTGGTCCACTGCATGAGCCAATGGGTGTGCAGACTGTACCATACTACACAGTCCAGATATGTGGAGGGCCCCACACTCCCACCAACTTGTAAGTGTCAGGCTACATTACACACCCAATGACTAAGAAGTACATTCACAACAGCAAGGCCAGCCACCAAACAAATGTTAATCTAGCAGAACAATAGAAAACGCTGTCCACAAACTGTAAACTGTGCCACACAATATGTCCATAAAAAATATATTGTCTGACACGTAAACACCTCTGTTAACATCTACAGGACATGCCGTCGACACCCTCCAAATTGGAAGTAAAAACACCAAACTGTGTCCAAGATATGACATATCAAAATTTGAATTTTTCATTCGTCAGAGTGGCACAGTTCCGCACCTGTTGACATTTAACACAAACAATGACTGAAAACTACATCCATGACACTAAGGCTAGGTATCCTATCAATTTCAAACCACCACCACAAGCAAAACACTGTCTGAAGAACATAAACTGCACCATACCATATCTGCACCAAAAAATATTTTCTGACACGGAAGCACTGTAATTTTCATCCACATGACATGCTGTCAACACCCTCCAAATTCCAAGTGACAAGACCGAGAGATAACATTTTAACGCATGAGATTTTCATTCATCAGACTGGCACAGTTCCACACCTGTTGACATTTAACACTCACAACAACTGAAAACAACATCCATGACACTAAGACTAGGTATCCTATCAATTTCAAGCCACCACCACTAGCAAAACACTGTCCGTAACATGTAAAGTGTGTCACACAATATCTCCGCAAATAAAAGTTTCTCCATCATGTAAATACAATAATTCACATCTAAAGGACATGCCGTAAACACACTCCAAATTTCAAGTAAAAAGACCAAACTGTTCCCGAGATATTCAATATGAAAGATTACTAAAATTCCCCTGTCAATTCCATTATAAAAAATCTGGCCATCTTGTCCCTCTCTCGCAATCAAAGATGGTGATCAAAGAATCTCACGATCAACGAATTTGCAAGCTCATGATCAAAGAATTTGCAGGTTCATGAAAAAAGAATTAAAAATATTATAAATAAAAAAATTTAAAGAAATTGGGGTATACTGCCATCATGGTTCAACAGAACGAAGCCCCCGGAGTAAAATCCACCCTCATTTGACTTCCTAGGACACCCCTGGGCAGAGAAAATAGATTTTTAAATTGGGCCATCTCATCCTTCCCTCTCTCATGATGCAAGATCGCGATCAAAGTATCTCACGATCAAAGAATTTGCAGGCTCGAGATCAAAAAATTTACAGGCTCACGAACAAAGAATTAAAAATGGTGAAATGCTAATTTTTCACTAATTTGAATGAACCAACAGCATGCCTCGATAGAACAGACCGTCTTGAACAAAACCCACCCTCATTTGTGTTCCTATCCTACCCCTGAGCCGAGATATTAGTGTTTTTAGGTTGCGATGCAAGATCGTGATCTAAGAATCTCACTATCAAAGAATTTGCAAGCTCCCGATCAAAGATCGTTAGCGAGCCACGAATTAAGATTTTAAAAGCTTATAACTCAATTTTTTTACTGATTTGGATGAAACCAAAGGCATGGCTCGATAGATCAGAGCCTCCTGAGTAAAACCCATTCGAAGTTTTACTTCAGAAGTGACCCCTGAGCCGAGATATTTGTGTTTTTCCCATCAGAAAATAAAAAACAAAACGGCAGACCTGACAATCAAAGAATTTTGAAAATCCTCGGGGACAAAGATTCTTGAACCACGAGGCTGCAAATTCTTTGATCACCAGGCGGGACAAGATGGACAGAACCCCCATTCTTTGATCGCAAGATATACATATAAATTTTCCCATTTACTTATAATGGTAACTTAAAAGTGCCATAACTTTTGAATGCCTCAAAAGTTTTTCACCAAACAAAAAGCGGCATGCTTGACCACTAAAGCTCTTTCAAATGAGCCATCCTGCAGAGCAGCACACCACACAATGACCATGCAGGACCACATTAAGAATGCCAAAAGGTGCCTCCAAAAATGGATAATTTTGCATTATTCAGTGCTTTCTTACACAAAGACCGGCACTCCGACTAAAACAAAATTTGGCAAATCAAGAGATCTGGTGCACCCCAATGTGTGTGCCACATTTCAGGCAAATCCATTGAACAGATCCAAATTTATTAACGTCCAAACTTTTGACTTTAGTATGTAACTAGCCACTTAGCCCTAACTATAGTGGCACGACCGTGCCACTATAATATATTATATATATATATATATACTGTATATATATAAGATATGACATGGCCTGACTGAATATATCATATTTATCTTCATGAGATGCCAATGATATCATGATATCTCATGAGTGGTGAAGCTACGAGTGAGATATCTTGATGTCATTGGCCTCGAGTGAAGATAAATATGATATCTTCAGTCAGGCCATGTCATGTACTGTTTATACAACATGTGTTTTGGGCCCTCAGCAGGGCATCTATATATCCTTCAGGCTGTAAACCCCCCCATATGTTCTTGGCTCTGGCTTCCTAAGGCAACCTGGCACATATTCTGCTTAACAGAATTCCCTACATATGTCATTTATCAGGCAGGACCTGCAGCTTGTTACCACCCTGCTCCCCCCAAAGTATCTTTGATTCTGCCATAATTGGTCAATTGTTGTATTAAAAAAAGTTATGTGGTTGATCATGCCATGCAGTTTCACTGTTTATGCTATGTATTTATTTGTAGTTGAACAAGCAGACTGTCTCTGTACAATCAGAAGAAACAACCTTTTGCTTTTAGAAGCAGTTATTTAAAAAAAAAAAATTGATCCTGATGTTTTCTGCTCATTTTAGTAAAGCATTTTCACTTTTGTTGTGATACATTTGTAGCGTGACCGAGTGGTAGTAAAACAGAATCGGAGAGAGAATTAAAATAAGTTGTCCCCCAGTGAAATGATAGAAAAATAATGCCTTTTTGTAAGGTTTCTTGATTTATATTCAAAACACTGGACCGAAAATCCAAAGAGGAGACAGCATGACCGAGGAGCACGAGTGCAGCTTCCACTGAATGGATTGCAGGCGCGGTGTTGCTATAGCAATGTTTCTATAGCAACACTCACCGAGATTGTAATTCATTCAGTGAAGCTGCAACTCACTGCACTCTCAGCTGCACTCTCTCTTTGGATTTTAGTGTCCAATGCTTTGAATATAAATCAAGAAACATTACAAAGGTTATAAAAGAGGGATATTATAGAAAACTGAAATGACGTGAGTCAGTTGTTGATTCTATTACAATAAAAGTCTGTAAATTGAATGTTAGATCAACAACCCTACTCCCACACACATGCGCCTCACCTCCAGATTGAGTGCCGGTGTGCCTTGAGGTTGTTGGCACTAACTCTCACCCATTCCATGTGTAAACAAGTTGAGATGGTACAGTATAGTATAGGAGAATGGGGTGAGAGTTAGGCCCGACAACTCTATGGCACACCCCGGCACCTGTTGATCAGTGGAGGGTGAGGGGGGGGTGTGTGGGGGGTAGGGTTGTTAACCTTAACGTCAATTTCCAGACTTTTGTTGGTGTGGAATCAACCCTAACTGATGCATTAACTGAGTTTTCTGCAATGAATTTCCCCTCTTTTTGAAAAAGTGATATGTTACTCTTCCTTTATCCATAGGTGGCAGTACAGGCCTGCTGTGCCCTGCACTCCCACCCATCCATGAGTGTACAGACATAGTGCAGGAGAGCTCTGTGCACCAAGTATTGCAAGACTGTTTCCATGGGTATGAGTGCAGGCCCTCTGGGCCTTGTGCTCCCACCTACCTGTAAGTATAGAGACATAGTGCATGAGGGCCCTGTGCTTTTAGTTTTGCATAATCATATCCATAGGTGGGAGCCCAGGCCCTCTGGGCCCTACACTCCCACCCACCCATTAGTGTACAGGCATAGTGTAGGAGGGCCCAGTGCTCCCACGTTAGCATAAATGGTATGCATAGGTGGGAATGTGGGCCCTCTGGGCCCTGCGCTCCCACCTACCCATAAGTGCAGACACATAGTGCTGGCCTAGAAGCATTCCCAGTAACCCTTGTTCTGAAAATGTGGCAATATCCTAGTAACTACAGCAACTTTGTAAAAAATTCCTTCGCAATTGAATTCATGACCTGGCCAACTCCACGCATGCAAGCTGCGCTTATAAAAAAATCCATATATCAAACCGTTTTCGAGATATAGGCACCGAGAGGTGCCATGGGCACCACAATGTTAGCCTATGGAGAAATTTGCAATTTCAAACTGCTGTAACTCTGGCACAAGTGTACATTTTTTTCACCAAACCAGCAAAAGGCAACTCTGTGGGCAAGGACTTGCCACCCTGCACATTTTAGCCCTAAAGTCCTAACCATTGTCTTGCTATGAAGTGGCAAAGAAACTAGTGTTTTGGGGCCACTGAAGGATCTTCACGAATGTCCAATTAGTTTACATGGGAGAGCTTTCACAAAAGTACTGCAGAACTTTTACAAAAGTCCTGCCATTGTAGCTGCAGGACTTTACGAAAGTACCCATGGAACGTTTGCAGAAGTCCATGGAACTTTCTCGAATGTTCCCCAGCTAAGATGGTGGAAAAACTTTAAAAACATATTTCTGGGCATTCTGGTGAAAACTTGTGCCAGGGTCATGTTCCTAGGGCCCCGATTAGGTAAACCCAAGTGTTGGTGTTTACCTAGTTGCAGCATTTTCTGAACTACAAGGTTCTTCCTTCTTGCTAACTGAAAACAAGATGGTGGATTTTCGAAAGTACCAAACCTGTTTGCAAAAGTATAAAGTGCTTTTGTGAAAGTAAAAAAGTGCTTTTGAGGGGAAAATATATTTCTTTCCCATAGGCTATAATGGGAAACTTTAAAGTTTAATAACTTTTGCTAGGAATGGCCTACCTCAGGAAGCAGTGGCTATGAATACATTGCAGGGCTTCAAACAGGGGTGGGATAGGCATAAGGAAGCAATACAGATGAGTATGACTAGATAGGCCACTGACAGAGCAAAGGCCGATGGCACATTTATAAGGTAGAAAAAGAAATGGGCAGACTGGATGGGCCTTGCAGTCCTTATCTGCCGTCAACCTTTATGTTTCTATGGTATTCACGAACTACAAATTTTTAAACTTTAAAAACTTTCCCACTGCACTGTAAATTAACGGTTTGGTCTTTTGACTTGAAATTTGAAAGGTATTAAGGGAATGCCACAGAGTTGTGAATTATGCTATTTAGGTGTTGAAAAGTTGATCGGTTCCATAAATATGCCATCACAAATTTGAGATTTTTCCCATAGCATAACATTGTGGCACCATTAGCAATATCGGCACCCGTGTCTCGAAAACGAAGTGAGATATGGATTTTTTGCTGCTGCCAAAACAAGTTTGGAAGTCATAGATTACACCTGCAGTAGAATTTTTTCCCTATTTTCTATGGTTAAGGGGATATTGGCAAATTAGTGTCACAAGGGTTCCTTTTTGGTGCTTTTCGGTGCCCATATCTTCTAAATTATGTGAGATACAGATTTCCTTGACTTATCCTGTGTGGAGGTCTCACTGTCATGATTACAATGACACTTTCATTTTTCATAGCTGCTACAGTTGCTGAGATATTGGCAAATTAGTGGTACAATAGCTGCTTGCCCTATAGGGCTGCTGTATGACTCTGTAGTTATGTGTAAGTGGGGGCGCAGAGCTCGGAGGGCCTGTGCTCCCACAGATTCATATTGTTATGCAGAAATGGGCAACTTGGTGAGAGCATGGGGCCCTTCCCACCAACACAAGCTATTTACTAGTTATATTACACTTTTTCAAAAAGTAACAAAATTCATTGCAAAAAATTTTGTTAATACATCAGTTAGGGTTAAACTGACAAAAGTGGGGAAATGAGATGTTGGGGTTGAGCCCCTAACCCCCCCACCACACCACCCCCCATTCTCCACAGACCAACAGATGCCTGGGTGTGCAATGGGATCATGAGGCCTAACTCTCACCCCATTCTCCTTTACTGTAGCATGTAAACCTGTTTACAAGTGGAATGGAGTGAGAGTTGGGCCTCTCAACCCCATGGCACACCCGTTAGATGAAAAACTATTAAGGCATTCAAAAGTTATGCCACTTTTAAGTTCCCATTATAAGTCAATGGGAAAATTTATATGTATGTTTTGCGAACAAAGAATGGGGTTCTGGCCATCTTGTCCCACCTGGTGATCAAAGAATTTGTAGCCTCGGGGTTCAAGAATCTTTGTTCCTGAGGATTTTCAAAATTCTTTGATCTTGAGTTCAGTGCCTTGGGGACGTCAGTCCTAACTCTCACCACATTATCCTACATTGCACCACCTCAGCTTGTTTACACATGGGATGGGGTGAGAGTTAGGGCCGATGATCCCAATGCACACCCCGATGTCTGTTGGTGGGGACGGGGTGGGGGGTGCAAGGGTGGGAACCCTTATGTCGAATGTCCTTGCTTTTGTCACTGTAGAAGAACCCTAACTGATGCATTAATGAAGTTTTTTTATAGAATATATATATAGATACACACACACACACACACATATATATATATATATATATATATATATATATATATATATATATATATATATATATATATATATATATATATATATATATATATCTACACTTAGGGTTGGCAGGGCAGCCTAATGTTAAACCTCAAATTTTGCACTTTAATAACTTTGCAACCATTCAAGGAATGTGCATGACATTTGGCATGCTTTGTGGCATTAACAAAGTTTTTTGCAATGAATATATAGTTATGTGTATATATATATATTATAGTGGCATGGTATTGCCACTATAGTTAGGGTTGAGTATCCCATTTAAGGTTAAAGTGTGAAATTTTGCAGCTTAATGACTTTGCCACCATATGACGGATTTGCCTGAAATTTGGCATGCACAGAGTGATAGCATAGATCTTGGGATCTGCAAATTTTCGTACCGTCACATATACGGTTGTGCAGTTATTAAGCGACATTCTGTAGCACATTTGCACTTTTTTGTGCATTCTTTGCTCACGCCTACAGGTCACATGGTTTGTGTGACCTGTCCAAAAACTTCAGGGAACATGTGGTCCCGATGTGCCTTTTGAAGATTTCATGAAAAAATATTAAACGGTTCAAAAGTTATTCAAAAAACAAGTTTCCTATTATAGTCAATGGAAAAAGTTAACAAAAAGTTCAACAGTGTTGCAAATGCAATTTTTAGTGTCACAAATGATCCCAGCAGTGTAGCAAATCTGCCATTTTGTTTTCAGTTACTGATCACAGAAATGCTTGGCATTTAAAATTGGGACCCTCTAAGGACACAATTATTTTTGTGTTTACCTAGTCAGACTCTGAGGATGCTAGGCATGTCTTTGTTTTGGGGTTAAACACCCCAGAAATATGTTTTTGAAATTTTTGAGAAAAGTAGTGTCACAAAGTAATGTCAAACCTGCAACACTTTCATAATTTTTTTTGCAAAAGTGTTGTGATTTTTGACACTACTATTCGACACTATGGGGAAAATAACAAGAATTCTTTGCCACCCTACTGCAAAACACTGGTTTGGTCTTTTGGGCTGAAATTTGAAGGGAAGAAAGCCTACATCCCATAGATGTGCCTTTCGGTGGTTTAGTGACAAAATATTGCACGGATGGAATGTTACAGTGCTCCAAAGCTGAAGCTTTTCCCATTGACTAACATTGCGGTGTCCACCGTGCCTTTCGGGGCCCGTATCTCGGAATCTCTTCGAGATATGGACTTTTCATTGCAAAATTGCTCAGTCCCTAGGTAGGGAGCTAAGCACAAAACTAGCCAGGAAAGTCATAAATAATATGAAATTTTAATTTGTTTTCTACGTCGTATGGTTCCTGAGATATAAGCAATTTAGTATTCCAAGTGCTAATTTTTTGGTCCGAGGCCCATCATTATGCATACATTCTTTGTACTCACTGTGTTTCTCTATGTAGCTGTTGGGGAAAACCAGAGTGTGCGCTTCTGTAACTGTTACACTTAACTTTTCCATTTGCATTTCTGTACCCATTTGCGTTAGCATTCCTGTGTACGCCACCACATGTGCATTACTCTTTGCGTATTCATTTGCGCTTGTGTTTGCATTACTGTTACCATTTGTGTTTTCGCTACTGTTTGTGTTTGCTTTTCCATTTGTGTCACCATGCACATTTTCATTTGCTTTTGTGGCCACCCTTCTGTTTGTGTTTGCATTTGCATTTGTCTTTTGTTTGGCATCATCATTGCTGTTACCATTACCATTTGCATTTCCATATGCGGTACCGTGACCGTGTGCAGTATGGTTTGTGTTCCTGTACATGCTTGCGTTTCCATTTCTCTTTCCTTTGCGGACAGCATTTTGCATTATGATAGTGGCTTAAAATTTATAGGGTAGCTAGCCCTATTGCCATGGACACACTTTTCAGTCATTAAGTGTGTAAAATGTAAACAGGTGCGGAATTCTGCCACTTTGACCACTGGAAATCTCAAACTTTAAAATGTTATATCTCAGACACGGTTTGCTCTTTTAAATTGAAATTTGCAGGGTGTTGAGGGGATGTCTTGTACATGTGAATTATGGTATTTAGGTGTTGGAAAATTAAGTTGCTGCAGAGATATTGCATGACACACTTTACATTTTGCATATAGCGTTTTGCATTGTGGTAGGCACTTCCAATGTTAAACCTCACATTTTGCATGTTAATAGCTTTGCAACCATTCAACAGATTTGCACAAAATTTGGAATGCACAGTTTGATGTGTTAGATGTCTTGATTTACTAAATTGCATTTCAGTTGGATATATGAGTTTTGAGCAGCGAAGTGCAAAAAATGCACTTTTCGCCACTTTTGAACATTTTTGTCTGTGGTGTTGCACGGACACCGTGTGGGCTATTGGTCTGAAACTTATGAGGTAGAAAGAGCTTGAGCCAAGGAACATGCCACTTTTTGTGTGGTGAAATAATATTAATCCGTTCAAATGTTATTACAATTTGAAATTCCCATTATATCCTATGGGAAAATGTATATGTATTTTTGGAATGTTAATGAGAAAGACCAGATGGCGATAGGAAAGACCAGATGGCCCAAATTGGGATGACCATATCTCAATAACAGTTTGGTCTTTTTACTTGAAATTTGCAGGATGTTGATGGGATGTCATACAGATGTGAACTATGCTGTTTAGGTGTTGGGGAAATAATTTTTTGCAGAGATATTCAATGACATAATTTACATTTTTCCCATAGGATTACATTGCAGTCTGTGTCATGAGTTTCGGTGCCGTTATCTCAGAAACGAAGCAAGATACAGACTTTTTGCTACAGGTGGCTTAGATCAACTTTAGCTAGACTCTGGAAAAAGATTTGACATTGTAGAGTAAGTCTGCAGTGGAATTTTGTTTGTATGTTGCATGGTTGATAAGATATTGTGAAAGTACTGTCACAAGGATTGAAAGAGTGCCTGCCCATTGCTTTTTGGTGTCCATAGCTCGGAAACGATGAGAGATATGGGTATGTTTTTTTCCAATGTTGTGTGAAGTACTTACTGTCATGATTACAATAATGCTAGAATTTTTTTTCCAGCTTTTACGGTTCCCAAGGTATGCGCAAATTACTGTTACAAGGGTTTGGTGCCATATAGTGCTGCTGCATGGCTCTGTAGCTTTGCATAAATAGGAGCGTGGGTCCAGATGCATATTGTTATGCAAAAATTGGCAACTTGGTGGGAGCCGGGCTCCGCGCTCCTACCAATACATGTTTTTTATTACTTATATTACATTTTTTCAAAAAGTAAATAAATTCTATGCAAAAAAACTGTGTTAATGCTTCATTTAGGGTTAAAGCAAAAAAAGTCAGGAAATGAGACATTAGGGCTGAACCCCTAACTCTCCTCACATACAGCACCCCAATCCTGGTATGTCATCGGGGTTGTAAGGCCTAAATCTCCCCCCATTCTCCTTACTGTAGCATGTCAGCATGCTTGGTCATGGAATACATTATAGGGGCGCGGTTTATGGTTATGAAGCCTCTTCTATGTTAAACTCAAAATTTTGCACGTTAATAACTTTGGACCCTTTCAATGGATTTGCATGAGATTTGGTATGCATGGTGGGTCATGGTAGATCTTCTGATTTGCCAAATTTCATTTCGGTTGGACTTACAGTGTTTGCACACCAAAATGCTGAAAATGCACTTTTCGCCAGTTATGTGGGCAGTTTTTTGATTTTGTCTGTGGTGCTGCGTGACCGTTGTGTGGCATGTTGCTCTGAAACTTTGCTCAGCTGAAAGAGCTTGGCTGAAGGAACATGCCACTTTTCATTTGGTGAAAAAATATTAATCCATTCAAAAGTTATTAAAGTTTCAATGGGGAAATTTATATGGTTATTTTGTGAAGGAAGAGTGGGGTTTTGGCCATCTAGTCCCACCTCACAAGAATTTGCAGGCTCATGATCAAAAACATCTTAGATCATGAGAAATACTTTGATCGTGATGGCCATCATCTTGTTTTTAGTTTGTGGTCAGAAAAATTCAAATATCTCTGCCTGGGGGAACTTCTGAGGTGAAACTATGGTGGGTTTTGCTCATGGGTCTTGCCTCTATCGAGCCATGCCTGTGGTTTCTTTCAAAATGGTCAAAAAATAGAGTTTTAAACTTTTTTATTCTTTGCTCATGGCTCGCTAATGATCTTTAATCGCGAGCCTGGAAATTCTTTGATTGTGAGGGCATGACTAGATGGCCACTTGAAAAAAATCAATTTTTCAGCTCAGGGGTGGCTTATTAAGCCAAATGACGGTGGGTTTTGCCCAAGAGGCTTTGATCTATTGAGGCATGGCTGTGATTTCATGCATTTCTGCCTAAGAATTGACTTTTAACATTTTTTATTGTTTGATCGTGACCCTGCAAATTCTTTGATCGCAAGCCTGCAAATTCTTTGATCTCGAGATTCTTTGACCGCGATCTTTGATCACGAGGGTGCGACTAGATAGCCACATGAAAAATTACATATTGTCAGCACAGGGGTCACTTCTAAAGGCAAACTAGGGTGGGATCTGCTCAGGGGCCTTTGTTCTGTCAAGTCATGGCTGTGGTTTCATGTATTTTTCTCTAAAAATTGTTTTAACATTTTTTATTCTTTGATTATGAGATTGCAAATTCTTTGATTGTGAGACAGCAAATTCTTTGATAATTAGATTCTTTGATCGCGATCTTTGATTGTGAGGGAGGGACTAGATGACCAGATTGAGAGGGACCAGATAGCACAATTTTAACAATTTTTCAAATTAAATATCTCGGAAACGGGTTGGTCTTTTAACTTGAAATTTGGAGGGTGTTGACGGCATGTCCTGTAGATGTGAATTATAGTACTTAGGTGTCAGACAATACATTTTTCATGGAAATATTGTGTGAGGCAGTTTACACTTTGTGGACAGCGTTTTCCATGGTGGTAGTGGCTTTAAATTACTAGGGTAGCTAGCTTTACTGCCATAGATGTACTTTTTAGTCGTTAGGTGTGTAAAATGTTAATAGGCATAGAATTCTGCAAGTGTGATGAATGAAAACCTGAAACTTTCACATTTTATATCTCAGAAACAGTTTGGTCTTTTACATTGAAATTTGGAGCATGTTGAGGGGATATGCTGTCCATGTGAATTATGGTGTTTAGGTGTTGGAAAATTCATTTGCTGCACTCATATTGGTGACACACTTTATGTTGTGCATATGGTGTTTTGCACTGTGGTACTGGCTTCACATTTATAGGGTGCCTAACATTACTGCCATGGAGGTCATTTGTAGTGGTTAGGTGTCTGACATGTAAACAGGTGTTGCATTATGCCACTCTGATGACTGACACTTTGCTTTCTTTCAAGGTGGTGGGCCCCACACTCCATTCAGTACTTAAACTGTTATCTTAGGCAGGAATTTGCAAGTTGGTGGGAGCACAGGGCCCAAAGGGCTGCGATCCCACTAACTTGTGCAACTTTCTGCTTTTCTATTCTTTCTCAAAAAGTAAGGAAATTCTATGCAAAAACGTCGTTAATGCATCATTTAGGGTTAAAACACAAAAAGTCAGGAAATGAGACCTTTAGGGTAGCCCCATCTCTCCTCGTGGACCCGCCCATCATTCCAAGATTGACAGCTGACGGGGTGTGTCATTGGGGTTGTGAGACCTAAATGTCACCCCATTCTACTTTACTGTGGCTTGTGAATATGATTACAGATGGAATGGGGTGACATTTAGGCCTCACTTTCATCTTTCGTTGTACCTCATCTGCCTCCTATTTTTTCCTTCCTTGTCCTGGTGCCTTTTCTCATCCCCATCGACTCCATCTGACCTACAATTGACATTTCTTTTGGACATTCCGATCATACCTGCCATGCTGCCTCATTGATCCGAGGCCCTCCTGCCCACGTGTCAAGTTCCTGACTCCGATCCTCATTACCCATTTCTTCTCTTATGGGCCTCCCTTCTTGGCTATTTTCAATCAGCTGTTCTGTATTTCTTTCAGTCATGCATTCACTCCTTATCATATGATTTGCTTATATTCCGCCATATCTCACCTCAATCTGCTCATCTCTTTCAATCTCTTCGTTGATATGCCTTGGAGGCCTCCCTCTAGCCTGCAGTGTCAATCACCTTGATTCACCTGCCTCCATTCCTGGCCATGCATTCCTGTCCATCGCCCCTTGCTTCAAGCTGGCTGGAGGCTATCCGCTATCATTCATGTTTCCTTCACATTCCTTTCCGAATCTACCTAATTTCAAGGAGCTTACTTCATCACATCGCTCTGTTCATTTCTGGCTCTGCTTCTTTTCAAGGAGTCTACTTGGTTGCATTGCTACATCATGCATCTAAACCCTCTAGTTCGCTTACCCTCTGGTCCTTGATATGCCTTCTTGGCCTCTGAATATATCTCCTTTTGAGGAGTCTCATTCCTTGAATTTCTCTATTGAATCCTCTGATCTCCTCGTTCATGTCATCCGTTCCTGCCTTATCAGCATCAGTGTCTACTTCCTCACCTTGCTCAATCAGGAGTACCCCTAATTGATTTTATGCTCCCTGCTTCAGGTTTCAGGCTGCCCCAACTCCCGGCTCCTCCGGCTCCTGCATGGCTCTGCAAACTCCCAGCACACCAACGCACCTATTCCCGGATGTACTTCGTATATCTCCAGTATTTTGCATGGCTCTTGTTCCCTCTGTGACCAATTGCCTTGGTCATCCAGTGCTCATCTACTTCCATTGCCTCTGAGCTTCATTTTTCCTGCCTCTCTTTCCCCATCCACTACTCTTGCTTCAGCATGCCCTCATTCTGCTCCCTCTTATCAGCTCTTTTAGCAAACACAGCCATCCTGGTTTCAATCTGGTCATGGCTTCTATCTCACTGTGCCACAATTTCTTCATTCCTTTGCTTTGCCATTCATATCCTTTGGCCTTCTATGGCTTGCTCCATCCAACCTTCCATTGACCCAGACCTCTGTGCCACCTCCTCCAGTTCACCTTCCTGCCCCTTCGAGGAACCTTTCTCCTTCATGGGGTCTACTTGCTCCATGTCATCCACCGTAGATGATCCTTCATTTCCTTAGCCCCCTGGCTCCACGATGCTTGGCCATTACATGCTCATCTCGTTAACTAACTATCTAGGCATGCCTTTGCATGGCTTGCTGCCGTGTCTGCGTTGTTCCATTGCTCTATCCGGCCATGCCTATCCTGGATCTCGTACCACCTAATTCAATTCACCCCAGTGCAGTTCTTCTCCCACATCAGCTGGGTCCTCTGCTACCCTATTGACCTCCATACCATCCTTCATCATTTCATACCTCACTTTCTAGTACCTGCCGTCATGGCATCAATCCCTCGTCGTACCTCATCCATTTCAGTTCTCTTCCTCGGCCTAGCGCTTATTCTCATCCTGGCCTTCATGGATTCTTTCCACTCATGGGTTCCCTCCTCATCGTACATCGTCTGATTTGACTCACTTTGATCACCGTCCCATGCCTGCCCTCTGATTAGCAGACCATCTGGTTCCTGATGAGCCTTCTTGCCTTCGGTGTTCATCTCCTTCTGAGGGGCAACATCATTCATCTCGCTCCCTGATGCCTGATACCTTCATTCAAGTTCTGTTCCTGTTCATTCCCATCTCCTCTTCTTCCAGTTTCGTACCTACTTTTCAGGATTCATCCATCATAAGCTTCCTTCCGCTCTTCTCTTCACTCATCATCATACTTTTTCTGATTTTGCTTACTCCTCCTCGTACCTCATCCCATTTTTGATCCTAGATCGCTTCACCTGAGTTGCCTCTGGTTCCAGATCTCCCTTTTTGGCCTCAGACTCTACATCTTTTCTAGGTGCCTAACTGCTGTACTTCATTTGCACCAGTTCATTTTCAGTTCTTTCCCATCTCCTCCTCTTCCAGTTCGCTTCCAGCTGTCCAGGCTTCCTTCCACTCTTGGCCTGCTCTCAACATTCTTTTTGGCGTACCTATTATAATTCCTATGCAACCTATCAGCTGTAGCCATCCTGCCATATGTATCGAGTTCATAACTCCAGTTATATCGAGTTCATGAACCCAGTCATCTTTCACTGAGCATTAATTCAAAGCTCATCTATTTACATCGCTTACACTAACGTTCCTATCATTCAGTACCATACTACCTTATCGACTACAACCTCAGGGTCTAATCATTCAGGGTCTAATCATTTACATTGCATAATCAAGAATGCCTCTTCAACCTCAGTGTCTGCTCACTTGCATTGTTCTATCAAGCGAATCGCTCCATCAAGCCAGTCTGCAGTATCATTGGTCTCCTCATTGACTCATCTGGAATATCCTCATGAGCACATCTGATTACCCCTTGCTGCTTTGACTCATAAATGGATTTACTCCCTCCTATCCTTGCTTCCAGATCTACTATCTCACATTGACTACTCGAGCATACCCTCCTTAATTCCAGCAAATTTTATCTAATTCCATTGTTCCCTCGAGTATTCCATCATTGACTCTGATGCTACTCATTGACCACAACAACAGGATCTAATTGTTCACATTACATAATCATGCCTTATTGACCTCAATTTCTACTTCCTCGCCTCACTCCATCAATCATATCTATTATCGATCTTATGCTTCCTCATCAACCTGCCAACTTCCTGCAGCAATCATCATCATCATTAATATTAATTTTGCCTCATATTCACATTCGACCTGCGTGCAGCCCCTTGTTCCATCTTTGATCTGTGCTTTCTTTTAGAAATCTTCCATATTCCATCATCATCCTCACTACTCGTATCCCTCTAGTTACCGAACTGTTTCTTTCTAAAAACATACATCCTCAATTCAAATGTTGTCAACCTGGAGGGAAGATGACCTAGGCCTTGGATCCTCAGAGGTTTCCTCCTTATAGGGGGTTTTTCCTCTCCTCCATGCCAATGGTTATAATATTAGTTAGAATTGGTAATTTTCTTCTTAGCTAGTTAGGTTCTGCTGTTGGAGGAGGCAGATGGTGGCCCGGCTTTCCCCTGTCTCCTCAGGAAGTTAGCCCTTCTCACAGAATTCATTAATCACTTCTCTCTTCGATGCTTGACAACTCAGGTATTCTTTTTGGACTTCTTCCTAACCTACCTTTAGCTGACTCATTCATTTCTGGCACCTGTGGGGGGGGATCCCAACTAGGGTTCCTTGCATCGTACCCCTACAGGAGGTATATCCCATGGATAGAGAGGCGGAAAGCCACATAAAATTCAAGTTACTCAAGTTACACAAGCATTATCATATCATATCCAGTTGCACAAGTACATTGAATGGGAGCACTTTAAGCCCAAGGTTCAATGGGTGGAGCAACAACGTCACTACCCCATTCAGCTTAAATACGTCACTTTTCCTGGATGCCCTCAGGATTCATTTTCATTGCCCACCATCCATCCCGCCTCATACAGTGGCTACCCTCTCTTAACCGTGGGCTTCTTCCTAACCTACCTTTAGCCGACTCATTCATTTCCCGCACCTGTATGGGGGGAGCCCTCACTAGGGTTCCTTGCGTCATACCCCTACAGGAGGCATATCCCACAAATAGAGAGGTGGAAAGCCACATAAAATTCAAGTTACTCGAGTTACACAAGCATTATCATATCATATCCAGTTGTGTAAGCTCATTGAAGTTGTTGTTTACATGATTCCTGTGTCTCCCAGTCCTTTTTTTGCCTCCCCGCCTTTAGGATTCTTAACTCCAGTCGGAGTTGATTCAGGGTGGGGGTGCAGGACCAGAAGGCAGTGTGTCCCTGTCTCAGGCACACCAACACAGCCACCTGTCGGAAAAGTGTTGACTTTGCCAACAGGAGTGTATTCGCTGCATTGGTGTCACCTTACATGGCTACTACCGCACTAGCAGTTTATTAACTAAGTAGCTTTAAAGCAAGTGTACCTTTTTTTTATTTTGCTTTCCTCTTTTGAAATATGTATACTAGAAGTGGTAGAGAAGTCAGCAGAGAGAAAACTGGTGAGAAATACAGTTTAATGAATGAGGGGAAGAAATTAAAAAAGGACGGCAGAGGCTCAAAGAGGTAAAAAAAAAAACCAAAGAAAAAATGATTCCATATTTTCACAGGAACTTGTTATTACTTGAGGGACAAAATATCGCCGGACAAAACAAAGCGGCATAAACATCACCACCCACAAGATCAGTAGTATATCACATTGCAGGATAGAATACCACAGGATAGGTAGCATGCAGGCAGAAAACACCGCCTCCTACAGTAATCACCCCAGCTGGTACAGCACAGTCTCCCTGCATCCTGCTGTCATCCTGTGAGTGATCACAGAAGCTCCCCACTCAGCTGCCAGTGGCCACTCTCTGTGACTCCCTGTAGTGGGCACATGTCCTCACTGTACCCTGGGAACCGACACACCCAAATCCATCCTGTTTGCTGGGTGTCACCATCCCCAACCCTGACCATACCTTTATGCCCTGTCCTTAGGGCACCCACTGCGACCACTGCCCTGTGCTGCTGTCACTGACCCTTGTGCCATCTCCATCCTGAAGGCTCAGTGTGGCATGGTTCTGCCTCCATTGCAACATCTGTGTTAGTATGTGGGTGCCAATGTGTGCCTGGCCCTGTGTGTCCCTGTGAGAGCTGCATGGTGGTGGGGCCTGCCCGGAGTTGGCCATGGCTGTTCAGTCCCAGTGTTGGCACTACTGGTGGGTCCCCAGTTTCCCACCCTGGCGAATCCTACATGCCACTCAGTTTCATGCATCGGTGCATCTGTCTGCCGCTGCACTGTTGCAGTTTGAGGCATTACCCTTGGCGGTATTGTTGTCAGGCTTTATTTCGTCCACCTCAATGTTGTGTCCCATGATGTCCCTTCTACTTTGTTGTTTCTGTGATATTCCTTCCGCGATGTTACTGACCCGAACCCCACCCAATCCTGTTAGATCACCTGCCCAAGTCGCCAAATTAGTGCATTATATTCAGGAGGAAGTATCTATTGACAAATGAGATGTTTTGCATCAGCAAACAAACACTTTTCCTTTTATCCCTACCTTTGGTCCCCCCTCTTCCCTTAGAGGGGAAGATGACACAAACTGGTAGTGCCCAGGACAAGGAAGAGATGGGGATAGAAGAGATAGTGAGAAACCTAAGGGTTGAATCAGAGAAAGAACTTATCAAGCCAAACCTGTCTGCATTGCCCTTTTATATTAAAAAAGAATGTGGGGAAATGGTCAGCCAAGCAAAAATTACTGATTATTTTGTATATGCAAGGAATCAATCTCTGGAAGGGAAAACCCATTACTCTTCAGCAATTTTGGATGAGGGTGTAAAGGCATCTATTACTAGCTCGCCTATAGGAAAATCTATGAAAATGTCTGGAGATCCCAATTATAGAGGTGCTGATATCTCTTTCTTCACCCTTCAAGATTTCACTTATTTAGTACAAGGGAACTACACAAGAGTTTAAATACCACAGCCTTGCCTCAGGATGATGCAAACATATTAGCTGGATCTCCAAGTTAGGTTTTTGTTAAACTTGATAAGAAAGTTAATAAAACAAAGCTGAAATCTGAATTCTTAGTCCAGTGTCCTGATACTATCTCCAAATACACTATTAAAGCCTCAGCACATCCTGTTATGTCTAATATAGTTCTTTTAGAAGCCTACTCAGGAATTAAGCAGTGTCTTATGAACTTAATTTCTTTACATGCTGAAAGACTTTTTATTTTGGAGCAGAAAGTGGACAATCTGACTCAAGAACTTCAGAACACTAATAGTAAGAGATCTTTCCTTTTCTTTTTTTTTCAATTCTCTTTCTCGATCTTCATGCCGGAACTCTCTTGGGCTTACCCCACTGGCCTAACCGATCTACCGTCCACCATCCCTCCTGTCATCTTCAAAGTCATTATGACTCTCTGAGTTCACAGGTAGCTATCAGCCCCAGAGAGATCAAAGGGGCAATGATGGGAAACTGGTGTTGGACGTGTGGTTGCTGCACTGGAGGAAGCCATCGCCTATCTGGCTGAGGAGGGTTTTTCCTCCCATTTTTTGTTACACCCCTTAATCCCCTCCCTCCCTTGGGGTAAGTGCATGCATCCCAACTTCTCAGTACACAGCTATCTTGCCAGCAGCAGGCCACACAAGTGTACATGCTGCTCAGTGCTCTGCAACACCCCTGATCTCCATCGGGGGTCACTGGAGCATTGAGCCACCCAACACCCTTACCCTCAATCCCATCCCACCCCTGCAGACCCCTGGCATCCAAGCTCACTCCTGAACCTGGGTCGCTGGCATGGTGCGAGGTGTGGCGTCCAGCACCTCAACCCTCAGCACCACTGGGCTGGCACAAGATCTTTCCTTTACAACTTTTATAATACCTGATTCTCCCATTCCCAAAAGGTAGAGAGGGCAAGTCCCCCCCCCCCACCAACTTTCTAAAAAAAGGAAAACTTCTAACTCCAAATCTAGAAGAAAGAAATCAAGAGTGAGGGTAAAAGTATTGACTCCAAACTGACTGAGAATGTAAATTTAGAGCTAACTTACAAGGAAACTTTAGTAAGTGAGCCAGATAATAAAGGTCTTAAAGAGGAAATACCAGTGGTACAACTTATGAAACCCACTATGGTGACACAACAAGAAATGCCCAGAACTTTGGAGGAGGTTAAACATCCCACTAATAATTCTCCCCCCATTCTTTCCCTTTCCCCTTCCTCCAAAGTAACTGAATTCCATGAAGGAGTGGATGGGGAGAGGGTACAGCTAAAGAAGGATGGCACCTCCTTGACTCAAGTTACCCTAACTGGTAAAGAAGTGGTATTTAAATTTGAGAATATATATACACTACAAACTATAAAACTAATGAGACACTAACGGATCTGATATTACATATTTTTAGAGCAGAATTAGAACTACCACTGGTTGTAAATTCAGTTTGTTTTGTTCATAGAGACAGGACTAATTCTCAACATCCAGTTTATATAATGGTTGCTAATACAGATGTTGCCAAATCTATCTGGGTAAAAAAATTATCTCTGAATACTCTTGGGCTTTTCATTTCTTCCCCTGTTACTTGGCCAACAATCTGTAAATATGCCCATAGGGGCATTATGATTGAGAAGGTGATCGCATTCAAAATCTTTTCTTCTACTATGGCATCCCTTAATTGCAATTTTGGACCATCTCAGCATTCAGATATAATCTCCATATTTGGGATTAATACTCTGGAACCTGAGACCAAATAAATTTTGACATTTCTCATCAGGGTGATCCTGGCTTCTTTTATAAAAAGGGACATTTCTTCCTCTTATTTGAGTAAGATAGAAAAGGCCCACTCTGACATCAATGTGTCCCAGCAAAATTGTTATATCAACTCTAAGGAGCTGCTCTCACTGTTGTTCAAAAATAGCCCTTGATTTGAAGCAGTTGATATACATTTGGTCTCATTTGAGGAACTATACTGTCTCCCCAAATCCATAGAAAAAGCAGAAGAACCCTTGTGACTACTGAGTGATACTAACTCACTTGACCAGATGATCCCTGTTGTACACTATTCTGACACTAAATAAGCTGTACTGAATGTACTTAGCTGGAATATTGCTGGTTTAGAGACTAAGCTGGCTGACCCTCAGTGGCTGGATTTTATCTCTAACTGTGAGGTAATAAGCACTACAAAAAACATGGGCTCTTACTCAACATTTTATTAATGGCTATGAATCTTATACAGTATTCCTGCAAAAAAAAATAGACACCAGGGTAAACCGAAGGAAGGACTCTTGACCCTGGTGAAAATTAGAGAGGGGATAAAGGTTGTAGAAAACTTGGCCTCCACTCAGGAATTTCTGTCCACAATTATACAGTGGGATGAATCTACTGTTCTTTTAGTGAATGTATGTACTGTATTCCTCCCCACTTCCACCCAGGTACAAATTATGATATTTGGGCTAAATTGTCAGTAGAAATAGAGTCTACCTCCTTATTGTTTCAAACCAATATGGTTATTGTAGTTGGGGACTTCAAATCTAGAACTGCTCAATTTGATAATCTACCCCTTTTACAGGATCAGTTTTATATGGGAAATTTAGGCCCTAGAAACTCTATGGCTAGAATTGTAAATGATTCAGGAAAGTGCTTTCGGGATTTTATTATGAGCAATAATTTTTTGATATTAAATGGTAGAGGGGAAGGTGATTCTGAAGGGGCATGTGCCTTCTTCTCTTCGCAAGGACAGTGTCATTGATTTCGTCCTTTGTTCCCCACACTGCTATGATCAAATTCAGGACTTTGCTGTAGTTATGAGACCTGAAAGTGACCATGCTGCTATTTTTTTTCTGTAATGACTCTTGAAAAGTCTCTTACTGTTGCTAAACGTACTCAAACCTGTTCACTGGCATTAACTGGCAAAACCAAACTGACTCAAAGTGGGGCTGTCATGGTTTGAAAAGCAGAATTACCACTCACCCTGTAATACATGTGTATGTGCTCTGTCATTGTGCATTTGCAAATTCCTTTTTGAAATTATTTCCCAGTGTAAAATTCTCTTTTTTAATCCAGATTGCTAGCAGCTGGCACAGCGCGCAGTGTTTATCACGATGGACTGGAAGTGAAGTTTGTTCCTGAGCCGCCAATGGTTTCATAGCGTCTGCCACATGTCTTATTCGTGGGAATTCTGATATATGTTGCAGCAATACTCTTGTGAAATTTGAAGTGTGACAGCCTGTCCTGCATTAACTTTATGTAATGTAACCTGCGGTGTATAGTATGTCAGTAACACCATCAGTATTTTGTTTCTGTGACAGTACTTGGCACTATAAATGTGGCTCTTATTCTCCTGATCTGTAGTTATCTGCCATTTGCAGACCTGTTCTTTTGTGTTAATGGTATTTGGGTGCTATTCTCTATTATTCACTTTGTGGTCCTTTTCACTCGATGTGCTAGTGTGTAGATCATTTGCAGTTTGTCATTGCATAACCAGTTATTGTCCTGTATTCAAATAGCCTTTTACAGTGACAGTATCTGTTGTACACTTGACTGACAACCACAGTGGGCTGCATCTGATAATCTGAAGGTCATTCATGTCTTGCTGCATGGGTATTCATAACATAATAACATGATTTTGCTGCTGTTATAATATTGTCCAGTTATCCTCATAACCTCATAGTCTTCAGGTGAAGCTACCTCTGGCTGCAAGCTGCAACACTGGACTTAAGATTTGCAAGAAAGTGAGTAGTGCTCACAACAGATGGAGGTGAACCTTACAATTTACAATTGTCTTTGGTTTGAAGCAGATTCCTTAGGAAAGTTAATATTCTTCAGGTGGAGGATACTTCTAACTGAAGGTGAAATAAGCAACTTAGAATTATCAGAAAAGGCAGTCTTTCAATCAACAGAAGGAGGTGGAGTTTGCTTTACTTGTTACAATTGTTAAGATTTTACTGTTTTCTGTGTTTCTGCCCTTCTGACTTGATTGGAGTTAGTGATTGACTGTTTGCATTGCAATATTTGTAATACTGTGAGTATTCACTGGGCTAAGAATTTGTCATAAGCCCTGAATTGAGAGCAGGTTACAGGCTGTGTATTGGACCCAGACAGTCCCTAGGGGTGGAAGCTGGTTTTTCTTTTGTTCACCTCAGTGTGCCTTATAAGGCCAAGCCAGACTGTGTCAGGAAGTGCTTACATCACAGCTACTTAACAGCCAATAGCTCTGGAAGAATCCTACAGACCTTGATAAAAGTACTAATTTTAGCAGACTCATCAGATAACCTCATAGTCTTCAGGTGAAGCTACCTCTGGCTGCAAGATGCAACACTGGACTTAAGATTTCCAAGAAAGTGAGTAGTGCTCACAACAGAGGGAGGTGAACCTTACAGTTTATAATTGTCTTTGGTTTGAAGCAGATTCCTTAGGAAAGTTAATATTCTTCAGGTGGAGGATACTTCTAACTGAAGGGTGAAATAAGCAACTTAGAATTATCAGAAAAGGCAGTCTTTCAATCAACAGAAGGAGGTGGAGTTTGCTTTACTTGTGTTACAAGTGTTAAGGTTTTCAGTGCAGGAAGAGTTTAAACCCACATAGGCTAAATACTGTTTTCTGTGTCTGCCCTTCTGCACAGCTGATGTGTTTTGGGGCTGACTGTTTTCAGAGCACAAGTCACCAGGCTCTTTTGGGGCTGGGGAGGTTTATCTGTGTCTGACTTGGATGTTTGTATTTTTCTCTGTTTGATTAGCAGAGTATTTTCTCTGTCAAATTGGTTTGAAGCAGTATTACAAATTGTCGTGTATGGCATCTTGCTGACAGGAAGGCACTCATCACATCGGTAGGTCAGAGCATTTAGCTGATTGTTTCGTGAGGGCACAGTTTAGGCCCAACCCCTTCCCACCCCTCACCCCACCCACCCCTGGAAATAGTTCATTTATACCTGGGGTCCTGACATCATTTCCTCAAGAGGGCAAGGTACACATCACTGTCATATCCTGTCTAGCACACTGCACTGACAATATAAGCATACACATTGTATAAATACATATATTTCTATATAACGCACTCAACACACACACCAAAAAAAAAACTAAACAAGGTAGACAGTTATGTGGGGGTAGTACAATGTAATGGCTGTGGGGCAGCAGTCTTCCGGGAGTTTTTCTGGAGGCTGAGATGCTGCCCTGTTTGCAGACAACTATCTGCCCTGAGGGAGGAAGTTGCCCATCTTCAGGCTGCACTGGACAGTGGCAAGGGGACCTCCCCCATCCAGGGAGCACCACAGCCACCACCACTACCTCAGAGGTTGTGAAGAAAGCACAGCAGTTGGACCACAGTGGGCTCAGGGAGGGTAAGGGTGGTGGAACAGAGGCACACCTAGTCAGTTGTTACATTCTACAATCCATACACCATTCTGGGGGAGCATAGTTCCTCTATGGATGCACCCGCAGAGGAGACTAAGGAGGGTGCAGACAACTGTCACAAGGGAGGCCCTCAGGAAGGAGGCAGAGGGCACCACAGGGAAAGAAAGCAGCTCCTGGTGGGGGACTCAATTATTAGGGGGATAGAACTGGGGGGAGCAGGGAAAACTGAAGTAAGGTGCCTGCCTGGTGCCATGGCTTGGAGGGACAGGAAGTGCATCCTTAGGATCACTAGAACAGTTGCACGGGAGTCTGAGCTGGACATCATTGGCCACCTAGGGACAAATGACTTTGCTCATCATGAGATTAGAGCAGTGCAAAAGGACTTCGTAGAGTTGGGGAGGGGCTTAAGACAAGTAGCACACACAGTATCCTTCTCAGAGGTGCTGCCTGTCAGTGGCATGAGGAGGCGAGGGTACTTTGCACCATGCAGTTTAACAAATGGTTGAAAAATGGTGTGGAGCACAGGGTTTGGCTTCATTGGGGACTGGGGTTCCACCTGAGGACACCAGCCTATACTGGCAGGATGGTCTGCATCTGTCCAGGAAGGAACAAGTCTTTGGGCAATCGGTTAATGCTTCATTGGCAAGCCTTTAAACTAGTCAAGGGGAGGCACTGATAATCAGAAGTAAAATCACAGTCTCCCCTACAAAACAGGGTACTAAATGAGAAAAGACCAAGGTAGAAAGGTCAGTGGGGGTTGCCACAGAAGGTAAAGCCATCAAAAATGGAGAGCAATGAGTACCAATGCCGTAGTCTGGGTAACAAGCTTCCTGAATTAGTGGCCTTGATGGAGGAGGAAGATCTGGATATTGTGGCAGTCACAGAAACATGGTACACACAGAACCATGACTGGGACGTAAACATACCAGGATACACTATCTACAGGAGGGACAGGGAGGGTAAAAGAGGAGGAGGAGTAGCTCTCTACATAAGAGAAGAAATCAAAGCAACAGAACAAAAGGGTAAACAGGGAGGAGAAGAAGCACTGTGGGTCAATTTGAAGGCAGGCAATGGCACCACAATCTGCACAGGGGTTGTATACAGACCCCACTCTCAGGGGGAGGAAATGGACAAGGAAATGATAGAAAGTATACTTAGAATGGCAGATAAAGGGGAGATATTGCTGATGGGTGATCTGAATATGCCAGATGTTAACTGGAGTGCAGTTGCAGCAGCCACTTCTAAGAGTGGGGTTATTCTAGATGCCCTACAGGGGGCATGCCTTAGACAACTAGTATTGGAGCCCACTCGAGAGGGAGCAATCTTAGACCTGGTTCTCTCAAATGGAGATGAAGAGAGGATCACAGATGTAGAAGTGGGTAGCCATCTGGGAACTAGCGACCATCGAACAGTATGGTTCACAATAAACACAGCAATATAGTCAAGCCATACAAAGACAAAGGTACTGGATTTTAGGAGGGCTGACTTTACAAATGGGTGAGTGCCTAAGGAATGCACTAGCAAATGGGCAGGAAGGGAGGGTGGAAGAACAATGGGAATAATAAAACTGCCATCACAGAGGTAACAAGCCTTTGTGTAAAGCAAATAAACAAAATGAAACGAGGTAAGAAACCACTATGGTTCTCAAAGGAAGTGGCAGTGAAGGTTCAAGAGAAAAGAAAGTATTCAGGAAGTACAAGGAATCACAGAAGGAACAGGACAGAGAACTGTATCAGTTAAAGCAAAAGGAAGCTGGAAAGGCAGTCAGAACAGCAAAGGCTGAAACCGAGGAAAAGATAGCCAACTGTTAACAAGGGGATAAAACCTTTATAGGTACATCAGGAGCAAAGAAAGACCAAGGAGGGATAGTGAGGCTTAATAAAGGGAGGAGGGTGGGCAGAGGTGACTGTGAAAAGGCAGAGATACTAAACAAATATTTTTGCTAAGTATTTACAAAGGAGAGGAGGTACCCAAAACAAACAGTAGAAACACTCTGGATACAGAAGTTGATACCAGCCCATTTACAGAAGAAAGAGTTCTGAAAGAGCTCTTAAAACTGAAGGTGGACAAAGCAATGGGGCCTGATGGGGTTCATCCCAGAATTCTAAAAGAACTAAGGATAGAACTAGTGACACCACTGACTACCCTCTTTAACAAATCACGGGAGGATAGGGTGGTACCTGAGGACTGGAGGAGGGCAGATGTGATTCTCCTTCACAAAAGTGGGAGCAAGGCAGAAGCAGGAAACTACAGACCTGTTAGTTTAACCTCAGTGGTAGGGAAAATGATGGAATCACTTCTGAAGGAAAGAATTGTTGAGTATCTAGAGGCCAGAGGGGCACAGGACCCAAGGCAGCATGGATTCACAGCGGGAAGGTCATGCCAGGCAAATCTGATAGATTTCTTTGACTGGGTGACCAAAGTAGTTGATCAGGGAGGGGCTGTGGACATGGCCTACCTAGACTTTAGCAAGGCATTTGACACAGTCCCACACAAAAGATTAATATACAAGTTAGCCAGCCTGGGAGTGGGTCCCAAGATGACAGCCTAAGGTGAAATTGTCTGGAGAATAGGACACAGAGAGTAATAGTAAATGAGTCCACTCTGAAAAGGAGGTTAGCAGTGGGGTACCACAGGGTTCAGTATTAGGACCAGTCCTCTTCAATGTCTTTATAGCGACATTACAGAGGGACTGAAGGAAAAGTATGTCTCTTTGCAGATGACACAAAGATCTGCAACAGAGTTGATGCACAAGGTGGGATGGAAAGGATGAGAAGGGACTTGGCAAGTTAGAAGAATGGTCAAATGTATGGCAGCTTAGATTCAATGCTAAGAAGTGCAGTAATGCACCTGGGAAACAAAACCCAGGGAAGAGTACACAATGGGGGTGAGATACTAACAAGAACAAAATGGAAAGGGACCTGGGGTAGTCATATCAGATGGCCTAAAGGTGGGCAAGCAATGTGAGAGGGCAGCAAGGAGGGTTGGGGGATACTGGGATGCATAGGGAGAGGCATCACCAGTAGAAAACAAGAAGTTATTATCCCTCTGTACAGACAGCTGGTGAGACCACATCTGAGTATCATGCAGTTCTGGAGACACCTAATCTCCGTGAAAGACATAGACAGAATGGTAGCTGTCCAGAGGAGGGCATCAAATGGTGCAGGGTCTGCACCAGAAGACATATGAAGAGAGACTTAAGGAGCTTAATATGTATAGCCTCGAGGAAAGGAGGGAGAGGGGGGACATGATAGAAACTTTCACGTACCTCAAGGGAATCAACAAAGTCCAAGAGGGTAGCATCTTTCAAAAAAAGAGGTGTGCAAGAACAAGGGGCACAATTTGAAGATAGAAGGGGCGGCTCAGAGGTAATTTAAGGAAGTATTTTTTCACAGAGAGGGTTGTGGATGTATAGAACAGCCTTCCAGAGGAGGTTGTGGAGTCAAAAACAGTGGTGGAATTCAAGCATGCATGGGACAGTCATAAGGCAATTCTAGGGGTAGGGGTAGGAAGAAGTAGGCTGCTGGTTAACTAGGATCTGCAGCTTATCCATCAGGTAGAGAAATGGGCAGACTGGGTGGGCCAAGCGGTCCTTATCTGCCGTCAAATTCTATGTTTCTATGTTTCTAACCAGTTGAGCACCACAAAGTGGCAATGTTTCTTATGCGGCAGTACTGTTTTGATTAGCATTGTGATTCATGATACCCCTTGAAGTAGTTACAGATTGATTCAGTGTGATTGGTTTAGCTTGAACTGATATATGCTGGCAAAACTGTTAGCCATTTTTATCTACTGTGCCATACATAAGCACAAAGGTGTCTTGTACTTGCCATGTACTGTTCTGCACAGAATAATGATATTTTCTATGTGGAGCACATTATATTATGACAGGATTTTTTTTATTTTGCCCCTACTGTTATGCTGCTTCTTTTCAGAGATAACGCTGGGTTGAACTGTTCATTGTAATTGAAGTGTCCATTTTTTAACATACTGTACTTCCATAAAACAACATTTTCATATTGCCTTCTCAGTGTGTGGCTGGGAACTGTGGAAACACATAAAACTGGGTTTTTCCTGTTCACATTTCTGAAAGACAATCATATCTTTAGGCTGTGGAATCAGTTTGTGAGAACTAAATGTTCTGATTGGAGTGGTCCCAATAAATACAGTATGTTGTACTCCTATTATTTTGAGGCGTCTACATTTGATCTGTCTATTTTAATACAGTATAAAATGCAGTTTGTCAAATGTCTAAGGTTAAAGCCGGATGCAGTTCCCACTATACATGCTCCAGAACCTACTAACTCTGCTAGTAGTCATGTTTGTGTGTCTACTGTCAGTGTATGTCCTGCCTTTCACAGTCCATCGAGCAGCAAGGAAGCATCCTTTGAGCCCACTGTGAAATGCAGGAAAAGAGGTGGAGCTTTTAGAAAGAGTGAATTAGCAGAGGTAAGAATACTATGTCATTTTATTGTTTTTGTGTGTCCTGTATCCCATTTACTTTGCAAAGCCTCATTTTTGAAAACACTTCCTCAACATTGAACTAATAACAGAGCCATTAAGGTCTCAAGTGGTTACCTATCTGATGCCTGATAACTCCACCCCCTCAACCACCATCTGTGTTCTATCCATCTGTCAGTTTTCAACCCATATTGCCATCTTATCCCCTGTACACCCCTGACAGCAACATTTCAACATCGACCGTCACTACAGTGACTACAGCGTCATGTTGCTCTAGTGTCAGCACTGGACCATGGTATTGTATTCTGTGGGTCCTGCAACCACTCACCTAATCAGCTTCAACTCAGAGAAGATTATATTTAGTGTGGAGTGAAGCCCACCAAAGAAAGCATGGTAGGCAGTGAGAAACCTTATGCCAACCACAAATTCGGTCAACATAAAGGTTTCACTGTACAGTCATTCAACAACATTTTTGTTGATGACTAATCACAGATCCCTTATCCCCCACATCAAGATCCAGCAAGTGTCAGAACAACATGATCTGGTGCACAGAGTGAAAGGTCTTGCTGATATCAAGACACACCGTGCCCAATTCCAGAACGGATATGCATGTCGCAAAGTGTTTTGCACCAAAACAAATGGTGCAAGTAGCACTTTGCACCATGAGTTTTATCATTTGGTATTACAAAAGGCAGCCTGCAAGATTTTGCAGGCTACCTGCATCCAGGTGGACATACACCACCTGGTTGCCAGTGGCATGTCGGAAGACAAGGTTACAGCAGCATATGCTCCCTAATCTGAGAGGGAAGCAGCTGTAATCTGAAATTTCTATTCAAAAATGTCCTGGGAATGACATCTGGCAAAGTACAGTTAGACCACCTATGAGCTTGCATACCCGTAATCTGCCTGCTGCTTTGCCTGGAACTTGATGCCCCAACCATGCGCAAAGAAGTGGACCCACCCCTTACATTATAGTACTCCCTCACCTGACCCCAATCCCCAGCAATCCTGGGGGTGCCATGGTCTGATCACCGATAATGTGATGCAGTGTCAACACCCCCACACACCCACCCCTATTGCTTGAGTAATCCTGCACCCCACCTCCCTGTGCATGGCCCACCATGGCATACAGAGTGACTTGTCTGTAATTCCTGTTTTGCATCCTTGTCACTGCTTTGGTAGGGGTGGCCCATATAAGGGAATTATCCAGTCCTGTGGTGCTACGCATGACTTTTCTGGATTTGCCCTGCTATCCCTTTATCAACTTATCTTATTACGTTTGGATATATCCTTACTGTGCAGATTCATTTCTCCACATACAATGCTAGTACCACTTCAACCACTGTAGCTTCCAGTTTCACAAAATATGTGTTTCCCTTTCCCCACTGCTCATCTTCAATTGCTGTTTAGTGATGAAAATAAAAATCATGATGCACAGAAGGTGAAAAGTGGTTTACATAGCTTGAAGGCACATTACAGCGTCCATAAGAACATAAGACAGTGGCAAGCAGAAGGACACCACTCGATCTATCAGGTCTGTTTGAAATAACAACCCCTATCCCCACCCTGAGGTGGAGTTGTGCTCACAGATGTAAACTGAAGACCAGAAGTGATACATACTATTTCAAACAGACTGGGGAGACTGAGTGGTCTCCTTCTGCTGGCCACTGTATTATGTCCTAGTGGACTCTGTAATGTGCCAGTCAGAGTTGTGAAACACTTTTCACCTTCTGCATCTTGAATTTTATTTTCTTATGCCTGTGTGTGTGTGTGTCTCTGAGACTATGTGTGCTTGTGTGTGTGTGTACGTGTGTGTGTGTCTCTATTTATTTTTGCAGTGCATTCTGAGACAACTTGCATTTAGGTACAGAGCACGCATACCATATTGATGTATCTTGGTGGTGTGTGTGTGTGTGTGTGTCTGTGTCTGTGTCTGTGTGGCTGTGTGTCTCTGAGTACATGTGTGTCTCTGTCACTGTATATCTGTGATTGGTTCATTTGCTACGGAGATACGAAGATACAAAAATTGGTGGCAGATAAAGGTCATTCAGTCCATCAAGTCTGCTTGCTTATGCTGATAGCCACCCTCAATAGCAGTTGTCCCTCCCTCCATCCATTCCCACCCCCACCCCTATATCCTCCATGTTACCCATTCCCTTTTGAAGTGGCTAACTGTTCTGCAGTACACTGACTCTATCAGAGTGTTCCAACATGCCACTACCATGTCCATAAAATCGTGTCTTGTCACCTCCCTTTTGAACCTACCCCCTTCAGTCTTCGATCATGATATGTGGTATCCCTCCATTCCTGTTCTTTGAGTAACCCTTCTGTCCCCATCCCTTGTATGCCTTTCATGAAGTTGAAGGTCTTGTTCATGCCTCCCTATCACTCGTCTTCTCCAGTGAATACATGTTCAATGCCCTCTGGTGCATCCTCATATGTTAAACCTTCCAATCTGTGTACATCAACAACATTACTTGAACCCCCATCCCCTTACTCACCTATCTCTCAGTCTCACAAGTGTTCTTGGTTGAAAAAATGTAAACCTTCTTCTTCAGAAAGATTACTCATTTCTTGATGGATGTCATTCTTCTTCCTTGTAAAGGGCAATGTCATACCTGATCATCCAACAGTATTTATCATTTCTGCACAGGTACAAAACTACTGACATCTGCTTTTAAAGTTTCAGCATTGTGTCAATGAAAATCATATCAAATTGTCATATGCACAGTCTCCATGCAACCATGCAATTGTGGTAAATGTGCATGACACTGGACCGGTGTAATGCACAATGACTGGGTAACAGCAGTGAAGTATTACAGGTGTGTATTACCAAGCACCCATTGTATGCTTCCCTCCCTGTGTGGTGCAAGCCTGAGTTACCGGACATTGATTTGTGATGAGCTTAGGAGGGTGTCTCAGTCCTCAACTGCCCCCCCCATGTCCCCATCTCAGGGCGTTATCTGAATGCTTGCTAGTCTTTGTGGATGGCCTACCAAAAGTTATAATTGTCCCCTTGGCAACTGGATGGTGATCTATCATCTCACAACACAACAAAGCCATGGACAGCATGGTGTGACATGGTAACAGATTCACTGCATACCTAGTTGCGCCAGCTGGTGGTTACCCCTTGAGGGAGAGTGATCCTCATGATGTATGGTTAACATCAGTTTACAATGGTAGGTTGCTAGTCAGGGTTGTGAGACGGTGTTGCTATCAAGGATTGTGGTGTTGATGGCCCATGAGGCTTTGATAGAGCGGTCTCACACGGTGTTACTTGGGAAAGATAACATAAAAAATTATGTTCCTCTTTATGGGTGGACATCTTCATCACCTGTTATTGGACCACACCATCACGAGACACAGGCCATGTTTTTGTCATCATCATCATCATTCAAAATCTTCACTTTGACATCACACTGTTACATGACAATGACATTCCCTGAAGTACTTTATCTTTCTTGTGACTATGTCGCCTGTGGTGACCTACATAGCCGGCCTTACTTTCAAGGTGAGTATTGCACAATGCAATGCATGGACTTTGTAAGGAACTGACAGGCAGCACAATGTCGATGCATGCTACATGCAAAACATGTTCTGAGCACACATCACCATTTTATCAGTTGTACCAGCATTGTGTGTCAAATGCATGTGTATGATGAGATAAATATGAGCCTTACTGTTTTAATGTTGATTCTCAGCTTTCCTTTGCAGATTATTAGCCAGTATATGGTAACAAGCCATGAAGAAACCTCAAACTCAATCGAATGTCAGGACTATGGTAGCATAGAGTCAGTTACACACAATTCATGTGGGGATCCTACCACTGATACTGTTCCGGTAAACACTGGTGACCAAGTAGATCTTGGTGTCCATGCCATTACATGTGATATGCAGAAATCTTTACAAAGACCTCCACATAAAAGCACAGGTTAGTGCAGTGTGGTACTTCACTAGCTGTATTTTTCCTGTCTAGTGACACATATACATACTCATCAATACCCACATGCATAGCACCCACCTATGCCACCATGCCCCCCCAACACACACACATATATGCTGAAAGACACACTCACTACATGCATACATTTTACCAGATAGGACATGTCTAGTGTTACAGTGTCCTTCATAACTGTTAGAATGTGGCACAGTGTTGTGTATTACTTTCACACTGGTACACAGACCATATCACAATGGTCGTGACAACATCAGTTGATGCTTGATGTATTTTGTTATTCATTGTCACATACAAAGACATGATAGTGGCCATGGGTTATTCTACTATTTGAGTAATACTGATCTTAACATTTTTTGGTACAATATTATCACAACCAGTTCCTGGTGTGCCTTGTACTGAAGATGGATTGATGATTGCAAGTTGACAAATCACAGTGTGGCATGGCCTGGTGTTACAGGAACAGTCTGGTAATTATCCCTTTATCAGTGCAATAAGTCACAAGGAGCTGCACAGTTCAGCATTGTCCCTAGGTGGTTACTGTGTACCTGTTACTGTAACTCCTGTGAATGTCAATCGTTATACAACAATTTTTCAATGTTGTGTGCAACAATGTGAAAAAACCATACCCCTGTTGTCTAGTGGTACCCCCGCTTCCTAGCCCAATCAAAGCAAACACCTGAACCAGATAGTGCACAGGTAGTCCAGTGGACCCACCATCCACCCACTTAGGCACCCACACCCACCCCGCTCCCCCACTCCCAGGATTTCAAGGACAGCCAGGGATCAGCAAATCCCACCAACACACCTCCACGGCTGCCCGCCAACTGTGCTGGCACTGAATGACAGCTCACAGGAAGCACTGCCCTATCACTGGTCAATATCATGGACCAATGTGCTTGAAGTGAGTACTGTAAGTATTCATTCACAAATTTGGGACATGGCCATCCTGGGACAGGTGACTGGGATGGGATGTGGGTGTCTAAGTGTGTGAGCTGGGTGATCCACTACACTACCTGGGAACTATCTCGTAGTGTGGTATGCTTTGATGGTGGCTGGGATAGGGTACCACTAAGTACAAGGGACTGGTGTGGATTATTTACTGTGAGGATGAGGATCGCTAATGGATGTGAGGGTGAGGGCAGTTGAGTACCGGGGATGTATTCTTTGCATTTATTATATGATCAGGGATGGGGTGTTACACTGGACATAAAGGAATGGCTGATTGTTTTTGTAATATATCATCAGGCATGGGCAGGGGGGTGGCCACTAGACTACCATGGAGTTTGAAAATCTTGTCTTCTATACTGAACTTCTTGAAATAGCAGCACTTTGAGCATGGCTCATTGTAGCTCACTAAATTTACAACATATGTTGCACTTGTCAAAGTAAAAAAGGAAACTTTTATTGACAGGGACACAGACATCACCAAAAATGCAAGATGCTAGCACCCAAACAGAGCCCATGGTGCATCACTTGTTCTCCTCTTTGCCTGTCTGGACCTCTGATGCACAGTCTGATGTATCATTTGTGGATGATCCTAAAGATGAAACTTATTCTTGCACTGTCTATGATGATGACAGTCAAGTGTCTATAACGAAGGAGATAGTCAGGTGAAGTAATTCAAAACTGCACTCAGAAGCGAACTGTTCAACACACGTAGTTGCACCTGTCTATAATCTCAGGCGCAACACTCTGTGCCCTGACAATGCCCGCTGGGCAGCATCCTTACCACACCTCTTTAAATCCTACCCCTTTTCTGTTTGTACTGCCATTATTCCTGTTGCTTGCCCTTTCTCCATGCAAGTATGTACCACTTCTGATTAAACTGCTATTTCTCTGTTGCCTGCTCTTACTGTCGTACTAGTATGTGCCATTGTAACCAAACTGGCTTCTCTGTATAATTGTCTTTATCACATGTGCTTGCTATCTACGTAACCCATATCCTGGAACCTATAATGCTTGTATATGTATTTGTCATGTTCATTATCACATGTGCCTGCAAACTATGTAACCTATATCCTGGAACCGAGAATGCTTGTATTTGTATTTGTCCTCTATGTGACGAGGTACCTTTGGAAATGAGCCTCTGGTTCAAAGGTTGTAAACCGATGTGCAAATAAATAAAAGTATTAACCATATCAGTTTTAACACAGGGCAGAAGTATTTGAACTTTGGATAGGTAAATGCTTAAAAATGACACTTGATCTCTACTCCACAGGGAGGAATGTACAAATGGTGCAAGCAATGCTGGTCAATGTCTATGGCAAGCACGTAAATTTATAGCATTTGAAAACTGTCTCCTGCAGTTGTCTGGACAGTGTATGCATTGCAAGGCATCAGCAAAGGCAGCTGTGTCTAAAGTTAAGGGAACACTTGCAGTAGTGGAGCAGAAGTGCTCCGAATGTGGCTATAAATGTACCTGGTGCACTCAGCCTCATCTGGGTGATTATCCAGCTGGAAACCTTCTACTGTCAGCCAGCACTGGGTTTTCCAGAGTGTCTTCACAGAAGACTTTATGAGTACTATGGCATATAAACATCCAGGCCCAGATATTCAAAAGGGTTGCGCATGGTGCAACAGTGTTGCACCATGTGCAACCCACTGATGCGCCCCGGCGTGATATTCAAAAGGGAAAAGTGTGTGGCACAAATCCCGATGCACCGGAGCGCATCAGTAATGTATCCAGATGCAGGTGGGGGGGGGGCGTGCCCATGCATACCCTGCACAGCCCGATATTCAGCCCGGGATGTGAAGAGCCATGCATACGCAACTCCTACCTGTGCCAGCACAAAGTTGATCCAAAAATAAAAGGAACAACTTATGGCCACCCACAGGTGAGCTGCCGCACTGCAGAGCACTACATGGCAGCTGCCACCTGTGAGCTGTGGCTGCACCTGGCGGCACCCCCCATGCCCTATCGTGGGCATTTTTAAAAGAAAATAAGAATTCCATCCAATATCCCTGGTGGTCCAGTGGACCGCTGTCTGCCCCTATCACGGGCATATGTATATAAATTAAACATTCCAATATCCCTGGTGGTCTAGTGGACCGTTGTCTGCCTGATCGCTGGCATATGTATATAAATTAAACGTTCCAATATCCCTGGTGATCCAGTGGACCGCTGTCTGCCCGATCGTGGGCATATGTATATAAATTAAATTTTCCAATATCCCTGGTGGTCCAGTGGACCGCTATCTGCCCAATCGCGGGCATCTGTATAAATAAGTTCAGTATTCCTGGTGGTCCAGTGGACTGCTGTCTGCCCGATTGTGGGCATATGTATATAAATTAAACATTCCAATATCCCTGGTGGTCCAGTGGACAGCTGTCTGCCTGATCACGGGCATCTGTATAAAAAAATAAATCCAATATCCCTGGCGGTCTAGGGGTACCCCACTCCTCACCTGCCCACTGAGCCCCATCGCCCTGCTCCCTTCCCCGGTCAGCCGGCGGGTGGCAGCACCCCACCTGCCTGCCACCCCGCCGCCCGCCGACTGACACCGTCGGTAGGGCTGCACGCCCATTGGTTCACAGAGTGAGCCAATGGGCATGAAGCCCATACCGTACTATGCATTCCAGATATGTGAATGATTCATTCGCATATCTGGAATGTGTAGTACAGTACGGGCTGCATGCCCATTGGCTCACACTGTGAACCAGTGGGCGCAGCAGCCCCACTGACAGTGTCAGTCGGCAGGCGGCAGGGTGGCAGGCGGTGGGTGCTGCTGCCCGCCGGCTGATTGGGGAGGGCAATGGGGCTCAGTGGGCGGGTGGGGAGGGTTGCCCTAGACTACCAGGGATATTGATTTTTTTTACAGATGCCCGCGATTGCGCAGGTAGTGGTCCACTGGACCACCAGGGATATTGGACTTATTTATACTGATGCACGCGATCGGGCAGATAGCGGTCCACTGGACCACCATGGATATTGAACTTATTTATACAGATGCCCGCGATCGGGCAGATAGAGGTCCACTGGACCACCAGGGATATTGGACATAATAGTTATTTTTTTACTACAAATGCCCGTGATCAGGCTGCAGGGGGTGTCAGTCCCTGACGGCTGCTGCCTAGCAGGGCGTCAGGCGTAAGTTGTCAGGGATCAGCGCACCTGCCTGCAAATGGGGCCATAATGACATGCAGATGGCCCCATGTGCACCTTGCATACATTATGGCCCCATTTGCATGTCAACTTTTGAATATCGCAGGTGCTGTGCATGGCGCAATAGAACTTGCATTAGTGCATCCCCATGCTCCACTCTGGCCACTTGCACTGGTGCAGTGCCACTGCACCATGCACACTAGGGGTGGCCAGGGTGCGATATTCAATGCTGCTGAGCCATGGCACAGCTCCGTTGAATATCGCCCAGTTCACACCCCTGCACAGCCATGTTGAGCTGTGCCCAAGCTTGCGTCACAGCCTGGCGCAGTTTGAATATCTGGGCCACAGTGCATCTCTGATAATACTTTTTATCGACATTCTAGACTGTATTTTCAGTCAGCAACTCAAAATGTGTGGGGAAAAAGAGAAAGACAGAGTAGTGACATCAATAAACCATGATAATCCCAATGTCATGTTGGCTGGGGATGGTCTATGTGACAGCAATGTTCACTCTGCAAATGTTTTAACATACACCCTTATGGAGATGAGGAACCATAAAATAATTTCAGTCAGCTTAGTGCAGGTAATCTTCTCATTAGGAATGTGACACATGAAACACATTCACATAATGACTACATTGTCATCATTGATGATGTGAACACATATTTCATTGATTTTATGCTGACTGACATACACACATCTTGGTATATCTTTCTAGAGTAATGAGGTTAAAAGTTCTTATCACATGAAGCTTGAGGGTCTGAAGAGGGGCTTGCAGCTTGTTAAAGAGGACGGTATGAAACCTACCTGCCTCATAACTGACCTACACCGTCAGATACAAAAGTATTTGAGAGAAAATGAGAGTGACATCACCCGCTACTATGATGTCTGGCATTTTGTGAAAAGTACGTAAATAATTCATATTGAAACGTTGCTCTGTTCACCGTATTTAATTTAAATTTTTTTGTTGCACATGAGATCTGTATAGTAAGGTTATCCTGACATCATAATTAAAACATGGTTACAACATGATGGAATAAGTCCCCCAACCAAGCAATCAATATACAGAGTCTGCTGAAACATGCCATGCAAACCCAAAGTTTTTATTTTTATTTATTTTTTTCTTTATTGTACATTTCAGAATTACAACCTTTGAGTCAGAGACTCCATTACAAATGCTCCACATCAGTAACAAACAAATAAGTAGAAAACAATAGATTGGTGTACATAGTGGGTTACAGGCAAGTTCCATACATTGAGTGAGGCATAATATGGACAAACAGTATGCGTTATAGGGCATGTGCAAGGTACAAAGTTGTCAGCATGGCAGGATGAGAATCCTTTGTTGAGGATGAAGTGTGACAGGGAGGAGGGAGGAGTGTGGCAGGGGGTGCAGGCTCCTTCAGTGGCATGTGGGGTGTGATGCTGTGGGGGCTAGAAGCAGTCACAAGCACTAATGGATTGGAGATGTTCCCTGGGGAGGGATTTGAAGTGGCCTAGCCTACTTTCAGCAGCTAAGGCACTGGGAAGTGTGTTCAACCAGAGTGGGTCTCTGTAGCTGAAGGTTCTCTGGCATAGGGAAGTTCTTCACCGAGGAATCAAAAAGGGGGATTTAGGGGATCTGCGGGTGGTTTTTAGCACTGGTGTTAGTTGCAGGAGGGCTGAAAGTCCCGGGGGGGGGGTCCAGAAGCAATCTTCCTGGCAAGTAGGCAAGTTTTTTTTTTCTGTTATTTATTTATCCTCCCCATGTCTCTCCCATTAGCCTCTCCTTCAAGCCATCAATGGTCTTGTTCCCCTACCACTCGCTCGCATTCTGGCCCATTTCCACTGTCTTCCACCTCATATGGCAGCCACTCTTGGGGTAATCAGATGTAACCCTTCACCAGATGAGTTCTCCTCCTCTGAGGAGAAAGGCACCGGTGGGGGCCATCCAGTGCAACACTTGGCCTTTTGGGTGCTGAGGTGGTCTCTGGGACTCGACCATTGCATTTGTGGTGGCAGAGGGCCCAGATAGCCGTCATCTGGTCAAGTGGAGGATCATTTTTCCCCTTTTTTCCCCCCTTCCCCCTTGGGGATGTGGTGTGTGCCATGACATTAAGGCATGCATCAATGTCTGCAATGCCCTCTAGTTAGTTGTATGGTGCACTGTTATATCCCCAGTCTCCACTGGGGGTCAGCATGTGCTGGACCACATCCCCACCCTCCCCTCTGGAGAAGGCCATCAGTCATCAGATGCTGAAGTCTTCTCCCCTGGCCCACCCTCCAGCAACCCGAGTCCATTTCCGAACCCGGGTGCTCATGTACACTCAACAGTGGGTCATGGAATTATTACAAAACATTGGCAATGTATCTATTAATGTTGGCTGATGATTATGTGATAATAGTCTATGAACTGGTCTTGATGATGTCTTTCTGCATTCAAAGGAGTAACCAAGAAACTGGAAGCAGTTGCTGGTCAAAAAGAGTGTCAAATTATTGGAGAATAGATACGCAGTATCCGTAATGTATTATATTGGCTACCTAGATCTACCCCTGATGGAAATTATCTTGTTATGTTGGCAAAACTTCATTCAATAACTAATCATGTTCAGAACATGCACATCCTGTTGCTAGCCTTGCTTGTAGAGCAGAAAGCAGCTAACTAAAAGAAGCTACATTTTCTTATTAATTTAACACTTATATCTCAGCAGGAGTCAGGGTCTGTTGAGACTAAGCAGACAGATACTTTATTAGAAGTAGAAGGGGTCTTATTTAGGGTTAAAAAAAAGAAAGAAAAGAAAGAAAGTCAGCATGTGTTCTGTGCTGTGAAGGGTACTGTATCAACTTACTTTGCTAAACCAGTAGGAGGAGAGAGATCTTAATTGGGGGTGTGGCTTAGACACAATAAAAGCAGGTGACTCAAATTACAACTTCCTGTTGCTAGCCTTTTTTCTTACTAATTGACCTCCATCCCACCCACCCTAAGCCAGTTCTACTTTTATTGCCACTGGATTTGACTGTCAACAGGAACTTCCTGTTTGGCAGTAGGAAGGGAAGGATCATAGAGAAACATTGGTTTTGTCAACCCTAAAGGAAAAAAGTAGCTCACTCCCCCCGCAGCTGGTGGTGGTCTGACACAGAGCAAGGAAGAAGGAGGCTACTGAAGAATATAGGAAGTTGCTGTCCCAGAACAGGAAGGATGAGCGTTGTAAGGAGAGGAGAGAGAAAGCATACAGAGAAACAGGAGAGGGGACACAAAATAAGACATGATGGGAGTGGTGCAGTGCAATGGCTGTGGGGCAGCAGTGTTCTGGGAGACATTCTGGAGGCTGTGATGCTGCCCTATTTGCAGGCACTTCTCTGGTCTGAGGGTGGAGGTTGCCCGTCTCCAGACTGACCTGGCTAGGATTTGAGAAACCTCCTCCCCCACCCAGGGACCACCAGGGCCAATGCCACTACCTCAGAGGTTGCCAAGAAAGAGGAGATGCTGGACCAGGGTGGGCTCAGGGAGGGAGAGGGTAGTGGAACAGAGTTGCATCCCTCCAGCTGTACCTCTCCACAATTCATTCACTCTTCTGGTGGATAGTGGTTCCTCTATGGAGGCACCTGCAGTGGAGACCAAGGAGGATGTTGGGAACCTTCACAAAGAAGACCTACAGGAGGGTGGCATGGGACCCCACAGGGGAAGAAAACAACTCCTGGTGGGGGACTCAATCATTAGGGGGATAGAAATGGCGAGGAATGGGAGAGGGAGGTAAGGTGCCTGCCTGACGCCATGGCTTGGAGGGACAGGAAGTGAATCCTCAGGATCGTGGAAGCAGCGGCACGAGGGAGGGAGCTGGATGTCATTGTCCACCTAGGGATGAATGACCTGGCTAGGAATGGGATCAGAGCAGTGCAAGAGGAGTTTGTAGAGTTGGGGAAGGGCCTTAGACAAGTAGTGCATTTGGTAACCTTCTCAGAAGTGCTGCCTGTCTATGGCAAGGGAGATGCTAGGGTACTCCTCACCAGGGAATTCAATAAAAGGTTGAAAAACTGGTGTGAAGCTCAGGGTTTTGGCTTTATTGGGGACTGGGGAGCTACCTGGAGGGATGCAGACCTATACTGGTGCGATGGTCTGCATCTGTCCGGGGGGGAATCAGGATCCTAGGTGAGAGGTTTAAATGCTTCATTGGCAAGCATTTAGACTAGCAAAGGGAGGGAGGCACTGAAAAGGAGCAGAGAAATCCCAGCCTCCCCCCACAAAATATGGTAATTAGTGAGGTAAACACCAAGGTAGAGAAGTCATTAGGGAGAAGGACAGAGGTAAATGCAAAAAAAGGCAAAGGCAGTAAGGACAGGAATGGGGCTAAAAGGGGTAAGGCCATCAAAAAATTGGAGGGTGATGAGTACCAATGGCCGTAGTCTGTGTAACAAGCTCCCTGAACTAGTGGCCTTGATGGAAGAGGGTTGCCTGGATATTGTGGCAGTCACAGAAACATGGTACACAGAGAACCATGACTGGGATGTCAAAATACCAGGATACACAATATGCAGGAGGGACAGGGAGGGTAAAAGCGGAGGAGGAGTAGCTCTCTATGTAAAGGAAGGGACCAAAGCAACAGAACTAAAGAATAAACTGGGAGCAGATGAGGCACTCTGGGTCACCCTGGAGACAGGAAATGGCACCACAATCCGCATGGGGGTTGCATACAGACCCCCATCTCAGGGGGAGGGAACAGACAAGGAAATGATAGAAGGTTTCCTTAGAATGGCAGAAAAAGGGGAGATATTGTTGATGGGGGACCTGACTATGCCAGATGTTAACTGGGGCACCTTTGCTGCAGGCACATCCAAGAGCATGGTCATTCTTGATGCCCCACAGGGGCATGCCTCAGACAGCTAGTACTGGAACCCACTTAGAGGGAGCAATCTTAGACCAGGTACTCTCAAATGGGGACGGAAAAGAATTCAGATTTAGAAGTGGGTAGCCATCTGGGAACAAGCACCACCAAAAAGTGTGGTTGACTTATAAACACAGCCATACAATCAAGCCATACAAAAGCAAGAGTATTGGACTTTAGGAGGGCTGACTTTGGGAAAAAGAGAGAGTGCTTCAGAAAAGCACTAGCAAACAGGCAAGAAAGAGGGGTGGAGGAACAATGGGGAGTAATCAAAACAGCCATCACAGAGGCAACAAGCCCTTGTGTAAAGTAAATCAACAAAACACAACGAAGGAAAAAAATGCTATGTTCTCAAAAGAGGTGGCAGGGAAGGTTAAGGAGAAAAGGATAGCATTCAGTAAATATAAGGAAACACAGAAGGAGCAGGACAGAGAACTTTATCAGTTAAAGTAGAAAGAGACTGGGAAGACAGTCAGAATAGCAAAGGCCCAAACCGAGGAAAGGATAGCCAACTCTGTTAAGAAGGGGGAGAAGACCTTTTATAGGTACATTAGTGAGTGAAGAAAGACCAAAGGAGGGATATTGAGGCTTAATAAAGGGGAAGGAACATGGGTAGAGGGTGACAGTGAAAAAGCAGGGACACTAAATGAATATTTCTGCTCAGTATTCACAAAGGAAGAGGAGGGTGAGGTACCTAAACTAAACAAGAGAAACACTCTGAAAATGGGGGTTGATACCAGTCCATTTACAGAAGAAAGGGTTCTGAAAGAACTAATAAAATTGAAGGTGGACAAAGCAATGGAGCCTGATGGGATTCACCCAAGAATTCTAAAGGAACTATTGGTAGAACTAGTGACACCGCTGACTACTCTCTTTAACAAATCATGGGAGGATGGGGTGATACCTGAGGACTGGAGGAGGGCAGATGTGATTCCTCTTCACAAAAGTGGGAGCAGGACAGAGGCAAGAAACTACAGACCAGTTAGTTTGACCTCAGTGGTAGGGAAAATGATAGAATCACTTCTGAAGGAAAGAACTGTTGAGTACCTAGAGGCCAGTGGGGCACAGGACCCAAGACAGCATGGATTCACGATGGGAAGGTTGTGTCAGACAAATCTAATAGATTTCTTTGACTGGATGACCAAAGCAGTAGACCAGGGAGGGGCTGTGGACATGGCCTATCTAGATTTTAGCAAGCCATTTGTTACAGTCCCACACAAAAGATTAATACAAAAGTTAGCCAGCCTTGGAGTAGGTCCCAAGGTGGTAGCCTGGATAAAAAATTGGTTAGACAATAGGACACAAAGGGTAGTAGTAAATGGAGTCCACACTGAAGAAAGGAGGGTTACTAGTGGGGTACCACAGGGTTCAGTACTAGGACCGGTCCTTTTTAATGTCTTTATAAGTGACATTGCAGAGGAACTGGAAAGAAAAGTATGTCTCTTTGCAGACGACACAAAGATCTGCAACAGGGTTGATACACAGGATGAAGTAGAAAGGATGAGAAGGGACTTGGCACGGTTGAAGGAGAGGTCAGATGTATTGCAGCTCAGATTCAGTGCAAAGAAGTGTGAGGTAATCCACCTGGGAAACAAAAACCCAGGGGAAGAGTATACAATGGGGGGTGAGATACTGACAACAGTAAAAATTGAAAGGGACCTGGGGGTAATTATATCAGATGACCTAAAGGTGGGTAAGCAATGTGAGAAGGAAGTAAGGAAGGCAGGGGGGGTACTGGGATGCATAGGGAGCGGCATCAATAGTAGAAAACAGGAAGTTGTTATCACTCTGTACAGACAGTTGGTGAGACCCCATCTGGAGTACTGTGTGCAGTTCTGGAGACCCCATCTCTGCAAAGACATAGACAGAGTGGAGGCTGTCCAGAGGATAGCAACCAAAATGGTGCAGGGTCTGCACCAGAAGACATATGAAGAAAGACTAAAGGAGCTTAATATGTATACCCTTGAGGAAAGAAGGGAGAGAGGGGACATGATAGAAGCTTTTAAGTACCTCAAGAGAATCAACAAAGTCCAAGAGGGTGGCATCTTTCAGAAAAAGAGATGTGGAAGAACGAGGGGGCACAATTTGAAGATAGAGGGGGGATGGCTCAGAGGTAATGTGAGGAAGTATTTTTCACGGAAAGGGCTGTGGATGCATGGAACAGCCTCCCTGAAGAGGTCATGGAGTCAAGAACAGTGGGGGAATTCAAGAATGCATGGGACAGACATAAGGCAGTCCTAGTGGGGGGTAGGAGGAAGTAATCTGTAGGTCAACTAGGATCTGCAGCTTATCTGTTAGGTAGGAAAATGGTCAGACTAGGTGGGCCAAGAGGTTCTTATCTGCCGTCAAAGTCTATGTTTCTATCAATAATGACACCCCCCCCCCCCGAGTGTGCGCATGGGCCACTGGACAACAGTTTCAGAAGACTGAAGTAGTTAAAGCCACGTGAGTTGTCCACATAATCGTTATTTTTAAAATTGTCATTTTGCACTGTGCAGGTATTAGCCTGCAGTTGCACTCCACCATCAACAATGGTGTGCCACCTGCTGGTGCAGCTCTTGTGCTAATGGCTGCCTAAGACTGAAGCTCTGACCCAACTCCCTCCTGAAATCAGCAGAAAAGCCACAAAACCAAGCCAAAACTACTCAGTTTATGGAGAAATACATCAGGATGGCTACAAATAAATCAAAGGGATCATCAAATAGATTTGCAGCTCTGCTGATCAAGGAAGAGAAATCAGAGCCTGAACTGTTAGATTCAGAGGCCTCTGTATTGTCCCAAGCTACAACACTAACTACGAAAAAAAAGTCAGCCTGAAAGCAACAGAAAAATAAGGACTTGATCCTAAATGAAAAGCTTGATTGCATAATTACTGACCTGCAGGACATTAAAAAAGATTTCCAGGATTTTTGCATTGACCACGAACTCTACCGATCCGATATGACGGCCTTACAGTCGCTGGCCGCAACACTGGAGCAGGCTAACACTGAGAGGGCAACAGAGACATCCCAGATTCAATCGACATTGTCCCAGCTACTCAACATAACCAAAGTCCTGGGGGAGAGGCAAGAAGACACGGAGAATGAACAAATACACCAGAATTTAAGGATGTATGGGATTCCAGAGAACACTGAGGGGAAAGACATGAGGGGATATGTTGAAATGGTATTAAAAGATTTCCTGGCACTGGATAAAGATTTTGCACTAGAAACAGAGTGGGTACACATTGCGCTCGGCCCCAAGCCCTTGGGACTGGAGGTACCAAAGCTACTATACAAAAGAAACACTTCTTCAGAAGGCATGGTCTCTGGGCAAAGTTTTTCATGACCAGCAAATAATTTTTTTCAACAACGACTATGCTTGGGTGACCATGAAAAAACAACAGGAATATATCCCCTTGTTCCCGGTGCTTTGTCAACTTAGGTTAAAATTCTGCACACCCTAGCTCTTGAGACTGATGGTACAGTATCCAAATGGACAAACAACATATGATTCAGCATCTGCTGCAGTGGAAGATCTGCAACAGAGAGGCTTTGAATTTTCCACTAGACTTCCAGCCCCAGCATTGAGACTGGGACAAATAAGAAACAGAAACCAGGGAGGGAATCCCAACAAGAAGCATAGGAGGAAATCAAAAAACTCTTTGGCCAGTCTTCTACAAAAATGAAATGAAAGTTTAAGGCTTCCTGGTGAGTAGGATGGTGGGAGAAGGAGTGAATGCTGTGCCCAGGCAGGTCCAGGGCCATGATGAGGGTAGCTGTTGTTCCCATCCCTGAAATCCTCTCCTGGCAGATGGGAGGGGGTTCTGACCAGGGCCTGAGGACTTTTCTTTCTGGTGGCTGCCCTTGGGGAGTTCAGGCACCATTAAGTTCCCGACTTACCTGGGAGCGCAGAGAACAGACCTCCTGGATGCTGCCTCAGGGGATCCACACTACCACTATATGCAGAGCTCAGCCAGCCACTGGAAAGTGCTTATGCGACTTATGCTGAATTTAGATTTCAGAAGCTGGCAAATGTAGGGAGAGAGAAAAGCCAGGAAGCTGGCCTTCACTCTCTGTTTAATTCCAGTCTAGCAAATGAATGAGAGAGTCTGAGGGCTTGGGCACAAGTGAGGTGGCTGCAGTACAGATTTGCTGCATTTAAAGCGAGTCTCGATGATGTGGTGTTGTGGATCGTCGGGAGGATTATGGAGGGTGGAATAAAGAGAAATATCTGTGACTTTTCTGGACTTTGGTGGGGGCCCTGGTGGGGAGATTCTCGGGCCTGGGTCAGATTTTTCTGGCCAGCTGTGGGGGTGGGGGGGGGCTTGGGAGACAGGTTGCCCTCTGGTGGATAGCTTTTTAGTTGTCTATGCCTACACTGGCGATCTTAGCTGGGTGCGGGGGGCTGGAGTGATTGCCTGGTAGCATGCCTCAAGAGACCAAGAGCCAGAGGAAGCTATAAGGACATGGCACAGCTGACTCGGCCAGTTACATCAAGTGACAGAATCCACCCTGGGTCAGACGCAGTCTTATGATTAAGAACCTACTGGACAATACAAAAAGTATATAAGGCTGGGCTTAGGTTAGCTTCGGCAACTGGGAGCTAATGCTTTGGACTGGAAATACTACCCTACTATGGACAAAATATGGAGGGGGGGGCGGGGACATAAAGTAAGAAAGGGACTTATGTTGTTCACCAGTAATAACTATCTTTTTATTAGGATGTTTTTTGTTTTTTTTTTCTTTTTCAGTTATGCCCTCCCCAGAGAGTTAGACCAGGTGGAAAACACTCAGGGAAAGGACCGATATAAGTTTCTTTATGGGGGACATTTTAAACCTCAAGGGCAAGCCTTCAGGTTTAGGCAAGCAGCCCAAATATGACGACTTATACCGTCCACGTAAGGGGGATCTCTGACTTTGGAAGTCAATTTGAATATAGTTGTAAAAGGAGAGGGGGATGGGGATTTGTTTAGAGGGTCAAAAAGAAGAGGGGATCCAGAACTGCATGGGGTATGTAGTAACTGACAGAGAAAACAAAGCTGTAACACTAGATCAAGTAACGGGAGGAAAGTCAGGGGCAACAGGGAAAATAGAGAAGGAGCAGGAAGATATAGCAGGAGAGAATAAAGAGAGAAAAAATAAAAATACCAAAAGGGTGTTTATAAATGGTTCAGAATAAGATGGTCTTCAAGGTGGTTTCTCAAAATGTGAATGGTTTGAGTAGCCCCATAAAAAGGGCAAAGATTATTTCCCATCTTAAAAGAATGCATCCTCATTTAATTCTCCTCCATGAGACTCATTTGTCCAGCACCGAGCATCAGAAGCTTCTTAAAAGCGGCATGTCCCATATAGTAGCCAGCACCTACACAAGGGGAAGAAGGAGGGAACAGCAATCCTCATCCCCAGGTCCTCAACCTTTCAGCTTCAGGACTCATACCAAGAGGAAGAGGGGAGATTAGCCCTGATCAAGGGAGTATGGGAGGGCCAGATGTACACAGTTGGGAATCTGTATGTTCCCCTAGAGTCAGATAGTGCAGTATATCAGACCCTATTAGATAAAATAATGAAGTTCAAACAAGGGATTTTCGTTCTCAGAGGAGACTTAAATTTACTTATAGATCCTTTGAAGGCAAGTTCTAACCCAAGACACATTAGAGCAATAAAGGGGCAGAAACATGGTAGTAGGTTAATGAAGCATTTAGCCTTAGTGGATGCCTGGAGGCACTGCAACCCGACATCATGTAATTACACGCACTACTCAATCATGCATAACACCTACTCACGTATTGATTACTTTTTAGTAGATGCTGAATCTACTGATAGAATTTGTAACATGGCTATTATGCAAATCCACCTTTCCAATCATGCAATAATATCGCTGGAATTAGACTCAGGTCAGGAAGCCATTCAGAAGCAGTGGAGATTGAATAATACGCTTATTAAGGACAAACAGCTCAGAGACAGGGTGAAGAATTGGATTTCTCGTATCCTTCAAGAGAACAGCATTTCTGAGGTGTCTGAGAGGACAATGTGGGACACCTTAAAGTCAGTCTTAAGAGGGGAGATTATAGCATATTCAACCTACAAAAAGAAACAGAAGGTTAGGAGACAGCAAGACCTAGAAAAAGAACTAGAACATTTGCAGACCTCTCACTCGAGTGGGGGCAGTACTCAGAGTTCACAGATAAATAAAGTAAAGACTCAACTTCAAGAGATTTTAAATCAAAAAACAGAACAGGCCCTGATGTATTTAAAACAGAGGTACTACAAAGGGGGTAGTAAGGCTTCTAATGTCTTAGCATATAGACTTAGAAAGTTACAGGCAACATGAACAATAACTAAAATTAAACATCCCTCACATACAAAAATTTTAAATAAAACAAAGGATATATTAGAAGGATTCAGGGAATTTTATCTAAAACTGTATGATCAACCCCCTCAACCAGAAGAAGAAAGATATAGAGACTTTTTTAAACAACTACAGCTACCCCAAATCACCGAGGAGCAGCAACACTGGTTAACAAGACCAATTACCCCCCCAGGAAATTGATTTTATCATTCAAAACTCTAAACCAAATAAAAGCCTCAGTTGTTGGTGCCTTCGCTCGCCTATCAGCTTCCCCTGCTGCACCTACATATGCAAGGCGCAGTGATCTGTAACATCATGGTGTATTTATGGACACACAAACATGTGATCTTCTCTTTTTGATGCAGATGAGAAGGCTTTTGAAAAAGTGGACTTCATTCTTTCATCAAACCTTGTTAAACGAGATGTTCAGAAACTGTCACCCTACTGTCAGACCTCATCACTGGACAGCTTTCACAACTTAGTCATACAGCATGCACCAAAAAGCATGGCATTTACATACAAGGGGATTCACACCAGGTGTGGCAATGTTAAATCCTGTTTGCTGATGTTGGGTTTGGAGGCTGTGGCCAAGGCAAATAAAATGCTGGAGTGCATAGCCAGGAGGATGGCTTCGATGACCCAGGAGGTGCTCCTACCACTGTATAACTTCCTGGTTAGATCGCACCTTGAATACTGTGTGCAGTTATGGCATTCATCCTTAAAAAGGGATATTGCCCTCCTGGACATGGTCCAGAGGAGCACAACCAAAATGATACAGTCTTAGGGAGATGTCCTATGTGGTGGTGGTGCTCAAGGAGCTCAACCTGTACTCTCTGGAGGAGAGGAGGGATAGATGGGATATGATTGTGGTCTTCAAATACCTCAAGGTGTTCCATAAGGTATGTTGGGATAGAGTGTTCCAGCTGCATGAGGAGGGGACAACCGGGGACATCCATTGAGGCTGGTAGGCAGGAGACTAAGGGGGGAGATTTGGAGATGCTACTTAACTGAAAGGGTGGTGGACCGCTGGAATGCTTTGCCCGTGGAACTGTTGGTGGTAACAGCTGTGGATGGGTTCAAGTGAGGCTGGGACAAGTATAGGGGTAGGGTGCATCTCAGGGCTTCATCAGATGATGAGGGTGAAGGACCAAGTGGGAGGATGTGGGGAAACCGTAACGATGCCTGGCATGGGTGCTGACCCCAGAATAGACTCGAATGACCATACTGCCTACTATGCATGCTTCCTAGCATGTTAATATGTTTTTCAAACAACATGAAGTCTTGCTATATTATGACAATTGCAGTATGACCGCAGGTTAGAACTGCTCCGGAGGTGAAATAGTTAACTTTCCATGCAGGCATGGAACTTAGAGCGCGAGCTCAGTTGAAAACTCTGTCTGTTGTGCTTCAAAGGTAAACTGTCAGATTCTTTACTCCGCCTCACTGAACAGTCGCTCCGGAGATTTCTCCTTCTGCTCGGTTCATTTTGTCGGTTTAAAAGTATTAGTTTTCGGTTTTTAGCCGAAATTAAACCGCAGCCAGTCGGTTCAAGCTCTGTCTGTGGTAATGTAAGTAATAGATAGGTTTTACATTAGTTTTTTCTATGTGGAACTTGTAATTTGTTATCGGTTCGGTTTGAACCGATCAGGTTGTATTTAAATCTACTAGCCCTTTTTTAGAGTGCGGTTCCCGGTTCTTATCGGTTCTAAAAAAAAAAAAATTCATTACGGTTTTTTCCACGACCTGTGACACGGTTGGGAACCGATAAGGGTGTCTTGCTTGGTGGATTGCCATAAACAGGCAAGTTGGTTAGGCTGGCATTATGTCTGAGAAACCCAAAAGAAAAACCGGACCCACTGGGTTTCAACACTGTAGTGTTTGTGGGGAAGCTTTTGCTAAGGCTGACCCACACACCACATGTGTCTATTGTCTGGGGTTTGACCACCTCAATTCAGACTTCCAGATTTGTCACAATTTCCCTGCTGCCACCATAGATAAGAGAGTTGGTAGGCTCAGGGAAAGGGAGGCCAAAAAGTCCTCTGACCCGGATGGCCAGCCAGGTTCGGTACCAACCGAACCGGAGGGAGTGCCCTCTGACCAGGGTGATACTTCCTCGGGCAAACGAAGAGCCGGTTCTGAGGAGCCGGTTCCATCAAAAAGGGCTAGGAAAGTCAGCTAGTTTAGAGCCAAAAGTTCTCTCCCCAACTGCTGAAGAAATAGCTAAAGCAATTAAAATTTTCTAGTCTCTCTCTCCAGTTCTGACCAAACCGACACCTTCTGGTAAGCGTTCGGTTTGGCCGGTTCCACCGGTTCAAGATTATGATTTTGAGGATTTTTATGAACCGGGGGAGGGGAGAGAGGAATATGAGGAGAGTGAATATGGTTTTGAAGACCTGGATGTGCCCATTGATCCGGACATCTCTCAAGTTAGACCCCTAGGGGTTTCTCCTCCAAGACTTTCTGAGTCCCCTTCTCATTTCATGTTTTATAAAAAAGTTGCTGAAACTCTCCAGCTCCCTGTTGAGGAAGCTGTTGATGACCAGGAGGACCCAGACTATGTAGAAATGATAGATATTCCAGAGTCTAGGAGACTGTCTATTCCTTTGCATAAATCTTTTCGGAAACAGACAGTAACAGTTTTAAAAACTCCTCACACTATACCTCCTGTGGATAAAAGGATGGACAAGAGGTATACCTTATCAGGCTCCGACACTGATTTCCTCACTCAGCAATGCAGCCATGTGGGGGTAGTGCAGGCTGCAGCCTGTGACAAGGCTAATATTCCCCTAGCTTCACACGCCCCTGAGAAGGACTCCAGGAAGATTGATGCTATGGCAAAGAAACAGTACATGGCAGCATCTTTGGGGCTCAGACAAGCAAATTATATGGCTTATGCTGCTAGGTACCAGAAATCCAGATGGGATACTGTCCTGGTCCTAGCAAAACAGGTCCCTAACCAGCTTGCCAGGGAGCTGGAACAGGTGGCTATGGATGGTATTGAGGCATCCAAGGTGCAATTTCATGCTGCAATGGACTCTAATGATGTTTCATCAAGAGTCATGGCTACATCTGTGGCACTTCACAGGATGGCTTGGCTCAGATGTACTACCCTGTCTCAGGACACCCAGTCCAAGGCCATGGATTTTCCTGTTGTAGGAAATTCTCTGTTTGGGGAGCAAACAGAGAATTACATGAAGAAAATGGATGAATATAGGACCACCTATAGGAGTGCACAGGCCAAGAAAAGGCAGGCCACTCCTCAAAAGCAGCTTCCTAGAGGCAGGGGCAGGCCTTTTCATAAGCCTTTTTACCAAGCCCAAGCTTCCTCCTCCTCCTCCTCCGCCTATGCTCAGAGGGGGTTCTTTAGATGGAGAGGCAGACGGGGTACAAGCAGGTCTGCTTCCACCCCTCAGCCCAAAGCCCCTGCCAAACAGGCACCCTGATGGGATTGCCAGGGCCAATTCTCCTCTACCAGTAGGGGGCAGGCTGGCTTACTTTGTCCAGGACTGGAAGTCTTTAACGTCAGACAAGTGGGTCCTGGAAGTAGTAAGCCAGGGACTGGTTCTCAGTTTCAAAAAATTTCTAAAGCTGAGAACCAGATCTTTCCACCTGCAACTCCATCAGAGGCTCTTGCCTTAGAGGCAGAGGTCTCTACCCTCCTGGCTCTCAGAGCTGTGGAAAGGGTTCCTCCCCTACACCAGGGCAAAGGTTTGTACTCCAGGTACTTCCTTACCCCAAAAAAGACAGGAGAATGGCGGCCCATCCTGGATCTCAGATATTTAAACAAGCACCTTTTAAAGCCAAAGTTCAAAATGGTGACTCTGGGAATTATCCTACCCTCTCTAAGGCCAGGGGACTGGCTAGCTTCCCTGGACCTCAAGGATGCCTACTTCCATATTCCCATCAGACGCTCCCATCGAAAGTACCTCAGGTTCGAGCTTCCCTCAGGCCACTACCAGTTCAGAGCAATGCCCTTCATCCTCACTTCTGCCCCAAGGGTATTTACCAAATGTCTGGCAGTAGCAGTTGCCTACCTAAGAAGGCAAAAGATTGCCATCTTTCCTTACCTGGACAATAGGCTCATAGTAGGCCAGTCCCAGACCAGGTCAAATTACATCTCCAGATAACGCAGCAACTGCTTACCTCTCTAGGTTTCCTTCTGAATCTCTCAAAGTCAGTTCTGGAGCCTGTCCAGCTTCTTACCTTCATAGGCACAGAGCTGAAAACACAGGAAGCCAGGGCTTTCTTCCCTAGACAGGGCAAAGACCTGGTCTCCCTTGGCTCTCATTTACTCCGCGGGTCTCCCGGCCAGCAAGGCATTTTCTGCAGCTCCTAGGGCACATGGCTGCTTCCACAGCAGTTGTGCAGGGAGCAAGATTTCAGATGAGGGACATCCAGTTCCATTTGAGAGCTTTTTGGTCTCAAAGAAAGGATCCTTTTACCAAGTTGATCCCAGTAACTCGAACCCTGATCCAAGCCCTACAGTGGTGGCAGGATCAGACCAACCTGAGACAAGGGGTTCCTTTTGTCACTCAGTCTCATTCTCTAATCCTTACTACAGATGCGTCCCTCTTGGGCTGGGGAGCTCACATGGGCGACCTCACCACCCAGGGTCTGTGGTCTCCCCAGGAATCCCTGCTCCACATCAACCTGTTGGAGCTCAGAGCAGTTTTTCTACCACTTCAAGTTTTTTCTAAATCTGTTCAGAACAAGAGTATTCAGGTCAGAACAGACAACACCACTACAATGTGGTACATTAACAAGCAAGGGGGCACTCGGTCTACCGCCTTGTGCACCGAAGCAATGAGATTGTGATCTCTGGCTTACTCCCTGAACACCTCCCTTATGGCAGTCCACCTCCCAGGCAAGGACAATGTCCTGGCAGATGCTCTCAGCAGGATTTCCCAGGGCCACCATGAATGGTCACTGGATCCCCTGGTCTTGGGAGTAGTATTTGCCAGATGGGGCACCCCGCAGATAGATCTTTTTGCAGCCCCAGACAATCACCAACGTCCTCTTTTTTGCTGCAGGCCCCCAGTCTTGGGCTCTCTCCCCCACTGGATGCCTTAGCCCTCAGTTGGGAGGGGAAGTTTCTCTATGCCTTTCCTCCCTTTCCTCTCCTGTTCAAAGTGCTAGTCAAAATCAGATCCCAATCCTGCAAAGTCATTCTGATAGCTCCGGATTGGGCCAGACAGCCCTGGTAATCCACTCCTGCTGTCCTTAGCAGTCCATCCTCCCCTGTGCCTTCCCAAGAATCACAATCTACTAACCTGTGCCCAGGGAAGGGTCTGGTACCCGAATCTCAAATCTCTCAATCTCAAGGCTTGGTTCTTGAAGAGTTAGAGTTTGCTGATTTACACCTTTCCCAAGGTGTAATGGATATATTGAAGGCCTCAAGGAAGCCTTCCACCAGGGCAACTTACAATTCCAAATGGAAAAGGTTTTCCATATGGTGCTCGGAAAGGCATATTTCCCCAGTCTCTGCTGATCTACCCACAGTCCTGGATTGTATGGTCCACCTGAATTCTTTGGGGCTGAGACCAGCTACCCTCAAGGTGCACTTGGCAGCTGTGTCTGCTTTATTTCAGCAGGTAAATCCTCTTCTCTTTCAGCTCATCCCGTATTTTCTAAGTTTTTAAGGGGTTGTTGCACACCAACCTCCATTCAGAGATCCTGCCCTGCCTGGGATCTTAATGTTTGCATTGCTCAGTTTATGCAACCCCTTTTGAGCCCTTGTCTTCAGCTGAGCTCAAGTACTTGACTTGAAACTGTGTTTCTGGTAGCCATCACCTCTGCCAGACACATACGTGAATTACAAGCGTTGTCAGTGGAGCAGGAGTTTATCTCTTTTCACAGAGATAAGGTGGTCCTTCGGACTAACAGAAAGTTCCTGCCTAAGGTGGTTTCAGATTTCCGCCTTAATCAATCTATTTCTCTTCCAGTGTACTTCACTGACCATTCCTTTTCTGGGGAGAGGAGGCTGCACAGCCTAGATGTGAAGAGAGCCCTTAGTTACTACATAGAGTGTACCAAGGGTCATAGGTTTGACTCCCTCCAACTGTTCCTTACCTATGGTGAAGTTGGTAAAGGGAAGCCAGCCACTAAAAGATCCATTGCCAGGTGGATGGTCTCTTGTATCCAATTCTGCTACGAGAAGTTGGGTAAAGTTCCTCCCTCAGGTCTGAGGGCTCACTCTACCAGAGGTACAGCTGCTTCTCTGGCTGCTGCCAGAGACATTCCTATTCTAGAAATATGTCAAGCAGCTATCTGGAAAATAGTTCACACTTTTACCAAGCATTACTCCTTGGACATCCAGGCTAGGAGTGATGCTCAGTTTGGCACAGCCGTGCTTCAGAGCCTATTTCCTAAGTAGGTTCTGTCCCTCCTTCATGGGGTACTGTTGTAGTCTGCAATTGTCATAATATATAAAGACTTCATGTTGTTTGAAGAAAAATTACTCACCTTAGTAATGTTGTTTCTTCTAATGGAGTCTTGCTATATTATGACCTCCCTCCCTGCCTGCCCCTCTCAGAACCTCTGTGTTGGGATGTGGGCAGTACAGGGTTGGCACTTTTTTGATGCCCACCTTGTTGTTTTCACCTACCTTTTTGGGTGAATTGGTGTTGTGTTTTTGCATTTTTTGGGTCTCCTGACTTGAGTCTTTGTTTTAGGCCAAAAAATGAGTGTTTATGTTAGTAGCCAGTTGGCTAGTGTAGGTTTACAGCTTCCACACAGAACCTTAGTGAGTTTTAGCTCATAAAGATCTGACAGTTTACCTTTGAAGCACAACAGACAGAGTTTTCAACCGAGCTCGCGCTCTAAGTTCCATGCCTGCATGGAAAGTTAACTATTTCACCTCTGGAGCAGTTCTAACCTGCGGTCATACTGCAATTGTCATAATATAGCAAGACTCCATTAGAAGAAACAACATTACTAAGGTGAGTAATTTTTTCTTATGTTAATTTTGTTGTGCCTGCAATTGCAGCTATGTAAAATGCTTGTGCTGCACTAATGACATCACTATGTTGTTGGGCTGTGGTACTGCAGTTAGTTGTGCAGCAGTGCAACTGGTAAGCTATAATCCACAACAGACCGCAGATATACCAGGCATTAATGCACGCCCCAGTTGCATTATGAGGCATGATTTGGAGTGGGTTATTGCACTTATAACAAGGGTTACATTGAAATGACAAGACAAATATCAAAAAAAGGAGATTTTTTGATCTTTAAACAACAAAAAATGGGCAGTATTGTGCCTCAGGGACAAATAGTCCCTAACTCACCCACTCTGGGGATTACTGCATACAGAACCGCAGGGACAAGCATTACAACATACTGCTCTGGGCATCTCTCATTGTCAGTATTCAGAACTAACAACTCTACATACAGCCAGGTCGAAAGAAAAAAAGACATGCGCTGTTATTACGTACCTTGTGTAGAGGTAAACGAAGGGAATAACATTTCACCCAATAGTGTAATGACAAAGCTATGACATACAGTACATCCACTGGGTGAAACATCATTAGGTTTGTTAACCTACATCCCCAGTCCTTTAAGCATATGGATTACTCCCGATTAGTGGTGGGCGAAGTGAGTGAAATTCACTTCACAGAGTAATCCATGGAATTCCGACCATTTCACGGAGTGAAATGCAAAATTTCACCTGGCGAACTGCAGAATTTCAAGCACAGAAGGTGAAATTGTGCCTGCAGAAGGTGAAATTTTGCCTAGGTGAAATTCTGCCTACTGCAGAAAAAATTCACAAATTGCTCCACCAGGCAAATTTGGCCACTTCGCTGGCACTATGCTGGCAAAATTTAAATTTGCTGCATCCCCTCTCACGATTTATGCTGCAATAGGCAACTGTATTTAGTTCTGCATGTGTAGATGGTAGTTATTACTGCACAATGCGGTGAGTTCAATACCTTCTGTTAACATTTCATATAGCTATCATATAGCTTTACCTCTGTTCATGTAGCTGCATATGTCTTAGCCTAATCCAGTGTACTGGTTGGAAAAACAAACAAATGTGTGTAGCTACCTTCATTATATTGTCTGTTCATGAACAATATATAACATTTATGAGATTCAGAACCTTATCAAAGGAAGTGTATTTTTTATTTACTTTCAGTCATTTAACATATTTTGAACAGCATCAAAGCTGACAATTAGTCAAGTCATGTCAAGTCAAGTCAAATTTATTTAAAAGACGCCCAATCCCGGAGGCTCTGGGCACCGTACAAATTAAAAAAACCAAAAACATAATACATAAAATAGATGAAATAACAAATAATGAATACATCATAGATGTAGTCTAAGCATCAAATGCCTGAGAGAATAGAAATGTTTTCAGGTGGATCTTAAAGATATTTACAGTCGAGGCCTCTCTGACCAAATCTGGTAATAGGTTCCATAGGGCGGGAGCCGCAACGCTAAAAGCTCTGTCACCGGCTGACTTCAGCCTCGCCCTGGGAACGGTCAGGAGGCCACTACTGGAGGATCGAAGAGGGCGGACCAATGGAGCAGGTGTCAGGAGGACTGACAGGTAGCCAGGGCCCTGCCCGTGTAGGGCCTTAAAGGTGAGAAGACCGACCTTAAAGAGGACTCTCCACCTGACCGGCAGCCAGTGCAATTCACGCAGTACCGGTGTAATATGGCAAAATTTTTTCTGCCCAGTCAGTAACCGGGCAGCTGCATTTTGCACCAGCTGCAGTCTGCGGAGACGTCCTCCTGTGACCCCAAGATACAGTCAATTACATCTGACAATGTCACTATGCTATTACTTGTCTTTCCATTACATCAAACATTGCACTTATCAACAACAGAATTTGTTGACCTTCTAACAACACTGGAATTTACTGTTCCGCTGGGCAAACCAAAACAGGGTTGACTACAGAGAGAGGTCCCACCACCACTAACTTCAAAGTTTCCACCAATTAAGAAGGGAACTGCAATTGACAACTGGCTGAAGCATAAAAGATTTAATGATGATGGACAATGGCTCATGGTGGGGCGAGAAAACCAACATAGGGATCCGATGGCCAGTGTTCCCTGATGCGATTGACAACGCAGGCAGGTAGAACAACTTATTGTATACTCTCCTTCCCAACCATCCCCAATGCCGCCGCACCATGCTCCTGTACACTAGAAAATGGTGACAGCTGTAAGAGTGAAACAAAATGTGTAAATAGCAACTTCGCCACCATATCCAATTGCGATGTAACCATTATTGCTAAGTTTAAGGCATTGTTACAATATAATATAAACATGGAAATAGTTATTTTGGTTGCTGAGACACAATATACTGTGAAGAACACCATGCAGCATAAACCCACTTTGAAGGCATTCTGCATTATGGTGCAGCAGAGTTACTGCAGTAAACAATGTAATGTCAATGTGAATTAATAACTTTTGTCATGCTGGAAACTGTTACCATGCCTGGATGAAATTAATGTCACAGTCTCCTGCATGACAAAATGGAGTCATTGAAGTTTAAATTACATGGTTTTCCACAGAAACTCTGCTGCACCATGCTGCAGAGTGCTTCAAAATCATGCAAATTTTTGGTTTCATTGGCCCAAGTGTCACTATATATATGTAGATAAATACATACATACTAAAGAAAATATGAAAAATGTTACAGCTTGTAGTGGAATGCGCTATTTATATGAATCCAAAGATAACATACTGTGTTTTAATTCTCCACAATACTGTCGATTACACTGGTAGCCAACAAATTTGGCAATGGTGATGAAAATACAAATACACTGCACATGCCACAAAACATATCCCAGAAATTGATATCCATAGTGCCGTCAGTCTATCCAGGCAGATGTTCAGTTTGCTGTGAAGACAGCAGGATATGGATGGAGTTGTGGATCATTCTGTGGTGATCTGGATTTTTTAACGGATTTTTAAGACAGTTTCCATGCCGCCATGTTTGTGTATGCCCGTGGTATCAATGACTGGCATATGTACAGCTGGAAGTGTAATATTTCATAAAGGTTACTATAAGCAAAAGTGATGTCTATGGAGGGCAACATGGATAAAAATAATGAACAGTAAGGTTGTGTGCCTCCTTGTTTTATAAAACAACACTCTGTCAGTTATATAGAACATGTTTTGTGTTGGTGCATCTGCGTAGTAGTTGGATTTTCCCCTGTGACACTGGTGACCCTGTTTCTGGAATAGACTCAGGATGCTGGAGGTCCTGCTGGGGAGAGAAGGGTTGAGCGTCCGATGACTGCTTGCCTTCTCTTGGGGGGGGGAGATGACATGATGCGTGCTGACTACTGGCAGAGACAGGGGGCACAGCAACGCGTTGGGTCACACTGCCTAATGGGGCGTTGCGTATGTCGGCACACACCTTGACATTAGTGGCATGCCATGCCCACGGGGAGCAAATGGGTATAAAAAAAATGCTCCATGGCCGACCAGATGATGGTCATCAGCTACTGCTGCCACAGAGGCTTCAAGGGACAGCCCAGAAGCACATCATCAGCACCCAGAAAATGAGTGTGCTGGCTGATCACTAATGGTGCATATCTCTCTCAGAGGAGGGGTAGCCATCCAATGAATGGTTATGCCAGGTTACCCCGGTGGGGCTGCAATGTGGGGTGTTGGGGCTGGTCTCAGGGGCAGGTTGACAGTGGGGCCTAGGTGGCCCAAAGGACAGGCTGACCATGAGCCGGGGAGGTGCAAAACAAACACCAAAAATACATGTTTTGTGTCACCATCTCTGTGAAAAAGTAGTGTGACCTGACAAAGTTGATGACAACGTTAATGATATAATTTAATGTTTGAACATTAACATACATAGTAACCTTCTAACATACTATGAAGACAGCAGAGTAGGCACAACTGTCTATCAAGTCTACTCATAGATCAGTGACCATTCTGGGCACTGTCATGGTCTCCCCACCTTCCCTACAAGGTACTCCGCCCCATCCCCTGATGGGGTGATGAGATGCACCATCCACCTATGCCTATCCCAGCCTCTCTTGGACCACACAACAGTTGTTACAGACACCAGTGACACAGGCAGAGCATTTCAGGGTTCCACCACCCTCTCAATGAAGTATTGTCTCCTTGTCTCTCCCCTGAGTGTCCCATCAACCAGCATTATAGGGTGACCCCTAGTGGCCCCACCTCCCTTAGCTGGAACACCATATCCTGGCTTATCGTATGTACCCCATTAAGACATTGGAAGACTTCAATCATATCCCCTCTATCCCTCCTCACCCTAGTGAAGACTGAGGTCAAATACTCATTTAGTACCTATGCCTTATCCCCTTCCTCCTTCATTCACCTACTCCCCTAACTCAGTCTACTAATCTGCCCCCTCCCTATCTTCCTTTCACTGATATACCTGAAGAATCCTTTCTCACCATTTATAATCCCCTGAGCAAAACTCCACTCCGCCCTCACCTTAGCAGATCTCACCACCATGGTGACCTTCCTGATGATCGAATTATACTCCCCCTTGTCTATAACACCAAACGAACAAATTTATATGTGGTATATATCGGCTATAAGCAGCCTTTTTTTCCTTACCACATCCTGTACCTCCCTCGCACACCATCTTGGCTTCCTGGCTCTACCAAACTTGCATTGCTACTTCATGCAGGCCTTGGTATCTTCCAGGAGCTCCTTTTTAGTAAGTTCCCACCTGCTCTCAGTGCCCATTCCCAGATGCATCCCATCCAGGTAGCCTGTAAGGATCTGCTCCATACCCTTGAAGTCGGCACCCCTAAAGTCAACTACCATCATTTTAGTGCAAACTAACCCCCCCCCGGTACAGGTTGAACCAGACTATGGCATGATCACTTCCCGCTAATGGGTCCACAACTACTAGATCCATGTGAGATCGCAGTCTGATAGGACCACATCCAAGATGCAACCCTCCCTCGTTGGGTCAGTTACCAGCTGGGAAAGAAACACATCCTGGAATACATCCAGCAGACGCTGCTCCCTGGCCAGTGCAGAGGCCATAGATACTCAGTCAGTTTTGGGCATACTTAGGACTCCACAAACCACTGATCTGCCCTCTCCCAGAACACAGTGGTCCCTCATATTTGCCAACAGGCCTTCTTCAAGGTGTTCCATCTGCATGGGCAGACTATATATCACCCCCACCTTGACCCACTTACCCCATGGAGCCTGCAGGGTGAAATATAAAGCCTCCATGTGCCCCTCCACTTCCTTAACCCTGCTTATCCCTATGCCATCCTTAATGATAAATGTTAAATACCCTTCGCTTCACACAGCCCTGTCCATTCAGAACGTGGTGTACCCTATTAGGTTTATGTCCCAGTCATGCCCAGGAGTGACTCAAGTTTCAGTGACAGATGCATCATCCACTTCACCCTCCAACAGCAGTGCGTGAAGCATGGGCATCTTGTTCCCCATGCTCCTTGTGTTAATCATGACAACCCTCCAACGTATACACTCCCCCCCGGCCATCGCCATGAGAGATCACAGGTAGCTGCCTGGAAGAGCCCATTTGAGCACTATCTGGTGCTTCAGGTCCATACTCCCTCATCCTCGCTTGGGGGAGAAGGCCATGGCCATCATGGATGGGCATGCTATGGTCCACCTCAAGCCCAAGCACTCCACACTCACAAGTTTAAAGCACACATTGCTTGGATGACTCCTGGCAACCTTTGTTTCACTAATACTTGTTTGTAGTGGCCTGTGACAGTACTCATTAAAATAATAAAGTGAGTTTTCAAATAAAAGGTAATGTCCAGACCAGTAATTTGTGAATGGTATGAAGAAGTACTGTATATACATAATCAAGCTGAATACTTTCCATTTGGCTTTAATGTGAGCCTTCTGGTGCAGAGGCAATCCCTCATTATTGTGGTATTGCTGATAAATTGCCTGAACTGTTTCTCCAAGCAGGCCACAGCTAACAGACCACCCGACTGATCCCCGGACAGATTCAGCCGAGGAAATACCACCCTGGCTCCCAGCTCCTAAGCCGGGGGATTCCCGGCTACCGGGTGGTCGGCGCCCCTCTAGGCGACGCTCAAGACTGCAGACATGGACCCAAGGCCCTACAAGGAATGGCAACTGCCGCAATCAACCGGATTGCAAGCGCCCTCTCAGACCACACTCTGATTGGTCAATGGCGAAAGCCGGCTTCTGCTCTTTAATTTTAAACCCTAAAAATGTTTATGTTGGGACAAATGTTAAAAAACTGAAGTGTTAACCCAGTCTGTAATTGAAAGAACTTGAATTGTGGTTTGGGAAAGAAATTTAGTGTTTACAGCCCTTTCTCTGCATACGTGCACTGGCCCTAGACACTTTGGGTGCCAAAGTAATACACGTCCTTTTGTTCTGCAAATTTTGGACTCCCCACTGTTCTGTCTAACCCTTTATGTGAATCCCCTTTATTAATCCTCACTCTCCTTCTCTCCTTCAGCCAAGGAACTGCCACCCAGGCTCCCAGCTCCTAAGCCGCAGGATTCCTGGCTACTGGGCGGTCGGTGCCTCTCTAGCCGGCCTTTCGAGACACATGAACAGGACCAGAGACCCTACAAAGATCGGCAACTGCCGCAGCTTTTTGATCTCCCCCCACCTCCGCTGATTATTAAATACAGTAGCTCCCGCCAAAATATTAGTCCACGTCCCCTGGCGCAGTGCCCACCAATAGAGACTTAGCTTGTGATCCCCCTCTTCTCTGTCCAGCCTACGGGATCCAATTCTCAGGGCCTCACCTTACTAAAACACATAGGCTCTCCTTGGCTGTGCCTTCACCACTAAATATTTTTAATGCTATCAGATTCGGGTCGACCTGGATCAGAAAGCTACTGATAAGCTGCATTAATCTAGCAACCCCACTGGCCCCTGGGCTAATTGAGTTGCTCCTTTTTTGAGGTACCATCATGTCGGGCCCTATATGGCTCCTTATACTGCCCCTTCTTCTGTTGATACCAGCTTCCCAGCATTGGTCACCTGAACTACCATCATGTTTGGTCTACAACGGCACCTTGTGCTGTATACCACATGGCAACTTATCCTTTAATTGCCTCCATGATTCCAAGTACCAATACCTCGAACCCTGCTCTTGGACCACACATACAGGTGCCAGTAGTACTTATAACACTCCCCCACCACAAGGCCCACCTTCCACCACGCAGACTTCTATCTCCTCCCCACCTATTGCGGTAGAGTACTAGCTCTTGCTACAACAGATCAGCTCTTCTATGGTGGCTAATTTCCAGTCCCTAAAAACATCAGATCTACTAGACAGGAGAAAGGCAGGAATTACAAGCTTATAATTAGCGCTCTTAGAAAAATCCTACTTATCCTCCTGCTATGTTCAGGCAATGCAGAACTCAACCCTGGCCCCCCAGAAGCTATTGCTTCACCAGCAGAACTAGCAAATTTAAAAGGAATAAGCTTCTTGCATATTAACGTATGCAGCCTCCTTAAAAAGATAACCTTAATACAAACCTGGGAAAATCATACCTCTCCTGACATACTTGTGATTTCCAAAACTTGGCATAGACCCAGCACCACTGATAGAGAAGTAAACATTCCCAACTATGCCTTGTTCAGAGCTGATAGGCATGCCAGAGGAGGAGGGGTAGCTATCTACCTTAAAGACAAATTTTCTGCCTTCTGCTTATCCTCGGCATCTGTCACCAGCGAATTCGAATGCCTAATTCTCAAAGTGAAAATTACACAGACTACTGCACTCTGCGTAGTAGGATGCTACAGACCACCGTCTGCTGGCCTACAGCTTGTCTCATATCTAAGTGACAAGTTGGGACAGGGGCTGCCAGAAACTATTATTTTAGGAGACCTCAACTTTGACTGGCTCTCTAACACAGCTCCCCCCCTTGCATCCTTCTGTGATGAACATGGGCTGACACAACTTATTACTGAACCAACACACCCAAACCTGAAGAACCCCAGTAATAGTACACTTTTGGATGTGTTAATGGTGAGCAAACCTCATCTCTTCTCCCACGCTGATGTCTTCTTCTCAGACGCCAGCGACCATTGTTTTATTGCGGAAGTAAGATCCACCAACAACCCAGCACACATCGGCAAGTTCTCTATGAAGAGTTCCAGGTGCAAATTCAATGAACATGCCTACCTAAAAGAGCTTAAGTACTCCCTTCAGTGGCAAGATTTCTACCTGGCCAAAACAATTACGTCAGCTTACAATATCTTCCACGACATTCTATCAAGGGCACTTAATAAATATGCTCCCCTGATTAAAGTTCGAACTAGGACCAAAACCTGTAAATGGTTCTCCCCTCAGATCAAGTCCTTGCTTCTAGAAAGAAATAAGCTCTGGAAAAAAGCACGCAGACTGAACACTGCAGAGGATTGGAACCAGTTCAGAAGACTATGAAATTTATGTACCAAAACAATCAGAGAATCGAAGGCCACCTTCTTCAAATCCAAACTTGACTCTGCCACAAAGAGCCCAATCAAGCTCTGGAACACAATCAATGATCTGCTAGGCCACTCCCCAGGAAATTCACTCCCGACCAAGATTACCTCTGGCAACTCGACTATAACCGAAAAGATGGATATACAGTACTTGACGCATTCAATAAACACTTTGCTACTGCAGGCATGGCATTTGATAACTCCCCTGCAAACATACTTCGCTCCCAGACGGCCATCCAACTGCCTGAAACTCTAATAGCTCTGCCGCCTTTGTCGCTTCAACCTGCCTCACTGAAAGAGGTAGAGGACCTCTTGCTTCAGTTGGATACTAGAAAAAGTGCTGAGGCCGACATCCTTGACCCTTACTTCCTAAAAATTGACTACCACGTACTAGCAATACCCGTCACCCACCTTTTTAACTTATCCCTGTCTCAGGGAACATTACCACCTATATGGAAGACAGCACATGTCATACCACTGTTCAAATCAGGTGACTCTGGCGATCTCAATAACTACAGGCCAATTTCTCTCCTTCCGGTCCTGTTCAAGCTCCTAGGGAAAATTGTAAATGCACAGCTGAGGACTCACCTTGAGTCTAGGGAACTGCTAAACCCTATGCGGTCTGGATTCAGAGTTAAACATAGCACTACCTCAGCCCTCACCAAAGTTACTAATGACTGGCAGCATAATCTTGAGGGCAAAAACTTTATTTGTGCTGTTTTCCTTGATCTAAGCAAGGCTTTCGACACCGTTGACCATAGTGTTCTCCTCTCCTCCCTTCAAACCATAGGTGTGGACCCCTCCTCTCTGCGCTGGTTTACTAACTGTCTTACAGGGCGCCTTCAACAAGTTAAAGCCAAAGGAGGCCTGCCCCCTTAAAAACTCTGCAAAGAGAGGTACCGCAATGTTCTATATTAGGGCCCTTACTTTTTGCAATCTACATTAATAACATCGACTACTGTATAAAAGAAGCCAACATCCATCTGCTTGCAGATGATACAGTTCTCTACATGAGTCGGCCAACACCTGAAGCTGCCTGCAATTACCTACAGTCAGAATTCAACCTTTTGCAAAGCCAACTCCTCCAAAAAAAGCTACTCCTTAAAGCCAAAAAAACTAAAGCGATGGTCCTCTCCCCTTTCATCCGTACAGCTAACCCTGTGTCCAGTGGGACAGTTCCCCAAATTACCACAGTTCTAGGTGAAAAATTAGAATTTGTTACAAAATTCAAGTATCTGGGAGTTTGGATAGACCAAAGACTCTCCTTCATTGAACATATCGCAGACTTGCTAAAACAACTTCGGCAAAGGCTTGGCCTGTTTTTTAGAATCAACCAATTTCTCACCAAAGATGCCAAAAAACAACTGGTCCAATCCATTTTCCTATCATTGGTTGATTACGCTGATTTCCTCTACAGCCAATGCCCCAACTCTTACATGGCTAAACTGGACACACTCTACCATCGAGCACTGAGGTTTATAACGGGACTTCCCTTCGACACGCATCACTGCACCCTATATGCGGCAGTGGGGTGGACATCACTAAAGTTCAGGCACCACAGAAACACCACTGTCTGGACCTATAGAGCCATCTCTAATAAGCTGCCTTACTATATCTCCTGCCGTCTTCCACTGAGTATAATTGGGAAATACACATTAAGAAGTTACTCAGCTATTACACTTAAAGTACCCAAAGCAAAATCCCGCTTCGGCAGGGCAGCCATAAGCTTCGTGTTACTTACCTTATGGAACGATCTACAAAAAACCCTTAAATTAAGCACTCTAATCGGTATAAATACCTTCAAGATGCTTTATTTCCATACAATCAGAGAAGTATATAACTGCTTCACCCACTCAGACCTAGTACCGGTGTCTGCACTGGTATATAGCCACGCCTAGACCCAATTTTAAGTACTGACCCCCCAGCTTGCTCCTTACAAGCCTAATTGTTCTCTCTCTCTCTTATCCACCTGTCTTATCAACAATAGGCCCGTCCATCCCCTTATCCTTCCTTTCCCAACCTTGGATAAGAGCTCACTACCCCTGGGTTGTGACATCCTACCATGCCCCGTACTTTATAGCATTCAGTCCTGGGGCTCACACATACTCCTTTTCTCCATCCACCTTCTCTACATTCCGTTTTACCAACTCCTCTCTGTGCACCGTGCCCTCCTAGCCTTTCTCCCCCTACCTCCTTCCCTTCCCCCCCACCTTCACCTCTACCTGGTGTATATTTTTATTTATTTTTTTCTTCCGTTACTTCCTCCTGCAACCTTAGACAACCTGCTTTATCTTCCTATAGACACTTCTATGTATGTAAATATCCTGTAATCTGTACAATATCTGTATAATTCTATGTACACATGAACTTCTTTTTCTTCCTTGCTGTAAACAGTATTATCTGTATTGCCTTGTAAATACCTGTGTTGACCTGTATATACGATTGTTCATGCTCACCCAGGTCCATCTTGCATATGAGCTTCTACTCAATGATGAACGCCTGGTTAAATAAAGACTTGACTGATTGATTGACTGATAGATTGATATGCGTAAGCAGACATGGGGAAACCCCGGATGTTCAATAATACATGTGGGTACTTCTGCATCCACATTTGATGTGTCATTCATTTTTCCGATCACCCTCACTATTTCCTAGCAGGATCTACATTCAGCCTCAGTTGGCATTTGTACACAGTTGCCACATCTGCACCTAGATGGAAATGGTTCATATTATTGCATGTCATCACGGCGCAGTTTGAAATAAGAACATGTGTGCCTACAAAAAACATATGGAAAAATATCAACAAAAAAGTGTCATCATAGAAGTATCTTTTTGCCAGTCCATTCTGCGTCCATCACCCACCTTTGTTTGCTGGCGGTGCAAATCTCTGGATAGTGCACCCTCAGACTCACAGTCTTACACTTTGTGCAAGCCAATGACATGTTTCAAAGTTTGTTTCATGACACACCTACCACCACCCACTCCTTTCCTAATTGACTTAAGCAGTAATGCATGACAAGGGGATAGATTAACCATCTATTTCTCACACGTATGGGTACAATGTGGCTCAATGCACAGAAAACTGCCACATTGCACATAGGGTGTGATTAATTGACTTTTAATCTAACTCATGGGAATTACTTATTGCTAGTATTAAAAACTGTTACAAAAACACAACTCTTAAAATAAGAAATTTTAAGTGTTTTCCTCATGTGGAGGGAGATTTTTACCCGAACAGTTGTTCCAACAACAGTTTAAGAATGGTGGTTCAGAATCACAGATCACTGATGTAGTCATTCAGAAGTGCTACAGGATGGAATGCTAACAGAAAGAATCCATGTGTCATGGTTATCAGGCAGTACATGGCACTGTAACAGTAATTAATGTACGGCTGTTGGGATTCTAACAGCCAATAATATTGCAGCATTTCTGATACCCTTTTTATAATTCCAAATGCTAATCCGTAGGCCCATTTGCTATTTGGTGAATTTCTGCACCTCAAGTCAAATATTGTATATCTACACAGTGTTACCTCTTACCATATGTAATTTTCTTCAGTTGTTTGCACTACAACAAATACAACCAAACTTAAACTACTTTTGTAGCTCAAACAGGCTAATCATCATGTTCTACAGAGCTACAGTACATGTCACATTAAACTGTTTCTCCAATAAGTTAGTTTAGCATTTCTGCCTGAGTTGCATAAGTGTTGCTGGATTCAGCACAAAGCCCAGCACAAACTGCTTCTTTAAATTTAAAACTTAGTTTTGCATTGCATCATAACTGGACTGCTGATGCATTCCAATTGAGTGGCAAAAACATTTTACAAACATTGATTCTGAGCTGGTTAAATGCTGAAAAACATGGCAATATGAGTTACCAATACATTGCCAACTCTGAAAAACAATGCTAAACCAACCTATTGGTGAAACAGTTTAATGGTACACCGAACACCACCCCAGCAACACATGTTCAGAAATGGACATGCATCATTCCGGTGTTCACCAGGTGAGGAAAGGATTGAGCACCATTACTGCTGTTATTCATCTGTGAGGATGATGGCACTCTGTGCTATACAGTCTCACACAGTGTTGACTGGGTGTAACCACAGATGCAAGCCAATGTAGTGGGCAACATGCAGTGTGATTGGCTGCCTCCATGGATGTTCAGACAACCACAATGCCCATTGCAGATTCATGGACAGGACAGAAAACAGAGGTGGAAATCCTGGGACCAGACATGTCCGGTAAAGGTCTTGTTTGCCCGCATTCATGCAACAACATATGCTAGACTAATGTTCTGCGGTGCATGGAAGTTGGGCAATGTGCTATGATGGGATTCACCCATGACTTGGAAATTAAATAATGGGATAAGTAATTGAACAGGGTGGATGTGAGTTCCCAAACTGAAGTGGCAGCAATGAAGAGGAATGAAAATGCAGTCCTATTAATTGTTCCTCAGTGTTATGGAAAAGGATGAAATCATTTCTGAAAGCAACACTGGATTAGTGATGGGCGAAGTGGCCGAAATTCATTCCGTGAAGTGATTTGCGGAATAACGCGGAATCTGCAGACTACTCCGCAATGCAAAGCGGAGTACTTTGTGTTATAATGGGGAACGCGAAGTCCATTGGAAACAATGACTTTGCGTTATTCCACTTTCTCCAAACCACTTCTCCACCAGTTTTAAGGTGAAGTACATTGAAATCAATGTACTTTGCCTCACTTCGTCTTGTTTTGAGCTCCAAATGTGAATTTTGCAGTGCTTTATGGGATTGCAGGTCAAATGGGCTCTAGATTATTCTGCACAGCCTCAGTTCTGTGTAGTGTGTGTGTAGTGGAAGATTGAGACAGTTTCCTCTCAGAACTCTGGGATTCAAATCCTTTAAAAGCTGTTAAAAAAGTCTTTTTGAGCTATTTTTTTTGCTCACAGTTTACTACATCGAGAATAGGAAACCCTCCTGTGCTCATATTATTGAGTGTTTATTGTTTGTGTTTGGATTTTGAATGTTAATTTAGAACAGTCAGTCTGTGTACTGTGAAGTGTGCTTTGGGGGAAGGGCATATCTGTGGTGTAGGTAAATTAACTGGAAGAAAAAGGCAGCATTTCTGTTTTGGTTATATTTTTCTTGTATAACTGTGTTAATGTATGCACCGTAATATATTCAGTAATTTTTGAAATATTTTGCCAGTTGTTGTGGTGCAGCTGTGTATAATTTCAGTTTGTTTCAAACATTTGGTTATATTACTAAAGGTTTTCAATTTGCTACCCATTACTTGTAGTGTGTGTGAGTGTGTGTGTGTGATGCGTGCCATTAAATCAGACATCTTTTATTGTGCCACAGAGTAACTGCAGCAGTGTGAACCTACTATCCACCATACTGCTTTGTGGTATCTTTACTGGTAGTGGACTGCTACTGCTCTGCACTACCCCCCCAACCGGCAAAAGGTATTCCTTTCCAGATTTGGATTTGTGACTTAAGAGCACTGGTTAGGTGTTGTTGTGCCTTTGCATCTGAATCTCTTGAGTGTACAGTGCAATCTTAATCTGTCTGTGCGTTTGTAGTACTGAATTGATTCGGGGAGACTTTGCGTTTCTTGTTACGCTCTCATTTCACTTCATCTCCATCAGCACTGGGGAATTTTCTGGACATAGGACAGTAGCATTTTGGGGATGCAAGTTAATTCTGGTGACTGTGTGTGACCACTGAGCACAAGACTGAGTGCGCCATTAATTCTGGGAGACTTCACATTTCTTGTTACACTCTTATTTGACTTTGTCAGCACTGGGGAATTTTCTGGACATGACAGTAGCATTTTGGGGATGCATATTAATTCTGGTGACTGTGTGTGACTACTGCTTGCATGACATCTCAGTGCGCTATTAATTTTGGGAGACTTTGCATTTATTGTGCTCTCATTACACTTCGTCATCACTGGGGATTTTTCTGGACACAAGACAAGAGCATTTTGGGGATGCACATTAATTATGGTGACTGTGTGTGTGAAGGGCTGCCAAATATTGTTGTCACTTTGCCTTACTTTGCGTTAAGGTGGAATGACAATGCAAAGTAATAATTACTAGGCAAAGTGATCCTTTTGCATTGGCCACTCTGCATAGTGGAGTGACAATGCGAAGTGCCCACTTCGTGTGGACTTCACCGGCAGAATTTCAATTTGCTGCATCTCTACACTGGATGAGTAATGGGAAGGATTAGTAGGGATTTGCCAGATCTGGAGGATTAGTCAAAAATATGAAAAGTTACATAATATTCACAGAAAAGCAAATTAATACACTGGTGAAACCAAAAATACAAGGTTAAGACTATATAATGGGAGGGAGATCGGTACTAACAGCAACATAAATGGAAAGAGACAAGGGGTGATAAAATAAGTGGGCCAACAGGTAGGGGACAAAGGTGTAAATTTTATTTATTTTTTTATTTGGTTTTTGTTAACCGGGTAGGTGAGCTAGCCATAGAATGACTATTTTCAGTAATGATCCGGGAGGATTACAGCATGAGAAAGAAAACACAACAACATTACAAGTACTGTATAGACAAGATTGGAGAAATACATGAAAAGCAAATTACAAATTGGCTGAGAAAGTATACTTGGTGAAGTCAAGAGAACATATGTGGCAGAGTAAGCATATAAAACCATAAAACCAGTTATTTAACATATAGGAAGAGCTGGGCAACAGTTACAGTAACCTAGTGAGTACATAGTAAGTGCGAAGTTTAAGTAAATACAGTTTTTTACATTGAAGTGAGGCAGGAAAAACAATCATTCTTATGAGGCAGATTGTGGAGGAAACACTGCTGTCCAGTGAGATAAGGATAATGCATAAACACTGGATGGAGCAATTAGGGAATGGAGTGGGAAGGGACGTAAAAAGCAACCAAACGTATTGAAGGGAGGAGTAGGAGGAAGAACAAAGAGACAGGTTAATGCAGGTGGTGGTAGCTGGACTGCAAGAATACATATGGGGAGGCAGCACCAGTAGAGAAAGGTAAGTTGCTTTCCATCTGTAGAGACAATTATTGATAAAACATCTGGATTAATAGGTGCAGTCCTGCAGACACCATCTCCTCAAGGTCATAGGCAGGAGTAATGAAATTTACAGAAGGGATACTAAAATGGTGCAAGTTATGCGACAGTAACCATATCATACATGAAATGGGGGATAGGAACTTACAAGTACCTCCACTGAATCATTAAAGACCTAGAGGGTACAATATTTGAGGAAAGAGATGATCTGAAACAATGGGGCACAGTTTATAGAAAAAAAGAGGGATGACTCAACAAACATGTGAGTATGTTGTCACTTACACTTTGATGGACACATGGAATGACCTTCAAGAGTAGGTCATCGCATCAAAAAATCTATGGAAGAATTACAAAATGTATGGAACAAACATAATTATACTCAGGTGTGCTTTGGGTTTAACAAATCTGATGATTAAGTAGGCAAAATCTTTTTCTTACAAGTTTTGAAAGAATGGTATCCTGGTAAAAGGTGGCAGAGGAAAACACAATTTCATGTTAACCTGAAAAAGCATGCATAACTGTGCAAGGCTAGGTTACAGTGAGGCCCTTATGTGCACTCAGCATTGGTGTGGTCAGGTCTGTAGGAATACATAGACTGATCAGACACCCATTGATATTTATTGGGATTTTTTGAAATACATTGTCATTTCCAAGAAGTGATGACTAATTTCCCTACAAACTCACCAATCAGTGTTTGTCATGCTGCTGCTTCTGGCACTGTTTTCATATGCATTATCATCTGAAGCAGACTCATCAGAGCTGTAAACTGGGTCAAACATGTATGGGTCTTCCAAGCTGAGGTCATAATGTTCTGGTTCAGAATCATGTGACAGTAAGCTGTCATGCTCACTGTTGATGGCGCTTGCCATATCGCTATCACTATCGCTACCACTGCTACTCGTGGTGCAAATCTGCTTCTTCTAGACATGCAAAACAATAGGTATTACAGAAGAAGCATTCATCACTTATGTCATATTATAGATATGCCTCTAACATATCATAATTAGAAAAATAAATTCAATTTCGTCTTTGATAGGGACCATGTCATATTCATTATGTCTCACACTTTTCATCATCAACATGTAACAGACAAGTAAGGTTAGGTAAATAAGGGCGTAGTCATATACTGTATGTGTATCAGCATGGCTCAATAAGCCTGAACAGTGACACTGAGGGTCTATTCGGGAATGAACTCGGGATAACATGAGGCAGCAGGGGAGGGAATGGATTGAGCATCTGGAGTACTGCTATCCCTTCCTGTGGAGGAAAATGGGGAGTGTGACACTCCTGGATGCCACCAGACAGTGGTCAGCACAAGGAACATGCACCACAACCTGCTATAGGTACATTGGGGAGCCAAGAAAGACCAAGGGATGGATATTAAGGCTTAATAAAAGGGGGGAATGTGGGCAGAGGGTGACAGTGAAAAAACAGGGATAATCAATGAATACTTCTGCTCAGTAGTCACAAAAGAAGAGGAGGGGGAGGTACCTAAACCAAACAATAGAAACACTCTGGATAGGGGGGTTGATACCAGTCCATTCACAGAAGAAAGGGTTCTGAAATAACTTTTAAAACTGAAGCTGGACAAAGCAATGGCACTGGATGGGATTCACCACAGAATTCTAAAAGAACTAAGGGGAGAACTTTTGACACCACTGGCCACCCTCTTTAACAAATCTTGGGAGGATGGGGTGGTACCTGAGGACTGGAGGAGGGCAGATGTGATTCCACTTCACAAAACTGGGAGCAAGGCACAGGCTGGAAACTACAGGCATGTTAGGTTAACCTCAGTGGTAGGTAAAATGATGGAATCACCTCTAAAGGGAAGAATTGTTGAGTACCTATCAGATAACCTAAAGGTGGGCAAACAATATGAGAAGTCAGTAAGGACAGCTGGTGGGATACTGGAATGCATAGGGAGAGGCATCATCAGTAGAAAGCAGGAAGTTGTTATCCCTCAATATATACAGTCAGTGAGACCCAATCTTGAGTACTACATGCAGTTCTGGACATCACATCTGCACAAGGATATAGAAAGGATGGAGGTTGTCTAGAGGAGGACAACTAAAATGATGCAGGGTCTGCATCAGAAGCCATACAAAGATAGACTGAAGTAGCTTACTATGTATACCCTCGAGGAAAGGAAGGAGAGGGGGGACATGGTAGAAACTTTCAAGTACCTCAAGGGAATTCACAAAGTCCAATAGGGTAGCATCTTTCAGAATAAGAGATGTGCAAGAACAAGGGGGTACAATTTCAAGATAGAGGGGGGGATGGCTCAGAGGTAACATGAGGAACTATTTTTTTATGGAGAGGGTTGTAGATGCATGGAACGGCCTTCCTGAGGAGGTTGTGGTGAGAAACAGTGGGGGAAGTCAAGAATGCATGGAACAGACATAAGGCAATTCTAGTGGGGATGGGAGGATGCAGGCTGTTGGTTAACTAGGATCTGCAGCTTATCCATTAGGTAGGGAAATGGGCAGCCTAGGTGGGCCAAGCGGTCATTATCTGCCATCAAGTTCTATGTTTCTATGAAGCTACGGTAGACAGTGACACGTTGTGCCACAGATGTCATTGCACATCTGGGCTACAAAGGCAAAATAAAAAGTAGGAAAATAAAATCTCAGGCAAGGTAGGTGACGAGGGCTCCACTGCCTGTCAACCACTTCCACAATCACAACAACAGCATCACTCTCCATGAAGGCAGGCCAAGCAGCTGACAGGATGGACACTCTAAAATTCAGTCCTCCAGATGCTCAATCCTCCGTCTTCCTGCCGAAACCTGGCGGCACGTACTCATTCTCAAACCCTGGTCACCAGCATGGCATGAGGTGTGGCATCCAATACTAACATACTAACATACTATTTGCCAGCAGATTAGGCCTTATGGTCTATCAAGTCTGCTCGAACCTAGATCCTTAGTTGGGTGCCGAGACCCTCCCATCCCTTGTGCTCCAGAAACCCCTTCATCCATCCCCACCCCGGACAGGCCATCATCTGATACATCCACTTTCTGTGTCTGTCCCACCTTTCTTAAAGCTCTCCACTGTGGATCTCTGAACCAGCTCACCAGGCAGAGCATTCCAAGGGTCCACCACCCTCTCAGTGAAAACCTCCTCCTCTTTTCCCCTCACCCTTCCACCTTCCAACTTCAAACCATGCCTCTGGTGATGCCTCCTGCTTTAGTCTAAAGATCCCTCCATGTTTACCCTATTTATTCCTTGAGGTACTTGAAGACCTCAATCATGTCCCCTGTCTCTCCTCTCCTCCAATGAAAACAGGCAGAGCTCCTCAAGTCTGTCCTCGTAAGTCAAATCCCTAGCCCTCGTATCATCTTTGTTGCCCTCCTCTGTACCCTCTCCAGGAGCTGTATGTCCCTCTTCAAGTGTGGTCTCCAGTACTGTACAGTACTCAAGGTGTGGTCTAACCAGTCCATTGTACAGTGGCAGAATCACTTCCTTGCTCCTAGAGGTGATCCCCTTGCGATGCATCCCAACATCCTGTTTGCCTTGCTAGCTGCTCTCCTGCACTGCTCAGTGTTATTCATACATGTATCCACCATGACCCCTAGGTCTTTTCCCTGTTGAGGCTTCCAGCACCTCCTCCCAGGGTGTACCTGTGTTTAGGGTTTCCCCGACCAAGATGCAACACCTTGCACTTGGTGATATTGAAATTTAATTTCCATGTGTGAGCCCAGCTTTCCAGGGTGTCCAGGTCCCCTTGCAGGGCCAACCTCCCCTCTTCTCCCTCAACTACTGCTCCCATCTTGGAGTCATCCACGAAGAGACTCATTTCACCCTATACCATCCCTGATGTCCGATATGTATGCATTAAACAGGATTGGACCCAGGACCGAGCCCTGTGGTACCCCACTACCAACCTCTGTGAGGTTCAGAGCTCCCCACAGACCACTACTCTCTGAGTGCGTCCAGCTATCCAGTTTTCAATCCATCTGACCATCAAAGGGCCTACTCTAACCCCATCAGTTTCTCCACCAGACCATTGTGGGGACAGAGTCAAACGCCTTGCTGAAGTCCAAGAATAATACATCCACAGGCTTACCCTATCCAGTTCTGATGTTACCCATTCATAGAACTCTACAAGGTTGGTTTGACATGATCTACCTGGCACAAACCCATGCTGCCGACTATCCGACCTCCCACCTCCTCCAAGTAAACCCCCAATCGTTCCTTTAGTATACTCTCCATTAATTTTCCCACCACGAGGTTAAACTGATGGGTCTATAGTTTCCTGGTACTTCCTTCGACCCCCTTGATGGATTGGTACCACATGTGCCTCTTGCCAATCCCTAGGTACCCTCCCTGTCTCAAGTGACCTGTTGAAAAGCTCCGCCAGGGTGCAGCCAGTATGTCCGTCAATTCCCATAGTACTTTGATGAATGTCATCCGGCCCAGGAATTTGTCTTTCTTTAGGGCCTTGAGGGCAAACCACACCCTTTTGGTGGGGATGGCATCATCCGTCCCTCCACCTTACTGGTCTTTTATCCTTATCCAGATCGACACCCTGGGTACCTTTCCTCCCTTTTGCTCCATTTCTGCTGCCCCTGATCCCACTCCCTGCCGCTTCTATCCCCTTTGTGCCTTGCTTTGTAGATATCACATCCCTCCCTAGTGAACACAGAGGCAAAGTACTCGTTAAATACCTCTGCCTGGTCCCTCGCCTCTTCCACCCACCCTCCTTCTGATCTCAATCTGCTGAGATGGCCCTTAGTTTTCTCCGCTCCCCAATGTGCCGGAAGAACCCTTTTCCCTCCATGTATCCCTGTGCCAGCCGATGCTCTTTACTGGACTTGCTCCCTCACCATACAGGTGACTTTTCTAGATGCAAGCTGGTACATTTCCTTATCCCTATCCCTCTTGTTGTTTTATATTTTTGTAACGCCTTCTTTCTCTGACTGCTACCTGGACCTCACTGGACCACCAGCATGGTTTATGTGACCTTGCTCCCTTACGTTTCAACTTAGCGCAGATCCTGACTGCCTCATGAAGTCCCCGTTTTATGACCTCCCATCTCCTTTCCACACTTGTTGTTGAGGTAATCCCCTTCAAGTGATCCTTGAGAATATTTCCCATGCCCATAAAGTCTGCCCCCCTGAAGTCCACTGCCAGTGTCCTAGATCTCACCCCCACTCCCCCAATGCTTATTTGAAACCAGACAGTATTGTGGTCACTCCCAGTCAGGGGGTCCTGTACAACCATGTCCCTTACCAGATCCCCATCTGCCAGAACCACATCCAGGACATGCCCCTCCCTTGTGGGCTCCATCACATGCTGTGTTAAGAACACATCCTGGAAGCCATCCAGCAGCCTCTGCTCCTTGGCCACCTTAGAGGACATGGTTCCCCAGTTAGTACCTGGCATATTAAGGTCCCCCATCAACACCACTCCTTCCACTTTTGGACCACACTGGGCAATGATGTTGTCCAGCAAACCATCCTCTAGAACATCACTCATCCCGGGGGGCCTATATGCTACACCCAGCTTGACCTTATCTCCTGCTGGGGATCGTAGGTGACCCATAAGGCCTCACGTTTCCTCTGCCTCTTCTACCATAGCAATTTCTATGTCATCTCTAATGAACATAGCCACTCCACCCCTCTGCCCTCCTTTCTATCCTTCCTAAGCATAGTGTGCCCCGTACATTTAGGTCCCAGTCATGGTTTTGTTGGCCACGTTCATGTGACTGCCGCCATCCACCTCCTCGAACAGCATGACCTGGAACTCTGGCAACTTGTTTCCCAAACTCCTGGCATTTACTAACACTAACCCCCACCCTTTATCCCTGATCCTTTTGTGAACCCCACCCAGATTCCTTATACTTCCATCCTCCCCTGCTCCTCCTGAAACCTCCACCTCCAGTCTGTTTCCCCTCCCCCTTGGGCTTGAAGGCTAATCCCTCATCTGGAGGGAGGGCTTAGTCAGCCCCTCCTTATCCTCTCCCCTTACAAGTTTAAACCCCACCTTTCTTGTATGTAGTCAGCCATCCCCTGTTTAGGACTTCCTTCCCTAATGGGGCAAGATGAAACCTGTCCTTGGCATATAGTCCTTATCCTCCCAAACTCCATTCCAGTTCCCTAACACCCCAACCCATTCTCTTCACCCCACTTCCTGAGCCATTCATTAACCTCTGTGATTTGTTTTTCTCCACTGAGGCCTTTGGTACTGGCAATATCTCAAGAAAATGTTGCATCCATTATCCCGACAGACTCTGGCAAGTTCTTGGAACCTTGCTTGATTTCCATAATGCTATTTCCCTCTAGATCATTAGTTCCCAAATGCACCAGAAATCGGTTTCCTCACAATCCCTAACCATTTCATACACCATGAACTTTGCTCTGTGCACTGTCAGCCCAGAGATACTCACTACCTTCACCTGGCTATGGCATCCATCCCTGTCCCTCCCAATGGATACCCTTAATCATGAGTCTCCCAGTAACAGAACCTTAACACCGCCATCATCCTTATGGTTACCTCACTATGCCCTCTCAGCCCCCTCCCACTTTATTCATGATCACAATTTCATGGGAGTCTTCCTGCCTTATTAGAGACCCCTTGTCACCCTCCCTTTCTGCCTCCTTGCTATTTTGCCCACTTAACTCAAACCCCTCTGAATAGGTGTCCCTTTAACCCTCTCTTATCTGAACCATTTATCCTGGCCCTGATGGTTTCCCTTCCCCGCACCCTCATCCCCCCTTGTAATAGTACCCCTGTCTCCAGAGGCTCTCTGTGGGTCCCCTTTAGCTAGGGCCCCATCCTTGGTACTGACCTTCCTGCTGAAGGGGCTCTCTCCACCTCCTTGTCTCCCAGTTCCTCTCCAATCATGCCTCTCCCTCATGTCTGGAATATGTTGCATCTCCACATTTGCTTAACATATATGTTTCCTTCTCCTCTGGGACTATGTCTATCCTTTCCATAGCTGTTCTGTGATGCCCTATGGGTATCTGACTCCTCCCCGGCCTCTGTATAAGTTTTCTCATTTCCACCAACCCTTCCTCCCCTCTAGGATGCTTAGTATCTCAAATTTATTGTGACACTCTATGTCAGCCTCCATCAAGTAACCGAGTTTCCCACTGCATCTCTAAACTGACCCTCTTCTTCCTCTCTTGCACTGTTCACCTTAGGAGCTCCTTCCACAGTCTGCTGTTTTAGGCTTCCACAACAGCCCCTCCTGACTTTTTCCCCTCCAGTCTCCTTTGAATTCAGAATTTTCACCCCTGTACGCTTTCCCTTAGCATCAACTTCCTATCTAAGGGTCCTCTGTCCCTAATATCCCCCCTTCTGCTTGCTGTAGCATAATGTCCTGTAATTTCAGAGCGTTGCCCCAGCCTCCCCTCAGCCCCACCCTTCTGCTGCCCATATCCACACCCCTTATCCTTGGACACCCCCCCAGCTCCCACAGCTTACTCCTTAACCAATATACCTCACTCCTAATACAAGATAGCTGTCTACAGAGTGGGCAGCCTCCCTCTCTCAGCCCAATTTAGAATTATTGCCATCCCACAGCCTGTGCAGCCTACAACCCTTCCGAAGATGCCTGCCATGGTGGAATATGGCCACCCTGATTATCCCCCTCTGTTTATAATAGCACACCCCCTTTTCTCAGTCCCTTTCCCTGAGTACAGTTTCTCTATACTGACTGTAATTGTTATTTACAAACCAATTTCAACCCCACCAACAAAGTTCCCAAGTCTCACAAACACATACAGTCCAGTATGTGTTCAGTCCCACTAACAGTGTGTGTAAGCAGACTCCAGGTACCGTATGATGTCACAGCCCACCAACTCCTGTTGCTTCAAAATTTCAGTCCCAAACAGAAATACTCAGCCCTTCAATCCCAACCCCAGTGGCTTTTCAGTATTTAAGTAAGCCTACAAAACAGGGTGGGTGGGAGGGCTCTTACCAAACACCAGGCAAACACGTTTAAATTACCTTCTAATTTTCCTGCCAAACATCTATCCCCAAACCTACAATATCACAGCCCAAGTATCAGTTCAAATTCAAGGTAATAATTTTTACACATAGAACTAATTTCACTAACAAACTATTCAAATATTTCAGTTTAAAACAAAATATAACTCCTGGCCTCTTTTCTACCAACCTGTTGCTTAAGCTCCCAAGTGAACAATGAAAGCCACAGTAATTCCTGTTTAAAGACAAGTTAATTGCAGCTAATGTCCCTCCTCCAAACACCAGGCAAACACATTTAAATTACCTTCTAATTTTCCCTGCCAAACATCTATCCCCAAACCTATAATATCACAGCCCAAGTATCAGTTCAAATTCAAGGTAATAATTTTAACACATAGAACTAATTTCACTAACAAACTATTCAAATATTTCAGTTTAAAACAAAATATAACTCCTGGCCTCTTTTCTACCAACCTGTTGCTTGCTCCCAAGTGAACAATGAAAGCCACAGTAATTCCTGTTTAAAGACAAGTTAATTGCAGCTAATGTCCCTCCTCCAAACACCAGGCAAACACATTTAAATTACCTTCTAATTTTCCCTGCCAAACATCTATCCCCAAACCTACAATATCACAGCCCAAGTATCAGTTCAAATTCAAGGTAATAATTTTAACACATAGAACTAATTTCACTAACAAACTATTCAAATATTTCAGTTTAAAACAAAATATAACTCCTGGCCTCTTTTCTACCAACCTGTTGCTTAAGCTCCCAAGTGAACAATGAAAGCCAAGTAATTCCTGTTTAAAGACAAGTTAATTGCAGCTAATGTCCCTCCTCCAAACACCAGGCAAACACATTTAAATTACCTTCTAATTTTCCTGCCAAACATCTATCCCAAACCTACAATATCACAGCCCAAGTATCAGTTCAAATTCAAGGTAATAATTTTTAACACATAGAACTAATTTCACTAACAAACTATTCAAATATTTCAGTTTAAAACAAAATATAACTCCTGGCCTCTTTTCTACCAACCTGTTGCTTAAGCTCCCAAGTGAACAATGAAAGCCACAGTAATTCCTGTTTAAAGACAAGTTAATTGCAGCTAATGTCCCTCCTCCAAACACCAGGCAAACACATTTAAATTACCTTCTAATTTTCCTCCAAACATCTATCCCCAAACCTACAATATCACAGCCCAAGTATCAGTTCAAATTCAAGGTAATAATTTTTAACACATAGAACTAATTTCACTAACAAACTATTCAAATATTTCAGTTTAAAACAAAATATAACTCCTGGCCTCTTCACCAACCTGTTGCTTAAGCTCCCAAGTGAACAATGAAAGCCACAGTAATTCCTGTTTAAAGACAAGTTAATTGCAGCTAATGTCCCTCCTCCAAACACCAGGCAAACACATTTAAATTACCTTCTAATTTTCCCTGCCAAACATCTATCCCCAAACCTACAATATCACAGCCCAAGTATCAGTTCAAATTCAAGGTAATAATTTTTAACACATAGAACTAATTTCACTAACAAACTATTCAAATATTTCAGTTTAAAACAAAATATAACTCCTGGCCTCTTTTCTACCAACCTGTTGCTTAAGCTCCCAAGTGAACAAAATGCCTCAACCCTCAGTGCCACTAAGCCTGCTACTGAACCTTGTTTATGCCCTGAAGGTACTTGCATGCTTCTATCATGTACACCCAATCTCTCCTCTCATGCAGTGAATACATGCAGATATTCTTTACTCTCTGCTATGTTTTGTGATGAAATTCTTGTACCATCTTATTCACCCATCTCTAGATTTGATACACCCTGTCAATGTCCTTCTGTAATATTCATCCTCCAGACCTGCTCATAGTACACTAGGTTGGGCAGCAGTAGAATTTTGTTGCAATTGAATAACTACCTCTCACCTTCTGCTTGTGATTCCTCCACCTAAGAATGTCAGCAGGGAAATGAACCACCGTGCAGATTTTGTAGTATACATACTGTGATCGCAAATTCTCTCACTGTAAGTATTACCTGAGCAACCACTCCCGTCGTCATGGGGCAAAAACCCCACCACTGGGTTTTGTATTAACGTCGCTTTATTTGATCAAACCTTACACATGCATGTGGGACTTCTACAATGGAGAAGGTCTCCGATTACAATTTACAGCAGCTTTTTATAAGCTAGATTTTGCACTTCTTATCTTGAAAAATACCAACATTTCAGTATAAGCCAATCATAAGACAGCATAACAAGTTTTCAGCAATGTAACAGAAAAAAAACAAGTTGATATGTATGAGAGTATTTTTCCACTACTTATTCCATTTCTTTCCCAATACTGCTTGATACATATGCCTGGGTCAAGCTGACCTGAGAGAGACAATGAGTTTCACTCACACCATAGCAATGTCTCTACGTGCTGTTATCTTTATATTTTGTCCGAGCCTGTTATACAGGCTGGTACAACCAGTTCTGCTCAGTTTTATCTAGCTTTCTGTTTTTACAAATATACCTCAAGTAACCTCAGTATCATTCTATAACCCTGTAAAAAAGAAAACATGAACTCAGAAATTTCTACTACATTCATTATGACTTTGTTACAGCATGACTTTCAAAGCAAGTATAGCTTCAAGGCATATAATAGCAAATATAGCTTTAGGATATATAAAAATTCCCTCACAATACACACCTTTAGGTCTTCAGAAATGACAAGGCCCAGGACCCTTTCTTCCTTTGTAATAGTCAGCAACTGTACCCTCTTCCTTTATCACTCCCCAGGTTTTCTCTATTTCAAAAATGCATCCATTTGCAATCCTTGCCATTGAATGTTACTTGACACACTTTGAAACATTTTTCAAAGTTGTCCAGGTCACTTCTCAGCCACTACACTCTGTCCGGAGTATCATACCACGCTGGTCACCCCATCTCCCAAGATTAACATGATGTAACACTACTCTCTTTATCCTGTCTGTTCACCAGTTCCTAACAAAGTTCACCACCATGTGTCCCATGGCCAGACTACCCCTTTTGTTAACAAACTTCTTATGTGGGATGTTGTGGAAGGCCTTGAAGAACCAGAGGTAGGCAAGGTCCACATTCACTGTCACCCCCACCCCCATCCACAATTAACTTCCTTCGACACCCAATGAAACAAATGTATCAGATTTGGTGGACATGACCTATGCGATATGCAGGCAATTTTTCAAACCTCCCTATGTCCTTTATCATTTTCTACACCCATTCTGGAATATCCACCCTGTTACAGATCTTATTGTCGGCTGAAAACAAGCAGATGTTTCATTCCAGCACCTCTGCAATGTGACGAATGAAGACTATGAACAGGAGTGGAACACTATGTGACATGAAAGGGTTTCATCTAAAAACAGGCATACCATTCCCTGCAGTTGTACCGAAATATCAATAAGTCACGGAACAGGAATGGCACAATGATGTCATTTATTCAGAATTGTACTATGCAGCCTACAATTTAACATGGAAGAACACAGAATGGCTATGCATGTGCCCACTAATCCACTCACCACACTAACTTGCTGCGTAACCTTGTCTATCACTGAACAACAATGCAAAGGAATGGAATACAGGAATAATGTAAATTCTGGGGATGGGGAACATGATTGCAAAACTGGGTACTGTGTTCATCCTCTGTAAACGGTGGGTAATATGACAGTAAATGGAGGAAAACACCAACCCTGTGGAATTCTGTACCTCGTCGGTTAAGAGAATGCCTGACCGTTAGTAGCTTTAAATCCATGTTAAAAATGTATTTATTTTCTTTGGCCTTCCCTGTTTAATTGGTTAAATACTTGACTATTTTAAATATTTTATAACATTATTCATTTTATCGTGCTTTTATTATGTAAAGCACCTTGATTTCAAAAGGCGCTATATAAATAAAGTTTTGCTTTGCTTTGCTTAATCACACACTACTTATCACTAATAAAAAAATTATGCCAACTTCGGGGTGTTGCAGTACTGAACATTATGTACATGATGTACTGTACTGCAACACTAATGTAAAAAAGGCACTACATGTAACCAAAGTGTTTTTTTTTGGGGGGGGGCTGTGACCATAATTAAGCCAGTCCACATATAGATAAATCAACCAGGGATGACTTGCATTGATAGGATACATTGGAATATTGGTGGCAATTGATGCAGAGGACGAACTATAGAAAACATTAACGGTGACTGAAAGTGTATGTGAAAAGACAGTCACACGACAACCCCTGTTACCATACAGATTCACAGATGTGATCAGTATAAATGATAACATCTGTTCATCCTCTGTAAATGGTGGGTATTACGACAGAAAATGGAGGAAAGCACTCACAGTAATGCAGCTTTGATACTGTCACAATGCAAATAACAGAATAGATATCCATAGATCACGATACTGGCAGCATTACAAACCATGCTTTGTGCTCAGAATCGGGTTACAGACTATATACAGATTTATGATACAAAATCTATGAAATGGCTTATAGAGATGGTCAGGGAAAGAAGACTAATTTGAGAAATTAATTTGACTGTTACTGAGACACCATTCACTCTGTCATAAGGTGCATTATCATGGCACACACTTCGCTTCACTTTCAAATGGCACACATCTTTATTTATATAAAAATTTTTCTGCCATGTTTACTGTGACACAAATAACTTAATGGTTTGGACCAAACTGCAATTAACACACTGATATGACTAGCACAAATAGACTTTTATGACACTCACACATACAGTACAACAGGAAGTACTGTATTGCCCATGCACGCCTAAGAGAGACAGCTCAGGACCACACATCACATGTATAGCTCCATGCGACATCACGCAATTCAGAAACAATACACAAACTTCTGGGTTAGTGGCGCAGTTTCTCAAAAATTAAAACAGTTTCTGTAAACTTATCATGGAATTAAGGACTGCAGAACATTAAAGAGATGGGAGGACTATACAAGGGAGGAATGCAAGTCAGTTTATGAAAGGCCCACTTTAATACAAAAACGTGGAACAATATGGCAGATTTAATATACTCTCCTTTTTTCTCAACTCTTTGTATATTTGCCCAAGATGAGGTGGATGCTAAATTTATGAGTAAACAGTTGGAGCTTGGCTATCAGCAAATTAATGAAAAAATATATTTTCAAAATAATAAACCATCTCTTAAATGGTCAGATATGTAAGAAAAAATCCATCAAAAGCAAATTTTGTTAAATTAAATAAAGCTGATAAAATTATAAAAAGGTTTTTATCCAAAAAAAGCTGCATATACTCTAAAACAATGGAGTTCTACGTACCAGGCTATAGATACAAAGGATAGTAAATCTTTTTGGCAGTTGGTGGCGAATGACACCAACTCTTTCTCACCATCTTTGCCTTCCTATATTCTGTGGAGTCTTGGGTGTTGTATTACAAAACTTTTCAGTAATGAACCTTTAACTCATCATCATAATAAAGCACCTAACTGGATGAGTTGGAATGCTCTCTACCATTGAATATTAACCTAGTGGAAGTAGAACAGGCCATATTTCATTTACATAATAAGGCTCCGGGTCCAGACACTATACCTAGTGAAATCTACAAAGCTCACATTAATTACTGGGTTCCATTTTGTGTTAATTTCTTGCAGAACTCAAAGGGTGGTGTTGGAGATTTTTTCCTCTGACCCATTCTCTCTGCCATGTGGGGTCGCTCAGGGCTTGGTGTTTTCCCTCATGTTGTTCATGGTGTATATGCTGCCCCTCAGGGACATTGCAAGATGGTATGGGCTGAGGTTTCACTGCTATGCTGATGATACCCAGCTTTATCTGTCTTTTGTAACTGACCAGGATAGTGCGCGTTTGGTATTTAACACCAGATTCTAAGGAGCACCAAACTATCCTTGCTAGGACCTGGCCAATGATGTCACAACAACAACAACCCATAATCAGGGAAGTTGGGCCCACGTCCAAACTACAACACGTCAGGTGCATACCCTGGGCAATCTGCACAACATCCCTGATTTCCAGCTGGTAAAAGGGACTCCAGATTTATAAGAAGATTTAACAACTGCCTCCCTGAAATACAGGATTGGATGAGCTCCAGCTGGTTAAAGCTGAACTCTGGAAAGACTGAGGTGATGGTAGTGGGTCCTAGTCACCAGACAGAGGGGTTGGGGGCTGGCCAACCCACCAGACTTTGTCTAGGGAGTATCCAGCTTCCTTCCTCTGAACAGGTGTGAGACCTGGGGGGTGATTCTTGACTATGGGCTGACACTGCATTCACAGGTGTCGGCAGTTGTCAAGTCCTCTTTTTACCATCAGAGAAATATTGCCAGGGTTAAGCACCTTGTTCCAGCCAGCGACCTTCCAACACTGATCCATGCCTTTGGACCTTGTGCCTTAAGTACTGCAACTCCCTTAATTTAGGGCTTATGGGGGGTTGACCTACGCCACTTCCAGCTAGTGCAGGACGCTGCGGCCCAGTTGTTGATGGGGACCCCACATGTGAGTCACATCACACAGGTGCTGCATGAAATGCACTGGGTGCCTATTCAGTGGCAGATCACCTTCAAGGTTGGGCTTCTGACCTATAGGGCCCTACATGGACTGGGCCCATACTATCTGCAAGAGCTCCCTGTCTCCCTACAGCCCAGGGTGACTGCTACGCTCAGCTGATGAAGGGTTACTAGAGATTCTCAGGGTGAGTTTTAAGACATCTGGGGCCCATGCATTTATGTATGCGGCCCCAGCCATGTGGAATTCTCTACCCTGTCAGCTATGTGAGTGCATGGCTGTGGAGGGCTTTAAGAAAGCTCTGAAGATGCATCTATTGCTGAAAGCATACCCAAATTGATTATTTTATTTTTCTATTTATTGTACTGTTTGATTATTGTATATTTTATTTCTTTTATATGTTCATTTATTGTTCAGCACCTTGATATCTGAAAGGCGCTTTATAAATAAAGCTTATTATTATTAGTATGATTACCATTATAAGTAGAGTGTCTCATGCATAGCTGCTCTGGAAACGAGCATGCTCAGGGTTTTTTTTTTAATTGTGATATATTATTGATCATTTCCAATCAATAATATATTAATACAGCCATAGAGACTATTCTTACAATTGAAAGAATAGTCTCACTTACATGCTTAGCGTAGCAGAACTGCTCAACTTCAGTTTGCAGTTCCCATATTCTAAGAATTCATATGAGATCACTCATACAACTGTAAGAGTGGTCTTGGCAACTATATTAACCTACAGAAATGGGTAGCATATGCAAACAGACACCAATTCTTATTGGTTAAAATCCCTACTAATTAACCAAGATCTAGTAACAGCACCAAATCTTGAGAAATATGTTCTAATGAATCAGATTTGAAACTTACAGTCTGATGCAGTACAAAATACCAAATGGCCAAATTTCCCTCATTCACTAAAAATGCCACCAACAGCTTCATCTGGTTCAAGGTCAGTCGGCATTCATCTGTATCCCCCTCCCCCGGGTCGTGCCTGAAAATAGGCAGGATTTGTCTAGTGCACTTACCCGGTCAACAAAAACTAAATAAATAAATAGAAATAAATAAAATATTAAAAGACATGCACTATACTCTGGCCAGATTGCAGGGATGGTGCAGATTAGACACCCCACAGTGCACCAGATGTGGCCTGAGAAAAGAACATTAAAACCAATTCTGTGAGACTGTGTTAAGCCCACACCCCTATGGCTTAGTATTAAGGAGACACTAAAACCATTGTTGATGTTAGAGCAACACTTCACATCATAAATATTCCTAAATGAGTTTGGGAATGAATGAACTAATGGGTCAGAAGAGATATCACATGTCTCTGATGGCATTGGTGGCCAAAAATGTAATCTGTAACAGTAATAAAAAGTAATTTTCCAAGCACTCTAACTGGTAGGCCACCATGTCTCTCCTAACACTAAATACAGTGGGCCCGATTCCAAAAAGGGTTAGAAGGATGCAAGACACATACGTCCATAACAAATTATGCAAATCACAACTTACACCTGCGACTTGCGACATGCAGTAATCCAGAAGGAAGGTTGCACCCATGGACACAAGGCCTGAACCAAACATGACATACAACTAACTTATGTTCAGGAAACCAGGTGCCAATGCATAATGTGACTTGCAACATGCGCAAATGGCAGTTACAACCCTGATGGTATTCCAGAAAAGAAGGGGCAAGCACCTACGTCGAACCAAGCAGGTGCAAGATAGATCAGGGTGGAGGTGGTCTAAACAGACAGCAGCATATAAAAGGCGCCCCCCTAACCACATGAGCTATTGTTGTGGCAGCAGTGTGTTGAGAGACACATAGCAATTCACAATGTCAGCACCACTAACCCTTATGGGCTTCATGATGGTGAAACGCTGCCAGTGAAGGCATGCCAGGTGGCATGGTAGGATCCAGGGGAATGGTGGACCACAGTTGCAGATGACAGTGCCAAGGAGATCTGTGCGATGAGTGACACACACCCAAAAGTAATTTGAGGAGCTCACAGAGAAGCAATGTATTGAGCTGTATTGCCTGAACAAGAGCACCATAAGGGAGCTGTGGGAGGATCTACACAGTGCTCAAAGCTACAGAAATTCAGAATACACATAAGGAGCCAGAAGAACTGTGGGTCACCCTGGAACAGGAAATGGGGCAGCCATATGAACTGAGGTTGTCTAGCCTCCAGACCAGGGGGAGGACATAGACACATTACTGTTAGAGTATACAAAACATGACAGCTAAAGGGGAGGGTCTGATAATGGGAGACTACAACATGCCAGATACAGATTGGTCAATACTAGCAGGAACATCTGCCAGAACTTGACACATAGTGGATTCCCTGCAGGGGAGGGCCTCAAACAACTGGTAGAACAACCCACAAGAGATAGGGCTTTCCTAGATCTAGTACTGACTAACGGGGAAAGGATCACAGATTGCCAGGCAGAAGGTCACCTGGGGGCCAGTGACCATCACATGGTATGGTTCAATTTGGCAAGTAGAACAAAATCATCCCATTCCAAGGCAGAAATACAGGACTTCAGAAGAGCTGACCTTGATACGATGGCCAACAGAGTTAAGCTAGTCCTGGCAAGAAGAAATATAGGTGAGGGGGTACAGGCAAAGTGGACAAGCATTAAGGATGCAATACTTGAAGCAACGTCCCATTATATTAGAGAGAAAAGCAAGAGCAACAGAAGGAAATCACTTTGGTTCTCAAAAATAGCAGCAGAAAAGGTCAGAGCCAAAAGGCTGGCCTTCAGGAAATATAAGGGAACGCAGCAGAACGAAGATAGGGAGGCATACCAAACTTCCCTAAGGGAAGCAGAGAAGGCAGTAAGACAGGCAAAGGCCCAAACCTAGAAAACGCTAGCACGAACAGTAAAAGAAGGTGACAAGACTTTCTATAGATACATTAGTGAAAGGAGAAAACTCTGAGAGGGTATTGCTAAGATCAAAGGGGATAAGGGGGAGTGTCAGGAGAAGGACTCAGGAAAAACATTTATCCTAAATAGATACTTCTGCTCAGTATTTACCGAGGAGAAGGTAGGGCAGGGCCCACTGCTCAGCACCATGGACACAGGGGGAGGGAGGTGTGCACTAGTCCCTTCACAAAAGATAGGGTCCTACAAGAGCTCGCTAAGCTCAAGGTAGACAAGGCAATGGGACCTGATGGCATACATCCCAGGGTACTAAAGGAGCTAAGGGTGGAACTAGCAGAGCCATTATCAGAAATGTTTAGTGAGTCTCTGAGCACAGGAGAGGTCCCAGAAGACTAGAGAAGGGTTCATGTGATCCTGCTCCACAAGAGTGGTAGCAGGGAGAAGGCAAAGAACTACAGACCAGTCAGTCTTACCTCAGTAGTGGGCAAGATTATGGAGGCACTCCTTAAGGAAAGGATAGTGCAACACCTGGAATCCATAGGAGCACAGGATCCAAGACAGCATGGGTTTACAACAGGAAGGTTCTGTCAAACTAATCTCATAGATTTCTTTGACTGGGTAACCAGAGTGGTAGCCCAAGGGGGAGCAGATCATGTCACCTACCTTGACTTCAGCAAAGCTTTTGATACTGTTCCACATAGAAGATTGATTAATAAGCTGGGTAGGCTCGGGGTGGGTCAGAAGTTGGTAAACTGGGTAGCTAAATGGTTGACGGGCAGAAAACAGAGTGCGGTGGTAAACGGTATACAGTCAGAAGAGATGCAAGTCACAAGTGGTGTACCTCCGGCATCAGTCCTGGGGCCAGTCCTCTTCAATATCTTCATCAGTGACATTGCAGATGGACTGAAGAGTAAGGTTTGTCTGTTTGCAGATGACAACAAGATCTGCAACAGAGTAGATGATCCAGATAGGATGGGCAGAATGAGAGGAGATCTGGATAAACTGGCAAAATGGTTGGAAGAGTGGCAGCTGAGGGTTTAATGAAAAGAAGTGCAAGATCATGCACATAGGGAAGAGAAACCCTGAAGTCAACTATAGGTTGGGAGAGGAGTTGCTGGCTATCACAAGAAAAGAAAGAGACTTGGGCATCGTCATCATAGATGACCTGATATCATCTAAGCAGACCACTAAAGCAGGAGCTAAGGCTAGAGGGATGTTGGGGTGTATTAGTAGGGGTATCACACGTCGTAAGAGGGGAGGTAATAATCCCTCTTTACAAGACATTGGTTGGGTCCCATCTGGAGTACTGTGTGCAGTACTGGAGGCCGCCCCTTCACAAGGACATTAACAGAATGGAGGCAGTCCATAGAAGGGCAACCAAAATGGTGCAGGAACTGCATCAGAAAACATATGAAGACAGATTAATGGAGCTCAGTATGTAACACCCTAGAGCAAAGGAGGAAGAGAAGTGATATGATCGAAACATTCAAACACCTTAAGGGCATTAACAAGGTGAAAGAGTCTAACATGTTTCAATATAAGAAAAATAGCAGGACAAAAGGACACAGCATAAGATAAGAGGGAGGCCGATTAAGGGGTAGAAACATAGAAACATAGACTTTGACGGCAGATAAGGACCACTTGGCCCATCTAGTCTGCCCATTTCCCTACCTACAGGATAGGCCGCAGATCCTAGTTAACCAACAGCCTATTTCTTCCTACCCCCCACAAGAATTGCCTTATGTCTGTCCCATGCATTCTTGAATTCTCCCACAGTTTTAGACCCCACAACCTCCTCAGGAAGGCTGTTTCATGCATCCACTACCATCTCTGTGAAATAATACTTCCTCACATTGCCCTGAACCGCCCCCTCTATCTTTAATTGTGTCCCCTTGTTCTTGCACATCTCTTTTTCTGAAAGATGCTACCCTCTTGGACTTTGTTGATTCCACTGAGGTACTTAAAAGTTTCTATCATGTCCCCCTCTCCCTTCTTTCCTCAAGGGTATACATATTAAGCTCCTTTAGTCTCTCCTCATACGGCTTCTCTTGCAGACCCTGCACCATTTTAGTTGCCATCCTCTGGACTGCCTCTATCCTGTCTATGTCCTTGCGGAGATGGGGTCTCCAGAATTGGATGCAGTACTCCAGATGGGGTCTCACCAACTGTCTGTACAGAGGGATAACAACTTCCTGTTTTCTGCTGCTGATGCCTCTCCCTACGCATCCCAGTATACCCCCAGCCCTCTCTACTGCCTTCTCACATTGCTTGCTAACCTTAAGGTCATCTGATATGATTACCCCCAGATCCCTTTCCTTTTTTGTTGTTGTTACTAAATCCCCCCATTGTGTATTCTTCCCCTGGGTTCTTGTTTCCCAGGTGCATTATTTTGCACTTCTTTGCATTGAATCCTAGCTGCCATACTTCTGACCATTCCTCCAACCTTGCCAAGTCCCTTCTCATCCTTTCCACGCCTCCTTGTGTATCAACCCTTTTGCAGATCTGTATGTCTTCTGCAAAGAGGCATACTTTTCCTTCCAGTCCTTCTGCAATGTCATTTATGTGACATTGCAATGTGAGGAAGTTCTTTTTCACAGAAAAGGTGGTGGATGCATGGAATGGCATACCTCAGGAAGTGGTGGATATGAATACAGTGCAGGGCTTCAAACAGGCATGGGATAGGCCAAAGGGAGCAATACAGATGAATATGAATAGATAGGCCATCGACAGAGTAAAAGCCTATGGCACATTCATAAGGTAGAAAAAGAAATGGGCAAACTGGATGGGCTTTGCGGTCCTTATCTGCTGTTAACTTCTATGTTTCTATGTTACAAACAGGGGACATCCTTACTGACATATAAAGCCCTATACGAACTGGGCCCTGACTACCTGAAAGAGCTTCTGGTCCCTTACCTCCCTGGGTGACCGATGCGCTCGGACAACGAGGGGTTGCTAGAGATCCCAAGGGTGTTTTTAAAATCTTCTGGAGCTCGGGCATTTATGTTCGTGGCATCAACCCTCTGGAATTCTCTACCCCATTGGATTAGGGAGTGCATGACTGTGGGGGGCTTTAAACAAGCACTGAAAATGTATCTATGGAACAAGGCATATGGTGATGGTGTTGAGGATGACAGACTCTAATGGTGTCGTATGTTTTTATAATGATGTAATATTGGTTTTATACTATTTTAAGTGTGTACTGCACCTTGATATTTGAAAGGTGCATTAAAAAATAAAGTTTGTTATTATTTTTATTATTATTATTAGCTATTACCTGTGGAGGTGCGGGTCAGTGCAGCACTGTGTTTTCTAGCCACTGGGACCTTCCAACCCCCCACAGGTGACACAGTGGGTATATCCCAGCCTGCCATGTCAAAGTGCCTTAGGAGGTACCTCACAGCCCTGTTACGGTGCACCCCAATGTATATCAGGTTCCCATAGAAACATAGAAATATAGATTTTGACGGCAGATAAGGACCACTTGGCCCACCCAGTCTGCCCATTTCCCTACCTATTGGATAAGCTGCAGATCCTAGTTAACCAGCAGCCTACTTCCTCCTACCCCCACCCCCTAGAATTGCCTTATGACTGTCCCATGCATGCTTGAATTCCACCACGGTTTTTGACTCCACAACCTCCTCCGGAAGGCCATTCCATGCATCCACAACCCTCTCTGTGAAAAAATACTTCCTTAAATTACCTCTGAGCCACCTCCCTTCTATCCTCAAATTGTACCCCCTTGTTCTTGCACACCTCTTTTTTTTTGAAAGATGCTACCCTCTTGGACTTTGTTGATTCCCTTGAGATACTTGAAAGTTTCTATCATGTCCCCCTCTCTCTTTCCTTTCCTCGAGGCTATACATATTTAGCTCCTTAAGTCTCTCTTCATATGTCTTCCAGTGCAGACCCTGCACCATTTTAGTTGCCCTCCTCTGGACAGCCTCCATCCTGTCTATGTCCTTGCGGAGATTGGGTCTCCAGAACTGCATGCAGTACCCCAGATGGGGTCTCACCAACTGTCTGTACAGAAGGGATAATAACTTCCTGTTTTCTACTGGTGATGCCTCTCCTAGGCATCCCAGTATCCCCCCAACCCTCCTTGCTGCCCTCTCACATTGCTTGGCCACCTTTAGGTCATCTGATATGACTACCCCCAGGTCCCTTTCCATTTTTGTTGTTGTTAGTATCTCACCCCCCATTGTGTACTCTTCCCTGGGTTTTTGTTTCCCAGGTGCATTACCTTGCACTTCTTAGCATTGAATCTAAGCTGCCATACATTTGACCATTCCTCTAACCTTGCCAAGTCCCTTCTCATCCTTTCCACCCCACCTTGTGAATCAACTCTGTTGCAGATCTTTGTGTCATCTGCAAAGAGACATACTTTTCCTTCCAGTCCCTCTGCAATGTAAACTTATAAAGTCATTAAAGGGACCAGTCCTAATACTGAACCCTCACGGTACCAACTAAGTAACCCCTTTCTTCACAGTGGACTCCATTTACTATTACTCTCTGTGTCCTATTCTCCAGCCAATTCTTTACCCAGGCTGTCATCTTGGGACCCACTCCCAGGCTGGCTAACTTGTATATTAATTTTTGTGTGGGACTGTGTCAAATGCCTTGCTAAAGTCTAGGTAGGCCATGTCCACAGCCCCTCCTGATCTACTACTTTGGTCACCCAGTCAAGAAATCTATCAGATTTGTCTGGCATGACCTTCCCACTGTGAATCCATGCTGCCTTGGGTCCTGTGCCCCTCTGGCCTCTAGATACTCAACAATTCTTTCCTTCAAAGTGATTCCATCATTTTCCCTACCACTGAGGTTAAACTAACAGGTCTGTAGTTTTCTGCTTCTGCCTTGCTCCCACTTTTGTGAAGGGAATCACATCTGCCCTTCTCCAGTCCTTGGGTACCACCCCATCCTCCCATGATTTGTTAAGAGGGTAGTCAGTGGTGTCACTAGTTCTACCCTTAGTTCTTTAGAATTCTTGGATGAATCCCATCAGGCCCCATTGCTTTGTCCACCTTCAGTTTTAAGAGTTCTTTCAGAACCCTTTCTTCTGTAAATGGGCTGGTATCAACTTCTGTATCCAGAGTGTTTCTACTGTTCGTTTTAGGTACCTCCCCCACTTCTTTTGTATATACTGAGCAAAAATATTTGTTTAGTATCTCTGCCTTTTCACAGTCACCCTCTGCCCACCCTCCCTCCTCTTTATTAAGCCTCACTAGCCCTCCATTGGTCTTCCTTCGCTCCCTGATGTACCTATAAAAGGTTTTATCCCCCTTCTTAACCGAGTTGGCTATCTTTTCCTCGGTTTGGGCCTTTGCTGTTCTGACTGACTTCCCAGCTTCCTTTTGCTTTAACTGATACAGTTCCCTGTCCTGCTCCTTCTGTGATTCCTTGTACTTCCTGATTGCTTTCTTTTTCTCTTGAACCTTCACTGCCACTTCCTTTGAGAACCATAGTGGTTTCTTACGTCCATGGGACGCACAACAACAGTTGCATGTGAAGCAGTCATTCTACACAGTGGCACTGTTCCCCTGTGTGCTTGGGGTGATCGACTGCAAACATGTGGCCATCAGAGCACCAACATCAGAGGGTAAAGTGTACATCAGCAGGAAAGGATACCACTCTGTGAACATTCAAGTAGCATGTGACAGTGACTGTCACATACTAGATGTGGTGGCCAAGTACCCCGGATCCTGCCATGACTCCACACATATTCTGCAACTGTGGCCTATATGAGACCTTTGAGAGAGGGGAGATTACTGGAGGATGGCTGATTGGTTAGCACTGGTGCTAGCAATACCTGCAATACAGTGAATGAGTGAACATGTGTGGGACATGCAGACACAGTGTGGCCATGGGTGTATGCACAGTGCAACACAACATGAGAACAAGATGCACAGAGAACACGATGTAAAGTAGTGACAGCAGAACAGACATGTGGCACAGCACACAAGGGACGCAAACAGGGCTACCATGAAGGGTAATGAACTACACACAGTGCACCACCCACAGACGTGTGTGTCCCACACATGGCTGCATGCCTGCCATGCTGTGGATGCACATGGGCCACACTGTGTGTGTGTGTGTGTGTGTGTGTGTGTGTGTGTGTGTGTGTCACAGCAGAGAACAGATGTGTGTAGTGCAGCACAACAGAATAGGCAACTAATCTGTAATGTACTTCAGCCCCAACAGGTGACAGTGGATACCCCCCAACTACCATGGCCAATGACACCTGTGAGAACCCCATAGTCTGCAGCAGAGATGTGATACAATGAGGCCCTATCCAGCAGAAGATCTGTCATTGAGCTCACCTTTGTGCTCCTAAAGGCCAGATTCCAATGCCTCGACCGATTGGGTGGGGCATTGCAGTACAGCCCTGAGATGGCCTCCTGGATTGTGCTTGCCTGCTGCATCTTGCATAACATAGCACTATCACAGCACATCTCACTGCCTGACACAGACCAGGAAGAAGGTGTTGCAGCAGAAGTGGACATTCCTGACAGCACAGCAAGTGAAACAACACAAGGGGGAGCATCATCAGGACACTGTGCAAGGCGGGAAGTAATACAGAAACATTTCTGAAGTGTAGCAGCAACAACTCCCCATGGGTGACACCTGCAGCAGTATGGAACAACCAGATGTGGTCAACAACACCAATAACATGCCACCACAAACACCGACCAAAGCACACTACAGGATGGGTTACTGTCTGCCAGGTGCTAAGGAGCACACGTGGCAGCACTGCTGCAGTACCAGTGCCCATGTGTGTTGTACAGCAACTGGTTCACATGGCTGCACATGCTGGGAGGGTGATGTTCCATCCACTGACACACACACACACACAGTATGCAAGAAAGGAGGTGTGGAGGACACATAGTTCATGACATGTAATGGAAAGTGGACAGTCACACGTTGTGTACATGCATGTTTCCAGCCGCTGCAGGGAGGGCAAGCTGCATGATGGGATGCATAGGGAGTGGTTGAAGACACAGAAATTTAGGAACATGTCCGCAGTGGTATGATGCACAGGTGAAGAATCAACAGAGGGCCCTGTGCAGTTATGATGATTGACACCGTAGAGCAGTGTCTGACTGTGCCTGAATGCACAGTGGCATGCGGAGAGCAGGAGTTAGTGCCAGCAACTGCCCAGTGTAAAAGGTTCCACCTGCTGAGACGTGTTGTGTGGCGGGGGGTGGGTGAGGGTGAGCATTGGAAAAACCCACAGTCTGTGCCAGACACATAATGCTGTGGTGGATGTGATGAGGGCACCATGCTGCAGTACTGTTGCACAGCTGTACAAGCAGACATGGTACACTGCATCTGTGAACCTCCACCACCAACCATGGGTACAGCTCTGCAACACCCATGTCCACCCCATGACCCTGCACCAATCCGCAGATGCACCTGTGTCCATCCAAGGACTGCAGGATACCCACCACTGTACTGACCCCTAAAACTACTACTGGCATACCCATACATGACCACAGCACAATACCCTAGACATTCAATGCCACAATATGTGCAACACAGCAACAGCAGATGCCAACAGAGTCCAACAGTGCACAGGGCATGCAATGTGACAGACACTGTTGACGTAGGAACACATGTCAACTGACAGCACACAGGACAGTGGCACAACAACGTGTAGCTGTTACCACCAGGCACTATGCACCAGCCATGGCCACCGGTGCAATATAACAGTGTCTTGTCACCACGACAGGTATGCAGCACCAGGCAGCACATCATCATTGTCATACGGTGGCTATAGCCACCATGTCCATGTGCAACCAGTGCCACCTGCAGGGTCCTGTATGCCTTCAGGTGGAGTGGTGCTATACAGGCCCACAGACACCCCACTGATATGACCACAAGGGTGGGGGGTATCTGTACACAGCATACTACAGAGCACCACCATCAGAGAAGTGCACCATGTTGTTATGGGCACTGGGTCCAGTAAGTGCTGACAAAAATAGCGTCAGCATGGTGCGCATGGTAAAAAAGGCGCCATTTTTTTTTGGCCCCCACACTCCTCATCTAAAGGATTCTCACTCCGAGGGGGAGCGGATCCCAGGGAAAGTTAAAATTTGTGGGGCCATGGAATACTGTTTCCATGGCCCCATTTAAAAAAACAAAGCCCCAATATGATAAAAAAATGTCAGAGACCAAGATTAGTACCCTGGTCTCCGTTATCACTGGCCAAATTGTTCCATGCCCCAGCCCTCTACACCACAGGAGTAGCTCAGCCAGCCTCCTCTTCCCTGCAGCCCTTGTCCTGTGTACTGGGCCATGGACAGTGACAAGGGGAGCGCTTATAGCTAGCGCCGTAAAACCCTACTTGCTGTCCATGTGAGCGCTTACCCGACTAGTGCCATATAGTGCAGCACTACTCTGGCAGTGCTCACTTGATGGGGTACAGCCATGTACCCGGTGTTGTGACTGCAGCTGTGCAGTGTACAGCTGTCACACAAGGGCCATGGTATGGGTACAAACACACATACAACAGCACATGTGCTCTACATGTATGTGTTCACATGTGCCTAATGTCAGGCATACATACACAACACACATGACACACCATGCAGAGAGCAGTCAGAGACACCGGTAATGTGATAATTAAGCATTTATTATTTAAACAGTAACAATAAACAAGGCCCCCCAACAGTCAGCCCCTCCCCAATATGCGTGTCACACAGCAGTACAAATACAAGGCCCACACACCCCAACCCCCCAAAAGCAGGACACATAACTATATACAACAAAGTGTAATGTGAACAATACTGTGGACAGTTAAAGTCAGCAGTTCCTCAGGGTGAATAGCAGGGCCCTGAGAGGATTGTGGACGCAAGCCACATTGCACATTATCACTTCCACCAGATCCCCAGGTACACAGTCTCTGTCAATGGGCTGGGCCTGTGCTCCGTGGTCCTGTGCATTGTCACCATCTGCGGCATGCAGTTCCTGACCCTCACCTGGCTCCTCAGTGGCCACCTCTCGGGCCCCATGCTCCAGTACAGGTTTGTCACCATCCTCATGACTCACAGCTGCTGTGTCAGCAAAAGGCTCATCTGCCTTCTCCTGATCCTAGGATGTAGCAGACGATACAACACCATATCAAATTGCAAATAGGCAAATTGCATGCAACAGGAGCAATGAACAGTTACAGAAATTTGCATACTGTACATAAATTTATGAATACATTCATTCGGTTATACACTCCTGAACTTAGTGCTCATGAAAGTTGTTGGACTGACAGCATTGTAGCCTGAAGTCCTCTATCCACATGACGGGTACAGCACAGGCAATCACAGTGCAGGCTTCCTTACACTGCACCACCAGTGAGCCTCAACCTTGCCATAGAGGGACTACCTCGTAAGTGAGAGGGTAGCTTAGACTCCATGCCCATTCAATCCTTGGCCTCTCATGTGAGGGTGCCAATTTGTGCCAGCTGTGTTGGTGGATTCGTGATGTGGACACCTGCCCACTGGAAACTGGACTGAGACCACCACAACTCATTTTACATACAGTGGGTCACTGAACAGCCTCAAGTGATAATGACTTTTGGCCACTACTGACCTGTGCTCTTTCTCCAGTCATATGTAGGAGTATAGGCAGGAGCAGAGTAGAAGCACACAGTTAAGCAATCATATGGCAGAGTAAAGGGCTTTTTCCAACAGCTGCCCGGTCACTGGATTTTACTAGTTTATAATAGTAGTGAAAAGGCAGTAGTTCAAGCAAAGCCAGGAGTTTTTATAGAAAAACTAATCCTCTATCATTTTGAGATAAAACTAAAATATTTTAATATAATGTTTATTGAAGAATGTACTGTAAAATATTTCTTAATAAAGCACTTTTATCACTTCTCCAAAATATATTATGAAAGGGGCCTTTATGTTTACTAAATTAAAATTAATTGATATCCAATTCAAACACAAGCAGAGAGCACCTAAATGTTTATAAATGCAAATCCAGAAGCAAATGATTTGATACATTTTAATGGACCAACATAGATGTAACAACAAGAACAGTGCTTGTTACATCTATTTTGGTCTATTAAAAGGTATCAAATCATTTGCTTCTGGATCTGTTCTTTCAAGGACCAATAAGACAACTACTAAATCTAGATTTTTACAAAGTGCAATAAATTTACTTTCTATTTTCTTGTTGTAACCCTCTCTCAGTTTTGTAAAGTATGGTCTGGCCATTTTCTCCACTGTCCAAGGATTCTCTTGTGGTTTGATTCACAGTGACCATAAGTAGGTGGTGCATAATTTCCTGTTCTTCATTTCCAAAGAGATGACCAAGTGTGTACTTGGTGAGTAGCACCTGCTTAGTAGAAGGGCTACCAGGTCCAGGGCATGGTTGAGGAACTCGGCCCTTGTGGGGTCCATGCTCCTCTGTTAAGGGGAGGACACCCCCAAAATCAGGCAGGGGTGAGTTGGCAGCTAAAACACATTGAAAACTAGCTGGGCTGTGAGTGTGATTTCCCCATCTAGAAAGCAGAGAATGTGGTCTGCATGCAAGGACAGGTAAAATAAAGTATACAGGAGAGGAAGAAAGATACAAGGAACTGTGATACAACTGAGGTGTTCAGGTACTGGTACTGGTAAACTGCTTTATCAAAATGTCAGGGTGTTACTCCCATATGTGTTGAGGGAAACATCAAGCAGGGCACTAGTTCTAGGTGACCGTACCACTAGTATTGCCCAACAGGGATGTGGAAAGAGATTTCAGTGTTGCCAAAAACTTTGCAAATGTGTCCCAAAAGTGGAAGTGAGTCCAAAGTGAATTTCAATGTATATGAAAGTTCACTGTGCTTTTTGAAAATGTAAAACTTCTTCTATTTGCCAGAAAACCAGCACATGCTACTGTAAAAGGGTAAATATATATATTGAAGATACAACTCTTTTGATGAGAATTAAAGCTCCCTAACTCTCCAGTTATTAAATATCCCAAAAGTGCTTGCTGTTGAATGTCAGGTGTTGTAACTTTGGGGCCTTGACTCAGTTTTCTTCATTATTCCTCTTTCACAACCCAAGAAAATGGAAATCATGGAATTCATTATAAATGACTTGATATAGATGAAGGACTAGAATTATTTCCTTAAAGGGACTCTGTCAACTGCCCCTTCCACCAAGTCGATTTTAACCCTTTTAAAGCAAAATGGCTGTGGGTGTTTTAGCAGTATTTTAAAAGCCTTTCTTGCTGTGGTCAGGCATATGATATATACCTGCATATTCCATTATTCTCTGTCCAGTAATTGATAGCTCTCTGTGTGAACTAAGGAGCCTTTCTGTGACAGTAAGAGGTTGAAAGAGAGGCATCCTCTAAGACTCTGTTATAGCCAATCAACCACATGGGATGCTACAGAGTTTAATACTCTAACCCTTCCTCTGCAAGCACAAAATTCATCAGCACTGTGGTGCTCCAACTCTCTACTGGCCCAATTAGCCTCTCTAACCCAGGTGTCCTGAGTATCATCCCAGTGCATGGTCACCAAGCTGCTGATCTGGCTGATTGTCTTGTTAGGCAGGTACTCAGCCAAGCAGATAATTCAAAATCCACCCATCACTACTCTCAACATGTAAAATGCATATCTCCTAATTATCACTCACATCTTTTTACAGCACTCGAAGCTTTCACCATTGGGTTCTTTAGGCATCTTCTCATAGGCTGATGCACAAAAACAACTGAGATCTCAGCTGTCTTGTCAATGTAAACTCTGAAGGTGCATGTAGGGTCAAGTAGATGGAGGGTATCCTGCTGGGGATCCTCTGCCCTGGTGTGAAGGAGGGTAGGGAGATGTATTGAACAAGATGAAAAGGAGAGGTCACCTTGGGTAGCAAAGAAGGAAGTGTTCTGAGTACAGCTCTGTGTAGGAGAAAGGAAATGAAAGGCTGTCTACAGGAAAGGGTTTGGAGCTCGCTGGTCCTCTGGGCAGAGGATATGGCTATTAGGAATACGGTCTTTAGGGTGAGTGACTACAGAGACAGTAATTCTATGGGTTCAAAAGGCAGTCTGGTCTTCATGTCTAGGATCAGGTTTAGCTGCCATGGTGCTGTCATGGACCTACAATAGGGATTAATGTTAACCCGAGGCTTTGAGAAACACCTGAACTAGGGTTGTTGCCCATCTATTTCTCTCCTGATTATCCCTATGGCCATGGCTTAAACCTGGAGGGAGGTGGGAGACAATTCCTTCTCTAGCCCTTCCTGCAAGAAGTCAAAAATTTGGGAAATGGAACAAGCCATAGCTTCAGTATTGGTACAGTAGATGGCACCACCTACAAAAGATAAACCAGTGTCTACTATCCATGTTATTGGTGGAAGATCTGTGAGCTTTCATCATGGTGTATGCAACCTTGTGCGATACCCCCAAGTGGCCATGCTGTAAGCTTGAAAGATCAAGGATCTTCGTGACAAATTGGTCCTTGTAGCCTGAGGTCCGGATATGGGGTCAGAATCATTGGTTTCTCCATGAGCATCCACTGGATTGAGGTTTACCATGTCCATCTCGGCCAATCTGAAGTGATCAATACAACTGTGCTTCTGATGTCTCGGATCTTTTTTATCACTCTTCCTACCATGGTGAATGGTAGAAACATGTAACCCCTCTGGAATTTCCATGGCATGGAGAGGATGTCCACTCCTGCTGCTCCGGGCTCTCTGTATCTGGATAGGAAGGTTGGTAGGTGCTTGCTTCAAGCAGAGGCCATGAGATCTATCTGGAAGGTCCCCCATAAATCCTGGATTATCTTGAATACCTTGGGATTGAGCTGCCACTTCCCCGGATGCAGACATTGTCTGCTGAACCAATTGGCTTTTTTGTTGAGGGTTCCCACCAGATGCACTGCAGAGAGGTCTCATAGGTGTTTTTCCACCCATACCATCGAGGATGCCACCTCTCAAGACATTGCTTTGCTTTTCATCCCACCTTGCTTGCTGATATAAGCCATGGCCACTCTTCTGTCTGTTCGCAGTCTCACATGCTGGCCTTTTATGTCAGCTTTGAAGTGTCTGAGGGCTAGACAGATTGCTCTGGTCTCTAGGACTTTGATGGGGAGTCGTGCCTTTGCTGGGGACCACTTCCCTTGGACAGATCAGTGGCCCATGATGGCCTCCAGCCTGATTGAATGGCATCTGTCTCTAGTATCCTCAAGATTTCTTTGTCGATGGCGGCTCCTTGTCTTAAGTTGTGTGGGTTCGCTCACCATCTTATAGAGACCTTTACTGTGGAGGGAACAGGTAGTCTTGTGTTGTATTTCTGTGTACTGTTGTCACAGTTGTCAGGTAGTAGCCTTTACAATGGTCTTATGTGGGCTCAGGCCCAATCATGGAGATCTATAGATGTTGCCATCAATCCCAGAATTTGTATCAGTTGCCAGACTGCTGTACACCTGTAGGTCAGAAAGAGTTGGCAGTTTGAGAAGCGACCTGCAGAAACTTGAAGAATGGTCAGGGGTTTGGCAGTTGAAATTCAATGCAAAGAAGTGCAAGATAATGCATATGGGGCACAAAAACCCTGGCACAATATATCAGTTGGGGGGTGAGGATATAGCATGCACCAAGCAGGAAAGGGATCTTGGGGTTATCATCTCTGATGACCTCAAGGTAGGGAAACAGTGTGACAAGGCAGCAGGTAAAGCAAATAGGATGCTGGGATGTATAGGCAGGGGCATTACCAGCAGGAAAAGGAGGTCATAATCCGCTATACCAGACACTAGTGAGGCTCCACCTGGAGTACAGTGTACAGTTCTGGAGACCATACTCACGTAAGGACATAGACAGGGTAGAGAAGGTTCAGAGGGGCAACAAAGATGGTGCATGGATTGCATCACAAGTCCTATGAAGACAGGTTGAAGGAACTGAACATGTACTCCCTGGAGGGAGGAGGGAGAGAGGGATATGATAGAGACATGCAAGTATCTTACAGGGAGGAACAGGGTGCAGGAAAACACTATTTTAAGTGAAAAGATGTTCCAGGACTAGAGGGCATGGGATGAAGTTGGAGGAGGACGATTCAGAGGAAACATGAGAAAGAATTTCTTCACAGAACGGGTGGTGGACAAGTGGAACACCCTGCCAGAGGAAGTGGTGGGGGCTGAAACAATCACGGGATTTAAGAATGCATGGGATAGACATAAAGGAATTCTGGAGGTCAGGGGTTAGGTGCAACAGACTTCTAGGAAAACAAACTGAACTTACAAGCTCAAATGGGTAGACTGGGTGGGCCATAGGCCCTTATCTGCCGACACTGTCTATGTATCTATGTAAAGTTTTTTATTCATGCCTGTGAGGGCCGTACCATGCCCTACTTTTTCCTACTACTTTTATTTCTAGTTTCTATATAACCATCCCTCACCAATTACTGATGCCCCTGTATTATTAGGATTTCTGGTTGCTTGCTGTGTATAAAATATGCTGTAGAACTGTGACAGCTAGCCGTGGAGGAGTCTGTGGCATGTGTGCAGCCAGTCCAGGCTGCTAGAGAGGCAGGCTTCCATGAGTAATCTGTGCACTCTGAAAAGTGAGCAATTGAAAATAAAAAGGGACTATGCTGAGGGTCACATGATGGCAGCCTAGCGATCGGCAGCAAGCTCCCACCGCTCCGCATCCCTCCTGCTTATAACTACTGCAAACCATCAATCCACAGCTATTCTTCAATTTTAAATTGGCAATCAGAACTGCCACATACTAAAGGACTGAGAGTTAGCCTGTAAAATGGAAGCCTGTATGTGCAAGGCTGCCCTGTGGCACTTGTCTCTTCCTACTCTGGAGAAAGACAATGCCGCAAAGAGGCCTAATCAGCAGCCAGCCAGCAACAGTAAAGCTCTTACAGGAACATCAGCTCTTATGGAGGAATGTTTTTATGAGATCATGCAGCTGCTGCAAAGCTCCATTGCAGACATCTCAGAGGAATTACATCAAGTGCACTTCGCAATGGATTCTTTAACAATAAGAGTAGCCGATTCTGAAACGAGACTTATCTCTTTAGAGAAAAGACAAGACAAGGCTGAATTAGATCATGGTGGGATTGTCAAAAGACTAAAAAGAATGGAAGAAAAACTGGAAGACCTCGAGGGCAGAAGTCGTCAAATAATTTGCTAACTCCTGGGATCCCTGAAAAGGAGGAAGGCAGCTCTCCTATTCTGTTTTTACAAAAATTATGTGAAAAAGTTGCTGGTCCATCCCCGAATAGTACAACGCATATCACTGAAAGAGCGCATAGAGCCCTACGTCCACCCCTACTACACGGCTCACCACCCAGGCAACTGAGCTTCAAACTCCTGAATATCCTTGACAAACAGCATATTTTGGCCCAAGTTAAAACCCTTCAAGAACTTCAATGGGAAGGCCGTAAAATACGCATCACCCAAGATTTACCTCAGTCGGTACAAATAAAAAGGCAGGAATTGCACCCACTTGTACCTAAGCTAATTGCAGCAGGGAAACAGTTCAGGGTTCAATACCCGGCCATGTTTCAAGTGAGGATCAGAAATCAATGGCACACATTTGAAACCCACAGTCAAAGGCAGCTCAGACTTAAGAATCTTTTGCCCGACTTGTTCAAGTGAGTGGAGTCCTCTCACTGCATTTATGGTGAGCTCTCTAATCTTACGGCTTGGTGTGGTATGACTATCCTACTACTTCCCAAGTGATTAAAACTTCCTGCTGATGGCTCTCTAAAGGTACTTAGCATTACTTCTCACATTGCTGGATGTCTTGCAGTAGTTCGACTGATCTGCTCACTACTGAATAGACATATACAGTAGCTTCAGCTGGATCATATACTAACAATTTGCCAAAAGATCAAGCATAGTATAGAAACCCAGGTCACTTCTCTATGCTACTCGTACTCATTTTTTCTCAATTCTATGATCCGTGCTAATCAATCCATTTTCCTAATAAGAATGACACTACTCGCATACAACAAGTGAATACGAAGATACCTCTGTGCTGTTAACAGAAGTCCATTGGTTAAGTTAAAATATGTTTGATGCATGTAAACTGCAAGACTATTGCTTAACTGCACCAGTTTTTGTTCTTATTCCTTATTAGCATTATATTCTTACTGCTCTACAAATGGGACTAGATATTGTTTTTTACAAGTATCGGAAACCTGAGATGTATCCTTGATATTTTATTCCTAATTGGTGTGATCGTCGATTTGTTGCCTATATTTGGAGTTTGGTCACACGGCAATAAATAGTAGCTTCTATAAATATTAGGTTGATATCACTTGCTTTTGTATAACATTAAAGAGGTGGGGGGTGCGGGAGTGGGGGGTTGGGATGCTGAATCATGGGCAGCAGGTAAACATCACCTGACAGTATATTTTAGCCAGTACAGTTTATAGAACTAAGGATAGCTGTTAGTTGTTTCTTGTTAGTTTTTGATTATTAATTTACTTAGAGTTTTAAGTGTTCGATGGGGAATTGTGGAAGGGATTTAGATAGGGGGAAGGATGTGCCAAAACTTTGTTATTTTAACTGTGAATTACACAACTCTGACTGGATAGAACAGATCCTACCTGAACACTATCCCATAGGATGGTTTCCACTAATTTTCCATTATTAGGTGACCATTAATGGGTGGTCCTTATAACATCATAACCTGGAATGTCTGAAGTGCCAGAGATAGGTGTATATGACAAATTATTCTAAGACACCCCTCTCATCTACACATTGGAATTGCCTGTTTACAAGAGACTCACCTTAGGAGAGAGGATATCCCTCTTCTCAATAGGACTTGGATTGGACAAGCCTATGGGGCTGGCATCTCTACAAATCATGGAGGAGTAGCCATCTTAATTGCCAAAACATTACTATTTAAACTACTGCAGGAAGTTTGGGATGTGAATGGTCATTATGTATTACTGCATTGTTTGCTCCAGTCCCACCAAATTCTTTCAGGATCTGTATATGGCCCTAACACAGATTCTCCTCTTTCTTTTTCTCACCTCCTCAACTTAATAGCCTTTCCCACACAAGAAGTCATATTGCTTGGGGGGGAACTGGAACAAAGCACCACAGTTACAGATAGACAGATCTGATAATAAAAGGGCAGGCCCCTCCCCAGCTCAAAGAGCTTTAAAAGGCCTGATGTCTGGTGTGGGAATAGTGGATGTATGGAGAATCCTAAATCCCACAGAGAGATTTTACACTTTCTTCTCCTTCTCCCACCGTACCTACTCCAGACTTGATTACTTTTTGGTAAGCTCTGTTTTACTTCCTGGAATAATTGACTGTAGAATACATGCAAGAGTGATATCCGATCACTCTCCTGTTTCTTTTACTTATTTACTAGGTCCAGGTATTAAAAGAGATACCCTTTGGCGTCCAAATAGCCAACTACTTAAAATCCAAGCTACCTTATCGCATGTTAAGGAATTCATTTCCCAGTTCCTAGAAACCAATAGAGGCTCCTGTCACATGAATAGATGTAGTAGGACAGCTCTCAAGTGTGCCTTATGAGGTGAATGTATTCGCTTGGCATCCACTAGATCCCCGCAGTTTAAAACTAAAGTAGATGGCCTATTATCCTCTATCAAGTCCACTGAGAAAAGTATTAGTCATAACTCCCATGAAGAGGATTGGGTCAAACTGCATACTTTACATATGCAATTCTTTGACCTTATGTCTCAGAGGGCTGAGCTTACTCTGAAAAGAACCAGACTTAAATATTTAGAGTCAGGAGAATGAGCGGGGAAACTGCTTGCCATTTGAATTAAGCAGACTGACACAGCCCATGGTATACCTGGTCTAAAACCAGTAGACAATGGCCCCACTATTAATAATCCCACAAAAGCTGCTGTTGTCTTTAGATCTTACTTCCAGAATTTGTATGCCATTCCTGGAAATGAAGTTGCTACTCTGGAGGAAATAAATAATTATCTTGACCTAATTACTCTCCTCCATCTTTCTCCAGATATAACATCCCCCTTAGGTACTTATATTACTGTTATGGAAGTGGAAGAAGCAATACAGCAACTCCCTCTAGACAAGTTCCCGGGCCCAGATAGCCTCACAAATAACTTTTTCTAATACTGCTCCTCAGAGCTTGCTCCCCTCCTGACTGAGGTGTTTAATCAGTGTTTTTCAGTGGATTTTCCGAACACAGCTTCCTAGAAGCAATTATTACCCTTATACCCAAACCCAAATGAGATCCCCAATACTCAGAAAACTACCATCCTATATCACTATTTTATACCGATGTAAAGATATTGGCAAAGATCTTAGCAAATAGACTGAGCCCCCTTATGGGTACTTTAATTGGTCCTGAACAAGTGGGATTTATAGTCAGGAGATCCTCTAGTGATCATATGCGCTGATTGTTACATATAATTTCCCTGACTAGTGCCTCTAATACACCTGCAGCACTGTTCTTACTAAATGCAGAGAAGGCATTTGACTGCGTCTCCTGGGATTTTCTATTTACAGTTCTAGATAGACTTGGTTTTCCTAATAATTTTATTGAGTTCTTACAACTTTTATACCACTCACCTTCTGCCCGTGTTTGGTGCAATGGCATCCTTTCTGACTCATTCCCACTGCATCGGGGTACCAGACAAGGCTTCCCCTATCCCCTTTCCTTTTTAATATATACTTGGAACCCTTCATTCAGAAGTTAATTTTCTCACCAAATATCCTTGGTATAACCTCAGGCACAGGTTGGCATCTTATTTCAGCATATGCAGATGACCTATTATTACATTTAGAAAACCCTGTAAATGGTGTATTGGCTCTGCTCAGAGAAATTGACCTTTTTCGAAGGTCTCTTATTATAAACTTAACCCATCCAAGACCAAAGTCATCCCATTGAATGGAAAAACTATTCCATCAGATATTGAGGGACATGATTTAATATGGGAATCAAAGTCCTTAACATATCTAGGCATTAAGATTTTCAGAGAGATCTCAATCACGGTAAAAGAAAACTACACCACCCTAATATCGACTCTTAAAACAGATTTAACCAGATGGGGTGCATTACCAGTTTCGCTTTGGGGCAGAATATCCACAATTAAAATGAATGTGCTACCGCATATTCTGTACCCTCTTAGTATCTTGGGTATTTTCCTTCCAAAACAATGGTTTACTGAACTGCAAACCCTAATCAATTAATACCTATGGAAAGTAAAAGGAGTGCAATGAGCATATTTTAAACTTACTGCTCAAAAAATGCAAGGCGGCCTCTCACTCCCATCATTTTTCACCTACTATAGTGCAATCCACATCAGTAAACTTGTTCACTGGATCTTGATATTAGACCAGAGAAACCCAGATTCCCTTAAGCCCTTATGGTTGGATATAGAAATAGCCATGGTAGAACAAACTTGCTGTACACTATCTGCTTTACTATACTCTTCACCACAATATATACCCAAAACTCTTAGGAATACACCAATTGGATGGTCCCTCAGGGCCCTGCACCAATTACAAAAACACTTGAATCTTGATTGGCATAAATCTCTGGAGCAGCCGTTGACTGGTAACCCACATTTTCAAATCGGTAAAAGTCCTATTTCCCCTCTATTTTGGGCCCCTCTACTTGATACCAAACTCCAAACTTTGGCCCCTGAGGGTAAAGTACTTTCCTACTCACAGTTCTGTCAAACACTTAAAATACAAGATGGAAACCCCTTTGAATACTGGCAAATTCGACAGGCCTGTTGTTTCATTTCTGGGTACAACAACAAATTTTGCTTCCTCTGAAATAGAAATATGCCCCCTATTACTGGTGGCAAACCAACCCCATGCGATATATACAGCATAAGAAACTGAAAACTCTAGATCCTAGTTTTCCCAAAGGTGTGTGTTACTACCAGGTGAACAAACTATCTTTATCTACAGATGTCCATTCCTGGTATCATATCTGGTGTAACACATACAAGTATATTAAGAAAGATAGACTTCATTTAATACAGTATAATGTTATGCATAACTTATACTTTTCTCCTGACAGACTACATAAAATGGGAAGGCTTCCATCTCCTCAGTGTCAACGTTGCCATACGTCTCCTGGTGACCTTTACCATATGCTATGGTCTTGTCCAAAAGTGTCAGCTTTTTGGCTTCACATTAAAAACTCATTAGACCCACTATTAGGATTATAACCTCTATTTATCCCTGAAATCTAACTTCTTAACAGCTTCCCCCCCGGAGTTATCAAAAGCAGAAAAGCCCACATAGCTCTAATTTTAGCAGTTGTTAAACTAATTATTATGAGACACTGGAAAGCCGATTCTCTACCATCAGTATTAGAATGTCACAAGGATATATTATTGGCCCTACGAATTGAAAAGCATATAGCTGACCAACAGGAATTGGGCCTATTTGGATAAATGGGGACTGCTGGAAGCCTTAAACATAATCTGGAAACCTTAGCATACTATAGATCCAGTTAGTGTATATATATATATATATATATATATAATTATCATCTCTGTACATAACCCAATACTATGGCACAGGGAATGATGATGGGTGAGATAATCAATAGGGAGGGATAACTGGAATGCTGTGGTTTTGATTTTGCCTTTCACATTTCTGATTGAGGGATTTTGCCTACAGAACTATATTGCTGATATGTACCATCTCCTCAGTCTTTCCCAAGATACCTGCTAAGGTATTGTCTTGTATTGAATTGTATAAGAAAACTTAATAAAGCATATTAAATGAAAAAAAGGGGACTATGCTGTCCCTAGACATACTGTAAAAGCTACAGCCCAGTGTTAGAAGCGAATTGAAAAGGGGCTTACTGGGCCAGCCCAATGGTGCTGTGTGCTAAGGTGCTGGATGCCTTACATCATGCCACGTTGACAACCGTGTTTGAAAATGAGCACAGGCCATCAGAGGTCGGCGGGGGGGGGCATGGAGTTGGATGGAGCCACCGAAAGGCAGCTCTCCTCTCCAGGGAGGCATGGTGGTATCCCTCGGCTCTTGACTGCTTCGCGGTAGAGGCCAGGAGGCAGTGCAGGCTGGAGGGAGCATCAGGCGCTAGGCCAACGGGTGGGTGGAAGTGGCTATTACCGGGGCAGTAGTATGCACACGTGCCTCCACGTGCATGTGTCTCTACTCCTTGGGTCCCGGGGTAAATGATTGGGAGAAAATGAAGAAGAAGGGATCCTCTGGCCACAGGATGATTCCCGACCCTCCGCAGGCTCTGCTCCCAGACCGGGCATAAGGTAAGCCCCAGTAATTCTGGGATGTCAGGGCTTGGGGGGGCTGGTCAGGCTGAGGGGGGCGCTAGAGAAAGGAGATAAAAGAATCACAAAAAAAGGGGGGGGGTACTTACCAAAGCTATGCAGAGCCAAAAAGCAGAGCAGCTAGATAATGATTGTCTTGCAGTCTACCACTCTGCTGCAACATAGAAAACAAATGATTTAAGGGACAGGAATGTCGCTATGTATGTGGAAATGCTATACAGTTGAAGTAGCCCTCAGAATAAGGAGAGGGCTGCAAGATAAACTAAACACAATAAAGAAATTCAACAAATTAAAGACTAAAGAGACACTGCAGGTCTTTAAAGGAGCCCCATAATGTTCCCTTCTCTGCAGAACTCTAATATATGAAATAAAGGGCTAGAGTCCATTACTATAACAATACAGCACATGGTATAAGTGTTTACATTGTTTGCATATATAGAAAATAAGGTGCTGACCTGTTTTGTTTGTTGTTTTGTTGAATTTTGTTGACCCAGTAAGCCCACTGGGCCTAGAAGTCCCTTTTTCAGGGGAGACCGGGGGGGAAGGGGGATACAGTTGGTAACCATCTAAAATTTAACCAGATTAAGCTGTTGGTGGTATTTTAGTGCTGACCTGTTAGCAAGACCTCACTCAGGAAGGGGATTTCCTATAGAGGGACCATAGTCCCTAGAGGGCTGTATTTATACTCTTTGAGTTAAAACCTCATTATATAAAAGAGGAAGAGTTTCCCTATTTAGGGACCATTCTAGAACTAAGATGAATGTTATGGGAGGGACTTCCCATAAGTGGGATGGCCATATAAGCCCTCCTCAAATACCAAGAATCAGATTAGCTGGATAGCCAGTCTCACTTACCTGAAGGAAGGTAAGCAGAAAGATCTGTACCTGAACAGGAATTTTATCTTTAACAGCAGGAAAGCTGATGAATCATTTTGAGATACCTGATGTAAGGTGAAATAGCTTTGAGCTGTTTATTTTCTTGTTCTGTTTGAACTGTTTTATTTCTATTTGTTTTTTCTATTTTTGTATAAAATAAAACACAGTATGGGTGTGTGTTGTACGCAATTACTGTGTCCAATGTTATCTTTATACCCACGTACCTGTGACATTTGTGTTGAAGATCACCCGAGGTGTTCTACAGTCATTGTGAGTGACAAGAGGCTATTCTGTGTGTTAATCCATCCATATGTTGTGAGCAACTCCTTTACCCTTCTTGTTGTCTTTTGGGACTCAGACTCTGGTCTCACTTTGATCAGCCAGCCATCGAGGTAGGGGAACACATGTATTCCTTCAGAATGTAGTACTGCTGCTAGTGTCACAGTAACCATATTGAAAACCCTTGGGGCTGAGGCCAGGTTGAATTGGAAGGCAGCAAAACTAGAACTGGAGGGCCCTGCGCTCCCACAACCATATAAAGGTAAGTTTACACTTTCTCAAAAAGTAAGAAAATTCATTGCAAAAAACTTTGCTAATGCATCAGTTAGGGTTCATATTAAGGTGACAAAAGTATGGAAATTTAGTGTTAGCATTCCCAACACTAACACCCCACCCCCCTCCTCCACCAAACCCTACCATCCCACACACACCCCCACCCTCCACACACCAAGAGGCATTGAGGTGTGCCTTGGGGTTGTCGGCTCTAATGCTCACCCCATTCTCCTATACTGTACCATCTCAGCTTCCTTACACATGGAATGGGGTGAGCATTAGGGCTGATGACTCCAAGGCATACCCAGACTCCTGTTTGTGTGTTGAGGGTGGGGGGTAGGATTGGGTGGGGGAGGATGGGGTGGGTGTTAGGGTCGTAAACCCTAACACCACATTGCCATACTTTTGTCACCTTAGTATAAGCTTTAACCAATGCATTAAGAAAGATTTTTGCAATCAATATATATTATAGTGGCACGGTAGCCCCACTATAGTTTGAGTTGGTACTGCACTTCAATGTTAAATCAAAATTTGCACCTTAATAACTTTGGTATAGTTCAATGAAATAGCCTGAAATATGGCATTTGCAGTCATTCTGTCAGAGTTTCAAGACATGAAAAGTTTTGTGATGGCATCTGGTATGGTTTTTGAGATCTGAAGTGATAAAAACAGACAAAAAGCACTTTTTTTTCCCTATTGGTCAACATGGGATTTATTTGTCATCATCTGCAGCCTAGATGGAATTACATTTTTTTCTGAAATTTTCAGGCATGATGGGGTCTGTGCCAAGGGAGTACTTTTCAATAGTTTTATGAAGTAATATTTATTTTTAGAGTTATAACACTGCTTTGGACAGCCACAAGACAGGAAGGTAATTGAGAACTATTTGAGCTATAAATACTTAATGATTTACTGGTCATACTCAGATAAATACAGTCCGTGATGTCAGCCATCTTGTTTTTCTAACAATTTGAAAACTGGTGTTGTACACAACTACTACGTGGTAAGGACAGCATAACACCTGTATTTACGTCTCAGTGATATGCTTAGTTTGCTGTTTGTCTTAAAATTAGCATATGTACATGGCAAATATGATTTTTTACTGAAAATCATGTCCCACATCACTACTGTTCAAACTGTTAAGAGTTCAATTTTTAGTGTTCTAATGGTAAATAACCATTTACACTTATTAATAGTTTGAACTTTACTGTTCGAATGGAAAATTCCCATTCGCAGTTCTGGTAGTCTAGTGGTCCCACCCCCAATGTCTGATCACCATCACCAATAACAAAAAAATTATTTCCCTGGTAGGCCAGCAGTCCCTTCCCCTTCTCCTGATATTCAATCGCTGTCCCTGTAGCAAGAAAAAAAAAATTCCCTGGTAGTCCAGTGGTCTCACCACCCTCACCCAAAGTCTGATCACTGTCTCAGTCTGTACCAAAATAAAATATCCCTGGTAGTCTAGTGGTCCCTTTCCCCTCCTCTGTTCTCTGATTGCCATCCATGTAGCAAAAATATTTTTCCTGACAGTCCAGTGGTCCTTCCCCCTCCCACATTCTCCAATCACTGTCCCCTTGCTTCTGTTTATGTCCGTGGTGTCTAGTTGCACCCCACCCCTCATGAGTAGCCGTCCCTGTAATAAAGACTACTGTCCCTCAATGTTTATTTATTTTTTCACCTGCAAAAAAGAAAATGGCCCCTCACTGATCAGCATCCCCCACCCCAGCCTTCCACTAAGCATACATCACCCCACACCCCCAGTACAGTCCCACACACCCTCACTCACCTGAACAGGCCCCAGGTTCGAGATCCACTCTCCGATGGAAGACATGTCCTGCTGCTGGAAACTAAGGTAAATGTGGTACAATGTATTTCAATAGGGGTTTCAACTTTTATGTATAACTCAGTCATTTTCTTTAAATTTTGACACCAAATTTTCAATATAGGCTTTTGAGGTCCCTCCCCCATGAAAATAAATGACTGACATTACACAATTCCCACCTGAAAGGTGATTTCACTGTTGGTTAGCAAATTCACCTTTTGTGCTGAATTTGAAAAGTTTTCCTGCCCTTGTTCATGAGGTGGGGTCATAAGAAGGCTATGTTGAAAATCAGGGGTGAAAATATTTAAAAATGACAAAGTTATATCAATTCATTACAATTTTGCTACACACGCTTGTAACTTTGGAAATGTTACATATTTTGACCCCAAATTTTCAACATAACCATCTTAATACCCCACCTCATGCAAGTCATAGCTGTCATTTTTCAAATCCTGGCTCAAATATGTTTTCATACCTGTGGCACAGAATGGCATTGCAGTTGCATGGAATTATGTTTTGGCAGGGATTTGAAAATGTTCTGTACTGAGCAAATGAGGTGGGGGTAATAAGATGGATATGCTGACAATTTGGTCACTGTTGTCCTATAAATGGAAACACAGGGCCCTTCCACAGCTACATGCACATGCACACCTATGGAGGGATGGGACCACAGAGCCCAAAGGGTCCTACGCACCCACAGACAAATAGAAATATTAATTACTCTATCTCAAAAACTGTAGATGGGTGGCAGCACAGGGTCCTCCAAGCCCTGCACTCTCACTGGCAAATAAGACTACTATAATACAATCTCAGAAAGCAAGGAAATTCATTGCAAAAAGCTATGTTAATGCATCATTAGTGCATTATGGTTGACAACCCCAAGGAAGACTTCACCCCTCATTTGCTTCAGGAGTGGGGTAGGTGTTTTAGAGTTGGAAACCCAACGTCACATTTTCCTACATTTGTCACTTTATCTTCAACCCTAACTGATGCACTAATGTAGATTTTTGCAATGAATATACAGTGTGTGTGTGTGTGTGTGTGTATATATATATATATATATATATATATATATATATAATATAAAAAAAACTATGTTAATGCATCAGTTGAGGTTGAAGCAACAAAAGTAGGAAATGAGACATGAGCTGAGCCCCTAACACCCCATCCAACCCCAGAGCCCCCACACACCCTTCATGGACAATAGCATTGGGTGTGCTTTGACATCAGGCCAACTCTCACCCCATTCTCCTGATTGCACCATGTCAAATTTCTTACACATGGAATAGGGTGAGAGTTAGGCCCAACAACCCCAAGGCACACCCCAATGCCTGTTGGTCTGTGGAGGGTGGGTGTGGGGTGGGCTGGTAGGGCTGGATGAGGGGTGTTAGGGCTCAACCCTAATGCTTCATTTCCATACTTTTGTCACTTCAACCCTAACTGATGCATTAATGAAGTTTTTTGCAATTTATTTCCTTACTTTTTGAGATAGTGTAATAGTATCTTTATTTTACTGTAGGAGTGCAGGGTCCTTCAGACCCTTCACTCCCATCCCTCCACAGATGCATATATATATCTAGCTGTGAAAACACAGGGGTCTCTGACCCCTGCACTTCCACACATTAAGTTATTAGCAGCCTTAGTGAAATTGCAACAAATAGTCATAGCTGTGCCATCTTAAATAAATTTCACCCCAAATGTTCACCATAACCCTTCTTATCACCTCACTGCATGTACCCAGTACAAAAATCTTTCAAATCCCTGTCAAAATGTAATTCTGAGAAACTGTAATGTAGTTTTGCTCCTCAGGTGTGGAAAAACATTTTGGCAGGATTTGAAAAATTACAGCTGTACTGTTCATGAAGTAGTGTAAAAAAATGGTAATGTTGAAAATCTAAAGTGAAAGTATGGAAAATTGGAAAAGAAACTCCACAAAGCACACTCATAATGTGGTTATTTTTTGGAATTTTTTTCACAAAACTTTCAACATGGGCTTTTTGTGACCTCCACTCATGAACAGTGGCACTGTGATTTTGTTAATCCATCCCAAAAGTTGATTTCACACAGCAACCGTGTCATTCTGTGCCACAGGTGTGAAAAAACATTTTGGGCAGGATGTCCAAAATGACAGCTGTACTGTTCATAAGGAGATGTGAAAAAATGGCAAAGTTGAAAATCTGGAGTGAAAATATAAAAATTGGAAAAGTTACGAGAGTGCGTAGAAGCCGTGCACTGCACACTCATAACGCAGCAATTGTTTGGAACTTTTTTCAACAAATTTGCCAAATGGGCTTTTGGGACCCCACCTCATGCACAGTGGCACTGTTGTTTCATTAATCAGTCCCAAAAGGTGATTCCGTGCATCAACTGTAAAATCACCTTTCAGAACTGAGTAATGAATTAACAGTGCTGGTGTCCATGAGGTGGGGTCCCAAGAACCCCATGTTGAAAATTTGGGGTCAAAACTCGTAAAAACTGCTGAGATATCAACATAAATTGAAAACCCATTTGACTATAATTAGACGGAGCTTACCTTGATTCCTCTGTTAGCAGTTCAGCTTTGAAGAGTGCATATGTGTCCCAGTCCACAGAAGATGACAGTGCCTGACCTCTGGAGGTAAGTATAGGGTACGTAGGGAGTGCAGGGAGGTGAGTGTGCAGAGGGAGGGATGGGATGGGAGGCTTCATGGCGAGAGGACAACGAGGGGCCGTTTTCTTTTTCAGGTTAAAAAGACATCAGGGACAGTTTTTATAACATTTTTTTAAACATATTTGGGCACACTGGGGTGTGCTCCCAGCCAGCCACAGTAGTGGAGGAGGGGGATACATGCTGACATGGGGATTATGAATCCCGTTGTCGGTGGACCATTGAGGGACAGTTCGATGCATGACTCTGCACTGAAAATTTAGATGCAGGATTCTGCATAAAAAAAGATGTTGGGGGACTGTTTTCTTTTTTTCAGCTACAAAAAAATTGAAAACAAAACGGGAGGCATTACAACATTTAGTTTTCTCCCCTCATTAAGCGAGAAAACTAAATGGCAGCTGATGAAAATGGATTTTTTTCACGAAGAGGGATTTTGCTAGATTTCTGAATCCCTCTTCACAGTTCCTCTTCACCAGCCATTCATGACCAGGGATCCTTGATTAAAACTGTACATCTATCCCAAAGACTGAACTGAGCATGCTCAGAACCTGAAATTTCAAAATTTAATAACTTTGGAATGGATTAACATTTTTTTCACCTAACCAATGCTGGATTGTTTCTTAGGCTAACCTCTTTCTACCCTGAAAAATTCAGGCCAAAATTCCACACAGTGTGGGTGCAGCACAATGAGGGAAAAACAGGGAAAAATTAGCAAAAAATAAGTTTTTTATGATTCACTGCACAAAATCCACAAATCTGATCAAAACAAACCTTGGCAAATCAAGAGATCTACCACCCAACACTTTCTATTCCACATTTCTTGCAAAACTGGTAAATCGTTGCAAAGATATTAATGTGCAAATTGTGGGGGTTAATATTAAAGTGCCTGCTCAACACAAATTATAGGGGTGCTACTGCACCCTAATACTATATATATATATATATATATATATATATATATATATATATATGTATTTTATTGTAAAAACTTTGTTAATGCATCAGTTAGGGTTGAGTGACAAAAGTAGGGAAATGAGGCATTAGAGTTGAGACCCTGCCACCACCCAACCCTACCATCCCACCCCCACCCTCCACAGACCAACAGGCAACAAGGTGTGCCTTCAAATCATCAGCCCTAACTCTCACCCCATTCCATGTGTAAGAAAGCTGACATGATACAGTATAAGAGAATGGGGGTGACAGTTAGGACTGATGACCCCAAGGTACACAGCATCACCTGTTGATCTGTGGAGGTTGGGGGTTAGGTGGAGTGCTAGAGTGGGGGGTAAGAAGAAATAGGCTGTTAGTTAACTCATGGTTGAAGAAATGGTGCTGTGAGGAAGGGTGCTGTGAGGAAGGGTTTGGATTCATTGGTGACTGGGGACCCACCTGGAGGAATGGAGGTTTGTTCAAGCCTGATGGCCTGCATCCATCCTGGAGGGGAATCCAAGCACTCAATGATAAGTTTAAATGTCACATTGACAAGCATTTAAACTAGCAAAGGGGGGTGGCAGACCAGCAAGGAGGGTACCTACTTGCTCACCCCCCACAGCTAGCAGTGGAACCAGTGAACCAGAGGAGTAGCTATCTCTACAAAGCAGTCTGCAAAAGAGGGAGATTAGCCCCCAAGAGGTGGATAGGCAGAAAAGGGGCAAAATTCAGCAGAAGGGCAGACAGCAAGGAGAACCAGGGATAAAGGACAACCAAGGAAGGGGCTGGAGTAGAACAGTGAAACAGTCTAGTGAGGTCAAATCATGGAAAGCCATGAGTGCAAATGCCAGGAGTCTTAGCAACAAGATGGAAGATCTGGAGGCTGTCATGGTGCAGTCAGACCTGGACATTGTGGCCATCACTGAAACCTGGTGTAATGATAACCACAACTGGGAGATGGCCATACCTGGCTACAACATATTCAGAAGAGACAGGGCAGGCAGAAAGGGAACAGGAGTGGCACTGTATGTGAAAAATGATATAAGGGCCACAGAGATCCAGAAGGAACAAAATGGGGGCGAGATACTGTGGGTTAAGCTGGAAAGGAAAATGGGGCCAGCCATCTGCACAGGTGTGGTCTATAGACGATCCAGCCCAGGAGGAAGAAACAGACAGGAAGCTGATGCTAGCCATCCAAAGGATGGCAGACAAGGGTGAGGTAGTACTGGTTGGAGACTTCAATATTCCAGATGTGGACTGAAGCATCCCAGCAGCAGCATCAACTAGGAGCAGATTTATCCTGGACTCCCTTCAGGGTGTCTTCCTCAAGCAACTGGTCATGGAACCAACTCGGCAGAAGGCAATACTGGACCTTGTACTCACAAACAGGGACAGTGTGATGGGGTAACAGTGGGGAGCACCTGGGAACAGTGACCACCAGTCATTGTGGTTTGAAATCACAGAAAGAGCAGAACCAAACCACACAAAAACACGTATCCTGGATTTTAGGGGGCAGACTTTGGGAAAATGGGGAGAGACTTGAAAGAGGCATTAAGGGGAATGGGGCAGGAATCAGGGGTTGAAGAACAGTGGGCAGTATTTAAAATGGGGATTACAAGAGAAACAGAATTATGCATTAAGCAGGTTAGCAAGAGTTAAAGGAAGAGTAGACCATTATGGTTTTCCAAAGAAGTAGCAAAGAAAGAGAAAGCCAAAAAGATCGCATTCAGGCAATACAAAAAGACACAGGCAGAAGGGGATAGGGAGAAGTACCAGGAGAAGCATAGGGAGGCAGGGAGGTCAGTAAGGGAAGCCAAAGCTCAGACAGAAGAACACATTGCAACATCAGTGGGTAGAGGGGACAAAACCTTTTACAGGTACATAAGTGAAAAAAGAAAAGCAAAGGGAGGGATAATGAGACTGAAGGGGGAGGATGGGGGCCGCGTGGAGGATTTTTAATTAATTTATTTATTTATTAAATTCTCGGATTACTAATACCTTTGAGCAGAAACTGCTAGTTTATAAAGGTTCCACGTCAAAGGATGAGGGTCAACATACATACAGAGGTAGTAAAAGAATGCACAATAAACAACCAAAACAACTAAAAGAAAAAATAAAGATACTCAGTTATAACATACTTTGAGAAATGACAACAGTAAAGCTGACATATTGAACAGGTATTTCTGCTCAGTCTTTACTGAGGAAGAGGAGGGTAATGGGTCTGAAGGGAGTACAAGGGGTGAGAATGGTGCAGAAATGGACACAAGTCCCTTCACACGAGAAAGGGTCATGAAGGAACTGGAAGTAATAAGAGTTGATAAAGCAACGGGGCCAGATGGGATGCACCCCAGGGTCCTTAAAGAACTAAGAGAGGTGGTGGCTGAACCTCTGGCTATCCTGTTTAGCTGATCACGGGAAACAAGGGAGGTACCCAAAGACTGGAGGATAGCAGATGTAGTCCCCTTATACAAAAGTGGGAACAAAGAGGAAGCGGGGAACTACAGACCAGTCAGCCTCACCTCGGTAGTGGGGAAGATCATGGAAGCACTACTGAAGGAGAGATTGGTGGAACATCTGGTTGTCAATGGACTACAGGACCCAAGGCAGCATGGTTTCACCAGGGGAGGTCATGTCAGACTAACCTTGTTGAATTTTTTGACTGGGTGACTCTGGAGGTGGATCAGGGGAGTGCAGTGGACATGGCCTATCTGGACTTCAGCAAGGCCTCTGACACTGTGCCACATAGAAGACTATTACACAAACTGGGGAATATGGGTCTGGGCAGGACAGTAGTGTGGTAGGTAGGTAACTGGCTGGGCGGCAGGACACAGAGGGTGGTGGTAAATGGCTGTCACTCCACAGAGGGTAGAGTGACCAGTGGGATACCACAGGGATCAGTGCTGGGACCGGTCCTATTCAACATCTTCATCAGTGACATTGTGCAGGACCTAGAAGGCAGAATTTCACTGTTCGCTGATGACACAAAGCTCTGTAACAGAGTAGACACACCAGAGGGTGTAGACAGAATGAGTAGGGACCTGCAGAAACTTGAAGAATGGTCAGGGGTTTGGCAGTTGAAATTCAATGCAAAGAAGTGCAAGATAATGCATATGGGGCACAAAAACCCTAGCACAATATCTCAGTTGGGGGGTGAGGATATAGCATGCACCAAGCAAAGAAGGGATCTTGGGGTTATCATCTCTGATGACCTCAAGATAGGGAAACAGTGTGACAAGGCAGCAGGTAAAGCAAATAGGATGCTGGGATGCATAGGCAGGGGCATCACCAGCAGGAAAAGAGAGGTCATAATTCCACTTATACAAGACACTAGTGAGGCCCCACCTGAGTACAGTGTACAGTTCTGGAGACCTTACCTACGTAAGGACATAGACAGGTAGAGAAGGTTCAGAGGAGGGCAACAAAGATGGTGCATGGATTGCATCACAAGTCCCATGAGGACAGGTTGAAGGAACTGAACATGTACTCCCTGGAGGAGAGGAGGAAGAGAGGGGATATGATAGAGACATGCAAGTATCTCACAGGGAGGAACAGGGTGCAGGAATACACTATTTTTAAGTGAAAAAGATGTTCCAGGACTAGAGGGCATGGGAAGAAGTTGGAGGCAGGACGATTCAGAGGAAACATGAGGAAGAATTTCTTCACAGAACGGGTGGTGGACAAGTGGAACACCCTGCCAGAGGAAGTGGTGGGGGCTGAAACAATCACGGGATTTAAGAATGCATGGGATAGACATAAAGGAATTCTGGAGGTCAGGGGTAAGGGGCAACAGACTTCTAGGAAAACATAAACTGAACTTACAAGCCCGAATGGGCAGACTGGGTGGGCCATAGGCCCTTATCTGCTGACACTGTCTATGTATCTATGTATTTATGTTAACTAGGATCTGCAGCTTATCTTGTAGGTAGGGACATGGCAGACTAGGTGGGCCAAGTGGTCCTTATCTGCCGTCAAAGTCTATGTTTCTATGTATTAGGGTCTCAACCCTAATGCCTCATTTCCCTACTTTTGTTGCTTCAGCCCTAACTGATGCATTAGTGAACTTTGTTGCAATGAATTTCCTTACTATTTGAAAAAGTGTAATCTTACCCTTATATGGTTTTTGCTCCCATGGTCTCAGGTTTTTGGAGCGCAAGGCCCCACTCCATTTATAAGCGCACAGACATTGTAATGAACTGTCATCTCCCTGTGGAAGCGTAGGGTGCTTCGGGCCCTGCATTCCCAGTATTGCATAATGGATGGTCCAGCACACCTATTACTACATAAAGGTATCCATATGTGAGAGCTCAGGGCCCCACCTACCTATAATGGTAGAGACACAGCACAGGCCTAGACACATTCCAAGTAACCCTTGTGTTGCAAATGGCACAATATCTTAGTAGCCAGAGCAACCTTGGAGAAAATTCCACTGCAGCTGTAATCATGGACTGGTAACCTGCATGTGTGCTTAGTACACCTAAAGGAGTACTAAGCTGCGTTTAGTGAAAAATCTGTATCTTGAACCATTGCCGAGATACAGGCACAGAAAGGCACCTCGTTGGCCACAATGTTATCCTATGAGAAATTTCTCAGCTTTGGAATGCCATAACTATGTAACTGATGCAAATTTGCACACCAAACCAGCATATATCACATCTCTGGGACACCCCCTTTCTACCCTACAAATTTCAAGCCAAAGTCCTAACCATTTTTTTGCAGTCAAGTGGCAAAGAAACAGCAGCCTTTAAAAATCTCTGTTCATGAGCTGTCAGAATCCTTGTTCATGAGCCAAACCCCTGTTCATAAGGTGTCAAAATCCCTGTTCATGAGAAATGCCTGTTCAAGAGACAGGGCTATCTGGTCATCATCTCACAAACAGGGATTTCGACAGCTCATGAACAAGGATTTCTCATGAAGAAGGATTTTGATAGCTCACGAATAGGGATTATGAAATCTCACGAACAGGGATTACTTTTTTGAATCCCTGTTTGTGAGCTCTCAAAATCCCAGTTCGTCAGCTGAATCCCTGTTCATCCGGTGTCAAAATCCTTGCTCGTGAGAAATCCCTGTTCGCGAGATAGGGTGATCTGGTCATCATCTCATGAATAGGGCTTTTGACAGCTCATGAACAAGGATCAGATCGCGAAGAAGGATTTTGACACCTCACAAATAAGGATCAGAAGCGAGTCGTGAAGAACAATTTTTTAAATTTCAAAGCCATATTTTGGGGCTGAACTAAAGTAAACCAAAGGCATGGGTTTGTAGAGGATGTCGCCCTGAACAAAACCAGTGTTTAGTTTACCTCACAACACTTCATTGAGTCAACTTATAATGGTTTGTTTGATGAGGAAAAGTGAATACAAGATTGCATCTTGTGAACAGGGAATTTTTCTCCTAAACAGGGATTTTATAAATGCCCTGTTCACAAGCTGTCAAAATGCCTGTTTGCGAGGCAAATCTTTGTTTGCAATTTATACACCTATCCAAAAGACTGAACTGAGCATGCTCAGAACCCAACATTTCAAAGTTTAATAACTGTGGAATGGATTAATATTTTCTTTCACCAAACCAATACTATCCTGTTCTTTTGGGCACCCCTTTCTACCCTGAAAACTTCAGAACAAAATTCCAAAAGGTGTGGCTGCAGCATGATGGGCAAAAAGCAGGAAAAACTGGCCAAAAAAAGTGAAAAACACACTTTTTTCACTATGAGCTGCACGAAAACTGCACATCCAATCAAAATAAAACTTGGCAAGTCAAGAGATCTTTTCTACAGAACGGAACATACCAAATGCTGTGCAAATCCATTGAACGGTTGCAAAGTTATTAAAGTGCACAATTTGGGGTTTAACGTTAAACTGCTTACTCAACCATAACTATATATATATATATATATATATATTCATGGCAAAAAACTAAGTTTAATGCATTAGTTAGGGTTGTTCCACAGTGACAAAAGTGAGGAAATTCGCTGTTAGGGTTGAAAACCCTAACTCTGAATTCACTGCCCCCCAGCACCACACACACACAGACACACACACACACACACACACACACACACACACATGCAAGTATGGGGGAGGACCAAGTCAACACAACCAATGACAGACATCCAGCAGCAGGTGAAAGAAATAACAAACAATTGTCTAAATGTACTACGAGACATCCCCACCCACCTGACCAGGTACTGCATGCTCAGTGGAGATCAACAGCAAAACTGAGGCCATGTACACCAAACGTACACATCCCTGATTGCAGCTGCAAACCGTACCACACTTAGTAGTTGCATGGCCTTACCTACCGATGCCCACACCAGACCACACCACATGGTGGGCCACCTGAGCAATAGAGTTCAGCAAAACCAAGGAGTTGTACAGGTATAATATCTCTGATTATAACAAGGGTTTTAGAAATGAGCTTTCTAATTGACTGTAAACATTGTAACAGCCTTATGTTTAGTTTTTATTAACATACATGTAGAGCCTAACCATATGATGAACATGGTTTAATGTTGTTTAAAGAATAGTTTTATTATGATAGCAATAAGCCACTCCCAGGTATTATGTTAATGGTCAGTTTTATCACTGTCTAGCGACATGTGGCACTCGGCTATGCCTCATTCAACATTAAACCCCTACAGGGTGATTAACAGACCATTTAACATAACTGTTGGTCATGCCTTATTGCTTAATTGTCTTTATGAGTAGATACTCTCCCTCTGCTAGGCACTGCAGCAGCTTTGCAACACAGTGTCCCACCCAGTTACACCATACACTGTCTAGTTACTGGAGAATGGCTGTGAATATGAACTCATGAAGATGAACAGTGTAACTTGATCATTACAGTCATAGAAACCTTAGTGTGATTATAACTGACAGAGTCAGTGATAGAGAATAACCCCTCCTGTCCTAGTACACTTACTCCATTGTGAGTTAAATCAATAGTAAAAGACATTCTGTTTATAGCTACACCATACCTACTTGATTCCTGTTGTACCACAATTAACATAGTTATCACTTTGATAGCATCAGTGACAGAAGTGTGGCAAACCCAAACACTAGGCATACAGCGTGAGTATGAAACAACTGTTAAAAAAATTACACTGTACCCATAAGTGGCATAGATCACTCATTGCAACAATAGTAAATGTATTACTATTTGAATAAGTTAGTCATCACAGATGCAATGAGATTGTCTTTATCAGGTACAACATACTCAGTAAGTGCCTACAGGAAAATCTATCCTATATACATTTCCGATACAGGTACATCATTGTTGGCTCACTAGTGCTATGATAATTAGAAGTTGCTTGGCCTGATCCATGCAATTACACTGTTTGTTACAAAGAATACTTACTGCATCTTTAGTATTGAAACACACTGAAGGTCTAGGTAAGTATATCAGCAGCACACCTTCATCAGTAAGAATGCATCTGATACTGGCAGTACGAATTTCACAGCGTTGAACAGGCAATGCTTTTCTATACGTTTACATCAGCCTCTGTATCTTGAGTAAACCGTTGAAGGAAATATACTACTATGTAAATCACATACTAAATGTAACACTTCTTTTATCTTGAGCATGCTAGTGTCTTGTAGTTAATTTATGTACTTCTCTTAATTAATGTATACTCACTAGTGTTAAAACCTTTCTACAACTGTCATCATGCACCTTCAGCATTTATATTGACTAACGGCACGGTACCAGTTGTGGTGTGGTGTGGGGCATCGTAGGTAAGGCCATGCAACTACTAAGTGTGGTACATTGTGCAGCTGCAATCAGGGATGTAACGTGTTTGCGTACATGGCCTCAGTTTTGCTGTTGACCTCCACTGAGCATGCAGTACCTGGTCAGGTGGGTGGGGATGTCTCATAGTACATTTAGACAATTGTTTGTTATTTCTGTCACCTGCTGCTGGATGTCTGTCATTGGTTGTGTTGACTTGGTCCTCCCCCATACTTGCATGTGTGTGTGTGTGTGTGTGTGTGTGTGTGTGTGGTGCTGGGGGGGGTGAATTCGGAGTTAGAGTTTTCAACCCTAACAGCGAATTTCCTCACTTTTGTCACTGTGGAACAACCCTAACTAATGCATTAAACGGAGTTTTTTGCCATGAATATCCTGTCTTTTTCAGAACTATTACTCACTGTAGTACATGATTTATAGTTGTAAGAATACTGCACATACATAAAAAAAAATGTTCCAATATCAGGAATACTTCAACTCTTGTAGTTGCATTTACTGTTATTAACAGTAACAGTAGTTCACTGTAAATCATATTGTTTTAATAACTTTATTAATTGTAATTTGTCATTGTTATTCCACGTAATATTTTTTAGTTAAGAGTGTCTTACTCTTTTTCTTTGTGAGCACATATGTAAAGAAAAACATGTACATAAGTAAAAGACTATATGACATGACATGGACACCATTAGTTCATCTACTGAACAAATGGATATGTTAGTGTAGTAGCTTGAGATTTGATAGACATTGCTTGTAATACCAACTGAGGTGGTAGCACTAATCATGTGAAGAGAGGTGGAAGAGGTTTGCTGGTACTGAATACATAACTTTGTTGTAAGTATGCCAACACAGACATTTCACTGTTGTACTAGCAGGTACATACTCATATTCATCATGATACACATACACACATTCTGTAGCACTAGGTGTATAAAACAACAACAGTGTGCCACAAATAGTGTAAAGTAGCATTGTCACACATCTAAGTTACTTCTATGGAGAATCCCAACTGTAATACCACAATAGTGTGGTATGATCTTTCAGCAAATGAGAAAATCACAGTTGTATAAATCTTGTTAAAACTATTTTCAAGAAACATCTCAGTAACAATAACAACACACCAAACACAAGAGAGTGTAAATTCACTTTTTTACTATTAAAATATTTTAGATATAAAAAATGACAAACAAAAATAATTTTCTTTATGAACAATACAAAAATATATATTTACAAACATAATATGTATACACAAAAAAAACACTTATTAAAGTGTGTATTGCCTTATACACAAAAATAAATATTTAATAAAAATAATTTGTTTTTACAAATAAAAAATATAGAAAATTGTTGATATATTTTGTAAGTTTCGTGCAACACTTGCGAGAGGTGTATGCACTGCTTGAGGCAATCCAGGCTGGAAACTGACTCAAGGGAGGCGAAGGAAGTGGAAGCTGCTGCGCCTCCCGAGGAGACACCGGACTACTGGTGAAGGGTGGTCAGTTGGCCCAGGGAAGCTGCAGGAACAGATGGTGCTAGTGGAGGTGAAGCACTGCTACTGGCCACAGCACCGCCAGCCACTGCTACAACTGGCTCGAGCACGAGGTTGACAGTCCGCTGTTGTGCATCCAGAGAGACTGGTTCTGTTCGGCTTCTCAAAGGATCCTGCCGTTTTACTCGCGGACTGCCAACCTCGGCCTTGCGAGCCGAATCTGTAGCAGCGCAGTGGCTGCATTTCGCAGTCATCGTGCTTACAAAGATTTTAAAAAGTAATGATGAATATACAACACAAATTAAAACAGTTATGATTTTCAAATATTTAACTTCAAGTATTTCTTAGCTACTGAAATATCATAAATGCATTCATTTCAAAGTTATGATAATAGTTTTAAGTATGATGCTAAACTATTTTGCTATCTTATTTCTGTCTGTGTCATACATTATTATCTATAATCTAATGAGCTGACAACAAAAAACATACAGTTAGATGGCTTACAATGCTACTCTTATATTTTTCAGTAGTCATAAATATTCAGTATGTACATACTTTGCATTATCAACACTATTATACCATAGAATTGAAATAGATCCTCATCAATGTGAGAATTTTACTTCACCATGTCTGCCTATAATGTCTAGTCATGTCTGCAATAAAAAACAAACTACCTTGACATTAACACTATCATAATATACTTTTCATGTGTACACAATCATGATCACTTTAATGATAGTTTGAAAGCAGACAGCTTTTCAGCCGTATTTCAGACCCTCAACACATGTCACTATTGTAAATAATTTAGTCACTGATATGACATGCGCTCAACAAGCATGCCACAGATCTTCAAGTACATAAAGAACATAAATGACAGATTTCTAGGTAGCATAACTATAAGACATTCAGACAAGTAACCTAAAACTTAAACTGCAGTATGGGAAAATCTAGTCAGAATAAACACATTTTATTCATTGCTGTACCGCTGGATGCCTATAATGTCTAGATCACTGTGCTTTTGCACTGCCACAGGGTAAAATTCTTCAAAACAATGTGGCACAGCAGTAATAAGGTTCTTCAATGTACTATCAGACATGTAAGCAATAATACACTCCAGGGTATGTGTTGTGCTGGGATAACGTCGTGCCTGGGGTCATTAGACAAGAGGCGACAGGCCAAGTGCAACTAATCACCCCAAAAGTAACATTATCCCAGCACAACACACACCCTAAAGTACATTATTGCTATTATACAATGGCTTGTTGGTACTAATAAAAGAAACATTTTTCAAAAAGTCTTAAAAGTATTTTTTAATTTGATTTCTCAATGGTCAGGCTAAGTGAATAGAAACAGTCCCATTGTAATGTTAGTGTGTGTCTGCTATCTCCTCCTGCACCCAACCCCTCCCAGTAAAGTACAGCAGTCCACACACTAACATCCCAATATGGAACTGGGTAATATTTTTTTTATTAGTATTTATGTTTTTTTAAATGGCTTTAAAATCAACCGCAGGGATGTTGAGGAACCGTAATAGCAGTTACAGGTAATTTGAGCACTTAGCGATTGCCAGGAATGCAGGACATTTTTGGGCACTGCCTATTTGAAAGTGACTGTCATTTTATCGATAATTTGTTTAATGTCCAATGTTCGCGGTAACACTGGAGGAGTTCGAGGAAGTGAGCTGTAATCACATGACTGTGGCAATGTGAAAGGCCTCGTGCTGCTGCTGACGGGGAAATTGAAATGATGTCTAAAATGAGATATTTTTTTAGTTAAAACATCTGTTTATAGTCAGGATAATTTTGGTGAATACTTGCAGGTGTTTTGCCCCAAGTTGTAGACAATTATTGTGCTGATGGACCAGCGGACACGGATATTTAAATGCTGTCTATAATGACGTTTGTTTTTTGGGGGGGAAAATGGACACACTGTGTGTCAGTGGGGGACAGGGAGTTATTTCACTATATCTGCTGGGAAGATGAGCAACGTAGGGACAATTTGCACTGTCATGGGCAGTGGTCACTAGCAGACGAGTCAGAAGCAGTCACAGTAGGTTAAAGGCAGTTGAGAGTGTGAATGAGAAATGGGATTGCACTGTCAAGCAGCTACATGTATGTGACTTCTTGTGTTTCCAAAAGGATGTTGTGTCACCCTGGTGCTGGAACTAGAGCTGTGATGTTGTGCTGCGATAACATGACGGTTCCAGTCCGAGAGTCACCAATGGGAGCCCAGGATTCATCTTTGCCATTGTATAATATGAAATTAACAATTATCAATAACAATTATTGATTTGCTATCATTAACATTGATAGTGTAATAGTAATAAAGTTTATTACTGATGCCAAAGCACTCACACCATGCAGAGGATGACAGGCATTAGCGTGTCCCTCTGGCTGTTAGATATAGCAGGGCAGAAAAAGATGTTTTTTATACTGCTGTGAGAAAAAAACAGCTGTACAGTACATTAGCAGATGAAAAAATATATTATAGTGTTAAACATTTTGTATATAAATACACAACATTTTCAAACCTACTACAGTGCATGGGAAATATCTAATACCTGATTGCAATGATATAATGTAATGCTCATCTCACAACAAATGCTTTAAATAGACATATTACCACCTTTCCTCACATACAGTCTCACTGTTATGTCCTCACACTGTACCAAAAAGTGATTTCGCACAGCAACCATAGCATCATATTGTAAAGTATGAAAACACAGTTTGACAGTATAGGTGAGCATAAAAAGTGTGACACTGTGTGTCGCAAGGCCATGCAGCATTGAATAATGTAGCAATGTAATGTCTGTGTGCCAATACTGAACACAGTTTCACTACTCAAGAACTCGTTTTAATAGCACCCAACCCAGTAATAGGCAATGTATGATGTAGTGGAATTTTCACCACTGCAAGTAGTCAGAGTACTGCATTTTACGTGTGGTGAGACAACTTCCATAGTGCTATATATAAATGTGTGACATTCATAGTGTGACACACAAACAGTCCCATTATTCACTGTTTTATTACTTTTATCAACATTCCCTCACTTCATGATCACCTTTTGAAAATATACATATGTGACAGTGCACTGAACAGCATCACACTGGACTGTAGAGGTAAGTATGAGGTTGGCAAGGCTGAAGACAGACACACTGCACAGCAATTGAGTTTAACTGGAAAAGTGGGTCATGAAGACTACAAGGCACATTTTGAACTTTACATTGAAAAAACAAAAAAACATAATGGACACTTCTCTGCATTGCACACCATTTAGGTCACTACAATATCCTCCCACCATGTCATGATTTTAGGGGTTCGGTATGTGCAGTCATCAACGCATTGCCACCCTTGCAAGGTTAATGCACAAATAAAGTCAATAATGTCAACAGTGATTGGGCCCCCACAACAAACAAAAGAAAGTGGTACTGGCTCGGCACCGACGGTGTATTGTGCACACCCCAGACAATTCAACATTTGGAGTAAGTATGCCAACAGACAGTGCGCTCCCCCTGTCACACAGTAAAACAGCAAGGTGTAGTTATCAACAGGAGCATTGATCACCACAAATGTTGACAACCATATGGTACTTCTCAAGCATGCAGATAATAGCAACAACAGATTTCACTTATCAGGGTATTGGCGCAAGCTTCCTGCTTCATCTCCACTTGTTCAATAGCAGCAGCTTCCCCGGGCTCTATTAAAGCAAACAAGTTAAAAAATGATCACATTAATAGATGAAATATCAAGATAAAAGTATTTTTCTTTAAAGCATCAATTTCTAATACTACATCATTCATACAACTATCATATGAACACATATCTCTTTACAAAAGCAGCTGTCTCTCCACCTAGATGTATGTTCTTAAGTCAGTATTACGTGCATATAACAAGTCTTCTCATCTGCAAAAAGCCACACAAAGTTGAAATAATGACACCATGTGTATATGTTTTTCCAAGGCAAATGTCCATCCAATCCAGAACACTTAATATAAGAAATCCATTTTTTTTCCTGGTACTTCCCCTAACACTGTTTCTTCAATAACGTTTTCTCCGAAAGAAAATTCAGAAATCTATTATTGATAGTATGCAGTGCAGAACAAGCAGTGCCTACCAATCAATGGCAATAATTAAAACATTGTCATAATGCATATTTGTTACACAGAAACATCCTAAAAACAATATATGTACCTTCAATTAACACACATGTACACCTAACTATATGACAATCTGTTTCTTAAACAGTTTTAAAATGTGTGTTATTATAATAAGAAGAACACTAGCATAACTATAATGTTATTCTTCACTCAATGACCCTCTAGCTGAATATGGCAGTCGTTTATGTGTTAAGCATATTAACTACAGGGCTATTAAAACACATTAAACAAACATGTAGATACTCTATGCTGTCAATTAATAAGTATAACAATAATAAAAATGAAACATCGGCAGCAGATATAAAATACTATGAATAAGATCTAGGGACATGTCGAATTAGCAACAGATAATTAAGCAGCACACCATTGAATACCAGTGAGACACCTACATCGCTAACAATTGGTTATTCTATTACTCATTGTACATAAAACTCCACCACCAAAAAGTAGCAGAGAGAAGACATCCCCCACAACAACACACATGTACCGCTATGGACATACATCCATTGTCACATTCATGAAGAATAGTATCCCACTCACATGTGTAGTAATACCAGTTTGTTATGCTAGTACAGGATCTTGTGCTATGCTGCCACTGCACATTCACTAGAGTTGGTTAACACCTTTTTAAAGTATTTTGGGTGGGATATTCAAAAGGGTTGCACCATGTGCAATAGGGTTGCACATGTGCAACTCCGAAATTGCGCCATTCTGCGATATTCAGTAGGAGACAGTTGAGCCACTGAAAACAGGCTGAGCAACAGCGCAATGCAAATGAATGCATGCTCAACTGGAGGGGGAGGAACCATGCATGAACTCCACAGCCCGATATTCAGCCGGGCTGTGCAGAAAATGTGTAGGCACAACCCCAACCTGCACCTGCGACTTGGAGGCAAACTAAAGGCCTAAGTGAGGCCACCACAGGTGACTGCTGCATTGCAGGGTGCAACCAACACTGCCACTATGCCTGAGCCCTAACCCAGTCCTGTGCCCCCTGCAACCTGATCGCAGGCAGCGTACTGTAAATCCCCCACCCCCCACTGGCCCGACCCCAAGGCATAGATGTACTACCCCCAACACCAGCCTGATCGTGGCAGCAATGTGGCTCCCCTCAAACATATCCCTGGTGGTCAGTGTACTAGAAATGGCCGGGTGGACAGCAATGCTGGCTCCCCCATCGAGCTTGTGTCCTGGTGGTCAGTGGACCGGGGAAATGCCCGATCGCGGGCAGTAAATTAAATAACCCCCTCCGAGCGTATCCCTAGTGTTCCAGTGGACCAAAATGCCCGATTGCGGGCAGTAAGTAAAATAACCTCCTCCTCCTGAGCGTATCCCTGGTGGTCCAGTGGATACGAAATGCCCTAACCGTGGGCAGTAAGTTTAGCCTTCCCCTGAACAAAGCTCTGGTGGCTACTGTACCACCCACACACACCACCACGGCTAAGCACCACCGCTCCCCCGGCGGTGGGCGGCAGCATCACCACCCCGCCACCCGCCGCCCATTGACTGACTGCCTGGGCACACACCTTGGTGCAGAGAAGAGCCAATGGGCATACCTTCCATACTGGCATGACGGTCAGATTTGTGAGATGAATTCATTCATTCAAAAATCCGGACTGTCGCTCTTCTGTTATGAAACTGTATGCCGATGGCTCTTCTCCTGTCAAACCAGCCTACCGGGCAGTCAGTCGGTCAGGCGGGCTGCGGGGCCTTGGGTGGGTGGGATACCGCCGCTACTGCCGAAGGCGTATAGATGGCAAAAGCAGTAAAGTGAAATATTCCGCAAAACCACCAGAGCTATGTTGAGAAGTTAATAAACCCACTACCTGTGATCGAGCTTTTCGGTCCACTGTACCACTCAGGGACTCTGACCGAAGAGAGGTTATTAACTTATTGCCGCAACTGAACTTTCAGTCCACTGGACCACCAGAGATACGTACGAAATAATCGCGTACTGCCAGCGATCGCGAGCTGTTGAGGGAGAATTGAAGCCATGTCAGCAATCGGCCAAGTGAGGGTTGGTGGGGTATTCTACACTGTTTTGTCCATGATCGCGGGGTGCAGGCGTCGTTCCCCAATGGCTGCAAGCCTTTCAGGCGCCAAGTGCAGAGCACTACAGGGATCGGGCGCACCAACATGCTAATGGCATCCAAATTGCACCATTATCAGATGCAAATACCCCCCTGCACCTTGCATGAACTATAGCCCCATTTGCATGTCACCTTTTGAATATATAATTTTGCATAGGCGCCAATGGTACTTATGCCACCGCAAGTTGAATGATCCACTCTGTCAACTAGCGGTGGTGCAAGTCACTGCGCCATGCACAATGTGTGGCTGAGGGTGATATTCAAAGGAGTTGCACTATGGTGCAACTCGCATGAATATCACACATACCAGTGCAACTATTTTGTGCAGCACAATGGCTTGTGCCTATGAATGGCGCCAGTTGCATGCATCCACCCTTTGTGTCGGAAGAAACCCTCGTTTCTTGTTGTAAACACCATTACAGATTTGTAATAATAAATTCTTACCGGCGGGTCAATCCACAATGACACTTTCTGTGTCCGACTGACCACCCTCCAGCTTCCAGTCTGTGCTGGTACTACCTCGTGAAGAAGTGGGAGGAGACCTCAGATGTTCTAGCATAAAGCAAACAAAAAAAAAATATGTAAGTAGTAGATGTGACTCAAAGTACAGTTTAGAAATACTTGCCCATATTTCCTCAAGTATCCCTGCAAACAACTATCCCAAACCACCAAAGTTACAATATAACAGTTCTAATTCAAGGTAATTTTAACACATAAAACTAATTTCTTACAAACTTTAAAATAATTCCAGTTAAAACAGAATATAACTCAGCCCTTTTCCCACCTACTGCTGCTTAGCTCCAAGTGAACAATGAAAACAAGTTAATTCCTGTTTTAGAGACAAGATAATGCAGCTATGTCCCCCCCCCAAACACCAGAAAAACAACATACAAATTTCCTAAGTATCCCTGCCAAACAACTATCCCAAGCCACCAAAGTTACAATGTAACAGTTCATAATTCAAGGTAATAATTTTTAACACATAAAACTAATTTCCCACTAACTTTTAAAATATTTCAGTTAAAACAGAATATAACTCCAGCCCTCTTTCCTACCTACCTATACCTTAAAGCTCCCAAGTGAACAATGAAAAGCCAAGTTAATTCCTGTTTAGAACAAGGTAATTGCATGTCCCCTCCCCCAAACACCAGGCAAACAACACCCTTTGAAATTTCCCACCGAAGTATCCCTGCTAAACAACTATCCCCAAGCCACCAAAGTTACAATGTAACAGTTCTAATTCAAGGTAATAATTTTTAACACATAAAACTAATTTCACTTACAAACTTTTAAAATATTTCAGTTAAAACAGAATATAACTCCAGCCCTCTTTCCTATCTACCTGCTGCTTAAGCTCCCAAGTGAGTATGTAACTGCTTCCAACTATCCACAAAATCCTTTTGCTATTTTCTGCCATTCTAAGTTTTAAAACTCAGAACTGTATAGAGAGCAACAAAGAAAGTCAGTGTTCACCCTGCAATTGCCCAGACAACATGAAAATCAAACTGATATTTTCCCTCCTTATTTCAAACTGAAGCATTGGGTTCAGACAAAACACACAAATCAAATAAAAACATTCCCACCTGCTCTGGCTCATTAACCAATCTAACTAATGCACAGTATTACTAGACCTATGTTCCTGCAAAATCTGCAACCACTGACAACTGGGAAAATGCATCCTTTTCATAGGCAGTTTTAAACAATTACAACATCAGAAACAAGTCTGATTGGTTCCATTTCTCCATAAGAACTCCACGTAATCCTATCTACCTCATTTAGCAGCTGTATCTGTACAAGTTAGTACAAAAATTATTTCTCACTTTGAACTATTTTCTCTTAAGAATATAGCCTGCTAAACAACAAAGTTACATTATGAGATTCAACATAAAAAATGTTTTTATTAATAGTATTTACATGTTGTTATAAGTTTTTTAATAGTATAAAAATCATTTGAAGATAGGCTGTACTTACAGTTTCAAACTGCTCTCTCAGAAATATTCAAAATAGCTGCTGTTTACTTCTTCTTCAGTGTTGTCCGTCTCTGATTGGTTCTCAGAAATGGCCTGACAAATCTTAAATTACATTGGTAGACCTAGCTGTCCTCAAACACACTGTTTTCTGTTCGATAATGAATGTTTTGGCACTCCAAGTGTTAGCTAATTTTACTGTCGAGATGCACTAAAAGTACATTTGCGACACTTCGATGTACGACAATCAAAATTTGCGAAAGTGTCGAAGTTAAACAGTAATTTTAGCCATACTGTCAAATGCACGAAAGTAAAATTTAAACACTTCGAATACTACGAAAAGTACTTTTTGTGAACTACCGTGCTCATGAAAGCAATTTCCAAAGCTGTCTATTTATTGCCACAATTTCAGATTTAATGGAAAATTGCTCAATTTTCAATTAGAAACACATTATGTGCTAAAGTAGCTGCTTCAAACTCAGTACACTTCAGATATTTAACATTTACAACGTTCAAGCGTACATAACTGTGCCGCACACGTAAAACAGTTATTTGTTGTAATTTGCACCAAATGTAAACATAGCCGTTTTAAGACTTCAGCTCTAACATGTCCTCTGATTTTATACATTGTACCATATAGTCATTTCTCACATCAACTGAACCAAGCGCAGCACATAAGCATAAACGCAAGTTTGTCAAGATGTGAAATGCAATCTGTACTATTCATAAGGGTTGTGTGTCAAAAGCAAAATTGTTAATTCTCAACTGAAAATATGACAATACACAAACTTACAAGTGTACATGTGAACTGCACTACATAACAGCAAATCAAAAATGTTTCAAAATTCTCACACAATTTCCGACATATTCATTTTAAGTCGTCTGCTCATAAACACTGGCACTGTAATTTTGTGACTGTACCCCCATACAGTGATTTCGTTAATCAACTGCAGCATTGCACAATACATATGCAGAAAAACATTTTGCATGTTGTCAAAATAACGGCTCAATAGTCATACACAGCTGTACTAAAAACACAATGTTGATAATATACACGCAACTATATTGAAATTTTGTTAACATACAAACATACTCAGCAACTGATAGTAGACACAGTCACACAACAATAATAGTGCCATATTCTCCCTTTAATTCTAAACATACTAATTGTAAAAGATTTGGTAATAAGAACACTATCACACTCAAGTTTTGAGTCTACCACATATAGATGAATTACCTCAGGTATGCCATGACATGCTACATGGTGGAAAACACATTTCCGTCCACATGTAACAAATTACACCTATCCTAATCATAAGTACACATGGAAAAACTTACAAATGTCAACTAGAAATAATGAGAATGCACAAACTTCTGATATTATGTAGCACCTGTGCAATGCATTCATTAAAACTATTGTTTAGTTATGTTTTGACCAAATTGTAAACATACTTAACTTACAATTCTATCAATACACACTTTTATAAGAAATTAACTGAAGCCTGTTCTAAAACTTTTTTTCTGTCTCTCATACAGGTGCAGTGCTCTTAGATTGCCTGTCACTGTCAACCATACTAGCAAAATATGGCAACTAAATACAGACATAGATGTGTCTCAAAGCGAGGAAGGAACAATAGTACTACACTGTTGTATAAGAGCAACAAACAAAACAGTAAAGGCACACCAAAAATGAACATCGACAGACCACTGCAACAGTAACCTACATCAAGTCACTGCACAACCAAATGAAATTCCTTAACAGAAAAGAAAAAATTAATACCATCACAAATGTTGTGCAGTCTCTGAGGCGAAACACAACTATTTTGGATCTAACCATCAAGAAATGCTCAAAACAACGCGTAAACTCACAACTTCTGATTTACAACTCAGAGAAAGTATTTCCGATCACTAGAAAGTAAAGCTAAGATTGAAAACTTATCACTGCTGTGCTGCGGCACACCATAAAACAAAATCATCTTGCTCTGATGAATTCGTCTGAAAGTACAAGACATTTGTCAACAGAGCACTGTTTGTACTACAGCGATTGTGGCGTAAGATGTGTCGTGCTTGAACAATTCAGAAACTTGTATATACCATAAAAGACTTCAACTGTATCCTTGTTTACGACTGTGACAACTGTCATGTTTCACAGGACAGTGGCTACTACAACATTCAAACATATTACTGAGAAAGTCTTATCATTCTTAACAAAAGAACACACGTTCAGTAAAGATGAGTCGGACAAACCCAACAAATGTCCTCAGTATCTCTGATGACAATCAATTGGATACTGATGATCATATGATCCAACACAGTCTTCAATAGCAGCACTATCTGGCATGGTTATGTGATGAGTACCTGCAACCGTAGGCAATCGTCAATTGAAAAAATGAGAACACTTTCAAACTATTTGTAATAACAGATCACAAAGACAGACATAAACTGTTACAAAATTGACCATTATGAAATCCGGACACATACTAGACTCATAGGTCCACTCACTTGCATGTCTCAATAGTGGTGTTTGTGATAGTATTTTTCACAACATCACGGATGCTTGCAGTGCATCAAACAGGCATACAAAACTTTGTCTACAGAGTATATAAGTACAAGCGGTACATCAGTACCTTATTTAAATGACTTATTGCAATCAGGTGACATGCAGGGTGCCATCACTTTCCTAAAAAAACTGCAACACATTACTTCTGCACCAGAAACAACTAATTTTCAGTGTAACAATTCTGTAGAAAAATCAGTTTCAATGTTAGAAAATGACATTCTGAAACAGTACGGGAAGGAAATTGCTAAGTTTGGGGTTGCAAAGTCTCAGAAGTTTGATTCTGTATGTGTGTCATGCAACCATTTGTGCTACACAAAACAAACAGTCACAGTCAACCTAGAAACCTTGTCACCATACAATGACATGGTTCCGCCTAGCAACATTCTTGTTGCTGAAATCTGACTTTAACTCACAAGACACCATTGTGCTATGCAAACACTGTTTTCAAAAGTGAAGTGTAACACTTTGCCAGCAAGGTCAATGCTGAATAACATGGAAACAGATGTTACACCAGAGTAAATTTCAACATTGAATATGTTTGAATGCATTCTAATTCAGACAATGAAACCATTACAAAGCGATTCTCGTCTGAACACAAAGACACGGAACATTCCACAAAAATAGCATTGAATCTCTAAAGGTTCTGTGATATCTACCACCTCCTCTACAGGAAAATTTTCAAACAATCTCAACTGAAAATAGTTTGGTAATTCTTGTAAATGGTGTGCCTACAAGGCCAAGGTCATCTGGCAAGATATTTGTCAATGCAAAGGTAAAGCTTGCTCTTGCTTATTTAAGAGTAAAAGTCCTTTTATACAGACGCCGACATAGATCAGATGGCCAGTCTCTCAGTGCAACATGATCTATTAGAAAAAATAAGCCAATCATTGAAAGGTCAGTACACAGACAAGTGACAATGTGTATGAACAGTACACAATTCACCCACTACATGGCAGAGATCCATTAGGAGACAACATTGATCTCTATCAAATGAAGCAGGTGGAAGGTGATCCTGTCAGAATTTGGGAGGCAACACTAGAAGCACACTGTTTCCCAGACCTATTTCCAAAAGGGTCAGGTGGATGCCTAGATGAAAGAGAAGTACGTGTACAAGGTGCTGAGTACCGCACTAGTCATGTCCTCAGCAAAGATGGCAAATTCAGACGTAACATACAGTACCTGTTCCATCTCCTCTGGGAGAGTGAACAGCATTCTGTCTGCATCTATAGCCATACCATTTGTCTAACAAGTCCACTAGATGGAATAACAGCTGCTCAATTTCTAGAAATTAAACAGAAAGATGAAAATGTGCAAGTGAATCTGTCTTCCATACTTTCAAGTCTCCGTGACACCAAAGAATATTGGTATCACAGACACTCTGAAGTGATGACAATGCTGAGAGGTATGGTGCAGCCACATGGTTTGTCACATTAGTTGTGCTGAATATACCTGGGATGAACTCATTGAACTGTTGAAGTGGGTAAATTCTGATGTCGAAGCATCATCAATGACTGTCGGAGAAATGTGTTCACTTGATCCTGTGTCTGTCACAAGACATTTTCATAAACGGTTCCATGACATTATGACTTTCATCTTGTCAAAGGACAATCCTCCTCTAGGTATTGTGGAACATTACTTTTGGAGGACAAAATATCAAGCACGAGTTGCTCCTCATATCCATATGTTATTGTGGATCAAGGATGCTCCATGCATTGGTGAACATGAAGCAGCCGAAGTGCTATCATTCATCAAAAAATATATCACTTGTCACATTCCAGACAAGTATGGACAGTCCTACACTATGGAAGTTGGTACAAAAGTTCCAGCGACATTTGTGCAAAATATTGCTGGCGGTAGTAAAGAACAAATCTAATTGTTTTACGATGTCGCTTTGGATTTCCTAGATGAGTTTGTCAGACTGGTGCCATGAATGACCTTTTTCTCAGCAATGCGACACCACTTGAAGCAAAATCAACCAAGAGGGTATACTGAGTTACCCAGAGATGAAAAAGAGGTGTACATCAATGACTACAACCAACTCTTCTCCCTAATGTGGCAAGCAAACATAGATGTTCAGTTTGTGGCTGATAACTCACTGGCCCTGGTTCGATGCGTCGCCCGTACATAACCAAACATGAACAGAATAACAGCAAGATCTTCGAAGATGTGCCACTCAAGCAAAAACCTGACATTCTCAGCTATGGTCATTGGGTTTGAAGACTCTTTCACACAGAGAATGTGGAGCTTACGAAGCCAGTGACGGTTAATGAGGTACACATCTGTCCGGAAGTCTGATGCTGTACGTTTTCTCAGTGTAAACTACAAAGAAAAGCGGAAGCGTGTACTGATTCCTCATGCGAAATTGAGAGCTCGCTGTCAATACCTTCTTCAAAACATATCTTGAAGAATAACCTGATAGACACATACTACCCGTAGACACAGCGACATGAATGATATGTGTCTCTTTGAGGTGGCTAAGTGGTATGACTACAAGACAGGTGCAGCACCTGACTCAACACGCCAATTTACAAGGTCAATAGACTAGATGGCTGTCTCATGAAGAGACACAAGCCATGGCTTATAGATCACTGCAAACTGCATCTAGGCACACCAGAGAGCACAGAACATTACTACTTTTCTCTCCTATTCCTATTTAGACCCTGGAGGACTGAGGCTGAATTAAAAGGTGACTGTGACACATTCGAAGAGCAGTTCAATCTCACTACGAAATTTCCAAACTGACTACTCAAAGACATATATACAAAGACTAGAAGCTGAGAAGAACAGCTTGAGACAGAGAAGCAGCTTCAGAAGACACTCCAGTTAGTTCACAAGACAACCTTGATCCAGAAGGACAAAGGTGTTCTAGGTGACCCTCTGCCCTTAAATGCCCCAGAAGTGTTAATGTCAGAAATTGAGACAGCCATGGAACATGGCACACACTCTATAGTCAACCCAGCTGACTTAAGAGAAAGACTAAATCAGCTGCAGCATACAGTTCACTCTCAAGTAGTTGAAGCTGTCCAACATGGTATACTACATCAAATAAAACAATGTGACTGCACTGACTACAAGCCACTACTAATGTTTGTTAGCAGTTCAGCTGACACAGGAAAGAGTTTCCTGATTGAAGCCATCACTGCAGAAGTACGGAGTGTGACAGGCTCTTCAATGTCTGTTGCTATAACTGCTCCCACAGGACTAGCAGCATACAACATTGGTGGAGTAACATTACACCGTCTCTTTATGTTGCCAGTAGAACATGGGAGAACTGGAGAGTATCATAAACTGTCATTCGAGGTTGCATCTCAGCTCCATTCCATGTTCACAAAGATGCAGTTACTCATCATTGACGAAATCAGCATGGTCTCCAATGTCATGCTTACCTGTATTCATCTACGTTTACAGCAGATCTTAGGTACTGACGATGGAGTGCCATTTGGTGGCAAAAGTATACTTGTGTTGGGAGACCTTTTACAACTTGCACCAGTCAATGCAGAGCATGTATTTACAACTCTAACTGCCAAGCAAGCTAAGAATATCCTGGGTTGCTTTGCAGGCTATAACTTATATAGGAATTGTTACCTATGTTGGGTTGTCTGAGAACATCGCACCAAAGTGGTGATCTAACACAAATCACTTTTAGATGAAGCTCATACAGGTTCTCTATCACCAGAACATGTTTGCATGTTAAATAATCGAAAATCACAGTACATAGTGCATGCATAGAAACAGCATGTAATGTCTTCAGTGATATATACTCTACTGGCAGACACATAGTGTGTCTTATGCCACGACTAAAGAAATGCACTGAATTCAACAATCTAATGCTGCAGAGTGAAAACCAAGAGATTCTAACTCTGCATGCAGTTGATGACGTTATTCTTAGTCGAAAGCTAGTAGCAAAGATGACTGAACGACTAAGTGAACTGAAGTCAGATGTTTCATGAACAGCTGGCCTAGAGGCTGTTCTCACAGTTTGAAAGAATGCACGTATCATGCTGCAACATAATCTAGATGTAGAACAAGGTATGGTAAACGGTGCCATGGGAAACATCACTGACTTTGTCTACAATGTCTAGAAGACATATATTGAGACACTTGTAGTGCAGTTTGACAACATGGAACACTCTGTACACATAGATCGAACCTGCGTTAAATTCCAGGTTTTTAAGGATGTCTATGTAAACAGGAAACAGTTCCCATTATGTGTTGCATATGCTGTCTCCATTCACAAATCTCAGGGATTAAGTTTGGATTCAGCAATGGTAGACATAGGTACAGACATTTTCAAGGATGGCATGAGCTACGTCGCACTTTCACGTGTACGCAGCCTTTCTGGATTGCACATCATTGCTATAGCACCTCAGAAAATACGAGCTGACAAGCGATGTATTCTTGAGTACAACAGATTACGTACTCTACATCAGCCACAAATGTCTTTAATACCACTGCCTACATATCTGTCTCTCACACAATTCAGTCACAGCTAGAGGTATCAACAAACAGCAGCAAGCTTCCAAAAGTGATTCAACAAAAAAGAGTTCACCAAAGGCCACAACTTCAAGTAAACATTCACAACCAGCAATTCATCAGAAATCAGTTGGTGTAGCTGCTGTACTCACTTTGACAACAGCAGTAGAGTAAACTGCTATGCTAACTCAGCTATGCAAGTTTTTCTACACATGCCACAGTTTGTGCAGGCAATATCTGCTTCACAAGACAATCCCCTATCAAACACTTTGAAGCAGATTATCAACATGACTTCTGACCACTCTAACAATGTACAGTCACTAACACCACTACGACAGGTGTTAGCTACATATGCTGGATGTAGTACGTTTGCTGCAGACATACAGCAAGACACTACTGAGTTTATGATGGCTGTCATAAACAACCTGGATGAAGACGGCACCCCAATGTGGCAGTACTTTACAGTAACATATGTTACAAAATATGTATGTGTTTCATGTGGCAATTCACAGCGTGAAACCACACAAGACATGCTGCGGATTACTCTCTTTGTCCCTCAAACCAAAAGTGTCAAATTTCGACAGCTATTCACCAATGCTGAATGTAGTCATGCCTGTGGAAGGTGTGGAGGCAGATGCACTCAGTCCATACGCCTCAGGAGTTCATCTCAATATCTGTTGCTTATGTTGCACAGATTTGACCTCAACAGGCTCAGAGTTGATACTCCTATCACAGATTACACAGCTAGTAGAATAGTCTTCAACCAATCAGTGTTTGACACTCACAGTATAATCTATCACCATGGTCAATCCATGCATTCTGGGCATTCACCTCCTTACTAAGGTGCAGAACTGGATGGTTAGAGTGTGACGACTCTACAAGCAGTTTTAAACAGAGACTCCCGACACTTGAAAATGCATATCTTCTAATATTGAAATTATGACAACCTTCATATTTCAGAAGAATAGGACAAAACATGTTGCATTTAAAATGACTACTTTGTCCAAAAAACATTCATGCCTCATTACAATGTTGTATAATGTACAACTCTAAATAAACCATACAATTTCAACAAAATGGTATTCTGACAGAGATATTCCATACACTGTAACATGTAAGATCTTGTGTGGATCAGTGACTACATGAAAATTGTTGTAGTGGCTTCAATTGGCGCCAACAATATTCACAGTCACTAGGGAAACCATGATTACATGTCTATCAAAGATTGTACATCTAAAAACTGAGACCTTACTGCTTTCCTCTTCTGTACATATCTTTAATTATCCATGTATCAACTCATGCATAACAACAAATTTATATGAGTTATAAAGTGTTACTCTTTGCAAACAAAGAGAAGTTCTCAGTTATCATCATAAATAACTGATCAACACTTCTAACATTGAACAAACATTCTACTCTGTCACAAGTTGTCTATCAACACTTCAATTTGATCTTCTAATATTGAAGAATTATGATAAACTTCATATTTCAGAAGAATAGGACAAAACATGTTGCATTTAAAACATGACTACTTTGTCCCAAAAACATTCATACCTCATTACAATGTTGTATAATGTATGACTCTAAACAAACCATACAATTTCAACAAAATGCAATTCTGACAGAGACATTCCATACACTGTAACATGTAAGATCTTGTGTGGATCAGTGACTACATGAAAATTGTTGTAGTGGCTTCAATCGGCGCCAACAATATTCACAATCACTAGAGAAACCATGATTACATATCTATCAAAGATTGTACATCTCAAAACTGAGGACTTACTACTCTCCTCCTCTGTACAAATCTTTAATCATCCATGTATCAACTCATACATAACAACAAATTTATATGAGTTATAAGCTGTTACTCTTTCCAAACAAAGAGAACTTCTCAGTTATTATCATAAATAACTGAGCAACACTTCTAACATTCAGCAAACATTCCACTATGTCACAAGTTGTCTATCAACACTTCAATTTGTCTATTGACTCTTGACATATAGAGAATATCATTCGCTCACCATGCAGCAGTGTAGAACTATCACGCCTTCATGCGTAATACTAGTATTGTACATATGTAAAAATAACTACCTTTATTGATAATGCAAGAAGCTGAATTACACAACTGTAAATAAGAACCAATTGCATAATCTCATTTACTGACTTTTACATGTGTTTGCAATTACTTGTACATAATATAAAGATTTGTATTCAGGTGTACATTGTTAATAACTACTTTGATACTTGTAGTAAAAATACTAGTGTAACACTAAAGTACAACTGAATGTTTAACACATATTATTCAGCAGTATACTAACTACATTGAATTAACCATAAGTTTGTTAAAAAATGCATTCCATGCACAGTTTTAGTATTTACAAGTTAAGAATTTACATAGAAGCCAAAGTAAGAATTTATAATGTCATTTGTTCATGTAAAAATATTCTATTTTTTCAACTTGTCACATAAGTAATTCTAATGTATGTAAAAAATATTTACAATTGTAAATCAGACACTGTTACTGATCACAACACACTGCATACCTGTTCCTGACAATATTTATGATCGCCTCAATTGAGGGGTCGGGTGGGAATTTTCCATTTGTGCCTAGTCAGTGACATATTATTAAATAACACCAATCAAATGTCACAAAACAAACATTTTTGTATATTGTATTACTTAGACAGTGAGCATATGGTTTTTTGCCCACCCCAGGAACATCCATATTAGCAGTCACACAATTACAACAAAACACTTGTCTATCATGTGTGTAATCACACTTCACAACCTACTGACATTCCTTATTAACATACCACACAAGTAATGCACTACACATAATTACAACATACAACCATTTTAAAAAAAGTTACATTTTTTTGCAAACTGTATTCACATTCAATAGTAAATATATAATGAAGCGCCACAGCTTCAGCCTGAATATTAGAATTCCAGGTCGAATGTCAGAAGCTACTTACTCACATAAAGAGTAGTGAGTACTGAAACATCAATAGAAACACACAACACCTGATTAGTTTCCTATAATATCACATACTTACTCCAATCCATATTATACAGTTCTTATTATTCTTACACATTTACATATATGATGAGCAATGATTGCACACATACAAAGATTGTATTGTGAGACTACTTCTGTTGACTAAATTTCAGTCTTGATTGGACCTTTTCTCCATTTAACAAATTGGCAATAGTTTTTTTAAAACCATAACCACCTGTGTCGACTCTTTACTTTAAATACCATTATGACATAAAAATAAGTGTGTATGACTTAAAAATACAAATCAATGTTAACTAATACTGCTACAACTATAGCTCCATCAATTTGTTTGGTACCTATGACATACAGTCATTATCACAGCATATGCAACGATGTGGGACATTGCATGTCACATTTGACATAATTCCTAACAGTGTAAAAAACTCAGCAATGTACTTACTTTTCCTGTGCCTATGCAGTCATTATTACTATACCAAGGTGCCACACATCAGCACCCAACAGTACACAGCTGTGACTATACATGTACCATGCAGTCACTACTATGTGTACTTCAGAGTCTGACAAAATGGAGCTTTCTAATTGGCTGAAAACATCCTGACAACCTTATGTTAATCTCTTATTACCATACATGAAGAGGTTAACGATATACTGAACAAGGTTTAAAACTGTTTAAAAACGTATTTCATTATTATAGCAGTAAGTCACTCCCAAGAACTGTGCTAATGGTCAGTCAATCACCCTGTAGAGACATGTGCCACTCGTCCACACCTCGTGCCACAGCACACCCCTAGAACGTGATTAACAGACCATTAACCTAACCCCTTGTCATGCCTTATTAATTAATTATAAAAAGGGTCTCAGAAACTGAGCTTTCTGACCGGCTACAAACATTCTAACAGCCTTCTGTAAATCTTTTATTGACATACATACAGAGGTTAACCATTTCCTGAACAAGCTTTTAAACAGTTTAAAAACATTTTTATAATAATAGCAATAAGGCATTACTAACGGTAATGATAATAGTCATTTAATCACCCTATCGGACATATGCCACTCAGCTCCACCTCGTGCCACAGTACACCCCTTGAAGGTGATTAACAGACCATTAACATAACCCTGCATCATGCATTATTGCTTAATTGAATTTTAATAACTGTATAGCCCCCAGTTCCCCGGACATCCGTTTTTCAGGGGTGACCCGGAAAGCAAACAGTAGATCAAATAGAACACAATGGTTCATATACAAGCTGAGGGTATACAGTATGCTTCAGTTTACAAATACATCTCGTTGTCATCTACACCTACAATTACAATATACTACCTAACTTGGTCTCACATTGGGTGCTCCACTGCCTACCTGACCCTGCTGGTGATGTCTTGTGTCATAGTAACACCAACAGCAATGCAAACAGAAGCAATAACAGTGGCACATATGGTAACAGAAGTGAAAATGAGAGCATAAACAATGTTAACACAGTGACACAGATCACAACAGTCTGCCACGTGATGTGTTAAATGGAGGTTTGTAATTCCTGCAAACATCCTAACAGCCTTATGTTAATCTTTTATTGACATACATGAAGAGGTAAACCATTTCCTTAACAAGGTTTAACACCGGGATGCACATTGGTTGTTGTTAGACGTAACTCTCACCCCATCACATGTGTAAAGCAGCAGAAGTATAGGAGAATGGGGTGAGAGTTAGGACCCACGATCCCAATGCACACCCCAATGCCGGTTGGGGAGGTAGGCAGGGGGTTCCAAGGGGGGGTTTTCAACCCTAACAGCGAATTTCCTCACTTTTGTCACTGTGGAACAACCCTAACTAATGCATTAAACAGAGTTTTTTGCCTCTAATTTCCCTTCTTTTTGAGAATGATAACGAGAAATAGTGAATATAATGCAGAGGCGGGAGGTCCCTAGACATCCCTTTTTCAGGGGTGACCCAGAAAGCAAACAGTAGATCAAATAGAACACAATGGTACATATACAAGCTGAGGATATACAGTATGCTTCAGTTTACAAATACATCTCGTTGTCATCTACACCTACAATTACAATATACTACCTAACTTGGTCTCACATTGGGTGCTCCACTGCCTACCTGACCCTGCTGGTGATGTCTTGTGTCATAGTAACACCAACAGCAATGCAAACAGAAGCAATAACAGTGGCACATATGGTAACAGAAGTGAAAATGAGAGCATAAACAACAGCGACACACTGACACAGATCACAATGGTCTGCCACGTGATGTGTTAAATGGAGGTTTGTAATTCCCTGCAAACATCCTAACAGCCTTATGTTAATCTTTTATTGACATACATGAAGAGGTAAACCATTTCCTGAACAAGGTTTAACACCGGGATGCACATTGGTTGTCGTTAGATGTAACTCTCACCCCATCACATGTGTAAAGCAGCAGAAGTATAGGAGAATGGGGTGAGAGTTAGGACCCATGATCCCAATGCACACCCCAATGCCTGTTGGGGGGGTTGGGGGTCCAAGGGGTGTTTTCAACCCTAACAGTGAATTTACTCACTTTTGTCGCTGTGGAACAACCCTAACTAATGCATTAAATGGAGTTTTTTGCCTCTAATTTCCCTTGTTTTTGAGAATGATAACGAGAAATAGTGAATGTAATGCAGCGACGGGAGCGCGGGGCCCACAGCAATGCAAACAGAAATGCTAACAGTGGTGCACATGGTAACACAAGTGCAAATGAGAACATAAAGGATGCTCATGGTGGTGTAGAAGGGAACGGTCTGCCACGTGATGTGTTGTCACATAGTAACATGGTGCCTGCAAACAGAAATGTCAATGGGCATGGTGACGTAAAGCGAAACAGAAAGATAAACAGTACTGTAGACAGAAATGGCAAAAAATAACAGAAACGCAAGCACAAATGAAAATGCAAAGGATAACGCACATGGCGAGAGCGTCAACAATGAAAGCAGATGCGGAACACATAGCGGAAAGGGCAACAGTAACAGTAATGTAGCGCACAGCTGGTTTTCCTCAAAACCTGCATAGAGAAAGACAGTGAGTACAAATAATGTATGCATAACAATGAGTATCGGCGCAGAAAATGAGAACTTGGAATACTAAATACGTTATATCTCAGGAACCGTATGACGTAGGAAAAAAATTTAAAAGTCATATTATTTACAACTGTCCTGGCTAATTTGGAACTTGGGACAAATTAGAATTTTTCTGACAAAAAGTCCATATCTCGCACCGTTTCTGAGATACGGGCCCTGAAAGGCGCGAGTAACGCCGTAATGTTATCCTATGGGAAAAAAAGAAAAGTTCAGAGCGCCATAACTTTGCCTCCCTGTAATGTTTTTTCACCAAACCACTGAAAGACACATCTGTGGGCTGTTGGCTGTCTTCCCTCCAAATTTCAGGAAAAAAGACCAAACCGTTATTTTGCAACAGGGATCCAAAGGATTTCTGTAATGTGTCGGGCACCGTAATGTTATCCTATGGGAAAAACTGTCAACTTTGGAGTGCCGTAACTTTGTCGCTGTGTAATATTTTTTCACCAAACCACTGAAAGACACATCTGTTGGCTGTTGGCTGTCTTCCCTCCAAATTTCAGGAAAAGAGACCAAACCGTTATTTTGCAGCAGGGTGTCAAAGGATTTCTGTAGTGCGTTGGGCGCCGTAATGTTATCCTATGGGAAAACCTGTCAACTTTGGAGTGCCATAACTTTGCCGCTGTGTAATATTTTTTCAATACAACACTGAAAGGCACATCTGTGAGATGTCGGCTCTGTTTCCTCCAAATTTCAGCCCAAAACTCCAAACGGTTCTTTTGCAGTGCAGTGCCAAAGAATCGTTGTCACTTTCCCACAGATGGAAAACTACTGTCGCAATTTGTGAAAGCTTTCGCAAAAAACTTCGACACTTTCATGAGCACGAAAGTAATTTGCGAAAGTACTTTTTCCAGAAATTTGAAAAACATATTTCTGGGGTGTTTTACCACAAAATAAAGACATGGCAAGCATCCTCAGGGTCCGACTAGGTGAATACAAAAGAATTAGGTTGCTAGAGGGTCCCAAATTTAAATGCCAACCATTTCTCTGATCACCAACTGAAAACAAAATGGCCAATTTGCGAAAGTAACAGGCCCATTTGCGAAATAAAAATGCATTGCGATACTGTCAAACTTTTGTTAACTTTTCCATTGACTTATAATGAAACTGTTTTTGAATAACATTTGAACCGTTTAATATTTTTTCAGAAATCTTCAAAAAGGCATGGGGACCCTGTTGCACTTGCGTTCCCTGAAGATTTTGGGCTGGTCGCATAAACCGTACGACCTGTAGGTGCGACCGTAGAATTCTAGAAAAAGCGTAAACGTGTGCACAGATCACGCTTAATAACTCCGCATCCGTATATCCGACTAGTACGAAACTTGGCAGATCCCAAGGCCTATGGTTCTTGATTGTGTATTCCAAATTTCAGGAAAATCTGTCAAACAGTTGCACAGTTATTAAGGTGCAAAGTTTTGGCATTTAACATAGAAATGGCTCCTCAACCCTAACTATGGTAGCATTACCGTACTATCATAATATATATATATATATATATATATATATATATATATATATATATACACACACACACACACATTGCAAAATCCTCTGTTATTGCATCAGTTAGGGTTTCTATTACAGCAACAAAGTCAGGAAATTCGATGTCAGGGTTACCAACCCTACAACCCCACCCTCACCCCCACCTCCCACCCTCCATGCATCAACAGGCATTAAGGTGTGCCTTGGGGTCATCAACCTAACTCTCACCCCCATTCCATGTAAACAGTTGATATGGTACAGTATAGGAGAATGGAGTGAGAGTTATGCTAACAACCCAAGGCACTGCAGCCGCCTGTTGGTGTCTGGAGGGTGGAGGGTGGGGGTGGGGCTCTAAGGGGTTGGTAACCATAACATTGACTGTCCTGACTTTTGTTGCTGTAATAGAACCCCTGATGCATTAATTGAGTTGTTTGCAATGAATTTCCCTTCTTTTTGAGATAGTATAATAGTAACCTTATTTTATGGTAGGAGCGCAGGGGTCTTCGGACCCTATGCTCCAATCCTGCTATAGATGCACATAGGTATGCAGATGTGGAATCCCAGGGAACTCTGGGCCCTGTGCACCTATGTGTCAAACAACAGTGACCAAATTGTCAGCATAGCTATCATATTATCCCACCTCACGTACCCCGGTACAGAGTCATTGTGAAATATAAGGCAAAATGTAATTATGAGCAACTGCAATGCCATTCTGTGCCACAACTGTGAAAACACATTTTAATCAGGATGTGAGAAATGACAGCTGTACTATTCATGAGGTAGTATGAAAAATGGCTATGTTGAAAATTTGGTGCAAAAGTACCAAAGTTATGCGCATGTGAAGAAGTAATTCAACGGATGCATGTAACTGGCATTTTGAAAAATGTTTGCACTAAATTGTCAATATGGCCTTTTGGGGACCTCACCTCATGAAGAGTGGTAGTGTCATTTCATTAATCGGCCCCAAAAGGTGATTTTGCACAGCATACACACCATTCTGTGCCACAGCAGCAAAACCACATTTTGCGCAGGATGTGAAAAATGACATCTATACTGTTCATGGGGAGGTGTGTAAAAATGGCAATGTTGAAATTTTAGAATCAAAGTATTGCTAATTACCAAAGTTATGTATCTATGTAGAAACTGTGTAATACATGCTCGTAACATGGCCATTTGTGTGAATGTTTTCGCCAAATTTTCAACATGGTCTTTTTGGGACCCCACCCCATGAACTGCACTTAAGAGGTCCCAATAAGCAAGCTACATGTGTTGACCCATCCTCAAAATATCATATTGGGAGGTTTCAAAATTTGAATTTTTAGGCTAAACTGAAAACAAGATGGTGGCCATATGAAGAAGGAATTTCCCCATATGAAGCTGGATTCCTTCTTCATTTCATACAGCTATATTGTAGTTCTTACTGAACATGTTCAGAAATTATTTTTACACATTTTTTAATTGCAATAACTTAAACACTGTGTATTGTTTTATCACCAGGTTAGCAGAAGGCACATCTGTGGGGGTAGTCCCTTTCTGCCCTGAAAATTTCAGACCAAAAAAAAAAAAACATCTGGGCTGTAGGCAAGTTCAAAGAAAGATCCTGGCAAAGTCAATGAGCAAAAACATGCTTTTTTCACCGCTCCATAACTTGGAGATCACACATCCAACCAGAAAGTAATTTGTCACATTAGGAGATCTACTCCACAGGACTTGCATACCAAATTTTGTGCAAATCTATTGAATGGCTACAAAGTTATTAAAGTGCAAAATTTTGAGTTTACATCGAAGTGCCTACTCAATCTTAACTATAGGGGCCTGACCGTGACTATATTTATATATATATATATTGGTTAAGAAAAAAGGAATCAATGGCATCAATGGCATTGGACAAACACCATCAGGTGACAATGCATATATCAGAGTGCGACCGCACACCTGCACTTTTACACCCCCAAAGCAATTTTGCCATTTTATAAGACAGATTATATATATATATATGCTTTGAAATATGTACTACATTGATACGTTTTTCATATGGATATGTAGTCCGGTTAGGGAGGTGCATGTCCAGATGTCACAACAGTGAGAATATCACTTCCTGACATATGCATTGTGTGTATATCTGTAAGCAGGTATCACAGTGCATACGTCACTGAGTAGTTATACAATGGAGGTGAGTGATATGTGTTTTTATTTCATGTGTTATCAGCTCACCCCTATTGTATAACTATAGATAGATAGATAGATAGATAGATAGATAGATAGATAGATAGATATGTGGTCACATACCTATAGCTAGGGTTGAGTAGGCACTTCACAGACTAACAGGTGTTGGGGTGTGCCTTGGGGTTGTCGGGCCTAACTCTCACCCCATTCTACTATACTGTGCCATCTGAGCTTCCACACACATGGAATGGAGTGAGAGGTGGTCCTGAGGCTCCCTGGAGTCTAGTGGCACCCCCTCCACTGATCACCATCCCCATTGTTACAGTATATGCCATCATCCCTGGTGTGTAAAAAAAAAGGTCCCTTTTTTCTTTTCTTTTTTTAAAACCTGTAAAACAAAAAAAAAGTCCCTTGTCAATCAGCCCCCACCCCACCTCACCTCCCACTCAGCACCCAACACCCCACACATCCCAGAACACCCCCACACACCTTCACTCATCTGAACAGATGTCAGGTTCAAGACTCACTCTCCAATTGATGACATGTCTTTCTGCTGGATACAGTGACTGCAATATGAGAAACTAAGGTAAATGCAGTTCAGTGTACTGTATTTCAATGGGGGGGGTTCAACTTTTATATATAACTTTTTTGGATTTTTTGAGATTTTGATCCTAAATTTTCAACATGGCCTTTTGGGGACTTTACCTCATTAACAATATGACTGTTGTTATGCAACTCCCACCAGAAAGGTGACTTCACTGTTGGTTGGCAGAATCACCTTTCTCACAAGATTTGTGTAATGACAGTCATATTGTTCATGTGTGGGGTCATAAGAAGGCTATGTTGAAAATTTGGTGTCAAAATTAGTAAACATGGCAAAGTTATGACCATTTGTTGCAATTTCACAATGCACGCTCATAACTTTGTAAATTTTAAATATTTTGACCCCAGATCTTCAACATTGCTGTCTTATTACCCCTCCTCATGTATGTCACAGCTGTCATTTTTCAAATCCTGGCCAACATTTGTTTTCACACCTGTGGCATGAAATGGCCTTGCAGTTGTGCAGAATTACGTTTTGGCAGGGGATTTGAATATTTTCTGTACTGGGTACATTCATTGGGGTAATAAGATGGCTATGCTGACAATTTGGTCACTGTTGTCCTATAAATTGAAGTGCAGGGCTTGGAGGGCCCTGTGCTTTCACATCTACATATGTACAGTATACACATCTATGGAGGGATGGGACCCTGCACTCCCACAGTAAAATAAGGATGTTATTATACTATCTCAAAAAAGTAAGGAAATAAGTTGCAAAAAACTTTGTTAATGCTCCAGTTAGGGTCAAAACAAAAAATGTTGGGAAATGAGGCATTAGGGTTTCCAACCCTAACACTCCACCCTCCAAAACCAGGCAAGAGAGCAGGTGTGGGTGTGCCTTGGCTTCTCAAGCCTAACGCTCACCCCATTCTTATAAAGTCTACACATCTGACCTTATTTGCAGATGGAATGGGGTGAGTGTTAGGCTTGAGAAGCTCTAGGCACACCCCACACCTACTCTCCTGCCTGGTTTGGGAGAGTGAGGTGTTAGGGTTGGAAACCCTAATGCCTCATTTCCCAACGTTTGTCGCCTTGACCCTAACTGGAGCATTAATGAAGTTTTTGGCAACTTGTATATAATAAATGTGTAAAAATAGAAAAAATAAAACTGCCATGTATTGCTGGCAGTAATATACCTGCCATGTATACCTAGCAGCTACTGTATAATTATAAACGTGTCACATATTGTGGGAGCTATACTTTTGTTTGTATGGGGGAGATGGAGGTTTCGGCACAGTCTCCCTCTGTATCCCTCCTTCTGTTCTGTGGATTGCAGCCTCCAAGAGAGGATAGGCTAAGGGAAGTGGACTGTCAGATAGAAAAATCGGCAGCCATGAGACTGTTGTGTGGCTATTAGCAGCTGATGGAAAGGGACATAGGCACTGACTTTAATATGGCTGTATTTAGATGACAGCTGCCATTTTGATAAGAGAGAAGCTGTGCCTCATCCAATATGGCTGCCCAAGATCTCATGAGCTGCGAGAAATCCAAGCGAGCAAAGATGAAAACAAAGGGTTGCCCCGACCAACATGGCCACCTGAGATCTCACGAGTAGTGAGAATTTCAAGTGTGCGAAGGGAAAACAAAGGGCACTGGGGTGTAAGTAATGAATGGTGCTCTGGTTCAGCTGTACATTGTGGCGTCAGTGCTTGGAGCCTGCATTAGCCCCCTGGCTATGTCCTTCTGTCACAGGATGAGCATTCCTGATCACCTGCCACTTTGTGCCAGTGGATCCTGGTTTAAGGAGGTCGAGAGGTTCAGCTGTGCAGGTGGTTCAACCCACTGGCTGAACAAGGTAAGACAAGGGGGGAGGATGCTGCTGTGCAAAGTAAGTGTATCACTTTGTGTCTTGACCCCCTGACTGAATTAGGTGAGCCACAGGGAAGTGTGAGTCAGGTCCAAATGCAAGTGGAACTGGGAAGGGTTTCAGAACTTGTAAGCAGAGTTACTGCAACATAAGGAAAGGGTATTTAAAAGTCTAACCCTGATGCCCAATTGAAAGACTAGCCTGCACTAGAGATCAACTTAAAGGGTGCTGCAAAGAAACACAATAAAGGCACAATTCAAACTCAGATACCTGTAGCAGACAGGAGAAGTAGTGGGTCAAAATAAAAGGAAAGGGAGAAGATCCCAGACTGTGGCTGGGTTGTACTGCTGGCAGCGCAGCACAAACATTTAATAGAGGTCATAGCACACCTTTTATTTAAGGAATATCCTGAAACTTCAAACTTCTGTTACCTTCAATTGATTGTTTGGTGCAGAGCCAAGATCAGTGTGACCAGCCTGGAGAGATGCACAAAAACACCAGGAGATGAATCAAGGGATGAAGCAGGAGGCAGATCCAATTTTAAAGAGCGCCCCACCCCACATGGCTACCATAGATCTGGCTGGCATTGAGATGACACCTAAAGAACGCAGTGGTGAAAGCTGTGGAGTACAGTAAAAAGGTGATCCCATAATCACCTTTACCAGGTGAATACACTTCCATTACAGTGTTGTATAATGAGTGAATTAGGTTCAGAGCAGTTATTCATTTCTGCTGTGCTTTCTCTCTCAAAACCCATGGAGCCATAACAAATTGTGGGGCTTAGCCACTGATATCCACAGTTTGAACACTCAAAAGCCATGATAAAGAGATTAGGGCAGTAAGGAAAATCAAAGGGTCTTGAAGGTGAGCAGGCACACTCATATTCTGAACACCGATAAAATGGCCATCCAGATGAGGTATTAGGCTTAATTGCAGATATCAGCACACCAGCTATAGCCCTGTCTTAATCTGGCAGCAGCCATTTCATGGAGCCTTCATACAGAAGGTGTTGTAACCATTGGGCAAACTCTATATTGTTAAGAACACCTTTGCCCAAAAGTGACATTACTTCCCATCTAAAGGGTCAATGAAAAGGCTGCAGCCTTTAAAGAGGATAGGACAACTTTCGACAAATTTGTCACTGAACTGCAGACACCTACAATAATACTCAATACTTTATTTGAAAGTTCTTTTTTATTTATTTATTTATTTAAGAGATTTACCAGAAAGGCATACTGAGCAGAGTACCGCTCGATTCCAGATGTGCCCTGGGGGTTGGGGGTTTACAATAGTACAGTAATACAGAAGAAAAATATACATAAATACATTTGGTATAAAGCAGTGGATGAGACAGCATAATATAATATTGAAGGTACATTTTCATTAACATTTCCATAACATTAGGTGCTGAGCAGCCTCACAAAATACCAAAAATGGAGTAACCAGACTGGCATTAACAGCTGGTGGTTAGGAATTGTGAGGGGTTCAATGGGGGGGGGATACAGGAGCAGTTGGTAGAGAAGTGCATTTTAAGAAGGGCATTCTGGTGTGGAGTACTTGTGGTGTGTCTAATATCGGCTGCCAGGGAGTTCTATAGTTTGAGCAACCTGAAGCTGAAGGCAGCCTGGCCAGACCGGGTGGATCTGTGTGGAATGTGCAGGAGCCTAGAGTCTATGTTCCTGAGAGCATAGGCTGGTGGGGGGAGAGCAGTTAGGGAGGATGACAGGTAGGAAGGGAGTGTCTGTGACCAGAACTTAGCAGTGGTTCTGGCACAGTGTAGTAATCACCGGTTATGTAGAGAGGGGAGGTCCAAGGACTGGTAGAGGTCACAGTGATGAGTATTAGGAGGATGGTCCAAAGAGAACCAGCAGAAGGAGTTGAAGAGGGGATCAAGCCTAGCTAAGGAAGTTTGGGGGGCAGCACAGTGGACAACATCACTGTAATCCATAATTGGGAGGATCATTTTTTGGACTATTGCTATTCTGGTTGGTAGAAGTATGCAATTTTTGTTCTGGTAGAGATCTCCCAGCATGGGATGCAGTTTTTTTGTGTAGAGCATCTATATGTGCTGAAAAGTCAAGGTACTGATCTAACCAGACACCGAGATATCTATATGAAGTACATGCCTCTAGTGGGGAGCTATCGAGAGTGTAGAACGTGGGTGGGGCAGTAAGACGGGTTAGTTTGGCCCGAGAGCCGAAGGTGATGGAGGCTATTTTTTTTGAGTTTAAGAATAGTTGATTTGAGAGGAACCAACGTTGGATAGAGTCGAAGTCCTTCTGTATACAGGCTGTCACGGCATTTGTGGATGGGCCAGAGGCAAACAGCACTGTATCGTCTGCGTACATATGGATAGCCATTTGAGGACAGGCAGCAGGCAGGTCATTGAGAAAGACAGAGAATAGCTGAGGGCTGAGTACAGACCCTTGGGGGACCCCACTGGTGACAGAGAGTGAGGTGGATCTAGCCGAGCCAATACAGACTGATTGGGACCTACCAGTCAGATATGAATGGAACCAGTTATTTGCGTTCACAGACAGTCCAGCTTGGGCGAGTTTAGCCAACAGCAGGGGATGACAGACCATGTCGAAGGCTTTAGCCAGGTCGATAAACGTGGCTGCTGTTATTTCCCCTTTGTCCATACCCGTAAGGATGGAGTTAGTGAGGTGAAGAAGAGAGGTGGTGGTGGAGTGATTTTTTCTGAAGCCGGCCTGGTAGGGGGTGAAACATGATATGGTATCTAGATAGTGGTGGAGCTGGGATAGTACAAGGCGCTCTTGAATTTTGGCTAGGATAGGGAGCAGAGATATGGGATGGTAGTTGGATGGGGAGGAAAGGTCCCCTCTTTTAGCTAGGGGAATGACTGTGGCTTGTTTCCATATTGTGGGGACTGCCCCGAGTCTAAAAGACAGGTTATAGAGCAAGGTTAGAGGGTGTGCTATGGCAGGTGCTGAGAGCAGGGGCATTTTGGAATCAAGGCCTGATGGGCATTTACCTTTCGATGGGTTGAGTGATTGCAGTATTTTTAGCACCTGGCCAGGTGAGACTGGGCAGAGTGAGAAGGAGCCTGGGGAAGATACTGTACGGGGAACAAAGGGTGGGGGATGGGGTTGGGAGGAGAGTAGAGAAGATGTAGTGGTAGAGAAATATGAATTAAACTCAGTGGCAACCAAGCTAGGATCCATGATGAGTCTTCCTTCTAGGTTGAGAGTGGGAGTGGGGGGTTTGGCTGGAGGGAAAAGAAGAGATTTTATTAACTTCCAGAATTGAGTAGGGTGAGCAAAGTTATTGCTGAATGCAGTTTTAAAGTAATTAGATTTGGCCTGACGTATGAGTCTTGTGCAGGCGTTTCTTAGCGACCGGTAGTGTTGCTGAGCCGTTTGAGAACCTGTAGCCTTGAACGATTTCCAGGCTCGGTCTCTGGCTCGTAGTTGTTCCATGAGGTTAGTTGTTACCCATGGTAAGTGGGCTTCTCTTACTCGGGATCTCCTGAGAGGAGCATGGAGAACCCAGATGGCTAGGAAGGTGGTAGAGAAAAATTTCAGGGCCTCGTCCAAGGAGGTGGCCCTAGGGCTTTCAGACTTAGAGGAACCCTGCACACCTACAGTACATTCATACATGACAGGACTGCCTCCATGGTACTCTTAGGGCAGGATTTACACAGTCATGCCTACAAATTTGTGGATATGATAGTGAAAGGGAATAAAGAATTGGGCATGGCAAGTTATGACTAAAGGCATATTTATTAAAATATAATAACTGGTCAGTAATTTTTCCCATTGCTTGACCCAGTTATAATTTGCCGTTACAACCCACTGGTTATAATGGCAAATGCACCACGTCAGTCAACTAAGAGCCACATCCTGATTGGCTCTGCACTCCTCCTGGGCAGGCAAAACAGTTCACAAAACATGGTGGCCTCTCATCCCATGGAGTGAGGAGCCACCAGACTGAAAGTCCTATTAATTTTTTTTGTATTTTGTACGAAACAGCATTTTCATAACCTGAAAACATATCTGGTTGATCCTACCACTCCAAAGTTGCAGAGCACAACTCCCAGGAAGAACAAAAGTCTTGAACGAAGGTAGGAGCAAGTGCGATCACTGCAGTGACCTAAATACAGTGCTGTACAAAAACAAAAAGTCTCACAAATAAAAAAAAGACCAACTGTAAAAACAAAACTGTCTGTTAGAAAGACTGTGTGTGTGTGCGAGCGTGCCCTTGCATGAGTGACACAGCACCACGGAATGCAATGCTGGGGAAAAATTGCTCACCAGCAATTATAAAAAATAAAGGCTGGGGAAGTGTACTTTAAACTCAAATTTAATGGTTGCCCTCAGTGTGGGATGATTTAATAAACCCCTCGGGCATCGCCCTCGGGGTTTATGTAACATCCCATACCTCGGGCAACCATTAAGAACTCCGTTAACACACTTCCCCATCCATTCTATATGTAATTACTTATAAGTGCTTTTTTCCATAGGGAAAACCGGTTATAATTTGCTGTTATAACCAGTTGGTTATAACGGCAAACATGCACTAGATTTCCCTTTGATCATGCATGCGCCAGTCACTGGTCTTCCTTAACTGTACAGGAACAGACCTCACCAATCCTCTCTGTCGGTGGTAACTTGACTTTTTTTTATTAAAAGAAAAGAAAAGAAGAATGTCCATGGATCCAAAACCAAAAGGGAAACATTACCAACATGCAAGTTTCCTTATCCGCATACATGCGCCAGCAGATCGCCAGACCTCTTCAAGCCGGAAGAACGCCACAGAGGCCACTTGGCAGTAAGTTTAATGAAAAAAAAGAAAAATACAGCAAAAAAAAATTTTTTCCTTGAACAAGTGGAGCACTGTTAACTTGGCAGACTACAGATCATGCAGAATCTCGACTGGTTTGCGGATGCCTAAAAATCAAAGCAACAGAACAAAAAGGGAAAACAGGGAGGAGAAGAAGCACTGTGGGTAAATTTGGAGACCAGCAATGGCACCACAATCCACACAAGGGTTGCATACAGACCCCCTTCTCAGGGGGAGGAAATGGAGAAGGAAATGATAGGAAGAATACTTAGAATGGCAGAAAAAGGGGAGATATTGCTGATGGGTGATCTGAATTTGGCAGATATTAACTGGAGTGCAGTTGCAGCAGCCACTTCAAAGAGTGGGCTTATTCTAGATGCCCTACAGGGGCATGCCTTAGACAACTAGTATTGGAGCCCACTGAGAGGAGCAATCTAGACCTGGTTCTCTCAAATGGAGATGAAGAGAGGATCACAGATGTAGAAGTGGGTAGCCATCTGGGAACTAGAGACCATCGAACAGTATGGTTCACAATAAACACAGCAATAGAGTCAATGCCATACAAATGCAAAAGTACTGGACTTTAGGAGGGCTGACTTTGCCAAAATGGGTGCCTAAGGAATGCACTAGCAAATTGGCAGGAAGGAGGTGGAAGAACAATGGGGATAATAAAACTGCCATCACAGAGGTAACAAGCCTTGTGTGAAGCAAATAAACAAAATGAAACAATGTAAGAAACCACTATGGTTCTCAAAGGAAGTGGCAGTAAAGGTTCAAGAGAAAAGAGCATTCAGGAAGTACAAGGAATCACAGAAGGAGCAGGACAGAGAACTGTATCAGTTAAAGCAAAAGGAAGCTGGAAAGGCAGTCAGAACAGCAAATGCCCAAACTGAGGAAAAGATATCCAACTCAGTTAAGAAGGGGGATAACACCTTTTATAGGTACATCAGGGAGCGAAGGAAGACCAAGGGAGGGTTAGTGAGGCTTAATAAAGAGGAGGGAGGGTGGGCAGAGGGTGACTGTGAAAAGGCAGAGATACTAAACAAATATTTTTGCTCAGTATTTACAAAGGAAGTGGGGGAGGTACCTAAAACAAACAGTAGAAACACTCTGGATACAGAAGTTGATACCAGCCCATTTACAGAAGAAAGGGTTCTGAAAGAACTCTTAAAACTGAAGGTGGACAAAGCAATGGGACCTGATGGGATTCATCCAAGAATTCTAAAAGAACTAAGGTAGAACTAAGTGACGACACCACTGGCTACCCTCTTTAACAAATCATGGGAGGACGGTGTGGTACCCGAGGACTGGAGAAGGGCAGATGTGATTCCCCTTCACAAAAGTGGGAGCAAGGCAGAAGCAGAAAACTACAGACCTGTTAGTTTAACCTCCGTGGTAGGGAAAATGATGGAATCATTTCTGAAGGAAAGAATTGTTGAGTATCTAGAGGCCAGAGGGGCTCAGGACCCAAGGCAGCATGGATTCACAGTGGGAAGGTCATGCCAGACAAATCTGTCTTTGACTGGGTGACCAAAGTAATAGATCAGGGAGGGGCTGTGGACATGGCTTACCTAGATTTTAGCAAGGCATTTGACACAGTCCCACACAAAAGATTAATATACAAGTTAGCCAGCCTGGGAGTGGGTCCCAAGATGACAGCCTGGGTAAAATTGGCTGGAGAACAGGACACAGAGGTAATAGTAAATGGAGTCCACTCTGAAGAAAGGGGGGAAGGCTAGTAAATTTAGGGTTCAGTATTAGGACTGATCCTCTTCAATGTCTTTATAAACGACATTGCAGAGGGACTGGAAGGAAAAGTATGTCTCTTTGCAGATGACACAAAGATCTGCAACAGAGTTGATGCACATGGTGGGATGGAAGGGATGAGAAGGGACTTGGCAAGGTTAGAGGAATGGTCAAATGTATGGCAGCTTAGATTCAATGCTAAGAAGTGCAAGGTAATGCACCTGGAAACAAAACCCAGGAAGAGTCACAATGGGGGTGAGATACTAACAACAGCAAAATGGAAAGGGACCTGGGGGTAGTCATATCAGATGACCTAAAGGTGGGCAAGCAATGTGAGAGGGCTACAAGGAGGCTGGGGGATACTGGGATGCATAGGGAGAGGCATCACCAGTAGAAAACTGGAAGTTATTATCCCTCGGTAGAACAGTTGGTGAGACCCATCTGGAGTACTGTGTGCAGTTCTGGAGACCCAATCTCCAAAGACATAGACAGGATGGAGGCTGTCCAGAGAAGGGCACTAAAATGGTGCAGGGTCTGCACTGGAAGACATATGAAGAGAGACTTAGGGAGCTGAATATGTATAGCCTCGAGGAAAGGAGGGAGGGGGACATGATAGAAACTTTCAAGTACCTCAAAGTCCAAGAGGTGATTTTCAAAAAGAGGTGTAAGAACAAGGGCACAATTTGAAGATAGAAGGGGCAGCTCAGAGGTAATTTAAGGAATATTTTTTCACAGAGAGGGTTGTGGATGCATGGAGCGGCTTCGGAGGAGGTTGTGGAGTCAAAAACAGTGGTGGAATTCAAGCATGCATGGGACAGTCATAAGGCAATTCTAGGGGGTGGGGGTGGGGGTAGGAAGAAGTAGGCTGCTGGTTAACTAGGATCTGCAGCTTATCCATTAGGTAGGGAAATGGGCAGACTGGGTGGGCCAAGCGGTCCTTATCTGCCATCAAAATCTATGTTTCTATGTTTGCTTATTCTCTATAATTGCTAAGGTGAAAAAGCACGCACCAGCAATTATAAAAAATAAAATATGGAGTGGCCTGTGTATAACTCGATTTTACACACATCCTCATTTTGGGATACTTTTCACAAACCTCGAGGGTGGTTTTTGTAGCATCCCACAACTCGGTGTGTGTAAAATCTTGTTGCAGATGCCACCCCATATATTATTCTCTATATAATCATGCTGACTGTACAAAAAATGATATTTCATAGTTGAGATGTTTTTTTCTTGACATTACTATTCTTGGGAATGGTTGAAGCATTTCTAAGCAATTCAAGGGCACTACGAGTTTCAGGACATTTATATTTTAGTGTTGTAGAACTGTAATTAAACTAATTAAATGTGTAATATTCATATTAATGTGACCATAACCATTATTGTGCTTGGGGTTTCTTTAGTTCATTTAACTTACATTTTAATTACAGCCATTTCCTCTAGGCTCCATGTTCATTACTTATTTTGTTTGGCTATAATTTGGTGTGAGCAGCTTGGGATCTTTTGTTTAACATTGTGGGGCTAGGTTGCCCTGGGCCTTTTCAGTGCATTCAAATTTAGTGGTGTGTGGAATTTTCAAATACTGGAACAACAGAATTGATTGGAATTTGTGAAATCCCAACAAATTTCTTTGAAAGCGTAATGGTGCAATTCTGCAGAGCAATAACGCAGAATGGGTTTTCCTTTTACATTTCTATGGAATTAAATTCATGGATCTCTATATTTTCCACAGAAATGGTTGCAGAATGATTTTCCATGGAAAAATGTTTTTCCACAGAATACAATTCTGCAGAAGGACCACCAAAATTAGTGACAGATATTCTGCTGGCAGAATGGTCATTCCATGATAATTCAGCTGGCAGAATTTCCATCATAATTTTGCTGGTCCTTTTGCAGAATTCCACCTGCTCTGATGCATGGAATTATATTCCATGGAACAAAATTTTTCAATGAAAAATCATTCACACAACCATTTCCACAAGAAATATAGCGATGGAGTGGAAAACCCATTATGCATTACTCCAAAGCAGAATTCCGCCATTCCACTTCTTGATGAAATTTGGTGGAATTTCAGCAGAATTTCACATATTCTGCAAAATTCAATTTTTTCAGAATTAAAAAATTCCACACACCACTAGAAAGCACTATTCAAATTCTAAAAGATTTAACCATCTGCAAAACAGCATGAAAATGCAAGCAGTTTGTGGCTATGCCTTTCCTCTTACAATTAGCGATGCAGCGAAGTATTATTTCACCTGTAAAGTGGGTGCAAAGTCCCCCACTCCACATCATGGATCGTTATGTGAAGTGCATTCAAAAAGGTGGAAAGGTGGAATGAAAAAAAAGACAAATACAGCAACAAAATCTTTTTTCCTTGGACAAGTGGAGCACTGTTAACTTGGCAGACTACAGATCATGCAGAATCCTGACTGGTCTGTGGCTGCCTGAAAACCAGTCTATTTGCTTATTTTCTATAATTGCTAAGGCAAAAAAGTGCACGCCAGCAATTATAAAAAATCACTTTGCCTTATTCTGTGTTGCGGTAAAATAAGGCAGAGTGAGTGAAAAATGGGCCACAGATCATATGGCTCACACAGTCTCACAGTCTGCAGGTCACATACTTCCCTTCAGGCTGCAGCAGGAAGTGAATCATGCAATGAAGTGAAATAGTTTCACTTTCGCCTTGCTGTAGCAGCAGCAGGAGCTAGCTGAGCTGGTGAAAGCTGAGAGCTGAAAAAGCAGATCTAAAAGTTGAATTTTTGTGTGAATTTGCTGTTTTTTGGTGGGAGTGTGAAAGGCTATTGTAGCATGGGTATAGTTTTTGTTACTTGTGAATTTTTTTCTGTGTGTGTGTGCATCTGTGTGACTGAGAGAGAGAGAGAGAGACTAAATAAAGATAATGGAGGGTGTTCAAGGAAGAGGTGCGTTTAGGCACAGTGCAGTGGGGGATTGCATCAGAGTCCGCACCCATTGTGGTGGTCTCCGATTAAACTGCAGCACCCTTTGTTTCGGTCCTCCACCTGAAGCAGGTAGTTCAGTAATGGCAGCACCACCTCTGGATGGGGTACATAGCAGCGCTCCCTGTGCCACCACCACCACCTGTTATGGTCCCTGCACCAGTGGTGCCATAGCCACATGTTTCAGCCCCCTCAGCCCCAACTGGGCAGCAGCAGCATGTGGCAGCAACACCTGGAGCCCCCCTGCCTGTGACTGGTCCTCCCCTCAGCTCTCTGATTTGGACGTTTTTCGCTACACTCCCTGTGGATAGCAGTGTAGTGAAATGTGTCATATGTGATGCCCTGGTGAGCCATGGCCCTAGTGGCAGTCACCTTGGAACAGGGGGACAGTGCACTCACATGCTAAACCATCACAAAGCAGTGTGGGATGCCAAGGTGGAAGAAGTTGTGTGTAATGTGCCTGCTGGCCCTTCTGGCTAAGATATTGTGACACGTCATGCACCTGCACCTGCACAATGTGGTGTTAAGTGGGGGATTTCAAGTGGTGATGCGTCTGCTCTACCACTACCACCACCACAGCCTGCAGCAGTGGTAGGTGACGGTGGTAACCCAGCCCAACTCACTGCCACACAGGCTGATTTGGGCCTGTTGTGGAGTGAGATGGATGCTGTTAATCACCGTCTGGATAGTATGGTGCAGCAATTGGAGTGAATGGAGGGTCACCAGTTCCAGATAATGGCACTGCTCCAACTGCTGCTCTCCAACCAGAATGTTGCTCCCTTGTTTTGTTTAAAATGTTTGTCCTTCCTGACTCCTTGCACCCACCACCCTCTCCATGAAATATTACTTCCTGATGTTGCCCCTAAATCTTGAACTATCACCTTTCTGTTTTCAAATTTTGCCCTCTTCTTTGTGTACATCTTTTTTTCAGTATAAATCTACCCGCTTGTATGTTGATTATTCCCTTTTGGTACTTCATAGTTTCTATCATGCCCCCCTTTCCTTTTTGGTTATATGTAATGTCCTTTAGTGTCTCTTTGTCTGTCTTTGTGTGCATATCCTGCAACATGTTAGTTGCCCTCCTTTGTACAACCTCCATACTGTGTATATCCTTGCAAAGATATGCTCTCATCACTGCACGCTGTACCTAAGATGAGGTCTTACCAAATATATGTACATAGGGATAAGAACTTCCATTTTTGGACTTTGTTTTAATATGATAGCTCCCAATGCATCCCAGTATACCCCCAGCCCTCCTTACTGCCTTCTTGCATTTCTTGCATGCCTTTAGGTCATCTGACGCAGGTCACTGTCCATTTTTGTTGTTGTTGGTCTCTTCCCCCCATTGTGTACTGTTATATGTATAATGTTAAGTGTGTGTTCCATCTTTCTTTCACATAACCTTGTTTACCTCCCAAAAATGGTAAGAACCATGCCCAAAAACATCTGAAATAAAATAAAGTACAAAAGTGGTGTCCTTGCCCTTATTATATTCCTACTTAATAATGTCTGTTTACCATTAAATATTTTTTGGGCCTTAGTAATGTTTCCTTTCTGTCATGGATTGTTTGTTGAAAAGCAGGAGTGAGCAGTGCAATAATCTGCTAAACAGCATGCGTGCACCGTCAGGTTGCCACTGCCATCCAAGCCCCCTGAAAACATATTATATGACTTGGTCCACTGTTGATGATGGTGCAAATAAAGCACATGTTATATATTCCTTATACCATCAACAGTAGAACAAGTGAGCTATCATATATGTTTTCAGGGGGCTGGGCAGTGTGCACCTGACAGTGCAAACATGCTGTTTAGCAGATTATTGCACTGCTCATGTCTGGTTTTACACACACACACACACACACACACACACACACACACACACACACAATCCAAGACAGAGAGAAAACATTACAGAGGCCACTAAAATATTTTCTTCTTGGAAACAGAGATTATTAAGTCAGAATATAACAAAGAAGGGAAGGGAACCATTTTTTTAGCTTATTTTCTGTAGAATGTTTTTGGCTAGTGTTCATACAAATCTTGGGATGCTCTCTTATGTCCCCAAACTTCCTGACTCCTGATGAATAGAAATGAGAGTATAAAAAGGAATGAAAAATCTCCATTAATTCATGCTGCACCCATTCATGTGTGCACCTAGTCCCCATAATTGTGCACCCCAAAATGCTGTTGTCTTATGTCCAGGAAATTCCAAACTACACATATTGAGAAATGCTGAGAACATTATGTGCTGAAAAGTCTGTAGTCTTTCTTGATGCACTAAATTATGTGTCCACCCATTCTCCATAATTGTGCACCCCAAAATGCTGCTGTCTTATGTCCAGAAAATTCCACCCTACACATATTGAGAAATTATCAGAGCATTATGCGATGAAAAGTCTGTGGTCTTTCTTGATGCACTTAATTACGCATGCACCCAGTTCCCATAATTGTGCACCCCCAAAATGTTGCTGTCTTATATCCAGTAAATTCCATACTACACATATTGAGAAATGATGAGAGCATTATGTGCTGAAAAGTCTGTGGTCTTGCTTGACGCACTAAATTATGTGTGCACACAGACCCCATAATTGTGGACCAAAGAAATGGTGCTGTATAAATGTAACGAAAATTCCAGACTCCACATATTGAAAAAAATGATGAGACCATTAAATGTAATGAAAAGTCTCCATGAATGCATGCTGCACTCATTCATGAGTGCACACACTCCAACAAAAACTGTCACCTGCTGCTGCTCTTGGAATTTCATGTAATGCTTCTTGCACTGACTGGACTGATGCACAGTGTCTTGCCAAATGATGTGTTAGCAAAAGATGACCATTGGGTTAACCATGATGATGTAATGATGCTGTTGGTTACCCAAAGTCTGCACACTGATCCAAACAGGAAGGATGCCCTATGTGTGTGTACGCTCATACTACCCTTGGTAAGTTAATGTACCTGGCACCATCAGGGTTCCCCACAGAACCTGACCTTAAATGTTTATATACACACATATTAAATATATATATATATACACATATACATATCTACATGTAATAATTGCTTTTTTTGTATCACAGGTCATCATATAGTCAAGTTTGGGGTGCGCAATTTTTGGCTTGATGAGGAATTTTGGCGCTGGAATACTGTCAAGCCAAGCAAGGTATTTTTTTTTGGGGGGGGTGGCGGTTATCATTTGGAAGCAAGTTTCATTAGCGGTTTCTTTTTCTGTAAATTCTTCGCAGGTTTTCTGTGTATCCTCCAGTCCAGTCCTGATGGTTGGGATTCATACCAGTTGCGGGTGTGATATTGAACTTCTTATTTGGAGAAAGCACCAATAGCAGCACACAGCACCAAAATGTTTCCTGAAAAAACAGATAAACAAGAAATTATTGGTACTTCATTGCAGTAACACATTCTGTTCAAAGTATGGCTGTTACTGTCTGCTATATATCCAACTTAACAGATACCAAGCTCTTAGTAAGCCACACCAAGACCAAATCACAAATTTAGTACATGTAACCCATGCACTGTCCCAATGTCTTAACCTGTTACATTTTAAAAGACATCTTGTCACGACCTGGATAAAACTTTGTTCAACACCGCCATGGCCTGCTACAGCAATACAGTGCCTGATGTGACTGAAAAATATATTATGTGACATACATGTCACCTACTTCCTATGATTTACACTCTCTAGAAAAAATGAACTACAAAAAAGACCTGATGAAATAAAAATGATATACTTACCTGAAACGGATATCCAATTTGTGGTTGTAGACAGTACTATAGTACTACAATTCTCCGTTCCAGGAGAGTGCGTGAAACTGTTAACCTGTAAAAAAAAAAAAAAATAAGTTGGCCATATGTGTTTCTCAAGTGCATCTCAGAAATGCAACAGGAAGCATAACACAGCTCAAGGAACTTCCATAGTGTGAAACATTAGTACACATACTCACTGTAAAGTATTGCTAGTAAGAAGCCTTGCTGCTGTGGCTGCTGGATGCGGTCTCCATCTGCCATGCATGGGCAGGGCACAGGATGGAAAACAATCATATTCCCTTTCACTAAGAGTATCTGGCGTATTTGGCTGACAGAGGTTTACTGGTGATGGTCATGGGTACAATATCACATTCCCTCTCACTACCTGGTAGCTTGAGCTGACTGTGGTTTACTGGTGGTGGTCATGGAAACATGATGACATTCCCTTTCACTATCTGATGGCTTGGCTGACTGCATTTTACTGGTGGTGGTCATGGGTACATGATGACATTCCCTCTTACTATCTGGTGGTATTGGCTGAATGAGGGTTACTGGTGGTGGTCATGGGAACAGCTGCAACACATTCACTTTCACTGTCAGACACACACAGGTGGGTGGCTGGATATGGTGTGTATTGTGTTACAGTATTTCACTCTCAGTCAGGAGGCAGATATCTTTAATCAGCAGGTTTTAAGTGGCTAACACCTAATACTACAAATGGACAGTTGCGTTTAAGAGGCTGACTGTGTTTGCTAATGACAGCAGCACACATTCTGTTAAGTCTAATCAGAAATAATACCAAGGCGGGGAAGGTAAAATAGAAGGATTGTGAATTTACTTGTGCCAAACTGCGAATATGAAATTATGGAATGAGACTCATTCAGGGTGGGATACTGATTTTACATTATGAAAAACAAAACATGTACCATTGAAAAAATGTGACAGCCTTTGAACCAGTTAACTTAAAACTCATCAACATCAACCTCATCATCATCATCATCATCATCATCATCATCATCATCATCATCATCATCATCATCATCATACAGGAAGCTGCCCTCACAGTCATCAATGTCTGAACTGTGCCCACTAAGGAACTCTTTCTCCATGACTTCATCATCTACCTCAATGGTAGGCCATTTCATGCTGCCACCAGAATGGTTTGCTTCTCTCTCCTCACCACAACCATGACCATGATGAATACAGAGGTTGCAGTTTGAGCTGGTATGTGCCCCCAATCTAATTTTGTGAATGTCAACATGCTGACATTTGAAGGAGAGAGGTTTGTATTGCAGTCTCAAAGTATTGCCCCCGCAGAACTGAATACCCTCTTGCCATTTACACTGGAGGGTGCACAGGTCAAGTACTTCTGTGCCACTGAGGTCAGCTCTGGCCATTCATTGACTTTCCACTCCAGTATAAAAGCAGATCATTAATTACTGACAGATGCCTGTTTTCAGCCAAATATGAGTCAACCATTTGCTGTGCTGCACGAAGTCCGGTGGTGGACTCATCATCCTGTTACTGGATTCACTGTTGTCACAAATCCCAACTTGGCACAAAACACCCCAAAGTGAGTTAATGGCAACCGGTTTTGATGACAGACCACCTGGAGCCATAGCCACCTTACAGGATGTGCTTGGTACTACTCCAAACTGACCTTCAGCCTTGTTATGTTGCTGAGGTTTGCTGACCTTGGCACGTGACTTCTGTGCCCCATAAACCAAGTGCACCAGTTGCCGACTGACATGTTTAACCTGTTCAGGCCCTACCTCCAGTACTGACACAAATCCATATTTGTATCATGGGTCCAGCATTGTTGCTATTGTGAATTCATCACTTTGCTGAATGCTCAAGATGTGCCGATTGCGGTCGTACACTGTCAGCATGTGTTTCAGTAACACACTGATGGCACAGTCTCCGGAACCATCAAGGCTATGCTGTAGATTCAACAATGTCTGCCTCATCACCCGCAGCAGTGAAATTGATTGGCTGATGGAGACAGACTCACCATTCACTGCCTTTGTGGCGTGTTCAAAAGGCCTCAAAATTGTTATGACATAAGGTGCCACTGTTCTATCATGAGAGACATGGATGCCCTGGAAGTGTCACTGCTAGTGTGATGATGAGATATTCAGAGATTACTCTGTATTGTTCATACAACCTCTCTGCCATGTATAAAGTTTAGTTCCACCGCATGACAACTTCCAGCTTGAGGTGGTGCTGTGGGAGGTTGTTTTGGATCTGCAGCTGCCAAAGTTGGTCATGGGCCTTTGCAGAGCATGAAAAGTGTGAACAGATATGGTGTGCAACTGTCAACATTTCCTTTATGTCACAGTGCTGCAGAAACTCCTGGACCACCAGATTTAAACAGTGGGCCATGCTTGGAACCCGAACAAAGCTCCATTCATGATGCATTTAACCATATTTGAGCCATTGTCACTTGTTATAAATCCAGCTCTCAGGGACAGGAGGTTCAGCCACTCATCAATTTAGGTCAGTAGCAAGTCCAGCATGTTTTCACCAGTGTGGGAACAGACCACACTGTGCATTGCAAGCGCTGCATGCTGTCGAATTCCTGAAAGGTTGTTACCATGACAGACTGCGTTACTTCACTGATTATTCCCACTACCACCAGCACAAACAATCCCCGGCACCTGCGCCCAATATACAGTAATACACAAATATGAACTACCCACCATTTTGCCACTTGTCTACATAGCCATACTTAAATGGATGATTGGCAAGGAGGAATGTTGAAGGGCATGTCTTACAGAGTTAGCGACAGTCTGGTATAACTAGGGGACAGCACAGGTGGAAAAGTATATCCTGGATAGGACTTTCCATTTCAGACAGGTGCATGCAGCAAACCACCGGAATCCTGAATTCTGCATGAAGGAGAAGGGCAAAAGATCAATTGCCAGCATTCAGCTACAGCAGCATTAAGTTCACGTGACACTGCATGATTGGGTGGGTACTTTCAGATTATGGGCAAAAACACTCTGCAACATGGGCTGACTTGTTGTTACAATTTTTGCACGAGGTGTGCCAAATGGCTCTGCTCTGCAAATGTCTGGGGGTGGGGTGCTTTGGACATCTGATGAAGATGGGTGCACAAGTGACAAGTCCACAAATTAAGTTATTTTCCCCATTTTAAGCACAGGAGTTGATGTACAACTTTCACTAGACATACGGCATAGACCACCACTGCTGCTACTCTGACCACCACTTGGCAAGATTTCTAAATCATAATCCTCCTCCTCATCATGCCTGTAGTAATCCTCCGGGTGTTATTCCAATGCTACTACAGACATTGCAACTTGGTCTTACACTCATGGAAGGGAATAACATGCTCAAGAAGGTTGATGATGAGGGTGAACAGCTCACTATAGCATTAGCTGCCCTCTGGTGCCAAGTCCACAGTGTCATGTGCCTGTTCTTAAGATGTATATGCTGCCCCCCCATGCCCAGATGACTCCCCTTTTTATCTCGACTCACACGTGCATGGCAAACCTGACAGATTGCCACTGAGTCATCATTTGCATCTTGGACAAAAAAAATCCCAAACAAGGGACTTTGATCCCCTACTTTTAACATGTTCCTGATGCTGCATATTGGACTCCAAATTTTTTAACTGCTGAAATGGGGGGTGTACTACATGATTTCTCTTGCTGGACACACTTGGACTCTGACTGACCACTACTACTACCTATGATTGTTACTAGGTCATCATTATCATCAGCATCATCAACAACAGGAACAGCTACATCCCAACTTTTTTGAGGAGGGGGAGATTTAACACCAACAGACCCAGACACAGCCACTCTGACTTTCTTTTTCTCCGGTTCCCAACAGGTGTCACTGACAACATCATCATATTCATCATTCACATCCACAGTTTCAGCTTGGATGCTGTCCTGTGGAGAATATGTTCCAACCACATCATCATTATCATCACCCAATATTTGTGTGCCACACTTTGAATCATTGGATGGCTAAGGCATGACCTCAACAGTGCTGGAAGAAATGTGACATTGTGAGTCATCATCATCAGGATCAGAATCATGTTCACCTACCATGGAGATGTTGGGGAGTATGACATCATCGACACTGTCAGTCACAGATTTAGACTCAACTATATTTTCTGAAATGGTTAACTTGTCAGAAGTGGAACTTGGGGCAGCAATACTCATGCCAGCAGCAACTGTACTAACACCACCAGCAGGGACAACATCATCTCCTCCAACTATCATTGAAGCACAGATTGCGCTGTAAAAAACACTGATGGAGAAATACCTTTACTGACAGCAGCTATGCACTTCTGTGTACTACCATACCCCAGCCAATCTTGCCAGTGGCAGCAGTGCCACGGCCAGAAACAGCTTTGCTTGCACATCTCTTTAAAGGCATTTTTGGGAATCATCAAGAAAATTCTAAACAAATTTAGATCTATGAACTTTCAGTTTGGGGTGGATGGGAAGCCAAAAAAACAACAACTGTGGCTTGCAGATGGAGACTGAGCACTAAACAGATGCAAACGCACAGACAGATTAAAATTGTGCTGCACACTCAAGAGATGCAGATGCAAAGGTACAACAACACCTTAACCAGTGCTCATAAATCCCCAACTGGAAAAGAATACCTTTTGCCGGTTTGGGGCGGGAAGCGCACTGCAGTAACAGTACACTACCAAGATACAACAAAGCAGTACAAAATAATGCAGATGGATAACAGGTTCACAGTGCTGCAATTACTGTGTGGCACAATAAAATGTGTCTGACTTGATGGCATGCATCGCACACACACTCATGCACACACTACAGGTAATTGCTCTTTGTAACAGATTTTGGCCACTTACCCCACTTACCTCACTTCTACTTACAATGCTGGGAGGAACCCTGACTTTCTTTTTGTACCATACTACTGTATTTAAAAGGGTTCAGCACTTTATATTAACAACAATGCTTGACACTTACTTCATCACTGGAGCCTTTGTGAGATTCTGTGCCATCAGTCTTTTTTTTCTGAAAGCAAACTTTGGACTAATGTAATTGTTTTCTAGTCATCTGGCTGTCCACATCACCATCCTGTTGCATCTATGAGATGTTGGCTGGCAACCTTTTCTGATCTGCTCTCTCTTCCTGTTTACAAGTCTTTTTCTCATTCCTGTGGAGAACATCTACAAACTCCCCTTAGAAAGTTTGATAGTCCTGACACATTGTATCCAGTTCTGGGGATCTGAATAGGACATAGTAAGTGCTTCCCATCTGTTTGCAGAATTAAGAAGGTGGTCTGGGGAGGCCAATGAGCCCCACAATCTAATTATTTAAAAAAAATTGTTTGGAGAAGAGTGACCTGGGTTTAGGAAGTAGTCTAGGTCATTAGGGTCTGGATTTGGAAGGAGGAGGACTGAGTATCCAAAGAACGCTGTTCTCCTCTGGGGTTGGCAGGAACTACTTTATGTCCTGCAGTGCTACTGCCACCTGTAGATGTTCTAGTGCCAGAGTGTCTCAGGACAGAGAGGCAGGGATGCTATGTAGAGTATGGGTGGAATATGCACCAGCATGGTCTTGTAGGGACTTTGATCCCACGTGCCAGTGTTTCTATGGGAAGAGGGACACAACATAAAGAGGGGGAACCTCAAGAAGATAAATCCCTCTGCTTGTAGTTCCATGATGGCTGATATATCCAGACAGAAGGCAGCATATCTGTCTAACCAGGCAGAAAGTAAATAATAAAAATGATCTACATTAAGCAATAAATAGTGAAAGGGTTTGAAGGGATAAGCAGGGCTGTTACTTAAGGGTGTCCTGCATCATATACAAAATGGTTCATGAATAACTTTTGAGTCTTATGTGTGAGGGGGATCTGATTTAAAAAAAAGAAATACATTTAGTATTTCAATAAAATCTTTCATGATTAAAAAAAATGTTGGTACATGGGAATCCCAACTCAAATGTATTAAATAGTGTGGTGTAGAATTCTAGATTAAAGTAGAAGCAGGCTGGATGAAAAAGTGTTTTTTTTTTTCCTAACCGCTCATCTCCTGCTAAAAGAAGGCTGTATGGTTCAATAAGTAGGGCAAGGAAACAGTAAATCAGAAGGTCCCAGGTTCAAATCCGATACCAGCAACTAACACACAGAAACAGCATTTGTAATTGCTTTTAATTTGAATGTAAGCTATATTTTGTAACACATACTGTATGTGCTGTATAATGTAAAAGTAACCACATGGGTATTACAGGGATGCATCTGAAAACAGGCTTTAGCGTGAGTGTGTACTGTTTAAAAATAAATTACAATACGCTCTAAACCTGTTTTTCTTGTGGTTTTCAAACTTTTTCTTCACATTTCAGAATGTAGAACTTATTCTTCTTAACATTAGCAAATATGAAGAATGAGTTTTGATTTACCTGCCAATGAAAATCTGGCTACCCTAATCACCAGCACATAACTGCGAGCTGAGATTTCCCACTCCACAGATAGCACAGCATGCCAATTCAAAATCAACCATTTAAACCACAAGCAGTCACTTGAATGTTGACACTGGAATAAACATCAAAAATGCTGTTTTGACACTCAGCATAATTAATTCAGTAAAAAAACAGGCTCTGTGTTGTTCATTGTAACAAACAAGGCAGCACCAGAGAAGTCACACAAGAGACAGTACACTTTTTACTTGTACTCTGAGTGCGAGTAAATCAACAGAACAAGTATGCTTGAACTTTGTATGTAGTTTAAAAAACAGAAAACAGAAGAGAAATGTAACTTTTGATTTTTTTCATATTTTGTTTAAGCGTTTTGTTATTTTTATTTGAAACCTCCACTTTGGATGTTATAATGCTTTTCAGTGTGGGAAGAGCTACAGACACGCTGTTAAGGTACAAGTCAGTATTGAAAAACAGTCTTACATTGCATTATAAACAATAACAAAACCTCACTTCATTGTGAACTCTCAGATTCTCACCACTCATTAAATTAGTGACATCAGAAATTTACTACAGTTTACTGGCCCAGTGGCATGGAGGGCTGAGGTGCTGGCACATTACCTCCTGCCACACCGGCGACCTGGGTTCAGGAATGGATGGGGGTCACTCAGGGGTCAGCTGAGGGAGAAAGATTGAGCATCCAAATGGACAGCCCTCCTCCCTCAGGGAGGGGGGGTAGTGTGTCCCACTGCTTGTCTGCCAACTGGAGGTGTTCAGGTGGTAGCACAGCCTGGACACACAGCACACAACAAATCACGGGCACTTGAGGACATCTCAATGGAGGTAGAGCTCAACCAGGATCAGAAGGGAGCAGGTACTGCTGGATGCCTTCCAGGACAGCTTCCTGCTGCAAATGGTCAGTGAACCAACCAGGTTAGGGAATACCCTTGAACTTGTGCTGGCAAATGGGGACTTTGTAAGAGAATTTACAGTGGAGGAATTGTTGTCAGGGAGTGACCACCACTCAGTATGGCTCACATTGGATATGGGCAAGAAAAGAGTGGAATCTGGCACAAGAGTGCTGGACTTCAGGAGGGCTGACTTTGGGAGGATGGGAGATGTAATAAAAGGGTATCTGGCCAAAATTCAATCTAGTATGGACACTAACCAGAGGTGGGAACTCATAAAGCTGGGGATAGTGAAGGCAACCAAAACCTGCTGCAAGACCCAGAGTAAGAAGGCAAGGGCAAGGAAACTGAGCTGTTTGAGCAAGGTGGTCATGGAAAAGGTAAGGAGAAAAAGAGCTGCCTTTAGGAGGTACAAGAAAACAGGGAAGGGGAGGACAGGGAGGAGTACTTGATAGAATCGAAGGAGGTGACAAGGGCAGTAAGGAGTCAGGCATCTCACGACTCAGGCTGGCACAAGGCATTAAGAAGGGGAGAAGGACCTATTTAGGGTACATCAGAGAGAAAAGGAGCTGTAAGGACCACATAGTAAGGATTAGGAAGGAGGGGTTGGGTGGAAGCAGGGTACGATAAGGCAGAAGCACCAAATGATTACTTCGGCTCAGTATTTACTAAGGAGAAGAGGGAGGTGACATCCACGGGGGAGGAATGGCAGAAAAGGGGGGAGGGAGTGACAGATGGGGAAATCATGGAGGGCAGAGTTCAGGAGGGTTTGAAGGCACTGAGGGTGGACAAGGCTCCAGGCCCAGATGGCATCCACCCCAGGGTACTGAAGGAACTGGCAGAGGTCCTATCAGACCTATTTAATGCCTCACTACATTTGGGGTGTGTACCTCAGGACTGGAGGATGGCTCATGTGGTACCCCTCCACAAGAGTGGCCCCAAGGATGAACTGGGAAACTACAGACCAGTGAGCCTCACATCCATCGTGGATAAGCTAATGGAAACTATCCTGAAGGAGAGGCTGGTGGCCCTCCTAGAGATCAAAGGACTACAGGACAGCGGACAGCATGGCTTCATATGTGGCAGATCCTGCCAAACCAACCTGGTGGAGTTCTATGACTGGGTAACTAGGCAACTGGACAGGGGCCATGCAGTGGATGTCCTGTATCTGGACTTCAGTAAGGCATTCGACTCCAGTGCCACATGAAAGGCTGGAAGCAAGTTAGAAGGCACAGAGGCAGGTGCAAAGCTGGTGAGATGGGTAGGGAACTGGCTTCAGGGAAGGTAACAGAGGGTGGTGGTGGGTTGGGAGCTCTCACACCCAAGGGTAGTGACGAGGGGTGTTCCACAGGGCTCAGTGTTGGGACCAGTGTTGTTTGGGATATTCATTGCAGACATATCATTGGACATCAAGAGCAAGATCAGTCTGTTTGCTGATGATACCAAGACAGGAGTGGTGGATGAACTAGGGGGATGGCAGGGGTTGCAGGATGATCTGGCAAAGCTTGAAACATGGTCAAACACCTGGCAACTGGGATTTAATGCCAAGAAGTGCAAGGTGCTGCATTTTGGGATGAAGAACCCAAGGAGGAGTTACCAGCTGGGGGGAGTGCAGCTAGCCCAGACAAAGGAGGAGAAGGATCTGGGGGTGTTCATTACTGGGTCAATGAACAACTCGGCACATTGTAGGAAGGCAGCTGCACAGGCCTCAAAATGCTGGGTTGTATTGTAAGGAGTATATCCTGAGGAGGGAGGAGGTGATTCTGCCACTGTGTAGGACATTAGTTAGACCACACCTTATGTACTGTGTGCAGTACTGGTGCCCATATCTGAAGAGGGACATTAAGCTACTGGAGGGGGTGTAGCACAGGGCGACAAAGATGATCAGGAGGCTGGGTGACTTATCATACGAGATTGAAACTTTTAAGTACATGAAAGGAATAAACAAGATAGGTACAGAGGGGCTGTTCAAAGTAAGGGAGGGGAGGGACACCAGGGGCCATGATAAGAGACTGGAGGAAGGAAGGTTCAGGAGGGAGATAAGGAGACACTTTTTTACAGAGAGTGTGGTGGCTGGGTGGAATGCATTACCTGCAGAAGTGGTATCCAGTAGAACAGTGGACTGCTTCAAAAGGGGATGGGACAGGACAAGGGGGAGGGTCAATGAAGGGGAAGGGTGGAAGGGAGGGAGGGGCAACTGCAGAATAAGGATTCCTAGCTGCACATTCGAGCAGACTTGATAGACCTCTAGGCCTTTATCTGCTGGCAAATTTTGTATGTTTGTATGTTATGCCATTGCACTTTGTGCAGTCTGGCTGGGGAAACAAATTAGGAAAAAGACTATGTATGCCTGTTGCTATATGTGACGGCCCTTGTGAGACTCACGGGTTCTGCTTCATAGGGATCCCTGCTGGCAAAACAGTAGGGGAAATGGCAGACAGGACTGGGGAAACCTCGGTGGGGCCCGATGGCAGGAGTAGCTGGTGGTGGGAGGGCAAAAAGCTCTATGGAACAAAAAAAAAAGAAATGCACTACAGCTTGTCTCTATGCCCCTGATTTCATTGATCTAATAAGGTGATGAGAATCTGAGAGTTCTCAATGAAGGAAGTGGGGTTAATCATTCTATATGTATTACTACACAGTCTGTTGCCTATGCTCAAATGAGGTCCAAGACAGAGTTAGCAAAGAGTCAGAAGTCATCTCTCACCTTATGGAAAGTATAGCAATAGGAGTAGCAAATCAGGATTGAGAAACATATTGTACCAGCACAGCATTATGGGAAGCAGGAAGTAAAATCTACCTTCAAGGGTTTTAGACAGTTGTCATTGGGCAACCCTTCCTATCATAAGCATGCTTAGCATAAGCAGACCTGCCACTAGAAGGATTCTTGTTCTTTCATTTAAAAAAAAAAAGTCTACCCTCTTAAAGTCACAGTTGCTTTACTTGATATATACCTTCCTTCCCATCCTCGAGATCCTCTTGAACCGGGTAAGACTTCCCTGTACCACCAGGACAGCTGAGAGCCGCGCCATTGGCCCCACGGTATCTGTACCGCACCCTGATTAGATGCTGTCTTGCCTCCTGCTCGGGGATTGGCTCTTGAGCCATCTAAAACTTTGCTCTGCTCGGGCTGTTGCACCAATTCATTTCACGGCAAATGGCAGAAATGTTACGCCCGCCCCCTCCTCCAACCTTAACTTTATAGACCTTCCTCCACCTCCTGGTAGCCTGGTCCCCACACGAGCTCCATTCATACCTGCTTGAAACCCCCATCTTAGTTGCCACCTTCCACCCCCTGGCTGCCTGGCCTTCCTGTCTGTATCCTCACTTCCCACTGATGCAGCTACTGCTCTTCTGACCCCTTCTCCTAGCCCCGCCAGCCTGTCTTAACCCCCTCCTTCTGCCTACCCTGAATCCTACCTTAATCATGCGCCTCCACTGCTCTCTAACCCCTATTCTATTTCTTCTTGCCTGTCTTCTCCCCCTACTGCATGCCCCAAAAGCCTGCTTTCCCACCCTCCCCCACAGCTTCCACATTCCTACATCCTTCCTCCATATAGGCACGCTGCACACTGGTCACTGCCCCTTGCCCAGGATCCATCCTACCGCCATGAAACTGTCCTACACCCACACTGGTCCTAGCCCTCCACTCTGGTCCCCCCTGTATACGCTTACCCTCACCCACTAACGTTGATGCTCGGCAATTTCCCAAGATGTTAACAGGCGAAAACATTCCCTTAAAGAAATACGCTGCAGCTCTTTGATGCTAGTCCTCCTCCTTCTAATGCTGTCAGACAACGTGCACCCAAACCGTGGCCCATTCTGCTCTAAAGCCACTAATCTGAGCAAGCCTTTGGGTGCCCTCTCATTCATATCAATGAACGTCTGCAGGCTCCTTCCTAAAATGGATGCCCTACAGGCCTTCACCAGCCAACACTGCCCTGACATCCTGGCAGTTGTTGAAACCTGGCTCACTCTATCAGTACTGGACCATGCAATCAGCCTTCCTGGCTACAATGTTTTTAGGCTGGATAGCCTCTCCAAAAGAGGCGGGGGCTGCGCTCTCTGCCTAAAAGACTCCATACAGGGGCACCACATCATTACCTCACTCCAACCCACCACTGCTCAGATACTGCCAGTGAGAATCCTCCTCAGAACCCAAAACAAAACCCTCACTGTTGCCACCATCTACATCCCTCCCAAAGAACAGGGAACTGGTCTAACAGCTGTTCTTGACTTTGTAAAGTCACTCCCACCGGACACCGAATCCATCCTCCTAGGCGACTTCAGCATAAACTGGCCTGCGGCTGATGCTGGTGCACACAGAGATACCATTGCTGCGGCGAATCTCACACAAATGGTTGACTCACCAACCAGGAAAAACTACAGGACTGGCACCAGCACACTCTTGGACTGGATCCTTACCAGTCACCTATCACGGATATCTAACACTAATGTCCTCCCTGACTCTCTCAGCAACCACTCCCCTGTTAGCTACACCTGATCAAATAAATTCATCAAACCACCGCCAAAAACTATCACCAGTGGGTTCTACCCCGTGGTCACCTTCCTTGACTCAAATCCCACCTCCTCCATAAAGACTGGTCCCCTATCTTCAATGCAACCAGCATAAACACTGCCCTTGACCACTTCATAAACACCTTCACTGTGGACTGTGACACATATGCTCCTATTAAGAAATGCAAAGTCAAATCACTCAGTAACCCTTGGCTCACATGTGACCTCCTCAGGATGCTAAAAACAAGAGACCACCTATGAGAGCTGGCCAAAAACTCTGGAAGGTAAAATGACAAACGTGCCCGCAATGACTGCACCAAAACCATCCGGCAAAAGAAGTCCACCTACTATAAGCATGCCCTCACAAACTCCTGGGGCAATGGTTGGGAATTCTGGAAGAACATAAAGGAACTCACCCGGAATCCACCCAAAACCCCCCCCATCAATACTCAGCATCAACAGAACCACAACCCTCAACCCAAAAACCATTGTGGATACCTTTAACAAAGCCTTTACCGACCTCAGCACTGTCCTACCCCAGGACTACTTCAAAGATGGTGAAGCCCCTCTGTCTGCAATGAACACTACCCCCACCAGCACCCCCCACTTCTACTTCAAAGCAGTCAAGGCTCACCAAGTACGCAAATATGTTACCAAAGCCCATGGTGAATCAAGATTCAGTAGTGACTCCCTTGATCTCAAAATCCTGTCTCTCACACTTGATGAAGTGCTTAGTCCTCTGACCAGATTTTCAACCTCTCCCTCAGCCTTAGCCAGTTCTCAAACAGATGTAAATTTGCCACTGTCACCTCAATCCATAAAAGTGGTGACACAACTGCCCATGATAACTACAGGCCTATCTCCCTACTACCCCCCCACTCTCCAAGGCACTAGAACGTATCGTCTCGGACCAGCTCACAGAATGTCTGGATATGTACAACATCCTGTGCAAGCAACAACATGGGTTCTGCAAAGGTCATAGCACCTCCACAGCCCTACTTGAATTCACTGGTACAATCCACAACGCACTTGACTCCGGCGAACTACTAGGCTCAAACTACACTGACTTAACTAAAGCCTTCGACACCGTCAGTCACTGCCTCCTGCTTGTCCAGCTTCAGAACACTGGGCTGTCAACTGACTCCTTTGGCTGGTTTAAGAGCTACTTTGAAGAATGATCCCAAACAGTAAGAATCACTGATACACTCTCAAACCCTAGACTGGTCCGCTCGGGAGTCCCCCAGGGCTCCATTCTGGGACCCCTCCTCTTCAGCCTATTTTTAAACTCACTACCAGACAGCTGCCCAGAACAAATAATTCTCTACACTGATGATGCTGTGATCCTCACCTCAGACCCTGATCCAATCCAATTACAAAATAAACTTCAGTGGGCCTTCTCCTTCATCGAATCCTGGTTCGTAAATCATAAACTGCTTCTCAATCAGAAAAAAAACAAGTCTATGGTCTTCTGCAGCCCCCACAACAAAAACAAACAGCTCCACCTCTCCACTGCAACCGAACAAGGAGCCATCCTAGAGCAAACACAATTGTTCAAGTACCTCGGCATCACCCTTGATCCCCACCTCTCTTACACTGCCCATATCAGCAGTGTTGCAAAGTCTGCCAATGCAAGGTTAGGCATATTATTCTGGCACAGGAAACACCTAACCCCAGAAGCACTATCAGTGGCCATCCAAAGCTTCATCATCAGCATCATAGACTATGGTCTTATCATATATGGGTCTGCAACTACCACTGCTCTCAAACGTATCGCGACCTCCCTGAATAAGGCCTGTCGTCTCATCACTGGCTCACATCGCCATACCCACACATGTGACCTTTTATTCCTAATCTGGATGGCTTCAACTGGACAAACGCATAAAATACCAAACCTGCATCACGGCCAAGAAAATTGTAATGGGGCTTGCCCCACTTGGTGTCTGTGCCCTCCTTAAACCTAGACATAGGAACGTCCATAGACATAGGAGATCCAATTCCCATCTACTACATATCCCACAATGTCACACAACCCAAGGACAAAGATCATTCGCCTATCGGGCATCCAACTGGCTCAACTCTCTCTTGGCAGTGACATAGTGACCACTCCAACACTCAGCCTCTTCAGGTCCAATCGGTGCCTCTCACTGCTTGTATCCTGCGACTGCCCATCTTAACATTTCCACCATTCCAGCTACAGGTGCCCCAGCACCCAGCACTTACAATCAGTCTTTGCACCCCTAGCACCTTACCTGTCATATTCCCTCCACAAGGCCCCCTGGCTGCACTGTCTCCCACCTCACCCACCTCCCCGCCAGATCTCCACTTCCCACCCGCCTCCCAACCACCTCTTTGTACTCCCCTACCCCTGCAACTCCCCTTCCCCTTGATCTCCCACCCTCACTCCTCCCACCCACCCTCGCCCCTCTTGTCTTGCTCCATAGGTCAAGTCTTTGTACTGGTTATTACATGTCTGTAAGTCAATGATTATATGTTTGTAACTAAAAATGATGACTGTTGCACACGCTGACATGGAACCTTTGTAAAAGAGCCTCGGCTCAAAGGTATTGTAATCCTAGATTGAAATAAATTAAATAAATAAATAAATAGCAGCAAACTAGACCTGCTGAAGAAGAAAATGTAGATGCTGATTACACTCAAAAGCGGCTATAAACTTTCACCTGTGCTGTGACACCAAAGCATGTTACACTTTCAAGGAGTCCCAATCTGCAGCAACAAATCTCATGAATAAATGACCACAAAATCTGACTCATTTTGTTATACAAGCCCTAGAAAAAGATCGAAAATCACAAATTCTAATGAAAAACATCTGCAACAAGAAGATTTTTAAACAACACACATGACCTTTCTTAAAAAGGAACACTTTTATGTAATGAAATGTTAGCACAGTACCCTCATACCACTACAAGGACAGGGAAAACATTTGCACAGAAAAAACTTTTTTTTAAAGATGAGTGCCTACAGAAGACCAAGGAGAAACATTAAAATAGATTCTATGTTGCTCTGTCTTGAAAAGTGCAGTATATACTGTATTGTTTTTTTAATTCGCAATCTTGCAGCAGTTGCCAAAGTGCAGCAATTTAGGCTAAAAAAACTGTATGGGCGGCAGATAGCCAAACACCAGAGTGAAACTTCTTTTCCGTGAAGACATCTGCCCCTTCATGTTTCAACTGCTAATTGATATTTTATATTATATTGCACACAAGTATGTGTTAGGGTCAACATGGAGTTTAAGTTGTACTACTAAAGTACCAAAGTAACTCATAATAATTTTTCTTAATAGCTAATGTTTTAAGAGGCGTGGTCAGAAATCTAACACACACATCCATAAAGCAAAGTTACGTAGAGGTGTTATCGACCAACATTGTAATACAATAATTTAAGGTTGGAACAGACTCTATACATTATGCCCCCACTCACCCTGCTTCATGAACAGGGAAAAAAAGTATGCTGTGACTGTTGACTACACCTCAACCTTTTCTGATAATGAGGACCCCTGATCATGACTAGACATGCCACAGTACCTCCTTTTTATGACCAGACATTCATAAAAATAAGTACAGTTGCAAAAAAGGATTGCTTGGCCTACCCAGTCTGCCCAAAGATTCCCTATGTACTCCTACCCACCCCAAAACAAATGGTGGGGCTTACCTTTACTCCCTGTGCTGCTCCAAACTGACTGCCCAGAATGGCAGCCTATGTGGGGAATGGAGAAGCATTCTTCTTATTGTAGCCTTCCTGGCTGTACTGGCTATTGTGCACTGAGATTTGTAAAAGAACCAGTTTAAGACATGAGCTTCCCAGTGTGAGGAAGGATGGAGTTAAGAGAAAGCTCACTAAACATGGCAACATGCAAGATGCTGTATTTAAGCAATAATGCACAACAGGGTGTGTGTCATGTTGGGCTAACATCACACCCAGGTTGGTTGAGCACGAGGCCACAGGCCAAGAGCATCAAGCACATGAGAAGTAACATCATCCCAGCACTGACACACATCCTGGAGTTCATTATTGCTATTATACAATGGCTCTTATGAACATAAATTAGAAAACCTATCAAGAAATATATTTAAAGGTGTTTTTTTAAAGAATGTATTGCTAGGTAGGTATACATGTGAAAAAAATAGTGCTGCTGTATTCTTTTGCTCAGTATGTGGTGCTGCTTTTCTGATATTGTGGGATTGCTCTGTCCCCCCCCCCCGCTCAGACAGAAACAGTTGTCTTTCATGTTGTACCCCCTAAACCAACACCACTGCACCTTCAGTTTAATTGATTCGGTTCCACTGCCTGTACTGGGACTGGGTGAAGATGTATGTGGCTTTCTTTTTTCTGCAAAACTGAGATCTGTAAGAAATGCAATTTGTGGAGACTTCCAGTTTTCCATGATTGGTAAGTTGCCCAGACTGGCTGTTGGTGGTAGTAAGAGTGTTAAATTAATTCAAGATTTAAAGTAATTTTTAAAACAGCCACTGCATGCGGTTTTCTGAGGAAATGGTTGACCACTGCTCACGCTCCACTATGGGAGTGAAACTGAAACTGGGCTGCATGCAGGGCTCATTTCTCCAACAAATAGCAAAATAAATAAATAAATAAATAAAACCAGAGGTTTACTTTAGGGGCGTGTACACTGACTCACTAGATTTGTGGAGAGCAGTTAGTTTTAAAAGCATAGGGCTCATTTTAAAAGTGTGGGCCTAGTTTTAAAACCATGTGGGAGGATGAATATGAGGCATGCTTGGAAATGTAAGAGGGTGGTCAAGAGTGCCAGACCTTCATACAGTGATTGTTATGCTCAGATAACATCACTTATGAAGGTAGGCACTGATCAATCAGAGTGCAAGAAATGTTCTTGCCATTGTATAGTAAAGGGCATTCCATGGATGGATGTGCTTTAAAAGTCAGGCACTTCATCATTTGAAGGGGCACATTGACCATTGACATCTTGTAATGTTCTTAGGTGACTGACAGCCCTTAACACCAATCAGATTCCTGCCCTTGCTCAGAGAAAGTCTGAGCTGCTGTGCTGAGCTGCTGGGCTGTTTAGGGCAGCCGGGCCAGACATCTTTCAGTGCCACATCAGCAGCAGGCAAGGACGTGACCACAACGGTGGTCGGGGAAGGCGACTGGTAACCGGGGGGATGAGAGGAGCCGCATCGGCAGCAGGGAAGCAAACCGGAGGGCCGTCTCCACTCGGGAGCAAGGAGCGGTGGGGCCAATCAGCGCTAAGGGTGCGAAACTTGGATTGCGATTGGGCTATAAAGGCAATTAGCCCAGTCACAACTTAGGAGAGCTGCTGTGTTGTTTAAGGGAGCCGGGAAAGACATCTTTTGGTGCTACATTGGCAACGGGTAGCGACACGACCAACGGTGGTGGGAGAAGGTGGCTGGTGACCGGGGGGATGAAAGGAGCCACATTGGTGGCAGGGAAGCAAATCGGAGGGCCGCCGCCACTCAGGAGCAAGGAGCGGTGGGGCCAATCAGTGCTAAGGGTGCGAAACTTGGACTGTGACTTGGCTATAAAGGCAATTAGCCCAGTCGCAACTTAGGAGAGTTGCTGTGTTGTTTGTCCCACACCACCCACCCCGGACCTGACCTCTATTAAATGGTCATTGGGGGTGGAGCCTTGGAGAGGGACAAGCTGTAAGTGGGTGTCCAGGACTGCTGCCAGTTGGGGAAAAGGGAGCTGTATGCTGTGCCTGCAAACTGGAGAGGGGTAAGCTGAAAGAGGGCAAATTGGATTGAGGCTAAAGGAAGCAAAGGGGGATTGTATGCTGTGCCTGCTTGGGCACCATTGACTACCTGCAGCTGCTATGGGCCTCAGAGGGGGAACATTATAGCAATTTGTATAACAGTGTATGCACATTATAGCAATTTGTATGACAGTGTATGCTGACTACAGTTGTGGGAGTAGGCAAATTCTGGGAAATGTTTATTGCTTATTGTTTATTGCTACTGATCTTTGTTTGGATGGGCACACATTCTGCTGTGGGACTGGGGCTGCAGAACTGGCTGCTGTAGGGAAGGAGTGAGAAGGGAGAAATCTGAGTCCAGCTGGGTGAGGGGACAAATAGCTAGTACTACTGCCTAAATTGGTTCTGCAATGGGGTTGGTACTGTTCACACCAAAATGAGGGTGGATTTAGGACTGGCCAGATCGGGCAACTTTGTAGGGTGATTGGGTGTATGGGGTGCGGGGCTGCAATAATCTTAAACTGGGCATGGAGGTTCGGAAGATGTCCAGGGTGTTTTCAGCTAACAGGACTTAGGAAGGAGGTAAAGGCACTCAGAAAAGAGCTGGAAGGCATGAGGGGAGAGGAATGGGGAGGAAAGGAGTGGAAGGGGTCCCATGGGAGGAGACGAGACCACTACGGTATCCCCCAGGAAGCCGATGAACAGGGACCCTATGAAAGCTGAGGAGGTAGGGCATGCTACAAGCAACAGATGGAAAACACTTCATAGGAGGGGACGATCAGAGGGTAGGAGAGATCGAGTAGGGCATGCATCACACTTAGTAATAGATACCATGCTGTACCCAGGAGAAGAGGTAGAAGAGGCTGGTGAGAGGGGAAGAGGTGGAAAGAGAAGGTTTGCAAGCAAGCCGAGGGGTGGGGCATAGAGGTCATGGAACTGGAGAGGGACAGGTAGGCAGTAAGGGAGTGACAAGGCCAGAGGGGGTTGGGAGCAGGGGAGGTGATGAGGTCCGGGGGAAGGGGAAGAACTGGGGTCGGCAGGCAGTCAGGCTGGGAAGCTCAGCCAAGGAGAGGGGGTAGTAGGGGTACTCTAGAAAGGCCAGCATCGGGCAGGAGAAATCGGAGGAGGAAGGGAAGGTAGGGAGAAATATGCCAGAAGGGGGGGGAGACAAGCCTGGGGGTTGGAGGCAGGAGGGAAGCAGTAGAAGGGCGCCTGGGTGGGGACCTGTGGTTCCTGGCCCAGAAAGGGAGTCCGAGGGAGACTGGGGCACCAGTGCCATCCAGTAGGTTGGGGGGTAGATAAACTGGGAGCTGCAAGTAGAAGAAGGAGTATTGGTAGGACACGTGATAGACTAGCAGTCCCCGGACTGAAGGGGGGAGAGAAGTAGGCTGGAGGTCGATGAAAGAAGGAAGAGCATGGAGGGGTGAAGGTGATCCCTCTGGGAGACTCCATGACCAGGGGCATCCAGTGGGAGGTGGTAGGGGAGGGAAAAAGCAGCTCAGTCAAGGTTAAATGCATCCCGGGCCTATCCGTTCATAAGGCCAAATTCCAGCTATATTCATTAGCACTAGAATGCGAGGGATCCCCAGATTTCCTAGTACATCTGGGCACAAGCGACTTGGAGGGGAACAGCGATCTGGAAATCCAGTTGAGGTTTCGGGAACTGGCCAGGGTCTGCCACTCGATAGGAAGTTCAATCTCCTTCTTGGAAATTCTACCAGTACCTAGGGCATCCGGGGAGACCAAGCACAAACTCAGAGGAGTGAACCAGTGGCTCAGGGACTGGTGCAGGGCAGAAGTCGAAGGCATGGGCTGGTGGAGGACTGGGGGGACACATGGGAGGACAAGTGGTTATACACTAGGGATGAGATACATCTTAACCTAAAGGGGGAGGGAGATCTTAAAACTAAAACTCACTGGATTCATAGTCGAGAAGTGGGGTTTAAACTTGTAAAGGGGGGAGGGATAAGGGAAGCAGTGAAATCAGGAGAGCTGCTTCAGGCTCCAGGTCTGGGGTGCAAAATGAGGGCTGGTGACTGCAATGTAAATAAAGCCAGAGCTGTGCAGGAAAGGGTGAATAGGGATTGCGCAGGGCCAAGACAAATTGGTAGGGGAAGGGAGTGGGGTGAAGGATGGTCCTGATCAATGCCAGGAGCATGGGCAACAAAATGCCCGAGCTCCAGGCGATGCTGGTAGAGGGAGCAGCGGATGTGGCTGCAATTACAGAAACATGGGCCACCCAAAAGAATGATTGGGACCTAAACTTGGAGGTGGCCACAACATTCAGGAGGGACAGAGAAGAGGGTAGAGCAGGGGGTGTAGCGCTGATAGTAAAGAACGGCATAGGGGTTAGTGAAGTGGAGGAGGCTGATGGGGGAGTGGAAGCGATTTGGGTAACACTGCAAAAGATGGGGAGGCAAAAGATTGAAGATAGAGGTAGTGTACAGACCCCCCACAATGGATGAGGCCCTGGAGGAAAAATTAGTTGAGAATATCAAGGGGCACTGTGACCGTGGAAAGGGCAGGGTGGTGGTCATGGGGGACCTAAATATGTCTGGGGTGGACTGGGACACTATGACATCATTGGTGGCCAGGGAGCAGAGACTGATAGATGTGTTTCAGGATGCTTTCCTGGTCCAACAGGTGGGGGAACCTACCAGAGGGGGAGAATACTGAACGTTGTCCTTGTAGACAGTGACCAGATAATGGGTCTAGAGGTGTGTAGTCCGCTGGCAGGTGGAGACTATGCCATGGTCTGTTTTCTGCTGCGTCTGGGGGGGGGAATAACCGCTCAAATACAGTAGTGGTGGACTTCAGGGGGGGCAGACTTTGTGGGCATGGTCAGGGTTCTAAGGAGGAGATTGAACAAGAGTAGGCCAGACATGGATGTTGGTAGCTTGTGGTAGCGCCATCAAGCCGTGCTGGTGGACCAGGGAGGTGCAAGAGGCAGTGAGCGATGAATAGGCTGTCTACGCATGTTTTAAGTGCTCCAGGGGGGCAAGGGAGAAAGGAGACTATGAAATGGCAGCAAGGAGAGTCACCAGAGTGGTGAGGGGAGCCAAGGCGAGGATGGAGCATAACCTGGCTAGGGATATCTGCATAGGTTGAAAGGGATTTTATAGATACATAGGGGAGAAGAGAAAAGGGAAAGCACAGATCTCCAGGATTAGGACTGGGAAAGGATGGGCTTAGGAGGTGGGGTAGCAGGCGGAGGTACTAAATGAGTACTTTGCCTCGATATTTATGGAAGGAGACAGGGAATCCATTCAGCTGGAAGAGAGGGAAGGGGAGACAGCTGAGTGGAGAGGTCAGATGGAGATGAGAGTATCAGAAGAGGCTGGGGCATTGGGTGGGCCAGGCCTAGAAGGGGAAGGGTGTTTAGTTGAGGGGGGTAAGGGAGGGAGAAATCACAGAGGACAGAGTGAGGGAGGCCCTTCGGGCACTGAAAACTGATAAGGCACCTGGACCGGATGGGCTGCATCCGAGGGTTCTGAAGGAACTGGCGGACGAACTAGCAGCTCTGCTAGATGCACTTTTCAAAGCCTCTCTGCAGACAGGATGGGTGCCTCAAGACTGGAGGGTGGCTTATGTGGTGTCTATCCACAAAGAGGGGCCTAGGGAGGAAATGGGAAATTACAGGTCTGTCAGCCTAATGTCTGTGGCAGGCAAACAAATGGAGGGCTTCATCAAGGAGAAGCTCGGGAGGCAACTGGAAAGGTTGGAGCACGTGGATGACAAACAGTTTGGTTTTGTCCCAGGGAGATTGTGTCAGACCAACCTAATCGATTTTTACGACTGGGTGATGGGGACCCTGGACCAACAAAGATCGGTGGACGTCCTATATCTGGATTTCAGTAAGGCATCTGACTCGGTACCCCACAATAGGTTGTTGACAAAGTTGGGGTGGATGGTGGTGGGAGGACAGTTGCTTAGATGGATAGAAAATTGGCTAATGGAAAGAACACAGAGGGTAGTGGTTGGGGGGATAGTCTCCTCACCAAGGAAGGTCTTCAGTGGGGTTCTCCAAGGTTCGGTACTGGGGCCACTCCTGTTCAATGCCTATGTCTCCGATATAGGGAGGGGGGTTAGGAGTAGGATGAGCCTATTTGCGGATGACTCGAAACTGGGAGCAATGGCAGACAGGGAGGAAGTGAGAGAGAAAGTCCTGAGGGATCTGGACACCCTGGAGGGTTGGTCAAGAAGGTGGGGATTGAGTTTTAATCCAGGGAAGTGTAGGGTGCTGCATCTGGGGCCAGAAACCCTGGTCATGTATATACCCTGGGAGGGGTGTCACTGCAAGCCACAATGAGTGAAAGGGACTTGGGGGTGCTGGTAGACGCCAAAAATGAATAACACTAAAAACTACAGAAGATCTGTGGCAAAGGCAAATAGGATTCTGGGCTGCATAGCCCAGGGGATTATGTCCAGGAGGAGGGAGGTGATGCTCCCTCTGTATAACGCCTTTGTCAGGCCGCATCTTGAGTTCTGCATGCAGTTCTGGAGACCTCACCTTAGGAAGGACATAGCACTGCTGGACAGGGTTCAGAGGAAGGCAATCAGGATGATTCAGGGCATGGGTGGAAGTACCTATGAGGAAAGGCTGGAAGTCCTTGGGCTATACTCACTGGAGGAGAGGACAGACAGGGGGGACATGACAGAGGTCTTCAAATATGTGAAAGGGATAAACAGGAGCAGAATCAAAGAAATGTTCAGCCTAAAGATAGGGGGCACAACCAGGGGGCATGAGTGGAAGTTGGAGGGGGGAAACTACAGGGGAGAACGTAGAAGGCATTACTTCACTGAGAGGGTGGTGGGGTCATGGAATGCACTGCCAGGGAGTCTAGTGGAGGAGGGCACAGTGGAGGGCTTTAAGAGGGGGTGGGACAGGTGCATGGGTATACTGAAGCCTAAGCGGACCCTCTCGGGGGCTAGGGGGGTGGAGGAGCGAGCGCCTCTTAAGGGGCTGGCTACCGAGCAGACACGAAAGACCATTAGGTCTATTCTGCTGGCTTTTTAGTATCTTTTAGTATGTTTTAGATCCAGCCCTTTGGTCCAATTAGACTGCTGCCCATGCCCAGAAAAAGTCTGAAGGTAGATTCAGGACTAATCAGTTGGTAGGGAGCACTCACAGTGTGAGTCTGGCTCTTGTTGCTGGCAAAAGTCACTAAGGGAAGCCTTCCTGGGGCTTCTACAGCCACTCATCAGGAGGTGACTTTGAAGTTCCTGCAACCTGTAAAGGGCAAATACTGAACTGTGTGTTTGCTGATTGGGTCAGAATGTACCTTGTTGTAGAAAGAGGCTGGCTCTGTTTTTTGCTGCGACAAGAGGTAAAAGTGCGATGATCCAGTAAATGTGCCATAACTGCCAGCCAGCAGTATGGCCTGAAACTGTGTGTAAGCACTGCTGTGTGAAAGCCTGCATTAAGACTGCAGACAGTTAGGGAGACAGAATCTCAGTGCTACTGCTAGGCACTGGCTAGTGTGCTTAGAAGCCCATATGTGGGGTGTGGGACTAAAGTTTGACTGGTCTGTTCTGCACAGGGAGGAAAGAGGTATCACTATAATATCTCTGAATCCCGCTTGCTCGACACCCTGATGCCAGGGAATTTGAAACAAAATCCTGATTGTGGATTTTGCCTCCGGAGTTTTTAATCCTACTTAAGGAGGTGCTATGGGCAAGGCCCCCCCACATTAGGGTATGGGGCAAAGCCCCAAAACATGGAAAACAAGCAAAATCCCACTGTCAGGATTTTGCATTTCAGAAATCTGGTGTCAGGATACAGGGTGTCGGGCAAAGCAGTATCAGGATATCCAAGTATATTCAGAAAGAGAGGGGAGCCAGAGAGGTTCAGTTGACTGCAAGAAAAGAACACCTTATCCCATCCAGAGGTACCTGAGTCCTGAATTATCAAGGTGACCCCCTATCTGAACTAGAGATCAGTGGCCTGCACCTGCAAAGAAAGAGGATGAGGAGCCTAAGTTGTCAAGGAATTTGGTAACACCACAACCATGAGTACCCTTAGGACTTGTCTTGCAACTGGGATTGTGTATAAAATTTGCCACCAAAGCTACAGCTTTGGCCATCAGGCCATGATCTACAAGTACCTCCTTTGATGTTTGCCAATTTAGCAGCTGCATGGCCTGTGTGGTTTGGGTTTAAAAGTGTTTATTCTGTTTTAGAGTACACCACCGCCAGCCAGCCAGCTACAATGTCTACTGACCTGCAACATTTCTCTGACTGGGTACCGAGCGAAGCACAGGGACAGGGAGCTCCCATAAGGTTTAAAGAGGGTTTACAGCAACAATAAAAGAAAAAAGCACCATTCAGCCAGCAGTAAAAATTGCAAAAATATTTATAACTTGTCTACAACATGCCAATATACAGGTGCAAAAAAAGCTGTGTGAGGCATAAAGGTGCATACATGCTGTGTACAAACAGCAATTGGGAGAACAAGGAGTGACCGAAAAACTACCATGTGACCATGACCAGTTTTACTGTGTATTTTTTCAGGTAGTGGAGTCCAGTGCATCCAAAGGGTGTCTGTTAAAGTGACAGTAATACATGTAAGGTGTACAAAATGCTGCAACCCAATGAAAAGTGCATATAAAAGCAATTATGTTCTAAATGCACAACACTACAACGAGTGTTAAAAAGCACCATTGATCAGTAGAATCTCACAGTCCATTGAAGAGATAGGATCAATAATTCATTCAAATTACTGTAGGACAAAACGTTTAATATATACACATATATATATGTCTATATATATATATATATATATATATATATGACAATTTATATAGCAATTTATGAATGCACCTCATAATACATAGAGAAGGGGCATGAGAACTGTATAACAAGCTCATTGAATGCCAGGGTGAAGAGTACAAAAGAAAGAAGAAGGATGGGCAAAAAAGATACAGGGATAAAAAAGGATGTAGGGAGGGAAAAGCAAAGTAAGGGAAGGACAACATTGAAATAAAACTTAAGTAATAAAGCAAGCTAATAAGCTTATTAAAAAAATCTCAATTTTAGATGGAATGCAGAAGTCTCAAAATAGAGAACACAGCTGTAGACAAATAATAGTTATTTCTAACATAGAGCTGTTGTAATGCTGCATATTAAGTGCAACTTTATAAAAGCTAATGGGGAATAAGGGAAAGGAAGGGACAGAAAGGAGGCGGGGGAGAGGGAAGATGATGAAAGTGACTAAGATAAAAATTGAGAATGGCTATACAAGGTAACAAGAGGAACAAAGTAGAGCACCAAAGACAGAACACCCAAATCATATGCAGTCTGAAACACGGCTATAATAAAAATACCTCTTGACTAAATAAAACTCTGTACCAAAAGGTGCACCCAAGTGGCAATCAAACATCTATTTTTGAAGGCGGGCAACTGGCACCATTTAATTTGGGAACATATTAAAATACAACCAGTCAGTTATATATGCGCATAGCTAAGGGGCAATACAATAGAAGTCTAATGGCGCTCCTGCTAGGCCATACTACAAACATACAATGTGCACTCTTATTAGAATACAAGTAGGTGCAGACAAAGAGAATGTTTTTACAATTCACTGGTCATAACCACTGAATGTGTGCAAACTAGACCAAGAGATCCCCTCAGTAATCCATCAAGATGGTAAAATGTAAGAACGGATTAAATCAACTTGAAGCAAAGAAATAAAAATGCAGCAAACATAACTTACAACTAGCTTTCAAATGCCATAAAATTGATCTACTGTGGTTACAGAAAAAAATGACTTGTTAATTCAGTCATAATCTCACCATAGAAACCAAAAAATGACCTTTGACTGGTCCTGGATTGAGATACCTCCAGACAGAAGAGTCTGTTTACACTCACAGTTTGCAAGATAGGGTAGACCATGCACAGCAAGATGGCAGTCTACTTTTGTGCTTGCAGCTGTTGAGTGGTCCCTTTATAGGATGTTTTCTTCTGTAAGCCTACTGCTTACATTATTTGACTGAGGTATCATGGTCACGGCTTCCATTAGAATATGGATAGGAGAAATACAGGTCTGTGATTGGCTGACAGTACATACATTTATTAGGCAGCACTGCCTGTTAAAAAAGAGTCAGCTTTACTACTCACTCACTACTTCCCACTTTGCTGTGTCAGCACTGCATTCCTTCTGCTCCTGACCATTTCTTCTATGATCAGAGCTAGCCACTAATCACACCACCAAGCCACAACCAAATCTAACTCCAGCTCGCACAGCACTGATTGGGCATTTTCTGTCTCACAGCAATTTAACAACCTACAGTATTTTCTAAGTGGGATAAGACCCATCAGGGTGTGGATTGTTGTGTGATACCACCCTTCCAGGAGCTAGAAGGCCCTCTGCCAGTGATGTGGTGCCACACTTCTGAAGTTGGGATGTATAACACAACCCACACTCTGTCAAGTCTATCACTTAGATAAAGCCACACACACACACACTCACAGGAAGTGATAGGCCATCATAAAAAACAAACCATGGGTCCATTGTGTTCATCTCCTGCCATCTAGGCAGCTGTACCATTTGATACAATGAGAAATAGCTTTTGAAACTGTTAAATGGATAGTGCCTACCTGCATATTTAATGGACTTTGACACTATAGAAAGGTGAGCCACTAGTGTGGGGAACATCTGTGAATCCAAGGTCTAGAGATCTGCCATTCTTCACAGGTATACAAATTCTTCAATGAGACATAGACTGTGATGGCAAAAAAGACCCTCCAGCCTATCTAATCTTCCCAACCTTGCTTAGTACTTGTGCAATAGCACTATTGCCTATCAACCCATGTTCAAGCTGTATCCTCATCATTTCCTTTTCTTAGCAGATCTTTGTGCCTATCCCACCTTGGTTGAATCCCCTTACTATTTTTGCACATACTAGCTCTTTTAACACTTTTTTTCATCTGTCCACCAATTTTCCATGAAAAAATATTTTTCGATATCCCTCCTAAATTTATTTCTAACTAACTTCAGTAGACTGCCCCTTGTGTTTGTGTTTACCTTTAAAGTGAACAATTCTTTCCAGTTTTCCATATTAATGCCATCAAGATGCTTGTCATCCCTCTCCTTTCTTGTTTCCAGAGTATACATGTTGAGCTCTCTCAACTACTCCTCATATGATTTCTCCCATAGCACCTGAATCATTTTGCTTGCTTTCCTCTGTACTGTCTCCACTTTGACACAGTCCTTCCTAAAGTATAGGCTCCAGAATCTTGCACAATACTCTAGGTGTGGGTGAGCCAGATATCTATATAGAAAAATGATCACCTTCCTACTTCTGCTGCTGATTCATTTCCCTATACACACTAGCATCTTGTTTGCTTTACTTACTGGTTTGTTGCACTGAAAAGACAGTTTTAGGCTTTCTGAAATAAGCACAACCAGATCCCATTCCTACATTGGGCTTAGGCTTACATTCTGCAGTTTTTTGATCCAGAAGCGAATTCATACATCAGGCAGCCCACACTATTAGGGAAGTCTCTCTATTTAATATCAAACCCTGTGTGCTGTGGAGGGGAAAGTTTCCCAGGAGCAAATTCTCCCAGACTTCTGACCACCAGCCCAATGGCATTGCACAAGCCGATGGCTGCATCCCGAAACCCGGACCCATCTTGCAACAAGGTATGGCCCCAAGCCAGCCAACCAGATCCTGGGCGCCTTTCTGAAGAAAGCCCTGATTGGTCCAGATATCCCCTACTTTGCTTTTGCCACTTGGCGCTGTATTCTTCTCCTCTGAGATAATTCTCTGCTAGTTTTTACTGTTAAACATATATATTTATTGCAAGAACAATTTGCCTGTACGTGTTGAATTTTTGTAGAGCTGCAGAATTGTTTAAGTGATTTATAGCCCTTTCAAGCAAAGCTAGATTGTTCTGATTTACCCCCGCCACCCTTGATGCCTAAATTTAGCTTCTCTTTTGTCCTGCTAATGTCTTGATCCCTTGCTCCTCTGCCTGACCCTTTAACTCCCTTTAAATTCTTGCCTTTTTCTTGCCCCAGCTGCTGCCCTTGAGCAGGGCTAGCTCACGCTCCACTCCTGGACTTCCGACCACCGGCCCGACAGCATTGCACAAGCCTACAGCCACATCCTGAAACCCGGACCCATTTTGCAACAAGGTACGGCCCTAAGCCAGCCAACCAGATTGCGGGCACCTTTCTGAAGAAAGCCCTGATTGGTCCAGACATCCCCTACTTTGCTTTTGCCACTTGGTTCTGTATTCTTCTCCTCTGAGATAATTCTCTGCTAGTTTTTCATCCCACCCCCTTCCCGGCCTCCTTTAAATACACCATAGCCATGCCCTTCTTGGTTTTCTGCCATCCTACAGGTCCATGGCAAGGATAAAGACCACACCACTTTCTCCCACATATTTATTCAGACTTATCATCTTCTTACCCCCAAACTCTACTTTTTCTTGAGCCATGGAATATTTCACTATTGCCTTTTTTGCTACTAATAAGTAGCACTCCCAATGTATACTACCTTAAAAAAACTTAATACTTGAGCCCTGTCCAGGAAGCCTTCACCTACACTGCCTCCTATCACTGCACTACTCTCTACTCTATACACCCCCTTCCTTTTCTCACTCCTCACCTTCTTCCTCCTCACTTTCCCTACTCCCTTCTCCCATGTCACTTAAAGCCCTCCTCCTTTTAGCCCCAAATTGTCATGCAAGCCTGTCCCTAATTAGCACTCAGCTGTCATTCTCAATAACACCTAGCAATCAGCCACACAGGAAAAAAGCACTCAAATCACATTTGAATTCCTTAAAGAAACTGTTACTCCTACTTCTTTTCTGCTCAGGCAATGTTGAGCTAAACCCTGGCCCTTCATCGCTGCTCACCTCTCCTACTGAATTTGCAGCTGTGCCTGGATTAAAAATAATATTGGTCAATGAACTGAGCCTGCCCAAAAAATTAGCCCAATTACAAGCATGGGCCATCCACACCGAACCCGATCTCATCGTTGTCACTGAGTCTTGGCTAAAATAACCATTAGTGACCGACAAATTAATCTACCGGGCTATAATCTGTATAGGGCAGACAGGGACTCTGGGGGGGGGGTGGAGTAGTTGTCTATGCTAAATCCAGGTTCATAATTAGCCATATCTATTGCAAATCAAAACAGAAGGAATATGAGATTGTTTCTCTGAAGCTCCACCTTCCTTCCTCTGAAAACATAGCTATTATTGGTGGCTATAGGCCCCCTGCTAGAGGGACCGATGTTCTTAACATCTTTAAATCCCTTGCCATTAATGCCAATACAGAAACAATAATCCTTGGGGGCTTCAACCTGGATTGGCTGTCCCCTAAATCACTTGGCTTGTACTTCAAAAATTGCAAATAGCTCACTCTTAGATGTGATATTAACCACTCATCCTCACAAAATTTTACATGCAGCTGTCTTCCACAATGATATGAATATCCATAGTATCATAGTCTGTACGAGATCACAAGCTAAAGTTCACTATCAGCTCAAGTTCATCACTAAATGGTCCTTTCATAAATTCAATGCCTTAAACTACTTGACCGACCTAAGTAAGGTCAGATGGCAAGATCACTTTCTTGCAAAATCAGTTGATGAGGCTGTTACTGTCCTCAATGATAACCTTATTACCCTGGCTAATAGACATGCACCTTTTATTAAGGTTCAGAAGTGCAAAATCTCTTACCCTTGGTTCACACCGGAACTTAAGGTTGCATTGACAAACTGTGATAAACTCGGGCCAGGCTAGGTGAACCAAGAGCCCTGTAGATTGGCAGGCCTTTAGAGCAGCCATGAATGCCTGTGCTAAATGTATTCGCACCACCAAAGCAAACTTCTAAGTTTCCACCCTAGAACAGGCTAAAGGGAACTTTCACAAAATTTGGAGGACCCTTAAGTCCATTGAAGTTCAGTCGACTGCCCCTTCCATTCCAGCTAAGATCCACAGCAAAGGTACGGTTGTGGAAAATAATCACCAAATACTTGAAGAATTTAATTCCCATTTCATCACTGCTGGCTTAGCCTTCGACTCATCACCATATGCTGCTCATGTTAAGCATCAAGACAGTTCGAACACTACACTGCCTATCTCAGCCTGCTCATTTCAGCTGCTCCCCTTTAACTTCAAAGAAGTTGAAGACCCACTTATTTTTTTTGTCATTTAATAAGCTTTATTGTTTTTAAATTTTTTAACAACAACAACCACCATTACAGACAACATAATAGTGCTGGAAAAAAAACAGTTAGTGGAATACTAATATATAATGTGTAGTACACAGGTAAAGATTACAGTATAAAAATTCTGACACATGTTATTGTTGTCTGTATCCCACCCACCTCCCTCCCTCCCAACCCACCCCAGTCTGCCACTTACTGTTAAGTGAGGATGGTTATAAAGAAATGCAATAATAAAAGACCGTGTTGGATATTGTTGTCCTTAAAAAGGGAGGTAAAAGTGACAGAAGTCTACTGACTCGATAAAAGGGTATACAGCGATTCCCATCTTAATTTATAGTTGTCCATTCTGTTGGTAATTCCTGCAATGATGAGCTCTGCTTGCAAGGCAAACATGATTTCCTTAAACCATTCCACATAGGCTGGGGTAGCCAATTCCAGTCAATGCCTCAAAATTACTTTTTTAGCACAGGCTGAAATTAAGGCCATATGTGCTTTCTGTTGACTCCCTTGTAAGCATGCATAATCACCCAAGATACAAATTTCCGGGTTGAAGTTATCTGATAATGCAAGAAGTGAATCAAGCCGATTTTGGATGCTGGACCAGAAAGGAGTGATTTTATCACAGGAACATAGCATATGGAGTAGATTAGCAGGTGCTTGTTGACATTTGGGACATTGGTTAGAAGATAAACTTCCCATTTGGTGAAGTTTAAGCAGTGTACAAAGTAGATTATGGTTAATATGAAATTGCATCAGTCTATATCTATCCCACAATGTATTTATATAAGTGATTCCAAATATTAGACCAGTTCCTGGGAGGAAAAGTCAGTGGTAAGACATTATCCCACCAATAGAACCTCTGACCTTCCATAGTAGCAACTTTTGTTAGAAGAAATTTATCAGAATAGGATATTACATGAGATGAGTGAATGGAGCTAATGTAAGGGAGTAGAGCAGACATAAAGGGACTGTCCCAAACCCCTGAACCAAAATAATGTGTCAGCATGTGGGATATCTGAAAGTATTTGAAAACATGTGTGGTAGTCCAGTTGAAAAGGTGACTGGCTACTTTATAGGGGAGCAATTTTTTGTCCTGAACCAACTGATCCACTCTTAGAATGCCCATATCAGGCCAAAAAAGGTGAGGTTTAATTAACTTAACCGAAATTAGAAGATTAGGATTTGAGTACAAGGGTTGGGCGATATCTCTGTATGCATCTGCTTTGAGGAAAGTGATTAATTGATAATGTGTATGAAGTAAAGAGCTTAGTGGTGTTTCCTTCAGGGATTTAGGGAGGCTCTTTCTAGTATTAAAAGGAAGGGCCTTGGGATCAATATCTTTTTCAGAACGGAGTGCGTGTTTGATTCTGACCCAGGAGGGACGATATGCGGAGTCTAGACTATTCTCTGGGGGTTGTATCCAGTGTCTTATTTTGGCCAAGTGGATGGCTAAATAATATATATAGAGATTAGGGGCTTGAAGACCACAGTCAATTTTTTGATGTGTAAGTTTAGAGTAACTTCGTCTAACCTTTTTCCCTAGCTATATAAAAGTGCTGAGAATTATCTGTATCTGAGAGAACCATGATAATGGGAGAGCCCAATTAAACTTTTGTAGGGGATATAAAACACAGGGTAGTACATTCATTTTTATTATACCCATGCGTCCCCATATAGAAAGAGGTAATTTTGACCAGCATCTAAGGTCTTCTGTTAGTGTATTAACTAGAACATCTAAATTGAGCTTTTTCATGATATGGGGGGGAAGGGTGAAGGTAAAACCATAAAAATTTAAGTTTATCGGTGTTCCATTGTAGATTTAAATGTTCGATATTGGTCCTCACTGTATATTTATTAAGGGAAAAGACTTCAGTTTTTCCCATGTTTAACTTGTAATTCAAAATTGCCTCAAATAGGGATATGATATGAAAAGCAGCAGGTAAAGATTGGGTAGGGTTAGAAATATGAAGGAGTATATCATCTGCATAAGCATAGATTTTGTATTCCTTGTTACTTATTGGTATACCAGATACGAATGGCGAATTTTTAATTTTTCTAATAAGGGGTTCTAAATACAAGTTGAAGAGGAAGGGAGAAAGGGGACATCCTTGGCAGGTACCCTGAAATAAGGTGAAAGAAGTAGAGAGAACACCATTACATTGAATTTGAGCTGATGGAGAAGTGTACAAAATTTTAACCCATTGTATGAATTCCATCAGGAAATGATACCTAGGTAGTAACATAAAGAGGTAGTTCCCAAGAGACCCTATCGAAGGCTTTTTCTGCATCCAGGGAAACAAGTGCTGCCGGCACAGATGAGTCCCTGGACACAGATGAGAGGTATGCTATTTTTCTATGGTGATCAGATGAACGCCTCCCTTTTACAAATGGCAAGGCAAGGCAAATTTTATTTAAAAAAAGACGCCCATCCCGGAGGCTCTGGGCACCGTACATTAATCAAATAAATACAACACAACACAATACAATCAATAAAATATACAGCTCCAAACAATTAAAACCTTACTTTACTACACAATTTGTTTCATTATTAAAAATTAAACAATATAAACTATAAAGCATAGTCAGGGAATGCCTGATCAAATAAAAATGCCTTTAGTCGGGCCTTAAAAACCTCAACAGATGGGGCCTCCCTAACAACTATAGGAAGCGAATTCCACAGGACAGGAGCAGCGACACTAAATGCTCTGTCGCCTGCAGTTCTTAACCTCGTCCTGGGAATCACAAGGAGGCCCCGAGAAGAGGAACGCAGGGAATGGACCGAGACAGCAGGTGTAAGAAGGTCATTCAGGTAGCCAGGGCCCATGCCGTGTAGGGCCTTAAAGGTGAGCAAACCCACCTTAAAGAGGACCCTCCACCTAACCGGCAGCCAGTGCAGATGACGTAGCACCGGGGTTATGTGACACTATTTAGATTGTCCTGTCAACAACCTCGCAGCCACATTCTGCACCAACTGCAGTCGGCGGAGGGTACCCCCAGAGACCCTGAGATAGAGTGCATTACAGTAGTCAAGCCTGGACGTCACAAAGGCATGTACCAAAGTGGGGAGGTCCAGAGGTGGAACTAAGGGCTTGATCCTGGCGATATTCCTCAGATGATAAAAACTAGTACATACAACGGAAGACACCTGAAATTCAGTGGCAAACCGCTGTCAAGAATAACACCCAGATCACACACCCTAGAGGAGGCCTTCAATGGTACAGAGCCAAGGCAATGTCCTGTCTCTGCACCAGAGGCCAACCTATCACGTCCTCTGTTCAACTCCACCACCAGTACCTCCGTCTTACTGGGGTTAAGTCACAACCAACTGGAGGCCATCCAGTCATTGATTTCAGCAAGACAGCTGTTAAGCACTTCTACTGCACAAGATGTTCCAGGGGCAAAGGAAAAGTACAGCTGGGTATCATCAGCATAGCAGTGAAAACCCAAGCTGTACTTCCTAATGAGCTCTCCCAGGGGTAGCATGTACATGGCAAATAGCATCGGTGACAAGACCGAACCCTGGGGAACTCCGCACAACAGGTAGTCAAGGGAGGAGGAGAAATTCCCCATAACTACCCTCTGCCTTCTGTTGGATAAAAAAGACTTCAACCAGTGGATGACAGAGCCGGCAAGTCCACAGAATTCCCTTAGGCGGTCAAGTAACGCTCGATGATCCACCGTGTCAAATGCTGAGGAGAGATCGAGGAGAACAAGAATTGTCCCCTTCCCTCGATCTCTAGCCCTAAGGAGGTCATTGTGCACCCGGACTAGTGAAGTTTCCATGCTATGCCTTGCATGAAACCCAGACTGGAATAGTTCATAAAGATTATGGGCCACGAGATGCTCCTCAAGCTGAAGTGCCACCACCTTCTCAACAATCTTACCTAAAAATGGAAGATTGGAGATAGGACTGTAATTTGCCTTAACGTCAGGGTCCAAAGATGTTTTTTTCAGAAGGGGCCTCACCAATGCCTCCTTCAAGACATCAGGAAAGACCCCCTCTGACAAGGAACACCAGACAATCAAGGCAAACACCGGGCTGACAGAGTCAACACATCTCATTAAGAAACGAGTTGGCACCGGGTCCAGTTCACAAAAGGTGTGCCGAAGCCTAGAAGCAATCTCAATGACCTCAGCCACCTCCACCAGTCTAAACTCATCCCAAACAGATGGAGTGCTCTTCGGAAGCCCATGGCGACCACTGTCGACCAGATTCTGGTCCACTACCTGCTCTATACCCTATCTGCTCTATACTTATAAGGGAATCCCAGGCCTGGCCTAATCTGGAGGCAAGGATTTTTGCAAGAATCTTGAGATCCATGTTGATTAGGGAGATTAGCCTATAGCTGGGAATGAAATGAGAATCTTTGCCAGCTTTGGTAATAACAGTTGTAATGGCCCGGGTCAAAGAGGTGTCAGATATGCCATTCTTAAAGATGTAATGAAAGGTGTCTAAGAGAATGGGGGCAATTTTCTCCAAGTTTTTTATAAAAATTTGTGATGAAACCATCTGGGCCAGGAAATTTGTCAAGGGAAAGAGAGTCTATGGCATCACAAACTTCTGTTAACATAGTAGGAGCTTTCAGGATGTTTACCTGGAGGTCTGATAGTACAGGGAGATCAATGTCTTGGATGAAGTTATCAAATTGTTGGGACAAGGAGGGGAGTACAGATGCTGAGTATAGTTGCTGGTAATAGTCTTGGAATGCATTCACAATGTCTGGGGGAGAGGTTAAAAGGTCACCCAAATTCGAGTAAATAGAGGTGATTATTCTATCAGTTACTTGGGAATGAAGATGAAGGGCCATGAGTTTCCCCGTCCTTTCACCGTGATCAAAATAGGTTATTTTAGAACAGAGCATAAGGAATTCAGCCTTTTCCGCTATTAATTGGTTATATTGGGCATGAAGAGATTCAACTTTCTTCCATTTTTCTGTAGGAGCAGAGGGAAGGAGATGCCACTCCTGGTCTTCTATCTGGGCTAAAATTGAGGAGGAGACACAGCTCTCTGCTTCTTATGCTTAGTCACTAAATGGATTAATGCACCTCTCAATGTACATTTCGAGGATCCCCACAGAAAATCTTTTTTAAGCATGGATGGGGCATTAATTTCCATAAAATTAGAAATGAATGTTTGGAGAAATTATATTTGTTCATCAGATTTCAGAAGTTGATTGTTCAATTTCAAAATTCTATCTCTATGTATATTGGGAGAAAGATCTAAGTGAAGGCGGGCTATATGGTGGTCTGAAATAACCTTAGAAGAGTAATAGGCCTGAGAAACCCCCAGAAGGTGATCAATTGTCATAAAAAAATAGTCTATCCTGGAAAAGGAGTGATGGGGAAAAGAGTGAAATGAGAATTCTTACGTTCAGGATACGTTAGCCTCCAAGGGTCTGTGAGGCCTACAGAATGCATTAGCTCATGTAAAGCTTTTTGTTCTGGTGATAATTTTTGCTGGATCTGACCAGATCTATCTAAGTTGTTAGATAATATCTGGCTCCAATCTCCACCCAAGACCATTGGAAACATGGTCCAAGGGGCAAGAATAGTCATAAGATTTGCAAAAAATTCAGGGTCTTCACAATTAGGTCCGAAGATAGAACCTAAAACCATTTCAGAATGGCCCAGAAGGGCCCTCAGAAAAACAAATCTACCACTTGGGTCAGCAATTTGTTGTATAAGGCGAAATGTATTTCTGTGGGCTATCAGGATGGCAACCCCTCGTCTATGGGAATCAATATCAGAACCAAATACTTGACCCACTCAGTTTCTATGTAAATAATGAATAAGATTGGCCAGGAGATGTGTTTCTTGCAAAAAAGCTACATCAATTTGCAAACTTTTTAGTTGAAGTAGAACCTTGAATTGCTTGGCTGGAGTCTGAGCCCCTTTTATATTCCAGGAGCAATATTTAAGTCCAGCCATAGGGAGTTGTAAGATATACAGTAGGAGAGTAAAATTGGAGATGATGAGATACAACCAATCCTGAATATCTAAAATAACAATATTTGACCACTTTTCAGTGGCAGACAGCCCCTTAATTATTATCCCTCCTCCCCCCTTCCCCAGTCCAAAATATTTAAATCCTCGTAGCTAGGACCTAAAAGACCTAGCTCTGAACCCCACAACTTATATTGATAGACTAAAATGAGAACATTCCTTAACTGGGATAGTGATTTAGGAGGTTCAAACCCCAATGTCTGATTCATGACTGCTCCTCCTACGGCTAGACAATCATGTAGTCCCCCTTCCGCCTCAACCTGCTGAGTAAATGTTAAAGTTAACCATTGACAATTATCCATAATCAAAAAAAACACAGGTACCTTAACCAAACTCACTACTTACATATTACCAGTGAACACTAATTTAACTATAAAAGTATTACTAAAACATTATTACCATCTGTAGTCTTTAATTAGCCATTAGTTATTGAATGAAAGGCTGTCAAATTAAAGCCAGTATACGCCTATATTCTAATGGCATTTTAGCTATAACTTGGCATAACAAACAAAAGAAAAAAAAGGTTATGCCTTCCAGAAAAAAAAAAACACATGACCAAACCATTATTCAATGAACAACCTTTGTTCTAAATAGAAATATATTTGAAACCTAACCAATGAAATAAAACTCAGAATCTTTTTTTTTTCCCATTCCTTGAATTGGTCATGAGTCAGGCCATAGCACGCCCGATTTATATTATTCATAAATGAAAATTAGAGTTCGACATACTATTTTTTGTTTACAGCCAAAGGAAGTTCTATGTATTACCACACAGGTAGAACAGCAAATGCTGTAGTAGTAACATTGTCCCAGTATAGACCGGAGAATCAAAGCAATCGTGCAGCAGCTGAGCGACTGTACGCACTTCCGTGCAGTTGGAAAACGCTCACATGTTCATGCAAGTTAAGTAAGGGTTACAATCAAAAAAAAGAAAAAAAACAACAAAAAGGAAACCCTCCCAGGCTCTTCATTTCTCCCGGAGGGTCAACATATCTCTCAGGGAACAGACTGCCATATCTGAAACAGGATTCACACCGAGTGTTTCAGGACAGGAGGAACCAAGACTCCAGCAAGGTGAAAAAGCGGGTCCTGAAATGCACAGGGTCAAAAACCAAAAACCATACCACTGGCAGCACACCCAAATCAAGCTTTTCCTCCGATCAGTCAACAGAAGCATTCACAGTTAGAGTCAAAACTTGCATCAAAGGCAATTTCCTGACAGTTCTGGATTTACTATAGGAAAACATTATGATGAAGCCTCAGTGTGTGGTGAAAAGGTCAGGGAAGAGAGTTGTAAGCTCTTTTGTAGCCTGTTCTGCATTTTCGAATGTTTTCCAGCTGCCTAAGTGTAGGACTGATAGCCTAGCTGGATATTGCATCTGGAATTTTTTTCTGGTGGCAATTAATTTGGTTACAGAAGAATGGTATTCAGCCCATTTGTGACATGTAGCCACTGGTAAATCTTGAGAAAACTGGATCAGAGATTCCTTCCATTTAACTTCTTGAAGATCTTTGATTGCTGACAGGACATGTTGGCGATCAATGTAACTCAGCAATTGCAGAATAAACGGCCTAGGTTTTGCACCAGGAGGGGGTCTGGGCCTTAGGGATCTGTGGGCCCTTTTGACTACGTAGGCCATTGAATGTGGGGGGGACCAGCTATTTTACTGAGCAATTTTTGAGCAAAATTGACAGGCAAATGACCCTCCACATCTTCTGAAAGACCGAAAATTACCAGATTGTTACACCCATTTCGGCCTTCTAGATCTTCCAGTTTTAACTCCAATTTGTGTAATTTGTGTCTGATAGAGGACATTTCTGATTCCGTTCGAGACTGCCATGATTCAAGTGAAGATGTTCAGGCTGAGATGTCCGAGAGTGCCTTGTTCGTCTCTTTCAGGTCTGATTGTATAGCTTTTAGGTCAGATGTGAAGTCTGTAAAAGCCGCCGTAAGGGGAGCCATTTCTGCCAGAAATCTATCTTCAGAAAGCGGAGCAATAGTTTCAGGAGATTGGAAGCTCTTACCAGTACCTGCAGTGTGCATTTTGGCTCATTTCACTTGTTTATCTGGAGTAGTAGGCGGTGTTCTGGATGGGAGGGCCTGTTTCATTTCGGCCTCCATTTCTTGTAATTGAAGCAGCTTATTTTGTGCAGATCGGTGTCTGGGTTCTTCCCTGGTATGAAGAGGTTTGGTACGTGGTAAAGATTAAGTATCTGATGAGCAATCTTGCTTAATTTAGTAAATATTTAAACCATTGAGGTGGGAGCGAGAGCACAACGCATCCGCTTAGGAAGAAGACATCACGTGATCTGAAGAAGAAGACCCACTTATTAACTTAGATACCAAAAAAAGCGCCGGAGAAGATGTACTTGAACCACTCTTCCTAAACCTTGGTTACACCTACCTTACTGCCCCTATCCTCCATATACTTAACCTCTCTATTTCTACCACCACAGTTCCTTCTTGCTGGAAATCCACTCACATACTTCCCCTGTTTAAATCAGGTGACCCATGTGACCTAAATAATTACAGGCCCATTTCAATTCTGCCCATCCTCTCAAAAGTTTTAGAAAAATTGATCTATACACAACTGAAAAACCACATTGAAACCCATTCTCTTCTAAACCCAGAACAATCCGGCTTTTGCCAAAGTTACTAATGATTGGGTCTCTGCAATGGATTCTAAGAAAATAACGGGAGCAGTATTCTTAGATCTCAGTAAATCTTTTGACACTGTAGATCACAATTTATTAGTGAACAGCCTTATTAAAATAGGTTCTAACCCATCCACCACTCAGTGGTTAAATAGTTACTTATCCGGAAGGACTCAGAAAGTTAAAGCAGGAGGTTTGTTCTCATCCTCTCCACCTATTGCCATGGGAGTTCTACAAGGCTCCATCTTAGGTCCCATTCTTTTCTCCCTATATATCAACAATCTTGACCATCAAATAATCAAGTCAAACCTGCATTTCTTTGCAGATGATACAGTTCTATACACCTCTGGCCCCACGTTATCTATAGTCAGGGACTTTCTCCAAGCTGACTTCGTACAATTAGAAACTAAACTAATCAATGCCAAGCTGCTCCTAAATGCCAAGAAAACTAAAGCCATGATTTTCTCCCCATGCACTTCCTTCACTACTACTCTCGACTCACCTAAAGACTTTATCGGCACCTCCCTAGGAGAACCGCTGGAAATCATCTCAAAATTCAAATATCTTGGCATCTGGCTCAATAACAAGCTCTCTTCTAACGATCATCACGATGACCTGTCCAAGAGATTAAAAGTCAGGCTAGGTTTTTTTCTTCTGCAATAGGTCTTTCTTTCAATTGGAGATCAGAACCAGGCTTGTCCAGGCCACATTCCTCCCCCTACTTGATTACGGTGACATAACTTACAACTCTTCAGCAATTACCAACCTCCATAAACTAGACATCCTCTACCACTGTGCTCTGCATTTTATCACTAACTCCCTGTACTGAACTCACCACTGTGATCTGTATGCAACTGTTGGCTGGACCTCACTTACCATTAGACATATGCTCCATGCTGGAATCTGGACCCTAAAACTTCATCTGAATAAACTCCCAAGCTACCTAACTTCTCTTGTCCTCATCTCCCACAGTGTTTACTCACTCAGAAAGTTGGGCTTTATCCTCCTTGATGTACCCAGGACTCGTACCACCTTTGGAAATGTGCCATCTCATGTTCCCTTCCAACCATTTGGAATCGGTTACAATCCTCGATAAAATTATCCAGTATTGTCCTGTTAACTTCTTCAAAAGGATAACTATTGATAAACTAAAAGATTCTTGTAGCTGTTTTTAAACTCCTTTCTGCTTCTTAGTAGTCCCCACTTCTTTACCACCCAATCCTTCCCCCTTCTACTTTTACTGTACTTCCTATTCCTCCTGTTCCACATGCCTCTCCATAGGTTCACGGTCTTTATACCAACACTGTTACTTTTTATCCTGAACATTATGTACTACATGGAATTTTGTTGCATATTAAGTGCTGTTGTGTTATCCTCTATATGTATTGTGTACTTGTCTGTATACCTGTTTCAGGACCTCTTTGTGAATGAGCTTGCTCAATGGAGTTTTCCTTCGATAAACTTGAACTTGAACTTGATCCCCCTCTTCCCTCCTGCTGTTATGCAGTGATTTATGTGATAATGAAACTGGATAAGGACTCCCCCTATAAAACCTTGTATAGACCAATTTCCATCTTAAATTATGAATATAAAGTGTTTATGTCCATGAGGGCCAACAGACTGAAACATCTCCTACAAGTCCTTGTTGATAAAGACAAGGCTGGTTTTGCCTGATGACATCAGGCATACGATGGTGTTCATTGCACACTTTTCCTTTTAGATCATGCCATAGCCTGCCAAATTCCAGTTGTACTACTCAATTTAGATGCAGAGAAGGCATTCAGCAGGGTGGCTGGCCTTTTCTATGACCACCCTTTTGAACTTTTGTATTCTGGAGGATGTTGTTCAGATGCTACAGAAGATGTATGCCCCCCACCCCCCACAGGCATATCTCAAGTTTCCACTTCCACTTTCCATTTCCACTTGAACGGAGCACACAGCAGGGTTGTCCTTTGTCCCGTTTGCTTTTTGCCTTATACTTTGAGCCTCCTGCAGTGGCGATTTGCTCTGACCCATAAATCATGGGGATCCCGATGGGCAGTAGAATTTAATAGCTCTCACTGTTCATGGATGGTGTTCTGTTAATCTTGATATCTCCAGAGAATTAAATTCCAGCCATCTGGGATATCCTCCAGTCTTTCAGTGACCTTGCAAGTTATAAAATCAATACACAAAAACTGAGGTACTGCTTTACAATGTGTCCCATCTCCAACCTTGAAGGGACTATTCCCTTCTAAATGGTATAAAGGAGCATTTAGATACCTTGGGATTAAGCTCACTAAACACTTGTAGCTCCTTAATTTTGAGCTCTTAACTCAGCAGATCACAGCCAATCTTTCTAGGTGGCTGCACTTATATTTGTACTTCTTTAATAGGATCAAGACAGTTTGTCATAATATCATTCCCAGGATCCTGTATTTTCACCAAACCCTTTTCATCATGCAAAACTGAATTTAACTCCTCGAATAAAGCCATCTCCAGATTTATCTGGCAGGGTCCCCCCCAATGGGTTTGCCTCTCCATCTTGCACCTGCCTAGAGAGAGGGGAAGGGAGGTGTCAACCTCCTGAATCGTTAATGGTATGCACTTGTGGCCCATTTGCAGACACTTTGCATGTGGCTGTCCCTCTCCTACCAGCCATATTTCCCCAATTTTCCCAATTATTTAACCAGGTGAGACACACTAAGCTGAAAGCTTGTTTACAGGTGCAACCTGGGAGCACAAGGAAGTTAAGTGACTTTTTCAGGGTCACGCAGTATGCAAGTGGGGGCTGTGGGATTCAAACCCAGGACTCCAGATTTGCAGCTCAGAGCCTTAAACCACTGCGCCATACTCCCTCCTAATATTGGAAGCAAACTGAGTTCACTTTATAATGACATTTTCAGCTCAGACTATTTTTATTTGGCAACCCACCAGGTAATCTCCCTTTGAAGAAATGTACTCAGTATACTGCTGAAATCTTAAGGAAATGGATGAGGGTCAGGGAAGTCTTTTTAATAGTGCTGTGCAGACTTTTTGAATTCTGGCAGAATTAAATTCTGCGGAATCTTCAAAATTCCTCCAAAATTCTGCTGAAGTTCTGCCAGAAATGGAATGGTGCAATTCCACAACAGAAAATAGTTGGCTAATGATTTTCTACAGAAAAAATGCTGTTCCATAGAACATTACCCCGCAGATCACAGTAGGTGGAATTCTACAGAAAAAACAGCAAAATTCCAGCCGAAATTCTGCCAGCGGAATGGTCATTCTGTGCAAATTCTGCTGGCGGAATTCTGCATTCCACATAGCATTACTTTTTAACCCAGGCCCATGTATTTCACCTCAGAGCTATATCTCATGATTCTGCCAACCTCATAATGGGATATACTGTACAATGCCATGCAGGCTGGACTGGAGTCAGCTGGACCTGATTTTGATTTTTCAGATGTTGGGCTCCCATCCTTTCCTTCCATTTTTCTCTGTAAAAGCTGCATTCCAACTTCCCCTGGCTGATCATTTCCAATACTTGCAGCTTAGAGCCTACCTTATGGACCAGCGTGAGGGTTATTCCACACTGCCTGACAAGCTTCCTCAACTTCCCATAATCATCATGTCGCATATTCATGGCAGATCCTGAACCCATTTCATTGGCCACCTTTACAAAGTACTCCAAGTGACAACTTCAGACTCCACTGCCACATTTCTACAGAGGTGGAATCAGGAGCCTGGAATAGCCTATGCCCTTGGCACCTTGAATAAATATGCAGTACTGGCTTGAAGACTGACCTCTGCCACTTACTGGGGAGAGTTTTCTTGGAAATACGGATACAATTTTTTCTACTCACCTGAAATAGTGTCATAATATGCATCACCCATTAGGGGGACTTGCCGGAGATGTTGTGGTCAAGCTCTAGCTAAACATACCCACATTTCCTGGAGCTGCCCCCCCCCCCAAGTTCCTCCCTTCTGCAGTTTAGGAATTTTAAATGGTTGTGATATATTTACTTATTATTATGTTTCATTTTTTTATGGGATATGTATGTTTTATAATTTTTTAAAGTACGTATAGTGCCCTGAGCCCTCGGGAAAGGGTGCTTTGTAAATATAATTGCCTTGCCTTGCCTTACCTTCTGGCAAGCAGAGGTGGAGGAAATTTTTTAGTTTCCCTGGAGAGGGGATTCCCTCCTTTATCCTCTTAGCCATTCCTCCTGATGGAAATTCTCTCTGGGTATGAATCTAAAACTATTATTAATTTTAATTTTAGCAGTGAACAAATTGAGCACTAGGCTGTGGCATACCCCATAGCCACCCACCTTTGACAGGTGGTGTAGAATCTTACTGGGGATATATTCTTGAGAAAAAATGACTTATACCCTTGCTGACAAATTGGCTCCTTTTGGAATCAGATGGTAGTACTGGGTTCTACATCAGCATGATAATTACACAGATTTCATGCCACGAGGTCCCTCCCCACCTCTTTTTTATTCTACATTCACTCTCCTATTTTACTTCTGCTGCTTTGCTTTCTCTTTATATGACAGCAACCAGCAATTATGACCTATTGGTATAGAAAGATGCCTAGATGCCTGCTATATACAATTGGTCTTTGTCTTTACTTATGGAGGCATAGGGGTTTAGCTATTTAAACTATAAGACATCCCAGTGAAAGTCAGTTCCGGTCCATGGACTCCTTTTTGACACATACAGGGCTTCCTGTAATATTCCTGGACTTCTCAATGGTTCCACAAAAAACACAAAGACTCATAAGTTTGTGTACAACCTCAGACTGTATTTACAATATTGTCTGTTGATCTTTCAGTTACTCATCCTGTTTAAAATGCATTTGACTGTACTGAGAGCTGTACGATATGTTGCTGATTCTATAGTATTTTCTTGTATCTGAAAAGATAAAATTATCTTAATAAAAATAAATTAAAAAAAGAATAGTGTATTTTCTGCTTAGAGATGTGAGAAGGTGCCAAACTTCACTCCATAAAAAAATCTACGCATTTCAGCAAGTTTGCAGAACTGAGGACTGCAATTCATGTTGTTACTCACCAGGCAGATTGGTCAAATTCATGTGGCAAATGGCCAATTTGCCTGGTGAAAAATAAGGCAAATTGTGTATAAATTGAGGATACCACCCTCCCAATCTTCCGTCTGGTACCCCCCACTCTGCTTCAGTGAACATCATGATGCTGCTCATTGAAACGTTAATTCCTTCCCTTCCATGCTCTAAATATATTCCACCCACCTCTCCTCAATGGAGTCCCACTCTGTTTTGTAGACACACCCAGACCCCCATGCAACCCTCCCTTCTATTCCCCACTACCCTCCTCCCCCCACCAGCAGCCACAAAATCAACCTGCAAATAAAGAAAGCAGTACCCTGATGCAGAGTGTCTGCTCTATTTAGTGCCGACTCTCATCTCGTAATGGATTTAATGAATGAATTTTGACATCTTTGTTCTCAGTAAAATCTGACTGGTTGAAAATCCAACCAATCAAGTTTTACTAGGTGCAAAGATATCACTAGTCATTCATTCATGCTATTACCAGATGGGGAGCTGACATAGAACAGAGCAGATGCTTTCACTGGGGGACCATTTTTGTTATTGGTTTTGTGGGTGGTGATGGGGGGAGGAGGAGGAGGAGGAGGAGGGTGGTGGGGAGCAGAGGGGGACTGGGTGGGGGTCTGGGTGTTTCTGACATGCAGGCTACCCATGCACTGCTTATTGATAGATCAAGGGTGATGCACCTTGCCCCACAGATAAGCAGCATGCTCTCTGCTTATGAGAGATGGTGGGCAGCCAAGGTGATGTGTGGAGGGCTGTGTCGCTCGCTGTCCACTGACCATGGCACCAGTGTTTTGGGAATGGGGATGGGTGCACTATCCAACTGAACATAGCAACCTCAGACACCTGGGAAACCACAAAGTGCAGAACAAAATTTTGTGCTTCACTTTGTATCTTTTGAAAATTTATTTATTTATTTATTTACGAGTTTTACCAGGAAAGCATACTGAGCAACATGCTTGATTCCAGATGCGACCTGGGGGCCGGGACCCACACACATATTAGTAATTCTTAGACAGTACAGAGTTGTACAGGATTGTTACAGTACATTTGTATGAGAAAAATTACATAGCTGGGGGAAGGAATTACAGTCAGGGGTGGGATACTTACAAACAGTATAGAGAAAAACAGAGGGAAGATACAATTCAGTACATATGCAAAAATAGCAGAGAGACATTTAAGTATGAGTTCTTAACTGATACATGAGCAACTGGAGGTGAAATATGTACAGAGTAACTTGTTTTGTAGGGAGGTATTAGGTGTGTCACGGATGGGGGCTGGTAGGGCGTTCCAGGTCTGAGGTATTCGGTAATTAAAAGTGGCCTGTCCTTTGGATGTGCACATAAATGGGACATGGAGCAGTTTATGGTCAACCCGTCTAAGGGAATACGTAGGTGCCAGTTGGTGGGAGAGAGCAGAGGTCAGGTGGGGGGGGGGGAGTTTGACCAGAATTTGGCTGCGAATCTGGCACAGTTGGTTTGTCTACAGTCATGTAGGGATGGTATAGTTAGTGAGCTATAGAGATCACAGTGGTGGGTTGATTTGTGGCAGCGAAGATGAAGAGGCAGAAAAGGTGGAACAGGGTGTCTAGGCTGGCCATAGCTGATGTCTGGGGTGGTGGGTAAACTATATCGTGATGGTCTCGAGAGGATCATTTTTTGTACAATGGCATGCCTTGTTTGTGTGGGAAGGCAGCTTTTGTTGCGGTACAGTGCTGCAAGTTTAGGGAGTAGCCGCTTATGAAGAGAGGTGATGTGAGCAGAGAAATCTAGGTGTTGGTCTAGCCATACACCCAGGTATCTGAAGCTCATACAGTTTTCCAGGGGAGTTCCGTACAGGGTTTTGAAAGGGGGGGAAGGGTCTTGGCGGGAGAGTCTTTGAGGGGTGCCAAAAGTTAGCGATACGTTTTTTTTGGAGTTAAGAAATAGCTGGTTAGTCCTAAACCAGTTCTGGATAGCGTTGAAATCTTTCTGGAGTTGGGAAGCTACGTTAAGGGCTGTGGGACCAGAGGAGTAAAGGACAGTGTCATCTGCGTACATCTGTATAGAGGAGTGTGAGCATGCTGCTGGGAGGTCGTTCGGAAAGATGGAGAAGAGAAGGGGACCCAGGACTAAGCCTTGTGGGACACCAGCATGGTTCTTCTTTGCCGGTTTGACAACTATGTTGTCGATCGACATCACAGTGACGGATTTATGTCGACAGAATGTTGTGGTTGACATAAATCCAGAAGGAAAGACCCTAGCACTTTTTCTATCGTGGGCTTTCCGCTCCCGCCCAATTATAGGTTCAACTCCAAGTCAGAGTTGATTCGGGAGGGTGCAAGACCGAGAGCAGGGTGCCGGGGTCTTGGGAAGACCATTACAGTGAGCTGTCAATGTTGTTGGCTTCAACGTGTTCACAGTAATGGTGTTGCCGTACGGTCGGCATACCTTTCAGAATCGGGCCCTGAGTTGACAAATGTGTTTGGGTTTACATTAATTAAAGTAATTTAATCACAATATGTTACAATCAATAAATAGAAATAGTTTCAAGGAGAATGGAAATATAAGAATAAAACTACCCATTTAAATTATGAAGGGGACATGAATGCTGACACGAAATCCATCCTTTTTAGAGAAAGGTGCATATTTTAATCACAAAATGATGATTGTTTTAAAATATTGGCTATTTAACTTCCTTTCCTTATTACCAAGCAAGATTAAAGACTATTGTGGTCTGCGATGACTGTGGTTCACTATCTCATTCATTTTTGGATGAGTCATCAGAGTCATCCTCATCAGGCAGCGGACATTTTCTTTTCTGAGACAGGGGCTCGAACATGTAGGGCTGTGCAGCATAATTAGTGGTTTCAAAATACAAAAAGCCTTCCACTGAATTTGCTCTCTAATCCAGAATCACTGCTATTTTGACTGGCTCTGTGATTTACGGCTGAAAAGTTTTCTGTCATTTCCAACTGGAGAGGGAACAGACTGACTTTAGGCAGAGTTTTCCTCATCACTATAGATGTGTGGCAGTGTGTTCAATGAATCCAAAACTGCCAAGCCGGTTGTCATAATTGGCAGTGGAAACAAATGAAAATAATGCAACACAGCATTGTTATACACATTAAACAGTTTATTCACCATCATAAAACAGTCATATGTGCCCTAACCATTGCTTTTAGATACAGAATCAGTGTTTTCTTCTCCCATCTCCTTTAAACTGCAAAAAACAATCTGCAGAACTGACAACTGACAGTAATCAGTTCTATTGAATTTCTTTCTGCAGTTTAATACAATAATCCACAGTTCTTACATTTAGTCTGCCGTTCTAAGTCAGAATTTTCACAAAAGTTACCAAAGTGCATTCCGAAATTTCACAAAAGTGAAATTCTGACTTTCATCAAAATTCCATCAGTGGAATTTTAATTTTGCACAGCCCTAGAAGGCTGCAATACATGAACAGGTAGAACCAACTCATTGACAAGAGCACTTTGCTACATTAATTAAATGTTTAAGGAACCTCCTATGGGATGTGTTAATTTGATATTTCCATCCTCCCCTCATTACATAGACACACAGACAATGACTGCAGTAAAAAAAAATGGTACATCTAGTCTGCCTGTACTTCCCTATCTAACCCCAGGACCGATTGTCCATACAGGGTTGTAGCCCTCCCAGCCCACCTCCCTGCTTCCCTACCTACTACCGCCACTGCCCTGAGTATCCACTAGATGCTTCACTCTGTCCAAGCAATAAATGAAACCACTTATGGCCTTGGCACTCACCACATCCACTGGCAGACTGTTCAGTGGCTCTACCACCCTTTCTATGTAATAACATTCTCTCAAATCCCTTTTAAACCTCCCTCCTGACAGCTTCCACTCATATCCCTGTAGTGCTGAATTTTTGCTCATGCTAAATTCTTCCTTGCGGTTTACCTTGTTTATTCCCTTCAGGCACTTGAAGATCTATAACAAATCTCCCCTCTCTTGTCTGGTATTCAGCAAGTAAATGCTCAGTGCTTTGAGTCAGTCCTCAAAAGATCTGCCCCGCTGGCCCTGAATCATCTTGATCACCCTACGTTGCACTGTCTCTAGCCTGGCATTGCCCTTCCTTAGGTGAGAACTTTAGAATTAGGCTGGCAGTATAGCCTTGAAGTTAGAGGAATGCACTGTAAATAAGCTGGGTACATCTAGCAGTCCTGGGCTTGATTCCCACAACCTTCACTTGCATACTGTGTGACTCTGAGCAAGTTACTTAACCACCCCAAAGCTCCTGGGTTGCCCCTGAGAACAGACACTTGTGCCTAGTGGGCCTTACCTAGTTAACAAAGGGAAAAAAGTACTCCAGGTGTGGCCTCACCAGTGACCTATAAAGAGGTAATAGTACCCCCTTTTCATTCTGTCAGTATCACATCTGATACACTCCAGCATCCTAGTTACCTTACTATAGATCTTGTTACACTGGCTTCATTCTTTTAGTGAGTCACTAATGATGACTCCCAGGTCCCTTTCCTCTGCTGTAGTGCTCCATTTCACCCCTTCCATCCAACATTCTGTCCTTGGGTTCCTGTTCCCTAGGGACATCACCTCGTACTTTTTGGCACTAAGTTTCAACTGCCAAACCTTAGACCATCTCTCAAGTCTTTATAAATCCCTCTGCATGTTCCTTGTCCCTTTTTAAATGGGTAGGCCATTGGTTAAATGGGAGGCATTCCCTGTCATGACCTCTCTTTTTAAATATGTTCATCAGTGTCATTAGAGAATGCATCCTAGACAAGTTGTGTTTATTTGTGGATGACACAAAGCTCTGTGGTAGGTTGAATACCAAAGAAACATGCAAACATAGAATTTGTCAGCACATAAGAACCACTTGGCCCACCTAGTTGGTCCAGTTTGTCCCTGCCTATACTGTCACTGCAGACCATCCCTGATCTCTGGCTACTCCCCCTTCCCCACCTACGTTTCTACTAAGTTTCCTTTGTGCCTATCCTATTCTTGCTTGAAGCCCACCACTGTTTTCTCTCCCACCACCTCTGCGGGTAGACTGTTCCAGTCATTCACCAAAAAAGTAGTAGACACCTGGAACAGTCTATCAGAAGTGGTAGTGGGAGTGAAAACAGTGGTTTTCCATCAAATGCAAGTGACTAAAAAATGGGACCCAGTCAATGAACCATGATACCATCCGCAATAAAGAATAATGTGACACAGATTACCCTCACCTCCTGTATAACAATTACATTCTGTCTCCAGGACTTTTTAAATTCATATATCTTGGTTCTAAAATATTACATGAGAATGTTTCAAATCTGAAATTTGTAAATAATTTTCTCTTAACAAGGTCCATAAGGACATACTGACAATATCTTTATTTGTGCTGTTGTCATTAGCTACTAGCCAGGAAGAGTACTTTGGCACATGTATTACTTTCAAATCCTTACATGCAAAATTGGTACAGTGGTTCTCTCCTCTGACATAAGCAATGACATGAACACAACTTTGGGGTAACAATTGGCTACTATCTCATGGAACGCATAAGCCATTGCCAGGTTTAGCAAGTGTATTGTGTCCATGACTGAGATGTGCTTCACAAGTTCAGAAATACTTTGTCTAGATTAAATGTGTACGTAAACGAGAACACACTTGATGATCTGTACAAAAACAAAAGAAATTGACAGCTTAGCATTTTTATTAAAAGTGAGGGCTGGAGTTAGCAGATAGGGACTTATGGGTCGGAGTTAGCAGGTTGGGACTACTGGGTTGTGGTTAGGAGAGGGACACACCTTTCTTTTGTAGAAATACTTTTGATTTCTAATGATCCCCACATCCATGGGCTGAATTAATTATGTTATGTTAGGAGACAAGAAAGTCATTTTAACATTGAACAGATTAATGTTTGGGTGTGCACTGCAGTTATACAGGAGCAAAACAATCTTTCTTTGGCATCTCATCATTTGGGCATTTATTGGGCCCTATGCACTAATGGGCAGGAAATACATGCCAGAGACATATATCCCACCCACGTAGCTCCACACCTGCAGACAGGTGCACACCGGCTGGTATTCACTACTGGCCGCCACCTGTCCACAGACCCACTCCCCGGCGTGCAGGTCTGCTCAGAGTGGCTGGGGGAGGCATAGCAGACCCAGCTGGGCATCCAATCGGATGCCTGCCCTTGGTCCCCAGTGGATCACTCATGCAGCTGGGTGCGGGTTCAGGTGCATGTATGGCACCGGCGGACACACAGACCCATGTGGCAATGCCCCATTAGGCTCTGGATCTCTGGCCAAGCCCCTGGAGCATGTGGACCACTTGCCATCACCCTACCCTGCTCAAGGCAACCCTACCACCTATGTAGCAAGGCACCCCCCCACACACACTGCACATAGGTGCATCTGCCCCATGCAGGTGGCCCCTGAACCTCTTACCCCCAACCCTACAGTGGTGTTCAGTGGTGCCCTCTGACACCGAGTACCCATCAACCCGTACCTGAAGTGTCAGTATCGTGAGCCAGATGGCCAGTGGCACAGCCCTCTGCAAACCTCCACGGCTGCCGGTGATCTGATATATGCAGGTGTGCATTGGCTGCATGCCCCTGTGTAGATCAGCTGGCTGGTGGCCATGGAGGTGTGCAGAGGGCTGTGCTACTGGCCATCTGGCTCATGGTACCGACACTTCTGGTATGGGTTGGGGGTTATCAGTGCCTGGGGGCCTCTAGTGACAGGGAGTCCTTTTGTTTTTTCTTACAAGGCTTCCCTATGACAACATGCTTCATTTTTTCAGAACCTCTCATGTCTGCACAAAGCATCACTGAGATGCAGTCATAGGCTTTTTTTACCACCATTGGTAGCCTCAGTTTTAAATGTAAGTGTACTCTCTGCTGTTGCCCTGAAGCTTCATCTCATCATAATTGAAAATGTCCTTGGGACTGTTGTCATTTCACATCTGTGGCAGTATTAGTGTGACACAGTCTTTCCAGCCATTAGAGCGTGGCATTAGTGCATGGGCACATCAGGCTGCCGATTTTCGGATTCGTGCCCGCTGCCCGAGGTCCATCCACCCTCAGAGTTAGAACATTAATAAAGAGGGGGATGTGGGGGGCATGGGGAGTGCAGCACTCCTCAAAAACAGGGGTCAATGAAATCCCAACTTGGCGCCCTGATGACCAGGCGCACTAGCGCCAGTGCTCCGAATGGATGGAACTATGACACCGTGATCTGCAGAGTCAGCATCTGTGCCCTTTTTCTCTCTTTGGCATTTTGTTTTTAAACTAGGCCATGTTAGTCCTTCCAGTGACATAGCTACCCATTTGATGGGGTAAACAAAATGTCAAGCTTGTCAGCTACTTGCAGTAGACTTTAAGCAGCAGTATCAGTCACTAATGGGGGCATCAACAGCATGGCTAGCAGAGAACCAACATAATAAGGCAGTCTCTACTGTGTCAGTTTCGCTGGTGTGTTTTCTCTTTCTGGACAAATTCTCTCCACTCTCCCATTCTGCCAGCAAATAATCCTTTGAAGCATAAATCTTGAATACTGTGGAGATGCCAATGCCATATTCTTTAGCCAGGTCTGACCATTTAGCATCTGACTCAGCTAATTTCTGTACCAAGGCAACCTTCTGCTCCATAGTCAATGTTTTCTTCTTGACTTTCTCCATCATAGTGGATGTGTTCAGAAAGTTAGCTGACACTGTTAGCTAGTTCATTTATATTTCATTTTTTTTTATACTTGTAAGACTGATGAGCATTGCTGCCCGTTTTAACAAGCAGCAAGTGGTAATAAATATATACAGATACAAATAATGCAGACAATTTAACATACATTAAATACAACAATAAATACTGATACATAATAAAAATATGATACTGGCAGATACATATGATATCAGCAAGAACATTCCTGTTGGAATTGGAGGTACTTTTTTAATCTTGTTTTAAAAGATCATAATGTATTACAGTTCAGGTATTCAGATGGGAATGAGTTAAAAAAGAGAGGGGCTCTATATGGGAGAGACCTCTGACCAAATGTTTTTTTAAAGAATGGAAGTTTAAATGAGAATCTATTTTGAGTTCTAGTGCCCTTAATATTAATGTATCTTCGGAATAGTAAACATACTGATGAAGGTAGGATACCAGTAGTTACTTTAAACAGAAAGATGCCCATTTTTAATGATATCCTATTTTGGCGAGATAAGCTATTGGACTGCTTTAGGAATAGGCAGTGGTGTGTACGAGTAGGGACACTAAGCATGAATCTTAAAGTGGAGTTGCAAGTCACATTCAGTCTATCAAACGTTTTACTACTCATTGCAGAATAAACTGCCAATCCATGGTCTAGGGGCCTGATTCTAGAAGGGTGGCACAAGTTGCCACTGAATGCAACATGCACCACCCACTCCTGCGACATTGACCCTGCACCCTATTCTAATAGGGGCAGGGTCATCGTGGCTAAGTCCTGTGACTTGCAACATGCGGCCAGGTACGCCGAACTGCGGGCGTACCTGGCAAGCATGTCGCAAGCCGCAACAGCAGGGCAGCGTGGTCAACCCTCCCCACCCATGCCCCAACCCCTTAGTCGTCAGCTGCACATGCAGTGGATAGGTAGCCCTGGTAGTCTAGCGGCCCCCCTCGAACTGTTTAATAAAGTATGTACAGTCCTGTATCCCTGGTAGTCTAGTGTCCCCCCAAACTGTACAATATTATAATAAAAACAGATTCCATTTCCCTGGTAGTCTAATGTCCCCCCTTGAAATGTACAGTATGATAATAAAAACAGATTCCGTTTCCCCGGTAGTCTAGTGTCCCCGAACTGTACAGTATGATAATAAATAAGATCCCTTTTCCCTGGTGTCTAGTGGCCCCACTCCCCACCCAGCCGTGCCAGCCACCCAGCACCCCTCACCCGTCCCTAGCCAACCGTTGGCTGGCCACCCTCTCACCACCATGGCCAGCCACCGACTGAGTGCAGTATTAGCGCTACTGCAATCAGTCAGGACTGGCCATGGAGGTGAAGGTGGTGAAGCAAGCCTGACTGGGGACAGTAGGGTGCTGAATGAACTGGCATGGCTGAAGCTGCTGGAACTACCAGGGAAATGAGATCCTGTTATTATCATGCTAACCACGATTTGGTTGGGCTACCAAGAAGCGGAGATCTGTTTTAATATCACACTGTACAGTTTGGGGCCACTAGACTACCAGGGAAAACAGATCTTATTTTATTATCATACTGCACAGTTGGGGGGGCAATAGACTACCAGGGCTGTCTTAGTGCTACATATGTGGTGGGCGACTCGCGGTTCGGGGCATGGGTGTGGGAGGATAGCAGCTGCTCTGCGGGGCCTCTGCCAACGGCTGTTTCAGGGGGCTGCGGGTATGGGTAGCCCTGTGGGACCCCGCTGGGGTGTGCTGGTCATGGAGGGGGAAGGAAACTGTGCACTGTCTGCTGGACAGCCGACGAGTCTACAGTACAGGACTCCTGGGGGCATCCATAACTTATACCAGCTAAATGCTGGTATAACTTACGTTACCGGATCTCCTCCAGGGGTTCTTATAGAATCCCGATGTGGGCACTTTATGGCTGCCCTTCTAGAATGGGGCACAACTGCTGCCTTAAACCCCCTAGCGCCATGTCACAGGGGGTTTATGCGGCGTATCTGCTGTTGGCGCAAGTGGCCTGTGCCATGTCGCAGGCTACTATGTAGAATCACGCATGTTGCAAATGCTGGCATAAGCTGCTATATGCACCATTCTACTTGGTGCAACCGCAGTTACACCAGGCGTAACCTTTCTAGAATCGGGCCCTAAGACTCTAATCAAAAAACTCTGCGCTAATAATTTTATGGCCTCTGTTATCAGAAATGGTTTAGTCCTAAACAGGCAACCTAATCTTTGGTGGACTGTTCAAATAAAATTTTTAACATGTAATTCAAAGGATAAATTAGAATCCAGTACCAACCCCAAATATTTGAAGCTATCCACCAGTTCAATGGTGTTCCCTTTTAAATCCAGTATGGGAAACAAACCTTCAGCAATTTTCTTTTTATTTGTAAATAACATAACTTCAGTTTTTGTGGAACTTAAAACCATGGAATTAGATGCCAGCCAATGCCTGAATGAATCAAAATCAGCTCTGGCATTTCTAAGAGCTTCGTTTAGTGTTTGACTAGCCCCATAAATGACCACGTCATCTGCGTACAATGTTATAGAATTTTAGGTACAAGCACTGGGAGCCTACTTCATATAAAAGGAAAAGATAAGTGGCCCCAGGATTGACCCCTGGGGCACACCAAATTATATCTGTTTGAGAGCTTGAGTATGATCTTCAATATGGGTAACATGAGTCCTGTTGATGAGATAATGTGAAAACCTTTTAATAACATCCTTTGAAAAATGTAAATTACTAAGGATACCGTATATTGTACAGTAAGTAATTAGAAGTAATGCATATGTTAAGGTGGACTATTTAAGATGGTTACCAGAGGGCAATAGTTTATGTAAAAGGTAAAAAATGTGCACTTAAAAGCAGGGATGAACTTAAAATCAATGGGAAAAGTAAAAACAAAATGTACATTTAACTGAACTGTGCACTTACATGTAATGAACTTAAGATGTAAACTGCACTGACAGGCAGTCCTGTAATGTATCCAGCAGTGTCTGACTTTTTATACTCCTGGCCACTGAAAAGTCCCAGACAGTATCTGGCAGCTTGAAATCATCCACCACCACCTCCACCACCCCTTTGCCATTTCCCTTCCTAGATCCTCTGTCTCTATCTCTCTCTTTCTCTATCTCTCTATCTCTATCTCTCTCTCTCTGTCTCTCCCCCACTCATATTTTCTTGCCTGAAGTTACCATGAACTGATCCCACAGTGACTCTCCCTTTTTCATACCCAGGTGTATCTACAGTATCCTCCACAGCCTCAATGACCTCCATGACATATAGGGCTACACCTCCAACTTTAACTTTTCCCATATCCTGCTTAAACAGTGTGTAACCTGGGACTGACAAGTTCCAGCCCTTATTCTTTGTGGCACAAGTTTCTTTGATGGCTTCAAGGTCCATCTCAGTGTCTGAGACCAATGCTTAGAGTGCACTGTTTTTATTTCTCAGCCTCCTAGCATTAAGACAAATGCCCTTCCTACTAGCAACAGATCCCTTTTTGCTTTTTATTGGTCTTCTTCCCATATTCTTACCCAGTCTCCCTAATTTCTTGTTTTTCCTGTTGAATGCAGATTTTGTGAGCCCTCCCCTTTGTTCCTTCCCCTCCCAACATCTGAACCTCAACCTTATTTCAACCCCCCTTTCTGCTCTAAGTCCTTGGTTTAGGGGGAGCACTAGCTAAGTTCCCCTCCTTCTCTCAATTCACTGTAGTTCCCCTAGCCTCAGTCTCCCAAGTAGTAGGTTTAACTGTCCAATGAAGATGTCAAACATCTGCCCTAGCATGCTGGACCCCACTCTTGTCAAGAGAAGACCATCACCTTTCAAGAGTCTCCTGTTCCAGCAGTCCCCCCAGTTCCCTACAAAGTGGAACCCATTCTTGTGACACCACCCTTTGACCACCCATTTACCCCCATGTCTCTTCCCTCCTTACTCTATTGTTACCCCCTTCCCACTTCACACAGGGAGGATCTCAGAAAAGGCCATGAAGGCCAAGGTTGCCTGCAATCTGTCCTCCAGCCTTTGAATGCTTTGCTCCATTTTTTCCACAGGCTAGTTCACTACATCATTGGTACCCACATTTATCAGCACCCCAACTGCTCACTCCCTCTCTGCCATCCTTCCTATCCTATCTAAACATCAGATGGCTAATATACCAGGAAAGCACTTGCTCATTCCCCTACCTTCCCCCCCACCCAACACCCTCTCTAACTCCCGATCATCGAATCCCTGACCACTAAAACAATCCTGACTGTCTTTGTCCTATTTGACCCCCCCCCGAGTGCCAATAGGCTGACCTGTCCATTCTCTCCAGCTTACTCAGAGTCCAAGTCAGTGGAGTCAGTTACCTGAGTCTATTCCAGGGGCTCTAAGCAATCTTCCATTGGGATGTAATGGGACTGTAGAACCCTCTAATAGCTGCCTCTACCTCTTTTCCCTCCCTCCTCTCCACCACTCTCCACCCCACTGGATCAGTGGTCTGCTGGGGAAGTGGGGGGTGAGATGTGGGCTCCAGTTGAGCTGGTGCCACAACTGAAATATCTCTTCTCTTGCTGCTACCAGCTGAGCATGGAGCTCTGCAGTGATCCTACAGCTAGGGCAAGTGCTCCCTCTTCCAAAACATAATCCTGGAGAAGGGCACTCCCCAGTCCCCACAACTGACTAGCTCCCCACTGTACCCAATCTCCATAACGATCCTATGCTAGCACTAGACTGCTGATAACCTATACTCCATAATCTGCAATGTACCCTTAGATGCAGACCACAATGGCCTAGCCTATGTATGGGTTGCTGTTTAATATCCCTGTCCTACTTGGCTACCTGGCTATCGTCCCTAGATTACTACCTTATACCCCTTCTGTAGCTAGGTAGTTGGCAAGGATGTTAATTTAATGCAAGTTAACAAGCATTTAATACAGCCCCTTGCACAATTCCTGTACACCTAGCCTAGATAGATACTTCATCAAGGATGCTGTTTAGAATCAGTGGTTAGAACATAAGAACATAAGAATTTGCCAGCAGAAGGAGACTGTGTGGTCCATCTAGTCTGCCTGGGTTTTCTACCCCCCACCCACTACCAATTTGTCTTGCTAAGGTGATTATACTGTCTATCCCATGTCTGCTTGAATTCACTGACCATATTGGCTGCCACTACCACTGGTGGCAGGCTGTTCCAAGGGTTACACAACCACCAGTTAACAGCATTCAATGCAAAACAATACCATTTATAAGATTAACTTACCCTGTTTCTGTGAGCCGGGTGTTATTTAGGAGTACCCCAAATGAGGAGTTGCTGAGGTCCCTTAATCCTTTAGACTTGCTGGCAATGACACCCCAGACTTGCCTGATCCCCTCAGTGGTAGAATCTCCTGTGGACCTGCAGTATGCCTATGGAAACTCTACAGACTTCCCTATGCCAGATTTCTCACTACTGCTGTGTTCCACTTAAGCCATGAGACACAAATGTGATGGGACACATGGTAAAGAAGTCTTTTTTTTTTTTAAAGTTGAACTAGCATTTCCTGCCCTGCTGCTACTGGTTGAGTTTAATCACCTTTTCTCCTGGCCGTGAGGTTGCAAAAATGGTACAATTTCCTGTTCACACCTTGATGATGATGCCGCACAAGCCCATGACCTAGAGATTATGGCTGCTAGTCAGTCTGACCTCCCTCATGCAACCCTTGTGGATGTCCTTCATTTCCTCAAGTATACCTTACCGCTGCTGTACCAACATCCTTGGGGTATCCCACAGAAAGGCTCACAACCAGTTTTGCACTTCCTATACCCCATGCTCCATTCATGGCCCTTCAATGCCCCCCTATTTCTGTCCATCAAGCTGGTACTTTATGACAATATAACAAGCCACAAGGCAGGCCCGTTATTCTCTGATCACTGGACCCTGAGTAAGAAGAAAGCCCTCTGTCTGTTCCTTCCTCCTATCACTTGAAGCACTCATCAAACTATTGCTCTTTATGCTTATCTGTGCTGGCACTGTTGAAATCAATCTGGACCCCTAGAAGGCTTCACCTCACCAGCAGATCTAGCCTCTATGAAAGGCCTAAGTTTTCTCCACATCAATGTATGCAGCCTTTTAAAAAAGTTCTCACTAATACAAGCCTGGGTTGCCCATACCCTGCCAGACTTTCTTGTATTCTCTGAAACGTGGCTTAAACAAGCAACAAATGACAGTGAAATAAGTCTACCTAATTACCAGCTTTTCAGAGCAGACCGTCCATCCAGGGGTGTTGGTGTGGCCATTTATGTTAAATCAAATATCTCTGCTTCCTGCCTCAATATTTCATCTCAGCCTAAAGAATTCGAATGCCTATCCCTTAAAATATCCCTTCCCAATATGTCAGCCTTTCAACTGGTTGGCTGCTACAGGCCCCCCTCTGCCGGCCTTAAACTCCTTACCCATCTGGGGAATATAACTAAACTGGGTCCTGAGGATACCATTATTCTAGGCGATCTGAATTTTAACTGGTTATCCAATGTTTCTGCACCCCTAGTATCTTTCTGTGACTCACATGGCTTTACTCAACTAATAAATGAACCAACAAGGATTAACCCAAAAAACAAAAGTAATAGCACCTTACTTAATGTTATGTTAGTTAATAAACCCCATCTATATTCACACGCTGGAGTGCTGTTCAGTGATATAAGTGATCACTGCCTCATAGCTGGTATAAGATCTTCAATCAAGCCTTCTAACCCTGCAAAATTCTTCCCAAGAAGGTCAAAAAAGAACTTTAATATTGCAGAATATCTCCAAGATCTGTGTCACTCCAAACGCTGGCATGAATTCTACCTCACAGCTTCTGTGGAGTTAGCACTGCAGGTGCTAAATGATATAATCTTAGGGCTCTCAATACACATGCACCAGTCACCAGTGTCAGAATTAAGCATAAATCTTGTCCCTGGTTCTCTGCTGAGCTTAAATCTGCACTGCTTGCTAGAGACAAGCTCTGGAATAAGGCAAGGAAGACCAAAGATCCAAACGACTGGGTACAATTCAGACAAGCCAGGAACAGCTGCACAAAAAAAGTGAGAGATGCTAAGGCTGCCTTCTATACAGCAGAGCTGGATGCCACCTACCATAACCCAGCCAGATTCTGGGGCACTATCAAGGGAATCCTAGGGCAAGACTCTAGCACCTCTTTACCATCTCAAGTGAACCTCAACAATGTGATCATCACTGACAAGTATGAGATTTTAGATGCTTTCAATAATCATTTTACTACAGCAGGCCTAGCTTTTGACTCATCTCCAGCAAATCTACTGTGCTCCCAACTTACTCTCCATTCTACTGAAGCTCAGAAGGCTACCTCTACATTTTCTTTCAAGCCAATTTTATTAAAACAAGTAGAAGACCTATTGCTCAGCCTGGATACAACTAAAAGCGCTGGTGCAGACTCTCTGGACCCTTTCTTTTTAAAAACTGCACTGCATGCCATTGCAGCCCCCCTAACTCACCTCTTCAACCTGTCCTTATCTACTGGCTCTATTCCTTCTTTATGGAAGACAGCACAAGTGTTTCCTCCTTAAGCAGGGGACCCCATGGATCTCAACAACTACAGGCCTATTTCCATCCTTCCAGTGCGGTCCAAAATGTTAGAGAAACTGGTAAGCATCCAACTAAATGACTACCTCAATGCTAACAACCTCCTTAACCCTGCTCAATCTGGGTTTAGAGCCATGCACAGCACCATTTCTGCCTTAGCAAAAGTTACAAATGACTGGCAGACTGAACTAGATAAAAAAAATAATATCTGTGCCAGTGACAGCGCTAGGGGTTTTAAAACATGGGTCAAATTAGACCCATGGGTGTAAAAAATGTGGGTCAAAATGAGAAACAACTGGGTCCAAACCTAATCGTAAGTAGAAATTTCACTAATACAGAAGCTTAAATTTGTTGAGTGAAAATGCTTTTCTATTGTTTAGTTTTCCATCTTTCAGCTATTGTTAGAGACAGGTGCACCACTTTGGACCCACTGTCCTGTGGAAAGTGGGTCATTTCTGGGCAAGCTGCAACTTTTTCCCTTTTTGCCCTATCTAGCGCTGTCTCTGATCTGTGGTGTATTTCTGGATTTAAGTAAAGCATTCGATACTGTGGATCATGATCTTCTAATCTCCTCACTGCATTCCCTAGGCCTTGACCCTATCTCTCTCAAATGGTTCAAATGCTACCTCTCTGGTAGGGTGCAGCAGGTAAAAAGTGAAGGCAATCTTTCTTCCTCAAAACCACTCTTAAGAGGAGTTCCTCAAGGCTCCATCTTGGGCCCTATCCTCTCTGCCATCTACATCAATAACATTGACTCAGGCCTCACAAATTCTAATGTTCACCTTTTTGCAGATGATACTGTCCTTTATGTAAGCAATCCATCACCAAAAAAGGCCTATGATCTACTACAATCTGAATTCTCCTTATTGCAACGCAAATTACTTGAAAAGAAGCTTCTATTAAATGCCAAGAAGACTAAAGCTATGTTCCTCTCCACCAATACTTACTCACGAACATTCTTCCCAACTTTCTACCGTCCTTGGTGAGAGCCTTGAATATGTAGATAAATTCAAATATCTGGGGTTTGGATTGACAACAGGCTTGTTTTCACCAGCACATTGAAGAGCTCCTGAAAAACTCAGGCAAAAGGCTTGGTCTATTCTTCAGGATCAAACATTTTCTAAACAGAGAATCTAAGCAGAGATTAATCCAGGCTTCATTTATATCCCTCCTTGATTACCAGACTTCCTATATGGCCACTGCTCCCGTCCTACCTAAATAAACTGGATACACTGTACTATAGAGCTCTAAGGTTCATCACTAACCTTCCTTTCAGCACCCACCACTGTTCTCTCTATGCTGCAGTTGGCTGGACATCCCTACATCACAGAAGGAACAAAAATGCTGCTCTTTGGATATACAAAGCTCTGACAAATAAACTACCATCCTACATTTCAGATTGCTTCTCTCTTGTTACTCCAAGGCCATATGCCCTTAGAAGCAATAACCTCATCATGCTGAATTTACCAAAGGTATGTACCCGACATGGAAGGGCTGCAATCAACTACTTTCTAGCACACATCTGGAACTCTCTACAAAAGACCCTGAAGCTGAGCACTTTCATTCCTGCAGTCTCCTTCAAAAAGCTGTACCTAAATCTTTTCCCAGAGATATGCAACTGCTTCCACAATTCCTAGCCCCTTCAGACCCCTTTTCACCCCTGCCCCCATTAGATTCCCCCTTCCTTATCTGTTCAGGCATTCATCCATTAACTTCGATACTATCTACCTCCTAAACCCCTACTCCTTACTTTTTTTCTATATTTGCTCTGGTGCCCATTACCACTGTTTAATTGCCTTGTATATATGTGCATATTATTTTATTTGCTCATTCTTTCTTGTTTATTCTTAAAAAGTCTTTGTTATTGTACTCATTCTATATTTGTATGTATGTGAGTTTATACCCTTCTGTTGCTTATGACCAATCAGGTCCATCTTGTAAATGAGCTATGCTCAATGATGTTCGCCTGAATAAATAAAGATTTTGATTGATTGATTGATTGATTGTTCATGGGGCTAAACAAATAGAAAACACAAATCAGGTTTGAAACAGTTTGAAAATTTGTTTCAGCAGTGTGATTTTATTTACTTACATCTCTCATAATGTTGACTGTATTGTCAGGGGGACAGTTGGGGGAACGAAAGGGGTTAGAGAGGGAGGTAAAGTGCCTATCTGCCACAATGGCTTGGAGGGATGGGAAGCCTATCCAATGGATCATGAGGGCAATAGGAAAGAAGGGGGAGCTGGGTGTCATTGTCCACCTGGGACTGAATTACCTGGCTTTGGATGGGATGGGGGCAGTGCAAGACCAGTTTGGGGGACTGGGGAAACATCTAAGGCAGGTAGCATGCACTGTAGTCTTTACTGAAGTGCTGCCTGTCTACAACAGGGGGAAGGTTAGGGAGGGAGCTCCCCACTAAGGCCTTCAACTTATGGTTGAAGTAATGGTGCAGAGAGGAGGCATATGGCTACATTGGGGACTGGGATCCCACCTGGAGGAATCAGAGCTTATACTGGGGGGATGGCCTGCATCCATCCAGAAAGGGAACAGCAGTCCTCAGTGGACAGTTTAAATGTTACTTACTAGCTGAGGGAGGTGGCAGAAGGCAAAGGGGAGGCAGTAACTGCACCCCCCGCAAGCTATAATAAAGGGTAAAGAACTCCTGAGAGGAGAGATTCCCACTGAGATGCAAGACAATCAAGGTAGCAAGGGATTAGCAAGGGGGCCGGCGAAGAGGAGCAGGCAAAACAAAAAGGTGAGGAAGGGGGACCAGCTAGAAAAAGAGGGAAGGAACAAGAAAAGGACTAACACAATCTAGACAACTATGTGAGCCAGTGCTAGAGGTTTGGGAAATAAGATCCCAGATCTGGAGACCACCATGACAGAGGCACACCTGGATATTCATGCCATTACCAAATCATGGTGCACTGACAACCATGTCTGGGAAATGGTCATAACTGGCTACACAATGTTTGAAAGAGACAGGGTAAGAAGGAAAGGAGGTGGAGTGGTGTTTTATGTTAAAGACAACATAAAAGCAACAGAGGAACAGGGAATTCAAGTGGGGGGCCAAGGTGTTGTGGGTCATCCTCGAGTCAGGTAACGGAGCTGCTATTCAGATAGGAGTAGTCTAGAGGCCTCCAACACAGGGGTAGGACTTAGATAAAGAATTTGACACAGGGGGTGGGGGTTAGATAAAGAATCTGACAGAGGGGTAGGACTTAGATAAATAATTATTAGAAGCTATTGGCAAAATGTCTGAGAAAGGGGAGGTGGTGGTGGTGGGGGGGACTTTAATCTGCCAGATGTAGATTGGAGCCTCTTTGCTGCAGTATCAGCTATAAGTAGAGACATCCTGAACTCCCTGAAGGGGGCATTCCTCATACAGCTAGTCAGTCAATCCACTTGGGGTGGGGCAATGCTGGTGCTTACTAATGGGGACAGTGTTGTAGACATCAGGGTGGTAAGTCATCTGGGGACCAATGATCATTGCAGTGTGGTTTAATATAAGAAGAGCAGTGGAATCCAACCACACAAGGGCAAGAGTCCTGGATTTTAGAGGGGCTGACTTTTCAAAGACAGGGGAATGCCTTCAAAAAGACCTGGTGGGGGGAGATGTCCTAGGTATGGTGGAGGGCAAATGGATCAGACTAAAAGAAGGCATAGTAAAAGAAATAAACCTGTATGTCAAGCAAGTAAGCAAAAGCAGAAGGAAGAGGAGACTGTTATGGTTCTTGTGGAAGGTGGCAGAAAAGGTAAAGGTAAAAAGAGTGGCATTCAGAAGGTATAAGGAGACCAAGAGAGAGGAGGATATGAAGTGTATCGTGGAAAATGGAGGGAGTCAGGTAAAGCAGTAAGGAGCACAAAGGTGCAAACTGAGGAAAGAATAGCCCAGCCAGTATCAAAAGGGGACAAGATATTTTTCAGGTATGTTAGCGAGAAAAGGAAAACAAAGGGAGGGATTGTACAGTTAAAGAAGGGGGGGGGGGACTCTATGCTGGAGGACAAAAAAAAAGGCAAACATCGTAAACAAATACTTCTGCCAGGGCTGCAGCTATGCATTTTGGGGCCCAGACAAGTCACTTGAAATGGGCCCCAGTTTCCAAAACCAACTAATGCCAGGGGTAATGCCAGCTCCTCAGGTGGGCCCCTCCTGAGCTAGGGACCCCGGACAACTTCCCCACTCCCCCCCCATTACTGCGGCCCTGACTTCTGCTAAGTGTTCACAGTAGAAGAGGAAGGGGAGTGACCATGAATAGGCACCAAAAGCTTCAAGGAGAGGGAAGTGGACAGTAGTTCCTTTTCTGAGGAGTGGGTCAAGAAAGCACTTGCTAATCTGAGGGTGTACAAAGTCATAGGGAAGAGGGGGTTCATCCACCACTGCTGAAGGAACTCAAGGAGGTACTGGATGCACCCCTGGCAGACTTGCTTAACAGTTCACTGGAGACCAGTGTGGAACCAGAGGACTAGAGAAAAGCGGATGTAGTCCCACTTCACAAAATTGGTAGCAAGGAGGAGGCGAGTAATTATAAGCCTGTTAGCCCAACTTATTAAAGCAAAGGATTGTGGAATACCTGGAATCCAATGGATTGCAGGACCTGAGGCAGCATGATTTCACAGAGGGAAGGTTGTGCCAAACAAATCTGATAGATTTGTTTGACTTGGTATCCAAGGTGTTGGATCAGGGAGGGATGGTGGATGTGGCCTACCTAGACATCAGTGTGGCCTTCGACACCGTTCCACATAGGAGACTTCTAAACAAATTGGGTAGCATGGGGGTGGGCAATAAGGTGGTAACCTGGGTAAGAAATTGGTTAGGGGATAGGGGCAGAGGGTGGTGATAAATGGAGTTCACTCTGAGGAGGGGAGAGTGACCAGCAGGATACCTCAGGGGACAATACTGGGGCTGGTACTGTTTAATGTCTTCATTAGCAACATAGCAGAGGAACTGGAAGGGAAAGTCTGCCTCTTTGTAGATGACTCCAAGATCTGCAAGAGAGTGAAAACTATGGTGGGGGGGTGCAAGGGATGGTAAGAGATTTAAAATTGCTGGAGGAGTGACCAAAAGTTTGGCAGCTATGGTTTAATGCAACAGAGTGCAAAATAATACACTTGGTTCTCAGAAATCTGGTGGTGGAGTACAAAATGGGGGATACTTGCAATGACCAAGCAGGAAAGGGATCTGGGAGTAATCATATTGGATGACCTGAGGGTGGCTAGACAATGTGACAAAGGGATCGGGAGAGCTTGTGGGATGCTGGAGTGTATAAGTAGGGGTATCACCAACAGGAAGAGGGAAGTGATGTTGCCCCTATATAAGTCATTGGTAAGACCCCACCTGGAGTAATGTAGCCAGTTTTAGAGACCATATCTCAGGAAAGAGATATACAGACTGGAGGCAGTCCAGAGGAGGGCTATTAAGATTTTACAGGGTCTGCATCAAAAACCCTACAAGGAGAGGCTAAAGAAACTCAATATGTATACCCTGGAGTAGAGGCTGAATATGATCGAGACCATTAAAAACCTCACTGGGGAGAATAAGTTACAGGTATGAGGTATTTTTCAGAGGAAAGGGTGTTCCAGAACAAGGAGCCATCCCTTATAGAAATCTGTGTGCAGCATACATGCAGAATGCATGCCACATGCTTCATTGAGAATTGTTTGCATGCCTGTTCACAAACACAAAGGAAACTTATGTGAACCAGGTCTAAAAAGCATATCAGATTCACATGCTGCAAGTTTGACATGTGTGCAGCAGGTAAGCTGGTGCGAACATCTTCTAAAAATCCCATCAGGTTTGCATGCTGCACACTTGACATGACTGCAGCAGTTAAGCTGGTGTGAACATCATTTAAAAATCACATCAGGTTCACATGTTGTAAGCTTGCCATGTGTGCAGCAACTAAGCTGGTGCAAATCTTATCTAAAAAACACATCGATTTCCATTTTTCGTACTACTGCTAACAATTAGAGCCATTAAAACACCCTTTTCATTGATTTTACATTAAAATTAGGTAAACTCATTAATTCTGATACTTTTGCAAGTTGCTTAATGGCTTTTGATTTTTGTCATTAAATTGCCATTAATTTGTAAAGTATTGTTTGCTTACTGCATTAAATGCCTAGGATATGGCCAGCCAACATTCTTCATTCCAGATGTGCGAAACGAGGCCTCTGTGTTGTGAAGCCTGACCTTTTTGTTTTAGGCCATGCAAATCCCCTTATGAATATTTAGTGCTACAAATGTGTTTCTCCATGACTGTTATGGCTCACTCACTTTCCCTTTGTCATTCTGTATGGAGCATACACTATGGCCATGCTCAGAACTCTTTGTGCTGAGTAGGGTCTTGGAACCAAGCACCATACTTCACAGTTTGTCACTGAAATGAGGGACACGAACACCAAAAATGAGGGACAATGAAGGACACTAACCTGCACGATGATCAGGACACATCTTGAAACATGGAGATACAGTTTTATTTATTTTTTTTATTTTAACTTTTGTTCATCTGGTATGCAATATGAGCTAAGGCCCTTTTTCAAATGTGATCTGGGACCATGCAATACAGTTAAGATGTTACAAAAGACAAAACAGACAATACATAAAATACAATAATATAAGACAACAAAATTATGAGCATTCACATTTCAAAGAATCAGCATAATGCTTTCTTAATACAAATTTAAAAGTATCATGGCTGGAGAGTTGATGTAAATACCCTGGTAATTTATTCCAGCGACTTGGGGCAAAGTTAGAAAATGCTTGCATGCCCATCTTTGTGATTACCTTAGGAATGGATAGTATAAGTGAACTGTTGGATTGTAGGACCCTTTCTGAATTCTTTATATCCCAACATTGAATACAAAGGAGAATAAAAACCTAACTTTAAAACATCATGAGTAAAGCAACCCAAGCTACCTGTATAAAGGAAATATAAATGGGGGGTAGACAGCCCAATAACCAATACATGGTACAACGATGTGTCCAAAAAGGAAGTTTCAAATCAAATCTGCAAATAGCATGGAAAGTGGTAGTAAGTAAGGACAATTCTGACTTGGCTAAGCCCTGAAATAAGAAAGAATTATAATTCATAATGGACAATACATTGTTAGCAACGGCTATTCTAGTCTGTTCAGTTAAAAAGTTCTGCAGTTTGAACAGTACACCCAACCTTTGACTAATGTTTCTACAAGTAAGTTTTATGTGCAGAGAATAAGATAAATATGGCTCTAATAAGATCCCCAGGTATTTAAACTGGAAAACCTGTTGCAATTTAAAGATCAAGTGCAAAGCTGAAACAGCTGAACTGTCTGAATGGAATAATTTGTAAGCTTACTGTGTCCTTATTAATTTGAGCTTTGTTTCCACATTCCATGTGTTGCAGGTTTTGTAAAATGAAGATTTTAAGATTGCCCCAGTGATGCACAGCATACTCAGGCTTCCTTGTGTTTATATGCCCGCTCAGTGCTGGCCGCCCATGTTGGGATGACATCATTTGGAGGCGACTCTGCATTCCAAGCTATTTGAAGCAGCGAAGTCTTTTGAAGATGAGGAATTTTTAGATGAACTGTCCACTCTCTCTACTGTGTGGCCAGTCCATCCCATGGTTGGCAGATTATCCGCTATTGTTTTGAGCCTCTGGCAGGCATTATTAATTGCCTAATAGTAGCAAGAGTGAAACAGAACAAGACGAGAGAAGCAGGGGCGTAGCCAATAACAGCATGGAGCTGTCAGAATGGTAATGCCCTTATCTGAATGTGGTTTTGGTTCGTGTTCTACAAATAAATTATTTTGACTGTCTGTCGAGCTTCTGTATATTTCTTGTACTATAGACAACCTCACCTCCTCATTCAACTGATAGCAGAAGGCAAAGTAATGAATGGCATTGGACTAAGGGTGTCATTCACAGCTGATGCTGCCCATTCCTGCTGTACTGAGCAGAAGTTGTAGTGTCCGAACAACAAAAAAATGTCACTGACATCTGCTGCATGTCATGAACATGCTGTCATGTGTCATTTATCTGTCCTGTCACCATCATCAAGGTTACTTGCTGTTGTCCATTTTTTCTGATATTGTGATTCACATTCTCCTTTTAGTGTTTATAAAATGTACTGTAAAAAAAGAAAATGATCATTCTATATTGTCCATTGCTACTTCTTGCTGTAACCCCTCACACTCTATGTCTAAGAACTGGTATGGCTTCTGGATGATGCAAGTGTTAAAATAATACATAGAAAATAAAGCATGTATTCCAAATCAATCATTCTTTTAAAAGTCTAACTACATTTGGAAAGTCTGAGTGATGAGTTTGTTCGGTGTACTGTGATAGTGTACTTTGCAGTACTAAGAATCACACAGCACAAAAAAATGATCTCTGTATTGATCCACTATCAAGTCCATGGAAGTTGCTATGTATTGCTAATTATTGCCTATCACTGTCAGCAGTCAGAGCTGACTAATCCTTTTGTATGCATGTCATGCTGCCTACACAGCTGTGGAAAGTTTTGGGGGTGTAGTGGGACTTGAACCTGTCATGCCATCTGATCAATCCTTATAATGAAGCAGTATGGTTTCCCACATAATTTACATCCCTGCATGTTCCTGCTATGTGTGATCGATGCTTCGGACAATCTACTGCCTGCTCCATTTTTTGCTGTAACCGAATTTAGTGCAGAAGGATAGTGCGATGAGCATCCAATGCCGTAATGTGTTGTCTGCCTTGAGCATTGTGTGAACTGTCCTGTCACAACAGGCCATGTTTGAAGTGTGGTGCAGTATCACAGTAGCCAAGATCTGATAATTTTCTATTTTTTGGTGGGGGGTGGGGTGGTGATACATGCAATCCTGGGCACTGCCACCACATAATGACTGTTGCAGATAGATGCATAGCTGGTCTAGTTGTCACACTCTGACTTTAACCTGACGTTGGGTTACCCTCATTCTAGATTACTGTCATTTCTTTCAGCTACCATCATTTATTTATTTATTTATTTATTGAAATGTTTCACCAGGAAAGCACACTGAGCAATAAGTCACTTTTCTCCCAGTGTGACCTGGGGGGAGAGGTACAATAGGAATGAAACTTTAAACATTCAAGTTACAAGATCAACATTAACGTACAATTGTAAGGCAGGTGTTACAAACAGTGTTACAGCAGTGTTGCACATAATATGTAGAAGGAGTGGACAATAATAAGTGTTGGATTAATAAGTAAATAAGTGCTTACATAAAAGACAAGTGGCAAAGGGGAGGAAGGAAGGGGTGAGGTGGGGGGAGGGGGAAAAGTTGTGTCCCTGGAGACCCCCTCAGGTTGCAAGGAACCCTGCAAGGGGACTGGGGGGGGTCAGAGAGAAAGGGATAAGGCAGTGTCCCAGAGAGACCCCTTTAGGATGGTGGGGGATGGGAGTAGATAAGAGATACAAGCCCCTTGGAGGGGCAGGAGAGGGACCCATAGAGAGCATTCTGGGTCCTTTACATTCTGTGAGAGATCAAGGGAGGCCAGTAGGGAGGAACAATTTGGGGGAAGGGGAGGAGGAGGGCTAGAAATTTTGGGGGGTGGTTGTGCACAAGATAAAATGAAGGTGACGGTAGAGGGGTAGGGTTCATCCAAGGCTTAAAGGAGGGAATTAGGGAGGGACATGGGAGGAGCAGCTAGCTGTAAGCTAATTATTGGGGGCAGAGCTTATGGAGTAGGTGAAGGATGAGTGCCAGATTTGAGGGGGGAAGGAATTCCAAATTTTTGGGCAGTGGTGAGGGTAACCAGATTGGCCAATTTGGGTGGATTTGTGGGGGACAACCAGGGTACGGGAGTTGGTTGATCTAAGGGAATGGGAGGGTGGGGAGGTGTTTTAAAGGAGGAGGTGAGGTAGGAAGGGAGCTCACCCAACCAGTGCTTGGAGGTGAATTTAGCATAGTGGAAGTGTCACCTATTTGTAAGAGATGAGAAGCATAGGGCATGATAAAAATTACAGTGATGGGTGCGAGGGGGACATCCAGGGCAAAGCGGCAGAAGGAATTGAATAATTTAAAATTCTGTTTTTATTATGTAGACATCTGGTATAGGGGATAGCATTTTTTTTGTTGGGGTGCAATGATGAACATATCACTTTTCCATATATCACTGGTGGTTGAACCATCAGCAATTATACCATCATGTGTCCCTTTCAATAGTTTGCCATAGGAAACTGTGTTTTACCCATATGGTTCATTGCAATATCGGCAATCTTTTGGTAACTGATATCATGAAGAACTTCAGATTACAACCAAAAGAAAAAAAATAATAGTCCTTCCAATGGTCCCATTGGCAAATGCACTTGGATTGTAGGTGACTAGTGAACTATATATTGAAAAATCATTCTCTTTGTTGGTGTCATCACAATGTTTAGTGCAGCACGGACACAGTTGTTCATAGAGCAATGACATAGGTTAATATTCCTCCTCCCCTAACCCCAAAAATTGCAATTATGAAACACACAGTATGCCAATAATCAAACTTTTATTTTGTCATCCTGGGAATTGCAGTATTTATATTATTTATTTAATTATTTATTGAAATGTTTCACCAGGAAGGTTACACTGAGCAACAATGCTCATCTCACAGTACGTCCTGGGGGAAGGGGAGTGGGAACAATAGTAGTACAACAGGATACATACATCTTAGTAGCACATAGACAGACTGTACAGTTAACAACCAACAATAGCTTATAACATTTCTAGATTAGGATATATTTGTGAGTGGCTGACATGGGGCATAGTCAAAAGGTACTTGGGGGGGTGGAACAGTAGGGGGAATGTCATTTAGAATCCATCTGCCTTCTTCTTCTCTGGGATCATGCTGAAAACAGGCAGAATTGTCTAGTCCTCCTTTCCAGTTCAACAAAAAATATGATGAAATAAAAATAAATGTATTCCGGTTGAGTTTTTCTCAAGCTCCATCATTAGTGTCTCAGGTTGTGTCTGCATGCATGCTGCTGACACATTTCTAATTGCACTCATTTGTACGATTCCTACTACACCTTTGCATGCATTCCATAGCATTTAGAAAAATGTGTCCCATTTTGAGGTCGTTAGGAAGTGGAGAACTGCACTGCATATGCATACTGACCATGGTAGTGTATTTATATGTCTGTGTTCCTGTAACTAAAATGTAGTATAAAAAAAACCCTCTCAGTGCTTCCTTTTTTTGGCAAATATGGTGCATTTCATAGAAGTCATATAAATACATCTAAGCAATTGAAATTCTAGTGCTGTCCCTATGTTAATGATGATGTTTCTGTGCGAGGTTCTGAGTGTCTGTATCTGTGTGTTTGTTTCTAGCTGGTGTGTGTGTGTGTTTGTTTGTGGACAGGTGCAACCTGGTCATACTGCTTTAGGCATGTTCAGTCATTTATTGGGTCATAATAATAATGTAACCCACCATATAATGTGGGAGAATGCTTAACAGTGAAACTATTACTGTAATTGTGTATGGCATGGCATTTTCAGGACTGTCCACACACTAATTGGCATACCATAAAAAATTTGGTAGCTGGTATCAAGTTCCCAATGTTCCTGTTTCTTTGATGACTTGACAAATATTACCCCTATCCCTGCCTGACTGTTGCATAACTTTCAGCTCCTTATCTAGTGACAGATCACATGAGGTTCTAGCTGCACTTGCTGGTCTTGTAAAGGGCAAAGGTGCTGTTGAAAACTGTTGATATATTTTGCATTGTCTTCTTCTAAAACTACCTTAAATAGCACCACAGGCCCATGACTGATAACTTAACTTTGCAAAAAAAGAACAAAAAAAAGCAAAACATACCAGCTGGACCTGTGGAAATGTGTCTTGGACCAGTTGATTTAACAGTCACTGTCCCCGTTGTCCAGTGGCTACCAAACTTATATGTCAGTCTGCCATTGAGGCATGTGTGTGTGTCTTTGTGTTTGTGTGTGTTTATGTCTGTGAATGTCCTTTGATCACTAAAGTATTTTGAATTGATGTATTCCATTTTACCATTCGTTTTTTTATTTTGTTGTTGTTGTGTGGTGCTGGTGCATAACACTTGTTCAATACTGCATTGCGTTGCATTTTTCTATTATTGGGTAAGCAATCACACAGTGTGCAGAAAGTGAAGAAACAAAGATCATTGACAGCGTGACTGCATGTGTGGATGGACCAATTAACATCATTTACCACCTTTGCATTTCATTTTTTTTTGTTTTGAATACTGTTATACTGTGTATTTGTTCACTTCTACCTCTGTGGCCATTTCATTTTTGTAAATAGGCACTCCAGGGATGCTGATAGTAGTATGGTTACTACAGTGTTGGGGGGCTGAAGGCACCATGCTTTGCCTTGTGCCTCAATAGCACCATTACTGTGGTGGATACCCTGTACCTTTAACATTCCTGGAGTGCATGTTGGCTTCTATGAAATGTTCCAAGATGTAACTTTGAACAAATACACACTACAACATTAAACTGTGTGGTACAGCATGTCCTTTATGGGACTATTAACATGTAATGTGGAGGAGTTTTTCTGCTCACAAAACCAACCCCCCACCCCCCAGAGGTGGCTAACAGTCCAGTACTTAATGGGCCCCAACCAAACACCACAAGGAACTATACTGGAACCTCCTCCCTCAATCCATTGCTTGATTTTTCCTATCAATACAATGAAATCTCGTGGCACTGTAGGGTAGTGGTCTCTACCCACTCATGGCTTGTGATTCACCTCACACCTAAACAATTAATGTTCCATGCTGGTCTGCTGCTTATTTCAACCTGCCCACTTTCAGAATGCCATAATGCACAATCCAATACCGTTGTATTGTAGTGTACTGATCATTTCACCATTCCCCTTTTCTGTGCTCACTGTCCCATAGATGAAAAAAGATGATATTCTATCCAGTGCTACAAGCACAGAAGGCAGAGGCAGTAGCAATGATATCCCACTACACACGACCCATGTTATCCCATTGGTGGTCCCTCGTAAGGCATGGAATCTCTCCGGTTGCTAGTGACCCCCCCACACTACCCATCCAAAGACTACTGCAATCTTTTTCACATTACATTGTCCATTGGTGTGTGTAAGCATTGTGCGTGGGGCCACTACCAACTGGGGAGATTCCGTGTATTACAAGGGGCCACCGATTGGCAACATGAGTCATGTGGTGTGGGATAACAGCTCCTAACACCTGTCAGTACTTGGTTTTTGTTGGCTGACCAACTGATGTTACAATTATTTTTATTTACAAACACTCTGTACAGAACTGAAAGAAGGATAAACAGGCTGTCAAACACTTTAGGTAAAAAGGATGCCATGTGCAATGTAATGATGCAAAGGGCACTGATGGTGCACTTCACCATCAAATGCAGTTTATACAGCACTTAATTCTGCACACAATATTGCAGAAGACTGGCATAGTTTGAAAACTATTTTTTGTCAGATTAACATTGCATATTTAAGACCAAAAAACAGGACTGCACTGTGTTGTGATGTACAATGTAATTCCAGCTCACAAAAAGAATAAAACTTGCAGCTGCACAGGATCTGATAGGTAGTGTACCACAATTGTGTCAATGAAACCTATCTGGCCATTCATAAATGCAACTCCAGTTACATATACTGCTAATAGGAATATAGTGCTATGCAGCCCGATGTGTCTTATAGAAATACAGTTGGTAAGATCAACAAACTTAGCAAAGTCCAACACATTATGGAATGTAATGACATTTGATTATCTAGCAATAGGAAGGACTACTGAAAAAAATAGCTGGTTTTCAACAAAATATGACTGTAAGAACTTAGAATTAAGGATTCGGTTTGCTGGGAACACTGGCTGGAAATGACTTCTATATGAACTCACACTGGAACCGCTAATGGCTTGATGCCTCTCTATGATGAATGGAACACAGTACCCCCCCCCAAAAAAAAACAACAACCAGGAAGAGATGTGAATTAAAGTGTATTTGAATTGAAAACTGCATGTTGCTGATGGTGTTATCACAAGTAATAAATCCACAATAAATCTGCAAGTGGGAAACAGGGAGTAAAACACACCTGACACCCAGATAACACAGAGCCTAGATATCTCTGACAGAGCTCACAGAGGTGTCGCTACCAAAATAAACCATCATTGCAAACCACACTCCAGATGCTGTCAGTGCAGATGAGAACTCCTGTCAGTCAGTGAAGCCACCCAATGCCATAATCACGCACTGAGAGACATCTGGAACTGAGGGAGCAGCATCTAAACAAAACAGGCGTATCTGCATTTGCATGCTGATAGATCACGGAGGAAAATAACTTCGGAAATTCAAATAAAAATGAAGAAAAACACATCACACAACTTGGGGAGATAAATATTTATTGAAATAATGCCAACATTAACCGTGCAGGAACGTTGCACTTGATCTTTAACACCCATTAGCTCCTGTACTACAAGAGGCCTACATCTGGCCAGTCTCTGTCTAGAGCCGAAAAGCATGCTTTTCGTTTTCTTACTGTTCAATAGCAAGTGATTGCCTTTTAGCCAGTTATCCATGATTTGAAAATTCCCATTCAGATTAGAGTTTATTATGTCCTCTGAGGGAGAGCTACTATACCGGATGATGTCATCAGCATACATTAAAGTGTTCGTTCGAGTTAACAAAGATGGTAGTTTATCAACAAATAATGAGAAAAGGAGGGGCCCTGGGATAGAACCCTGGGGCACTCCTACCTCCATCATTCTGCTCCCAAACATAACACCCTGATAGCAGATCCTATGAAAATGGCCTGTTAGATAAGTTTCAAGCCATTTTAATGGTGAATCCCTGACTCAGACACTTCTCAACCTCCTGAGCAGCAGATGGTGGTCAACCAGGTCAATGGCCTTAGACAGATCCACGAATACAGCACTGGTGAGTTTTCCCTAATCCATTGCTCCATCAATGTGGTCCATGAACCTGGCCACAACTGTCCCTGTGCCATGATGTTTATGAAACCTATGCTGCTAGGAAGATCAAAGGCTGTAAGAGTCAATGAACTCCACTAGTTGTTCATTTAAAATTTTTGTAAAAGTTTACCTAGTACCGGAAATATGGATATGGGTCAATAGCTGTCAAAATTAGCCACTGATCCCCCCTTAAATATAAGCCTTTTATAGTGCATTTCCACTGACTTGGAAATTGACCTGTTATAAGAGATAAATTAAACACCTTGGTCAATGGGACATAAATATGAGTAGCAATTAATTTTAAAAACCTAGGCTCAAGATTATCACCTCCAGAACTTGTAGTGGGAGACATTTTTTTTTAATAATTTCAAAACTTTCTTTGGTTTAATTAATTGAAAATAAAAAGAAGGGAATTGTTTCCCATCTGTAACTGACTGAGTAGTTTCTGTACCATCACTTGAAGAAGAAACGTCAGTAAAATGAATTAAGTCAGCAAATATAACCAAGAATACCTCAGATATTTTAGCTAAATTAGTTGATGCTTGACCATTTACGTTAAAGGACTCAGGAAGAATAGTATTGTTAAGGGAAGCAATGGTCTTAATTGCCGGCCAAAATTTCCTAGGATTTTTTAAGTCAGTTCATTGTTTGTTTAGGTGATATTCTGATTTACTTAACCTCAACTTTATTTTACATGAGTTCCTAATCTATGATAATTATAAAAATCAGCGTCACTCTGAGATTTTTTGTACAAATTCCAAGTGGTATCCCGTTCTTTCATAAGTATAAACAAATCAGGGGTAATTAATTTGTTAGTATTACATCTAACCCTTCTTATTTTCTGTGGAAAAAACTTATCCTGAAGCTTCACCAAAATATTAGTAAAATAATCTATGGCCAGATCAATCTCAGGAATAGCATCAAGATAAGACCAATCAATAATATTTAGTTCCCTCAGGAGACTAACCTGTAAACTAGTCGTAAATCTCCTAAAGGAAGTAAATCTGGAGGGGGGTTTACACTTGAATCCTTTCCAAATACAAAATACCACTAGGTGGTCACTCATCACATCTGGGAGCATCCCATGAGCCCAAACTCTTGAAATATTATTATTTAAAACCCAATCTAAAGTAGCATGCTTTTTACTTGTTAAATTCATTCTAGTACGTGAAGTGATAAGTTCAACTAAACCTGCATTAGCCACCAAGGATTCTATTTCAGGACTGACATCAGGTGCCCAATTAATATTTAAATCTCCCCAAATTACTAGATCTCCAGTTTTATATTCTAAACTTAAAAATTCTAAAAAATCTTTGAGTCCTTTAGTACCCAATTTGGGGGGGGGGGTAGTAAACTGTACACATTTTTAACTTATAACAGCCTCCAAGTATTAACATGAATCTGTAACCATTCACACTCTGAGTTATTATAAGCTATGGTGCCTAGTTCAGTAACCTCAAGTTCATTCCTAAAATAAATTAATATTCCGCCCCCCTTTTTTTCCCCTACCTGATCTTTACGTATTATTTTATATCCTTCAATCGAGTAAAATTTATTATCAATTGAGGGTTTCAACAAAGATTCTGTTAGACACAAAATGTCAGGATGGTATAATTCCAATAAGGCCTCAATTTTATGTTTTTTTCTTTGTAATACTACATACATTTAAATGTGTGAAGTACAATCCCTTCAACTTCTGATAATCAGGATTTGGGAAGCTGGCATGTGATAAAGGGTGAGCATTAGAGTCAATAACCCAGATAGGCCCAACAGAAGTAAGGGTCGTCGAGAATAACCCAACATTGGTATTAATAACTTACGTGGGATTAAATAAAACCCAAGATTATAAACAGTTCTCCTTTTCACTGCACATAAAAGAAAAATGTTAACAGAAATGACTTAAGCGAGTAACTCAGAACACAGTGGAAATCATTGCATTTACTTATGCTGATGTTAGTCACCGAGAATTAATTTCTACCATAAAGCAGGGGTGCCATTTAGGGAGGGCAGAGGGGGCAGTTGCTCCTCTCCCTGCATTTGTGCCTAGGTTGTTCTTATGGTGTGGCAATAATGGCATTAAATTTGGATTTAATCTTTTGTGCAATAAGTGCCCCCTGGCCTGTGTTGTGCTCACACTGCTGGTGCAATCCTGACTTGACTGTGTCTGTATTGTGTTGTCCACTCTCTCTGCCTATTAGTGGCAGTGCCATCACACATTACATGGCAGAGCTCCATCCAAGCAATGGCACATGAGTCACGCAAGTGGAACACTGTCTTTCCCACCACAGAGTAAATAGGTTGCACGCTACAGCTTGGAGGAGTCAGCGAGCACAGAACTCTCAGTAGCAGTGTTGTGGTGGCATATTTTTGTTGGTCTACTCTTAGTGAGTCTCAATCTCCCTTGGTGGCTGAAAGTGCTGGGGGTGAGCTAGAAGCTAACTAGAGACTAGGCTACCTACTTACTCTACTAGGTTCAACTTGCAAAAAAAAGAGAATGGGCCCCCTTGAGGCAGCAAGCAAGGCCTCACAGCAGCAGTGACAGCAGTGTGGGTGGCCTTCATAGGCCTTGCTCAGTGCAATGTGGCAGCAGCAAAGCAAGAAGCAAGCAACAGAGGTTGGGTGGGCTCAGTTGGCGAAGTGACTAGGTCGCAGCCCACATTGGGGACCTGGGATGGTTGATTCTAGCATCCAGCTTCTGGCAGAAGGATGGAGGAGGAGCAGACTGAAAACTGGGCTGGTGGCACACTGGGCTAGGCTGCAGGTTCAAGTAAAAGTAAATAATTTTTCTTACAGGGGGGACTGGGGAAGGAGAAATGACTGAAATATTGATGTGTTTTCATGTCTGTGCCTTTGGGCGGCTTCATGACCCATATGTGATGGGTATTGAATGGAATGGAGTTGGGGAGAGAAATTGGAACAAAGTTTTTTTTTTGGGGGGTGGGGAGGGGTTCAGAACTTCGGCCAGGAAAAATTTTGGTTAGCAACTGGGTGGGTTTAAGCCCAAATTCAATGCACTGCTCCAGGGTATACACTGATGAATCTTATACATTAGAATTTTTCCTGATTTGCATATCACTTTTCAGTCACAACAAATAAGTTTTACCTTTTAGAGACATTCCAGAGCTAGCTGCCTATGGGGCGAACTAGCACCTGGCCTACACTGGTTATTGGCTCCCCCATGCTGAAATCCAAAATGACAGCCCTGCCATAAAGTCTAAATTTACAGGACACCCTCTGAGTGAGCAGTATGTTTTCCATGAGTGATGGATGAGGAACAGAGCAGATTTCTGTGGTAAAATGAGAACTGCCCCTTGCATTCAGGGACAGTTGAGCGGTATGGTATGCACAGACTATTGGAGCCTCACTATAGTCAGACTTATGCCCCCCCAGTGAAGCTGACCTCCACATTCCCATGCTCAGGCACATTATGACATGGGGCAAGGGAGAGTGCAGGGGCATCCCCCATTAAAATGAATGAGGGTATTTTTTTACTACTGTTTTATACATTATAGATGGAGAGTTGGAGATTAATGAAAGCCACGCTTGACTAAAAAGACCTTTTTGTAGGAACAGTGGCCGTTGTTCTCAACTCACCATCATAATGTAGAAAATAATAATAAAAAAATAACTCCATTCATTTCAAGGGGGTTCGCCCCAGCATTCTGACCCATGGACATCATCTCTTAAAGTCTCCCACCTCAGGCAATATTTTTCTGTGGATCACAGCAGGTGGAATTCTGCAGAAGAACCTGTAGAATTCTGGCAGAAATTCCACCTGCAGAATGATCATGCCACATTAATTTCCCTGGCAGAATTCTGTATTTTGCACAGCACTACCAGTTTCCCTTATTTTCGTTTACCCTTCTTCTCCCTACTATTTTCCAGTCAAACTTGAAAAACTAGGTGGGCCAAGTGATCCTTTTCTGCTAACAAATTTGATGTCTCTATGTTTCTAGTCACTCTCATTAGCCTTTCTGGGCCTCTGCAGTGCCTCTTGCTACAGTATCCCCCTGGGCTATGCGGCTTTGGCCTTCAAGCTCACTATGACCTTCTACAATTAGTTAGTTTGTTGTCATATTGGTCCTTGTGACAAAAGATCCAGAAAAAAACAGATGATTTGATACTTTTTATTGGACCAAGATAGATGATACAAAAGAAAATAGGTGCTTGAGCTTTTGGATTACATTGAATCCTTCATCAGAAAATAATGACAGTTCATTTGGAAGAAAACATTTACTTAAAGTCCAGATTATACATAAAAAACAGATTAAAAAAATTGTTTAAAATCCCAATTGACCAAGGCTGCTTTTTAAAGAACAACATAGAATCATATAAAGATAACAGAGTTCCATCACAAGAAAGGTATTCCAAGGTCAAATGTCACTGAATGGAGAGCTGCTTCATTGAAAACAGTCATAAAACATACTGACGCTACATTTGTGCATCTGTGCATGCATTAGTGAATGTCTAAGATTTTAAACCACAAGATAAAATAAGCTGAAAAAAATACATAATATATGATGTTAAAAATCTTCTAATTAAGAAAATACCTTTGTGTTAGGCAAAAAAGTGGGTTTAAAGACAACCTATCCTAGTGTAAAACAAGCATTAACTGGCTGTTTCCCACATTTATACAGTGTAGGGAAGTAGCCAGCAGAAGGAGACCACTTGTCCTATTAAGTCTGCTCATGATGTTGTTGAGACCTGGCAATCACCAGTGCCTCATGCCCCCCCCCCCCACTTCTGCCATCCCTTTTCCCTCTTCACCTCTTCCGCACCATTGTGTCCCTCTGTGCCTGTCCCAGGCCCTTTTAAAAGCTCTGACTGTCTTAGCCTCTACCACCTCCTCAGGCAGCTCATTCCAGGCCATTACCAAACCTTCCATAAAGAAATATTTCCTCACGTCCCTTCTGTATGTCCTCCCCCCATCAACTTGAGATTATGGCTCCTGGTGGTGGTGTTCTCTCTTTTGTTGAAGAGACCTTTGTATTCAACTTTGTTTACTGCCTTCAAGTATTTGAAGGTCTCTATCATGTCCTCGCTCAGCCTTCTCTCCTCCAGGGAGTACATACCCAGTGCTTCCAGCCATTCCTCGTATGACCTATCCTGCTGTCCCCTGATCATTTTAGTTGCTCTCCTCTGTACCCCCTCCAGCAGCTTAATGTCCTTTTTAAGGTATGGGTGCCAGACCTCACTCCATACTCCAAGTGTGGCCTCACCAGTGACCTATACAATGGCATAATTACCTCATTGTGCCTGCTGTTAAACCCCCTTATGATGCATCCTAGCATCCTGTTTGCTTTTGCCACTGCCTTTTTGTATTGAGATGACTGTTTTAGGGCACTCGTAATTATAACCCCCAGGTCCTTTGCCTTCTCAGTCTCTGCTATCTGCACTTTACCCAAGTAGTAATCTGCTCGTGGGTTCCTTGCCCTGATGTGCATCACTTTGCATTTTTTTGTGCTGAACCCAAGCTGCCAGATCTATGACCATGTCTCCAGTCTGGCTAAGTCTTGCCTGAACTCTTTTATCCCCTCCTGTGTATCCACCCTCCCACAAAACTTAGTGTCATCAGTGAACAAGCACATTTTGACCTGGATACCATCCCCTATGTCTCTTATGAAGACATCAAAAAATTCCGGGCCCAGCACTGACCACTGTGGAACCCTGCTAGTGACCTCCTTTGCTCAAGAGGACCCCCCCCACTACCCTCTGGGTTCTCCCCCCAACCAATTTTCAACCACTCTTGTTACTCTCTCCTCTACTCCTAGTCCACTCAGTTTTGCAGTTAGCCTCCTATGTGGCACCAAATCGAAGGCCTTACTGAAATCTAGGTATATGACATTCACTGCCTGCCCCTTGTCTACTGCCTTCGTGACCCCATCAAAGAACTCTACTAAGTTTGTTTGGCATGATCTGCCAGCCACAAACCCGTGCTGTTTGCTGTCCTGTAGGCCATTGTCCTCCATGTACCTCACCAACCCCTCCTTTATTATTGTCTCCATAAGTTTACACACCATCGAGGTTAGGCTGACTGGGCTATAGTTGCCTGGGTCCTCCCTTGGTCCACTTGTGTGGAGTGGCACCATGTGCACAGTTATCCAATCCTCTGGCACCACCCCAAAATCTGGAGAGCTATTGTACAGGGCTGCTAGCGGTCCTGCCAGTTCGTCAGCTAGCTCCCTGAGCACCCAACTTTAAAACTTCTTTCTTGGACCTGTCATCTGTGATACAATCTTCCCCTTTCTTGAGTCTGACTATGCCATCTTTTCTGTCTCTCTCTTTTCTTTTATGTAGTTGAAGATGGCTTTTTCACCCTTCTTTATTCACTTAGCTATTTGTAGCTTTTTCTGTGCTTTGGCATTCTGTACCTCCTTGCTCAGTAGCTTGGCAAGCCTTCAGAATTCCCCTATGTCCTCCTCCCTAGCTGTTCTTTTGCTGTTCTTGTATGCTGCCCTCTTTTCCCGTATTATTCTAGCAATGTACTCACTGAACCAGCTTGGTTGTCTAGCCCCTCTTTGCTTGCTCCTCATTCTCATGCAACTGCTTGTTGCTTTATGCATGGCCTTCTTGATGGTTTCCCATAGTCTCTCCACCCCCATTCCCTCCTGTATGCTCCACAGGTCTTCCCTAATCATTTCCCTCATCTTGCCAAAATTTAATTTCTTGAAATCCAGTGTCCTAGTCTTTGATAGGATGTTTTCCTTGCCCATGTCTATCCTGAACCACACTAGGTTGTGGTCACTTCCACCCAGTGGCTCCCTAACGTCAACCTCTTTGATGTGCTCCCCATTAGTGAGCGCCAGGTCCAGGAGGGCTTCCCCTTTGGTGGGACTCATCACATACTGTGTCAAGTAGCCATCCTGGATTGCATTTAGTATTGCTTGGCTTTTTTGTGTAGGATGTGGTAGGAGTGCCCCAGTCTATTTTGGGCAGGTTGAAGTCCCCTGTCACTACTACCTCCCCTCTCACTGCTGCACTCTTCAACTGAGAACATACTTCTTCATCCAACTTTTCTCTCTGCTGTGGTGGTCTATATATGACCCCAACCCGATTTTCCTATCCCTATTGCTCTGGAGTTGCAACCACAGGGTTTCAATGCCCCCCCAGCTGCACCTCCCTCGCACACACTATTCCCTCCTTGATATAAGCCACAATCTCCCCCCTTTCCGTTACTCTGTCCTTTCTATATAGCTTATAACCTGGGATTGATAGGTCCCAGTCATGATGTGCTGTGGCCCAGGTCTCTGTATTAGCCACTACATCCACTTCACCATCTGCCAGCAGGGCTTGCAATTCTGCCATTTTGTTCCCAGTACTATGTACATTCAGTGATATGACCATCCACTTCGTCCCCATTGTACCCTTGCTTTTTGTTTTAATTTGATTGTCCCACATGCCCACTCTTCCTCCTCCCCTTCCCTAATTCTCTCTCTTTCTGCTCGTTCCCCATCCTCTCTGCTTTCTTTTGCCTTTCGGGGGCGGGTCTGGCCTCCCCAGCTCCCCCAGCAGTTTAAACTCAGCTCCCTAGCCATGTATAGTCCCAATCTGTCTTTTAAAATTTTATTACCTTCCCAATTTAGGTGAAGTCTGTCATGGCTGTATAGTCTTTTGCCTGACCGTATATCACCCCTTTTCCTATAAAATCATACCCCTCTTCCCTGCACCAACCCTCCAGCCATACGTTGAATTTGTCTATTCTCCTTTTCCTAGCTGTGCTTGCCCTTGGGACAGGGATGATTTCTGAAAATGCCAAAGAGTTAACTGACTCCCTGCATGTCCTTGCTATGTTTTTATGTTTGCTTGTGCACATGCGCAGGAAACATTATGTGGCAGCTTAGGAGAGAAATGGGTTGTGGAGGTGTGGCACTGTGGCGGCCAATGCCACCACTGCATTTCTGGGCTTGGCCATTTGTAACAAATGCAGTGGCACACTGCTGCTGACACTAGTTCAGCAAGTGTGCCACCAACTTGAAACAATTTGGCCGCAGCAATCAGGAAGCACCTCATCATTGCAGTGTCAGGCACCCACCTCTCCTTTGGATCTCAATAGTGCAGAGGACAAGCTGATGGTGCGATGGCGAGTGGTCCCTGATTGTTGCAGCCACCCCCTGTCCTAGTGTTGTTTAATCACTCTCTCTCTCTCTCTCTCTCTCTCTGTGTTTTTCTTTCGGTGCAAAAATTTATGATTTCAGCCATTCCCCGGCACTTGCCCCGCTGCCAACCAACTGCCTCTCTTTGCCGACTCCCTCCACCATCTGCTGCCACAGAAACCGGGACCAGACATCCCAAAGGAGAGTCGTAAACTGGCAAAAACTTTGCAAGGTGTCTGCTTGTTCTTTCAGAATTTCTGATGCCTGGCCAAAAATCTGAGAAATGGAGTATCCGACATTTATTTTACGGCATGCACTGCAGAATAGGATCCCTTTCGGAGGTGCTCTGCTTGGTTTGCGGAACCTGACATTTTTCTCTTGTTTAAACTAAACTTAAAACTTTTCCCAAATAACACAGAAGTCCAGAGCCTGCCACCACCTGCATGACATTTCTCTACAATTTATTTTACAGTAAATTAAAAATCGACCCCCACACTTGCTGCCTACAACAATACCAACTCGACAGGGTCTGTCCTGCATTTCAGACTAAAATTGAACCAATACAATTTCTTTTATATCTGGGATAGATGGCGCTGAACTGCGAGGTGTTTTTAATGAGCTTCTCTGACTCTATTTTTGGCTCATGGGTCCTGATACCCATAGCTCTCCGAGCCCCGACCAGAGTGATGAGCAGCGGCTCCGCTCCCTGTTACCTCCACCTTGATGCCATCATGGCGGAGCTGCAGACCCCCAAACTGTGATCTACAGCTGGAGAGTGGAACCGTGAGCCACCACCGTGCCATGAAGAAGCGAGGCGACTAGACTATCAACCTGTCGGTGCAGCAGGTCCTCAGTCTGTGGGCCCACAGAACGTCCCTCAGGCATTTCACAGGTAAAGCCCTGGGGGAAGGATAGACTTATTATCATGCTTGACTTGTGTGCAGCTGTATTGTCAGCTTCCCATCCACAGGACTGTGGTTTCCTCAATAACAGGGACCAACCTTATCTCCCTGCTTTTGTTATCCCTGGTTGGCATGGGACTAGTCCCTCTGAAGTTAGGGTCCTCCTGTGACTCATTTCCTGCTGCTGAAGACTCCCAGAGTGGTGTGCTAGTTGTGTTGGAGGAGGGCTGCTCCCAAGTCCCATTACAGTATTGTTATGACTGTTAGTCTGTCACTTCGGTTGGTTTGCCAATGTAGATTCTGATGGAAGTCTTAGAACGCGGTGGATATTTCTGTGCAGGCATTTTTGTTTTTCTCTTCCCCAAACAAACGTGTTTTAAAATGTTCATGTGTAATCAAATTGATCATGCAGACGCATACCTCCCAACTGTCCCCGATCACCCCTAAAAATGTATCAGTCCCTCCAGTGTCCCTCATGAAAAGGGTGCTTCCTACACAGACTATGTACTGTGAGTTCATACTTTAAAGCAGAAATTCATGACATTTTAATATTCTAAATCTAAAATAAACTTTGCACAAGTAATATCAATAGTTTTCACAATGTTCTAAACTTGACTCTCTCTTTTTGAGGATGTATCCCTCATTATGAGGGTCAGTGTCCCTCACTGTCCTTCATTTTGAATGTCTGTGTCCCTCATTCTAGTGGATAAAGGTTGAGAAGTATGTGCAGATGTTTTGAAACTCTAGCCTATGATGTACATACAGACTCACTTCAGGAAAGGAGATTGGATCGAATTTAAATCTAACCATTGGTTCCAAACACAAAGTGGTAGTTTGCTGGAGCTGTAGATCTTCCATGGATTCCATAGGTAAGAAGGATCCAGTGATGCGCTGCCAAATATTTAGCAATCGGGAACAACATTTAGCGTTACCTCTATAGAGCCTGTGAAAGCCTCCTCCAGCACATCAATGGTAGGACCACAGGATCCTTGGTTTTTAGTTGAGGCTCATGATCGGAAGAGCAGGGAGTTATGTGATGTAGCTTTTGTTTCACTTTTTTTTTTTTTAACAAGTTTTTATGGTTCTGTTATGGGGAAAAAGAAAGCAGGCCTGGTCCTGCAAATGAGCCATTCCATGCATCTGCTGTGCATTAATGGCCTGCCAAGCACTGCAGCTCAACCGAATTTTCTGATTAACTTCCCTCTTGGACACTGACAGAGCACCCAGGAGCTGGAAAGCAGGGAGCCAGATGGGCATACAGTTAACAGCACTGGAAAATTTAAAAAGAAGCCACCTATCACTACTGCATTTGAATTCCATTAAAAGCCATTATTTTTCCATTAATATCATGCGAACCCATTAATTTACCCCATTAAATCTTGTTTAATGTGAAATTTGTTCTTCCATTAAATTTCCATTAAGTGTTGCGGTTTCATGGGTGAAAACCGTTAATGTAGTCATCCATGGCATTAATTAACCATTACTGACTCCCATTAAATGATTAACGTGTTAAAAGTCCATTAAATTTTGTTTAATGTACAGTTAATGGTGGTTTTAATACCCTTTAAAACATAGCAACAAGCTTTTGATAGCCATTAAACCATGAGCACCTAGTTTCATTGCCATGAAAACTGTCATTGTTACCATTAATTTATTAATGGCCATTAAATATGTGGCTTACTTTGATTTTAATTGCATGAAATTGTTATGCCTGTCTGCTAAAACAGTAATAGGCATAAATATCTTCAGCTGAGAGTTTAATGGGCATTAAAATGCAAAAACCTAGTTTCATTGCCATAAAAAGTATCCTTGTGGTTATTAAATACATTTATGGCCGTTAAATGTCTTCAGCTGAGAGTTTAATGGTCATGAAAACGACATGCTTTTTCACTAATCACCATTAAAACTAAGAAATAAGCTTTTCATTGCCATGAAAATTATGTTAATGCTATGCCAATACATTAATGGCCATTAAAACCATCCAAATGAGCTTTCCATATTGCCATGACTATTATATGTTTATGTTGTGCCACTACGTTAATGGCAATTAAAACTGTCCAAATGAGCTTTTCATTACCATTAAACATTATGGTTACATTATGCCAATAAATTAATGGCAATTTTATGTGTCAAACATATATTTTCCACAGGACTGACTGGACTTTGACTTGTGCTTGCAGATAAAAGTAAACTTATCTACTATTTGTCTTAGCTGTACTTTGCCCTAAGAGCTATGGCTCCTCTGTGTTGCCGGTGTAACTTTTGTTTTACAGGTACTCCCCATCATCCAGAATTGAAGTCTACACACAAGTTCCCTCACTGGACCAGTACACATGATTTAGTTACTTGATTTGGAGGTGGGAAATGTGAGCCATAATGGTGAGTCTGCCTCTGTTACAGCTGGAGTTCACTGAGATTACATGTCATCTCAATGGTTAATCTGCTGTGTGAAAACTTGCTCCGTACTATTAGTTCCAGTGTCAATTGGCTCCCTGCCCAATTTGTCCCCCCCCCCCCGGGGTTTAATATATAAAATTTATGCTGGGGGTAAACTGTCAGGGAATGATTTGTAAGGGATGATTAACATCGGAGCAAATAGTACAGAATGAGTTCTCATGGCGTAGATATATTGGAATGAATTGATATGTTACCATGCAATGAAGGAGTAGAGGAGTGGGTGCTATGAACCTAGCCTCATGAGGGACAGTGGAGAGGTATGTGGTCAGTCCCTCCAGATCTCGCCCCTCTGCAACTGGACCCCCCTCCCTCCATGTTTCTGGACTCCCACAGCCAAAAACTACAATTCCCCAGTACCCAGCCGAACCCAGCATGAAATGCTTGCAAGAACGAATGGGGCAATGCACCTAGGAGTTGTAATTTTGTCATGTAGGTGTTTACCGCTGGTCACGGGAGGGATGTGCTTGTTCAAAACGACTGTCCCAGAAGTCCCCACGTGAAGCATCACCAGTCCCTGGTGCACGAACGCACGTCAACATGGCAGACGCTGTTGTGTGAGAGAGTATTGCATAGTGAGGAGAGCGGGGAGGGCATTCAAGGGCAATAGTTTATCACCAGGGCTGTAAAAAGGAGGAGTAGTGGCCTGTAAGAGGGGAATCATTACATACCATGACCAAAAGGTGAGCCTGAGGAGCCCACGGGCAAAGGCATACCGAGCGCGCAGCCTGTGAGGAGGGAGAGGACTGGAGACATGATGAAGGAATGGGGTGGGAGTGCATACTGGGCCTGTTGCTGAAATCTGTGGCCCAGTGTGGCCTGTGAGGAGAGAGCCCCCAAGGTGGGCAGAGTGAGGGGCTGACGGGCTCAATAGGCAGCAGTGTGTGCCAAGGCATGGGGGCCTGTGCTCATGAGCACATAAAACATCATTTTGCTGCTTGCTTAATCATGAACCAGCCATTGAGAGAGTTGAAAGGAAGTACAATGCTGAGCTAAAGCCTCCTGTAAAAATGTATACAGAATTGTAAATTAATGAAATGTGTCTCAGCTAGGACACTTTTGCCATTTTGTGACTCTGACATGAGTGGGGGGGGGGCAACATGAGATGGTGGCTAGAATGCAGAAAAATGAACATGGAGTCCCAGAACTGAGTCTCACAACTACTTTATTCACTATGTGTCCCTGAAGGCATAGTAAAAGAGAAATAAAGGGAAACATCCATCAGTAATCAGGCCATGACTGGGTGTAAATCATGGCCTGATAAGCTTTCTTGCAAAGTGTATTAATTTTAACTTACTGTTGTTTAAATATTTATCTTGTATCTAGTTGATCCTGCTTCCCTCCTGCCATTTTGAAGTGCACGGTGCACCCCTAACCACCACTGTTCCAGTGTGACATATGACACGGGGAGCAGCCAGGGGCACGCCATATAGACAGCCTGAGTAAACAGCACTATTAACACTTCTAGTTTCCAAAGTACATATCCCAGTGGTATACTGAGACCAGGTATAGACTGGCAGTCAATTGCTCCCAGTGTCACGCTTCACACTTGGAACTTTCTTCTAAATGAGTTATGCTCAATGAATGTATCCAATTATTCATATTTGAATAAAAAAATGATCTTCTACTACTACTACTACTACTACTACTACTTGGACAGCCACAATGGTTGTGGGTGCACTACACGCTTCAAAATGCCAGAGGCATGGAGGCAGGATCAGTCAGATAAGTATGGGGTTCACCAGACCCTTAACACCCATCAGTTTCAAAATCAGTCCTTGGTGGTTCAGTGGCTCCCCCCCTTCATTTATGTTTGCAACGTAACAGAAATGATCTTGTGGTCTAGTAATGCCCCTGCCGGATCACCTGGTACACCTCTTTGTAATAGCCTGGTGGTACATACAGGGCACAGTTAAAATAAATAAATAGGTGATGGAAGCAGATACAGTGCCCCCAAGGCTGGTCCAAGTAGATGGGCATTGGAAACAGACATGGGACACCATTTTGGTCATTCCATGGCTGGTCAATGCGGGGCTACCACAGGAACATAGGTGAGGCAGGCCTCATGTGAGCTTCTCTGTAATATGGCCTGCCCAGACTTCACACTGCAACACAGAAAAGTTCAAGCTGCAGATTGATGATGGAGCATGGCGGCTACAATTCGAGGAAAATGAGCATAACAAAAAGGCAGTCATCAACTCAGGTCCAGGCTAATCATGGACTTTGTCTTTCAGCCAGGTAAGTGTGCTAGGGCAGCCACTGGATTCGGAACTTCTGTGCCATATTTTATAAATCAGTAGGGGTCACCCAATTGCTAACAGCTTTGAGATAGCCGAGATGTCGGGAGGAGAAAGAGTACTCAGAGGTCATGTGCTAACCATGAGGACTTGAAATGTGGTCTAATAATTCCAATTGAGCAACGAGGAAGGGAATGGGTCTTTCTCTAATAGGGCTACAAGCTTAAGTCTGGAAATTCAAACCTGAGGGAGGGGAAGGACTTGGGCTCTGAGGGGCATGTATAGCATGTGGCCAAAAGGAAAAATTACTTTAATGCCTTATTTGTATAAAAATAAAGACTGGGGTGCTTTCAGCATAGGGAAAAAAATATGTATGATACATAATCATATATACTTAAATGCCCCCACAATTATGCCACAGGAAAATGCCACTAGCCAGCTACACAACAGTTCATACAAACAACGATCAGGAAGAGGCAAAGTAATAATGCAGGATTCACATGCAAGCAAGTGGTTGAATAAACAATTGTATGCCTTACAAATGGGGGGGGGGGGGCAGGTGCCAAAAGCTGCAGTTAGCATCTGAAATTTGGAACTTGCAGTGTTTAAACAAACATATTTTAATGTACAATATTAGTAAAGATATAGTTCAAGTTATGTGGGTCTTTGTCTTTAAACAGTTTCTGTGCAGTTAAACAGTAGTTGTTTGTCCAGCCAGGTTCTATTTACTCTGCAGGACTGTGCCCTCCTACTTGTGTTTGTTTCACTTTAACTAGATTAAAACAGTGGAATTTGATAAAACAAACGCGAGCTGCTCTTCAGTTTCCCTTACAACGCCTGCTACTGCATACAGTAACAGTCCCCTCTTCTGTTTCTTTCTAATGAACTTAATCTCAGGATATTATCTTACTACAGTACTGCACACAATCAATGCGAAACTGTAGTAAAGCTGACAAATTCTTTGCAAATAATGTTCTAACAAGCATAATATTTTGCAGGCAACTCTATGTAAATCTCCGCTAACATCCTCCCCCCCCCCCCCTTCAAATCTCAGTCTCTGGTATTGCCATGATGAAAAACAGAAGCTGCAGTGCTTTCAGTTTGTCCCTCCTTTTACAAGTTTGTGTTTAGATGTTCAGAAACCTACCATTTTAAAGCAGGCTGGTCACAGAAGAATAATCAAGCGCCAAAAAGTTAACCAATAGCATTAGGGAACCATTCCATTAAGCACAACAGCAAGGCCTAAAATAAAATCAATCTGAAACCAAGAGCTGAGTGCAACAGAAACGGTCACAGCAAATCGGGTGTCTTCTTTCTCTGTCTACTGCAGCTCACATCCAATCACAGCAACCTTTACATAACTCAGCATCAATCAATTAACTCAGCATTCTCCAGTTGAGTGGCAGTAGCCAATCGCATTCCAGTTCAGCTCAGTGTTTTTTCAACCATCTGAGTGCACAGGAGAAAGAAACTGTTGTTTCTTATAGACTTGGAACCAGACTTCTGAGGGTGAGTTCTTATTTATCCTACTCTGTGGGTGATTGCTTTGGGGAATGTCTGACTTTAATTTAAAGAACTGTTTGCTCCCTAGTTCAAACCTGGGAGTAAGGAATACCTCTCAACCTCTTGCCTCCTGAATCAAGGACAAGGCTTAAAAAAATCAGGGACAAAGCCCCAAAATCAGGGACACATCTTAAGAATTGATACTATTCATTCAGAATGCTGATAGAATAAGATAATTTGTGTAAAGATTCATTTTCTGAAGAAGAACAGGTCTGAATCTTTAATGTTTTACATTATTTTGTGATTTTAATCCCCACTCTTCTGTCTTAAAAACACACATTTTACGAGGGAGAGAGGAAAATTTTGAGGCAAAATCAGGGACATCCCTGAAAATCACGGACAGTTGAGAGGTATGGAGTAAGGGGGGAAGAGAGATTCGAATCTCTCGGAGCTGCTGTTCCCTACAAATTTAACATTGAGTGGGGGAAGGGAGCTGAATTTGGTTAGTGAGTGCAGTATTGAAACTGAACAGCGCTATCTGGTCTGTAGATATCTCTTCCCCATTTAACACAGCAGTAAGTGTGGGCTACAGGAGAGCTTGGGGGTGGAGGGATCCTTTGGTGGGGGTTGGAGAGAGCCGGATGGGGGTGTTGGAGGGAGACTGTGGCTGCTGGGTGGAGTGGACATGGGGAGACGGTAGCTGCACCAGAGAGGAAAGAGAGACCCTTTCTCCAGCCTAATCATATACTTCTGTTTTGGCATCTAGTGGCCCTGTGTGGCCTGTGAGGAGAGAGCCCTTGAGGTGGGCAGGAGTGAGGGGGTGAAGAGAGCTCAGTAGGTAGGAAGACAGTGGTGCCAAAGCATGGGGGCCTGTGCTCATGAGCCCATAAAACATATTTTTTCTGCTTGCTTGATCAAGAACCAGCCATTGTAAGACAATGCTGTGCTGAGCTAAGGCCCCCTGTAAAAATGTGTACAGAATTGTAAATTAATGAAATGCATCTCAGCTAGGCAGAACATTAAACAACAGATCCTTGTAGTTAAGTTCTTGTGTTTTCTAGTGTAGCTTCAACTAATCCCCAACTGTACTGCTCTGAGCTTCCATTTGGTCCCAAGCTCAAATTTAGGGACTTCTCACTCCAGAGTTGTGATGCCTAGCACCCACAGTTCCACGTGGGCCAAAAAGGAACCCCCATGTTTCCTGACAACATACAGGCCTTTTTCTCCTAAGCCTTATACCCTCCTTACTGAGACCTTGCTACTAGTCATACCCACCTGTGAATCAACCCTGCATTGCCCCCAGCTTACCCATTGGTACTGGTTATGCCATCAGCTTTTAGAATTCCTTCCCTGCGGTCATCTGGCTGGGGGTGGGGTGAAGGTGTGGATCCGATCCAGGAGTGCTGCATCCAGAGTCCTATGCAGGAGTAGCCTTCGGCAGGAGCTTCATCTGCCTGGATTTGCATGCTGTTTCCTTGCCCCCCAACTAGGAGCACACATTGGGATTGGCTGCTGGCAAGACCTGGCACAGCCAACCCGTGGGCACACTCCAGTGGCCCTCTCTGTCACTCGTGGATTCCATTCACCACCACCACCTGTGGGCACCCACGTGGTGCTAGAGCAGTGGGATGCGAGACTCCCCCCCCCCCCCCGAGAAAGGAAGTGTCCTGTCCTCTCCTGGGGTGGTCCTCTGACTGTCCAAGCTCTCCGCTGTGCCTGTGGGCCATCTCTTATTTGCTTATGACTTTATTTCCTTGTCTTCTTGCTTTTTCCTAACTGTAACTTTTTATTTAAGCTCATTTTCTTTTTACTTCTGTGCTGTCATATACCCTTTTCATATCTCTCGGTCTTAGCCCTCGCTACTGTATTTTCCTCATATTAACCTTTTATGTCTTTATTTTAACTGGTCTCACAGGATGGATGACGACTCCTTGTTTATTATAACCTGTTTTTCTATTTTATTTTTTACAGGTCTGACAGGATAAGGGTTCCTAAATCTCATCAGATAAGTATATTTTTATGCCTGTCCTGTCCCTTTTGAACCTCCCTAAAGAGCTTGTGCAACTTGTGTAACACCTGTTTTCAATTACATGTACCCTGTAACCTAATTGTATTTGTCTGACCACAGTGTGACGTGGCGCCTCTGTTGAATGCCTATTGTTTTGCAAATCTATGCTATGTAACCAAAAAAACAATGTATGTCTTTATGTGATGAAGTACCTTTGGAAACGAGCCTCTGGCTCAAAGGTTGTAAACTGATTCTTAGAAATAAATAAATAAGCTATAGATCCTTTGTGAACCCTTTTCTATGTTTTATTTTATAGGAACAGTGTACATCACCCCTTTGGACTCCAACTTATGGCTCCCTAGGCAGGTAAGTCCCTACATTTTACTTATTACTAAGCTATTGGGCTGAACATATTATGTAGACTTAGGAGGGTGTTCAATCTGCCACAGGCTAAAGAGGCCGGAGGGAGGACTGCAGTGGCATTTCAGAGAGCTGGCGAGGATGCTGGCAGAGAGAATGAGAAGAGGCCAGGAGGGCCTCTCCAGTGGGGTAACAGGAGGGAGCATCAGGAGAAGGACATTAGCTGGAGGGAGGGAGGAAGTGCAGGTTCACATCCGATAGTGGGTCAAGTGTTGAAGTTAAGGTACAGGGAGAAGAGGCCAATGCTGGACAATACCGTGGTGGCAGGCAGTAGGCTTGCAGTGCTGGCAACAATGGTAGAATATGGGGAGTTGGTGGTGCACCAGGAGAGGGAGATGGTGGGGGGAGGTGAACGGGGGTCCGGCAGTTGGAGAAGGGTACAGCTGAAAAGTAGGAGATGGAGGGGTACATAGCAAAAAGGTTAGTTTTAAACTAGTAAAGTGGGGTGGCAAGTGGAAAGCTGGTAGGCAGGTTTTCCAATGAGGGAAGCCAGATAAGCCTACCCTCCAAGCCACAGGAGAGGGCATCTGGGTAGAAACAATGGGGGTAAATCAGGGGGGTGGGGAAGGGATAGGAGAAGGATGCAGGGCAATGTCATAAATGTGAGGAGCCTGGGAAGCAAATCGGCTGAATTGCAGGCTCTCTTGGCAGCATGGCAGGTAACAGATGTAGTCATAACAGAAACTTGGGCCACTCAATACCAGAACTGAGATATCAAGATCCCTGTATACAGGCTATTCAGGACAGACTGAGCAAACAGGAAAGGTGGAGGGGGTGACTATCAGTGTAAGGGAAAAAATACTGTGCATAAGGAAAGAGGGGGAGAAAGGCAGGGCAGAGGCCCTGTGGATGCAGTTTCAGGGTCCAAAGGGCAGGGTACTGAGGATAGGGGTGGTGTATAGGGCACCACCTCACAGGGAGGAGCTGGACAGGGAGTTGGATTAAAGTAGGAGGGTTTGCAGGAAGGGAAACAGTGGTAGTAGGGGACTTCAACCAACACATCAACCATTGCACGTGCTAGCTAGGGAGCAGGTTATCCTGGGAGCATTCCAGGATAGCTTCCTGGGGTGCAGTTGATGCATGAGTCAACTAGGTTGGTAAGGACACTGGACCTAGTACTATCAAATGGTGAAGCCGTAAGAGACCTGGAGGTTGAGGGCCCACTAGCTGGAAGTGATCACCATTCAGTGTGGTTCACGCTCACAATAGGGAAGCAAACAACTGGAGGTTCAGGTACCAGGGTGATTGATTTCAGGGGGGCAGACTTTAACATGATGGAGAAAATCAGCCTGGTGGCACTGAGGGTTGAGGCGCTGGACACCACACCTCGTGTCATGCCAGTGACCCGGGTTCGGGAGCGAACTCGGGCCACCGGGGGGTCGGCAGGGGAGGGTTGAGGATGAGTGCCCTTGTGGTGCTCTCCTCCCTGGGTAGAAGGAGCGGATGTCCTGGCATGCCAGTGACCCCCGGTGGAGACTTGGGACACTGCAACATGCCAGACATGCACATATTCTAGTGTGGACGACGCTGGCAAGGTTGCTATGCATCAGGGCATTGATGTGCACCATGCGGGGAGGGACTGGGGAGGTAGCGCACAGAACAGGAAAAACAGCGCCATGGACAGGCGACAGCACCTGTCTTCCCCCCACAGTACCCTATGCTGGGCCAGCCCCAACTGACCTTCCAGGTCCTCCACCGTGGGCCCTACCCTGCAGCCAGAGTCTGTCTCATAAGACTGATCAAGAGGAGGGGGCGACCCACCCCGAGTGTGTTACACCAGGGGTGCTGGCTGCGGGGAGGGGGGGAGGAAGTACAGATCGGGGAGGCTTCAGGTGGGCAGGACAAGGATCAGGTTGCCCAAGAGAGGTTCCATTGGGGCCATGACCGGAGGGAAATTAATAAAAAAAAAAAAAGATGGGGGAAATCCTGATATGGCATCTGAAGGGAAGCCAACCCACCACGGATGCCAATCAAAAATGGGGCATTATTAAGGCAAGGCTGGCAGAGGCTACTGAGGCGTATACTAGGATACAGAGCAAGAAGGGGAAGGGCAAAGAAGCCCAGCTGACTGACCAAGGAGGTAATGGAGGGGGTGAGAGCCAAGAGGAGAGTTTTCCAAAGGATCAAGAGATCTGGGAGGGGGGAGATGGGGAAGAGTATACGAAGAAGTCCAAGGAGTGAGCCGGCCCATCGGCGCAGAGCTTGGATTTCCGCTTGTGACACTGGCGACCTGTGTTTGGGAGCAGACTCGGGTCACTGGAGGACCAGCCGGGGGAGAAGGCTCCAGTGTCCCATGACAGCTTGCTTTCTCCGGGGGAAGGGAAGGCGCCAAAGCCTGCAACTTGCATGACCCCGAGCGGAGACTTGAGGTACGACAAGCCCTGATTGCAGGGAAGGCAGGCCAGGACGTGTGGTGGATGTCGGCACATTGCGCCTAGATGTGGGGGTGCACACCACATGTAGGGAGAAAAACCAGGAGGATAACAACCCTCAGTCTCTGGGAAGATGGGGCACCAGGAGTGTGCCCACGATATGCCATCACCCACCCCGACCACCTTGCCTGACAAGACAAAGTAAGCGTGTGGTGTGTATAGACCCCATCTCTTTACCCACCCTGGGGGTATAGCTGCGGCTCCATGGGGTGTAGAGTGGCTCGTGGGTAGGGTGATTGGCAGAGGGATGACTCCCAGGTGCCCCCAAAGGGTCGGAAAAAAAAAAAGTCCAGGGAGATTACAAGACTAGTCCAAACCTACAAGGCATCCAGAGATCTGAGGCTGGCATAGGGCATTAAGGATGGAGAGAAAGACTTCTTCAGATACATAGGTGAAAGAATGAAGAACAGGGACCAGATAGTGAGAATTAAGAAAGACGGGGGTGGGAAGAGGAGGAGCAGGCAGAGGAACTTAATGACTATGTCTGTTCTGTATTCACAATGGGGGGACATACCTCATGGGGTGGTGGGGAGGAGTGTCCGATGGAGAAATTATGATTGGCAGAGTACTGGAAGGGCTGAGGGCACTGTGGGTGAACAAGCCACCTGGACCAGATAGTATTCACCCTAAGGTACTCAAGTAACTGGTAGGGAGCCTAGCAGGACCACTGGCTGACCTGTTCAGTACTTCTCTGCACATAGGATGTGTCCCACAGGACTAGAGATTAGCCCATGTGGTGCCCATTTACAAAGGTGACAAAAAGGGATGATCCAGGCAAATACTGACCAGGGAGTCTTATATCAGTTGTGGGTAAGATCATGGAGACAATCCTTAAGGAGAGACTGGTGACTTTTTGGGGAGGACAGTGGGCTCCAAGAAAGGCAGCAGCACAGGGTTCTCTCAGGCAGGTCCTGCCAGAAAAACCTGATTGAGTACTATGATTGGGTGACCAGGGAGCTGGACAAGGACCATGCAGTGGATGTCCTATACTTGGACTTCGGCAAGGCCTTCAGTTCAGAGCCAGATGGGAGGCTAGGAGGGGAGCTAGAAGATGCAGGGGTGGGTACTAAAGACTGAAACACACTATAATCACACTGCAATCTGCACTATTGAGGTTTACAAGTTGTAATGTAAACAGCTAAAAACGCAATTAGTGTGTTATTGTCAGATAATGATCCAGACTCTCTATTCAAGGGAATTGCATGCTGATGGAATTGCTCTGCATCAGTGTTTTCCGTAACAGCAACTGGCTCATCAAAAACCAAGTTAATGGTGAATTCTGGTGCATAAGTCAGGGTTTAATTCACTGCAGTTAATGGGCCATTAAAATTCCTAGGTTGTAATGGCATGTTATGTAATTAATGGCACCATTAAAATCATACAATACCATTAAAAGAAAAATGGCCATTAAAAAGGAGTGAAAGATATAATGGTGCCATTATTTATGTACCAATTAATGGGATATTAATGGTATCATTTAATAGGAAAGATAGCATTAATTATGCCATTAATATATAACTATGATTTAATGGCCATTACTATACATATTCAAAATACAGATTAAATTAATGGCCCTTTCAATGGTCAGATTAATGGCACATCTTATGGCCATTAACTTGCATTAATGGCAGGCAAAATTAATGGTTGAATGCCATTAAAAGAGACCATTAAAATAATTTAATGACAGAAAATATTAATGGCCGACACACAATTAACTTAATGCCCATTAACAACAAGTAATGGCCATTCATTTCATGGCCAGTAACCACTTAACATTAATGGCCATTAAAAATGTAAGGATATGAAACCACATGAAAAAAGCATTACATTTCAGGGGATTTTAATGCTTTCACATATTCACACTGTTAATTTGGCCATTATTTATGTACCGATTAATGGAAATTTAATGGATTCGTACTGAGGTTTTTAATGCTACTTTAATGGCATTCAATGCAGTAGTGTATGCTTTACCTGTTATGAAAATGAATAGTGAGCTGTTGATTGTGCTTCTTTGAGGAGAACAGTAATTCATTACAAAATAAAAGAAAAAAATTAGGGAGAATTGCAGAACAGCATGGGTGTTTGTAGGTTTCAGATAGCTACAGAGTCTGTACTACTAATAAAACAGGTGCTTAATTAGTTCTCAGGATTGGTGCGATGTTATAGTGCTAAAGATGAGAATCTACAGTTTTATCTTTTGGGCAGCTACAGTGCAATTGCATGGGAGTCAGTAACGAAGGGATTATTGCAATAAAGGCCAGAGTCCACAGTTTCCCTTTTGGTCATTTACCATTTATAAGTAAGATTAAATGAACCTTGCCTCAGATCTTTGTTTGTGCTATCAGTTGCATTTTTTGATGGCTGATTTAACAAACCCGGGGCAAAAAAAATGTTTTGTTGTTAAAAGTGTAAATACAATACTAGGTGCAATTGTCTTCAACACATCCTTAAAACTGCAATTACATTTAATTATTAAGCATTAATAATGACCTTGAGCAGTTTAATAATAAATCCTAACATATTAATATACTAACAAACTATTTGCCAGCAGATTAGATGCCACCGACAATGCTTAAAATTGGTTAAAAATAGTTAAAATTACTACAAATGGCCAAAATGGGTCATTATTCCTAAGCTCTGAGTTTCTTTTGTAATTTCACTATAAAATAATTTTTGTTTTGTATATGTGTAATTTTGACTTTAAATTGCATTTTGTATATTATAATGGATTGTAATGGGTGTTATAAGGTGTTTAAATAATACTGAAAGGAATGAAATATGAAAAGCAATGAAAAAATTTAAGAAAAAACAGAAAGTAGAATCCAAGGTTCGAGACCCACCAGAGCCACTGAAATGCATAATTGTTTCTGTCGGATAACCAATCGGGGCAATCCAGGCCTGGCAGTGTGGCTATAAAAGGGGAGGGTCTCTTAGCATTCTCCACCCCTTGAGGAAGACTACATTTGTGGTCGAAGTGCTGGGATATAGTGCTCGTTCTTGGATGCACTGAATAGGTTGTATATGGAAACTGAAGGAGCAGCACAGTATATGTGAATCTGTGCACAATAAAAATATCTGTGATTTCACACAAAGAAAGATTGGTGACTTATTTGATTCAACTGGCATGCGAGTGCAGAGCTTTCCTGAATGTAAAATATTGGCTGCTCTTTTGATGCAACCTCGTGTTTCATATGAGGAGAAAACTGACCTGTTTATTAGGGAGAATGCCTGCTAAATCAGAACAGGAATATATTATATGTATATCTATTACAGGCAATAATCAATTATGTTGTTCCTTGTATATCAAAGTCAAAAACGCTGTGGAGTTAGCACTAGGAAGTGGTGCTACCATACTACAACTTATAGTCATAAAAAAACACCAAAGTAGAGCACACACACCTCATTTGATACAAGGGCACAGGTCTACTGAAGGTAAACTTTATTAGCAAATGCCACCAACCTGACGCGTTTCGGATGTTAAACACATCCTTTCTCAAAGGTAAAACGCCAACAATAAAATGTCTCTTAAATACTCTAACAAATGAGATTCAAGTAGTATCATTAATTAAAACTCCACAGTGATTGGTTAAAACCACACACATACAACCCACTTTAATTAACATAAATACAAACTATACATCTTAAATACAGCTAAAAACATATCTATACTTTACTAATAGCAGCCAAACTATTTACACGTCTACATTTATAGCTAACAAAACCTAAATCAAGAGAAAAGAAAAAGGAAAAAATAAAGGGGGGGAGGGGAACGGAGAAATTCTTTAAATAACAATTCTCAAACTGTTATTGAAAAATGAGCATAATTGCTGACAAGAGAATTACAGACACTAAATCCCCCATCTTTTTAGTCAAACAATTATCACAGAACGCATTTAATAAATCTAACTAAATATAAAATAACTTTCTAATTCATCTCTACAAGTCCATGTATAGAATATATTACTACTAAATCCCCCCCATTTTGTCACATTCCTTCCAAGAAGTGCTGAAGCTGAAACTAAATTTAGTTGGTGCACTTTCATATATACAAGGATGAATACCTTAACAATTGTTCTAGCCAAGTACTATCATCTTAAATTATGTAAACACATTGCCAGATTATGTCTCCTCCTCGTACACTAAGAAAAGAGCATTGCAACTGGGCACATTTAATACTAACATACTATTTGCCAGCAGATTAGGCCTTATGGTCAATCGAGTCTGCTCGAACCTCAGATCCCTAGTTGGGTGCCGAGCCCCCCACCTTGTGTTCCAGAAACCCCTATCATCCATCCCCACCCCCCTGGGACAGGCCATCATCTGATAAATCCACTTTCTGTGTCTGTCCCACCCTCTCTTGAAGCCCTCCACTGTGGATCTCTGAACCAGCTCGCCAGGCAGTGCATTCCAAGGGTCCACCACCCTCTCAGTGAAAAACCTCATCCTCTTTTCCCCCCTCACCCTTCCACCTTCCAACTTCAAACCATGCCCTATGGTGATACCTCCCTGCTTTAGTCTAAAGATCCCCTCCATGTTTACCCTATTTATTCCCTTGAGGTACTTGAAGACCTCAATCATGTCCCCCCTGTCTCTCCTCTCCTCCAATGAAAACAGGCAGAGCTCCTCAAGTCTGTCATATACATATAACTAATTATGAATACATATCCGTGAAAAGATTTTTAATATTTAAAAAGACCAGGTCTCATCACATTCTCTTCATGAGATACAGAAAACAGCAGGAATAGCTAGGCACATTTTATACATAAACTAACCATCTAAATCGCTATCATTATTAAATGCTTCCATATCAACACGCATAACTTTTCTCTTGATTTAGGTTTCCTGATTGTAGCGGTCAGCTTTCAGATTGTATCTGGCACGTGTACAATCAGCAACAAGACAACTGTCCTCCAGACCAATGAGCCCCTCTTCATCCCCCTCCCTATCCCCCTCCTCATTAGACAAACTCACAAATGTGTGTGCATGCAGGTCATTGGCAGCCATAGCACCTTCTTATCTGTTTTAGAAATAATGTTGCATGCCAGTTAAGTAAACTGTGTTTTAATGCATAATGGTTATTTACTTTTTTAAAGAGTGTTGCATTGGTATGTTTTCCTGTTGCAGGTGTTCTCTGTGAGTCTCTTGTGTGAGGGTGCTGGTTACTTAAGCATTTTATCCCTCCAGGGTGCGGATATACTGGAGGATTTACCACGGCTGGTGTGGTTTGGTCACGAGATGCAACCGAGTGACTGAACCACACCAGTCGTGCTAAGCCCTCCAGTATACCCTTACCCTGGAGAGATTAATTGCTAATATACAATGTCAAATGTTGTTTATTTAATGTTTTATTTTTGTTTTTACATCACTTAGGTCGTACAGTTTGAAAGAGGATGTCATTCTTTTTAAATTTACCGCGGTGTCTTAGCGAAGCGCCGACAGGAAAGATGGCGGCAGTTTCGTTTGAAGTGAAAACATCGTATTGATACATTGATTGGCACAAGATAAAGTTGGCTGGTACCTTTTCCACTGGGTACACTGGAGGATTTACAATGCTGGGAAAGGTACCAGCCAACCAATCAGGTTGCAGGATTTGGCTTATTCAATTTACTACATTGTATAATATTTAATTTTATATACCTGTATTGTGAATCTTGTATGGGCTCGATGTAGTCAGTTTGATCAGTCTGATTTCACCTGGAGAATACATTTTTGCCTTTTTTGCTCTTGTATTGTATGAGACGCAAGCTTTATTGGCAGTCCGCACAGAGAGTAGATGTGTAGCAAAACTGTTGCCCTGAAGAGAGAACTCTCTACAGCTTACACAGATAAATATGCAAAGGCACAAGCTACTAAACTTATTAGAACAGGCATCTAAGAAGATGTAAGCAAGGTAAGCCGACTACAGGGTCAGACAGATCTGTTGAACTATTTTTAGGTGTGCTGCCTGAAAATTGCTCATTATTAATGCCAGAGGTCTTTTTCAGAACATCCAGATCATTAATTCAATCATTGGTTGCTTTTAATTAAGTGTGAATGAAGAAGGTTACGTGGCTCTTTTGGGTGCATTGGTAATAAAATGTTGGCTAAGGTGCAGTGCCCGGGTGCAGTGCTCGGAGCGGAGGTCACAGTACCGAGTTGTAATAAAGCCACCTTCTCGGGATTGTAGATTTTGTTACTTCACTGTTTGACGATCTTCACCCAATGGAGCTTGATGTGTAATGGTGGAAAGGAGAGCTGGCTGCAGATATCCATCAGGCTCTTCAGCTTAAGGTATGTTTTGGATGACTGACCAGTCACTTATTTATACAATTTTTAAGAAAGGTTAAGCTAGCAATTTTTAAAAGTAAGCATCGCAATGTTTTAGGGTTAGTTTTTAGTTACATTTACAGTGCTTCACTAAAAACAAGATATGCTTCTTTAAGAAAATTAAAAGTCTTTAATGTCTTTTCCGCAGAGCAAGAAAAGTTTGAGTTTGCATATATGGCTTAAAAGCTGGCAAGTAAGTGTTATTTCACACTTGTTTAAAAAGAAGCTCCTTGTCAAGTTGCAATAATTACACTGCGAGCGTGAGACAACTCTAAAAAGGAGTTTGGTTTGGTTTTATATAGCTGGACAAAGATGCATAGGGAACCACAGGGCTTTACAATCCATGAAAAGTTAGCAGCAGTCTTTGAACATCAACAGAGATTGAGAAAAAGAGATTGGGGGGGGGAGTAAATGGAAAAAAACTACAGAGACAAATTTGAGCACAGGAATGGCAGTTTGACTAAAGTGGTAGCCGAAGGATTTAAGCTTGGGTCTCCAGATTCGTAGATCTTTGGCCTAGTAGGCTATGTTGCTTTCTCTCTGTCAGTAATTTTTTTTTTTTTTTTTTTTTTTTTTGGGGGGGTTGTATCTGTACTAGTATTTGACATAAGTTTATTTGCGAATACCATCACTGCTGACTCCTGTTTATAAAGCAAAACAGTCAAAAAATATATTCAGCGGCAGCAACAATAATGTGGATTAACCACTGATGGATGGTGCAAGTGTTTTTTTTTATTTTTTTTTTTTTTATTACAGTTTACCCTGCCAGTTCACTAGCCAACCCCCAGGCTCCACTCAGGTCTGACACTTTTGTTCTGTCCCTGCCCCCAACCCTGTCACCCTGTCTTCTTCAATTGCTTCTTAACTTCCTAGCAGTCACCCATGGTATCCCCCTCTCCAAGGTGGAGGCTGGTGGCAGTGGATCAGGTCTTACCACAGATGCCTGGGTCTGTGGGAGTTGGATCTGTGGGCAGAGCAACATCTGTTGTGTCACTGTGGCTGGGGATTTTCTGCATTTTTCACCCCAACCCCTTAGAGATGCCAGCTGAGCGGTGCAACATAGAGCATTAGTGGTCACCTCAGCCAATCAGAAACTCTCCCCTGCCATGAATTTGTTTATACCTGCACTGCCAGCATGATCTTCTAGGTGGCAATCACATGGTGGAGTGGAGTCTTCTTCCCTCACCAGAGGAGGAGGAGAGCATACTGCGCTATGCTCATTCCTCCTCTTGATGGCTGACTGACAATATGGGTTCGTTCCCGAAACCAGGTCACCGGTGTGGGGCAGGTAAGGCACTTGGCTCCTCAGCCCTTTCCACCACCAGGCTGGTGAAAAGGCTATTTGCTAAGGTTCAACAATTTGAACCTCGTGGTCTCGAGTTTTCTCTCAGTGGTCAACAAGACTGTTTGCCCAGTGTCCACAGTATAGCTAACAAAAGAACACAAGTACACGCATAATAACACCTTCTTCACCCAGACACACTGTTTCTACTGTCCTGTCTCTGACAAGAAATTGTTGGTCAGTAAAATTAAAAAGAAGTTAAAACTTTGCTTCCCTCCCTGCCCTACTTGCCATGCCATTTAAGAGGCAACTTAAGAGTCAGTCACTCTCCATCAACTCAATTACATTTTTTGAGTGTAACTTTTAGAGTAAACAAAGTGGCACCAAGAAGCTCACATTTTGTGTTATGCACTATTAAGAGGAAAAACCTCTGCTCTCGAGCCAGTTCATTGAATTAATTCCCCTAGCTACCCTCCTCATGCCATGTCCAAAATAAACTATGACGGTCAGCTACTCGGCTTTATTTATTATAGCATGGTGAGTGTTTTTCTTTTTACCATAAAGCTTTTTGTCTTCCTCAGGTCAGGCGGGTGGCTGTTCAGCCCTGTGCCCATCTCCCATGACCAGCTACCGCCTGTCCTGGAGGCTTGAATCCCCTGTGGATTTCCCCATGGTGGGGCCAAAGGAGGGAGGACTGTCCTCCACCCTGGAATGCAAAGCAGAAGTACCCCAAGGAACGAGTGGCAGTGTGGGCCAAGGAAGGGCAGGCTCAGCTTTATTAAGCCTGCCTGACTTCCATTTTCCATCCCCCCCCCCCCGGGGCTGCGGCAGCATGCAAGTGCCTGCATGTGGACGCATGTATGAACTGTGAAATCACAGTTTCCACCCTTCAAAATCTCTTGGAGCCTGCACTACCCCCAGGCCTCCACCTAGTAGCAGTCAAACCGAGATGGCTAGGGCATCCCTTCCTCAGAGGAGAGAGCAGTCCCTGGGACAATCGGTCCTTCCCCCCCCCTTCCCTGCTGAACCCCAGCAACTTGAAGTCCTCCCTGAATCCAGGTTGCTGGCGTAGTGGCAGGTGAGATGCAAGTGCCTCAGCCCACCATGCTACTGGGTCAGCACGGTGAATGTTTTTCACTGTCCCCATCCCCAAACCTAAATTAACTCTGTGACCAGCCAAACAAAGAAAAGACTGCTAGTGCATTGCACAGCTTGGTGTATTAAATAATCATTTCATATCACACAGACTCAAATTCAACTATGCATGCACAGAAACACTGCTAATAGTCAACTCCCCTTACTGGTGAGACTATACTAGCTGGTGATGTCCTGAGTTGACTCTGCTCCCAGTCTCTGGCCCTCTTGTAAAACATGAATGAGTCAAGATGAGTAAAGGAGATCAAAGATTTTTTAAACTCCAGACCCAGAGTTAAATTAAAAGGATATAGAAACATAGAAATTGTTGACAGATAAGGACCACCTGGCCCATCTAGTCTGCCCGTAAGCCCTTGTATGGGATTTTTGCTTCTGACCCACCTGCTGCTGTACCTCTATGGCTCCCCATGCCTGTCTCAGGCTTGCTTGAATCCATCCACTGTGCTCGCTCCCACCACCTCCTGAGGCAGACCATTCCATTCGTCCACCACCCTCTCTGTGAAGAAGAACTTCTTCACATTCCCTCTTAACCTATCACCTTCCAATTTCATGTCATACCCCCTTGTTCTTGTGCTCCTCCTGTATTGGAACATGTCTCCCCCCTGCACCTTGGTTATACCCTTGAGGTACTGGAATGTTTCTATCACGTCCCCTCTTTCCCTCCTCTCTTCCAGCAAGTACATATGCTCCAGACTCATTCAAAATCACACATTGGCATGACCTGACCCTCAGACTATGACTAAAAAAATGTTCCATGGTCGTGCCCTCTGCTTTCCATTCCTGTTACTCAATGAGTTAGCCTGCAATCACTCAGTTGGCTGTCAGTTCACTGAACTTCACATTAAGTTTATAATTCACACCATCTATCAGTAGTTGATTCATGTTATTGTTGCTGTCAGCATAACGCCTTTTCTGGACCATTTTGCTTTTTTAAGAAACTCCTGTCACCTACCAGAGCCCAGTCTGATCCTGATGGTGAAGGGAAAGTGTGCATGCATGTGTGCACACAGCCTGTATGCAGCTATTGTGAATGCATTTGGGTTATGTAAACTGAATAGTAAATGTGTAATATTTTATTACTTTTGTCTAGTTTCAATTTACTGATTGTGCAGTTTTTGCTTTTGTGTGCATTGAAAAGTCCATATTTATCCAGAAATGTATTATTTGTTTGTTTTGTTTTCGTACTTAAAAGAGTCTGGAAAAGAAAGCAAATTTATGCACATCAAAAAATGGACATCCCACCCTTTGGCCATTTGTCACACAATTTTGTGCCACATTGGCTGGTTGGGAGGTATGCCTATATGCACTATCGGAGTGGTTTAAGGTTACGTTCACGCAATTGAAAATAGTGCAGGTGAAAAGCGCATGGTGCAGTCAGTAGAAAATCGCACAGTCCAAGACCACTCCAGATTATATAAACAGACTCCAAAACTGCACACACTTTTATGCCCATGTGGTGTTTGATCACGTGTATATGCTGCTGCTATCTTTATTTTTATTTTTTATATTTTTTACCTCCTTCCAGCAGCCCCAGCCACTGCCTTTCACCTCCCAGGAGTCAGCAGGCTCACTCGCATGTCGGGCCTGGTGCTGCCACTCCCGTACCCACAGAGGGGTTCCGCCTATGCCCCCCTTGCTGGGCCAGGACAAAGCCCGCAGCATAATTCCATGACAGGCCCCCTCAGGTGGTGTTAAATGCAGCCATCAAGCTGCTCGGTCCCCGCTGCATTTTTCTCCCTTATACATGCCCTTTGGAGTACAGACGTGCAATGACATCAGAGGCCCAATGTGCCGACTTCCGCCCCAAGTTCACCACTCTATGCAGTGCACCTGATTTCTATCGGGGTTCACTGCAGAGCTGTGAAGACCCCTATCCCTTCCCAGGGATAGGAGAGCAGTCCTCCGGACGCTCAATCCTATCCCTCCCGTGCTGACCCCTGACCGCCTGGGTGCATTCTGATGCTGCTATCTTGACTGGATACCATCAGAGCTGGCCTCCTCCCAGACAGTTCCAGCACTTTCCTTTTGAGGATTTCCACTGTCATTCCAGGGAAACAGTGGACTTCATGCTCAGCGTCCAGTGTGGAACTCAATATTTCATCTATGCTTCTAACAATGGAGTCTCCCAGTATCATGGATCATCTCTTTCCCCTTTGGGGCTCCCTCCCTCCCTTCCCTGTCTTATCTCCAATGAATGAAGCCAGGACAGAAATCGATATCTACCTCACATTTATTTGTGGGGCAGATTTATTGATAACACCATTGTCCTATGGCAGGGGGACCTGCCTTACCTCTCCTCTTTTTGTGAATTTTCTTAACACCAATGAAACTGGTTTGAGCATCACATATTCTTATGATTCAACTAAGATTGTTTTTTTATATATGCCTCAGTGGTAGGAAGCCTCCCAGTTTAATTGCTGGTCAAACCAGGCTCCTAAATATTTGTATAGGCACCATTTTTAAGTTTACCAAGTTCTCAGATTTTTATTAGGACAGGGGCTAGTTCTTCAATACTTTTTTGCTGGTCTAAGTAGCATTAACTGTGTCTTTTGGGATTAATAATTTTATTTTAGTAATTTTTTTTTTGTCAACTGTATTTATTTATCCTCCTGTGATGGGTCAACTTCTACGTCCACCGAGCCTACCAAACTCGGGATCCTTTGGATGCCTCTAGTGCCATGCGCACCCCGGCGATCCCCAGAGTCGGTCTGGGGGCATCATCCATGTCGGCCCCCATGATTTCCTCTGTTTTTTTTTTCTCCCCATAGTTACTACCTGTGACCCTGGAAGTGGTGGCACATGTGCGTGGAGGCATAAGTGCGCACTGAAGCTCTGGACTGGGTCCCTTCCACCCTCCCCATTGACCTAACATCGGAGCTCCTCGTGAGTGGCACCATCGCTCCAGCCTCCACCAGGGGCCGGCTAAGCTCCAAGAGAGTTGGGGTTCTCCTCCCGAGGCAGAGCGCTGCTAGCCAGTAGCGTCTCACATCCTCTGCCTCCCCCCCCCCACCATCATCCTCTGATGACCCTGGCTCATTTCTGAACCAAAGTCGCCGGCATGGCACGAGGTGTGGCATCCAGCACCTCAACCCTCAGCTCCACTGGGCTGGCCTATTTTAGTAATCTTGAACTTATAGAAGGCTACTTGTAGGGATTCCTCAGCCTCACTCTTGTTCTCACCCTCACAGTATAAATTTGGGTTGTCCACATACAGGTGGATACTGCACATTATAAAATCTGCCTCAATATCATTTAAGAATAGTGAGAAAAGGAGTGTGCCCAGGACAGATCCCTGTGGAACTCCAGGCCCTTATTACCCCTTATTTTGCACCTCGAATTTCACCAGCTGATTCCTTTTGGACAGATACCCCTTAAAGATGGAGTATGGCCAAAACTACTACCTTGCAGCATTAGAATCAGCATATATTGATTAAACCTCATAACAAAAATTTGATCTCTGAGTTACTTTAATAGTTATGAGCCATTTCATAATCTTGATTTTACTCCCTGTTCAAAAAAGTCAGTTTCAGTGAACACGTACTGGTGATGTCATAACCAAAACCCATAGCCTAGTCCTTCATGTCAGCAGCCTTACAGAACTTATTTCTCCAAAGTTTAAAAAACTGAAATTGCAGTAATCATTTGAAAAATAAACTGACTGTTAGGGGTGTGACTTGGGATTGTCATCACTAATGCTCACGCCATTCCACTCCCACCCCCCAACACCCGCAGCCATTGACGAGCATCGAGGTGTGCCTGGACTCTTCGGCCCAAAAGTTCACTGCATTCTCCTATACTGCACCCATTTCAGTATATTTCCTTATGGAGTGGGGTGAGTGTAATGCCTGAACACCCCAAGTCGCACATCTACACTTGTCAGTGTCTGCAAGGTAGGGTGAGGTGAAATGGAATGAGCATTATGGCGACGACTCAAAGGCACACCCCAATGCCTGTCCATCTCTGCAGGGTGAGGGTGGAGTTAGTGTCAGTTCAATACTTCACTGCCATTCATATTCTGCAACTGTCTAACTCTTGCACTTCCAATGCTAATGCCAGCAAGCAAACATTCAGCATTGACAAATGCTTGTTAAATCTCTCCTGCACTACCTCCACCTCCTCCCCTGCTAGGTCATTGCTATCAACGTGTAACACCAAGTCTGGCTTGTCCCCCTGCCTACTCAGCATATCTTTTACACTTAGTGGTGTTTTCCCTGCCCCCAGTCCTGGTAGGCTGGTTACTATTGTCCTGTTCTGGGGGTCCTCCCCTCTATTTTATACCCCTGCTAATAGAATCTCCAATGATTATTATTTTGTTTCTCCCAGAGTGTCTCTCCCCTGCCCCCTTTTCCTCCCTTATGCAGCAGTTGCCCCTTTCCTTATTACTTCCCTTTCCTTTGCCCTGTGTTTTGTACTTGCTTCAGTGCCCCCCTTCTTTGTCCTTATCCCTGTGTTGACATTCTCCCTCTTTGCTCCCTGCCTCTCCTGGAGCCCCTTCGCCTCTCTCTTGTGGTATTTCAACCCCTCCTCCTTTTTTTGCCCCTTGGTCCCTTCCTTCTAGCACCCTGTAACTGTTTGTAGTTGGCACGTTAAAGATGATGCTTTTCTGCGTTCCCTTGGTGGCCCTTAGGGTGCTTGTTTCCTGCATTATTATTATTATTATTCAGATATGTATGTCTTAAAACATGTGTACAATAAATCAATATTATTCATGCATATTCAAACTAAAACTGTTTAAACAAGATACATTTGTAACTCTGTAAAAAGTGACTAGTGTTTTTGCACATTCTCATAGTACCCCTACTAGAATATCATCCTGACCTAGAGTTTCTATGTGAAAATATTAAGAATCTCCAACCAATATCCAGTGAGGATGGGACCCTTAAATGCATTTTCAAGAACTACCACTACTGTCTTTAAAGCAACCACCTAATTTAACCAACCTGATTGCTGGGAGTAAACTTGCACCAGAACAAAACAGCATAATATTAAATGGTACAAGACCCTGCAGTCTCACCAGAAGTAAGACTTGTGAGCACATTACTACTTCTGATTGCATCAATACTCTGCAAAACAGACCATTCAAGATACAGGAGAATTATACATGTGCATCTTGGAATGTTGTTTATTTTATTCACCACAATAGATGTCCACAAACAAGGTATGTGGGAGAGACAGGACACCTTCTCCACACTCGAATGACCTTACACTGACATACTATTAAAATGAAGATGACTGAAAAACCAGTGGGACAACACTTCTCTCAGTCTGATCACTCCATTTCAGATATGTCTGTCCTGGCTTTGAAAGGACATTTCAAAAATAAACAGAGACAGGCTTTTTGAGATCAAGTTTATTTTACATATCAATATGATGGGAGATGGTATGAACACTGATTTAAATTTTATGTCACATTACACTGCTTAAACTTTCACCGAAATCAGGAACAATGAATGGATGTATAATGGGAGTACATTGTGTTTTGGTGTATGTCTTAATACTAAATGGATATATAATCCCCTTTAACTGGTTATCATTATGTTGGTTTCACACCAAAAAATTAGGGTGTGGGGTGGGTTGATGGTATGTGGTAAATCTTGCATACAGATACATGTTCATACATGGTCATTTAGGTATAGTATCTCGTTTACTAGGTAGTCTGGTTGTGCCTGTTCATTTTATGTTCACAAACTCTAGGCATCTGGTACATAACACAAGGGTTTGTTATGTGATGACTATTTGTTCACAAAACCAAATGGAGATATATATATATATATATATATATATATATAATTTCTGACTAGTTATCAATACATTGGTGTTCTCGGGAGGGTAATTCCTTTATATACAGCATATTGATTGTATACCGACATATTTTAAAGCAATGAACATATTAGGATACAGGATCTCAACTACTAGGGAGTCTTCGCTAGGTTTTATTTTTTTATGATACATTATACATTAATTGATTCAGATTGATAAAACTGTTATTTAATAGTACAGAATATTAGGTATATACAGACACATGTTGGTACATGGACTTATTAGGATAACAGTATCTCAGTTACAAGGGGGTCTGTGTTGGGTTTGGGGCTGAATGTGCAGAAACACTAACTTTTTACAGAGTTTTAATACTTACACTTTATAAATGTGTGAAATAGCTGGTTAATGCTTGTTTTACACTAGGACAGGTTGACTTTAACCCCGCTTATTGGCCTAACACAAAGACATTTTCTTATTTAGAAGATTTTTAACGTTATAAACTATATATTTTTTCAGCTTATTTTATCTTGTGATTTAAAGTCTTAGACATTAACTAATGCATGCACAGAAGCAAAAATGTAGCCTCAGTATGTTGTATGGCTGTTTTTCAATGAAGCGGTTCTCCATTTAGTGACATTGGACCTTGGAATACCTTTCTTGTAATGGAACTCTGTTATCTGTATATTGTTTTATGCTGTTCTTTAAAACGCAGCCTTGGCCAATGCGATTTTAAACATTTTTTTATCTGTTTTTTATGTATGATCTGGACTTTAAATAAGTGTTTTCTTCCAAATGAACTGTCATTGTTTTCTGATGAAAGATTCAGTGTAATCCGAAAGCTCAAGCACCTATTTTCTTTTGTACCATCTATGATGGTCCAATAGAAGGTATCAGCTCATCTCTTTTTTTCTGTATCTTCTAGAATTAAACACTCTCACTTGTTTACATTAAACAGTGCTTTGCTGCTGGATGCTGGGAGCCATTACCTGTTACTGTATGTGCAATACATATATAGTGTCTCGTAGGCTGGAAAGCATAATAGGATGCTCAGAGTATCACACCACGGGTGCAGAGTGTTCTGTCAACTGCTTCCCCATGCTGACACCCTCCCCTGTGATGTCCTTATGCTCTAGCCCCTGTGCTATGGATTATAGTGCAGAGGCCTGCTTATGGATATGTGGCTTAAATAGTGTAACTAAGCCCTATCCACAGCTACTACAGACTCCCAAACTGGTGTCAAGAGGCACTTGGCAGCCACTCTGTCACCCTTCCCAAATTAAGTCCTAAGCCAAAGCCAATGTATTGGGTAAAAATAGTAGCGTAAATAAGCCTGATTGGTGCTTTCACTGCTCTGGCAGATTCTTCCAGCAATGCAGGAGAAGCTGATTTCCAGCAACATGGAACAGCTAGTTTTTGGGACAGCAAATTGTGAGGTATTATAAAATGTCAGGAAGAAATTCTTAAACCTGATTGGTCAGTTAGGACTTTCACCCATAATTCTACCCTGATGCAAAGCTACAGGGTAAAGTCCAAGTGCACAGAAGAGTGCATCACAATAAAAAAAAAAATTCTACTTCTCTTGACTCCAACTTGCCCTTAGTTATGTTCACTCTGAACTCTGCCAGTATAAGGAACCAATTAAAAAACTGAAATCTTTAACTTCCATTCTGTCAACATTCACAAGACACAAAAGAGAAATAACTATTACAGTTACCCAAATAGTCTGAATGCCATTTTCACTGCCTTTACCTCCAATAGTTCCTTTACCATCCAACAGCTGCTCTGAGTGACTTCACAGTATGTCATTCTCCATTCATTTCAGCCACGCTGAAACACCAGCTGAATGTTGCTTTCTATGGGACTTTCAAATGGTCCACACCAACTCTTGTGACTTTCAGACACTACACTACTCTCTGCAATCACAGCTAATCTCCCAGTACTGGCTCACTGCCAGTCACACAGTCATCCCAGTCCCACTCATTGATTGACACAATTAACTGTTTTTAGATCTGAAAAATAGTCATGTGCACAGCTTCCTGCACTGAGCAGGGGTTCTTAATTTTTTTGGAAAGGAAAGGGGAAATTGTTTAACCAGGAAAGGCACACTGAGACAATTTATTTTTAGGTGCGACTATCATACCTCTCAACCTCCTGCCTCATAAATCAGGGACAAGGCTTAAACAAGCATTTGTCAATGCCGAATGTTGATTGCATTGGTCCATTGAGCTTGATCAGTGGCCCTCTGTCAGTTGCTCGTTGTGTTTCTCCCGGTGCTACAGGCTGTTGTTTTGTACTGGGCTCCTCCCTGGGTTGGCACCCTTTTCTGTCCACAAAGAAATCCGCAGCTGTCCCGATAGAACTCCGTTGAGGTGGTCACTGCCCCTCTCTGACTCATTCATTCTGTTTCTCCTGGTGCTGCAGGATGGCCTTTTGTACTGGGCTCCTGCCTCTGTTGGTGGCTTTTTCTGCCCACAAAGAAATCTGCAGTAGTCCTGACACAGGTTCGTTGAGCTTGCTTACTCCCCCTCTGTCTCTCACTTGTTCCGTGTCTGCTGACGCTGCAGGCTGGCCTTTTGTACTGTGCTCCTTCCTGCGTTGCTGCCTTTTTCTGCCCACAAAGAAATCTGCAGCAGTCATGATAGAGCTCCACTGAGCTCTCTCACCCCCCTTCTCTGACTCGCTCATTCTGTTTCTCCCACCGGTGCAGGCTGCTCTTTTGTACTGGGCCCCTGGGTGCATTGCTGCCTTTTTCTGCCCACAAAGAAATCCGAAGCTGTCCCAATAGAGCTCCATTGAGCTCACTCACTCCCCGTCCCTCACTTGCTCATTCTGTGTCTCCTGCTGCTGCAGGATACCCTTTTGTACTGGGCTCCTGCCTGCGTTGGTGGCTTTTTCTGCCCACAAAGAAATCTGCAGCAGTCCCAGGACAGCTCCATTGAGCTCGCTCACTCACCCTCTCTCACTTGCTTATTACATTTCTGCTGGCTGGCCATTTGCACTGGGCTCCTACCTGCATTGCCGCCTTCTTCTGCCCACAAAGAAATCTGCAGCAGTTACAAAAGAGCTCCATTGAGCTTGCTCGCTCACTCCCCCTCTCTCACTCATTCATTCTGTTTCTCCCACTGCTGCAGGCTGCCTTTTTGTACTGGGCTTCTGCCTGCATTGGCGCCTTCTTTTGCCCATGAAGAAATATGCAACTATCCAGACAGAGCTCCGTTGAGGTCGCTCACTCCGCCTGTCTCACTCGCTCATTCTTTTTCTCCTGGCACTACAGGCTGCCATTTTGTACTTGGCTCCTGCCTCGGTTGGCGCCTTTTTCTGCCCACAAAGAAATCTGCAGCAGTCTCAACAGAGCTCTGTTGAGCTTGTTGACTCCCCCTCTCTCACTCACTGATTCCATTTCTGCCAGCGCTGCAGGCTGGACTTTTGTACTGGGCTCCTGCCTGGGTTGCCACCTTTTTCTGCCCACAAAGAAATCCACAGCAGTCATGATAGACCTCCGTTGAGTTTGTTCACTCCCCCTCTTTCATGCGCTCATTATGTGTGGTTCATAGCTCAATGCTTATGTAACATATATAGTGGAATGATGTAGATGGTTGTTGGATACAGAGGCCAGCATAGAATGATTTGTGCTTAGGTACTTGGATGCTTGAATTGAGTCATTTGATAATATTGGATGGATTTGACCTTTCTCTGTATCCCACCTGTAGGAAGGAAGGAGGCTTGGTTAGAATTATGGAGCCTCCCAGTGGGATAAGAGTGCTGCAGAAGGAGGAGGTGTCGGGCAGGATGGTGGGTGATTGCGACTCGCTCTAAGCAGAGCGGAAGTCTGTTGAGCTATTTAAATAGGCTGTGGGGGAGGAGCTCTTCCCCCACACAGTTACAGACAAGCCTTTCAATTCTGTTTCTGCTGGCGCTGCAGACTGGCCTTTTGTACTGGGCTCCTGCCTGTGCTGGTGCTTTTTTCTGCCCGCAAACAAATCTGCAGCAGTCCTGACAGAGCTAAAATGAGCTCGCTCATTCCCCACTCTCACTCACTTGTCCCATTTCTGCCGCCGCTCCAGGCTGCCCTTTTGTACTGGGCTTCTGCCTGCATTGCCGCTTTCTTCTGCCCACAAACAAATCTGCAGCAGTCACAATAGAGCTCCGTTGAGCTCACTCACTACCCCTCTTTCACTCGCTCATTCTGTTTCTCTCGCTGCTGCAGGCTACCCTTTTGTACTGGGACCCTACGTGCATTGCTGCCTTTTTCTGCCCACAAAGAAATCTGCAGCAGTCCCAACACAGCTCTCTTGAGCTTGCTCACTCCCCCTCTCTCACTCGCTCTTTGCCTTTCTCTCGGTGCTGCAGGCTGCCCTTTTGTACTGGGCTCCTGCCTGCATTGGCACCTTTTTCTGCCCACAAATCTGCCACTGTCCCAAGAGAGCTCCATTGAGGTCGCTCACGTCCCCTGTCTTACGCATTCATTCTGCTTCTCCTGGCACTGCAGCATGCCCTTTTGTACTGTGCTCCTGCCTCTGTTGGCACCTTTTTCTGTCCACAAAGAAATCTGCAGCAGTCCTGACATAGCTCCATTCACCTCATTCACTCCCCCTCTGTCATTCACTCATTCCATTTCTGCCGACACTGCAGGCTGCCCACAAAGAAGTCCGCAGCAGTTATGATAGCGCTCCATTGAGCTTGCTCACTCCCCCCCCTCTCAGTCACTCGTTCTATTTCGTCCACCTGCAGGCTTCCCTTTTGTACTGGGCCCCTGCATGCATTGCTGCCTTTTTCTGCCCACAAAGAAATCTGCAGCAGTCACAACAGAGCTCAGTTGAGCTCACTCACTCCCCCTCCCTCACTCGCTCGTTCTGTGTCTCCCGGCACTGCAGGCTGCCCTTTTGTACTGGGCTCCTGCCTGCATTGGCACCTTTTCCTGCCCTCAAAGAAATCTGCAGCAGTCCCGACAGAGCTCAGCTGAGCTCGGTCACTCCCCCCCTTCTCGCTTGCTCGATTCTAATCTGTCCCAAACACTGATTTCCGACAGCAACTGCGGTATTCTGTGCCAGAAGCATGAAAACACATTTCAGGCAGGATGTGAAAAATGATAGCTGTACTGTTCATAAGGAGGTGTGGAAAATGCAAGTGTTGAAAATAGAAGTGAAAATATTACTAACCTATGGTTGCTAAGGGTACGTGGAAACTGCACATCCATGCTCATAACACAGTCATGTTATGGAGTTTCATCACAAAATTTTCAACACAGGTATTTTAGGACCTCTGCTCATGAACAGTGTCAGTGTGATTTTCTTAATGTGTCCCAAACACTGATTTCCCACAGCAACCGCGCTATTGTGCATCGGAAGAGCTAAAAGACATTTCGGCCAGGATGTGAAAAATGACACCCACACTGTTGATATGGAGGTGTGGAAAAATGACAATGTTGAAAATCTGGAGTGAAGATATTGCCAAGTTGAGAAGGTATGAGCATGCTTGGAAACTGTGCAATGCATGCTCGTAGCACACTCATTTTATGGACTTTCGTAACCAAATTTTCAACATAGGCATTTTTAGAACCTCTGCTAATGAACAGTGTCACTGTTATTTTCATAATGTGTCCCAAACATGGATTTCCCACAGCGACCGTGCTTTTCTGAGCCAGAAGTGCGAAAACGTATTTCGGCCAGGATCTGAAAAATGACAGCTGTACTGTTGATAAGGAGGTGCAAAACAATGGCAGTGTTAAAAATCTGTAGTGAAAATATATAAATTCACAAACTTACGAGCGTATGTGCAAACTGCACAGTGCATGCTCGTAACACAGTCATTTTATGGAGTATCAGCACCAAATTTTCAATGTAGGCATTTTAGAAACTCTGCTCTTAAACAGTGCCACTGTCATTTTTGTAATCTGTCCCGAGCACTGATTTCCCACAGCTACCACGCTATTCTGCGCCGGAAGTGCGAAAATACATTTCAGCCAGGATGTGAAAAATGACAGATGTACTGTTCACAAGGAGGTGTGGAAAAATGCGAGTGTTAAAAATGTGGCATGAAAATATTGCAAATTCGCGAAGTTACGAGCGTGCATAGAAACTGCACAATGCACGCTCGTAAGACAGTACATTTTTGGATTTTTTCCACCAAATTTGCAACATAGGCTTTTTGAAAGCCCACCTCATGAACACTGGCACTGTCATTTTGTTAACTGGTCCTGAAAGGTGATTCCCTGCAGTCACCGCAAAATCACCTTTCGGGGCTGAGTAATGCCATGACAGTGGCAGAATTCATGAAGAGGTGTCCCAAAACCCCATGTTGAAAATTTGGTGCCAGAATTCCAAAAAAATGACTGAGATATGCATCAAAGTTGAAAAAACCCTATTTATTCCATTGTACGGCTTACCGGCATTTCCTCAGTTCACAGTCGGCTTTGAAGAGTGCAGAGATGTACCGGGTCCACCGAAGATCGTCGCGCTGACTCGAGGAGGTAAGTATGGGGTGAGGGGATGGAGAGGCAGGGTGCGCGGTGGGTGGGTGCGGGTTGTGGGAGGGGCAGGGGATGGCGAGGGACTGTTTTACAGGGTACAAAAATAAAATCATTGCGGACATTTTTTTCTTTCAGGACCATTTGGCATGCTGGGGTGGGCTCCCAGCATGCCAACACAGTATTTTTGAGGCAGCTGTAGCCGATGGGGAATTGGGCACCCCATTGGCACAAAAGGGGGCGCAAGAGCTGAGGAGGATTGGGCACCTCGCATAAGTCTACTGGGTGTTTGGGGATACTGCCAACGGGGAGTGGGCTCTCATCGCAAATACTTTGGGTGGGTGTAATGCCAATGGGGAGTAGGCTCTCATCGGCAAAATTAAACTTTGGGGAATATAATGCTGATGGGGAGTGGGCACCCCATCAGCAAAAACAGGGAGGGGACATAGGTTGAGGGAGACTGGGCACCCCCCTTGGCACAGAAAGAAATGGGGGGCATGGCGACTGGGACTGGGCTACCCATCGGCAAGCTGGATGGGGAATTCAAGGGACAGCCCTGCAATGAGGGGTTGCTTCCTCATTGCAGCGGATGATGCTGCAATGATGAGGCGGCCCCTGATTGCAGTGGCTAAAACTTTAAAAGGCTGTGGCATGCTGGCTGAACTAGTGTCAGCAGGAGCATGCCACACCACTGGGGACAGTGGGCCAAGCCTTTAAAGTCTGTGGGGGCATTGGCAACAACAGTGCCGTGCCTCAACAACCTGCTTCTTACAAAATCTGCAGCAATATGTTTCTTGTGCTGGCGCACAATCAACATAAAAATCAGGGACAAAGGACCACAATCAGGGACACATCTTCAAAATTGGTGCTATCCACTCAGGAAGCTGGTAGAGTAAGAGGCTTAATGTAAAATGCAGTTTTTGAATAAGAATAGGCATGTAACTTTAATGTCCGTTATTATTTTGTGCTCACAGTCCCCATTGTTCAGTCACAAAAACACTAATTTTAGAAGGGACTAGGAAACTTTTGAGGCAAAATAAGTGACATTTGAGAGTAAAAGGAAGTTAAGTGACTTGCTCAGGGTCACAAAGTATGCAAGTGGGGGATGATGGGATTCAAACTCGGGTCTCCAGGTTTACAGATCAGTGCCCTTACTCACTACATTATACTGCTTCCTAATTAAATGCTAATGCACTACAATGTATTACAAAGAAGACACAAACATGAAACAAGCTGAACTACTTTACCTTAACATTTACCATGTCATTAAAATCATTGAAAAAAATATTTTATTTAAAAGATATTGTCTTAATTTTTTGTGTTTACATTCAAGACATTTCATAATCACAATAAGGCACTTCAGGGTGCGTGTTATGGTGGGCAATTGTCACCTCTCCATGACTGAAGTAATTTAGTCTTCAGCCTTGTAACTTCACATCCAAGGCATGACATTATCACAGCTTATAAAATGGGTTGGGATATTTCAGGCTCTTGATTGGCTAAGAGGTGTCTTTTGGCGTGTCCTTATCAGCACATATAATGGCAACCGGCACCTCTTCAGACAGTCAGGGCTACTTACAAAATAGATCCTTCCAACCTCCACTGTTTAAAACTCTGGCTGCCTACCCGAACTGGAGAATGTTACTGCCTCTCCCCGCCCCACCACACACTTTACAGAAACAGTAAAAAAATACGTCATTCTGAGCCATGCAACTTATCTTTTAAATTTGCTCAGTGAAACGAGCGATCCGCATGCCATCACAACGACTTCTATCACAGACACTTTACAGAAACAGTAAAAAAATACATCATTCTGAGCCATGTAACTTATCTTTTAAATTTGCTCAGTGAAACGAGTGATCCGCATGCCATCACAACGACTTCTATTCATACGCCCCGCTAAAAAGACTCACGTCCCAGAAAAAATGATATTTAAACATAACTGCACTGCAGTCCTCACCTTTGAGTTCCCATCCTTCTACCATTAAACAGAAAGCCCACCAAACAAGTGCATTCCACAAAACAAGTGCATTCCACAAGTGTTTAAAAACGGAAGACGAGAGAGAGAACCGTAAACTACAGTAGCCGCTAACGGACACACGCACTCCCAATCTACAGAGCTGTAAATCTAAATAAAAACAAGCTTCCTAAGTAGCAAAGGGGAAAAAATACATAAACACAAAAAACAGAAGAAGAGAGAGAGAGAGAGAACCGTAAACTACAGTAGCCGCTAACAGACATGCGCACTCCCAATCTACGGAGCTGTAAATCTAAATAAAAACAAGCTTCCTAAGCAGCAAAGGGGGAAAAATACATAAACACACCTCAAAAGTACATGTTAAAATGAATTTTAACATGATCTACTGTTGCAATTCTCTTTCCTTTTTTATCCAGTGTCATTTAACTGTTCTAGTTAAGAAAACTGATTGCTAATGAATCCAATTAGGAACTATTTTATCTTATTTTTAAGATTGTTGTCAAATAAATATCTTCAACTTTTAAACCACACAACTCTGTTTCTACTTTATTTACAAAGTGCAGTGCCCATTTTATAAGTGGAATAAGACACTCCGAGGTGTGGTTTATGGCTTGATAAGAGCACTTCCCAGGTGCTAAAGTCACTCAGCGCAAGCGCCTCGTGCCTCATTACGCACCTGGGGCGTGCTCTTATCAAGCCATAAACCACACCTCGTCATGTCTTATTCCTTACATAACCTACACCTTATTAAACCTTTTTGCTTAATTCTCCTTGTGATCCTCACATCCTGAGTTAATTGCTGCACCCAGTAATGTTATTATCCATGAGGGTCTGATCCAGCTTGTGTTTTAGAAGCCCCTGTAGTGCTGCAGTTTCCAACAGCTCATCCACTCCTACTGCATTGCTGCCATATTCTTATATACACAACAGTAGTGCAGCAGTCTCATGGCTCTTCTGGCATTTTTGCAGTCTTTCTGGCCAGCCCAGAGCCCAGGACTTGCCTGTTGGACTTTATCAGTGTGAACGCTGTGCTCGGATTACAAGGCAGCACCAGGTGACGTGAAACAACAAAACAGAATGCTGAACCAAGAAAAAGAGGGAATGCCAGGACAGCAAATGCTCCCCATGGATGCAATGAGGCTCACCTGTCAATGACAGCAAAGGTAACATTCCAGTTACTCTCCACCACTTGCTGTGGTACAGAGCACATCGTATAAAAGGGGATAAAGACACAGTAGAAACCTTTTTGAAAAATGCATCTACATTGCTTAGCTGAATTGTCTTTATGAAGAGACCATTTTAGTTGTTTTTCATATTGGTTGCAATGTCACTCAAACAGATCCATATACTCCCATGTTAGATTCTTGGCAAGGGAAAAAGTGGCACGCCCTTCCGACTGATGCAACTATTTATATTTATTTTACATTCATTTATACAGTATATTTTCAGCGTGGTCTTGCTTCAATCCAGTTTTACTGCTGCAGAGACTAAAACATGGAAACACAGAAAACTGCCAGCAGAAGAACTGGTTTTCAACTATGCAGATGTGGTTTATGGCACCACCCTTCCACCTCTCTTGTAGGATTGGACACTCTCTGCAATGCCTTCTGTTGCTTTGCTACCAACTCACTCTCTCACACTCACCACTACTCTACTTTACTCTTCCCTGTCTGTCCTCCCTCTCCTCTCATGTTGCCAGTCCCACTAAGTCTAAATACTGGTTCGGGTCCTCCCCTCATACCTATCCCATCTTCTCTCTCTCATCCCCTCCTGTTCCTACTCCTTGCACTCAAGAGACACACTCTCTTTACTCTTTCCTATCTGTCCTCCCTTACCTCTCTTGTTGCCAGTTCCACTAAGTCTTTAGTAAATACTGGTTAGGGTCCTCCCCTCATATCTATCCCATCTCCTCTCTCTTATCCCCTCCTCTTCTTACTCCTTGCACTCAAGAGACAAATTAATATTCTTCTTTCCCCACCCACAATCCTCGGCCAGGAAAACTGGTTTCCCATACCACTTCCCCTTCCTCTGGATCCAGCTACCCTCCTCCATCTGTCTCTCCCTCCCCAACCCCTCCATTAGACACCAGCTAAAACTCCTCCCCCCTCCTCCTGCCAACCCTCATCCTGAAACCTTCCTTACCCATGCCTGACTTTTGATCACCCCTTCTCTTTCCTTGCCCCCTATCCGCATAGTTCTGGCAATGTGGCAACCTCATTAAGGTTTATCAACCTGTTTGGACTCCTACTTTCAGCAACAACTCAGCTTCTCTTCAATCTGTCACTATGCACATTCCAAATCTGCACAGATGATTTGTATGCCAATTCATTTGTACTCCATATGCAATGTTTTGCCTTTTTACATCTACTGTACTCAATTTTATGTTTATTATGTCACCCTCATTGTAACCACATCACCTTACCTTTCTAGTGGGAGGTAGGAGGAAGTAGGCTGTTGATAAAACTAGGATCTGCTGCTTATCTGATAGGTAAGGAAATGGGTAGACTGGGTAGGCCAAGTGGTCCTTATCTGCTGTCAAAGTCTATGTTTCTATGACCGGCTGTATTTTGTTTGTAATTGTGCTTCTCTTTTCCCACAGTTATACCTGGAAACGAGCCTTGGCTCAGTGCATCTCTCAAGGTTACTAATTTTTAAATAAATAAATAATCAAGAAGAAAGCCTTGCAGTCTGTTCGGTATACCCTTTGATTTTCTACATGCCCTCTACAGGATCATGACAAAACTCTCCTCCTCTCTATGCCCCCTGACTCTTTGACTAGACCTTTGTGCCTATCCCACCCCCTCTTAAAGCTCTCCACTATTTTCACACTGACCAGTGCATTGAGTATCGTGTTCTACCCATTTACCATGCTTTCTGTAACAGGACTTCTTCACACGCCTTCTGAACCTTCCCCCACCAGTTACTTACTATTTCCCCATGGCATTCATATTGCCACTGGTGGAAAACAGCCCTCTGAAGTTCACTTTGTTAAAACCCTACGTGTATTTAAGTACTTCAGACATAATCATCATTGCCTTCTGACATCCAATAAGCACAGTATATGATGAGGTACTCTAATCTTTGTTCATATGTCCTCCTCTGCTGCCACTGAATCATATTGATCACCTGCCTCTGAAGTGCATCTAGCTTTTTTTAAATTCTATTTACCGACATTCAGGCAGGGATGAAATACCCCATATCAGGTCCCCTGACTCTCCCTACCAGGTGTCCCCCACCAGATACTCAGAGCAGAAGCCCCACAGCCTACCCCCTCTGGAGTGGCTCCCTCCCGTAAGAGAGAGATCAAGATCTACTTAAGTACCATCCAAGACTTAGGCTGGCTGTGGCATTTGAATTAAGGAGAAGTGTCACCATGCAGCTGCAGCTCGGGGTTTCTTCTCTTCCTGGTTTCTGCCAGACATGTGGCCATGCAGTTATGTCAGCATGTGGGCATGCGTGTGCACAATGCGTGCGTGCGCACACACACATATACACACACACACACACAGACACCACTATTGTTCCTACCCTACAGAGTGGTCTCAGACCAATGTATACCCGGCCACAGCCACATATCACTCAAGCATTGAGTGCCGAAACCTACCCCCCGGGGTGGAAAGCTGTCTGTGGCATGCTCATCCATCCTCCCCCAGCTAGTCCTCTGACACTCCAGCTTATTCCTGAACATGGGTTGTCAGTGTTACAAGAGGTAGGCCTCTAGCTTGTTGATGTCCTTTTTTAGATTACAGAATTGTATACAGTACTCTAGGTGCACTAGCACCACAGTCCTGCTGAGGGGCAAGTTGACCTCCTTCTATCTGCTGCTGGACCACTACCAATACATCCAGGCATCCTGTTTACTTGTAGCCTTATCACACTGTAGTGAAAATCTGAGGCTGTTGGAGATCACATAGATACATAGACAGTGTCAGCAGATAAGGGCCTATGGCCCACCCAGTCTGCCCTTTTGAACTTGTAAGTTCAGTTTATGTTTTCCTAGAAGTCTGTTGCCCCTTACCCCTGACCTCCAGAATTCCTTTATGTCTATCCCATGTATTCTTAAATCCTGTGATTGTTTCAGACCCCACCACTTCCTCTGGCAGGGTGTTCCACTTGTCCACCACCCGTTCTGTGAAGAAATTCTTCCTCACGTTTCCTCTGAATCGTCCTCCCTCCAACTTCATCCCATGGCCTCTAGTCCTGGAACATCTTTTTCACTTAAAAATAGTGTATTCCTGCACCCTGTTCCTCCCTGTAAGATAGTTGTATGTCTCTAGCATATCCCTTCTCTCCCTCCGCTCCTCCAGGGAGTACATGTTCAGTTCCTTCAACCTGTCCTCAAAGACTTGTGATGTAATCCATGCACCATCTTTGTTGCCCTCCTCTGAACCTTCTCTACCCTGTCTATGTCCTTACGTAGGTAAGGTCTCCAGAACTATACACTGTACTCCAGGTGGGGCCTCACTAGTGTCTTGTATATTGGAATTATGACCTCTCTTTTCCTGCTGGTGATGCCCCTGCCTATGCATCCCAGCATCCTATTTGCTTTACCTGCTGCCTTGTCACACTGTTTCCCTACCTTGGGGTCATCAGAGATGAGTAACCCCAAGATCCCTTTCCTGCTTGGTGCATGCTATATCCTCACCCCAACTGATATATTGTGCCAGGGTTTTGTTCTATATGCATTATCTTGCACCTCTTTGCATTGAATTTCAATCAAGCAAACCCTGACCATTCTTCAAGTTTCTGCAGGTCCCTTCTTATTCTGTCTACACCCTTTGGTGTGTCTACTCTGTTACAGAGCTTTGTGTCATCAGTGAACAGTGAAATTCTGTCTTCTAGGTCCTGCGCAATGACACTGATGAAGATGTTGAATAGGACTGGTCCCAGCACTGATCCCTGTGGTACCCCACTGGTCACTTTTCCCTCTGTGGAGTGACAGCCATTTACCACCACCCTCTGTGTCCTGCCGCCCAGCCAGTTACCTACCCACCACACTACTGTCCTGCCCAGACCCATATTCCCCAGTTTGTGTAATAGTCTTCTATGTGGCACAGTGTCAAAGGCCTTGCTGAAGTCCAGACAGGCCATGTCCACTGCCCTCCCGATCCACCTCCCTGGTCACCCAGTCAAAAAATTCAACGAGGTTGGTCTGACATTACCTCCCCCTGGTGAAACCATGCTGCCTTGGGTCCTGTAGTCCTTTGACAACCAGATGTTCCACCAATCTCTTCTTCAGTAATGCTTCCATGATCTTCCCCACTACCAAGGTGAGGCTGACTGGTCTGTAGTTCCCTGCGTCCTCTTTGTTCCCACTTTTGAATAAGGGGACTACATCTGCTATCCTCCAGTCTTTGGGTACCTTCCCTGTTTCCAGTGATCAGCTAAACAGGATAGCCAGAGGTTCAGCCACCACCTCTTAGTTCTTCAAGGACGCTGGGGTGCACCCCATCTGGCCCCATTGCTTTATGAACTCTTATTACTTCCAGTTCCTTCAGGACCCTTTCTCATGTAAAGGGACTTGTGTCCATTTCTGCACCATTCTCACCCCTTGTACTCCCTTCAGACCCATTACCCTCCTCTTCCTCAGTAAAGACTGAGCAGAAATATCTGTTCAGTATGTCAGCTTTACTGTTGTCATCCTTCACGTGGCCTCCATTCTTCCTCTTCAGTCTCACTATCCCTCCCTTTGCCTTTCTTTTTTCACTTATATACCTGTAAAAGGTTTTGTCCCCTCTACCCACTGATTTTGCAATGTGTTCTTCTGTCTGAGATTTGGCTTCCCTTACTGACCTCCCTGCCTCCTTGCTTCTCCTGGTACTTCTCCCTATCCCCTTCTGCCTGTGTCTTTTTGTATTGCCTGAATGCAATATTTTTGGCTTTCACTTTCTTTGCTACCTCTTTGGAAAATCATAATGGTCTCCTCTTCCTTTTCCTCTTGCTAACCTGCTTAATGCATAATTCTGTTGCTCTTGTAATCCCCATTTTAAATACTGCCCACTGTTCCTCAACCCCTGATTCCTGCCCCATTTCCCTTAATGCCTCTTTCAAGTATCTCCCCATTTTCCCAAAGTCTGCCCCCCTAAAATCCAGGATACGTGTTTTTGTGTGGTTTGGTTCTGCTCTTTCTGTGATTTCAAACCACAATGACTGGTGGTCACTGTTCCCCAGGTGCTCCCCCACTGTTACCCCATCACACTGTCCCTGTTTGTGAGCACAAGGTCCAGTATTGCCTTCTGCCGAGTTGGTTCCATGACCAGTTGCTTGAGGAAGGCACCCTGAAGGGAGTCCAAAATAAATCTGCTCCTAATTGATGCTGCTGCTGGGATGCTCCAGTCCGCGTCTGGAATATTGAAGTCTCCAACCAGTACTGCCTCACCCTTGTCTGCCATTCTTTGGATGGCTTGCATCAGCTACCTATCTGTTTCTTCCTCCTGGGCTGGTGGTCTATAGACCACACCTCTGCGGATGGCTGGCCCCATTTTCCTTTCCAGCATAACCCACAGTATCTCTCCCCCATTTTGTTCCTCCTGGATCTCTGTGGCCCTTTTCTCATTTTTCACATAGAGTGCCACTCCTCCTCCCTTCCTGCCTGCCCTGTCTCTTCTGAATATGTTGTAGCCAGGTATGGCTATCTCCCAGTCAGGGGTATCATTACACCAGGTTTCAGTGATGGCCACAATGTCCAGGTCTGACTGCACCATGACAGCCTCCAGATCTTCCATCTTGTTGCTAAGGCTCCTGGCATTTGCACACATGGCTTTCCATGATTTGACTTCCTTAGACTGTTTCACTGTTCTACTCCAGCCCCTTCCTTGGTTGTCCTTTATCCCTGGTTCTCCTTGCTGTCTGCCCTTCTGCTGAATTTTGCCCCTTTTCTGCCTATCCACCTCTTGGGTGCTAATCTCCATCTTTTGCACACTGCCTTGTAGAGATAGCCACTCCTCTGGTTCATTGGTTCCGCTGCTAGCTGTGGGGGGGTGAGCAAGTAGGTACCCTCCTTGTTGGCCTGCCACCCCCCTTTGCTAGTTTAAATGCTTGTCAATGTAGCATTTAAACTTATCATTGAGTGCTTGGATTCCCCTCCAGGATGGCTGCAGGCCGTCAGGCTTGAACAAACCTCCATTCCTCCAGGTGGGTCCCCAGTCATCGATGAATCCAAACCCTTCCTCACAGCACCAGTTCTTCAACCATGAGTTAAAGTTCCTGGTGCATGCACCCCATGCTCTCCCTTGCCTCTCGCAGGTAGTACTTCTGAGAAAGTGACAGAAGTAGTTACTTGCTTGAGACCCCTCCCCAATTTCCTAAACTCTTCCTGAACTTCCTTTGGCTCCACATTTGCCAGGTCATTGGTACCTAGGTGGATAATGACATCCAGCTCACCCTCCCGTCTTGCCTTCCCAGTGATTCCCCAGGATCATCCTTCACCACCCCCATAACTCTTTCCTCCTCTCTTACAGTAGCTGTCATCCCCCAGATCTTTATTCAGTCACTGAGTTTTTGTTTTCAAAGTGCACAACCTTGTACTTTTGGCTTTGAAACCTAGCTGCTGGACTTTCAGCAACCTCTTAAGCCTCTCCAAATACTGCCTTAACTCACAGATACATTGTTTAGTGTCAGTCTTACCATAGAGCTTGGTATCATCTGCAAATAGGCAGTTGAAGAACAGGGAGACCCAAAGACTTCCTCAAGGTCACACAGTCAGCAAGTCACTGTGCTGGGGTTTTTGAACCTTTAATGTTTGGTACCACAGTCCAGTGCTTTTAGCACTAGACTATACCATACTATCTTCCCTGAAAATCAAGTACTGTACTCTGTATGTCATCTGATGCAGAATATAGCAGCTTACAAAATGGTCTCCTGAAGGATCCACACTTGGTCAAATGGTGGTTAGTTAATCTACCATATAAACTGATACAGAATTGTTATCAGGGGAACTGTCAGCTCCTCTGGATTAATACTGTGGGACCTAGAGTTCCCAATTAAATAAAACAGAGGTAAATGGATTTTTTTATATGCTTCCATGCTGTGTAGCAGTTAATTTTATCTGGTTGATCCTGTGACAACCCCCACCCACCATGCCAGCCCACTACTACTCCAAGGATTCCCCACAGCCAACTCTCTGATGACATGCATGATGGTTAAACGTAGGGGATGACCATGTTCCTTCCAAATCCAATTTTGCATTAAAAGGAAATATTCAGTTCCCCAGGAGAAATACTGATGGACCTTGAGGTCCCGATTTAGTAGTCCACAAAATCAAATAATTTTTTAAGTGACTTACTTTGTTGTAGTGTTATTTATTATCTGTATGATCCTGTGACCCCCCTGCCCACCATGGCTCTGTGCTGTAGTTCCCAGAGTCCCCTGCGGCCAGCCCTTTGACAACATGGCTGACAGACTATGCCATGGGGGACATCTACTGTATGTGCTGGCACCTCTAGTGACTGAATACTATTGTTACAGAATGCTTGATCATTCTTATTCAACCAGCTCTCATCACACTGTATAGATCATTGGTGAGACCTCACCTGGAGTATTGTGTCAAGTTCTAGAGATCACATCTCTGGAAGGATATAGACAGGGTAGAGGCTGTCCAGAGGAGAGCATCTAAAATGGTGCAGGGGCTGCATCAAAAGCCCTATGAGGGGAGAATGAGAGATCTCAATATGTACACCCTGGAAGAGAGGAGGGAGAGAGGAATATGATTAAAACCTATAAATACCTCATGGGATGAATAAGATATAGATGTGGCTTATTTTTCAGAGGAGACAGTGCACAAGAAAAAGAGAACATTCAGTGAAACTGGAAGAGGAAATGGAGGCATGTGAGAGTATTTCTTCACTGAAAGAGTGGTGGATGCTTAGAACAGTCTTCCAGCTGAGGTGATGGTAGAAAAAATGTTAGTGGGCACAAATAAATCTTGGGAGGAAAGTGGGAAGGGAGGTAGCTGGATATCAGGTGGGGTCTGTGGTGACAGAATAAATAGGGAAACATGGGAAGACTAGGTGGGACAAGCAATCTTTATCTGCTAACAAATTCTATGTTTCTATGTTACTGAATTATTAAATAAACAGACAAAGACTTCACTTTGTGCAAAATACCAATAAAGTAAGAAATGCAACAGACAAAAAAATCCTTCTAGCCTGCTCAAGGATTTGAATAACCATGATGACTCATGCTGGGTTTGAGGTTTTGGAGTGTATGAGTGTGGACTACTGAGAAACCTATACAGTCAAAACCCAAACAGCCAGAAAGTGCCTCCTTCCTTAACCATTACAAAATGGATTATATAGATATGCATAGATATGGAGTATAATGTTTTGGGGTTTTTTTGCGCACACCCAAGGTCTGTGGTGCCACATAAATACCAAAATCAAAGCTTCTGGGGTTTATTAACCCAACTCTCCCTATACCTTGACGCATCCTCCTTCACCCCTTATCAGTCAGGTTTCCACCAGTCTCACTTCACCATCACCACCCTAGTAAGACTCACCGATGACATCCTCACAGGTATGGATAAAGGGCATATCACCTGGGCCATTTTCATTGACCTGGCCAAGGCCTTTGATGCCATCTCTCACCCTATGCTATTAGACAAATTAAATGATGCAGAGCTCTGCTGTCTTGCCACTAGTTGGTTTCAGGTCTACCTGACAGGCAGACAACAATGGGTGAAAATTGGCCCCCATATATCTACCCCCCTCCCAGTCACTATGGGGGTTCCCCAAGGCTCAGTCCTGGGCCTGCTACTCTTTTCAATATTTCTAAATGACCTCCCATTGGCCTGCACACACTCATCGATCCAAATGTATGTGGACGACACCATACTGTACGCTTCAGGTATTTCCACTGGGGTAGTGTCCAATGCGCTCTAGTAGGACTTCAGTGCCATACAGCAATAGTTCTGGTCCAACCAGCTATTCATAAATACAAAAAAAAGTCTCTCTAACCTTCGGTACGCAACCACAGCTTTCCTGGCTAGCAGCTCGCCCCTCTTTCCTTACCCTAGATGGTTCCCCCCTTGAGTCCTGCACCTCATTCAGATACCTAGGAGTCTGGCTAGACCAACACCTAGATTTCTCCTCACACATCAAATCCTTACACAAAAAGCTACACCCCAAACTGGGTGCTCTATATCGCAACAAAGGATGCATGCCCACTCCAGTCCGGAGGGAAATTGTTCAAAAAATGATTCTTCCATTACTAGACTATGGTGACGTGGTCTATGGCGCCGTACCACCCTCCAACCTGGCCAGCCTAGACACACTTTTTCCCTCCTTCTGTCATTTCATCCTAGACTGCCCACCAATGACCCACCACTGTGACCTTTACAACTCCCTAGCCCTGCCCTCACTCACAACCTGCTGACTGATCCACTGCACCAGAGTCACTGCCAAATTCTGGTCCCAGACCCTTCCCCCTTATCTCAGTTCTGCATTATCAGCTCAGTCTTCCCCTGCCTACTCACTCAGAAGCCCAGACTCCAGGCTTCTCCAAAGCCCATTTGTGCATACCACCAAGGGCCAATCAGCTTTTAAATATCGTATGCCCAAACTATGGAATTACTTGCCTGCTGACAGCAGGTGCGCCACAAACCCCAGACACTTAAACCCACTCCTCCATGTACACTTCTCCACCACTTGCTCCTGCTCCCAGCAGACATAAATACTATGCCCACATGCTCCTCTGTTCACGCCACCTGTCTGCCCTATTATAGTAAGCTACTGCACTGTAGGATCTGTAAAGTCTTCTAGTATTGTAGTCCTGATTCTCTGTGTGTTTACTTGTTCAATATGTAAAAGCCTAGGGTATTTAATGTCACTTATGTATTGTCTCTGGCTGTAAATCTGTACATTATGTAAATCCTGTACTGTATGAAAATCACCCTATGTATTTCCCCCAGGTCACATCTGGAAATTAGTGGTTCCCCGCTCAGTATGCCTGCCTGGTTAAACTCTTAAATAAATAAATTAATTAATAGTGTATGGTAGAATGTTGTTCTGGATAGAAATCCATAACTAGAATGGAGTTGTTACGCTGCAGTAGCTATGTCATCACAGCTGTTATGCTGCACTAGCTATGTCACTACTGCAGCATAACAACTTGGAATGCTGCCACATAGTTGCTTTCCTTAATCCAGTTAAGCTGGAAGTTGCATTTTTTTTAAACTTGAACTTGCAGAAACGTCTGCAGCACACTGTCAGTTAGAAAAAAAAGAAAATGTTAAAATGTCTATTTTCTGTTGTCTTCTCCAGCTGGTCTTGTGTGATTTTCTATGCTGTGACTGCCCATACACTAAAAAAGATTGTGCATGACCAGTCATACACAAACAAGGAAATTCTTGTATCTTGAGGTTCCCTTGGTAACAGAGTACCTCTCGAGCTGCGCTCTTGAGGTCATCTGTGACCAAGGAAACCTCTCGATACAAGAATATCCTTGTTATGTATGACTGCTCATACACAATCCTCTATATTAAGGTATTACATACTAAGTGTGTGTGTAAAGAATTACACAACTGTACCTATCCATTGTGTTTTAAAATTGCTGACTTTTAGTTAGAAGCATGTATTTTCACCAGCTTCAGAGAAAAATACCTTAACAGCATTATGTGACTTTCTGTTTTCCTGTATGTGTTGGCAATCTTCTGTTCAGAGAGGTATTGCTCTCTACTAGTAGTGCATGGCAGCAAGAAACATAACACCATAGCAGAAACCTGTGTGAATAATTTGTACTTTTTTTTTTCCCCAATAGCCACTGTTTAAGTATGACCTCCGAAACTGCAAAGTAGGAACTACTGAATCAAGGCAATGTGAGAGACTCTCTTTGGCATCAGATGTAGTAAAATACATTTGAAACTGTTTTTCTGTGTATTTTTTTTTCTCACATTCTCAATGTTTGGAATCAGCCATGTAGTGAATGGCCCTCTAGTCAAAGATGCACTGTTTCGGTGCTGCACAGCAAGAAGACAGTTACAGTGTGGCTCACACTGTTGTCTAGGACTCCCCCACCAAAAAAAAAAGGGCCGACGATTTTGTGTTGTGGTGCTCAGATTGGCAATCACTTTATTATTTTCAAACCATTATTATTTACAAATACCATCACCATTCCTTATTTTTACAATCTGTTCTCTTCTTATTTAAGTCATCATGTTATCATCACCTCATAGTAAGTTACTCTCTTTTCCCTCTTGTTCTCGACCTCCCAGGTATAAACCTGGGTGGCTTCTTACCTTCTTCTCTTGTAGGTAATGGTGCAAACCGAGACCACTTTTTCTTTTCTATCATTTCTTTTTCTCCTCATATTCTCTTTTCTCTTTCGCCTCCCCTCTTCCCCCCCTCCTATGTTTATCCCCCCCCATTTCCCCCCTGCCGTCCACCACTGGCAGCCCATTAACTTCCATAACTGGATACTAGACTCTCCAATTTTCCCCCTGTTAGGGTGGGTGGGTTGGTGGCAACAACATTTTTCAGCAAAAGAGGCAGATTCCCTCTGTGCTCTCCTTTTTATTCCAGGGTTTTTCATCCTGCCTCCTTTTTCATTTACCTATGGCCTTCCACTTCCTTTTCCCAGGCTCCACCTTCCCTGGGATCCAACAAAACCCACCCCTTATGACTCATCTGGGTTCCTACCCCCCTTTCTTCCCTGAGCACTCCCATTCAGCAGGAGGGGAATCCCCAGGACAACTTGGTCTGCCCCTTGGGGGAACTTCATTGTCCCAGACTCTTCCCCTCCAAAAAGGACAGACAACTTAGTGTTGTGGTGCTCAGATTGGAGATTACTTTATTATTTTCAAACCTTTATTTACAAATACCATCACCATTCTTTATTTTTACAATCCATTCTTTTCTTATTTAAGTCATCATTTTATCATTACCTCAAAATAATCCACTCTCTTTTCTTCTCTTGTTCTCGACCTCCCAGGTGTAAACTTGGGTGACTTCTTGCCATCTTCTCTTGCAGGTAACAGTGCAAACTGAGACGGCATTTATTTTCTGTCATTTCTTTTTCTCCTAATATTCTCTTTTCACTTCCCCTTCCCCTTTTCTCCCCTTTCTATTTTTATCCCCCCTCATTTTTCCCCCCACATCCAGTCTCCAGCTTGTGTTGGATGACTGGCATTCTATTGCCTTCCCCACCTGTTATCTTCTTTCTTGTCTCCTCCAGGTTTCAATAAAACCCATCATCTCCATGTTAAACATATCTATTGCTAAATCTGATAAATGTACTCCGTCTGACCTGTAAAAACCCTATGCCCATTCTTCCACTTCCCTCAGTATTACATCAATCAATCAAATCTTTATTTATCCAGGCGATCACCATTGAGCAAGCACATTTACAAGGTGGACCTGCTGTTAGCAGGGAAATTTTACAGTTACATATAAATATACATAATACAAAAGGAACAACATGTTTACAATACTGATAGGAGCAGAGTATTTACTTTCCAAGTCACACTTGAAGAGGGACATACAGCTCCTGGAGAGGGTACAGAGGAAGGTAACTAAGATGATACGAGGGCTAGGGGATTTGACGTATGAGGACAGACTTGAGGAGCTCTGCCTGTTTTCATTGGAGGAGAGGAGAGACAGGGGGGACATGATTGAGGTCTTCAAGTACCTCAAGGGAATAAATAGGGTAAACATAGAGGGATCTTTAGACTAAAGCAGGGAGGTATCACGAGAGGGCATGGTTTGAAGTTGGAAGGTGGAAGGTGAGGGGAAAGAGGGGAGGTTTTTCACTGAGAGGTGGTGGACCCTTGGAATGCTGCCTGGCCGAGCTGGTTCAGAGATCCACAGTGGAAGGCTTCAAGAGAGGGTGGGACAGACACAGAAAGTGGATGTATCAGATGATGGCCTGTCCCAGGGGGTGGGAATGGATGATAGGGGTTCTGGAACACAAGGGAGGGAGGGCCTCGCACCCAACTAGGGATCTGAGGTTCAAGTAGACTCGATAGACCGTAAGGCCTAATCTGCTAAATAGTATGTTAGTATGTACAAGAAAGATAGACGTAATACAACCTGAACTATCTATATATATATATATATATATATATATATATATATATATATATATATATATATATATATATATATATATATATATATATATATATATATATATATATATATATATATATATATATATATATATATATATATATATATATATATATATATATATATATATATATATATAAAATTTCCACAAGATCAGGATGTGCATGGATGTGAAATATAAACCATAGAAGAAAAAGAAAGATTATATTCCTGTCCAGCAGAAACACATTACAGGTCTGGATGGAAATTCTTAAGCTATGGAGGTGCGTATAACAGTGTGTAAGCCTTAGGTAAATGTGGCAGAGGGGGAGTGGTGAATAAAAGGGATGCAGAGAGTGCTAAGGGCAGGTGGGGCAGAGGAAGGGGGAATAGTAGTGGCAAGGGCTGATTTGGATAAGCAGCTGGGACTAGTGTTGAAGAAGAGAGGAACAATAGTCAAGCTGCTAGGAGTGATAGAAGCAATTACAGATTTCAGCAAACATTTTGTCATAGAGGGTCTTAAAGAAGGCAGGACTGACAGGTGAGCTAAGTCTCAATGATTTTTGTATCCTATTCCAGAGAGTAGGCAGGGCATAGCTTATGGCGGCCCATCCAAAGTGAGTGTTGGCCCTTGGGACATTCAAAGAAATCTGCTATTGACTTCTTAAGGCATAGTTCCTAATAGGACTAAGGGGGAGACAGTATACAATGTATTGTGGGAGTTTGTTGGTAATGGCTCGGAGCATCCATTGGGGCTGCATTTCTATAACGCCTATATTGAAGGGAGGGCAACCATATGGCTGCGTATAAAGAGCAGTGATGTGTGGAGTATGGGAGGCCAGTTATAAATCTCAGTGCTCTATGATATAATATTTCCAGTTTTGCAAGATATGAGGCAGGGCAATGGCCATAAATGAAGTCGGTATAGTCAATTAATGAAAGGAATGTAGATTGGACAAGCTGTCTTTTTGCGTCTGTGGTCAAGAGGCATTTAATTCTGAAAAAAAGACCAAGTCTCTGCCTCAGTTTTTTCAGCAGTTCCTCTGTGTGTTCCACAAAAGAGAGCTTGTTGTCTAGCCAAATACCAAGGTATTTGAATTTAGTCACAAATTCAAGATTTTCTCCTAATAAGGTAGAGATTGATGGTAATGGACTAGCAACAGCAGAGTAAACCCCTGGGCCTGATGATGAGAAAAGAATGGCCTTGGTTTTTTTTGCATTTAGTAGTAACTTTTTGCTAAGGAGCTGGTACTGCAGAGTATTAAAGTCAGCTTGTAACTCAGCGCAGGCAGCTTCAGGAGATTCCCGGCTTAAGTAGAGCACCGTGCCATCAGCAAACAAGTGAACACTGCCATCTTTGATGTCTACATCCAAGCTGTTGATATAAATAGCAAACAGTAATGGGCCCAGTATGGAGCCTTGGGGGACACCTCTTTTTGTCGGTTTAAGTGGAGAAATCTCTCCATCAGCCTTAATTTGTTGCTGTCTATCAGAAAGGAATTCTTGGAACCATCCCAGTGTGGTTGAGCCAATGCCTATAGTTTTTAAGGTGGAGAGGAGCAGGCAGTGGTCAACAGTGTCAAAAGTCTTACTGAGGTCCGGAAACACGGCACAAACAAATTTTTTGTTGTCTAGGTTCGTTGCCAATCATTAGCAACTTTTGCCAGTGCCGTAATTGTACTATGCTTAGCTTTAAAGCCAGACTGCATTGGGTTGAGTAGTCTAGCATTGTCTAAGAAAGATCTCAGCTGCCTATCCACAATTTTTTCCAGAAGTTTTGAAAGTATGGGAAGAAGGGAGATTGGTCTATAGTTATTTAGGTAACAGAGGTCCCCTGCTTTAAACAGGGGAATGACGTGAGCAGTTTTCCATGCCTTGGGGATGGAGCCTTGTGCTAGGGACAGATTGAATAGGTGTGTTATAGGTGTAGCAAGTATATGGTAAGCTATTTTCAAGAAATATGGGTTGAAGGAGTCGGCCCCAGCACTTTTTTTAGTATCTAGTCGTAGACCCCACCATGCTGTTTACCAATGTCCCAACTCTCCTGTTCATCTTATGTCTGGCCCTCTCTGCTGCTACATGACTGTGCTCACATCTCCATACCCTCCGTGGTATCATGTTTGACCAGGCCACTGTCATCCAGGGCCACCACTGCTTTATTTTGGCCAGGTCCTGTTTTATCTGTAAATAAGTGTCCAACCATGGCTTTCCTCCAATGTCATTGCCCCCAAGATGTATAATAAGTCTGGCATGGGCCTCTGTTCTCTCATTTCTTGTAGGGTCAGCAGTAACTGCGCCCATCTCATCCCCCTTATCCCTCGTCATGCCAGCCTACATTGTCTGATATCTCGGTATAGCTGCTTTCCCCGGTTTTCTTTTCTGCTCTCCTTTCAGTCCAGTAAATGTAGGAGTGCCCACAGATCCATACTTCTGTGCCTTTCACCTATTTGATTAAACAAAACATCTCATATTATCTTATCTGTTTGTTTCCCCTTCACGTTGTGCCGTCTTCCATTTACTAATATTCCCAAAATAAACTCATTTCTTAATCTGCACCTGTAAAACAAAAACAGTTGGAAGACATGTCAATATTATTCCTTCAAAGATGGAATGTATCTCTTGTAGCTGGAGGACCTCCAAAGTCCAACTTCTAGTACTCTCGCCACTGGCTCCACCTTCTCTGCCAGCTTTGAAGCTGCCCTTATTCTAAACAAAAGGGAGGAGTACCTAGTGGGGTCATCTCCAATAAACTCCATGCCCTTTTTAAGTATGGCTATAACCTGGTAGCTCATCACCTTCCTCCCATGTACAAATAATTGCCCCTGCCTGGTACAACGCTCTGCAGTGTAGCCCCACAAAGCTTTTACCAGGCACAGGCTGGTCTCCAGATGTGCCTTAATAGTCACTACACTCCTCCCTTTTCCTTCTTGATCCATCTTGGATCTCTTAATTATTATTTGAATCATATCTTTTCCCCAGCTTACATCCCCCCATTCCAACCCCCTTCTCCTCACCTTCCATGTCCCACAGCTTCACTCACTCTTAAATCCCCAGCAAACATCACAAAGTAAACTGTGTAAAAAAAGCTGTGCCTCATCCTTCAACTCGCATATTACAGGCAAAATGCCCCACAACTTGTCTAATAGCTGATCTACTATTGGGTGCCTGCTATCCCTGGGCCTTTGCTTCAATCTACTCCAACACTGCATCATTCTCTGAATGAGCATTGATTTTGTGGGATCATTCCATCCTTTTAAACTACTGACTATGCTGATCCCTGCCAAAAACACCCATCGTGTTGTGAGTCACCGTCCCATTCCCCATTCCGTAAATTGTCCTAGCTGGTCCTCCATGACAGGTCCACTTACCTCCATGTGGTGCACTTCCCTGAATGCTTGGAATGCCTGCCAAGACCCTTCATAGGCCCTTAAGGTCTTTGGTGCCCATGAGTTGCAAAATTGCAATTCATCTCCATCTTGCCAGTGTCCCAGATGTTCATTGGAATGGGAGTTTTCTGTTCCTCTGCTGTCTGCGCAAATGCCCAGAATCTATCCCACTGCAGATGGGAAAGGCTGTCAGCCAAGATATTCCTGACCCTTTTTATGTGCCTGACTGTGAAGGACATGTTCAGTTGTAACCCTCATAACACTAGATGTCTCAATACCCTCATGACTGTATCTGATCTCGCTCCTCTATTGTTAAGGGCATCCACCACTGCCCTATTATCACACCAAAATGCAATCTTCTGATTCCATAGCTCTTCCCACCACACCAAGGTGCAGGCCAAAAGTGGCATGATTTCAAGCAATGTGATGTCCTTCGGCCTCCCTCGCCTCACCCATTCTGTTAGCCAGGGTTCTGAGAACCATTTTCCTCTCAAATACCTCCCCATTCCCAACCACCCAGCCGCATCCGTATACAACTCTACGTCCTTGCTGTACAACTACTCATCCTGCCAAAATGAACTGCCATTATAGTGCCTTAAAAATTCCTCCCATACTCGAAAGTCTTCCTTGACCCTCTTTGTTATGTCAACCCAGTGATGCGGCCTTGACGCCTCTGCTCTAGCACTGCTAACTGCCTCACGAATGTTCTTCCTGGTCCGATTGCCCTACAGGCAAATTTGAGATGTCCCATGACCTGTTGCACCTGTTTTAACTGTACCCTCCTATTGCTAGTGTGCGCCTTGATAAGCCCTTTTAACTTCTGCACTTTACTATCTGGGAGCCGGAATACTTTCTCCTGTGCATCCACTTCAATCCCCTGAAACTCCAATATTCTGCTGGGCTCTTCTGTCTTGTCCGGTGCCAGTGGCACTCACAGCTCGCTGCATAAATCCTGAAAACTGGCTAACATCATTTCTGCCTCCCTGCATCCACTACCTATCAGCAGAAAATCATCCAAATAGTGTGTGACTGCCCTGTATCCCATTTGTTGCTGGAATATCCACTGTAAACAGGTGCTGAACTTCTCAAATGTGGTGCAGGCTATAGAACAACCCATAGGCATGGCCTTGTCAAAATAATACTGGTCCTTGATTTTAAAACCCAACAAATCCCAGTTCTCGCTCTGGACTGGCAGCAACCTAAAAGCTGATTCTATGTCAGTCTTGGCCAGCCATGCCTCCAGGGTTGCCCTAATAATCTGCACCACGTCTTCCAAAGTTGCATAGATCACCTTACTGTGTTCCTCTCCTATAAAATCATTGACCAACTCCCCTTCTGGAAATGAGAGGTGGTGAATAACCCTAACCTCCCCGCTACTGTTTTTTTCAATACTAACCCTAAAGAGAAAATGCTAAGATTCTCCAAGGGAGGGACCAGAAATGGCCCCTCAATCCTCCCTCAATCCTTCTTCTCTATCTTCTTTTTCAAAATTGCTTCTTTACCCCTTACTGACCCTAAGTTTCTTGCTTCTCTTGCCTGTCTGGGACCCATGCATTGCAGTTAGAAACCTGGTCTGAAACCCACCTTAATGACTTCCACTGCTTCTTTGTCTGGATAATGTCTCAACCACTTCTCCCACACCTCTATATTGATGGAGGTCTTGGCTGCCTTAAAACGTTTTCTGTTCCCTGTATATATAAATTGTCCCTTTTTCCCCCAACTCCCTCATATCCTTAATATGACTGGGCCCCCCTAGCCCCATAGCCTCTACCTCTGGCCCCTCTCATCCATGTCTGTCCCCTGTAACCTTGTCTGCCCCCACAAAAGGGCTGGTTAGTTCTACCTTGCACTCCCCGTGCCTGACCCCTTGATTCCAGGTTGTCCTACATCTTGAGGCTAGGTCGGTACTCCCGCATCTCAAACATGTGTGCTTGAACCTACATTGTGGCCACGAACAAAAAAGCCCTGTTGTAACCCCAGCAGCACTTTTGGGGCAGCCCTGCCCTTCTCCCTGCCTCCCCTTCCAAGTGGATTGATCAGTAACATAATTTGTCCACAAATCTAGCTGTTTTGTGTCCCATCTAACATCCCCGTCTGTCACCATCCTTTGCCGAAAGAATTCATTGTAATATATCCATCCCACCCCTCGTTTTGCCTTTGCCTTCTTTGTTATCAGTGAATACGTAATTAATGGTATGCCATCTCTGTTTTTTTTTTCCATAACAATGGCCGAATAAGTGGCAAAACCTAAAAACCACCCATCCCATGTCTTTCCTTTTGTGAACTTGTCCTCTTCCTTCTTACCTAATAAGACCACAGCCACTGTCATCTTGCTCTCACCTATGTTCTCAGTGTCTTCATATTTGGTTGCCACTTCCTTACTCAGTAGTGCGAATATGTCCACATACTCCCCTTTCCATATTTTTTCTTTTGTGGCCAGTGGCACATGTTCACCTATTCTCATACCAGGGGCTCCTATTTCCCTTGTTCCTTTATCAACCCCTTCTGCTATCCTCTCTACCTCCACTAGTTCCTTTATCAGCCTTGATTTCTGCTAGTGCTGTTGCCAGCTGTCCCAGCCCTCCTGCCTTGAGAGTCAATATAATCTGCCCTATATAATCTTTGATGCTATCCCCTACTGATCCTAATACAATACCCACAGACCTTTCTGTTCCTTGTGGTCTAGTATTGCTGGGGTTCGTTGGAGGATGCTCTATTGGAGGGATAGCTGGCTGATGCACTGGGTGTGGTAAAACTACTAGAGCTGGGGGCCCAGGTGTGGGTTCCAGTGCCAGAACAGGAGCTGGCTCTGGGAGAGGTGCTAACAGCTCAGGTAGTCTAGGTTGTGGTGGTGCAGGGCTGACTGGCCTATGAGGAGACAATGGCACTGGCTGCAGCCTCTCCGGGCTGCATGACCTCATAGGCAGTCTATTTCCCTTACCCCCTTTTCCCTTTGCCGCTTTCCTCTTCTCCCCGACCTCTCGGGTTCCTTTCCTTCCACCAGCTTTCACATCATGTTGGCCTTCTCTGCCAGTTCCACAATAGCTTTGTACACCTCCTCTTTTGATGGACTGTTCTTCCTCTGTGCCATCTTTCCACTAGCGTACCTGTAAAACTGAGGAATAAACTAACAAGTTGTCACCAATTAATTCCCATCATGTAACAGCCATGCCTCCCTTTTTTTCTTTACTCACCATCTTCTTGCTCCAACTTAGTCATCATGCCCCCGACTCCACCCCAGACCCTTGCATGTCTTCATATCCCCTTCCTCCCCCTTTTTTATTTTTTTGCTCCCCTCCCCAACCCTGTAGGTCTCTTCCTTCATTTTGGACTGTAATTCCCTATGCCTCCTTCTTGTCCCCGTATCTCTCTCTTCTGGCTTGCCTGGCCAAGCTCCCACTCTAGACCAGCAGTGCTTATCCCTCGGAGAGGGCCTAAGCACCCCCCAAACCAGGGCCATTCCATCGTGCAGACAACTCCATGATGTTAGCTACTGTGGAGCTTTTGTGCAGCATGTCTCCATAGCCCCATCACCAAAGTGGTTTTATTAATTATTCCATTGAAGAAGATCCTTCACATAATTAACTCTTAATGAGATATGAGTACTGAGCCGTTTTGACCACTAATCGTGGCTCTGCACATACATTTTGCTGTTTGATTCAGTACTGTATTATCCACTAAGAAATGTATCTACTGGAAAAGTTCTTTGTTTTTATCCTGATGTAACATGAGAAACTGTTCATCATATCTCCCCCTGCCTTAAACAAAGTAATACAGTTGAAAATATGTCTTGAAGGATTGAAAAACCTGAAAAGATGTCAAGACTGCAGGTTAATAACACTCAGAATTATCAGCTCTATGCAATTTATATTGAAAGAAGAAAAGCTCTGTACTTTTAGTAAGATATATAAGGTCACCTCATGGCCGCCCCCGAAAATCTCCTCCAAAACTCCCCAAAATGCAAAATGTATAGCAATCCCACCACGAAGTAAACAAAACACATTCCAGAATGGATAGCAACCTTATTAAGCCCTGCTGATGCACATCCCCAGGCCCGCAGCCTTCCTTGTCCTCTTGTGCTCCTCAGCCCTGCCGCACGGTATGATGTCAGATGCTAACAAGCCCAACAACTTTTAATTTAACAATAAGAAAAAAGCTCCGTGCTTTGAAAATCTCACAAAAGTTCCCCAAAAATGAATAATATATAGCAGTCCTCTCACGAAGTAAACAATATATATAGCGCAGTATAGTGCAGTGGTTTAAGGCTCTGAGCTGCAAATCTGGAGACCTGGGTTTGAATCCCACAGCCCCCACTTGCATACTATGTGACCCTGAGCAAGTCACTTAACTTACCTGTGCTCTCAGGTTGCACCTGTAAACAAGCTTTCAGCTTAGTGTGTCTCACCTGGTTAAACAATTGGGGAAAAAAAAAAAAAACTTGTTCCAAAATGGATAGCAACCTTCTTAAGCCCTGATACCTTGCACTCTCCTCCCCAGGCCGTAATGCACATCCCCAGGCCCACGGCGTTTCTTGTTTCTTGTGATCCTCGGTCCTGCCACATGGTGTGATGTCAGACGCCAATGAAACTAACCACGTGACTGTCACTCCCTAAGTTCCAATGCGGGGTGCATTTCCATCCCCTTTCATGTTATATTCCCTTCTTAAAATGCTGAACAAATCCCAGCGTTCTTACCCCAAGACCCACTTTGAAAAATACTTCTCATGTGCCACAAACATGGGCTGTAACAGCCCCTTAGACCTCCTGGCTGAAATCACACTCTGCAGACCATGGACCTCAATCTACATCGTGCTCCATACCCACAACATCTCTACTCACCCGCTGGTTTTGCTGCACTACTACTGAGCCCTTCTACAATCACGCTCTTCTTTCACTGATTGCCCTCCTAAAGCAGCATTCTAACCCCCCAAACCCTGATTGCTGCTGTCCTCCTTCCCCTTGCTCACAAGTGCCTCTTGCTCTCCACCACCACAGCTCCTTACTCTCTGAGGCTGGTATCACCTCTGCAGCCCAGCAACCCAGGACAATTCCATCTGCTGCTTGCACACATCACTTAACAGACTTACTGCTTGCCTGATTCCAAATGTACCCTTATTAAATAGAACACTATATCTCCACGCCGCTAATTTTTTTTTTTTTTTTAAATCCTACCTTCTGCCCCTCCTCTGCCCTGGTCATAACAAATGGTCCTCAATCCTCCAAGTTTTCAAATGCTCCAATAAAAACTACTGCAAATAAACCATCTGAAATTCTCTATTCGAACTTTGTAGGCTAGTAAAATTAATTACCCCCAGACCTGCCTGAAAACCAGTCTGACGTGTTGTGATTCTGCTGAGCTAAACTCAACAAATCATTATGCAAAAGAGGAAGATTCCTCCTGTGCTGACCTTTTTATTCCAGGGTTTTTCATCTTGATTCGTTTTCCACTTAACTATGGCCATCCACTTCCTTTTTCCAGGCTCCACCTTCCCTGGGATCCAACAAAACCCGCCCCTTATGACTCATCTGGGCCCCCTCCTTTCTTCCCTGAGCACTGCCATTCAGCAGGAGGGGAATCTCCAGGACAACTTGGTCTGCCCCGTGGGGGGGGGGGGCAAACCTCATTATGTAAGTGACAGATAACAGCTGTCTTGTGAATTCCATTATAACTAGGTAGTTATAATGGGAAATAATGTGGTTATAACAAGGTCAAGTAAGTAATTATTAGTAGAATAATAAAGTCCAGAGTTTGAGTAACCCCTCCCACAAAGGTTGAAAGCCCGAGTCACACATTGGTTTCTGGGTTAATTTAACCCAACCTACACTCTGTCTTCCTTACATAAGCAATATCTTTCCCCCAACGCTCATCTGAAGAATCAGTTGTCCTCATTTTCTCACAGTCAGAAGTTATTGTCTGTCACCCAGAAGGATATGGCTAAGGCATGTAAAATATGGGGACATGTCACTAATTTCACTAATGCACAGAAGGAGAAAAAAGGATGGAACTCATAGGTACTGTAGCTCCTCAGCTTCCACTATAATAGTTCATATTACCACCCAACCCCCACCCATATCATGGGCTGACAGTATAGCATAGAGGTTAGGTAAATGAGCTTATTACATACAGCATACCTGGGTTTACTAGGTTTGTTTAGACATAAGAAGTCATCTGCCCATTAATATTGTCTCCCACAACTGTGTGGGTATATTAGAATGTTCCACTATCCCAGTTCAGATGTTTGTCTAGCTGAGTTTTAAATATCAGAAATTCATTTGCTTCGGTCACTTACTGAGGTAGCTTATTCCAAGCTTTGGCTACTCTAATAGTAAAGCAATTTCCCCCTTCTTTTAGAGAATGCCCGTGGGGCTATGAGTTGGGAGGAGTAGCTCCTTGTATTAACTTTTTTTTTACTGAAAACTGGAAACCACACTGAGCGGTTAAGTCTGGATCTTGTAAGATTTTAAAAAGAAGTAGAAGGTCGCCCCCCTGAATCTTCTGTGTTCTAGACTTACTAAGACTTACAGTCCTAACTAGTCTTTGATGGTATCAGAGATATCTTATGTTGGGAATGATCTTAGTAATTCTGTGTTCAATTTGCTCTACATAGAACATAGAAACATAGAATTTGATGGCAGTTAAGGACCACTTGACCCACTTGGCCCACCTAGTCTGCCCATTTCCCTACCTAATGGATAAGTTGCAGATCCTAGTTAATCAACAGCCTACTTCATCCTACCCCCCACTAGAATTGCCTTGTATCTGTCCCATGCATCCTTGAATTCCCCCACTGTTTTTGACTCCACTGCCTCCTCAGGAAGGTTGTTCCATGTATCCACAACCCTATCTGTGAAAACATACTTCCTCACATTACCTCTGAGCCATCCCCCCTCTATCTTCGAATTGTGCCCCCTTGTTCTTGCACATCTATTTTTCTGAAACATGCTACCCTCTTGGACTTTGTTGATTCCCTTGAGGTACTTGAAAGTTTCTGTCATGTCCCCCCCTCTCCCTCCTTTCCTTGGGGGTATACATATTGAGCTCCTTTAATTTCTCTTCGTATGTTTTCTAGTGCAGACCCTGCACCATTTTATTTGCCCTTCTCTGGACAGCCTCCATCATGTCTATGTCCTTGCAGAGATGAGGCCTCCAGAACTGCATACAGTACTCCAGATGGGGTCTCACCAACTGACTGTACAGAGGGATAACAATTTCCTCTTTTCTACTGGTGATGCCTCTCCCTATGCATTCCAGCATCCCACCAGCCCTCCGTATTGCCTTCTCACATTGCTTGCCCACCTTCTAGAAGTTTAATATCCTGTTTTAGATAAGGGTTCCAGTCTGGAGAACAAAAGTTGAGATAAGGCCTAATGTATGTGCAATATAAAGGGATTATGCACTGAGCACTTTTATTAACAACAACTTCCATTTTCATACTGTGTGACTCTAAGCAAGTTGTTTAACCTCTCCAGTGCTCCCAGTTCACGCCTGAAAATAGGCAGTTGTGTATCTGGGAGCCTCAGTATTCCCTCCTGTCAATACACTAAGCTACTAAGTACCATTATCCCTTAGAAAACCCCCTTAAGGGATATAGAGCACTCTTTCTATCTCCTTTGGTTTACATACTCAACTACGGTCTTACCCTCTATACTTGAAAAATAATGCACCTTCTAATTGACTTACTAAGATATCTCCGGTGGAGGTGGGGGAGGGGGAAGGGATGAGGACGGGTTGAGAGTGGAGGATAATGTTAGGAGTTTTATCATTTTTTGTAAAATGTTCAAAATACAGTACATACAGTGAACTACATGTACATGCTTCATGATTACATGTCAATACATGGTATGTCTGTTACTCACTTGTTTTTCAATAAAGTATATTAAATGAAAATAGGCAGTTGTGCCTAGTGGACATTACCCAGTTAACAAAGAGATAAAAAATGTTCAAGCTCATTAGCAGTCCTTTTGAATACGGGGAGTGAAGAATTAAGAGAGTAACCTAACCCACTGCTTCAGAACAGGCTGAATGTTTTACACAAAATAAATGAGTGACCAGAATAAATTGCCCACAGTAAAGAGGGTCTAAATATAACTTGCCAAACAGTAATGATTACTACAGAAAGACAGTATGGAAGGGGCAACAGTATCTCATGCCTGGAATGCTAGTTTCAGTCTAGGGCCGAAATGCTTGAAATTCTCTCCAAAGGGTTTAAAGGGCTAAGTTGTTTAATAAACAAAAACAAGGCGCTGCGTTTGCATGTGGTCTAAAAGCAAAACAAAATGGTTATATTAAATGCACGCTGAAAATTGAAAATAGAGTTGTTTAATGGTTCTGTGCATCATACAACCTTGGTAAATACATGGTTATTACATGTGTTCCTTTGATAGTCCCTGGCTGCCCTACACTAAAGTATTCTTCCTCATTGCTCATATGCTCTCAGGCACCTGCTTTGAAGCCTATTAAGTGAACCTACCAGGGCTTTAGTGATAAGAAACTATGTACCATAGTTTTCTGGAAGCCATCTCTTCCTGATTTGAAAGTGACTTCATTGTCAATAAATCAAAGTAAATCACACTTGCTACTCAGACAAAAAACAAACTGCCCAACACCAAGAATTAATTGAATATGCTTACATTATTCACAATGTATAGATATGTGCAGCCAAAATAGTGTAAACATATCCTGGTACCAAAAAAAAAAACACTCACAAACTGCCAACATGCAAGCCAACTAACTTTTTGCATCAGCCACATGGTATTTCTTCAGAGTTAGGGCACTTTGTCATGTGTTTGAACTTATATAGTATATGCATGTCTTAAAGGAGCTGCACCATCACCTTTGCATGTACTGTAAATGCTAGGAAGAGCCTCCATATGAAGTAATATTATAGCTGAAGGTCTGTCATTATATTTAACGTGCAAGTGCAGAAAATGAACTAAATTATATTGAAAGTGCAAATGCAGAACGTGAAATAAAAGCAGTTAAAATATTAAATTATTAAATAATTAGTAAACATTAACAAAGTATCAAATATACCAAATTCCCCAAGTATACCTTCACACATTTAATTTACAATTTATGTTGATTTCTTATAGAAATGTTTTGTTAAGCACATTCTCATCCATCCATGTTCCTACGTTCTGATACAAAAAGATAAACATCTAATGTATGGATATCCTTACTCAGAACTTGATTGTATGCAGTACCTTTATATATGCAATTTCAATATTTAAAATTTGTCAAGCAATGACATATATTTATGCAGGCAACTCGTAAAAGAGATCACAAAAAGTCAGATCACAGAAAAGGAGTAATTAAATGTGCTTATTGTGTTCACCATGTGCACACATACAGCAAACATTTTGTTAGGAGAGTGGCTTTTGAGGGGTGTGATACTGTCAGTGCAATGCAGAGTGGTCTGCAAGGGGCTCATCAGTGTCACACCAATCATCAGCCAGGCTGATATTTACACTGTTCTGGCTTTCTGGGTGGGAACTTCATGTAGTTCAAAGAAGAGAGCCAACCCAATCATAGGTTTGCTCTTTCTTTTGATCTATAACGCCCAGCAAGCACAGCTGATCTGTCATGATCAGCTTGCTGAGGTAGAATTACACCCTGTAACAAACAAAAGCATCCATCGATGTTTGTTGCTGCCCCACTTAATTTTTTTAATTTTTATTTATTTCATTTGCAGATTAACACCTTTGAGCCAACTGCTCTTTTACAAAGAGCTTTTACTTACTGTTCCCCCAACCAGACCCTCCCACTCGGCACCCCCTCCAAAAACATAACACTGACCCTGGGGGTGCCCAATCCCCCAGTGTTGCCACCTGAAATAAAGAAAACCATCCCTGATAGTTTTTTTTTAATATACCCTGCAAAAGAGAAATACATTCATTGATATCTGTTGCAATTACCGGCATAACTGCCAACCCCCCCCCCCAAGTCCAACCCATATTAATATTCTGGCATGGGGGTGCCAAATCCACCATGCTGGCTGCTACCCCCACCCTGCAAGTTTTCACATGTAGCCATGGGGAGACCACCCCCAGTGCTGGCAGACATAACATTGACATTGGGGATGCCCAATCCCACAGTATAGCCACTGGAAAAAAAAGAAAACCATCCTTTGTATTTTGTTTAAACCTTGTAAAAAAAAAGAAAACCATTCATTGATGTCTGTTACTGCCATAACTGTCTCTCCACCTGACCCTCCCACTCAGCACTCACCACCCCACACCCCAAACAAAGCCCATACTTTCTCACTGAGGGTCCAACGCTATAATCGTCCATGGACTGCAGACACATCTTCACTCTTCAATACCAGACCATGAACTGAGGAAGTCAGGTACACAGTTCAATATATCTCAATGGGGTTTTGAACTTAGTGGCATAACCTGGCCATTTTTAAATATTTTTGCCTCAAATTTTCAACATGTCTTTTTTGGGATCACACCTCATGAACAATGGCAGTGACACTAGGCAAATCTGTCCCAAATGATGATTTTGCACTCACTGTGTGAAATCACCTATTGTGTAGGAGTTGGAAAAGTTCTGTATCATAATAGTGATTGCAAAACAGTAATCGCTATTATGGCAAGTGTATATCACCAAAAACCAAATCAGCTATATACACTTCCAGGTGATCCAACATCCAGAACACAAAAAAGTGTTTCTTTTTTGGGGGGGGGGGTTGTGCCCCCCTTGCCCCCCACCTCCCTGAATTTAAATTCTCAACTCCAGGGGGGTGCATGTTGGGGAGTGGGTAAAATCTGGATTCTGCAAAAAATTAAGTCCTGCAGCAGCAGGCAGCAGCAAAATGTCCACACTCCTGGCCCTAGCCATGAACCCAGTACCTGCTCTGCCAGAGCTAGCCACCCACACCACCACACCACACAACTAGCTCAGCAGTAGCAGGCACACCAGTCCCCTAAAATCCCTTCCCTGTACCTCTACTTCCCCTCACTATCCCCCCTTCTGGTCACCCTTCCCTGTACTCGCTTTCATGTAGGGTCACTACCCTTGCAGGGCAGCCCATGGGAAAAGCACTGAATGTGAGTCATCATTTTAATGATCACCCATATTCAGTCTCTATCCTCACTGGATACCAATTGAAAAATGTTTCTGTCTTTGTTCATGAGGTGGGGTCATAAGAAGGATATGTTGAAAATGTGGGGTAAAAATACTAAAAAAAGAACAACATTATGAGACTACATTGAAAATTGTGAAAGCAGGATTATAACTTTGGTAATTTTCAGTATTTTGACCCCGAACTTTCAACATAGCCATTTTTTCACAGCACCTCACGAATGTGACAGCTGTCAGTTTTCAAATCCTGGCCAAAATGTGTTTTCACATCCCAAAAGGTGATTTTTGTGGTCACTGCATGAAATCACCTTTTGGTGAGGAGCTACTATTACTGTATAACAGGAAATATTTACTGTCTGTTTATCTTCATTATAGTCACTAGTTCCATACAAGAGTGAAAATAAAAAGACAGTGAATATTAGGTAGTTCACTATTTATAGCAGAACTAGTGTTCCACCAGTGAAAATAAGAGGAAGTGAATATGTGGTGGTTTGCTTGGAGCGCTAAATATAAAGGGTGTGAATATAAACTGCTATACAGTATTTCCATATACAAAAAAGTGGACAGAAAAAAATGAAAATGTAGAGACCAATTTCATTGCTCGATATTTCTAGGAAAATATTCACTATAATTATTTCAGCTAGACTGATAGATCAGAGTAACCAAACGGGGGACTCTCAGAGCTACAGACCAGTTTCAGGCCAGATTATAGCACAACAGATAACTGTTACATAATGAATCATCTATTTGTAAAATGTCTCTCTTAGAAAGCAAAAGTTCTATGCTGCTTTCATGGACTTCAGTTTCAATTCAATATTTATTTGTTCGACTTATTTAAGTCATTACAAATTTTGGTTAAAAATCTATAAATACCATCATACAATATAAACATACTATAAAAATCAAATCCTTAAGAGCACTTTTCCTATACATATCAATCACTAATAACTAATGACAAAATGTTACTATTCTTTACCTAATTATCCTTGTTTAAGTTCTCTAAGCTCTAAACAGTGCAAACTCAGCAGGACCCTTTAAAATTACTTTAAAAATACAGGCTCTTATATATTCAGTTTCAATTGTAACATTTTGCCACTTCAGTCTAAAAACAGAGACAACCTTACACTTGCATGTGCATATTAATAACCTTTAATCACCTGGCATTTGCATCAATTATCAGTCTTTTTCTGTTTATCTTGTACTCCAGCATACTCTGATATTTTTCACTCTGATCTCTACTTCTGTGTCCATACTGAGGAGTCATCCTTCATCCCAGAACTTGTACTGAAAAATGTCCCTTAAACATTAAAGGAAACTCAATACACACCCATTTGCCACTAAACCACAATTACCAATCCATTACTTTTCTGAAACTTACCTAGTTTAGGAGCAGCTAGTGTAATACCAGGTAATTGTTATATGTTTCATACAATATCCAATGTACTCCATGCATTGTTGCTTGTAGTTTAATGCAATTGTATCCATATGCTGCTATTTGCCTCTGTTATTTGCTCAGTTGATAACCTGCGTGTTATCCAACCGCCTTGTACCCCCTTCCCCCAGGTCGCACTGGGAGACGAGCATCTTGTTGCTCAGTGTGACTTTCCTGGTGCAACTATTTAAATAAATAAATAAGTAAATAAATAAATAAAGAGAACTTAACTACAGAGTATGTCCTTCATTTCAACTGGAGTGCAGTGAACTTGTTGGATATTTGTGAATTAATTGGGGACTGCAACCCCTCCACCGCACCTGACTCCATTAGTGTGCACACCGCAACTTTGTGCTACTTTTGACTTTTGCTTATCCTATGTTGCCACTAACACTGACTTATGGTAGAGTGAGTCACTGTTGAAATTATGCTTGAAGAACTCTCAAATTTGCCAGCACCAAGAAGCAATTTTCAGAAATTCCCGTGTATCAAAAGCCAATACAAATAATGTCTAATGGTCAGGGACACTGGTTTACCGGGATTGAGAAAGGGCAAATTCCATTTTGCACATTGTAAAAAACCGTACTGTCACCGGTGTCTGCTAAGCCAAAATCCGATTTTACCGGTATTTGGTTTTGTGTACTTTATTTAACAATTTTTAACTCTATTAACATGCATTTTGGCAGCTTTGACCTCCACTATTGCACATCCTTCCATCCTTGTACCAATTTAAAGTTATTTTAGGTACAAGATGTGATGGCAGCAACAGCACTACAGCCCCCATCCCTGAGGTGTGATGGAAACAGCAGCAAGAACCCCATCCCTCTGGTGCGATGGCATCACCAACAACACTACAGACCCATCCCTCTGGTGTGATGGCAGCAGCAGCACTGTGGTCCCTATCCATTAGGTGTGATGGCAGCAGTACCACATTCTGCATTCCTCAGTTGTGATGGCAGTATCAGCACTATGGCTCCCATCCCTCAGGTGGGACAGCAACAGTGCAACATTCCCCATCCACCAGTGGTTATGGCAGAAGCACTACAGCCCCTGCCTCTCGGGTGTAATGGCAGTATCAACACTATGGCCCCCATCCCTCTGGTGGACAGCAGCAGTACAACATTTCCCATCCACCAGTGGTTATGGCAGAAGCACTACGGCCCCCCGCCTCTCAGATGTGATGGCAGCAGCAACAATGCAATCCACATCCCTCAGGGATGATGGCAGTAGTGACAGCACTATGATCCCCTTTCTTCAACACCCACACCCCACATGCACAAGTTACAAATTACTTAGTCTCTTTGCTTATTAGAACTCGGATGTGAATTAATCTGAACCACCACCACTACTAAGGCGGACCGCATTTGTTTTTTCCTATCATTTAACGGCTTGAATTGGATTTCTGCCTGTGATACCACCGACCAGGTTTGGGAACAGGTTTGAGTGTTGGAGGACCAGCCGGGGGGGGTGAAGGCCTTCTCCTGGGAGGGAGGGTATATTCACAGCTCAGTATCTGCTGGCCCCAGGTGGAGGCTGGACGCATGGCAACACATTGGCCCTCATTGCAGAAGAGAGCGTGATGGACATGAGCTTGTGCCTTGACATCATGTGGCCTGTCACGCTCTCACAAAAATAGAAAAACACCTGCTGGCCACACAGAGGATGGTTTCTGGTCCCTCCATAAGCATGAAGCTCCAGACACATGTATCTGTTCTGAAACCTGTTAGCCTCCCACAGGGGTAGGGGCCCACCGATGAAGGGTTACTTTGTGTTACCTGGTAGCATGGCCATAAGGGGCAGTGGATGATGGTGGTGGGGACTCAGCAGCAGTGGTAGGGGGACTTGGCAGGCCTGAAGGAATGGATGGCCAGGGGGTAGGAGGAACAAAAAAAAACTGTCTGAATTTGCTTCTTTGAAATAGTCTCTTCACCTAAAAAAAAATTCACAAGTGATTAGTGGAGGACCTTCTAATGCATCTCACAAACATGTGGATTTCTTTATTTCCCTTGGTCTCCATGAAAAGGGTGTCTCTCAGTTTTCATGCCTGAGTTCAGATGTGAATTGAGCACCACTCTACCCACCAGCATCATACAGCCCCTGGGGTCTTACCTTCCATGTGTCACTGAATGTGCTTTCCATTCCACTGGCCAAGCATAAGTACACTTGAACACATAACATTAGCTTTTTATTAAAGCAGTCTGTCAGAAAACTTTTTGTTGTCACAGGACTGACACAACAGGTGGGAGAGAAGGTGCAAATGATGAAATGGGCAGACTAGGTGGGTTGTCAAAGTCTATGTTTCTATCCCATTCACCTAAATAAGTAGTAAGGCAGCTTGTGCCTTGTGAACATACTTTAATTCAGACTAATTTTCAATCAAACAACTGAGGATTTTGGATGGCCCTGTTGATTATAAACTTGAATAAACTAGTTGGTAACAGCGATCCTGTGCTTAACAATCTATATCCTAGACGTTCATATGCAAAAAATACAATAAAAACCTGACTAAAGTCTAAAAACAAACTTATAAAATGCAAAATGTATCTGAACATTTATGTTTTCCTATACAATATCATTGCAGCCCGAGTAAAACTCAAGTAAATTACATGGTACCCTGACTACTGTATGATGTAGTAAACTTATATTGGTATTTGTTTTATATTTTTTGTAAACCGGGTAAGCCCACTAGGCAGAACTGCCTGTTTTCAGAGGTGATCCAGGAGCGTTGCAGAGGTTAAGTGACTTGCTTGGAGTCACACAGTATGCAAGTGGAGGTTGTGGGAATCAAACCCAAGTCTTCTAAATGTACTCAGTTCAATCACTGTTTGTTACTCTAACCACTAGGCTATACTGCCAGCCATAACACCCATATATATAATGCTTTAATATATGATTTAAATAATAGTGCACAGTACCTACAGTGCAAATTATGAACATTGAACACTTTGCAACATTTTACTAAAACTGAATTATTTCTCTCTCCATCTGCTTATGTTTTCTTACACCAAAGTGGATATATAGTTGACAGAGCACTGTAAATAGCATGAGGTTGCACTACAGCTTGCAATGCCAGGGACTCGGGATATGAAGCGAATTCCATTGCTAGAGGTCTGGCCCAGGGGTGGGATCGAGCACCTGGGGGCTGTCTCCTTCTCTGGGGCAGGTGGCCTGCAGGTCCTGCTGCTTTACTGCCACCTGGGTGACCACAGGTGGTGGTGCAATGAGACTGCAGAGCAATCGGAAGAAGAAGCTAGCCAGGATCTGGAGTAAGCGGCATGTCTTTATTTGCCCTACTTCCTTGGATCCCCTCGAGTGTTGGTGCCCTCCAGGAACAGAGGCCAGAAAACCCAGTAACAATCAACCCATGATCGGCTGCTGGTAGAAGGACCCAGCTGCCCCAGACTTCATATAACCGTTTCCATGAGGGACCCACTGGGCTGCCCAACACACATTAAAGGACTGTGAGGGCTGACCTGGGGTCCTGTCCCTTCTCACCTGGGGGGTACAACCTAGGCAGGATGGGGCAGGCTCACAGGACCTCCTGAGCATTACCTGGGGTGAAGCTAGGGGATACCAGCCTAGGGATCTCTGAAAAGTGGAGACTGATGCTGTGAGAAGGGGGCATAGAAAAAGAAAATAAAAACATTTAAAAATATGCTGAAATCTTAGGGATTCTGTGCAGAGAAATGCAATTTCCGTGAGGCACCGGTACAGGAATTCAAAATCCGCAAACCAAGCAGGATTCCGTGATTTTTACCGGTGTTACCGGTAAAAACGGAAAACCATTGTCCCTGCTAATGGTGATGAAAATGTTGCCGGAGAAGCAGGAAGTTTTGAGGTGCTGGAGGATCTGACCACATGCAAATTAAGAGTGAGAGGTTAATTGGGACATCAGTTTGCATCTGGTCCAAGAGAAGACAGCTCAGAGCAAGCAAACATTAGAAGCCTGTTCAATACTCTTGAAAAACAGTGCATTCTAGCGCTGAATGTCATGTACAACATAATAATGCTTGAGACATACCTTGAGAGATCACAAGTGCTGCGAGGTCTGCGCCTGTTGAAAATCTCATCCTGTGGACTTGAATCTTTCAGAAGAAGAGCTGAGTGGAAGAAAGCAAAACTTTTATCAAGCTGATTACGCTGGATGGAGAGAAAAATGACAGAATTAGAGCCCAAATACTGTAGATTCAGAAGGAGCTAAATAAATTTAAAGAATATCCTGAATTCTTGAGTCTGCAAGAGAGATTGAGATCAAAATTAGATAAACATGAACAGGAGTTGATTCAAAAGAAGCATGAGAAATGATAATGGGATGATAATGACTACAAAGATGGAAACATCCACTCTTGGCCAAGAAGAGGAAGGTCATACAGCTGGGGCTACTCATGCTCTAAGAAGAGGGTAACCATTCAAACTGAAAAGTAATCAGAAACAAACCAGGCATCAGAAAGCAGCCGGGACCCTTTTTTAGAAAAGGGAAAGGGACCATTACAACAACAACAACAACAAGAAGAAGGAGAAAAGAACAGAAGAAAAAATGGAAAACAAGGAATGGTGAAAAGGTAGGCCAAAATAGAGAGTTGCGGAGAAGCAGCAAGAAAAATTAAAAGTTATCAACCTCTCACAGGTAATATTAAGTGACTCACAAATTGACTTTCTTGAAAAGGACATGAATTTTGCTTCATCTTGTGACATTGATAAATTTAAAACTCAGGTGGTCCTATTTAAATTGTTTAGAAAAAATTGTTTAAAGGAATTCTTTGCAAAGAAAAAGGAATCAGAAATGGGTTTTGATATCACTATTGAACTGTTACAGGGGTAGGGGGGAAAATCCAGTGTTGACCAGGAGATGGTTGCTTTTTTGATAAATTTAGATAATAATAATACTGTAATGTATGAATGTATAGATACAAGCTTGGATGATGTAGAAAATGAAGACATTTTGAATTTAGAGTCTCTTATTCAGGAAGGCACATACAGGATTTGAAAAGGGAGACTCAGCAAAGTTATGTGAAACTGGTAGTCTAGATGGTGATGGGCTAGAGTCCTAATTAAAAAAAAAAAAAACACAGTTTAAAACCACATATTTGTTTTGTCCAATTACTAACAACCCAATTATTAAGAGTTTTGAGGCAGTAGTATTAAAAGAGGTTGAGAAAGTTTTGGATAAGCAATTAAGGGGTAAAAGAAATAACCAGAAAAAACAGGAAAATAATGCAATAAAGGAATTAATGGCTTTAGATGTGGTTGTAAAACCATTGGATAAAGGGGGTAACACTGTAGTAATGGATTCTGAAAACTATATGAATAGTGTTTTAGAACTGCTGAGTGATGAATTAAAATATAGAAAGCTTACCAAAAAAAACACTGAAGCTTTTGAAAAAGAATTATTAGCATCACTGAGGAAGAACTTAGGGAATCATGGGAAGATACATCTATAAAACCATCCCTATACATATTACCTAAAGTGCACAAAAACTTAGAAAAAATCTTGGGATGCCCAACTGTATTGGGGATTGGGTCCATCACAGATAAATTGAATCAATTAATTGATTTCTTCCTTAAAAAATGTCTTCCTGAAGTTGTATCTTATATAAGGAATACAATGGATGTACTAGATAGGGTCAAAGATTTAAAATGGGATTCGAATGATGTTTGGCTATGTATTGATATAGAATCGTTGTATACAACACAGAAATGGAAATAAAGCCAGTGTTCAGGCCATGGAAAACCATCCATTAAATTCTGAGTTTCCAATACAATTTATAGAAGCAGTACTGGATTTCACCCTGCCACATAATTTCTTTGAATTCAATGGAGAATACTATCTGCAACTACAAGGAACAGCAATGGAGGGAGCAATGTCCCCCGGTTATGCCAATCTCTTCCTCAGGGCCGGGGAAAATGAAATGATACACTCAGAAACAGAAAATCCATTTAGGAAAAATATTAAGCAATGGTATCATTTTCTAGACAACATTTTATTTGTCTGGGAGGGCCCTGAGGAAGACATTGAACTGTTCATGAAGTGGTTGAATGAATTGAACAATTTGAATTTAAAGCTCACATGTATCATGAGCAAGACAGAAATCAACTTTCTAGACCTCACATTGTTTGTAGACGAGGATATGAAAATCCAAACTAAAAATGACCACAAGAAAACTGCTACAAACATTGTAATTAGGGCAGATAGTGCCCATCCTCCAGCACTTATTAGATCCGTACCTTTCAGACAGTTTCTAAGAATAAAAAGAGACTGTTCCAGGGATATGGACTTTGAAAAACAAGCCCAGGAGATGAAATCTAGCGTTGAAGCTAGAGGTTATAACAACACATTGTTAGAAAAGGCCATAGAGAGAGAGCTAGAAATTAAGATAGATCTCAACTTTTGAAACTAAAGAAACAGAATAATATAAATAAGAAATCTCCAGTAACATTTGTTATGCAGTTCAGCAATCAGGCTGGACTAGGCTGGGCTTGTAGGGGCAATTGTCAGAAAATTCTGGCCAATACTACTAAATGACCCCTTACTAGCAGAAGAATTAGGCCCAAATCCAAGAATCACCTATTCAAAAGCAGAAAGCTTGAAATATAAATTGGTCCGTAGTAGGTACACCCCTATAAAAAGTGAAATAAGAACATGCCTACCACCTTTACCATTAGGGATGCACAAATGTGGTAGGTGTAGTGTGTGTGTTTACTGCAGTCAGGGAAGATGCTGGATTTAGAAGAATATGGCCCAGATCTCCAGAGCAGTTGTGCATGGTGCAACTGAGTTGCGCCGGCGCAAGTGCGGTATTGTGCCAAGAAGCCATATTCAGCAGGAGACAATGCACAGCGCAAAATGCATTGTGCCAATATGCAACTATAATTAATGCAGGCACAAAAGCAGGGGGCATTCCCATGAATATCAAGGGCAGTGGCATATTCAACTGTGAGTCCATGGTGCAAGTGTGGAGCAAATCGAAGCTGCATCGAGCAGACTTGTTCCTATATATACAGGGCACAAGCACACAGACAGCACTTGCACCAGGAGAGAGAGAGAGAGAGAGAGAGAGAGAGAGACAGAGACAGAGAGAGAGAGAGAGAGACAGAGAGAGAGACAGACATACAGTGCACCAGGGTGGCACACAGCCAGCAGCCAACCACCCAGGGGGACAGTGGATGGCAAGGGCCATAGCCAGTGCACCCTTCATGATGGGGGCAGTAGTGATGGGGCAGGAGGAACAGCGACATTGCCATGGAAGGGCCCATCGGTGGTATGCCCAACACAGGTGGTACTGTGCCCACATCACCTTTGAGAACTATAGTGACACTGAGATCATGGACCAGTACCACTTGACCAGGGCCATTCTGAGGCAGCTCTTTGAGCTGTGCAGTGAGGAGATGCAGGCACCCACCAGATGGAGCTATGCCATGTCCATGGAGATGAAGGTGACCGCCGTCATGTTCCTGCTCACCACAGACACTTTCCAGAGACCAACAGGGGACACCACAGGCATCACCCAGTTGGCCACATTCCACCTCCTCACTCAGTTCCTCAATGCTCTGCTGCCACGTGCTTCAGAATTCATCCATTTCCCCTGCACACAGGCAGAGTGTACAGCAACCGTGCAGGACTTCCACAGGGTGACATGTATGCCTGGTGTGATTGGGGCCATTAACTGCACCCACGTGGCCAACTGCATGCCACCTGGCCTAGAAGGCATGGCATACATCAACCAGCAAGTGTCAACTGCCAGGTGGTGTGCGATGCCACAGGGCGCATCACCAATGTCTGTGCCACAAACCCTGGGAGTGCACATGATGCATTCATCTGACACAGCTCTGTGCTGTGCCATAGGTTTGAACATGGAGACATCCCCACGGGCCACCTAGTGGGTGAGTATGGCACAGGCAAGGGGTGATGGGCAAAGCAGTTCTTGGGATGGAGGTGGGCAGGGTGTGCATGGTGGCATGAGCACCAGGGACAAGTATGGGGTGCAGCACGGAATAGCAGAGGGCTAACCATGTCAGTCTCCACACAGGTAACAGTGCTTATCAACTGAGGCCCTGGCTGCTCACCCCCTACCAGCACCCATCATCCCCAGCAGAGGAACGGTACAACAAGGCATATGCCAGCATGCACAACATCATTGAGCATGTCTTTGGCATGCTGAAAGCATAGTTCTGTTGCCCAGACAGGTCAGGAAGTTCCCTACAATACAGCCCCTTGAAAGCCTGTGGCCTATTCCTGTCCTGCTGAATACTGTACAACATGGCCATTGACCACGGGATAGCTGTCAAGGCTGATGAGGGTGACAGTAGTGGGGACAAGGAGGCAATGGGCTGGAGGGTGGTGGACAGCCACCTCCTGGGCCAAGAGACCCCTGACTGCTCCAGCAGGTGCGACACCACCGGGACATCATTGCACAGGAGCACTATGGTGCACACAGGTAGGTTGTATGGTACACATGCATGGGCCACACAAACAGGTACAGCACACATGCAGGGGCATGCATGGCAATGGTCATGCACACACAGAGGCATGATTCAGGGGTAGGGGAGTCAGTGGCACACAACCACACACAGCAACACACACACACACACACCCATGCATTGGTATGTGGCATGGATCAGATGCATTACACCGGTGCACAGATGCTACTGGTGCTAGACTCCTCTCATCACACCCATGCCACATGGTACAGCAGCCTGGGTAGCATGCACACAGGCAGTGTGTGGCATGACACACAGGCATGAAACCAGTGTTAGGCACACACACACTGCCCATGTGCGCACAGAGCAACAGCTGCAGACTGTGGTCAGGGCAGACTGCACATCAGGGCTGCTGCATAGAACCATGGCCACCACAGCCACAGGGGCAGCCATGCCAGGGCTGATTGACAGCCACAGGCTGCACATCAGCCATGGGTGGTGTTTGCAACAGCCCCCCAGGGGTTGAACCATGGGACCACGGCCATTTCTGCATGGGGGTGTGCAGGCACCCAAACAGGCCAGCCCCGGGCGTGCCTGGGATGCCTACATCAGAGCCTGGTGTTGACTTTGTTGGGGTCACCTGAAGCTGGGTTCGTGAGGTGGACAGCGTACTGTGGGGGATCACCTTTGCACATCCATGCCCTGTGGCAGCCAGTAACGCAAAGCCATCCATGATCGCAGTGGCAGTGTGATCCAAGGATGCAGTCATGTCCTTCTGCATGCACTACATCCCTGCCAGGATCTGTGCAGTGTCCCTTTCTTGTTGCTCAGCTAACTGGCACACCTCTGCACACAGTGCATGCACCCCAGTGGCAAGCAGCACCTGTTGCTGAACGGACACCCGCAACAGATGGGTGTGCTCAGCCAGCCAGTTGGCATCCTGGGGCTCCCGGGTGGGACACCAATCCTCATGTGGTGACCAGCCATGCTGCACAGCCCCCCTTTCTGGTGGATGCTGCACAGTGGGGTCTGCAGGGGGAACAGGCACAGCAGGTGCACCAGCTGTGGACCCTGTGTCTGGCTGCCCGGTGGCACCCACAGCCGCTGCTGTCACCCGTCCAGCTGCTGTACGCTGCCCAGTGCCTATGCAGCTGCACCACCACCACCACAGGGCACAGCTGTGGCAGTGCACACAGCTGCACCTGCAGTGGTGGCAGACAACTGTTCTGCTGCTGGCAGAGTGCTGGGTGTGGTGCCTTTGTCAGATGCCAACAGGGGCATCTCACCCAAAATGTCACCCATGCTGTCCAGGATCAGTGTGATGTCATCATCAGAGTCAGATCCCACCCCGACCTGTGTCTCTGTGCATAGGACAGCAGTGCTGGCATCCTGCAGGAACACATCCATGGCCTCGTCTGATCCCAGGTCCAGGACATCTACCTGCACTGTGGTGCTGAGCTGCAGCCTGTTGGGCCCCCAGATGCTGGTGGAAGTGGACGGCTGGTCCTCTGGGGCCATACCAGCATCCACAGTTGCTGCCGCTGCCAGTGCCCCATCATCTGCACGGAGGCGTGCTGGTGCTGCAAGAGAAAAAAGGCATGTCAGTGATGCAATGCCCACATGTGCACCCCCTGTACACTGCCACTGCATGTGTCCTGCAGCATGGCATGCACTTGGGTGCGCACACATGCACATGACATGCATGCTGGCAACATGCATGCCAGTATGCCCGTGTATGCACCCCTCTGTGCCACCGGCTATGCGTGGCTGACATACTTACCATGCAGTGATAGGCTGCCATCTATCTGGAATCCTCTTCCAGGCACACCGTCCACCATGGTGTGGTGCATGGTGGCTGCCACCAACTCCTCCTGCAGTGCCAGTGTGGGTGCATCCACAGTCCCTCCTCCGATGACAGTACGGGACACCCAGATGTCCGCCACCTTCTCCTTAATCTGCCACTTGTCTGTTCCCACCTTCTTTCGGGCACTCCTATGCCAAACACTGGTGGCTGCCATGCTGGTTCACGTAGGTTGACACCTCCTCCCATGCACCAGCCCTGGCCTGTGGTGTGCCCATGGCACCACTCAACAGAGGCTCTCTGTCCAGGTAGGCCTCAAACAGATCATCAGTCTTGGCCTTTGTGAAGTTGGGCCTGCACTTCCATGCAGACCCCCACTCCTTGCCCTCCTCATGTGTGCACATGTTGCTGCCTGTGAACATGGACAGCACAGTGTGACAGTGGCAGCATCTCCCCGGTCTGTCCCACCTTGCAGTGCTGTTGGCTTCCAGTGGGCTGCAGCCACATGCACAACTTACCTATCAAGGTTGCAATACTGTTCATGGCCTGTGCTGTTCCATGGCACTTATAAGACACAACTCATGCAAATGAGGTTGGGTGCAACAGTAATGACATGCTAATGCTCCCAGAGCACCATGCATTGGCTGATGATCTCATTTGCATGTGGTGTCTGAATATCATGATGTTGCACTGTGTACAATGGGATTACGCTGGAGCAAGTCATGATGGTGCAATGCACATGCATGCATGGTGCACAGGCCCACAGTGCACGTGCACATCATGGCATCATGGTGTCAACCATGCACCATGCGCAGACAGTGTGATACAGTGACATTGTGCATGTTGTGCATGGGCCAGCTACATGTATGAGGTGCCATGACCTATCACAGATGTGCACAATGCCTGGAGACCCCTGACCCCTGGGTCAGACATCTGACCCTGTGACCTTGTGTAGCCATGACCATTCCATGCATCTCTGGCACTGTGTGATGGGCGTGCACTGTGCTTGCTTCCATGTATTGCACGGCGGGTGCATGGTGTGGACATTTGCACCTCCTGCCACCATTTTTGCTGCCGAATGCGTTGTGCTGACCATGGCACAGGCATGATGCAGGAGGGCCCAGAACTGGTTACAGGTTGAGTTGGCCAACTTAGTGGCCTGTGTGGAACCCCATGCACTCCAGCACTTTGGGCAGGTTCTCCTGCAGCTGGCAAGGGGCACCATGTGACAGGCCATAGCCAACAGCCTGGAGCATAGGACAGGCGAACAATGTCACCACCTCTATGGGGACCTCATGCAGCAGGACCCAGAGTGCCTGAGGAGGCTACAGGCATGTGCCAGGTGAGGGGCTGTGCCACAACCAGGTAAGTCACCCCATGTTGCATGTCTGCCCTGGTGCTGTACTGTGGTGTTGGCTTGGCTGCCTGCCATGCCCTGCAGAGGGGTACACTGTCATTGTGCACATCATGGGGTGGAATTGCCAGTTTCTGCTTACATTGTGATGCATCTGTGCAGGCGCGCAGGACATGCCAGGCAGGGGTACACCCTGCGCACAGGGGTGGGGGTGGGGGGCAGCCGCTGTGGTCAGTTCTTGATGTGCACCTCTCTTCTTTCCATTCCCAGGACCTGGGTACCATCAGATGTCCCAGGCTGCAGCAGCATAGCAGGCCACAGTGGGACATGGTGGAGCAGCACTGGCACCAACAGGGCCACAGAGGGCAAGTAGGCACTGTCATGGTCCTTCACACTGTACATTGAGGGTGGCAGAGGAGTGGGTGTGGGCATGGCCACCTGTGCCATGTGCCGTGGCAGCTGTGTGCGTCACACAGTGCATGGTGCATGCCACTGTGGCACATCCATTGGACATGTGTGCCAGCTGTTGGTGGGGTGGGCATGTGCCCGGCTGCCACTGTTCTTCTGCTGGTGTACTATGCCATGTGACTGTCATTGCACAGCTGGGTGGCCATTTTGCAGCAGGGGCCACCTCTGTGCATTGTCGTGGTGCACCGGGTTGCTGGCTGGTGTTGGCCCACCCCCCTGCAGGTGGCCGTTACGGGCCCTCCAAGGGTGTGTGTTCCCACTGCCCAGTATGCACTGTGGGTGGCCATGGTTCCTTCGGACATTGCACTGATCACCTGCTATATCCCTTGTTCTAGGTGTCCAGCGGCGAAGACCGCCGAGGTCAATGATATCCAGACTGGTGTGCCAGACACTCCTTATGGCCTAGACAATGCTGGAGGTGGTCGTGCAGATCCACAGGATGCTAGTGGTAAAGTGGCAGTAGCATCTGAACTCCAGGGCAGCCGGATGGGGCTGTCATTAGTTTGGCCCCTGTTTTCCCCTGTTTCCCCTGCTGTACCTCCCCCTACAGTCCCCCCTCCATCAGTACAGTCCCTGTTCCCTGTCCCCTTCCCTCGCTATACCTTCCCTTTCCCAACCCCTGGTTATTGTGTATAGTTTGTCATAATGTATCTTTTTCTGACTTACCTGCCTATGTCTGATTTGTAGGTGGCATGAGGAGCCATGCTGCAGTGGCCCAGTGTCTGTCCATGTGGAGGGGTGCGTGTTGTGCTTCCATGGTTCACTGCTGTGTGCTGTGGCATGTCCCACTGTGGTAGTGTCCATCCCCTGGGTCAGTGGCTGTGCCATGGGGTGCCCATTGGCCAGCTGTCGGTGCTGTGTGGCAGGTGTGTGTGTGTGTGTGTGGTGGTGGTGGCATGCAGCCATGGTCATTGGTCAGGAACTGTCTGCATGCTGTGTTGGGGCCCCTGCTTGGCATTGTGCAGCCTGTCCTTTGTGATCTGCCATGCTACTTTCCACCCAGCAAGTTTAGTGCCTACTGTGTGGGCTTCCTGAGTGCCTGTGTGGCATGTGTGTGCTTGGCTTGGCTGCATGGTCCTTGGTGTGGCCTGCAATGGTCTGGGGGGGCACAGCCAGTGGCCTGTGGGGGGGCTCTCTTGGTGGCCCTCCATTGGCTGTTGGCACCCCCTGTTGCCTGCTATCTGTGCCACTGTTGTGTTCTGGGGCACATGTCTGGGTGCCTGTGTGTGCCCTGCAGTGCCCTGTTGGTGGAGGCCTCCTGTGGTCTGTCACTGTGCTTCCATGGCTCTGTCCCTGGGTCTGTTCTCTGTGCCATGCCCCCCCCCTTTGTTGCTCTGCTCCCACAGTTACGCTGGAGCATCTCTTTTTGCACCATGGCACAACTGTATTTGTGCCATGGTGCAACTTCTGTTTGTGCCATGGTGCAACTCTGTTTGCGCCATGGTGCAACTCTGTTTGTGCCATGACGCAACTCTGTTTGTGCCATGGTGCAACTCTACCATATTCAGCCAGGTTGCACTGGTGCAGTTCACCTTGCACAGTCTCTAAATATGGCTCCGGCACAACAGATTTGCACTGCACCAGACTTGTGATGGGTTTTGGTGCATTTCTAAATATTTAGGCCAATGAGTATAAAGTAAAAAGAAAATCATCCCTGAACTGCAGTAGCACATATGTTATATATGGCATTTGGTGCCCATGTCACTTGCTATATGTAGGGCATACTATCAGACCACTCAAACAGAAAGTGCAGGAGCATATTAGAAATATAAGAACAGGTCTGATAAATAAACACCTAGCAAGACATTTTATGGAAAGGTATAATCAGAGTGTTGCTGGCATAAGATTCATGGCACTGGAACAAATACCCAGCAATCCAAGAGGAGGAGATAGACTAAATAAGCTCCTCCAACAGGATAACTTCTGGATCTACACCTTGAACAGTTTAATTCCCAAAGGATTAAATACAGAAGGGGATCTAAAACATTTTCTGAAGAAGGAAAAAATAGAAAATAAAAAATTAGTATTTAATGTGTTCCTAAAGATTTAGAGGGTTACCCTGCATACAGTTTCATTTATGCTGGTTTTCCATTTTGTATCTCTTTCTTTCTTTCTCTTAGTTGCCTATGATCAACTAGTGACTGTAAAAATGGATCCTTCAGCAATCAAGTTTAAAATACAAAAGGCAAAATTAAAGATACAGTCATCTGGCATAGGCATAAGAACAAAAAATGATAAAAAAAAAAAAAAAATAATATGAAGATAAATTGTGGTATTATGTGCCAGAGAGGTATTATGGTGTAGTTAATTGATTGGTTCCTAACAATGCTTAAGAGTTAGGCATTATTATAAATAAAAATAAATAATGCCTTATCTAACAATCATTAAGATGCTAGCAGACATCAGGCAGTCTGAGTATCAGATGCAGGTTGAAATTCCAAATGCCAAAACAAATATGAAATGATGTGAATGTTTGAACAAGAGAAATAAGAAAAAAGAAAAGAAAAAATTAAAAAAGTGCTTATATATTTACCTAGATAGGAAATGTCTATAATCCATATTTACTGGTATTTTTTTGAAACTTAAGTAATATTCAATAATGTTATCTTGTTCAAATTGCTGGGATTTGATAGATTGTTTGATAGTATGTTAAATTTGATACTGATTTTCATTTAGCTATGTATAGCAGGTCAGAGGTTCTAATCCCTCCAGAACCACTTATTTGTCATTTAAGCAATAAGGCATGACAGGGTGTGTGTTGTTGTGTAATAACATCACTCCTGGGGTAGGTTGAAGAATGAGGTGAAGCCAAGAGCTTCCACCACCCCAGGAGTGACGTTATTACACGATAACACACATCCCTTGTGTGCCTTACTGCAATTATACAATGGCTCAATGTCATACAAAATTAAAATATTTAAAATAGTTTTAGTAGATTTTTAGTGTAGCAATATATCTGCTTCTTAAAAGTAGCTCATAACAGTCATCCAAAAAATCAATACAGTGATGTTATTGTGTAATAACATCACTGTCTCAGGCACACATTGGCCAATCAGAGTCCAGGAAATGTTCTTGCCATTGTATAATTGTCATTATGTACTTGTTCCAATAGGGAGAACCCTATAAGAGACAATTGGCTATTTAAGGGAGGGGATACAGTAATTAACTCAAACCCCACCCCTGAGGAAGACCACACCTTGGTTGAAGCACTGGGATAACTGGTTTGGAGAGTTACCTCATGTGAGGTCTGAGAGGAGAGCCTGTTAAGAATGTTCTACCAAATTAAAGTTTGGAAATATAACTTAACAACAGAGTCTGTCCTTCATTTCAAGTGGAGTGCAGTGAACTTTTTGGATGTTCATAATATTTTGACCCTAAATTTTCAACATAGCAATTTCTTTACAGCAGCTCATGAATGTGACAGCTGTCATTTTTCAAATCCTGACCAAAATGTGTTTTCACACTTGTCATGTGAAATCACCTTTTGGACAGGATTAAAACATGTTCTCCACCCTTGTTCATGAGGTGGGCTCACATGAAGGCTATGTGGGGTCATAAGAAGGCTATGCTGAACATTTGGGGTAAAAATATGAGAAAACAACAAAGCTATGGGTCTGCATTTCAACTTTTCAAAACATGCTCATAACTGCAGTAATTTTCAATATTTTGACACCAACTTTTCAACATTGCCATTTTTTCACACCTCCTCGCGAATGGGACAGCTGCCATTTCTCAGATCCTACTGGAAATGTATTTCAGCACTTGTGGTGCAAAATGACATTTTAGCCATTGTTTAATAAATGACACCTGTTATGCTCAGAAGGCGTGGTTATAAAAAGATTATGTTGAAAATGTGGGTAAAAATGTGAAAAAAAAACAACTAAGTTATGAGGAAACTAGTTGTTCCAGCATTTACCCATAACTTAATTTTTTTTTTTCAGATTTTGGCCCCTAATGTTCAACATATCACTTGTTTTACCCCACCTCCTGAGCAAGGCAGATGTCATTTTTCAAATCCCTCCAAAACTTGTTTCCACAGTCGTACAGCAAAATCATCTTTCAGATAGGATTTTGAAGATTCTACCTGTTTTGATCATAACGTCAGGTCATAAAAAGACTGTTGGACATTTGGGGTCAATTTGGTTTCCTATGACAATATTAAATGTTTTAATTGGTTTGTCTGTATTTTTATTATGCTTGTTTCAGTTGTTATTATGTACGGCGCCTTGACACCTGAAAGGCACCTTATAAATAAAAATAAAAAATTATTATAAAATGCTGGAATTTACGTAAAAGTAGAATATTGCCTCTCAGCTGCCCTATCCTGGGTAATTACAAGGCGTGCAGGCAGAAGAGTGTAGCAATATGAAAGCAATAAAAACTGCGAAGCCAAAACAGTGTGAGCAAATGCAGCAACAGTGAAATAATAGAGCTGAACATCACAGTGTTTACCTGCAGCTGTATTCACTCACACTGAGCACTTTAAGTAAGGAACTGTGAGGGGAGTTGGCATGCTGCCATTGTGGCTCAGAGGACAGCGCTACAGTTCAGGAAGGCAGTCCAGTGCAAAGCATCAGAGGATTGAATCCTACCCCTCTGCTCTATGTGCATTTTTTTCTTCTTATTTCTCTTTAATGTTTTTGTTTCCTCTTGAGCCCAACCCTTGGGGGCCCAATTTTGTCCCACTCCCCAAGTGTGGCTCCCTCAGAGTTGATTTTATTTATTAGTGGGGGTGCAGGGGGGTTATCCCCCTCCATTAAAAATTTAAGTAAAGGTGTGATCTAATTTAAAAACATTGTGGGCTTCACATCCCACTGCCCCAGGGTGGCAAGAGCCCACTCTGTGCTAAAATGAAAATTTTACCGCACCCTATAAAGTTTGGGAAGGGATCATAACTCTGGCCAAACTGCCAGCCAGCCTATCCCTTCCCACTTCCTGGTCCACCTGCTCTGGCCCCGCGCTCCCCCATTTTGTGACGTGGTACCAGAGAAAGCACTAGGATGTACCTCATACAGCTCTATGGGGCTCATTTTCAGTGCATTTTTTCATAACTTTAAAAGTACCTTTTTTTTTTTTTTAAATGAAAGACACCGCTCAACTAATAGGGTCCTATTAGTTGAGCAGTATCTTTCATTTTAACAAAAGCTACTTAAAGTTATGAAAAATGCCTGAAAATGAGCCCATGCTGGGCACATCTCTGCACCTCCTGGTACCACATCACAAAACAAGGGAACATGGGAGCAGAGCAGGTGGCCCAGAAAGTGGGAAGGGATCAGCTGGCTGGCAGTTCGGCCTGAGTTATGATCCCTTCCCAAACTTTATAGGGTGCATTAAAAATTTTCATTTTAGCACACAGGGGCTATCACTGCCCCAGTGTAGCGGGCTGTGAAGCCCAAACTGTTAGCTCACAACTTTTGTTTAACTTCCATGTTGTATGCTTTGTGTTAAGTGGTGTCAGAGAGGACTGGATTTTTTTTCCTCAGCAAGATCTTTTACCAAACAGTTTTGCTTACGCTGTCTTTCACTGTGCGGTAAAATTTTAGTGGTTATTGCCCTGAACTAATTACAATCTAACAATGTGTCAATGCAGGACACCACTGAAAATGAGATATTGCATCTCATCTGCTCTATCCTGTGAAAATATATAGTAAAAATGTATACAAGCAAGACCCAGTACAACAGCAATATCTGCAATGAATATTCAGCATTGACATGTGATTGTTTAAACTTAGCTATGATAAACACTTCAGATGTATAGATCCAAAACTGCTCATGAAGATTATATCTGTTCTCAAAATAACCACCCCTGGTATTTCTCCAGACTAGTGTGGGGCAAAATTGGGAAAATCTGTTTTCTGCACATTTTGTGAAAATGCATCAGTTTTGTATAATTTCACACAATTTCATGAACAGTGTTATTAAAAGGGACAATTTTGGTTAAATTTGTGCCTTTAAAAAATCTATTTTTTTAATGCACAGCTTGGAAAATGTATTCTCTTTGCTAAAAATTGTGTATTTCTAAGAACTCACATTTTCAAAAGTTCACAATTTGGAGAAAAGTTTGCTGTTTGAAAAAAGCATTTGGAAAATTATGCCAGATTTTGGCAGAATTTCACAAAATTTGCTCAAATGCAAAGTCCATTATTTTGCTTTCCCAGCAGTACTTTAGAACCTTTTAAGGCCAATCACATTAATGTTATGAGTGGGGTCCTCCTGCGAAAATACATATCTTACATTGGCATATTTTAGATCATGTGATTGCAGTATATGGTTCTTGCATGTTCCATAATTCTAATTCTAATCCTCAATTTTCTTTTTGTAACTACAACATAATATGCACCACATGAACATGAAATGACAGTAAATGTGCTACAGATACTGTTTGGCAAATAATACAGGTATGCATTATGACTAACTGACCATATATTTTATTTACAACATGATCTGTCTTTGTTATAAATTCTCAAATTAAAAACATCACACACTTATGGCACCCCATGAGGGTTTTGGATAGGTCTAGGCAAAGGTAGATATTTCTGTCTTAGTGAAAATGTTATGCAATTCCATCAGTTTTGTACAGTTTCACAAAATTTTGTGAACTTTTTTGGCAAGGCAACTTTATTTGTGACCCCCTATTATTTGGGCTGAGAGCACTGTACAATCAAAACACAAAGGTTAACACAATCAACACATAGCTAGAAATACCTGATAAAATAGTATTAGTCAAAAAAAATTAACTAAATAAATTTTAAATAAAATTTGACTGGGTAGGCCTATGTGAAAATATAGATTTTGATAGAGGTCTTAAAGGCCCCCAATGCAAACAGATCAGATGCTCAGTGGTTTGATCATAACACAACTGTTCTTGTAGTTACAGCTCTGGAAAGGATATTCTTACTTTTTAAGGAGTCCAATGGAGCAGGCAAGTGTCATGACATTTGGCTGAGTGGTTTTGAACTTATAGGGGCCAAAACTCTGGCATTTTTTTTTTGTTTTGTTAAATGTTCTGAAAATATTTCTGTGCTTACAACTCAGTCACCCTGGGAGCTAGACACCTGTATATGTTTACCCATAACTTTCTCAGTTAGAAGGATCTTAGAAACTTCTTAATGTGGAGGGAGGTGGTAAAGTAAATGTTATATTACAGGAGTTCATATTTTCACTAGTAAATTATTTGTAGAATTTTATGAAAATTTGTTCAAACATTTGGATGCTTGTAGACCCACTAGTCTTGCAGGTAAGGATCCCAAATTTGGTATGTATATACAATGTCACTGAGTCCTATAATCTAAAAAATCAGGAGACATTTGATTTAGCAGTTTAAAGTTTACAGTGGAAATACTTCCGATTAGCAAGTGAAAGCATGTGCTCAAAAATTCATGGAACAATAGGTAATGCCACTATAATTCCACTTATGGAATTTAACTTTTACAAAGCTCTTATCACCACTTAATCCAGTTAGCTGTGCTGAGCTGTCTGCGGTCCCACAGCCCCTTTTGTGGGACTATTTTGTCCCCACCCACCCTGCTTTTTTTCTCTGAGCTAGACCAGAGGGACTCAGTGGACTTGCTTGTCACTCTAATTTCTTCTTTGCTTTTTACAGACACCCTATCTTAAAAAGACCTAAAGTATGCTGACTCCTTTATCTGTAGGACCTTTCCCTCTGGAATAGCCAGCATTCCTCCTTATTGGTACATCAGTCATTTACATGCCCCACCAGGTCTCAGTGAATGCCTCTGAATCCTGAACTTCCAAGTGCATTGGGACCTCAGACCAGTCAGTTTTGATGGGTGTGATTCTCATATGACCTGCATTCAAATGAGAATTGTCCCTGTATGATTCCCTACTCCAGCTGGGATCTACTATTGTACTGTTACTCAGCACTGCTGCTAGTGTCCTTCTCTTGGTGAACTCTTGCATCTAACTCCTGCTACCAGTTACCCCTGTAGTAACTACACCCTTATTCATTAGTTTATATTACTCTGACTTGCCTTTCCTTTAACATGACCATACCCCAACCCTCTTAGCAAACTTGCAGTTCATCTTGGTTTATCTCATTCATTTGTCTTGTATGGTACCAGGCAAATCACCTTACCTGCTCAAGCATCATGATCCTGCAATGCCCCTCTGATACTCCTACTACAGTGGTGCCAGTCATACTAACATACTAAAGTGCCAGCAGAATAGGCTTAATGGTCTTTCATGTCCGCTTGTTTGGTCAGCACCCACCCTGGGATCTGACCTTGCTGCCCCCCTCTCCCTCTCTGGCTTCTGTCTTCCCAGTCCCAGATACTCTTGCTGCACTGTTTTTTGCTTCCAGAGCCCTTCTTCTGTACCCGTCCCACCCCCTTTTGAACCTCTCCACCATTTCTGCCTCCACCAGCCCCCTGGGCAGAGCAATCATGACTAAATATATCCGGATACTTCTGTCACAATGACCTCAGATACAACTAGTTGTACCATAATGCTAGGTGTTATTTGGGGCCACAGTTTTCAAATGCTAAAAATCTATACTGTTATCTACAGGGCTGTTAGAAAGTCAGCACGTGTCATTGTACAGAAACAATACTATGCATATATAGTGGACCTTGTGCATTAATGGGGCAGAGTGGCTATGCTCATGAATCTGAGGCACGCAACCACTCCGCACCCACTGTGCCCCCATGCAGCCAGCTGTAGGAGTCATCTATGGGACGCACAGCCCCACCACCAGACCATGCATAAGTTAAGATGTTCAGGGTGGGCAGGGGGTGTGCAGGGGAGTGTGCCCGCATTCCATGACATTCACAGAGTCATGGATCGCTGGGTGTGGGGGTACACAGTATGCAGGAGGAAACCTTGCCATAAGATCTGCGCACCCCCCCACAATGCCACCCCCCCGGAAACCAAATGTCAAGCAGGGACTGATGTCACCCACACCATGCTGCCCCAGACCATAGACAATGAGTGGTGGTCTGGGGATGGCCGACCGGGCACCAGCCTGCTTCTTGGTTGCCGTGCATGGTGTGGCAGTAGCAATTTGTCTACACCCACAGGTGCAAGGGATTCACCAGTGGACCAGATCAGGCATCCCATTAGATGCCTGCCCAGTCTGCGTATCAGTCCTCTGCACTCCCGTGTGCCAGGGGGGTGGGGCCATGGACAGGTGCGTTCTGGTAGTGCATACCCCCGGGTGTGTACCTGTCCACTGGTGTGCAGTTCCGTGGGCTGGGCACATGCATTTTGCATGTACCAACTCCCCATTTGTGCATAGGGGCCAGTATGTGTACCTCTGCAAGCCATTTAGTCTGTGAGCTCTAGAGGTTAGTTGGCAAGTTGCAAGAAGATAGTCAAGTGCAGAGTGATGGCCTCAACTTTTCCTGTAGTGTAAAATATGGCCATTACTATTCTTGATGGTTCTTTATTCAAGGTACTGAATGACATGAGGGTACTGATTCTGGGCACTACTGCACTTTTACTATGGAGACTTCTATGAATGCCACCTTATTACCACACTAACTAGCATTTGTATTCATTCTCCTCCAAGGGAGTTCCAGAATGTGGCTGGGCAAAATGCATGAATATGTCTTTCCCAAAAGTGTCACAAAATTCTACAGTTTTCACAAATGCTCATGAAATTCAGCTTAAATCATTGATGTTATTTAACAACTTCTGGTTGTTTATAACTTGGCCACCCTTAAAGCAAGAGGTTAGAACACTGATGCAAAATAGCCTAATTTTTAAGGTCTATGAGCCTAAAAAAAATGGTAACATTGCATTCTGTAATTACTCGCACATGACGGGGTGTTGGCTAGTGTGTGATAGACAGATGCCTAGGAGCATAGTGAAGTATAAGGCTGAAAGTTCAGTCCCTTTACTACCCCTGGAAGTGTGTTTATTGCACATCAAACAATAAGTTAAAGTGTGTTTTGTGCTTATAAAATGGATACATGTTGGGAAACATTGATATTGTCAAAAAAATTGTAAAATGTTAACGAATGTCTAATTTTATAGTAAATATTCCCTCTGCTTGCCATTGTGCTGTCTGGTTGTCACTAGAGGTGCTGTACTGGCCTGTGAGTAACTTAGCCACCAGGATGCTATGATAGGATGCTGGCAAAACAACAATTTTGTTTTGATCTTGCTGGTAGTAAGCTACCATCTACTATAGGAACTTTTATAAAAGTGCCAGTGTTCTCACTTTGGCCGTGATTCACTAATGGGTGGGTATCAAGCGTGAAATATGCGTAACCCAACCACAGAACTCCACACCACTGCACCAGGGTTTGTTGGTTTGCATTAACAACTGCAGCTGCCTCTCTGCACCTTGCCCCCCTGGCATGCAGCAGCATGGCTAAGGATTTTCACAATGCACGGGCAGAGCACCAGATGCTGGTAGGCAGATCCCCCCCCCATACATGGGCAGGGTGCCCTGGGTCAGTGTGCACTGTCCCATGCATGACAAGCAGGTATTTACCTAAATGACCACCCCTGGCCTGCCAGGTGGTCCAGCAGGCCTGGTCAGCTGTGTGCAGGGAGTTCCCATGGCTGCTGCACCCCACCATTGACATGTGGGGCGGTACTTACTGTGGTACACCAGGTTCCCCTCCGTGGACAGGGGGTAGCCCTGGAATGGCACACAGTGCCATTGTGAATGGGTGCAGCACAGGGCACACTCCCTTCCATGCCCCTGGTGCATAATTGCTTGAGTTCCAGGTGATCTGGAGCACAAATGGCATGTGCTCCATCCATGAATGGCACGGAGGGTACACCAAGTGGCAATCTCACTTAAGGCTGCCTATGCATTGCAGATGCACAGCACATAGGCAATCCTCACTAGATTGAATCATCTCCATTGTGTGGGTTAGGAGGTAAAATGAGAGAGAGTGGTCAGCTCAGGAGTGAGCAACTGAGTCTGAGCATCAAGACTAACAGTGAATAGGTCAGGAGGGAGCATGAGTGGGATAACAATATAAATAAATAGTTTGAATTGTTTAAAGTGCTGTTTTTGGTTCTGGGGTTGAAAGCAATCAGCTTTCTTAGGAAACAACATGGTGGCCAAATTGTTTTGAAAAGTTTGATGAGATGACACATTGATTTATTTTGATAGTGAGGCTACAGATACTGAGACATTTTTAACTATCATTTATTAAAAACAAACACATGGCTGGAATAATCTCTCAGCCAGTCAGGATTCAGGACTGTTCCAAACCATTTTATAACTAGTTTTAAAGATATAAAAGCTTAAAATGGTGCACTTGACAAACTTATTTTAAAAATGCCTGAATGTCTGGCTACCTATAACTCAACCCCCCCCTTAACTTTAGAGATCTGAATCTTAATACACATGTACATAAGCTAGGGGACTTCATACCAGT